>CM062816.1:591533257-594325637 GCA_031772625.1 Pinus tabuliformis | reverse complement strand
TTACAATATACAATTATGCCTTTTTTCTAAATAATGCACCAACAATATTTTCAATGGTTGTCTTCACAACTTTCAAAATTTTTATACATAAATTCATGGAGGTTTGTTTCAATGATTGAAGAGTGTTTAGTCTGTTGAAGAAACACATTGAATTTCTATGCCTTATGCTTGATAGATTTCAACATTTTCAAATATCACTAAATTTGAAGTAGTGTATTTTTTGTTTTCCACTTGGCATTTTGTTGGGTCATGTGGTATGAAATCAAGGACTAGTGTTAAATCATATGAAGATTGTAGTCATAGTATATTTACCTTCACCAACATCTATATGCCAATTTCATGTGACTTTGGGACATATATCCTTCTATTTAAAGTTCATATGGGTATATGTGAAGATTACAACCCCCTTATAGAATATGTTACAAAAAGAAGCATAGTTTCATTGGAATGTAGAATAATAGTAGGCTCTAGATAATCTAAAGGAAAGACTAGTTATCATGCAAATTTAAGCATTCCTGTAATGGGGAAAGGACTTCCATGTTCATGTCGATGCCTCACCCATAACTTTGAGAGCGGAGTTGGCCCAAACAAGAGAAGGGGATATACATTATCCTATTGTGGTTAATAGCTAAAAGCTATCAACAACGAAGAAAAACTACACCACTACAAAGCGAGAAGGATTGGGAATGTTATATGTGCTACAAAAGTTTCAATATTACCTATTAGGATCACACTTCGGTAGGTATACAAACCATTTTGTGTTGATATATTTTGTTAGTAATCTCGTGGGGGGTGGATATAAAGATGGTTGTTTCTATTGAAGGAGTATGACTTTGAGGTCATTGTAAAACTTGGAAGAGTAATTATAGGACTAGATCATTGGTCATGAATTTTAACCAAAGAAGAGGAAACAAACCTTGATGAAAATGTTTTAGAAGCACAATTATTTGTAGTAGAAATGGTTAATGATTATTTCACATATATTGTTTAATTTTTACTTATAGGAGTAACCACAAAGGAAATATAGTTTCACGGAAGAAAAAGATAGTATTAAATGGCTCCAAATAACAACTAATAATAGGTTTTGTATAAAAAATAGGTCCAATTGGCATACATCAACGATGTCATTATGCAGGGAAGGCTACCATGTAGAAGATCCTATGCACAAGACATTGATGGCCCACTCTCCTATAGGATGTTAAGAATTTTTTTCCTAAACTACAACACATGTCCGAGAGTTGGAAAGCCCTCTAGGAAGGATGAGATGCCATTATGTCCATAGGTAACATTGAAGATATTCTACAAATGGGAAATGTAATTCATTGGGTTAATCAAACCACCAACAAAGAGATCAAGAGAAAGGTACATAACAATTTCCATATTTTATCTTACCAGATGAATGGAAGCATAACTTGTCTAGGATTGTAGTGCAGGGATAGGAAAATGATTTATATTTGAGAATGAAGTTAGAAGATTTGGATGTTCCAAAATACTAATGAGCGATCAAGGTATTCATTTTTTGAACAAGACAATTGTTGCGTTGACCTAATAATTTTAAATTTATCTTCATAAGAGTAGACCCTATAATTCACATGAAAATGTAATTGTTGAGGATTTTAATAAAATTTTGGAAAACAACCTAATAAAAGCATGTTATGCAAATAGAGATGATTGGAATTTACAAGTTCTAACAATTTTATGGGCATATAGGAATAAATCTAAGAAGCTAATAGCACAAACACCCTTCAAGTTCATATATGGAAAGAAAATACTAGTGCCTATTGAATTCATAGTGCCAAGTTTCCACATGTTTCCTTAGCCAATTTAATTGATTCAAATGGAGTAAAATGAATATTTTCAAAACTATTAGAATTGGAGGAATGTTGTGTAGCAGTGGGGTTTCATCAAAATGTTCAAAAAGCATGCAAGAAAACATGGCATGATAGGTGCATAATTCGAAAGAATTTTTATCCATGGGATTGGCTTTGATCTATGATAGTAAATTTCTAAATAATTGTTGGATGTGGAGCATGATTATCTTTTGTATTCAAAGGTATCGCCGCATTGGACCCGAGTTCGTAATGGGGCAGCATAACTGTCTATTAAATATTTATTGCAGGGGGAGTGCACTGCGACCTTTGGGAGCCCCTCCTTGGCGGCGGGATCGGGGCAATGCCCCCAAAGCTAAAAATAGATGTAAAATTTCCTTGTAAAACGTTGTAATTTTGTAGTCAATTTGGGTCATTCATTAGGCGGAGATCTGAGGGTAGAAGTTATGTTTAATTTAGGGTTTTTTCCCCTAGAAGGCAACACCTCGCTATATGTGAGGGAATTGTATTGCGTTTATGTAGATCTGTATTTTGAATGAGGAAGAGAGAGGATATTGAGAGCGAAGATGGAATTACAGTGGATCTGTTGTAGGTTGTATCTCTTCATTTTGCTGAATAATATAAAAGGAATGACTAGCTATTTATCCATGGACGTAGCCCAAACTAGGTGAACCATGTATATCTCTATCTCTCTTGTTTTATGCATTTTTTTTGTTTTTATTTCTGCAATATTTTATGTGTTCCATTGCTCTTTAATATATAATTTTCTAACAATAATCCCAAGAAATTTTAGATGCATTGACTAGGTCCATATATGATTTGATGCGTAATGTCCCCTGCCTTGAGCTGGGGAACACTACTCACCCAAAGCCAAAATTCACTAACTAAATGATCCAATAATTTAGCAGAACCACATAATGTTATAATTTCCATTATTAAAACCCAACATTGATTTCATTAACAGTGAATGGCATATAATTAGAACTAAAAGAATTACGAGTTGTACAAATAATAATTCAGGGTAATGTGAAGTAGTTATAATCACCATGGACATTATTTAATTACTATGCACAACGAAAATTACAAAATAGTTCACTATTTTAAACAAACAACATTGAATTGTAGCTTGGCACATTGAATAATTGGCTATAAATCCAATCTATGATTTGTAATAAATATATACAATTATAACATACGATGCCCATGAATTTAAATATAGATATACACAACATAATTAATGATGAATTAACATGGAACCCCTAGCTAAGGTTTACCGTAAAACTACAGATATATATATTAAAATATTGCCCATACATGCATGACACAAAAATTTACATGAGTATACATAAATATGGTGTTGAACCTTAACCAGGGTTTGAGGCACAACACCACATAGAAAAGTAATGTTGGAAATGTGTTCACTAGTAAGGGGGGGGGGGGGAGGTGGGGTGAATCAGTAGTGTGGTACTTTTAAAAATTCCTTTTGAATTTATGTATTCACATTCACACATTATGCCATTAGTAGATTAGCCCATATAACGCATTGACCAACAAAGTAAATAGTAAATACCATGATCAACACATGAAAGCCATAATATTATCAAAACAATCACATGCAAAATGGACAGAAGGATCTCTGGTGGAAACCCCCCCCCCCCCCCCGCAGGGTCAAAAAACACCCTTTGCTGCTACTGCTTCTCTACTTCAAATTTTATTAATCAACAAATCAAATTACATTATTATAGCTAGCTAACTCCAGCAAGGAATTTTCTCATATGAGAACGACTTTACAAAGAATCATCCATTGAAGCCCTTTACCCCCAATAAGCCTCTCCCAAAACCGATTGGAATATGAGAATGTTACTTCCTCTACTCATGCTACCAACACCCATCTACAAGCAATGCCCATCCCTTCTTCACCAAGTTATCTCAATATGTTGACCATCTAGGGCAACATTTTGTAATATCTCAAACTGGACCGCTTCACAAAGAAAATAAAAATTTTCTCTCTTTGAAAACCTCAATACATCAATATCATCTCAATCAAATGAACACAATACATCTCACTCAACTCAACTAGCAGCATGTGCAAGCTATGGATCTAACCAAATAGACTCGTTGTAAGTTATCAACGCTACACAACAATGGTCTCCAAGGATATACCACAATCCAATAATATAATTTTTTCTCAAACTATGGTCATTGAATATCCAACATCCATACAACCTCTACAACACAATCATACATCAAAATCCTGCATAAATACACTCCAAAAAAAACTCCATTCAAACAGATTGGACAAGATCAAAAAAGAAGGCAATGGAGTAGTTATATAATGCAATGGTACAACCATAAAATTCAAGTTTCTGCAATAAGTATGTGTCCCCTCATTTATGGACTCCTATAAATATAATCTTAGCGCACCAATAGTTCCATAGAGAGAATTCTTAACATATAAACTCCACAATGACAAAAATCCCCTCCACGATTTGTCTTCATAACCTGCATGAACATCTAAAGAAGCACATACATAAATCTCTATTATAGACTATTATCTAAAGCTCATTGATCTCTACTACAATGACTCTGTATTCCCTTTCACAGACATATAAATAAAAACTCTTCATTTTTACACTCCTAACATGCTCATCTCTCAATATTAGGTTATTCTTAAGCTATAGGAGCTAAACCTAAGGATTATACATTAACTACACACACCCCAATCACTGCAATAGTCATTCTCCTTCTTCTTTTAAACAATTATTTCCACTATTCCACTACTTACTCCATTAAATAATTCACACTTCAAATTTCATTCCAACATGTTGATTTAGTCAATTTGAAAATTTTTATGAAATGTCTCGAACAAGAAACATCATAAAAACCATTTAGATCATACGAGGTGTGAGTAATGCATAGAAACTCGAACTTTATACATTGTTTCTTGCACAGGCCTACATAAAGTCGACTAGAAGTTTTAGTCGCTCGCATGGGCCTGTCTCCTAGTGACTGGAGCTTTTCACTCACTCTCATGACCCACCATCCATGCGACTAGGTAGAGGATGAAGGAAAAAGACAAAATCTTCAACTCATATTTGCCTCCAACTTCTTTCTTAGCATCTCTGTAAATATTTTCCAAACCATGACAAGTCTGAAAACCATATCTACATCATCCTTTTGAGCTTATACATTATGTAGTCACCATAAGTGCACGAACCAACTCATAAGTGAAAAAACTATATCAAGTGGCATGAAACATGAAGCTCAATTGTAGAGGGCATCATGACAACCTCTTCCACACTGTTAGACATTATTGTGATTACAATCCATAACTCAGGAGAATTAAGGTCATCTCCAAAGAAACAATACAAGCATCATCTACATGGAGACCTAGTTGACCAACCAACCATCAAAGCATCTGCAACATAGACATTTACCATAGCAACCATAGAAACCAATACCATCAAGCAATCAAGCATCGACACAAGCCCATGTTGATTGATCAATTCCAACCATCATTCACTACAGTAATCGTCAAGCTTTACACATTACCATGTTGACATCAATGCCAACTATCATGTAATCATAATTGCACTCATCACAACATCAATGGAAATAATGTTTGACTTTGGGATTGATGGAAAGCCCAAGCTAAACCATCCAAACAACCTCATGAAGAAATTAACTCCTCATCTTTTCCCCTTTTGAAATCAATGACAAAGTGACAAACTCAACAAAGCCAACATGTGAAGGAAGGCAACATATCAGTGAAGAAAAACACTCCCCTTGTCAATCTCAACATCATGCCAACAAAAAATTGATGCAAGTGAGTGAACTACTGCTAACTTAAACAAGCTACCCTTGAACATAAAAAGGGACTGCAAAAACATATATTGGACTGTTGAAAGTGCTACATCTGTTGTTGCTAGTTCCTCTTTTTCAAATGAAAAAAGGATTCTCCTCATATATCAATTCTTTGACCAATTTGGTCCACTGATGAAGAATAAGATGCAAGGCATAACACATGGCTTAATGAATGATAATATAATTGTTTACAAATCCTCTGGTAATATGAACTATGATTCCTCTCTCTTGTATGAAATACATACACATCGCCTAAGCATGACTCATAAGAAGAATGTGACAATATATAGCTACTCAATGATTATAATAGCTCATATAAGAAGAAAATTCATGACATGAATTAGCCCAAGCATGGTTGTAACAATTTTCATGACACACATACACTTGACATGATCAATGACTCTCTCTATTAACTCAAATACAACTCCATATGAATGATTACATGGCTTTATAGAAACAATGCATGGCTATGGCATTGAGAATACATAATTTTCATGATACATTATGAACAATACAACTCTCATCAATGCCTTATAGACATCAAGACCACCATTGTACACTGTAAGACATGAGGTACCAATCTCATATATGAATCTTGACTTCAATCTTTTGCCAATCAATTCTAATGACAAGAAATCAAACCATACACATGTCATGAATGAATGAACGTCATCAATAAGCCCAGAAATCTTCAACATTTCAGCCATATGTCAAAGAAGCAACAACAAATGTGTAATATGCAATGGAAGATATTTTCCATATGTAATAACTCTTGGTAGCAACAACTAACATATATATTATTTTCCCTTTCAAGGTATGTGATCCTCATATAGGGATTATACTCCATGACAAAGAAATAATGAGACAATAAGTAGCACACATTTGATCCTCAACACTTAGGCCACGATGGAAAAATTCAGGAGCATCAACAATATGTGAGCTCATGCGAAGATAAGACAATTATAAGAAACAATATAACCTCACTTCAACAACAACAATGATAATAATAACAACATATGCAACTCATGATATGTTTCGCCAAAACATTAATTGTAGCTAGTAGCATGATGTGAAAAATAATGAAGATAATGTGGTTACATAAAATCACATTGTAGCAACATAACAACCTCCATGGTTGAACAACATGTAGCATGAGATCAATCTTCAACAACAACAAAATGTGTGGATATCCCAAGAAGAAAATTAAGCATATCGTAGCAACAATAAAATTAGCAGCACCAACTATAGCAACATCACTCTCAACCGAAACAAGCATAATAATCATCATCATCCATATCATGGCAATAATAACAACATCATACTATGACTATAAGAAAAGACAATATAAAATAGATAACATAAATAAACTTGTCAATAATATCATTCTCGAATCAAGGCAGCAACATGAGCATGAGTAACAATACTCTTTCCATCAACATCCCCAACATAGTATAACACAACCATTAGCGACATCATTAACAATAGCAGCAAACTCAACAATCAACTCCATGTATACTATGTAAATCATAAAATCAGTAGATAAGACATGCAAGTATAAATTTGTGCAAATACTTCTATTTCACATCATATTTGACAATTGTCATGAAGGCAATCATCACTGCATAATTGTGACATCTACCTTCTCATCATGACAACATTCCATTAGTGAAAAATATGCAAGATAATCCCATATATCTCTTGAGCATGCATCTATGCTTCCATATATTTATCAAAGTTTCAACAAACTACTACGATCAACCAAAACTAAGCAAATTTCAAACCTCAATATATTTTTATTCAACTATGGTTGCATTACCAATGATTCTCTTCGAAATCCAGAATGTTGGCATATGCTCCCCTTGAGATGATGTCAACCCCATTTTTTTATGGGAGTCAATTGCGGCTCCTTTTTCTTCTATATTTCTTTGGATTCATTTTTGACATGCACTTCATTATTTGGTCTCTTGTATGCTCTACTTTGAGTAGTCTTTTCTTTTGAGTGAATTCTCTATAGCATATGAGAATTTTGTAGTCTTTAGCCTTATGGACAACATTGGCATTCAAGTAACACCTTATATGTCCAAGAAACAAAGGAAAAGATTTGAAGTTCCTCTTCTTCACATAGTTCTCCAATCAAAATCCTTATTCCCAAAATGATTACATGAAAAACAACAGAGATAAGAGGAACTATTATACCTTGCCATGGATGATTTTGCTTGATATGTTCTATTATCCAACTGCTTATTCTACTACATGCTTCTACATTTTGCAGCAATATGCCCATTCTTTTTAAAACTTAAGCATCTTAGCAATCTTGAGGAAGTGGATGATCTATCTAGCACAAATTTTACCTCCTTTGACTTCTGGTTTTGCTGATGTGCTTCTTCCTTGTTATTCTTACTAATGGAAACATCTTTTACTGTTAGTTTTTCAAATCTTGTAGTTAAAATCATTTCTTATTCGTGTAGGTTTTTATTTGGATGCTTTTTATTAGTCATGAGCTAAATGGCTTTCTCTTTTGAATTATTTCTCAATGTAGCCATTTCTTCTTCCATAATTTGATATTGATCTTCGTTTTCATCATAGTGATTTCTCATTACTTCTTCAATTTTCCTCTCTTAATCCAATTAGGTTTTTAATTTAATAATCTCTTCTTTGCAAACACATTCTTTCTCATCAATTATTTTCAATAATTTATGTTGGTTTTTATTTTCAACCTTGATCTTTCTAATTTCTGCTTCTAGGGTTTCAATCTAGCAAGGCTCTTCATCTTCTAGATCTAAATTCTCTAGAAAAGGGTTATACCACTTTTCTCCAAAGCATCAAACCAAATTGAATTATCATCATCTTTTAAACCATCAAACCGAAGTAAATCATCATCACTACAATAAGGTACTTCCAGATGCAAAAATGATAACAACATTTACCCTCACTATTTTTTACCAACAAAAAGAGTGGTTCTTATGGATTTGAATATTTTCTCACTTGTTTTCTCCTCTTCCTTTTATGGGACTTCTTCTTATTATTATTTTCCATTGCCCATGATCTTCTCTCAAGCGATCAAGCTTCACCGAGAGAAACCCCACTCTGATACTGATTGTTGGAAATGTGTTCATTGCTTGCGGGGGTGGGGGTGTGTGAATCAAAAGTGTGGTACTTTTAAACTTTTATATTCCTTTTCAATTTACTGATTCACAATCACACATGGTTCCATTAGTATATTTGTCATATAATCCATTAACCACCAAAGTAAATAGTAAATACCATGATCATCACATGAAATCCATAATATAATAAAACCAATCACATGCACAATGGACACAAGGATCTCTAGTGGAAAACCCCATTCGAGTCAAAAACCACCATTTGTTGTTGCTACTGTGCCGCTTCAAATTTTATTAATAAAAAAATCAAATTACATCATCATAGCTAGCTAAGTCTAGCAATGAAGCTTCGCATATGAAAAGAACTTTGTGAACACCCATCCGCTAAAGGCGTCTACCCCAAACAAGCATCGCCCAACACCCATTAGACTATGATAATGCCACTTCCTCTACTGAATCTACCGACACCCATAGTCAAGGAACACCCATCTCTTCTTCACCAAGCTACTCGATCTGTTGATCATTTAGGGACACATTTTAGAATATTTCAAACTTGACCCCTACACAAAGCAACAACAACTTTCTCTCTTTGAAAACCTCAATACATCAATATCATCTCATTCAAACAAACCTAATACATATCACTCAAGTCAACTAGATAGATACATAAGCTATGGCTCTAACTAAACAATCTCACTGTAAGTTATCAACACTACACAAAAATGGTCTCCAAGGATATGCCCCAATCCTCTAATAATTTTTTTACTAAAATGCTTCTTATTGAATATCCAACAGCCATGAAACCTCTACAACACAATCATACGTTGAAATCCTACATACATACACTCTAAAATCATCTCCATTAAAACAAAGTGCACAAGATAAAAAAAAGAAGGCAATGGAGTAACTATACAATGTAATGCTACAAACATACAATTCACGTTTATGCAATAAATCCACATCCCCTCACTTATGAAACACTAAAAATACAATGTTAGCACAACAACAGTTCCATAGAGAGTATGCTTAACATATAGCCTCCACAATAACACAAATATCATGCATGATTTATCTTCATAACTTGCATGACTATCTAAAGAAGAATAGACATAAAATATTTTATTATAAAATATGACCCAAAGCTCATTAATCTCTGCTACAATGATTGCGTATTCCCTCTCAAAGGAATATAAGTCAAAACTCTACATATCTACATTTCTAACATGCTAATCTCTCAATCTCAGGTTATTCTTCAGTTATAGGAGCTCAACCTGGGGATTATACATTAAACTCTACACATTGTAGTCATTTCAATAATCGATTTTCACCTTCTTTTAAATAATTCTTTCCAGTACTCCACTAGTAACTCCATTAAAGCATTCACACTTCAAGTTTCAATCCAACATGTTGACTTAGTCAATTTGAAAGTTTTTATGAAAATTACCGAACAAGAAACATTATAAAAACCAATTAAATCATCCGGGATGCGTGAGGAATCTAGAGAAACTCAACCTATAGACGCATTCTCTTGCACATGCTTGCACAAAATCGACTTGAAGTTCTGGTCTCTCACATGGGTCTATCTCCTAGTGATTGGATCTTTCTGGTTAGTCTAATGACCCATCATCCATGTGACTAGGCAGAGGATGAAGGAAAAACACAAGATCTTCAACTTAGAACTACCTCCAAGTTCTTTCTCATCATCTCTGGCATATATAAATCTTGTCCAAACCATGCCAAGACTCAAAAACATCTTTGTAACCTTCTTTTGAGCTTATACATGATGTAGTCACCATAAGTGCTAGAGCCAACTCATGAGTGCAGAAATTGTATCAAGTGGCATCAAACATGAAGCTCGACTCTATAGTGGATCATGACAACCTCTTCAATACCTTTAGCCATCCTCAGGATTCCAATCCATAACTCAGGAGAATCAAGGGCATCTCAAAATAAACACTATAAGCATCATCTACATGGAGACCTATTTTTTCAACCAACAATCAAGGTCATCTCAACACAAGCATCATCTATATGGATACCTAGTTGACCAACCAACCATCAAATCCATCAAAGCATCTACGACATAGAAATTTTCCATAGAAAGAATATAAACCAATAGCATCAAGTAATCAAGCATCAATAAAAACCCAAGTTGAAATCAGTGCCAACCATCAATCACTACCACAATCATCAAGGTTCACACACTACCATGTTGAAATCAATTCCAACTATCACATCATCAAAACTTCACTCATCACAACATCAATTCCAGTAAGTAAATTTGGACAACATAAATAGAAGATTACGTATTTGAGTAAAATATTCGACTAGCTACAATCTTTCCATGTTTTGTTGCCACATACCATGTGGTCCAAGAATTTCAACCACGGGTCATCCCAAGGAAAGCCTGCAATGTCATGGGAAATAGTAACTAAAAATAAACATACATCCATGGCCAAGTTGCCAACCCATAACCATGTTTTTCTAGGGCTCAAGGGACCCTCCAGGCCATCAAACTAACACAACTTTACTTCCCTTGAACTTGCACAAAAAATGACACCTTATGGCTATCCATAATGTTTTAGTTACTTCCGTTGAACCTCCACCCAAGTAACACTTTACATCTGGCCAGGAACATCTTAACTTCTTTCTATGAACATGTGCCCCAAGTGGCGCGTTATGGTCAACCATGAATTTCTCAGCAACCGAATTATACTTCGCCCATACATGTACATAAGTAGCACATCCTTCTCTCAGACCCCATAATCCCTCTATGATGCCCACCTTTTAGGTTTTTTATGGCTGACCAGGAAGTCCAGAACCATAAAAGTCATCATAGTGATCCTCCATCATAGTTATAATGATTTAACACAATAATTCCCTAGGCTAATATATAGACTTTAACATTACATGGCTTTTACTACCAAGTGGAAATCCTGAAGACATGTGAGCCCTAGGTGCTCTTTCACATTGACATATGTTTCCAAACACTTCATTTTCCTCCTTATGGAGTCACACTATGACTCATACTATTAACATGGACTGGGCTCCATAACTAGTCTCTTTTATTATTATTAAAATATTTACAAATACTTGTATTGCAGACCAAATCCTTTGGCCACTTAACCAACACCGACACCTATGCCCAAGCACACTAGCCCCACAATATATAACACATCCATATGAGTATATAGGCCACATATCATAAATAAATAGGGACATGGGCTAGTAATATACATTTGTCTCACCAACCTAATAACAAGTACATATATTTACAACATGCATGGGCGGGAGTATTACATTCCTCCCCCCCCCCTTATTTTATGTAGTATCCTCAATTTCTCTTAAGCTTATAAGCTAAAGCTGCTATGAAATTTTCATGTCTTCATGTATCGTGTCATCACGGAGCACCCTATATTCTTTTAGTGTCATATGGACATCAACAAGCTATTAAGGTTGTTACCTCAAGAGGGCAAGTGTGTAGTCTCCTCATCGTCAATATTGATACACTTAAAAGACATCAAAAAATAGTGTCAGTGCGATTCATAGTCAATCCTTATATCTACATATATATATATATATATATATATATATATATATATATATATATATATATATATATATATATATATATATATATATATATATATACAAAAATATGTATATAAATATTTTCACTTTTTAACAAGGCAAACCAATAATCAAGTGTATACACTCATAAATTAAAACAATTATGAATAAGGAAATTATGATATAAAAAATAAAGAGTCAAAGTTGGCTTTTCTATTCTTTAATTACAAGCAGTAACTGATCCAGGAGGATCTTGTCAGATTAGTTTCACAGGTTCAATATTTGTCGTCAGCATTTAGTGTCTGGTGTCTTCAACTTCAACAGTGAGGTTTTTGGTTCAGGTTATCCAGTGTTGGTTTTCATGGTGATATGGTTTTGTATCTGGTTGTCAACATATGTTTGTCATCATTTCCGCCAGGGTTTGGTTGTTGACGTCTTCATCATCAGTTCCACTAGGGTTTGGAGTGTCAAGAATGATCCAGGTTATCATCTTTAGGGTTTGTATGTCACATTGTGACAAGTTGTATAAAAGGGTTTTTAGGTCAAAAAAATGTTGTTAAGTCCTGAACCTAAACCCTAATACATCACCTACACCATGCATTAAAGTACACTTAACCTAAGATCTACAAGACCTAACACCTAAAAAACTAACATATACCTAAATCCATGTATTCAAAATGCATTAAAATGCCATAACCCTAAGTGCCAAACCCATTCGGGCTATTACAAAAGTTGTAAAACATTAAAAAACATTACAAAACTCATCTAACAGTTCCCTAACCACAACAGTTAGCCGCGTCGGGACCGCAGAACATGTGAACAAAACCATAGTGTTTAATGTAAATACTTTGCAGGATCTAAACCATAGAGGGTGAACCTGACTGCGAGGAGGTCGTAACTATCAGTGGACATGTGAAAAAACATAACAACAGTTGGAGACCGCATCAGAACCGTGAAAATAACTGTCAACCGTCACCGCACATGGGAATAGTCAGCGGGTGAGTCACCGGAACTGCCAGCCTGGAGGTTGCCACAAATGGTCATATCCACTTGTTCACATGCATTGTCAGCGCTCCGTCGCCCAGTTATCTAGCCGCCAACAATTTTGAGCTATAATAAGGTCAAAAAGTGGGTTTTTATGTTTTATTCTGGGTTTTTATTGTTATAATCAGTCTAGGTAATGTAACCACCATGTGACTAGGCACTAAGGTGTTCTCTAGTGGTTAGACCAAGACTATAATGTTGGTTCGTGCCTAAACTTAACATCTAAGGAGTTCAAGTGTACCTGAAACCCTATAAATTCACCATTTTGTTCATGAAGAGGGTAGAGGGTGGTTTTGTGTTTTGTCTGCAAATTCTAGAGGATATAGGTTGTTTTGTTTTCAGTGTAATAGTAGCATTAGGAGTCGGAATTAAGAACCGAGATAGGCATTGGAAAGATTATTTAGAGATTTCATGTGATAGTGACCAAAAGTGCCTGCATGGACAATCAATCTAGTTAATTTTCTGTCTAATTGACCTCCTTAGATTCAATCCTAATAAAGCGGTCTCCCATCTTGAAAGCAGACTCGAATATGTAGTCCATCAAGGACGAAATCTGTAATCACTGTTACTATCTAGTATCACTGTGTTTTTGTTGCTTTTCAATTATGCTTGCATCTTTATTATGTTTTAATTATATCATCAATTCATCCCTTTTTAGTCGATTCTCATGGTTAAATCACTTTAAGTTAACATTCGGTTCACTAATGGCATTAATCAATTCTACTTCAGTTTAACATATGATCATTTTAAATCGTATAATTTGGTATTAGAGTAGGTTGCATTTGTATAATTTGTCAATGAATGTTAACCAGGTCAAAGTCACAACGTGAAGAAGGAAACCTCGAGGAGATTGTTACAGGGATTGGAAATCGAAGAGTCGCTCAAAAGTTGACCATGAAAAGATCTGATGTAGGTGAAAATCCTGAGACTAAGATGAGCGAGGAACAATTTTAGCAAGGATTCTTGAATATGCAGTAGATGTTGGAAGAACTCTACGAAGATAAGAAGGTGATAGATGCAGCTTCTTCTCCAAACATATCGAAGAAGGGTAAAGGTAAAGGCGAGGCTGATAAGCCTCCTTCACCTCGATCATCTCCATCATCATCATCATCTTCTTCTTCTTCTAGTGTAGAATCTGAAACAAGAAAGAAACCTAAGAAAACATCTCTTTTGAAACTTGATGTAAAATTTAAGCTACCTATTTATGATGGCGAAATGAATCCTGAAAAGTTAGATAACTGGATTAAACAGTTAGAAGTCTGTTGTCATATTCATAACATTTATGATGATAAAATGAAAATTCAGTTAGCTACACTTAGAATGGGGGGAACAACTTTAAACTGGTGGGAAAGTAAAATTAAAATAGATGTAAAGTGGAAAGGTAAAGTCATCTCTTCATGGTCTAAGTTTTTAAAAGCTCTCAGGAAACAATTCTATCCTTTACGATACAAGCAGTAAGATGTTATTGATTGGTAGCATTTGAGGCAAGGTAAAGGGTAGAGTGTTCAAGAATTTACTTAGGAGTTTAGAAAGAAAGCATTGGCGCTTGGTATTTCATTGGATACATGTGAAACATTTTTAAAATACATCAGTAATTACATTCATATTTGCAGCATACATTATTGATGTTTAATCCTGATGATTTTGATGAACTGTGTGTTCAATCCATACATATTGAATCAGGTGGTAGACCATTCCATTTTTCACCGCAATCATCCAAAGAGTTGGAAATCAAGGAGTCCAATGAAAGTAAGGGGAAGAACAATTCAAAGAGAAAGAAATCAGAGATAGCTCAGAAGGAATACCTACTTGTTCTCATTGCCAGAGAATCGGTCGTGATGAATCTAGGTGTTGGAAACTTCATCCCGAACTTAAGCCCAAAAGGTTCCTTAAAGAGAAGGATGAAAAGAAAGAAATTGTAGCAGTCCATCAAGACCTAGGTTTTGATTCAAGTGATGAAAGGAGTATAACTGCCATAGTTTCGACAAGTAAAACTTCTGACACTAGTTCAAGTTCGAATACTATTGCATCTTCATCAAAGATAAATCCTTCAAATGAGGATAAAATAGTTGAACTATTTAACAAAACGATAACTTCTAAGCACACAAAGATAGATACAATGTTTGACAATGGATCACAGGAAAATTTAATATTTGAATATTTAGTTAAGAACTTAGGTTTGGAGACACAGAATCATCCAAGACCTTACCGATTAGGATGGCTAAATAAATCAACTCAGATAAAAGTCACAAAATAGTGTCGATTAAGATTTTCCATTACACCTAATTACATTGATGAAGTGGAATTAGATGTGGTTCTAGTAGATATATGTGGAGTTGTCTTAGGAAGTCCTTATCTTTATGATTGTGATGCATTATTTTATAGGAGAAACCATAAATATGACCTTAAGAAAGATGGGGTTGAATTTATTGTCAGTGAACATCAAAGTAAAAATCACTTGAATTTAGTTGTGGCTAATCAGATGAAGTTATTAATAAGTTAAAATAAGAGATTTTAAATCATGTGTGTAAAGGAACAACATAAGAATCGACATGATGTTTGTTCAAGTTATGAGTCCTAGTTTAAAGATAGTTTGATCAAAGAGGTAGAAACTTTTTCAGTTCTATTTAAAGAAACCAAACATCTTAATCATAAGCAGGTAATACAACATGAATTATAGTTGATGCCTAAAGATCCTCTTCCTAATGTTAGAATGAATCAATTCAGTCCAAGTTTGGAAGTTATAAGTTACAGGGATACAGGTTAGTATTGCGGAAAGTCAGTGTTACATTTCTCTTGTACTGTGTCACCATTTAATGTTTCAAATAGTTTGGAAGCCTATTTTCAAGTGGAGGGGAAGCCCATTTTTTTTCATATCAAAGCCTTTTCTAAAGTAGTGTCAAAGAATTCAATACATATAAGGGAAACTTATGCATCAGGGGAAAATCCTAATCAATGGAAACATCATCTAAGGAATGAAGAAACAATGATTCAAATAAATCATCCGACATTTCAATACTTTCAAAATCAAAGTAAGTTGCAACAGTTTTCACCTTATGGTTTGATGAGTTTATTGTAGCAAGTTCACTTAGTACTCAGGAATAAGGAAAGTATATCAAGTCAAGTAACTCATTTGATGTCAAAAATGTCTTTGATTGTCTCTATCATTACACAATATAGATTTTTAATACATGTTAATAGTATTGAACAATATCCTGTAGAGACTTTTTTCAAAGATGTGTTTGAATCACTAATTCATGGTACTTCGTGCAAAGAAGTCAATTGCCATGTTCATAACAGGTTGTTTGACCATATTCACAAGTTGTGCATACTGTAGATGGATGGAACAGTTCACAAATTCAAATTGTGCCATGATCAACATCATTAGGGTCATCACTTTAAAGTGGTTGATCGAATGTATTGGTACATATTCCAGACAAGGTGGAGAGTGAGGGAGCTCTACCCTCATCGACTATCTATTTAAGTCAAACTTTTGTGGTCCAAAAGCTTTCAAGTGGATAGGATTGATCCATGAGGATCTTGTCAGATTAGTTGCACAAGTTCAGTATTCATTGTCAAGATTTAGTGTACGATGTCTTCAATTTTGACAGTGAGTGTTATGGTTTAGGTTGTCTAGTGTTGGTTTTCATTGTCATATGGTTTTGTACCTAGTTTTCGACATATGTTTGTCATCAGTTCCAGCAGGGTTTGGTTGTTGGCATCTTCATCGTCAATTTCCCCAAGGTTTGGAGTCTCAACAATGATCCGTGGTTGTCATTTTCAGGGTTTGTATGTCACATTGTGACAAGTTGTATAAAAGGAGTTTTAGGACAAAAAAATGTGGTTAAGTCCTAGAACTAAACCCTAATACATAAACTACAACATGCATTAAAGTACACTTAACCTAAGATCTACAAGACCTAACACCTGAAACCCTAACCTATACCTAAATCCATGTATTCAAAATGCATTAAAAAGCCATAACCCTAAGTCCTAAACCCATTCAGGATATTACAAAACTTGTAAAACATTAAAAAAACATTAAAAAACTCATATAACAGTTCCCTAACCACAGTAGCTAGCCATGTCGAGACCACAGAACATGTGAAAAAAACAAAAGTGTTTAATGTAAATACTCTTCATGATCCAGGTGGCTCCAGAGACACACACAGGACAAGGACGACTCAGGGAAGCTCAGAAACCAAATTGATCAGAATTCTTTCGAACCAGGACCAGAGCATAGATCTTGTCGTCCTAATCGCGAAGGTGCAAATAGTTCATGACTTTTCAAATAGATGTGAAGCAGTCAAAGTTGGGTTGACTTTTTGATGACTAGGCAAGCTTAAGGAGGCCACAATTTGGAATTTTTCTAGCCACCGAGTTTCGAACAACTTGGGCTAGATTTTGGGTGAAATTGTGGGGTCGTTAAAATCACTCCTACGACTAAAATTCGAATTTCAACAAAATGTGTTTTGTTATTAAAAAAACAAAAGAAAATATAATAAAAGGGGGTTGGGGCCACCAACCCCAACACCCCCATGAAACAACGCTCTATTAAGAGAGAGGCTGGCAGGAGTTGAACCCACCCGCCCACGTGGGCCGGCCCACCGGGTGGCCCCATAACCAACCCTTCATTAAAGCATGAACCAAATAAATTAACATGCCTCCAACAAAAAATGAACGCGCCAATAGTTGCGAGGGTTATGGGGCGGGCCACCTAATGCAGGCCCGCCCCTGAAACAACCATATGCATTTGTTATTAAAAAAAACAATAATATATTAAAATCAGAGGGATGGAGTTTGACCGCTCAACCCCTCCTCAACAAACTTCTTTATCTACCATTGCACCCAACGACTTCACTTGGGATTTCTGCCCATGCAAATTATTTTAACCTCATTTGAACGTAGTTCGAGGAGATGGAGGAACCAGGAGTGTGCACGAATTTCGAGACAAAGGAGGAAAAATATTGGCATGCAGTTCGAGGCAACATTTTGTAGGAAGGGTGAAATTTCACTTTGTCAGAATTTGACAAATTTTTTATATGGTTTCAACACTTCTTGACGTCATGAATGCAATGGCATTGTCCGTGTCTACATTAGAGTTCTACATTTTTTGTCCATTTTTAGTATGAGGGTGGAACCATGATTACTTGAAAAATAGGGAGCAGAACAATGATCCTTGCAATTTTCTCGAGGAGGTAATTTTTCTCCATGTCAAAATATAGTCAAGCTTATAGTTGTTTTTCATGGTTTTCCATAGGGATCGCAATGACGAGGTCAGAACTGCCTTTGGAATTTCAGATTTCTAGTCCACCCATGGAGAAGAATCTTTGAGGAATCTAGGGGGAATCTAGAAGATTCCTTGAGCCCCAGATTCTTAAGTTCTCATAATTCAAAATTGGACAGTCGATTTTGAACTATTCGACGTCATAAATCTGATGGTGCATTCAGATTTCTCATTCTCTCATTTTATTCTTCAGGCACTTTTCTATGTGGAATGTAGGTGTCAACATTCATGTGTGGGTAGCTATTTCCATGCAATTGATGTCGTGAGATCGATGGTCTGAGTAGCTTCAACAGTTTGACATATGCTTCTTCAGATGGTCGTTGGTTGTGAGGTATATGCAGTGTATTCATGTACTTCTTTTTCTATGCATCGTGCTGCATAGATCCTTGTTGATGCTTGATGTGGGATCTTCTTTATTACTTGTTTTTATGATTCCTGTTCGATATGACGCGGAATCGCCTATGTGATGTACTTGTTGTCATGATTTGTCATGTTATTTTTTGAGATCCCTTTGTTGTATGTTGATGGGATACTCATGTGTCACCATGCATGTCTGCATTGAGATCCCTTTTATGCCATGTTGGCGGGATGATCATCATGCATGAGTTTTTGTGTCATACTAATAGGAGTCTTTTCACTGAGAGTTCTTATGGTGGAACATCTCTTGGAGCCACTCCTACGTGAGGGAATTTTCCTTGTATGATAGCCACATCACCTCTATGTACATCACCACTATTGACAACACTTAATGTAGTGGCCTACACCATCTTGACTCCGCTGCCCAGAGACGTAGTCCCTCCTGGATGAACCCCATTATCAATGGCTTATGTTTTTATGATGTTGATGATTGACATGTTCCTCTTCTTTACAACATGCACATGTATTCATTTATGTTCTTTTAAAAATGCACTTTAACACATCATGAAAGTAAAAGGTCTTGGAAGGGTCCGTCATCACACCCGGACTTGGAAAAGAGTAGTATCAGAGCGGTCTTTGGGTTGATGTGAATTGCCGTATGAACATTGGAACGTGCAGTGACAGAGGATGAAAAAGTAATGTATGAGACCATGCTCAACATTTCAAAAGGAGTGGAGATAATGTATGAAACTCTATATAAAGAGACAAAGGAAAAGGAGCGATTGCACCTTCACTTGTAAGCCACGGAAGAGGCCCTGGAAGAACTGAAGCATAACAAACGTAATCTTCAAATAGAGAACATTGAATTGAAGATGCGCCTACATGAAGAGAAAGAGGAAAAACAAATTTTGCTACGACAGCTACAAACAAAGGACGAGGCCTTGGAAAAGCTGCAGCATGACCCATGTGAGGTAAAATGTAGTTCTCCATCTTCATGTATGTTTCCTGATGATGATTTCACTGTTTTTGAATATCATACCATAGGAATGGGATCCAAATTGTTGAATGAAATGGGGTATGAAGGAAAAGGATTGGGCGTTAATGGCCAAGGCATTATCAATCCCATCAAAGTATAGGAATTGCCGTGTCAAACAGGACTTGGGTATGTCAGAAAGGAAGTTTGGGAATGGGCTAAGACATTTAGCGAACCACCAACAACAGATGATGAGAAACCCTCATCAATTCTTTCCAAATCGAAAAAGGAGGTAAAAGATGTTTATTTCCTTTCAGTTTCGTCTTCGCATAGTATGACTTCTGTTGGAGATGTGGAGATCCCAATTACAGGGACAAACATGAGGCTCCTTACAAGGCTGAGGCACGAGGAGGAAAAAGAACTTGGTGTTAATAACCAAGGCATAACTCAACCTTTAGATGTTATGCAAAGATCTCAATTTGCAGGATCGAGATACACTAAAGGAGAATTCTTGAAGGTGTTAGATTCGTCCAAGACGTCGTCAAAATCATCGAGGAAAGAAAATGATGGGAAAACATCCCCATCATCCCATGGCAGTTTCCATTGTAGGGAAAGTGCTAAGGAAATCTCTCGATGCCATACTTACTCCAGAGACAGCAAGGAAAAGTATAACCACTTTCGACATGCGAATGTTCATTTTGATTATGATCATGTTGTTAATGATGAACGAAGAACATGGCATCGAAAAACATGTACCTTTTTTGGTTTACATAACCATACATTTTCTAAGTGTTGGAAAAGAATGGTAGCACTTAAAAAGATGAGGCGTGAAAGACCCTCTCAACAACAGGTAAAGAAACATGTTAAGTAGATCTGGAGGAAGAAGACCTATCGCAGTCATTGCGACAGAAATGGCCATTAAAGAGCCACTTGTTGGAGGCTCCATCTAGAGTAGCACCTTAAAGACAAAGCGTCGGTGCGTGGACCAGATGAAGCAGTTGTTCGACAAGCAAATGCGCTACAAAGAGGTGACCCATTCACCTTGATAAGTGAAAAATGGTTTCTAGACATGTTGTCACTTCATGGTCATGCTTTTGTAAATCATTTGTTGCATTTTAGAATGTAAAAGTGATGATGTATTTCCATCACTTGCTCAGCAACAATGACGTCTAGTCTTATTTTGAGTTGCATGATAAACTGTGAAAGTGATGTTGTGTTTCTGTCACTTGTCAAAACAATAGTGTATGGCCTTATGTTTTTAAGTCATGTGTTGCAGTGATGATATGTTTCCCATCATTTATTGAAGCAACAATGATATGTTGGCCTTGTTTTCGTAGTTGGAGTATTGCATCCATCTGGTTGTAAACTTGACCACCGAGTATGTGTTATAAACTCATGGCAAGTGTGGGATGTTTGGGTCATTATTTGGTCATGATAGTCAAGCATGTAATTTGCAAAACAATGTACTACAGGTTACAGAGGTAGCAGGTGTTAGCTCATCATTTAAGGCTCTGAAGAACAAAGGTGAAGGAGATGGAAGCAAGACCTTTTCAGGATGTTTGTGATGCAAATAGGGTATAGAGAAATTGTAGATTATTGTTCATGCTTTTGGAGGACCAAAAGCTCCTCAGTGGGGTGGATTGATCTAGGTGGCTCCAGAGACACACATATGACAAGGAGGACTCAGGGAAGCTCAATAATCAAAGTGATCAGAATGCTTTCGAACTAGGATTAGAGCATACATCTCATCGTCTTGATCTCGGAAGTGCGAACAATTCATCAATCCAAGTCCGTATGCAAAAGTTAAAAGCAATGAAATTTGGGTTGACTTTTTGATGACTGGGTAGGCTTAAGGAGGCCACAATTTGGACTTTTCCCGATCACAAGATTCTGGGCGAAATTGTGGGGTCGTTAAAATGACTCCTATGGCTAAAATTCAAATTTCAAAAAAATGTGTTTTGTTATTAAAAAAACAAAAGAAATATAATAAAAGGGGGTGGGGGCCACCAACCCCACCACCCCCATGAAACAATGCTCTATTAAAAGAGAGGCCAGTGGGAGTTGAACCCACCCGGCCAGGTGGGCCAGCCCACCATGCAGCCCCATAACCAACCCTTCATTAAAGCATCAACCAAATAAATTAACATGCCTCCAACAAAAAGCGAATGCACCAATAGTTGTGAGGGTTATGGGGTGGGCCACCCAATGTGGGCCTACCCCCGAAACAACCATATGCGTTTGTTATTAATATATATATATATATATATATATATATATATATATATATATATATCTATATAAATCGGAGGGGTGGGGTTCGACCAATCGACCCCTCCTCAACAAACTTCTTTATTTACCATTGCACCCAACGACTTCACTTGGGATTTCCACCCATGAAAAATATTTTAAGCTCACTTGCACGTAGTTTGAGGAGATGGAGGAACTAGGAGTGGGCATGAATTTTGAGATAGAGGAGGCAAAATCTTGGCACCCAGTTTGAGGAAACATTTTGTAGGAGGGGTGAAATTTCACATTGTCAGAACTTGACAAATTTTATATGGTTTCAACACTTCTTGATGCTATGAACGCAATGGTGCTATGTATGTATCCATCAGAGTTTTTTATTTTTTGGCCATTTTCAATATGAGGGTGGAACCATGATCCTTGCAATTTTCTTGAGGAGGTAATTTTTCTCCATGTCGAAATATAGTGAAGTTTACAGTCGTTTTTTATGGTTTCCCACAAGGATCACAATGGTGGGGTCAGAACCACCTTTGGAGTTGCAGATTTCTAGTCCACCCATGGAGCAAAATCTTTGAGCGTTCCAGGGGGGAATCTAAAAGATTCCTTGAGCCCCAGATTCTCAACTTCTCAGAATTCAAAAATTGGACAGTTGATTTTGCACTATTCAACGTCACAAATACGATGGTGCATTCAGATTTCTCATTCTCTCATTCTATTCTTTAGGCACTTTTCTAAGTGGAATGCAGCTATTAGCATTCATGTGCGAGCAACCATTTCCATGCAATTGATGCCGTGAGATCGATGGTCTGGGCAACTTCAACAGTTTGACAGTCACTTCTTTAGATGGCCCTTGGTTGTGAGGTATATGCAGTGTATTCATGTACTTCTTTTGCTATGCATCGTGCTGCACAAATCCCTGTTGATGCTTGATGTGGGATCATGTTTATCACTTGTTTTTTATGATTCCTGCTTGATGTGATGCTTAATCGCCTATGTGATGTACTTGTTGTCATGATTCATCATGTTATGTTTTGAGATCCTTTTTTCGTATGTTGATGGGATACTCATGTGTCACCATGCATGTTTTCATTGAGATCACTTTCATGCCATGTTGGCAGGATGATCATCATGCATGAGTTTTTGTGTCATACTGATAGGAGTCTTTTGACTATGAGTTCTTATGGTGGAACATCTCATGGAGCCACTCCTACATGAGGGAATTTTCCTTGTATGATAGTGACATCACCTCTATGTACATCACCACTATTGACAACACTTAATGCAACGACCTACATCATCTTGACACCGGGGCCTTGAGACATAGTCCCTCCTGGATGAACTCCGTTATCAATGGCTTATGTTTTTATGTTGTTGATGATTGACATGTTCCTCTTCTTTACAGCATACACATGTATTCATTTATGTTGTTTTAAAAATGCACTTTAACACATCATGGAATTAAAAGGTCTTAGAAGGGTCCTTCGTCACATCTATACCTAGATCACTGCAGGCTCTAAGCCATAGAGGGTTAACCTGAGAGTGCGGAGGTCGTAACTATCGGTGGACATGTGAATAGATCTAACGATAGTTGGAGACCGCATCGAAACTCCTAGGATAACTATTAGCCATCACCGTGCATGGTAATAGTCAGCAAGTGAGTCACTGGAAGCGCTGGCCTAGAGGTTACAGCAAATAGTCATATCCACTTGTTCACATGCATTGTCACCGCTCCTCTACCCGGTTATTTGGTTTCCAATGCTTTTGAGTTATAATAAGGTCGAAAAGTGGGTTTTTGTGTTTTATTTTTGGTTTTTATTGTTATAATCGATCTAAGTAATGTAACCACCATGTGACTAGGCACTAAGGTGGTCCCTAGTGGTTAGACCGAGACTGTAATGTTGGTTCATGCCTAAAATTTACATCCAAGGAGTTCGAGCATACCTGAAACCCTATAAATTCACCATTTTGTTCATGAAGAAGGGAGAGGGTGGTTTTGAGTTTTGTGTGCAGATTCTAGAGGATATAGGCTATTTTTTTCAGTGTAACAAGAGCATTGGGAGTCGGAATTAGGAACCAAGACATGCATTGGAAAGCTAATTTAGAGAGCTTTCTTGTGATAGTGACTAGAAGTGGTTGTGTGCATAATCAGTCTGGTTAATTTGCTATGTAATCGACCTCTTCGGATCCAATCCTAATAAAGCGATTGCCCATCTTGAAAGCGGACCCGGAGATGTAGTCCATCAGGGACGAACTCCATAATCAATCTTGTTGTCTGGTATCACTGTGTTTTTGCTATTTTTCACTTCTGTTTGAATCTTTCTTATGTTTTAATTCTTTCGTCAATTCATCCCTTTTCAGGCGATTCTCACGGTTAAATCACTTTAAGTTAGCATTCGGTTCACTAATGGCATTAATTAATTCTACTTTAGTTTACCATATGATCATTTCAGATTAGTAGCCATGGAAGTAACTTTTCTGCAAAAAAAATATTGTTCCTTTGTTGGTGTACTTGAATGGATGGGTCCCTATTTGTTTCTCATGCAATTTAGTCAATTCAGTTGTTTCTATTCATTTTTCTTTTGTATTTCAGTATCTCTTTGCAAGGATTTTTTCTTGCTATAAACCTTTTTCCTTTCATCTTCCATATTTTCAAAATAATTTTGAGATTTTCCTTGCTCTAATTCTTTACATTTCTACTCATGTTTAAGCATTTGTATGTCAAAATCCCTACTAGGTTGCCTATTTTCTTTATTGGAATGATTAATTAGAGCTTTAACTTCTAGCTAAACGTTATTCAATTATGTTACCAAATATGTAGCAAAACGGTTATCAATCACTACAAATTTTCATGCACCTATTAGTCATATTATTAACTTTATCACACGTGACAATATTATTTTGAAGACCTACCACAATATGACACAAAATGATCATAAACCTATTACAAACCTGCTACAACCTATCATCATCATGAGATATACCAGTCACAGGACCTGTTAAAGTCTGTCATAAACTTACTATAATAATTATAGCTTACACATAAGATCTATTTGAACCTATCATAAAACCTATTAGAAAACTTGTCATTAGTTGTCACCTATCCATTTGTGATAACCTGTAATGGTATTGTCAGTTATTTGGGGCAAAATCATGTGATCACCTATCATTAATATGTCATTAATCTATAATATATTTGTTGTATCTTTATAATCTTGCAGTGATAACCATCATAAAACCAAATATAAGTAGTCATAAAGGGATTATAATCTGTAAGACCTTGACAATGTATGTGACTAATCCATCAGTAACATTCCACCATTACCTATAACATCGTTGTTGCTTACTTATGACCAAGCTATTATAACCTATTATCAATCCCTTGTTCTCTCTCTAAGAATCTAGTAGACCACCTATAGGCCTGTAACAAAACCTATACCTGATCGTGTTATATTATTGATGCTAACTTGCCCCCAATTTATATTTAAGCTGCAAACAATTTGTCACCTATTTGGGTCATGGGTATTATAAATTGTTGTATACCTACTTTAATGTTTTGGTCTATCTTTGGTAACCTATTATATAGCTTGTAATATACTTGTGGGAATTCTCTCATAGCATTCGTGTCCTACTTATACCACCTATAGCTGGTTACAGTACCTGTATCAAAATTTATATATGATCTCTGCATAAGGTACCCACATTCAATCCTTTTTGTTCTTGTATACCGTCCTATAACCCATCTTATATATCTAGTTACCAATTCATTATTTCCTGAGACGAAACCTTGACACAACCTGCATAAGATTCTTGTATATAATCCACCACAGCCTTAGTAGTTGTTGTTCTTATGCATAATACCTATCACGAAACCATCATATCTGATCTGGTTCCTGTACATGATCCTATGTTGTAGCCAAGCATGTTGTCAATCCAACACCCCCCTATGCTTTTACACAATTACATTAATTACCACAATTTGTACCTCCTACTTTGAACCACCCGCCAACATTCTTGATGTTGTATTTACCAAATCCAATCCAAGCTTTATGATAATTGATTACAAAAGAATGCCCATAAGACCAATAGGCTATCTACAAATATGATATTACTAAGATTCCATAATTCATAACATATGCATTCATAGCACATACATTCGTAACACAAAGAGTAAGGTGTGCACATGACCTAAGATGCAATTGTTGTCCTCAGAAGCAAGTATGATTATCATCACATACCTATTATTGAATAGTTATTACATCATATTATATCTCTTAGTATGTAATCATTACACATATGTTCATACATCCGCACCTATATGCATATACAACACATAGGATTATTTCATGTTCATGATAGCACAACATACATTAATCTCATATAATCGTTTTATAATTTATTGGTGAGAGAAGCCTTAGAAAACATCTCTTCTCATTCCCCGCATAGGGATTTTCAACATTTCTATCCTATTCTCCATTATCTATTATATTCAACTCACATCTATACTTGAGTGATGAAAATCCTGTTAAAATACATGATATCTCTATCGTAATCCTACTACAACCTATTTCATCTCCCACTATGTCTTGTCATAAAATTTGTTCCAACTACCCTGATTAATACATAATAGTCAGCATGGCTCAAGTACTATTCAGTAGTTGTTTGGGAAAGTTTGGTCAAAATAATTTCCTAGATTCAATTTTGGGTGGACTAGAATATTCACCCCGTATAACATTATTTATAGTAATAGATACATCCACAAAACAATTCTTATATCCAGTCAATGACATACTTCTTTATTCCATTCAAGACAATTTCCCTGCTTCTAATGCTCTACAAAAAAAAATCTTTAATCTAACAAAATTTTTACCAAAGTGAAGGACAAACTACTCACGGAGAAGTTTAGCTGCCAATTTACTTGCCTCGGCACCTTTGTGACATTCACGTCATCAAACGATCCAAAATTCTTCTCCTTTTTTTATGAAAAACTTCAAATGGTAGATTAAGGTATAGCGTACAAAAGGTCTTGTCCCCTTTGGAATTTCTTCTACCCATGAGTTTTACATCCTCACAATTCAATATAAATTTCTTCCTATCCTCTTTGGAAACTAGCCTTTTGATGGACTCTATCTCTAATGTTGTTCTTTCACGGGTAATTTAGGGGAATTGTTAAATTTGCAAAGGCCTTCACACCATAAGACATCCAAATTGTGATGGCAAAGACCGAGAATAACACGTTCTATATTTTCCCATTCAAAATACACAAACAATCCCACCATAAAAATTCTCTAACACACCTATTCCATGAAAAATAACATCCCATGTCTAAAGCATGATGAATTTGAATTCGTAGTGTGAACTATGAATTAGAAGAGTAATCCACGTCTCTTTGGACAAAAGAAAGGAAGGAAATATGATGACTTTGTTGTATTTTGAAGATATGTATTAAATTGTATTTGTAATTTAAATCCTATCCATGAATGCAAGGCCTACTGACTTTGAATATTAATCAATATCAATTTTGAACTTGCTATCGGTGAGACCACAATTTTCATAAAAGAAAAATATACATATAATATAATCCTGATACATAAATGATACGTTTCTGATCATTTGACAACTTCCAAACATTGCCTAGTATGCATAAAACCACATAAAATCCCGTAAAACACATTAATATATATGTTAACGACCTTAAAATAACAAACTATGACTCTGATCTTAACATATATTAAGAGAAAAATAGAATTCATTATCATAAAAGGGGAAATATATGTCATTAAATCGATCATAATTGAATCTCTTTGGACTTTTCTAAAAGTTGAAACTTTGTAGGTTTAAACCATTATACATGCCCATATATATATATATATATATATAGGTTCTGACTAATGAGCAGTGTCCAACCCTCTCAATATACGCAATAGAATAATGTTATGGCCATATTTAAATGTATTAAAATAATGTGGGCATCTTGTATGTCTTTCTCATTATTTCGATACAAATCATCGAACCACTAATGGTTAAGAGTATGTGCTTCCTCTTAAGAGGTTACAGGTTCAAAACTAGAGGGGGTAGAGTATGTATGCCTTCATAGACTTAGCAGTCAAATTGCTGCGCGGATGTGAGTCCCTTGTCCCACAAACAAGAAAGTCTCATACACCAATTTGATATCTGGCTTAGTTGTGACCTTAAAAATAAATATTATTATTATTATTATAAAAAGTATTATGCATGATATAATCATCTCCTATCATTTTATGGGAGTCTTAGACTGAGTAGTGGACCCGATCAAGCATGTGCCTATTACATCAGCCGTGGAGATTGAAACAATGAACGGTTGAGATGTCCTCAAGTTTGGGACTTGCACGAGGTTAACGCAAAAATGCACCCCCGATGGTTTTGACGATCCATATCCATTTCATCCGACAAATGTTATCACCGTCAGGTCTCAACCTGATGGCATGCTAACATTCTTCTCACCACCAGACGGTCGAGATTCTGGACTCCCTCACCATGGTTCCAACCTCACACTCACGTAATTACACAATGGGCTACAGTCACCTCTGCATCATCCACCTCCATGGCTCGGCAATACCCCAATGGCTTGTAGCCTATGGTTCTACTCGATGGTTCCATGGCTTGCGATAGACTGGTTGTTGTATGCCTCCACAATATTCTTCAACGCACTCGACCTAAGGAAACTTACCCTGCATCTCTTCCACCTTGATTGTTGTAAAAAGTGAAATTTTGTGTGATACGGCCTTGTAGTCATGCTATAACATGGGATTAAAAAAGTCTATGTTTTCTCCAACATTGAATAATTCATCCGATATACAATCACTACAATTTACGCTCAAACCATTATATAATGTGCATTAAATGATGCACATATCTTTGGCACCATCAAAAAATTGCAATATATTAGCGAATCGCATACCGATCCTCCATATACTACACCAACCATGTCATTCTCATAGCAAATCCTGTGAAATTTAAATAACATACCGTGACTAAATAAACCTAATGAGAATCCTAATGGAATTCATGCAATATAATTAACGACAGGGAGGGTTATAAAAAAGAAATAAAATATTAAAGTTAAGTTAATTCATCGTATCCCGGATGCGGGTGCTAATAGTTTTAATGCCGCGTGTTAATGGAGTAATGAAGCATGTGGCTTGTCACATGGGCATCTGTCAGCCCGGACAAGCCACGCCACTCCACGACGTAGGCTCCTTAAATTCGCCGGAAGGCGAAGCAATGAGCAAGTCTGAAATGGTTTATGCGGAGGGGAATGTCGTTAGTCTGTCTAGTCGCTTGCAGGGGAATGCTGTGGGAATGTACAGTCGTTTGCAGGCGCCATTCAATGCGCTGCAACATCCGAGGAGTATGGGAGCTATTAAGGTTGCTACCCAAACCACTCTGCCGCATCTCAAGCCATTTGAGTGGGTGATCGCTTGGTGCAAGGTTTCTCAAGGAATTGCTGGTGCGGGAAGCCATTGTCAAATGTCAAGGGAGAGGCTCAGGATGAGCAGTCGCAGAGGAGGGTCACGGGGTCGTTCTGCCTCTCAGAGGCCTGAGATTTCACCCTCCTCTTCAGTAGAGATCACCTCTGAGCAAAACAGGCCTCCGGGCAGCAATGTTAGAGGAAGCTGGGGCATTCCGGAGTGTGGTCACACGGAACACCCGGCCATTCGTTACAGAATCCCCTGTGCATTTGCAAACAATACTCTGATAGTTTCGGTCACCGTGGAGCATTGCAGCAGTATTCGGGGACGCGTGGAAACCGTGAATGTTCCGAGGGTTGATATGGAGACTCCCACCGTCGACTTCAGGCGTCCAGTTCAGAAGGATGAGGCCGGCCCCAGTGAACCTGTTCAGAGGAGCTCGCGCCAGGAAAAGGAAGATTCGGAAAAGCTCAAGGGTCCTGCAAAAGATGAACCTCACACCACGGATGAAGATTAACTCAGAAGACGCCAAGTCTGGGCGGCAAGGAATGAATTTCTCTGGCCATCTCATTTTGCTTATTTTGTATGTTTGTCATGAGGTTTATGCTCGCAGTGTCGGTCCAAATCACCATGGTCTCAGTCCACGCGTCAGTCTACATGTTTACCGTGTCATTTTCTATATACATCGTGTTGAATTATGTTCACCGTGTCAAGTAATGAATCCATCGTGTCGATTTCTGTATTCACCGTGTCAAGTAATGACTCCATCGTGTCAATTTCTGTATTCACCGTGTCGAATCTCTCTGCAAGGTTAGCTATGACTGATATCTTCATGAGAACTCTCTTTGAAGAAACAGGGCCTCGGCCCAGATGTAATTTTGTTGTAATTTTGACTTTTTTGTAATATAATTAGCTCAGTTTTAACGAGAAAAAAAAAAAAAAGTTAATTCATCGTAGGTGGCTCGCTCATTTCCATTTCTTATACTGAAAACATATAAACCGCTTCCTGTAAAACATGAGATCTGTATGTAATGTACAAAATTTTATATTAAGGTATAATAGATATACACATTTGTTTTATACACCCTGTTTATATAAAACATCAAGACTTACTTCATATATATATATATATGCTTGGATAGGACTCCGTAATAAATTACTTATATAATTCATATGAAACAATGTATCATCATATATTATATAAACACGTTTTTGGTTGGGTATTCATTAATTATATATATATAAACTGAGTGGATGTGGGTGTTTTATAAAATGTTTTAATGGAGCTTAATACATAGGAATGGTGAATCTAGATCTTTTGGTTTTAGAATCGGCGAAAAATTTATTCTCAGTATTTGCAATACTTTTAACTATCTAATCATTTTGAGGTATCCATGCTTTATTCTAGGAGAATTTCAAGCCAATTCCACCATTGTAACTTTCATTAAGCAGTTGGTGAACAAAACTTTTGGCAAACAATTAACCCGCAATTTTTTAACTTCTAAAAGTTTTCATGAGCCTGCTCCACTTCTGGCCCCATTCTGACCTAGTGTTGAAACTGGGCTCTTATACAATTGGTAATGTCCCTAGCCTCTAGTCAAGCAACACTACTCACCCAAAACCATAATTCACCAGGTAAATGATCAAATAATTCAACAAAAGAAGATAACGTTGCAATTTCCATAATTAAAGCCCGACATTGAGTTCACTAACAATGAATGGCATATAATTAGAACTAATAGAATTAGGGGTTGTTCAAACAATAATTCAAGATTACCTGAAGTAGTTACAATCATCACATACATTATGTAATTATTATGCACAACAAAAACTACACAATACTTTACTATTTTAAACACATAACCCTGAAATCATAACTTGACACATTCAATAGTCTACTATGAAACTAGACTAGGGTTTGTAGTAAATATATACAATTATAAAATATGATACGCATCAAAATACATATATACATAGCAGAATTAACGATGAATTAACATGGAACCACCAAATAGGGTTTATAGTAAAACTTCCCATAAATATTAAATTATGTCCCATACAAGCATGGCATAATGAATTACATAAGTATACATAATCATGACGTCAAACCCTAACTAGGGTTTCAGGCACAACATGGAACATAAAAGTAAATTGGCACAAAACAAATACAAGATTACTTATTTGAGTAAAATGTATGACTAGGTATGAGCTCTCCAGTTTCCACCCTTCCATAGACCACGTGGTTCAATAATTTCAACCATGGGACACCACTGAGCCAAGCCTGCAACTCCATGGGAAATAGTGACTGAAAATAACCATACATCCATGGCTAAGGTGTCGACCCACAACCATGTTCTCCCAAGCCTCCAGGCACCCTCCAGGCCATCATATTGACACAACTCTACTTCCATCAAACCTGCATCCAAAATGAAACCTTACAACTAGCTAAGAATTTTTTAGCATCTCCCCCTAAACCTGTACCCAAGTGGCACCTTACAACTAGCTAGGAACATCTCAATTACTTTCCCCAAACATGTGCCCCAAGTTTCAATTGATAGCTAGCCAATAATTTCTTAGGAATTAGATTCTACTTCCCCATATTTTCACCCAAGTGACACATCCTTGTCCAACACCCCATAATCCCTTTATGATGAACACCTTTCAGGGTTCCTTACAGCCATCCAGGATGTCTAGAACCATAAGAGTCATCATAGTGATAATGAGAAAACATAATAATTCCCTAGACCAATATATATACTTTCACACTACACAGATTTTATCTTCCAAGTAGAAATCCTAACGAAAAATGGCCCCAAGTTCCCTTTCACACTGACATCTATCACCAAATACTTCGTTTCCTACCCTATGGAGTCATGCTAGCCCTCATACACTTACCAAGGAGTAGGCTCCATAGCCACTATCTTTTATTATTATTATTAAAATATTTACAAATACTTGTATTACAATCCAGGCCCTTTGGCCACTTAACCAACACTGGTGCCTATTCTTGGGCATGTTAGCTCCACACTGTGTAACATATCCATATCGGCACATAGGCCACATGTCATAAACACATAGACACGTAGGCCCATAGTATACATGTGGCTCACCAACATAATAAAAATCATATATATTTACATCATGCATGGGTGGTGGTATTACGTGATATGTGATAGAGGCATGAGCTATTGAGTTAGAGAAACTCAATGGGGAACCTATCGAAGGATACATTGGTAGGATATAACTAAATCTGGATAAGAGTGACCAACCCATTACACAGTAAGAGAATTTGTACAATATGAAAGAAAAAAAAAAAGAGAAAGGTAGGGAGTATTTGTGTGAGAAAACAAGTAATGATGCACAAGTACGAAGAAAGGAGCACATCATAAGAACGCACTGAGATGATAGATTGTTGTTCAACATGAGGAAGAATGGGGAGTAGAAAATAGATGAAGTACAGGTAAATGCCACATTAAGCTACGTCATATGGTCACCATGGCCACGACAATATTTAGAAGCCACTTCATTGATGATAAATGAGTAAACTATACTAACAAGGATTTATTCAAAGAGATGGATCTAACAAAATATGTTGTGGACAAGATGTCTACTAGCCCAAGTATGTGAACTAAGGCTATACATATCAAGGAAATTAAATGTGATTGAAGATCAAATTAGATTGGACAAATTTCAAATTATACTACAACAAGGCAAGTAGTTTATAAATTTTAGACGAATAGTTGAACTTATTCATAGTGTCAATGCAAAATAGAGAATATAGAGTGATGCGAGGACGTTAAAGTAGTTTTGAATTGCAGAGTGAAATAGTGTTGAAAATTTCAAGTAGTAGTCATGAAGAGAGGAGTATCAAAGAAGAAGACCAGAACTAAACCATTAGGAGAAGTTATAGATCTTATAAAGTCAATAACAAGTTAAGTAAAATGTAACAACCCTCGTTAAAAATCCATGTAAAAATATATAATACCACGGTCATGGGACACGTATTCCAAGATGAATAGTAGGAACAACATCTTAGTGCGGTGTCACTTCGGTTTATAATGGCTAAGGAAATTGGCAAAGGAAATTGCAAAGGCTTTGGAAAGGAAAACATTTTTCCATATTTATTTATGAAAATAATGGAAATTAGGAGAAAAGCATGGTGAAAGATCACAGGTTGCATGTGAGGAGGAAAATGAAGGAAAATAATGGAAATTGAAGAAAATAGAGGCCTCATTGATAAAAAGGCTTCTGAGGATGAGTGGGCAGACTTGGTCAGTGTAAGCTTGGTCAGTTCAATTTTGGAGGTCTCTCATTATTGTATCTCCCTCTCTCTCTCATACTCTTGGATACTTATATTTTTCTTGAAGCACTCTTGGAGAGTGTGTCACACTTGGATTTTGGGAGAAAGAAGGTAAAGGAAGAGGAGGAACGTGCAAGAGGACATTGGAATGAGAAACTACAAAGGGTTTTTCTTGCAGATACCGAGTTGTATGTATGTTTTCCTCACTAGTTTTGGCATGCATGTCATATTCATTTGGTTTATTGGTTATGATCTATCATTGGCATGGAGGATGGTTGGGATTGACAATGGATTGCCTAGCCTTGTCATTTCCTGGATAGCCATAGAGATTCTGGGTTCATTTCATTGTTTTGTTTTGGTTGGTTCTCATGTTTCCTTAGCTTAGGTTGAGTTATTAGTCCTAAAATCCTTGTTTGGATAAACGCTCTAGAAGCCCTGTAACAACTTGGGTTGAGTTACTAGTATTGGAAGCCTTGGTTGGAAAAATGCTCTGGAAGCCCTTGGTGGGTTGAGTTACTAGTCCTAGAAGCCCTGGTTAGAGAAATGCTCTAGAAGCCTGGTAAAAGTTGTGGGTTGAGTTACCAGTCCTGGAAGCCTTGGTTGTACAAATGCTATAGAAACCCTAGATGGCTTGGATAGAGACCAATCTGATGATGGTTTTGTGATGTCCAACTATGAGCTGGAATCAATGTTCGATGAGTTGAGGTGGATGGCCTCTGGAAGCCCTGCATGGTTTCAGATTTACGTGTTCTATGAGATCCCATATTCATGCTTGGAATATGGCATCGGGGTGAATGGCAGAAGAGAGATTTATCTCAGCCATTCTATGGTCCAGTGGAATGTGGTTTTCCCATACTAGATTGGCTTTTGCATCATTAATATGAGGTTATTTATCCCTGTTATCTCATGAGTATTATACCGGTTTATATGTGTATTCTATGGCTATTATATCCTTGGTATTTCTGTTGTTATTATGCTAGCTATGAATATGTATTATGATAGTGGCTATGTATGGCTCCCATCATATTTTTAGTTGCATATGAATGAACAATATATCTATTAGCTAATAGATTGTATTGTAGCTAATGATGTAAGGGAGCAATGGTTCTTAGCGATTCTCAGATATGTATAAGACCCTTATGTTCAAATATGTTATTTAAATGTGTAGACACATATTCGTGATATGTTTGAAAAAATGCCTATCATGGCTTGTAGGGGTTTAGTCACGGTCTTATTCAAGTAATTACATTTGTACACTCATTTCTCCATTTTTTTTATTGTTCTCAATATGTCATTCAATTCTGGCCAGTGACCTAGGCTCTGGGATTGAAAATGTGGCTGAAATACTGGGGACATTGGCATAACAATATACAAGATAGTCCCTAGACATTGGCTTATAGGTCTGTGAGAGTGTCCAGAGGTCCCTGGACGCTGGCATGCCCATAGCGTGAGAGTGGCCAGAGGTCAAGTGGTCAAAAACCTCAGTGGGACCCAGGGGATGGTTGGAAGAAAGGTTGGATTGGTTCCTGAGGGTCCCAATGTTTATGTTGAATGTCTCTATGGTGTGTTTCCATCAGTTCCACTTCCTCAACATGACTTAGGAGTTCAAATCATATCATAGTGGCCTCTTGTTGTATGTTTACCCTGGCTGGCTAGTTGCTTGAGTAGATGCGGGAGGAGGGTGTTACAAAGTGGCATCAGAGCATGGTTCACCACTCGGATTGGATGGGTTGTGTTTTGGTCATGCATTCAAGTCGGTTGCATGTGTGTCTCTTGTGTTTTAGTCCATGTTCTTATTGTATTTGCATGGCGTTTATCATGGGTGTAGAGATGTCACCATGTGAAGGTTGATGGTGTTGTTATGGGGTGTGTCCTCATGAGTGTATGGTTGTATATGCATTTGTTAGGCATGTTAGTGTCTATATGTTGTTATGTATGCATTGTCATGGTTATGGTTATGAATGTACGATAGGTCAAACATGCATTGTGAAGTCATTATATACAATTAGGTAATGATGATGATATTGGTTTGTTATGATGCTGATATGTTGGATGAGATAGAGCAGGAGATGTGGATCATTAAAGTGAACTTGTAGGATTAGAACTTGAGGAAAGAGCAAAATAATCATACATATATTGTATCTTTGGCATGCAAGTATGTTAGTTAATGGATTGTTATGTGCATTAGTGTTATATACATGTTTTTCATTCTATTATTATTATGTTTACATGTATGATAAATTCTAGTTAATTAGTATAGTCATATGCACATGTGTCAGATAGTCATGGATGATAATAACCTATGGTTGTATGCATTGCTATTGTTTTTTATCTTAGATAACTTGATGATTATGTTATATGTTGCTGATGAGTTTGTTATAGGTTAACGTGTTTCTGTTATATGATAGTTAACTTGATGATTAGGTTATATTTTATTGATGAGCATGATATACAACTTCTTGTTGTAATATGCTAGTAACTTGATGATTAGGCTTATTATATTAATATCTTGATGTTATATGTATCATACTAAGTTGGATTGGTCTATGCATATGGTTAGGGTTATGTCATTCAGGTATATTATGTCATACCAATCTAGACTGACTATGTAGATGTGAATGTTATGCATGAATGACAAATGTTTTTGAGCTTATGATGTGCACATGTTAGCTAGTGACTATTATGGATATCATGACCTCATTTATGTTTTAGTTGATATATCATGAAGTTATATCATGCTAATATGGATTGATTGTGTAGACAAGATAACCTCCCCTGAGAGACATTGAGCTATGAGTTTGCTTATGTCGTATATTTGGTGCTTGATTGTTTCATTATGACATCTATTTGATGTTTGAGTGTTTGGTGTCTTTGGTGTCGTCAAGTTGATTTATCTAACATGGTACATTTATAGTTGGCTGAATGTTTAATGAATTGCATAATATGAGTATGTGTTCAAATGATCTTGTTTTAAGATGGTTGTAATAATACATATGTGTTGAGATAGTTGATATGTACTTGAGTGTAGTAGGTGACAATTGTAGCATTATGTCTAAGGACTATGAGTTGACTATGCATTACGACATGATTGTTAGTCTTGGTAAAGGTTGATTTCAAATTGATAGATATAATTGTCTTGACATTTGGAACGTGTGGATGACATGTGTAAAGAATTACAAGAAACATGCTCGGTATTAGCATGACAAGGTAATACTTGATGTGTTTATATAACTAAGAGTTGGGTGATGTGACAACATATAATAACTCCCGATTCCAACAAATAAAAACCGTAGAAGAAGGGAATTGGGCAAGGATTCCTTTGGCTATGTTTGGAAACCCTAATTCCAATTGAATGAATGCTTGAAGTCTTCTTAACCTTGATTTTGTCTGACATTATATGGATATGTGCTATAGTCATGAACATGTCTTTGAAAGGTATATGAGCTAGTTTCCAGTTATGGAGGGATTCATCAAGGGAATTGGAGCTCCTTGAGAGATGGCATGGATGTGTTCAGTTACGATAACTAGTATCTTCTTATGTTTATTTATGCATGGAAAGTTATGCGTTCATGGCAATATGATGTAGGGGATTGCATGGAAAAGAAACTGCCATGAAATCTTGAAGAAGGCTCAAGTTGAGCTTTCCTTTGGAGGCACTGGGAACCATGGGGATTGAGTCATGGTGTTTGCTGTTAGTCTGGTGACTTTGTTCTTTTGTGATTTTCTTGCATTTGATTTGCAATTTTTTTATGTATAGTGCATGATCATGCCACTTTATTTGTGGTGTCGTATTGTTATTGGTTTTCATGGTTTTCTTCTTGTTTGTTTCTTGTGATTTCCTTTTAAGTTTCATGTCTTGAGAATTTGTTAGGATGGAAGAAAGTTAGTGGAGCTTAGATACAGATGAATGAAATATAGTAGGGAATGTAAGACTGAGATGAATTCAATGCATGTATAAAGGAAGTTGAAGGCAAGAGTATGACAACCAGTTGGACTGGCTGGTTCCATTGGTATAAATGGACAATGGCAGGACATTCATGGGAAAGGTAATCAAGAAAGGTAAGGGGAATGGATTTGAGGTGTCATATGCCTTGGCTATGTTGGGAACTACTTTTCTCAATGTTGCGCATGTGTTGCATGCATAAAGGGAGTTGTCTTAACCTTGGCCTTATGATATATAATAATTATGTTGTCATCATGACTATGTTGATGTCTATATGTGTATACATGTATGTATGTATGTATATATGTCATGTTTGACAAGGTCGTCATGAATCATGATTGTTTTTATGCTAATGTTTATATGTATATATGTACGTATGTATGTCATTGTCTGACAGGATCATGATTATTTGATGTTAATATGTATATGTATATATACGCATGTATGTATGTTGTTGTCCAATAGGGTTGTTAGGGATCATTCTTGAGGAGGAATGATTGTTTATGTAGGTGAATGGAATCAATTGGGAGGAGTACCCTTGATAAGTCTGTGAGGTTAGTATCATGTGGTTATGAGTTGATATTATGTGATTATATTACGTCTATGTTATGGGCAGGCTATACCAAGAGATACATCAATGAAATGGAAGGAGTGTGGTTTGTGGCATGCTGGGAAAGCACAGATAAGACATTGGAGGTAAGGTTTCTTGGTAGAGACAATGTGGTTTTGGATGTGTGGTACTACTATTTCACATTATTGTACATGTTGCATTTGTGATGTTGTGCACATGCGTGTTTTATGTATATAGTGTATGTACATGTTTTTTATGCAATTTTATGTACATGGTGGTATAGATAGTGTTGTGAGAATATTTCATATGCAGTGTTGGGTGTAGATGGTGCTATATACATATTGGATATTCAGTGCTATGTATATATTGTATTGTGTACATGATTGATATGCGGTGTTGTGTGCATATGGTTGTTCGCACGTTGGATATGCAATGTTGTGTACATAGGGTGTTATGTACATGTTGTATACGCAATGCTATGAACATATGGGGTTGTGTGGATGTTGTACATATGCTGATATGCACATATGGTGTTGCGTGCATGATTGTACAAGTGGTGTTTTGAGCATGTGGTGCCCTGTACATGTTGTACATGTGGTGTTGTGTGCATGTGGTGTTGTTTACATGTCATGCATGTGATGCTATGTGCATGTGGTGTTGTGTACATGTCATGCATGTGTTACTATGTACATGTGGTATTGTGTACACATTGTAAAGGTGGTGCAGTGTACATGTGCCATTATGTACATGTTATGCAGGTTGTACCATGTACATGTGATGTTGTGCACACATTGTGCAGGTGGTTCGGTATACAGGTGGTACTATGTATATGTGGTACATATGGTACTGGTGTACATGTGATATTGTGTGCATGTCATACACGTTGTGTTGCAGGCATGCGGTACTATGTATGTGCGTTGTGTAGTTGTGGTATCGTGACATATGTATTAATTGTGTTGTACTCTATCTATGTATTTGTGGTGTGTTGTACACCAGTTGTAGGTGTATGTATTGTGTTTTGCTGTACACCAGATATAGGAATATGTATTGTGTATGTGTATGTGCACATGGTTAAGGAGAAGGCACTAGGTGTTTGTCAGGTGTGGCAACTGATCCAGAGTGGGTACGGAATAAAGACAAAGGTAGAAGCTAATGATTCATTAAAGGACAAGTATCAATATTTTATTTTAGTTTTATTATGTGTGCGAATTGTGATTCTGGTTTATGATGGTTACTTGTGATTTATGATTTTGATCTGTGGTGGTTGTGTTTTGAGCTAACCTAATGCGATATGTTTATACATGAAGGTTTGGTAAAAGATGGTAGTTTGACTTGTTGTGACAGGAAGTAAACATGATTGTGAGTTTACTTTATTGATGAGCTACCAATGAAGTATGATTTGAAATTATTTCATCTTATTTTAAGTCTAAAGGGAATTATGTGCTTGGTAAAGGAATGCATGAACATGCTCGGTTGGGTGGTTGGAATTGACTGCAAGAATTTGCAACAACAAAAGGAATTGTAAAATGTAGCAATATGATGGTAAAGTATTCAGGAGCAGGGCCATTGTGGGACACTGGTACCCAACAGTGTCCATTAATTTCCATAAGCATGCTAGGACAAGTGTGATGGTTTTAGGGAAGGGATATGCCTTAGTTTTTGTATCTTCCGATGCAAAGAAGCCTTGCCAAGGGGTTGACTACCGAAGATGGGGGTGCCAGTAGAACTTCGAATGTATTTGAAAGCATAGAAGTGGGTGACTGGATTGCCCGAGTGACTGTGTAGCAGAGAAGGGAAGGCGGGGGATATATTTGTTTTGGTCATTAGCATTGCTAGATGGAATCCTCTGCACATTGGGAGTGCACCCTGGAACAATGAGCCGATAACTGTTTGTTGAGAAGACAAGTGGCATGAGATTATAGTGTTGTACATTAGATGCAACTTTGACTATGGCAATGGAATCTGGACTTTCTGGGAAGGTGCTGAATCCTAGGTGGAGGTGTGAGCCTCTAGATTCCCTTGCTTCAGATGCATGAATCATATCCTTTTATTTGTTGGTTAAGAAAATGTGCATATGTTTATATCATTGCAAATACTATACCAAGTTGGATTTATAAAGCTCCATAGACAATGTGATTATTTGTTGGGTGAAGCAAATATGTATGTGTCTATATGTGATTATTATTATCAATACCATAATGAGCTATGTTATAAAGCTCTAGTAAATGGTATTTTTGTCATGTTTTAGCAGATGATCATTATAAATACTTCAATGAGAATCATTATAAAGCTCCATGGGTAGTATGTTTTGTTTTCAATAGCCTTGTTGGTTATAGGTGTCAGTGAACACCAAGGATAGTGTTCCCCCAAGGGGGAGGGTTATATAATAGCAGTCGTTAAAAATACATGTAAAAATATATAAGACCATGGTCATGGGACATGTATTCCAATTTGAATGGTGGGAAAAACATCCTAGTGGTGTGTCACTTCAGTTTATTATGGCGAAGGAAATTGGCAAAGGCAATGGCAAAGGCTTTGGAAAGGGAAAATGGCATTTCGGCACATTTATTTATGAAAATAATGGAAATTAGGAGAAAAGGAAGGTGAAAGGTCCCAGGCTACATGTGAGGAGGAAAATAAAGGAAAATAATGGAAATTGAAGAAAATAGAGGCATCATTGATAAAATGCTTCTGAGGATCAGTGGCCAGACTTGGTCAGTGTAAGCTTGGTCAATTCAGTTTTGGAGCTCTCTCATTATTTTCTCTCTCACATACTCTTGGATACTTACAGGTTTTCTTCAAGCACTCTAGGAGAGTGTGGCATACTTGGATTTTGGAGTAGGAAGGTAAAGGAAGAGCAAGAAAGCACAATAGGACATTAGGATTAGCAACTACAACGGGTTTTGCTTGCAGTTACCGAGTTGCATTTATGTTTTTGTCACTATATTTGGCATACATGGAATATTATTTAGGTGGATATTGGTGGCCACTTACCTATCCCACTTGGACCACCACCATTGTCTCTTTCAGCTTTTCAGTTTCCTTATTTGTAGCACAATTTACTAAATTTGGCAGTTTTTCGGGTCTTGAACTTCCGGAGCCCTTTTGAGGCCTTAAATGACGTTTTCTCAACAAAATAAAAATAAATGATTGCAACGATTTCAATAGAAATCACGTTGGCAACTGTTACCAAAAAAAACATCGTTTAGGGCCTCAAAATGACTCTCGAAGTTCATGACCCGAAAAACTGCCAAAAATAGTAAATTGTGCTACAAATAAGGAAATTGAAAAATTGAAAGAGACAATGGCGGTCGTCTCAGTGGGATAGGAAGGTGGCCACCAATATCCACCTAGATCATTCCTCCCCACTTACGAAGAAATGTTCCTCATTGTGTTGAGTTCCTCCATGAGATGAGGAAACTTCTGTTGATGTGAGTTGTTCTACAATGTCTGATGTGTCCAATAATGGTGGGAAGCATGGTCGAAGGCCGTCCACATTGAAGACTGGGTGCAAGCCAAGGCATGGGAGAATGCTACACTCCAAAGAATTGTCTCCCACATCTTTGGTAATGGTGTAAGGACCATATCAGAGTGGTCTGAGCTTCCAATGGGATCTGGTAAGGAATTATTTCTACAAATGCAACCAAACTTTTTCGCCCACCTGAAACTTGTGTGACACCCGATGTTGATCATGTCACTGCTTGTACTTGGAATTTTCCACAATGGAGTGACGATTTATTGGCCTGTTGGGTGGAGGTGCTCCAGGAGTCTGATCGAACGAATGCTTGACCTGATAGTGCAACAATATCCCTGTGGGTGAGGAGAAGATGTCACTATATGCTTTCATGACCATATCCACCTTATTTTGCTGCGTGAAAGAACCCTTCCCGAGTGCCATGGATTTGGCTATGATCTTTCCCTTACTTTGAGAGCGAACCAGGAAGAAAATGAAATTCCTAGTCTGGGAGATGACCTTGTTGCATTTCTTAGCAGAGATCAAAGACGTGGCGATATGTGGGGCTACCTTTGGTATCCCGTACAACGTATTACCTAAAGAAATAATCATAGAGCGAGGTATAGACTCATATACAACATGTTGCTTCCACAAGTATGGTTGTCTTAATAATACATCATAAATGTCAAGAGGAGAAACATCACACAATACCTCATTTATGAAGGGCTTGATGTTGTAGGGAAGGAGGCACTGTTGGCTGACTCAGAGATCTCATCCTTGGTGAAGTCACATGATGTTGTATGGTTGTAGGTGTGGTATGCTCAGTAGGCCCAGCCGCTTAATGACCTTTGCTGAAATGAATTGCAATGGAAAACCCTTCACCAACATTTGTGAGTGGAAAAGACACTCCCCCTCCTCTAGATCTTCGGGTTGATTATTCTAGATCTTGGTTGTGGCAACAATGGTGCTAGGATCCACATCAACAATCTACTTCCCTTTTTCATTCCTCTTGTCAGGTTATGACTTAGGGTCGAAACATGCATCTGATTTTTAAGCCTTCAACTCAACCACCAACGAATTCTTGGCACGACACTCACTTGTGTTGTGAGTGGGGCTCTTATCGAACTCACACCTCTTTCCTGTGTCATTCTTTGAGTTCATGGTGATGTTCTTTTCTTGTAGCTTCGATGGGTTCTCTTCGGTCACCCTACCTTGGTTTTCTCTTTTGTTCTTCAAATTCACAGATCCAAAGTTCACGTCTTTTGTTTAAACTTCTTCTCAATCTTGATAGTGTATCGGTACATTGTGCCAAGGGAGGAGATGTCCAAGAATTCCATCTCTTCCTCAATGTACCTGTGTAGGTTGCCACCGTATTTGAGTACCAAATGCCGCTCAAAATCCTTGATGCCCAACTTTGTCGGAACAGTATGAAAAATATTGATAAGCTCCAGCATATCTTGGTCCCTTCCCTGCCACACCATGGTCCACTTTATGTATTTATCCTCATAGCTTCCGACATGGTAGTACTACTCCTTGATGGCATCCTGGAATGAATTCCAAGTGGGTGTGGCTAAAAATAGTGAGGCCGCACTTTTGTCATTCTACTCACAGTATGTTTGCCACTAGTCCATGACATGGGGTGTAGCTTTGAGAAGGGAAAAAGTGATCTTTTCCTTGCTAGAAAAATCATGAACAAAAAAATATCCTTCTAGTAGATTTAATCATTTATCTATGACATCCGCATCTTTCTGACCCTCAAATATGGGAATGTCAAAGCTAACGTGTACATTAAAGGGTGTGGCACTTCCAAAGTAGCTGATGGAAGGAGATGCATCGACCCTACGTAGCCGTTGAAGGATCTGGGCAAAGTTTTCCACCATTGCATTCCTTTGTCTCTCGAGGGCTTCTTCGAGCAAGATTTTGATAGGATCTCTTGCCCCCTCGTCTTTCTTTTCATCCGCCATGGGAGGTCGTCAGGATTTTTGAGGCTGGTCTTGTATGTTGAAAAGTGTGCAACAAGAAATGCTAAATTTAGGAAGTGCTAAAAAAAGAACTACTCAAAATACCACTTCTAAAAATAGCATTTTGGCCGCCTTGTGTGAGTGGTGAAACTGCTAAAAATAACATCTTCTAAAAATAGCATTTCAGGGTCCCTTCCTATTTAAAGCAGTCCCTGGTCTATCTATAGGAAGTAAATTCGAATTTGGTCTTACCAACAGTTTGGAATATTAATTAATTAATTCTCCATGAGTTAATTAGTTAATGAAAAGCAAACTTGAAGTCTTTGTGAGAACATGTAATTATTTCTCCACTAATTAGGGAATGTGTCCTTGATTTGCTCCACTAATTGAGGAATTAAGGATAAGTTCTATATTGAGAGGATCAGTTGACTCAGTTTAACTTAGTCAAGTTTAGTTAGATTAATTTCACAAGTTGTTAAATTAATGAGATACAGTTTGTTGATGCTTGCATGCATGTGACAAATGTTATTTTCAGATAATTGTGTATTCACTCATGGATAACTAATGCATGTGAGTTCTCTCAGAGACCCAATTAAGATCAGAGAAGGCACAATGTACTATCAGTTGGATGAATATTTTTCCTATAAAGGAAGCTCATCCATGACGAGGATTTATCTCCTTTAGGTTTGTGTAGTTGGATCAGAGGTTAGTGAGTGTGTGAAGAGGCCAATTCACACATGTGGTAGCACTGGACCCCAAGGAAATTGCACAAGGAAATAGGAGGCTTGGAAGGTAGAGGAGAAGGTTTTTGAGAAGCCTTTGACTGTCTATGAGCAGCAGAGGGCTTGTACTGAGAGCTGGATAGCTTCTGAGCTAAGGCTTTGTGTAATCCAGACTATATTTCCACTTGTATGATAATACAAAGATGGGGTTTTAGGCAGGTGCTTTCCCCAGGTAAATTCTTCTCTGTTATGTGTGATCGATTCCTTCTTATCAGTTAGATGTGTTCTTATTGATGTTGCTCATGGTTGATTAAGCTTCCGCTAAATTGTTTGTAGAACTAGATCATGTGTTTTGCTTTAGTACATTGCATTACCAGGTGATCTATGGGTGGGAAATTTCTACATGGTATTAGAGCTAGCTGATTTGTAGAAAAATTTCTACATGGTATCAGAGCTAGCTGATTTGTAGAAAAATTCTACAAAATTCTACATGGTATCAGAGCATAGGTGATCAAGGACAAAACAATATACTGAGAAGAGATTTCAATGTTTTGATTTTTGGGCCGAGAGTTTGCAGAGCAGATCTGAAAATTTTTGTACAAAATTTTCAGAAATAAATAGCATATTTGGATTCCTTGCAGAAAAATAACCAAAATAATAAAAAAAAATCGGCCGAATCGGAGTTCGGATGAGGGAGATATCGCTGATTTAAAATCAGCTCTTTTTCTAGAAAATTTCGTACAACAGGAAAGTGGAAATAGATTGATGTGCTAGCCAAGAACTTGTATGAACTTGAGGTACAAGATGTATGCAAATCCTTGAGGAGCAAGGCAAAGGTTAGACACTTGGTGGCTCAGAGGGAGAGTAAATTGCCTCTCAACATGCAACGCCAGAAGAAGTCTCAAACGATTGTGGAGGAGCCATGATTGGTGAAGCAGCTTCAGGAGGTTATGGAGCAGCCACAACTAGAGAAGATGAGAGGAGATCAAGTAGAGACATCTACTCATGTAGATACCTCCAATAGGGGGAAACTTCGAGCTAGGTGGGCAGAGGGATCACATGCATCCATACCTCTAGGTAGGAGGTGGGGCGATGTGGAGTGATCGTCCCAAGGAGGAGGGGCAGGATCCTTGAGGTACCCAACCTCTTGGATGAGACCTTGCTACAGGAGCCCTGATGTGGAGTAGCAGGAACTGACTGATTGGGTAGAGGCAGATGTGGATGGAGTGGCAGAGAGAGATATAGTGTAGGGAATCCCAGGACAGCGCAGAGCATGCAGGCTGCAGCAATGTGAGAGGCACAAGTGTGTTGCATAGTGCAAGGTAGCACAAAGGAGGGTGCAATGGTGGCAGATGCATGGAGATGTTGCAGTAGCGCAGAGGTCAGAGAGGGAGAACTTTTCAGGACTAGGTAGAGCTTCAGCATCAAAGTATGTTTCTAGCCCAACAGAGAGGTCAGTTGGGAGTTTTTTTGTTCCGAGTGTTACTCGAGCAACCGCACTTGGTAGATGTGTTGCATGTAGAACATTCCAGAGTTACAAGATCATGTTCGAGAGGAAGCCTTTCTTGTTGAGAGGGAGTGTTGAAAAGTGTGCAACAAGAAATGATAAATTTAGGAAGTGCTAAAAATAGAACTGCTAAAAATAGCACTTCTAAAAATAACAGTTTGGCCAATTAGCATTTTGGCCACCTTGGGTGAGAGGTGAAACTGCTAAAAATAACATCTTCTAAAAATAACATTTCTGGGTCCCTTCCTATTTATAGCAGTCCCTAGTCTATCTATAGGAAGTAAATTCAAATTTTGTCTTACCAGTAGTTTGGAATATTAATTAATTAATTCTCCATAAGTTAATTAGTTGAGGAAAAGAAAACTTGAAGTCCTTGTGAGAACACACAATTATTTCTCCACTAATTGGGGAATGTGTCCTTGATTTTCTCCACTGATTGAGGAAGTAAGGATGAGTTCTATATTGAGAGGATCAGTTGACTTAGTTTAACTTAGTCAAGTTCAGTTAGATTAATTTAACCAGTTGTTAAATTAATGAGATACAATTTTTTGATGCTTGCATGCATGTGACAACGGTTATTTTCAGATAACTGTATATTCACTCATGGATAACTGATGCATGTCAGTTCTGTCAGAGACCCAGTTGAGATCAGAGAAGGGACAATGTACTATCAATTAGATGAATATTTTTTCTATAAAGGAAGCTCATCCATGATGAGGATTTATCTCCTTCAGGTTTGTGTAGTTGGATCAGAGGTTAGTGAGTGTGTGAAGAGGCCAATTCACATAGGTGACAGCACTAGACGCTAAGGAAACTACACAAGGAAATAGGAGGCTTGCAGGGCAGAGGAGAAGGTTTTTGAGAAGCATTTGACTGTCTATGAGCAGCAGAGGGATTGTACCGAGAGCTGGATAGCTTCCGAGCTAAGGCTTTTTGCAATCCAGACTATATTTCCAATTGTATGATAATACAGAGATGGGGTTTTAGGCACGTTCTTTCCCTGGGTAAGTTGTTCTGTGTTATGTGTGATTGATTCCTTCTTATCAGTTATATGTGTTCTTGTTGATGTTGCTCATGGTTTATTAAGCTTCTGCTAAATTGTTTGTAGAGACAGATCATGTGTTTTTCTTTAGTACATTGCATTACCAGGTGATCTACAGGTGGGAAATTTCTACATGGTATTAGAGCTAGCTGATTTGTAGAAAACGTTCTACATGGTATTAGAGCTAGCTGATTTGTAGAAAAATTCTACAAAATTCTACATTGTAAAGGTTTGACCAGTTCAAATCCTAACTGCTTACATCTCGACCTCATTGGGGGCATGCAAAGAAAAATAAAGAAATATCAGACCGCTGTGATACCACTGATCCAAACTTAAACAAGAATGCAACAAATTACAGATATAACCATAAATATAGAGATGTAGAATAAATAACATTTCTTTTCATTAATATCAAATATTGAAGTATGCGTACAAACAGAATGGAAATAAGACTATCTCAGGTGATGGTAGCTTATCTCCGAGAAGAGATGTGGTGGCTACATGCCTCTGAATTGAGTTACAATGAGTCTCAAGGGAATTATTACTATTCAACAATAAGAGAACACCCTAAACAACAAAAACCTAACCCGAGGAGATGTAACACAAAGAGTTTATGGGCCTCATTAGGGTTAGTTGGCCAACGAACTTCTCGAGGTTGTAACTTGATCATAATATCTTCGTTTGATGCGTATGCTACCTCAGTCGAAATATCTCTCTGAGGACTATGGATGTTGATGTGATTTACATAGAAACCAGTGATTTCTATGGAAATCACATCGACAACTATAGTTCTCGGAGAGATCTTTCAAACGAGGTATCATACACATCAAACAGAGATAATATGACCAAGTTACAACCCTAAGAAGTAGGCTTCCCAAATAACCCCAACGTGGCCCATAAACTCTTGTTGGTACATCTCCTCAAGTTAGGGTTTTGGTTGTTTAGGGCCTTCTCTTATTATTCAATAATAAAAAGGCCCTTGAGCCTCATTGTAACTCAGTTCAGAGGCATGTAGCCACCACATGTCTTCTTAGAAATAAGCTACCATCGCCTGAGCTAGTGTTATTTCCAATCTGTTTGTAAGCATACTTCAGTATTTGATATTAATGAAATGGAATGTTATCTCTGTTGCATCTCTGTATTTATGGTTATATCTATAGTTTTTTGTGTTTCTATTTATGTTCATACCAGAATATGGATGTTGTTTATTGGTGATGATTTGCCATTATCATGAAGGATGGTCGGGATCATCAGTGGATTGCCTAACCTTGCCATTTCGTGGATAACCATGGAGATTGTGGGTTTATTTCATTGTTTTATTTTCGTTGGTTCTCATATTTCCTTAGCTCAGTTTGAGTTATTAGTCCTGGAAGCCTTGGATGGAAAAACACTCTAAAATCCCTATAACATCTTGGGTTGATTTACCAGTCCTCGAAGCCTTGGTTGGAAAAATGGTTTGGAAGCCCTTGGTGGGTTCAGTTACTGATATTGGAAGCCATGGTTGGACAAATTCTCTTAAAGCTTGGTAAAAGCTATGCATTGAGTTACTAGTCCTAGAAGCCTTGGTTGGAAAAATAATCTATAAAGCCTTGGAAGGCTTGGATAGAGACCAATCTGATGATGGTTTTGTGATGTCTAACCGTGAGGTGGAACCACTATTTTATGGGTTGAGGTGAATGGCCTTTGGAAGCCCTGCATGGTTTTAGATTGATGTGTTCTATTAGAGCCCATATTCATGCTTGGAATATAGAACGGGGGTGAATGACTGAAGAGAGATTTGGATGATCCATTCTACGGTCAGGTGGAATGTGGTAGTCCCATACCAGGTTGGATTTTGCATGATTAATATGATTTTATTTATTCTTGTTATTGCATGAGTATTATACTGGTTTATATGTGGATTCTATGGCTATTGTATCCTTGGTATTTCTATTGTTATTATGTTGGTTATGAATATGTATTTGACAGTGGCTATGTACGGATCCCATCATGTTTTTACGTGTATATGAATGAACAATTTGTCTATGACCTAATAGATGGTACTTGAATCTAATGATGCAAGGGAGCATGATTCTTAGCTGTTCTTAGATAAGTGTAAGACCCCTATGTTCATATATGTTATTTAAACTTGTAGATTACATTTTTGTGATATGTGTGACAAAATTTCAGTTATGTCTAGTAGGGGTTTAGTGAGGGTATTATTCAAGTAATTTCATTTGCACTGTCATTTATCTATTATTTTACTTTTCTGAAGATGTCATTCAATTATAGGTAGTGACCTCAGCTCAGGCCCTCAAAAACTGCCTCAAATCCTGAGGATGTTGGAACAACAATATGCAAAATAGTCCCTGGACATTGGCTTATAGGCCTGTCAGAGAATCTAGAGATCCTTGGATGCTAGCATGCCCATAGCATGAGATCTTCCGGAGGTAAAGTAGTCCAAAATCTCAGTGTGACTCAGGGGATGGTTGGAAGAAAGGTTGGATGGGTTCCTGAGGGTCGTAATGCTAATCTTGAATGTTTGTATGGTGTGTTTCCATCGGTTCCACTTCCTTAATGTTACTTAGGAGGTCAAATCATATCATAGTGGCCTCCCATCACATGTTTACCCTGACTGGTTGGTTGCTTGGGTAGATGTTGGAGGAGGGTGTTACATAAAAGTAGTAGTTTTAGATCATATAACACAAAGAGGAATTTTAAGTGAATACATTGTCTAGTCAATTTAACGTCTTAAATTGCTCTACATAAATTATCAATCCGGGTATCGTAAACTGATGAAGTGTGGTGCACTATATGTGCTTAGTTAACCTTTCTCTTACTTCGTTGTTTTATAGTTTATGTTGTTTTTTGGGTTTTGTTCTTGTTGGTTTTCTAAAGTGTTTAATGCAAATGGAAATCCTATTCTAAGGTCTTAAGAATACTTTTAAAGGACAAGTATGGATAAAGATTTCAAGACAAGGCCTATGTCCCTAATGGTAACTTCCAAAACTTAGCACTTCAAAAGAACTTAAAACATGTTATTGATGGAGTTAGTATTTAAACAAAAGTGTGAATATACAACTAGTTCAATCAAAATAAAATGCAATAATCAAATAATGAGAGAATGACTATGAGACCCAGTATCCTTGTTGCTTCAGCAAAAGGACAAGATGATTCTATCACGTCACGAGTTCATTAAAAGGCTATGTGCATCACTAATCTACAATCAACTTGAAAGAAATTTATGTACAGCTAATATACATGGTGAAATAAAATGCAAAAATAAAATGACAACTATACAAGGCAGGGGCCCTCTGCCACCTATGAAATCAAAGCAAAATTTAACACACTTGCATGAATTAAATTTGCATGAATGAAAAATCTAATCTATCAAACTTGAAAGCAATCAAATCAAATCAAAGAAATATTTACAAAATGAAATCTACTCTACCTTACATTCTAATATTCTCCATGACATCTACTTCACATCTCCTTCCATGTTGAGAACATCAAAGCTTTATTCAAATTCTTCAAAAGTACAAAGTACAACAAAGTTCTCCAAAGCTTTCAAAAGCCATCAAGGAAGAACTACAAACTTAAGAACTAGGAACTAAAAACTAACAAATGAAGGAGAGAGATCTCCTATTTATACAAAAAGATGAGAGCCATCTCATTAATGATAGTCCATGAATCTCTCCCTCTACCTATAGAGTCCTAATCAAAATAGGAACTGATAAGACACATGTCCTTTTAGAGTTACAATACAATTAGGAGATGTGACACATATCCTCATGATCCCATGATTCTTTCCAACCAAATTCGAATTTGGCCTTAGAGTGCCACATAAGGGTCTTCTAGAAGCCTCCTTTCAACCTACACATGTCAACAATCTCAACCCATTTGTTAGGTATAAGCATATGCACATTATTTTCTAATGTTTAACCACAAATTCACTTAAAAGGCTTAGAAATAATTAAGATTGGAAAAACATAAAGGTGGCCCAATGATAATGAAAGTGGGATGAATGTGGTAACATAGTAGTGAAATGGAGGTGATATAATGGACATAATAGTGAAAGTGTAATGGAAATGAATGGCATTTTCAAGACTCAACATACCCCCCAACTGAAGCTATTGCATGTCCTCATGCAATATATATTACATTAACTCTTTTGATCCTTGAGCTTTGGCTTAACTTTGCATGATATCATTTGATAACTTCATATTCCTGCAAAGTGTTTCACTTGAATTGCAACATGGTTGGTTCTTGTGTTACAACCATTTTTTTTTATTGTTGCCTTCTATTTTGATCTTTGAACTTTGCATAATGATATTTTGATTATTATTGCAAAGTATATCTTTATTGGATTGCATGATGGTTGGTTCTTGTGTGACAACCATGATTTTGTTTGTATCCAATTTATCCTTTAAGCATTTTTTCAAAAGCCATTGTATGCTCATAATAGAAATGTAATAATTAATATATGTTGGAAGTATGTGGGCTCCTGAATATGATATGGACATGGAAATATATGAATATGAATGTATTCCCCCCCCCCCCCAACTGATGGTATTGGCAATTTTATGAAATGAGGAAGAGAAATGTTTTTCCAACAATTATCATTCTAGCTTTTTATGGAATTCTATGGTCAAAAGTTGGAAAATGCCGTACCTTCACTTACCCTTTGGAATGGATGAGTTGTATGTGTAGTGGCTGAAAATTCTGATCATATTCTTCTTCAAGTGGCTGAACAAGAGGAGTCATGGATAGAGAGATAAGATGACTTTTATTGCTTCTACTAAAACTTGCTGAATCTGCTCCAAAATGCTGAAAATAATAGTCTTCATGTCTTCAAAACTCATTGGCACAATTCCTACTATGTGAAAAGATGTTCTGATGTCGAACATAGTAGGAAATTGTTGGCTTAGTGGCCATTAATGGATGACACTAGTCAACACGAGAACTCTCACCATTGACGACAATGAGAGTTAAGATGCCCAAACACATCTTGCTAGGTACGAATGAATTTGCTGATGTCGAGTCACCTAGAAGATCTAACGAACAAGGGACATTAATGTATTCCCATTGTTTGTCAGCATGAGGACTTGCCATTAAGGCATGCAAGCCTCAAGGTTTTTTTACAAAGAACTTAGACTCAAAGGACTATGGACTCAATAATTTGCATTGAAGCAGGGCTTATTTGCTGAATGAAAATGATAGGAAATGGAAGATGAAAATGGAAGATGGAAATGGAGAGTAGAAATGGAAATGGGCAATAAGCATATGAATGAGCCTCTTGCTTTTATTTGTGGGTTATGAATGGACAAAAAGAGATGGAAAGTGTATGTGAATGTAAATGGAAAGTATGGAGTGGAATGAGGTGAATGGTTTATTATGAAGTATGGATGTGATGGATGGATGTGATGGAGACAATAGTATCTGAAAGTTTTTCAAGTGTTTGGATCTGAATTTGCATCAGCATATTTCCTCTTTGTTGCTGATCATCCTCTTATGAAACAAATTGGTCTCTTAGAGAGACACCATTCTTTTGTAGTCATTTGTCCTTCCTCCTAGAACCTGCAAAAAAACTAATACTTCTTCTGCAATGGAATGTAAGATTATCAAAGGAGAGAGGTGATCAATCTCTCTAGTTATGATATTTACACACAAAACTAAGAATTTGTATTAATGAAACAAGTTCTCAAAGGAAAAATCAAAAGAATTTATACCTGCTTTGAAATTGGTGCCCAAGTTGAATGTTGCTTCTTTCCAGCAATTTATTTCATTATTTGTCATTTCAAACTCTAATGATAGATTTCTCATTGTATAGATCTTGTTGAGATCTTTCCAATGCTAGTTAAATCATCAAAATCTGATTTTGTATGAGAAAGATAGGTTGATTTGAACAATGAGGTTTTTCTGGCTGCGGAATTGGAGAACAGCTGCGGAATGTGCACAGTTCTGTAGCTAAAAATATTGGATACAAAGTTAGCCATTCATCTTTCATCATCAGTCCAAAATTAATCAATACCTTCATAAAAGTGAACAAATAACTTTTTCATTTCATTGATTCAAAATTATTATTTTTTCTTGACATGTAGCGACTTAGTGTGGCGACTCAGTGTGGCGACTTAGTGATAACACACAATTTGACTTCCCTTTGACCGGGGTCTTTTTCATCAAATTTGATCGAATGAATAGGACACCATCCATGTACCAACATTCCCCCAGCTACCCATGTGACCTGTTTTGCTTCATGACACCTACAACCTAGAGTTTAACAAAACAGCTGCGGAAAGTTGGGCTAGCTGCGGAAAGTTGTGCTAGCTGCGGAAAGTTGGGCTAGCTGCGGAAAGTGGCTGTGTGTGTGGAAGAGAAAAGAAATGTGGAGGAGTGAAGACTGTAACAAATTGCTGGCCAACCTCAATAGATACTTCATATCCAACAAGAACATGCAATCTGAATGGACCTATTGGCATTCCAAAGCTTGTGATGACTTTGTCTAAAATATCTACACCAAGAATTGCCAACATATGAGCCGATTGAGTGTATGTAAAGAACATTTGACTGACAGCAAAGCCGATGAAATTTACCACCACTATAGGGAGATCAATCGTAGATGTATTCGAGGCGAAGATGCTGTGAAGAGCGGATAGAAAAACAATGCAGAGTTTTTGGCTGAAAATAGGGTCAGACTGTCAAGCACGTCGTACACAAAACATGTGAATGAAGACAAGATCCCTGAGTATTAGCACTGTGCCGATATTTTAGCAAGAAAAACGTCGAGTCATAGGAATAGTTGTTGGAGAAGTGCCGTATTTGATTATGTTATTGTTAAATGGGCAGACGGGAGGCGGAAAACATATTACTTCAAACAACCAAAACGTGCCGTGTTTGAATTGTTCTCTGTTCATTTAATTAAAAACTTTTTTCTCATATTCAGTGACACGGTGAATGATCTGGACGGCAAGGAGATTGGACTTGAGTGGATTTCTCTTCCTCAGGCACGTGGAATTGAATCACACATTCAAACTATCAGTTAATTAACTCAATTTTCATTTTTCTTCACGCGGTGGTAAAAAAGAGGCTCCAAAGAACCGAAGATTTCTCCCAGACCGCCACAAATTTCCTCAAACGGTTTATGGGTTATCTAATTGACCCACCTGGAAAAAAAACCCATGTTTTATTTTTTCTAAATTCATCTCCATTTGGGCAAATCGAGCGTTTTAAATTTGAAGTTTTTTTGCTGTTTACGTTTTTCTGAGTTAACAATTCTCTGTTCTGCATTCTTTCTGAGTTGATGTTTTTATTGCTGCATTCGTTTTTCTTATTTGATCTACTGTTCTGCATGTGTATTACACAGGTTAAACAATTACAAGAATCATCATCAATTATTGCTTCCTGAATCTTAGGTTCAGCCACAACATATTGTTTCAATAACCGATTGCCAGATGCTCGAGATACAGCAAGAACACCTCCTACTCTCCATGTTCCATCCCACATAACATTGCCCCCGGCTTGCTCAATACGTTCCCGTTCATCAACCCTGTTAGTCTTGTGATCTTTAGACAGAGGGATAGAGTTGAAGAATTGGGGCGACTGATAGGAGGAGCAAGAACAGGCTTTATCTCTGCAACCATCACAAGTCACCCGATCACTTACCCTTACAATTGGTATATGAATAATGAAATCCTTCTGAGATGAATGTAGTTGCTGATTTGAAGGCATTCATTGAAGAGGGAGGGTAGCTACAAAAATTTCCAATCCAACCATAGGAAACACACACTAATGAAGGATACATTATTTGAAGAATCATGAAGCCATTTCATAAAGAAAAGTGGGAGTGCAGACATCTATAAGTTGAACCTGAAAAATAATCATGAGAACGTTTAAGGAGTAGATGTAAGGTTTATGGAGTAAGGTCGTCGAAATAATCATTGCATATGGTGAGCTTTAATGGTTTAATAACTATGCAAAATTGTGCTAGTTATTTGAAAGAATTTTTGCCCATACCTTTAGAATCCTTGTCTTTGTTTGTCCATTAGCCCTTACTCAATTGCTCCTTATTGATGTTTGTAGATGCTCCATGTACATGTCTTCATAGCATATGCTTAGTCATACCTGCATTTTCATTTTATTGCACTAACATCTTGACTGTAAATTTGAAAAACAGAGTGGTGGCTGCGGAAACTGTTTCTGGCTGCGGAAACTGATTCCAGCTGCGGAAACTGCTTCCAGCTGCGGAAAATTGGCACACAACCACTTAGCTAAATAGAGATAGTTAGGTAATCTTAATGGAAATGATCATGGGGAAATAACTTTTATTAATGAAATGGATGGTATGGAGTGAAAATGGAAATGAAATGAAGTTTATTTTGTCTCTTTTTTTTTCTTTTTTTTTGAATCAATTGAAGTGATGAAGTTTATTTTTGTTGGAAATAATACTGAGAGGGGGGGGGGGGGGGTGAATCAGTATTATCAGATCATTAAAACTTTTTCAATGCTCAAAAACATATACGCTACTTCAGTTAAGTGAACCCGCGTGTACACGCGACTGTGTCTAAAGAAACTCGCGTATATCTAGAAATCTTATGATTCAGTTAGCTTATCTTCAGTAAATGCATCAGAACATTATTAACCATATTAACAGTAAACAGGTGCAGTATAGCAGAACAGATCATCACACAAAAGCCACACACATGAACACAAAGATATAAGGTGGAAACCCAATGTGGGTGAAAACCACCTGCTGCAAGTCATCTCAATCTTCTTCTTAATTAGAAAATCCTTTTACAATATTTGTACTGGTGCAGTCTTATACCAGTACGGGAGCTGCAACCCCCTTTGCTCTTGTACTAGCCGATCCATTTACTAGTACGCAGGCTGCTACCTGCTACAATGCTCCAAAGATCTCCCTTAGCTTTTGTACTAGCTTAGATACTAGTACATAGGTGCTTGCCTACAATCTTCTCACCTCCAGGTACCACGTTTCATCAATTTTCAGACTGGATACACTGAAGCACAACACATAATCTGAAAGGCCGCTTTTCATCCAATTTTCATACTAGACCCATAACTATCATTGAAGCTCAAAACAATCATCAAACCCTGAATCACTGAAACCCTGTTAACAACAGTCACCAGAACACAGAGCAGACACAGAACTCTGTAATAACCATCAGATCCATCTGCAACTTCAAATATCAAGCTTTACAATGTATACGCTACATCGATGAATCAAACCCGCGTGTATACGCGCTTTTTCAAAAGACAACCCGTGTACAGATCTAAAAATAATTTCTCATAACTTGCAGCTGTACCAGACATCAGTCATATTCATAACACTTATAGAACAATGCATGCGTCGGTATGTAGATCTAGAATAAGCATCATAAAGATAGTTCATTTCAAACCATTTGATCTCGATCTCTCCTTAGATCTTGTTCTCCATCAACCGGTGAGATCTCTCCTTAGCTCAGATCAAGCAATGCATCATCAACCCATAACCCTGCATACTGGATCTAATGCTTCATCAGATATTCAAGACATTTTAGATACACTTGCCTAATGATTTCCTTCCCTTTATATAGCCTTAGGCCTTGTTCAATACCAAGAGCCAAAACCATAGAAATCCAATACCATCAACTTCAAAACTAGGGATCAACACGTCCGCCGAGGCGCCAAGGTCCAAAACCATAGGCACAACTTCCAAGGAATAACCGCCATGGACCAAAGGTACTTTTCCACATACACGCGCTTTTGCTGAAGCCAACCAGCGTGTACACGCGACTTGGGCTTAACGAACCTGCGTGTATGAACTTTCTCTTCTTCTTATAGTCTGATCATCAATTCCTTGCTGCTGACCTTCTGTACTATGATTTGTCATCAGTGAGGTTTGCCATCAAGGACAACACTTATCTCATAATGCCAACAATCTCCCCTTTGGACTTGATGGCAAAGCTAACTTGTCACACTTAGAACTATCATCTGATTCCTTTGAGCTGTCCTCCATCAGTCACATCTGATATCTCTTCTGAAGATTCACCCAGTTATACATAAGTGAGATATTCTTCTATGAGAGGGTTGCCATCAAGTACAACACATGCATCATAATGCCAACAATCTCCCCCTTTGGACTTGATGGCAACAACACCAAATCACTCTCCCCCTTTGACATCAAGGGCAAAGGGTGGACCAAGATATTCTCTTCCTTTGCTGAATCATTCCACTGTCCATACTCCCCCTGAGTACCTGCTGAAATCTCTGAATAGTCTCCCCCTTTGTATATGCCAAGGTGTACCAATCTGTCCATGCTCCCCCTGAGTACATGCTGAATCTCTGTACCGCTGAAGTGTGTTGTACATGCTCTTCCTGACTGTAGGCAAGATCTGCAAAAGATGTTCTTCAAGAAGAACATGACTCTATACATCATAAAAGACCTTCCTATCACCAAAGACTCATACATACATCCATCTCTCAACTAAGTGAGGATATACAAAAATTGACTCATCCACTCAACCAAGTGGGGATACATCAAAAGTTTACATATGACAACCAATCATATTGCATCAATCATCCCAGGCATAGTGGGGAAACCAAAATAGGCCGTTACATGACCTCGACACCATGAAGGAGATACCACAAAAGAGATATATGACATAGAGACGAAAGACCAAGATTTATGAAAGTTACTATCAGCATCTGATAATCACCATTCAGATCAGCAACCAATTTCGCCTTTGTTCCACTTGAAACCAACAACAAATGTGAACTAGAACCAAAAGCTTTAAGATAATGCCAACAATGCATCATTGGAAGATTATCTGCTCCCCCTGAATCTGTGCCAGATGATCTCTGTCGGACCCATATCAGACTTTCTGCAACCAACATCTGTCCCTGCTAATTTCCTTCAAAACTCCATATACGCGTATTCATCCACATAAACAAGCGTATATACGCGGATAGGCCTTATGAAACTCGCGTACAACCATTTTCATATCAGCAACATGTAAATGTCTTGCAGCAAGGTATGTCTGAACATAGATGTCAACTCCTCCTTTTGAACATCATCATGAAATCATTCACATTACATGTGAAACCACCATAGCCATTACATCAACTTCAAGATCTACATGATCCAAGTATCATTACTTGGGAACATCTGCATCAATCAACATATGTAAGTATCAACCTATCATCATATAGATAAGAACTCATCACCATGTCTCCAATAAAGCAACTTTGAGTAGTCATCCATGTATCAGCATTATGTATCTTGAGCTCAACTCTTTTGACAAAGCTTCTTGATATCATCATCAGCAACAATCCTTATCCACATGAGTGCCTGCATCATAACTGTATGATCTTTATGCATATGACAACAGCAGTATATAAGTGACTCATCATCAAGTGAGGAAGATGTGTATTCAAGCTTTGTACTTCTCCTTGTCCTTATGAAGATCACCATGTAAGCACCATATATGCATCATCAAAGAATCAACCATAAATCTGATCTGAACATCTTCTATGTAACTTCAAGAATCATATGAGAGTTTATCATAGACAACTCATAGCAAGATATATCATTTAGCCATATAAGAATCATCACCAAGGATTATTAACCATAATGCCAACAACGAATTACTAAAGGCATATGCTCCCCCTCAACCAGTGCCATCTGTTAGATCTGATCATGCATATATCAGCAATAAGCATCAAAACATCATCATCCTCAAGTTAGGATCAAAAACACTTCTAGACATCATACAAGTAACAAAACATTTCCACACATCCTCAGCAGACTGTAACCAATAGAGCAAATAACAGACTGAATCATATCAGATCCTTTTTCTGATCTGTCCCCACTGCTTTTCCTCAGACTGACATATACGCGACTTTGCAGTGTGAAACTCGCGTATATACGCGGCTATACTTCATGAAACTTGCGTATGAGAATTAGAACACTGAAGTTTTACACCTTCAGCTCCCCCTGAGTCTGGTATGTTTGTGCTGTGCTGTGTCTCAGTACATTGTGCTGACTGTACTTCCTTCTTCCTCCATATCTTCAAGTGTGATGAGGTTTTCTCCTTTTGATGTGATGTCCATCCTTTGTTCCTGCATTCCTTTGCTATATGTCCAAGCTTGTTACATGCATAACATCTTACATGTTTCATATTCCTCCTGTAGCAATCAGCAGCTTTGTGACCATACATATTGCAAGCAAAGCAATATCCATTAAAGTACTTTGATTGAGATGACCTGTCCGCATAATAGTCTTGAACTCTTCTTCTTCTACATCTAGCTGCAACATGTCCAAGATTATGACATACATAACATTCAATATTATTCATAGGAGGAGTAAAAGATTTTCTTTGAGGAGTCTTTTTCTTTGATTGTTGATGGGGTTGACCTTTCATCTCCTTGTTGATCATTTTAGTTTTCTCTTTAGAGTTCCTTGCCTCACCTTGTGATCTAGATTCACCTTCAACAGATTCATGAAAACCAAGACCAGTCTTGATAGCAGGAGACCTTTGACTATTAAGAATATCATCCAAGGCTTTAGTACTATCTTGAAATCTCAAAAGTTTATCCTTTTCTTCTAATTTACCTTTCAAGATATTTACCTCAACTTGAAGTTGTTCCTCCTTTTCTAGACATTGTTTCTTCATGTCTTCTCCATCTTTCCTTCCTTCTTCCAACTGATGCCTTAGTTTGAGAATCTCCTTTTCTTGTTCTTCATTCAGATCCTGCTGCATTTGACGAACTCGGAAGGCACATTCTAGTTGAGATTTTAAGCTGGTGACTTCGTTTTCTTGTTTTGCAATAGCTTGGAGTAGATCTGTATTATGCTTCTTTGATTCTTCAAGATCTCCTTTTAGTGAGGGGATTGTAGCTTCAAGATTTTCATAGTAGCTGGATCTATATTTTAGTTTCTTGATGGCTGAGCTTCTTTCGTTGACTTCTTTTCTTAATGATGTCACTTCATGCTACAATTGTTGACATTGGTCTTCCTTGTCCTTGAGTAGCTTTCTTACCTTGTTTCCTTCTTCTAGTTGGGCCTTTAGTTTGGTAACTTCTTCTTTGAAAGCACATTCCCTTTTGTTCAATAGATCTTGTTGATCTTTAACTTTGTCTGCAAGCCTTCTAAATACTGCCTCTATTTGACACTTTTCTTGCTCACCCATAAAAGCATGTTCAATAGTTTCACTATCACTTCCATCACTTTCACAAGGAAATATAGCAGGAACATCAGAGGATAACACATTCATACCTGATAATGATTCTGAATCTGATTCTGAATCTGAAGAGCTTCTTATACCTAATCCCCAATCGACTCTCCCACTGTCATAGTCCTTCTGAGATGTCTTCTTCTTCTTATGAGCTTTCTTCTTAAGCTTCTTTCCCATTGTTCCACGGATCTCCTTCAAGCGATCAAGCTTCTACGAAAGGACCTGCTCCGATACCAATTGTTGGAAATAATACTGAGAGGGGGGGGTGAATCAGTATTATCAGATCATTAAAACTTTTTCAATGCTCAAAAACATATACGCTACTTCAGTTAAGTGAACCCGCGTGTACACGCGACTGTGTCTAAAGAAACTCGCGTATATCCAGAAATCTTATGATTCAATTAGCTTATCTTCAGTAAATGCATCAGAACATTATTAACCATATTAACAGTAAACAGGTGCAGTATAGCAGAACAGATCATCACACAAAAGCCACACACATGAACGCAAAGATATAAGGTGGAAACCCAATGTGGGTGAAAACCACCTGCTGCAAGTCATCTCAATCTTCTTCTTAATTAGAAAATCCTTTTACAATATTTGTACTGGTGCAGTCTTATACCAGTACGGGAGCTGCAACCCCCTTTGCTCTTGTACTAGCCGATCCATTTACTAGTACGCAGGCTGCTACCTGCTACAATGCTCCAAAGATCTCCCTTAGCTTTTGTACTAGCTTAGATACTAGTACGTAGGTGCTTGCCTACAATCTTCTCACCTCCAGGTACCACGTTTCATCAATTTTCAGACTGGATACACTGAAGCACAACACATAATCTGAAAGGCCGCTTTTCATCCAATTTTCATACTGGACCCATAACTATCATTGAAGCTCAAAACAATCATCAAACCCTGAATCACTGAAACCCTGTTAACAACAGTCACCAGAACACAGAGCAGACACAGAACTCTGTAATAACCATCAGATCCATTTGCAACTTCAAATATCAAGCTTTACAATGTATACGCTACATCGATGAATCAAACCCGCGTGTATACGCGCTTTTTCAAAAGACAACCCGTGTACAGATCTAAAAATAATTTCTCATAACTTGCAGCTGTACCAGACATCAGTCATATTCATAACACTTATAGAACAATGCATGCGTCGGTATGTAGATCTAGAATAAGCATCATAAAGATAGTTCATTTCAAACCATTTGATCCCGATCTCTCCTTAGATCTTGTTCTCCATCAACCGGTGAGATCTCTCCTTAGCTCAGATCAAGCAATGCATCATCAACCCATAACCCTGCATACTGGATCTAATGCTTCATCAGATATTCAAGACATTTTAGATACACTTGCCTAATGATTTCCTTCCCTTTATATAGCCTTAGGCCTTGTTCAATACCAAGAGCCAAAACCATAGAAATCCAATACCATCAACTTCAAAACTAGGGATCAACACGTCCGCCGAGGCGCCAAGGTCCAAAACCATAGGCACAACTTCCAAGGAATAACCGCCATGGACCAAAGGTACTTTTCCACATACACGCGCTTTTGCTGAAGCCAACCGGCGTGTACACGCGACTTGGGCTTAACGAACCTGCGTGTATGAACTTTCTCTTCTTCTTATAGTCTGATCATCAATTCCTTGCTGCTGACCTTCTGTACTATGATTTGTCATCAGTGAGGTTTGCCATCAAGGACAACACTTATCTCATAATGCCAACAATCTCCCCCTTTGGATTTGATGGCAAAGCTAACTTGTCACACTTAGAACTATCATCTGATTCCTTTGAGCTGTCCTCCATCAGTCACATCTGATATCTCTTCTGAAGATTCACCCAGTTATACATAAGTGAGATATTCTTCTATGAGAGGGTTGCCATCAAGTACAACACATGCATCATAATGCCAACAATTTTGTCTCCTATTTTTTCTTTTTTTACATAATAATTCTTTTTCTGATCCTCCAGATCACACAAAGTGCAAGAGGAGAGCATACTCAAGAATCATTAACTTCTTTTTTTTTTTACATAACAATCATTTTTCTAATCCTCCAGATCACACAAAGTGCAGGAGGAGAGCATACTCAATAATTGTTAATTTTTTTTTTAGATGTAAGAAATAAGGTCTCCTAATTACACTTCCCCGGCAACGGCGCCAAAATGTCTAGTCAATTTAACGTCTTAAATTGCTCTACATAAATTATCAATCCGGGTATCGTAAACTGATGAAGTGTGGTGCACTATATGTGCTTAGTTAACCTTTCTCTTACTTCGTTGTTTTATAGTTTATGTTGTTTTTTGGGTTTCGTTCTTGTTGGTTTTCTAAAGTGTTTAATGCAAATGGAAATCCTATTCTAAGGTCTTAAGAATACTTTTAAAGGACAAGTATGGATAAAGATTTCAAGACAAGGCCTATGTCCCTAATGGTAACTTCCAAAACTTAGCACTTCAAAAGAACTTAAAACATGTTATTGATGGAGTTAGTATTTAAACAAAAGTGTGAATATATAACTAGTTCAATCAAAATAAAATGCAATAATCAAATAATGAGAGAATGACTATGAGACCCAGTATCCTTGCTGCTTCAGCAAAAGGACAAGATGATTCTATCACGTCATTAGTTCATTAAAAGGCTATGTGCATCACTAATCTACAATCAACTTGAAAGCAATTTATGTACAGCTAATATACATGGTGAAATAAAATGCAAAAATAAAATGACAACTATACAAGGCAGGGGCCCTCTGCCACCTATGAAATCAAAGCAAAATTGAACACACTTGCATGAATTAAAATTGCATGAATGAAAAATCTAATCTATCAAACTTGAAAGCAATCAAATCAAATCAAAGCAATATTTACAAAATGAAATCTACTCTACCTTACATTCTAATATGCTCCATGACATCTACTTCACATCTCCTTCCATGTTGAGAACATCAAAGCTTTATTCAAATTCTTCAAAAGTACAAAGTACAACAAAGTTCTCCAAAGCTTTCAAAAGCCATCAAGGAAGAACTACAAACTTAAGAACTAGGAACTAAAAACTAACAAATGAAGGAGAGAGATCTCCTATTTATACAAAAAGATGAGAGCCATCTCATTAATGATAGTCCATGAATCTCTCCCTCTACCTCTAGAGTCCTAATCAAAATAGGAACTGATAAGACACATGTCTTTTTAGAGTTACAATACAATTAGGAGATGTGACACATATCCTCATGATCCCATGATTCTTTCCAACCAAATTCGAATTTGGCCTTAGAGTGCCACATAAGGGTCTTCTAGAAGCCTCCTTTCAACCTACACATGTCAACAATCTCAACCCATTTGTTAGGTATAAGCATATGCACATTATTTTCTAATGTTTAACCACAAATTCACTTAAAAGGCTTAGAAATAATAAAGATTGGAAAAGCATAAAAGTGGCCCAATGATAATGAAAGTGGGATGAATGTGGTAACATAGTAGTGAAATGGAGGTGATATAATGGACATAATAGTGAAAGTGTAATGGAAATGAATGGCATTTTCAAGACTCAACATACATATTAATAAGAAAGTCGATTGCAACAATGGTTCACAAATTTCATGGGGAGGTTGAACCTAACCAAAAGCAGAGTATCTTTATTGGCAACAGCTATGCAGAAGGGTGAGATTGTGCTAATTAAAACATTTAGAAGGAATCAACATTACATGTGTTTATTGGTGGCATGCAAGTATTTGTGAAATAATTTGGTGTAGAAGCAAAGAACTTGTACTTGCATCCTTAAGGGCGAGGGCCTGAAGGAAGAAAAGCACCAAATTTTCATTAATCTTTACACCGCTTTGTGTTGTTTCAATTACTCTCGTCCAATTCAATTCTTCAATTAACAATATTTAAATAGAAATTAATTATTTTTATTAGTCAATATTAACTGAAGATAGAACAACAATGCAATGACAATAAGAGACAATCAATCACATCAACAAGAGACACATATTTGGTCAAAGACTAAGGGAAAACCCCATAATGGGGAAAACACTTTGTAATTCGTATTCTATTAGATTGTCATAAAATGTTCAACAAATAGTACAACAAGCTAATACAAAAAAATCGAGCAAACTCCCTTAAGCAATATCTAAAAATATGATCCTAAGAACAATAATGATCAGAGTTAACTTTCCCAATTTGCGGTAAACTAAGGTTAACTACGGTCATGTGTCAAAATAAAATCCCAACTCCCAACCATATGGAGGAAGGGTCATGCATGCGGATGAAGCTTTCCATCCACATGGAGAGGCTTGTATATGTGCATTTGTAGCCAAAACATTCCTATCTCAACCCTACAGTTGGAACTCAAAAACCCTAATCAAACATAGAAGGATAAGACCCTGCAATTTCGGACTTGTACAAAGAAAATTCCATGAACCCACTTCAGACATGCTGAAACCAAACTAAACAAGAGAGAAGAAGAATATGATTTATGATGATGTCCAAATGATGGTCACTTGAATTGTATTTATAGGCTTCCAGGGATGCCCAATTTCACTTTACGACCTACCTAATCAAAGGTGACATTATGGACTTCACTTAAAAAATACACTTTCCCTTGTCCAAATCCAGTGCTCGAAGGGTCAAAATTGGTCCTCTTAGAAAGTGGAATCTAGTCCCATGATTGGAAATTGTCACTAGGCTAGCAAATTAACACTCCCTCTTAGCTGGGGAAAGATTATGATTGCATCATGTGATCATCATAAGTATCCCATCACCATGTCATGTCCCATCTCTACTTAACTCTACTTGTTGAATCATTCTCAAATATAAAGAATAAGAATCATGGGGGAGCTACAATTACCACCCTCTTGTGACAATGGGGAAGGTCTAATGGGACACTCTCACCTCATGTCCATGATAGTGGGTAAGGTTCTATGTGACACACTCACCCCAAGTCATCTCATAGGGGAGCATATGTCTTCCACTCTATGTCGAGCAGTAAGTGAGATATGATATCGCATCCATCCTATTGCCCCATTATCTTCCCAAAAATGACCCTGAAGAGTCTAGTATAAGAATTGCATCATAATTGATCTTGGGTGAAATACCTGACTTATCAAAGGTAAGGATCACAAACCCCTAATATTTCTCAACCCATTGGCCACATAGGGATCTATAATCCCAACAATCCCAATATGTGGTACGATGGGGTATACTCTGCTAGAATTAGATAGGGGAGCTACGTCTGCCACCCTATGGGTAACATATAGGGATGATACCCTATTTTCCAGATATCCCTCAACCCCAAGAGCCCTTAATGCCCCATTCCCTCCTTGGGGAGCTCAACCAAGGGGGAAGAGTTATGCTCAGTTTTCTTGATCAGCAGTGCCCCTTATCAATAAGGGTCACATCCATCAGTCCAAACTGCTCTTTGAAGCCCAAGAAATTCCCTTCGAACAAAGCCTTCATAAGAATATCTTCAATTTGCTCATATGTTGATATGTGAGCAGGTCTAACAACTCCGCTCTTTACCATGTATTGAATGTAATGATATCATATCTCTATGTGGTTACAATTGTCATGAAACACATGATTCTTTGCCAGAAAAATCCCACTCCTGTTCTACCAATATATCTTTGTAGTGTTTAGTTTTGGCTCAAACAACTCTCCAAAGAGATTTCTTAACCAAACTAATTCACAGCTATCCATACTAGCAGAAATATACTTTACCTCAAGGATACTCAATGGTACCGACTTCTATTTCCTTCTCATCAAAGATATCATCACAAATCCAAGGCTAAAACAACATCCAAAAGTACTTTTCTTGTCAACAACATTTTCTGCCCAATTAACATCGCTATATCCATGTAATAGAACATCTTTGATAAAATAACTTAGACTAAGGGTGATCGTCCCATGTGAATATGTCAAAATGTGTTTGGAAACAACCCAATGTGCATGGAGAGGCTCGATAATGAATTGACTCAACATGTTCATTACATATCATATGTCTGGACGAGTTTTGCTAAGAACATGACAGCCCCAATCAACTGTCTATACTGATATGGATTTTCCAAATTGGGTACTGCAACTTCTCCACATAGCTTCTTGAAATTCATTTCCATTGGTGTGGATAAGGACTTGCATTCTGTCAGTCCAAATCTTTCCAACAACTTCACAACATATTTTTCTTGTGAAAGGAAGATCTCACTAGGCCTTTTCCACACCTTAAGGCTTAGGAAGTAGTGCATGAGTCCAAGGTCCTTCATCTCAAATTCAGAGGCTAGTTCCCTCTTACACTCGATCATCAAGGGCTCACTACTTGTTATAAATCGATTGTAAACATATAAAACTAAAATCAATGGCATACCTTAGACCACTTGTAAGTAGATGTTTGTGTCGACACTACTTCTTGTGAATCCAAGATTCATTAGGTGACTATCTATGTGGGCATACCATGGTCTTGGGGCTTACATCAAGCCATACAATTCCTTCTTCCACCCACAAATGTGTGTCCTTCCGTCCTATACTTCAAATACACGTGATGCTCAACATACACTTCTTCTTGTAATACGCCATGAAGGAATGTTGTAATCATGTCCAATTGGTGAAGGGTCCATCCCTTAATTTCATCGAGGGAAACTATCAAATGAATGGTGGTTTATGGAGGCACAAGAGCAAATATATCATCATAATCTTCTCCCTCTTTTTGAGAGAATCCTCTTTCCATGAAGCTTGGATTATATTTCTTAATACTTCCATAGACTCCATGATTGATCTTCAATATGCATTTCAATTTCATGATATATTTCCCCTTCCATCTCAGAACAACACCCAATACATCATTCTTCATAATTGATTCATACCTTTTAGCCACATCATCCTTCTAAACTTTTTCTTCATGCCTTCTTGAAAGTTGTGAGGATGTACTTGAATCATATTTCTCATTGATACAACATATCCCTAGTACCTACATGGCTTCTTGCTTTCTATAAATGTCCTTTCTCTAATTGAGTCTCTTGGCATCATCTAATGTGTCATAAATCCAAAGTGGCCTCTTCCTTGTAGGGGATCAGATGCAGGAGGTTACAAGGGGTCCATAGGCTACATGGGATCATTAACAATGTCTCTATTGGATTCATGCATAGAAGGACCTTCTAAAATATTTGTATCATCATTATTCTTCTCAGGAGGAAGAGGAAGATGAAGCTCCCTTTCTTTCCCATGGGCAACATATTCATCGAATGTTACATCCCTACTAATTTCATCCCTAGTTTGACCAATAACATATATTCTAAATTATTTAGAATCTTCATTATATCCAACAAACATATCATTCCTTCTTATGGCTACTGGCTTGTTTCTTTTGTACTTCGACACATGGAAATATATGGGGTAGCCAAATATGTGTAGATGACTAACATTGCGCTCGACACCTATGAACACTTCCTCGAGAGTTTTGTTGTCAAATGCTTGATAAGTCACCATGTTTTGAACATATACAACTACATTAGTAGCTTCTCCCAAAGAAACTTTAACATATTTTGATGATGGAGCATGGCAGGAGCAAATTCTACAATAGACACGTCTTTCTTTTAACCATTCCATTTTGTTCAAGATTATAGGGCGAAACTGTCTCTTTCTTGACGCACTCCTTCTTACAAAATTATATGCATTCATTTGAGATGTACTTTCCACTGTTGTCACACATGAAGATCTTAATTATCTTCCCTTTTTTATTTTCGACCAAAGCCTTAAAATTCTTCAAGAAATCAAAGACCTCATCCTTATGCTTCAAGTAATAGGTCCATGTCTTCCTTGAGAAATCATCAATGAAGGTAATGTAGTAGAGATGGACACGAAGAGAATGTAATGGTACCAAAGCACATATCTCAGAATGGATGATTTGGATGATGTCACTTGTGTTGTTCTGACTAGAGGGGAATGTTCCCCTTGTCTTCTTTCCACTGGCACATGCTTATCATACTCCATCATGGTGGGCTTGAACCTAGAGAATTCTAGAGACAAATTTCTTTAATTTTTGAAGGGATTCATAGTGCATATGGGCCAATATTTGGTGCCATACCTCACTTTGATTATTAGTATCATGGACCAATGGTAAAATAGGTCTTCTAGTGGCTCTATAGAGTACTTCAAATCTAGATCCCAATGTGAATGTATCTCTCATAAGGGATCCCACTAGCTTAGTAACTACTTTTACCTTGATGAAGGTAGCCCTCGTCCCTTCGTCTTCAAAATCAGATATAGATACAAAATTCTTCTTCAACCTTGACACATATATTACATCATGAAGAAAAAATTTGGAGTCCAAGTGAAATTTAACAGACCCAAAACCTTTAATGAGATGAGTGGCATTGTCTTCAAGAATGATTTTCAAACTTGACTCCCTCTCCGCCAAATTAGTGAGAACTTCCTACTGGAAATAATACTGAGAGGGGGGGTGAATTAGTATTATCAAATCAATAAATTTTTCATTTCATACTCAGATTTATATATGCTACTTCAATGAAGGTAACTAACGTGTACACGCAAATGTCTTTAAAGCAACCAACGTATCTCCAACAAAATTATGATTTAGTGAATTCATCATATGTTGATCTTTAATCACTACATCAGTACTTCATTAACCATATAAACAGTAACCATGTGCAGTAATAACAGAATAAACCATCACACATATATGAACACCAAGATTTATGGTGGAAACCCAACGCGGGACAAAAACCACCTGTTGTTTTCTTTTAATATAAGAAAAACATTTTTACAATATTGTGCTGGTGTAGACTCATACCAGTGTGTAGGCACCCACCTGCAGAAGGCTACAACCTTCCCTCATTCTCCAGCTTCTACTGGAAGGGAGCTACAACCCCCTAGCTCTTATACTAGTCGATCCATTTACTAGTATGTATGTGCCAACCTACAGAAGGCTCCAACCTTCACTCGTTTTCTAGCTAGTACTGGAAGGGAGCTCCAACCTCCTAGCTCTTGTACTAGCCGATATGTTTACCAATACTTAGGTGCCCGCCTACAGAAGGCTATGACCTTCTCTCTTCCTGCAGGGACCACGTTTCATAAATTTTCAAATTGGATACTCCTGGAATACAACACCACAATCTAAAGGCAATGTTTCATCAAATTTTCATACTAGACCAATCAGCAACATTGAAGCTCAAAATCAATCACCACTCCAATACAACCATTCACTACAAACACATCATCACTGAAGAAAATCACAGTTAATCAATATGAACATTCAGAACATTGTCATCAGAACATAGAGCAGAACCCAAAACTCTACATCAACAACCAGAAACAATTGCAACTCCAAACATCATATTCCATAATGTATACGCTACTTCGATGTGCCGAACCAACGTACATATCTAAATATACTAACTTAAAACTTCACAACTATTCCAGACTTCTGTCATACCTAGATCATAACATTTAAAGAATAAAACATGCATTAGTATTCAGATCTAGCACAAACAACATCAGATCATGCAATGATAAGTCATTTCAGTTCTTATGATCCTGATCTAACATTGTATCCAAGGTGCACAGAATATTTCAGATCATCTCATAATAATAGCCCTTGTGATCCGGATTTAAACAGGAACATAACAAATTACATAGATAACCATAAAGACAAAGATGCAGTGGAAATAATACTTCATTTCATTAATGTAAAATACTAAAATATGCTTACAAACAAAAATGGAAATAAATCGGCTAGGGCGATGGTAGCTTATCTCTGAGAAGAGATGTGGCAGCTACATGCCTCTGAACTATGTTACAATGAGCCTCGAAGGCCTACATATTGTTGAGAAATAATGGAAAATCCTTAACATCCAAAAACCTAACCCTAGAAGATGAAACGCCAAACTGTGGTTCTCGTTTGGGTAAATTGGTACATCAACTTCCCAGGGTCGTATCTTTGGTATACGATCTTCGTTTGACACATACAAGAGCTCATTAGATGATCTGTCCGAGCACTAAAACTTCGGGAAGAGAAACATCGGTCCATGGACCCATGTTTCTCCCAAATTTCCCAAAAAATATCATTTAGGGCCTCAAAACAGCCCTGGAAGTTTAGGACCCGAAAAACTGCTAAAAATAGTAAATTGTGCTACAAATAAGGAAACTGAAAAACTGAAAGGGACATTTGTGGGGGTCCAAATGGGATAGGTGGGTGGCCACAAAAGTACACCTGGATCATTCTTCCCCCCTTAGGAGGCAGTGGTCCCCATTGCGTTGAGTTCCTCCATCTGCTGAACTTGGTCCCTTGTGAGCTGTTATGCAATCTCTGATGTGTCCAGTAATGGTGGGAAGCATGGTCGAGGGCATTCCACATTGAACACTCAGTGCAAGTGAAGGAATGGAGGAGTGTTGTGCTCCAAAACATTGTTTCTCACAACCTTGGTAATGCTGTAAGGACCATGTCAGAGTGCTCTGTGCTTCTTATGGGTTCTGGTAAGGCATTTTTTTTGTCAATGCAACCAGACTTTGTTGCCCACTAGAAACTTGTGTAGTACCCTTGTGGGTGAGGAGAAGTTGTTCCTGTGTTCCTTCATGGCTGTATCCCTCTGTTGCTACTACTGCTACGTGGAGGAACCATTCGCATGGGTCATGGATGTCGCGACAATCTTCCCCTTACCTTGGGAGCAAACCAGACATAAAATGAATTTCCTAGTCTGGGATATGAGCTTGTTGCCTTTCTTAGCAGCGATCAAAGAGGTGGTGGTAGGTGGGGATACCTCCGGTATCCTGTATAATGAATTATCCAAATAAATAATAACAGCGTGAGGCCTTGACTCATACACAACATGTGCCTCCACAAGTATGGCTGGCCTAATAATACATCACAAACATCTAGAGCTGTAACATCACACAATACCTCATATGTGAAGGGTTTGATGCTGTAGGGAAGGTGACATTGTGGGCAAACTCGGAGATCTCATCCTTGGTGAAGCCACCCGATACTATATCATTGTAGGTGTGGTGTATTTGGTAGGCCCAACCGCTTCATGACCTCTACTAAAATGAGGTTCTTTTGGCTACCACTGTTGACAATGAATTGTAGTGGCGAACCCTTCACCCACGTCTGTGAGTGGAAAATATGCTCCACCTCTTCTGGATCTTCAGGATCATTCTTCTGGATCTTGTTGATGGAAACAATGGCGCTAGGCTCTACGTCAATGATCTACATCCCTTTTCCATTCCCCTTATCAGGTTCCGACTCAGGGTCAGAACATGCATCTAATTCGGAAGCCTTCAAATCAGCCACCAGTGACTGCCTGGTCCGATACTCACTTCTGTAGTGAGTGGGGCTCTTGTGGAACTCACACCACTTTCCTATGTCCTTCTTCGACTTCGTGGTGTTGTTCTTTTCTTGTGGCTTCAACGAGCTATCTGCGGTCACCCCCCCTTGGCTTTGTGCTTTGGTGTTCAGATTCATAGATCCAAAGTATCACTTCTTCTGTTTAAACTTCTGCTCGATCTTGACAACTTATCAGTACGCCTTGCCGAGCGAGGAGATGTTCAGGAACTCCATCTCTTCCCGGATGTATCTATGTAGGCAGCCATGATATTTGAGCACCAAATGAAGCTCAGAATCCCTGATACCCAACTCTGTGCGTAGGGTATGAAAAATGTTGGTGAACTCCGGCACATCTTGGTCCCTTCCCTGTCGTAGCGTGGTCCACTTTATGTATTTGTCCTCATAGCTTTTAACAGGGTAATAGTAATCCTTAATGGCATCTCGGAATGAATTCGAAGTGGGTGCGGCTGAAAATAGTGAGCCTGTACTTTTATCCTTCTACTCAGAGTAGGTTTCCCACCAGTCCTTGACGTGGGGGGCTGCTTTGAGAAGAGCGGAAACAATCTTTTCCCGACTTGAAAATCATGAACATAAAAATACCGTTCTAGCATATTTAACCATTTATATACGACATTTGCGTCTGTCTAACCCTCAAATATAGGTATTTCAAAATTAACTTGTACCTTAAATAGTGTGGCATTTCCAACGTAGCTATTGGAGCTGATGCATCGCCTCTGGGTAGCCATTGAAGGATCTGGGCAAAACTATCCATCATTATGTTCCTTTGCCACTCGAGCACTTCTTCGAGAAATATTTGGATAGGATATCCTGTCCCCTCATCTTTCTTTTCATCCACCATGGGTGGCCGTCAAGATTTGTGAGGCCGGTCTTGCAAAGGTTTGACGAGTTCAAACCCTAACTCCTTATATCCCGACATCGTTGGGGACATGCAAATAAAAACAAAGAAAAAAAAGACCGCTCTGATACCACTAATCCAGATTTAAATAGGAACGCAACAAATTACAAAGATAACCATAAACACAAAGATGTAGCAGAAATAATATTTCATTTCATTAATGTAAAATACTGAAATATGCTTACAAATAGAAATGGAAATAAACCAGCTAGGGCAATGGTAGCTTATCTCTGAGAAGCGATGTGGTGGCGACATGCCTCTAAACTGTGTTACAATGAGGCTTGAAGGCCTATTTATCGTTCAGAAACAATGGAAAGCCCTTAAGATCCAAAAACCTAACCCTAAAAGATGAAACGCCAAACTGTGGGCTCCGTTTGGGTAAATTGGTACATTAACTTCCCGGGGTCGTAACTTTGGAATACTATCTCTGTTTGACACATACAAGAGCTCGTTAGAAAGATCTATCCGAGCACTACAACTTTGGGAAGAGCAAAATTAGTTCATGCATTCATGTTACTCCCAAATTTCCCAAAAAACATCGTTTAGGGCCTTAAAACAGCTCCGAAAGTTTAGGACCTGAAAAACTGCTAAAAATAGTAAATTGTGCTACAAATAAGGGAACTGAAAAAATGAAAGGGATAGTTGTGGGGGTCCAAATGGTATAGATGTTTGGCCACCAACATCCACCTAGATCACCATGCAACACAACATATACTTTAGATAAAAATATTCCTCAGAAACCCATTCACTTGCACACTTTGGCCTAATGATCTTCTCCTCCTTATATAGTTTTAGGCCTTTCTCAATACCTCAGACCAAAACCACTTAGGATCAATACCTCGGACCAAATACCTCAGACCAATACCTCGGACCAAATACCTCGGACCAATACCTTGAACCAAATACCTCGGACCAATAGCTTGGACCAAATACCTCGAACCAATATCTTGGACCAAAACCTTGATTTTCCATCCCATATGTGATTTTCCTTCAGTGAAAGTGCATGTATACGTATACACTACTTTTTTTCGGTTAACCCACATGTATATGCTACTTTGAATAAGTGGACTTGCATATACATCCTAAACTTCTTTTCACCATCCTTTAACTTCAACTTCTTCATTCTAATTAGTAGACTTGAGTTCCATCTTCCTATTCTTTTGTATCAATTCCCTTTTACATTTGAATGGATTTGTTACATTGTGGGTTTCCTTTCATCAAAACTGAGCTTACCTGTGAGTGAGTTTCCATCAAGGACAACACTTGTATCATAATGCCAACAATCTCCCCCTTTGGACTTGATGGAAACCATGTTGGTGTTGATTACTATAAGTTGTAGAAACTGTTGGAGATAACAAGCAACACCAAAATACTCTCCCACTTCGACATCAAGGGCAAAGGGCAGACCAAGTTATTCTTCCCCTTTGATATACATTATGATGTCCATGCTCCCCTTGAGTACATGCAGAGTCTGCAAAGATATTTTTCAAAAGAATAACATGACTCTATAACTCAACTATGTGAGTATGACTTCCCTAAGACTAATGACTCATACATACATCAATCGCCCAACCAAGTGGGGATACAAAAAATTTGACTCATCCACCCAACCAAGTGGGGATATACCAAATGTTTATACATGACTGAAATAGAAATTATTGTTGGCATTATGATTCTGGTTTGGCTCTCTGGTACAGGTGTTTTACTTGATGGCAACTCACTCAAGTGGCAAAACTCTGTTTCAAGCTCTCAAAATGATGGAAAATAAGAGGTTCGCAGGTGCATCATTCAAAAGGTGCGGACCTGCAGGTTTTCCATCCAGGAAGTGTAGACATACCCGCAGGTTATCCGTTCATAAGGTGCAGTCCCCCAGTTCACTCACTCCAATGCAGAGAAGCATGCTCACGTGGGGTTTCTTATGTTTGGCCCTTGGTATTTAGCCCGTCGTTCATGATCCTATGGTTTTTGCCCGTGGTATAGGATCTAAATTATTTGAACCCCTGTTTGGATCCCTTGTATTGGTTTTTGATGTTTTGTCCCATGGTTTGAATAAGGGCTTACCTATAAAAAGGAAAAGAGATCACTTGGCTAGACACTTGTGAAATTTGAATATCTTAAGATCTGAAATTTTGGGTGATTGGTTTTAAAAGCTAGATCTAAATCAAGGAGAAAACTTAAGGCAAATCTATTGATAAGTCGTGATCTCTCGAGCACATGATCAGATCTGTGGATCTGAATGTCTGTGGCACATTGGAAGACTGTTAATTTGGCCCTAATCAGAGGTTCGCAGGGGATACATGGCGTAAGTGCAGGGGTACGCAGTGCAGGAGAAGGCGCAGTGCAAGGTTCACAGTGCAGAAGAAGACATAGTGTGGAGGTTCGCAGGGAAATAGAAGAACATGTTGCAAAGGTATGATGTCAGACGGACAGTGCAGGTGCGGATCTGAGCAGATGTACACAGGGCAGCAGAACGAGTGGTGTGGAGATACGCAGAGTAGTAGACCAACCAGGTGCAGATCTACGCAGTTTAGACACAGAAGAGCTGTGGGTATTCGCAGGCCAATATTGGTGAAGTTGCGGAGCTATCTTGAAACATTTGTTGGCTATCTTTTATCTATTGCTGCAGAGTTATGGGTTTAGATTTCTGGTAGTACTTTTTTGTTTACAGTGTTCTGAGAAGTTGGATGATTCATTGGTTGATTGTATAAGGAGATTGGGTGATTTGCATGTACTTGATTATTATTTGATCTTCTTGGATCCAGATTGAAAATTAATGAAACGTGGTCCTTAAAGAAGTAAAAGAGCAAAGGGGGTTGTAGCTCCCTTCCAGGAGAGACTGGAAAACGAGAGAGAGTTGTAGTTCTCTGCAGGTTGCAGCCTGCGTACTGGTAGAGGACTACACCAGTACAAAATCCTTGTAAAAGAAGTTTCTAATTGAAAGAATATAGATACATATTGCAGCAGGTGGTTTTCACCCACATTGGGTTTCCACCTTATATATGGTGTTCTTTGGTGTGCCTATCTATTTTTCTTGTTCTTGTTCATTATTATATGGCACTGACATACAAATTAATGATCAATATCTGAAGAATAAATTAAAGTATAAATTTGGAAGTTATATTGAAAAGAATTTGATAATATTGATTCACCCCCCCTCTCAGTATTATTTCCAACAATTATTACATCATCCTTCCCATGCATAGTGGGGTTACAAATTATGTATTTTCATGACCTTTACATCAAATGATATACATGCCATTTATAACAAGGACCAACAATCTAAACAAGAACATGATAGTCATCAGAAACTATCATACACCATATATGATCTGCACCATCAGCATCTGTCAGTAGCATCAAGATCAATAGCCTGTATATGTCCATCATCAAAAGAGTCACCTAAATTAAACAACTATGTGGATCAAGCAATATAATTATCGTCATGTACCAAGTTCTTCTAATATAATGCCAACAATGTATTATTAGAAACATATGCTCCCCTTCAACCTATGCCAACTGTTTACTATTGGATCTGTTCATTGCATTTGTTAGTATGAATAATTAAGGCATCGTCATCAACTAGTTATTCATCAACGTATTAACATCTTATGAGGCCCAAAAACACTTCCACATATCATCAACAGACTATAACCATCATCAGTCAGAACATAATAAATAATTGATAATTGATTGAACCATATCAGACCCCTTTTCCTGAGTCTATCCCATTGCCTTTTCTTCAAAACACCATATACACGACTATTTAGCTTCTAACTCACGTATATACGTGACTTCTATTTATAATATCTGTGTATGAGAATTGGAGTAATGAAGTTTTACACTTTCATCTCCCCCTGGGTCTGTTATGTCTGTAAACTGAGCTATGCCACATCTTTCTGACAACAATTCCTTCTTCTTCAATACCTTGGATTGTGATGATGTTTGATCCTTTTGGTATGGTGGTCAAAATTTCATCCTGCATTCCTTTGATTTATGTCGAAACTTGTTACACGCATTGCATATTACATGTTTCATATTCCTTCTATCGCAATCAATAACTTTGTGACCGAACATATTGCAAGAAAAACAATATCCCTTAAAGTACCTAGAAACTGATGATCTGTCTGTGTGATGGTCATGAACCATACTACTTCTGCAACTCGCTGCAACATGTCCAAAATAATGACATTTAAAACATTCAACATTATTTTTCAGAGAAAAGAAACAATTACCCTTTCCATAGTTAGGTGGAAATGTTTTTCTTTGAAGTCTTTCCTTCCTTGGCTGTTGATGGGGTCGAGCTTCTATCTAATTGTTGAGCATTTCAGATTTTGCATTGGAGTTCCTTACCATATCTTGTGAGCTAGATTCACCTTCATGAAAACCAAGATGAGTCTTTATAATAGGTGAACGTTGAACTTTGATGATTTCATCTAACATTTTCGATCCTTTAGCAAATCTAAGATTCATAGTCTTTCTATTTTCAAGTTATTTTCTTAGACTTACTATTTCACATTCTAGCACTTCATTGTGTTTGTCCTTTTCAATGAGTTGATGTGTCACTGTGTTTATGACTATATCCTTTTCTGCCAAACTGATTTTGAGTTGACTGATTTGTTTAAGGAAATCTTCCTTTTCTAAGGCATCATTTTCATACGCCATGAGTAGTTTAATTTCTTGATCATCTTCATCACTATTGGACAAAACATCACTATAATCATGAGTATAATAACTTCTATTACCTTATGAAAACATCTTTCCTTTGACATGAGGGAATTTAGTAGTGTAATGACCAACTCTACCACACGCAAAGCATTTGAATGGTAGCTTACCTCTGAATCTTCCATAACCCCATTGAAACTTCTTGACGAAATTTACCTTATCTTCTTCTTTTGAAATCTATCCTAATTAGCTGTGCTCTTCCTTTTATTTTCCCTTTGTTGATGCTTTAAAAGTGGCTTCTCTCATATCTAATGGACCTCCTTTTCTCATTTCGAAGGCAGTTAGGATTCCATGGAGTTGAGTCACAATAATAGTTTGAAGATCCTATATTTCTTCTATGGCAGACACATTTGACTCAAATTTAGAAGTCTAAGATCTCAAAATTTTCTCAACTAAAGTAGCTTCCTTTATCTCTTAACCCATATTTCTCATATGATTTACAATCCCATCTACTTGCAAGAAATAACTAGAAATGCTTTCATCATTATGCATCTTGAGACTTTCATACTGGATTCTGAGAGTTTGTAGTTTAGCACATTTTACCTGGGAGTCACCTTCGTAGCTCTGAATGATTCTATCCCATATTTCCTTGGCTATGTTGAGCTGCATGAATTTGACAAATTCTGATTCTGATAGACTTCCCAATAAGGTGTTGACAACTTTGGCATTGATTTCATATGTTTTCCTTTCTGCTGGATCCATGGGGACTATTGCTGGATATTGATATCCTTTCTCCACAATTGGCCAAACATCAGCTCCAAGTGACTAAAGATTTGCTCTAGATTGTTTTTTCAAATATACCAAGCGGTTCCCATTGAATATTGGTGGTCTGATAGATCCCATGCCTTCATGATTGTTCATTTTAGAAATATCTCGAGCGATCAAGCTTCTTCTGAAGGACCTGCTCTGATACCAATTGTTGGAAATAATATTGAGAGGGGGGCAGTGAATCAGTATTATCAAATCAATAACTTTTTCATTTCATACTCATATTTATATACGCTACTTCAATGAAGGTAACTCATGGGTACACACAACTGTCTTTAAAGCAAACAACATATATCCAACAAACTTATGATTCAGTTAATTCATCATACATTGATCTTTAATCATTGCATCAGTACTTCATTAACCATATAAACAATAACCATGTGTAGTAATAACATAATAAACCATCACACATACATGAACACCAAGATTTAAGGTGGAAACCCAATGCAGGACAAAAACCACCTGTTGATGTCTTCTTTTAATATAAGAAAAACCCATTTACAATCTTGTACTAGTGCAAACTCATACCAGTATGCTAGCACCCAGCTGTAGAAGGCTACAACCTTCTATCATTCTCCAACTTCTACTGGAAGGCAGCCACAACCCCCTAGCTCTTGTACTAGCCGATCCGTTTACTAGTATGTAAGTGCCAGCCTACAAAAGGCTCCAACCTTCACTCATTTTCTAGCTACTACTAGAAGGGAGCTCCAACCCCATGTCTCTTGTACTAGTTGATATGTTTACCAATACATAGGTTCCAACCTACAGAAGGCTACGAACTTCTCTCTTCCTCCAAGGGCCATGTTTCATAAATTTTTAGATTGGATACTCCTAAAATACAACACCGCAATCTGAAGGCCATGTTTCATCAAATTTTCATACTGGACCCATCAGCAACATTGAAGGTCAAAATAAATCACCAATATAATACAACCAGCCACTGAAAAATCATCATAACTAAAGCAAATCACAATCAATCAATCTAAACATTTGGAACACTATCACCAAAACATAGATTAGAACCCAAAAATATGCATCAACAACTAGAACCAACTTCAACTTCAAACATCATATTTCATAATTTATATGCTACTTCGATGTGCCAAACCAGCGTGTATACGTGCTTTTATCAAAGAGAACCCGCGTACAGATCTGAAAATACTAACTTAAAACTTCACAACTATTCCAGACTTCTGTCATACTCAGATCATAACATTTACAGAATAAAACATGTGTTAGTATTCAGATCTATCCCAATCAACATCATATCATGCAATGATAAGTCATTTCAATTCTTATGATCCTGATCTACGATTGTATCCAAGGTGCACAAAATATTTCATATTATCTCATAATCATAGCCCCTACAACATAACATATACTTCAGATAGAAGTATTCCTCAAAAACTCATTCACTTGCACACTCTGGCCTAATGATATTCTCCTCCTTATATAGTTTTAGGCCTTTCCCAATACCTCGTACCAATACCACTTAGGAGAAATACCTCAGACCAAATACCTTGGACCAATACCTCGGACCAAATACCTTGGACCAAATACCTCGGACCAACACCTTGGACCAAAAACTTGATTTTCCATCCCATACATGATTTTCATTCTGTGAAAGTGCGTGTATACTATACGCTACTTTTGTTCTGTTAACCCATGTGTATATGCTACTTTGACTAAGTGGACCCGTGTATAAATCTTAAACTAGTTTTCACCATCCTTTACCTTCAACTTCTTCATTCTGATTTGTAAACTTTAGTTCCATCTTCCTATTCTTCTATACCAATGCCCTGTTACGTCTGAATGGATCTGTTACACTATGGGTTCCCTTTCATCAAAACTGAACTGACCTGTGAGTGAGTTGCCATCAAGGAAAACACTTGTATCATAATGCCAACACATCCTTATAGACAGAGAAATGATGAGAGGCCCCACTATCAACCAACCAATTATCCGAAGTATCTAGAGGAGTGGTGTTAGGATATTCCGACACATAGGAAATAATTAAGTACAACTTGGTCTAGTGTATAGTTTGGTAAAGTGTGTTTCTTTAGTATGTACTTTTTGTAATTTACAATCCAACGGTAACGATATGTTCTAGACATGAAGTGATCTCATGATTCATTCTCTCCTCGGTATCACTGACACTTGATCCGTGGATTAACACCCGATTGGTCCATGATCTATATTTAAACAACATGGAGGGTGATTTGTTAGGTAACTGTTCATGAGAGAAGTTTATGTAAATTTTCTTTCTTTTACATTAATAAATTGCCTAAAGTGGCTGTGTTGTCTCAAGCCATGTGAGAGAAGTTTATGTAAATTTTCTTTCTTTTACATTAATAAATTACCTAAAGTGGTTGTGTTTTCTCAAGCCATGTGAGAGAAGTTTATGTAAGTTTTCTTTCTTTTACATTAATAAATTGCCTAAAGTGGCTATGTTGTCTCAAGCGATGTTTTGTTTCCCTCTCTGAGGGTTTTAACCAAATCAAGAATACTGGTGTACTAATCTATGATCTGTTTGTGAGCGATGTCCTTTGGTGTTCTATATAAGGAACATACCCTATAAATTCCTACATGAGGAACTAGAAAGTGCAGAAATAAGAATGTATTTAGATTGATTAGCAACATTACATTCATACTTGTTGTTTCTTGACTTCTTTTAATGACAGTGGTCTTCTTCATGATCTCTCAGATCATCTATTCTTCTAATTTCTTTTTTTCCATTATGATCATTCTTTCAATCATCTCTTCTTCTTTTATTATTAAACACGTTATTGTTGCTTCTAGTGTTGTAGAATGGATCATTGTTTTTGTTTGGGAAATCTCGAGTATAATGACCTTTCTTGTGACAATTATAATATTCAATGTGCAATGCTTCTCTTTCATTCCTTTTGTATGAATTTCGAGAAGAATGCTTCCTTAAATTTGATGGACCTTATTTTCATTTCTTTTTCTTGTTATGAGTGACGAACGAAGCAGGCTCTCCTTCATTCTCTGTATCTTTCCTCTAGAAACCATTTTATATTCCTCTTGAGTGATATTTCCAACAATCTCATCAAATGATAGAAAATTATTGTTGTTACTTATAGTTGTAATGACGGTTTCCAAAACAAGGGTGAGACCTCTGAGGGTTACAACTGTAGGTTTTTACTGTAGATTCATAACTCATGTAATGTAGTAAAACATAAGACAAGAATCTACTCTGCTCTTTAAACAATGGAAACCAATAGATCAATGAAAACAATAATCGACAAGAGGAATATAATCGAAGACACATAACACAATTTTTCTCTAGGGAAAGCCACTGCTCAAATCCCCAACTATCTATTGCATTAATAAAAAATCTGGGTGATAATATAAAGCTTGTTCTCACTAGAATAATTCCTGCAGATGTATGAGCAACTCTCTGCCTCACAAGCCCACTCTCGCCAACTCTTAGCTAATTCTGCTTCCTACCAAGCTACTATTTCCTTTCACAGATCGTAAGGAATTAGCCTCTATTTAATGAGTAAATCCTTCTTCCATAATTACGCAATCCAAACATAGATCCTCAACTGATTGCATGCACCATCTGTACAACTTGGAAAATTATACGACTGATAGTACCATTAGGGGAATCTTGAGCTCTAAAATGGTCCTCCTAAGAAAAATGTACAACTCAAATAAAATTTATGAGAATTAATAGGATTCAAGATGATGATGTCCACCATGGGGAATGATTCACCAGTTTTGGAGTAAAAAGGTAAAAATATTAAAAAATATTAAAATAATATAACTACTTTTTCAACTAGTATTTTCGACTTATGTCCCTAAGGTTTTACTCAAATCTCTAGAGGAATTACTCGTTGGATGCAAAATTTAATTCCTCATCCAAGGAGTACTGATGTTTCATACTTTCGATGGACCCTACTACACAAAAAATGAGAAATACATGAAAAACATGGTTGCAATAAAGTTTTTTCATGTATTTCTCATTTTTCATGTATCAGGGTCCATCAAAAGTATGCAACATGGGTACTCCTTGGATTAGGAATCAATTTTTTCATCTAATGAGTGTTTCTGCTTGAAATGTGAGTATACCCATAGAGAGACAAGTTGAAAATACGAGTTGAAAAAATAGCTTTTTCGTTTTCCCTCTAAAATTTGATGATGTAATGTAATCTTATTTTATTATTTCCACTACTATTTTATAATTTCCTTAGGAGGCCCATTTTAGACCTAAAAATTCCCCTAATGATTGTCCCTACACTCTAGTCTCAATTGGTTCTTCCTATGAACTGACATGCATGAGTTATTTATGAGTGAATCTTCAGTTAGCTGGTGTGGTACTCAGGATGCACTGGTGTACTACTCCACTGTGAGACCTCTATTAGTTCCTCCAACAATTAGAACTATTTAAACTGAGTATAACTCATTTAGACTGAGTTATTTAATTACAACACCAAAAAACTCAATTTGTACCCCTAAAACATAGGGATCACACTTACATGACTCTATATTGACCTGCAACTCGATTTTCCTAAGGCAAGTAAATTAACTTAACTCATTTAACTATTACAAGTTGCTATAGGAAAAGAATTACAGTGTAATTCACAATTTAAATTCAAGGACAAATTAAATTGGAATTTCTAGATGTTATTTTTAACATTTTTTGCTATTTTCAACACTCCCTCTCAACAAGAAAGGAATTCAACTCTATCCCAATCCTGAACCTTTGGAATGTTCTGCACACAACACTTCTCTCTAGTGTTGTTTCTACAACAACTCCAAAAACCGAAAAAGAACATCCAACCTAAATCAGTATGATGCATTTGTCACTAAAGTCTTTGATTGTTATTAGCTCTACCTCTGTCGACTGAAAAATCTGTGCTTATGTTGAATCTACCTGTATGCATTGTTTTCAACACTTCTTTGTGCTCTCCAGTATCTGACTGCTGCTAGCCTTTATCACCCTGATATCTTACTACATCAACCACCACTCATCCATCCTACTGCTGTGTACTATAGGCTCCTGTATCAAGGTATGATCCAAGAGACAAAACCTCTCAATGGACCCTACCCAATTTCTGCCCTCTTGGGACTATCACTTCACATCGCCCCACCTCTCACCTAGAGGTATGGCTCCATGTACTCCTTCGGCCCACTTGGCTCAAAATTTCCCCTTACTAGACGTCTCTACTTGAGTGGATGTCTCCACTTGGTCTCGTCTCTGCTTCTCCAATTTTGGCTGCTCCATAATTATCTCAGACTACTTCTGAGGCTTCTTTTAGGGCTGCATGTTGAGAGGTAATTCACTCTCCCCCTCAACCACCAACTCTCTAACCTTTTCCTTGATCCTCAAGGCTTTGCATGCATCTTGTACCTCAAGATCATACAGGTTCTTGGCTCACACACCAATCTGTTTCATCTCTCCCACCATCACAAAATTTTCTAAAAGAAGAGCTGATTTTAAATCAGAAATAACTCCCTCATCCAAACTCGATGATATTTTTTTATTTTTTTTAATTTGGGTTTTTTTTCACAAGGAATCCATATCTTCTTTTTTTTTTGGAAAGTTTTCATCAAAAAATTTCATATCTGCTATACAAATTGCCGGCAAAAAAATTTCCTGCTCCTCAATCTCCCCACTAGCAACCTTCTAGCTCAATTAAGAAGTCTGCACATAGTGTCTTTTGGATCTTCCTTGAACTAGAGATCCATAAATCTGTAATGAAAAATTAAAATTCTTCTCTTCTATACTATATTCAACTTTGATACCATGTAGATTTTTTCTTTAGATTCAAAAACTCATCTAATTTTCTAAAACATAAGACAAGAATCTACTCTACTCTTAACATCACAAACTAATAATGATCAATGAAAACAATAATCAACAAGAGGAAAATAATCAATGACACAAAACACAATATTTCTTTAGCGAAAGCAATTGCTCAAAATCCCGAATATCTATATTTCATTAACCATAAGATATGAGACAAAAATACAAATCTTGTTCTCACTAGAATAATTCCTGCAAAAGTATGATCAACTCTCTGCTCACAAGCTAGCTCTAGCCAACACTTAGCTAGCTCTATTGCCTACTAAACCCCTATTTCCTTGTGCAATTCCTGTGAGGATCGACCCATATTTAATTGGGAAATCCTTCCTCCATAACTGCGTAATCCAAAACTAGGTCCTTCCCTGATTGCATGCATGACCTGTACAACTTAATGTATTTTTTGACTATAGATTCACAACTCATGTAATGTACTAAAACACAAGACAATAATCTACTCTAGTCTTTAAACAATGGAAACCAATAGATCGATGAATACAATAATTGACAAGAGGAAGATAATTAAAGACACATAACACAAATTTTCTCTGGGGAAATACACTGCTCATAACCCAACTATCTATTTCATTAATAACAAATATGAGTGATAATACAAATCTTGTTCTCACTAGAACAATTCTTGCATAGGTATGGTCAACTCTATGCCTCACAAGCTGGCTCTAGCCAACACTTTGCCAATTTTGTTGCTTGCCAAGCCCCTATTTCCTTGCACAATTCCTAGAGAAATTAGCCTCTATTTAATGAGGAAATCCTTCTTCGATAATTATGCAATCCCAACTTAGGTCCTAAACTAATTGCATGCACCATCTGTACAACTCATAAAATTATACAATTGATAGTACATTGTCCCTACACTCTAGTCTCAACTGGGTCTTTGGTTGAACTGACATGCATGAGTTATTTATGAGTGAATATTCAGTTAGCTGGTGTGGTACAGGGATGCACTAGTGCACTACTCCACTACTAGACCTCTATTAGTTCCTCCAATAGTTAGAACTAGTTTAACTGAATATAACTTAGTTAGACTGAGTTATCTAAGTCCACCTCCATTGAACTCAATCTAGACCCCTAAAACTTACATGACTCCAGATAGAATTCCAACTCGAATTTCCTAAGATAACTAAGTTAAATTAACTTAGTTAACTATTACAAATTTCTATGAGAAAATAATTATAGTTTAATTCACAATTTAATTCAAGGACAAATTAAATTTGAATTTCTAGATGCTATTTTTAACATTTATTGTTGCTATTTTTAACAACAATCACCAATTCCTTATCAGGCACAATTTTCCCCTGTCTCTGGAATTGATGTTTAAGACGAGATATCCTCACAATGTAGGATTGCAAAAACTCTCCTTTATTCATCCTCATATCTTTGAGTTGATCTTTTAAGGAGATGATTTCACTCAAATTTTTGACTTCATACATGCCAACGAAATTATCATACATATCCTTAGGCTTTTCCAAATTCCAAACATATGCAATCAAATGATATTGCAAACCATCAACTATAATTTACTTTGCTTTTAACTTACCTTTCTTTTACTTGTTCTTAACAAAAGAAAAAGCATTCTTTGGAGGCTTGTGTACCTTTCCTTGTATGTATTCCCTGGCATCATTGTCATCAACTTTGATTTCCAACCTGATCATTCAAGCAACAAAATTGGATGAGTCACCCAGCTTATCATTTTCCGTGAAGTAAGAGGTTGATATCTTGACATGATTAAATAGGCTCCTTCCACTTTCCAAGATGATTCCTTCAACTCTTGTCTCCTTTGGGCTTGTACTTCACCTTAGCTCTGATACCATGTTAATTTTTACACGGCTCTATGTTGTCTCAATTACTTTAGCCCAATTCAATTCTTAAGATAGCAATATTTTAATAGAAATTAATTCTTTTCATCAATCAATAGAAATTGAAGATAGAACAATAATGCAATGACAATAGGAGATAATCAATCACATCGAAAAGAGATAAAGATTTGGTGAAAGACCATGGAAAAACCCCACAAGGGGGAAGACCCTTTGTAATTGTTCTTTTATTAGATTGTCATAAAATGTTCAACGGAGAGTACAATGACCCAATATAAAACTATCTAGAAAAATTGAACAAACAATATCGAGAAATATGATCCCAACAACAATATTGATCAAAATTAACTTTCCCAATTCGTGGTTAACTCTAGTCACGTGTAAAAATGAAACCCTAACTCCCAGATGGATGTAGGGATATGTGTGTAGATGAAGCTTTCTAGCCACATGGATAGGTGTATAGGTGTGAAGTTGCAGGAAAAAAATTATTGTGTCAACCCTGCTTCTAGAACTCAAAAACCCTAATCACACATGCGAGCTTCCGATCTTGCAATTTTGGACATGTAGAAACCAAATTCCATAAACCCACTTCAAACCTGTCTGAACCAAACAAAATAAGATAGAAGAAGAAGGTTCTTGATCATGATGTTTAAATGAGGGTCACTTGAATTGTATTTATAGGCTTCCAAGGGTGTCCAATTTCATTTTAGGGCCAACCAGATCAAATGTGACATTATGGGCTTCACTTCAAAAATACACTTTCCCTTGTTTAAATATAGTACACCAAAGGTCAAAATTGGTTGTTGTAGATCTAATCCAGAAATAATATAGCTCTGATACCACTCGTTGTAGATCTAACCCGGAAATATTATAGATCAGATACAGAAATATAAGACAATGCAAATAAACCCAGAAATAATATGAAATGCTTCTTTATTATCAAACCCTTAAGGTAGGGCAACACCATACATTCACTCCTTAAGGAAGGAGAGCACTCCACAAGCCATATGCCTGTTCATACAATAATCCTTGACTATCTCTCCATGTGGAGTCTCTAGCCTTTATATAGGCCTCATACATACAATTCCATGGGTCATTACCATAGTTCCCTCATACCATCAACTAATATCATGGGCCCATTACATTATTATTAACTACTTGTGGTCCCTTACATGACATGGGTTAACCACATTATTTATTACTATGGCCCATCCCATTATTACATTATTACCTTGGGTACCTCCCTCAGTACCCCATATTATCCCCCCTAGGTATATAACATTCCACCCCCCTAAGCATGTTTCGTCCCCGAAACATGGGAAGCAAAAAAAAAATAAGATCTACTCAAAAGAGTAGTCCACTGATACCATGCACGTTCATCTAGCCATCCAAGAGAAAGGTGAACCCTCGATCTCGCTGGTGCCTCGCTCGCTTGAGCTGGAAGTTGACCGTGGAAGCTCTTCTGTGTTGATGTGTAGTGGGTGGATCTTCTCTCCTCGCTATCCGTCATGTGACTACTTGGTTTCCATCTTGATGGTTGTCTTGCGGGGTGATGTGGGTGATGATATGTTGAAGTTTTAACCCATGATGTCTTTTTCTTTAATTCACCCTACTATGGTGCCTGTTGTGGTGTCTTCTTTTCCAATATGACTTCAATCACTGAACCCTCATCAGATGTGTCAACACCTGTTACCTTTTCTGCTTCCGCCTCTGTTTGTGTTTGATTGTCGATCATCACTGGCTCATCATCAGATGTGTAAGTGTCATTAGAGCTTTGTGCTTCTGCCTCCATAGTCTCTGCTTGGGTCTTAATGGAAATATCATGCACTGTAATTTTCTTCTTTTTATACCAGAGCTTCAGGAATTTCTTCTGCACATTAATATTAATAGTACCCACGGATTCCATCCAAGGATATCCCAAAACAACATCCATATTATCCATCTCTGAAGTATAAAAATCACCATGCAACACATACTTATCCATAGAAATCTTCAAATCCTTATACACTTGAACATCCTCATCCTCCACCTGTGTGTTTTTAATGTTTTTGGCAGGAACTTGCAATTTTTTTGCCAAATTAACATGGATGAAATTATGCTTGCAACTAGGATTTATAGAAACAATGATCTTCTCTTTCTGAATCAATCCATGAACCTGCAATAAGGATATACCAGTAGGAAATAACCCCACATGTTTCCCCTTATCTTGTTTTCTAGTCTGAGACCATTTGTTCATAAGGAGTTTTTCCATTTCTTCATTCGAGATTTTGGTCAAGGCTATACTGCCCAGTGAGTTCCACCATATGGCGGCCTCGTCTTTCAAAAAAAGTGGTACCATAAACTTCCATGTCTCCTCAAATATTTTCTTTATGTTTTTTATGAATTCTTCAATAGTAGGGCTATCATCTTTTCCAGTAAAAGTTTCCATGAAGAGGGTTTGAAAAAAAATTCACTTACTTTGACGAAAATTTGAAATTGTCACAGTTTCGTCAATATTGCTCAGAATCTCTATTATAACCTATTTTTAGAAATGGAACAATCATTCTTCATCTGCCCATGTGGTAGAAATCTTGATCCAGGCACTTGAAATTTCAGATCTGTGCTGCTACTCTCCCGCCGTCACCAAAATTTCTGCAGAAAGAGATGCTTTTAAATCAGTGATATCTCCCTCATCCGGACTCCGATTCGACTGATTTTTTTTTTGAAATTGGATATTTTTTCCCAAAGAATCCATATATACAATTAAATTTTGCAGATCTTTTACCAGGACATCTAGATCTCCACCGCAAAATCGCTGCCCTGAAAATTGTCTGCAACCCCACTGATTTTTAGATCAGTGATATCTCCTTCATCCGGACTCCGATTCAACTGTTTTTTTTTTTTGAATTCGAATATTTTTGCACAAAGAATCCAGATCTGTAATTATATTTTACAGATCTTGCACCAAAATTTATAGATCTGACCTGCAAAGTCGCCGCCCCCGAAACCCTGCAAAAAATAAAAAAATCTCCACTTTTGTGCCCAAGAAAGTGCTCTGATACAACTTGTTGTAGCTCTGATACCAATTGTTATAGATCTTATCTAAAAATATAAGAGAACACAATATACCCAGAAATAAGATAGAAACAAATAGAAATGCTTCTTTATTAATCAAACCCTTAAGGTAGGGCAACACCATACATTCACTCATTAAGGAAGGAGAACACTCCACAAGCCATATGCCTGTTCATACAATAATCCTTGACTATCTCTCCATGTGGAGTCTCTAGCCTTTATATAGGCCTCATACATACAATACCATGGGTCATTACCATGGTTCCCTCATACCATCAACTAATACCATGGGCCCATTACATTATTATTAACTACTTGTGGTCCCTTACATGACATGGGTTAACCACCTTATTTATTACTATGGCCCATCCCATTATTACATTATTACCTTGGGTACCTCCCTTGGTACCCGATATTATCCCCCCTAGGTATATAACATTGGTCCTCTTAGAAAGAGGAGTCTAGTCCCATGATTGGAATTTCTCACTGAGTTACCAATGTAACAATTTTAGCTAACTTAGAAAATGGAGGACAAACTCATTGTGATAGTTGAAGAAATGTGGAGTAATAGAAGGAATGAGTGGCTTAGGATGAGCCACATGTGAGTGTCAGGGTCCTATTGGAGAGTGTTTTGAGGAAATATTTTTAAGAAGTGAACCGAAGGATAGTTTGCAGAAAATTCGGCAAAGAGTCAGCATGTGGAACATGGAAAATAAGGAAAAATGTTGGGCTTGGATTAAAGGGTATTTTCCCATGGTATTAATTGTTTTCCATAGTAAAAGTATGTTATTTTTTAGCTATGGACCCTGATGTAAATTTATAAATAGTTAAATATGTGATGTAGAGGAGAGAGGTATGTAGGGAGTTACACCTAGACTTAGAGATATAATATATTAATGTTTTGTGAGGATTTCACACTGTAACTCAAAGGATTAGGCTAGTGAGCCACAAAAGTTTGAACATAATGGATAAAAATTAGAAGTAATGCAAAAATCATCTTGGATTTTATTGTCATTGTTACAACACCCTCTAAATTTTGGCCCATATCCAAACTTTGGAGCCTACTTTAACCTTGTGACCTTTTGTTTCTAGTAGTAAGAGACATTCCATGTTCATTCTCTATAGTGTCCCTTTGTGAAGATAACTTAAGTGTCATCTATTGGTAAGAGAAGTGTCGCACATTGTGAAAGGGAGTTATAGTGTGTGTTTGAGAGGTAGATTTTGTACTAATGGGTCCTATATATCATATATACATGTTCTAGACCCAAACACACATTTTTATGCACAGTGTTGTTGGTGTTGTTACGTGTGTCGCAAAGTGTATCTTAAGTGTCACACCTAGAGATAAGTGTTATTTTGTAGTTGTTTCAATGGGTTCATGTCGATTTTGGTTATCTAGTGATCATTGTTGTGTATTCAATCATTCTGAGCATGTGATCATGTTCAAGACTTGTTCCGGTTTCACCTTTTCCTCACCAATCCCACACTTAGTCAACTTTTGGAAAATTCCTTGCCTAACCAACCCTACCTCACTCTTCCTTCCTGAAATGTGCACTACATAGTTGCAAGCCTCAACCATCATCTCTACCTCCTCGAACTGTGTAATACACAGTCACTACCTCTAAGGACTATGCATTGCACTGCCACAGTCCTCAAAAACTACCTTATTCTCCCCAAAACTATGAAATATTGCCTCCGAGTAAGCCTCCCATAGTGAATTCCATGATTTCATCAATAGTTTGTCTCCTTGTCTCTCTAAACTATGCAAACAGGCTATCTAGTGGCCTAATCTCTCTCATAAATTGTGCATTGTGTAGTCAGAGTGGGAGATCCTACCTCACTGTGTGACTATGTCCCTCAACTATAAAGTTTTGCTTCTTAGGCCTCCATCCACTGTGCATTACATAGTCACAATCATTAGTCCCTCACCCCTACCTCCTGGAACTATGATATGCACAATTCTTAACCCTTCTCCTCTATCTAGTACTTAGTTCCAGACTAATCAATGAGTTGCATGAGGAAGGTTAGTCTAAGATATTTTCAAATTGATGTCATCTAATCATGAGTGAATTTCAACTGTAGGCACTATATCTCGACATGATAGGATGATGTTCTAGAAGGATGGAAAAGATACTATGAAAGAAGACACTCAAGAAGGCTACATACAAGATCATCATTGAACAAGAATATTAAGGGACAATAGATTGCAACAGAGGTTAGCATATCCAAACCACATAGAAGACTCCATATCTTCTTGTTTTTTTTAGGAGAAAGAGGGAGAACATGCATCATCCATCATGAAGATACAAACATAGCAACAAAATAAGGAGATTGATATTGACACATCATCATAAATTCCATGGCATCGATGTCAAGTCATGTGTTCTCAAAGTGTCATCTCAAGAGTGATCATGTTTCCACATCATTTGTGGATGTAATTATATAATTTAATGAAAAAATGAGAAATGTAAAGTGTGTGGAAGTCCAAAGGTGACCGAAAGAATGTGAAAGGCCAAATAGAAGTCCAAAGCTCTCTTAGGAGTTTGAAAAGTCATATGGAAGCTCAAGAGTCATGAGGGGAACTCAAGAGTCACAAGGGAGGTGAAGAGTCACCTCATTTTTTATATATACACTCTCATAGTTCAATTAGAGGACTTTTCACCTTGGCTTGTCAAGTTGGGCATATGAGAGATAGGATTTTGAGAAGCTAGTAGTTGCTTAAAGTTCCACTATTGCAACAAGTGTTGTATAATTGTGATGGTGTATCTTGTAATTTTCACTTGATAATTCAAACTCTTGGAGCGAGATACTTTTCATGCATATGTCGTAAATGATTTTGATACTATTATTTCATTACTTATGGTGTATGCTTATGTTAATTCATACTAATGAAAATGAATTGTTTCATTGACTTTAGTATGTTTCTTTAAAATGTCTGTCTTATGCTTTCATGATCTTGGTTTCTTGGTGAACTATTTCACAAGACTATTAATGATTCTTTCAAATTTATGCATGTGTTTTTGCGAGGATTGTAGTATTTCTTTCCTTTTAGAGACACACTTTCTCTTATGTTTTGTGAAAGAACCATCATACACTTTACAATTGAATACATCACAAGGTTAAAATACTTGTCTATCTCGAAAGCACATGTATTTCTCTCGTGTCATTTACTATAACCAAGTCAAATATATAAGATAATGACAACTTGCCATACTTTCCAGTTGAGGCTCCTACCCCAAATGGTGTGAGGTCTAATTGCGATTTCATATGGGGGAGACCCCCTTACTGTTGTTGCCATCTAGCACTGTCAATAGGTTCATTGTCTATTACTGTGAAATATGTCATGGATTTATCTATTATGATATGTTAATGATGAATTACTACATGAATTAATGGTATAATTCAAATTTATTTTAATGTTGCAAATAATAATGATAGCATAAGATCCATGTCTCCTTCATCACTATAGAACTGTTGAAGTTCTTGTACTCCCTCATAAGATGCCTCTGGTGAGACTTCACCTGCTCATAGGTGATGCCTAAAGGGCTAGTGTCAGAGAGGGTTTTTTGGTTGTTTCAATATAAACCTAGGTCTACCCTTTGTGTGTCAACACCATTCAGGCAGATACTACTTTTGAATGAAAGAAGGAATTGGAAAAATGTTTGCAAGGATACTCATGATTATTTGTATCCTAAATGGGTAACAAATAGTATTGAATTTGATAGAATATAGGTTGCTAGCATGATTGATTCGAGGATAAATTAGAGTTATAAAAAATGATATGATCTTTCATTCATGATACATATGCTAGAGGTGTGTGATCTTGATTCATATAAATGTGCACATAATTGACAAAAATGGGAAACCAATGTGACTAAAGAATGTAACTCAGTGGTTAAGAAGGATACATGGTATCTAGTATCCTACTCTAATCATTAAAAACTTGTAAAATTTATGTGGGTCTATAACACCAAGTGTTCATCATATGGAGTTTTCAAGAGACATAAGGCTTGATCTCTGGTATAATATTTTACCTAAAAATAAGGAATCAACTAAAAAATTTCCTTTTCCCTAGAGACAAAGATGAATTATGCATGTATGCACTATCACTTATAGTTAGTTTTTGATGGTAAGTATATTAGGTGGACATAACAATGGAACATCTATATAGAGAAAGCCTCCGTATTTTTGGAAGATGGAACACCATTCTCTAGTTTGAAGAAATCTTTATGTTTTCTACAATCAACACCTTGTATAGGTATGAAATTATTAAGTAATTTCTTATTTTTAGTAGTTTCATCAATGTGAATATGACCATAGTATAAATGTAAAGTATGAGAATGATACAATTTTATTTATTGTACTCTATGTGAATGATTTTATTATCATTAGTATTTTTTAGGATATTATCTTTAATGGAATATAGAAATTCAAACATATATTTGAAATGACCAAGCTAAGTCTATCATATTTATTTTTAGGTGTACAAGTTCTACAAATTGATGATGGAATATTCATTTATTAACCCAAATATACACTTTATTTAAAAAAAACTAAGTTTAGATGACTATAAACCTCGCAAACTTCATTTTAGTTAAGAGTTAACCTAGCTAAATAGTGTGAATTTCTAAAAGTGCGGTGATTGTTTATTGGAAAATTATTAGGGGTTTAAATTATTTTACTCATAATCAACTTGATATTTTAGTTGTTATTAGTATGATATGTAGATTTAATGATGCAGAAGCATTAAATCTTCCAAGTCATTAATATTTTTGGATACAAAGCTTCCGACTGGGTCTTAACATGGAAAAGGAATTTTATATCCTTATTCTAAATAATTTTTCTTTGTTTATTTCTTAACGGACTATAGATAGAGATAGTATTTTTAAGAAGAAAATATGGCTTTTAAGGCATGAAAATTTTAGCAAATAAATCATGAGAGGTTGTAGGAGGAAAAAAATCTTGGTAGCAATTAGCAAGTTGTCAAGGTAAGAAAAAGGTATAAAAATCTTAGAAACTATTGGGGTCATTTTAGGATTTAGAAAATCTATGGATAGGCAAGCTTTTTCCAATAAGGAAAAAAACAAGTCTACCTTAAAAAGAATGAGAGATTTGTGGATTGAATTATGGATCTAGGAAAATTGATTTTGTTTGCATATGTTATTATAAATATTGTATGCCCAAGGGGGAAACTAATGGCCAAATGAATATGAAATCAGGCCATAGAAAGTGAATATAGAAAATGAATGTCTCTCAGCATATGTATGTACTAAGCTAGTTTAATGAATGACAGTGAATGCATAATTGCAAATCTAAGATTTCTATGTGATGTTTGATGTGATAAATTGATTTCAAAGAAAGCATGTCTTTTTTTTGTGATTAACATATCAATCCAATGTAGTAAACTTTGGGTCATTGAATTAACACAAAATTGTGGATTATTAATTTTGTGAATATGAGAAAATATATCATTGTTTGTTATTCTTAAGATTGCAGATTCGTGGAAGTGAACATATTAGGAAAAGTCAATTTTTCTACATCAAGTGGTATCATATCTGGTGAAGCTCTTTGGAAGTGGAATTCAAAAGATAAATTTGTGTTGATGTAGATGTCTGTGTTTATGTTATAGGCAGCAAATTCTTTTAGATGATTGCAGAATCAAAACTGAGATTTTGATTCTTGGCTCTCGATGTTTGAAGATGAATATTTGACTATTTATATCTAAAGTCTGGTAAAGTGTTTTGTAAATTGTAGCAGCATAGAAGGCAAATTATGGCAAGAATTCCGATAGCTCATATAGTTGTGATGTAAAGAAGAAGTGTGAGTGCATAAACCTAGAAGAGAAAGGTGTGCTCAAAGGGTTCCAGAGTAGGGAACCAGGAATGCCAAAAGACAAAGTACGAGTGGGAAGTTGGTTGAGGCGTGTGTAGTAGGAAGGAGACCTGTTACTATAATGGTTATTTTCAATTCATAGTAGGCAAAAAAAATCTCACCAAGGAAGAGGAGAATATGTAGATGACTACGGGAAGTCATTTGAAGAATTCAGAGGGATGCCATAGATATGACAGAATAGTTGGCATAAGGAAAATTAGTGATGAAGAATACAAGAGGGAACTCATTGAGATAAAATCATGGTTGAATGTTCTTATAGAGTTTCTACAAAAAAATGAGGGGAATGAGAGGTGTGGGTGGAACCCAAGGAAAAGGATTAAGTGGCCTGTTGAAAGATTATGGCCCAAGAAATAGAGACAAAAACTGAGACATAGGTTGAAGGAAGAGCTCAGAGTTGCTGAGTGTGAGGACGAAATTCACAGAGGTAAAACTAAGCAAGGATAAATGCATGGATAAGGTAGAAATGTTGGTGGAGATCTCATGTTTGAGATATCAAATGAGGCTCAAAAGCCTTATGTTTTTCCTAATAGTTCATTTATGGTTGTAGTTATTATTGATGATGAACAACCCTTTGAAGCTCTCATGAACGAAGATGAAGATAGAGGAGAATGAAGTTCAAATTTTATTCTGAGTAGAGAAGAGGAACAATACTTGAATGGGATGCTCATAAGGAATGGTGAGCCAAAGGCAGAGACAACTTGTAGTCTCCACATTGATTTTTTGCATGTAGGTGTGACAAAAGTGTTTATCAATTTTCAAACTGATGCAATTGTAATAGAAACCGAGGGTGAACAACTTGGAAAGGTTGTGGTGAATGAGGATGCAACAAATTCAAAGGAGGAATAGTTTCTAGCAGCATGGAGATAGAGCTTGATCAACAGATTGCAGTGAGGTAAGGAGTTCAAAGAGAAACTTTACAAGCATGGAATGATGTTGAAAGTATGCTTGGATGGTTTTATATTTTGTTTGTTTTCGTGGCTGGAAAATTTTCACTTGAATTACTGAGCAACAATGTGGTGAAAATAATTGATTTTTTTCAAGGAAGGCAAAAGTAGAATTATAGTGGAATTCAATATGTACCAGCAATAATACAAAAACATGAAAAAGTCGATGATTAACAAAAAATCTATGTATGGGATCTTGGAGGATGTTAAAAAGAACAACTCATGGTCAAGAGACCATGGAATTTTTCTACATCGGTAGTCTCATGTGGGAGCATTAAAGCTTCCAATTCATGAAGATTTTGGAGACAAAGCTCCAAACCAGGTCTTAACATGGCAAAGGAATGTTATTTCCTTATTGTAAATAATTTTATTTTCTTTATTTCCTAACGAACTATAGAGAGAGATAAGATTTAGTAGATAATATTTTTAAGAATAAAATATGCCTTTCAAGGCATGAATTTTCTTAGGAAATAGTACATGAGAGGTTGTAGTAGGAAAAAAATCTTGGTAGCAATTAGCAAGTTGTTAGGATAAATAAAAGTTTAAAAATCTTAGAAACTATTGGGGTGCTTTTAGGATTTAGAAAAACTACGGAGAGTAAATTTTTTGTCAATAAGGCAAAAGTGAGTCTACCTTAAAAAGCATGAGTGATTTGTGGATTGATTTATGGGTCTAGGCAAATTTATTTTGTTTTTATATGTTATTATAAATATTGTAAGCGTAAGGGGAAAACTAATGGCCAATTGAATGCGAAATCATGCCATAGAGAATGATTAGATAAAATGAATGCCTCTGAGCATATGTATGTACTACGATAGCTTAATGAATGAGAGTTCATGCATAGTTGTGAATATAAGAATTCTATGTGAAGTGTGATATGATTATTTGGTTTCAAAGAAAGCATAGAAATTTGTTTTGTGATTAACATATCAATCCAATCCAGTAAAATTTGGATCGTTGAATTGGAAAAAAATTTAGGATTTTTAGTTTTGTGAATAAGAGAAAATATATCATTGTTTGTTATTCTTAAGATTGTAGGTTCGTGGAAGTTAACATAGTAGGAAAAGTCAAATTTTCTACATCGTTTAGGAAATATTCTAGGGAAATTTATTTGAAATAAGTCAATAGGATTGTTCATTATCTAGTGGTACTATCCCAGTTCTATGTTGAATGTTATATTAAGAATTTTTATAATTTATCGAGTATATTTAATTAGATTGGAATAATGAGATGTATAAATATGATTCAACCTCTAGTTGTGTTCTTATGAATGAGTTGTGCTAGATTTTGTGGCCATGTAAAACAAATAGGTTTTTCATCATCTATCATATAAGAAGAATATAGGGTTGCAATGCGTTTAGGAAAAATTTTGTGCAGATCAACAGCTTGATAGAAAATATTGGATTTCCATACATAAAATAAATTACAATATTGTATGATAGTAAGAGTGTGATTTAGGACACTAATAATCTCATAAAAAAACAAATATGAAATATTTGGGGCATCAAGTACAATAAATAAGACAATTAGTAGAAGAGAATGCGATATATCTTGTTTGCTACAATATGGATGATTAGATTGCATCAATATTTACTAAAGTAATGAATTAGGATAATTTTTTGAGAAGTATGTAAATGCCTTAACTCCTTTATTAGGAAGCTCTCCTCAAGTGGGTTGCTAATATAATGACACTTTTGATACTCTAATTCTATTAAATAGATGATGCCAGAATATGATGATATTAGGGAACATGTCAACTCAACACTTGGAGTTAGTTGAGTGTCGAATTGATTTTAGTTAATCGGTTGAATAGAATATTTGAAGTAGCTAATAAGTTTATTAAAACATTATTTAAAGAACCACGTTATTTAAATAGCTAACTAATGTGGCCTTGATAAAGTTGGAAGGACCACCATAAGGATATGACCACATAATTGCTTCAATGGATTTTGTGGGATAGTCTAACCAATTGTCACCACCATGGGTTATTATCTTTGGCCCAATAAATAAGATATCATATAAATTTAGTATATTATCAATTAAAATAGATGAGATAATTGGTGATCATATATCATGAACAAAAGACTGAAATATTTTTTTATATGCTACATCTATGGGTTCAATAGTGACTGTCAGTGTTTAATTGATCTACTTAAACACAATTTGTCCATTATCAAAAAATATTATTATCATGTATCATCAAATTTTGTCTTTTTTTTTTTCAACACATATCTAAAAAACATATTATTTTACATCTAATCATCTAAATATATAATCTTGCAAGGGTCTATACATAAATATAGGAGTTTCACCTAGATCCTAATAAAACAAATTCTCTCTTTCATCTAATAGAAAAAAAGATTCCATTCTCATAATGAGAGCATAAACATGTCTTAGTACCACCAAGAATTTCCAAAGAAATTATTTTCCCTTATGGATTTGAGGATAAAATCTATCCACCCCTTTTCTACAGTATGGAAAGTGGGTGCGTAGCCTAGTTTTTGTCACTAAACCTTGACAATCCTTAGAGGTATACACTTCTTTATAATTTTCTTGCCAAGCATTTCCCTAATAGGATCCATTATTGATATAAGGAAACTTGATGAGTCTCTCGATCTTCTCCCAAAACTAGCTCCATTTTATTATTCTAGAAATTGAAACAACTTTTCTTTTTATTCTTTCTTTATGAATCCACCTCCCTCATTTTCCCTTCTACCCATGAAAAATACTATTCTTAGAGTTGTAAGGTATAGTTATTATATCTATGTAGGCCTTAAACTATAAATTCGTTATGAAGGTCACTTGTAGGTTAAGAATAATGAGTAGATATGAGAGACTAACCATATCAACCATTCACTTTTGAGTTTTTTAATATATGTAGACATAAATCCTTCCATGTTCACATAATCATGTTTCTTTTTTAGATCATGGGTGCCTCACCATGTAAAAAAATTGAGGCTTTGAGTGTTTTCATATGATATTCCTCAATGTAAACACCATATGACTCCAAAGCAACATTTGGAGACTACTATCTAATAATGGGCCCATAATTTTGATGTGATGGTAGCTCAAATCCCAAAATTTTCGAGATAATTGGAAAGGGTGATTTCTAATCCTATTATGGTACATAATTTCATCAAAATATCATGTCTGGTATGAAAGTAATATATATTATCTATTGAGACACAAATTCCATCAATTTCTTTGATTATCTTCTCTACTACTCCTTACACAAATCGTTGATATCCTTCCTGCAATCCTAGGGTTTCCTTAGGGTGTAACTTCCGAGGATTGGTTTGAGGCACACCCTTAAATCATATTTCCTTAATAAAACATAAGTCTAATCCATTATATTGAGATAAAACCCCTTCTTGGTTCCAAACATTGTCCCACTTATACACATGAAACAATGGGATAATTGAAACATTTATCTAGTACCAATATAATATCAAAAGAAAATTATTCATAGGGAAATAAATTGCTAATTAATTTGATGTCGAGTTGTACTATTTTCAACACTTCCTTTATATCTAATCATATTAATAGTGACAACTCTTTCAAAACATATCTCCCTCTTAAGAAAATGAAACTATAAGTATTTATAACGATCAGTGGAATTTCCAACGCTACCAACATCACATGCACCTCCTCCTCTAACCATTGGCCCACAGGTTCTTACAATAGCCTTGCCATATCTTCCATGGGTGGAAGCAAATATTTTCATTTTGGCCACACTTTAATAACCCACTTGAGAAAAACCTTCAAGTTCCCATTTTTTTTTTCCAATTATAGGAATATTATGATCATATTTCAAAATGCTTATTACTTAATACTCTACACCTTGATCCTTTATTCTTATTCAAGAAGGCATGCTTAATCCTTATGCTTCATACCACTCTTCATGATAAACACACATTAGTATTATATACTATTGATTTACATTTAAGTCTATCTAAATATTTTTCACTAGTAATATTTACATGAACAACAACTTTTAATTCAGTAATAGATTAAATAAATTTTGATCAACTACTACACATTTTAAATAGAAATATAGCATAAACAATAAACATACAACTTATTTATTTGACATGTTAAAGGTATATTGATACATGTGGAAATCAATGAGCACCCAACTCTTCCATTGAATCCACATGATTCTTCGTCTAAGTAGTTAGTTTTATATTTACAACTTTTTTGATCTTAAACTTTTGGGGTTATTTTGAGGTCTTAAATGATGTTTTTTTGTCCATTAAAGGTCCTCGGGTTTTTACAAGCTATCCTATGCCTACCAAAAAACATAATTTTTATTTGTACATTATGAATGATCTACTGTGTGCCCCAAGAAGATATCATATGCAAAAGTTACACCCCATAGAAGTTGATGTATTAGCTGACCACTTCAAGGTGTATTGTTCTTTTGTTGGTTTTCTCATAGAGGTTTGGCTTTTTGCCTCTCAAGATGAATAAATTATCTTAAAAAACCTTTGTTAGCATCATCTAATGACATCTTGTGAATATTTGTAGTCTGACACCTTTCTCTTTAAAAATATACTATCACCATTCTATTGCTCTATATCTTATAATCTTTTACTATTTCTTTTATTAATAAAATTTCAGTTTCACTATATTACTATACATGAGCAATATTTATATTTATATTTATATTCTTATTTTTATTTTTCATTTCATTCTTTACAAAATTTAAATCATATAAATACTAGTAAAATACACTTATAATCTAACTAAAATATTCACCTTATCATAAAATTTCAAATACCGATTAATTACAAATAAAATAAAATAAAATTACTATTAACCGGATATTCCGCTATTTTTTAAAATTCCATACTAAATTCTTTACATTTGAAAAAACTTCTAAAGTATTAGTCACCACTTTCAGCAGAAAAAACAAACAAAAACATCAAATCATTACAGCGTATTTAAGCTCGTAATTCACCCCATCATTTTACCATATGGTGGTAGAAAATAGAAGCAAGTACAAGTACAAGTTACAAATGCTTGTTCATATTATGAACTAAAGAATATACGAACTAAATCTTTATTCTTGCACCTACATTCTATCAAGTGAATTTTTTTGTATTGGTAAATTAAAAAGAATTTTGAAAGAAATTAAAATTAGATATTTGTAATTGTGTTATAAAGTGATAGAAAACTTTGTAGGAAGGAATATTACAGGACAGTGCAAACATTTAATTGTTCATTTAATTAAAAAAATAAAAATAATTGATTAATTTAATTCAATTTATAAAAATAAAAATAATTGATTAATTTAATTCAATTTATTATAATGTAATTTTATTTTTATTAATGAATTATATATATAGATAAAATAAATAATAATAATAATAATAATTTATATTAGTAATTTTGAGATTTTAGAATATATAATTAATAAATATATAATTTTTTTTGAAATACTTGTTTTGGATTAATCTTATTAATAATTTTGGTTTGATGTTTCGAACCAAGTAATGTGGTGCATCATCAATATCTATATAATGAATCACATTAATTGGTTCTAAAGGCCAAGCAAACATTAATGATATAATTACATAAACTTGAACTACAATAACTTATATATCAAAATTTCATATTTAAGTTTAATAATAAGCATATAAAAATTAGATAGTTATAGTAAACATTTATTGTGAATTATTTATTTATCTTTCTATATCATCACTACTATATATATCATATTAAAAATTAAAATTAAAAGAATTTTAAAAGTTACATATATATTTATATAATTATAGGTATAATATTTATTATCAAAATTTTAATAGAATTAAAAATAAAACTATGTTTAGATATAGAAATGTGAAATTTATATAAATATAAAAAATATTATCATTAAGAATTACCATAGATTTATCTTAGTTTCTTATTTATTAAGAGTTAAAAAGAATAAATTAGAGGTGTAAACATTTTTCCAAATTTTATACTTAGAAAAATATTTTCTTTTAAAAAATTTGATCCATCTCAATACTTAGTGATTCTAAAATTAAAATAATCCAAACAAAAAAATTGAAAATTACAACTTTTATGCTTCATTAATTTGAATTTAAAATTTGTGTACCATATTAAAAAAATTTAATGAAATGAATATTCCCATGGTACCATTTGGATCCAATATTCCTATGGCACCACCTGGATTAAGAATCTACCTTTATTGAAAACTAGAAACTTCTTCTCTAAAGGCAAATGAAATTAGGCCAAACAACTCCTTCCTTGTACCAAAATCTAATGATGGCTTTCACACCTAAGAAACATTAAAGCAAAGAGCTTTAAACCCTTCCACAGGAAAATATCATGGTTGCCCTTAAGCCATTGAAAAGACCAAAATTTAAAAAGTTGATTTTACGTTCGACCGGCACATGCTGTCACAAAATCATTCTCCCTCTGACTTTCAATTGCTTCAACCGAGAAGTGGTTTTTTAAAGAGAGTTGAGGACATCTTCTATATCAGTTATTTTAATGCCATATATCTATTCAAGTATTTATCACAAGCTTAATGAATAAATAAATAGCTGAAGGTAGAATTATCATATAAGAAGATGAAAAATATTTATCTACTTTGTCTTATAGTAAAATAGCGTTTTCCAGACTACTTGCTCAACATCATGGACAGTAGAAAATTCATATCTAATATTTTAATGGCGATTTGATCTGATTTCTCACACAATGATGCGAAAAGATCATGGAAGATGGAATGTCTCCCTACATTCTCCCATCTTTCCAATTTTTTAATTATAATGCGCATCATCATTTGATTGATTTAGGCGCATTGTCGAACTTACCCGTGTGTTAAAAATAAAATGATGAAGTCATGCATATTTTTTTAGTAAAATAAATATATATTTATATCTATATAGTTATTATTATTGATATTGATAATGATATTGACATTGATATCATTTTAAAAGTTTATAGTTAGTTATTAATATCAGATGAGTTTAAAAAATATATTAATTAGTATAGATTTTATTTACTTTTAGATGTATTAAATTTTGAGAGGTATTAAATTTTATATAATATAAACATTTTTTTGAATGTAAAATTTGAGAAAAAGTTTGTACCTCAAAAGATTAGATTACTCTCAATTTTTAGTAGATCTGTGTTCTTAATAGTGTTATTTATATTATATAATTTTCACATTTCTACATATAAAGTATTGTCTTTTTTAATTTTACTAATATCTTGGTTTAATTTCTATGAAATATTCACCAAATATTTTTATTAATATGAAGATATAAGATTTAGATATATTTCAAAAGCAATTATAACATTTTTTTATTTTATATTTAATTAGAATTTTTTTATAAAATTAAATTAAAATCAAATACTAATAAAATATTTTGACTGTAAAACGAGTTATGGTTTTTGGGCATGTGGCATCGATAAGCCATGGTATTGGCCCATGGTATTGTAACAAATTCTATTTACAAGTTAATAATATCCATGGTAAAGTGTGAGTGAATATCCATAATTAAGAATATTCTTATACTGTAGTTGTAAATATTAAGTTTTTATGTTAATTTAAATATGGTTCTAGAATCATTGTTTTAATTTAAATTATTAAAAAGGATCTCAATCTCGAAAACATAATGTGATGGACACATAAGTCTTATAACATAATTACTATTCCTATGTTATATATTTTAATGTGATATGCATACTGTGGTTTTATTTTAACTAAGAAAATGTTCGTCATTTTATTAATAAAACAAGATTACAACATAAAAATCAAATTTTATTATTTTAAATCTTTTATTATTAGTTGACCCAAAATTTAAATGTTTACATTCATTTATGGACTCTATAGCTTCTCCCCCATATTGGGTTCTATATTACTTTTAGGTTTTTATTATTTTTTAATTGAGGTGACATCTAAAGTTTTACAAGCATTTACACCATTACATCATCACCTGCATGCGCTTCTAGGCATAATTAATTTTTCTTGAATGGTTATCGTAAAGATGTACGCATTTTTTTTTTTAATTTGAAGTTTTTAAATGCGTTGAAAAGTACTTTATAGCTAGTGTAAACTAGCCTAGATCCTTTTTTTTAATTATATATATATATATATATATATATATATATATATATATATATATATATATAATGTTAATTTCAACTATTAACATAACATTACATTACATCAGGCCTTACATAACTAAATTTATACAACATTGCTGCAATATTGGGTTGTAGAGTGCCTCTTAGCTAATGAGTGTAAATCTTGTCTATTTTCAAATTATATGTTGTAGTAGTTGTAAAATGACATAATAAACAAAATAATAATAATAATAATAATAATGTTTACTTAATTTTAAAATAATAGATGGTAAAGTAACTAGATCCGTCTTAACTCCTAGTCTATCAAACACTTCAGATATCCCAAGATGCAAGCCTTATTTTTGGAGAAAAACTTGAGAAAATGTTTGCAATTCTAGATATTTGATCCCTCTCATTGATAAATCTAGAGTTTAATTGAATCTAACACACACACATATATTATTTTTACCCAATAAAACCAAAAGTTTAAATAACATAACATAATAGGACATTACAACATTTTTTCCATATGAAGAGCCCCTTTCTAAGCAATACAAATAATTAATGGTTACAACTCAATTTATCATATTATAATTTTGATTTTATTAAAAAAATTAAAAGCTATCTTTTTAATAAAAATCATAATATACCTTTCACATTAAAATAAGTTTAAAAAATAATTATTCATATTTATAATTATGAGATTTCAGAATATATAATTAATAAACATTTAAAAACTTAATAAATTTTAAAAATAAACATATAATTAGAAATAAATATAAAATATTATACATAGAAATTATGTGTAAAATATATATAAAATATAATTAATAGCTATAAGTTAAAATGTACTTTGCAATACAATAATGAATTCATATTAATTAATAAACATATAAAAACTGAGTATTTATAAAATTGTAAAACTATTGGAGGGAGTGAGTAAGTATATATATATATATATATATATATATATATATATATATATATATATATATATATATATATAATTAATATAGATTTATTTTAACTCCTTATTTGTTGAGGCTTGAATGGAATCAAATTTCTTTACATGCAATTTTTTCTTCAAATTTTGGTATGGAAAAAAAAAATTACATCTTCAAAGGTTTCATCTCTCTAGACCTTTGATAAATTTAAAATTAAAATCAATTTCTATTGACATTAATTCCATTCCTCTAAACATTAGGTAAATTTTAGAATTGAAATGAATCTATATTGACATTAATTCCATTTTACATGAAGAGAATGTAAAATATAACACTACATCCACTACTGAATATAAAACAATTAATTTTCCTATTAATAAAATTTATATTCAACTTTTGGTTCAATCTTCAAAAGTAAAATTTGTATTGAACTTTTGGTTCAACCTTCAATAGTAAAATTTGTATTGAACTTTTGGTTGCATCTTCAATCCTAGATCACATTGTAAAGTAGAGAGTTTAAAACGATAATCAATAGATCATAAATTTTTTAGCCAATAAGGACATGCTTGAATTAGATGTAATAATTGATGATAATGAACATGTAGAAACCTTTAACGGTTGTAAAGACATGATGCTTAATATAAAGACCAATAATATTGGGAATAATATGGTTATGTTGGAGAATATGGTCAACATATTATATTGTTTCAAGACAAATTCACATCTTAAAACAAGGAGGGCTGTATGGCAGCATGTCCTTGCCTTGAGTGCAAGTAATATGTTCACATAAGGGAAGAATATAAGCATATATTTAGTTAAGCTGGCTAAACAAAACAAAAATATTAGAAATTATATGTGGTTCCTCACAACTTGTCACCTCAGCAATAAGAACAAATAGAGTAAATGAAACAAAAATATTAGAAATTTAACTCCTCCTGTATGACATACATGCTGACTGGATTCAAATTATAATAATTTTTAGTATTCAATGATTGTATAATAAAGTAAAGAAGGCAAATCTACTTACTATTTGGATCTCCAATCTTAGTCACAACGTCTATGAATACTTGACCAGACTCTGAATGGGGTGCTGAAACTCAATCAACTTTGGAGATTGGATGAGGTCATGGCTTCTTTTGGGTGTCTCTGTTTCAGAGACCATGATAAAGAAGAAGCTTCTGCCATTGGAGAAGAAGTTTGAGCTGCAGTCAATGGGATTCTACCTTTTTAGGAAACAATAGAAAATACTTAGATGAAAAGTTGTGAAAAAAATTAACCTTCAGATTTCAATGAAGGATATGGTTCAAATGCAAGTAGTCCACAACCATCAAAAGTTGTACAAACCATTTGCAAAGTTTCTGAAAAATGTATCCTGTAAACTTTTAAGTGATCATAGACATTAGAAATATAAATTGCATGCATTTTGAGTGGAATATTTCAAAACAAGTTAAATAACCTAATCATTTGCAAAGTTTCTCTAACAAGTTAGGAAAAAAATCCAACACTGACATCTTCTAGAAAATACACTCCATTAGCCCTTTTTATTGCTTCAGCCCTGCATTAATCATAGCAATTTAGTAAGACATTTAAACAAAAGATAATGTAATGAGTATAAGAAGCAACCTCATTTTACTGACAAGAGAAACTTACATGTCCCCTCCTTCACAGTAACCTAAAACAATGCACACATAGCATCCCTACTAAGAAAAAATTCAAGACACTTAATAAACTTCACATTACGGTCGAAAAATGTACTAGATTTCCATACAAATAAATATAAGGCACATTAAATAAAAAAATTTCAGGAGGATTGGTGCCATAGGATATGTTCATTTGGAAGTGACAACATAGAGATGTTTAACCATACAAATAATTTAGCTTGCACAATTAAGAAATCTGTTATTACTAAATGAGAGGGCATATCTCTCAATTCAAAGACACCATATTTTTTTGAAACATATTACTTTTTTCTGGCATATAGTTTATGGTATTAAAACAGTAAAAAGAAAAAGCATGCATGTTCAATAGGATGAATTCTTTCAAAATACCATTTCATTCTTGTTAAAGGTAGACCAACCATGTAGCATCAAACCTGTACTAAACTACATCAATTGAAATCCACTTCCAATTAAGAAGCACCAATTATATCTTTTGGAAAGCATAACGGAATCAGATGGAAAATGATATTAATATCTAATATGTTAGCTTCAAATATCTTTTATTGCAAAAGGATAACAATAACATACCTTCTCTACCCATGACTCCTTGTATTCCAAAATGTAGGGATTATTTACCTTCGAGATAAGGGCCATCTGGAAAAGAGATGTACTTTCATGATAAGGGCCATCTGGAAAACCAACCATGTAGAACAAAAATCATAAACATTTAAGTGGAAATTTTATTGGAAATTTTGAAATATAAATCACTAACATTGGAAAACATGAAGGGATTGCAAAAGCATGTTTATTCTATCACACTCAAAATGAAATTTCAAATTCCAGATTGCTGAGATCAAATTTGTACTTAAAAGAAAAGGTTTGGATATTAAATAAGCAGCTAAATCTCTTTGAAATCTTCATAATAGACTATACATGAAATGATAACGGTTCTGGGATATAGTTTATGGTATTAAAACAGTAAAAAGAAAAAGAATGCATGTTCAACAAGATGAATTCTTTCAAAATACCATTTCATTCTTGTTAAAGGTAGACCAGCCCTGTAGCATCAAACCTGGACTAAACTACATCAATTGAAATCCACTTCCAATTAAGAAGCACCAATTATATCTTCTGGAAAGCACAATGGAATCAGATGGAAAATGAGATTAATATCTAATATGGTAGCTTCAAATATCTTTTATTGCAAAAGGAGAACAATAACATACCTTCTCTACCCATGACTCCTTGTATTCCACAATGTAGGGATGATGTACTTTCGAGATAAGGGCCATCTAGAAAACCAGCCATGCAGAACACAAATCAGAAACATTTAAGTGGAAATTTTAGTGGAAATTTTGAACAATAAATCACAAACATTGGAAAACATGAAGGGATTGCAAAGGCATGTTTATTCTATCACACTCAAAATGAAATTTCAAATTCCAGATTGTTGAGATAAAATTTTTACTTAAAAGAAACAGTTTGGATATTAAATAAGCAGCTAAATCGCTTCGAAATATTCATAATAGACTATACATGAAATGATAATGGTCTTCACCCTCAACTTTTTAAAAAATAGTATGTGCAGGCATGGTGTTGATGGAAGATGTATATTGTAAGTTTAACTCATACCTTTGTAATATTCTCCAAGCTGAAAACAACATTCAGACTAAAGTTGTCAGCACACTAGCAAGAAAATGTGACGACAAATTTTGCTACAAACATACAAATATAATAAAATTATGATAATGAATCTTCTTCATGAATTTTGGTATATTTACAAGTTTAATTTATTGAAGAAAATATTGAATAAATGGAACAAAGTTCATGAAAAACATAGATTCCTAGCACTAGTTACACCAACAACAATGGTCTGCTATAGAAAACAAAAGGGAAAAATCATAAATAGATTAAGATCAACATAGTTCCAAGTTACCATTCAATAGGTAAGAAGCCAAAACATAACCTTTATTGTTGAAGATAGGAAGACAAGGGTGCACTATTTCTTTAAATACTAAGTGATATATTTAAGAGTGTTAATATTCCCAACCCAATATCTTGATATGGGTTCTATTTAATAGCTCTGACCATCGAGAAGAAGAACCCGAATCAAAATACCATAACTAGAATCGGAAAAATCGGTACCCCCTCTCCAGGGAAAATTTTAAGGATGGAAAATTATCTTAAAGTTTAAGAACATTAGCAAATCTCACAAGTTCCTAAAGATCAAACTATAAAATCTTTATTGATATATTTGTAAGATTATTCAAATTTATAATGATTATATATATATATATATATATATATATATATATATATATATATATATATATATATATATATATATATATATATATATATATATATTATCTATATAATGTTGGTGATTTTTAAGGTAAAATAATTTTATATTGTAAAATTTCGGTGAAACATTTTTATAAAAAAGGAAATTGACGAATATTTTTTTTGGAAAAATCATGTAAAATTACCCCACCTGCGAATATTAGCCCCTAAAATTTCCATGCCCCTCTCCTAAACCTGAATGAAACAACTTCCCTCTCCACTCCAGATCAAAATACAAAAATTATGTAGGTTTTAACCCCGTACAAAAATTACTTACATATGAATTCTAAAACACAGAAAACAAACAATGCAAGAGCATAACACATAAGACACATATACACAAAGATTTTCCCCTTGATCCCAAAACTGGGATTACCAGGTTGATTTTTCATTATGTTCCTTTCAATGTTACAATACATATTTATACATGCCAAAGCATCCAATACAATGGACCGAAGACCATCGCGTCCAAATCCATGGACCGAAAACCATCGCATCCAAAAAACCATGTGCGAAAATCATGCATAAAACCATAGGTAGGTCTGCCCAAACTAATATAGGGTCCAAAAAATTTTCTCAAGGCACTGCCCTCGAACCCATAGAAAGGGGTTACCCGCCCCCCTCAAACCCCCTATGACCTCCTCGCTACGTAATCAGCGCAACAAAGGGGGGGCTCTGGTCCACCTCTAACCACCTGGTTCACTATGTGGGCTAGTCATGGAAAGAATATAACACTACCCAACATTCTCCCACCTGTTGTTTTCATTCCACAGGGGGGCACAACATAGCTTAGCCATTTATCCAACCCTGCAACACCCATTGTTTCTCTACACCAAGAGAACTTCTTAGAGCTTACAAATTTTGTCAATGCATTTGCAGTATTCTTCAAAGTGTCCACCTATACCAACATCACCTTTTTGTATTCTGTCATACCCCTCACAAAGTGATACTGAACATTAATGTGATTTGTCTTTGAATGGTAAGCAGGGTTCCTTGCCAAGAAAATTTCACTTTGGCTGTCACAGTCTATCGTTATAGCTCCATGTACTAACCCCATACTAGAACACAATCTCTGCAACCAAACTACTTCCTTGCTTGCATTAGTGGCTGCCATGTATTTTGCCTCTCTAGTTGATAGTGCCACTACAGATTGTTTCTTACTCATCCAACTGACTGCACCTCTAAATAGGTTAAACACATACCCACTTGTAGATCTTCTTTGATCCATATCTCCAGCCCAGTCTGCATCAACAAAGCCACAAATATCCAACACTCTGTCCAATCCTAGTCTTCCTTGGTAGCACAAACCATAATCAATAGTGCCACGCAGATACCCAAAAACCTACTTCACTACTATCCAATGCTCCTTTCTTGGTTCTGAAATAAACCTGCTCAATGCTCCCACTGCATGCGCAATGTCTACTTTAGTATAGACCATTCCATACATTAGGCTACCCACTGCACTTGCATATGGAACACGGGACATGTCCTCTTCCTCTTCTTGTGTCTCGGGACACTGTTTAGCAAATAACTTTACACCTACAGGAATAGGAACCTTCACCAGTTTACTATCCTACATATTAAACCTCTACAGTATTGTCTCGACATAATTCCTCTGGTTTAACCATAGCTTCCTCTTTGTCCCATCTCTTTTAATTTCCATGCCGAAAATATAGTTTGCAACACCAAGATATTTCATGTTGAATTTGGAGGACAATTGGGTCTTCAAATCCTAGATAATTTCTTTGTGATTTCCAACCAGCAACATATCATCCACATACAAGACCAGATAAATAACATGGTCACCAATTAATTTAAAATACACAAAGTGATCTATTTTTCTTCTGATGAAGCCAAGTCCTCGTATAAATGTATCAAATTTCTGATGCCACATCCTTGGTGACTATTTTAACCCATACAGAGACTTCTTTAACTTGCATACCAGTTTTTTCTTACCCTTCACCGCAAAGCCTTCAGGTTGCTTCATGTAGATCTCCTCTTCTAGATCCCTGTGAAGAAATGTTGTCTTCACATCCCATCTGTTCTATCTCAAAATCAAAAGTAGCAGCAATAGACAAAAGTAATCTAATAGAAGCTACCTTGGAAATAGGAGAAAAAATATCACCAAAATAAATTCCCTGCATCTAGGAATAACCTTTTGCTACCAACCGAGCTTTGTATTTCTTCACCTTTCCTTCTGCATTTGTCTTCGTCTTGAACACCCATTTGCTGCCAATGGGTTTCCTTCCAACTCAAAACTCCACTAGATCCCAAGCCTCATTTTTGTGCAAAGATGCCATTTCATCAACCATGGCCTCTTTCCAGAGTTTTCCATCCTATGAATCTACTGCTTCCTTCATAGTTCTGGGATCATCGTCAGTAATAGATAAAGCAAAGCTTGAATAGAAAGTAGATGGACTATACCTTCTTGGCTACCTTCTTTCTTGAACTGATCTTCTCACACATGAACTTTGTGTCTCTTCATCTTCTGATTCCTCCTCGGCTATAGAGTCTGATTCTTCCTCCATAAGCTCAAACTCTATCTTCTCAAGTTCCTTTGGTTGGACTTAATGTTTAATAACACCTTTTACCTCTCTGAAAACCACATCTCGACTGTGCTCAACCTTCCTTGTTACTAGGTTCCAAAGCTTATAACCGTTTAAACCATCCTTATACCCAATAAAGATGCGCTTTTCAGATTTACTATCCAAGGTGGTTCTTTTCTCCTTTGGAACATGTACATATGCATCAGATCCAAATACCCTCAGATGTGAAAGAGAGGGTTTCTTACCAGTCCATATCTCTTGTGGAGTCTTATCCTCCAACGCTAATAAAGGTGATATGTTGATGAGGTAACATGTTGTTTACACCACCTTTGCCCAAAATTCCTCTCCTAACCCAGCACCACCGAGCATGCTTCTTGCCCTTTCCCTCAATGTCTTGCTCATTATTTCTGCAACTCCATTTTGCTCAGGTGTGTATGGAGTAGTCTTCTGCTGTGATATACCACACTTCTTATAGAATTATTCAAGTTCCTTGCTATAAAACTCTCCACCGTTATCTAAACTCAACACCTTTATCTTCTTCTCTATCCTGTTTTCCACCAGAGCCTTAAATTCTTTAAACCTGTCAAAGATTTCAGATTTCTTCTTACGGAAATATATCCATGTATTCCATGGGAAGTCATCTATAAATGATACATAGTACATAGACTTGCATAGTGATGGAACCTTCACAGGTCCAAACACATCACTGTGCACAAGCTCTAATATCTGTTTCGGCCTCTTACCACCAGAGGGGAAACTCAACCAATTCTACTTCCCATATACACAATTTTCACAAAAATCAAAATCCGGAAATCTATTACTCATACCTTCTACCATACCTTTACCATGAAGTATTCAAAGGCCCTTCTCTCCAATATGTCCAAACCTTTGATGCCACAACATGGTCTTCTCTCCAGAGACCACTAGATTTTCTGCTCCACTTTTAGGAACCACAGAACTGTTGCACCCATCAACAACAATGATACCTTGCATCTTTTACAGAGTTCCAATATGAACTCCCCGCATCAATACAAGTGCTCCCCAAACCATCCTGTAGGTATCCTTCTCGAACACTGTTTTTACACCTGCATCTTCTAGCTTGCTTACAGAAATCATATTTCTAGCCAATGCAGGAATATGCGGAACACCTGAAAGTGTTCTAATCCTTCCACCTTGCAACTTCAACTTTACTTTTCCGCGGCCAACGATTCTACCCTTCCTTTCATCCCCCAAGAAGGCATCATCACCATCATATTTTTATACTCACAGAACCACTCTCTATGGGGAGTGAAGTGAAAGGATGCACCTGAGTCAATCAACCATGCCTCATGATCTACATGTGTACTTGAAGAAGCCATGTACACATCCCCACCTTCATCTGAGGTGTTTTTCACCTCTGCAGAAGGAGCATCATCAGATCCCTTTCCTTTGTCAAGAGCTTTAGATTTGCAGTCCCTTTTGTAGTGCGCTTCCTTTCCGCATTTCCAGCACACCACCTTTACAGGTTTTCTTGGAGATTTAGATCTCCCTCTAGATTTAGATCTCCCACTAGATGACTTATTCTTGTTCCTGTTTTGGGACCGTGCTCATATAGACAAGGCATCACCATTCTGTCTCTCCATATTTTTCCATCTCATCTCCTTCGTCAGCAAGGATGAGACTATTTCATCAAACGGCAAGGTAGTTTCATTGCTACCTATTGCAATAACAAGACTATCCCACGAAACTAGTAGAGAACACAACAAACCGATGCACTTATCTTCATCTGAAATTTTAATATCAATAGGTAATAACTGACTTACCATAATATTAAATGTGTTTAGATGCTTTGTCACTGATTCTCCATCTTTCATCCTCAAGTTATACAACATTTTCCGTAGGAACAGTTTATTCACAAGCGACTTAGATTGGTACAAAGTCCTTAACTTTTTCCACAAAGCCTTAGCCATAGCTTCCACTGATACATTTAGAAATACTATATCTAAGACACACAATCATATTGTGCTCTTTTCCTTCCAATCCAACTTCTTCCATTCTTCATTAGACACTCCTGTTGGTTTAGTACCTAGATCTACCATGATCCACTCATCTTTATCCACCAATAGATCCTCCATATTGAGTTTCCACAACTCAAAACTCTCACCATTAAATTTCTCAATCTCTATCTTTCTGTTGCTCGCCATCTTCTTTCACCACCAGAATCGATCCTACTGATCTCTCACTAAACAGGGTCTACCACAGGCCCAAGCAAAACCCCTCAGTAACAAAGGTGTCCCCTTGAAGCCAAAACAACTTTGATACCAAATGTAGGTTTTAACCCTGTACAAAAATTAGCTGCATACGAATTCTCAAACACAGAAAATAAACAATATGAGAGCATAACTCATAAAACACATATACACAAATTTTCCCCTGGATCCTAAAACCGAGATTACCAGCTTGATTTTTCATTATGTTCCTCTCAATGTTACAATACATATTTATACATGTCGAAGCATCCAATACCTTAGATCGAAAACCATCGCATCCAAAACCATTGACCGAAAACCATCGCGTCGAGAAAACCATGTGCGAAAATCATGCACAAAACAATAGGCTGGTATGCCTGACCTAATATAGGGTCCAAAAGAAAATTTCTCGAGGCGCCGCCCCAGACCCTGTAGAGGGGGGCTACCCTCCCCCCTCAAACTCCACAGATAGGGGGCCTACCGGCCCCCCTATCACCCCCTCGCTATGCAATCGGTGCAACAAAGGGGGGGCTCCGCCCCACTTCTAACCCCCCGCTTCACTACGTGGGCTAGTCATCGAAAGAATATAACACAACCCAACAAAGTAATCCCAAGTTGGATACCTGGGAAGGGAAGCGAGATCAGACCTCCCACGTGCACATCAACCCCCATGAATTTTGTTACCATCCATTACTTGTATCTGATCTTCATAAGAAATGTTGACACATCATGATAATGTTGTTTCCTTGAACAACTATCTTATCACTTACAGTGGATGGATGTGTCCAAAATTAGCTTTCTTAATTTAAGACAGGTATTGATATAATGACCTGAAAAAAAAGAGATTGCATTTTGAAAATTTATGTAGGCTTGTTAATCTACAGAGAACTTCAATACATCTATATATATTGACAAACACAACCTATGAGGAGAGAGAATTACTGGCATGGTACTAGTACCAATGAAGGCATCCTTCATTTGAGAAGTGAGATGCCAAATCACCACGTGATCTCTGGGCATTATTTTCCCTTCGCCAAACATATTGTTACCCACATGTTTCTTCTCTTCCCTGATTTTGATGACCTGGATGTGTAGAAGAGGGGTTGGGTTCAATGAACGAATTAGGTCATCACACTAAACACTCAAAGTGAGACCTATTTTGCTAGATGATGATCCAAATCTCTTTTATTTCTGCAGAAGGAGAGATCGATCAACTAAGAAAAGTGTAGAAGGAATGTTGTAAACCTTATCATGCTTCTTCATTGAAGCAATGCAGAGAGTTAAAACAATTAAGGATTTTCAAGTTTCAATAGAAGCCTTCATTTTCTTTGAACAAACATATCACATGAGATTAAAAACAAAGAAATAAATCAGATTAAAAACAAAGCAATAAATGCAGAACAAAGAGGTAGTAGTGAACCTAGCAATAAATGCACAACAGAGAAGTAGCATCATAATCAACTTCCAACATTTTGTAATAATCCTAAAGAAGCAAGTAACATTTTCATTGACATTGGCCAAGCTATCTAGAGGTGTCAGAGCCCAATGTATAAACTGTAACAGACTTTGTTACCATGACATTTATTACATTATGTCTTCTTCTATTGTCCCATGGCCAAGCTATCCAAAGATGTTAGAGATGAATGTATAAAATTACTCATTTGGCGACGAGACCCTGTAATGCATCTGAAATCTAATATCTGGCAGAGTGCATGGCGATGTAAATGTCATAATTAACAAGTAATTAAAGGAAATATAGTAATTTAATTAAACATGAATTAAAATGTAAAAGTTAGCCCATGTTACGACCACCTATCTATCAATTATGATCACCAACATGCATATATATCACTATTTGACCCCGTGATACCTATTGACTGTTTATGTGAAAAATATGAAGTAGATTTGGAAGAGCATGTGCGGAGGTCATTTGAAGAATTGCAGGAACAATATATGAGAGGCAAAAGGCTGAGGTCGTTTGAACAATTTCTGGAACGATATATGAGAGGAGAAATAAGTGGTTATATCGGTTCTCCACTCTCATGCCTAATTCAAGTTTTCATCCCTCACTGGCCATTATCTATTTGCTAAAAAAATTGAGATCCCTCAAGTAATTTTCTCTTAGTTACAAAAATTTCTACTCGTGTGTGATTCAATCAGGTGGTAGAATTTGGGCATATCATTTCTTCTAAGGGTCCGGGTGTAAGGGAAAGGCATAAGTTATAGGGTTTTTGGAAAGGGCATAAGGGACATGATTTAGCATTAGTGCCAAATACCCAGAATACTAGAGATTTTTGTTATTACCATATTTACAATACAAAATCCGCAGCCCCAAAATCATTTAAATAATGCAGGTGTACCTCACCCTCGACTGCCTTCTCCTTTGCTATATTTCATAATTAATCTGAATAGAAATTTCAAAGAGAGATCAATAAAGAACAACTCATTGGTTTTCCCACTGATGGGTTGTAGATTTTGTGACTGATGTTGTAGTTGAGGCTAAAAATAAGAATGTAAATGTGGTTTGGTGCTTCTTTTCTTCTTCTCTGCAGAGCTATCAAGACCATTACAAGCCTTCCACGTACATCTAACACTCTAGAAGCTCTGTTGCTACCATTATTTATGTATGCTTTTGCTTCTTCTTTGATGTGACTCAAACCCGTGACTCATCCATCAAGATGGTGCGCTTATCTTCTTCCTCGCCTCTTGAGCTTAAGTTCCCATTCAATTCTTGGAAACCCTTGGATTTGAACATGGGCCACTATTTCTTTTCCCTCTCTACTGCAGCGGGAGGGGGCCAAAATTGGAAGTCCGCCAAAAAGGCCTCACCCAATTCTTCTTACATAAATAATTCAAGCCGAAGATCTTCTAGCAAACAAATAGGGGGCCAACTGTGAGAGTAACCAAATATACTGATTGTTATTACTAGATAACGGGCCCGAGAAATCTTGGCTGGGCTTGGATACTATTCTACTTGTTACTCCAATGGGATTGGCTACTCTACTAAGTTGGGCTTGATACACTCTACCAGCCAGTCACCTGCTACACTCTTCCTACCAGTCACCATAGAGCAACCCACATAGATAGCTCTACAAATCATTGTAGTAGACCAATTGTTGATGAAATAATTAGTTCACCTGATACACACTGCCTGCCAGTGACCATATGGAAACCCACATAGATAGCTCTGGAAATCATGATAGTAGATGAACTGTTGGCTTTGGAAATCATGGTACTAGACCAACTACCAATGAAAAAAGTAGTGAAAATAGGCTTCAAGAACTGTGGTTGTAGTTTCAGTACATGTTTCAGTCCAATATGTAGTTTCAATTCAAGATTTCGATCTAGTGTAAGCTCCAGTTTCAATTCCAGATTTAGATCAAGTGTAAATTCCAGGTGATGCAGAACCATTGAATACACCAACAACCATAGTAATGGGAGCATTAGGTATTAGGTGTGTCTATCTCAGTGCCACTACGTATCAGGTATGTCCATCCCAACCACCGCCACCTGCCTGCCCAAGCCATGACACACCACATCAACATGCATTGCATTTACAGATGGTTGAAACAGCCTATTGAAGTTTTCTCACTTAGCGATAATGTCTCCCAAGAAAATATTAACATTTAATGTCTTGAACTAATGATAACATTAGTTTAGCTCTCTTAAAATGCTAAGTGAAACGGAGCAAACATATTAATATAATATATGGTTATAGCAAGTCCAAACCTCCCGGACTTGGCAAGAGGCCAAATAAGATGACAAAACATGAAAATACACTATGATCTTTAACAAGTTTCGTTAAAATTTCATTATTTGTGATATTAACGAGCTTTAACTTGTGAAAAGTATTGTTAAAAGAACATTTTCGATTAATATTGTCCCTGACATGCATGCGAAAGGGACTAATAAGGATATCATTATTACTATATGATTTTATTAACATTGATACTAAAAAGGTCTTGAAAATTATTCATCTTGATTTTTATGTATTAATGCTAAGAGTTAATTGTAATGATTTTTCTTGGACATGAAAAGAATTAATGGTTTATGATCATGAATCATGGGACAACCTTGAAGTTTGATATAAGGATTTAAAAAAAAAAGACATTTTCAAAGCTTTACTCTTCTTTTGGATCGTTAATCCAAAAGGAGTCTGACAAAATTATCAGTGCCGAAAATCATATTTCCTATCTACCATTCTTTTTGGATTATGAATGTAGTATCTCATTTTTTTGGCTACCTCTTCATTTTAATCAAGAGGATAATATAATTTATTTATGCTTAGTCATAAATGGATAAATGTTTGGTGAACCCCAAAATGTTAAACTTATATTTATATCTATATCTAACATAATCATTTGATCTCATAATTAAATATGAAATTAGGTATAAGAATTATTGCTTTAATAATGACATGGATATTTAATTATGATGCTTTGATGGTATGGACACATTAATATTATAAACATTCTATTCTCTAACTAATAATTAAATGCCAAAATTTGACTAAGGCATTGGCACCTACATGGACCATGATACCATAAGTGGATAATAGTGAGGGGAAGAATAAGGGATTCAATATGCTTAAGGATGCCTAGTCACATTTTCTAAATAATGTTGTTCCCAAAGTCAAATTCTAAAAATTATCCTACACCATCCTCATTGAACTAACAATCCAATCATTGAATCCAGTAGGTTGAAGGACCACCTTCCACAATTATGTGAGAAGTAAGTTTTATGGAGAAATATATCCTACAAAGAAGTGAGCATTCCCTCATATATTCCCTTCATTTTAGAGAGACTATGAGATAGGCTACATACAAATTTTTACAAGATCTAATGAAATCAATCCTAATACATGCTTAGAGAAGGGAGAATATGTCCCATATCTTTGATCGAACGATTGTTCTTCAGTAATCCTAGTGGATGTAGCTCCATATATCTCACTCAAAATCCTAATGCCCATTTCTTGCACACAAGAGTACAAGAATACCAATCTCAATCCATTTCAAGCAACATGGTTGTTGGCTACTCTTAGGTATAATTTAGTCAACCTAAAGGAGATCATACCTACCATTTTTTTTATATAATACTAAATACAAAAGTAAATGGAGGAGAAAATCATATATATCTATATCATTAATGATAAACATTACATCAATGATGTATTTATCTTGAGTTCTCCATTCAAGGTAAATAGTATCTCCTTGCTCTAGCTACCCTTTAGCCCTGATGCATAGATGAAGACATTGCTCTCTAAAGGCTAGTGTAGAATACTCTCTCTAAAATTTAGTAGCATAAATTTACCATAAATTCTCCCCACATTCTCCTTTGGGAGGCCTTCCATATATGTATTAAAGGAAGAGGCTAGGGGATGTATCTAGACACCAAGAACTTCATGACAGATGAGTTTAATACAAATTCCCATGCTCAAATGTGAGGTATCCAACTCACCTAGCTCTGATCTCCATGGAAATGAATTAAGCTTGAAGGATCTATGGGTGTTAATGCAAAATCATCCTACAGATAGGAGAACCTTTACGTGGAGTTTCCTAGACACAATGAATATAATGGTTCAAAATTCTATACAAATACCACAAGACTTAAATAAATGATTTGTTAAATATGTAAATAATTTGATAATCTTAAAAGGTGTACCTTTTTATCATCATTTTTCCTAGTGTGTCCTTGACTTGAAGCAACTCCTGATATCCAAGATCTAGCTTTTAAAACTCTTATCTCGTACTCAAAATGACAAAAATGATTTCCCAAACTTCCTTTGAATAATAGATTGTTAGAAATATAATTCTAATCTATGTAATACCAATAGATGTATGTAAATAATAGAGAATAAGTAGTGAGAAACTATATATATCCATTTCTATTAATTACAAAGATGAAAATAGTACAATATATATTTTTATAACTAGACACAACTGAACTTCTCCCTTTCTTTGGCTTAGTCCTTCCTTGGGTCTCTAAACACTGAAAATATTAGCGACGCAAGTTTATTTCAAATTCTTCCATCTCTTCCCTTGATATCGCCTTTATTGTATAGATGGAGGAGATGTTATTTTGGGGTTAGTGAATTAGCTTGAAGGATTGACTGAACTGGGAGAGGATCAAGTTTAAATGCCTAGTTTATGGTGATATTTATGAAGTTTGATGTTATCTCCATATTGTTTCTCTCAAGATCATCAATTTCAAAGTTTGGGAAGGAAATAGTGGTCTACAAATGGTGCAACCTCTTACATTGCATTTTCTGAGTACTTCAAATAATGATTGATCAGACTTTTCTCCAGAGAGAGGGAACAATGATGCTTAAATGTATTTTTTCAAGTGAATGAAATATGGTGTCTTAATATGTGACATTAATGGATCCTCAAGGGAACAAAAGGGTGATTTTTATGGCTATAACAAATTCCCCCTAATGTGTGAGTTCAAAAGAGGGTTTGATGGAAAAAAAAACATTATGTATCCCATAATAAGAGAGGTAGTACAAGAAAGAAGCTAAGATTATAGAACTAGAGAGTACTTGCAACTAGTCATGAGTCAATATAGGGTGAATACATGAAGATGGGTTACAATTTTGGGCCAAATGTGGCGATGTAATTTAAAAATTTTACACTTTTATCAAATTGTAGCCATCAAAGTTCAGATAAGCATTATGAATTTTGATTTGGAGTAAAATTACAATTTATGGAGAATTATGTTCTTGTCCTAATGATATTTTTTGTAAAAAATTTAGTGTCATATAAAATGGAAAATTTGCATTAAATCAAATGCTTGTCCTTGCAAATTTTCACACATCTTAAAAGGTATGTGTGTGTTCATGTAGCATAAATTACTCTAAAATGTGTAATTTTAAATATATATATATATATATATATATATATATATATATATATATGAGCACGATCTACACGAAGAGAGCTAATTTTTTCATATTAAAAAAATATTTTCTTATGCAAAATTATATTTTTTTATTATTTTTCAAAGTTGGTGAAGTAATATTTCACTTACATTTTGTAGACACATGAGTTCACATAATATTTTTTCCAATTATTTAAATAAATTGAAAAACCAAGAGTTCCCTTTTGAATAGGTCTCATAAACGAAGATTGTGGTATCTTTTGAATTTTTTTCATTGTGTATATTTTATGTTATAGATTTTTTATTCAACCTCTTTAAAACTGTTAAAAATAAAATTAAAGCATTATGTTTAAAAGAAATTTGATGAAAAATATCATATAAATTCAAAAATGTCAAACTCATATGCCATTGGTCAGAGGATTCCTTCATGAATCCAACATGATCATCTTTGCCACATAAGAACAAATTTTGCCCTAAGTCCGCTAGGTTACAAAATGGTGTTGCAGGATAATTTGGAGAAGGGGTGTCCAAATTATGCGTTTTAAGACTCCATAAGATTGATCAAGGGCAATGATTAAATTTCAAATTCGAATGGATCGATCAAGGGTTTCACAAACCCTCAATCGAGCCATTTACATGGTTAACATCAACTCGATCAAGCTATTAAGCTCGATCAAGCCTCTATAGAAATTTTAGTGATCCCATAATTTAGATTTTAAATCAATAATGATATAAAATTTAATCCATCAATAATTTAACTAAGTTTATATGATATTATTTTACTAAAAATGAGAATTCAACTGGATCTAGGCTATGAATAACATTAGAAAAAAATTATGGTATTGCATCAAGATGCACATTATAGAATGATTATGGGGGAAATCTGTATGTATGTCTATCCATGCTCAAAATATAACTTACCATATACCTTGAGTTTGAATAGATCATAAATTTACCTTACACAAAAGTTTTTACCACATCTTAAAATTTCAAATTTTGTCATATTTTATGTTATCATGTCATGTAGAAACCTCATTAAATTTAATATTAATATTGAAGATTTAATATTTTAATTTTAATATTATTAATATTATTAATTTTGGATTAAAATAATATTAACTTTAATATAATATAAGATTTTCCATATTATAATATATACTAGCACAACCAAATTAATAAATGTGGTGGATATACGTTATAGCCATGAGAAAAAGAGTCATTAACAAAAAGGGAGTCATACAAGCTGACTCAATATGTTAATTTTATTTAACCTATTTTTTTTATAAATCTAAAATAATAAAATATATAATATTGTTAAAATCTCGAACTAATCATGACATAAAGATACCTAACGAAATGTAGAAAGTCCTATAGATTCAAAAGCTCATGTAATATACTAAAACAAGAGCCAAGAATCCTCTTATACTTTTTACAATGGAAGCACATAGAGATCGAGAAAAAAAATAATTGACAAGAGGAAGAACATCAATGGCACATAACACAATAAATATCTGGCAAAAGTCACAACTCAAAACCCCACTATATGTATTGCATTAATTAGAAATCCAAGATGATAATACAATGCTTGTTCTCACAAGAACAATCCCAGCACTCAGTAAACTCAATCTACAACTCACAAGCAAGCTCAAGCCAAATCCAAGCTTCTCTCCTCTCAAAGCCTCCTTTTTCCTAGCACCCTTGTCAAAGAATTCAGATGAATACAATATTCTCTGCTCAACCTTGAGCTTAACATGCACAAGTATTTCATATCCCTTGCCTGATGACTTCCTTTGGCCAATACTTAGACAAGTTTCAAAACCTCCAAGCTTCTAATTCTTTGCACAATTCCTGAGAGAATTAGCCTGTATTTAAAGGGAGATTCCTCATCCATAACTGTGCAATCCCTTCTAGGTTTAGTTCCTGATTGCATGCACTATCAATGTAACTCAGAAAAATCTAGAACAAATAGTACATTGTCCCTCCAATCTAGTCTCAACTGGGTCTTTCTCAGAATCGACATGCATGAGTTACTGATGAGGGAATATTTAGTTAACTGGAGTAGCACTAGTTGAGTGCACTAATGCATCAACTAATTGTTAACTCACTATTAGTTCCTCAAATAGTTTGGAACTAATTTAACTGGGCTTAACTCAATAAAATGAGTTAACTAATTACCACTCATACTTAACTCATTTGTACCCCTATAATATAGGGAGAAAATATACATGACTTAAAAAAGACTTCCAACTCGAAATTCCTAAGTTAACTAAGTCAACTCGCTCTAGTTAACTATTACAAGTTGCTATGAGAATAAAATTTGATTTTAATTCTTAATTTAATTCAAGGACAAATTAAACTAGAATTTATGGATTCTATGTTTATCATTTCTTTTTTCTATTTTCAACACTCCCTCTCAACAAGAAATGGATTCAACTCGATCCCGATCCTGAACCTTTGGAATGTTCTGCATGCAACACTTCTCTCTAGTGTTGTTTCTCTAGCAACTCCAGAAACAAAAAACATCCAACCTAAATCAGAATGATGCCTCTGTCATTAAATTCTCTAATTTATATTGCCTTTGTTGACTGAAAACTCTGCGCTTCTATTGACTCTTCCTTTCTGCACTGTTGTCAACCCTTCTCTACACTTCTTCATTATCTAACTTCTCTATCCTCTGTCACTTTGATTCTCTTCCTCTATTGATTATTGTTTGCTCGATGTTTATGGGCTTTCCACTGTAGAGAGTAGAAGTAGATTCTTGTCTCTCGTTTTAGCAAATTGCATTAGCTTGTGAATCTACATGATTTTCTACATGGTATCGAAGCTGAAGGCAATACACTAGAGGATATTTCAAGGTTTTGAGTTTTGGGCTGCGAGTTTGTGGAGTAGATATGAAAATATTTGTGAAAAATGTTCAGAAACAAATAATAGATTTTGATTCTTTGAAAAAAAATAACCAAATTAAAAAAAACAATCAAACAAATCAGGAGTTCGGATGAGGGAGATATTGCTGATTTAAAATCAGCTCTTTTTCCAAAAAATTTCATGACAGAGGGACAAATGAAATAGATTGGTGTGCTAGCCAAGATCCTATATACACTTGAGGTACAAGATGCATGCAAAGCCTTGAGGAAAAAGGCAAAGGTTAGAGACCTGGTGGTTGCGAGGGAGATTAAATTACCTCTCAACTTGTAGCCCTAGAAGAAGCAATCTCAGATGTAGATTCAGGAAGTTGTGGAGTAGCCACAACTAGAGAAGTCCAACCTAAATCAAAATGATGCCTCTGCCATCAAAGTCTCTGAATACTATTGCCTTTGTCGACTGAAAACATTTCTCTTCAATTGACTCTGCCTTTCTACATTGTTGACAACCCTTCGCTACGCTTCCTCAGTATTTGAAGTTACTCTAGCCTTTGTCACTTTGATCTATGACTGCATCAATCCCACTGATTTCTCCTACTAATATGTACTTTGGGCTCCCATAGCAAGGTACAATCAATGAGATAAAACATCTCAATGGACCCTGCCCAATATCAACCCTCTTGGGACTAACACTTCAAATTGCCCCACCTCACACCTGGAGGTATGATTGCATGTGATCGCTCTTCCCACTTGGCTAGAAATTCCCCCCTACTATAGGTCTCTACATGACTGGATGCCTCCACTCAGTCTCCTCTCATCTTCTCTAGTTGTGGCTTCTCCACGACTTCCTGAAGCTGCTTCTGAGACTGCTTCTTCTCAGGCTACATGTTGAGAGGTAATTTAATATCCCTCTCAACCACCAAGTCTCTAACCTTTTCCTTTCTCATCAAGGCTTTGCATGCATCTTGTACCTCGAGTCCATATAGGTTCTTGGATAGGACACTAATCTGTTTCATTTGTCCCACTCTTATGAAAATTTATGGAAAAGGATCTGATTTTAATTCAACGATATCTCCCTCATCCAAAATTCAATTCGGCCGATTGTTTTTTTGAATTTAGGTATATTTTTGCAAAGAATCCAAATCTACTATATGTTTCTAAAAATTTTACACACAAAGTTTCAGATATGCTCTACAAACTTGTGACCCAAAGCTCAAAACTCTGAAATCTCCTCTAGTATATTGTCTTCAACTCTAATTCCATGTAGAAAATCCTGTATATTCACAAGATCATGTAATCTACTATAACAAGAAACAAAAATCTACTTCTACCCTTTACATCAGAAGCACATAAAGATCGAGTGAAACAATAATCGATAAGAGGAAGAACATCAATGGAAAATAACACAATAAATATCCAGGGAAAGCCACAACTCAAAACTGCACTATATGTATTTCATTAATAAAAAATCCAAGATGATAATACAATTATTGTTCTCATAAGAACAATCCCAACACTTAGTAAAATCAATCTCTAGCTCACAAGAAAGCTCAAGCCAAATCCAGGTTTCTTCTCTACTCTCCAAGCGTCATATTTCTTTGCACCCTTGATCAAAGATTTCGGATGAATACAATATGCTCTGCTCAACCTTGAGCTTAACCTACACAAGTATTTCCTATCCTCCACCTAATGACTTCCTTTGGCCAATACTTGGCCAATTTTGCAAGCCTCCAAGCTTCTAATTCTTTGCACAATTCTTGAGAGAATTAACCCATATTTAAAGGGAAATTCCTCATCCATAACTGCACAATGCCTTCTAGGTTTAGTTCCTAATTTCATGCACTATCTATGCAACTTAGAAAAATCTAGAAAAAATAGTACATTGTCCCTACACTCTAGTGTCAACTAGGTCTTTCTTAGAATCAACATTCACGAGTTTTTGATGAGGGAATATTTAGTTAACTGGAGTAGCACTATTTGAGTGCACTAATGCATCAACGCACTGTTAACTCACTATTAGTTCCTCAAATGGTTTGGAACTAGTTTAACTGGATTTAACTCAATAAGCTGAGTTAACTAATTATCACTCATCCTTAACTCATCCTGTACCCCTATAATATAGGGATAACATAGACATGACTTTAGAAATATTTGCAACTCGAAATTCCTAAGTTAAGTAAGTCAACTCAATCTAGTTAACTATTACAAGTTGCTATGAGAATAAAATTGCATTTTAATTCTCAGTTGAATTCAAGGACAATTTAAACTGAAATTTCTAGACTCTATTTCTATCATTTCTTGTTTCTATTTTCAACGAGAAATAAAACCTAAATAGTTTCATTTGGAAGACATGAAGCGCTCTATGTATCTCTGATGGAGGTAGTTGGAAAATTACTATTTTGGAAAATTATAGATAACATTTCCATGGAAAGTTATCGCTTTCCCTCCAGGTGAATGTACAATAAACATTTGAAATATTACATTTTAAATATGTATTATATAAAAAATCATTTTTTTGTAAGACATTAATATATATATCTATATATATATATATATATATATAAATAATTTAATCGTCAAAGTATTTTAAATTTTTTAAAATATAGAGGAAAGATAGAGGGAGAGAAGGGACACAAATATAGAGAGAGGGAGTTGAGGAAATAATGTATGAGAGAGAGAGAGAGAGTAAGAGGAAATGGTGGGGAGGGAAGAAGTTGAAGACATATAGATAGAAAAGGGTGGAGACAGAGGGGGAGTGGCAAGGGAGAAATGGAGAGAGAGTGTGTGTTTGGGGGTGAGATATAAAGACAAAGAAGGAGAGATGGAGAGAAGGAGGAGAGAAAATCGAAGAGGGAGGGCGATAGTCAACAGAGTTGCAATAGAGAGAGAGAGAGAGAGAGAGAGAGAGAGAGAGAGAGAGAGAGAGAGAGAGGACTTGAGAGGAAGGGAGAGAAATATATGGAGTTTTAGTGGGATAGAGAGGTAGGTAATAAGAAAGACATATATAGAGAGAAAGATGAAAGAGAGAGAGATGGGGAGAGAGGAGGGTAGGAGTGGAGAGAGATAGAAGGAGAGACAGAGGGAGAGAAGGGGAGGAGAGGGAGAGGGAGAGGGAGATATTGATAGATATGAAGAAACAATGTCTATGTTTGTGGGGTGATATAGAGATATGAAGAAGGAGAGATAGAGAGAGGATAGAGATATAGATGGAAGGAGGAGAGAGGGAAGAAGAGATAAATAGAGGGAGTGAGGGAGAGATAAATAGATATGAAGAGATAGATCATGTGTGTTTGGGGGGGTGAGATAGAGAGAGAAATAAGTAGAGATAGAGGGAGATATTGATATAGATGGAGGGGGGAGACAAAGGGAAGAAATTTTCTTACACTACATGCATTTATTTTAGTGCATAGATGCTAATTTCTAATCCTATTTTATTTATTCCATTAGATGGATTGATTACCATGTAGATGTTGATTTCTAATTCTATTTCATTTCTTGCATTAGATGCATTTATTTCATTAAATATATCAATTTCTAATCTTGTTTAATTGAACTTGCATTAGATGCATTGATTTCAGTGTAGATGTTGATTTCTAATCCTATTTGATTGTTTACATTAGATGCATTGATTTCAGTGTAGATGTTGATTTATCATCCTAGTTGATTGCTTGCATTAGATGCATTGATTTTAGTGAAGATGTTGATTTCCGATTTCATGTAACTAGATGTATGGTGTACATTAATTTCAAGGTAGTCACTTTAACATTGCGAATTGATTTTAGTGTAAGCACAAAAAATTATTAACAACATGCATTATGACTAAGTTTTTGTAGATAACCTCAAACGAAAAATCAAAGAAAAAATATGTTTGTAACTTTTACATATCCGCATCTTTTAAAATTGAATAGAAGTTATTTCAATCATATTTTAGGTTTTAAAATTGAATAAAACTTATTTCAATCATAAGTAATTGATTGAAATACTTGGATAACAAAGTAAATTTAGGAAAGTTGATAACATTATATAGAATTATAGAAATGTTGTCATGTATTGTTTTTTCACCTATATATTAAATTTCAATACGATTGACATATACCATGCCATGATTAAGCTCTTGTAGATAATCTCAAAAGAAATAATAATAAATAAAAACTATTTGTTGTTTACATGCCATCCTTGAAAATTGAATAAAACATATTTCAATCCTATTTGTAGTGTCATGATCCGGATTATCCACAGTTTCTAGTTCATTCTGTCGTCGTTTCAAACCCCAAAGGGGGTCCATCATCAGGACAAATCAGATAGAATATGAATGAAAGATTATTGAGAGAAGTGAGCCTAGCAACCTGGATATAAATTGTTCCTACATTGTTTCAGAAATTGCAGGTCCACAGCTCTCCTCTCAATCTTTATCCTCAAGATTTCGAGAAGATAGATCTCCTTCCATGTTTCCCCTCCGTACAGGGAAGCTATGTTATATTTTAAGCTTCTGTGGAAGTTTTTTGTAGTGTCATGATCCAGATTATCCACAGTTTCTAGTTCATTCTGTCGACGTTTCAAACCCCAAAGGGGGTCCATGATCAGGACAAATCAGATAGAATATGAATGAAAGATTATTGAGAGAAGTGAGCCTAGTGACCTGGATATAAATTGTTCCTACATTGTTTCAGAAATTGCACGTCCGCGGCTCTCCTCTCAATTTTTATCCTCAAGATTTCGAGAAGACAGATCTCCTTCCATGTTTCCCCTTCGTACAGGAAAGTTATGTTAGATTTTAAGCTTCTGTGGAAGCTTTTTGTAGTGTCATGATCCGGATTATCCACAGTTTCTAGTTCATTCTGCCGACGTTTCAAACCCCAAAGGGGGTCCGTCATTAGAACAAATTAGATAGAATATGAATGAAAGATTATTGATAGAAGTGAGCCTAGTGACCTGGATATGAATTGTTCCTACATTTTTTCAGAAATTGTAGGTCTGCAACTCTCCTCTCAATTTTTATCCTCAAGATTTCGAGAAGACAGATCTCCTTCCACGTTTCCCCTCCATACAGGGAAGTATGTTAGATTTTAAGCTTCTATGGAAGTTTTTTGTAGTGTCATGATCCAGATTATACAAAGTTTCTAGTTCATTCTACCGACGTTTCAAACCCCAAAGGGGGTCCATCATCAGGACAAATCAGATAGAATATGAATGAAATATTATTGAGAGAAGTGAGCCTAGTAACCTGGATATAAATTGTTCCTACATTGTTTCAGAAATTGCAGGTCCGCAACTCTCCTCTCAATTTTTATCCTCAAGATTTCGAGAAGATAGATCTCCTTCCATGTTTCCCCTCCGTACAGGGAAGTTATGTTAGATTTTAAGCTTCTGTGGAAGTTTTTTGTAGTGTCATGATCCAGATTATCCACAGTTTCTAGTTCATTCTGCCAATGTTTCAAACCCCAAAGGGGGTCCATCATCAGGACAAATCAGATAGAATATGAATGAAAGATTATTGAGAGAAGTGAGCCTAGTGACTTGGATATAAATTGTTCCTACATTGTTTCAGAAATTACAGGTCCGCAGTTCTCCTCTCAATTTTTATCGTCAAGATTTCGAGAAGACAGATCTCCTTCCATGTTTCCCCTTTGTACAGGGAAGTTATGTTAGATTTTAAGATTCTGTGGAAGTTTTTTGTAGTGTCATGATCCGGATTATCCATAGTTTCTAGTTCATTCTGCCGACGTTTCAAACCCCAAAGGGGGTCAATCATCAAGACAAATCAGATGGAATATGAATGAAATATTATTGAGAGAAGTGAGCCTGGCGACCTAGATATAAATTATTCCTACATTATTTCAGAAATTGCAGGTCGGCGGCTCTCCTCTCAATTTTTATCCTCAAGATTTCGAGAAGACAGATCTCCTTCCACGTTTCCCCTCCGTACAGGCAAGTTATGTTAGATTTTAAGCTTCTGTGGAAGTTTTTTGTAGTGTCATGATTTGGATTATCCACAGTTTCTATTTGTGTTTTTTAATTGAACCTTGAGCTAAGAAATTGATTGAAATACTTAAAAATGTTGTCCATGCAATGGTATATGGGTGGGTCACAAAAAATTTCATATATATATATATATATATATATATATATATATATATATATATATATATATATATATATATATATACATATATACATATATATGGATGATTTTATAATTTGAATAATTTATTTTAAAATTCAATTATAAAAACATACATGTTGATTATACTAAAAGACACTTTCTACAAGCCCTATGAATCACGCTTGTAATTCTTTCCATGTTCAATATTAAATTGATACATGTATGATGTATTTCAGTTCATTTTAAATATCAAAGTGACTTGCATCAGAACTTAATATTGTACTTATTTTCTTAGTCTATGAAACTGGAAATAAAAATTGTTATATTATGTAATAAATGTTATAGTAATATATATATATATATATATATATATTTTAAATTAGTGAAATAATTTTAACATATCGATAAACTTCAAAAGCTAATGAACATCGATAAACAAGATTAATACAAATCCATAAACTAAAATGATGTTCATGTACATCCATAAACTGTCCATTTTATGAAAATATAAAAAGTATGTATCACATGTAAATGTGCCCCATGAAATGAGCCTAGAAATATACAATCTATCCACATTAACTACCACCAGAACTCCTATGTGAGTTTCGAAGCACAAAGTAATTGTCCATAAGTTGGTACTGCAATATAACACATTCAAATTCAAACTAATTAGATCATTATTTGTAGAAAACAAACAATATTGAAATAAATAATTTTGAACCACATTTTTAATTACATATACATGAATCTACTAAACTCAATCAAGCCCAAATGTAAGTCAGATTGGATGGGAGTCTGATGAATATGGGTTTGATGCTCCCATACCTATGGCTCAATGATTGGGGCCTACATTCATGGACCTGCATCATTAGTCCCTCTAAACCCGGCATCCGAATCACGTGTCGACATAACAACGACATCAACAACACTCTTCATATGGGCTTATGTACACAATGGAAAGGACAAATTATAATTAGTCTACAAATTAATTATAATACATGTGTAACTTAAAAAAAAAAAAATTGAAATATTAGGAATAAAAAAGTTTAACTCAACTACTGGTCCATGTGGTTGTACATAGTGACTCTCCTCGACATTCATGTTATGTGGTGGAGGTGGAGGTGTAGGGGAATCCATGGAATCATGCTCTGATCAAGGATGATTTGGTTGACCAACTGCCCCCTCGGATGACCTCAAAAGATCATCCATGTAGTTGGGTTTGGTCTGCATGTTATCATGAACTTATTAATATAAATGCAATCTGATACAAACTATAAACTAATATAAATAATTGTGCACACTTCAACAATAAGAGTTAATTTTTTTCCTATATATGCACTTGGTCTGTGTCACATAGGTCGTGCACCCTCCAAGTGTTATAAATGACATCACAACACATACATTCATATGTCAAAAGTTGGTTAGTGGTTAAACTCATGAGAAATGAATCATCATATAAAGACACTGACGGGTCATGAGGCAATGGTGTTGGTCTCCTAATTAATGCAACACGTGCACTGACCAATGATGTTTTCATGATATCTCAAATATTCTCCCTAGTCCCAACACCAAGCTACGACAACTCCTCTAGCTCTATTGACAATACCATGCTCTTAGAAGATAGTGGAAAGAACCTTGGTGGTGGTGGTACATTCTCAGGGTCCCTACGACCCCCCTTGTGATCATATGTACATCCCAAGATGGCTCAATAATAATGAGATCCAATCTCAATGTAATCAGGCCTCATATGTAGCACAAACTCCACATATATGTGCTTGGAAAAATAAACGAAGACCTGGTCATGGTGGGGGAGCAGGACCCAAGCTCCAATTAATTGATCATACACAAAAGGGGTTTCATCAATATTCCCAAAATAATTTAATGGAATTAGATGTTTATATCTAGCAGGATGATCCAAAGGAAGGTCGGACGACTCCCCACAAACATAAATGTTCTTTCTGGCCTCCTTAAACATCTCCCAAGTATGTGGGCCTCTAATATTAGGCCTCCTAGTATTCTATATGGACTCTAGGAGGTGGCTTTGTGGGCCCATCCTCTGGTATGTCGCATTCAATCTTTTGATACTATCCAGCATCAAAGAAAAACTACAAGTAGTAGGTGAATTTGTAGGGATGTTACCCAGCTCTCATATGATCCACATATGCTAGTTCGTAACATCCTCCACTGTGATATGAGTTGTAGCATCATCCCATAGAGGGATCAATTCTGAACTGTGATCCTCAACTTCACCCCATTGAGGGTATGAAAATCATAAACATAATTTAACATATGTAATTAACAAACTAGAAGCATATTAACATATACATTAAATTCAAAGACATTAGGTGAAGATAATTTAAAAATTAAAGACAATTTTAAGACAAACAGATAAAGTACAAAGATGATTTAAAAATGAAAAAGGTGTACCTGAAATAGGCGAATAAGGTCCACTAGAGGTAGCATGATCATCTCGAAACATTTCCTCTGACACTCTGACTAGTGTCAAGGGCAGGATCTATGAGTGGAGTGCACACTCTAGGTTGGATACATGATCTATCATGAGCCCAACCACGTATAACGGATCCCTTCGCACTACAATGACCTACAGTTGTGGCGTGTATATGGGATTCCTCTGCATATTACATATATTACATATGATACATATAAACTAATCCAAGAAATTATTTTTGACTAAACTATTACATACAATATATATCTAAACTAATATAAGAAAAAAATGTTGACTTAGAAAGAATGTTGACAAAAAAACAATTTCTAAACTCAAGCAAAATCTAGCCTGAAGACCTAATCTTTACAGTCCATTTTTTTATAATTTATCAACCAAAATATTGAGTTCCATGTAAACACAATCTAAAGAAGTGATCAAATATACCTTCGCACTTTTTCCCATTTCTAAATAATGAATTTTATTAATAGGGCATAAATATGTAAATATATATGTAAAAAAATTGAAATAAACCTATTTACAAAACTAATAAAATTTCATGCCAACCAAATACTCTAATGGGCTTTAAGTTCTTATAATGTTTGACTTTGACATATGATATGTGCTAGGTGCAAGCACATGAAGACAATTTTTCTTGTACAACACACTACATAATGAAGTAGTATGGTACAAATTAGAAAAGAGTCAAAATGTTTTTATTAATTAGATCAAAATGCACATTTCATGATGGACATAATGTATCTATCAATGATGCATTATTGAAACATGAACTTATATATATAATTATACAGTCATATGTTAAATGCTATATATATATATATATATATATATGGTATGTTTTAAATAGTTATGTTATGCTAAATGTTATTGTTATAGTTATATATTATGTTATAGTTATGCACAATACATGTTACGATATATATATATATATATATATATATATATATTATATATATATATATATATATATATATATATATATATATATATATATATATATATATATATAGCCATGTGATATTATAACTTTATAATAGTTAAATATAATATATATAATTATATTTATAAATATATATAGTAATGTTATGAACTATAGTTATGGTTATGTTGTAACATGTTGTGCTATGTTATGCTTTATCTCTATATATATATATTGAATAATTTGATGTTATGTTATCTTTTTTATATATAGAACTATAATATATAGTTATCTCATGTTATAGTTAAATAATAGTTAAATATAGTTATATATGCTATGTTACAATTATATATAGTTAAATTATATATATATATATATATATATATATATATATATATATATATATATTATATATATATATATAAATAATAAAATTAATTAAATAACAAAATTTTGTTTTATCTATATATATATATTAACTTTAAAATTAATATTTTATTTTAAAAACTAATGGTACTATATTTATTAATGAAAAATTATTTACAATAAAATTAATTTAAATTAAAAATAATAAATTAAATTATTTGATAAATAGAGGTTCATCATGAGCAACCATATTCATCATGTCAATCTCAAACTCCTAATTTACTTATTTATTGGTTATAGTTTCATTGTTTCCTGTTTTGGAGTATATTTTCCATGAAATTTATTAGGAATTTAAAATGCATTCTTAATTTAGTTATTTATTTGTTAAAGTTTTGTTGTTTTATGTTTTGGAGTTCTTTGGGGTATATTTTCCTAAATTTGTTAGAAATTTAAAATGCATTTTAAATAAGAAAAATAATTCAAAATTTATTTCCCAAAATTCTCAAAGAAAAACTTAAACATACAATAATTAGAAATTACTATTTTTACCATTCAAAATGAGAAAATATGCATTTAATAAACAAAACATGCTACAATAACAAGTAATAAAAAAAATTAAACCTAATTTATAGTAATTCTAGTGGTTTCAAAGCATTTTCTAGGTTGTTTTTTGTGGTTTTCTAAGTTGTTTTGAAGGATTTTTTTATGGTTTTTTGTGGTTTTCTAGGTTGGTTTTGTGGCTTTTAAGTTGTTTTCAAGGATTCTTTTGATGGTTTTTTTTGGTTTTCTAGGTTGTTTGGTGGTTTTATAAGTTGTTTTGAAGGGTTTTCTCAATGGTTTTTTTTGGTTTTCATGACTTTTGTATGGTAAGTATTTTTTTTCAAATTAATTTGTTTAATTTTACAAAAAAAATTAAATTAAAAATACAAAAAGGATAGAATTCCTACCTTCGTTGGAGCATCTAGAATGTTGGCAGGGTTGTTGGATTGGTGGGTTTGAATACTCCATGCTCCAATTACTCGATCGAGGTCCATTACTCTCGGTCGAGCTATTCAAACACTCTAGTTTGAGCTCTAAATTTTCCTTCAGTTTGTGCAAATGGCACATGCAGAATGCAGGTGGGAAATTTAATAGGAAAAATTTCTCAATAGAGCACTTAAACATGGCTCGATCAAGTGCTTAAATTGCTCAATCGAACAATCCTTTTATCCAGCTAAAAATATTCTCTCTTGCCAAAAAGTGTAACACAACTCCATTATATCATCCTATAATATATCATCTATTGGGGTGCTACCTTAACCTCCTTACTTAGCTAGATTATTAATGTATGGGTCTGTTAAATATTTAATTATTAATCATTTATTGTAAGAAGGGCCTTGTTCACTAATGAAACCAAAATTAGTTAGTAGACTATCACTAGAAGTGACATCCTAGTTAGTTAATATTATCCATGCCAGATATATATTGAGTATAAGTTTATATATTATTTTGTCAACAATTGTGATTGTATTTAGGGAATTTATTTTGGAGTGATATAAGAGGGTCCCAAGAGGATCAAAATTTAAAATTCTCAAAACTCAACAAAACCAGCACCAAGTCATAGATCTCATTGAGACGATTCCAGTAATACAAATGATACCTGAATCTAAATCTCTATGACAAAGTTATGCTAATACGATGTTTTGTGTAAACAGAAAAAGGTTTGGCAATGCCAATGCCACATGGCACAACTAGGAGGCAACACATGGTACCCTTAAGAGGTTCCATGCGTCACCCACTTGATGATTGAAGTGGCATGACATTCCATCCTAATGGCTGCAAGAGGTGGCCAGACTACGCTGATTAGGAAGACAAGTGGGCCAATGGGAAGGAACCATTTGGCTCAATCAAATGATGCCATGTGGCACCCAATTGGTAGCTACGTGGGCATAACCAACCCACAATTTAGCAAGCAATGTGACAAATTGGTGAGTAGAGTCAAATTTGGTAGTTCAACAATTTAATTAAATGACATGATAGTTAACAATGACAATAATATATGTTTAGATAATCTTCGGCAAAATCACATAACCAATCTTTTGTCGACGCGTTTCGAACCAACCAGTGTGGTTCATCGTCAGGACAAGTTGAAGAACAAATAGAGAAGATCTAGTTTACCAATGGACCCTAAGATTTAAATAATTATTATTAAATAAATACACAATTACCTATTGTAACTAAAATTCTAAGAATAATAGTAATTTAATACTATTTATTTGTATTTAAATAATAATTTGGGAATAATAATAAATATAGATTATTTAATAAATATGAACTATTATACGAAATATAATTTATTAATGAACATTATATTTAAATAATATGGATTATATAAATATTATATTATTCAATTTTAGATATACTCAAATTAACAAATGAATTCTCTTAGTATATAAGCTAATAATAATGAATTATATGTTTTTATTAATAATAAAATTAGTGGTTTGACTAGGATCATTAGGTCAAAATTAGCCGTTGGCAATATAGCCGTTGGAGTCTCTGCACACTCTATTTAATCAAGCTAAGCCAGATTGGTTCTTCAACTTGTCCTGACGATGAACCACACTAGTTGGTTCGAAACGCGTCGACAAAAGATTGGTTATGTGATTTTGCCGAAGATTATCTAAACAATGTTATGGATCACAGAAGTCTAAATTCCTAAATAATATATGTATATATATATATATATATATATATATATGTATATATATAGATATATATATATATATATATATATATATATATATATATATATATATATATATATATATATATATATATATATATATATATATATATATATATATATATATATATATATATATATTGTTCATACAAAACATATTACGAAGTAAAACATAACTAGTTGCCCGAATGGGGAGCCTATAGGGTTTGACCTTAGGCCACCGATAAATCAATACAACCACTTTCCAATGAACCACTAGTAGGACTTTGTAAAGTCCATCAATCCAACATTGTATAAACTGCACCAAGACATTTGGGCTAGAAGCAAGGCTAGGTTGTGGAGAGGGTTAGGTGAAATTCTCAACAATGGGAATTATGTAGGGAAGGCATTCTCTTCAAGAAATATTCTAAGCTATATTCTAGGGAATTTTTTATAGGAATATTCCTGGAAGTATAGAACCTGGTCAATTTTATACTCATTTTTCATAAAATTTCACAAGGAATCCATTGGTGTAGTTGAAATTAAGATCTATGGAGCATGATTTTTGGTCACTCCTAGAAGTGTGCTATTTCCATGTAATTTTCCATGTACTCGCCATTATTTTGTTGAGATAATATAGAGGCCTCTCCACTTTGAAGCTAGACCCAGAGACATAGTTCACACATTGTGACTGAACTGCATTAAAAAATCTTGGTCTATTATCGATATTGTCTTTATTTTGTGTTTCTTCTTCATGGATGTTGCATTGATGTTATTTTCATGCTCTTTAAGCAAATATGTTTAACATCACCGAAGGAAATATCTTGGACCATGTTGGTATCATAACGGTCTTCTTTGATGTGAATTGTGAGTGTGGATTCTTACCGGAGCCAAACTCAAAGAGGGCGAAGGAAAAATCAATTATTTTAACCCAAAATATTGTATATGCAACACAGATAAAGAAAATGGAGGAAAATGGTATGTGCACAAAGTATGAACATGTTTTCCACAAGGACTTCTACCAAATGGCAGATCAGGTGGAAAAACATTTTGTACTAGTGTGAAAAGGTTATTTATGTGCACCAATGCACAAGTTGTCTACACCATTGTCAAGAGTTAAAATTGTGGACCAACAATGACACGCTATAATTATTTGTGGGCTTTCAACAGTACGATTGTAGTTTAACATGCAATGACGTTGGTGCATGACTGTGATTTTTGTGCACCGATAATATTTTTTTATGTATTTTTAATTGAAAGTTATGTTTCCATATTTATCAATACATGTTTCATTTAATAAAAAAAATTGTATTTTATGTATGAGGTTGATGTATTTTGTATGTCAATTATGTAGTAGGGACGTCAGTAGAGGGAGAAGCAACAAGAGAAGGAGCAATAGGCAGAGCCATAAAATATTATCTGAACATGGCATACCAGAGAGAGGGAGAGGGATTTATATGTTCTCCCTATTACTGTAATGACCCGAGCGCTCTTGACAAATGTAGGCCTACTCAAATACTATGAGGAGACTACATCCCTTAAGGCACACTTTGTCTTTTTTACACATTTGATCCACTGATGGAATTTCTAGGAGCAGAATTTCCCTGTCGGTCCTAGGGAATTGTATAGGCCAACTAAGGAGGACATGCACTTTATCATTGGCTTGTCTACGAGAGGGTAGGATTTTCTCCAGTTTCCTTATATCCCCCATGGGGTTGCAACTGAGAGTCATCTTATGTACACTCTAAGATATGTTGAGCCTTATGTGCTTCATCCATCATCTTTTGAGGTTCGTGGTGAATAGCTACGAATTTCTTCTTTTGCTACAGAGGAGGTTATATGCCTCTCATTATTAGTCACCACCACTATACACTCTAGCACTGATGGGTAACGCATTAGTTTCCCTCGTTTTTCTTATGTTGATTCTTTAATTCAAATTCGATGCTACATCAAATGGTCTGCCATATTTTTGAGGAAGTTGTGCATGGCTTTAGATAGATGTCATGCATTGAGACATGCGAGGGAGACCTTCCCTTTCGCTTCCAAGATTTTTTTTTTAACTTTTGAGAGGTTTCTAAAGATGACACCTACATTTTTCCATCGACCTCATAGGCCAGTCACTGAGTTCTGGATGCACATGTGGGGGCAGATGATGCCAAAGAGGAGCCTACCAGAGCTTCTAGCTAGGATTTCTTGTGAGGAAATAACACTACTGGCCAATGAGGATCACCATGTGCTTTTCATGTTGGCATTTCCATATGTGGGGATTGATTGGACAAGGTGTACCAAAATATTCTTCACAGCGGATGAGCCTCCAGGTGATAGAGGTAATATTAGTTTTTTCTTTAATTTAATCAACTAGTTTCATTTTGTTGTTTTAATGAACTAGAATAAAATTTATTCTAGCACATTATTTAACTTGTTTTATTAACTTGTTTAACTAAATTTTATAATTATTTATTTGTACTATATATTTTGTAAATATCGACACTTTTGATGGGAACATGCCTCCTCCTCCACTAGATGTCAGAGGAGATGGGTGAAGCATAGCAAGTTGAGGCACATCCTTAGGGGAGCATGGGCATTCAAGGGCATGGGCCTGGTCTACGAGCTCAGATGGACTACTGTGATAGATTGGCAAGATTTTTGATTGATTCAAAATTGTTCCTTGCGAGGCCTCGAGATATCATCACATATCTTAGTTTCATGGGTATGTAAGGGTACGATCCACACGAGATGATGTCCCTTATGTGGCATATCATAGGATCTAGTAGGGTACTGAAAATGACAAGGGATGCATGCCAACATCATGTAGCAATAAATACATTAGATGAGGTTGATGATGATGATGATCAGGGTGATGAGGGTCATGATCATTATGCTTTTGGTACTACCACCCCATCAAATCATTGTCATCAGGGTGTTGGTGATCCTTCTAGTAGTACACCTCCTCGTGAGTCACTTACTGATGAGATGCCAGAGCTAGAGGATGTGCCTCATGTTTCTCCTGATAGATTAGTACAACATCCACCTCCTCCTCCACCTCATAGTTTTCCAAACCATGTTCAAGGTGAAAAAGTTGTTGACCATCCATCGTATGATACTCATGTAGACCAACCACCTCCTTCCCCAACTCAACTAAGTTCGACAGATGTTGATCATGTAGTAGTTGACCATCCATCCTCTTTTACTGCAGAACACTCTGGCACTATGTCTATTTTATCAAATATTTGATTGCACTTATTTGACTTGATTGTGTGTGTGTGTGTATCTATATATATGTTTGTGTACTTAATTTATATGTTGGTGTTGATGTGCATATTTTTAGGTCATGTTACATATATTCATTTAATGTACTTGTAGATAGATGTCTATGTGAATATAGCAGTTATTTGACATGAAATTCATATAAATTTGAGGATGTGTGTGGTGATGAGGTTAAATTAGACTGTTTGTGCTTTGTTATATGTGATTGGGATGATTATTCCCTGCTAGATGATTAAACTTTTGTGCTAGCTAATGACATTTATAAGTGCTAGAGGTGTATAGAATTAGATTATGGCGGTGGATTCAAATGTGTATGTTAGATGTTATTTACGATTGTTAGATCGTTATCATCATGTTGTTTATTTTTATGAAATAATATTTATTATAGATTATGTATTAGCCAATTTATATGAAACTTTTATATATGAAATTGCATGCAAAACGACTTACTTTTAAAAAAATGCAAAGATATTTTTATAAATCACAAAGTTTAGTGTGGTTGAAACTATGATTGTAAAAGTATGTTGATATAATAGCTTGATATGGATTTAGGCTGGCATAATATATATGTAGTTGACATTGAAATAATTTATTTATAATTCATGTTCTCTAAATTAAAATGTTAAAATATGCCCCCCATAATATTTTAGTGTATGTATCCATTTAATTATTCCTATTATTAATATTTTATAAAATATTACATATCAAATACATATTAAACACTGAAAATCTTACAAATATTGCTCATACATTGAATTAGAAAGAAACGATTAATGGAATAAGAATTATCTCAATATTTCTCACTAAAATGAAAAAAAAAAAAATCAATCTAAATTACATTACTTTTCTCTATATAAAGTATCTATAAATGTATGCTATTTAATATGGATATTGAAAGATTTTACTTATGGTTGTGAGTAAATAGTTTTTGTTATAAATATCACATGTAAATGGAACATAGAATGAATTACACATAATGTAATATCAATAATAGTACTTCTTGTCATGTGAAAACATTACATTTCTTCCTTGTAGTAAAAAGTATATTATATTTGTTTACTCATTACATTTCTTCGTCATAATAAAAGCTATTTCTTTTTAACTTTCAGCTACTTTATATCTCTATATAAAGTTATATAAGATTAAGGTGTAGATTGAAGTATTATAATTATGGTGGACATTAATTTATTTTGTTATTACTAATTTTAATTTCCTAATTTTAATTATTATTTTACTATTTTTAAATGTAACATTACATGGCAACATCTCTCCCATGCTAAGCTCTAGAGTGCCTCTCCACACAATTAATTTAGATTTAACATAACTAAAAAATTCTCTTCTTATCAAATTTAATTTATTGTTAAAGTTATGTGATTTTAAAGCAATTTAAATTTCATATTTATTACAACTATTACCAGCCTAAATTATATATTTTTGTCTCGAAGGATGAGGATAAAGAAATGTAACATGATAAGGCTCCATGTGAAGTTACTAGTAGTTGGAGATTTCCTCTATTAGACGTTCTCCCTTAAAGAGGAAACTAATTTTTTTCTAGTAATAAACATATAACAATTTGATGTTATTTTGGTTCTTTATTTCTATTGTACTCATTTAAATTTAACTCTTTTTAATAATAAATATGAGTTAAATAATACAAAAATGATAGTAAATTAGATTTAAACTTTTGACAAATAATATATTTGATTATTTCTTAATGAACAACTTAGAAAAATATTATTTTTTCCACATACTTATCATGAGATAGTCACTAAAATCCAAACTACAATTGGAAATATTTAGTTTTGAGTACTATAAAAATGTTTCCACTAAAACAAAAATGTGTAAAAACATTTGTGAATCTTACAAATCATATTATAAAATGTCAACAAGAGGAATAAAAGAATAATATAATTAGTGAAATAATGACAACAAAAACATACAACAATAGTATAAATGATGAAATAACAGGTGCATATCACTTTCCATTGTCATCACCTAATAATCTTCCTCACTTGGCATGATAAAATTGTTGTTCTCAAAAATATGTTTTCATCTAGGATCATGTATTAATATGAAAAACCAATCCCTATCCAACATGTTTGGGTAAAAAACACCTGGTTGTAGTGTTTTTGGAAAACATAAGGCTCCTTAACTTCATGTCACATCCTTCTAGAGTTGATAGATATCATCCCACTGTCACGATATTCCTTTAGATTATTTCGATCAAAGGTGTCCCATCACTTGCACCTAAAAATAACATATTAGAATGAAGAGAAGTTCACTTGAATGATCTCTTGTATCTTTCCAACGCAACCTAATGTCCCCTACATTAGGTTTTTATCGCAGTGGCTTGCATGACTAGATTGGTCGAACTTGGATTCCACTCCACATTCTTGTGTCATGCATCCATCATCGACATCCTTCATGTAAAAATTATGTCCATATGCCCACCTAGGTGGGAACAAATGAACTTATAGAAAAGTGAAAAAATTAGATTGTCATGTGTTTAATAACCTGAACATAATTAGAAATAAAAAAATACATAAATGTTACAAATCAAAGGTGTAATATGAAGTTAAAATGGTTAAAAAAGAGAATATAATTACTAAGTTGTTGCAACACCATTTCATTTATCCTTCTCTCCACATCACTTGATTCAAATTCTATTTCCTGCAATAATTTCAACACTAGAATTCTGCGGGAAGTAGGAAAACCTACATGAATTCCATAAACCAATTGGAAATGTGACATTCCAATCGACTTCTTTGTGCTTATCCTATTAGCCCATAGAGCATTTATCAATTTATTGTGCCAGGATTAATTGTTTTCCTACAAAAACTTCTTTATGATGTTGACTAGGATATTATTAGAAGATTCTACTAACCCATTTCCACGAGGATAATATGCAGTATATATTCCTAATACTATATGATATTTGTTACATAATTCAAACATATTTTTACATTTAAAAGCAGTAGCATTGTCTGTGATGATTTTATGGGGACAACCAGATCTAGAAAGAATATCACCTTCAATGAATTAAACGATTACTGAGTCTATGGTCTACCTGGTTGGAACAATTTCTATCAATTTGATGAAGAGATCAGTAGTTTTTAGAATCCATTTACGCTAAGCCTAGGAACTTGGATGAATTTTTCCTATAAAATCTAAATCCCACTATTGGAAAGCCACCTCTACGAAAATGGGCTTCAAAGGAAAAGGTAAGATTTTTCTCTCGCCTTCAAAAATTTGACATTGATGACAAGTTCAAACATTTTATGAATAACAACAAACAAAGTAGTCTAGTAAGAACCATCTCCCAGGATATTGTTTGTTGTGGTTTTCTAGTAAAGATGTCCTCCATAGTCACCTTTATGAAATTCTTCCATTATCTCATACACTTCATGTTTCAACAAACAATTTAGTAAAACTCCTCCAGCATCCTTCCAATATAAGGCTTGATCTAAAATCCAAAACTTTACAGCCTTTAGTTTTAGAAATCTTACCTTGGTTTTTGTCAAACCAAGTGGAGCTTGTAAATCTTGCTGAAAATAAATAACATCTGTATGCTAGGGAGAAGTAAAAAAATTTTATGATACTTATGGAATCACTATCTCCTCATGTCCATCAAGAGCCACTACAAAATTGATGTCTAATCCATGAAAATTTGATTCATCCATTACCTTTCTAATCCTTGACCATTGATAAGTTTTGTGGGGTTTATTTCAATGTCATACTCCAAAATTACTACTATCCATTAACCTATTTTTCCATATAGATCAGTTTGAGTAAGGATGTCCTTTATTACTGTACTTGGAACAAAAGAAATTATGGGAGAATGTAATATATAAAATCTAAAATATTTCAAGGCCTTTACTAAAGAAAAAGCTTTCTTTTGCATGATATTATATTTCAAAGAAGCATATCTTAATGCCTTGCTGAAAAATGCTATAATATGCTCAAGTCCCTCCTTGTTTTTCTGTAATAGTATTGCATTAATAGTATGTTTTGAAGAAAAAGAAACAATAATGAAATCTTTAGTGTAATTAGGGCTAATCAAAATAGGAGCATGGTTTAAGGCTTCATTTACCTCACTGAATGATATTTTAGCTTCAACATTCAATTTTATTTCACTACCCATTCTCAACATGTTGGTCATAACTCTTAATATTTCAGCTAAATTTGGAATAAACCTCCTCAAAAAATTTATTCTACCAATGAAAGACTGTACTTCCTTTATGGTTCTTGGGGGGATCAATTTTCATGATAGCTTCAATTCTACTTGGGTCAATTCAGATACCATCTTTGGAAATTATATGACGTACAAGTTTATGTTCTTCCACATGAAACAAAGACCTTTTAGGATTCAAGGAAATACCAAATTTCCTACATTTCTCAAAAACTATTTTTAAATGAAACAAATGATCTTTATCATTTTAGAAAACACAATGATGTCATCTAGATATATCATAATAAATTTATCCTTTTCATCCGCAAAAGCAATATCCATTGCTCCCTGAAAAGTTGCTTCTGCATTCATAAGCCCAATGGGCATCTTCACATACATTAAAGTTCCCCATGGTGTTGTGAAGGTTTTTTGGTCTTAATCATCTGGATGCACTAAAATTTCATTGTAACCTGAAAAACCATTAAGCAATGAAATTGTGCAACCAACTACCCTTTCTAAAACATGATCCATTTTCGGTAAAGCACAATTATCTTTGAGAGAGATTTGCTAAGGTTTCGGAAATCCACACACAGTCTTATTTCTTCATTATTTTCCTCACTTGTACTAGATTTGATAGCCATTTAGAAAATATCAAAGGTATAATAATCTTGGCATCAAAAATATTCCTTACACCTTTTTCAATTAAAGGTAATAGAACATGATTCACCCTTCTTAATTCTTTTTTGAAAGGTTTCTGGTCCTCTTTGATAGGAATAATATGTTGAATAATTTTGGTATCATAGGCCTTTAAATCTTCATATCCCCATGCAAAAAAATGAGAGTATTATTTCAATAAATCAATGTATTTCTATTTTTCTTCAGGAGGTAAAGACATGGAAATATTTAGAATCATTGGATTATCTTTAGTCCCTATGTTACAATCCTCAACTTCGGCTCCCACAGGTTGCATTTTGGGCTTTTGAGCCACCTCATTAAAATCAAATAGTTCTTCAAGTGGTACCAGACCTCTTGGTATTACATTATCTTTTAACTACAATACTTCAAGTTTTTCTTCATCGATATCAACATTCTCACTGGTTTGAACCAAAACAGTTTGTTTTCCATCATCTTTAACAATATTTTCTATATCAATATGAAAATTTTCAAAGTCTCCCTTTAACTGTAAAATTTTTTCTAACTGTTTGTCATTGTCAAACACTTTCTAGTACCTTATGTTATCCAAGACAATAGGCTTATGTTTCACCTCAATTTCATATTTTTTATTTGGCTGGAAAAGGATCTTACATGTACATGTTGATTTAGGCAATGCATCAACAAACACATTTTGACGTCTAGGAATCAAAGACAACTGGCACTCTTGAGAACACTAAAAAAAATTTAAGACAACATTTGTGTATGCCCTCAACTTAGGATGTTTGGCTGAATACTAACCTTTGATTTGATTTATGATGATTTCTGAATCACCATGAATTGAAATTCTTTTAGCTCCTAATCTCTTCAGTAGCTGCAACCCTAGAGTAAGTGCCTCATACTCAACTACATTGTTGGTACATTGGAAATTTAGCTTGTAGCAATATGTCTTTGATATACCCGAGTTTGTGTCTAAGATCCATACACCTACCTCTGCTCCTTTCTTACTGATTGCCCCATCAAAATCGAGATACCAAAGTCCTTGATCCTTATCATATTCTATTTGAGTTTTTAATTTCACATCCATTATTTTGCTTGATTGAATTTTTGTTTCTAACACTTCTTCTTCTAAACATATGTCATTATACAGAATCAAAGAATCTATATCTGAATGCACAGAATATAGTGGGTAATTATTGGGTTTTTCCTAGTTGCTTACCATATATTTCATTAGAGACTCCCTCTACAACCTCCTTTATTTCTAAAAGACAACAATATTTGCATATGTCATTTCCATCCACAAGGTACCCTGTAACTTTTCACCCCAAGATCTTGACAAGAGAATTCCATATTTAAGAGTAGGTATATCAGCCAAAACAATATCCATGACTACACTATTTTTTTGGATTTGGGCAAGGGATCCACATAAATCCTTAATTAAACCTAAGCATATTACTCTACTCAAATCAAAAGAGAAAAGGTCTTTATATGGTATGGTTATATCTAATCCAAGTTTCTCCATAATCACTCTAGGCATGAGATTATGTGAAGCACCACAATCTAGCATGGCATTGTGCAAAATGAAATCATGAATGTTAGGACTAACATAAAATGGTGGCACATTACCATATTGTGACTTTCATTAAACTTCAGGTCCAAAAAACAATTTAGGTTGGTCATCACTTAAGTCCACAGTACTTGTTCCCTCTTTTGTTTTATTTCTTTTATAACTTGACTTCTATAAATATCCGTTTTCCCTAATTTAGATAGAGGAACATAAATTTTAAGTTTTGATAACTCATTTTTAATGTTGAAATAAGGTTGTGGCTTTTCTACCTCTTTGTGAGTTGTGTCTTGTTTTTTAGGGGTTTCCTTTGGAGGATCAACCTTTGTTTGACTTGTAGAAGGTGTATCAATTTGGATCTTTCTAGGAGGATTTTATAAAACTTTGTAATTTCTCAGACTATATTGTTTGTGCACTTCCATAATAGAATTTTGATAACCCCTTTTGTAATCCTCTAATTTTATAGGAATAATACCTTGTTATGCTAACAAGATTAGATATTGTTCCTCTTTAGTCAAGAAAACATCATCTATTTCCCCTTCACCAAAAATATTAATCTGATTCTCTTTTGGCTCATCTGCTACCTGATTTTCTTCCTCTGCATAATTTTCCTCGAAAGGAGATCTAATTTGTTGTTGATCTGTTGAGGTTATTTGACCTCTTTGTTTAATTTGGGGCTGGTTCCTAGTAAAATTTGGATTTCTAATATGAGGACCCCCTTGTGGTTCTCTCGGTGGATCTCCATCTGCAAAAGTAATTCTTTCCATCATCCTTTCCACAGTTTTCAATAAAGTGTCTAGTTTTCCATCTGATGAAGAGGAAGGTTCTTATTTAATGGTGACTCTTCTTTCATATTTTAATTTTTATCTCTTGGCCAAAAAATTTACCTCTACACTAACAACATTTATTTGAATTTCTTCCAGGGTATTTGTATTTCTTTCTCTTAATTTATAATCCATGTCTGCATGAAATCCATCGGGAAATAAAATTAAAGCTAGCCCTGGTGGAGCTTTTATTGCTACTAGAATAGAATTATAAATATTGTTAAATCTAATGTAATAATCTTGAATTGTTTCACCTGGAGCTATCCTTAAACTTTCATATTCTGCAAGGGTTTGAAGGGGATTATTTTTCACTTCCCATATTGAAAGGATGTTTTGGTGAAACTATGGTAGATCTTCCATACTGCCTGTTGGAAACCCTCTGTACCATTTTTTACCTTCCCTTGTGAAACATTGTGCAAAGAGCCTCATTTTCACATTATCATCATCAACTTCTTCTAATTCTGTGAAGTCATTCATTTTGTTGATGTTTTGTTGTGTTGTTATAGGCCCAATGCCATCAAATTTGGGTATGTGTCATGCATAATTTTGTGCCATGGAATTCAAAGGGGCTTGTAAGGCCAAAGGGGCATAACGAGCTAGCACGATTGGAATATGAGAGGAGGAAGAAACTATAATTGTGCCTGATGTTAGGGGTGGTAAATGAGGTGAAACTATGACTTGCTGAGTTGGTATAAAAGGAGTCTGGATGAGAGATGAAATGGGAATAGTGGGAAAAAGTGAAACCACAAGAGATGTTGATGATGAGGCATCAAGAGAAATGGTAGATTTTTTACCTATAATTGGTTTACGAGTAGCTTGATTCAATTGGGTCACCAGATGTACAAGATCTTCAAACTATTGTACAATGTCTTTATTAGAATCTAAAACGTTAGGCTTATGAGTTGAGATATGATGTTTCAAAATGGATTCATCAAAGGTTGTCTTAGCAACAAAGCTTTATGATTTGTTTATGAAAAGAGTATGCTCAAATGGTAAATCAAATTCAATATCCTCAACTGTTATAAAACTTTATCGGAGAGAATTAGATCTCGACAAAGGATTATTTCTTCCTTGACTTTCTGTAAAAATATTTTTTCTAATTAATCTCTCGGGATTATTTACAAATTTGGGAGGATTAGGATCTAGATGGGATCTGGTGTAGATTTTCCTGGGAGCCAGATCTTCAAATAGATTATTTATAGCTAGGTATATATAAAAATTCTGGGTGGAAATTCAGCCTAGTAGCTTCTACTTCACTGTCACTAATAGGAAATAGCTTTTGAGTTTTGAAATCAATATTTACGAGGGAAATATTTTGTTTTTGGATCATTCCCCAATACAACAACCAGAATGTTGGAACTCTGTATTTTTCCTAGGTTGAGAAAGAAAACTACAAAGGTAAACACAAACCACTTTTAAATATGGGATCTAGCCCTTCTAGCTTCATAGAGGGCTCTCTCTATATGATTTAATTTTTTTCTTTCAATATTTTAGGCTAGATATCTAAGTTCAAGGTGAGTTTTTGCAATGTTTTGGTTAAAAAATGGTGAAAAATGCATTGGGCATGGAGTCATAAACTTTTGCATAATCAATTAGAAATTGAGAGAGTAGTTGTAATAGGGTAGGGTAGGAAAACTCTTGGATCTTAAGATATTTATGGTGTGGCTAAGATGAAAAAGTAGGATGTTCAATTAAATATAAAGCATGTTTAAATGAATTTTATATTTAATCTCATGAGAAAAACATTAGGAATTTTTAAAACAAGACAAAGAAAAGTACACTTAAGTAAATTCAACTCTTAATCTTCTTACAACAATCAGGAAACAAATCCATATGGAAACTGAGAAAAAGAATAATTTAACATGGGAAAACACATCATGATTTGTTTGACACAAGAATCATGGAAAAAACTGCCTATGTATTTCTGAAAATTGATTAGTTTGAGTACAATCCACATCCTACATCAAGGTAGAACTCTTTTCTTCATACATAATCCAACCCTTACTAAGTCTTATTACAAAATATTTATAGACTTTTTATTGAACTAACTTCGGATTCCATAAAGGGATTGATTACAAAATAATATCTAATAAAATTATAGGTATTTCTGAACAAAACTAAATAATAGGAATTCTAGACATATTCAGCTTTTTTGTTGAATATTTGAAGGAAATTTGTTGCTAACTATAGCTATTTTCTTGCTCTTTCTTTTTGTCTTGTTGCCAAAATTGTAGGTTTTCTGTTTGTGCTCATTCGGCCAACTCTAGTAATTGGTCCCATCGCTCTTCACCTGGAATAGAAATATTTACCATGTTTATGAATCTTTGATCTACCTCTGTGTAGGGTTGGAAAGTTTACTTGTTCAAAAATAGATGATGAATCTCACGCTAAATGTTGACATAAGTTTGTAGGCCTTTGCAAATTTCATGCATCTGCAGCTATGTTGCATAATTGATCCTGGTAATTTTCTAATGGAATCAACTTTCCATTTGAATTTCTTATAGTTGGAAGTCCTTTCTCGTACAACAAAGAAAACTTTATGTTAAATATTTTGACCTGTAGCTCTAGTTCTTTGCACTTATTTAATAACTGCACCATAATAGTTTTATTCGTCAACACTCTTTTGACTTCCATTTCTCTCTCTGTCTTGTCTTGAGTATTGAGATCTTCAAGCTCTTCTCTAGTCTTGAATTTTAATATCCTTATAATTTTATGTGCTTGTGTTGGCTTGTGCTCAATATAAACTTTACTTTTTTCAATTGCTTCTTTAACTCTCTATACTAGTTCTTCTTGTTCAAAAATAATTTGAATGGATGGTCACAATTTTGTGACATTTGCATTGATATTGTGCCAAATGTTTTGTTTGGCTTTTTCTAACATCTAAATTATGAGGGATTGGTCCTCATACTTTTGAATTTTCTGAATTAATTTAAAATTCTTTTGTACCTCTGCTAGGTATGCATTGTCAGCGGTAATTTTTCTCTCTTCTATCTTGGTTAGTGCTACCATTAATTTTTCATTTTCTTTATTGGTTATTGAAAGTTCTCCTAATTCTTGAAATAATCTCTCAGAGGAATTTGAGGTGCCTTCTTATGTTATTGGTTGTTCTTCTGGTTTTGTTCAAGTACATGTTGCTTCTAATATCCTTGATGTTGTCCACTACTCTTTATCTTTCAATAATGATTCCATGTATGTCTCCATCCTTCGAATATGAACGTTGTGTTCAACAATTAACTTAAAAAGGTTTTGTTTCTCAATTTATAAATTTGTGCTTTCCTTGGCCTGAGGGTGCTCTATGGTTGGAAGTTTAAGCTATTTTCTGAGGGCCTAGATATCTTCATTATTGTTTTTAATCATCTCATATGTTGCATTAACATTGCTAGGATCATATCCTAACTTGATAACCAAGTCTTCCAAGGCTTTTATGCTAGTGTCTTTGGCGAGAGAGGACATTCTCTCTATCGTTAACTGTGAATGCATATTGTTTAGAGATATTTTCAATTTGGAGGCAACCATGGCCGAATTGGTCAAAGTAGAGTAAATAATTTCTCATGTTTGTTTATGAAAATCGATTTGAATATTGCATGAACTTTCTTAAAATCAATATAAAACATGGAGGCTTTATAATGTTATGTACTCATGGGCATTGGAACTGTAGGTTCCAGAGAAGATAACTGAAACTGCCCTTTCTCTTTGACAAATGTTGTTAGTAGTGTGTGCTGTGTAGTGGTATTTTGTCTCCAGAATTATAAATAATTTGTAGCTTTCAAGGCTTCATTATGCTTCTTAATCTCCTTGTATCTGGAAAAAATGTTTGGCTATTGTGTGGCCATTTCGGATGAGGAAGACATAGGTGACTGTGTGATTTCTTCAACATTAGGAAAAGGAGTGACTCAGAAACCTATTAAGACCACTATGGCTTGATCTCGGGTCTCATTTTCTTATGATGACTCTTCCTGAGTAGTGGATTTTGTGTCATATTTAATATCAATGACAATTTTGTCTTTAGGGTCAGGCTTTTCTCTTCTCTAGAATATTCAAAAATCCTATGATTCTAAATTTGTGGGGGGCATGCTTTCCCTTATCCTCTTGGTGTCCTTGTCCTTTGGAATTGGAGTATGCAGAGAAGTTTGGCTGATAATATTCTCTTCGGCCACCTGTAAAGTGTTTTCTGTCCATTTCTCCAAATTTGCATGTTATTATATCTCTGGTATGGGCCTATGTGCATAAGGAGTGGATTTTTGCTTAACTCTTAGTTAGAAATTATTCCTAGTGGGTGGTAGGACCATGTGAAAATGAGTTTAAACTTCATGTGCTTAAGTATTTTATCAACTTGTTTGTTTGCTGCCCCCGGTGTTTACAATATATGGCCCCACATATGCCTTTAACTTAAACTATGCTTTCTTATTGTTTGAGACAAAGTGAAAATAATCCATGTTAAGTATTTTTCTAATGTATTTGAGAGAAAAAATTCTCACTGGCACAAAATTTGGTAATCTATATGGAGGAAGTTCACACCCATAGATTCTGATCTTTGTATAATTATGGTATAAATACTAGTCTCCAACTTTTGCCTGTTCGGTGAGATGCAGGACCTTTTTCAATCTCTAGCGAAATCCTCTGTATAACATCACTACTGAGTAGACAGAAGGATTTATGTAGAAGCTCATCCACAAAATTGTGAATGAATAATCCTCTCATTTTCTTCTAACTAAAGAATTCCAGTGAATGACTGATAATGGGGTACCCTGATAATCTATTTTCTGTAATTGGATCTTCAACCTGTCTGCTTGGTAAAATAGCATCAAATATTCTAAAATTTAGTGGTTTTTGAACGCACCTTCAGCTTTAAACTTCATAAACTACTCATGAAGGATATTTGATAAAAATTGAGTGTAATTGAATAAAATTGAAGGCTTTTTTCAAACTTTGAAAGTTGATAGAAATCCTAAGACAACCTCATTTACCCACTAGTCCGAATGATAACCTAACAGGTAGGTAACAATAGAGATTACCTTCCTTGTCATTTCTGGAAAAAGGAGCCAAAGTAAGGAGGGTTTCTTCTAGGTAATTCAGAGTTTTCAGGTAGGAAACATTCAAATATAAGGGCTCTTTGTGAAAAAGTAAGTTTTTGGTATATCACTATAAGAGCGTTAGTTGAAAAAGGATGTAGAGAGGCTTAAGGATTGACTTGAAGGGCTTGGCAGATACTCTCTGGGGTTATTGAGAATAAAACTTAATTATTTTGGGCCATAATTGCTTTATGGTTCAGAAGGTATCTCGTATGACACCAAGTGACAAATTTAAGGAAGAAATGGGTTTGGGGGAAAACATACTACGGCAAGAGGGATTCCCAAATATCGAAATCATCAATGTTATCTAAAAAAATTTGGTTTGCCCAATTTTTGAGCTCGTACAGGTCAAATTCACACTGAGTCTCAACTAGTTTGTATTATGTATAAATTAATGGAGACCTATCTATATCTGGCATGAGAGGGATCATTCATATTTCCTCATCTTTCTTCCCATTTCCCTTATGCGATGAAATTTTCAATTTCAAAGGAACACTTAAGGAATGACGTTACCAAATTATTTTATGATAGAAATTGCAGAGGGGGATGACTTGCAGATTTTGCTGGTAACTTCAAAAAACTTCAAACTATACCTACACAATTCAAATGACCGTGGACAGGGAAAATTTGCATGTTATTGAAAGATTCTTATAACAGGATTCACGGGGGTGGAAAAAGAGTTATTACCATTTTTGGAGCGGGGTATTAATTAGGAATGCATCCATTGGTGGGAGATATTAATTGTCCAACATTCATTTGTTGTTGGTGGCTGTTTTGAATGGTAACAGTCAAATTACATGGAGGTAAGGTGGAGTGGATGGTGAGATGAATGATAGGTGGTGTGAGAAGATGGTACTAGTAGCATTTAAACTAGCACACCTTATGGGCTCATATATATATATATATATATATATATATATATATATATATATATATATATATATATATATATATATATATATATATAGATAGATAGATAGATATATTGTGTGTGTGTGTGTGTATGTATATGTATATGTATATGTATATATATATATATATATATATATATATATATATATATATTTCATTTCTTTCTTTTTCATATATATTATTTTCAAATTCCCCTTTTTATTTTTCTTTCTCTTTGTATTATTTTTTCTTCTTTCTCTATTATTTTCCTTTTCTATTTCTCTTTTTATAGGCTAAAGATTTTAAAATAAAAAATAATTTTTACAATATCCCTTTGGGATAAATGGCTAAATCACCATACTAGAATACTATATTTATAGGACCCTAACACCTCAGACAAGGATAACTACCCTGTGCCATCTTTTGAGTAAATATTGCAGAAAAAATTGGGGTTATAGAAGTTTTCTTTGTTAGAAGGATATTCAGATTATAACCAAGTTCTAGTCTCGGAGCTTGATAGACTCAAAACTACATTCCACACCAAGTGGGGCACGCTCACATTTCAAATAATTCCATTTGGTCTAGTCAATGCTTGTGTGACATTTGATAACACCATGGATATTGCATTCTGCGGGACTCATCGGGTATAGCATAATGGTCTATCTTGACGATGTCACGGTGTTTTCCAAGAAGAGATCCAACCACTTGCGGTGCCATTAGAAGACAATTTTCGAGCGATGTCGCAAATACTGGATATCCCTAATCTTGAAAAAGAGCATTTTCGAATTGTTTGAGGGTAATATCTTGGGCCATATTATCGCAAAGAGTAGGATTAAAGTAAGCCTGGAATGGGTCAAATCCATCACACAGATTCCCTTCCTAGTGAACAAGAAATCTATGCAGTCCTTCCTAGGAAAGATTAATTTCCTTCGTAAGTTTATCTCTGATTATTCTTAGATTGTTAAACCCATACAGGAGATGGTGAAGAAGGACATGATATAAAAATGATATAAAAGGAAAAATGACGTACTCTCCCATATTGAGAAAGCCATTACAGAAGCAGCCACTTTGTATAGCCCATATTTCATTAAATATTTTCTCCTCTACACCCTGGCTTTCGATACTTATTTTGCCACAATGCTTACTTAGAAGGATGATTAGAACAATGAACAACCAATATCATCCATGAGTGCCAACCTTCAGGGACCCAAACTCAACCTCCACGCCATTGATAAGAAGGAATACACAATTTATAAGGTGGTGAAGCACTTCTGACCCCATCTCTTAAAGAATCATTACATTATCTTTGTCCTCCACCTATCAGTTAAATCACTATTTGTTCAGCAAAAGATGGGTGAGAGAAGATCAAAATGGATGACAAGCTTATAGGAGTATGAATTAGTCAAGCTAGTTCATACAATCAAGGGTCACGATCTTTGTTAGTTAGCAGAAAAAGTAGTAGATGCAAAAGAATAAGACTCTTCTCATTAGGAGCATGAAATCAAAATATACAATGTTGAGCAAGGTCCTCCCATTACCATTGCGAACTCTTGGTACAAGTATATGTGGTAGTATCTCTAGTGCAAAACTTTTCCCTGTCATTTATCTGCATGGTAGAAGAGGGTGCTTAGAATCAAATCATTATATTATCATTTGTTGCATGGGGTGCTTTTTAGGAAGCACCATAATGGAGTCTTTCTCAGATGCTTGGAAGCACATGATTCAGAGAAAGTACTATGTGATCTTCATGATGGACCAGCTGGGGGACACTTTGCAGGTAACACAATCGCGCACATGTTATGCGGGTCAGTTTTTATTGGCTCACATTATTCAAAGATTCTCACGCCTATGCCCACAAGTGTTTTCTGTTTCAATGGTGTGTCAGAAGAGGAAAGGGGTCAGCCACCCTGTTGAATCCTGTTGCAGTGGAAGAACCACTTCAACAATGGGGCTTAGATTTGGTTGGTGAAATTTTTCCACACTCATCAAATCAACATTGCTACAGCCTCATTTCTACAAACTACTTTATATAATGGAAAGAAGTAGTTCTAGTAAAACAAGTGAATGATCAGGAAGTCATCTGCTTCCTTAAGAAGAAAATCATATCGAGGTTCGACATTCCAACTTCACTTGTTTTTTACAATGAACCATATTTATCATCATAAAATTATATTCTTTTGCATTAAAAAATGGAATTATATTGAGAAACTAATCAAACTACTATATGCAAGGAAATGGTCTTGCTGATTCTACAAACAAAAACCTCATTCACATTATCAAGAAGACCATTTTCTCTGAACAAAGGAACTGACAATCTGCTTTGGTGAATTCATTATGGGATGACTGAGTCACATCAAAACCTTCTTTAAACACCTTGCCCTACTTCCTAGTGTACGAAAAAGAGGCCATCCTACCCTCGAACATCTACTTTCCTGTCCTTCAACTTTCACAAGAATCTCAGGGCAAGCCATGCTTATTGGTTCAACATAGGATACACACTCTTCACAAGATGCGGGAAGAAAGGAAAAAGGCAAAAGAAAAATTTTCAACTCACCAAAGTTGTATCAAGAGGTGGTTTGACAATAATTCTGTTGGGAAGAATTAGTTCAATGTGGTTGACTGAGTCTTGAAGTGGGACAAAGCCCACGAGGACAATGGCAAATGCACTAAGTTATAATCCATGTGGATCATACCATTCACTATACATGAAAATCTTCACCAACACACATTTCATTTGCAATCACTAGACAGGAAGATTGGCTATCTTATTGTTAATTTCCAAGACCTAAAACATTATTTTCAATGATGATTTGGGGTTATGCCTTGCCCTATGTACATAGTTTCTCTTATTGCTTTTTTTTTTGTTGGTCTTATATTTTTTTCATTTTTGTAATTAAGCATTGTGTGTGAACATGTTTTATGGATTCTTTGAATGTGGTTTAATTGAAAATAGTCTTGTGACATGACAACATTTGACTAACTTTCATCCTCCTTCCTTGTTTTGGGTCACATCTTTTGGTCGATGAAGCTCCGAAGGAAAACACAATCCATGTATAAGGAGAGTTTTGATTAAACCATGATCCTTGTCTCTATTATGGAAACCTCATGCCACAATTGGTTTTTATGTTTCAATGTTTTCACACTTATCCACTTAGTAGATGAGGAAAAGGGGACAAATATAAATGAGAAGACCTAAATGAGAGGTCTCTATATGATTATCTGAAGGAATAACCTCTCCTACTCTCAAAAATTTTGGATCCCTCTTCCGCCCATAAAATTAATAAGTGTTGATGCATAGTCCTCTTAAAATATATAAATAAAGGCGAAAGAAGAGAAGGGCTTCCTACACAGAGCAGTGAAGCAAGCAACTTCGCTGAGGTATTTTCCAGGCTCTCTGGCATCAGAGCAATGTTTGTGTTTCTGTAGTGACTCCACAGGGGTACTGTCCATGCCTATTGGGAGTAGAGCAACACCAGAGATGAAAATCTATAATCTAAAAATTTAAATCTCGTGAAATTCACTACGCTTTCAAATTCAAAACATTGCGATCTGGTTGAATATTATGTTGTGTTCAACCAAGAATGGAACAAAGGGGACCATGTTAGTCATATGGTAAGTGAAGAATCCAAATTGATTTGAGCGATGAATCAATAGTCCCTGAAGAACTGAGATCCTACAAAAAATATTTGACCGGGAAAGAGAAGTTGAAATGCCACCAGTGTGTCTCCAAGTGTTGTGGATGCTACAACACCCTCAAAATTTTAGGTTGTACCAAATTTTGGAGCCTAACTTGATCTTTCATTTTTTCATCGCCAACATTGAAGTCCATTCCATGTATTTTATTTAGTGTTTTGGTCCCTCTTGAAAGAAAGGAAAAATGTCATCGTCTCACATGATAGCTATCACATAATGTGTAGAAGCTTGCTTTTGTTGTTTCAAGGGGTCATATTTCTGCGAATGAGTTTATCTAAGCATGTAAACATCCATTGCATTCATTCCTAAATTTTTAAGCATTGTCACACAAGTGTCATCACGGTCGTCACAAAGTGTATCTTTGGTGTCACACTTGTCATAAGTCATTAAAAATTTGTCGCACTGAGGGAAATGTGCAGCTCATGTGTCACGGATGATCTATGTTTTTGTTTCGTCAAGTGTTCTAAGTGTGTGGTCACAGTCAAGTCATGTCACTAAACACATCAGTTCACTGATCCCACACTTAGCTATTTTTCATTAATTTCCTATCAAGTTAGCGTCATCTGGCCTTCCCCAATTGTGTTGCGCAGTTCCAACCCTCAGGCTGTAGCCTAATCCCTTTGAACTGTGCAATGCATAGTTCTTGCCTCCTAGGACTTCGTACTACACAATTCTAGTCCTCAACACCATACATTGGCCCCAAAAATTGCATAATCCATCCCCCATCCTAGCCTCAACTACACATTGTGTAGTATTTGAGCTCAAGCTCAGACCTTGATCTATTGAACTACACAATTGCGTAGTTATCTAACCTCCTTTTTGCCCCAGAATAGCGCAGTAGGTTGAACCAATATCCATCCCCTCAACCTATCACACTTATTTCCCATACCCCACAGTTTCCTTCCTAAGTCTAGCATGGACTACACATTGCATAGTATCAAGGCTCAAGCTTCACTTTTGAGCTCCTGAGTTGTGCAATTGCACAATCACTGAGCCTCTCTCCTAGCTCACAACCTAGTTCTAACTCATTTAGTGTATTGACATGTGCCATCTTAGACTAGGGTTTTATCTTATTGATGTCATCTCGTCATGAGTGAATTGTAAATGTAGGTATTGTATCATACCATGACAAGATGATGAAGAAGAAGATGGAGGAGGGAAACATGTTGAAAGACACCTATGTAACTAATTATGCAAGTTGATCAATCAAAAGTAGACAAAAGGGACGTGATTTTGCGAGCACATCTCAAGACTTGATATCATTGAAGATACCTTACCTCTAAGAAATAAGGAGGTGGATAGAAGAGCATCCTCAAAGAAGACATGTAGCAAGAAACAACAGAAGTGGCTTGACATTTCCATGTCATCAAGGAGTCCATGTCAGCAGTGTCATGTCATGTCATGTCATGAGTTGTCATATGCCACATCATCATGGTGGATTATGTAATTATCTATTCAAAATATATTATAAAGTGTAAGTCAAATGAACACATTCAGAATACGAAGAGTTATGTAAAGTTGAAAAGTCATTGGAAGTCAACGAATCATGAGGGTAGTGAAAGGGTCACCAGGCAGGTGAAGCATCACCTCATTGGTTATAAATACACCATCGTTGTACGAGTAAAGTAAGTTTCACCTTGGTTCCTCATGTAAATCATTAGAGAGACAAGGTAGTTCTTTTAGGGAGCAAGGAGTGGCTGTAATGATCCACTATTGGAGGTAGTGGTGTTCATTATATACATGTGTCTTGGATATTTTACTTAATATCAGAAGCCTCATGGCTAACATGTTCTTCTTCCATGGATTATGAATATTTGTAAGACTATTCTTTGGATGTTTGTAACTCATGTTGGATTTCATTTGTGCTAAAGTAGTTGAACTATTTTGGCTATTTTAGTGCTTATCATATTGGTAATTTGTTGTAATGGTCACTATTTTTGTAAGATATTTGTGGACTATTCCATTGGATATTAGAAATATCTCTCTTGTTGATTGGTTGTGCTGACCTGTTAAACACACACATGGCAGAATGAGTATGAAAGATAAAACATGATAGTACATTTATTATTATCAAATAATATACATTTATAGTACACTGTGTGACCATTGGGTTCTACATCCCAAGGTCTCTTGGACTTCCTTAGTCTATTTGGCTTCCACACTAACCCATAGAGGATTAGGTGTCCAACATTCCCCCCTTAATCTAAAGGGTTATGTATGAGTCCAAGAAGAGAGCTGTAATACAAAATGTGAAAAAATGCATGGCAACACTAGGTTGAATGTGCTCTCTGAAAAGTTGGTATAAAGGGTGGTGGTTTAAGGATGACCATGAACGCTGGAATGCTTAGTGCAGTTCCTGGAACTCTTCCAATTCCGGCATGAAGCTCAAGTCTTCTGCTAGAGGAAGTGTTCCTGATGTTTTGAAGAGGTAAACCTTCAACCATGAAAGGGAGGTCTCACCCTGCATAAAAGGGAGAACTTCAACCTGAAAAGGGAAGTCTCAACCTGTGATGGTTTAAGGATGACCAACAACTCTGGAATGCTTAATGCAATTCCTAGAACTCTTTTGAAACTGGCAAGAAGTTGAAGTCTTCTGCTAGAGGAAGTGTCCCCAATTTTATTCCTGGAACTCTTCCGAAACTGGCAAGAAGCTGAAGTCTTCTGCTAGAGGAAGTGTGCCAAATTAACCACTGAAGGCATGCTCAGGGGCATCTTTGTCCCTGGCTACAACTCTGAAACTGGTGCGGCAGGTTGTGGCTCAAGATCGCTGGATGTGGCTTTGAATCTTGTAGATGACCATCATTTCCCCCCTATCAGATACAAGGTGAGATGATGGAGAAAAATCAACTGCAAGAATATTCAATACTCTTGAAAAAGTTCTGACATGTGACTGAAATATCTTCTTGGTTGTTGATGTGCGTTACCAAGAAGCGATCCATCCAAGATGAATCTTTGTTCTTGCAGGAGGTTTTTTTTTTAAGCATCTGTTTGAAGAATGACTGGTTTTATGACAGTTCTTACATGGATGAAGATCAAAACAATGATCTTTCAGATGGTCAACTCGGTCACAGTGTTGGCATTTCACAATATGCTGCTATGGAAGATGGGCAGAATATGGAACAGCTGGGGTGAGCTGTCATGAGGAGCAGGCGAAGATGAACCGTCCTGAAGAAATCCAACACTTTGAAATTGGATTGGTTTGGAGTAGTCTGGAACATGAAAGGACACGTCCTTGTCATATCCAAGACTAGTTCTGTGCTTGTTGTGGACAAGTTCTTCCCAAGGTGTGATGACCGACTTGGGAAGTGCAGACTGAATTTCTGCATCTGCATGTACAACTGATGCTTTATTGGGCACTATATCTGAATGAACTCGTTGCTTATGGGAGTCTGTTTCAATGTTATAAATAGAAACAAGTTCATAATGATGACTCATCTGTTTTAATTCTTCTTGTTGAAGCTGAGATTCAAGCTCTAAAAATTCAATCTTGTCATGTAAATCTTGTAAACCACTATGAATATCGGTGAGAAAATCCTTGCTGATTTTGATTGTATTATCCATAGTAGAGAGTATTAGATTGTCCAATGACTCTAATATTGCACCAATTGGACCCATTTTTTTTTAACCTCAAAAAATAGTAAAACAATGAGGATCTCAACACACTCCAAACTCTAATACAAAGCTAAGACAAAGAATCTCTCAATAGTCTCCACTCTCCAAATTAGTTCAAATATCAAAAACCCCACATGCTGTAACTCTTCTGCTAAACTAAACATGATGTCCATAAATAATAATTTCACTACACAAGATATTGGCTGCACCAGTCCTTTTTGAGTCTAGCCCAATTTTTTTTTTACATAAAAGGTGGCTTACAAACCTGTACATAATCTCATAAACTGCAAAGTTAAAAGCACATAAGAAGCACCTTACATTTGCCAATTCTGAAATGGTTGATGATGAAGTGTTCACCCTCGAAACCCTGGGGGTGAAACTTTGTTACAAGTTTTTCCAAAACAAGTGCTTACAATATCATCAATTTCTTCATATAAAATAAGAAAGACTGTAGTGAATGGCAGCACTCAAAAAACACTTATCCTAAGTACAAAAACATAGCACATTCAGGAGGCCATCACTGATAAGTGTCTCTTGTGGTGTCTCTGTCAGCCCTTATACGAAATAATCATCTTTTCTCCACAAAATGAAACTATTGATCTTCAGTTCAGCAATAAGAAATGAATTAGCTTGCTCGAGATCTAAGAGGTCAAACAGTGTAGACACAACGTATATATACCAAAACAGTATTTAAAAGCAATGCATATATATATCAAAACAATAGCTATGAAAGCAGTGCATAGATCTCTGCCTTTGGCCTTGACATCTGTTGGGGTTGAAGATAGACACAATCACCGACTATGAAAACCTGTCTGGATCCATCAGGCGATTTGATAGCTTCCTTGGTAGGCGTTCATTGATTTTCATTCTTACATCTCAGAGGCAACATTGTAGGTTTCTCATGTTGGTGTAGGTTTATTACTGGCTGGTTTATGTAGGATGTGAATATTGTTTTTTTTAGAAGGATATACGAATACATTTCAAGCCATCAGAAATCCTTATATGCATAGAACATAAGCGTGGAGGAGATCGTAAATACCAACCACATTAAATATTATTTCGTAATATCAAATATATCTATGGTTATATTTTCACGCAATGAAAGATAAAGGTCCAAGATATCCACAAATCGAGGTGTATTCCTAATGTTTTTCTGACACGACTTTCTCATCCAGTGGTTCGGATCTCCTCTTCTCTAAGATGTAGTGGCTTTTTCATCTCTCACATTCCTCGCCTTCATGCATTTTGCAGCGAGATACATCACCGACCTTCCTCACCTCATCTTAATGCATTTTGTAGTGCAAATTAGCCCTACCTCTCCTGAAGCAGTTCTTTTTGGTGGCCTCGATGCTTTTTTGGTGGCCTCGATCTAGCCTCGACCCTTTGTAACTCTCTTGAATATAATGAAACCTATGGAAGAAAGCACCATTATCACCATGACTGCTATTACCTTAATCATCGTCACTATTATCATGTTACAGTGAGGCTATGACTGTCACATCCAGCTGAAGCATTCGTTCCACACTCCCATTCTTCAAGGTCATAGCAATGCTTCGTTTCAGTGCAACTTCGTTGTGAGTGGCCTATCAACGTGTTGATGCGATGCAATGATTTTCAGTCAATTACTTGCTGTGGGTGAATGCCAAGAGATCATCAAGGAATGCAGCTGCAGTGATGGGAGCGTTCACCATGGAGGAAGGTGTGAGATGGGGTATGGCCGAGGTGAGCAGCGTAGCGTGGGAGGAGGTGAATGGGCTACCTGAATAGTCCAACTACAAGAAAAGTGTTAATTCTGAAACGGCATGTGCACAGTGAAACGGATAATGGATTTTAGGAATCTATCATAGAAATGATAAGAAAGATCTATTATTCATTGAGGATAGAGCAAGAAATATTCCTCTCTATAGTCATAAGAATAGGTCTGTGCAGTACAGAGGAATGACAAAACTGAGGGACACTACCTCTGTCAGAACCCACAAGGAGGAGAGTAGTCCAAGTACTTCAATAGATGTTGAATTCCACCCTCTGATACCACCGTCCGATGCATGCTTTCATGGTCTGATGTCAAGTGTTGTAGATAGTCAGAAGAATATTCTTTGGATAGGGAAGTGCTTCCAGAATGGAGCAAATTTATCGGGATAGAAATGACAAAAATGGCACAAATAACACTGAGTGAAGGTGGTTTCTCTGGTAACGCAAGCTGATATAAAACATTTGAATTTGCAGACCTAGGACGCCAATTTTACTATTTCAGGATTATGGGTAGAGGTGTAGGACTGACATGGACATAAAGGCCATATAAAAACAAGTGGCTCACACTTGAGTAGGGCAGGAGATCACCCGCTCTAATACCATGTTAAACACACACATGGTAGAAAGAGTATGAAAGATAAAACATGAGAGTACATTTATTATTATCAAATGATATACATTTATAGTACATTATGTGACCGTTGGGTTCTACATGCCAAGGTCTCTTGGACTTCCTTAGTCTATTTGGCTTCCACACTAACCCATAGAGGATTAGGTGTCCAACATGGCCATTGCATCTTTGTGGACTATTCCGCTAGATTTTAGATGGATGTTTCTTGGTTACGTGTGTCTCTACTAGGGTGGTACTATTACCTCTCTCTTACAGCCTCACTTCCTTTTCTCCCTCTGTGGTAGAAGAACCTTGACACACTTACAACCAAACACTCACTAGGCACACTTTATTTTCGAAGGCACATTTGTATTCCTCTCTCTTGCTGACAATTAGAGGCAAGACAAATATTTAAGAAATTGATAACCAAGCGGTATTCCAGATGGGGCTCCTATCTAAAACTGTGTGAATTCTAGCTATTACCACATATCAAGAAGTGCCCTTGAATGTTGACAAGTCCAACACCATCAACAAAATAAAAATAAAAAATCACTTTTTTTTTTTTCAATTTCTCCACACATTATTGTGTTTGATAGTGAAGCGCATTGACACGTTTATAAAAAAGGTTCACTGAAATTTCCTGGGTGGAAAAGTGTTTCAATTCATTAACATGATACATTTCTTTATTATTTCCGAAATTCTAAAATGACGTGATTAATTTTTTTAACGCGATGGTGTTGTCTCTACTTAAAATCATAAGTTCTCTTATACAAAATCAAGAAATACAGTGCAGTTTTTATATCAGGAAATAGGTTCATAGTGGTGTTTTTTCTTTTAAAGCATCAGTGTGCTTTGCTCTGATAAGTGTGCCAATTTGGTTTAAAAGTTATTTGAAATTTTAATTTCACATAAAATGTAATATTAATATCAAATTATCCTTTAGAATGCATCCACATGAATTACAATAGTTCACAGTATGCATTTTCTGCTTAAAATTGCGTTATTGTTGAAAAATGGTTTTAAAACTATATTGAAATTCATATTCTGGTTGTTTTTTTGTCGACATTAATTTTGGATAAGCACACAAATTTTTATTTTTGATTTTTCTCAAATGCAGGGAAAAAATCTCAATAATATCTGCAAATGGCTAATTCTTCAAATTCTAGCTTGTTCCATATTGTTGATAAACATCCTTCATGGAGTTCTCCATTTTCATCTCCAGTAAGTTTATGTTTTATTTATATTTTCATTATCTAATTGAATTTTATCTTTTTAATCCATGTCAATTTGAATAAAAATGTATCCAAATTTGCAAGAACGTGATTTAGAATCGAGTTCATATGTAGAAAATATTACTCCATATTATTTTCAAATACATCAGAAGATCTTATTAGGAGAAACATATCACAAGAAGTTGGTAGATGAAAATGGGAAGCCTCTTCACCTTGCTAATTGGAACATGGAATCTTCCAGCCACACTCCTAGATCAACTATGGTATTCATTATTTGGTATAATGTAATTTCAACAAACCAATTCCATTGAAGTGCTTACTTATATCACTTGTATTGTACTAACAACATTCAATATTTTTTCAAATTAGGATTCTAGTGATGATGAGAAACCCACCTACCATATTCTAGAGCACCTCACTACCATGTCAACTTGAGAGAACAATGCATTAAGAGAAAGGATCAAAGAGGAAGCATACAAATAATGGTTGAATTGACCACCTATTCAATTCCAACTACATCCAAATTCACCAATTAGGAATGACTACAATAATAATATTTCTTCATCACAGGTTGGCAAGGCAGGAGGCAATCAAATGGACGTTGGTATAGATCATTACTTACGGGATACAACTGTCATGGAGGTAATTTTGTTAGATTCATTACCAAATGTTGAGCTAGGGGTTGATGGTCATATCACTAATACCTTATTTGAAGCCTAAAATCTGCTTCCACCACCCCTCTCTTTGGAATTTGTGGCAAATCAAACTCTACTCGGCTGGAGACAGGTGTAGAAAATCTGTGTAGCTTAACCTGATAATGAAATATAAATCAAAGAAGAATACTATGACCTACTTCTACTATCAATTTACATAAGTGTAAAGATTGAGTTGAACAATATAACCAAAAGAAGAAGAATCAATGGCACAATACACATGAAAATACTTTGGGGAAAGCCTCAGATAAAAACCCCACACTATTGTATTATCATACATGGTGGAAATACATAGGAATTATACAAAGCCTTAGCTCTCACAGCTAGCCAGCTCTTAGTACAATCCTCACATGCAATCTTGGCTTTTCTCTATCCTTCCTCTCTGCCCTTCAAGCTCCTATTTCCTTGTCCTATTCCTTGTGGATGATTATCCTTCTACCAAGTGGAAAACCAATCCTTCAAAACTGCTCAATCCTCAAGGATAAATCCTTGACTGCATGCATGAGTTTTCTCCATGAGAAAACACATGAAATTGATAGTACATTGTCCTTGAACATTTATCTCAACTCGGTCTCTCTCAGAATATTCATGCATGAGTTTCTGATGAGGGAATCTTCAGTTAACTGGAACAGCACTAGTTGAGTGCATTAATGCATCAACTGACTGTTAACTCACTATTAGTTCCTCAAATAGCTTGGAACTAATTTAACTGGACTTAAATCAATAAACTCAATTAACTAATTACAACTCAAATATAACTCAATCTTATCTCCTTAATTTAAGGGATAACTCTTGCATGACTTCAGAAAGACTTCTAACTTGAATTTCTCCAACTAATTAATTTAAAATTAATTAATTAATCATTTCAATGTAGCTATTAAGACTAAATTCGATTTTAATTCACAATTTAATTCGAGGACAAATTAAATTATAATATTCTTGTTGCCATATTTCAACACTCCCTCTCAATAAGAAAGGGATTATCTGTCACCTGGATCTTGTCTCTATGGAACTCGAATTTACACTTCAACAATGACTTTGTCAAAATGTCAGCATCTTGCTTCTCTGTCAAAATATACTGCAGCAACAAGATCCTCTTGATATGTGAAAACCCACGGGAAAAAATCCTGCTTATGCTTCTCAACACTACCATCAGTAGCTTGCTTCACCTTGTAAAGCCAACAGGAACTCACAACTGACTTGTTCTCCCGTCTTGGAACCATGTCCAAAACATTGTTACGAACTATAAAATCATACTCCTCCAGCATAACATCAACCAAAATCGACTACTGCATTGCTTCCTCAAAGGAAGATGGCTCGATCTCAACACATTCCCTAGCAAGGGCCATGTATCCAATGTACCTATCAGGTGACCTCCTATGTCTGCGCTGAGAAGATGGTGCTCCCACATTCTCTCTCGCACCCTCCAACAATCTATCAGCTTCTCTTGTGCACTTCAGTACATCTCTAGAAGTCTCTGCTTGAGTGGATATCTCCACTCCCAGAGCCTCTGCATGCGGCTGCTCTGCACTAGTCTCAAGCTCCTCCTCCTTAGGAACCAACAGTTCCTCCACAGACTGTAGTTGGAGCTCCCTCTCAAGGTAAGCTTGCATGGCCTTCTGCTCATCAAACTTGAGATCTCTGTGAACCACTATCCTCCAATTGGTAGGCAAGTACACCCGATAGTTGTGAGGTGTATCAGTGTACCCCACAAATATCCCCAAATATGCTCTCGTTTCAAGCTTCTTCCGTGCATCCTTTGTCACATGGAAATATACCAATGAACCAAAGGTCCTGAAGCGACCCACATCTAGTCTCTTAACGGAGAAAGCTTCCTCTAGTGTCTTCATCCCAGGTATGTGATGTGGGCTTCTATTCTACAAATAGACCGATGTGTTGCATGCCTCAGCCCACAAGTGAAGTAGTAGGCCTTGGTCATGTAGCATTTCCCGTGCTGCCCCTATAATAGTTATGTTCTTCCTCTCGGCCACCCCATTCTGCTGTGGGTTATGAGGTGCCGTCAACTCTCGTTTAATTCATTCTGCTGCAGAGAAGTCCTTAAAATCTTGAGATACATATTCTTCACCATTGTCGCTTCTCAAGGCCTTGATATTATTCCCTGACTCTTTCTTGACCAAAGCTTTGAACTCACAAAACTTTTTGAAAGTTTGGTCTTTCTTCTGCATGAAATAAATCCAGAATTTACAAGAATTGCCATCAAAGAAAATCACATAATACCTTTGCTTTGCTATGGATGCCATCTAGAATGGTCCAGACAAATCAGTATGAACTCGCTCTAAGATAGCCTTTGCTCGACTGTCTCGATGATGAAAGGAAGACTTGGTGTACTTTCCCAAGGTACAACCTTTGCATGTGTCAACTTGCTCAAGTTTACCTTTGGGAAGTCTTGTAGATATCTATTGCATTACCTTCAAAGCCTCATGATGCAAATGGCCCAATCTCATGTTCCACAACTCACCAATGTCTTGGCTTTACACCAACTCTGCTTTCATACTCAATGTTGCACAATCATCTACCCCTAGTTTATAGAGATTCTTTAGCCGAATCCCTATCCTCTTGGTTTAACCCATGTCTATGTGTCTTAGGAACACCTTTCCTTTACTGAAGACAACATCGTAGCATTTGTCTTCCAACATCGCCACTGATACCAAGTTCTTCATCAGTCCAGGCACATACATCACATCTATCAAGGTGAGAGGAGCTCCATGCTCCCTCTGAAAAGCAACCATGCCCAATCCTGAAACACTATACCTTCCTTCGTCACCCATCTCTATGCACATCTTGAGGTCTTTCTCCTCCAAGGAACTGAATAAATTTTTATCACCGGTCATGTGGAATGAGACTCCACTATCAAGATACCATACACAACCCATCATTGATGACACCATGCATGTGATGAGGGTAAAGTCCATTTCAAACTGAAATGCTAATGCCTCACCTTCCGATCCTTCCGAGGATCCCTTCTTGGACTTCTTCGATCGGCAATTAATCGCATAATGTCCCATATTTTGATAATTAAAGCATCTTACTTTAGACATTTCACCGTTCTTACCTCCATGAGAAGAATTCGATTTGAAATGGGAAGGCTTCCCTTCCCTTTCCTTGGCTTACTTGCTAAGGCCAAATTTCTTCATCATCATTCTTGGATGAAGAACCATCTAGTGTGCTCCTCTTGATCTCCTCCTGCATAAGATCTGACTGTAGTCATTCGCAATCCGACAGTTTTTCCCTTCCATTCAGAGTGTCCTGGTAGCTATTCAAACTCTTTGGAAGGCCAATGAGAGCGAGGCTCACCATATCATCATCGGCAGTAGTTATTGCCACACTAACAAGCTCATCTCTGCAGGTGGTGAGCTTGTTCAGATATGTGGAAATAATATCGCCCTTCTCCATCTTGATTCTTCGAAGCTTATCCTTGAGCGCCAATTTCCTCTGGTCACTACTGTTCTGGTAGAGGTCCTTAAATGTCTTCCACATTGAAAATGGAGTATCCTTGTATTGTGGCTAGCAACAACCCCCATTCTTATTTAGTGTTATTCCTAATACTAAATATGTGGGGACCCTTAGTTAAAAATTTAAAAATCAATTAGTGCTTAAATTTACTTTCCTAATAAAACTTACCATCATAAACATAGGAAGACCCCATTGAAAAATCTAAAAATATAAGTTCTATGATAAGGTAAGACAACAATATTTCCTTAGGAAATATCGCATCGCAAAAGGATAACAGGATACCTCCTTACAAGCCGAATTCTATCATTGCGAGATCGCGACACGCGATAATAAACAAATATTGCATCGCATACATCAAATACAACTTACATTGAAACACCTTAAAATTGCCGATATACGATGACACATATCGCAAATCGCATTTTGTAGAAAACAGATTAACAAAGATTGTCATATATGACATTCCTGCGATATTGCGATAATGCAATATTGCGACAATTCAATATTGCGATAGAGCGGCAATGTGATATTGCGATTTCACGATAGAGCGGCAATGCGATATTGCAATTTCGTAAGCTATCAACTTTGCGATGTTGTGACTCTTCGATGTTGCGATCTGTGATATTGCGAAGCAAATCGCAAAATCAAAAAATCACAGATCTTTCGGGCTCGTGGTTCAAAAAAGTATTTTCCATAAACCAACACTTGGTTATGTGCTTTAATGCTAATAAATAAGTTAGTTGCTAGTTATTAATGGAATATGGTTTCATGCTTATCGAAAAATCATTTCACGTAAGGTGGTATATTTTATACGTCTTCGGCATTTAAAACTTTCCCATCACCCTTCCTTATCATTATTTTCACTTTACTTGTGAATTGTAGGAACGAAGAACAGAGAACGATACAAAGCAATACGCAGGATATTATGGGAAAGAAAAGCAAAGCTCTGAGCTCTGAAGAGAAATAAATGTCGCCCTTGTATATAGACACAACCTGTAACAGAGAAACCGATATTGCTACGTGGGAAGGCATGTATAATCTACTTGAGGAGGAGAATCCCAGAGTTATGGAAGTTACTGCTATTGCGGGCTCACATAGTTCTTCTGAAGCATCCATCACAGAGCTAGCTTGTTCATTCTTACACTGGATAGCAGCAAGGCCCAGTATTCTCCCATGCACGGACATGGTTAAATGGATAGTGGACAATGTTGATATTAGAAATAGACAGTTTAAGAGTCAGGGTCAAGAGCTTACGGAATCATTATTTTTACAAATTTTTGAGCTCTATATCCGCTAAAAGAAAAAAGAGCAAAAGGAAAAAAACTTATCAAGGAAGCTCGGATCAAGAAACAGAGGCAGTTTTCGAGGCACGATCGCTGAGAAAAAATTCTCGAAAAGGAAAGCTTCTAATTGCTCAGTCACCTGCAAACCCCAAAAAATTGCAAGAAAGCAACGATAGAGACAGACTGGAAATAGGAAGCTCAAGAAAAGGCAGAAGCAATCCAAGGTTTAACCAAGTTGAACTGGGATTATTACTGGGCATACTTGGTAAAGCCACATAGCTAGTGGATGACTCTCAAGTGTATCATCAATTTTTCCGAGAAGATGGCACCAGCTCTTGCCAATTATGTTTTCTCAACTTAGCTAAAATTGGAAGTTTGCTAGTTGACTCTTCTCAAACAGATGCTGAATGTGTGTGATTTTAAGGAGAAAATAAAGAAGTAGTTTTAATTTTAGTTTTATTTTTGTTTTATTTTGCCTAAAATGAGGACGATCATTTAAACCGCATACTACATTTTTGTAATAAGTTATTTTTAGATTTAGTTAGTAGTGTTTAAACCCTTCTCATGCATTTAGAGAAGGGTCCTAAAATTTGTCAAAAACTTATCCCTAGAACATGCACTTTTGTACCCTCTGAGGAGGTTTTGATGAATGAATAGAACAGGATTTATTGATATTTGCATTTCATATTTTCTACGGAAGTTGCACTTTTGTACTCTTAGTGGATATTAGATCAAGAAGAGATAAATCATTATCGCTTGAAGCTCATGAGTACGACTAGTTATAAATGGTACTTCTATCTCTTAACTATTTCTGCCTTTGTGTTAAAGTGATATTCATGTTCAGTTGTTTGTACATTGATGCATGAATGCCTGAGTTATCATTTGGCACTTTTGTATGGTGATAGCTATTTATTTATGCTTGATGTATGAGTAGCTTATTATGCGATATGTTTTCCACAATTATTTTGTCTAACTTTCTATACGAAGTGGTTCATCCTTATTGAATTATTTTCTCATAACAATTGAATGATGTTTATTACCAGTTGTTATTTGAAATCATTTTAGATCGCATAATGGAAAGATTACACCCCGTGTTAGTGTAGACTTAGATATTTCTGCTTATCAGAATACAATTTCCTTATTATTAGATTAGAGTTAGAATAAAAGTATTCCATTTAGAAACTGTTAGAAAGATAAATATCAATTCTTCACATACACAGACATAGATTGGGAAACTGGTCCCATATCCCCAGTCGGACCCACTATACGAAGAGGAAAAGGAGCTGCTAACCAAGGTCCGGACCGGGTGGGTATCCCCCTTGTTGTAGACCTAATTTTTGGGGCTTCAACATATTTGGCACTAGAAGGAGGGCCGAACTGTGAATGGAAAGTAAATCTAAATCTAAATACCATTCTGAAAGTAAATCGCCCTCACAATCTCCCCAGACTTCTCCATTGCATTTAGAATCTTTAAATCCAGAGTCAAAAGTCGTTGGAACAATAGTCGCTGCTACAAACCCTAACATTTCAGAACATTCTACTATTGAACCTCCTGAAGTTGTATCTTTGATTCACAAACTTCAACGATTTTCTATATCTCCCCAAAAATCTAATAAATATCAAGGCAGCATGACTTCGCAATATAACCCTGCTCATCCTCTTACCAGATTAAAGAGCGAAAAGTTTAGTGTTCAGCCAACCGAGTTACCTCTACCTACAAGGAAAAGAGCAAGGAAGTCTCCTAAAGTGTCCTATAGCGAGACTCTTTCATCATCATCATCCACCTCAACCTCTTCACCGCGAAGTCAACCATCCACTCCTCCACTTCATATCATTGTCCATCAGCCCACTGGAACTTCCACAACTCCTTCTCAACCGTCTGGAGTCGTAATATCATCATCTTCTCAACCACATGGATCATCTTCTGCACTTTCCTCTGTTAGTAGTTCAGTGATGGCCCAATCTCCATAGAATAACCCAGGGGCAGTCTTAATGCTTGCACCCTTGAGTCAGCTACCTGCCCATCCTAAAAAATAGCTGCCTAAGTTTAATCCTGAGGCAGGCATGCTAGCGGAAGAACATATAAATAACTTTATGCTATCCATAAATCTCAATGGAGTTACCAGCGAAAACGCTATTGTTTGACTTTTACCTTATACTCTACAAGGAACAGCCGGATCATGGTATTTCTCATTACCATCTAGATCTATTGCTAGTCGGGATATCTTCCAAGAACAATTCCTGACCATGTTTGGTAATGACAGGTCTACGACGACACTGATCAACGACTTGTCTAACCTTAGGGCCGAGCCAGGAAAACTTATTAAAGATTTCAATTTACATTTCAATAAAATATTAAACAAAATTCCTATTGCTTCCCAGCCTAGTGAAGAAGTGTGAAATGAATGGTACATCACTGCTTTACCATCAAACATAGCAATCTTCGTTGATAGAGCTAACAAAACAATCTTAGTTGAAAATATGAAAGAAGCAATAGCAGTACAGAAACGTATTATGGCCCTATAAAATAAAAACGCGATAGAAGAATGAAAATCTAAGAAGGTTTCTTTCAAAGAAGATCCCAAGAAAAAACAATCAAAAGATCCATTCTATTTAGAAGGATTACAAAAAGTTTTGAAGACCATGTCTAACGAGATGGTTGACATTAAGAAACAAGTGGCAGAAAATTCTTCTAAAAGGCCATACAGGCCTTTTAAAAGAAATCCTTCAACCAATTCCAAACCCCCTAACGCTATTACAAATGCTGAATCAGAAGAAGAAGAAGAGGAAATCACTACTAAAGAACATACCAATGAAGAAGAAGTTGTAGAGTTACAAGGCATGTGGGATTTCATCCTCCCAGATGAAGAGGATCAAGAGGCATTACCGGTTAGTACTCGTAGCAGAAATCAACTTGATCCTCCTCAACCTACACCTCAGCCAAAGAGCGAAAGCTTGATGACTAAGGATAAAGTCACAACCAAGAAAACATCACCTAAAGCGACTCAAACCAGCCCAGTCCAAACAGACACATCAACTCCATCTAAAAATGTTAATCGTTTCAGATGAAATGGAGTATAATATCATAGAAGACATGAAAAAGATCAAGGCCAATATTACTTTTTTTGAATTAAGCAAGTTAAAACACCAGCAAAAGGTACTTTTGAAAGAATTTCATGCTGTACCAATTGCACCTTTACCAGCTGTTGTAATCTCTCAAGCTTCCCATGACATGGAAAGACCTCCAACTAATGCGATTAATAAAGTTGATCCAAACGATATCGCCTTAATTGGAGGAAGATCGAGATCTCATACTCCCCCATTTCTCCTTACTTATGAAATTTTTAATAAAAATGTGCATAATTGCTTAGTGGATTCTGGAGCTTCATCGAATATTTTACCAAGATCAATATGTGAAAAATTGAACATTCAACCACAAAGATCGATCACAAGTCGAAGTGATTGGCGAATTAAATCAGGTTACCATAAGGTTGTCATTGAACCCAAAGGTATGTCAAGTTATCAACATTTTAGTTGTTGATATTCCGGAATTTTATGGCTTAATTCTTAGCAGAGATTGGTCAGAAAAGCTTCATAGATACTTTGCAACTGACTGGTCGCACATGTGGCTCCCTTACAACGGTAAACCAAATCAGATAAAAGTTGAGCGGGAAAGACATCAGAAATACATAGTAACAGAGCTAGAGGGAGAAAATGAACCAATAGCATATAATTCTAACGTCATTGGCAACTATTGAGTAGATTCTTTCCTAGGAAATTTTAATGCTCATACTTCACCTTACTTAGAACATTCTGTTTTATCCCAAGTAGAAAATTTCTCTCAAACAGATAGTTCTAAATGTATTAATTTTATAGATAGTCCTGTAAATAAATCTTTATTTTGGAAATTATTTTTTGATGGTTCTAAGTCTAACGAAGGAGCAGGAGCAGGATGTGTGTTAATAAGTCCAGAGGGAGATAAAACTATGCTAACTTGCAAACTCAAATTTGATTGCACCAACAATACAGCAGAATACGAGGCTTTAGTCCAAGGGTTGTACAAAGCAATCGGATTAGACATCAAATACCTTCAAGTTTTCAGAGATTCTAAAATTGTAATTAGACAGGTACGTAATACTATACACTGTTTATCAGGTCATTTAAAACATTACCAATCTTTAGTTCAAGATCTAACTAAACACTTTATAGCATTTAATATTTCATCAATTCCTAGACTCTAGAATGCTAGCGCAGACCTCTTAGCCAACGTAGCTTCCAAGCTCATTCCTTAAGAAGATTTTAGCCCTCACCGATTTTCAATTGAGTTAATTTTTAGACCATCTATTCCTGATAACATTACCAATTGGAGGATTTTCAACGACGATCCTGATATCGTGAGTTTCCTCACATCTGAAGGATCTTACACCAATCAAATAATTGATGAAGACCAAGATGACCAACAATTGCAACAGGATAGTACTAACAATGCTATACCTAAATCAGTAGTCAAATAAGAAGACCTTTATTACTTGAAAGATTGATTCAAAAGATCTACCAATTCAAAACTCCAAAGCTCAACTTTGAATTATGAATTAGTAAATCTAGGAACTGATGCCAAACCACAGAATATCAACCTAGTCCTTGGCGTAGCCCCTGAAGGAAAATTAGTGTATATTCGTCTCTTGAGACAATACAAAAGTGTCTTTGCTTGGAATTATGATGAACTCAAAACATACGACACCTCCATCATCCAACATACTATTCCAATGATCGATAATGAAAAATATGTCCAACAAAAGTTGAGAAAGATCCATCCCAATCTAGAAAACCAGATCAAAACTAAACTTAATAAGTTATTGAAAGCCAAAATAATTTTTCCCGTTAGACATTCTAAATGGGTCTCCAATATGGTACCTATTAGAAAGAAAAATGAAGATATTAGAATCTGCATTGACTTTCAAAATCTTAACAATGCCTGCCAAAAGGATAATTTTCCTTTGCCCCCCATGGAACAAATACTGCAAGCAGTCGCGGGCTCAGAATTAATGTCATTCTTGGATGGATTCTTAGGATACAATCAAGCGTTGGTACATCCCGATGATCAATTAAAAACTACATTCAGAACTAAATGGGGCACATACGCATATCAAAAGGTTCCATTTGGTTTGATTAACGCGGGTGCCACATTTCAGAGAGCCATGGACATCGCATTCAAGGGGTTAGTTAATAAATCAGTGGTAACCTATTTGGATGATATAACTGTGTATTCCAAGAGACGAAACAACCATCTCAAAGATTTAAAACAAAACATCCAACGTTGTTTAAGTTATGGGATTTCACTTAACCCGAAAAAATCCTTTTTCGCATTAAGTAAAGGAAAACTTCTCAGATTCATAGTGTCAAAATCTGGGATTCACATTGATCCTGACAGAATCAAGGAGATTTCCACAGTACCCCTACCTCACAACAAGAAAGCCATGCAATCTTTCCTTGGCTAGATTAACTTTGTAAAGAGATTTGTTCCAGACTTTTCAAGAATTGCGTCTCCTTTACAAGCAATGATTAAAAAGAACGCAAACTTTAAATGGGGCCAAGATGAATATGAGGCATTCAATCTAATCAAGCAAGCAATTATTAATGCTCCATCTTTAGCAACTCCAAATTTTTCCGACACTTTTATTTTGTATGCATTTGCCTCGGATAGGTCATATGCTCTGATACTCACTCAAGCAAATCAAGAAAAGGTGGAAGCCCCAATTTCTTTTTTTAGTTCCAATTTACAAGGAGCTAAGTTGAATTATTCAGATGAGGAGAAACAAGCTTATGTTGTTTTTAAAGAAATTGAATATTTCAGAACTTTTTTACTCAAAACACATACCAAAATCATAGTACCATTTTCAGCGATAGGAAATCTTCTAGTGCAGAAGGATGTGGGTGAGAAAAGGGCCAATTGGGTTACTGTCTTACAGGAATATGACGTAGAAATCAAACCAGCAAGTATTATAAAAGGTCAAGGCTTTTGCAAAATGCTAGCCGGAGCATCGCTAATGTTCGAAAAACCATCTACAGAGGTACAAGTGTACGAGGTAAGCCTAAACGATGTTGAGTCATTATACGCTGATATTATTTATTATCTAAAGAATGGATATGCTCCTTCAAACTTCGATCATTCCAAGAAAAGAGCTCTAAGGTTAAATTCCAAACAATATCATCTCGTGAATGATGTTATTTTTAGAATAAATTATGACTCTTTTCTCCTTAGATGTCTCGAGAAATCTGAAGCTGAAAAAGTCTTGCAGGAACTCCACAGTGGGCTAGCAGTGGACACTACGCTGGAGACACTACGGCTCATAAAATCTTACGCGTAGGCTATTACTGGCCCACATTATTCAAATATGCGCATAACTATGTAAGGAAATGTCAAGTCTGTCAAATCGCTGCTGGGAGACAAAAGAAACCATCCTTGCCACTGCAACTAGTTAACATTGAACAGCCTTTCGATTAGTGGGGATTGGACGTAATAGGTGAGATCATTCCTCACTCTTCTAAACAGCATAGATATATCCTTACAACAACAGATTGCTTTACTAAATGGGTAGATGCAGTTCCACTCAAGACAGCGAATGCTGAAAATATAATTTTCATATATCACTTCATAATCACCAGGTTTGGGCTACCTTCCGCTTTAATGTTTGATAATGCATTATATTTTTCTAGTAATGCAATGATTGAATTTTCACTCAAAAGGGGTTTCAAGCTTAAATACTCTGCCAATTATTACCCACAACGCAATGGGTTAGTTGAATCTACAAATAAGAATTTAATCAGAATCATTAAGCGAACCATTGACCAAAATCATAAAAATTGGCATAAGTCTTTAATATATGCTTTATGGGCAGATCGAATAACGCAAAAAGCCTCTATCGGCACTTCTCCCTTTAATTTAGTTTATGGGAAAGAAGTGGTTCTTCCAACTCATTTGGCAATTCCCTCTTTAGCCTTGGTTCAATATATTGATGAAGCACGAAATTCTTCCTTACAACTAAGGCAGATAGAATTAATTAAGTTCGAAGAACAACGAGAACGGGCTAAGATAACTCACACTCATCACCAAGCATTAGTGAAGGTTTCTTTTGATTCGAACATGATATCCAAAAAAGATTTTCAGATGGGAGATCTCATTTTAAAATGGGACAAGGCTCATGAGGAAAAATGGAAACATACAAAATTTCAAAGAATGTGGCTTGGTCCTTTTCAAATCATAGAAGTCATAGGTCTGTCTACTTTCATGTTATAGGATTTAACAGGCAAAAAGGATTCTTTACCTGTTAATGGTCAGATCCTCAAAAAAAAATTTCTATAGAAGATCTTTCTTCTATTTTTATAGATTAGTTGTTTTTCTTTTTCATAATAAAACCAGTTGTAGATGGTTACATTTGAGATTCATGAAAAATACAGAAATTCTCTTTTAGATTTTGTTTTTTTTCACTTGTATAAATAGAATTCTATCTAAAAAATTGATCATTACTATTGAAAGATACAGTTAAAAACTCTAGACCTAGAAATGATACTAGTTTCAACTGTATAAACTTTGACAAAAATTACCTTTAGTTAGAAATTGTTTTATTTCAGTCCAATGAAAGGTATCAATAACAAAAATGAAGATTCTCTGTAGAAAATTTCTTTCCAAAAACTCTATCATTGTCATCGAGAGTTGTCTTAAGGAAACAATGACTTCCTCCCCGCCTAGGAAACTATAATATTCAGAGAATGATCCAAAGATACACTTTAACTTAAAGACTAAGAGGTCTCATCACTAGCCGACTTATCATGATCATAGATATTATAGCTTGCTAACTTTGCCAATACTGCATACCACAATAGGGCAATGACTCAAGATTGTTGCAATCAAAAGACAAGGGGTCTCATCATGAGCCAGATCGTTCAACAAAGTTAATAAATTAGTGAATGACTATGTCATGAATTGGCTACCAAACCAAGACATTGTTCTTTAAGGATAAAAAGGAAAATGAAAGAGAAAAGTGTGGAAATGAATTTTTCTTTGAAAGTTGTAAATTTCTCTAAGTAGGATACAGGATCATTGTTGGGTAACAGGTAACCCTGTCGAAGCTATAAACACTTGTTGGCCACAGAGGCTCTACCCATGACAAATGAGCATATTTAAAACTGATTTGCAGAGAAGACTTTTTTTTAATCTTTATAAACCAAGTAATGACTGATGTAGATACAAAGACTAGCTTGAGGGAGTAAATAATCAAAGTTGGAAAAAAGAAGAAACAAAATATAATTAATAGGCAAAACCATAATGTACTTAGTCTTTTTATAGTAAAGTTTAATTTTCTGGAAATTTTTTTGTTTTGGGAGTTTTGAAAATTCAAAAGAGTAGCAGAGATAACTCGTTCTTCCAAGTGACTCGCCAATTGTTGTGGCCACCAACAACCCCCCTTTTTATTTATTCTTATTCCTAATACTAAGTAAGTGGGGACCCTTAGTTAAAAATTTAAAAATCAATTAGTGCTTAAATTTCCTTTCCTAAAAAAACTTACCATCATAAACTTAGGAAGACCCCCTTGAAAAATCTAAAAATCTAAGTTTTATGATAAGGTAAGAGAAAAATCTTTCCTTAGGAAATATCGCATCGCAAAAGGATAATAGGATACCTCCTTACAAACTGAATTCTATCATTGCGAGATCGTGATACGCGATAATAAACAAATATCGCATCGCATACATCAAATACAACTTACATTGAAACACCTTAAAATTTCCGATATGTAATGACACATATCGCAAATCGCATTTTGTAGAAAACAGATTAACAAAGATTGTCATATATGACGTTCCTGCGATATTGCGATAATGCGATATTGCGACAATGCGATATTGCGATAGAGCGGCAATGCGATATTGCGATTTCGCGATAGAGTGGCAATGCGATATTGCGATTTCGCTAGCTATCAACTTTGCGATGTTGTGACTCTGCGATGTTGTGATCTGTGATATTGTGAAGCAAATCGCAAAATCGCTTCATCAAAGACCTTTCAGGCTTGTGGTTCAAAAAAGTATTTTCCATAAACCGACACTTGGTTATGCGCTTTAATGCTAATAAATAAGTTAGTTTCCAGTTATTAATGGAATATGGTTTCGTGCTTATCGAAAAATAATTTCACGTAAGGTGGTATATTTTATATGTCTTCAGCATTTAAAACTTTCCCATCACCCTTCCTTATCATTATTTTCACTTCACTTGTGAATTGCAAGAACAGAGAACAGAGAACGATACAAAGCAATACGCAGGATATTATGGGAAAGAAAAGCAAAGCTTCGAGCTCTGAAGAGAAAGAAATGGCGCCCTTGTATACAGACATAGCCTGTAACAGAGACGCTAATATTGCTACATGGGAAGGCATGTATAATATACTTGAGGAGGAGAATCCCGGAGTAATGGAAGTCACTGCTACTGCGGGCTCACATAGTTCTTCTTAAGTATCCATCACAGAGCTAGCTTGTTCATTCTTACATTGGATAGCAGCAAGGCCCAGAATTCTACCATACACAGACATGGTTAAATGGATACTGGACAATGTTGATATCAAAAATAGACAGTTTAAGAGTCAGGGTCAAGAGCTTACGGAATCATTATTTTTACAAATTTTTGAGATTTATATCCACTAAAAGAAAAAAGTGCAAAAGCTGAAAAATGCATCAAGGAATCTCAGATCAAGAAATGGAAGCAGTTTCTGAGGCACGATCCTGAGAAAAAATTCTCGAAAAGGAAAGCTTTTGATTGCTCAGTCACCTGCAAACCCCAAAAAATTGCAAGAAAGCAATGATAGAGATAGACTGGAAATAGGAAGCTCAAGAAAAGGCAGAAGCAATCCAAGGTTTAACCAAGTTGAACTGGGATTATTACTGGGCATACTTGGTAAAGCCACATAGCCAGTGGATGACTCTCAAGTGTATCATCAATTCTGATGAGAAGATGGCCCCAGCTCTTGCCGATTTTGTTTTCTCATCTCAGCTAAAATCGGGAGTTGGCCAACCGACTCTTCTCAAACAGATGCTGAATGCGTGCGATTTCAAGGAGCAAATACAGACGTAGTTTTAATTTTAGTTTTAATTTTGTTTTATTTTTCCTAAAATTAGGACGGTCATTTAAACCACATCCTACATTTTTGTAATAAGTTAATTTTAGATTTAGTTAGTAGTATTTAAATCATTCTCATGCATTTAGAGAAGGGTCCCAAAATTTGTCAAAAACTTATCCCCAGAACATGCACTTCTGTACCCTCGGAGGAGGTTTTGATGAATGAATGGAACAAGATTTATTGATATTTTCATTTGATATCTGCTACTGATGTTTCACTTTTGTACTCTTAGTGGATATTAGATTAAGAAGAGATAAATCATTATCGCTTGAAGCTCATGAGTAGGACTAGTTATAAATGGTACTTCTATCTCTTAACAATTTTTGCCTTTGTGTTAAAGTGATATTCATGTTCAGTTGTTTATATATTGATGCATGAATGCCTGAGTTATCATTTGGCACTTTTGTACGGTGATAGCTATTTATTTATGCTTGATGTATGAGTAGCTTATTATGCGATATGTTTTCGACAATTGTTTCATCTAACTTTTTATATGAAGCGGTTCATCCTTATTGAATTCTTTTCTCATAACAGTTGAATTATCTTTATTACTAGTTGTTATTTGAAATCATTTTAGATCACATAACGGAAAGATTACACCGCGTATTAGTGCAGACTTAGATATTTTTGCTTATTAGAATACAATTTCCTTATTATTAGATTAGAGTTAGAATAAAATTATTCCATTTAGAAACTGTTAGAAAGAGAAATATCAATCCTTCACATACACAAACACATAGATTGGGAAACTGGTCGCATATCCCCAGTTGGACCCACTATACCAAACGGAAAAGGAGCTGCTAACCAAGGTCCGGATCGGGTGGGTATCCCCCTTGTTGTAGACCTGATTTTCGGGGCTTCAACACCTTCCCATGGAGACTCGAGGCAATATGGTCTCGAACTCCCTCAATGATGAACCGTGTCACCTTTGCCACGCACTTCTTCCACTCAGCCAACTCTTGTGCATTAGTTGAAGCTAGCTTTGGGATTTCTTGATCAATGAATTCCTTCAAGCCATTGTCTTCTAATACATCCTCCATTTTATCTTTCCATGCTATGTAATTCAAGCTACCTTCCAAGGCATAATCGAGTCTCAAGCCATAGAACACCATTGGCCAACCCTGAAGTATGATATGAATTCGATTTGTACCTGCAACCCCGAACTTGAAACTTCAAATTCTCTTCTCAGTATGTTGTTAAAAACTCTGATACCATGTAGAAAATTTGTACAAATATAGCTCTGATACCATTTAGAAAATCTATCTAGGTTAACCCGATAATGGAATATAAATCAAAGAAAAATACCATAACCTACTTCTACTATCAATTTGTGGAAGCTTAAAGATCGAGCTGAACAATACAACCAGAAGTAGAAGAATCAATGGCACAATACACATGAAAATACTTTGGGAAAACCCTGAGCTAAAACCCCCACACTATTGTATTATCATACATGGTGGAAATACATAGGAATTATACAAAGCCTTAGCTCTAATTTCTAGCCAGCTCTCAGTACAATCCCCATAGATGCTCACAGGAAATCTTGGCTTCTCTCCAACCTTACTCTCTGCCCTCCAAGCTCCTATTTCCTTGCGTTGTTCCTTGTGGATGATTATCCTTTTACCAAGTGGAAAACCACTCTGTCAAAACTGCACAATCCTCAAGGATAAATCGTTGATTGCATGCATGTGTTTTCTCCATGAGAAGACACATGCAAATGATAGTAGACTGTCCTTTAACATTTATCTCAACTCGGTCTTTCTCAGAATAGACATGCATGAGTTTTTGATGAGGGAATCTTCAGTTAACTGGAGTATCACTAGTTGAGTGCATTAATGCATCAACTGACTGTTAACTCACTATTAGTTCCTCAAACAGTTTGGAACTAATTTAACTGGACTTAAATTAGTAAACTGAGTTAACTAATTACAACTCAAATATAACTCAATCTTATCTCCTTAGTTAAAGGATAACCCTTGCATGACTTCAGAGAGACTTCTAACTTGAATTTCTCCAACTAATTAATTTAAAATTAATTTATTAATTATTTCCAAGTAGTTGTGAAGACTAAATTCGATTTTAATTCACAGTTTAATTCAAGGAAAAATTAAATTGGAATATTATTTTTTCCATATTTCAACAACAACAATGTTGCTATACAACGTGAAATAAAAGTTTGGCATGACGAATGCAATTTTCTTGGCAATATTGACGTAATTGACTTCATGCATGATCGATCAAGTTCCTTATATTTTTTCACACAATCAAATTTAAAAATGGTTGATTTTATGAATGTTAAATGTTGACATTGTACAATTATATTTCCCATGAAATGCAACATATTCAAATATAAGGTTCTTTCAAGTGATAATGTATTGTCAGGTAGTTGAAAAGAGGCAACGAAGTTGTTGAATATGTTGGTTGTTGAGTACATATCATATCATGCATGTCTGAATGATTCTATATAGAGGAGAATATGAAGACTAAGAGGTATGTTTGAAATGTGGGCATGACAGGTACAATAATTCAAAGAAAAAGGTAAGTCACATCGTCATCCTCATAAGATATTGAGGGACCTCCCTATAATCCCAAGGATACAAAGACACTTTTGTTGAAAATTATTAGCTATGTTGTAGGGATGGCACACCTCACACAAAAGTGAGTCAAGAGTTATGTGAATCCAAATAGATTCAATAGCCATGAAGCTTATCGAGGATACATGGCCTGGAAAATTCAAGGATGAAGTATGAGGTTATACTACTCAGCATAACCATGGATGACGTCAACCCATATTCCCTCCAAAACACCAACTATTATCTTTTTCTTGTAGTAGTGATCAATAAAAATATCCTCCCATGGTTGTACATGAAGAATAAACATCTTATGTTGGCTCTCATAGTCCTTAGTAGAAGACAAGTTAAGAATATGGGTGTCTACTTGCAACCATTGGTAGATGAATTGAAGTAATTATGGGAAGGGATACATGTATAAGATATATCAGTACCAGTCACAATAGAGAGGATTTTTACATTGTATGGCATATGTGCTTACACCATACACAGTTATTGTAACAACCACTGGTTAAAAGTTCATGTAATAAAAGTTAATAAAGGAAAAATAAGACCATGGTTAAGGGACACTTATTCCAAGATGAATGTTGGGAAAATATATCCTAGTGGGCATCAATGTATGTGTTTATGGATAAGGTAAATTGGCAAAGGAAATGACTAAGGCATTAGAAAGGAAAAAACATATTTTGGCACATTTATTTATGAAAATAAAGGAAAGAAGGGGAAAAGAAAGGTGAAAGGTCATAGGTTTCATGTGAAGGAAATTGAAGGAAAATAATGGAAAATGAAGAAAATAGAAGCCTCATTGATAAATATCCTTCTGAGGGTCAGTTCATGGCTTTTGGTCAGTTCAGTTTTGGAGATCACTCATTATCCTCTCTCTCTCACACTATTTGACACTTAGTGTTCTCTTGGAGCATTCTATCTTTGGAGAAAGGAATGGAAAATAAAGCAAAGGAATGGACAAGGAAAGGAATGCAAAAACAAGAAAAGGAAGGATAATGAAAATAAAGGAAATAAAATATCAAGCAAGGAGGAGTAGGATCAAGGAATCTCAGTTGAAATACTTGCAAGTAAAACATTACATGTGTGATTTCCTAGCTATCAGTGGCATGGATTTTGCTGGGTTATGGTAGTGGTTTTCATCCTTGCCTTTCCTTTTTCCAAATATCCATGGTGTGATGGGATTGTTTCTTGGTTCTGAGCTTTGGAATTATCCAATGGTTTTGGAATCTGGGATGAAGGTCGTCTCAGGAATATTCCCAAAGTCATAGGAATCCCTTGACTGGTTTTGGTGGGATACACGATAAATCCTGAGGGTGGTGTCTCACTTTAGGGCCTAGTGATTCGGTGTAAATTGTGATAAAGCCTAAGAGTGAAGGGGATAGAAAATTCCTCAAGGATAATGATGGAGTCAGGAGGAATTCCAAGCTTGGTTTGGTTTTGTGGTCTGAGTGCCGTTTTTGGTGAGGGTTTAACCTCTGCATTCCCTTGGTTGTTTTTTGATTGGTTTATCCATGATACCCCACATTCATGCTTGGAATATGGCATGAGGGTGACTGATTGAAAGAAGGATTTGGTTCAGCCATGTCTATGGTCAGATGGTACATGGAAGTCATGAACCGAGTCAACTATTGCCTATGTTTAATACAAGCTAACTTATATTTATTTTGTACTTGTTATTATGTGGCATTAATGGTTGTTATCTCATTTTTATATAGATGATATAATGCTTGTTATAATCATGGTTATATGGCTAGTTATGGTCATGGTTATTCCATGTATTTACATGTAACTGAAATGATAATGGATACAAGACCTAATTGATGTCAAAACATTTAAGGGAAGAGGGTGGTGATACTTATTTTCAAGTCTCATATGAGTTATCAGTCATTTATGCTCCGTCTTGTATTCATTTCCTATTGATTGCATTGATTCCAAGTGTTTGATAGAATGTCAGTCCCAGTTGGGAATGGTTAGAGCTAGTCCTCGAGCTAGTTTTGGCTTGGAAGTCTTATTTTCATGTAAATTATGTATTTTGAAATCTATAGGGTTTCTGGGCAGTGACCTATATTTTTGTCTTCAAAAATGGAAAAAATACTAGAGTTGTAAGTATAGGTTTGAGGAGAAATGTCCTCAGATGCACGCATGCCTTGTTGTGCAAGCGTCTAAAGCCTCTCAAATGAACCCTTGTCCATATCAATAGAGCATCAAAAGTTTTAATGGTATAAAACTAAATGATACCCATGGACTGGTCATGGGGATGACTGGGAAGGCTTCTGGGAGTCTTGTAGTAGGTATAGAAGGTTTGTGTTGTGGTTTTCCATCGATTTCCATGTTTACTTATCATCACATGTTTACTCTGGTTGGACAGTTACTTGGGTAGATGTGGGAGGAGGGCATATCAGAGTGGTATTGGATCATGGTTCACCCCTCATACTGGATGGGTTGTGTGTTGGTCATGAATTCATCTCGGTTGCATATGTGTTTCTTGTGTTGTAAGACCGTGTGCTTGTTTTATTTGTATGGTATGGGTTATGGTTGCAGTGAGTTCGCCATGGGAAGGTGATGGTTTTGTTGTGGAGTGTGTCATCATGAGTGCATGGATGATTGTGCATTGTTTATGCATGTTAGTATTCACATGTGGTCAAGTTTTCAGTGATGTGGTGTTTGTTGTCATGCATGAGGTCATGGTATGTGTATTTGATATGGTCATGCATTGATGACTGGACTGTAGCTAGAATGATAGTTATATGCTTATGTGTTATATTTCTATATGGTATCATGATTATGTTATACATGTATCACATTGATTTGTTGATATTGTAGATGAGGTATGCTCCCTAAATTATGCTAAGGCATGTTGGTTTATTGTAATTTGGTTTAGCTCACATGATAAACCTTACAGGAAGTATATCAGAGATGACTAGTAATATGGTACACTATAGTTCTCGAGATTCTCCCTATGGATCAGATGATCAGCATGGTGTTGGGTAGCCTTCTGGCTTAACAGACACATTAAGAGGCTTGTAGGTAGAAATAAGGACTTTTAAGGAAGACAATTACAAAATCATATAGGAATAGGAGAAACAAGCATAGGTAAATGCAGTGATACTTCAGAGTTTGTTAGAATTGCAGCTAGAGGGACCACTTTGCATCACCCATGAGTATGACACAACTAATGGGTCAAATGGAAATAGGTATCCTAGTGGGTAGAGGTAAGATATAAACAACACAATTAGAGGTGGTGGATTATTGGATTCACCTGATAAGAGGACTGGTACATATGGGTATTATTATAGTTCCTCTTCTAGGGGACATAGCCGTAGTCATCATCGTCAGCATCCTTACAAGAAGGGTGAGTACTTTACTGAGGAGTTTAATAAACTAAAGGCACCTACATTCGATGGAGAGATGAAGAAGTCAGAAGATGTTGAGGCATGGTTGCTTGTGTTGAAGAAATTATTATGATTGCATAGTTATATAGAGAACATGAAAGAAAAGATGTCCCTTTGAGTCTTAAAGGGAAACCATATATTTGGTGGGAGGATGTGAAGAATGTTAAAGGTATTCGGGAGGGTGACTTGACTTGGAATGAGTTTGAGAGGATCTTAAAGAAGAAGTATTTTTCGGAATGGTACTATGATGATAGAGCTAAGGAGCTTTATGAGTTTGAGATAAGTTCCATGATAGATGATGAGTATACTAGCAGGTTCTTGGAACTGTTGGGATATGTTCCTAACCTCAAGGAGGAGAAGGCCAAGGTTTAGAGATTCATCAATGGATTTCGAGTAGCATACAAAGATCATATTGAGTTCGATGAGGCTAGATCATTGGAGAAGTCCATCTAAAAGCTAAAACATTGTTATGAGCAGTCAAACTGCAAAGTTAAGGCTAAGTGTGAGTTGAAATGAAATGAGAAAGTAAAAGGAAAATGGCCACCAAAGTGGGGAATACCTCAAGATGCATATGAAAAAGGAAATGTGGTCCCTTATAAGAAGTTCAATACAGTTGATAAGGGACATGGAGAAAAATAGACTAGAAGTGATGGTAGAGCAGCGTTGTAGTGTTGGATATGTTGCAAGAATCATCACAGGAGGGATTGTCCACAATATCAGGTTGGTAGAGCCCATATCTAGAGGGCTCAGGAGGCACATAAAATTGGGGATGTTCAAGTTACCAGATGGTTTTGGAATTTGGGGCGAAGGTGGTCTTAAGAAAATTCTCAAAGGCCTAGGAATCCCTTGATCGGTTTCAGTAGGATACACGGTAAAGCCTAAGGGTGGTGTCTCTGTTTAGGGTCTATGGATCCAGTGTGAATTGCGGTAAAGAATAAGAGACAAGAATATAGAAAATTCCTCAATGATAGTGATAGAGTCTGGAGGAATTTCAAGATAAATTTGGTTTTGTGATCTCCGTGCCAGTTCTGGTGAGATCATGGTTTGTTGAAGATGGAGGTGGTTTAACATTTGGATTCCCTTAGTTTTTTTTCACTTATTTATCCATGAGATCAGACATTCATGCTTGGAATATGGCACGAGTGTGACTGGATGAGAGAAGGATTTGGTTCAGCGATGTCTATGGTCGGGTGATGAAGTCTTGAACCTGGTCGGATCTTGCCTATGTTTAATAAAAGCTAAGTTCTCTTGCTCTTGTACTTGTTATTATGTGGCCTCAATGGTTGTTATCTCATTGTTATTTACATGTTTCAAGGATGGTTATAAGCACGGTTATATGGATGGTTATGGTCATGGTTATCTCATGTATTTACTTGTAACTGAAATGATAGTGAATGCAATAACTAATTTAAGTTAGAAAAGTTAAGGGAAGAGTGTGGTGATCCTTCTTTTCAAGTGTCATATGAGTTATTAGTCATTTATTCATTGTCTTATACTCATTTCCTGTAGATTGCATTGATGCCAAGTGTTTGACAGAATGTTAGTCCTAGTTGGGGATGGTTAGGCCTAGTCCTCAAGCTAGTCTTTTCTTGCAAGTCTTGTTGTCATGTAAATTATGGATTCTGAAAGATTTACGGATTTATGGGTAGTGACATGGAAAATAGGCTTAAAAACTGGCACAAATCCTGAATTCGCAGGCATAGGTCTGAGGAGAAAAGTCCCCAGACGCATGCATGCCTTATTGTGCCAGTGTTTGGAGCCTCTTAGATGCACCCTTGTCCATATCAAGGGAGCATCCAGGGGTTTGATTGTCTAAAACTCAGTGGGACCCAGGGACGGGTCATGGGGATGAATAGGAAGGCTTATGGGAGTACTATATCAGGTATAGGAGGTTTTTGTTGTGGGTATCTTTGCATTCCACCACTAGTATGAAATGTGAAATTAGTGACTAGGTGACTAAAAAATTTAGTCACCACAACTTTTCGATGTGAAATACTACCAAACATGAGCAATCTTAAGTGACCGAACTAAAAATGACTAACATAAATTATTAATTTAGTTGCGGGTTAAAATATGTGACTAGATAATAAGTAATAAAACTAAAAATGACTAACATGAACGACTAATTTAGTCTAAGAACAAAAATACAACTACCTAACAAGTACTACAATAATAAGAATCTACTTTTTATGTTTGTAATCTTAATTGGATCAAGCAATCTAAACTTACAAGCCATAGGGGATTGAAAGACTGTTAACAATTGGTTGAAAGGTTATCCTTCCTTAAACACTTCATCATCCTCACATGGTGTATAGGTGAGCCAACTTTGCATTATTTATCTATAATAATTTGTAATTTTTAAAATATATGTTTTAATAAAAAATTGTTTTATGTATTTTTTAAAAATCTATTTATTGAATCTAATTCGATCTAGTTCCAATTTGAAATTAATTTGAAGAGAAATTTTACTTTTTAAGACTATAATATCAAGTAAAAAATACTTTAATTTCATATTAAATTACATAGATCCATCTTAACTTCAGATCTATCAAGCGTCGAGAGGGATCCAATCTCTTGAGGTGCAAACTTTTATTTCTATTGCAAAACTTGAGGAAATGTTTGCACCTCGAGAGATTGGATCCCTCTCGCCACTTGATAGTTATAAGGTTAATATGGATATAGGTTGGTTATATAATACTATATAATATCTATATTTGTATTTAAGCCTGTCTATTATTCGCTCTCTCTCTCTCACCCCCCAAACATACACTCACTCTCTCTCCATGGATCCCTTGTCACCCCCTCTCTCTCTCCACCTTTCTCCCTCTATATTTTTCTTGTTCCCTCCCTCTCCTTCCCCCTCCAATTCCATATCTCTCTCCTCATCTCTATCTTCCTTCCTCTCTATCCCTTATCTCCCACCTCCCTCTATCTCTCCCCCCAAAATCACTCTCTCACTCTCTCTCTCTCTTTCGTCCAACTCTATCATTATCTCCTCCCTCCCTGTCCTTCTCCATCTCTATGTCTCCATCTCTCTCCCTTCCCCTTCTCTCCCTAAATCTATCCTCTACTCTTCTTTCTCTCCCCTCCTCTCCTCTCTCCCTCACTCTCTCTCCATCTCTCCCTTCTCACTCCTCTCTCTCTCTCCACCTCTATCTCTTTATGTCTTTGTTGTTTCCTCCCTCTCTCCCTCACTCCAAATCTCTCTCTCTCTCTCTCTCTCTCTCTCTCTCTCTCTCTCTCTCTCTCTCTCGCTCCCTCTCTCCCACCTCACTCTCTATCCCCCCATCACTCTCTCTTTCTCTCTCTCTCTACCCTCCAGCTTTTTCACTATCTCCCTCCCTCTCTCGGCCTCCTCCCCAACTCTCTCTTAAATTTGATCACATTCTATTGTGTTTAAGAAATTATCTAAATTAAAAAAAAACTTAATTGGTTGTAACATATTAAACCTATAATTTGGAACAGTCATGTAAAGGAAAATAAAATAATGAAAAACTTGAAAAAATCATGCACTTTATTTAATCTATTATAATTAGTCAACTTGCTTGTTCTCATCCCTTGGATCCTTAGCTAAGATGGATCTATGCCGGTTCTATATATATATATATATATATATATATATATATATATATAAAGAACCCACATAGATGCATCTTAGATTGATTTTATTAAAACCTTAATTGAATTTCTATGGGAATATTTCTAGTAGGTCTGAGGATAAAGGGTTTAGAGATATCTCAAATTGTAACATTTTCCCTTTTAGATTCAATTAAAATATGTTGTAAAATTAAATTAAAATAAAATATTTTTACTATGAAATAAGTTATGGTTTTTTGGCATGTGGTATTGATAAGCCATGGGATTCACCCATGGTATTTTAATAAATCCTATTTAAAAGTTTTTTTTAGAGATATCTCAAATTGTAACATTTTTCCTATTAGATTCAATTAAAATAAAGTAAAGTATTTTTACTATGAAATAAGTTATGGTTTTTCGGCATGTGGTATTGATAAGCCAAGCAATGGGATTCACCCATGGTATTGTAACAAATCCTATTTACAAGTTTTATCCATTGTACAATGATGGTGAATATCCATGGTTAACAATCTTGTCATATTGTTATAAAATATCTTGATTGTGAAATAATTTTTGTTTTTTGGGCATGTGGTATTGGTAATCCATGGTATTGTAACAAAGGCTATTTTTTACAAGTCAGTAATATCTGGTATAAAGTCTGGTAAAAGAGTAGATAGTCAATCTCTGTAACGAGATTTCTCATATGTATCTATGGCATCCATATAATAAAATTCCAGTCCAAATTTCCGTTGTGTGTTATAGGTCCTGTAAGAGATGGTATCAGAGCGAAGTATTGTTTGAGTTGATATTTTGATATGAGATATTGTTTGAGTGAAAAATTTTGCTTGAGTCCTGAATAGCGTTTGAGCTTGTTGTTGCCGGAGTTGGCGTTGGAGAGCGTTGAAGACGTTGGACGAGAATTTGCCGCAATTTCTCTTTCAGAAGAAGACCGCAATTCTTCTCATCATTTTCTGCAAGACTTTTGAACGGGTATTTATCTATTCTAAAATGGATGCTTCTAGACATTCTTCAGCTGAATCTTTTGAGTCTATTTTTGGATCTAAGCACTTTAGAACTATGAAAGATGAAGAAAAATCAAAATCTGCATTAGAAGGATTATGTAGATCTGAATCTACTTCTGGTAATTCTGTTGTCATAGAACAAGAAGAAACAGATCCCTCTATTAATTGGAAACTTCCACCAGTTTCTCCACATGATGTATATAGAAATTTATCCTCTTTTAACTTTCGTGCCCTTAGTCAAATCAAAATCAAAGAAAAATCCATCAAAGCAGATTTAACTTTGAATGCTATGTTAACTATATCTCTCTTGGAAGCCAAATATATCAAATCAGCTCTCAAAGCTGGTTATCAGTATGTCCATCTGGGGATGGTGAGGATAGGACTGAATGCATTACATAGAAAAGGACAAAAATCTTATGTGTTCTCAGCCCTATTTGACAATCGATGGACCACATTCACACAGGCTATGATAGGTGGCATTGAAACAAGCCTTGCTGAAGGCCCTGTACAGTATGATGTTTTTCCAGATTTTTCTGTTGCACTTGATGACCCAAATGTCCTGCAATGCCTAACCTTAGGTATCCAGACTGCTGGGTATGAAAATTTCAAAAGAAAATAAAAAAATTTGGCCATTTTTTATATTACTTGTGTTAGGTTCTATAATACAACAATCCCTGCTGTATTGCATACCCTTGATAAAGATGAAGGCCGAGTTACTCTTATCCAGTATGATTCATCTTGCAATCCAGTAGCACCAGTTTATGTCTCCAGAAATGATTTATGTCTGCCTGATGATTGGGTAACCAATTGGGGAAAACCCACAAAGAAACCTATTGCTGCTGCACAGTCAATAATAACAGAGATAGATGGAAAGGTTACCACACGATTTCCCAGAGTTAACACAGGTCAGCATGGTGGACCCTCTACTTCTGTCTCTGCAATCCCTACTACAATTAGTCAGTTACACCCTGGCCAGACTTCTGCACCCCCACAATTTGTAATTGATCAAGCAGTGTATGATTCTATCAAAAGATTGTTTTCACAGCAAAACCCATCTCAGCCTTTCAGTTCAGTCTGTGACCATCCACACTGCTCCAAGACTTTTTGTTAGTTTTCTTCAGAACCACCTACTCCACATGGGGAGTCATCAGACCGTCATACGATAAACATGATCAGATTTACTCCTCTGTCTGACTTTTCTCAAGAAAGTTACAAAAAGGTTGTAATTTTCAATCCACAAGAAGAGCTACTTGTACATACTGTATCCAGTTCTTCTACTTATGGTTTAGGTTATGTTGATTCTTCACCTATTCCTGAATACAGAAGAAATCCTATTGATAAAATTCCAAGGCATGTAGATATTCCTTCTGATTCAGAGATAATTGCCTTTCTAAAGATTTTTAAAGGAATCAGTCCATATGATCCTGATGATCAATGGAAAAAGAAAATGTTCAATTGAGAAATGTTTACACATGAAAAGGAACATTTGTATTTTGAAGAAGTAATGCTTCTTCCAAGAAATGATCGTCCTGCCTTCAACAGACAGAATGTTGAAAAATGGAAAGAATGGATGAAGGCAGAAAATCAATGGATATCATTCTATGAATGGTATTATCCTTCTACAAATATAATAGAACAATCCTTGATGAAACAATTCAGGAACCAGGCTAAACAGAAGAGAATCAAGGATCCAGAAAAATTTGTAGAAGAAAAGTTGAAAGAAAATCCAGTAGTAATCATCTCTTACAGGACCTATAACACACAGCGGAAATTTGAACTGGAATTTTATTATATGGATGCCATAGATACATATGAGAAATCTCCTTATAGAGATTGACTGTCTATGCTTTTACCGGACTTTATACCATCCTCAAGGAACAAGTATCACCGGAGGCTACCTGGTAATAGACAGACTCTACCTCAGAAATTACAAACAAACTCTCAGATTTTAATAATGGTTCAGCCACTTTAGGTTCTCATCAGTGCCGAGCACACTGATGCGCAGGCTTCCAAACCAGACTCTAAGACTTACCAAACTCTTCGTGGTGCAAGCAGATCAAACACAATTGTCCGCAGATGCAGAGTAGGAAAATTTTATGACTCTAACCTCAGACTCTCTCCCGACCCGAATGAATCTTACTTTGCAGCTAGCTCTTATTTATAAGCTCGAAGGGAACAAACATTCATGAGTGGGATTTGTACAGACTGATGACTCAAAACCAAAGTACTCAGACAAATCTGGGCGGGTCGCCGAAAGAAAGATTCGGGCATAGGACAATATCGTCCTATGTTATCTCATCCCTACTCTTTATCAGAGAGCCTGAGGCATGTGGGGACCGAATCTTTAGTACAAACAGTATTTACACAGAGGATATTCATGAGTGAACCCTCGAAAGACTTAAAATGACATAAGAGATGAGATTTGCAAATCTCAATCATATATAAAGTGGAGATTCCAGAGCGAGGGAATCCACGGAAGCTCGTCCGGCACCATAGTCGGCCAGAAAGACAACACTTAATCCATTGTATAGTATTCTATCTGCGGATGTGTATAATGCTGATATCTGAACCTTTCAATCAGAGAATTATTAAAGTACTGTACTCTTATTTCTTTCTCTGATTCCCACATTTGTGAACTGTTCCTATTAGGTGGTTCCATAAAGTTGATGGGTTGGAAAGGATTTGATGAGATGTCAACCTGATTGTGGAAATCTTCATAATTGGTGCTGGAAGATATCATCCTTGCCTTGTATTGATTTGTGACAAACCATCTGATATGACCGCAGCGTCGGATTGCTTGCAAGAAGGATAAATCATTTATGTCGGCAATGTCTTCAACACTCTTATATACTATCCCATTCATGTGGGATCTTGGTTCACTAAAACCAGGGATTTTAAGCATGTGTAAAGTATACGGCTTTATTACCAAGGCTGAGAGACCATAAATTTTCCACCATTCAATGAACCAATCTGGAGTAGGGTCTTCTTGTTCTAAGGCTTCTGCTGTCATACCTTCAAATATGAATGAAGACTGTATAGAATAGAATAAGTTGGTTGAGCAGTTTTGAAGGTTCATAGCTGTAAAGAAGCATTCCTTTTGTCTGTCAGGATCATAGTCTTCCCGATGAAGAGGATTATCAAACCTTCGGAGTGTAATATGGCAACTTGTCATTCGATCATCATCCTCATCATCTCTTTCGAGAGTATAGTGTATGCTGTCAATATATTCCAGATATTCTAAAGCTTCCACTGACTCTTGATTCATTTCATCCTGCATTGTTTCTGTCCAAAGATAAGGAATATCTTCACGATGCCTGATTTCTTTAATTGGATACCAATCTACATCATGGATAAGTAAAGGAATTTCAAGCATATAGCTTACCCAACCATTTGGTGTTTCTATTTCAACAGTACTCTCTCTTCTCCTGATATAATTGCAATGTAAGCTTAGGATTGAATGTTCAGATAGAAATTCCCTACTCAACATATCTGCAAAATTGTTCTTATCCCCTTTAACAAATTCAACTTCAAAATTATACTGGCTGAGCTGCATAATCCATCTGACCATAGCAGCATCTTCAAAATCACATTTATGAATGGCAAATTTTAAGGCTTGGCAGTCTGTTTTAACAGTGAATTTGGTATAGATAACAAAGTCTCTGAATTTTTCTATTCCCAAACAAACTGCTCTAAGTTCTTTCTTCAGGCTTGACCAATTCAATTGATTTTTGGCCCATAATCCAGATGCATATTGACAAATTTCAACCTCACCTTTGCTGCTAGGGTTCTTCTGGCACAAAACTGCTCCCCATCCTTCATAACTGGCATCTGTCATGATTATCTTTTCGCATTCTTCTCTGATAGGAGAGAGAGGCTGAATTTTTCTGACCTTTTCTTTTATTGTTCTGACTACCTGAGTGCAATCATTATTCCATGGAATTGGATCCTTCTGAAGCCTTTTGTTTAGCAGTTTCCTTTCTTGTGCACAATGCTTCAAAAACTTAGAAATGTAGTTCAAACTTCCCAAAAATCTTTGCAATTGTGTTTTATCTTTAATTTCATCAGGGAAGCGATCAATAAAACTTAGACTTCTTTGAATTACAGTATAGGATCCATACTAAATATTGTAACCCAAAAAGTCTATTATTGGCCGAAATAATTTCATCTTGGATTCTGATAATACTATACCCATGTCTTTGACCCTGTGAAGAAAGATTTTCAAATGTTTGATATGGTTAGCGATATTATCAGAATGAATTAGTAAATCATCAAGATATTTTTTCAACAAACTTTCCATTCCTTCGAAAGTTTCATCCATTATTCTCTGAAAGGCTGAAGGAGCATTGATCAGGCCGAATGGCATGATATTCCACTCATAATGTCCTTCTGGTATAGAGAATGTTGTATTCCATTTATCTTCTTCTTTGATTCCGACTTGCCAGAAACCAGATTTGAGATCAAATTTGGAAAATATCTTAGACTTTGATATCTGAGCAAGTATGGAAGAAGGCTTTGGCAAAGGATAGGCATCATAATCCAAAATGTTATTCAGACGTTTATAATTTACGACTAACCTTGGTTTTCCTCTGGCAATCTCAACATGCTTATTAACATAGAATGCAAAACATGCTATGGGGCTTTTACTTTTCCTGATGAGCCCTTTCTTTAAAAGATCCTTTATTTCTTCTTTGCAAAGCTTCATCTGTTCTTCATTCATTTCCACTGCTTTGGATCTTCTTAATTTTCCACTGAAATCTTTCTTGAGAGGAAGTCCTACTTCCTGTTTCCTAATATGCCAAAAATCATTTGGATCATCTGAACAACATTCTTTAAACTGAGCAGTAAGATTTGCTATTTCTGAAGAAAATTTTCCATCATCCAAGAGTTCTTCTGTTTTTAGCACTTCTCTCTTTATTTCCATTTTTGCCAGCAGATTTTCCATTCTTTCTATTCTCTTAATTCTAATTGGAGAATTAGAATTAATAAATGGAAAAAAGACTTCCTTATTATCAAAGTTGACAAAATATCCATACCTCTGAGTTTTTGTATCAAATTTTGCTCCATGCATACTAAAGTTCTGGAAAAATGGTGTCCCGAGGTACATTGCACAATCCAATCCTGGAACAACAGGACAAACCAAATGAACTCCAATTTTTTCTGTAAGCAGAACATCAATTTCTGCTTCATGCTTTGTGGGGATGTCACCACTTGCAGTGATTACCCTTGGGCATGTTGTTGGTCTTCTATGATGCATACCAACCACTGTATCACTTACAATATTTAACCTGGAACCAGTATCCATAAGAACTTTCCAGAATTCATACTGGTTTCCAATTTTTACCTTCATTTTGACACAATACATGACATCTCTATTCATGATATTGTATCCAAAATCTGTCCTTGCTATCTCTTCTTCTTCTCCTTCTTCTTTGTTATACTGCTGTTGAACTGGCCCAGAATGATAGGTCCAATTTTCTGTCTTTCCTGAAATAGGGTCTTGTGATGAAGAAACAAAAGGAGCTTGTGCATTTAATATCTTTAGGCTTAACTCATTGTGCCTTTCAACACATAATCTTCTGTTTTCTTTGATTGTTTTTCTCAATTCTTTTATTGCCTGATGTACTGCAGGCAAAGTTTGTGGCAAATCTTCTCCAAAATCTTCATTTCTGAATTGTCTAGTTAAAGCCTCAACAGAGAAAAGAGTAGCAGGAGGCACATACCCTTTATTTGGAGAGTTCTTTGAACTAGAGGGTGATTTCTTCAAATGTTCTGTCAGCAAAGATCTGTACATTTCTTTCATTTGCGGATCTGTAGCAGCCATCATTTGTGCAAAAATATTTTTACTGATTTCATCATAATCAGTCTTCATCATCCTGACTGCATTACATGTACAAATATCAGGGTCATCACAATCACAATATTTACATTCTGTACAATGGGGATCATTACATAATTCTTCATCAGATGATTCTTCTGAATCAACAAAATTAAAATCATTTTCAGATCTAGAATCAGAAGATACCAGCTCATCACAGCTGCTTGGAAGATCAAAAGAATTTACTTTGCCTTTCTTGTTTCTATATTGGACTTTCTTCTTAGAGAAGTATTCCTTTTTGTTTGGACAATTTGGAGCTGTATGACCTTTTTTGTTACAATTGTAACATATTATTTCTTTCTCTTTAGAAAACATCCTTGTGTGTTTGTATGGTTTAGCTTTGTAATGTTTTCTTTTTTATTTTTCTTGGGATATCTCTTACAGGACCTATAACACACAGCGGAAATTTGAACTGGAATTTTATTATATGGATGCCATAGATACATATGAGAAATCTTCTTACAGAGATTGACTGTCTACACTTTTACCGGACTTTATACCGTCCGCAAGGAACAAGTATCACCGGAGGCTACCTGGAAATAGACAGACTCTGCCTCAGAAATTACAAACAAACTCTCAGATTTTCCTAATGGTTCAGCCACTTTAGGTTCTCATCAGTGCCGAGCACACTGATGCGCAGGCTTCCAAACCAGACTCTAAGACTTACTAAATTCTTCATGGTGCAAGCAGATCAGACACAATTGTCCGCAGATGCAGAGCAGGAAAAGTTTATGACTCTAAACTCAGACTCTCTCCCGACCCGAATGAATCTTACTTCGCAGCTAGCTCTTATTTATAAGATCGAAGGGAAGAAACATTCATGAGTGGGATTTGTACAGACTGATGACTCAAAACCAAAGTACTTAGACAAATCTGGGCGGATCGCCGAAAGAAAGATTCGGGCATAGGACAATATCGTCCTATGTTATCTCGTCCCTACTCTTTATCAGAGAGCCTGAGGCATGTGGGGACCAAATATTTAGTACAAACAGTATTTACACAGAGGATATTCATGAGTGAACCCTCGAAAGACTTAAAATGACATAAGAGATGAGATTTGCAAATCTCAATAATATACAAAGTGGAGATTCCAGAGCGAGGGAATCCACGAAAGCTCGTTCGGCACCATAGTCGGCCAGAAAGACAACACTTAATCCATTGTATAGTATTCTATCTGCGGATGTGTATAATGTTGATATCTAAACCTTACAATCAGAGAATTATTAAAGTACTGTACTCTTATTTCTTTCTCTGATTCCCACATTTGTGAACTGTTCCTATTAGGTGGTTCCATAAAGTTGATGGGTTGGAAAGGATTTGATGAGATGTCAACCTGATTGTGGAAATCTTCATAATTGGAGCTAGAAGATATCATCCTTGCTTTGTATTGATTTGTGACAAACCATCTGATATGACTGTAGCGTCGGATTGCTTGCAAGAAGGATAAATCATTTATGTCGGCAATGTCTTCAACACTCTTATATACTATCCCATTCATGTGGGATCTTGTTTCACTAAAACCAGGGATTTTAAGCATGTGTAAAGTATACGGTTTTATTACCAAGGCTGAGAGACCATAAATTTTCCACCATTCAATGAACCAATCTGGAGTAGGGTCTTCTTGTTCTAAGGCTTCTGCTGTCATACCTTCAAATATGAATGAAGAATGTATAGAATAAAATAAGTTGGTTGAGCATTTTTGAAGGTTCATAGCTGTAAAGAAGCATTCCTTTTGTCTATCAGGATCATAGTCTTCCTGATGAAGAGGATTATCAAACCTTCGGAGTGTAATATGGTAACTTGTCATTCGATCATCATCCTCATCATCTCTTTCGAGAGTATAGTGTATGCTATCAATATATTCCAGATATTCTAAAGCTTCCACTGACTCTTGATTCATTTCATCCTGCATTGTTTCTGTCCAAAGATAAGGAATATCTTCACGATGCCCAATTTCTTTAATTGGATACCAATATACATCATGGATAAGTAAAGGAATTTCAAGCATATAGCTTACCCAACCATTTGGTGTTTCTATTTCAACAGTACTCTCTCTTCTCCTGATATAATTGCAATGTAAGCTTAGGATTGAATGTTCAGATAGAAATTCCCTACTCAACATATCTGCAAAATTGTTCTTATCTCCTTTAACAAATTCAACTTCAAAATTATACTGGCTGAGCTGCATAATCCATCTGACCATAGCAGCGTCTTCAAAATCACATTTATGAATGGCAAATTTTAAGGCTTGGCAGTCTGTTTTAACAGTGAATTTGGTATAGATAACAAAGTCTCTGAATTTTTCTATTCCCAAACAAACTGCTCTATGCTCTTTCTTCAGGCTTGACCAATTCAATTGATTTTTGGCCCATAATCCAGATGCATATTGACAGATTTTAACCTCACCTTTGCTGCTAGGGTTCTTCTGGCACAAAACTGCTCCCCATCCTTCATAACTGGCATCTGTCATGATTATCTTTTCCCATTCTTCTCTGATAGGAGAGAGAGGCTGAATTTTTCTGACCTTTTCTTTTATTGTTCTGACTGCCTGAGTGCAATCATTATTCCATGGAATTGGATCCTTCTGAAGCCTTTTGTTTAGCAATTTCCTTTCTTGTGCACAATGCTTCAAAAACTTAGAAATGTAGTTCAAACTTCCCAAAAACCTTTGCAATTGTGTTTTATCTTTAATTTCATCAGGGAAGTGATCAATAAAATTTAGACTTCTTTGAATTACAGTATAGGATCCATACTGAATATTGTAACCCAAAAAGTCTATTATTGGCCGAAATAATTTCATCTTGGATTCTGATAATACTATACCCATGTCTTTGACCCTGTGAAGAAAGATTTTCAAATGTTTGATATGGTCAGCAATATTATCAAAATGAATTAGTAAATCATCAATATATTTTTTCAAAAAACTTTCCATTCCTTCGAAAGTTTCATCCATTATTCTCTGAAAGGCTGAAGGAGCATTGATCAGGCCGAATGGCATGATATTCCACTCATAATGTCCTTCTGGTATAGAGAATGCTGTCTTCCATTTATCTTCTTCTTTGATTCCGACTTGCCAGAAACCAGATTTGAGATCAAATTTGGAAAATATCTTAGACTTTGATATCTGAGCAAGTATGGAAGAAGGCTTTGGCAAAGGATAGGCATCATAATCCAAAATGTTATTCAGAGGTTTATAGTTTACGACTAACCTTGGTTTTCCTCTGGCAATCTCAGCATGCTTATTAACATAGAATGCAAAACATGCTATGGGGCTTTTACTTTTCCTGATAAGCCCTTTCTTTAAAAGATCCTTTATTTCTTCTTTGCAAAGCTTCATCTGTTCTTCATTCATTGCCACTGCTTTGGATCTTCTTAATTTTCCACTGAAATCTTTCTTGAGAGGAAGTTCTACTTCCTGTTTCTTAATATGCCAGAAAGCATTTGGATCATCTGAACAACATTCTTTAAACTGAGCAGTAAGATTTGCTATTTCTGAAGCAAATTTTCCATTATCCAAGAGTTCTTCTGTTTTTAGTACTTCTCTCTTTATTTCCATTTTTGCCAGCAGATTTTCCATTCTTTCTATTCTCTTAATTCTAATTGGAGAATTAGAATTAATAAATGGAAAAAAGACTTCCTTATTATCAAAGTTGACAAAATATCCATACCTCTGAGTTTTTGTATCAAATTTTGCTCCATGCATACTAAAGTTCTGAAAAAATGGTGTCCCGAGGTACATTGCACAATCCAATCCTGGAACAACAGGACAAACCAAATGAACTCCAATTTTTTCTGTAAGCAGAACATCAATTTCTGCTTCATGCTTTGTGGGGATGTCACCACTTGCAGTGATTACCCTTGGGCATGTTGTTGGTCTTCTATGATGCATACAAACCACTGTATCACTTGCAATATTTAACCTGGAACCAATATCCATAAGAACTTTCCAGAATTCATACTGGTTTCCAATTTTTACCTTCATTTTGACACAATACATGACATCCCTATTCATGATATTGCATCCAAAATCTGTTCTTGCTATCTCTTCTTCTTCTCCTTCTTCTTTGTTATACTGCTGTTGAACTGGCCCAGAATGATAGGTCCAATTTTCTGTCTTTCCTGAAATAGGGTCTTGTGATGAAGAAACAAAAGGAGCTTATGCATTTAATATCTTTAGGCTTAACTCATTGTGCCTTTCAACACATAATCTTCTGTTTTCTTTGATTATTTTTCTCAATTCTTTTATTGCCTGATGTACTGCAGGCAAAGTCTGTGGCAAATCTTCTCCAAAATCCTCATTTCTGAATTGTCTAGTTAAAGCCTCAACAGAGAAAAGAGTAGCAGGAGGCACATACCCTTTATTTGGAGAGTTCTTTAAACTAGAGGGTGATTTCTTCAAATGTTCTGTCAGCAAAGTTCTATACATTTCTTTCATTTGCGGATCTGTAGCAGCCATCATTTGCACAAAAATATTTTTACTGATTTCATCATAATCAGTCTTCATCATCCTGATTGCATTACATGTACAAATATCAGGGTCATCACAATCACAATATTTACATTCTGTACAATGGGGATCATTACATAATTCTTCATCAGATGATTCTTCTGAATCAACAAAATTAAAATCATTTGCAGATCCAAAATCAGAAGATACCAGCTCATCACAACTGCTTGGAAGATCAAAAGAATTTACTTTGCCTTTCTTGTTTCTATACTGGACTTTCTTCTTAGAAGAGTCTTTCTTTTTGTTTGGACAATTTGGAGCTGTATGACCTTTTTTGTTACAATTGTAACAAATTATTTCTTTGTCTTTAGAAAACATCCTTGTGTGTTTGTATGGTTTAGCTTTGTAATGTTTTCTTTTTTATTTTTCTTGGGATATCTAGGAATTCTTTTTGAAATGTATTTTCCTCCTCTTATGCCCCTCAGAATTTCCAGCTTTACCAAGGTGCCATTGTTTGCAGAGTTGTTGATATCCATGTGGCTTTTTAGGGTTGGTGGCTGCTCTTGCAATCTTCATTTGTGAGCACAATTCTACAATGATTGCTTTTACAGCTTGTCTGATTATGCCAAATTTATAGTCCCCAACCTTCCCTGGTAGTTTATTGACAATAGCTGAAGAGACCCATTGGGGAAGGGATGCAACAAAAATTTCCTTCCATTTTGGCTCAAGAATGAGATCTGGAGTCAATGTATGCAACCTGTGAAGGAATTCATTAAAGTACTCATCAAAATGTTGCATATTATGCAACTTCATGGCCAGCAAAGTAATAGTTGTAATATCATTGGTTATTTGAGGAAAACCAATGAAGTTGACTGTAATAGCATAAAGAAGCTTTCCTATCATATTGTTGACAGGTAAACTAGTGACAGGATCTATGTGAGTAGATCCATCTTCATTTTGGACAACTGCTTGTTCCCATCCTGCAAGGAGACTAGGATCTTTTAATGTCTCAGCTTTTAGCCAAGAATCCAATGTCCCTTCAAATCCTCCTATTATTCTCCTTGTAGCATTAATAGGACCTATATCATCAGCAAGATAAGTCCTATAACATACAAGCATGGAATGTAAAACAGACATAATTTCAGCCTCTGTGCAATTATCAATATTCCATGAGTAAGTTGAATTTGCAGACCAATCCTTATGGTATTCAGATTTCATAAGATCTCTTCTATCAGGAGCAGGGTTCCAAGTAGTCTCCCATCTTGAGCTGGATGATGTAGCATTAACTTGATCTTCATTATCAGGTTGCTCCTGGTCTTGATTTGTCAAAGATAAGTTATTGATACAGGTTTCAAGCTCTTCAATTTGTGGTTCTGCCTCTATCTTGCGTAGAGTCATATCACCAAAAGATGTTTCTGCCTTATGGAAACTTGTATCAAAACTTTCTTCTTCTTCTCTAGTGTAAGGATCTTCGGACATGAAATTAGAAGATTCTGGTTTGCTGGATTCTTCAGTTTCTTTGGATTGCTTTATGGCAGGATGTGGGCTAAAGAAACTGAGATTTGCAAACAGAGAATATGGATGAGAGGAAGTAGGCGGTGGAAAGGTTATAGAGCTGGGTGTTTTAATAAGGCTTTCCACAGAAGGAGTAATAGAATATGGGACAGAAGTCTTGGGTTCTGAAAATATAGTTGCAGATTTGTAGGCCTCAACCCTAGGCTTCTTCTTCAAGGACTCTATCCCTTGAGTTACTTCCCAGACTTGTTTTTTTACAATATCTAGGGAATTGCTGATCTTTACAATTTCTTTTCCATGAGCTACAGTAGCATCATGGGACTTTTTATCTATCTATCCTGTTTGTAAGGATAACCTGTCAAGACTCTTAGCAAGAGCTTTATCATTTTCCGCCAAAGTTGTAACACTGCTATTCAAACATATTGTATTGTAATCTTGTTTTCTAAGAATACTTTCCAGCATGGTCTTCATCTGAGAATTAGCGGTTTAAATATTTTCAAATTTAGAGCTAACAAATTTCTCAAGACTGGATAAAGCTAAATTTGTCCAATTAGTAGCAACCACAGCATCTCTTGCTACTAGGTTAGAATCATCAACATGAGATGGAAGTAATTTGTATAGTTTTCCATCTTGACTTCTTATCACAAAATTTTTCCAAGGGGGAAACTCTGTGTCTGCTTCTAAAAGGCTCCCATCAAGGAGTTCCCACTTGTGTTTATTCGGGGTCCCGGACCTCATCATGTTTACTTGAAACTGAGAACAAATTTTTCTTAGTAGTTTTTCTCCTTCAATTTGAACAGCAATCAGAGATCCCAGAATGTTTGGTTTATTTAGCATACTCTGAATTTTTGGCTGAAAGACATGTGCTTTCAGAGGAGGAGGAATTACTACTGGATTTTCTTTCAACTTTTCTTCTACAAATTTTTCTGGATCCTTGATTCTCTTCTATTTAGCCTGGTTCCTGAATTGTTTCATCAAGGATTGTTCTATTATATTTGCAGAAGGATAATACCATTCATAGAATGATATCCATTGATTTTCTGCCTTCATCCATTCTTTCCATTTTTCAACATTCTGTCTGTTGAAGGCAGGACGATCATTTCTTGGAAGAAGCATTACTTCTTCAAAATACAAATGTTCCTTTTCATGTGTAAACATATCCCAATTGAACATTTTCTTTTTCCATTGATCATCAGGATCATATGGACTGATTCCTTTAAAAATCTTTAGAAAGGCAATTATCTCTGAATCAGAAGGAATATCTACATGCCTTGGAATTTTATCAATAGGATTTCTTCTGTATTCAGGAATAGGCGAAGAATCAACATAACCTAAACCATAAGTAGAAGAACTGGATATAGTCTGTACAAGTAGCTCTTCTTGTGGATTGAAAAATGCAACCTTTTTGTAACTTTCTTCAGAAAAGTCAGACGGAGGAGTAAATCTGATCATGTTTATCCTATGACGGTCTGATGACTCCCCCTGTGGAGTAGGTGGTTCTGAAGAAAACTGACAAAAAATCTTGGAGCAGTGTGGATGGTCACAGACTGAACTGAAAGGCTGAGATGGGTTTTGCTGTGAAAACAATCTTCTGATAGAATCATACACTGCTTGATCAATTACAAATTGTGGGGGTGCAGAAGTCTGGCCAGGGTGTAACTGACTAATTGTAGTAGGGATTGCAGAGACAGAAGTAGAGGGTCCACCATGCTGAACTGTGTTAACTCTGGGAAATCGTGTGGTAACCTTTCCATCTATCTCTGTTATTATTGATTGTGCAGCAGCAACAGGTTTCTTTGTGGGTTTTCCCCAATTGGTTACCCAATCATCAGGCGGACATAAATTATTTCTGGAGACATAAACTGGTGCTACTGGATTGTAAGGTGAATCATACTGGATAAGAGTAACTCGGCCTTCATCTTTATCAGGGGTATGCAATACAGCAGGGATTGTTGTATTATAGAACCTAACACAAGTAATATAAAAAATGGCCAAATTTTTTGATTTTCTTTTGAAATTTTCATACCCAGCAGTCTGGATACCTAAGGTTAGGCATTGCAGGACATTTGGGTCGCCAAGTGCAACAGAGAAATCTGGAAAAACATCATACTGTACAGGGCCTTCAGCAAGGCTTGTTTCAATGCCACCTATCATAGCCTGTGTGAATGTGGTCCATCAATTATCAAATAGGGCTGAGAACACATAAGCCTTTTGTCCTTTTCTATGTAATGCATTCAGTCCTATCCTCACCATCCCCAGATGGACATACTGATAACCAGCTTTGAGAGCTGATTTGATATGTTTGGCTTCCAGGAGAGATATAGTTAACATAGCATTCAAAGTTAAATCTGCTTTGATGGATTTTTCTTTGATTTTGATTTGACTAAGGGCATGAAAGTTAAAAGAGGATAAATTTCTATATACATCATGTGGAGAAACTGGTGGAAGTTTCCAATTAACAGAGGGATCTGTTTCTTCTTATTCTATGACAGCAGAATTACCAGAAGTAGATTCAGATCTACATAATCCTTCTAATGCAGATTTTGATTTTTCTTCATCTTTCATAGTTCTAAAGTTCTTAGATCCAAAAATAGACTCAGAAGATTCAGCTGAAGAATGTCTAGAAGCATCCATTTTAGAATAGATAAATACCCGTTCAAAAGTCTTGCAGAAAATGATGAGAAGAATTGCGGTCTTCTTCTGAAAGAGAAATTGCGGCAAATTCTTGTCCAACGTCTTCAATGCTCTCCAACGCCAACTCCGGCAACAACGAGCTCAAATGCTATTCATGAATCAAGCAAATTTTTTCACTCAAACAATATCTCATATCAAAATATCAACTCAAACAATACTTGGCTCTGATACCATCTCTTACAGGACCTATAACACACAGCGGAAATTTGAACTGGAATTTTATTATATGGATGCCATAGATACATATGAGAAATCTCCTTACAGAGATTGACTGTCTACGCTTTTACCGGACTTTATACCGTCCTCAAGGAATAAGTATCACCGGAGGCTACCTGGCAATAGACAGACTTTGCCTCAGAAATTACAAACTAACTCTCAAATTTTCCTAATGGTTCAGCCACTTTAGGTTCTCATCAGTGCCGAGCACACTGATGCGCAGGCTTCCAAACCAGACTCTAAGACTTACTAAACTCTTCATGGTGCAAGCAGATCAGTCACAATTGTACGCAGATGCAGAGCAAGAAAAGTTTATGACTCTAAACTCAGACTCTCTCCCGACCCGAATGAATCTTACTTCGCAGCTAGCTCTAATTTATAAGCTCGAAGGGAACAAACATTCATGAGTGGGATTTGTACAGACTGATGACTCAAAAGCAAAGTACTCAGACAAATCTGGGTGGATCGCCGAAAGAAAGATTCGGGCATAGGACAATATCGTCCTATGTTATCTCGTCCCTACTCTTTATCAGAGCGTAGACAATCAATCTCTGTAAGGAGATTTCTCATATGTATCTATGGCATCCATATAATAAAATTCTAGTTCAAATTTCCGTTGTGTGTTATAGGTCCTGTAAGAGATGGTATCAGAGCCAAGTATTGTTTGAGTTGATATTTTGATATGAGATATTGTTTGAGTGAAAAAATTTGCTTGAGTCCTGAATAGCATTTGAGCTCGTTGTTGCCGGAGTTGGCGTTGGAGAGTGTTGAAGACGTTGGACGAGAATTTGCCGCAATTTCTCTTTCAGAAGAAGACCGCAATTCTTCTCATCATTTTCTGCAAGACTTTTGAACCGGTATTTATCTATTCTAAAATGGATGCTTCTAGACATTCTTCAGCTGAATCTTCTGAGTCTATTTTTGGATCTAAGCACTTTAGAACTATGAAAGATGAAGAAAAATCAAAATCTACATTAGAAGGATTATGTAGATCTGAATCTACTTCTGGTAATTCTGCTGTCATAGAACAAGAAGAAACAGATCCCTCTGTTAATTGGAAACTTCCACCAGTTTCTCCACATGATGTATATAGAAATTTATCCTCTTTTAACTTTCGTGCCCTTAGTCAAATCAAAATCAAAGAAAAATCCATCAAAGCAGATTTAACTTTGAATGCTATGTTAACTATATCTCTCCTGGAAGCCAAACATATCAAATCAGCTCTCTAAGCTGGTTATCAGTATGTCCATCTGGGGATGGTGAGGATAGGACTGAATGCATTACATAGAAAAGGACAAAAAGCTTATGTATTCTCAGCCCTATTTGATAATCGATGGACCACATTCACACAGGCTATGATAGGTGGCATTGAAACAAGCCTTGCTGAAGGCCCTGTACAGTATGATGTTTTTCCAGATTTCTCTGTTGCACATGACGACCCAAATGTCCTGCAATGCCTAACCTTAGGTATCCAGACTGCTGGGTATGAAAATTTCAAAAGAAAATAAAAAAATTTGGCTATTTTTTATATTACTTGTGTTAGGTTCTATAATACAACAATCCCTGTTGTATTGCATACCCCTGATAAAGATGAAGGCCGAGTTACTCTTATCCAATATGATTCATCTTGCAATCCAGTAGCACCAGTTTATGTCTCCAGAAATGATTTATGTCCACCTGATGATTGGGTAACCAATTGGGGAAAACCCACAAAGAAACCTATTGCTGCTGCACAGTCAATAATAACAGAGATAGATGGAAAGGTTACCACACGATTTCCCAGAGTTAACACAGGTCAGCATGGTGGACCCTCTACTTCTGTCTCTGCAATCCCTACTACAATTAGTCAGTTACACCCTGGCCAGACTTCTGCACCCCCACAATTTGTAATTGATCAAGCAGTGTATGATTCTATCAGAAGATTGTTTTCACAGCAAAACCCATCTCAGCCTTTCAGTTCAGTCTGTGACCGTCCACACTGCTCCAAGACTTTTTGTTAGTTTTCTTCAGAACCACCTACTCCACATGGGGAGTCATCAGACCGTCATAGGATAAACATGATCAGATTTACTCCTCCATCTGACTTTTCTGAAGAAAGTTACAAAAAGGTTGCATTTTTCAATCCACAAGAAGAGCTACTTGTACATACTGTATCCAGTTCTTCTACTTATGGTTTAGGTTATGTTGATTCTTCACCTATTCCTGAATACAGAAGAAATCCTATTGATAAAATTCCAAGGCATGTAGAAATTCCTTCTGATTCAGAGATAATTGCCTTTTTAAAGATTTTTAAAGGAATCAGTCCATATGATCCTGATGATCAATGGAAAAAGAAAATGTTCAATTGGGATATGTTTACACATGAAAAGGAACATTTGTATTTTGAAGAAGTAATGCTTCTTCCAAGAAATGATCGTCCTGCCTTCAACAGACAGAATGTTGAAAAATGGAAAGAATGGATGAAGGCAGAAAATCAATGGATATCATTCTATGAATGGTATTATCCTTCTGCAAATATAATAGAACAATCCTTGATGAAACAATTCAGGAACCAGGCTAAACAGAAGAGAATCAAGGATCCAGAAAAATTTGTAGAAGAAAAGTTGAAAGAAAATCCAGTAGTAATTCCTCCTCCTTTGAAAGCACATGTCTTTCAGCCAAAAATTCAGAGTATGCTAAATAAACCAAACATTCCCAGATCTCTGATTGCTGTTCAAATTGAAGGAGAAAAACTACTAAGAAAAATTTGTTCTCAGTTTCAAGTAAACATGATGAGGTCCGGGACCCCAAATAAACACAAGTGGGAACTCCTTGATGGGAGCCTTTTAGAAACAGACACAGAGTTTCCCCCTTGGAAAAATTTTGTGATAAGAAGTCAAGATGGAAAACTGTACAAATTACTTCCATCTCATGTTGATGATTCTAACCTAGTAGCAAGAGATGCTGTGGCTGCTACTAATTGGACAAATTTAGCTTTATCCAGTCTTGAGAAATTTGTCAGCTCTAAATTTGAAAATATTGAAACTGCTAATTCTGAGATGAAGACCATGCTGGAAAGTATTCTTAGAAAACAAGATTACAATACAGTATGTTTGAATAGCAGTGTTACAACTTTGGCAGAAAATGATAAGGCTCTTGCTAAGAGTCTTGACAGGTTATCTTTACAAACAGGACAGATAGACAAAAAGTCCCATGATGCTACTGTAGCTCATGGAAAAGAAATTGTAAAGATCAGTAATTCCCTAGATATTGTAAAAAAACAAGTCTGGGAAGTAACTCAAGGGATAGAATCCTTGAAGAAGAAGCCTAGGGTTGAGGCCTACAAATCTGCAACTATATTTTCAGAACGCAAGACTTCTATCCCATATTCTATTACTCCTTCTGTGGAAAGCCTTATTAAAACACCCAGCTCTATAACTTTTCCACCGCCTACTTCCTCTCATCCATATTCTCTGTTTGCAAATCCCAGTTTCTTTAGCCCACATCCTGCCATAAAGCAATCCAAAGAAACTGAAGAATCCAGCAAACCAGAATCTTCTAATTTCATGTCCGAAGATCCTTACACTAGAGAAGAAGAAGAGAGTTTTGATACAAGTTTCCATAAGGCAGAAATATCTTTTGGTGATATGACTCTATGCAAGATAGAGGCAGAACCACAAATTGAAGAGCTTGAAACCTATATCAATAACTTATCTTTGACAGATCAAGACCAGGAGCAACCTAATAATGAAGATCAAGTTAATGCTACATCATCCAGGTCAAGATGGGAGACTACTTGGAACCCTGCTCCTGATAGAAGAGATCTTATGAAATCTGAATACCATAAGGATTGGTCTGCAAATTCAACTTACTCATGGAATATTGATAATTGCACAGAGGCTGAAATTATGTCTGTTTTACATTCCATGCTTGTATGTTATAGGACTTATCTTGCTGATGATATAGGTCCTATTAATGCTACAAGGAGAATAATAGGAGGATTTGAAGGGACATTGGATTCTTGGCTAAAAGGTGAGACATTAAAAGATCCTAGTCTCCTTGGAGGATGGGAACAAGCAGTTGTCCAAAATGAAGATGGATCTACTCACATAGATCCTGTCACTAGTTTACCTGTCAACAATATGATAGGAAAGCTTCTTTATGCTATTACAGTCAACTTCATTGGTTTTCCTCAAATAACCAATGATATTACAACTTTTACTTTGCTGGCCATGAAGTTGCATAATATGCAACATTTTGATGAGTACTTTAATGAATTCCTTCACAAGTTGCATACATTGACTCCGGATCTCATTCTTGAGCCAAAATGGAAGGAAATTTTTGTTGCATCCCTTCCCCAATGGGTCTCTTCAGCTATTTTCAATAAACTACCAAGGAAGGTTGGGGACTATAAATTTGGCATAATCAGACAAGTTGTAAAAGCAATCATTGTAGAATTGTGCTCACAAATGAAGATTGCAAGAGCAGCCACCAACCCTAAAAAGCCACATGGATATCAACAGCTCTGCAAACAATGGCACCTTGGTAAAGCTGGAAATTCTGAGGGGCATAAGAGGAGGAAAAGACATTTCAAAAAGAATTCCCAGATATCCCAAGAAAAATAAAAAAGAAAACATTACAAAGCTAAACCATACAAACACACAAGGATGTTTTCTAAAGACAAAGAAATAATTTGTTACAATTGTAACAAAAAAGGTCATACAGCTCCAAATTGTCCAAACAAAAAGAAAGACTCTTCTAAGAAGAAAGTCCAGTATAGAAACAAGAAAGGCAAAGTAAATTCTTTTGATCTTCCAAGCAGCTGTGATGAGTTGGTATCTTCTGATTCAGGATCTGAAAATGATTTTAATTTTGTTGATTCAGAAGAATCATCTGATGAAGAATTATGTAATGATCCCCATTGTACAGAATGTAAATATTGTGATTGTGATGACCCTGATATTTGTACATGTAATGCAGTCAGGATGATGAAGACTGATTATGATGAAATCAGTAAAAATATTTTTGCACAAATGATGGCTGCTACAGATCCGCAAATGAAAGAAATGTACAGATCTTTGCTGACAGAACATTTGAAGAAATCACCCTCTAGTTCAAAGAACTCTCCAAATAAAGGGTATGTGCCTCCTGCTACTCTTTTCTCTGTTGAGGCTTTAACTAGACAATTCAGAAATGAAGATTTTGGAGAAGATTTTCCACAGACTTTGCCTGCAGTACATCAGGCAATAAAAGAATTGAGAAAAACAATCAAAGAAAACAGAAGATTATGTGTTGAAAGGCACAATGGGTTAAGCCTAATGATATTAAATGCACAAGCTCCTTTTGTTTCTTCATCACAAGACCCTATTTCAAGAAAGACAGAAAATTGGACCTACCATTCTGGGCTAGTTCAACAGCAGTATAACAAAGAAGAAGGAGAAGAAGAAGAGATAGCAAGAACAGATTTTGGATGCAATATCATGAATAGAGATGTCATATATTGTGTGAAAATGAAGGTAAAAATTTGAAACCAGTATGAATTCTGGAAAGTTCTTACGGATACTGGTTGCAGGTTAAATATTGTAAGTGATACAGTGGTTGGTATGCATCATAGAAGACCAACAACATGCCCAAGGGTAATCACTGCAAGTGGTGACATCCCCACAAAGCATGAAGTAGAAATTGATGTTCTGCTTACAGAAAAAATTGGAGTTCATTTGGTTTGTCCTGTTGTTCCAGGATTGGATTGTGCAATGTACCTCGGGACACCATTTTTTCAGGACTTTAGTATGCATGGAGAAAAATTTGATACAAAAAATCAGAGGTATGGATATTTTGTCAACTTTGATAATAAGGAAGTCTTTTTTCCATTTATTAATTCTAATTCTCCAATTAGAATTAAGAGAATAGAAAGAATGGAAAATCTGCTGGCAAAAATGGAAATAAAGAGAAAAGTGCTAAAAACAAAAGAACTCTTGGATAATGGAAAATTTGCTTTAGAAATAGCAAATCTTACTGCTCAGTTTAAAGAATGTTGTTCAGATGATCCAAATGCTTTTTGGCATATTAGGAAACAGGAAGTAGAACTTCCTCTCAAGAAAGATTTCAGTGGAAAATTAAGAAGATCCAAAGCAGTGGTAATGAATGAAGAACAGATGAAGCTTTGCAAAGAAGAAATAAAGGATCTTTTAAAGAAAGGGCTCATCAGGAAAAGTAAAAGCCCCATAGCATGTTTTGCATTCTATGTTAATAAGCATGCTGAGATTGCCAGAGGAAAACCAAGGTTAGTCATAAATTATAAACCTCTGAATAACATTTTGGATTATGATGCCTATCCTTTGCCAAAGCCTTCTTCCATACTTGCTCAGATATCAAAGTCTAAGATATTTTCCAAATTTGATCTCAAATCTGGTTTCTGGCAAGTCGGAATCAAAGAAGAAGATAAATGGAAGACAGCATTCTCTGTACCAGAAGGACATTATGAGTGGAATATCATGCCATTCGGCCTGATAAATGCTCCTTCAGCCTTTCAGAGAATAATGGATGAAACTTTTGAAGGAATGGAAAGTTTTTTGAAAAAATATATTGATGATTTACTAATTCATTCTGATAATATTGCTGACCATATCAAACATTTGAAAATCTTTCTTCACAGGGTCAAAGACATGGGTATAGTATTATCAGAATCCAAGATGAAATTATTTCGGCCAATAATAGACTTTTTGGGTTACAATATTCAATATGGATCCTATACTGTAATTCAAAGAAGTCTAAATTTTATTGATCACTTCCCTGATGAAATTAAAGATAAAACACAAATGCAAAGATTTTTGGGAAGTTTGAACTACATTTCTAAGTTTTTGAAGCATTGTGCACAAGAAAGGAAACTGCTAAACAAAAGGCTTCAGAAGGATCCAATTCCATGGAATAATGATTGCACTCAGGTAGTCAGAAAAATAAAAGAAAATGTCAGAAAAATTTAGCCTCTCTCTCCTATCAGAGAAGAATGGGAAAAGATAATCATGACAGATGCCAGTTATGAAGGATGGGGAGCAGTTTTGTGCCAGAAGAACCCTAGCAGCAAAGGTGAGGTTGAAATCTGTCAATATGCATCTGGATTATGGGCCAAAAATCAATTGAATTGGTCAAGCCTGAAGAAAGAACTTAGAGCAGTTTGTTTGGGAATAGAAAAATTCAGAGACTTTGTTATCTATACCAAATTCACTGTTAAAACAGACTGCCAAGCCTTAAAATTTTCCATTCATAAATGTGATTTTGAAGACGCTGCTATGGTTAGATGGATTATGCAGCTCAGCCAGTATAATTTTGAAGTTGAATTTGTTAAAGGAGATAAGAGCAATTTTGCAGATATGTTGAGTAGGGAATTTCTCTCTGAACATTCAATCCTAAGCTTACATTGCAATTATATCAGGAGAAGAGAGAGTATTGTTGAAATAGAAACACCAAATGGTTGGGTAAGCTATATGATTGAAATTCCTTTACTTATCCATGATGTAGATTGGTATCCAATTAAAGAAATCAGGCATCGTGAAGATATTCCTTATCTTTGGACAGAAACAAAGCAGGATGAAATGAATCAAGAGTCAGTGGAAGCTTTAGAATATATGGAATATATTGATAGCATACACTATACTCTCGAAAGAGATGATGAGGATGATGATCAAATGACAAGTTGCCATATTACACTCCGAAGGTTTGATAATCCTCTTCATCGGGAAGACTATGATCCTGACAGACAAAAGGAATGCTTCTTTACAGCTATGAACCTTCAAAACTGCTCAACCAACTTATTCTATTCTATACAGTCTTCATTCATATTTGAAGGTATGACAACAGAAGCCTTAGAACAAGAAGACCCTACTCCAGATTGGTTCATTGAATGGTGGAAAATTTATGGTCTCTTAGCCTTGGTGATAAAGCCGTATACTTTACACATGCTTAAAATCCCTGGTTTTAGTGAACCAAGATCCCACATGAATGGGATAGTATATAAGAGTGTTGAAAACATTGCCGACATAGATGATTTATCCTTCTTGCAAGCAATCCGACGCTGCGGTCATATCAGATGGTTTGTCACAAATCAATACAAGGCAAGGATGATATCTTCTAGCTCCAATTATGAAGATTTCCACAATCAAGTTGACATCTCATCAAATCCTTTCCAACCCATGAACTTTATGGAACCACCTAATAGGAACAATTCACAAATGTGGGAATCAAAGAAAGAAATAAGAGTACAGTACTTTAATAATTCTCTGATTGAAAGGTTCAGATATCAGCATTATACACATCCACAGATAGAATACTATACAATGGATTAAGTGTTGTCTTTCTGGCCGACTATGGTGCCGGACGAGCTTTCGTGGATTCCCTCGCTCTGGAATCTCCACTTTGTATATTATTGAGATTTGTAAATCTCATCTCTTATGTCATTTTAGTCTTTCGAGGGTTCACTCATGAATATCCTCTGTGTAAATACTGTTTGTACTAAAGATTCGGTCCCCACATGCCTCAGGCTCTCTGATAAAGAGTAGGGACGAGATAACATAGGACGATATCGTCCTATGCCCGAATCTTTCTTTCGGCGATCCGCCCAGATTTGTCTGAGTACTTTTCTTTTGATACATCAGTCTGTACAAATCCCACTCATGAATGTTTGTTCCCTTCGAGCTTATAAATAAGAGCTAGCTGCGAAGTAAGATTCATTCGGGTCGGGAGAGAGTCTGAGTTTAGAGTCATAAACCTTTCCTGCTCTGCATCTGCGGACAATTGTGTCTGATCTGCTTGCACCACGAAGAGTTTAGTAAGTCTTAGAGTCTGGTTTGGAAGCCTGCGCATCAGTGTGCTCGGCACTGATGAGAACCTAAAGTGGTTGAACCATTAGGAAAATCTGAGAGTTTGTTTGTAATTTCTGAGGCAGAGTCTGTCTATTGCCAGGTAACCTCCGGTGATACTTGTTCCTTGAGGATGGTATAAAGTCCGGTAAAAGCGTAGATAGTCAATCTCTGTAAGGAGATTTCTCATATGTATCTATGGCATCCATATAATAAAATTCCAGTTCAAATTTCCGCTGTGTGTTATACGTCCTGTAAGAGATGTACCGTAATGTGGGGGTGAATATCCATGGTTAAGAATCTTGTCATATTGTTATAAAAGATTTTGGTTCTGAAATAAGTTATGGTTTTGGAACTTGTAGTATTGATAAGTCATGGTATTGACCCATGGTATTGTAACAAAGCCTATTCACAAGTTAATAACAAAATCAAAATAAAACAAATTGAATTTTGTTATTTTTATTAATTTAACTTTTTGTTATTAATTTAGGCCATATTTAAATGTTTACACTCATCCCAATATCATTTTTAACTTCTTTTTCTTCTTTTTAATTTAGCCTCTTATGCAAAAATAACAAATTATTATTAAAAATAAATCATTTATCCCAATTGAAATTTATATATTTTATTTTATATTATAAATATATCTTTTATTTTTTCCATTATAAATATTTCTTTTCATTTTCATATCCATTTTAGCATAAAATATTCACAAGTTACAACTTCACATTGTAGCACTGCATTTTTCTCTGTCTTGTTGATATCTGCGTGGACTCTGTCTTGTTGATATCTGCGTGGAAATGACAAAAGAAGGAAGACCATCAATGCGATCTATGGATTTCATGGGATTTGAACCCCAGATGTAGTTTGCATGGGAAACACCTTAGGAGAGCTTCAACGATTAAATGGAGGAATGACAAGGTCATTGCGGGTGGAGATTTTGGCCATTTGTACATGGGTATGGATTTGGACTCTGGAGAGTTCTTCCTTTTTACTAAGGATGAATTTTTTTCTTATGGGTAAATAATTTCAAGGGTTTATATGATCAAAGCATAAATTTCATCTAGAGTTGAGGGTTTAAATATTATGATAATGTAGATCTTGATTGCAGCCAACAATTCATCCACAGACAATGCACAAGTAAGCATTTTGCAAGTCCTTGTTCTACAAAGGGTTTAATGATTATGATAATGCAGATCCAACAATTTATCAAAGGACAATCGATAGGTAAGCATTTTGCATGTCCTTATTGTACATATCAGCTCCTCCCTAACTTTTCCAGGGTTATAATGCATGAAACTTTATTTTTTCATTTCACCTTTTTTTAGTGGTTGATTTTTTTCGTAATGGACTCTACCATGGCCAAATTCAAAGGGCTCAAGTGACGGAAGAAAATTTTCTGGTAGGATGCAAATACTATACCTTCCTCAAACTTTGTTACATGAAATTAAAATTTCTTGTAATCATGAACATAAAATATTTTTTGTTTCATCCTTAGATTATGATCTCAATGCCTATAGTTCTAAACCATGTTACTATATTTTAATTAGAATACACTTAGATCCATTCAACCTTACAACTCTCCAATGATTAGGTTAATTTTAGCTAAAAAGAAGGAACCTGAATGGCTTTTGCAATTTAGACTCAATGCTTACAGACAATGATTAAAAATGGAAGAACCTAAACAGTCTGATAATTCTTACCCACCCATAAATTTCTAAGACCTTCACTATTATTCTAAACCTAAATAGAGAGAGTAGAAGAAGAAGAGGACCCTGGATGATATGGACCCTAACCTGCTTGATACTTTTCAAAAGTTGGGCATGCCCTTGACTGGAAGAATAGATTGACCAACGTTCTTGTAGATGTTGTTTTGACAGTGTTTTCATTGCTACAATGCATAGGTACACTCTATAGGCAGATGAGGTTATATTTTGTTTGTTATAAGAGGTAATTCAAGAGTCTCTTGATCTAGTTAGGAAGTAGCTAGGCAGGATTGTTCCTCTTGCTGATAACTATTATGTCACATTATATTTTTCTTTTAGTGATAACTCCTTCTGTTAAATCCCCAAGCACACTTTATCACGCATTGAAATATACACTTATTTCAGGATGAATGAGATGGAGACCAAGCAATTTGAGAGGACTCTTATTGTTGTAGATGAGAGGAGTTTTGTGAGGTAAGAGGAGTTTTGGGACATAAATTAGAGGATGAACTGCACCATTTTATTACACCAATCATCTCCATGCAATAATAGTGGATCTCTATTTCACCGAGGGAGGAAAGATAAAGTATTCCACTGTAAAGAATTGGTATTTCAGGGAAGAGGAATGAAGACGTGGGATTTATAATTTTATTATGAAAATAGGTTTGTGCCAGGGAGACAAATCAAGGATTTCGTGGAACCAAGTAGAGACTGGTTGTACAATCATCTGGAAACACTCAAGCATTGCTTGGAAAGGTGATGATACAATTGGAGAGTTCTATTTTGCTGCGTTGAAAAATAACTATCAATAAGGGGGGACAAATATGATCCATATCGGGAAGAATTGTAGGAGTAGGATTTTTTCTAAAATTATATCTATAGGAAAGTCAAGGAACTATTACATATGATTAGTGTAGGTGCAACCAAACTCTCATAATGCAAGGAAATTTTCATAGTGTGATTCGATGCTCATCAGTGACCAAGAAACTGCAAAAACATATTGTTACATTCAGGTATAATTTGAGTTGCATTCTAAAGTAACTAATTTCATTTATTGATAGTCCTTCCTATGTCCTTGTCTCTGTTAATTTTATTGTGGTAGGATTGGAATGGGTTAAAAAATAAAACACATCATTAATTAAAATTGACACCCACATGTCACTACAAGTCATTGTGCATACTCTCTATTTTTTATACCACTAGAAGTGAGCAATATGATGTGTGCACAATTAAAAATCCTAGGAGGCATGATGAATATAGTCGTAGCATGGAAATCGAAATCAAGAATCATAAAATATAAATAAATTTGTGACACGGAGTAAAAAAACAATAAAATATTATATGCCAACATTGTCTATTTAGTGAAAGATACTACTATTATTTCATAATTTTGGTGGATGTCATGAAGATGCCCTCAAGAAAAGTTACTAACTTGAAGATAAGATGGTTAGTGCAACTATTTACTTTAAATGAGCTAAATTTAGATAATTAAAACAAGTTTGAAAATCACTAGAAACACCACCCATGTTTATTTTAAATAGGCTAAATTATGTAATTAAAACAAGTTTCAAAATCACTAGAAACACCACCCCCACATCATTTTATTTCCAGTTGTACAAGATAATATTGAATAAAATTTTGAGCACTTCCGTTTAAATTGACCGTGCATAAAATAAAAAACATGTTTGATGCTTTTAAAAGCTATATCCATCATTAAATCTAATATATGACAAGGATGGCTCATTATTTTAAAGGCTATATCCATCACCAGCTATAAGGTAAGAGTTAACGAGATGAGAAAAAAATTGTATTGATATAACATGTAAACGTCATATTACTTATAACTCATTTGTATTGTATCTTGTACCTTATTGTGCATATGTTAATTGTATAACTTTAATCTAGGTACTTTTTTACATTTAAATTGTCAAATATGTAGAATTTACATTACACTAGCTTAAATTCGCATGTAAATAAAATATCATAAATATGGCAATGGCATGAATAAGAATTTTCACACTGGTTTAACATTTCCTGTTGGTTGGTGAATAACCAATTCAATTCTATTTTTGGTGGAGTATTAAGTAATTAACCAAAGATAAAAAAATGTTAGTCTCTTAAATGACTGAAAAAAAGATATTTAGAATGTTATATAGAACTTACATTTCACATAACTATATCTACCCTGACGTAACTATAATATTCCAACTCCATTTTTTTATATAGAAGTTACATTTCATGTAGCTATAGAAGTTACATTTTACATAGCTATATCTACCCTGACATAACTATAATATTCCAACTCCATCTTTTTCACACTTTTCAACATTTTAAAAATTTGTCTATTTTAGTGTGATTATGCAATTAAATAGTTGATACTATTTAAGACATCTCCTATTTGCAACATTTTGAATTCTTAAGTGGGACCTTGGGTAGGTTTTTGCTACTACCATATATCATGTTTTAAGTAGATGGTGTTTTATAATTCACCCAAGATACTTTAGGATCAACCTTGAATTGCATACTTGTTTCCATTATACATCTAATATTTGCAACCTTTTCCACATGAAGAACTCAATACCCCATGCTGAACATGAAGCAAGTACCTAAAGAATTGGGGAATATCAGTTATTCTATTTCCAGAGGGGGGTGGATCTAGAGAAGGAAATGATAGCTACCATAAAGGGCTTTTGTCGGGTTGTATTTAATAAAATCCCACTAGAATTAACTACTAAAGTAAATCAGTTAATGAATTTGAAGCTTGAAGGTAGTGTTGAATAGGTGTTGCAATGTATCTCTATAACACTATATATATACATGATTCTAATGCCATGAGATGATGTCTCAATAACACTATTGTCCACCGATGGGTGCTATATGTAGTTATCTTTCTCCTATCCTGCAGGTAAATCGTATGATTATATTTCTATGAAATCTCAGAATGTGTTCAAAGTTTGTCTCAGATAAGGAAATATGTTATGAAACCAGCTCACAAAAAGATAGAAAAGATAGATCAACACCTTAGAATTCAGCCTCTTCGAGGGGGCAACCTCATTTACATTACATAAATGAACAATTCTTGGACGATACAAATGAAAAGACCTCCTTTCTATATATAGTAGTTTAAGGGGTCATAACATAATCAGAGCCAACATAACAATAATAATGTAAGGGCACAATAATAACAATAGTGGGCTTCTATGGGGCACAATAGTAACAATATGGGCACTACATGGGTACATCAATATAATAAGTGGGTTATACTAATAACAATAAGGGGTTACACTAGTAGTATAGGGGCCTAACATGCCCCTCTCCTTGAAAAAGCGTTGTCCTCAACGCTTGGGTAGTTCTTGATGCTTTTGTATAAAATTCTTGTCCTCCCATGTGGAATCTTCAACGGGTAAGTTCTTCCACTTGATGAGATACCTTGGAATTGATCGATTTCGTAGCTGTCAGGTTCTTGTTTCTATGACTACTCCAGGTTCCAATATGATTTTTCCTTCCTCTTCAATTTCTGGCAATATTGTTTGAATTGGGATCTTTTGCAACTTTTGAATAAGTGGCCATACTTCTTCGTCCCTCTTCCATTCATCCCTTGCTTCGTTTATCCAATCTGGTTGGATAATAGAAATAGCACAAAACAATGCTTCCACATCCTCATCCTTGAAGAGTCTTCCCATTCGGTAAGGTTGCCATTTTTTAAGTGCATGTAGTATTGCCAACATTTCCTTCTCATAAATAGCTTGCTTGAGATGTAGCAGTGAAAATACCCAATCACCTACATCAAAACATTTTTCACTATGATGTTGATCTACCTGTTGTTTCGTTTGATTTTGCACTGAAGTGGCATTATCCTTTAAAATTTGGAGAACTTGTTGTCGATGCTCGATGTGATCTTTCATTGCTTGAACCTTTTTCTTCTTCATATGTCCTTCTATCTCTAGAGTTTGAGGAGTGGTAATTTCTTCCAATCCTTTACAAGATATGGTCGGATTCATTTCTTGATGCTCAATGTGATCTTTCACTTCTTGAACATTTTTCTTCTTGATATGTCCTTCTATCTTGATAGTTTGAGGAGTGGTAATTTCGACCAATGAATTACAAGATATGGCTGGATTCATTTCTTCTTTCTCGATGTGATCTTTCACTTCTTGCACCTTTTTCTTCTTGATATGTCCTTCTATCTTGAGAGTTTGAGGAGTGGTAATTCTTGCCAATGCTTTACAAGATATGGTCTGATTCATTTCTTCTTTCTTTAGGGTGGTATCCTAGTGTATATCTTCTTCTTTTGATGTTTCTTGATCCTTTTCTTCCTCCACTTCATATTCTATGTAAAATAATTTCTTCTCAGCACACTTATGACCTTTAGTGCATTTTCTATCACAATTGTAACAAAGCCCTTTTTCTCTTTTTTCTTCCAATTGTTGTGGTGTAACCCTTGTAGGTTGTGGAAGGCTAGGAGAAACAACACTTCCATATTTATAGTTGTGAGGGGTATGCTTCCTGGTTTCCATAATTTTCCTTTCCACTATGTCACAAAGCCCTTTTACTCTTTCCAATTGTTGTGGTGTTGCTCTAAAGAAGGTGTTGCTCTTTGTATCCTCATAATGTGCTATCATTTCCTCCGTGAAAATTGACCACGTAACAATTTGTTTACAAGAAAAAAGCCCTTCATACCATAAAAATTGATCCGATTCCAAATATGAAGATGTAATACATACCTTTTGTAACAATAGTACACCATGTAGATCAAAATATTGCTCTATTTGAAGTATCCAATTTACCGGATCCTTGCCATCAAACTTCCTCATCTTGCTTTTTCTTGATTTTAGGAGCTCGTTCTTGAAACGACTGTAACTTTGTACTTTCAGATCTTTAAGTTTTGAAATTGCGATCTGTAGTATCCCTCCATGTCCTCTTTCCAATGCCACCAGTCTAACCCCAATTGGATTCTCCAATGAAGATTTATGCCAAATCTCCCACAGTGACCTGATTATAGACTAATTCAGTAGAGCGAACTTGTACGACGTGCCACGTGTCCTTGTTTTGACCTTTGGCTCTAAAAAATATATACAAGAAACTACATTCCGTCCTCTTTTTGTACCTTCTTAAAAAATTTCAATCCAATGCTTAGAGAGAAGGTTATGATGATTTTCCGTAGGTCACCTATTTGGAATGTAATTTAGGAGTCTGCAAAAAGACCAACTTCCTAAGATCATATCTCCACAAATATAGTGCGAAAAACTTTAAAATTTGGACCCGAGCTTCAGCGCGATGTGTTCTCAAATGGGTTGTTCTTTTAGCTTCTGAAACGTTACAGAAAACAAAGTTATAGCGATAATGCCACGATGACCTATTTGGAGCAGTGAAACCCTAGAATCCAAAGCTCTGATACCAAATGTTATGAAACCAGCTCACAAAAAGATAGAAAAGATAGATCAACACCTTAGAATTCAGCCTCTTCAAGGGGGAAACCTCCTTTACATTACATAAATGAACAATTCTTGGATGATACAAATGGAAAGACCTCCTTTCAATATATAGGAGTTTAAGGGGTCATAACATAATCAGAGCCGACATAACAATAATAATGTAATGGCACAATAATAACAATAGTGGGCTTCTATGGGGCACAATGGTAACAATATGGGCACTACATGGGTACATCAATATAATAAGTGGGTTGTACTAATAACAATAAGGGGTTACACTAGTAGTATAGGGGCCTAACAAAATATGTATGTACTCTTGAATTTATCTATCTTGTAATAAGATCAAGATTAAAGTTGTCATTGCAAATAATTGGGATCTGCCTTGTATGTTTACTGTACTACATGAAATTCTCGATTTGTTAGATCCCAACTAGATAGGGTTGAATTTATTTTTGTTGTAATGAGATTAAGAATAAAGTTTTGTTTTTAATCACTGAAATCTACCAGTTAAGATTTATTCACTACATGAAATTGTTTATTTTCTAGAGTCATCTTTCATGACAATATTTCTGAATGCTCTATCCTTCCTCAAAGAATTACATATTACAGAAAGGTGGAAAATAAATGAGATGTAGCTGAATGGTTTCTGTTTTAAAATGTGTGGAGGGAGTGTAAAATCATTTTTAGTCTCGTTCAAATATTTTGGAGCACCCACTAAAGTGCTTCATTTTCCTCCTACTTAATTCCATTTTTACTATCCCAATGCTTCTAGAAGTCCTTCTCCAAAGTGACCTCTTAACTGCCTTGGAGGGAAATTGATTAGTTGATTGGAACCCACATATTATAATTTGATTAGGAGAAACATATGAGAAAGTTTGATATTCTTCAATATATTCTGAAAGTTAAAAGAATATCAAATGATTGCCTTTCTGTTTAATGGATACGACAATCACTCGAGCATTTGTTAGGATTTTGACACCTTTTTCAATGATTTTTTTTTTGAAAGTTATGTTCTCAATTAAAGAAATTAAAGAAAAGGTGAAAATGATGCAATGGAAGGATTTTCTATTTTAGTGCCTAAGAATGTCTTACTAATGTAAAGGGCTTGGTATTTTCTTGACTCAAGATTAGTCACATTTGACTTCCTAGTATTTCTTTTAATTTCGTGTTTGTTGTGTTTATATTTTTATCCTTGAAGCTGGTCATCTACTGTGTGTGTAATAGGAAGTATTAAATACTAATCACTCTCAAAGGTGATATTGTTGGATGAATAACGTTAAATGTCCCTACTTGACACTTTCGTATTGCATGATCATGCAAAGAAATTATCAATGAATACTAAAGGGAAGATGATTAACATGCAGTGTCTCTTAGCTTGTCATATAATTAGTACATTTTGGCCCCCAATAATAGATTTGAGGCTAATTTTTGGTTGTTACTAGTGGAGCTTCCCTTTGGCTTCCCTTTGGCTCAAAAAAAAATCAAGGATAAATGTCCATTGCATTGGCATTGGACATCATCAAAGAGGAATTCACCAAAAGAAGTAGAGGACATGGGAGAAATTGGTAAAATGAGTGGATAACTGCTAGAGAAACACTGATGCACCATAATTTCTTATGTATTTAGATTCACTCGAAATTAAATAGTCACAAAAGTATCTTTTTTACCGAATATTTTTATGTATACATAAATACTAAAAATACAATTTCAGGCTAATTATTCAAACTAATAATGATTTGATAGTCATAATTTATAATTAAATAGTATATTATGATTAATTTTATAGGATACAACTATAGGGTCTGACTGTGAGGGGCATTGTGACAATATATGTACACTTCTCATTGTATTAGACAATCATCTCTCAGAGTGTGATATCCATCCAATGAAATGTACTCCCAGAGGCCATTGTGGGATTGAAATTTTTTCTTTTCGTGGACAAGTGGTGATATATTTTCCTAAGCCTTAGTGTTTTTCTTCCCTAAGTTTTTGACACTACACACAGCTAGCACCTTCATTCAACCAAGTGAGGTACTCATATTGGAAAGTTTAATCATTTTGTCTCCACAATCCAATATGATGTTGGATCAATCTCATGATCCTAAAAACATAGGTCATAATAGCTAGGATTTTATAATGTGGACAAAAGAATATCCAAATTTAAGAAACATGAATCTTTTCGAACAAGCAATAAGGATATTTTTTACACTGATCTTTTTTCTTTCCATTTGTTTTCACAAGTTATATATTGCCTGATATTTTTAACATATAACTTGGTATGGTTGTGACTAAGGTTTTGTTGAAGGTTGAATACTAATTTCCTAAGGTGTTATTTTCTATGGTGACATTTTATTTGCTTTGTTTATACTGGCCGTCTAGACTCATAGTGGCCACTATCGAATGTTGAGGTATATGTCACATAAATATTTTATAGTCTACTTTATTTTATATTCAAGTATTCATCATCTTTCATGTCTTATACTCTGCATTGTATCTTCTTTCATTTTTAGGAGAGGAACTCAATATTGATGGTAAGAAGCGGCAATTGAAGAAACATGAGAATAATAACACTAGAGCAACAAATGCAAAATGAGAGAGAGAAGAGAATCTATCTAGTGATACCCTTAGAGCCAATATCTTGCGTAAGACACACTCATAGAGATTGATGGTCAAGCCTTGAGAGTTGTTGAATTCACTTGCAATGCTTTGGCAACACAGTGACAATGTTTTGAAATGATGAAACAATATTTCATGTGTAAATTGTAGTCCAACCGATATGAAGTTTGAAACTGATATTGTAATACTTGATGTTTTATAGGATTAAATTTATATGGTTAAAATTATTTTTATTTGCACTTGATATTATTTAGTCTTGTAATTAACATACGTAACTTTGTGTTATCATATTTGATATGCATGTACATTCTATGGCATTTTTTAAAAATTTAGTTTCAAAATCATAGTAATTAATTTATGTTGAATAATAATGAACACATAAATTCAATATAAAACTACTAAATTAGTAGTTTATATTAATTAATGATGAACACAAATAAAATGAATATATGACTAAATTAATCATTTATAATGATTATGAATGAAATTAAATGAAATGAATAGAAACTACCAAATTAGTCGTTTATATAATGAATATGAAAATGCCAAAAAAAGATAAATGACTACTGCAAATGATAATTTTTTTATTAAAATGATGGAAAAAAATTTCATATATACGACTATTAGTAGCTAATTTACAATATCTTATAACATAACTAAAATTTATTCATATTTCTTTGGTCATTAATTGGTTTCAAATGATGACTAAAATTTGCATATATATGACTATTAGTAGCTAATTTATAGTATCTTATAAGATGGCCAACATTTTGGTCATTTATTGGTTTTCTTGATGATTCATATAGTAATATATTTTGTCGTATATTTGGTCATTAATTGTGACAATTAATGACTAAACCAATGAAAAATTAATGACCAAATTAATGACTAAATATACTACTAGATGGTAAAATTGAGGAAACCAATTAATGACTAAGCTAAAAATGACTAAAAGTTGGTCGCGTTATAAGATACTATAAATTAGCTACTGTTGGTCACCGACTGAAAAATGGTCGTTTATATGCAAATTTTAGTTGTTTTTTTAGTAACTAATTAGTCATTTTGTACTAGTGCACTTCCTTAACTGACACATAGGGAGTCGAATCATATCATAGTAGCTTCTTGTCACCTGTTTACCCTAGTTGGTCGTTTACTTGGGTAGATGTGGGAGGAGGTGTTACAATTATCTAGGCTTAGGAGTTTGCTATGGTAAATTACAATATTATTGATATGTTTAGTAACAATATTTTTTGACATATTAATTTAATTTGCTGCAATTTTTCATATCTTCATGTCGTTAATGTGTCGACTTGTATATAATAATTTCACTGGTATTTTAACAAAAGGGTGTCATGGATGTAAATGTTGTGGAACTTCTCTAAAGGCTAGGTGGTATGACCACCTACGAAAGCTAGTGTATGACTACTCCAAGGTATTCCTCCTAGAAAAATGCCCTTATCAGAGAGCAACATCTGCTTTCAATAGTAACCAAAGAGAACCCAAAGGCCTGCAATAATGACGCCGAATGAATGGATTAGAGCATATGAGAGAGAGGAGAAGGATTTTGTGTAAATGTTCGATTAAAATTGGGAGCCTATGTTTGATGATCTAGAATTATTTGACACCTATGTTGAGAAATTTCCCATTGGGATGAAAAGGAAATATGTCTTTTATGAGCTCACATATTGGGAGAATATAAAGATTGCCCACATACTAGATCCCATGCATATATTTAAAATTGTTTCATTTCCTTTATGGAGTCACATGTCATTGAAATAGAGTGACACATTTGTTGTTAGGAGTAATCTTATTTCTTCAAAAGCTAAAAAGAAACATTAGCCAAGGCAATAAACTAGAGGAGAGGGTGGGTCCCTCTTGATATTTTAAAGAAGGTGATGTCCCATGGATTTTAAAGGAATTTAATCTTTCTCTGGTAAAGGAAGTTATAATGAGTGTGAGGGTGCCTTTTCTATATGAGTCTTCACTACGACAATGATTCACCATGGAAGATATTTTTTCCGGGTTGAAATCACATGACCATTTGAACCTTCTAAGAGTATGTATGTCAAAAGCATGATTTTATTATTTATTTTACTTTTATTTAATGGGATATTTTATAATTAATTTTTCATAATGTATTATTTACTATGTAGTGTCATTATAATTTTCTGAGTGTCATTACTATGCTGAGATTTTTTGTATGTTTGAGATGGAGTTTCCAACGAGTTTCATGCACTTGCAGGTTCATCTTCTAATTCATGTAGTAGATGACGTTGAATTATTTGGGGTCATTTATTATCGTTCGATGTTCTTCTTAGAGAGGTACATGAAGAAATTGAAAGGTTTTGTTCGACAAAGGGAGAAACCTTAGCTGTCTATGGCAGAGGGGTATATATCATATTAGTATTTCTATTATGTGAGTGAGTACATGAGGTAGATCAATAACACCCTAGGTGCAGTGATTTGGGACGATGAAAGGGATTAAGAAAAAAGAGAAGGGGAGATTCTTGAAACGAATGGAAAAAGACTCATGATAAATAGTAAGTGCATGCTTATCATTTGTCAAATTAATACACAGTAACTATTCACACTGAACTTAATTCATATTTTGATCTCATACATACTAAATATATATATGCTAGTTTGATTTGATCATCAACGAATTCAGAAATTGAAGCCATCAACAAATTCATTCTTTACAATATGGTAGCAACACAAGTATGGGTTGCATTGTATGAAGAGAAGAGGCATAAATGGGATAGTGACAATAAATAATTCAAACGGTTGAATGGTATAAGTGTGCCTTATCATGATCATTGAAAATAAAATATGTCAATGACTTGCCCTAGCAGTTAGGTTGTTGATCAAGTCAAAGAGAAATATAGTGCATGTGGCCATTACTCGTGCTACGAAGAGGATGCACTAACAATGTACCAGAGAAGAAGTCTACAACAACACACAAATAATTCAGGATAAGATTAAAAGGATTCATGATAGAAGAGTGAAAGAATATGATTTCTAGTTAAATGATCCTATTTTGAAATGGGATGCTATAAATGAGTAAAAGGGAAAACATGGAATGTCTGATAGTTTATGGAAAGGCCCCTACAATATTGGATATTTATGTGGAAATAATGCATTTATATTAGAATATTTGACTTGAGAAACATTGTCAGGATCACTTGTTAGCACTGCTTCACCTGAATTCAGTCGATTACAAGCCCAAAATTGTATATATCATTTTATTGATTTCAAAGTACTATAGGTGTGGGAGATTGTCATCAGAAAATGAAGCCTGGAGTGAAGGCCCTAACATTCAAATGAATTTTCTACCATATGTAATTTTTTTTAGTTAATCAAGTTAGTCTTAGTTGTTTGATAATTAAATTAATGCCTAATGGAGAAGGCTACTAATTTACAGTGTTCTTGACACCTCACAGGGAGGATGTCATCCCCATTGGATCCACTATTAGGGTCCTATAAATATAGTAGTCTAGTATGGTGCTTTAGCCATTTATCCCACATAGATATTGTAAAAAATATTTTTCATTTTAAATTTTTTAGCCTATAAAAAGGAAAATAATAGAGAAAAAGAAAAAAAATACAAAGAGAAAGAAAAATAACCTTTTGTTGTTTACCATAAAAATTTTTCATGTATCAACAATCACAATTGTCCCCACTTGAATCAACGTGTGGGGGACAACTTTCATACACCCCCCCTGGTCCCCGAAAACTGCCATGACACGCTTCCTTCCACCCATTCATCCCCGCACCATCTGCTCACGCCACCTCCCCTTCGTGTCATTTCACCGTTACCATTAAAAACACTCGCCAACAGCAAATAAACATTGGAAAATTAATCTCTCCCACCAATGGATGCATTCCTAATTAATACCCCACTCCAAAATGGTAATAATTTCATTACAACCCTCGTGAATCTCGTTATAATAATCTCTCAGTAACATGAAAATTTTCCCTTTCAAAATTCATTTGAATTGTGAAGGTCTAGCTTGAAGTTTTTTTAAGTTACCAACTCCATCTTCAAGTCGTCCCCTTTTGCAATTTCAGTCACAAAATAATCGGGTAACATCGTTCCTTCAGTGTTCTATCGAGCCTCAAAATTACTTTTTCCCTAGCAACTCTTCTCATTCCTTTTCTTTGTTTTTTCCATAATAAAGATGCATTCTCATCGCCAATGACTGGTATATATTGTCTTGAGGAGGACATTTAGTGATTTACATGTTATGCTTTTATGTTTTGCTGTTTGAATAAATTTTTGTATATCAGCTAAGGAACGCAACCTATTCTGTAGCTAATCAGTTGTTTCACAGCTACCTTCATGCTCTAACAGGTTCCAGGTGTCAGGAGGAGAAACTAGCTACATAGGCAGCTTGGAAATCATTGTGACATGGACCTTGTCCTATTCACTTAGCCCAAGTCGACAAAGAAAATGGCATAAGACTACGGTCAATGGATAAGTCAAACGCAGAGACCGAAGGTAACAAGACTCTGTTTGTGGTTAATTGACATGTTTCACAGTGATGGGAAGTGTTATCCGGAACAACTACCTATACCTATGGACTCCAACAGCCACCTGTACAATCGAATCCAACATCCACCATGTCTTGGATTTATGTCTCTAGTAGCCGAGGAAGAAATTTTGCATATCTGTCTTCTACGTGTTTGACTATAGCATGTTTTTCTCCACAAACAGTTACATGGTTTTTCTTATAAATACCTGTGTAAAGGAACAAAGAAGTTAGTAGTGATAATGATAGTTTTATTGTGAAATCGAAGTTGTAAACTCGGTAATTCCTCGGCATTTTGTGTCCCTATTTTTAATATGAAGACCACATGTTTTATGGAAATATGAAGGAGTTTTCTTGGAGTTGATTGAGCAAGGATAGCCTAATCAGTTGCATAGGGCCCCTGCACTGAAGAAGGTTTCATTTCATTTTTTTTCTTCTTGTTAACCGTAAATTCATCATTTTCTTTCATAGTGTTTATAATCATTTTCTTATTAACAATTTTTATAATGCGGTTTCCATCATTTTCTTATTAACAATGTTCATAATTTAGAGTAGCTTCCATTTCCTTGATCTCTTTTAGTTTATCAGTAGTTTAGAAGATCTGAAACTTAGTAATGTAATCTAGTTTACTTCATTCACTGTTTTGCTAGTTTAAATTCTCAATTAGACTGATCAGTGCCATTTACTGCCTTTGCCATTTTATTTTTAGTTCACTGACTCGTGGTGTTAATGAATGTTTATAAAAAACCCTTCAAGTTGATAATTCATCCTTAACTAAGTGGTTGAACATTTCATTTATGCAATGAGTTGTTACTACATCTCTATATTTGTTTTCTCTTAGATTAACGAAGTACAAAATTCCTCAAATGTCTTCCAAAGGAGACTTTATCCCAAAATTGAGAGGTAGAGTAACTAAGTATTTCATTTAGTTTTATTTTTGTGATTAGTTAGACATTAGTTGCAAATTTCACTTTCAATTTTAATTCATGATTTGGAAATAATGGTGAAACAGGAATAGAAACTTTGTTTTCATTTCTTGCTTAAGCTTTTCTTCCAAGTCTTTCTTAAGCTTTGTTTTCATTTTAAGATTTTGAGTAGTCTTTACGAAAGTTAAATTTAATTTTTTGATATTTACATTGTAAATCATTAGGAACTAAAGACCAAGAACCCCCAAAACAACATAAGATACAAAAACAACGAAGTGAGAAGGGTTATGTAGCACAAACAGTGCACTACACTTCATTAGTTTACGATACCTAGATTGATAACGTATGTAGAGAAATTTAGGACACTAAATTGACCAAACATTTTGGTGCCTTTTCTAGGGAAGTGTAACTAGGTAGCCTTATCTCTTACATTCAAAAAAAAATGACATGCATAGATAAAGAGACTCTAGGGGTAGATTTATAGCTAGGGCCAGAAGTTCAATTCCTACAACACCACCTACTCCACCAAGAACAAGAAAAGACACACCTCCATCCCAAACTCATACTCCCAGCCATAGGACTTCTGGAATTTGAGGGGCAGAAATCCAATCAAAAGAATATCCTACTTCATCTACCAAGTTAGTCCTAGGGGAAAAAAAATTTGAATCTCCAACAGCAGGAATAGCCTTTTTCACCTCCACGGGAGAGCACATTATAGTTGAACAATTAGGAATACCTGGTGAGGAAGAAGAAGTAGAACCTTTCTCCCATATTCTATTAATATAAGAATTAGAGGAGGAGGAAGTAACCTTGCAGGTTGAACCCTATACTGATTGTGAAGAAACTATAATGACAAAAGAAGAACAAGATGGAGAATTCTCACTGTTTGGAGGAGGGGATAGAGGGAGAGGTAGAGGAAATAATGGAGGAGGTAGAGGAAATAGGGAAATAGATAATTCTTTTGGATTCCCTATACTGGATGAGGAAACAAATGTCATAATGAAAAATATTTCACCCTCTGTCCTCCCAAACTTCTATGGGTTGAAAAGTGAGGATCCTGAAACATTTTTGTTTGAGTTTGAAGTCTTGTGTAGAACCTATGATTATCTAGAAGACTCTCAAAAACATAAATTGTTTCCTTCAACACTGAAGGGAACTACTTGGAAATGGTTCATGGGGTTAGTCACTCAGTCCATTAGAACATGGAATGACATGGAAAAAACTTTTTTGGATAGGTACTTGGATTATTGCATGCCTACCAATCACAAAGATGAAGTGTTCAAAATGATGGAAAGAGAGGATGAAACTTAAAAGATTTGATTGAGAGATTCAACTATAATTTGAAAAGAGCAAAGAAGAACAATTTAGATGAAGAAACCTTGAGAGCTCTTTTATTAAAGGTGATTAGAGATGAGTGGATAGATATCCTTAACATGATGGGGAAGGGAGATATCTCTCAACTTCCATTAAATAATATAGGAGAATTGTGTGTTCATCTCTCAAGAGGGAAATCTAAAACAGGGAAAGGGCCAAGAGATCCTTCTCTTGTTAGAGTAAACAAATCTGCAACGGGATCTGTAAGTAGGGCAGAAATTGGTAATGTGCTTGATGAATTTAAAACTGACATTCTAGGGAGCATTATTGAGCAATTAGACACCCTTAAAATACAAAACAAGCAGAAAACCGAGGATCATACTTTAGCCACTTTTTTTCCGAAATGCATAAAAAAACCTGCTCTAAGGGAATGCCCTTTAGATGCAAAAATTGTAGAAACTTGTATGATTTGCTCAGAAAGCCATGAGACCAAGGTTTGTCCTTCAATCCCGGGTCTTAAGGCTGTCTTTCAAGAGGAAACAGTCACAAATTCTACAGAGCCTCTTTTTTTTGTTGCTAGAAGACCTTGGAAGGGGCCACAAAATCAGGGATTTAACAATCAAATGTATCTTCAGCCCCCACCAAACTGGAATTATTGGCAACAACCTTGGCCTCAACCTCAATCTCAATCTCAACCGTGGGCACAAGGAGTACAAAATCCTTATTGGAAATTTTCTCAATATTTTAGAATTATCCTCCCCCACATGTTCAGCAACAAAACAAATAGCCACAACTTCAAAATCAGAACCCTCAACTTTCATTGCCATTTCCACAACAACCTCCACAACAAAACCGAAATCCTCAACTCTTACTACCATTTCAGTAGAAACCAAATCGGCTACCTACCCAACCATTACCAAACCCCAACAATAAAAACCCTCAGAATGATTACATGGTAGAAGGAAAACAATTTCCAACATACATGATTACTCCTCTAGATCTTAATGATGTTCAACTAAGATTTGGAAGGATATTAGAAAAGGAAAGACCTTTTATAGTAATTTAGGAACAAGACAGTTTTGAGGAAGATTCTCTAAAAGTCAATAATTTTTTTTGAGGGAACATCTCTCCAAAACCAGAACATTGAAAAAGAAAAACAAAAAGAATCACTGAACACAACTCCTATCATTGAGCAACCAGCATCTACTTCTACACCTCCTTTTCCTGAAAGACTACAAATTGGTAGAGGGGTAGAAAAATAGATCTTGTTGCCCAACTATGATTATCTAGATGAATTGAAGAATGTCTGTATCAAAATTCCTTTGCTACAATCCATTAGAGAAATTCCAATTCTATCCAAAACAATAAAGGATTTGAGCATAAAAAGACTAGGAAGAAAAGAAAAAGAAACAAAAAAAATTCACCTGGTAGGAAAAATAGCAGACATAATGATGAGAAAAATTTCCATAAAAAAATATGTGGATCCAGGTAGTCCAATTATGAAAACACATATCAATGGAATTGAAATTCCAAATACATTGATTGACTTAGGGGCAACAATAAACATCATGAGTAAACAAACTATGGGGCAGTTTAAACTTCCTAATCTTCTCTACACACCCACCTTACTACAACTAGTAGATAGATCACTAATCAAACCAAATGGTGTGCTAGAAGATATTTCAGTATCCTTAGATTCTTCAGAGTATCCTATTGATTTCATGATCTTAACTCCCAAGAACAATCTAGGAGGACATCCATTCATATTAGGAAGACCTTGGCTGGCCACAGCGCATGCTTTTATTAGTTGTAGATCTGGTGACATGTATATTTCTGATGGTAATTCAACAAAGAAATTTACTCTATATCCTCAAACAAAAGCAATCATAGAAATAGATGACAAAGAATGGATTGATGATGAAGATGATATTCAACCTCTCTTTATTATTTCAGAAATTAGTGAAGATAGTAAAATTTTGAATACATTGGAAAATTTTGAATCATCTTCAGAATATGACCATGAGCAATTTAAAGAAAATCTAATGTTGAATATTTGTCCTCTAGCCAGATGTCTCTCTATTCTATGGAAGATTTTGGTAGCTCTACAATTAAAATTTTTCCAGGTAGGACATTGAACATAAACAAAAACTTGGAGAAACTACAACAAGAAGAGCTAATCAAAACATTACAAAAACATTCTGCTGCATTTGCATGGGAATACTTGTAAGGCATTGATCCTAATACTTGTATCCATCACATCTACATTGAGAAATATAGTAGGCCTATCAGAAAACCTCAAAGAAAGATGAATCCAAAGCTTAGGGAGATTGTGAAAGAAGAGCTCCAAAAATTACTGAATGTAAACTTCATTTACCCAATTTCAGATAGCCAATGGGTTTCTCCTTTGGTAATTGTGCCTAAAAAGAAACGTAAATGGAGGGTGTGCATTGACTATCAAGAACTGAATAAGGAAACCCTCAAATATCATTTCCCTTTGCCTTTTATAGATCAAGTGTTAGATACATTAGAAGGTAAGAAGTATTTCTCATTCTTGGATGGTTTTAGTCGTTATAATCAAATTCAGGTAGCACCTGAAGATCAGGATAAGACCACATTTACTTTTCCATGGGGAACTTATGCCTACCAAGTACTTCCCTTTGGGTTATGTAATGCACCTGCAACATTCGAAAGAGCAGTACTAGGAATTTTTTCTGATCTGATACATGATTGTGTAGAGGTATATATGGATGATTTTATGGTCTATGGAAATACATTTGAGGAAGCTTTGGAAAATTTGGAAAAAGTTCTTAAAAGATGTAAGGAAACAAACCTTTAATTAAGCCATGAAAAATGTTTTATGATGTTTACAGAAGGTATTGTTTTAGGACATCACATTTCAGGATATGGGATTAAAGTTGATAAATCTAAAGTTGAAGTCATCTCTAAGTTATCTTCTAAATTGCCAAAAGGATGTTAGAAGTTTTCTAGGATTTACAGGATACTATAGGAGGTTTATAGAAAATTTCACTAAAATAGCACCCCCACTCTTCAAATTTCTTACCAAAGATTGTGAATTCAATTGGAATTCTGATTGCCAATTGGCATTTGAAACCTTAAAAACAGAAATTTCTGAAGCACCCATTTTAAGAGGTCCAAATTGGAAACTCCCTTTCCATATTTCAACAAATGTTTCAGATATAGCTCTGGGAGTTATATTGGGACAAAAAGATTTGATTCCTTATGGCATTTACTATACAAGTAAGAATTTGACTCCCACTGAGTTGAATTATACTATGATTGAAAAGGAATTTTTAGCTATTGTTCATGAAATTAACAAGTTCAGACACTATAACAGGCTATGAAACCTTTGTTCATACAGATCACTTTGCAATTAGATATTTGATGAATAAACCTACTACTAATGGCAGAGTTACAAGATGGATTTTTCTTTTTTAAGAATTCAACATTACTGCGCTAGATAGACCGGGAAAACAAAACACAGTTGCTGATTTCTTGTCCAGGATTCAGAATACCAAAGAAGATTCTCCGTTTGAAGATAAGTTTCCCGATGAATATCTTTTTGTAGTAACTACTCAAACTCCTTGGTTTGTAGATATTGCTAACTACTTGGTCACAGGAAAGTTACCTTCACATTTTTTTCCTAGAGAGAAAAGAAAAATTATTCAAGAAAGTGAAAGATATTCATGGATCACTAATGAATTGTATAAAACAGGGTCAGATCTTATGATCAGAAGGTGTGTTAGGGAAGATGAAATGCCCAAAATTCTTAAGGCATGTCATGATGAGCCGTGTGGTGGTCACTTTGCTGATAAGAGGACAGCTTATAAAATCCTTTCTTTAGGATATTATTGGCCATCCATCTTCAAATATGCTAAAGAATATGTCAGGAGTTGTGACAGCTACCAAAGGGTAGGGAAACCTGCTCTCTTGAATGAAATGCCATTACAAACTTAGGTACTCATCGAACCTTTTGAGAAGTGGGCCTTAGATTTTTTTGGACCAATTAATCTTCCATCTAAGCAGAAAAAGTATATATTGGTATGCACTGATTATGTCACTAAATGGGTAGAAGCCAAAGCATTACCTTTTGCTAATGAAAAATCTATAATTAATTTTCTTTTTGAGGATATCTTCACTCGTTTTCGTGTTCCAAGAGAAATTGTGATAGTTCAGGGATCTCAATCCACATCTAACATGATGGAAGGGCTTGTGGAAGAATACAAGATCAAGAATAGGAAATCTACTCCCTATCATCCACAAGAAAATGGTTAAGTGTAATCTACAAATAAAGTGATTGAAGGAATCCTCACCAAGACTGTGCATCTACATAGAAGGCATTGGGCAGAAAGGATTCCTGAAGCCTTATGGGCCTATAGAACTACATGGAGGAACACAATGGGACATACTCCCTATGAACTTGTTTATGGGAAACAAGTCCTGTTCCCTATAGAGTTCCAAATTAGAACTTTCAAGATGGCAGTCCAACTAGGACTAGATTTATCAGAGGCACAAAAGCATAGGCTGGAGCAATTAAATGAACTTGATGAAATTAGGGAAGAGGTAGTTCAAAGGACTGGTATAGTCCAACAACAGAGGGCTAAATGGCATGACAAATATATCAAGGACAAGAAGTTTCAAGTGGGAGATTGGGCGTTGTTCTTTGATTCAAAGCTTAAATATTTTCAAGGGAAGTTTCAAACTCATTGGCTTGGGCCATATGAGATTGAAAAAGTCTTTAGTAATGGAGCAATGAGGATCAGAACAATAGATGAAAGTAAAATAACTCTTCTTGTGAATGGTCCTAGATTAAAGATACATCAAAAACCCATTTCAAAAGAGGAGTTTATTAAGTTTTTTCAAGACAATTATGAAATGAAGCTAATGAAGAAGAATTCTTCTTCTCCACTAACTTAGTATTTATTTTTCCTAAAATAATAATAGTAATAATATTAATATTAATAAAAATAAATAAATAAATTGTATAAGGTTGAAAACCAATCATTGATTGGCATACTTATACAGAAAATATAGGGTGAAAATCAGAGGTTTCTAACACCCTATATTTTCCATTTTCTTTCTATAATAAGTAGTGACAAAAAGCCACAGTCACTCTGTAGTTTAGATTCTGCAAAATTCATCATCTCATCTCACCTCACTCCATTTTATTTTTGCAATTTCACTTCATCCCATTGTCATATTTCATCAATAAATTTTTCAATTTTTCCTTTTTCAGTATTCATTCCATCTTCATTTCATTTATCATCTGGTCTTACATCTCATTTCATTTCACTTACATAGCCATTTCCATCTCATTCAAGATCCATAACCCATATTTCACTTTCTGTTTCATGTTCTGCAGTTGATTCTGTTCTGCAGCTAATCTGATTCTACAGCTACAATTTGTTTATCAGTTCAGGCACAAGTGTATAGTTCATAATAAAATCATGTATGTAGGGAATTGAAGAAAAATCAATTTTGAAGACCAATCATGCTCAAGGTACCTGTGGATCAACATCAAAAAAAAAAATTAGCAAGCAAAAGGTAAAGGTTCCAAAGGTAAATGCAAAAATTTATTTCAAAAAGCAATTTGAAAACATAAGTTTGTATAGTATGTATAGTTACATGTCTCCTTAATCAACCATCATTTGATTTGACTACCACGATATCTCCGCCATATCTTCCATCTTTAATGACAAATGGTCTCAACGATTCTTTCATAACAAATCTTTGCTTCAAACTCCATAACCTGTACTCAAACGGTCCTCCACAACTACACCTGTTAACGGTTAAGATAACGATGTGACCTACCTATCTATGACTCTCTAAACCCTTACTGTCTATTTATTACATACCAACTCTTAATTTTTTCTCTCATATTCATGCAGCCATTTGATATACACAATCTTTCCATTTTCTATATACACAATCATTCCATTTCCTAAATAGCACTCTTTTTATAGAGAGTGAAAGTAATTTTGAGGTTAGTAAATTCTACAAAATAGAGGATATGGGGCTTATTGTTAGGATATAGCCCGTAGGAGTGAAGTATATGGAGGGGTATCCATAGCTTAAAGGGATGCTACAAAAGGCCGGATGGTTAAATTTTATTGAGAAATTTGACAGCTACCATACGGAAATTACCAAGTCTTTTGCAAGGTCATTTGATGGCACAAAAGTGGAGATAGGAGATATCAAATTTGTAGTCACAGAATCCTTCATAGCAGAAGCAACAGAGCTATAGAGACAAGAAGAAAGATGGTTTAAAAACAACGAATTTCATGGTGAATCTTGGAAAGTGATCCTTAGAAACCCAGGTATGGATGTTACAATATTTAGAAAGGGAATTCCTATTTCAGCACTCAAGAACAAATGGAGTAATATGTTGTTAATATTGCAACAATTAATTACATGTCAAGGAAGATTTGGGTCTATGTATGTTTACCATATACGCTTGTTAATGAATTTTTTAGAAAATGGAACCATCAACCTTCCCTTCTTCCTTCTAAACAGTCTGAGAAGGATGGCTACAAATGTCTAAAAGAAAATTGAATCCATAGAAACAACTATGTATCATCATGGATTAGTGAGAATACTAGTTGAATTACATTTGAGAAGTATAGAGGAGACATGGGAATATTTCTTGGTAAGAATTTTTTTCCAGGATGCTCCAGAGTCACCTGAGGATAGTCATGTTAAGAAAAGTAAGAAGAGAAAGATCAACATTAATATTCAAATCTCCTCACGAAAGAATGATGCAGAGACAGCTTCCAAACCAGAGGTTAGGAAGCAAACTAAAGAGAAAAGAAAAATGAAAGAGAGAGCTGAAGAAATCAATAAAGAAATTCCTGAACCTTCATCACCATAAGAAGATGAACAATTACTCTTCGAAATACTGACCAATATTAAGGAGAAAATCAAGAAAAATAAGGAGATAGGAAAGAGGAACAAGGACATAATAGAAGAAACCATAAGCTTCCAAAAGCTGAGAATGAGCTCTAGACTCTGAGGTAAGGTGAAGAAGGTAACATCGAAAGAAGCCCAATTCATAAACTTAGAAGAAGAAACCCCAGTTCAATCCCCTGACAACATTCCACCTGAATACAGTCCAGAAAACTCTCCTCCATAGAATTTTGAAGGCAGCCCAAGCAGAGCTTCTCCTGTCATATATCCAGTACAGCAGCAAACCTATGACTACATAGAGTCATTAGAGAAAATGAATACCTCAATGGATCCAGGATCCTCGATCAATCTAGAGTAGCCTGTCAATCCATAAGAACCTCTAACTAGCTCTCTCAAACAAGAAATCTTAGAGTTAGAGATTTTGAATAGGAACATTCAAAAAGAAAATGAAACCTTGAGGGAACAGAACAAGCTAGATAGATCCATTCATGACAACAAAATGCTACACCTGGGATTATGGTACAAGAAAATTAGGAAGCTGAAGAGGAAAAATAGGAAGTTGAGTAGAACACTAATCAACCTCAAATACATATGTCTTATGAAGAAGCCCAGGATGGCAGTCAGTGCAAATAGAAATAAGAAAAGGAATTTGGATGTGCTGGCAGAAGTATCAGAACAGATGCAATAAGAGAAATAAGTTCACATTTTTGAAAATTGCATGGGCACATCCAATGAATTTGCAGTGGGGGTAAGTTGAGCCTTAAAATTAATATTTCCCTAGCAACACTTCTCATTCCTTTTCTTTGTTTTTCCATAAGAAAGATGCATTCTCATCACTAATGACCGGTATATATTGTCTTGAGGTGGACATTTAATGATTTACATTTTATGCTTTTATGTTTTTCTGTTTGAATAAATTTTTGTATATTAGCTATGGCACGTAGCCTATTCTACAGCTAATCAGATGTTCTGTAGCTACCTTCATGATCTAATAGGTTCCAGGTGTTAGAAGGAGAAACTAGCTACATGGGCAGCTTGGAAATCATCATGAGATGGACTCTGTCCTATTCACTTAGCCCAGGTTGACAAAGAAGATGGCATAAGACTACGGTAAATGGATAAGTCAAATGTAGAGACCGAAGGTAACAGGACTCTGTTTCATGGTTAATTAAGACATTTCACAGTGATGGGAAGTGTTATCCGGAACAACTACCTGTACCTATGGACTCCAATAGCCACCATGTCTTGGATTTATGTCTCTAGCAGCCGAGGATGAAATTCCGCATATCTATCTTCTACGTTTTTTACTGTAGCATGTTTTTCTCCACAAATAGTTATATGGTTTTCCTTATAAATACCTGTGTAAAGGACTAAACAAGTTAGTAGTGATAGTGATAGTTTTATTGTGAAATCGAAGTTGTAAACTCTGTAATTCCTCGGCATTTTGTGTCCCTGTTTTTAATATGAAGACCACATGTTTTATGGAAATCTGAAGGAGTATTCTTGGGGTTGATTGAGCAAGCATAGCCTAATCAGTTGCAGAGGGCCCCTACACTAAATAAGGTTTCATTTCATTTTATTTTTCTTCTTCTTGTTAACCATAAATTCATAATTTTCTTTCACAGTGTTTACAATCATTTTCTTACTAACAATGTTTATAATGAGGTTTCCATCATTTTCTTATTAACAGTGTTCATAATTTAGAGTAGCTTCCATTTTCTTGATCTCTTTTAGTTTATCAGCAGTTTAGAAGATGAAACTCAGAAATGTAATCTAGTTTACTTCATTCACTGTTTTGCTAGACTAAATTCTCAATTAGACTGATCAATGCCATTTATTGCCTTTGCCATTTTATTTGTAGTTTACTGACTCATGGTGTTAATCAATGTTTATAAAAAAACCTTCAAGTTGATAATTCATCCTTAACTAAGTGGTTGAACATTTCATTTATGCAATGCGTTATTGCTGCATCTATGTATTCATTTTCTCTTAGATTAATGAAGTACAGAATTCCTCAAATGTCATCCCAAGGAGACTTTCTCCCAAAATTGAGAGGCAGAGTAACTAAGTATTTCATTTAGTTTTATTTTTGTAATTAGTTAGACATCAATTGCAAATTTCACTTTCAATTTTAATTCATTATTTGGAAATAATGGTGAAACAAGAATAGAAACTTTGTTTTCATTTGTTGCTTAAGCTTTGCTTCCAAGTCTTTCTTAAGCTCTGTTTTCATTTTTGGATTTTGAGCAGTCTTTACAAAAATTAAATTTAAGTTTTTGATATTTACATTGTAAATCATTAGGAACTAAAGACAAAGAGCCCCCAAAACAACATAAAACACAAAAACAAAAAAGTGAGAAGGGCTATCTAGCACAAACAGTGCGCTACACTACATCAGTTTACAATACCCAGATTGATAATTGATGTAGAGCAATTTAGGACACTAAATTGACCAAACAGTTCCTTTGAAATTGAAAATTTCATCGCATAAGGGAAAGGGGAATAAAGATGTTGAAGGCCTGATGTTCCCTCCTGTGGCTGATCTAGATAGGTCCCCATTAATTGATACACAGTACAAAATATTTGAGACTTAGTGTGGATTTGACTTGTATGAGCTGAGAAATTAGGAAAAACAAAACTTTTTAGATAACAGTGATAATCTGGGCATTTTGGAATCCCTCTTGCCACAATTTTTTTCCCCAAACCCATTTCTTCCCTGAATGTGTCACCTGGCATCATATGAGATACCTTCTCAACCATAATGCAGTTGTGGTCTAAAATAACCAAGTTTTATTCTCAATAACCCCCGAGAGTATCTATCAAGCCCTTCAAGTCAAGCCTATCTACATCCTTTTTTAGCTGATTCTCTTATAGAGATATACCATAAACTTACTTTTGCCCAAAGAGCCCATATATTTGACTATTTCCTGCTTGAAAACTCTGAATTACCCAGAATAAACCCCCCTTACTCTCCCTCCATTTTTCCTGAAATGTCATGGTAGGTAATATTTATGGTTACCTACCTATTAGGTTATCATTCAGACCAGTGGGTAGATGAGTTTGTCTTAGGATTTCTACCAACTTTCACAGTTGGATAGAAGCCTTCAATTTTATTCAATTACAACCAATTTTTATCATATATCCTTCATGAACATTTTATGAAGTTTATGTTGAAGATGTGGTCAAACACAATCAATTTTAGTATACCTGATGTTATTTTAAAAGGAAGATGTGTTCAAGATCCAATTATAGAAAATGGATGATCAGGGTAACATATTATCAGTAATTCGCTAGAATTCTTTAGTTAGAAGAAACTGAGAGGATTAGTCATTCACCGATTTTGTTGATGAGTTTCTACATACATCCTTGTGTCTACTCAGCAGTGATGCTAGACTAAGGATTTCACTAGGGATCAAAAAGGTCGTTCATCTCACTCAACATGCCAAAGATGGAGATTGGTATTTATACAATAATTGTACAAAGATTAGAATCTATGGGTGTGAACCTCCTCCCTATATATTACCAAAGTTCGTGCCAGTGAGAATTTTTTCTCTCAAATACATGAGACAAATGCTTAACATGGATGATTTTCACGTTTCCTCAAACAATAAGACCATTCATTACATTAGAAAATTAACAGGACCAATTATGAAAAATAGCTACAGATGCATCTAAATTTGCAAAGGAAAAATGAACTATCAGTGGAGAATATTTCTTTGAAGGCCTACAATCTAATCTCAACATTTAGCATGAAATTCATCATTTGTTTCTGAACAAGCCAACTTTCCATACCTACACAGAGGTAGATGAAAGATTCAGAAACATGGTAAAAATTTCTATCCCAAGTGAGGAGTGATGGGACCAATTACTAGAGTTGGTCAAATGAGCACAAACAGAAAACCTACAATTTTGACAACAGGACAAACAAAGGAGCTAGAAAATAGCTACAGTCAGTAACAAATTTTCTTCAAATATTCAAGAGAAAATCTGAATTTGTCCATAATTCCTATTATTTAGTTATGTTTTAGAAATATCTATAATTTTATTAGATATTATTTTGTAATCAATTCCTTTTTGGAATCCGAAGTTGATTCAATAGAAAGTCTATAAATATTTTGTTACAAGACTTAGTAAGGGTTGGATTATGTATGAAGGAAAGAGCTCTACCTTGATGGAGGTTGCGCATTGTACTCAAAGTAATCAATTCCTAGAAATACAGAGGTTGTTTTGTTCCAGGATTCTTGTTTCAAACAAATGGTGATGTGTTTTCTCATGTTAAATTGTTATTTTTCTTAGTTTCTATTGGGATTTCCCTCTTGATTGTTGCAAGAAGATTAAGAGTTGAATTTACCTAAGTTTACTTTTCTCTGGCTTGTTTTAAATAGTCTTAATGTTTTCCTCATCACATTAAATATAAAATTCATTTAAATATGCTTTATATTTAATTGATCATTTACTTTTTAATCTCAACCACACCATAAATATCTTAAGATCCAAGAGTTTTCCTACCCTACCCTGTTACAGCCACTCTGTCACTTTGCAATTGATTACCCAAAAGTTCATGACTCCGTTCCCAATGGACTTTTCTTTCATTTTTCAACCAAAATTTTGAAAAAGCCCACCTTGAACTTAGGTATCTAGCCTAAAATCTTGAAAGAAAAAGATTAATTCATACAGAGACAACCCTCTCTAAACTTGGAAGGGTTAGATCCCAACTTTAAAAGTGGTTTGTGGTTACCTTTGTAGTTTTCTTCCTCAGCCTAGGAAAATTATGGAGTGCTAACACGAGGCATGATTCATGTTGCAAAAGTCCACACATAAGGGGATTTCCCCAGACTACTTCCTTACTTGGACCAGATTTGATACGCAGGGAGAATGTCACACTTTATATATGTTGGAAATAATGTTGCATAACTTTGACAAACTCTGATTGTGACAGACTTCCCAATAATCTATTAACAGACTTGGCATTGGTTTCATATTGCTTTTTACCTACTGCATCTGTAGGAATTGCTGATGGAAATGTATATCCTCCTTCCATAATTTCCTAGACATCTGTTCCAAGAGATTGAAGATAGGCTGTGGTCCTTACCTTCCAATAAACAATGTTTCTCCCATCAAATATTTGCGGTCTGATGGATCCCCCACTTTCTTGATTACTCATGATGATGGATCTTCGTTCAAGCGATCAAGCTTCTTCTGAAGGACCGGCTCTGATACCAATTGTTGGAAATAATACTGAGAGGGGGGGTGAATCAGCATTATCAAACTAATAATTTTTCATTTCCATAATTAGATTCATATATGCTACTTTAGTTAAGGGAACTCGCGTGTACACGCAACTGTGTTTAGTGCAACTAGCATATATCTAGAAAACTTATGATTTAATTAATTCTTCATATATTGATCATTAATCAGTGTATCAAAATCATATAAATAGTAACCAGGTGCAGTAAAAATAGAACAGATCATCGCACATAAGAAACACACATGAACACCAAGGTATAAGGTGGAAACCCAATGTGGGTGAAAACCACCTACTGCAATTGTCTGTCTTCTTTTAATAATAAGAGAATTCTGTTTACAATTTTTGTACTGGCGAAGTCTTATACCAGTACGCAGGCTTCTACCTACAGAAGGCTACAACCTTCTCTCATTCTCCAGCTTCTACTAGAAGAGAGCTACAACCCCCTAGCTCTTTTACTAGCTGATATGTTTACTAGTACATAGGTGCCATCCTACAGAAGGCTACAACCTTCTCTTTTCTTCCAGGGACCACATTTCATTAATTTTCAGACTGGATCCATCAACAACATCATTCAATCATCAAATATATCTGCATCAACCAATCTCCTTTTCAACCAAGCACAACTAAATCAATCAATCACTCTGATCATTCAGAATGTTGTTACCAGAATATAATAACTAGAACCCAAGTAATAACCCAGAACACTGCAACAGCAAACAGAAGCAACTAAAACATATTTTATAAGCTATATGCTACTTCCATGTGTCGAACTTGCATGCATACGTGCTTTCCTCAAAGCGAACTTGCGTACAAATCTGCAAATCAAATTTATGATGTATACAATGTTTCGATATGTAGAACCTGTGTGTGTATGCGCCTTTTCTAATGTGAACCTGCGTACATCTGTAAATGATGATTTAAATATTACAACAATTCCAGACTTCAGTTATACCCAGATCATCAAATTTACAGACTACAACATGCGCCAGTTATTTAGATAAATGATCAAACCAGATAAATATAATTCTCTTTAAGCCTTAAGATCATGATACATCATTAGATCTTATCGTTCATCAAGCACTAAGGTTCATCCTTGGTTCAGATCCAGCAATGCACCATAACCCAATAACCTGCATACTAGATCTCACCCTTCATTAGATATTGAATACTTGAGTGACTTTGTGTAATGATCTTCTCCTCCTTTTATAGTCTTAGGCCTTTCTCAATACGATGGACCAAAACCACTTAGGACCAATACCTTGGACAAAATACCTGGGGTCAATACTTTGGACTAGATACGTTGGACCAATACCATGGATCAAAATACCATGGACCAAATACCACAGACCAAAACTTAGTTTTCCAACATGTACATGCCTTTCTTCTGTGAAAGTGTGTGTGTACGTTATACGCTCCTTTTGGTCTATTAACCCGCATGTATACACAGCTTGGTCAATGGGGAACCTGCGTATACCTCTATTTCTTCATTCTTTGAAGTCCGATCTGTAACTCTGTGCTAGTAACCTGCTGCATTGTGATCTATCATCTAAGTGAGTTGCCATCAAGGACAACACCTGTGTCATAATGCCAAAAATCTCCCCCTTTGGACTTGATGGCAACACCAAGTCACTCTCCCCCTTTGTCATCAAGGGCAAAGGGTCATGCTCCCCTGAGTACCTGCTGAATTCTCTGATATGCTGAAGTGTTGATTGAGCTCCTACGATCAAGTCCATGTTCCCCCTGAGCACAAGCAAGGTCTGCAAAAAGATAATATGACTCTATACGTACATCACCAATGACCTTCCTATCGCTAAAGACTCATACATACATCCATCTACCAATCAAATGGGGATATACCACTTTTGACTCATCTACCCAACCAAGTGGGGATATACAATTGTTTATACATGTCAAAATGCAAATATTACATCATCCATCCAATGCATAGTGGGGTTACAAAATAGGTATTTTCATGACCTTTACATTAAAATATGTACACGACTTATGTAACAGACACCAAATATCTTAAACAAGACCATGATAGTCATCAACAACTATCATCAGTAGCATTTGTCAATCAACATCTAGATCAGCAACCATGTTCTCCCCTTGATCCTGTTCCACCTGAAACAAAAATCTGCAGTGATATCTTCTAAGATAATGCCAACAATGCATTATTAGAAGCATATGCTCCCCCTGAACCATCAACAGATTGTGACCATCATCAAGCAGAGCATATAATTCACTGAACCATATCAAACTCCTTTCTCCTGAGTCTGGTCCACTGTTTTTTTCTCAAACCATCATATACACGACTGTACCCACAGAAACCAGCGTATATACATGACTACATTTCATGCAACTCCCGTATAACCACCTTACTTTGAAGAAGATAGGATTTAACAGCAGGATGATGCAGCAACTACTCCCAACTTTTGTCTGAGATATTCAAATGTCTCTCTGGGCAGTGGTTTGGTGAATATATCAGCAACCTGTTCTTTGGAGGGAACATACTCCAATTTGACCTTTTGTTTAAGCACTTGTACACGTAGAAAATGATATTTGGTGGGTATGTTCTTGGTCTTGGAGTGCATGACTAGATTCTTCGAAATATTGATGGCACTTGTATTATCACATAGAATGGAGATGGTTGGAGTACATGTGATCTGAACGTCTTGCAAGGTTTGCATCATCCAGAGTAGTTGTGTGCAGCAAGATGTAGCAGCCACATATTCTGCTTCCGCTGTAGATAATGCAATTGAACTTTGTTTCTCACTAAACCAAGACACTGACCTTGAACCCATACAAAATGCACCACCACTAGTGCTTTTTCTATCATCAACACTTCCTACCCAATATGCATTTGTATATGCATGAAGTGTAAGATCTGTATCTCTAGGATCCCATAAGCCAAAGTTCTGTGTCCCTTGAAGATATTTCAAGATCCTTTTGACTGCCTGAAGGTGTGATTCCTTTGGATTTTCTTGGAATCTTCCAACTATTCCCACTGAATGCATGATGTCCGGTCAAGTACCTATTAGATAAAGCAAACTTCCAATCATGGATATGTAAGTTGGTTGATGCATTGTTGTTGATTCATCATTTGAGATGAGACTGCATCTTGTTACCATTGGGGTACATACTGGTTCAGAATATTCCATGCCATACTTTTTCAGGATCTGTTTGAGGTATTTGGTTTGTGAGAGAAAAATTCCATCTTTATTTTGCTAAACTTGTAGACCAAGAAAGTAGGTGAGCTCACCAAGAAATGACATTTCAAATTCTTGTTGCATTACTAAAGCAAAATTCTGACTCATGGATTCTTCATTTCTACCAAAAATGATATCATCAACATAAACAACAATTATTAGAAATTTACCGGAGTCAATCTTTGTATATAGATTGCTATCTGTTGATCCCTTTGAAAAGCCCTGTTGGTGGAGATATTTGTCAAACCAGTAATACCATGCCCTTGGAGCCTGTTTTAGACCATACAGAGCCTTTCTGAGTTTGCATACAAGTTTTTCATCATTCCCAAGAATGAATCCTTCTATTTGTTCAATATAGACTTCTTCTTCTAAGTCTCCATTATGAAAGGCAGATTTGACATCCATTTGATATACCTTGAATTTCTAAAAACTAGACAGAGCAAGAAACATTCTGATGGCTTCAAGTCTAGCAACAGGTGAAAAAGTTTCTTCAAAATCTATACCTTCTTGTTGAGCATGGCCTTTACAAACATGTCTAGCCTTGTTTCTAATAACTTCTCCATTTTCACTCAGCTTGTTTTTGAAAATCCATTTAGTTCCTATGATATTATTATCATGAGGTATAGGAACTAATTCCCAAGTATTATTATTTTCAATTTGTTCAAGTTCTTCATTCATGGCCTTGACGCAACATTCTGTTGGAAATAATACTGAGAGGGGGGGGGGGGTGACTCAGTATTATCAGATCAATCAAACTTTTTCAATGCTCAGAAACATATACGCTACTTCAGTTAAGTGAACCAGCATATACACGCTACTGTGTCCAAGGAAAACAGCGTATAACCAAAAAACTTATAATTCAGTTAGTTTATTCTTCAGTTAAGTGCATCAGGACATTATTCACCATGTTATCACTGAAAATTATAATGCCAAAATTTCTTAGACTAGCTTGAGGACAAAGTGCATAGGTCCCTTTATCAGTTTCGTAGTGCAACATCTTTTAGGTGATTTCGTAGCGAAAAACACCGACTTTGCACTAACTGCGCTACGAAATGGGGAATTCGTGCTGATACATAGCACATCTCACACCAGCTGTCATATTTTCTGCAAGAATTTTACGGGAATAGCATGTGTAAGGTCTTACATGTCGATCTTGACACGTGCAGGCTCTGTTCGCATCAAAGGGGTTACAGCTTATGAGATTTCTGATTATATTGTTGAGATTGATACTGAGGAGATCATGGGACCTATATTATTCCTTGCGGACCTTGGTGGTCTTTACGCGATTAGTATTGCCTTGTTCTTTTATATCCCGGCCAAATTTGAATAGAGGATTGAGCGGTTTCGGTAGATGGATGATGTTTTACAGAAGCTTGAAGCCCGCCGGCGTGCTCGATTGACAAAGGATAACTACTATATTTCTTGGCATTTTTATTGATGTGCCTAACAGTCCAGTTGCTGCAGTTGGTTCCCAATTTAACCTCACTGCAAAAAAGACCCGGAAATGATGAATATATTAGGGTTCTTAGTGGAGCAGTGGATGGAAGAGATGACCTTATCTGATCCAAATCAAATGAATCTCGGGCTAGCAGATTGAGACAGGGGCATGGAATGGAATGGAAGATATTTCAAATTCCAAGAAAAGGTTGTTCCTGAGGGATGCATTGATAAATATATATATGTGTGCGAAAAGGGGATAGCGGTAATATAAATTATTATGAAGTCGAATGGAAGTCAAGGTTGCCTTTGTCTGCATATGCTTTGACGGGGAACATCCCAGTGGTAGTTTTACTTTGCACTCACAGCTGTGGTGGTAGGCTCTCATGATCACCAACGGAGGTCCATCAAAACACTGTTTCATACCCAAGTCTCAAAATTGTGGTCCTCTTTGAAACTGATGCGCATAAGATTTGAGTCCTTTTACAAGCGTATCTCAGTCACACGCCGTCTGAATTGAGCCAAAAAGCACCTCAAGACCGAGCTATTGCCAGGGTTTTACAGTCAGTTTTTGGTCAAGGTTATTGGAAGGTCAAGCCATCCCGTGGATGGGAGGTTGGGATGATGAAGATATGGCAGGGTTTTAGCTTATTTTTAATTTAAACTTTTTAAGTGTTGTCAGGGTTCTGCAGCTATCATGCATTCTAGTCTTTGATCAGTTACAGTGAAACGCAGATTGAAGGTCCGATTGAGATGGATAATTTAATGATTCCTTATCCTATGCATTAGGTGCTGGAAGCTGGTTCAATGTTTCAGAGGATTCAGATTATGTGCACACTTTACTTGCTGAAGCCACAGAACAGTATGCTATCATTGAAGGTAGGGATTTTCGCCGCTACAATGAAGACGAGAGGCTAGAATTTGTGAACAAAATTTGTGTAATGGGAAGATCCCCACATACAGACAAACTTAACTTGGTGCAAGTCCTGAGGAAAATAGGTCATGTCATGGCAGTAACTGGAGATGCTACGTTATCATGATGTCCACATGGTGGTGCTGTTTCATGCTTCATGGTGTCCATTTTCAAAGTTATGTCGATCTTTATATGATGACCTATCCTCAATGTTTCCAAAGATTTACCATGTAGTTGTAGAGGAGTCTGTTCTGTTTGAAGGCCCAACTGAATCATCAGTCAAGAAGGCTAAAGCTGAGGTGAAATGAGTCTTGGAAGATTATACATCGCAGTCCCTTTCTTTACCAGGTTCAGGTCAACCTGGAAGGTATTCTGTGCTATAAGTTTTTGAAGGGAATGTTCTTTCCACGACCAAGCTCGTTGCTATTGTCAGTGGTTAAATAAGGCACAACCTCAACTATCAGAGGAAGATCGTCCCACACTTTGCAAATCACTGAAGCCTAAACTGTTAAAAAACTATCTGAAGAAGCCTGCGTTAATGCTGTTCAGATCAAACCATGCTTATGCAGCAACTCCAAACACGGAGATGCATGTGATTCAGTTCTGAAAGCTGTCGGTTTGAGGGGAGTGATGACATTGATTTGCCATCTTTTTCTTGATGAAACTTAAATCATTTCATTCCATTTTTTGCCAGATGATATTAGATGCAGATTTACTGAGGACGATGATGGATTGGCAGGAGTATTTATTCTGAAAAGAGATGTAGCTTTCTGTCAAGTTGCTTATCTGAAGACAGTCCATGAAGCTATGAGTTTCAGAATAAAAAATTTAGAGGGATAACTGGTTGCAATGAAACAAAAAGATAGAACCTTGATGGAAACAAAAAGCAATCGGGCAAAACCTTCAAGGGTAAATCAAAGATCTACATAGCATTTAAAAACTAGTGGTTACTGGGATGCATCCGAAGGCTTGGAAATGCATTTCATGTTATAATACAAACTGGCTTTTTCAAAGGAAAAATCATGGAGATTTAACTAAGAAATTATTAAAAGCTTTATGGCAAGAATGCAGAGAAGTGATGAGGTTGTGTATGGCGAATTTTTTTATATACCTGTCCTAAAATTATTACTCCTTCAGTACCAAACTATGATGAAGCTCTTGTAAAAAATAACCAGGATGCATATAGGCATCAGTTGAAGCTGTTCTTATCAGAAGTTATGACATACAAGCATAAGACTCATGCAATTGACCATGATGGAGGAATTATATCAAATGCAGATGTTGACTTTTATATTGATGAGGATATCGTTCATATTGTTGAATCAAAGTCTTCAAAGCTATACGCTGATAACTTTATGCATCACATTATCAAGTGTGAAGAGATTATTAATGATTTGGATAGAGTACATGAAATGGTGGACAGCACATCCAGGACGTGGCATTGGGTAATTAAAGGATAAAGGCAAGCTTCTTTGGAACCGAATATTTTGAGGCAAACCAAGGACCAACAAACAGGGGCAGTTTCCTATGTTTAAGGGGATTGGAAAACATGTAACATTGAAGACAAACATGGAACTTTAAAGGTCCATCACAGCCACCGCCAGAAGGGAACTAGATGTCAGAGAACGAAAATGATTGTAAACTAAGGCTGTTATGCAATTAGAGTCCTATTTGATCTAGAAGTCTAGAAGATCTAGTAAAATTAGAATCTTAATTGTTTCAGGATTATAAAGCTGTTAATTAACAGTCAGTTGTATTTATTATTTAGTTAAATAGTTGATAGGTGTCATCATAGGCAGAATCGAATTCCCCTCATGATGGAGGAGGAATATCGATTAGTTAGAATAAGGATGTTATATATAGCTGAAACATCTATGTAATAAGGGTTGGATATTTGATAAAACAGAGTATTGTTTGGCTTGTGTAAAAACTCAGTTTCAGTAATATAATTTGCTGCTTTTCTTCTCAGGATTCATACAGTATTTCTATGTTCAAGATGTGTGGTTTTACTTTGTCCTCGATGTTTTTTCAGTTGTATAAATACACAATCACTCAGAATTCACTTATGCTGCTCTGATTTCCTGTGTGTATTTGTAAACTGTGGTTTTCTATGAGTTGTGTTTTGAGCATCTAAATGCCACATGCCCTGACTTCTATGTAAAAGCAGTGTCATTCTTTACTGAAGTATGATTGACTCCATAAGCCCAATGGAAACTCATGTAATGTTCGTCCAGCCTTCATATTTGTTAATTTTACTTCACAAGAGTTAGCCATCTTACTAATAGTCAAAATCAATAACCCTGTTGAGAGAGCCCTCTCAGGCTAAGGAGGCTAAGCCTTAGTCAAAAGATTGGTCTGAAATAGTTACACAAGGTCTGCCTGATCAGCAGCCTTTCAGTGCTTGATTTTGTGATAACATTTTGGTGCGTCTGCCGGGAGCCTGAAGTCTATTCATTCCCGAAATTTAGAGGCTGAACTTCTGAAGGTAGCAGGAGCTCAGACAACTTTTTGAGGCTGCAAAACTACCTTGGCGACTCCACACATCAAATAAGAAATTGGAAGGTGACTCCACTGCTAGAAGATCAGTAGCTTGATGAAGTTTCAAGATGAATTCCACTGCAAGAAAGAATGCCATATATGCTCCTATGAATCGGTCTCATATCCCTGGTTTTCCAAATCCTATGCCAGAGGTTGATTGGTTAGATGATCTTCCAATATTCAAAGATGAAAAGAAGGACAATGCTGCTCTTCATTTGGTTAAATTCCATATGCATGTACGCAGTCTTAAGGTTCATTTCCCTGAAGATTGTCTCATGAAAATGTTTATGACCACTTTAGAAGGAAAAGCATGGTCTTGGTATAAAAGTCTGGAAAATGGTTCAATATATTCGCTTGCTAGTTTTCATGATGAATTCTGTGAAATGTATAAAGAAGGTTATCCTTCCTTATTGCTGCTTAAAGATTGCTGTAGACATTCTTTAAGTCTTATTCAGTACTTGGAAGATTGTTATGATGATGATGAATTTATGGATGAAGAAATTTTAGAGGCTCTTCATAACAATGCATTTCAGCACCGAGAAGAAAGTATAACATCTCATGAAACGCAGCATGAAGATCAGCAGGGGTTTACTTGTGAAAACCATGTTCAATCCTCTGATATGAATGTAGAGATGCAGCAGACTTCTCAGTCTTCGAATCATAATGAGTATGAAATTGATTGCAAACAGCAAGAAGAAGTGGGAGATAGCTTTTACGACCCTCAGGCAGAGGAAAAGGTTGGTTTTTTATGTCAAACTTCTCAGCAGCTTACAGCAATAAATGATCATAAGAAAGAGGAAAATTACATTGTTTGTAGGCAGCATTCAGAAAAGCAGTTCGATAGCATATCAAAAGAACCTTGTGTGGTTGAGAATCAACTATCTAAAGATGTAGAATGTTATGATGATCATCAATATAACCATGTATTCTTTGACCCTATAAGTGAATATATGGACAAGCTTTGCACTCCGGTCTTTCATTTTCATTTGCATTATGAAAATCAAGTATATTATGAGTTGATGTGGTCATCTCACTACCATGGTTATTTTGAGGTCGGATGCAGTCAAGAGCCTCTTATATCAGATAAAACAGAGGATTGGTTACATTGGAAATATCATGTTGCTTGAGCTACAAGAGGAGCTTGCAGCTGATAGGGTAGGTAGGTAGGAAAGTGAAAATAAAGCTCAAGGTTGACTGATTTTTTTTTTTTTTAGTAGTGGTAGATATAGACTTCTTTCTCCTACAGTGATCATCAAGTTTCAGCCCCAGGTGAAGGCCCCAGAGGTTTGAAAGGGATGCTTGTCAAGCAAATTTCTGTTTGTCATAAATGGATAAGGCACTGGACTTACGAGTTCTTAGTGTACCACAAGGGCACACTATCCCAAGTGGAGCCACTGTTATCACTGAAAATTATAATGCCAAAATTTCTTAGACTAGCTTGAGGACAAAGTGCATAGGTCCCTTTATCAGTTTCGCAGCGCAACATCTTTTAGGTGATTTCGTAGCGAAAAACACCGACTTTGCTCTAACTGCGCTACGAAATGGGGAATTCGTGCTGATACATAGCACATCTCACACCAGCTGTCATATTTTCTAGAAGAATTTTACGGGAATAGCATGTGTAAGGTCTTACATGTCGATCTTGACACGTGCAGGCTCTGTTGGCATCAAAGGGGCTACAGCTTATGAGATTTCTGATTATATTGTTGAGATTGATACTGAGGAGATCATGGGACCTATATTATTCCTTGCGGACCTTGGTGGTCTTTACGCGATTAGTATTGCCTTGTTCTTTTATATCCTGGCCAAATTTGAATAGAGGATTGAGCGGTTTCGGTAGATGGATGATGTTTTACAGAAGCTTGAAGCCCGCCGGCGTGCTCAATTGACAAAGGATAACTACTATATTTCTTGGCATTTTATTGATGTGCCTAACAGTCCAGTTGCTGCAGTTGGTTCCCAATTTAACCTCACTGCAAAAAAGACCCGGAAGTGATGAACATATTAGTGTTCTTAGTGGAGCAGTGGATGGAAGAGATGACCTTATCTGATCCAAATCAAATGAATCTCGGGCTAGCAGATTGAGACAGGGGCATGGAATGGAATGGAAGATATTTCAAATTCCAAGAAAAGGTTGTTCCTGAGGGATGCATTGATAAATATATATATGTGTGCGAAAAGGGGATAGCGGTAATATAAATTATTATGAAGTCGAATGGAAGTCAAGGTTGCCTTTGTCTGCATATGCTTTGACGGGGAACGTCCCAGTGGTAGTTTTACTTTGCGCTCACAGCTGTGGTGGCAGGCTCTCATGATCACCAACGGAGGTCCATCAAAACACTGTTTCATACCCAAGTCTCAAAATTGTGGTCCTCTTTGAAACCGATGCGCATAAGATTTGAGTCCTTTTACAAGCGTATCTCAGTCGCACGTCGTCTGAATTGAGCCAAAAAGCACCTCAAGACCGAGCTATCGCCAGGGTTTTACAGTCAGTTTTTGGTCAAGGTTATTGGAAGGTCAAGCCATCCCGTGGATGGAAGGTTGGGATGATGAAGATATGGCAGGGTTTTAGCTTATTTTTAATTTAAACTTTTTAAGTGTTGCCGGGGTTTTGCAGCTATCATGCATTCTAGTCTTTGATCAGTTACAGTGAAACGCAGATTGAAGGTCCAATTGAGATGGATAATTTAATGATTCCTTATCCTATGCATTAGGTGCTGGAAGCTGGTTCAATGTTTCAGAGGATTCAGATTATGTGCACACTTTACTTGCCGAAGCCACAGAACAGTATGCTATCATTGAAGGTAGGGATTTTCGCCGCTACAGTGAAGATGAGAGGCTAGAATTTGTGAACAAAATTTGTGTAATGGGAAGATCCCCACATACAGACAAACTTAACTTGGTGCAAGCCCTGAGGAAAAGAGGTCATGTCGTGGCGGTAACTGGAGATGCTACGTTATCATGATGTCCACATGGCGGTGCTGTTTCATGCTTCATGGTGTCCATTTTCAAAGTTATGTCGATCTTTATATGATGACCTATCCTCAATGTTTCCAAAGATTTACCATGTAGCTGTAGAGGAGTCTGTTCTGTTTGAAGGCCCAACTGAATCATCAGTCAAGAAGGCTAAAGCTGAGGTGAAACGAGTCTTGGAAGATTATACATCGCAGTCCCTTTCTTTACCAGGTTCAGGTCAACCTAGAAGGTATTCTGTGCTATAAGTTTTTGAAGGGAATGTTCTTTCCACGACCAAGCTCGTTGCTATTGTCAGTGGTTAAATAAGGCACAAACTCAACTATCAGAGGAAGATCGTCCCACACTTTGCAAATCACTGAAGCCTAAACTGTTAAAAAATTGTCTGAAGAAGCCTGCGTTAATGCTGTTCAGATCAAACCATGCTTATGCAGCAACTGCAAACACGGAGATGCATGTGATTCAGTTTTGAAAGCTGTCGGTTTGAGGGGAGTGATGACATTGATTTGCCATCTTTTTCTTGATGAAACTTAAATCATTTCATTCCATTTTTTTCCAGATGATATTAGATGCAGATTTACTGAGGATGATGATGGATTGGCAGGAGTATTTATTCTGAAAAGAGATGTAGCTTTCTGTCAAGTTGCTTATCTGAAGACAGTCCATGAAGCTATGAGTTTCAGAATAAAAAATTTACAGGGATAACTGGTTGCAATGAAACAAAAAGATAGAACCTTGATGGAAACAAAAAGCAATCGGGAAAAACCTTCAAGGGTAAATCAGAGATCTGCATAGCATTTAAAAACCAGTGGTTACTGGGATGCATCCGAAGGCATGGAAATGCATTTCATGTTATAATACAAACTGGCTTTTTCAAAGGAAAAATCATGGAGATTTAACTAAGAAATTATTAAAAGCTTTATGGCAAGAATGCAGAGAAGTGATGAGGTTGTGTATGGCGAATTTTTTTATATACCTGTCCTAAATTTATTACTCCTTCAGTACCAAACTATGATGAAGCTCTTGTAAAAAATAACCAGGATGAATATAGGCATCAGTTGAAGCTGTTCTTATCAAAAGTTATGACATACAAGCATAAGACTCATGCAATTGACCATGATGGAGGAATTATATCAAATGCAGATGTTGACTTTTATATTGATGAGGATATCATTCATATTGTTGAATCAAAGTCTTCAAAGCTATACGCTGATAACTTTATGCATCACATTATCAAGTGTGAAGAGATTATTAATGATTTGGACAGAGTACATGAAACGGTGGACAGCACATCCAGGACGTGGCATTGGGTAATTAAAGGATAAAGGCATGCTTCTTTGGATCCGAATATTTTGAGGCAAACCAAGGACCAACAAACAGGGGCAGTTTCCTATGTTTCAGGGGATTGGAAAACATGTAACATTGAAGACAAACATGGAACTTTAAAGGTCCATCACAGCCACCGCCAGAAGGGAACCAGATGTCAGAGAACGGAAATGATTGTAAACTAAGGCTGTTATGCAATTAGAGTCCTATTTGATCTAGAAGTCTAGAAGATCTAGTAAAATTAGAATCTTAATTGTTTCAGGATTATAGAGCTGTTAATTAACAGTCAGTTGTATTTATTAGTTAGTTAAATAGTTGATAGGTGTCATCATAGGCAGAATCGAATTCCCCTCATGTTGGAGGAGGAATATCGATTATTTAGAATAAGGATGTTATATATAGCTGAAACATCTATGTAATAAGGGTTGGATATTTGATAAAACAGAGTATTGTTTGGCTTGTGTAAAAACTCAGTTTCAGTAATATAATTTGCTGCTTTTCTTCTCAGGATTCATACAGTATTTCTATGTTCAAGATGTGTAGTTTTACTTTGTCCTGGATGTTTTTTCAGTTGTATAAATACACAATCACTCAGAATTCACTTATGCTGCTCTGATTTCCTATGTGTATTTGTAAACTGTGGTTTTCTATGAGTTGTGTTTTGAGCATCTAAATGCCACATGCCCTGACTTCTATGTAAAAGCAGTGTCATTGTTTACTGAAGTATGATTGACTCCATAAGCCCAATGGAAACTCATGTAATGTTCGTCCAGCCTTCATATTTGTTAATTTTACTTCACAAGAGTTAGCCATCTTACTAATAGTCAAAATCAATAACCCTGTTGAGAGAGCCCTCTCAGGCTAAGGAGGCTAAGCCTTAGTCAAAAGATTGGTCTGAAATAGTTACACAAGGTCTGCCTGATCAACAGCCTTTCAGTGCTTGATTTTGTGATAACACACCATATTAAGAGTAAACAGATGCAGTAAAACAGAATAGATCATCACACAAAAGCCACACACATGAACACCATGATATTAGGTGGAAACCCAATGTGGGTGAAAACCACCTCCTGCAAGTCGTCTCTATCTTTCTTTAATAAGAACTTCAGTTTACAATCTTTTGTACTGGTGCAGCCTTATACCAGTACGCCGGCTACAACCTGTAGAAGGCTTCAACCTTCTCTCATTCTCCAAACTTCCTTGGAAGGGAGCTCCAACCCCCTTTTCTTTTGTACTAGCTAAGATACTAGTACGTAGGTGCTGGCCTACAATCTTCTTTCCTTCAGGTACCACTTTTCATCAATTTTCAGACTGGATATTCCTAAAGCACAACATTACAACCTGAAGACCATGATTCATTCATAAATCATTGAAGCATAAAACAACCAATACTAGCATCATCAATCTATGAATCACTGAACCACTGAAACCCTGTCAACACCTGTCAGCGGAACACAGAGCAGACTACAGAACTCTGTAATATCAGTCAGATCCAACTGCAAACCCAAAAATCAAGCTTCAAAAGATATACACTACTTCAATGAGAGCAACCCGCGTATACACGTGCTTTTACCGAAGACAACCTGCGTACAGATCTAAAAATAAATTCTATCAACTTGCAGCAGTACCAGACATCAGTTAGACCTAGAACATAACATTGCGTCAGTATGCAGATCTAAAAATACGCATAATCAACCATATCATAATAGTGCATTTCAACCATTAGATCCCGATCTGTCCTTAGATCTAGTCTTCCATCAACCGATGTGATCTCTCCTTAGCTTAGATCAAACAACCCAGAACCTCCATACCAGATCTCTTTCTTTTTCAGATATTCAAGCCTTTTCCAAAATTGTGTTTGCCTAATGATCTTCTTCTCCTTATATAGCCTTAGGCCTTGCTCAATACCAAGGGCCAAAACCATAGAGATCCAATACCATCAACTTCAAAACTAGGGATCAACACGTCCGTCGAGACACCATGGCCCAAAACCATAGGCACAACTTCCAAGGAATAACTGCCATGGACCAAAGATAAGTTTTCCTCATACACGCTCTTTTAATGAAGCCAACCTGCGTGTACACGCGACTTGGTATATAGAGAACCTGCGTATACATGACTTGGTATATATTGAACCTGCTTGTATACGCGACTTGGGCTTGATGAACCTGTGTGTATGAACTTTCTCTTCTTCTTATAGTCTGATCATCAATTCCTTGCTGCTGACCTTCTGCACTATGATTTGTCATCAGTGTGGTTTGCCATCAAGGACAACACTTATCTCATAATGCCAACACATTCATCACTGCATGCTTCATTTACATTTTGAGGTTCAATGGAAGATAGTAATGCTAGATAGCTTGAAGCTTCGGCATTGGTTCTTCTAGTCTGCACACCTGCTCCGTTTTCTCCTTCGATTTGAGTTTTTGGATGATTTTTCTAAACATACATGGACGAAGTCTTTTCCTCTATTCTTATCTCTTCTTCTAGTTCTTCATTGGTTTCTTCTTCAGAATTAGTGTGATTTGATGTGGGAAAATGATCCTCATCATCTTCATCATCATAATCTTCAGTTTTTATCTGTTTTGGATTTTTTCATGCTTCATATCCTTTACTTCGGGAAGAGTAGCCAAGAAGAATACCTTCATTTGCTCTGGGTTCAAACTTACCAAGTTTTTCATCAGTCCTTTTGATGTAGCATTTGCTTCCAAAAACTTTGAAGTATTTTACAGTAGGAGTCTTACCATGCAAAAGTTCATGTGGAGTTTGAGTGTTGTTTACCCGAAAATTTGCTTGATTGAGAATAGTGACGGTGGAAAATGTAGCTTCACCCCAGAAGGTTGCAGGAGTTACAGATTCATCTAGCATAGCACGAGCCATTTGTTGAACAATTGTATTCATTCTTTTTACCACTCCATTTTGTTGAGGAGTCCTTGCAGTGGAGAACTACCTTTTTATTCCATGTTGTTCACAAAAGTCAAAGAATTCGTCTGAGGTAAATTCCCCTCCTCGATCAGATCTGAGGCATTTTATTTTGCGATATGACTCATTTTCCACCAAAGCTTTGAAGGCTTTGAACTTTTCAAATGCTTCATATTTATGCTTTAGAAGACCTATCCAACACATTTTGGAAAAATCATCAATAAACAATATAAAGTATTCTTCTCCTCGAGGTGACTTTTTCCTTGATGGACCACATAAATCAGTATGAAGAAGTTCAAGAGGCTTACTAGCTGACCCTTCCTTTTCGATGAATTGAGATCTAGTTTTCTTACCGAATTGACATGATTTGCATATAGTATTTTCAAGAATGTTGATATTTGGAAGATCATGAACAGCCTGGAATCTGCATGCTTTTCTAATTTGAGAAAAGCTTAGATGTCCCAATCTTCTGTGCCATAGCAAGTTTTCATCATTTTTGTGTAGATAGCACTGTTGTTGTCCTCCCTTAAGTATGTATAGGTTGTTTGGAGTTCTTTTCCCCTTAATCATGCTTTCTCCTATGTCAAGCTCACGAACGACACATCCATTTGATCGAAACACTACTTCATTTCCTTGATCATACATTTGACTCACACTCAACAGATTATGCTTTAAGCCATCGACATACATAACATTCTGATATTTAACCTTTTCTTTCAAGAAAACAGAGCCTTTACCTTTTATGACAGCAGGAGTGTCATTTCCAAAAGACACACTCTTTTCCTTTTCTAAGGCATTATATGATTGTAGTTTTTCTTTGTCACCTATCATGTGCTTTAGGCATCCACTGTCGATGTACCACTGGTCGTCTTGTCCTTTTGCATACAATGCTATACCACATCTTTCTATTTGCAGTTCTTTCTTTCTTCATATTTTTGGATTTAATGGAGTTTGCTCTTTCTGAGCTATTTGCCGAGATTTACTCCTACATTTAGATTCTTCATGGCCAAAGTTGTTACAGATTGAACATTCTATTTCATTTTCAAGAAGAGAAAAGTTATTATAGGAAATTTTCTTGATCCCTATCACATTCCTTTGATTCTGTGCTTCTCTAGTCATGATAGTTTTGTAAGAAACACATTAAGCAGCTTTGTGTCCAAAGTTATGACATGAGAAACATTGACCATTAAAGAAGTTCCTGTGATTATCGAATCTACTGACCTGTTGATTGTAGTTGAAATTCCTCCTACTGACCTGTTGATTGATATTCTTTGAAGAAAATGGAGTATGATTTACCTGAGGTTGATTGTGGTTTCTGTTCATCCTTGAAGTAAATTGAGCTTGATTCACCTGGTGATTTACTTTATGCCTTTGCTAACAATTGTTGAACTGTTCACTACTCTTTGCTGCATCATGATAGTTTTTAGTGGAGGTTGACAACTTCTGAGATGTTTCTTCAGTATATCCAAGACCTGTCTTTATTAGAGGAGAGCAATGCACATTGATAATTTCATTTAAGGTTTCTAATCCTTTAGCAAATCTAAGATTCAGAGCTTTTGTTTTCTCAAGATCATTTCTTAGACCCACAATTTCACATTCTCTCTTTTCATTGTGTTTTTCTGTTTCAACAAGTTAGAATGTCAAGGTATCTATAATCATATTCTTTTCTTCTAAATAGATTTTGAGTTTAGATATTTCTTCATAAAGGTCATCTACATCTAAAGCATCCAAAAAATCATCATCTTCATAAGCCATCAGAAGTCTATAGTCATCACTATTTTCATCTTCATCACTATTTGATAACCCATCACTATCTTCATGAGTATAGTAGCTCTTTTTACTTACACTTTGTTTTCTATTCCATTTTGTAGTTTCCTTCCCTTTATCATATTTGTCTTTATGAGGAAATTTGGCAGCATAATGACCGACTCTACCACAGGAAAAACATTTGAAAGTTAGTTTACCTCTGAATCTACCCTAAGATTCTTGACAAAGTTTGCTTCCTCTTCTTCTTCTGAAATATGTCCTGATTCATTGAGTTCTCCTTTTCCTTTTGCTGAAGTTTTAAATGCAGCTTCTCTCATATCTGATGGACCTCCTTTTCTCATCTCAAAAGCAGTTAAGATTCCATGAAGCTATGTCACAGTAATAGTCTGTAGATCCTGCTTTTCTTCTATAGCAGATAATTTTGATTCAAATTTAGCAGATAAGGATCTTAAGAATTTTTCAACTAAGGTAAATTCCTTTATCTCTTCACCCAAATTCTTCATGCAATTAACCATCTCATCTATACGTAAGAAGTAACTAGCTACACCTTCATCATTGTGCATCTTGAGAGTTTCATATTGAATTATGAGAGTTTGCAGTTTAGCACGTTTTACCTGAGAGTCTCCTTTGTAGCTTAGAATGATTTTGTCCTATATTTCTTTGGTTGATTTGAGTTGCATAACTTCGACAAACTCTAATTGTGACAGACTTCCCAATAATCTATTGACAGCCTTGGCATTCCTTTCATATTGCTTTTTACCTGCTGCATCTGTAGGAATTGTTGATGGAAATGTATATCCTCCTTCCACGATTTCCCAGACATCTTTTCCAAGAGATTGAAGATAGGTTGTGGTTCTTACCTTCCAATAAACAAAGTTGCTCCCATCAAATATTGGCGATCTGATGGATCCCTGTATTCTTGATTACTCATGATGATGGATCTTCATTCAAGCGATCAAGCTTCTTCTGAAGGACCGGCTCTGATACCAATTGTTGGAAATAATACTGAGAGGGGGGGTGAATCAGTGTTATCAAACTAATAATTTTTCATTTCCTTAATTAGATTCATATACGCTACTTCAGTTAAGGGAACTCGCGTGTACACGCAACTATGTTTAGTGCAACTAGCATATATCTAGCAAACTTATGATTCAGTTAATTCTTCATATATTGATCTTTAATCAGTGCATCAAAATCATATAAACAGTAACAAGGTGCAGTAAAAATATAATAGATCATCACACATAAGAAACACACATGAACACCAATATATAAGGTGGAAATCCAATGTGGGTGAAAACCACCTGCTGCAATCATCTCTGTCTTCTTTTAATAATAAGAGAATTTTCTTTACAATTTTTGTACTAGTGCAGTCTTATACCAGTATGCAGGATTCTACCTGCAGAAGGCTACAACCTTCTCTCGTTCTCTAGCTTCTACTGGAAGGGAGCTACAACCCCCTAGCTCTTGTACTAGCTGATATGTTTACTAGTACGTAGGTGTCGTCCTATAGAAGGCTACAACCTTCTCTTTTCTTTTAGGGACCACGTTTCATTAATTTTTAGTCTAGATCCATCAACAAGATCATTCAATCATCAAATATATCTACATCAACCAATCTCCTTTTGAACCAACCACAACCGAATCAATCAATCGCTCTGATCATTCAGAATTCTATCACTAGAATATAGTAACTAGAACCCAAGCAATAACCCAGAACACTCCAACATCAAACAGAAGCATCTAAAACATATTTTATAAGGTATATGCTACTTCCATGTGTCGAACCTACATGCATACGTGCTTTCCTCTAAGCGAACCTGCGTACAGATCTGCAAATCAAATTTATGATGTATACGCTGTTTCGATATGCAGAACTTGCATGTGTACACGCCTTTTCTAAGGTGAACCTGCGTACAAATTTGTAAATGATGATTTAAATATTACAACAGTTGCAGACTTCAGTCATACGCGTATCATCACATTTACAGACTACAACATGCGCCAGTTATTCAGATAAATGATCAAACCACATAAAGATAATTCTCTTCAAGCCTTAAGATCCTGATACGTCATTAGATATTATCCTTCAGCCAGTGTTAAGGTTCGTCCTTGGTTCAGATCTGGTAATGCACCATAACCCAATAACCTGCATACTAGGTCTCAACCTTCATCAAATATTCAATACTTGAGTGACTTGGCCTAATGATCTTCTCCTCCTTTTATAGTTTTAGGCCTTTCACAATACCATGGACCAAAACCACTTAGGACCAATACCTTGGACCAAATACCTAGGGTCAATACTTTGAACAAGATACCTTGGACCAATACCATGGATCAAAATACCATGGACCAAATACCACAGAGCAAAACTTAGTTTTCCAACATGTACACGCCTTTCTTTATGGGAAAGTGTGTGTGTACGTTATACGCTCCTTTTGGTCTATTAACTCCCGTGTATACATAGCTTGGTCAATGGGGAACCTACGTATACCTCTCTTTCTTCATTTTGTGAAGTCTGATCTGTAACTCTGTGTTGGTAACCTGCTACACTCTGATCTGTCATTTGAGTGAGTTGCCATCAAGGAAAACACTTGTGTCATAATGCCAAAAATACATGATCTAAGCATCCAACAATTTCCTCAAATCCTTTTGAATTAGAGGCTCAAGCATTGGGTGTACCTTTCGTAGCTTCTATTGGAATGGCTTGGCCAATTATTTAATTGGAATAAGATGCTGGATTATTCACATCTCATAAGTTTTGAGCTCATCATATGTCCACAAGAAAACATCATGGTAATACTTGAATACACTGATAAAATATTACAAGTTCTATGGTGTAGAACAAGTACCGAGATTGACAATTTTTTTATCTTTCTCTATTCCAATATTTATTTTCTCATGTGACAACATTGAGATATGGGTTTTTGTATTCACCGGCCCTTGGAAGCGATTTTGTACGTCATACAACATCTCAAATGATACCACGCCTTTTGGCATGGGTTTTTCTCTGTTCATACAGGCTACATCTTGTAATGCTTTCTCGTTCTTGTCTTTGTTGATAATTGCGTCCTTGAATACATCAGCATTTTCCATAAAGGATAGTATATTTTGGTCATCATTAAAACATGTAAGTTAGTTGTATTTCCAAGTACGCATGGTTTATAAAGAATCTCTATAGAAAACTTGTCCCTAAGCGTGACAACATAGCAACAACATTTGCTAATGCATCTGTAGTTGTGTTACACATTCTAGGAATAGAAATAATATTGGAAGCTTGGAACTGTGAAATCAAACACCATACCTCTTGTTGATACCATTTTATATGAGGTGACACATAGTGTATAGTATCACGTACCAGTTGTATGACAACTTTTGAGTCAGCTACTACTTTAAGGATTGCAACATTGAGGTCAACGGCTCTTGCAAACCTAAGATGAGTGCTTCATATTTTGTAGTGTTATTGGTGCACTCAAATTCCAAGTAGTTGGATATCAGATGTTTCCTTTTCCAAGGGTTTATTAAAATAAAAATAGCTCCAAAGCCCTCCTTTGTCTTAGAACCATCAAAATATAGTTTCCAAGCATCATATGTACAAGGACTATGTATTGAATTAGTACTACTATTACTACTACTAATTGTACAAGTATCATTTTTGTGACTTGGACTAGGAAGGAGATCCAACTGTGGGTCAAGTGGGATTGGGGATGGTTGAGCAATATAGCACCCCATATCAGTTTCAAGAAAGAAATTTCCAAAGATAAGATCTATGAAATCCATTGGCTCATTTTTTCCTTCGAACATAGTAACTATATGTTTCATGTATATCTCTGAGTTCACCTAGATCTGATTGTTCTTGCCCTTGTATGAAAGCCACAAATGTGACCATTTCATAGAAAAATACCCCTATAACTTGCTGGACCATTTTATGCTCAACAATATACCGTATGCTTCAGGAATGTCCACAATTACTATATTCATACATGGTGAACTCGCTCTTCAGATGATAAGCGCATTAGCACATTTTGGAGTTCACCAGTCACATGGACAAAAGTCTTGTCTAGTTGAATGATCAATGCATCTGTTTTATCCCATTTTTCATTGATTTTATTTGCTACTAATAAAGGTATTACATTAACAAATGCACTAGAATCAACTAAGCAATTGTGCACATTATAGCTAAAAATTTTTAACATTAACACAAATGGAGGGTAGAGTGTGTTTGCATCTAAAGTTAAGGCATTAAGTACAGATTAGAGGGAACCAGAGGATGTACCATATCCCTTCTACGAAGAAGCCACATTACTTGAGGTAGACCATTTGAGTGCGCGGACAAGAAGTTCTCGCTAGCTTGCGATCTTTGTCAATTCGAAGAGTGAAATATTCACGCGATATTTCTTCATCTCATAAACTATGTTATAATCCAGTGCGAGAGGAATTGGCAAAGTGTATGGTGGATTTGATGACTCAAAATACACCATAGGATAGAATATTAACAAGCAAAAGTAAGTACAGGTAGGTGTGGAACTATCAAGGTTCATCCGCAATAACGCAGGTCCTAGAGGATCAGTCAAAGTTTGATTAGAATAATAAATAGAGCCATTTTTCAAGGTTTCAAAGGAAATCAAATCGCTACAAGAAGGACCAGGTATAGACTCCATAAATATGGTTTTGTCAGGCTCTTGAGCACTGATAGTCACACCTCATGTAGGAGTAGAAATTCTACCTCGTTCTAGAGGAAAACTGTGCATACAACGTGACTAACAACAACTCTATTCAGCCAAGGTGAAAATTTATAAATTAACACAATTATGATAGTGAAAACACCCTAAGCCCAAGACTAATAACGAAAATCAAACAACGCACACCAAAAAATTCCTGGAATTTAAATGTTCAAACATGCAAACCAATCCTAGTCTATGTTTCAAATGGCCTTCCAATATACTTCTTACTTGCAAGGTATGAATTTCGCAAGGAGAATGATTAATAGAAAGGTAGGGAAGATTTATGGTTTCCTCCCATAACCACCACCTATAGGGTATTATTCCTAGGAATGGCCACAATGGTACCTCCATCCTGCAGGGGCACAAAAATCTTGATATTCTTGGTGATAAACCACAACAAAAGATTCCCTACCATAGGGTGGGTGGCCTCACGGAGAACCGCTTGCACTATGACCTAGCCTAACCCCTTAAGGATTTGAACTCCTTAAGTCATGCTTGCTATGATTGTTTTGTGGTCTTGGAGTTGTTGAATCACACTCATATCTCCAAGACCCTAGCCTAAGCTAATGTTGGTGTGCTACTAGCAAAAATAAAACATATGTCTAGTTGTTTTTATTATTGCGTTAATTTTAAGTGGCGTTAGTTACATAGCGAGGATGCGGTGTGAAACTTAGATGGTGTGAATGACTCTTATTAGTAATCTTGATGCAACTATATGAAAATTCTTCTTTTCAGTTTGATAAATGCTAACTAAAAGAAGGTAAGAGTTTTTCCACGACACACAAATTGATTCGTATTTAAACAACAACACAAAAAATTACAAATATAACCATAAATAAAGAGATGCATTAGAAATAATACTTCATTTCATTAATTTAAAATACTGAAATATGCTTACAAACAAAAATGGAAATAAACCAGCAAGCGCGATGGTAGCTTATCTCTGAGAAGAGATGTGATGGCTACATGCCTCTGAACTGTGTTACAATGAGGCTCGAAGGCCTATTTATTTTTGAGAAACAATGGAAAACCCTAAACATCCAAAAACCTAAGCCTAGGAGATGAAGCGCCACACTATGGGCCATGTTTTGGGTAAATTGGTACATAAACTTCCAGGGGTCGTAACGAAGGCATACAATCTCTATTTGACGCGCACCATACATCGTTAGAAAGATCTATCCAAGGAATACAACTTTTGGAAGAGCATCATTGGTCCATGGCCCCATGTTTCTCCAAATGTTCCCAAAAAATGTCGTTTAGGGCCTCACAACGGCTCCGGAATTTCAGGACCTGAAAAACTGCTAAAAATAGTAAATTGTGCTACAATTAAGGAAACTAAAAAACTGAAAGAGACAGTTGTGGGGGTCCAATGGGGATATGTGGGTGGCCACCAACACCCACCTACATCATTTCTCCCCCCTTAGGAAGTAATGGCCCCCATTGCATTGAGTTCCTCCCTGAGATGAGGAAACTTTTGCTGAGGTGGGTCCCTGGTGAGTTGTTCTGCAACCTCTAATTTGTCTAGTAATGGTGGGAATCATGGTCGAGAGCGATCCACATTGAACACTCAGTGAAATAAAAGGAATGGGGAAATGTTGTGCTCTAAAGCATTATTCCCACAGCCTTGGTATGGTCTCTTGTAAGGTGTTCTTTTTGCAGATGCAACTAGACATTGTCACCCACTTGAAACTTGTGTGGTACCTGATGCTAATCATGTCGCTGCTTGTACTTGGAATTTTCTAGAATGGAGTGGTGATATACGACCCATTGGGTAGAGGTGCTCTAGGAGTCAGATCAAATGAATGCTTGACCTGATAGTGCAACAGTGTCCCTATGGGTGAGGAGAAGATGTTCATGTCTAATTTCGTGACATTATCCATCTGCTACTGCTACATGGAGGAACCCTACATTTCCTAGTAGTGATCAAAGAGGTGGCGGTAGGTGGGGCTACCTCCGATATCTTGTATAATGAATTACCCAAAGAAATAATAATAGCGGGAGGCCTTGACTCATACATAGCATGTCGCCTCCATAAGTATGGTTGGCCTAATAGTACATCACAAAAGTCAAGAGGTGAAACATCACACAATACCTCATATGTGAAGGGCTTGATGTTGTAGGGAAGGTGACACTACTGGTCGACTCAGAGATCTCGTCCTTGGTGAAGCCACCCGATACTGTACGTCTACGGCTATGGTGTAGTCAGGATGACCAACTGCTTCATGACCTCTGCTGAAATTTGGTTCTTTTGGCTCCCACTGTCAACAATGAATTGTAGCGACAAACCCTTCACCCACATGTGTGAGTGGAAAAGACGCTCCCCCTCCTTTGGATCTTCGGGCTCATTCTTCTGGACCTTCGTGGTGGCAATAGTGGCACTGGGCTCCACGTCATTGATCTGCGTCCCTTTGCCATTACCCTTGTTGGGTTCTGACTTAGGGTCAGAACATGCATCTGATTCTGAAGCCTTCAACTCGGCCACCAATTATTTCTTGGTCCGACACTGACTTGTGTTATGAGTGGGGATCTTGTGGAACTGACACCACTTTCCTGTGTCCTTCTTTGAATTTGTGGTGTTGTTCTTTTCTTGCTGCTTCGAGGGGTTGTCTTGGGTCACCCTGTCTTGGCTTTGTCCTTGGTTATGCGGTTTGGGGAAGCCTTTCCCATGCTTTGGATTCGTTGATCCAAAGTCCCACTTCTTTTGTTTAAACTTATGCTCGATCTTGACAGTGTATCGATACGTCGTGCCGAGCGAGGAGATATTCAGTAACTCCATCTCATCTTGGATATCCCTATATAGGAAGCCATGGTATTTGAGTACCAAATGTAGCTTATAACACTTGATACCCAACTTTGTGCGAAGGGTATGAAAAATATTGGTGAACTATGCCACGTCTTCGTCCCTTCCCTACCGCAGCATGGTCCACTTTATGTATTTGTCCTCATAGATTTTGACAGGGTAGTATTGCTCCTCGATGGCGTCCTGAAATGCATTCCAAGTGCGTGCAGCTAAAAATAGTGAGTCCATACATTAATCCTTCTGCTTACAGTAGGTTTCCCACAAATCCTTGATGTGGGGGGTTGCTTTAAGAAGAGAAAAAGTAATCTTTTCCCGGCTAGAAAAATCACGTACAGAAAAATAACCCTCTATAAGATTTAACCATTTATCTATGGCATCGATATCTATCTGACCCTAGAATATGGGGATTTCAAAATTAATTTGTACCTTAAAGGGTGTGGCATTTCCAGAGTAGCTGTTGGAAGCCGATGCGTCACCCCTAGGTAGTCGTTGAAGGATCTGGGCGAAATTTTCCATCATCACATTCCTTTGTTGTTCGAGGGTTTCTTCAAGAAGGATTTTGATAGGATCTCATGCCCCCTCATCTTTCTTTTCATCCGCCATGGGAGGCCATCAAGATTTGTGAGGCTGGTCTTGCAAAGGTTCGACCAGTTCAAGCCCTAACTCCTTATATCCCCACCTAGTTAGGGTCATGCAAAGAAAGACGGAGAAAGAGTTGACCACTCTGATACCACTGATCCAGATTTAAATAGGAAAGCAAAAAATTATAGAGATAACCATAAATACAGAGATGCAACAGAAATAATACTTCATTTCATTTATGTAAAATACTGAAATATGCTTATAAACATAAATGGAAGTAAACCAACTAGGGCGATGGTAGCTTATTTCTCAGGAGAGATGTGGTGGCTACATGCCTCTAAACCATGTTAAAATGAGGCTTGAAGGCCTATTTATTGTTGAGAAACAGTGGAAAACCATAAACATCCAAAAACATAACCCTAGGAGATGAAGCGCCACACTATTGGCCGCGTTTTGGGTAAATTGTTACATTAACTTCCTGGGGTTGTAACCTTGGAATACAATCTTCGTTTAACGTGAACCATAGCTCGTTAGAAAGATATATACAAGGACTACAACTTTGGGAAAACAAACATTGGTTCATGAGCCCATGTTGCTCCCAGGTTTCACAAAAAACATCATTTAGGGCCTCAAAATGGCTCCGGAAGTTTAGAACCCGAAAAACTGCTAAAAATAGCAAATTGTGCTACGATTAAGGAAATTGAAAAACTGAAAGAGACAGTTGTATGGGTCCATGTGAGATAGGTGGGTGACCAACAACATCCACCTGGATCATTCCTCCCCCCTTAGGAAGCAATGATACTCATTGCATTGAGTTCCTCCCCAAGATGAGGAAACTTCTGCTGAGCTGGGTCCCTGGTGAGCTGTTCAGCAACCTTTGATGTGTCTAGTAATGGTGGGAAGCATGGTTGAAGGCGGTCCACATTGAATGCTCGGTGCAAGTGAAGGAATGGGGAAATGGTGTGCTCCAAAGCATTGTTTCCCATAGCCTTGGTATGGGCTCTTGTAAGGCGTTCTTTCTGCAGATGCAACCAGACTCTCTCGCCCACTTGAAAGTTCTGTGGTACCTCATACTGATCATGTCGCTGCTTGTACTTGGAATTTTCCAGAATGGAGCGACAATACATCGACATGTTGGGTAGATGTGCTATAGGAGTCAGATTGAATGAATGCTTGACCTGATAGTGCAACAGTTTCCCTGTGCATGAGGAGAAGATGTTCCTGTCTGCTTTCGTGACTGTATCCATTTGTTGTTGCTACTGCATGGAGGAACCCTTCATGGGGTTCATGGATGTGGTGGAAATATCCCCCTTAATTTTGGAGTGAACCATACAAAAAATGGATTTCCTAGTCTGGGAGTGAGCTTGCTGCATTTCTTAGCATTCATCAAAGAGGTGGCAGTAGGTGGGGCTACCTCCAGTATCCTGTATAATGACTTACCAAAAGAAATAATAATAGCACAAGGCCTTGACTCATACACATCATGTTGCCTCCATATGTATGGTTGGACTAATAGTACATCACAAAAATCAACATGTGCAACTTCACACAATACCTCAGCTGTGAAGGGCTTGATGCTGTAGGGAAGGTGGCACTGTTGGCGGACTCGGAGATCTCATCCTTGGCGAAGCCACCTGATACTATACAGCTGTAGGTGTGGTGTAGTTGGTAGGCCCAACCTCTTCATGACCTCTACTGAAATGAGGTTCCTTTGGCTCCCACTGTCAACAATGAATTATAGCGGCGAACCCTTCACCCACATCTGTGAGTGGAAAAGATGCTCCCCCTCCTCTGGATCTTCGGGCTCATTCTTCTGGACCTTCGCAGTGGCAATAGTGGCACTAGGCTCCATGTCATTGATCTGCTTCCCTTTTCCATTACCCTTGTTGGTTTCTGACTCAGGGTCAGAACATGCATCTGATTTTGAAGCCTTCAACTTGGCCACTAATGACTAGTTGGTCCGACACTCACTTGTGTTACGAGTGGGGCTCTTGTGGAACTCACACCACTTTTCTATGTCCTTCTTTGAATTTCCGGTGTTTTTCTTTTCTTGCAGCTTCGATGAGTTGTCTTGCATTGTCCCTTCTTGGCTTTGTCCTTGGTTATGCGGTTTGGGGAAGCCTTTCCCGTGCTTTGGATTTGTGGATCCAAAGTCTCGCTTCTTTTGTTTAAACTTCTACACGATCTTGACAGCGTATCAGTACGTCGTGCTGAGCGAGGAGATGTTCAAGAACTCCATCTCATTCTCGATATACCTATGTAGGCAGCCGTGGTATTTGAGTACCAAATATAGCTCAGAATCCTTGATACCCGACTTTGTGCGAAGGGTATGAAAAATATTGGTGAACTCTGGCATGTCTTGGTCCCTTGCCTGCCGCAGTGTGGTCCACTTTATGTATTTGTCCACATAGCTTTTGACAGGGTAGTAATTATCCTTGATGGCATCTAGGAATGCATTCAAAGTGGGTGTGGCTGAACATAGTGAGCCCATACTTTAATCCTTCTACTCGCAGTAGGTTTCGCACCAATCCTGGACGTGGGGGGCTGCTTTGAGAAGAGAGAAAGTAATATTCTCCCGGCTGGAGAATTCATGAACAGAAAAATAACCCTCTAGAAGATTTAACCATTTATCTATAGCATCTGTGTCTATTTGACCCTCGAATATGGTGATTTCAAAATTAACTTGTACCTTAAAGGGTGTGGCATTTCGAAAGTAGCTGTTAGAAGCTGATGTGTCGCCCCTAGGTAGCCACTAAAGGATTTGGGCAAAGTTTTCCATCACCACATTCCTTTGTCTCTCGAGGGCTTCTTTGAGAAAGATTTTGATAGGATCTCCTAACCCCTCATCTTTATTTTCATCCACCATGGGAGGCCGTCGGGATTTGCGAGGCTGGTCTTGCAAACGTTTGACCAGTTCAAGCCACAACTACTTATATCGCGACCTCATTGGGGACATGGAAAGAAAGACAAAGAAAAAGTATACCGCTCTGATACCACCAATCTAGATGTAAACAGGAATGCAAAAAATTATAGAGATAACCATAAATAGAGAGATGCAGAAGAAATAATACTTCATTTCATTAATGTAAAATACTGAAATATGCTTGCAAACAAAAATGGAAATAAACGAGCTACGGTGATAGTAGCTTATCTCTGAGAAGAGATGTGGTGGCTACATGCCTCTGAACTATGTTAAAATGAGTCTCAAAGGCCTATTTATTGTTGATAAACAATGGAAAACCCTAAACATCCAAAAACCTAACCCTAAGAGATGAAGCGCCACACTATGGGCCCCGTATTGGGTAAATTGGGACATCAACTTCTCGGGGTCGTAACTTTGCCATCCAATCTCTGTTTGACACGCACCATAGATCGTTAGAAAGATCTATCTGAGGAATACAACTTTGGGAAAGGAAACATCAGTCCATGGACCCATGTTACTCCCAGTTTTCCCAAAAAATGTAGTTTAGGGCCTCAAAACGGCTCTAGAAGTTCAGGAGCCGAAAAACTGCAAAAAATTGTAAATTGTGCTACAATTAAAGAAACTTAAAAAATGAAAGATATAGTTGTGGGGGTCCAAGTGGGATAGGTGGGTGGCCAACAACATCCACCTAGATCATTCCTCCCCCCTTAGGAAGCAATTCCCCCATTGCGTTGAGTTCCTCCCCGAGATGGGGAAACGTTTGCTGAGTTGGATCATTGCTGAGCTGTTCTACAACCTCTGATGTGTCGAGTAATGGTGGGAGGCATGGTCAAGGGTGGTCCACTTTTAACACTCAGTGCAAGCAAAGGAATGGGGAAATGATGTGCTCCAAAGCATTGTTTCCTACAGCCTTGGTATGGGCTCTTGTAAGGCGTTCTTTCTGCAGATGCAACCAGACTTTGTTGCCCACTTGAAACTTGTGTGGTATCTGTTGTCGATCATGTCACTGCTTGTACTTGGCATTCTCCAAAATGGAGCAGCAATACATCGAATCATTGGGTAGAGGTTTTCTAGGAGTCAAATCGAATGAATTCTTGACCTAATAGTGCAATGGTGTCCCTATGGGTGAGGAGAAGATGTTCCTATCTGCTTTCGTGACCATATCCATTTGTTTTTGCTTCTACGTGGAGGAACCCTTCACAGGGGTCATCGATGTGGTGATGATATCCCCCTTACTTTGGGAGAGAACCAGACAAAAAACTGAATTTCCTAGTCTGGGAAATGAGCTTGCTGCATTTCTTAGCATTGATAAAAGAGCTGGCAGTAGGTGGGGCTACCTCCGGTATCCTGTATAACGAATTACCCAAAGAAATAATAACAACTCGAGGCCTTGACTCATACACAACATGTCTTCTCCATATGTATGGTTCGCCTAATAGTACATCACAAACATGAAGATGTGCAACATCACATAATACCTCATCTCTGAAGCACTTGATGTTGTAGGGAAGGCAACACTGCTGGTGGAATTGGAGATCTCGTCCTTGGTGAAGCCACCCAATATTATATGGCTGTGGGTGTGGTGTAGTCAGTAGGCCCAACCTCTTCATGACCTCTACTAAAATGAGGTTATTTTGGCTTCCACTATCAACAATGAGTTGTAGCGGCGAACCCTTCACCCACATTTGTGAGTGGAAAAGATGCTACCCCTCCTCTAGACCTTCGGGCTCATTCTTCTGGATCTTTGCAGTGGTAATAGTGGCACAGGGCTCTGCATTAATGATCTTCTTCCCTTTACCATTCCACTTGTCAGGTTCTGATTCAGGGTTGAAACATGCATCTGATATGAAGCCTTCAACTCGGCCACCAAAGACTGCTTGGTCCGACACTCACTTGTGTTATGAGTGGGGCTCTTGTGGAACTCCCACCAATTTCCTGTGTCCTTCTTTGACTTTGTGGTGTTGTTATTTTCTTGCGGCTTTGACAAGTTTTCTTGGGTCACGCTACCTTAGCTTTTTCCTTAGTTCTGCGGTTTGGGGAAGCCTTTCTAGTGCTTCGGATTCATGGATCCAAACTCTCGCTTCTTTTTTTAAAACTTCTACTCGATCTTGACAGCGTATGGATATGTCGTGCTGAGTGAGGAGATGTTTAGGAACTCCAACTCATCCTGGATATACTTGTGTAGGCACCCATGGTATTTGAGTACCAAATGTAGCTTAGAATCCTTGATACCCAACTTTGTGCGAAGGGTATGAAAAATATTGGTGAACTCTGGCAGGTCCTGGTCCCTTCCTTGTCACAACGTGGTCCACTTTATGTATTTGTCCTCATAGCTTTTGACAGGGTAGTACTACTCCTTCTTGGCATTCCAGAATGCGTTCCAATTGGGTACGGCTGAGAATAGTGAGCATGTACTATCATCCTTCTACTCACAGTAGGTTTCTGACCAATCCTTGACGTGGGGGGCTGCTTTGAGAAGACCGAATGTAATATTTTCCCAACTGGAAAAATAATGAAGAGAAAAATAACTCTCTACCATATTTAACCATTTATCTACGACATCTGTGTCTATCTGACCATTGAATATGGGGATTTCAAAAGTAATTTCTACCTTAAATGGTGTGGCATTTCCATAGTATCTGTTGGAAGCCGATGTGTCACCCCTAGGTAGTCGCTAAAGGATCTGGGCAAAGTTTTCCATCATCACGTTCCTTTGTCGCTTAAGGGCTTCTTCAAGCAATATCTTCATAGGATCCCCTGCCTCCTCATATTTCTTTTCATCTGCCATGGGAGGTCATCGGGATTTGCGATGCTTCTCTTGCAAAGGTTCGACCACTTCAAGCCTAACTCCTTATATCCCAACCTCGTTGGGGACATGCAAAGAAAGATAGAGAAAGAGCAGACCGCTCTAATACCACTAATCCAGATTCAAATAGGAATGCAACAAATTACAGAGATAACCATAAATACAGAAATGTAGCAGAAATAATACTTCATTTCATTAATGCAAAATACTGAAATATGCTTACAAACAGAAATGGAAATAAACAAGCTAGGGTGATGGTAGCTTATCTCTGAGAAGAGATGTGGCATCTACATGCCTCTAAACTGTGTTACAATGAGGCTTGAAGGCCTATTTATTATTGAGAAGTAATGGAAAACCCTAAACATCCAAAAACCTAACTCTAGGAGATGAAGTGCCACACTATGGGCCCCATTTTCGGTAAATTGGTACATCAACTTCCCGGGGTCGTAACTTTGGCATACAATCTCCGTTTGATGCACACCATAGCTTGTTAGAAATATCTATCCGAGCACTACAACTTTGGGAAGAGAAACATTGGTCCATAGGCCCATGTTGCTCTTTATTTTCCCAAAAAACGTCATTTAGGACCTCAAAATGGCTCTCAAAGTTCAGGATCTGAAAAACTGCTAAAAATAGTAAATTGTGCTACAATTAAGGAAACTCAAAAAATGAAAGAGACAGTTGTGGTGCTCCAAGTGGGATAGGTGGGTGGCCACCAACATCCACCTAGATCACCAATGCCTATTATAATCCACCTCTCACTAAATTATTTAAATGCAAATCCCCAAATCTATAAATATTTTAACCCAAAAACAAACCTAAAAGGAAAAGAAACCGAAAAGTGGCCAAAGAAAAGTCCCCAATCTAGAATGAAAAGTACTTCAAAAGCGTCAAATATAGGAAAAAAATCCAAGCAAACAAGTACACTCAAGAAATAAAAAGAAATCTAAAAGTGAGAAAGGAAGGCAACGTCAACAAGCTAGGCTTGTAGCACAATCACTAGTAGAAAATGGTGAAATCAGTGACTAGGTGACTAAGAAAGTTAGTCACCACAACTTTTCCAAGTGAAATACTACCAAAATTTTGTTGGGTGTGTGTTATATTCTTTCCATGACTAGTGGGACGTGTGGGGGAGCCAAAAGTGGGGCGTTAGCACGCCTTATTCATTGAGTCGAATGCAGCACGGGGGTCATAGGGAGGGCACAGCCCCCCTGTCAGGGGGTTTCAGGGTGGCGTAGCTCCCCTGTATGGGGTCCAGGACAACACCTCAAGAATGCTTTTTGGATCCTATATTAGGTGGGAAAACCTACCTACGGTTTTTTTAATGGGTTTCGCACATGGTTTTGGGCATGATGGTTTTCTTCCCATGTTATTTTGTAGATCCAGTCAGGGGAACTACAACTATGTTCTAATCCAGGGTTAATGGATTGGGGTTTATGAATCCTTAGGATATATCTATATATATATATATTAACAATGAAATAAACATAATGAAAACTCAATCTGGTAGTCGCGGTTTTGGGGTCCAGGGAAAATCTTTGTGTATATATGTTTTACGTTTTATGTTCTCACCACTGTTTATTTTCTATTTTTAGAATTCGTATGCAGGGAATTTATGCACAGGTTAAAACTTACATTTGGTATCGGAGTTGTTTCAGCTTCTAGGGGACACCTTTACTACTGAGGGGTTTTTCTCGGGCCTCTGGTAGACCCTGTTCAGTTCGAGATCTGTGGGATTGATTCTCGCAGTGAAAGAAGATGACGAGCAGTGGAAAGATAGAGATTGAGAAATTTAATGGTCAGAGTTTTGAGTTGTGGAAACTCAAGATGGAGGATCTGGTGGTGGATAAAGATTAGAGGATAGTGGTAGATCTGGGTACTAAACCAATGACGATGTCAAATGAAGACTAGGTGAAGTTGGATCGGAAAGAAAAGAACACAATACGATTGTGTATTTTAGATTCAGTATTGTTGAATGTATCAGGGGAAGATACATCAAAGGATTTGTGGGACAAGCTAGGGACTTTGTACAAATCTAAGTCTCTGGTGAACAAACTTTTCGTATGGAAAAATGTGTATAACCTGAGGATGAAGGATGGAGACTTAGTGCTAGAGCATACGAATGCCTTTAATACTATGGTAAGCTAGCTGTTAACTGTTGATATTAAAATTTCATATGAAGATAAGTGTATCAATTTGCTGTGTTCTCTAGCCGATTCGTGGGATAGTCTGGTTGTTGCAATAAGTAGAAATATAACTACCTTGAAGTTTGATGAAATAGTCTCTTCCTTTCTATCAGAGGAGATGAGCATAAAAATATGGAGGGCCAAAATGACAATGTCTTGTCTCTATGAGGATAGTCCCAGAAAAAAAACAAAATAAGTCCTCGAGTGGGAGATCTAAATCTAGAGGGAGATCTAAATCTCCAGGAAAATGTGTAAAGGTGTGTTGGAAATGCGGAATGGAAGGGCACCTCAAAAATTATTGTAGATATAAATCTCCTCATAAAGGAAAGGGATATAATGATGCTCCTTCTTTAAAGTCAAAAACCACCTCAAATGAACATGGGCATGTGTACTTGGCTTCTTCTTCAAGTACACATGTCGATCATGAGGCATGGTTGATTAACTCAGGTGCATCCTTTCACTTCACTCACCATAGGGAGTGGTTCTGCGAGTATGAGAAATATGATGGTGGTGATACCTTCACAGGGGATGAAAAGAAGGCTAGAATCATTAGATGCAGAAAAGTCAAGCTAAATTTTCAAGGTGGAAGGATTAGAACACTTCCAGGTATTTTGCATATTCCTATATTGGCCAAAAATTTGATTTTTGTAAGCAAGATGGATTATGCAGGTGTAAAAACAATGTTTGAGAGCGATACCTACAACATGGTTTGGGGAGCACTGTTATTGATGTGGTGAATTTGGATTTGAACCCTATACAAGCTTCTAGGAAGTACTTTTATTGATGGGTGAAACAATTTTGTGGTTCCTGAAATTGTAGTAGAAAATCTAGTGGCTTCTAGAGAAAAGACCATGCTATGGCATCAAACACTTGGACATATTGGAGAGGATAACCTTTGAATATGTCATGGTAATAGTATGGTAGAAGCCATGTCTAAACTCTCTCTAGATTTCGAATTCTGTGAACATTGTGTATATCGAAAGTAGAATCGGGTGAGTTTCCCCTTTGGTGATGTTGTGACCACCATCAACCCCCCTCCTTCTTTAGTATTAGAAATAACACTAAAGAAGTGGGGACCCTTAGTAAAAAAAAAAAAAAATCCAAAAAATTTTATAAAAAATTTTGTATTATACTCCTAAAAAAAAAAAAATACATCGCACGGAGAAGAATGAAACATTTCTTTATGAGCACAATAAGAAACTGTGAAGAAGTGGCGCAAAATTCATCGCATCGCATACATTAAGAAGCGCCCATAAATGAGAATCTTAAGAAATCTCTGATGGCCGATATGCGACATCGCATATCACAACATCGCATAAACAACACACGAATAACTTAACAAATGTTGCGATGTTGCGATCTGCGATAAAAGCAATCTTGCGATGCTGCGATAAAAGCGATCTGCGATCTTGCTATGCTGCGATCTTGCTATGCTGCGATCTGTGCGATGCTGTGATAAATGTGATCTGCAATCTTGCGATGATGCGATCTGGCGATTCTGCAATACGAGTCGCAGAAATCACCCATCGCAAATTCTCCTCGGCTCAGCATTTAAGAGAAGCTGTCCCTAAACCAAAAAATTGGGCGCATGCCTAAAAACGATTAATGAATCTACGCCAAAGTGTTCATGAAGGATAGTTTTGTGTTTTTCAAAGAGTCAGTTCATTGTGGGTGTCATGATTTTATACATTCGTAGAGCTTAAAGCTTTCATGTCAAAATTTATTATCATTACTTTTTCCTTTGCGTGAACTGCAGGAATAAAAAACAGGGAAAAACACGAAGCAATGTGCAGGAAACATCTAAGGAAAAAGGGAAAGCATCAATGCTCGGAGAACAGAGAAGAGATTCCCTCATAAACGGATGCCGCATGCAACAAAAACGCAGATTTCAGAGTGTTACTGAACAGATGCTAATATCAATAGGCGATTCGACACTTAAGGTCAAAAAACTCACAAAAGTAGCATGTTTACAAAATTCTGAAGCTCATGCCCGGTAAAGGAAGAAGCGCTAAAGGCGAAAAACACACCAGCATCATCCAACTCTGCACACACACACACCCTTAGATTGGGAAACTGGTCAGATTATCCCCAATCAGACCCGCTATACCAAACGGATAAGGAGCTGCCAACCAAGGTCTGGACCGGGTGGGTATCTCCCTTGTTGTCGACCCGATTTTTGGGGCTTCAAAATATTTGGCACTAGAAGGAGGGCCTGAACTATGAATGGCACTTAAATCAAAATCTAAATACCATTCTAAGAGTAAATCGCCCTTATCATCTCCTCCAACTTCTCCAGTATATTTAAATCCAGAGTCGAAAGTCGATCGAGTATCAATCGCTGCTACACAACCTGATATTTCAGACCAATCTACGATTAGACCTCCTGGAGTCAAATATCTCATCACAAACTTCAGGGATTTTCCATTTCTCCTCAAAGGTCTGATAAATCTCAAAGCAGTGTGACTTCGCAGTACAATCCTGCTCATCCCCTAACCAGATTGAAAAGTGAAAAATTTGGCATCTAGCCAACTGACTTGCCTCTTCCCACCAGGAAAAGAGCGAGGAAATCACCACAAGAGTCTGACAGTGAGACTCTTTCGTCTACATCGCCCATTTCAACTACCTCACTGCGAAGTTGACCACCCACACCTCCATTCCAAATCATCATCCATCCGTCTACCACAATCCCTCTTCAACCATCCACGATCATAGTATGCTCATCTTCCCAACCACAGAGATCATCTCCTGCACTTTTCTCTACTAGCAGCTCATCGATGGCCCAATCTCCATGGAACAACCCTGGGGCAGTCTTGATGCCTGCACCCTTGAGCCCAATACCGGCCCATCTTGAGAAATGGCTGCCTAAATTCAATCCAGAAGTAGGCATGCTAGCAGAAGAACACATAAACAATTTCATGCTTTCTATCAATCTCAACGGATTTACTAATGAAGATGCCGTTGTTCGACTTTTTCCCTATACACTGCAAGGGACAACCAGGTCATGGTATTTTTCATTACCCTCCGGGTCTATCACAAGTTGGGATATCTTCCACAATCAATTCCTTATCAAGTTTGGTGATGACAGATCAATAGCAACATTAATCAATGACCTATCCAATCTTAAGGCCCAAGCTAAAGAACCTATCAAAGATTTCGATTTACGGTTCAATAAGATTCTCAACAAAATTCCTACTACTTCCCAACCCAGCGAAGAAGTACGTTGTGAATGGTACATTACTGCTTTACCATCAAACATAGCAATCTTCGTGGATAGAGCAAATAAAACAACCTTAGTTGAAAACATGACAGAGGCGATAGCAGTAGAGAAACACATAATAGCCCTAGAAAAGAGATCCGCGATAGAGGAACGAAAGTCTAAAAAAGTCACCTTCAAGGAAGACTCCAAGAAGAAACAAAAAAAAGACCCTTTCGATTTGGAAGGATTGCAAAAAGTATTAAAGACCATGTCTAATGAGATGATTGACATAAAAAAACATGTAGCAGAAACTTCTTTAAAAAAGCCCTACAGAGCTTTTAAAAGAGGTCCTTCAATGGATGCAAAACCACCCAATGCCATCTCCAATGCTGAAACTAAGGAAGAGGAAGAAGAAGAAAGTGCCGCTGAAGGGCAAATCGATGACGAAGAAGTTGTGGAATTACAAGGAATGTGGGATTTCATCCTCCCACAAGAAGAAGATCAAGAAGTATTTCCGGTTAGCACACGAAGCAAAAATCAGCTTGATCCTCCCCAAAGTACACCCAAGCAAAAGGGCGCAAGCCCTACAACAAAAGATAAAGTCGCAACAAAGAAAACAATAACTAAAGCGACTCAATCTAGCCCAGTCCAAGCAGATCAAACAACTCCATCAAAAACACTGATAGTGTCGGATGAAATGGAGTACAATATTGTTGATGACATGAAAAAGACTAGGCTTAATATTACCCTTTATGAATTGAGCAAATTGAAGCATCAACAAAAGATAATGATGAAAGAATTACATGCTGTGCCTATTTTACCTTTGCCTGTCGCTGTACTCTCTCAAGCTTCCCATAAGATGGGAAGACCTCCAACTAACGCGATCAATAAGATTGATCCAAATGATATCGCCTTGATTGGACGAAGATCAAGATCTCAGACTCCCCCGTTTCTTCTCACTTACGATATTTTCAACAAAAATGTACACAATTGTTTGGTAGATTCCGGTGCTTCTTCGAATATTTTACCCAGATCAATATGTGCTAAGTTAAATGTTCAACCACAAAAATCCGCAGTGCGTATAGTTCAGCTTGATCGATCTCAAGTCGAAGTGATTGGTGAAATTAATCAAGTAACCATAAGATTGCCATCTAACCCGAAGGTATGTCAGGTTATTGACATTCTAGTGGCTGATATCCGAGAATTCTATGGCTTAATTCTTAGCAGGGATTGGTCCGAGAAACTCCACGGATACTTTGCAACCGACTGGTCGCACATGTGGTTACCCTACAACGGTAAACCAAATCAGATAAAGGTTGAACGAGAGTTACACCAGAAGTACATAGTAACGGAATTAGAGGGAGAAAATGAAGCAGTATCTTATAATAGCAGTATCATAGGCAATTACTCAGTAGATTCTTTTCTCAGTAATTTCAATGCTCACCCATCACCTTACTTAGAAAATTCAGTTTTGTCCCAAGTCGAAAATTTTTCCCAAACTGATAGTTCAAAGTGTGTTAATTTCGTAGATGAACCTGTAAATACATCTTTGTTTTGGAAATTGTATTTCGATGGCTCTAAATCTAACGAAGGAGCAGGAGCAGGATGCGTTCTGATTAGTCCAGAAGGAAACAAGACCATGCTTACATGCAGACTCGAATTCAATTGCACAAACAATACAACAGAATATGAGGCCTTGGTGCAAGGCCTATACAAAGCAATCCGGTTAAACGTCAAGTATCTTCAGGTCTTCGGAGACTCTGAGATTATTGTCAAACAGGTACGTAACACTATACATTGCCTATGAGGTCATTTAAAACACTATCAATCTTTAGTACAAGATCTGACTGAGCATTTCATAGCATTTAATATTTCTTCAATCCCGAGACTCCAAAACACGAGCACAGACCTTTTGGCTAACATAGCCTCTAGGCTTATTCCCTCCAAAGATTTTAGACCAGATAGATTCTCAATAGAATTAATCTTTAGACCATCCATCCCTGACAACATTACAAATTGGAGAGTATTCAATGACGATTATGATATTGTAAATTTCCTGACTTCTGAAGGATCCTACTCCAATCAGATAATTGACGAAGACCATCATGATCAACAAACACAACAAAATAGCACTGATAATGCTATACCTAAATCGGTGGTTAAGTTAGAAGACTTGTACGATTTGAAAAATCGGTTTAAAAGGTCTACCAATTCAAAGCTCTACAGTTCAACTCTGAACTACGAATTAGTAAAACTAGGGACTGATGATAAACCACAAAACGTTAATCTAGGCATAGGTCTGGCCCCTGAAGAAAAGCTGGCGTATATTCATCTTCTGAAACAATATAAAAATGTTTTTGCCTGGAATTACGATGAGCCGAAGACGTACAACACTTCTATCATTCAGCACACTATTCCTATGATTGACAACGAAAAACCTATCCAACAGAAACTGAGAAAGATCCACCCTAATTTAGAAAATCAGATAAAAACTAAGCTAAATAAGTTATTAAAAGATAGAATAATTTTCCCCGTCAGACATTCCAAATGGGTCTCCAATATGGTACCCGTTAGGAAGAAAAACGGAGATATTAGAATCTGTATCGATTTTCAGAATCTTAACAAAGCCTGTCAAAAAGACAATTTTCCTCTTCCACCTATGGAACAGATATTACAGGTAGTAGCAGGCTCAGAACTGATGTCTTTCTTGGACAGATTTTCAGGATATAATCAAGTGTTGGTGCATCCCAATGATCAATTGAAAACCACATTCAGAACTAAATGGGGCACATACGCATATCAGAAGATGCCATTTGGTCTGATTAATGCCGGCACTACATTTCAAAGAGCCATGGACATCGCATTTAAGGTTTTAGTCAATAAATCTGTAGTGATTTATTTGGATGATATAACAGTGCATTCCAAGTAGCGAGCTGACCATCTCAGAGATTTAAAACAAATTTTTCAACGATGTTTAAGGTATGGGATTTCACTTAACCCAAAGAAATATTTTTTCGCATTAAGTGAAGGAAACCTTCTAGGATTCATAGTGTCAAAATCCGGCATTCACATTGATCCTGACAGAATCAAAGAAATCTCTAAAATATCCCTACCTCATAATAAAAAGCCATGCAATCTTTCCTTGGTCAAATCAATTTTGTAAAGAGATTTGTCCCAGATTTTTCATGAATTGTGTCTCCTTTGCAAACCATGATTAAAAAGAATTCAACTTTCAAATGGGGTCAAGATGAACATGAAACATTCAACCTGATCAAACAAGCTATTATTAATGCTCCATCTTTAGCGACCCCAAATTTTTCAGAATCTTTTATTTTATACACATTTTCCTCAGAGAAATCATATGCTGCGATTCTAACCCAAGCAAATCAAGAAAAAACAGAAGCTCCAATTGCGTTTTTTAGCTCAAATTTACAAGGTGCTGAACTCAATTATTCAGACGTAGAAAAATAGGCCTATGCTGTTTTCAAAGCGGTCAAATATTTCAGAACTTTCTTACTCAAAACCCATATTAAGGTCATAGTACCATTTCCAGCGGTAAGAAATCTTCTAGTACAAAAGGATATGGGTGAGAAAAGAGAAAATTGGATCACTGCTTTACAGGAATACGATCTTGAGATTAAACCAGCAAACATTGTAAGAGGTCAAGGCTTCTGCAAAATGTTGGCTGGAGCATCGCAAATCCCTGAAATTCCATCCGAAGAGGTACAAATGTATGAGGTAAGCCTAAACGATGCAGAATCATTGTATGATGATATCATTTATTATCTTAAGAATGAGTATGATCCATCACACCTAGATCACACTAAGAAAAGAGCTCTGAGATTGAAAGCTAAACAATATCAGCTCATAAATGATATTATTTTTAGAAAAAATTATGATTCTGTTCTTCTTAGATGTCTTGAAAAAACTGAAGTCGAAAATGTTTTGCAGGAACTCCACGATAGACTAGTAGGTGGACACTATGATGGAGATGCTACTGCACATAAAATTTTACATGCAGGATATTACTGGCCTACGCTGTTCAAAGATTCACACAGTTACGTGAGGAAATGTCAAGTCTGCCAAACAACTGCTGGAAGACAAAAGAAGTCGTCCCTACTACTACAACCGGTGAACATCAAGCAACCATTCAGCCTGTGGGGCTTGGACATAATAGGTGAGATCGTTCCACACTCTTCTAAGCAGCATAGATACATCCTCACGGCAACAGATTATTTTACTAAATGGGTAGAGGCAGTTCCTCTCAAGACAGCTAATTCTGAAAATATTATCGAATTCATAGATCAATTTATAATCACTAGGTTTGGATTGCCAACGGCTTTAAAGTTTGATAATGCATCATACTTTTCTGGAAATGCAATGACTAAGTTTGCACTTAAAAGAGGATTCAAACTAAAATATTCGGCCAATTACTATCCGCAAGGTAATGGGTTAGCTGAGTCAACAAATAAAAACCTAATCAAGATTATTAAAAGAACAGTTGACTAGAACCAAAAGAATTGGCATAGAGCTTTGGTAAATGCTTTATGGGCAGATAGAATAACAAAGAAAGCTTCGATCGGCACTTCCCCCTTTAATTTAGTTTATGGGAAAGAAGTAGTTCTTCCAAATCAGTTAGTCATTCCATCTTTGTCTTTAATACAATACATTGATGAAGTACCTACTTCCTCCATACAACTAAGACAAATGGAAATAATCAAATTAGAAGAGCAACGAGAACAAGCTAAGAGAACCCATGCTCATCATCAAGCGCTAATAAAATCCTCTTTCAATTCAAACAAAATGACCAGAAATTTTTTTCAGATGGGAGATTTAGTTTTAAAATGGGATAAGGCTCATGAAGAAAAGGGCAAACATACAAAATTTCAAAAGATGTGGCTTGGTCCTTTTCAGATTGTCGAAGTCATTGGTCCTTCAATTTTTGTCTTACAGGATCTAGCAGGTAGAAGGGATTCTTTGCCTGTTAATGGTCAAATCCTTAAAATATATTTTCCATAGAAGATTATTCTTCTATTTTGTAGAATAGTTTTGTTTTTATTTTTTTTCTCATAATAAAACCGGTTGTTAATGGTTACTATTGGTATTCGCGAAAAGACACCAATTCTCTTTCAGATTTTGAGCTTTTCGCTTGTATAAATAGGAAATTTTTGAAAATCTGATCTTTATTATTGACAGATACAGTTAAAAAATTTAGCCTAGATATGATATTAGTTTCAACTTCAAAAAATTTGATGAAAGGAACCTTTAGCGAAGGAATTGTTTTATATCAGCCCAATGAAAGGTATCAATAACAAAATAAAGATTCTCTGTAAAACTACTGTTTTCAAACTCTATTATTTTCATCCAGAGCTTTCTTAAGGAAAACAATGATATCCTCCTTGTTAAAGAAAATCGCAGCATTCAGAGGAACAATCCAAGAAACGCTATATCTCAAAGAATAAGAGGTCTCATCACGAGCCGGCTTATCATGATCACAGATATTATAACTTTGCTGACTTTGCCAAACACTGTCCATCAAAACAGGGCAATGACTCAAGATTATTGAAATCAAAAGACAAGGGATCTCATCACGAGCCAGCTTGTTCAGCAAAAGTGTAAATCAAGTGAATGACTGTGTCATAATTTGGCTACCAAACCAAGACATTGTTCTTTAAGAATAAAAAATGAAAAAGTGTCAACATGGATTTTTCTTTGAGGGTTGTAGATAACCTTAAATAGGATAAAGTATCATTGTTGGGTAATAGGTAACCCTGTCGAGGCTATGGACGCCTGCAGGCAGCAGAGGCTCTACCTACGACAAACGAGCATATTTTAAGGCTAGCACATAGAGAAGACTTTATTTTATCTTTACATGACCAAGTAATGGCTGATGTAGATACAAGGACAAGACCGAGGAAGCAAACAATTAGAATAGAAAGAGGTTGAAACAAAATATCATTGATAGAATAAGGCATAATGTACTCTATCTGTCCATAACAAAGTTTAGATTCATGAAAATTTTTCTGTTTTGGAAGTTTAAAGAATTGAATAGAAAAGCAAAGATAACTGGTTCTTCCAAGTGAATCACCATTGTTGTGGCCACCAACAACCCCCCTCCTTATTTAGTATTAGCAATAACACTAAAGAAGTGGGGACCCTTAGTAAAAAAAAAAAAAATCCAAAAAATTTTATAAAAATTTTTGTATTATACTCCTCAAAAAAAAAAAAAATACATCGCACGGAGAAGAATGAAACATTTCTTTATGAGCACAATAAGAAACTGCGAAGAAGCAACGTGAAATTCATCGCATCGCATACATTAAGAAGCGCCCATAAATGAGAATCTTAAGAAATCTCCGATCGCGGATATGCGACATCGCATATCGTAACGTCGCATAAACAACACACGAATAACTTAACAAATGTTGCGATGCTGCGATCTGCGATAAAAGCGATCTTGCGATGCTGTGATGCTGCGATAAAAGTGATCTGCGATCTTGCTATGCTGTGATCTGTGCGATGCTGCGATAAATGCGATCTGCGAACTTGCGATGATGCGATCTGCGCGATTCTACGATACGAGTCGCAGAAATCACCCATCGCAAATTCTCCTCGGCTCAAATTAAGAGAAGTTGTCCCTAAACCAAAAAATTGGGCGCGCGACTTAAAAAGATTAATGAATTTACGCCAAAGTATTCATGAAGGACAGTTTTGTGTTTTTCGAAGAGTCAGTTCACTGTGGGTGTCATGATTTTATACATTCGTAGAGCTTAAAGCTTTCATGTCAAAATTTAGTATCATTAATTTTTCCTTTGCGTGAACTGCAGGAATAAAAAACAGGGAACAACATGAAGCAATGTGCAGGAAACATCTAAGGAAAACGGGAAAGCGTCAATGCTCAGAGAACAGAGAAGAGATGCCCTCATAAACGGATGCTGCATGCAACAGAAATGCAGATTTCAGAGTGTTACTGAACAGATGCTGATATCAATAGGCGATTCGACACTCAAGGTCAAAAAACTCACAAAAGCAGCATGTTTACAAAATTCTGAAGCTCATGCCTGGTAAAGGAAAAAGCGCTAAAGGCAAAAAACGCACCAGAAAGGCCCGGATTGAAGAACGGAGGCAATTTTTGATGCGCGAATAGCGCTTAGTGCTAATCGCGCGTCGCTAAGAAAATTGTTCAGAAAGAAAAGTCCCTAACTTGCTTAGTCATCCACGAGTCCGGAAACCGAGATAGAAAAAGCAGAGGCATTTTAAGAGGAATCTGGGTTGTTACCAAGCATACACACAGTAAATTCGCCCAACCAGAAGATGATTCTCAAAAATATCTTCTAGTTTACTAAAAAATGGTGCCAGTGCTTGCCTTTTCTATTTTCATAGCTCAAACAAAAGCAGAAGACGACCAACCGACTCTTCCCAGTCAAATGTTGCATGCTCGCAGCACTAAGGAGCAAATGCAGAAATAGTTAGAAATTAGATTCAATTTTTAGAAATAAGTTTGCTTAGATAAAGGGCAGTCATTTAAACCGTATCCGAAATTTATGTAATTAAATTATTTAGTTAGCAGTATTTAAACCCTTCTCATGCATTTAGAGAAGGGTCCAGAAACTTGTCAAAAACTTGTCCTCAGAACATGCACTTTTGCACCCTCAGAGGAGGTTTTGATGAATGGATGGATCAAGGTTTATCAATGTTTGCATTTGATATCTGCTACTGATGTTGCACTTCTGTACTCTTAGTAGATATTGGAACAAGGAGAGATAAATCATTGTTGCTTGAAGCTTATGAGTAGGACTTGTCATAAATGGTACTTTTATCTGTTGATCATTTCTTCTTATATTCTTAAAGTGATATACAGTTTTTAGTTGTTTATATATTATTGCATGAATGTGTGAGTTACCATTTGGCACTTTTGTATGGTGGAGTCATTTATTTATGCTTGATATATGAATAACTTATTATGCGATATGTTGTTCACAATTGTTTTGCCTAACTTTTTATGTAAAGTGGTTCATCTTAATTGATTTCCATTCTTATGATATCTAAATGATCTTTATTACCAGTTATTGTTTGAAATCTCTTTAGATCGCATAATAGAAGAAATACATCCCGGGTTAGCATAGATTAGATGTGTTGTTTTCATTAGATTACAATATCATAGAACTAGATTAAAATAGCTTAGATTAGAACTCTTAGACCAGCATCATCCAACTCTGCACACACACACACCCTTAGATTGGGAAACTGGTCCCATTATCCCTAGTCGGACTCGCTATACCAAACGGATAAGGAGCTGCCAACCAAGGTTCGGACCGGGTGCGTATCCCCCTTGTTGTCAACCCAATTTCGGGGCATCAACAAGTGCTAAGAGGGCGAAAGGGATATTAGAGCTTGTGCATAGTGATGAGTTTGGACCTATGTTGGTTCCATCACTAGCTAAGCCTGTGTACTATGTATAATTTATATATGACTTCTCAAGGAATACATGTATATATTTCCTCATGAAGAAATATAAATTCTTTGACAAATTTAAAGAATTTAAGGCTCTGGTGGAAAGCCAGATAGATAAGATAAAGGTGCTAAGGACATATAATGGTGGAGAGTTCTACAAAAAGGAATTTGAAGAGTTCTATAATAAGTGTGGTATATAATGAAAAAAGACTACTCCATACACACCTCATCAAAATGGATTTGCAGAAGGAATTAAGATGAACTTGATGGAAAAGGAAAGAAGCATGCTAAGTGGTGCCAAGTTAGGAGAAGAACTCTGGGTAGAGTCGGTGGAGACTACATGTTACCTGGTTAATAGATCACCTTCATCAATGTTTGAGGATAAGACTGCACATGAGGTATGGATTGGTAAGAAACACTCTCTTTCACATCTAAGAGTATTTTTTCGTGATGCATATGTACATGTTCCAAAGGAGAAAAGAACCAAGCCGGATAGTAAATCTGAAAAGTGAATCTTTATTGGATATAAGGATGGCATAAAAGGTTATAAGCTTTGGAACCCAGAAACAAGGAAAGTTGTGTACAACCAAGATGTAGTATTTAGAGAGGTGAAATATGTTATTAAATATGAAGTCCTACTAAAGGAACTTGAGAAGATAGAGTTTGAGCTAAATGAGGAAGAATCAGACTCTATAGCAGAACATGAATTAGAAGATGAAGAGCCAAAAAATCCAACTATGAGAAGATCAATTTGAGAAATAAGGCAGCCAGAAAGGTATAGTCCATTTGCATTTTTTTCAATTTTTTCTTTATCTATTACTGATGATGGTCCCAGAACTATCAAGGAGGCCATATATTTAGAGGATGGAAAACTTTGGAAAGAGGAAATGATTAATGAAATGGCACCTTTGGATAAAAATGAGGCTTTGGATCTGGTGGAGTTGTCGGCTAGAAGGAAATCCATTGGAAGCAAATGGGTGTTTAAGAAGAAGATGAATGCATAAGTCAAGGTGGAGAAATACAAATCTCGGTTGGTAGAAAAATGTTATTCTGAGGTGTGAGGAATTTATTTTGGTGATCTTCTTTCTCATGTTGCCAAGGTAGCTTTTATTAGATTACTTTAATTGTTGTTGCTACTTTTGAATTTGAGGTAGAACAAATGGATGTGAAGACATCACTTCTTCACATAAATATGGAAAAAGAGATCTTCAAGAAGCAATCTCAAGGCTTTCTAGTTAAGGGAAAGAAAGAACCCATATGCATCTTAAAAAATTCTCTGTATAGGTTAAAACAATCACCAAGGATGTGGTATCATAAATTTGATACATATATATATGGGGGCTTGAATTCACCAAAAGAAAAGAAGATCATTGTGTGTATTTTGAATTAATTGGTGATTGTGTTATTTATCTGGTCTTGTATGTGGATGATATGTTGCTAATTGGAAATGACAAAGAAATTATCCAGGATTTGAAGACTCAATTGTCCTCCAAATTTGACATGAAGGATCTTAGTGCTGCAAACTATATTTTTGGAATGGAAATGAAACGAGATTTAGAAAAGAGGAAGCTTTTTTTAAACTAGAGGAATTATGTTGAGACAATACTACAAAGGTTTAATATGCAGGAGAGTAAACCGGTGAAGTTTCCTATTATTGTAGGTGTAAGGTTATCTATTGAACATTGTCCCAAGACAAAAGAAGACGAAGAGGACATCTCCCATGTTCCATACGCAAGTGCAGTTGGTAGCATGATGTATGCAATGGTTTGTACTACACCAGACATTGAACATGCAGTGGGAGTATTGAGTAGGTTTATGTCAAAACCAAGGAAGGAGAATTGGACAATAGTGAAGCCAATTTTCAGGTATTTGGGTGGCACTAGTGATTATGACCTGTGCTAGCAAGGAAGACCAGGTCTTGACAGAGTTTTGGACATCTGTGGCTTTGTTGATGTAGAATGGGTTAGAGATCTGGATCAGAGAGGATCTACAAGTGGGTATGTGTTTAAACTATCTAAAGGAGAAATCAGTTGGATGAGAAAGAGACACTCTATGATGGCACTTTCAACTATAGACACATAATACATGGCAGCCACTCATGTAAGAAAGGAATTAGTTTGGTTGCAAAGATTGTGTTCAAGTATGGGGTTAGTACAATGAGCTATAAGGCTAGAATGTGACATCCAAAGTGCAATCTTCTTGGCAACTAACCCTGCATATCATTCAAATAAAAAGCAAATTGATGTTCAGTATCACTTTGTGAGGGATATGGTTGAGAAAAAACAGTTGTTCTCATAAAGGTGGACACTTTGAAGAAAGTTTCAAATGCATTCACAAAGTCTTTGAGCACTTAGAAGTTTTCTTGATGTAGAGGAACAATGGGAGTGGCATGGATAGACCAATGACTAAGCTCTCTTGTGACCCCACGTGTGGAAAAGAAAATAACAAGTGGGATAGTGTTGGCTATTTTTTATATTCTTTCCACGATTAGTCACATGTGTGAGGAGGGTCAGAGGCCCCCTGTAGGGATCTAGGGAAACACCATGAGAAACTTTTTTTGGACCCTAAATTAGACGGGGGGACCTACCTATGGTTTTTTGGATGGGTTTCACACATGATTTTGGACATGATGGTTTTCTGCCCATATTATTTTGTAGATACACACAAGGGAACTAAAGTTATGTTCTAATCCGAGGTTAATGGATCGAGTTTTATGAATGCTTCGGCATGTATATATATGTATTGTAACTTTGAAAGGAACATAATGAAAAATCAATCTAGTAGTCCCGGTTTTACGATCCAAGGGAAATCTCTATGTATATCTGATAAGCCCCATAAATGGGTAATTATATGGGCTTAATTTGCCTCCTAACATAGTTTAACCAACCATTCTCTTAGCTTATTGCATGTTTTTTGATTATATTTATGCTTATGGAGTGAGTTGGGTTGGTTATGATGCCATGAGGTCTAATATGTGTTTAATGCAAATTTTTATTGAATTTTCAAGACAAAGTCAAAGATTTAATAGACAATTGGTAGCAATAATTCGAAGTGGAAAAATGAGAGGATTTATAGTATGGAATCCCCCTCATTTAGTACTCCCCCACTTCGAATTCACGTTCATGCAGCTCGGAGCACAAACATCCAAATCAATGCACTAGGAGGCTGCCGAGCAAGTGGACGATAACTTATGTTTATCTTGCGTTTTGGGAGCCAAGCCTCCCTGATTTTAAGGAAGATGTTGGGAGATTCATTTGTATAAATAGAAAGGCATAGGGCCTCATTAGGGAGTTGGTCAAATTTTTGTTGAATTTTTGTTGCAGCTTTGCTCTGCTCAACTTCGAGCTTACTCTTATTGACAGTTTCATGCAATCCTATTATAATTTTGAGAATAAAGATGAGATCCTTTTTGAGATAGCACTAAGTTACCTCAGAGGGTTGAAGCTCTTAGGTTAGGGCCCAATCCAACTATCCAAGCTCCTCTTGTTTGTATTTATATGCTTTGTTTCAGTTTATGCATTAGTTGCTCTTAGATAAATCTCTTTCTTGGTTAAGAATAGGTTGCTTTTGGTGATTTAGAAGGTTGTTTCCATTTGAGTTTTCTATAGCAGGTTGAACAGTGATAGAAAGAAGATACAAAAAGGCCATCAATAGAGCCTTGGCCTCCTTTCCTTCCCTTGGGACCATGAACTGAGGCCAAGACCCTCTTGCTGCCACAAAAAACACAGATTTGCCTTCTCCATAGGAATTCTAGTGTTGTAGTTTGTTAGAAGGTTAATGCTTTGCTTGAGATCTCTTTCACCATGCTCATTTATATATTTCAATAAGTTTCCTTCCTTTCTTTCTCGCATTATAACATTTTTCAGCATTTCCTTCCATAGCTCATAATCTAGATTAGCTTGATGCAAAATTTTGTTTTTTGATGTACTTAGTTTCCTTGCTTGCTTGATCTCCTTGTTTGATTTTCAGGTCCTTTTGCAGCAAATCTCTTCTCACAGCAAGTTAGCCTACCAGCCATCACCTTCTCTCCCTGAACTATGCCCTACAGGTCACCCAAAGTTCACCACAAATTTTCCTTAGTTTTCTCCGTTTTTCCATAGGTTTTCTTTCTCTCTCCCGTCCATCTTTTCCTCTCCTAGAAATCCTTGGTGACTCCTAGGCACCTTAACACATCATCCCACCCTTCAACTACCCTTTCCACCCACTCTCAAACCTTTAAAACCTCCAAAACTTCTCTTGGCATCCTCCTGTAGACCTGCTGTACACCTGTTGTAGACCTCCTGTAGATCCTGTACAGCCTCCTGTGGATTTTCCTATAGGCTTTCTTTTGAAGCCCAATTGTGGGAAAATCCTCCAAAAGGACACTTGAGACCACCTAGGACCCATCCACACCTTCCTACATCCTCTCATGTCCTGAAACCACCCTCCATCACCACCTAATCGTTGCCACATTCACAGACAAATAAATTACATGCATGACAATTTCACATAAAAGTACATAAAAATCCAAAAAGATGTTTTTTCTCATTTACTTCTAGAAATAGCTTGAGTAGATGTTGTTTACTTCCTGAGTAGGTAATGGCATTAATTTCATGGTTTTTATCTTTCTTTCTGCAAAAGTAGGATTAGTTGGTTAAGTAGGGTTTGCTAGGTTTACTTTACATTTCAGTCTTATTTTCCTTTCTACAAGTAGAATAGCCTCTGTAGAGTAAGCTTTCCTTTCTTCCATCACATATAGAGCTTCTTTTGGAATCCATAGAAGTTGGCATGAGCTCCTATTGATCTTGTGCCAGTTGACCAAGTGACAGCCTGCAGTAAGAACTAGTACTTGTGCATACAACACCATCACTTCCAAGTTTGTTACGAATGATCGGGCTGATAAGAGTAAAGTATGTAGCCCAGGAGTTGCAGCATATTGCTGCAGTACTGGTGCTCACCACTTTTTGGTGTCATTGCCAGGGAGACGTCAAAGTATTTTGTGATTATTGCTTTCTTCTATTTTCTATCGCAACATTCTGCTAAGTAGTTTATTTCAGCAAAAGTAGAGTAGTTGTTTCTTTCATTTTCTACATTTCCTTGCTTTCCTTTTCAATTCCGCAACTTCCATTTCAGCAAAAGTAGATTAGTCCTTTCCTTGCTTTCAGTTCTGCATTTCATTTGCTTTGATTTTCAATTCTGCAAATTTCATTTCAACAACTTCATTTCAATAAAAGTAGATTAGTCATTTCCTTGCTTTCAGTTCTTCATTTCATTTCAGCAAGTTCATTTCAGTTAGTTTCAATTTGTTTGTTCAATCAATTTCAATTTTGTAGGTACAATCAGTGAAAAAGAAAAAACCAACCAAAATATTTCTTTTCATGCTTCGTAGGAATAGATATAACTTAGGAAAATTCTTGCACAACACCCCCACTACATCACATGGCCAACCTTCTCTCTTCTTCGGTGGCAGTGATCAGGAAGAACCTTTAGGTGAACAACCAGAGATACTTGAAGAGCCTATAGGGAAAGAAGAAGAAGAAAACATTCCTCCTGAGACAATGGCTGAAAACATAAATTCTAGGGGGAATGGAGAAAGAATATAGGGTACCTTTCCCATCTGGGAGACCAATGGGGACACCAAAATGAAGAATATAAGTCCCTCAGCCCTACCTCACTTCCATGGTTTGACCACAGAAGATCCTGACACCTTCTTGTTTGAGTTTGTTGTCATCTGTTGAACCTATGACTATGTGGAAGATGAGCAAAAGTTTAAACTATTTCCTTCTACTCTCAAGGATGCAGCATTGCGCTGGTTCATGGGGTTACCTGGCAATAGCATCACAGCTTGGGCTCAAATGCAGCAGACCTTTAATAACAAATATTGAGACTACTATGGGTCAAAATATACCAAGGAAGAAATCTTTCGAATGACCATGGGAAGTGATGAATCCTTGGAAGATTATGAAGAGAGGTTCCAGCTCAGTTACAAAAGGGACAGGTGCACACTTGACCCTGAATCTCTAAATTTGGTCTCGATCAGGGGAATTCTGGAAGAGCTTCTAGACACCCTCCATTTAATGGCTGGGGGAGACATCTTCCAACTACCTTATGAGGAGATAAATATTGTTTTTAGAAACCATTCTAGAGCAGCCAGAAAGAGAGGTAGGGGGAGTCAACCCATAGCCAGTACCTCCTCATCCAATTCATCCATCAAAGATGAACTTGTAAACATGCTGGAAGACTTCAAGAGTGAGATGCTATAGACTCTTTCCATGCAAATGGATACCTTACATATCAAAAGGAAACAAGAGGAAGCAGAGAGGGCTTTGGCCATTTTTTGTCCTAGGTGCACTATGAGGCATCCTAGGAACGAATGTACATTGAACTCTATAGAGGTTTGTTCAGTTTGTGAAGAGGATCATTCTATGGATAAGTGCCCTTCCTTGCCCAGACTTGAAGTTGTATACCAAGGGGCTGAAGGAGCCACTGAACCACTCTATTTCATGAGCCAAAGGAGGCCGCATGGACCTAGACCATACTAGCAGGGGATGCAAGGGACATCTCAAGCATATTACAACCCCAACCAAGTCACTTCCATACCTTCTTGGGGCCCTCCTACCTATCCTTACTGGTCCATGCCTCCTCCTTGGTCCTATCCATCTCAATATCATGCCCAACCAGCCGCTCATTCATTTCAATCCTATGCTCAGCCACAAACTCAGTGGAATGCATATCAACAGGGGTGGAGGCCCCAGTACAACTCTCCTCCTACTCTTTTGCCTCCACCACCTGATCAACCAAAACCATTTCCTCCTTCTCCACCAAGGCTGTTGTAGGGAAAAGTATCTGATTCAGATGACCCTATCCCACTCTAAGGGTGATAGTACCTCAGCAACAACTGTAAAGAAAACTACTTAAGGTTTACTTCTTTATGAAAGAAAGAGAGAATGAAGAAATGCACTAACCGTTGCCTTGCGCTTAATGTCGAATCCAAACTCTTCTCTTTGCTTGCTTGCTCCCAGCTCCTTGCTCTTTTACTGGCCCAGCTACAATGAGATCCTGTAAAATAACAAAGAAGGAAACTACAAGAAGCATGCAATCATAACTGATTCAAGGATTAGCATAAATCAAATATACAATTATCACAACACATCATTGAAACAAATGTATATAGAAGAACCTCAATAGCTTTTATTAATAGAAGAAGTAAAGTTCTGAGAGTGTTACAACCATTGAAGGCCCCAATCCAGCAACACCTCCCAGCAGAAAGAATTTCTCCTCTTCACCTCCTTCAAGCAATCACCCAATAGTTCTATAGTGAAACCAACAGCATATCATTACTTTGCACAAAATTCCAGCCTCTTGAGCTCATAGGAAAGAGCTCAATATATAGATGAATTGAGAAAGGATGAGTCAGCTTGCAACTGATGTGTAGCTGCCTTGTGTCCTCTCTCTCTTCAGTTGATCTTCAGTTCTTGAGTCCACTTGTAGAACCTTGCTTCCACTTGGAGAAACCGAGCCTATGACTCATCACAAGGCGAAATCCCTGATCCAAGTGTCATTTTTGGAAGATTCCAGAGCAATGACTCAGTGTGCCACTTGTCCCATCTCGCTTAGTGCAGGTGGCCTTTGTTCTATCTGCTTTGCAATGCAGGTACACCATGGAGGAGTTGAGTTTCAGCGCAGAAGCCTAGTGGAGCACCTGCTTTGATTTCAGGATTGCTTGTTTTTGAGTGTTTTTAGGTGGAGAACTGATCTGAGAGCTGTTGGTTTGCTGACCTTGTTCCTCTAGGGGTAGGAACATCATGTTTAGGGACTTTGGATCCCTTGGATTATTGACAATTCATGCCTGATGCTGCAAGGCACAAAATTGTCTATAACAAAGGCAACCCAAAATGCCTGCTGAGCCGAACCCAAACCCAAACAACAGATAGGCTCAGCAGGTATATAGTGGGGAACCATCATGCCTGACTTATGCTGTGGAGATTTAGGAGATTAACCTACGATCTGGGAAGGTTCTCCCAGGTAATCAGCCTCCCCCTAGGGAGGTTGAGGAAGATAAAGAGGAAATTGAACCTAAAGCAATTCCACCCTTTCCTGAGAGACTATCTAGGACAACACGGCCTACCCCAGAAGAAACTGAACTTGTAGGAGAATTGAAACAGTTATGCATGAAGATACCTTCTTCTCCAAGCCATAAAAGATGTGCCTCTATACAATAGGCTGATCAAAGAGAAGTGCTTTAGGCATCCAGGAAAACGCAAGAGAGATGCCCCAACCATCAATGTCATAGGACAATTGTCTGACCTAATGTTGGGGCAGGTAATCTGTCCAAAATATTTGGACCCTCGAAGCCTGGTAGTTGATGTCCACATCAATGCCACCATGATCCCTCATACCTTGATTGATCTGGGAGCTACCATTAATGTGATAACAAAGGACACCATGCTCAAACTTAACCTCCAGGGCTCCTTGAGGAAGACCACGACAATACTGTAGCTAGCAGACTGCTCCACCATGACCCCTAAAGGGGTTGTGGAAGATGTGATGGTCTCCATTGATTCTTGGGAGTACCCTACTGATTTCTTAGTTCTCCAGCCGAAGGAAAAGCTCACTGGGTATCATCTCATCCTGGGATGACCGTGGTTGGCTACTATTGATGCCTACATCAACTATCAGGCAGGGAACATGACCATCAAGAATGGGCATATGTCCAAATAGTTAATCCTATACCCTCTTACCCAACCCTTGCTAGAACATGATCTACCTCTCTGGTTGGAGGAGGAGGATGAGGATGAAGTCTATTCTGCACCACTTTGTACATTAGAAACCGCCATGGGGAGAAAACAACAAGATGAGGATGATATCATTAAAAATTTAATTTGAGATCCACCCACCACTGCCCTACCATTAGAAGATATAGTGAAAGAAACCCAAGACAATCCCTTAACTAATCTTTGTGTGGCTGACCCGACCTCTCTCCATGTTAAGAATATACAGTTCGGCCCATAAAGAACCTTGAAAATCAATCAATCCCTTTCCACCTCCCAGGAAAAGGAGATGTGTAGCTTATTGAGGAAACATTTAGATGCCTTCACTTAGAGTTATAAGGAGATGAAGGGAGTGCACCCTTCAGTATGTACTCATCATATATACATCAAGGAAGATTACAAACAAGTTAGGTAGCCTCAAAGGAGGATGAATCCAGCCTTTAAAGACATTGTTAAGGAAGAATTGCAAAATTTACTTGATGCAGGATTCATCTACCCCATCTCTGACATTGAATGGATCTCTCCTTTGGTGCTAGTGCCAAAGAAAAATGGTAAGAGGAGAATCTGTGTTGATTATCAGGAATTGAACAAAGCCACTAAAAAGGACCATTTTCCTTTGCCTTCTATAGATCATGTGTTAGATGGTCTAGCGGGGAAAATGTTTTTCTCCTTCCTAGATGGGTTTAGCGGGTAAAATCATATTAAAATCAGCCCAGGAGACCAAGATAAGACCACTTTTACTTGTCCTTGGGGTACCTTTCCATACCGGGTCCTTCCTTTTGGTTTGTGCAACACTCCAGCCACTTTCCAGAAAACAGTATTGAGTATATTTTTTGAACTGGTTCATGACGTAGTGGAAATATATATGGATGATTTTACTCCTTATGGTTCTAACTTCCAAGAAGCTTTATCTAACCTAGGAAAAGCCTTGGACAAGTGTATTGAAATGAACCTGTCCCTCAGTCTGGAAAAATGTGAATTTTTGATGACTGAAGGAACCGTGCTAGGTCATGCAATATCTCAACAAGGACTGTAGGTGGACCCCAACAAAGTTGCCATCATCCAAAGGGTCCCACCTCCTCAAAAGGTGAGAGATGTCAAAATTTTCCTAGGCTTAGCTAGATATTATAGAAGATTCATTAAAGATTTCAGTAAGTTAGCCTCTCTGTTGTTTGGTCTTTTAGGAAAAGATGTCAAATTTATATGGTCTGAAAATTGTGAAGAAGCCCTAGATACCTTGAAAATCAAACTTGTGACTGCCCCAATTTTGAGAGGCCCAAATTGGGCCCTACCTTTCCACATTCACACAGATGTCTCGAACAAAGCAATAAGAGCAGCCTTAGGACAAATTTATGAAAAGTTACCTTATGCCATATACTTTATAAGCAAAAAAATTTCAAAGGCTAAGTTAAATTACGCGGTCACCGAGAAGGAACTCCTAGCTGTGGTGCATTCCTTAAACAAATTCAGGCATTATATCACAAGCTATCAAACCTTTGTGCACACTGATCATGCTGCAATTAGATATTTAATGAACAAATCAGATGTAAATGCTCACATTATTAGATGGTTGCTTTTACTGCAGTAGTTTGATTTGACCATTGTTGATAAACCTGGTAAAGAAAATGTTGTTGCTGACTTTTTGTCTAGAGTAAATTTGCCTATAGGTGAAGAAGGAATGGTGGATGATCAAATGCTAGATGAACACCTGTTTTCTATCTCAGTACTCTCTCCATGGTTTGCTGATATAGTAAACTACTTGGTTTCAGCACAATTTCCACCACACCTGTCCTCAAAGGAGAAGAGCAAGATCGTGAGGAAAAGCACTCCTTTCACCTGGATTGGGGGAAATATCTTCAAACTTGGCCCAGATTAGATCTTGAGAAGATGTGTCAGGGAGGAGGAAGTTTTTGACATTCTCCTGACCCATCGTGATGGGCCTTGTGGAGGCCATTTTGCAGCAAAGAGGAATGCCTTCAAAATATTGCAAGAAGGCTACTATTGTCCCACTCTTCATCAAGATGTGAGGAGATACACCAGCCAATGTGATCGGTGTCAAAGGATGGGGAAACCTACTACAAAGGATGAGATGCCCATGCAACCTCAAGTGACCTTTGAGCCATTTGAGAAGTGGGGCATGGACTTTGTGGGTCCTATCAACCCTCCTTCAAAACAGAAGCAATGCATCATTGTGTGCACCGATTATCTGAAAAAGTGGGTAGAAACAAAAGGAATCAAAGTAGCAATAGAGGAAAAATTAGTTGAGTTTTTGAGAGAAAACATATTTTATAAGTTCGGATATCCAAGAGAACTGGTCATAGATCGAGGCAGTCAGTTCACTTCCAATTTGATTGAATACTTGCTCACACATCATAAAATCAAGCACATGACTTCCACCCCTTACCATCCACAAGCCAATAGGCAGGTGGAAGTCATTAACGGAGCTTTGGAAGGAATTCTGACCAAGGTAGTGAGCAGCAGCAGAAAATATTGGGTGGATAGATTAGTTGAGGCCACCTGGGCCTACAACACAACATGGAAGACCACCACAGGGTTCACAACCTATGAAATGATCTATGGGAAGAAGGATTTGTTGTTAATAAAATTTGAATACAATACACTAAGGATGGCAGCTTAGCTGGACCTAGATCTCAGCCATGCATAGAAGAGAAGACTACTCCAGCTCAATGGATTAGATGAACAAAGATTGCAGGCCCTTCTCCACATAGAGGTAGTTCAGCTTCAAAGGAAGATATGGCATGACAAAAATATCAAGGAGAAGCAATTCCAAGAGGGAGATTGGGCACTGCTCTATGACTCAAGGTATAAAGACTTCAAAGGCAAGCTGAGGACAAGATGGCTGGGACCCTACACTGTGGAAAAATGCAATGACAATGGTTCAGTTCTGATCAGAACCATTGATGAGGAAGCCATCCCCATGCTTGTCAATGGACATAGGTTGAAAATTTACAAGAAGCCCTCTCCAAGCAAGAGTTCATTGAAGATCTAAATAATACAATGATGGTAGTGGAGCATGTCTTAGCCTCCACTTCACCCACTCACTGAAGAGAAAAAGGAAAAATAATAAGGACTCAAGTGAAAACCTCTATGAGGCGCTTGACTCCCATCATTGGGTTGAAAACCTCTTCCGAGGCGGCCCAGTGATGAAAAAAAAGAAAGAAGAAGAAAGAATAAGATCCCTGGGTGAAAATCTCCCTTGGAGGAACCCAGGGCAAGCAATCAGGGTGAAAACCTCCTTGACGCACCATAGCTGTCTTTCAAAAAGAAAAAAAAAAACCAGAGAAAAGAAGAAGAAGAAAATTGAATTTTAATGTGCATTGCAGGTTGCAAGAGGACCATAGGGAGCAAGAGAAGATGCCACAAAGCTTGTTTCATTTCCTCCACACTCTTCTCCATCATTTCTAACCTTTCTTCCACCCCATTTTGTTTTTTTTCTGGAAACTGTGTGTTCTACAGAAGGCCCTGTGTTTTCTACAGGAGGCTCCTGTAGAAATCACAGAGAGCTAGAAATGGTTCCAGAAAGTAGTTTGAGGGGCTGGGAAGCTTCATAAAGAGCATTTAGACCCTCCTACAACTATCCACCCTCCTTGCCATCCATCCCACACCTGCATCACTTCACCATCATCATTTTTTTCCTTCTTGTTGAAAAAACACAGAAACCGGTTTTTAGAAAAAAAACAAAAAAATAAAGGGAGCAGCACCTCAAATCTCACCTGTAGCTTACCAAGTACCTCTCCATTTCCATCATCATCACAGCCCCCAGCACAAAAAAAATCAGCTAAAATTTTAAAGGGAGAAGCAGCTACATGATCTCCTTTAGGAATTCCTGTAACAACTGATCCCATTAAAATCAAGCCACAACAGCAAAAGAAGTGCAACCATGGGATTGAAGGAGATATCTGAAGCTAGATGCAGCTAGAGGATACCTGCACAAAACAAACAGCCACACATCAAAAAGCAGAGAACATTCAGTAAAGGAAATACAGGCATGCAACAAAGGAAATACAAGCATGTGGCAACAAAAGGAACCAAAGTACCTCACAACACATACATTTGACTCCAAAGTAAGTGACTAACTTTCTCATCTGTTGCATTTGTGTAATTGAAAGATATGCATAAGCGAATGAGATGGTTAGGGTTGAATGAGAAAGGGTGTCCAGTTAACTGGCCACCCTCATCCAGTTGACTTCACTCATTCGGAGGTGTCACCACACGTGCATGTAGTCAAACTTAGAGAAAGATCCCAAGGACAGGCAGTGGAGGGTATGCAAACTCTGATGCAATGATGGGAGGTGATTTCGGGAAGAAACCATGATGACAAGGCAAGTGGGGACCAACGATCCAAATATGGCAACGTACATTACTCCTTCACCACCTTTTCTTTCAATCTATCCTCATCCACTTAGCTGCAGCAAGCTCTTTGTCAGCACCACAGCCTCGAAACCATCGTTCTCCATCTCTTTCATCCCTCCTACTATCGACATTGTACAGAAGCACTTACAGATTCTACAAGAGCACCTATAGGCAGTTCTACAGGAGGGGCAGTAAGCTATTTTTAAGGAGAAAACATGGGGTTTTTGCTCAATTTCTAGCTTGAGGAGGTAGGCTCTATGCATACCCACCTTGATTATCAATATGTGCAAGGAATGATATAATTTTAAGTAGGAATTTAGTCTGTAGAAGAAGATGAATTACATAAAAAAAATCTGCCTGTTTTCTTAAGAAAAAAAAACACAGTTTTTCTCTGTTTTCCTATTTTCTACAAAATTCTTGTCTCCATCAGTTGGTGTTCAAAAAGGGGTATAAGAAAAATGACAGGGGGATTCATGAGGAAGGAGCCTAGAAATTCAAGCAGGCTCCATGAACACCCCCAAGTAGTAGCCATATTCACCAGAGCAAATTGGATGCCATTTTTTGAGAAATTTCGAGGGTTTGATGAAGAAGTGGCTCAGGAGTTTGCCCTTTCTTTAATCCCTCACTCAAGGACCCATGCCCGTATTAATTTTACAGGTCTTTCCATGGAATTCACCCTAGAATTTATCAGTAGGGTTACCACCCTTCCTCTTGGATTACCTTGGAGCAAAGATGAAAAGCCAATTGGATAGTCTACCAAGAGAAACTTCTTCCAAAACAATGAACATCCTATAGAAGACAAAAATGGCATTAGAAGGACAAGCATACCTTACCCTTGGGATGAGGTCAGTTACCAAATCATCAAATATATTTCTTGTGAAGGGAGGTATAGCATAGTTTATGGATACCATTTTAGACTTCTCCATGAGCTGAGATATGGCATGGACACTCCAGCACCCCAGAAACTCAACATCCCCTATTTTGTCCTGCAGTCCCTCATAGACTCCAGCATTAAGTTGAAGGCAGGAGGTCCAGATTAGCTGGCTCAACATGGGTTAATTAAAATGTTAGTGAAAGAAGCCCTCCATACCTTCACAATCCCAATAGCATGGGAAATTTTCCGAAACATGACCGCAGAGGATGACATAAAGGCCCTCACATATGATCTCAGTCCTTCTCATAGTGAGGAGGAAGAGTAGCAAGGGGGAAAAGGGGAAGAAACTGAGGAACAAGAAGGGAAGAAGGAAGAAACCAAAACAAAACAGGAAGAAACAAAACCAACAGAGACAGAGAAAAAGACATAAGGAGGAGAAAAAGGGGCAGAAAAGACAGAGGTATCTCCTGAGACCCTAGAAAGAGAGGCAGCAGCTGCTCTTACTATCCTTGGCACCCCAATTAAACCAGAACAAAAGAGGAAAAGGCAGACCTCAATGTATTTCAGGGCTAGGAAGAGCACAAGGATGAAACAAGGGAAACCCTAGCCTTCTTCTAAAGTGCCCATTGTTATTGAAGATTCACCCTCTACCCAAAGGAAGGAATCCCCTTCAAGGCACCTGTCACTTATGAAAGGGGGACTCCTAGATCTCCCACATGGAAGGAAAAAGTAGAACTATAGGACTCAAAAACAATTCTACAGGAAGCACAGACTGTTCTATAGGAGACCCTGTCAAGACTGCAGGAGACTGAAAAACTTGAAAGAAGGATAGAAGGACCACCATAGGGGAAGGAGGAAGAAACAGAGGCACAAGAACCTGACCCCTAGCCTAGTTTTGGCTCTTACTACAATCTTCTTGAGGGGGAAGAATCATTCCACAGAAATTTGCAGTCCCACTTTTCTTTGAGATTTGAGGATAAGGAGCCATAGGTGGATGCAAATCGCTAAATCCAAGAGATTTGAGGATATTGGCCATATGGAGAATCAACTCAGGGAAATGGGCAGGGAATTAAGTGTTGTCAAACATAGAGAAGCAATCACAAGAACTCACCTTGAAATAGAAAATGAGTTGCTAAGAAGACAGCTGCAAGAAAAAGAGACACAATTGGCATGCATGGCCAGTTGGTCCATGGAGGCACTGCAATGTAGAACACCAGCAAAATCATATGGATTATACCTCAAGGACCAAATGGCTGCAGTTTTAGATAAAGACTTTGGCACAGAGAGGCACAATGCCTTTTCAAGATTACAGACAATTTATGGACCTGTGTGACCAAACCTCATCAGAAGACAAGGCAAAAATAGTAAAATTCTATCTCCATAACATGGCCCTCACAGACATGAATGTGTGGGACCCAAATGCTAGGATAAGGGACCTGCAACTAATGGCGATGGCATCATGGATGAATCATGAGGAGTGAAGGGCAACAAAAATAAGAAAGTTGATGATAAAGGAGTAGAATGAGCCCTTAATGATCAGAGCTGAGCCATCAGATCCCATGGCTTTCATCAACACACACCAGCTGCTTGCAAATAATCCTCAAATTTCCCCTAGATATATAAGTGATCAAGCTCAAGCCATTGCACATTTTGAGGATATGGAAAGATTACTTGGGGATGATTGTATTCATGCTTGTATGAAGAGGTGGAATACCTTACCACACAATTTTCATATGAGGGAGTATCACTCCCCAACAAGGATGAAGGAGGCATTAAGAAGAGTGCCAATGTACAAGCGCTCTATGCAGAATTTCAAGGTCAATTGGATTGGCCTCAAATTGGGTCCCCCACTGCGGCTAGGCATGCTAGAAGGCAGAAAAGAGGAAGAAGAGCAACAATAGTGGGAAGACGTAGACAGAAAGGCAAGATTCCATGACAAAGAAGAGGATATCACATCAAAAGCATGGGATGTTAGTGAGGCCACTAGGGCCATCCAAGATGATGAGATGGACTAAGTTGCTCAGAGGATGAGCAACACCTTCAGTAGGGGGGTGATGATGAGCCCCAGAAACAGGTAATTATATGGGCTCATTTTGCCTCCTAAAATAGTTTAATCAACCATTCTCTTATCTTGTCGCATGTTTTTTTATTATATTTATGCTTATGGAGTGAATTGGGTTGGTTATGATGCCATGAGGTCTAATATATGTTTAATGCGGATTTTTGTTGAATTTTGAAAACAAAGTCAAAGATTTAATAGACAATTGGCAGCAATAATTCGAAGTGGACAAAGGAGAGGATGTATAGGATGGAATCCCCCTCATTTAGTACTCCCCGACTTCAAATTCTCCTTCATGCAGCTCGGAGCGCAAAAAGCCAAATCAATGCACTAGGAGGCAGCCGAGCAAGTGGAGGATAACTTATGTTTATCTCGAGTCTTGGGAGCCAAGCCCCCTTGATTTTAAGGAAGATGTTGGGAGCTTCATTTGTATAAGTAGAAAATCCTAGGGCCTCATTATGGAGTTGGTCGAATTTTTGTTGAATTTTTGTTGCAGCTTTGCTCTGCTCAACTTCGATCTTACTTTTATTGACAGTTTCATGTAATCCTATTATTATTTTGAGAATAAAGATGAGATCCTTTTTGAGCTAGCAGTGAGTTACCTCAAAGAGCTAAATATCCTGGGTTCAGTCCCACTCCAAGCACCCAAACTCCTCTTGTTTGTATTTATATGCTTTGTTTCAGTTTATGGATTAGTTGCTGTTAGATAAATCTCTTTCTTGGTTAAGAATAGGTTGCTTTTGGTGATTTAGAAGGTTGTTTCCATTTGAGTTTTCTATAGCAGGTTGAATAGTGATAGAAAGAAGATACAGAAGGGCCATCAATAGAGCCTTGGCCTCCTTTCCTTCCCTTGGGACCATGAACTGAGGCCAAGACCCTCTTGTTGCCACAGAAAACCTAGATTTGCCTTCTCCATAGGATTTCTAGTGTTGCAGTTTGTTAGAAGGTTAATGCTTTACTTTAGATCTCTTTCACCATGCTCATTTCTGTCTTGCAATAAGTTTCCTTCCATGCTTTCTCTCATTATAGCATTTTTCAGCATTTCTTTCCATAGCTGATAATCTAGATTAGCTTGATGCAAAATTCTATTTTTTGATGTACTTAGTTTCCTTCCTTGCTTGATCTCCTTGTTTGATTTTCAGGTCCTTTTGTAGCAAATCTCTTCTCATAGCAAGTCAGCCTACCAGCCATCACCTTCTCTCCCTGATCTATGCCCTACATGTCACCTAAATTTCACCACAAATCTACCTCAGTTTTCTCCGTTTTTCCATAGGATTTCTTTCTCTCTCTTGACCGTCTTTTCCTCTCCTATCAATCCTTGGTGACCCCTAGACACCTTAACACATCATCCCAGCCTTCAGCTACCCTTTCCACCCACTCTCACACCTTCAAAACCTCCAAAACTACTCTCGGCATCCTCCTGTAGACCTCCTATAGATCCCCTACAACCTCCTGTAGATTTTCCTGTAGGCTTCCTTTTGAAGCTTGATTACAGGAAAAGCCTCCAGAAGGCCATCTGAGACCCCCTAGGACCCATCCACACCTTCCTACATCCTCTCAAGTCCTGAAACCGCCCTCCATCGCCATCTAATCATTGCCACATTCACAGACAAATAAATTTCATGCATGACAATTTCACATAAAAATACATAAAAATCCAAAAAGATGTTTGTTGCTCATTTACTTCTAGAAATAGCTTGAGTAGATGTTGTTTACTTCCTCAGTAGGTAATGGCATTCATTTCATTGTTTTCATCTTTCTTTCTGTAAAAGTAGGATTAGTTGGTTAAGTAGGGCTTTCTAGGTTTACTTTACATTTCAGTCTTCTTTTCCTTTCTACAAGTAGAATAGCCTCTATAGAGTAAGATTTCCTTTCTTCCATCACATATAGAGCTTCTTCTGGAATCCATAGAAGTTGGCTTGAGCTCCTAGTGATCTTGCGCCAGCTGACCAAGTGACAGCCTGTAGTAAGAACTAGTACTTGTGCATATAGCACCATCGCTTCCAAGTTTGTTACGAACTACCGAGTTGATAAGAGTAAAGTAGGCAGCCCAGGAGTTGCAGCATTATTGCTGCAATACTAGTGCTCACCAATATCTATTTTATTTTTTATGTTCTCACCTTGTTTATTTTTTATTTTTAGAATTCGTATGCAGGTAATTTCTCTACAAGGTTAAAACTTAGAAATTTAGCAATATTAAGAGAACCAACTAAAAACAACTAAAATAAATTGCTAATTTAGTACCAAGTTAAAATATACGACTATCTAATAAGTAATATTACTAAAAAATACTAACTTGAATTACTAATTTATTCTAGGAACAAAAATATGACTACCTAACAAGGACCAATAATATGAGCTAATCATTTATGTTAGTCATTTTAATTGTGTCAATTCAATAATCTAAACTTAGAAGTGATAGGGGATTGAAATGCTATTATAAATTAGATGAAAGGTTATACTTCCTTATAGACTTCTTTATTGGATCAAAGGATTATTACAATTATGGAGATTATTAGAATCTTTAGGGTTATATAATTTTATCTCATTCACAGGGAATTAAACTCAAAGGTTGACAGATTATCAAAAATGGGAGTGGGACCACACCTCCTTTTGCAACATGACATGAACATCTATATATGTTGCAACAACATTCCCAACTTATTTAATGGGTTGCACATCTATTTCACATTCCTTCTTCTTCTTGCAAAGTGGTAGTGCCAAGGAGAGGGTATGAAATTTGATTAAGGAATATTCACTTAGTACCACTACCAAGTTTCCTTCATGTAGCTTGTCAAATGTCTTAAGTTTTCTTCACAACTTATCATGGTGCTTAAATTGCTTTCCTAAACCTATAATTGAGACAACAACCCTCCAACATCTCTAACTATTAAAACTCTTCAAGTTTTGTTAGAGTCTTCTTAGGCATGCACTCATGCCAGAAGAAAAACATAACACTAGCATCCCAAATGTGCAAGATCATTCCCTCTTTTAGTGTCTCGTTGAAACCACATTATCACATTCATTAAAATTAAATGTTCATATCTTAAGGAAAATCACCTACTTTACTTATAAAAACCTAAACTATGCGAGTGACTAGGAGAGAAATCCATTTTCTCAAGACGAAAACATGGGGTCTTACAACCCCATTCGTGTAACAATTTGAATATATTTAACCTAAAGAAGCATGTGTATCCTACTCCTTCCAAATTTTACATATGAATTTTAAGAACTAACACTTTTTTTTAACTATTAAATCCATCTACTACATACCCTATTTCTTTTGCACCCACCTAATATGCAAGGACACCTAAATGTTTTCAATACAGCCAAGTTAAACACACCTATTTCCTTCCAACATCTCACATTTTTCCTCCATAAACTTTAATAGAAAAATCATTACATAAAACTGTAACCTTAGATTATTATTATTTTTATTATTATAATAAATACCACCTAATATCAAAACCAAAAACATGTAAAATCATCTTATTTTCTCAAATACAACTAAAATTGGATGTAAGTGAAAATAAAATATTCTATCTATTGCTTTTCACATTGGAAAATTTTAACACTTTTAAAAATTTAAGCTTTAATTTTTCTTTACAATACCCCGGCCAACCATAAACTTTTCATAGGGTAGGAAAATGACATCTTAGAGAGATGTGAACTATTGTTTTACAACTAGCAGACCCAATATTGAATTCTACCATCAAATATTCAGTCCATTAATGGCCGCAAGGTAAGTTTCAATTTTAACTTCAATGAAATTCCACCACACATTTAGCCTTCACACATACAGGAGTACAAGCACCTCAGGTCTATGGTTCAAAATCGATTGGTTTTTTGCAGCCGAGCTTGTATGTTTAGGATTTAATCTTTGTGCTACATTTTGTTACTATTTGTAGGGATGGCATTGGAATTTGATGAGTATGGGAGACCATTTATCATACTAAAGGAGCAAGAGAAGAAGGCCCAAATAATAAGCTTATAAGGAAAACATTATGGCTACTAGGGCCATTGCACGAATCCTATGCACCTCACATGGCCCCAATGGACCCCAAGGGAATGGAAAATATGCTCGAGAGCCCCAAACATAGAAAAATAGATGTTAAAATTGAGAGGAAAGATTGATGTATGTTAAACATTTTAACTTTGGAGGGTTATCATTTGGTGGCCAAGCTAAGGCACAAGCCCAGGGAAACTTGTAGATGAAAAATTATAGAGCCTATGATTCTTGTATATTTGAGGGTTTTGGCTATTAAACATTTTTCTCTAAAATATGCTTTGATAGATTTTATTATCCTTTTAAACAAGACAAAATTGAGGGATTCTAGGTTGTCTTAATTGTACATTTAGGAATTTTTTCACGCTTCCTGGGATTCAATAAGTTAATTATCATAGTATTCCTTAAATGCTTGCTACCTTGGGCACCTTTAATACTACCACAAGCCCTCACAATCCCAAAAAATCCTTCTAGGTATGCATTTTTTGTATTGGTTCTTTCCTCCTGTCAATATGGTGTATGTCATAGCCTCCAAAATTATGTCTTCTTTAATATGATAAATGGACCCCACACCCTTAAGTGATCAATATTCACACTTGATTGAATGTAATCATATGAACCATCTCTCCCCCATCCTCTAGTTGACAATTTGGTTTGGAAGTAATAACTTTGTAATAAAAGTAATTCTCATTTTGTGGTATAACAATCACATGGAGGGAGGGATCATATCATCATTTCTGCTCCTTCAATAATCTTATATGTTGGTATTGCATAATTCGAAGTCAAAGAAAATTTATTAAGGTTTAGGGTTTTATCAAGTCTAGTGGTTGCAGGTTCAAAACCTCAGAAGCATATATTCTTGTTGTGGTTGCCAGTATCTATCTTCCTAAAGCAGGTTTCCTCCTCTTGATATATTCAAAAACTAATGAGTCCATTCCCAAAATTTAGTTCATCTTCAAAAGCATTAGACTACAATTCCAGTACAAATTAGGGTTTTCTTTATACTGTAAAAACTATTCCATTCTCGCTTCCAGACATGAAGCCATAGATAAATACCAAATATCACTTTTGTACATTCCATTTGGAGCCCATTTTGACACTCCAAACTATTTTTCTATGGAAACCAAATCCAAAAAATGAAATTGCCATCAGACTGTGATCCATATGGGTTGAGGCCTCCTCTCTCCGATAAAATCCTCAAGCTTGTTGAATCCATTTCCATCCTATTCCTAGAAGAGTGAAAATGTATCGGCCCCTGCCTGAGGGATAATTTGAGGGCACCTTGCATTGAGATGTTGTTAGTGGATGCTGTTGCAATGATCCCTCAGGCGATTTCTACCTTTGGTGCAACGAAATTTGAGGAAAAGAAGCCTTAAAAGACCACATTTGATATCAAGTTAGAGAACTTTGACAATGCATCGAATATCGAGACCTACTAGACGATTGGAACCAATTTTTTTTTTTTTTAATATTTAAAAGTAGATCCTAGAAATAAAAATAAAATATCCACAATTCTTAGCTAATTTTATACCATACGGGAGAGATTTCATAGGGCATAGGCCCACTAGTTACTTTTGCAATGGAAGACTAACACCAAAATTTTTGGGTAATATTCATGGAACTGAATTCAATTCCAAATCATATAATATTGATTTATCATATATGTAAGTTCATTTCCTTATTTAAAATATCCATGAAAATTTTCTTTCATGATTGTTAATTAGCGAAGATGAAGGATTGGGCATAAAAGAAACGGTGCCAACATATCTGTATCCAAAGCTCACCCACCAAGATCTACTCACTGGAATTAGTTTTTCATCTCCAGGCACTGGATATGATAATAGGAATCCAAAGAATTTGTATGGTTATTATAATATATTCTGCAATTTTAGATATAAATATTCTATGGCACACAAAGTCATGTAATGCTAATATATTTATTTTAATGTTATTATTTTTTCAAGTCTATAATACCCCTATAGATAGAAGTAGAGTACTTCAAGGAATACAGGTAGAAGTTGGGGAAGATTGCATGAGTTGAAAGTGCCACCAATATTTTACATGAAGAAATTTTCATAATCAACATGGGCAACAATGATTTTCTTGTTAATTATTATATCAATCCTTACAATTGATTTAGTTTCAAAAATTGAGGACTGCATTCTAAAAATCAATTCCAATTTTATTGAGGTACATCACTCATCTTCTCTTGAGGTATATCACTTATTTTTTGTATAATTAATTTTACATTGATACTGAAATATGAGAACATTTGTTTCTGATTTCCAAAGAAAAAACACATTTTCTTTTCTAACAAAACTTACTGTTACATGAAATCTTTAATTATGGTGCACAAAGAGTAGTAGTTATTGAAATTTCTCTACTAGGGTGACTACCTATAGAGAAATAAATAAACATCATACAGAAAAAGGACTGAGGTTGCTTTAAGGATATAGATCAACAAGCAATTAGCTACAATATAAAACTTCATAAAATGTTTCGTCATCAAGGAAGTGAGGGAATTCACAGATTTGGGGCTGAAGGAGGACAAGGAACTCATGGAGAAGACTCATGTTATTCTAAAGTAGGGAGTCACCAACGAAGAAGCAAGTGAGATCATAGAAAATATCAAGGTTATAGGACGAGTGACTATCATGGAATGTATGCCATCATTATGATTGGAAATCATAAATAGGGAAACACTTTTGGGGTGCATGTCTGTTCTTTGTGGGTATATTTCATTATCATTGATATCATTGTTATGTTTTCTTATTTTCAAGTTTAATAAAAACATCAAACCTGCATACACCTTGTCAAGATGAATGGTTTTGGTATATGTTTTCAAATGTTAGTTGAGAACAATACATTATGCAAAACATTCAGAGTTCAAATCTTAAAGGCACTTAAATTACAACAATCATTTTTTTTGGATATATTATGCTTTGATGTAGACAAAGTCACTCATTCCATTTTTCACGTACTCCTTGGCCAGGAAAATTAAGGATACATTTTAGCCAATGGGTAAAATATCTAATGTGAGGATACAGTGTGGTGTGAAATTTATTATTAAAATATTGTTTATATTATGTGTGTGTGTGTGTGTGTGTGTGTGTGCATATATCTATATCTATATATCTATATCTATATCTATATATATATATCTATATATCTATATATATATATATATATATATATATATATATATATATATATATATATATATATATATATATATATATATATATAATCCATTTCCTATTTTCATTTAATGTGTCATTGCAATTTGAAAGTATATAAACATAATATTTAGCTATCAATTGTTTGACACTCCAAATCTGCAAAGCAGGACGTAGGTTATGAATATCCAAACTCATATTATTCTCAAGAGAATGACATGCTACATCCTGTGAAAGAGACAAAGCTTAAAACAAATGGGGCTACATTTGATTCTGAAAAAGTAGAAGAAAAACATTTCATCCCTATGAGCACACATTTGAGACACTGCAATAGAAGAACATGAGAAAGATGATTCTAAGATAGAATAATTTATTTGATAAGAAGACCTGTAAATTCACATCAAAGAGACAGAAGATAGGTTTCTAAGACACCACAGTTGAATATCACAAGAACGATGATTCTATGAAGGGAATTTATATTTATGTTTTGGACCAATTTTGCTCATGATTTGACTGATTTTGGTTGTATACAGGTCCAAATTGTATAATGGCTAGACTATTGCCTTTACTATAGGATTTGTCTAACTATTATAGGCTTTGGACTGATTTTGGTCAGATATGGGTCTAGATTGTATAATAATTAGATTTTTGTATCTACATTATATTAGTTTAGGACCTTTATGAGACGCTCAATGTGTGTCCAAGTTTATTGTAAGAACTGTATTATTCTATAAATGATGGGGGCTTGATGTGTTTTTTGATTTTTACAAATGCATGTATAGATTGTGTTACTTCATGTGAGTGTTGATGCTGTTAGCGCTTGAGATTTCACCCTAGGCTGAGGAAGGTAAACCTTCAAGGCTACATCAAACCATTTCACCTCGTAGCTAGCCCTACGAGGTATGAGAAGGCTCTCTCGGGTCAGATTCGATAGATCTTTCAATAGGATTAGGCTGACCAATTAAGAATAAGGATTTTAGGCTAGTAAATTGATAGGGGGTTTGGATTTAATGATTTTTGGGGTTTTTTAATGGAATGACGGGGCTTTTCTGGGCTACATGGGCAAAATCACAGCTTCAAACAGAGAAATATAATGACTACACAGGTTATCAACTGAGGCAAGGTAGGCATGCAATTTAACACCAAATCTGGTTTCAAATGGGATGGCAACACTGGTGAGGAGCTAAGGAGGGCAGACAATAACTCTGAATCCTCCTTAAACAGTAGAAAACATCGAATGCGAACAAACTTATAGGAGGAGCATATAATACTATGAATTCCTACCTAATCACTTCATTTGTTCAGCTTGAAAGGGTCATGAAATGAAATGGAACATAACTGATTACATATGAGACAAAGGGAAAAACTTATGCTAAATCAACATACCACATGAATCTCAGCAAACAGAGCTTTGAAATTCCATTAAATTCTCTGCAGAAAACTGTACAATACAAAGCTCTCTGCTTCTCCAGCAGCTCCCAACGCTCAGAAAAACTCCCTCTCTACCTCTCTTACTAACTAAAAATTATATCTATATTTTTTATACATTACATAAAACTAAACTAAAAAAAAACCAAAAAGCAACAGCTCGACCCCACAATCAGGGCGCTGTTTGAAACTGAAATTACAAAAAAAAATCGAAAATAGAAAAGCCTTCTATCATAAAACAGTACCATCTCCCTAAAAATCTTCTGTTTAACTAATAAAAACATAAATGCTGGAGCGCCTCTCTTTTCGGTTTCTGCGGTCTTGAAATAGGAAATCTGTTGCGGTTGTTGTCTTGGTGACATGAACGAGGATCGGACTTAGTGCTTAAAAATACCACATGAAATTTGACGGTGGCAAAATGTGCTACAAGTACAGAATCACAAACATGCCACGCGGCATACTCATGGTACAGTTTGCTTGAATGACAAAGGCAGCCATATAGAGCGCAGATCTTGTTGAAGCATTGATTAAAATCTGGGAAATAGGAATCGAATCCCATTATGCTGTTATGGCGCCGTTTGAATAGCACTGAGACTACACGTTTACCCTTGGCACTCTTCTGCTTCTCGTAAGAGTCTAGTAACTTTGGTGTGTAAACAGCATCAAAAACAAGATCGTATGCCACTTGGAGCTCCACATCAACATAGTCGGCATCCAATTCTATAGCCAAACGAAGTACATCAAGGCGTGTTGCTTCATCAATACTCCAACGCTGCTGTTCTACCGAGATTACAGCAGGAGGAACCTTGGAACTAAAACATCCATAGCTGCTACAGTCTTCCCATCCGCATTTTCTCACATATAGAAAGCTTTTATATCTTTGGGATAATCTTTTATAATAACAGGTGAACCAGAAAAGGCTTCCTCTGTTATATAACGCTCATGCTCACTCTGCAAGTCACATCCCCATGTCACCGGGAATTCAAAATTTTTCTTTGCTTTCAAAAGCAGTTCAACTGCATCTGTATATGTCAATTGCACAAATTTCTTTTCTGCAACATTACTTAAACGTGTAATTATCCCCTTCTCAATCCAGGTATTAAAGAATTCCATATCTTCTTTGCAATTATCCGGAATAAACCTCACTGGAGATAGACAGTTGCACAAGCCATGTCATCATTCAGATTGGCAAAAGCAAGCTCTGGTTCAATCATCCAGAACTCAGCTAAATGACGTGAAGTGTTCGACTGCTCTGCTCGAAATGTGGGACCAAACGTGTATATATCTGAAAGAGCACATGCATAGGTCTCTCCATTGAGCTGTCCAGAAACTGTCAAGAATGCTGATTTTCCAAAAAAAATCCTGTGCCCAATCAACATAACCATCCTTTGTGCTAGGGATCATGCTAATTGGAGAGCCCACATCCTCCTTAGAGCTAGGAAGCAAAGATGTGACACAAAATTGCTCTCCGGCACCTTCACAATCTGAAGCAGTGATTATTGGACTAGCAACCCAGACAAAACCCATCTCCTGGGAAAAATTTGTGTGTGGCATATGCGAGGGCATTTCTTACTCGGGCAACCGCACCAAATGTATTTGTTCGAGGCCGCATATGTGCTACATTTCTCAGATACTCTCTACTTGCTTTTTCTTTTGAACAGGAAATGTGGCAGCATCACAGCTCCCAATCAAAACAAGTTTTGTTGTCCTCAATTCCACCTTCTGCTTCGAGCCTGTACTGGCTACTAAAACACCATCAATAAAGATAGATGCCCCTGTTGTGATCAAGCCAGACTCAAGCTTATCATATCCCTCAATATCAGAACCAATCACACACTGCAAATTTGAAAGACATGACCCATCATTTACATCATCAAACTTTACAAAACCTGGCCACTTCAACGACTCTGACTCGAATAAAGCAAAACCTGCATCTGGTTTGCCCCTTCTAATGTATTCAATCGGCGTTGTTCTACATTTTAGTGAGCTGAAGTTATCTGATGTGAAACATAAGCAATTGATGTGCCATTAGACCAGTTTTGATTCCTTACTGGAAGTGCGTCAAGAGCTTGTTCCCATAAGAACTTGTGCTCATGCCTTTCTGATAGAACAGACATTAGAAACAATAAGATTTCCTTGAATTTCTCTTCAGTAAGGGGTGAAAAGGATCCTAGAAACGAAGCCAAAGCCTGCAACCCAGCCACTCCCAAATGAATGATCTCATTTTGTGTTGTCAATTATGATTTCTGGCAATCAATTCCATTGTGCGTTGGAATGGCAGATGCAAAAGCAATTGTTAATGGATTTGCTAAACACTGAAGCAGAGATAATGAAGAACTTCTAGAGCTCAGATCCAGTCTAACTACTGGTTGTAAAACTAATCCCTCAGACAATATTGTTTGCTTGAACAATCTGATCACAAATATAAAGAGCACTAACTGTCACGAAGCAGTTAGCCACACTTATGTTATTTGAAGCAAGTAATGGACCAGGCCCTTGATCCAAAGGAGCTCCCATAGCATCTAGAAGTCGTGGCAAGAATCTTTGAGACACAATAAAACAAGAAGCAAAAGAAGATTTTGCAGTAGCTGTTATTGCAGCATTGAAAACTTTAGCTCCCTTTGCAGTCTCACGACGATGATCTCTAGTAATTAGCCTCTCCTCTTCAAAAAATCGCAAGGTACGTCTAAGTTGTGTTGAGTGTAGCTTTAAATCCTTAGCCAAATCATCTTCTTTAACCCATTGTCGCCTTGTTAAAGCATCAAGGACCACAACTGCCATTCCTCTGTTATCGCTCCTGCCAGATTTCGGTTGATTTTCTGCTCTTGTAGGGATATCATCATAGAAGGCCCTTGCAACAAGCCTTACCAACCGCTTGAAAGGTTCAACACTCATGATGTTTACAGGAATAAAATACTGGCCTTCAAATTTAAAACATTCAGCTCCGTCAAGTTTTATGTGACTTCTGTACAATACACAATAGTTCCAATCTTCTCCCAAGCACCACGGACAGACCCATCTTCAAATGGAAACCAGGTTCAGTAATTCTCTTCGATAGAGCACCTCCTATCCAGTAAGTGCCAACATGTCCTTTTAGAACTTGGTGCAGAATACCAAAACAAAAACCAACAGCTTGAAGGCATTATCCATTGTCAAAGTAAAACCATTCTTTAATAAAGGCAGCAGAAAATTATATACATTTGCCAAGGCAGAAAGAAATTCTCGATTATCTTCATTGGAAAACCTTTCGTGAGATGAAACATGAGGCAGCAGCAGGATATGGTTCCACAATAGCATCCAGAGTAGCAACAACATCATTAAAACCAAAGTAATAGATGCTAGTATAGGTAAATAATCGATTCTCAATATAGCAGACTAGCAATGTGTGGATTATAAGACCGCATTCTGTCACAACACAAGCCTTTGGAGGAAGAAGCGCTAGGCCCGGAATCATCATAGCCAGCACGACACTTGCAAATTGAAGTCGCTGCCAGTTGAAGAGTTGAAGAATAAATAACATAATCTAAAACAACACATTAATGATTTCTTCTTCAAAACAGGGTTTTGAAGAAGAATCAATCTCTGATATAAGACAGAGTCTAACATCGGCTCCATTTGGGATGGCAGCTGCAGCTTCCTGGAGGTGCCAAGAACCACAGAACTTTGGGAGAGCAGACAGTGCCTCCACCATTGGGCAATGGAGTCATCATCAACACAACTCTGGATTTATTTTCACACTGAAACTGAACAATCTTCAAGCAAACTAAAACAAGATGTTGCCCTTATGGCTGCTTATTTATGTACATAACCTATTCTAATCTGCTGTACAAACAATAGATCAGGTAATGCTAAAATGCCAAATTAACCATGCAAGTAAACCTGAAATTGAAGCCGCTTGAGAATGCTGCCACGAAGTCACAGATGCAATTGCTGGCAGCCCTTCATGCACATACTGATCCTGGTCACCGAGAAGACAGCCCGATCTGTCAATCAAACTGAAAAATGTGTCCATGTATGCCGCAATAGGATCACGGACACCGGCCTCTGTTGGCTGCCCCAACTCTGCAATACATACTTCCAGCTGCACATTGTCAATGTATACCTCTATAGGCAAATCTGTTATTGCTTGTTTCGATGGAGGAAGGATTTCCAAGAACTTTTTAGGGTCTTGGAAATCATAAGACTGAATTTGCTCATCGAGATACTGAATTTCATTTTCAACTCTTTCAACAACTAACTCATAAAATCTAGTTTTGCCTTCAAGATGAAGCTTCGGATATTTCACACATTGAAGGAAAATACTAAAAAATTCTTCATTAATTTCAATATCCGCTAACATTTCTCTAACGCCATCTAGAGTTTTACAAAATGCAGGGTCTGCCACATACCCTACCATTGCATGAACATATCAACAGGCACTGAAATGTCTGGATCGAGTTGGAGCCGCCAGGTGAATGATTCAGCCTTTCAAGTGTCTGATCGCTGTTCACTATCAACAATCAGATCTGAACTTGATATATGTACTGGGGTAAAGTGTCAATGAAGCGCTATGTTCACAAATCCCACGGAGATAGACTGAAGCAGCGTTTATCTACTTGCGCTGATGTAAAACAAGAGCGTTTTTGAAGGCTTCTGGCGTAACTTCAGGCTCCGTCTAAGACTTATGAAACAAACACATCAATGAGCAAACGATTAATATGTTCTCCCCAGTATGGTCGCCAATATGTTAGCGCTTGAGATTTCACCCTAGGCTGAGGAAGGTAAACCTTCAAGGCTACATCAAACCATTTCACCTCGTAGCTAGCCCTACGAGGTATGAGAAGGCTCTCTCGGGTCAGATTCGATAGATCTTTCAATAGGATTAGGCTGACCAATTAAGAATAAGGATTTTAGGCTAGTAAATTGATAGGGGGTTTGGATTTAATGATTTTTGGGGTTTTTTAATGGAATGACGGGGCTTTTCTGGGCTACATGGGCAAAATCACAGCTTCAAACAGAGAAATATAATGACTACACAGGTTATCAACTGAGGCAAGGTAGGCATGCAATTTAACACCAAATCTGGTTTCAAATGGGATGGCAACACTGGTGAGGAGCTAAGGAGGGCAGACAATAACTCTGAATCCTCCTTAAACAGTAGAAAACATCGAATGCGAACAAACTTATAGGAGGAGCATATAATACTATGAATTCCTACCTAATCACTTCATTTGTTCAGCTTGAAAGGGTCATGAAATGAAATGGAACATAACTGATTACATATGAGACAAAGGAAAAAACTTATGCTAAATCAACATACCACATGAATCTCAGCAAACAGAGTTTTGAAATTCCATTAAATTCTCTGCAGAAAACTGTACAATACAAAGCTCTCTGCTTCTCCAGCAGCTCCCAGCGCTCAGAAAAACTCCCTCTCTACCTCTCTTACTAACTAAAAATTATATCTATATTTTTTATACATTACATAAAACTAAACTAAAAAAAAACCAAAAAGCAACAGCTCGACCCCACAATCAGGGCGCTGTTTGAAACTGAAATTACAAAAAAAAATCGAAAATAGAAAAGCCTTCTATCATAAAACAGTACCATCTCCCTAAAAATCTTCTATTTAACTAATAAAAACATAAATGCTGGAGCGCCTCTCTTTTTGGTTTCTGCGGTCTTGAAATAGGAAATCTGTTGCGGTTGTTGTCTTGGTGACATGAATGAGGATCGGACTTAGTGCTTAAAAATACCACATGAAATTTGACGGTGGCAAAATGTGCTACAAGTACAGAATCACAAACATGCCACGCGGCATACTCATGGTATAGTTTGCTTGAATGACAAAGGCAGCCATATAGAGCGCAGATCTTGTTGAAGCATTGATTAAAATCTGGGAAATAGGAATCGAATCCCATTATGCTGTTCTGGCGCCGTTTGAAAAGCACTGAGACTACACGTTTACCCTTGGCACTCTTCTGCTTCTCGTAAGAGTCTAGTAACTTTGGTGTGTAAACAGCATCAAAAACAAGATCGTATGCCACCTGGAGCTCCACATCAACATAGTCGGCATCCAATTCTATAGCCAAACGAAGTACATCAAGGCGTGTTGCTTCATCAATACTCCAACACTGCTGTTCTACCGAGATTACAGCAGGAGGAACCTTGGAACTAAAACATCCATAGCTGCTACAGTCTTCCCATCCGCATTTTCTCACATATAGAAAGCTTTTATATCTTTGGGATAATCTTTTATAATAACAGGTGAACCAGAAAAGGCTTCCTCTGTTATATAACGCTCATGCTCACTCTGCAAGTCACATCCCCATGTCACCGGGAATTCAAAATTTTTCTTTGCTTTCAAAAGCAGTTCAACTGCATCTGTATATGTCAATTGCACAAATTTCTTTTCTGCAACATTACTTAAACGTGTAATTATCCCCTTCTCAATCCAGGTATTAAAGAATTCCATATCTTCTTTGCAATTATCCGGAATAAACCTCACTGGAGATAGACAGTTGCACAAGCCATGTCATCATTCAGATTGGCAAAAGCAAGCTCTGGTTCAATCATCCATAACTCAGCTAAATGACGTGAAGTGTTCGACTGCTCTGCTCGAAATGTGGGACCAAACGTGTATATATCTGAAAGAGCACATGCATAGGTCTCTCCATTGAGCTGTCCAGAAACTGTCAAGAATGCTGATTTTCCAAAAAAAATCCTGTGCCCAATCAACATAACCATCCTTTGTGCTAGGGATCATGCTAATTGGAGAGCCCACATCCTCCTTAGAGCTAGGAAGCAAAGATGTGACACAAAATTGCTCTCCGGCACCTTCACAATCTGAAGCAGTGATTATTGGACTAGCAACCCAGACAAAACCCATCTCCTGGGAAAAATTTGTGTGTGGCATATGCGAGGGCATTTGTTACTCGGGCAACCGCACCAAATATATTTGTTCGAGGCCGCATATGTGCTACATTTCTCAGATACTCTCTACTTGCTTTTTCTTTTGAACAGGAAATGTGGCAGCATCACAGCTCCCAATCAAAACAAGTTTTGTTGTCCTCAATTCCACCTTCTGCTTCGAGCCTGTACTGGCTACTAAAACACCATCAATAAAGATAGATGCCCCTGTTGTGATCAAGCCAGACTCAAGCTTATCATATCCCTCAATATCAGAACCCATCACACACTGCAAATTTGAAAGACAGGACCCATCATTTACATCATCAAACTTTACAAAACCTGGCCACTTCAACAACTCTGACTCGAATAAAGCAAAACCTGCATCTGGTTTGCCCCTTCTAATGTATTCAATCGGTGTTGTTCTGCATTTTAGTGAGCTGAAGTTATCTGATGTGAAACAGAAGCAATTGATGTGCCATTAGACCAGTTTTGATTCCTTACTGGAAGTGCGTCAAGAGCTTGTTCCCATAAGAACTTGTGCTCATGCCTTTCTGATAGAACAGACATTAGAAACAATAAGATTTCCTTGAATTTCTCTTCAGTAAGGGGTGAAAAGGATCCTGGAAACGAAGCCAAAGCCTGCAACCCAGCCACTCCCAAATGAATGATCTCATTTTGTGTTGTCAATTGTGATTTCTGGCAATCAATTCCATTGTGCGTTGGAATGGCAGATGCAAAAGCAATTGTTAATGGATTTGCTAAACACTGAAGCAGAGATAATGAAGAACTTCCAGAGCTCAGATCCAGTCTAACTACTGGTTGTAAAACTAATCCCTCAGACAATATTGTTTGCTTGAACAATCTGATCACAAATATAAAGAGCACTAACTGTCACGAAGCAGTTAGCCACACTTATGTTATTTGAAGCAAGTAATGGACCAGGCCCTTGATCCAAAGGAGCTCCCATAGCATCTAGAAGTCGTGGCAAGAATCTTTGAGACATAATAAAACAAGAAGCAAAAGAAGATTTTGCAGTAGCTGTTATTGCAGCATTGAAAACTTTAGCTCCCTTTGCAGTCTCACGACGATGATCTCTAGTAATTAGCCTCTCCTCTTCAAAAAATCGCAAGGTACGTCTAAGTTGTGTTGAGTGTAGCTTTAAATCCTTAGCCAAATCATCTTCTTTAACCCATTGTCGCCTTGTTAAAGCATCAAGGACCACAACTGCCATTCCTCTGTTATCGCTCCTGCCAGATTTCGGTTGATTTTCTGCTCTTGTAGGGATATCATCATAGAAGGCCCTTGCAACAAGCCTTACCAACCGCTTGAAAGGTTCAGCACTCATGATGTTTACAGGAATAAAATACTGGCCTTCAAATTTAAAACATTCAGCTCCGTCAAGTTTTATGTGACATCTGTACAATACACAATAGTTCCAATCTTCTCCCAAGCACCACGGACAGACCCATCTTCAAATGGAAACCAGGTTCAGTAATTCTCTTCGATAGAGCACCTCCTATCCAGTAAGTGCCAACATGTCCTTTTAGAACTTGGTGCAGAATACCAAAACAAAAACCAACAGCTTGAAGGCATTATCCATTGTCAAAGTAAAACCATTCTTTAATAAAGGCAGCAGAAAATTATATATATTTGCCAAGGCAGAAAGAAATTCTCGATTATCTTCATTGGAAAACCTTTCGTGAGATGAAACATGAGGCAGCAGCAGGATATGGTTCCACAATAGCATCCAGAGTAGCAACAGCATCATTAAAACCAAAGTAATAGATGCTAGTATAGGTAAATAATCGATTCTCAATATAGCAGACTAGCAATGTGTGGATTATAAGACCGCATTCTGTCACAACACAAGCCTTTGGAGGAAGAAGCGCTAGGCCCGGAATCATCATAGCCAGCACGACACTTGCAAATTGAAGTCGCTGCCAGTTGAAGAGTTGAAGAATAAATAACATAATCTAAAACAACACATTAATGATTTCTTCTTCAAAACAGGGTTTTGAAGAAGAATCAATCTCTGATATAAGACAGAGTCTAACAGATGCCATCATCAAAACCTTGGCCCTAGAATATGTATTTTACTATTCTTTTTCACTTAAAATCTTGATGCAATCAACACTCTTATATGCTAATAGGTTATTTGCTTGGTGTGTCTGATAGAGTCTCTCTAGGTGCACATGAATGGAAAGGGTGTTTTATTGAATTATTAACTGATGATATTTATTACGATATTAATGTCTTCCAATTAATGGATCTCTCTTCCAATGTGAATTGATTTGAGACACCTTGGATTACATGTGAATTGATAAGAGGAATTTTTTCATTTAATGTGGGAAAACCTTGAAGCCCCTCACATTCTCATGCAATGTATGAATCAATGGATCATCCTTAGACAGTCATGGGTTCCAAGTAATATTTCATAGGGTTGTATGTAACGCTAAAGAGCATATTTGAGTGAACAAAGGTAGACTATATTGTTAAGAACTAAATAACATCATCATGATTTTTGCAACAAGTAAATCAACCTAGAGTGTTGTAATATGTGCACCTCAATGAAATTGATTAATATTGAAGGAAGGTATCTTTTATAGCTTGATAACTCCCTCATTATCACAAAAAATACTATGCTTATCCTAATGAACTTGCATATTTGCAAGTATTTTCCTAATCCAAATTTCTTGACATGCCTATTTTGTTGCTACTCTATTTTGAGTTTCCTACATTCAACCTTGGAAGTTAGGAGAGAGAGAGAGATCTATTGGGCTATGACCTTGTCAATACATCTCTCTCCAAGTATCTTGCTTTCCTTCTTGTTTGTTATATAGGAGATTGGTACACCTGCTTAGTATAAATATCATGATACTCAAAAATCCCATTGGTCTACGTTTGTGGTCATTTTTTAGACATTGATAGAATTATCTAATATGATATTATGTTTAGCTTCTATAGAATAGTGTGACACTACATTTTATTTCTTAATGATCTAGGAAACTACCTTTCTGCTAGGAATGAACCCAAATTATTGTGGATTTCTTGTCATCCATGGATCTTTCCTAATCTAAGTTTGACTAGCCACATAACTAAGTCTAATTTCTTTTTCCATATAGAATTCCCAAGTCAAATATTCCCTCTTCATACTATGTAAACCTCCTTATTGTTTTCTATTGTTGTGTTCAGAGATTCAATAAATTTGGAGACATAGCATACCACATAGCTCAAGTCGGGGTAAATGGAAGTAACATAGATCAAGTTGTGAACAATTTTCATGTAGATTGATTAATTCATTTCCTTGTAATCAATTTTGGTTAAATGTTTCAACCATTTTTTCCATTGGTGTGGATGATATTTTACAATTTTCCATATTTTAAACTTTCTAACAAACTTTTGGCATATATATCCTCTGACCGTGGGTGGGATATGTCTCTTACAAAATGGTTAATGATCATTTTTCTAGTCTCAAATTTATTTGCATCCTGGATTTTAATTTACTCCTTTGTCTTTCATCATTTGTTTTCTCACATTTGCAAGATAATCCACCTATCAGTTGCTAAGTATGAATCAGTGGATCATCCTTAGGTAGTCATGAGCTCCAAGTGATGCCACTAAGCATTCATAGGCTTGTATATAACAACTGAGAGCATATTTGAGTGAACAGAGGTAGAGTACATTAGTAAGAACAAATTAACATCATCAAGAGTTGTGTGCACATGTAAATCAACCTGACGTGTTGTAATATGTGAACCTCAATGAAATTGATTAATATCAAAGGAATGATTTTTTTCCATCTTGATAACTCCCTCATTATCACACAAAGTACTCTCTGTATCCTTATGAACTTGGATATCTGCAAGTTTTTTACTAATCCAAATTTCTTGAGATGCCCATTTTGTTGCTACTATGTTTTGAGTTTCATTCATTTAACCTTGGAAGTTAGGTGAGAGAGATATCTAGTGGATTATGACCTTGTCCATACATCTACTTCTAATTGTCTTACTTTCCTTCTTTTTTGTTATTTAGGATGTCAGTACACCTACTTTATATAAATATCATTGTACTCAAGAGTTCCATTGACCTACTTTTGTGGTCATTTGTTACACATTAATAGAATTTTCTAATTTGATCTTATGTTAAGCTTCTATATAATAGTGTGACTACATGTTATTTCTTAATGATCCAGTAAATTACCTTTGTGCCAAGAATGAACCCAAATTCTTGTGGAGTTCTTGTCATCCACGGATCTTGCCTAATCTATGTCTAAATAGTGATGTAAATAAGTATCCTTTATTTTTACATATAGAATTCCCAAGTCAAATATTCCCTCTTCATACTATGGCACCGTCTTTATTGTTGTCTACTGTTGTGTTTGGAGCTTCCATAAAATGGGAGACAAAGCATACTTCATATATCAAGTCAGGGAAAATGGTAGTAAGATAGATCAAGTTGTGAACAAGTTTCTTGTAGATTGTTTAATCCATTACCTTTGAATCAATTTTGGTTGAAATTTTCAACCCTTTTTTCCATTGGTATGCATGATATTTTACAATTTGCCATCTTTGAAACTTTCTAACAATTTTTTTGCATATATATCTTGTGACTGTGGGTGGGATATGTCTCTTACAGAGAGGTGAATGATCCTTATTCTAGAGTCAAATTTATTTGCATCCTAGATTTTATTTCACTCCAATGTCTATCATCATTTTTTTCTCACATTTGCAAGATAATCCACCTATCAGTGGCAGCATATCTATACATAAGACAAAAACACAAATTTTGGAGCATGAGAATATGTTTTGTTGCCCATTTCTCTACATCCACATTACAACAAGTTGGGTTACATTTGAATTGATAAGAGGCATTTTTTCATTTAATGTGTGAAAACCCTAAATCCCCTCACATTCTCATTCAATGTGTGAATCATTGGATCATCCTTGGGTAGTCATCACTCCATGTGATGGCACTAAGCTTGTAGAGATTTGTATGCAACGCTAAAGAGCATATTTGAGTAAACAAAGGTAGAGTACATTGCTAAGAACTAAATAACATCATCAGGAGTTGTGAAACAAGTAAATCAACCTAAATTGTTGTAATATGTGCACCTCCATGCAATTAATTAATATTGAAGGAAAGTATTTTTTCCATATTGATAACTCCCTCATTATCACAAAAAATACTATGCTTATCCTAATGAGCTTGAATATCTTCAATTATTTTCCTAATCCAAATTACTTGAGATGCCCATATTTTTTCTACTCTGTCCTGTGTTTCCTACACTCAACCATGGAAGTTAGGAGAGGGAGAGAGATCTAACAGACTATGACCTTGTCCATACATCTTGCTCCTAGTTTCTTACTTTCCTTTATGTTTATTATATAAGGCATTGGTACACTTTCTTTATATAAACATCATTGTACTCAAAAATCCCATTGGCCTACTTTTGTGGTCATTTTTTGTACATTGATAGAATTATCTAATCTGATCTTATGTTCAGCTTACATAGAATAGTGTGACACTACATGTTATTTCTTAATGATCTAGGAAACCACCTTTGTGCGAGGAATGAACCCAAATTCTTTTGGATTTCTTATCATCCAAGGATCTTGCCTAATCTATGTCTAAATAGTCACCTAACTAGATCTCCTTGGTTTTTCCATATAGAATGCCCAAGTCAAATATTCCCTCTTCATATTGTGGGGCCCTCTTTATTGTTGTCTATTATTGTTTTTAGAGCTTCCATAAATTGGGAGACAGAGCATACTGCAAATCTTAAGTTGGGGAAAATAGAAGTAAGATAGATCAAGTTGTAAACAAGTTGCTTTTATATTGATTAATTCATCTCCATTGAATCAATTTTGGTTGAAAGTTTAAAACCTTTTTTCCATTGGTGTGGATGAGATGTTACATTTTCCATCTTTGAAACTTTCTAACAATATTTTCACATATATATCCTCTCGCCGTGGGTTCGATCTGTCTCTTACAAAAATGATTAATGATCCTTAATCTAGACTCAAATTTAGTTGCATCATGGCATTTGTTTTACTCCTTTGTATTTCATGATTTTTTTTCTCACATCTGCAAGATAATCCACCTGCCAGTTGCAACATAAACACACACACACACACATACATATAACATAAGTACAAATTTTGGAGCATCAGTATATGTTTTGTTGCTCATTTCTCTACATCCACATTGCCATGGACTTTATAGGTTGAAAACAAGGTTTGCCATACGAAAGCACAAACGACATTTATTAATGAAATCCTCAGCACCATCCAGTTGTCTAGCATGGCCAAGAAGGTAACCCATGTGCACACACAAAGTTGCATTGTTAATATAATGCATTATAATGTAGCTCATTTGATTTTCATATGTATGTAGATATGTATGAATATGTATTAGTGTTTAAAACAAGAACATATATATATATATATATATATATATATATATATATATATATATATATATATATATATATATATATATAACAAAATAAAATAAAGCAAGACAAATATTTTATCTTATCATTGACTAAACATTAATCAATTGTTATGGAAGTGTTAAAAAAATAGGTGGGGCCTGAATCCAACATCACCACATCAGATTTTAAAGGTCTGTAAAATTCATAGGCGTGATGAGATAAAGTAGTAAGTCCTTGGGGATAGTAAAAACTCCATGACACTACATGCCCAACAGTTAGCTCTCCTCATCCCCTTGTATGAATTTTCAACGCACGGCTAGATCAGTAGATCTACAGTTGAGGATGGTTGTGGAGGGTCTCTGTCGGCTTTCTCTCATACTGGAGTCTACCCCCCTATGACATCATCAAGTGGAACGCATTCCATTGACAAGTGAGATGGGATTTGTCCATTCCACTTTCTTGTTGCATTATCACTACTTTAATTCTACCACCTCGTTTTTTACGTCATCTATCCTTTCATCCATCACTTTGCCAACTCATTTTTCTTAATTTTCTCAAAATTACCCTTAATGCCATTTACCTACCTATTACTCTATTTCCAATAAAATCTCTTTTTTCTGCATTTCCCTCACTGTCGTTTCCATTCCTACTGTAAAAAATGAATTGTACTAGTTGCAGAAATTAGTTTCCATCACCAGATATTTTTTTGTCATCTACATAGAGCCTCATCATTCAGAAGTCAGCGAAAATGTCAAAGAAAGCTACGATTATAGGTTCTACCATTCATATTCCCTTAATGGATACAAGACAAGATATTTTTGACCCATTCTGTTCACTTAATTATATAAAAATCTATCATCAAATTTTGCTGAAACAAACCAAATCCGCTATGTATACTGATGTTATTAGGTATGATGTCCTAGCTACCATAATTCCACAAACTTATAATTTTCCAGAGTTTATAAATTGGCTTGTCTTTGCCCTTTACCCACAAAAATGTTTTGAACAAATTAGGGGAAAATGTCTTTCAAGTGTCAACTTTGTTAATTCAACAAGCTCTATGCTTCCCTATTGCAAATTCTTACACTACATTCTCATAAGAATCCCTGCTTTCAACTTTTCAAGATTTGTCTACTTCTAATTATGATTAGCTCAGTTTCTTTTTAATGTATACTCGAAAATAAATGCCTATAGAACCTCCTTAATTTCCTGTAGATACTTTTGTTGAAGAAGTCAGACATGTGCTACAAATTCTGGCCAAAATCCTAGGAAAGGAAGATACAAATATTGTGGATAAGGCCATTTTAGGAATGTTCAGTCTGATGATGAACCCAAAAATAGTTTTTGATATACCTTCTTTATGGGAAAAAATGATAAATTCTCAATTATGAGATCTCCCTCTCACTGGTTGTTTTAGATTTCCATCTCTTGTCACATATCTCTTTTTATACACCCATGTTGAAAGATTCATCATTTAAGGTTGAATATCATGGAATCTAATATATACAAGAAATTAGTAGTGTTTTGGACTGATGTGATAAGACACACAAGTAATGGCCAAGGATTGATGTATTTTTCCACTTCTTTCCTATCAATTATCTATTTAATTTTGAATAGTTCTCCTTCAGCCTATTTCTTGCCAAAGGCTTAGTCTTTACTTCAACTCAGAAAATATGTTAAAGTGGGTGATTGATTTCAATTTGAATATTATTCGTAAATCAGATTATATGGAACAAAAGTTGCCGCTTTCAGACTTCTAGTTTTTGTACCTATGAGTTTGTTTTCACTGGAGTTCATTGAGTAGAGCTTGAATGTAGATCATATCCACTTTGTGTTAGCAAAGAAGGGGTATTTTTTTAAATTTCCAAAGATCTTGGGACCTTTCATTGTAAACAGCAGACAAGATGTAGAAGAAGTATAGAAATTACTTGAGGAGATGGATTTACAACTGGGTGAAAAATGTGCATATGACCCACACTACATTATTTCAAAAATAAGGGTGGAAAATGATTATGCTCCTTTTATTCATGAAGCTAAACTAGAGATAGCTAAATTGGTTAATGGAGGCCAATCTACCTCATCAAGAGATATGGAAATTGAGACTCCTCATCAGAGTGAGAAAAGTTTGAAAAGAAGCAGTGAAAATGTCATATTCTTAGAAGAAGAAACTGAGAGAAGTTCAAAGAAGGCTAAGTTGTCTGAAGGTGGTAGCTCATCATCATTTCAGCTACAATTAGGAGAAATTGTATGAAAACCTTCTTCTCCTATTCCATAAGAAGCTGACCAAAGTTCAGTCTCCATGATTAAACATATGTACTCCCAGATTGAAGAAAGAAACAAAAATGTCAGAGAAAATATGGAGTCACAGGTGGAAGCACAATTTGTTTCAAACTATTAAACCTGACTGCTTTCAGCTGTGGATTTGGAAATAACTTAATTTATCTTTCTCTCACCCTTCTGCTTTAAGTGTATCTTCTTCTTCTTGTTTCAAGACTATCAATTTGATAGTGGAGGCTAGGGATATTGCTTTGCCTAATATAATTAATCTACGTAGGAAAACTGGGGAATTAATTTACAGTGATTTGAAGAGAACCCTCTTCACTGCCAGCAGAGCAAAAAATTTATTGGACAAGGTGAGCCAATTAAAGTTGGAAAATGCTAATTCAAGAGCCTTAGTCACTCAAAATGAAGAATTGAAGAATATGATCATTAAAATTGGGGTCAATCTAGAAGATAGAAGCATAGTTCAGAATTCGTTGCAGGGAGCAGAAACAGAGGTTCATGTATTGAGGAAGAAATTGAAGATGCCTGAAATAGAACATGTAATGGCACTAGAAGTAGAAAAGGTAGAAAAGAAGAAAGAAGCTTTGAATAAGGAGTTGATTAAAAGAAATGATGAAATAAATAAACATTTCTTTTATTAGTTAAAAGAAATAAACATTTTTCTATAATAAAATATTGCCTCACATGCTTGCACTATTGTAGTACCAGCTCATTTGGAAGACCCAACTAATAAAATGACCAAGGTCATGACTGAAATGAAGATTTCTAAGATTGAAATGAAAAAAACACAGAGAGGCTATGAAACTGAATTGGAGATCATAAAATCTAATGAAAGGGAAATAGCCAGGCTAGGGAGACTACAAAAAAATACAGAGATGATTTTCAAGTTTGTTCTAAGGAAATCAAAGAATTGAAAGAGAAGGTGAAGGGAAACATTTCCCTTATTCGGGATAGGGAAATTTTATGGAATGAAATCATTCATATTGTTAGAGATATTTGGGAATCATAGTCCATAGTGGAAGAAGAAAAGATCATCATTAGGGACCTAGAAAATCTAATTGTTGCAAATAAACAGAAGTTACATCAAAGAGCTTAGTTCGCAAAGAAAATGATAGATTTCATTAATTCATGATATTCTCAGCAACTAAGGGAATTAGGAGTTGAAGAAAAAGTTGAATATGTATTATATATAAACAAAATGATTATGAAGAACCTCTATAGGAAAACAATAGAGACAATGTTAAGAGAGGTCACGGAAGGTGTAATGAAATTCAACACTACTTTTGATAAGAGAACAAGAGTAGGTCTGCATTCTTGCTGAATAAACAAAATGATTATGAAGAACCTCTACAGGAAAAAAATAGAGACAAAGTTAACAGAGGTCAAGGAAGGTGTAATGAAATTCAACACTAATTTTGATAAGATAGCAAGAGCAGGTTTGCATTCATGTTGAGCTGGCAAGGTAATTTATTACCCTGGGAAACTTATGAGACTCTACTGGTAAAGGAAAAAATAAAAATTGGATCAGCTCGTGAAAGAAAAACATTGTTGAGAGGAACGACTATTGTCAACTATTTGCAGAGGGATTTTCAGTTGTTATGGTTGATGATAACTCTTTTGTGGACAAGCAAACATATAGTAGAATTACAAGCTTCAAGATGACACATTCAATGTTTGACAAAAATCCTAGTCCTTATACATCCATATGGAGAAAGTTCAGGGAATGGATGTCACCATCAACAACTACTACAGAAGCAGGACCTTCATCTGCAACCCAATCCCACATTACCAAATAAAATGATCGAATAGAAAATGGCATCAACCCATGGTATTCATCCACCCATGTTATTGATCCACCCATGGAATTTACCCATGGTATTCATTCACCCATGGTATTTTCCAATGGTATTTTGGCATCCACCCATGGAATTGACCCGTGGTATTGTGCCATCCACCCATGGTATTCATTCACCCATGGAATTGACCTGCGCTATTGTGACATCCACCCATGGTATTCATTCACCCATGGAATTGACCCGTGGTATGGTAACTGAAAAAGACTATCAGTAACAAGTTGCATTTTGTAAAAGTATAGATTTTACACCACAATGTAGTCTTTACAGTTATTATCTGTTTGAATAAAAAATTTCTTTGTGGTTTTGTTTATTGTACATTCTCCTCTTTTTCTTCTCTCATTTCAATTTTTCAAATCTTGGGGGCCTCCCCCCAAGAATCAGATGAATGGTATTATATCAGGTTATGATTCCATGGGAATGAGGGTTTGATGCATATTTCAGTTTCAAATTTTGCAGCAATATTCAACAAAAACTTCAAGGATGTGCTACTTCCTCCAGAGAGCATTTTCTTGGGCCAAGTAGGAAGAGTTTTTATTTTTTCATTTTTTTGAAGGAATGTTTCTGGGCGATGAGTTTATAGACCATATCTAAAATTTTTGGTGCAAATTTTACAAAACCAAATAACAGTTCAGGATTTCTTGCTGAAAAATACCTAAATTAAAAAAAAAAATTGACCGAATCGGAGTTTTGATGAGTGAGATATCATTGATTTAAAATCAGCTATGTTGCAGAAATGTTTCTAACGACAATTCATGGACATCGTTCCTTGTATATTTTTTTGCAATTTTGGTGCATAATGTTAGAACATTGATTATAGATTTGAGATCATCTCAAAAAATCACTCAATTTCAAGAAAAAAATGGGTCGAATTGGAGTTCAGATGTGGGAGATATCGTTGATTTAAAAACAACTATTTTTTCATAACTTTTGTGACAGCGAAAAAGTTGTAGCGTGAATCTGAGATTCTAGAGTGTCCAGATAAGGGTTTCCAACATAGGGGATGATGAAAAATGGTCCTTTTGTTTCCAAAATAGGTTATAATAAATATTCTAAGTTATATTGACCGAGTTATGTACATTTTAATTCTGGAGCAGCATTCGGAGCGGGTTCCCTTTGATTTAAAAACAACTACTTTTTCATAACTTTAGTGACGGCGAAAAAGTTGTAGCGCAAATCTGAGATTCTAGAGTATCCAAATAAGGGTTTCCAACATAGGGGAAGATGCAAAATGGTCCTTTTGTTTCCAAAATAGGTTATAATAAATATTCTGAGTTATATTGACCGAGTTATGTACATTTTAATTCTGGAGCAGCATTCAGAGCGGGTTCCCATTCGCTTTAGTAGGCACCTTCTTCACATTCATCGGTTTCAGCATAGCAGCATTCTACTTGGGTTCTTTGGAGACGTACCCTCCCACCCTAGGTTATGTAGGCACTTGTTACTTCATCAACAACCAACATCATGGTTATGGGTCAACCGCGCAAAATCCTTGTCATCAAAGTCCGTTTGCTAGGCCGCACACTGTTAGCGTCACAGTTGGTCACAAGTATTATAGGGTATCTCTATCCTTGGATCTTTGCTTGTCATGGTTATGGGTCATCCAAAAACCCACACTTCATCGAATTCCATTTGCTAGGCCACACATTATCAGTATCACAGTTGGTCAAAACCATTACATGGTATCTCTATCCTCGGATCTTCGTTCCTCATGGTTCTGGGTTAACCACATAAAACCCTTATCTTCAATGGCTCTTCATATTCAACAAAGGCTTTGCAGGAGGGAACTTCACGCAATGGGGACCATTTCTCCTTAAGGAGGGAGGAATGATCTGAATAGAAAATGGCATCAACCCATGGTTTCAACCACCCATGGAATTTACCCATGGTATTGTAAGTGACATCCACCCATGGTAATTTGACATCCACCCATGGTATTCATTCACCCATGGAATTGAACTGTGGTATGGTAACTGAAAAAGACTATAATTAACAAGTCGCATTTTGTAAAAGGACATATTTTCCACCACAATGTAGTCTTTACAATTATTATCTATTTTTATAAAAAAAATCTTTGTGGTTTTTTTATTGGACATTCTCCTCTTTTTCTTCTGGCATTTCATTTTTTCAGATCTTGGGGGTCTCCCCCCCGAGATCAGATCATAAAACAATGCCACTTTTCATACAAAATCATGTCATACATTTTTTGATCATATTAATATATCTTTTTTCACTATTGTAAATGTTCAGAAGAACTATTTTAGAGTTCGAAAGAACTATTAGTTTTGAAGTAGTTAGGAAGCTATGAAATTTTGGGTACTTGACAATTTTTTAACTGTCTTTCTAATTTTTGTATAAATCCTTTTCAGAAAGGAAAACGAGGGTTCAGAGCTCAGGACCTCAAAAGTAGTAAATACTTGTATCTGTTTATCTTCACATGGAATTGAATAAAGAAGTTTGAAGTGATTCCAGACACTTGTTGGGTACAAAATGTTTTTCCTTGTTTTTCCATTTTGTGTATTCTTCATAGTAAAGAGTAATGAAGATATTGGTCTTTAATATTACAGTTCTAAAAATGAGTTTCCCATGATTTAAAGTTAAAAATACCTTAATGATGTGCTCCTCTTTTCTATACACCATCTTCTACTAATCATATTTTTCCTCTAAGGTTGAAAACAAAGATTCTGCATTAAGAAACCTATATTGTAAACTTTCCACTATCATTCAATCTTCCTTTCATTTAAATTGTAATCAACATCAGAAGGCCCCTTTAAGAAAATGGTTTCTTTCCATTGAAGATTAATAATCATTTCATTTAAACAAATAATCTCTGGGGTTTGAACAATGGGAAAACTAGTTTATTCTTTTATTGTTTTGAATAAATGTCTTGAGCACTGACCTCTCCTCAGTCGGAGGTTGTCTTCCAAGGTACAAGACATTCCATGAGGCAATATCACATTAACATTCATCAAATACATTTCATGCATCTTCCAGTATTCAAACATTTTCACATATGTCAACAATCGCATTTCCAATAAAGATATTTGATTCAAGCCCACTTTGGATAATGAAAGGATGGAACTACTTTCCAATTTCCATTACTTTTAGATTTGCACAACCATAAATGGCACTAGCAATAATAAAATGATTTGGCTTCATTATTTCTTATATAATTTCGCCAATGTCTCTTCCCAATACCCATTTTGGGTGTATCTTGCAATTATGGTAATCCATGAAATCTCATCTATTTTTGGTCATTTTTTCAAGCACCTGTCGAATACGAAATACCATGCATTAACATCTAATACTCATATAATCATTAATATTTCTAATACTATGCATTAACCATCCCCAGCATATGAGTAGACATATATGCCTAACATCATATTCACCATGCATAACACATATTATCCTACAAAACTAGAAAATCATAGTTAAACAATCATTAAACACATAACAATAGCACATTAAATAAATCATATAAATAACATATGACATAGGACACCACAATGGAAAACTATGTGTCTTCTCTTAGCCCATGCAAAAACTGATACTGAAGCTTCCCACTCAACCAACCATCCCAATCACTAGCTCTCTTTTCCCCTCAGTCACTCACAACTCAAGAGGGGATCCCGCTTCTTTCTAAATTCAATTCTTTAGGTTAATTCCCTATTCCAATGCTTTAATGCAACTTGGATCTGAAAATCCTTATGTTGGGACAATAGGGATGCTAATGGAAACAATGCATCACATTACTATGGAATCCAACTTTGCTATCCCTTCCAGTATTTTCTATGGCTTCTTTAGTAGGCCTCGACATATACTTGAATAAGTGAGAATGGAAGTGTATCACCATGACTGACCAAAGGAGAATGAATCCCTAGCTAACTCTCCTTGCACAAAGTTAAGGCCTTTGCATGCATGTAACTTTTCACTTGGCATCATCTCCACTATCATCATATAATCTAAGGTTCGTACAGGTGATACCATATTGAGGGGACATTTGCCAACTCTTGAGCTTATATTGTTAAGCAATGTACCTTGGGATGTGTAAAAAATCGTTGGAGAAGCTGGAAGTGGACAAGGGATCTATGCCATTGTCTTATCATTCAAAAGTGACATGTTATCATCACTAAAGTATAGTAATTATATGTAGATAAAAATTCTTGTCTTTGTGATAATGGCATTCCATTGATTAATGAAATCTAATACACCATTCCTTTCAGTTTGAGATCCATTATACAATTATTGCAATTGAGATAATGGAAACTATTTACTATTGTGGATTAAAGTATTAGGTAACTAGCCATGTGGAATATATAATTTAACAAGAAGCCACATATTAGTCGGCTAATTGTTCCTTCGATAAAACTATAGAAGTGAATGAGATATTGGTTTAAACTCTAAATAGCCTATGTCCCAAAGAATCCATCTTCGAAAGTTGTAATTAGTTTGTCATGATAATATTGTTTCCATATGATTGCAAAGTTTGACTTCTCATGGAACATTTTTCTACTATTTTTGCCTATTGTTGAAGAAGATACGTCCTTTGTGTTGAGGTTCCAATACCCCCATAAGTTTTAGTCAAGAAAAAAATGATGAATTGTCTTTGAAATATTTTGACAGAAAACTCTTATCATTTCTTGAATTCTCTATTGATCCATAACTGCGATGATTTGATGTAAAAATGTGAAGCATCAGTCTAAAGCTTTTATAAGTTGGTGAAGAAATGACTTTGGTCTAGCTAAGTTTAGAATTAGAACAATTTATTAATTTTGTAATCGTAGACTTATTGGGCCTAATAATTGAGAGAAGGATTGAAACAACTGAGATGCACAGAAGTGGAGGAAAAAGAATACATTTCAACAAGACATGCTTATGAAAGGTCAAAATCATGCTCCAAATGACTGAGAAAAAGGACATATTTTCTATAAATTTATTAAAAAAAATGTCCATATTAAGTCTCCATGGAATTATAAAAAACTCTTCTATTCTACAAATAAAGTAATAGAAAATATCCTTTTGAAGCATAGATGTTGGAAGAGAATGTGCACAGGTCCATAAACCCAAATGATCTCTATTATAAGAGATTTTGTAACAATGATCACTATGGTCACATCACATCGTGTGCATCAGTTAGGAAATATATTATATGGATATTTTTGGAAGAAAGTCAAAGATATTTACTATTTCTATGACATGTTTCTAGTGGGAGTGATTAGATATTTATTTATGTATGAGTGATGGCTTGGATTTTCCTTATTGAATATCATTTTTACAAGTTCATGTGATCTAGATTTTGGAGTAAAAATTTAGCACAAAATAAGAGTGCATTTTGTACTTGCAACATTGAATTGACAATGAACATCCAACACTCTATGGAGATACCTCAAATAGTTGGAGATTATTTGGGTTGTTTTCTATGTACAACCATATTGATGTTCTTTTGTTAATAGCAGTAAAGTAAAAACGACAACAAACTTATCAAAATCTACAAATGGATGAGAGTTTTATGTGTAACTTGTCAATTGAAGTATGGGAATGGCACATAGAAATAACTCATTCTTTCTTATTTATGTTCAAATGAAAACAAAGAGAAATATATATGCCTTTGGTGCAGTTACATCAAATGGGTGATGGATGTGAATTGAATCTGATACTTCAAAAACATTTAACATGTGGGCACTGTTAGGGTCCTATAGTCTAGGAATCAAAGTGTGTTTGCCTACCTTATTATTTCATTTTGCATGTCTCCTTGTCAATTTTATCCTATAAGTCACTAAATGTTATAGTCTAAAGGGTAATTTTATAAAGATTCATATGATTTAAGGTCATGTGAATTTTCCTGTCATAAAGGGGTATTTTATCCCTAATTCGAATTTGTAAAGGTCTAATAGTCCATAAGGAGTCATTATTTAAAATTAGTAATAATGAGGGATTAAAGTTATATGGAAGTGTAGAGGGGTCATGCCATCAGAGCTAGTCATCATAGGTTAGTTTGCTAAATTCATGTCCATCATAAGAATTAGTTTGAAGAGTCAGTTATTGGTTAAATGTGTCCTGTCCTTTTCATTATTGCAAAAAGTGCCCCTCTCATCACATCCTTCACATCATCAAGTGGACTGTTATCATTCCAAAAGGAGGCTTTGGGTGGTATGAAAGTTTCAAATTTATTGTGAAGTTTTTGATTCTTACCCCATTCGAATATGATACTAGCTCTGAAGAAAATTTTAAGGCTAAAGACGTGATTTGCAGGCTTAGACATACATTTGCTACGAATTTGCTGCGAAATTGACTCTTTTGCCATCATTTTCAAAATATGTTTCCAACCAAATGGAGCTGAATTGGGGAAAACCAAAAGAGGTTTTGTCAAGAATGGACCAAGTAAGAAAAACCTCATTTCGTTTCTTCACAAGTGTCATATATTATAAGATTAAAATTCATCTTTACAATATATTTTTCAGGTTTTGGCATTTCCAGTTTTAGTTATGATGTTTGGGTGCATATTGTAAGGATATGGAGAGGAATTTTTGGAAACTCAGAGAGGTTTCTCTCAAGAATACTCTCATATACAAGAAAATCCCTCGATTTTGTAACATCTATCATGATTTAGGATATATGATCTCGTCTTTGAACCCTATTTTTCTAGATATTTGGTCCCTGTTTCCTAGCAGACTTGCTATGCAAACTGAAAACAATCATTTTGAAGGCCTATAAACATGGAAGGAAGCACTGAATGGGTAAGAAACCAACACCATGTCATATCAGGCACATCTACATACTTAGTTTTTCACATAAACCACCTACAACCATACGAATTTGAAGACATATGCCATTTGTTGCACAAACATGTCAGTGAATTTTATTTTCAAAAATTTGAAATTTTGGAACTTTTAGAAGTAATTTTTTTTTTCTGGATAAGTTTCGTTAAGCTTAAATTCATGTAGTTTGAGTTTTTAAAAAATTTTTCCAACTTGGTTGATGTTTCTAAATTATATTAGTCTTGATATAACAGTTCCTATTTTTCTACATAACAAGTAAAGGTGCATTGTATCTAAACCGCTTGACTTTTATGGAGTGAATTTGACCACCTAGAGTGGTAATTCAGATTCCTAATTGTATATAATGATGCAAAGACATGGAAAATAGATTTGGTTGGTAGTGTAAGAGGTTAGTCTACATTTTCTGCAATTTTGTATCATTCTCCCAGGTGAAAAGAATATCTCAGAATTCACTTAGTGCTCTGTTTTAGATTAGATGAACATATGTGTTTTAGTTTATCCTAAGGAAAAGTGAATTCATTAGTATTTTGATGCTCTATTTGTCATATTTTCTCATGTTGCACTCACCCATTTACTACAACAAAATTCGAGTTGGTCCTAATAAAACTGCCTATCTTTCCCCTGTTGAAACTCCATCACATCCCTTATTCGCTTGGATCTAAAACAATGATCTGATCTGAGTTACATCTACTTTCTTCCACATACCTTCAAAAAACAACATAAGTTCACCTTTTTGATCCTTATAGTAAGCTTAAGATCAAGAGTTTTAGTCACTAGACTAACTAAAAGAAAAAATAGTGAGAGAGCTCTCTCCAAGGCTAGGGGGGTTGGACCTTAGCATAAAAGAGGTTTGTGGTTACCCTCGTGATCCTTTTTTTCTCTAGTTTAGAGGTTGATTACAGGGTGCTAACATATTGGCCTAGGGAAATCTTTGGAGTGTTAATATATTGGCGTTGTTGTCGGGGAACGAAAGGTTCCATATTCTTCGAGAAATAGCATTAAAGTTCTAGATTTGGTTGTTGATGGTGGTCAATAGTCAAACATATGAAGGTTGAATCATTCACCTAGCGACTCTAATTAAATTTTAACTTGATCCAAACACACCACTAGTAGTAGGATCCATAAATCAGAGTGTTACTCGCAACTCTATTGGCCAAAATGAATTCAGTTGCAAGGTATGCACCTATGAATCATGCTCATATACCTGGATTTCCAAATTGTATGCCTTGTATAGATTGGAAATCATATTTTCCAAAGTTCAAATATGAAAATGGTGATGGTGCTGCTTTACATCTTATCAAATTTCATATTCATTCACAAAGGCTTAAATTTGAATGGAATCAAGATCGTCTCATGAATATGTTCATGGCTACTCTAGAAGGAAAGGCAAGATCATGGTATTAACAATTGCCATCTGTTATTTTATGTTCTTTAAAGAATTTTTATACAGTATTCTTTCAAAATTTTCAATAATCTTATCCATCTTTATTGTTGATTCAAAATTGGTGTGGGCATTTTGAGAATTTCATTGAAAATTTGGAAAGCTTGTATGAAGATAATGAGTCCATGGATGAGGAAATTTTAGAGGCCCTTCATGACAATCCTTTTCATCACCAAGAAGAAATGGTATCCTCTCTCTTGGATGAAAATGAAATGAAGCAGTATTTTAATGATGACATTCATGTTCCATCTTTTGAAGTTGATGAAAATTTGTAGCAATCTTGTCAATCTTTTTGTTAGGTCCCTATAATACTAGTGATTCCCCCATTACTCTGGTCATAGTATCCCTTATTGTTATTGTTGTGCCCTTATTTTCCCCATATTGTTATTATTGTGCCCCATAAAATCCCACTATTGTTATTTTTGTGCCTTTATATTATTATTGTTAGGTCGGCTTGGTTATATTGTGACCCCTTAGACTCCTATATATAGAAAGGAGATTTTTCCATTTCAATCATCCAAGAATTTTTCATTTGTGTAATGTAAATGAGGTTTCCCCTCGAAGAGACTAAATTCTAAGGCGTTGATCTATCTTTTCTATCTTTTTGCGAGCTAGTTTCATAACATTTGGTATCAGAGTTTTGGATTCTAGGGTTTCGCTGCTCCAAATAGGCCATCATGGAATTTTCGATATAACTCTTTTTCTGCGACGTTTCATTAGCCAAAAAAAAAACCCATTTGAGATGCAATCTCACTGAACCTTGGGTCAAAATTTCAGATCTTGTCACACTATATTTTTGGAGATATGATCTGAGGAGGTTAGGGTTTTTGCAAGCTCCAGAATTTCATCTAGAATAGGTCATCGTAGAATTTTCTCTATAACTCATTCAGTATGAAGTTTCAAAAAAAAAAAAAAAAACACCCATTTGAGAAGAAATTGGTCTGAAATTGGGCTCTGAATTTTCGATCCTGTCTCCCTATATTTTCGGAGATATAATCTGAGGAAGTTAGGGTTTTTGCAGACCCCCAAATTACATTCCAAACAGGTCACGTTGGAAAAATTGTCATGAATTTCGCTCTGAGCATCAGATTAAATTTTCGTAAGAAGTTATGGAAAGAGGACAGACTATAGTGTTTTGGGTATCATTTCAGAACCTAAGGTCTAAACAGTGACTCACGAAATGTCGTAAAAGTTTGCTCTACTGAACCAGTCTATACTCAGGATATCATGGGAGATTTGGCATAACTCCTCATTGGAGAATCCAATCCTGATCAGACTTGTGGGTTAGAAATATTACTTAGAAGGTTACCAAATGTTATAGACATTTTTGGGCATTGCAACCCCAACCATAAATGTCCATAAACCAAGGGCTCTTAAGTCCCTAAAAGTGTTGTTCCAACCTCTAACAGAACAAGGTCCATTGATTACATCTTCTCCCAGAAGTTCTCCATGAAAAACTGCTCAGAACTGTTCAAAACTGGACCATCTCACCTGCTCCATGGTCAAAGTGCACTACATCCCACCTAAATACACACAGTAGGTGCGATGCATCTTGAAAAGCCCTTCTATGGGGTGTGATGGGCGAGAGTGGAAAAATGGCGGGGTCAATTTGCAAGGTGGAGGATCATGGAATCTTCTAGAAACTTCTCCTCTGACACTTGCCTCTCTACATTCGCCCAAGGATGAGTAAGAGATCATCAATCTCCAAGTGGAATCAAGAAATATCAGAGAGAGGACACTAATCAAATCTCAAAAGCTAACTCACCCCCCTTGCAAAGATCTATATATGGATCCCTCATCCCAGAGATCAAAAGGCTGGAATTTTGTATCTTGTAAGGAAGTGCTGCTGGTTTCTTGGTGCAATATCATAGTGTTGGGTGATCTAAGCTTTTCATGAGGTGAAGAAGGGATTTCTTGCTGAGATGATGATGCTGGGTCAGAACAATTGGTTGTAATCCTCTTTGCTCTTTCTTGATTATTAATAAAGCTATTCAAGTTTTCCTCCACATTATTGTATGATTGATGTTATATGCATTTGTGTGGTCAATATATATTTGGTCCTATATTGTTTATGATAATAGATCTATGTTCTTGGATAGTGTTATGCTGCTTTGATTCTATAGGTGCTCTTTGAAGTTGGGTAGACGAGGAAGCGAGTGGCAAATATCTATCAGAAGGGGGAGGAATCAAGCAAGGAACCAAGCATAAGACAGAGGTTGGTATTCTTATTCCCCTCTCATTTATTTCTCATAAAGGAAAACAAAAGTAGTTTTAGTTTGTTTGTTTCTAAGGTAGCTACTAGCCTTAATGGGACTAGCAGCTCTGCATAGACACTAGTTTTCCCGATAAAAAAATGGCGACTCCGTTGGGGATCGAATAGATTTTTTGTTTATCTACATTTGTTTGCTTTATAAACTTATAGATGGAGCCTGAAGTCAAGCCAGCTAGCCTTCGAACAGCATTTGCTATGCAAGTGCAAAGCAGATCAATGCTACTTCAGTCTATCTCTGGGTTTTGTTTATGAACTGAACAATTGATTTACAAGCTCTCTAATTGCCCTTGTGGTGCCTCTAGTAACCTCTTTAGATCTACCCCTGTGATTGATTTACTGATTACCACTTGCTCGGCCTAAATCCCTGAACTGAGCTGCAAACTGTGACCCGGAACCCAGTTAAAGTCTCGTCCCTGGTCCAGCGCACTGTCTCTTCTATGAATTCTAGATGCATCACACTTCCTGAGTGTAGTAGGTGCGCTGCATCTCTTTTTCACTGTGTTACAGGTGCGTTGATCAGACAAGGCCTTTCCTGCTCCTAGATTTGGTTTCTGTGTTCACTCTTTTCAGCTCTATTCAAGAGTTTTGCTACCTGTAGTTAGTACACCTCTATTGAAACCCCCTTCCTTGCTATTATTCCATCTCCATTTTGCAAAGGACTGTAATTGTTTTTATGTATTTTTAGCCATTTTCAGTTCTCTTTTACAAAGAAGTAGCATAATCGTAGTGTCGTTTCTTGATTTGAAAGTGTCGCAAGTGTCGTTTTCAGTCATAGAAGAGGATCTGATTGTTCTTGATAGTTGATTACACTCTTACTCTTGTATTTGATTTGAATGAGTAGTTTTTCAAGTGTCGAAAGCAAGTTTTCATTTCAAAATTGCAAAGTGTCGTCATTGTCCTCATTTTGTCTTGAAAAGAAACTTGTTAGTAACGTCGCTTTGGAAAATAATTCAGATTTGTGCTTAGCTTTCTTTTTATCATTCACACATTAAGAAGGCTAAAAACAAATAAATGCACATGCATTTGCATTTAGACTGTTGTTTGGTTTGATTTAGGACAGTGCATATAGTGTGTGCTCTCTGCTCTATGTTGAAAGAACGCCATCTCTCTTTCTGTTACACTAAAAAATGTCACCTTGACTACTTACAGTTAGTATGGCTCCAATCAACAAGTCATGCTACCCTCTTAGGCAAGTCTCATGCCTCTGTTATCCATCTCAAACTCAAAGAAGAGAGAAAGTCTTGTAAAAATCATGTTTATCTCTGGGGTCGCAGGTTCTCTCTAGCCTTACCTGCGGGGACGCTGACCATGTTCACAAAATATGCGTCCATGGACGCTCTGTATGTTAAGGGACAGGTGCGTCCCTCTGTAAAAGGCAAAATGCGCGAGTTTTATCTTGAAAAAGTTACTTGTGGTTACTTCTAGAACATTCTAGAGGTCGGTTTGATGAAATGGATGCGCCTCCAGTTGGTTCATGTATCTCTATTAAGGGGGAACTTATCCCATCAATAAGGGAGCTATCCCACCCATAGAGGGGGATGATCCCATTGATAGTGGACCTGAATAACCTCTTTACAGCACTATAAATGAAGGCATTGAGCCAGAAGGAGAGGAGGTTGGAGCTATACATTTTCTTTGGGTAAATGCTGCAGGATTTAGGTCTTCCATTAGAGCCTTTGTGAGGAGAGATTGTCTTCACTTGATTCTACTTGGGAGAGGGTGAGCTTTGTCAAAGTAGAGGAAAACCCTTGATGGACCCTGGGAGGAATTTGCACAACACCAAGGCCAGGTTGTAAGAGTTTCTTTGTTTCGTTATTAATACAAACTGGTTTATTTTTCTCAATAGCTTGTGTTAATGAGTTATTTCATGTGTTCCTTGGTCTGCATGTTGAATATATGTTTTATTATATGAAATGCAAGTGCTTGGTAATTGTTTGATTGTTTGTGGTTGCAGGAATTGACTTGAAGGAGGAGCTCATCCGGATCGTCAAGAACGGACTTCAACAACAGCGTTTTGGAATAAGGTAAGCCTAAACACTTGTAGTTTTCATGTTGTAAAAGGTGTATTTAGAGAAAGATCACTCCATTTTGTCTTGTTTGTCATTAGAATGTCTTAGACTTCTAGGAAGGTCAGTCGTGTCCGCACCCTTGACAGATTCCGTGTGACAAATTGGCGACTCCGCTGGGGAATCCATTAATGAGAGAGTCTTTTCCTTTATATGAACTTTGCTTTGAGAAAATCATTTTTATTTTCTGGTTTTTGACTGTGAGAATTAGTATTTGGGTGGCTTAGCTGTAGCTTTAGTTGGCTTTAGTTTTTCTTCCTTTTTCCAGAAAGACGCAGTCTCTGTGTGCTGCACAGTGCGTCCTTGGACGCGCTTTTGTCGACTGCACAGTGCGGGGTCGCACCTGTGACAACTGCTGTCCTGCGTCTTCCTGTAAAAGTTAAGAAAATTCCATTTTTGCCTTAAATTACTTTTAGATTTTGTTTTTTCTTAGTGTTTTCCGCCCAGATCCTTTAGTACCCTGTCAAGAATTCTCACCTGAACTCGTTTTGTGAGCTTTGAGTGTTTTAGTGGTTTTCAACGAAGTTTAGACCTAGGGTTTGATTTTTGGTAAGGCTTTGTAGTGACTTTGAGCTTAGAAAGTTGTCCAGCCTTAGATATCTCTGGTTAGTCAACCTTCTTAGAAGTTGAGCCTGCCGTAAAGTCTCCTTGTTTGAGCAACTTGTCATTTGAGTTGTTTTGGGTCAAATTTCGAATTGCTTGTTTTTAAAGTATTGATTTCCATTTTCAAAAAGGACAAAAAGATTAGAATTTTGTTTTGACTAGTTTTTGGTTCTGCAATAAGCTAGTCCTTGATTTGATTGTGATCAAGTAAAACACCTTAGAAATAATCATTGTTAGTTTTGGCCTCGTTAAGATTGCTTAGAGTAAATTTGCTTTTAGTTTGCTTATGAGTGCATTTTCATAGATTTTAAGAGTTTTTAAGATTGATTTTTGGTTATATTAGATTTATTTGCTTTATTAAAAGAAAAATACAAAAACATCTTCTTAAAAGTCTTGTTTCAAGTAGCTTTTTGTTTTCAAAAGAAGAAAAGAGTTTTTTCGTGCATGTAAAGAGAAGTTATGTTTTTATGCTTGGAAAAGAAAAACGAATTGTTTCTTTGATTGTCTTCAATTAAGAAGTTGCTTTTATAAGGATTGCATTCTCTCAACTTTTTAGTTAAGCAATTCATCGAAAAAGTAAAGTAGTGGATAAATCATTTTAGGTGCATTTTGTAGTGGTTTCGAGTCGAGTCAACACACCACTAGTTTCACTTCCATCACCTTTTGACTTAAGAAACAACCTTAAAAGTAACGCTTAAATTAAAATCAATCTAGTAATCTTTATTTTTCTAGGGCTCTGAAGCACCAACATAGCTTAGGCTAGGGTCTTGGAGTAGGTGAGTACTTAACTCTCCAAGACTACAAAACCAAACAGATAGTCTATCTTGAGTAGAACAAATCCAATTGTTTCAGTTACATTCTGGGAAAGCTCCTCTTAAAGGAGAAACACGAGCTCGTGTCCGAACCAGTGAGGGGATCATTCCTCCCTCGTTGGGAACGACGCCAGGCAGTACGTATTACAAACGGTAAACCTCGGATTAACCATTGTCGAGGAGCCAGGGGTCACTTATCGGTAAACCTTGGATTGTTTGTCAAGGAGCCGGTAAGGGGATTGGAGCTTGCTACTCTGCCCTTGCGTGCTGTCGGAGTTTAGACTGTTCCCCCAGGTGTAATTGTTGTGATTGGTAACCTTAGTGGCCATAATATCTAGGATTCTACCCAAGGTGACGGTGGAGGGAAGGTCCCACTGTACCTGGAGCAGACGTCGGTTATACTCACTTGGATTTTCTGGGGGGTTCGCTTCACTTCGAGACGGTTAAAGTGGAGGAACTTGGTCCAGTCTATTCATTAAGCAGGTTGCCGGGGTAACTGTTCCACCCACTATTTCTGTACTGAATCCTGCGAGGTTGGGCCTAATCACCAACTAGCGCTTTTGGTCCGGAAGACTACTGTTTGTGTGTGGTTTGACGCTCTAGATTATTTAGGCGTGTGCTTCAAATTTGATTGGTTCTTTAGAAGACTTTAGGTGGTTTGATTTGAAATTTTTTACTTTGATTTCGTGTGTTGTAGTTAAAATCTTTAATTGTGGCGGAATTACCGAGAAGGTCCCGTCGTATTGCGGGCCAGTCTCCTGAAGTTGTATCTGTGGCCGAATTGTTGAGAAGATCCCGTGAACTTAGGGGTTCACCTCCTCGAGACGACCCCAGTTATTTAGAGGGTTTAAAGGTCCTTGTAACTCCTCCTAGTGGCAGTAGAGTAGGTTCACCTGAAGAAGGAGAATCTTCTTTGGTAGTCCATCCAGATTACCAAAGATTAGAAACAGGTTACAATCCCGAAGCTGTTACAGTTTCCGAGCTTGCTGGTAGTTTTTCATCTGCCAGTGAAACAGGCGAAGAACCTGAAATTTCAGAACCTGTTACTCCAACTCCTAGTGTTCCTGATTCACCAAGAATAGAAAGAATTATCACCGAAAATCTTCCTGTTGGATTAATTGCTATAGAAGAACTTGTTCCAGAGGAAGAAATAGGCGTTTCTGATTCTGAAGATCTAATTACCCTTGATCTAAGGGAGCGTGAATCCATCTTTTACAGTCCTCCTAGAAGTGAATCTTGGTACCTTGCATTAACCAATTTTTTAGACAACTCAGTAGGTTTTTCTACACCTCGTACTCCGGTTCCACCTAGAGGAATTCATTCTCCTGTAAATATGTCTGGTCAGTCGTCTGTGTTTTCGCAAAGTCCTGAATCATTTTTACATGGCGGTCCTTCTGTTCCTACTGGGTATCAGTCACTTTCTGGTACCTTTGCGGGAGCATCTCCTCAACCTGTTGATCATGGGTTATTAGTTGGAAACAGTGGTAATGTACCATTGAGTATAGGTGAAGTTTATATGATGTCAGGTTCAACTCCCATTAACCAACCTCAAGGTGGCCAATTACCGCCTGGGGGGCAACCTTCGTTAATGCCTGGGGGGCAACCTCAAGGTACTTCATTTGTGACTGGGGGGCAACCTCAAGGGTATCAACCCCAAGGGTATCAACCCCAGCCTCAATACGTACCCCAAAGTCAACCTCAAGGATGGCAACCTCAAGGATGGCAACCCCAAGGGTATCAACCCCAAGGGTATCAACCTCAAGGATACCAACCTCAAGGTCAAGGTCAACCCCAGTATTCGTATTTACCTCAAGGTTATCAACCTACGGGTCAATACCCTGGTCAAGGTTATCAACCACCTCAAGGGCAATCATATGGGACTACACCTTACAGTTATCAACCCTATCCTCAATACGGCTATGGATCTCAGTATCCTCAACCTGTTACGAGTCAATACCCTGGAATGTTAACATGGGATCCGTCACAGGGTCAACAGATGTCGCAACCAAGTATACAGTCGGTACCTCAAGCAGGACAACCTGCAGTTCCTGGTCCACCCCAGCAACCGCAACTGTCCAGTCAAGTGTTCAGACCCCTGTAACTTCTGTAGTTACTCAGCCGCCAATTGCACCGAGTACTCCACCTCACACGGCTGCAGCACTACCGCTTCATCTACCATGCTTACATCTGGAGTATCGGCAGCTCCGGTTTCTACTGTCCCTGTAACCGCTCCTCAGACATCTGTACCGTTGTCTGGACCCACGGTTCAAACCACAGTCCAGATGCCTGCAGGTCAACCTGGTACAAGTACGGTTGTTACTACTCAACCTCAATTTGTTCAACCTCCGTACCAGGGACAGTATCAACCTGGTCAAGCTGCCCAACAACCGGTTTACCAGTATCAACCGTATCCTGGGTACAATTATCAACCACCTCAACAACCCCAGTACGGTCCGGTTAATCCTGGTTTTCCAGGAGGATATAATATCCCCAATGCGAATCCTGTTCCTAGTTATCCTGGATATCCTCCTCCTGGGGCTGGTATTGTGACTCAGAGTTTCAGAGATCCTAACCGGCAGTTACCATTTATTGCGACTTTAGATTTACCCGACTTGACGCGCCTAACGAACGATCCAATTCAATATCTTCCGTTCTGGCCGCCAATGCCAAATAAGTTGCCCAGCGATATACCCAAGTTCGAAGGTAAGTCTGGAGAGGATCCGTCTAATCACGTGATGACTTACCACCTCTGGTGTGCATCAAATTCCATCTCAGATGATTCTATCCGCTTACGTCTTTTCCAGCGTACACTCATTGGTCTCGCAGCCAAGTGGTACATTGAGTTGCCACGGGCTTCTTTTTACAACTTTAGCCAGTTAGCTACTTCATTCTTAACTCATTTTCAGTTACCAGTCAGATACGATAATGGTACGGAATTATTAACTTCGCTAAAACAATCGACATCCACGTACATTTCTGATCACATCCATGAGTGGAGACGTCGAAGGAGATTAGTGAAAGTTTTTATCCCGGACCAAATTTTAGCTGAATGGTTTGTAAAATCATTATTACCAAGAATTACTGAAGATGTAGCTAAGGCCGGCGTAGTTACTGAGGAGCAAGTCATTGCTCAGGCACAATACCTTGACTTAGTTTACACTCAGTCGGGTACGTTACACGAGAAAATTCCGGATCTTCCAAAGTCAAACCAAATCGCTGCTGCTCCTTCGGGATCTCATGCCGCTGATGGTATGATCGGTATCGTGACTACGAAGAGTAAGAAGAAGTCTTCCAAGACCTCCAATACTCCAATTATCACTTTGCCTGATTCTCCGACAGGAGAGTCTTCTCCTCCTGAACTTACCGCCGACATTCACGCTGTAGAGTCATCTACGGCCAAATCCAAAAACGGTGGAAAGAAGAAAGGAAAGAAGAAGGCTAAAGCAGACAAGGCTCCAAAGGAGAAAACGGAAAAGTCGGAAACTAATGACGAAAAGCGCAAACCTCGTTATCCTTGTCTCATTTGTGAAGAAGATCATTTTACGAGAGACTGCCCTCATCGGGCCGAGGTAGTGAAAATAGTTAAAGGTTCTCCGACTCCTGCTGTGTTAAAGAATCCATTCCCCGAGCAGGAAAATAAGATGATAGGTTCTTCTTCGAATGCCAGTGAAGAACCCATTTTGATGATGTCTCATGTCAGGATTGCGACTCGATCGCAAGATTATGGTAGTAAGGCTCCTGTTGATGGTAAAGAAGCAGAATCTTCTAACTCTAACCCATCAACCTCAGCTCCTGGTTCCGATCCACTACAGATCGAAAAACCTAACCCAGACTTAGTGATTAAGCCGCCCGCCAAGGGTGTACTTCGAAGGTCTGCTTTCAATCCACATGCGAGAGCAGCCCAGAATTACAACATTGTTGAAGACTTAGCTGTTTCACCTTCAGCAATGTCGGCACTCGAAGTGCTGCAATCATGTCCAGCGCAACGAAAATTGCTTTTGTCGGCTATTGGAGCTGTCGATGTTCAGGACCCGAACCTAATGATCTTTGATCTAGAAAGTAGTACACCGCGTCTCCCCCATCAAATGGCTTTCCAAATTCCAGTGATAGTCAAAAACAGGCCTATTCATCGGACTGTGATTGATGAGGGAGCTTCTACGTGTATTATGTCGATTCAATGTTGGAGATCGCTTGGTTCTCCTTCGTTGAACCAATCCCCCACCATCCTTAAGGCCTTTGATGGCCGTGGGTTCCGTCCGTTTGGTATTCTACAAGAATTGCCTATAGGGGTCGAAGGTAAAACCGTTAGTCTGGATGTGGAAGTGGTTGATGCCCCTCTAGACTACAACCTTCTTTTGGGTCGAAGTTGGTCATATGCTATGACAGCGGTCGTTTCATCGGTCTTCAGAGTCATTAAGTTTCCACATAACGGTAAGATCGTGACTATTGATCAGCTGACATACTTTTCATCCGACCCAACCTCTTTAGAAACTATCCAGCATGTTGGTAAAACGACAATCCCTTATAGGGACATTGGTGTAGGTTTAGTTAAGGATTCCGGTTTACTGGGAACTTTTCCTCTCCCTCCACTCAATGCAGACCCTTCGTTCGCAACAATTCATATGATCACGTCAGAAAACATTATTTATGATGATCCTTGGTATGTTCCCTCTGACTCTGAGCTAGACTCACTCGGTGATGTTATGCCGTTGAGTCCGTATGAGATTGCTTATGAAGCTCTTATGTCTTTTACCGACTTTCATTCAACCGACCAAATGAATGTGGTCAGTGAAGAGTCACTTTTCACCTCACCCTTAGAACGGATAACGTTTCCCGAAGAAGTGTCATCTGACGAACAACTTCGCGAAATCCTAAGTGTAGATGATCTACCATGGGACGATCTCCATCACAGATCTTCGTTTTTACCTAAGGATGATGCCTTTGAAAATGATTTTTCATCTATCTTTACCGCTGAATATGTCAAAGACGCTCAGGATCCAACGAAACATTCTGATTCAGAGCTGAATTTAGGGAATATTTCTCGTACTATTCCCATTGATATTTCAGTGAAGCCCGGAATCAAGGAGAACATTCATATAGGTGCCGCATGTACTGACGAAGAAATTGAAACTTACAAGGCCCTATTCCAAGAATTCCGCGACGTGTTTGCCTGGTCCTACGAAGAAATGCCAGGAATCGATCCTGCCATTGTTGTTCATGAAATCAAAACCTACCCGGATGCTAAACCCATTCGGCAACGGTTGCGTCAGATTCACCCTCGAAAAGCAGCTGCAATCAAAGCCGAAGTCGAAAAGCTGTTGAAAGCAGGTTTCATTTATCCGATCCCGTTAACGGATTGGGTATCGAATATTGTTCCCGTCAATAAAAAACAAGGAACAATAAGAATCTGTATCGATTATAGGGATATCAATCGAGCTTGTCCAAAAGACAACTATCCTACGCCTTATATCGATCAAATTATTGATGATTGTGCCGGAAGTGAGATGTTTTCCTTCATGGATGGTTTCTCGGGTATAATCAAATCAATATTCTACCTGCCGATCAACCAAAAACGGCATTCATTTGTCCATGGGGGACATTTGCTTATTGCAAATTACCTTTTGGCCTTAAGAATGCCGGTGCTACTTTTCAACGGGCCATGTCTTATGCATTTCATGACATCAAGCACATTGTGCAACCCTATCTCGATGATTTGCCTGCTCATTCTTTACACGAGCTGATCACCTTGTCCACCTACGAGCAATCTTTATGAGGTGTAGGCATTATCGAATTCGGTTGAATCCCCACAAGTGTGTTTTCTGTATAGAAACAGGTCGATTGCTGGGATTTGTTGTTTCCAAAACCGGCATTCGCGTCGATCCCTCGAAAGTCGAGGCTATCATCCAATTGCCTCCTCCTTCGAGTTTGCGCCAACTCCAAAGCTTGCAAGGGAAAGCAAACTTTTTACGCCGATTCATCCCTAACTACGCCGAGGTCACTAAAGGTTTTACACGGTTGTTGAAACAGAACGTACAATTCTTTTGGGACGAGATTGCTCAACAATCTTTTGATGCACTGAAACACGCGTTGACCCATGCACCGTTATTGCATCCTCCCAACTACAACCAGGACTACTTCTTATACCTCGCAGCTTCGCATTCCACCATTGGAATGGTGTTAGTTCAAGAAGATGAATTCAAGGCAGAGCATGTGATATATTACCTTAGCAGAACCTTAAATCCAACTGAGTTAAAATATTCGCATGTGGAGAAATTGGCCCTGGCAGCCGTTCAAGCTGTCCAGCGTTTTCGTCACTACATTCTTCTCCGCAAAACTACTGTTATTTCGGATTGCAACCCTATGATTTATATCTTGACAAAACAACTGCTAGGGGGCAAGTACTCTAAATGGATCGTCATCCTGCAAGAGTTCGACTTGGAGTTTGAGAAGTCCAAGTCTAAGAAATCTTTAGTCTTCGCGGAATTGATGTGTGATTTCCCGAGTGCTGACACAGAGACTGTGGCAGAGGAGTCCATTGCGGACGAATCTTTGTTTCTTATTAGCACTGTAGATCCGTGGTATGGGGATATAATCATCTATCTCCAAACCCAAACCTTTCGGCCTGAAGCTTCCAAGGAAAACCGTCGAAAAATTCGGTTTCAATCCCAGCAATACAGAATTATTGGAGATACACTTTATCGCCTGGGGGCAGACTTAGTTTTTCGACGTTGTTTAACTCACGATGAGGCTGAGAGAGTTTTGAATGATTGTCACTCTGGAGCATGTGGCGGTCATATGTCTGGGTATGCCACAGCTCAGAAGGTGTTGCGCGCTGGCTATTTCTGGCCGTCTATGTTTAAAGATTGTATCCTTGCCGTCAGAAAATGCCACAACTGTCAAGTGTTTGATCGCAAGATGCGCGCTCCACCTGCTCCTCTCCACCCTATAATTGCCGCTGGTCCATTCGCCAAATGGGGCATTGACTTTATTACTTGTAACCCTCACTCGGCCGGGGGGCATGCGTATATCATCCTTGCGGTTGATTATTTTACTAAGTGGGCCGAGGCGATGCCTACATTCGACGCAAGCGGCAAGACAGCTGCACTTTTCGTATTCAATCATATCATAACTAGGTTTGGTGTCCCACAAGCAATCATTACGGACCATGGAAGCCATTTTCGAAATGTCATGATGACTGAACTTACAAGCCAGCTTGGTTTGCGCCACGATAGCTCTACACCTTATTATCCGCAAGCCAACGGTTTGGTTGAGTCAATCAACAAAGTTCTAGTCGTCATGATTCGACGGATCATTGGTATCCATCGAACGAATTGGCATAACATGTTATTTTCGGCGCACTATGGGCATATCGAACTTCAGTGAAAAATTCAACAGGTTTCACCCCTTTTCAGCTAGTTTATGGCTTAGAAGCTGTGTTACCTATTGAGTGCGAAATCCCATCACTTCAAATGGCTGTCGAATTACTTCCAGCTACTTCCGAAGAGGAGAAACGGTTGTTATACTTAGCTAAATTAGATGAGACTCGACGTGACGCTACTTTAGCTATCGAGACTCACGCGAAACGAATGAAAGCTCAGTACGATAAAAATGTAACCCCTCGAAGTTTTTCGGAAGGAGACCTAGTACTATTATATGATCAAGCAAACGATAAGCTAGGTGCTGGAAAATTCGTTCCCATGTGGCATGGGCCCTACATTGTAAAGCGAAAGCTAGCAAAAGGGGCTTATGAGTTAGTTGATTTTGATGGGGACTCTTTGGGCAAACCCAGAAATGGACTTTACCTAAAGAGGTATTATGCTTAAAATGGTGGATGGAGAAATTTTTAGATAGGTTAGATTTCCTTTCTAGCTAGCAAGTGTGTTAGTTTAGTCAGTGTGCTTAGCTTAGCAAGTGTGGTTTTTCGTCATTATTTGGCTCATCTTGGTTTTACTCTTGATATTGTAGATGTCGACGCCTCTCCAAACATACATTGGATTTGCTGATGGTGCTTGTCGTAGTACACGGAATATCTCTTCCGCAGCTTGGGTTATCTATTCGCCCTCTGACGAGTTAGTTTCTATGCATGGGGTAAGCCTCGGTCAAACAACGAATAACATTGCAGAATACAGTGCAGTGGTTGAATTATTATCCGAATCTATTTCATTTGGAATTCGACGTTTGATAGTGAGGTTAGATTCTGAACTTGTTGTATTACAGCTTAATAGAGTTTATGCCATTAGAAATCCTGTGTTATTAAGGTTGTTTTTGAGAGTGCGTCTCTTGGAACGTGAATTTGATTACATTGAATATCAACATATTCCAAGGTCTTTGAATACATTAGCAGATGCAATTGCTTCTCAAGTGTTGGACAGACATTTATAATAATCATGCAAGTAAATTTAAAGACATTTCATCATACATGTTAAACAAGATAAGCCGATAATAGTGATATATAGATATAGATAGAAGTGTGTCCAAAAATATATACATCGTCTTCGATCATAGGTTTAACACACCTTATGATCGGCAAAATGATAGTGCAAAAAGTCAAAAATGTCACATGTGACTACAAAAGTGACTAGTCAATCACTGGTGGTGCTCTCTGTACGACACCACTGCGCGGGCTATCTTGCGCAGAAATCTCCTAAACGGTCCAGGGACTGCAACCACGAAGCGCTGAAGCCTCATTGGAATGTCATCCATAGTAGTCTCAGGTATATCTGCCGTGAGACGCTCTAGATCATGCTCCAAATCGGCTAGTACTTCTGCTGTCGCATCCTGTAAGGCCGGTGCCGGTGCAGCTGGATGTCGTCTGTCGTAAGGCCGGAGATTGGCTGGACGCTGTGGTCCAACATCTGCATTTTTAAAATTTTACTGTTACGTTGAGACGATATATATGAAAAATAAAAAAAATAAATACATAATTAAAAAACTTGTGAAAATGAAAGTACCTCTGTCATCCCATTGTTCTCCCTGTGGAAGAACCATGTCCGGATCACCTCTGAAATCCATTCCGGCATATGGAAAGTCTTGTATCACAAAAAGCTGGCCCTCTAGCCAGTCGAAGTAACTGTCAGAGAATCGAACCACTGCAGCACCCTCGTCAGGATGCCGGGCCATCACCGCAACCCATCGAACAAGCTTTGGCTCCCGAGGACCCAAGTCATCAACTGTGAGTTGCTGAGGGATCAGCATAGGAACTCTCTCCAAGGCAAAGCTCACGACTAGAGGCCCATATCCAAAAGTCTTTAGTCGTCCGTTCTTTGCCTTGGTTAGTTGGCTCTTCATATGAGCCGACACAGCTTCGCACCAGTTGAAGATGGTGCCTTGGTAACAGTCAACTGCCATCCGCATTTGGGATCCGGAAGCAATGTGCAAGGCGGCCGCGCCACAAATCCTAGTGACCGTAAATGCAATAACTCTAAGTTCCGCCAGAGCGATGTGCTTTATCTCCACGCCCTTTTTATGGCGAGTCCCTGGTCTGCACCACTCCTCGCGGAGATCATCAAGGGATTGGCCACCCGGCCTGGTCCCCGCAAGGTTGAGTTGCTCACCTCTGTTTGGCAAGCCAGTGAGAAAGTATACATCCGAGGGCTCTATCTCGAGCTGGTGCCCTCCAATGTAAAAGCATTGATCTTGAACGTTCCATCGCTCAACTAGCCATTCCAAAAATCTTACCTGGCCCCTCATGCCCGGTATGGTCCAATATTTGTACAATCCACATGTTCTTAAGGCATCCAGAGAGGGTTGGTGGTTAATCGCAGCTTCATCGTCTTCTACGTGCTCTCTCTCTCTCCAGTCTAACATGTTTTGGGCCCTGCACATCAAAAGAGTCAATTAGAAATTAATTTGAGAAAATTTGGTGGTTTTTTGAGAGAGTTAGGGTTTTGAAATGCGCCCTTTGCGGAAGACGCACCCCGGCTTTTTAGCACAGGGCGTCCGGACGCAGCTCGCCTGAAGGCGGACTGCGTCCCCAGACCTTTTTCCCGTGTGAGAAAAAGTCGGGGGACGCGGCTCACCCGAAGGGCACCTGCGTCCGCCGAGGGGCGCATTTTGAACCCAAAACCCCCCCAAAAAATGAAACAGAGACCAAAAACAAAAAACTAAACGGATAAAAATGAAGAGTGGGATGTGTAAAATACCTCGGTGAACGGCGTTCGATTCCGACGGTCAGATTTTCCGCAGCAACCACGGGAAGTTTCTTGTCAAAAGCTCCTTTTTCAACCTCAACAGTGAAACGGTAAAAATGACATGGTAAAAGGTCTTTTTATAGGTTTTTTGGATGAATTAGTTCATTTTTTACCATGAAAAGATGTTTTCAAATGTATTTTTGCCTATTTTAAACAGGTATGAGTAATGTGTCGCTTTTGTGCAGGACGAAGGGATTTCAAGGGAAATTGTAATTTTTCACAAACAAAATTTCAGAGTCATCTTTTAAGCCCTTTTCTGACTCCTAAAACATGAAAAGATCGCCGAGTGTTTCTTTTTCACTCGTTAAAACGGAATTAAAAGACGGTCCCCTTTTAGCTCTTTTCTGACCGTAAAATCAGGAAAAGATTGCCGGGTTTTTGTCGTTTCAAACTCGATAAGGAAATAAAACGACGTGTCTTTGATCGCTTTTTACTTTTCAGGTCAACGATACTATTATGAAAGTACTCCTTGGTCGCAAGATCAAGCGGTTCCCCCAGGTATTATTTTATACTTTTTCGGGCTTGAGGGACACAAATATACGAAAAAGTTCAACGTGGAGTTTCCTTAAGTTTTTCAGACTCTCTAAAATTGAAAAACGCCGAGTTTCTCCTATACTGGGCTCGTTAAACTTTTACAGTAAAGGACCTGTTCAATTACAAACAGGAACGAACCACTCCTTCCTAGGGTTCGCATTTAAACTAGGTTGGACTCGTCCGAAGGATGAGCTTATAATCAAGCATATGTTATCCTCCTCAAGCTTGTTAAAAATAAAGAGGTACTTGCCAGAAATGGTGGGGGAAAAAAGAGAAGAATGAACCTATTTGTCACCTTTTGTCTCAAAAGAAACTTTATTACCACTCTTGAACACGACACTTTTCATTCACCTGGGTTGGGAAATCTTTTACCTCACAGTTGACTAAATCACTTTGAAAATCTTTAACCGGGTTCAGGGATCAACTTTGAGTTATTCGTCACCAAACCATCTGTTGTGTCGTTATGTGTTCAAGAGGTCTGCAAGCAAAACTTTCATCTGCAAAATACTTGTCATCCATTGACCATCCCTGAGTCAGTCCTTACAGCAACATTTCTTCAACTTGAACAATGATTTCGTGTTGCAGGCTTGCCTGCAACGGGTCGCTTTCTATCGACATCGACACATTATCTAGAAAGATGACTTAGGAATCGACAGTACCTTGAAGTCTGCATGCATCAATGGCAGGTTTCTCGCCTTTGACGTCAGTTTACATTATTGACTTTCGATCAGAGGATTCCGTGAAGTGTTCGACATCAAAACATCTATTCACATTTCACGGGTTGTGCTTGGTACTTTGAGAACCATTGACATTACTGGTGGTTTCTCTCACGCTTGTTAACAGTTTACATCATTGACTGGTAATCAAGTGGTTTCTACCATGTTCGACATCGAATCATTTAATCACATGGCTAGAATCGTACCAATTCGGGAAGTAGAAGTGAAGACCCTGGATCTAGTTTCTACCATCCAGGCTGCGAGGAGTTTTGTATTCATTATCTATGTAGACTAATCATAAACAGATGGCTGCGTCCATACTGTGTCTACAAAAGTCTATAAAAATGATGTACTGCAAGATCATTCCTGTATCAGAATAGTTAGTCCATTAGTTAAAGTTTTGAATCTGAGAATGGGAATGCCTACCTCAGTGATGATATAATCTTATCCATGTATTTTGTGTTGAAAATTGCAGGTTCCAACCAGGCCATCCACAAGGCAATCCTTGAAATGATAAAGCGCTTCACCCTTCCTAGAATTACAAAACCCTATTCTATTCCAGGCTTCGCACTTTAGGGGCAATCTGTTACACTAAAAAATGTCACCTTGACTACTTACAGTTAGTATGGCTCCAATCAACAAGTCATGCTACCCTCTTAGGCAAGTCTCATGCCTCTGTTATCCATCTCAAACTCAAAGAAGAGAGAAAGTCTTGTAAAAATCATGTTTATCTCTGGGGTCGCAGGTTCTCTCTAGCCTTACCTGCGGGGACGCTGACCATGTTCACAAAATATGCGTCCATGGACGCTCTGTATGTTAAGGGACAGGTGCGTCCCTCTGTAAAAGGCAAAATGCGCGAGTTTTATCTTGAAAAAGTTACTTGTGGTTACTTCTAGAACATTCTAGAGGTCGGTTTGATGAAATGGATGCGCCTCCAGTTGGTTCATGTATCTCTATTAAGGGGGAACTTATCCCATCAATAAGGGAGCTATCCCACCCATAGAGGGGGATGATCCCATTGATAGTGGACCTGAATAACCTCTTTACAGCACTATAAATGAAGGCATTGAGCCAGAAGGAGAGGAGGTTGGAGCTATACATTTTCTTTGGGTAAATGCTGCAGGATTTAGGTCTTCCATTAGAGCCTTTGTGAGGAGAGATTGTCTTCACTTGATTCTACTTGGGAGAGGGTGAGCTTTGTCAAAGTAGAGGAAAACCCTTGATGGACCCTGGGAGGAATTTGCACAACACCAAGGCCAGGTTGTAAGAGTTTCTTTGTTTCGTTATTAATACAAACTGGTTTATTTTTCTCAATAGCTTGTGTTAATGAGTTATTTCATGTGTTCCTTGGTCTGCATGTTGAATATATGTTTTATTATATGAAATGCAAGTGCTTGGTAATTGTTTGATTGTTTGTGGTTGCAGGAATTGACTTGAAGGAGGAGCTCATCCGGATCGTCAAGAACGGACTTCAACAACAGCGTTTTGGAATAAGGTAAGCCTAAACACTTGTAGTTTTCATGTTGTAAAAGGTGTATTTAGAGAAAGATCACTCCATTTTGTCTTGTTTGTCATTAGAATGTCTTAGACTTCTAGGAAGGTCAGTCGTGTCCGCACCCTTGACAGATTCCGTGTGACACTTTCCTTAGTAGCTAGGATTTTCATTGAAAAAAGAAGATTAAATGACTGTTTATCATCTTAGATTGCAGTTTAGGAATTGTACATCTACATCACACGGTGAACCTGAAAGGAAAATTTCTTAAGCAAGGTCAACTGTAAAATAAATTTAATGAATCTAAAAACGCTTTGGAACCTAACGCACAACATCTAGAACATTAGGCTAGAGACGTATTCTAGCGTCGTAAAGCCTTGTAACTGTTGTTTTCATTGTGGGTTGGGTGATTCCTCCAATTTGAGATGATAAGTGCCAGTGCGGACTTGTGCTCCCACATATCGTCGAGTATATATTGGGAGACCACAATAGGCTTTATCCTTTATCCATAGGAAGTTGTGTCTGCCGCCCTATCGATCGCAATGCACTGAACACAGCATTCGGGAAGATTGACTGTCGTACCGTAAAAATTATTCTGCAGTTTTGCAATTGGTTTGGTAATCCCTCTGCCTAGACTTCCATAGCAATCCCTTTCATTCCTTTTCAGAATCCTTATAGGAAAAGTTCCATCTGAGCACTTGTCACTTCAGGCTCATTAAAAATCGAAGGCGACTAGAGTCATCTTTTGTTTTTTCTCGACTCTTAAAAATTGAAAAAACAAGTTGTGTCAAAGTGTCTAAAATTTATTTTAAAGGAAATAAATATCACCTTTCCTACGTTGGTCTTAGGTTGAGAAGAATGGAGCCCACCAACCAAGGAGTTCCCCTTGGGGGAAATCCTAGTCCCTTCTCCTCTTGGGGAGATGTTGGTGTGCCCCATATGGCCACATTTTCGCTTCTGAGATTGACAATTGGTTTGCCCATATGGCTCTTCTCAACCTCTGTCGTTCGGAACACTATGATTCTTGAACAATCAAGTCAGCAACTAAATGATACCAGAGTTACCCCCCAACCTTCTACTTCGTCCAATTCTTCCTCTCCTCCTTCCTCTTCACTTGATGAAGCTGGTAAAGCCAAAAATCAAGTAAGCGAGAAGAAGAAGGAGAAGAAGAAGAAGGAGCCAGAGGCAAAAAGGGGCAACCGAGCATCGTCTAGCGAAAATCCACACACTACACTGACCAGGCCTAAATCGCCATGTGTCATTTGCAAAGGAGACCACTATCATCGAGATTGTCCTTGCATCCCTCAGATCTTAAGGGACTGGTCTCCTCGTTTGCACAATCCGGTGTCGTCAACCTCTGATGATCATGTTGAAGGTACACCGTCAACTAGTGAAAGTGAAGCCCCTGGACAAAAAGGAAGATTTAAATTTCCTTGTAAATTGTGTGAAGGCGATCACGCCATCCACCGTTGTCCTTTCTTAGATGAGGCTAAAAGAGTTTTGGACGACCATCTGGTTTCACCGTTATGACTTCCTCCAGGATATAAGAAGCTCTTGCCAAGTCCGTCACTAGTTGAAAATCCAGCTGACACGCCCTTGTGGTCAGGCGAAGCATCTATCATTGAAGATAAACCGTCTGAATCCACACCAAACGAAAGTCAAAAGGTTGAGGCAGCAGTTGACCCGGTCTTGCCTTCAGAGGATCCATCTTCAGATGATACAGTCACCGAAGAGAACAAGGATGACACCGTCCAAATTCTTTTTGTAAGCACATACTCCGATGAACATGGGGACAATCTACCCGTTCCTTTACCGCAGGAAGGAAGTTCGTCAGAATCGTATCTCATACCATCATAGATGAAGGGGCTTCTGTGAGTATCCTTTCCTCAATTTCTTGGAAAGCGCTTGGTTCGCCATCGCTTTTTCCTGAGATGAGAAATCTGACAGGCTTTGACAAAGGAACCAGTCGACCGTTATGGATCCTTCCTAATGTGCCGATAACATTGAGAAGGAAAAATGTTCACATGAACGTAATGGTAGTCCAAGGACCCCTGGATTATAATCTACTCCTTGGAAGAGACTATATTTATTGCATGGGAGCCATTGTCTCCTCACTCTTTAGAGTAATGTGTTTTCCGCATGAAGGAAGAGTGGTCAAGCTCGTAGACCAGCTTTCATTTCCCAGTTCACACATAGCAAATAGTCATATACCAACCCTGAATGGTCTTTTCATGCAAGGAATGTCTCATCAATCCCCAGTCCCTCATCCTGATGAGCGCGAGTGATTCGGAGGATATGACTGAAACCCAGGGGGCATGCACCCTGGCTTGTTTCGAGAGGAAAACCTTGGGTATAGGGTAGGTTTCCGCGGAGAGTATATGACTGGCCTAACACACCCGTCCATTTTGGAAAATGGGATTAGACCGGAATAAGATACCTCTGTTAAGGTAGGCCTTTCCCGATAAAACAAATGTTTTGTCTGCAAATTGAGGGGTAACCTGAAAAGGTAGTCCTTTCCTAATAAAACAAATGCTTTGTCTGCAAATTGAGGGGTAACCTGGAAACTCTACTTCGCTGTACCTGGGGGCATGTAAACCTTTTGGCGTGCAAGCGAAGAGCGACCATTTATTTTTTTAAATTTATAGGTCCTCTAACCCTTTAAACTCATAGGATTGGTCGTTTCCTAACTTGCATAAAGAAGGGATGTGGGGAAAAGCTTTGAAAGAATGTCGTTTGTATATATGAGACATCCTTATTATACGACCAGATTATTTGAGCAGTTTTAACGCGGAATTCAAGCTCGTTAAAAAATAAACATAAGCAATGAGCAAATGTTCCCCCAGAGTTTAAGCTCATTAAAAAATGAACCAATTTCCGGTAAATAACCATCGTGAATGTCTTATCACTAGCGTTTGAAGCCTTGGTCGTGTTCTCATCATCACCTCCACTCTGTATTGGCCGATCATTCACCTCCATTTGATTGTTTACCATTTTTGAGGAACAACTGCGAAGAGTGATCCTGTTAGCCATCCTTGTGACACTGCCGTGATTGGAAAATTCAAAACCTTACCTGGAATCAGCTGCTACCTGAATTTATCACTCGTTCCTCAAAAAACAAGTCTCCTTTAAGCTCTTTTCAACTGACTTGTAAAAAATGAAAAGATTTCCGAGCAATTGGCCTTTCCATCTTGTTAAAGGGACCAAAAGTGCTATCCCTCCTTTAGATTTTAATCTTTTTGGACTTGAGGGATTATTACACAAAAATATCGAGCACTTGTTTTTTCAACTCATTAAAAGTACCGAAAATTCATCCCTTTTGTATTGTTTTATACTTTTTTGGACTCAAGGGATTGTATGACAAAAAAGGATTATTGGAGTTTTCTTTACATCCCTTTTTAGACTTTCTAAAATTGAAAAGGACGGAGTTATCCTTGTCGTTAAACTCATTAAAACCGAATAGCGACAAACTTGTCCATACAGACAAGAACGAGTTTCACTATTGCTAGGCTCGTTAAAACATAGCGATGGGTTTGCCTGAAGAGAAAATTATAGAACAAGCATATGTTATCCTCCTCAAGCTTGACAAAAATAAAGAGGTACTGGTCAGCAATGACTGGGGAAAAATTAGGAAGAAAACTTGAAGAAACTTTATTGGTAGCAAGTCGCTCTTGAACATGACACTTTCACTCCGCATCCGAGTCGGGTTGGGTTGTTCCATTCACTGGTCACATCACCATGGTTCCGTCACACCATCCATATTTGGGGTTAATGCTACCAATCCATCATGTGAGTGTCGCCGATATGTTCAAGAGAAGTCGCTCAGAGAATTCGCCTGTGTCTCATCCACTGCAATACATTTACGCTCCATTCTTTCATGACCGCCACCCTGAACCTTATATCACCAGATCGTTTTCACCTCCATTAAAATCATTTGCTCCATTCCGTGTCATTGACATGGGATTCACTAAGGCCCTCCTATGATGGATCACTTCTTGTTGACATCAACTCATCATCCAAGAAGTTGATCTAGGAACAACCCTTTCAGTACTTTGAAGCTTGCATGCCTCAATGGAAAGTTTCTCACTTCCGGCGACAGGTTTACATCAATGGCTTTTGACCAAAAGATTTTGCGTAGTGATCGATGCCAAGTCCCTTATTCACACCACGTGAATTGTACTATAGTACCTTGAGGGTCATCATCATTATCGGTGATTCCTCTCGCGCCTGTTAACAGCTTACATCATTGGCTGGTAATCAGGCGATGTCCTTCCATGTTCGACTCCAGAACATTTCTCACATGGATTGACTTGTACTTTGAGTGAAGATCGAATGAGATTGAAGACCCCGGATCTAGTTTCATCGATCCGGGCTGTGATATATATTCAGGAAAATAAAGACATCAAATGCACATCATTACTGCACAGATAATCATCCAACCTAAGGGATGATGGTTCTACCAGAATCATTAGTCTACACTCAGATGATTGTCTGTCTTATGTACATGAAAATGGATTTATAAAGCTGAGCATGGGAATGCTCACCTCAGCTAGATCATGAAAATATTTTGAAGATAATGTATTGTATTGTATCTTCTTACAGGTCTCCTTCCAGCTTGAAATAACTTCAGATCCTCATGATAAAGCATTTCACTCGCCATCAACAGATTAACGACCTCATCCTTTAGGGGGAAACTGTTATAGACATTTTTGGGCACTGCAACCCCAATCATAAATGTCCATAAACCAAGGGCACTTAAGTCCCTAAAAGTGTTGTTGCAACCTCTAAAAGAACAAGGTAAACTGATTACATCTTCTCCCAGAAGTTCTCCATGAAAAACTGCTCAGAAATGGTCAAAAATGGACCATCTCACCTGCTCCATGGTCAAAGTGCGCTGCATCCCACCTAAATACACACAGTGGGTGCGATGCATCTTGAAAAGCCCTTCTATGGGGTGCGATGGGCGAGAGTGGAAAAATGGCGGGGTCAATCTGCAAGGTGGAGGATCATGGAATCTTCTAGAAACTTCTCCTGTGACACTTGCCTCTCTACATTCACCCAAGGATGAGTAAGAGATCATCAATATCCAAGTGGAATCAAGAACTATCATAGAGAGGACACTAATCAAATCTCAAAAGCTGACTCACCCCCTTGCAAACATCTATATATGGATCCCTCATCCTAGAGATCCAGAGGCTGGAATTTTGTATCTTGTAAGGAAGTGTTGTTGGTTTCTTGGTGCAATATCATAGTGTTGGGTGATCTAAGCTTTTCATGAGGTGAAGAAGGGATTTCTTGCTGAGAGGATGATGCTGGGTCAGAACAATTGGTTGTAGTCCTCTTTACTCTTTCTTGATTATCAATAAAGCTATTCAAGTTTTCCTCCACATTCTTGTATGATTGATGTTATATGCATTCCTGTGGTCAATATATATCTGGTCCTATATTGTTTATGATAATAGATCTATGTTCTTAGATAGTTTTATGCTGCTTTGATTCTACAGGTGCTCTTTGAAGCTGGGTAGACAAGGAAGCGAGTGGCAAAGATCTATTAGAAGTGAGAGGAATCGAGCAAGGAACCAAGCGCAAGACAGAGGTTGGTCTTCTTATTCCCCTCTCATCTATTTCTCATAAAGGAAAACGAAAGTAGTTTTAGTTTGTTTGTTTCTAAGATAGCTACTAGCCTTAGTGGGACTAGTAGCTCTGCATAGACACTAGTTTTCTTGATAACACAAAGGAAGAAATTGAAAACCTTGGAGATCCAAAATTATAGAGATACATCAGATTCAATATCGATCTCCTAGAAAGTGAAAAAAGGTGTGTAGTTTTTTTAAAATTTTTGCATAAGCTTGGTTTGAAAAATTAGTTTGAAGGAATTCAAAGGGAATAGTGAAGCATTATTATCAGTAATTGATGCCCTGAAGAAAGAAAATGGAAACACCTAGTAAGCAACCTAAAAGATCTAGCATAACTCATGAAGAAGAGGAAGAAATACAACATGATATATCAAAATTACGAGACCAAGCACAACAAATTTCACTTGCAAAAAAAGTAACAGAAGCTAAGATGGTTGGTTTAAAGAAAGACGTAGAAGCTAAGATGGATGGCGTGGAAGCTAAGATGGATGATTTAAAGAAAAGCATGGCAGATTTGAAGACAAATTTGACAAAGTTTCTACAAGAAATGCTTACTAATGGTGAAAGGGTAGTAAAGGAAACTCATGATGAGAACAAAATAAATGTTAGATTTTAAGCTTCTGTGTTAGTTTTTTGCAGTGGCATGATCCGGATTATCCACAGTTTCGTGTTCATTCTATCGACATTTCAAACCCCAAAGTGGGTCCATCATCAGGACAATTAGATAGAATATGAATGAAAGCTAATTGAGAGAAGAGTCTTTTGACCTGGGTATAAATAAACCTAGAACCCTAATTCTTATAAAGAAGCAGACATTTATATATATGATTTTTTAATTTATTATTATTTTATTTTTATTATAGTTTTATAAAAAAAATTAATTAATTATTTATTTAGTTTTAATTATTCCCATTGTTTTACCTAGAACCTAAAAATATATTTTAATTGATATGCTTAATTCATAAATAATTTTAATTTATAGTTCTTTCTATTGTTTTTATTTAATTAATTAATTTAATTAATTTTAAATTTTATTTCATTAATTAATTCTATAATTCTATTTTATCTTATTTATTGTTATTTACCATTTTTCATTGTTAATCCTATTTAGCCCCAATTTTCTAATTAATCAATCAATTAATTAATTAATTAATTTTTAGCCTTTTGTTTATTTATTTATTTATTAATCAAATGTTAATATTTGGTTATTATTAATTATTTTAGTTAATTTTTATTTTTAATTGATATAATTAAATAATTAAATAATTAAATTAAATTAAATTAATTAATTTTGATTTAATTAATCTAATTAAATTTAATTAAAATTAATCAAGTAATTAATTTATAATACTCTCTATTGCTATATATTTTATTTAATTAATTAATTTTAATTAATTCTTTTTTGTTTAATTTATTATTGTTATTTATCATTTTTCAGTGAATAACCTATAAGCCCTAATTGTCTAATTAATCAATTAATTAATTAATTAATTTATAATCTTTCCATTTTTAATTAAATGAAATGTTAATTTTGGTTATTATTAATTATTTGAGTAATTTTATTTTTAAAATTTTTATTAAGAATTAATTAAAATTATTTTAATTAATATAATTAATTAAATTAAAATTAAATTGAATTAAATTAAATTACATTAATTAATTTTGATTTAATTAATCTAATTAAATTTAATTAAAATTTTTATTTTTGTTTAAATTTTTTTATTAATTAATTTTATTAATATTAATATGAAAACCCTTGCTACTATGCTTCCAAAGGCCTGGAGGGGTTTATTTGTCTGATTAGGGGATGCCACTTTCCACTGATTTCAACCCCATTGTCCCTGTTGAGGTTCTGAGGAAATTTCATAATTTCGATGGCCTCTCTGATTTTTCTTTTATGATAATTATCCTCTCTTGCAATTATCTTAGCGTCCTCCAAACACACATGATGTTTGGTTTTGGACGAGTGTTCTGCAAGGGCTGATGTACGGGATCTCTCATTCTTTATATCAGCCACGTGCTCTTTTAGTCTTATTTTCAGAGACCGACCTGTTTCTCCAATATAACTCTTGCCACAAGAGCAATCAATCTTGTACACACCCTTGAGCTGTTGACGATCAATGTTATCCTTTACTGACCTCATCATTTTCCTTATAGTTCCACATGTTGTAAATTGATTGTTTATGTTATTCTTCCTTAAAAATTTTGCAATCTTATCTATAATCCATTGGATGAATGGAAGGTAAACTTTTCCATAATTCTCTCTCTTGTCTTCAGGAGGACGCTTGGAGAGGACCTTATCCTGAGCTCTTCTTATAGCTTTCTTGATACTCCACTCTTTGTATCCAAGGTTTTTGAAGACAGAGGTTAAGTGTTCAATCTCTTCTTTTAGGTGATCAGGATCAAAGATCTTGAAAGCCCTAACAGCTAGAGTGTTTAAGACGTCATATTTTTGGGAAGAATGATGGTAAGAGTCAGCATGAAGATAGCTATCAGTATGAGTTTTCTTTCTATAGACCTGGTGTCCCAAAGTACCATCCTCTTTTCTACTGATCAGAACATCTAGAAAGGGGATCTTACTGTTCTCTTCAAGCTCCATGGTAAATTTGATTTCAGAAGATATAGAGTTAAGATGATTGAAAAACTTCTCCAGTTCTGCCTTACCATGAGTCTAATTCAGGTTAGTGTCATCAACAAATCTTTTCCACCAAGCTAGCTTCAAGGGGTATGAGTCAAGGGCTTTTCTTTCAAAGTACTCCATGTATAAGTTGGCAACAATAGGTGAGAGTGGGGAACCCATGGCGACTCCAGATATTTGTTCATAATAGTGATCTTGAAAACTGAAAAATGTGGACCGTAAACAAATTTCTGCAAGCTTCGTTGTTTCAGATCGGTGGCCATCTTTATAACATGAATAGCTTCATCTAGAGGAATCTTTGTAAACAAAGAAACCACATCGAAACTTACTAGAATATCATCTTTATCCACCCTTTTATTCTTAATAAGCCTTACAAAATAATTTGAGTCTTTTATGAAAGAGTCTGTGTTACCAACTAGAGGTTTTAGGATCTTAGCTACATACTTAGCTAATTCATAGGTAAGGGAACCAATGGCGTTAAAAATTGGTCTAAGAGGGACCCCTTTCTTATGTTTTTTTGGTAATCCATAGATTCTAGGAATAACCTCACAGGAGGGAATTAGCTTCTTTTTTATTTTATCTTCCAGGTTAGTTTCCATGATGGCTTTCTTGACTTGTTTTATCACCGTGGGAGTAGGGTTGGAGTTGACTCTTCAATAACTCCCACAATTTAAATGTTCGTCAACAGCTCAAGGGTGTGTACAAGATTGATTGCTCTTGTGGCAAGAGTTATATTGGAGAAACAGGTCGGTCTCTGAAAATAAGACCAAAAGAGCACACAGCTGATATAAAGAATGAGAGATCCCATACATCAGCCCTTGTAGAACACTTGTCCGAAACCAAACATCATGTGTGTTTGGAGGACGCTAAGATAATTGCAAGAGAGGATAATTATCATAAAAGAAAAATTAGAGAGGCCATCGGAATTATGAAATTTCCTCAGAACCTCAATAGGGACAATGGGAGTGAAATCAGTGGAAAGTGGCTTCCCCTAATCAGACAAACAAACCCCTCCAGGCCTTTGTAATGATAGTAGCAAGGGTTTTCATATTAATATTAATAAAATTAATTAATAAAATTTTTTAAACAAAAATAAAAATTTTAATTAAATTTAATTAGATTAATTAGATCAAAATTAATTAATTTAATTTTCTTTAATTCAATTTAATTTTAATTTAATTAATTATATTAATTAAATTAATTTTAATTAATTCTTAATAAAAAATATAAAAATAAAATTACTCAAATAATTAATAATAACCAAAATTAACATTTCATTAATAAATAAAATAAAGATTATAAATTAATTGATTAATTAGACAATTAGAGCTTGATAGGTTATTCAATGAAAAATGATAAATAACAATAATAAATTAAACAAAAAAGAATTAATTAAAATTAGTTAATTAAATAAAAATATATAGCAATAGAGAGTATTATAAATTAATTACTTGACTAATTTTAATTAAATTTAATTAGATTAATTAAATCAAAATTAATTAATTAATTAAATTTAATTATTTAATTATATCAATTAAAAATAAAAATTAACTAAAATAATTAATAATAACCAAAGATTAACATTTGATTAATAAATAAATAAATAAAATAAATGTTAAAAATTAATTAATTAATTAATTAATTGAGTAATTAGAAAATTGGGGCTAAATAGGATTAACAATGAAAAATGGTAAATAACAATAAATAAAATAAAATAGAATTATAGAATTAATTAATCAAATAAAATTCAAAATTAATTAAATTAATTAATTAAATAAAAACAATAGAAAGAACTATAAATTAAAATTATTTATGAATTAAGTATATCAATTAAAATATATTTTTAGGTTCTAGGTAAAACAATGGGAATAATTAAAACTAAATAAATAATTAATTAATTTTTTTTACAAAACTATTATAAAAATAAAATAATAATAAATTAAAATAAATTAAAAAATCATATATATAAATGTCCGCTTCTTTATAAGAATTAGGGTTCTAGGTTTATTTATACCCAGGTCAAAAGACTCTTCTCTCAATTAGCTTTCATTCATATTCTATCTAATTGTCTTGATGATGGACCCACTTTGGGGTTTGAAACGTCGACAGAATGAACACGAAACTGTGGATAATATGGATCATGCCACTGCAACAAAATAATTGTTAATCATGATTTCATAGACTCTAATGTTGGATTGAAGAACCACCATGTTCCAAAGATCGACATGAGGAAGTTTGATGGCAAGGATCCCAAAACATGGATACTACTGATGGAGCAATTTTTCGATCTCCATAATGTGCAAAACACACAAAAGGTACGCATTACAACTTTATATTTGGAACCAAATCAGTTTGTATGGTATTGATGGCTTTGCTCTCATAAACAAATTTCCACTTGGGCTACTTTTATGGATGAAATGATAGCACATTATGAGGATACTAAAAGCAACACTTTTTTTATCCAATTGATAAATCTCAAACAAAAGGGTTCAATGATGAAGCACATTGAGGACTTCCAAAAATTGAATATAAGGGTAAAATATATTCCAAAGGACCATAGGATTGATGTGTTCATAGGGAATAAAAGATAACATCCAACATGAGGTTTGCCTTTGGGAACCAGATTCATTGGAGAAGGCATTCAGGTTCGCAAGAAAAATGGAAAGAAAAATTCTAGCAACAAGGAAGCCTACCACTCACAATCATAAAGATGGAAGTGTTGCTACCCCTAGTCATACACAACCTACAAGGTTGACACCACAACAATTGGAAGAAAAAGGAGCGAAAGAGCTTTGTTACAGTTGTGATAAAAAATACACTAAAGGTCATAAGTGTGCCGAGAAGAAATTATTTTACATAGATTGTGAAGAGGAGGATTACAAGGAATAAGAAATGTCAAAAGAAGAGGATATATGCCAGGAACAAACCCTAGAAAAAGAAGAAATGAATCCAACCATATCTTGTAATGAATTGGCTAGAATTACCACTCCTAAAACTATCAAGATAGAAGGGCATATAAAGAAGAAAAAGGTAACAGTGTTGATTGATTCAGGAAGTACCCATAATTTTATTCATTGTAAGATAGCCAAGGAATTGAATTGCTTCCTATATCTAGCACCAGAGTGTCAAGTGATGGTTGCAAGTGGAGGAACCATAAATTTCTCATGAAAGTGCCATAATATCAAGCTATCCATGGGAGAATATGTATTGAATAGCCCAATGCTTTTCATTCCAATGGGTGGTGTTGATGTTGTACTAGGAGTCCAATGGCTACAATCATTGGGTACAATAAATTTTAATTTTCAAGAACTTTTCATGAAATCCTCTTCAGAAGGAAAGGAATTTGAATTAAGGGGTATCGTGGGGAATCCAGGAAAGATAATCAGCTCTAACAGAATGACAAAGCTTCTAAAGAAAGAACAAAGAGGCATAATTGCACAATTATGTTCACTAGAGGTTCCCACATCGAAATCATCCATTTCTCCAGATCTCCAAAAATTCTTGGACAATCATTCCAAGGTATTTGAGACTCCCAAAGGCCTCCCACCTATTCATGATCACGATCATGCTATTAATTTAATTCCAGGAAGTGTTCCTCCAAACATCACGCCTAAAAGATATCCTTATGTCCAAAAGAGTGAAATTGAACGTATGGTTGCAGATATGCCAGAGGCTGGTATAATTCAACCTAGTCAAAGTTCTTTCTCTACTCCAGTAGTATTGGTTCACAAGAAGGATGGATCATGGCGCATGTGTCCATATTATAGGGAGCTTAAGAAGCTCACTACTAAGATAAATTTCCCATTCCTGTCATTGATGAATTATTAGATGAATTGCATGGATCAATTTATTTCACCAAGTTGGATCTTCGTTCAGGATATCATCAAATCAGAATGAATACTGAAGACATTCCAAAAACAACATTTATAACTCATGAGGCTCATTATGAATTTTTGGTCATGGCTTTTGGCCGTACTAATGCACCTTCTACATTTCAAGGTTTGATGAGTTCCATTTTCAAAACCTTCCTTAGAAACTTTGTGTTAGTATTTTTTAATGATATACTAATCTAAAACAAGTCTTGGAAGGATCATGTCCAACATATTGACATGGTGTTCAAAATATTGGAGGAGAAACAATTATGTGCAAAGATCTCCAAATGTTTCTTTGGAGTACAAGAGGTGGAATATCTAGGTCATATTGTATCTCATGAAGGTGTTAAGGTAGACCCTAGCAAAATTAAAACCATTAAGGAATGGAAAATCCCCACATCCATAAAGCATCTATGAGGATTTCTCGGGTTGATAGGGTATTATTGCAAGTTTGTTAAGAATTATGGGAGAATAGCAACACCTCTAACAACATTATTGAAGAAATATGCATTTTCATGGACTCTAGAAGCAACGAAGGCCTTTGAACATATTAAAGAGACAATGTGCCAAGCACTAGTCTTAGTTCCACCAAACTTCACAAAAACCTTTATTGTGGAATGTGATGCCTCAGGAAATGGAATTGGTGCTATTTTAATGCAAGAAGAAAGTCCTATTTCTTTTGAAAGTCATCCAATCAAAGAAACCTATTTACACAAAGCTATTTATGAGGAGGAAATGTTGGAAATACTACATGCACTTAAGAAATGGTGACCCTACCTAATAGGAAGACACTTCAAGGTAAAAATAGATCATGATAGTCTTAAATACTTTTTAGAACAAATATTATCTTCAAAAGAGTAGCACAAATGGGTCACAAAGATGTTGGGTTATGAATTTGAAATCATCTACAGAAAAGGGAAGCAATATGTTGTGGCAGATGCACTCTCAAGAAAGGATGAGGATGTGGAAGCATTTGTTTGTGCCATTTCTATTATCCAACTAGATTGGATAAACGAAGCAAGGGATGAATGGAAGAATGAAGAGGAAGTGTGGGCACTCATTCAAAAGATACAACGTGATCCCAGTAAATCTGATACATTTAGCTGGAAAAATGATTCGTTATGGTATAAGGATCGGTTATACCTATGTAAGAATTCCCAACTCAAACAAAAGATTCTTAGGGAATTGGACACATCTCCCTTAAGAGGGCACTTAGGAATTTTAAAAACCTACCACAGGGTTAAGAAGGATTTTTTGGGATGGCCTTAAATTAGATATTCAAAAGTTTGTGGCGAAATTTTTGGTTTGCCAACAAAATAAAGTTGAAACAATTAGGATCCTATGACTATTACAACATTTATCCATTCCAATCCAATGTTGGGAGGAGGTTTCAATGGATTTTATCACACGTTTACCTAAGTCCAAAGGAAATAGTGTTATCATGGTGGTATTTGATAGACTTACCAAGTATGCACACTTTTGTGCATTATCTCATCCATTTAAAGTGAGTACTATTTCTATTGCATTTATGGAAACAATTCAAAATCTACATGGAAACCCAAAGGTTATTCTAAGCAACAGAGATCCCATTTTCACTAGGAATTTTTGGACAGAATTATTTTCTTGTCTTGGTACTCAGTTAGCTCATAGCTCATCTTATCATCCTCAATCTGATGGGCAAACTTAGATAGTAAACAAATGTTTGGAAGGATATCTTTGTTTCTTTGTATCTGATAAACAAACACAATGGGTCAAATGATTGCCTCTGGCTGAATGGTGGTATAACACTTCCTTCCATATTGCAACAAAAATGAACCCATTTATGGCACTTTACAGATATCATCCACCATCCATCACATCATATTTAAGAGAAAATTTGAGGATTCAAGCAGTGGAAGATCACATCGAGCATCAACAACAAGTTCTCCAACTCTTAAAGGATAACCTCACCTTGGCACATAACAAAATGAAACAGCAAGCAGATTAACATCGCAATGAAAGAAGTTTTGTTGTATGTGATTGGGTATTCCTACGGCTATAACCATATAAACAAATGTCCCTCAAGAAAGCTAAGAAGGATAATATATTATCACCAAAGTATTATGGTCAGTACAAGGTGTTGTAAAAGATAGGTACTATGGCATTCAAATTCGATCTTCCTGCAGCTTCCCGAGTGCACCCAGTTTTCCATGTTTCATGCTTAAAGAAGGTTATAGGTGACCAGCTTCGAGTTCAAACAATATTTCTAGAACTTGATGAGGAAGGAAAAAACATATTGGAACCTGAAGTAGTCAAGGAACAAGAACTCGACAGCTATGAAATCGATCAATTTTAGAGTATCTCATCAAGTGGAAGAACTTACCCGTTGAAGATTCCACATGGGAGGATGAAAATTTTATACAGAAGCATCCAAAACTACTCAAGTGTTCAGGACAACGCTCTTTTGAAGGAGACGGGGATGTTAGGTCCCTATAATACTAGTGATTCCCCCATTACTATTGTCGTTGTATCCCTTATTTTTATTGTTGTGCCCATATTGTCCCCATATTGTTATTATTGTGCCCCATAGAATCCCACTATTGTTATTTTTGTGCTTTTATATTATTATTTCTAGGTCGGCTTGGTTATATTGTGACCCCTTAGACTCATATATATAGAAAGGGGGTTATTTCATTTGAATCATCCAAGGATTTTTCATTTGGGTAATGTAAAGGAGGTTGTCCCCTCAAAGAGGCTGAATTCTAAGGTGTTGACCTATCTTTTCTATATTTTTGTGAGATGGTTTCTTAACACTTTTTGTGATCAAAAGTATGAGAATTATTTTAAATAGAAGAAGGAAATCGTAAATCATGAGGATAGTTTCCATGATATTCAGGTGGATTCCTAGCAGGTAATATTTTTTTCGTTAGCTGAAGACAAAGGTAATCAAGAATTTGATGTAAATGTTCAAGTTCATTCTCTTGAGATTGATGAAGCAATACAACAAGTTTCTATTTATGAGCTTCATGAACATACTCAACAAATTTCAAATGCCCAAGAAAGGGATAAGGATAGTAGATCAGTTTTTTCTTCATGTCATTCATTTTCTCAGTTTTCATCTCATGAAAAAACTTAAGAAAATAATTATCCATAGTTGCAAGGAAATAATTAAGAAGAGAAGGTTGTTCTAGACCTTGTGGATGTAGACATTTTTGTTATTTGAGATGTGGCTACCTCAATTGAAGATTTGAAAGAACATACAAACCTTGTCTCTAATCTAAATTATATGAAAGAATAAAATGTTGCATTGCAATTTGAGAAGGATCAACCGAATGAAGGGCTTCAGGATCTTCAAGGCCCTTTTGCAAATTTTTTGCAATAATCAAGGAAGATGGATTTTCTTGTATTTATGGATTATTATTATCAGTTTTAGTGGAATTTTGAGCTGCTAATTGTAAACATTCTCTTTATAATTGAGAAAAATGAAAGCAAAGTTTAGTAATCATGCCATTTTCTTTCATGGTTGCACTCAATGTTTGACTTCACATGATCAAGAATCTTGTGGATCAGTTAGAGGGAGTAGGTGTGTGAATAAGCTTAGCCGTCTTAGCATATTTTTCAGTAGTGTGAATTTCCAATAGTTTGTCTTGGTAGCTTGGTATTATTTCTTACTACTGCAAGTCTTGGTGGATATCATCAAAACTTGAAGCCTGAGGAGAAGGCCCTAAGGTTTTGGTGATCTGTTGCCATATGTAAGGTAAAGGTCAAATCAGTCAGTTAGTTTAGTTTTAGTCTTTTTATGTTTGACTCCATTACCCAATGGTTAAGCTACTAGTCTACAATGTTATTGGCACCTCACTAGGAGGCTACCATCCCCATTGGATCCAATGTTAGGGTTTTATAGTATTGGAATGAATGTGTGTTTGCTTATCTTACTATTTCATTTTTGGGGTATGTTTGTCAATTTTAGCCTATGAGTCACTAAATGTCATAGTACAAAGGTTTATTGTATAAAGAGTCATATGAGTTAAGGTCACGTAAATTTTCATGTCATATAAGGGCCTTTTAGCCCTTATTTGAATTTGTAAAGGTCTAATAGTCCATGAGGAGTCATCATTTAAAATTAGTAATCATGAGGGGTTAAAGTTATTATGGAAATGTAGAGGGTTCATGTCATGAGAGATGGTCATCATAGGTAAGTTTTCTAAAGTCATGTCCATCATAAGAGTTAGTTTGAAGAGTCAGTTATTAGTTAAATGTGGCATGTCCTTTTAATTATTGCAAAAAGTGCCCCTCTCATCACATCCTTCACACCATCAAGTGGCCTATTATCATTCCAAAAGGAGGCTTTGGGTGGTACGAAAGTTTCAAATTTATTGTGTTCAATGCCTCTCGTTCATACCCCATTCAAGGCTGATACTAGCTGTGAAGAAAATTTGAAGGCAGAAGAAGTGAGTGGCAGGCTCAGACATACATTTGCTACCAATTTGCTGCGAAATTGATTGTTTTTTATATCATTTTCAAAATATGTTTCCAACCAAATGGAGCCGAATTTAAGAAAACCAAAAGAGGATTTTGTGAATAAAACACCAAATAAAAAGCACCTCTTTCAGGTTCTACAAATTTGTCATATATTGGAATAGTGAAATGCATTTTTAAATTCTATCTTTCAGGTTTTCGCATTTCATGTTTTAGTTATTATGTTTTGGTGCGGATTGTGAGTAGATGGCGAGGAATTTTGGGAAAATGGGACTCTCAGATACAAAAAAATCCCTTGGTTTTGTAACATCTATTAGGATTCAGGATATATGAGGTCATCTGCGAACCATATTTTTTCACAAATTTGATCCCCGTTTTGTAGAAGACTTGCTATACATTTGCTGCACAAACTAAAGACAGTCATTTTGAAGGCTTTTAAGCATGGAAATAATCACTCAGTCAGTTATACATCAACACCAGGTCATCTCACACTTATCTACATACACAATTTTGCACAGAAACCACCTGCGACCATACCAATTTGAAGACTTATGCCCTCTATTGTGCAACCGCTGCTCACACATATCAGTCAATTTTATTTTGGAAAATTTTAAATTTTGGAACTTCTAGAAGTGATTTTGGTTATTGGATAAGTGTCGATAATTCTAAATTCATGAATTTTTTCTTGTTAAACAAATATTCCAACTCGGTTGATGTTTCTGAATTGTATTAGTCTTCATATAACAATTATTGTTTTTTTCTGCATAGCGAGTAAAGATGTGTTGTATCTAGACCATTTGACTTTTATGGAGTGAATTTGACCATGTAGAGTGGTAATTCGAATTCCTTGTTGTATATAATGATTCAAAGACATGAAAAATAGCTCTAGTTGGTAGTGTAGGAGGCTAGACTACACTTTTCTAAAATTTTGTATCTTTTTGCCAAATGAATAAAAGAAGGAAAATGAAATTTGTATAGTGATACCTATGTCATACTTATTGGTATGTTTTTTATCCTGTGATGATGTACTTGTTTTAGATATGTTTCTAATATATATTTTCGTACTGTATAACTTCCTCACGTTTAGCTTAAAAGGAGTTTTTTCCAAATTCATGTATTGCTCTGATTGATTCAGTTGATCATATATGTGTCATTTTCTTCAATAGAAATTTGAACTCATATGTGGCTTGATGCTTAGTTTCTCATTTTTGTATTACCTCATTTATTGATTTCCAATAATTCTGCCTATATTTCACCTCTTTCAATTACATCTTACCCCTTACTCATTTGGATCTGTAAAAGTGCCCTGATCCTAAGTAGTTTTTCCCTCTACACCCACCTCAAATAAAAAAAAAAAAATCCTGAGTTATCTTTTGATCAGTATAACCAACCTAAAACCTAGATCCTATTAGTGATTTATTTGATTGATAGTACAAGATAGTGAGAGATCCCTCTACAAGGAGGGTGGGCTAGACCTTAGCCTAAAAGAGGTTTTTGGTTACCCCTGTGATCATTTTTTTTAGCGTATAAGTTAATTACAACATGCTAATATGCACATTAAAATATTAATCACAGTGTATTTCATTATGTATAGTTCTACACAAAATGTATGTCAAATGACTCCCAATTATTTCCGGCAAGTGCATCCACTTTCCCATCATATGTGGTATTTATCTTGGGGAAATTATAATTATGATGTTTAGGTCTTACACGTTAGCAATACAGGGTGGAAGGTGATCAATGGAAGTGATAAAATTGGTTCATCATATTGCACAATAGTTATTTATGGCGATTTCTACTCAGTAATCACGTTGTTGAATAATTCAACCTGAGTTCTATTCATATCTAGATGTTGTAAGTGGATTATCCTGGCATTGTATAACCTCATGAAGTCACATAGATAGGTAGATGTTGCAGGTCGTTCGTCCTCAATTTATAGAACCTCATGTAGATATCACTTCAGTGTTTTTTCTAACCTTTTCTATGATCCGTTGATGCAGCTAGACAAGAAATGTATTAAAGAGATTCTATAAATGCATATCATCATACTAGGAATGAACTATTTGGTCCTTGAGTAATGGGCAAATAAAAACCCAACAAACCCAATGGTTCCAGGCTTATAAAGAGGATCAATTTGTATTCAAGTTTGAATCTTTTCTAGAAAAAAAGAGATTTCTTGAGGGAAGTTAGGGCTAATGGGTCTTTTTTCTAGCTCAATATTTTTAAAACCTCAGAGGTATTTTGGAAATATTTATAAAAATTGCTATTATACATTGGTTAATAGTAGTGCACTAGAAGTTGGCCAACTAGCTTTGTAGTACAATTTTTCATGGTATATGAGTTGTATTGAACTAAGGATTTAATAAGAAGACTATAATGGATAAGGTTCATCACGATACATTAACTACAGTGACATTGAATGTAGTCCTGTACATGAATCTACCATAGTTTCATTTTAGAACTGATTCAAACAATTATTACATTCATCTAAGCATTTGTATTATCTACCCAAACACATTTAAGAAATGAAATTCAATGTGTTTTTTGGTGCATTTGTTCATGGGTATACTTATGTTTACCAGGAATAGTATAATCTTTGAAATTTGATATTTTATGATATACATTGATGTAGGGAACTCGAGTCAATGTTGTACTCTTTTCTAGTTTATGTGGATGTTATGAATGCTTCCTGGCACATGACTAGCATGAAAAAATCTCAACCCATATACTTATGAAATCAGACACAACAAAATTACAACCCACAAAATTAAGAACTCAACTCGTATTTTCCACTTTTTATAAACATATTTGGGCACTGCAACCCCAATTACATATGTCCATAAACCAAGGGCTTCTAAAACCCTAAAGGTGTTGTTTCATACCCTAAAGAAACAAGATCAGCTGATTACATCATCTCCCAGAAGTTCTCCATGAAAAACTACTCAGAACTAGTCAAAATTGGACCATACAGACTTCTCCATGCATAGGGTGCGATGCATCTCACATATTACACATGGGGGGTGCGATGCATACTGGAAATCCCTTCTGTAGGGTGTGATGAGCGAGAGCACACAAATGGCAGAAATAGTTTGCTAGGTGGAAACCCAAAGAATCTTCTAGAAAGTGCTCATATGACACTTGCCTCTCTGAATTCGCCTAGGGATCAGTAAGAGATCCGAAATCTCCAAGTGGAACCAAGAACTATCAGTGAGATGACACTAATCAAAATCACAGAAGGTGAATCACTCTCCTGTAAACATCTATATATGGATCCCTCATCCAAGAGATCCAGAGGCTGGAATTTTGTAATTTGTAAGGAAGTGTTGTTGGTTCCTCTTTGAAGACATTGTTGGGTGATCTTGCTTTGTATGAGGTGAAGAGGGCTTTCATGCTGGGAGGATGATGCTGGATCAGACAGCTTGGTTGTAGTCCTCTCTTCTACTACTTCTATCAATAAAGCTATTTGAGTTTTCCTCCATATGTTTGTATATCTCTGAATCTTGTATTTGTATATGCATTTATATGGTTAATGTACATATGATCCTACATTGTTTATGGTTATAGATCTCTATGCTTTGATGGTATTTTGCTGCCTTGACTCTACAGGTGTTCTTTGAAGTGGGACAAGTGAGAAAGGAGTGGTGAAAGCTCTATCAGGGGAGAGAGGAAATGAGCAAGGAGACTAGTGAAAGACTGAGGTTGGTACTCTCTGCTTCTCTCTCATCTGTCTCTCATGAAGGAAAACAAAAGTGATTTTAGTTTGTTTATTTCTAAGATAGCTACCTATCTCAGTGGGACTAGCATCTCTGAATGGACACTAGTTTTCCCGATAACAAAATGGCGACTCTACTGGGGATCGAATAGTTTGTTTGTTTTGTTACTGCTGTTTGCTTTATAAACCACAGATGGAGCCTGAAGTCAAGCCAACTAGCCTTCGAACTGCTTTTTCTATGCAACTACAGAGTTGATCAATGTTGCTTCAGTCAATCTCTGGGTTGGTTTATGAACTGAACATCTAGCTTAAAAACATCCTTAGTGCCCTGGTGGTAGCTCAAATAACCTCATTAGATCAGCCCCTATACTTTTTGTTTACTAACAATCATTAGCTCAGCCTAAATCCCTGAACTTAGCTACAAACTGTGAGTGAAAACCAAGCACAGTCTCGTCCCTGGACCATTGCACTGTCTCTTCTTGGCAACCTGGATGCATCGCACCTCTCGTGTGTTGCAAGTGAGATGCATCCTAGTTTCCCTATGTTACAGGTGCGATGATTGACTAAGATTGTTTTTGCCTCCAGATTTTGGTTTTTTTCTTCATTGTCTTCAACGTTATTTAGTAGTTTTGCTGTCTATGATCAGTATATCTCTGTTGAAACCATTTTCCTTTGCATTATTCAACCTCCATCGGAAGGAATTGTGAATGTTTTTTATGTATTTTTCATCATTTACATTTATCCTTTGCAAATAGTAGCTTAATCGAATTGTCGTCCTTTGATTTGAAAGTGTCGCAAGTGTCGTTTTTAGTCAAGAAAAAGAGTGTTACAAAGAATTCCTCTTTTAGATAGTTGATTACACTTTTTCCATTGTATTTGATTTGAATCATTAGTATTTAAGTTGTCGAAAGCAATTTTAAATTCAAAATCGCAAAGTGTCATCTCCACCTTACTTTCATTTTTTGAAAAGAAAATTGCTAGTATTGTCGCTTTGAAAGAAAATAATTCAGATCTGTACTTAGTTTTCTTTTTGTCACTCTCACATTAAGGAAACTGGAAAACAATACATGCATGTGCATTTGCATTAAGACTACATGCTGATGTTGAATTAGGAAAAGTGCATCTAGTGTGTGCTCTCTACTCTATGTTGAAAGAATTTCATTTCTCTTTCCTTAGTAGCTAGGATTTTCATTGCAAAAAGAAAGTAAACGGTTGTTTATCATCTGAGATTGCATATTTAGGAATTATATATCTACATCATTAAAGGCAAACTTCTTAAGAAATATCAACTATAAAATAAACTTGAATGAACATAAAAACGCGTTGGAACCTAATGCATAACATTTATAAGTCTAGGCTAGAGATGTAGTCTGGCGTTGTAAAGCTTGGTAACTATCGCTTTCATCGTAGGTTGGGTGCTTCCTCCTCATTTAGACAACAAGTGCCAGTACGGACTTGTGTTCCCATGTACCATCGAGTATATATTGGGAGACCACAATAGGCTTCATCCTTTATTCTTAGGAAGCCGTGTCTGCCGCCCTATTGATTGCAATGCACTGAACACAACATTTGGGAAGATTGATTTTCGTAACGTAAAAAGTATTTTGTAGTTTTGCGATTGGTTTGGTAATCCCTCTGTCTAGATTTCTAGAGTAGTCACTTTCGTTCCTTTTCAGACTCCATAAAAGAACAGGTCCATCTGATCACTTGTCACTTCAGGCTCATTAAAAATCGAAGGCGAATAGAGTCATCTTTAGCTTTTTCTCGACTCTTAAAAATTAAAAAGCAAGTTGTGTCAAAGCGTCATAAAATTTATTTTAATCGGAATAATGTCACTGTTGCCTCGTCGGTCTTAGGTTGAGAAATGGAGTCTACCAATCAAAGATTTCCCCTTGGGGGAAATCCTAGTCCCTTCTCCTCTTGGGGGGATGTTGGTGCTCCACACGTGGCCACTTTGTCCCTTCCAGGACTCACAATTGGCCTGCCAGTATGGCTTTTCTCGACCTCTGTCATTCAAAACACCGCAGTTCCTCAGCAACCAGATGAAGTTGCTCCCCAAACTTCTACTTCATTTATTTCTCCCTCTCCTTCTTCCTCTTCTCTTGGTGAAGCTAGTCACACTAAAAACCAAGTAACTGAGAAGAAGAAGAAAGGGAAGGAGAAGAAGAAGAAGAATCCAACAGCAAAAGGGGGCAACTATACATCATCTGGCGAAAATCCACACGCTACACCTTCCAAAACTAAATCTCCATGTGTCATTTGCAAGGGAGACCACTATCATCGAGATTGTCCCTGCATCCCACGGATCTTAAGTGACTAGTCTCCCCACTTGCACAATCCGGTGTCTTCAATAGTTAACGATCATGTTGACAGCACACCATCAACTAGTGAAAATGAAGTTGATGGACAAAAAGGAAGATCCAAATTTCCTTGTAGACTGTGTGAAGGCGATCATGCCCTCCACCATTGTCCTTTCCTAGACGAATCTAAGAGAGTCTTGGATAACCGTCCTGCTTCACCGTAACGACTTCCTCCCGGATACAAAAAACTATTGTCGAGTCCATCGCTGATTGAAAATCCGGCTGACACACATTTGTTATCTATTGAAGCACCTATCATTGAAGATAAACCCTCTGAGTCCACACCGAACCAAAGTCAATAGGTCAAGATGGCAGTCAACCCAATCTTGTCTTCAGAGGGTCCACCTTCAGATGATACTGTCACTAAGGAGAATGAGAATGACACCGTTCAAATTCTATGAACATGGGGGCAATCTACCCATTCCTTTACTGCGGGAAGGAAGTTCGTTAGAGATTTATCTGGCCATTTATTCGGTCCCACCTCCAAGCAATCTAGTCATTTCCTTCGATTGGAATCTACTAGGCAGACCCCACCTACCATCTAATGTACCATTTCGAATCATAGTGCAAGCTTACAGAATGATCATGGTTGGTACTATTATAGACGAAGGGGCTTCTATGAATATCCTTTCCTCAGCTACTTGGAAAGCACTTGGTTTTCCATTGCTTCTGCCTGAGATTCGAAATCTGAGAGGCTTCAACAAAGGAACCAGTCGACCGTTAGGGATCCTTCCAAATTTGGCTATAACTTTGAGAAGGAAAACCGTTCATCTAAACGTGATGGTAGTCCAAGGACCTCTAGATTACAATCTACTCCTTGCACATGACTAGATTTATAGCATGGGAGATATCGTTTCCTGACTCTTCTGAGTGATGTGTTTTCCACATGAAGGCAGAGTGGTCCACCTAGTTGATCAACTTTCATTCCCTGGTTCAAACACAGTTATTAGTCAAATTCCATCCCTAACTAGTCTTTTTACACAAGGAATGTCTAATAAATCTCCAGTCCATCCACTTGATGATCGTGAATGATTCGGTAATTGTGACTGAAACCCAGGAGGCATGTACCCTGCTCTGCTTCGGCAGGAAAGCCCTAGATATAAGGTAGGTTTCTGCATAGGAATATGACTAGTTTGACAATCCTATTTGTTTAGGAAAATGGATTAGACTGGAAAAGGATTCCCCCATCAAAGGTTATGTGATTCGCATTGAAAACAGTCACCTTTGTCCATTTTGATGGACATTGCTAAGGAAGTGTTTTGTTTGCGACGTGGATGGAACAATCTTGCTAACGCAAGAACTTCCATATGGTGACCTAGAAACTCTACTTTATACCTGGGAGCATGTAAACCTTTTTGCATGCAAGTGAAAAATGACCATTTATTTTCTTAGTTTGTAGGCCCTTAACCCTTTAAACGCGTAGGTTGGTCGTTCCTAGCTTGCATAATGAAACGCTTTGGAGAAAAGTTTCAAATGGGGCAAGCTTCCTAAAAAATGAACCTACTAATAAGACATCCTTATTATACGACTGGCACGACGAGTTTTATGCAAAGTTCAAGCTCGTTAAAAAATAAACCTCACCATGAGCAGTTTTACGTGAAGTTCAAGCTCGTTAAAAAATAAACGTAGCAATGAGCAAGTGTTCCCATAGAGTTTAGGCTCATTAAACAATGAACCCCACCTTCAGTAAATAACCATTGTAGTCACATAATTATTAGCTTTTTGAACCTTGGTCGTGTTCTTACCATCACCTCCACTCTCTTTTAGCTGATCATATGCCTCCATTTGATTGTTTACCCTTTTGAGGAATAGCTGCAACGAGTATTCTATTAGCCACATTCTTTACACTGCAATGATTGAAAAGTCCCAAACCTTACCTGTAACTAGTTGCTATCTAAAAACATCACTCGTTCCTCAAAAAAAGAGTCTCCTTTAAGCTCTTTTAATCTGACTCATAAAATATGAAAGGATTGCTGAGAAATTGGCCTCTCCAGCTCGTTAAAGCGATCAAAAGTGCCATCCCTCCTCTAGATTTTAATCTTTTTGGACCTGAGGGATTATTACACAAAAATATCGAGCGCTTGTCTTGTTCAGCTTGTTAAAACTATTGAAAAGTCATCCCTTTCATATTATTTTACACTTTTTCAGACTTAAGGGATTACATTATGAAAAAGGACCACTGGAGTTTCCTTTACGTCTGTTTTTAGACTCTCTAAAATTGAAAAGGACCAAGTTATCTTTATCATTAAACTCATTAAAACAATAGCGACAAACTTGTCCATGCAGACAAGAGCAAGTTTCATTGTCGCTAGGATCGTTAAAACATAGCGACAGGTTTGCCCGAAGAGAAAATTATAGAACAAGCATATGTTATCCTCCTCAAGCTTGACAAAAATAAAGAGGTACGGTTAGCAATGACAGGGGAAAAAGGGGAAGAAAACTTGAATAGCTTCATTGGTAGTAGGTCGCTCTTGAACATGATAGTTTCACTCTGTCACCATGATTGAGTCGGGTTGGGTTATTCCGTTCACCGGTCATATCACCATTGGGCCACCGTACTATCCACTTTTGGGGTTAACGCTACCAATCCATTTTAGGGCCGCCGATATGTTCAAGAGAATTCGCTCAGAGAATTCACCAACCTAGCTAACATCTCATCCGCTGCAATACCTTCACTCTCCATTTTTCATGACCGCCACCCTGAACCTTATATCATCAAATCATTTTCACCTCCACAAAATCATTTGCTCCATTCTGTGTCGTAGATGTGGGATTCATTAAGGCCCTCCTACGACGGGTCACTTCTTGTCGACATCAGCTCATTATCCAAGAAGTTGACTTAGGGACAACCCTTTCAGTACTTTGAAGCTTGCATGCCTCAATGGCAAGTTTCTCACTTCCGACGACAGGTTTACATCAATGGCCTTCGACCGAAAGATTTGACGTGGTGTTCGACATCAACTCTTGTATTCACACCAAGTGAATTGTACTAAAGTACCTTGAGGGTCATCATCATTATCGGTGATTCCTCTCATGCCTGTTAACAAATTACCTCATTTGTTGGTAATCAGGTGATGTCTTTCCATGTTCGACATCAGAACATCTTTTCACATGGATCGACTTGTACTTCGGGCAAAGATTAAATGAGTTTGAAGACCACGGATCTAGTTTCATCCATCCAGGCTACGATATATTCAAGAATATAAAGACATCAAAGGTACATCACAGTTGCATAGATAATCATCCAAAATAAAGGATGATGGCTCTACCAGAATCATCAATCTGCCACACAGACGATTATCTGTCTTATGTACATGAATACGAATTTATAAAGCTGAGCATAGGAATACTCGCCTCAGCCAGATCATGAAAATATTATGAAGATAATGTATTGTATTATATCTTATTACAGGTCACCTTCCAGTTTGAAAAACCTCGGATCCTCATTATAAAGCATTTCACCTGCCATCAAAGGATTTACGACCTCATGCTTTAGGGGGCAACTGTTATAGACATATTTTGGTACTGCAACCCCAATCACATATGTCCATAAACCAAGGGCTTCTAAACCCCTAAAAGTGTCGTTTCATACCCTAAAGAAACAAGGTCAGCTGATTACATCATCTCCCAGAAGTTCTCCATGAAAAACTACTTAAAACTGGTAAAAATTGGACCATACAGACTGCTCCATGCATAGGGTGCGATGCATCTCACCTATTACACATGGGGGGTGTGATGCATACTAGAAATCCCTTCTATAGGGTGCGATGAGTGAGAGTAGACAAATGGCAGAAACAGTTTGCTAGGTGGAAACCCAGAGAATCTTCTAGAAACTGCTCATATGATAATTGCCTCTCTGAATTCGCCCAGGGATGAGTAACAGATCTGAAATCTCCAAGTGGAACCAAGAACTATTAGTGAAATGACACTAATCAAAATCCCAGAAGTTGACTCACTCTCCTGTAAACATCTATATATGGATCCCTCATCCAAGAGATCCAAAGGCTGGAATTTTGTAATTTGCAAGGAAGTGCTGTTGGTTTCTCTTTGAAGACATTGTTGGGTGATCTTGCTTTTTATGAGGTCAAGAGGGCTTTCATGCTGGGAGGATGATGCTGGATCAGACAGCTTGGTTGTAATCCTCTCTTCACTACTTCTATCAATAAATCTATTTGAGTTTTCCTCCATATGTTTGTATATCTCTGAATCTTGTATTTGTATATGCATTTATATGGTTAATGTACATCTGATCCTACATTTTTTATGGTTATAGATCTCTATGCTTTGATGGTATTTTGCTTCCTTGAATCTATAGGTGCTCTTTGAAGTGGGACAAGTGAGAAAGGAGTGGCGAAAGCTCTATCAAGGGAGAGAGGAAACGAGCAAGGAGACTAGCGAAAGACTGAGGTTGGTATTCTCTGCTTCTCTCTCATCTATCTCTCATAAAGGAAAACACAAGTGATTTTAGTTTGTTTGTTTCTAATATAGCTACCCATCTTAGTGGGACTAATAGCTCTGAATGGACACTAGATTTCCTGATAACACCACCCCATGATATCATCAGAATGTGGTGATATATTGATAAGTGTTAGCCTAGATGAAATGTTGTAAAATGTTTTTCATATTTGATTCATAATTTGGAACAATTATCTAGCATCATAAATTATACCTCAAGTTGTGTGTGAGAGAGACAGAGAGAGAAAGAGAGTGTAGAAGTGTTTTTGAGGTGCCCATAAAGAGTCTTCATATTTCTTTGGAGATTAAGTGTTGCAAATTATTTTTATAGCCTAAGTTAGCAAAATTATTAGCTTGAAAATTATGAGGTTTTTTAATCGACCAAATTTTTTTATTGGGGATCTAATTTTTAGAATTTTGACTATTAGGATAAGTTGGGAGGCTTTTGTTTGTATCCAGCTATATTATTTGTCTATGATTCGATCATAAATCTTCTAAGAGGGATATGTTTTTCTAAGAAGTCTATGATGGGTATCATGTCACGAATATTTGTGTCTTATTTGTTTTTGACAGGAATCAATATTTGTAACCATACCAAGATTTGTGAGAAATCGAGATTCTCCTATATAATTATAAATAATTGGATTGAAGAAAAAACTAAAGTTATAGTTAAAAGGAAGGGAGCATAGAAAACATCTTTGGATTTGGTGGCAACATAGAATAAGACCATGGAATTTATCATTCTATTGTAGGGGCTAACACTGGGGATGTCTTGAATAAGAAAATATAAACTTTGGCCCCTGAGCAAGGTTGAGGAAGCATACCATTCATGGAGCCAACGTTGGAATGTGCCCCTGATGGTGATCTGAGGGCCTATAATTGGACCAGCAAATATTTGCAAGTTGTGGTAGCCTTCCCTTTTTTCCTTCCAGAGAAAGAAATGAAAATACTCCAAATATTTCTCGGAGGTGTTAAAATCATATCCTTAGTTTTGCAAAGGTTGACCACCATTTGCTTAAGATCTCAAAATCTAGTCAGAGTGTGTAACTACCTCTGAAATCTCTCAGAGGTGGGACACAAAGGGAGAAAATTGTCCAAGAAAAATAATAGGACAGTCAAGATGTGGTGTGGGATGTAGTCATAAATTGGATGATTTTTCTTCCTAAGAAAATTCTCTAGCTCAACAATGTAGATCCCAAACAATGTGGGAGACAAGGGGGAACCCTGTTTGACAAGAATGGTGCTCCTGGTTAAGTCATAAAATCCATGTTGTGCACATAGTTGACCTACATGTCTCGAAAGGGCTTGGGAATGTCACCGTGAGGGATTGAACTTTGTCTTGAACTATTTGATTAAATAACATTTTCGGGCACAAAATATTTGTCTCAAAGTATTTCATTAAAGCCTTGGCCATATGTTATCTTGTTCATTAGTTTGACAGAGACATGAATAAAATTGAAATGAGTGGCTCTTCTCCTTTGAAATTTACATTTTTCCTTTTAACATTTCCAAGGGAACTACTGAAACACTAAGGACTTGATTCTCACTGTAGAGATTTTACCCTACACAACTTATTTAGAACATCACCTTGATGAAATTAATTAGTAGTGCCATAAACACCTAGTGACCCACATGCCTAAAATAATGTGGTGAATAATTCTCATGAAGATGATTTCGATGGTTCTACACTGGATCTCCATACACCTCATGATCACTAGAAGTGGAAATATGTTTGGCCTAGTTACATAGTTTTAGATGTTCAATATACTTTTCCTGGTCTCATATCGGTTACGAAAAATTTGAACCCTATTTTCCATTGAAGCTTACAAGCTTAGCCTTCTAATGTGCTTGAAGGAATCTTTTTCCCCACATAGACTTATGGGTTATTATAAGGGAAAATAGTTCTTCAAGATCATTGGTTTACCTAATATTGTCACAAGATTTAGAGGCAAAAAAATTATGAGAAAGAGTCAATCGCCACTTGAATTATATGTTCACTGCAATACATCTAAGATATTTTTTTTGTACCCCTATTGTTTTACCATAATATTACACCCATTTATGCCTTTTTTAACCTAATTTGAGAACAAATACTTAGATTGTTGCTATGTGGAGATGTTAACATGAATGATCGTGTGTACATATGAGAAATTTCTAGCACTTGTCTCTGTGCACAATACCCCCTTAGCCATTCCTATAAAATGTATAAATGGTATATCATTTGTTATTTCATAAACAATGTATGAAAACTAGGCTTTGGCAATTGATTCTTTCTTTACTTTATGAGGCGTGAAAAGTATGATCATTTTTGTACAATTTAGAATCTTATTTTAGTATTTTTCACTAATATTTTTGTATATTTAAGGATTTTAGTTAGATGTTTTCATGTCTTATCACATTCTTTTGTAATTCTAATTATGATAATATTTTGGCAGATTTTGCTAAAGGGTACAAGTGCAAATGAGTTAAATAAATTTAAATTTGTTGTTGAGTATGTAGTTTTTGCAGCTTGTCGTCTAGCTCTTGAGGCTTCATTCCTGGTAGATGAAAGGGCTTCCTTTCTTATAACTCCCTTCAAGTCTACAATAAATGTTACCATGCCAGATAGACAAGTGAAATTGGAGACATCTATTTGTAGAATAATAGATCTGATGGCTCCTACTCTAGGAAAAGTGCACAAAAGAGAACTCCAAATATAGAACAAAGCTAATAAAATAATGACCAATTCTCTTCTAACAAGTGATTCCTTGAATGAAGTTAAGGGGGATTCTCAACCCACTATAAGCGCTACTTGCACTTTTGAGACAACCAAGTCTTTCAACATGTCTACTACAAGGGATATATTTATTGCTAGTGAAGGTGTGCATCAGAAAGACTTGTATTCATCTTGTAAGAGCTTTTCACCAGCATCTTTTTCTTCTCATCATTCAATATGGATGTTATCTGTTTCTTTTAAAAAATCATTAGGGGAAGCTCTTCCACTTATAGCTACAGGTCCTTATGAAACAATCACTTCTTATTTTAGTATTAAGGATAACAAATTTGAAGATTTGAATGTAGTTGAATATATATCAACAGTTTTTGTTGCATATGGAGACAATCGTTCTGAAATGGCCTTAGAGGAACAACCTGGTACAATGCAGTTAAATAATGAAGTAATAACTGATAATGAGGTTGATTTTATTTTATCAGAGTACCAATCCACATTTGAACACAATCAAGAAGGTATCCATTACGAAGAACAAGGATTCTCTAAAGCAAGAGTGATTCCTTCCCATTATGATTATCCAAGTATTTTGTCTTCAATATCTTGCCAATGTATTTTGAAGAGGGCAATTTGTGAGAGGAACCAAAGCTCTCGTATCAGGTATAGTGGAAGCTTTGACATGTCCCTTGGAATGTTCTTGTGGGATAAATTATTTAACCATGTAATGTTGTTGATTTATGAGTTTTATTTTTAGTTACTATAAAATTCATTTATGAGTAGCTTATGTGGCGGTATTTATACACACAAATGACTTGCAAACTAGGTATGAGCATGGTGTGTGTTTTTCTATTGTGTGCTAGGGCATGGTGAGTGCTTGATATGAACCTTGAATGCACTGTATGTGTCAGAGTAACAAGAACAAAAAATGCAACCTAAGAGTTGAGATATTTTTCTCTTTAGGTTTTCCTTGATTCTGTTTAGGTGATGCTAATCATATTTCCCATCTGGTAGGTAAAATGGCTTCAGGAATCTAGATTAGTTTTCTTTTTTTCTAAATAGTCTCTCTTTTTATTTTGTTAGGTTATCATGTACTAAAGTGAAATTTTTCAATAATAACACCTGAAAATTTTGGCCATCAAGTAGATATTTAGGCCAAATCTAAAGCATTGAAAATTTCACCTGGATTCTCATCCTAATGAACTCCCAGACCAGCTTGAAGATCCTTCTTCTAGTATCTTCTGATTTTGACTTTCATTAGGATGTTATTGAGGAATATAACAACATCCTTTACTCTATCATCACTTTTTATATCAGTGCATCATGTTGTAGAACTGAATTGTATTACTATACTACATTAGAGATCTAGATTGCTTTGTTGACATGGATACAGTCCTCTCTATCTATAACAAAGTCACAAAGAACTATTATAAATTATTACTATTAGGGAATTATCATTGGAATACATAACCAAAAGCACTGAGCTTCTAGTGATCAATCATCAATTTGCTATATTATTCCCACTTTTTTCATCGTTACCCCTCATACTCCATGAGGATTGTATGTGTGGCTTTTATTAAACATTATAGGGATTTACAAGATGATAGCTTTATGAGAATTGATTACTTGGAGATGGTAATCCCATTAGGTTGCTTCGATATTTTGGATTGGATGATATCATTTTATCTCTTTGGGCTCAGTGGTAATGGCTTATCCATTGGTTCTCTATTCAGGGTGGCATATCTATGGTTGATGGATCAGTATGTTATTGGATATTTGGTTATGGTGCTTAAACTTTGATTAATGTGACTATTCTTAGCATCATGGTTTTGTTATTGGTATGTTTCTTATTATGTTTAGAGAATAATACACATATGCTTGTGTATGATGGATCTAATTCCATAAGGTGTTGGCTATGGTGGTGATGATAAATCATTGGTTGATTGGTTAGGAGGGTATAATTCACATTTTCCCACTCTCTTATGTTGTTAATCATCACTTAGAACTTGGTGAGACCTAGGTGGGGTGAGACTTGAGTTTGTTTGTTGAGGTTCCCTAGAACTTATTGATATATTTCCTATGGCCATCACATGTTGACAAGGATGAGATCACATTTGAGGAAAGTGTTTGGCACATTCTCCTTTGTTCTCTTGATTTATTATTAGGGTTGTATTGGCACATGTGGAAATAAAATTTTATTATTTTGGTTGAAGGAAATCCCTTTTTATACCATGGTGGACACATACTTTACAAGTTGTACTATATCTTTCATGCCCTATACTTTGAATTTCATCTTTTCTTATTTTGTGAAGAGGAACTCAGTATTGATGGTAATAACTAGGAATTGAAGAAAGAGGAGAACAATAACACTCAAATGACAAATGTAGAAAGAGAGGGAGAAGAGAACTGGTATAGTGATACCCTTAAGGCCAATATCATGCATGAGATCTAGATCGATGGTCAAGTCTTTAGAGTTGGCGAATTCATCTGCAATGCCTTGGAAACATGATGTTAATGTTTTGAAGTGATATGAAACAATATTTCATGTGTAAATTGTAGTCTGACTAATATTAAGATCGAAACTCATATTGTAATACTTGACATTTCACAAAATATAAGAAAAGATAGATCAATGCCTTCAAAATCAGCCTCTTCGAGGCGGAAACCTCCTTTACATCAAACAAATGAACAATTCTTGTATGATACAAATGAAAATACCTCCTTTCAATATATAGGAGTCTAAGTAGTCCCAATATAATCAGAATGTACATAACAATGATATTGTAGGGACACAACAATAACAATAGTGGGCTTCTATGGGGCACAATAATAACAACATTGGGACTACATGGGCAGAAAAATACAATAAGGGGATTCCACTAATAACAATAAGGGGCTACACTAGTAGTATAGGGACCTGACATGCCCCTCTCCCTCAAAAAGTGTTGCCCTCAACACTTGAGTAGTTTTGGATGCTTTTGTATAAAATTCTCATCCTGCCATGTGAAATCTTCAATGGGTAAGTTGTTCCACTCGATGAGATACTCTGAAATTGATCCATTTCATAGTTGTCAGGTTTGGGTTTTGGTGACTACATCAGGTTCCAATATGATTTTTCCTTCCTCATCAAGTTCTGACAATATTGTTTGAACTGGGAGCTTGTCACCTATAACATTCTTTAAGCATGAAACATGGAGAGTTGGGGGCACTCGTGAAGATGCATGAAGCTCCAATCTGTATTCCATAGTACCAATATTTTTCAACACCTTGTAAGGACCATAGTACTTTGGTGATAATTTATTATCCTTATTATCTTGCTTGAGGGACATTTGTTTTTATGGTTGTAGCCGTAGAAATACCCAGTCACTTACATCAAAACTTCTTTCACTCCGATGTTGATCTGCCTTTTTTTTCATTCTATTCTGTGGCAAAGTGAGGTTATCCTTTAAGAGTTGGAGAACTTGTTGTTTTTTCAGCGTCTACCTTAACACCTTCATGAGATACAATATGAACCAAGTATTCCACCTCTTGTACTCCAAAGAAAGATTCTGAGGGTTTTTCATATAATTGTTTCTCCTCCAATAGTCTAAGCACTCTATCAACATATTCAACATGATCCTTCCAAGACTTGCTACATATTAGTATATCATCAAAAAATAATAACACAAATTTTCTAAGGAAGGGTTTGAAAATGGAATTCATCAAACCTTGAAATGTAGAAGGTGCATTGGTAAGGCCAAAAGGACATGACCAAAAATTCATAATGACCCTCATGAGTTCTAAATGTTGTTTTTGGAATGTATTCAGTATTCATTCTAGTTTGATGATATCTTGCATGAAGGTCCAACTTGCTGAAGTAAATTTCTCCATGAAATTCATCCAATAAATCGTAAATGAGAGGAATGGGAAATTTATCTTTAATAGTGAGCTTGTTGAGCTCCCTATAATCCAAACACATCCACCATGATCCATCCTTATTGTGCACCAATACTACTGGAGGAGAGAAAGAACTTTGACTAGGTTGAATTATACCAACCTCTAGCATTTCTATAACCATCAATTCAATTTCACTCTTTTTTAAATACAAATATCTGTAAGGCCTTATGTTTGGAGGAACACTTCCAATAAAATGAATAGCATGATCATGATCATGAATAGGTGGGAGGCCTTTGGGAGTCTCAAATACCTTGGAATGATTGTCCAAGAACTTTTGGAGATCTGGAGAAATAGACAATTTTGACGTGGGAAGCTCTAGAAAACATAATTGTGCAATTACGCCATGTTGTTCTTTATTTAGAAGCTTTCTCATGCTGTTAGAGCTGATTATCTTTCCCAGTTTCCCTACGATACCCCTTAATTCAACTTCCTTTCCTTCTAAAAAAAATTTCTAGAAGAGTTCTTGAAAATTAAAAGTTATCATACCCAAAGTTTGTAGCCATTGGACTCCTAGTACAGCATCAGCACCACCCGTTGGAATGGAAAACATTGGACTATTCAGAACATATTATCCCATGGATATCTTGATATTATGGCACTTTCTAGAGAAATTTATGGTTCTTCCATTTGCAACCATCACTTGACACTATGGTGCTAGATATAGGAAGAAATTCAATTCCTTCACTATCTTACAATGAATAAAATTATGGGTATTGTCTGAAATAATCAACATTATTACCTTTTTCTTCTTGATATGTCCTTCTATCTTGATAGTTTGAGGAGTGGTTATTCCGGCCAATGCATTACAAGATGTGGTCGGATTCATTTCTTCTTTCTCTAGGCTTTGCTCCTAGAGTGTATCCTCTTATTTTGATGTTTCTTTTTCCTTTTCTTCTTCCTCTTCACAATCTACGTAAAATAATTTCTTCTCAGCACACTTATGACCTTTAGTGTATTTTTTATCACAACTATAACAAATACCTTTTTCTCTTTTTTCTTCCAATTGTTGTGGTGTCAACCTTGTAGGTTGTGGAAGGCTAGGGGAAACAACACTTCCATATTTATAGTTGTGATTGGTAGGCTTCCTTGTTTCCATAATTTTTCTTTCAAATTTTCTTGCCAACCTGAATGCCTTCTCCAATGAATCAGGTTCCTAAATGTGAAACTCATGTTGGATGTTATCATTTAATGTTCCTATGAGCACATCAATCATATGCTCCTTTGTAATATCTTTTACCCTTATATTCAATTTTTGGAAGTCCTTAATGTGCTTCACCATTGAACCTTTTTGTTTGAGATTTATCAACTCGCCAAAAAAAGTGTTACTTTTTGTATCCTCATAATGTGCTATCATTTCCTACGTAAAAATTTCCCAAGTGACAATTTGTTTACGAGAGCAAAGTCATCGATACCATACAAACTAATTGGTTTCCAAATATAAAGTTGCAATGCATAACTTTTGTGTGTTTTCACATTATGGAGATCGAAATATTGCTCCATCTATAGTAACCATGTTATGGGATCCTTGCCATCAAACTTCCTCATATCGATATTTGGAACGTGGGTGGTCTTTATTTCAATGTTAGAGTCTATGAAATCATGATTAACATTTCTTTTTTTCTCATCAGGAGTTTTCTCTACTACCTTTTCGCCATTAGGACGTCTTTCTTGTAGCAACCTTGTCAAACCTTCCTTCATACCTTCCACATATTTCTTCAAATCTTACATATTTTCATTCTTCAAATCATGATTAACATTTCTTTTATTCTCATTATGTGTTTTCTCTACTACCTTTTTGCCATTAGGAAGCCTTTCTTATAGTAACCTTTTCAAACCTTCCTTCCAACCTTTCATGTCTTTCTTACAATACTCAATGTTGTCTTTCATACCATCCATCTTATCTTCCATGGCTTTCTTTAAACCATCCATCCCAGCTTCTGTTACTTTTTGTGAGTGAAATTTGTTGCACTTGGTCTCGTAATTTTGATATATCATGTTGCATTTCTTCCTCTTCTTCATGAATAATGCTAACGCTTTCAGGTTGCTTACTAGGTGTTTCCATTTATTTATTCAGGGCATAGATTAATGATAATTATGCTTCACTATGCCTTTGAATTCCTTCAAAACAAACTATCGCAAAATTAAAAAAAAACTACACACCTTTTGTCACTTTGTAGGAGCTGAATATTAAATCTACTGTATCTATGAAATGTCGGATCTCCATGGTATGAAATTATGAAATGTGGTAGCCCTGTGAGTCCTCTTTCCAACTCCACCAGTTTGATCGAAATTGGATTCTCCAAGAAAATGTTATGGCCAATCTCCCAAGATGGCTTGATTATACACTTTTTCAGTAGAGCGAACTTGTACGAAGTGCCGCATGTCACTGTTCCAACCTTTAGACCTAAAAAGGATTCAAAGAAAACTACAGTTTGTCCTCTTTCTGTAACTACTTATGAAATTTTAATCTGATACTCAGAGAGAAATTTATAACGATTTTCCCAAGGTCACCTGTTTTGTATGTAATTCGGGAACCTACAAAATCCCTAACTTCCTTGGAACGTATCTTTGAAAATATAATGAGACAACATCTAAAATCAAGACCTCAACTTAACCACAATTTCAAATCAAATGGGCTTTAACTTAAGAGTCTTAACCTTCATAGAACACAAATTACAGTGAACATGCCATGATGGCCTATTTGTGATGGAATTCTGGAGCTTGTAAAAACCCTAACTTCCTTAGATCATATCTCTGAAAATATAGAGAGACAAGATCACAAATTCGGACCTACAGTTGAGAACCTTTCAGCTCAAATGGGTTTTTTTTATAGCATATGAAACTTTGTAGAGAAAAATTTATAGCGAACATTCCACAATGGCCTGTTTGGAGTAGCTAAACACTAGAATCCAAAGCTCTGATACCAAATGTTATGGAATCAACTCACAAAATAGAGGAAAATATAGATCAACGCCTTCAAAATCAGCCCCTTTAAGGGGGAAACCTCCTTTACATCACATAAATGAATAATTCTTGGATGATACAAATGAAAATACCTCATTTCTATATATAGGAGTCTAAGTGGTCTCAATATAATTAGAGTATACATAACAATAATATTGTAGGGGCACAAAAATAACAATAATGGGCTTCTATGGGGCACAATAATAACAACATGGGGACTACATGGGCACAACAATATAATAAGGGGGTTGTACTAATAACAATAAGGGGCTACACTAGTAGTATAGGAACCTGACAAAGTTGGTGAATTTATCTGCAATGCCTTGGCAACACAATGTTAATGTTTTCAAGTGATATGAAACAATATTTCATGTGTAAATTGTAGTCCAACTACTAATAAGTTCAAAACTCATATTTTAATACTTGACATTTCATGTAATATAATTTATGTACTTGAAAATATTTAGTTGTACTTGATATTATTTATTATTGTGATTAACATATGTAGCTTTGTGTTTTCATATTACATGAACATGCACAATGTATGGAATTTTTTTAATTTAGTTGCAAAATAATAATAATTAATTTATGTTGATTAATAATGAAAACATAAAATCAATCTAATACTACTAAATTAGTCATCTATATTGATTAAATATGAACACAAATAAAATGAATATACAACGAGTAAATTAGTTCTTGATAATAATTAATAATGAAAGTAAATGAAATGAATATAAACCACTAAACTAGTTGTTTATATAATGAATATGAAACTACTAAAAAAAGATAAATGACTATTATAAACGATAAATTTGTGATTACAAAAAGAAACTAAGTTTTGCATATATATGACTATTAGTAGCTAATTTACAGTATCTTATAACATGATCAAAATTTGATCAGATTTCTTTGTTCATTAATTGGCTTCAAACAATGACAAAAATTTGCATATATATGACTATTAATAGCTAATTTACAGTGTCCTATAATGCGACCAACATTTCAGTCATATTTGTTTGGTCATTATTTGGTTTTATTAGTGATCATATAGTAGTATATTTTGTTTTGTATTTGGTCGTTAATTGTGGCAATTAATGACTAAATTAACGATCTAATTTATGGCTAAATATACTACTAGGCATAAATTTGAGATAACCAATTAATGACTAAGTTAAATGCAACTAAAATTTGGTCACATTATAAGATACTCTAAATTAGCCACTATTATTCACCGACTAAAAAATTGGTTGTTTATATGAACATTTGTCATTTTTTTAGTAAATAATTGACCATTTTGTACTAGTGAATGAATCAACAAAAGCCAATGTTCTACAATGGTCAGAACCAAACCCTATAGGAAGGAAGGCCTAAATAAGATTAAATGGGAGTGGACATAGACAATCAAGAAATTCCCAAATAAACTCTTCTAGATGACAACTACACAACCAAACACAACACCACCAATTGTGATGCAAACAATAAAAAACAAGAGAAATCATTCAAACGCAAGTGATAAAGGGCAAAGAAAGACAACGAAGATGTAGAATCAAAATGAAACATAGATTCAACCAATCACTTTAAGTAGCCAAACAACTTAGAAAACAAGAGATCCCAAGATGAGGACACTAGCCTCAACGAAAACATAAAAACCCTCAAAGAAGACCATGAAGGACACAAGCAACGGAATCCCTCAAACAAACCAAGCAATGTAGCTTCAAACCAGAGATTTAGTAGTAGGTAGTAGAAATAGTAATAACATATCCAAAATAGCACAAAATACCAAAGAGAAGATGAAAGGTTGAAATCGAAGGTGCAACAAGAAAACCTTCCAAAAGTATACATTCAAATACAATCAGATCAATCAAAGATAACCATATCTAGAAGAGAACTAGACACGAGGAAGGAGGATAAAATATATCATATTTGAGGAAAAAAGTTTCAGAGGGAGATTTTAAGTTTTTAGGGTTATAGACTCAAACACAAAGATGAGCCAGTCTTAGTGCAGTTACAACTGCATGTACAACACAAGGTAACAACTATTAGAAAGACACAACCACATTTAAATAGTTCAGTGCCTGCAGTTGGGAAGAAAATTTAAAAATTTGACTAGCTTACTTGAATCGGCCACAAAATCCTGATACAAAGTCTGTTTTCAGTGTTTTCTTTTGGACAAATTTTGAGAGGAATCCAGATATTTGGCCAGTTCAATCAATTTTTGTACATAAAAATCCAGAGTTTGATTTTAAATTCACGATATTTTATTATCTTGTATAAAAAATAAAAATAAAAACTCCATATCTATGAATAGATCAGATATGAAGCAAGTAAAACCAATGGATATAAAAAAATAAATCCAAACAACCATAAAGAACTCAATGGAAACAAGATAAAAGAAAAACACAAATGAGAAGGGGATATGTAAGGACAACCAAGGAAAACTCTCATTGAAAGCACCAGTTTTGTTACTGTAAATTCTACATGCAAGGAGTTATTGCTCCAAAACCTCATTCCCAATTGAGATCACCAGACAAAAAAATGAATGGCTAAGACAATCCAATAAAAACTCCCAAACCATGTGGTCATGCATGCAACTTCTACGCAATTTATAATGCTATAAAAGGTGAGCGAGTACCTTGCCTCCTTGTGGGTCGGTGAAGGGTTTTGGGACTATTGCAGAATCCTTATTCTCTAATCAAGAAATCATTTTTATCCACTTACGATATAAATCTTGTAAACAAACACAAATAAATGAAGACAGAAAGTGATCTTCCACAAAAGATTGTTAGCTCAAGACGTCCAGAAATTGCGCATACAAATTACTACAAATACTGATATAAGGGGAAGGAACATAGATTTCATTAACCATATAAATAAAATTACATAAATATACCTCAATATCTATTTCTCCTCTCCTCATCCTAGTAGATTCTCCCCACTATAATGAAGAAGGAATCACAACAACATGAATCCCTCAAATATGAATCACAAAGGCAGCATAGACTCTCTAAATCTCACTCTCCAAAACTCTAGGTATCCAAAACTAGCCTTTCCCTTTAAGATGGCCTAGTATAAATAGGAAGAAGAGGACTCCTAGGAGGATGAATGTAGATGCTTAGGACAAAGAGAAGTTAGAGAAACTTCTCAATAATGAGTCTCAACCATTTCAAATAGATGGGATAAGGTGATGAGTGAAACTAAGCTCCTAGGAAGAACAAGTCTCTGGAACAAGTCCCTCAACTGCATGCATAAAACAACAAGATCTCAACTATAATTGCATCCACACGGTGTCCTACGTGCATTTGGAAGTTCCAATCGCGGGCACAAGCTAGTATCGATGAAGTTGTGGGAAAAACTAGGAAAAAGAATGGCTAAGGCATAAACAAGGGTCAATCAACATAATGACTCATATGTACTAACCATAGGGAGAAAAATAGGTTGATAACAAAATCAATCATTGACTTATCACGAGGATTGTCATATTGGCATGATTGAATCTAGAAGTTGAATTCTTTGGAATTCTTCATGAGAATATGCTAATTTATATTTTTAGATTGCAGAGGCTGTGGGGTTGTAGTACTCTATATGGGTTGAGCAGCCACATATCCTTGATCAAGAAATTTATCAGTAAGAACTCTCAATTGTGAGGAAGTAAGATCAAGAAGTGGAGCCATAGGATGATGTCCTCTAAACGAAACTACTTGAGCTTCCCATGCCTAACATATCTAAGATAAAAGTGGATCTTCATCAGTAAAATGGATAAAAACTCTACAACAACCACAAGGTTTATTAGTTCCAAGAGCCTTGTTATGCTTGGGTTGTCTGCCTTGTTACTGGGTTGAGACATTAGACAGATCACCCTTAGGGACAGTAGGTTGTTGAACTTAATTTCCTTGGTTATCTTTAGGTTTCCCATTCTGGTTTCCCTTCCCCTTATTCCATCTCTTGGGGTTAGGGGGATTGGTAGTACTCTGTTGAGCATACACTTGATTTTGTGGAGATTGTTATTTTTGTGGAAAAGGAGGGGGAGGCATGGAAGGTTGAGGTGCTAGTGCTGGTGGACCTAGAGCATTAGGTGGTGCATAAGGATAGTAAGGATTCATGAGAACATTTTGATAACTTGGTTGAGAAACAACTAGCCCTAGCACTGACTGATGCGTATGGGGAAATGTATATGATGTGCTTGTACCTTGGTATGAGTTGACACACGAAGGATCGGGAGGGGGATAGGTGTAAGCAGAACATGTCCCCCTTGGGGTTGACCATAAATCATAGGAGGTTGAGGATATAGTGATGGTTTAGGGTGGATAGAGATCGAAAGACACTGTTAGTAGCATGAGATTCCCCTAGTGCAGAAACAACACTAGGCTGAGGCAAATCACAGAGGATAATATAAACATATCACGATTGTGCATAGATCATATCATATTTCAAGGATGTCTGGAGATATTCTTCCTCAGTATATGGAAAATTATATGTGACATATTTACCTATAGTGGCCAAGAGGTTTTTCAAAAATTAATCCATACACACATAGTCTTGAAACTCATGGGCTTTACAAATGCTCCTCCATCTATGGAATTATTGTACATGGTTAGAAAGGTGGGTGGTAGAAGTTTAAAAAAAGGAGGTAAATAGTTTGGTACGAGTGTCATATCGAAGAGGTATTTAGATATATGAAAGAAAATAATTGCAGAGAGTTAGAAAGGTTGAATGAGAGGCATGCAGTTGGTCCACATACCATTTGATAATATCTCCAGTTAGGGTGTGTTAGAAGAGATGAATACGAATGGAATCTTCAATAATTGAATTTGATGAACACCACATGTGGAAAGAGTGAACATGATTGGTGGGGTCTTCTCTAGGATTACTTTCAAACTTGGGGATGTCATAAGGAAGCTTGGTGAGCATTGGAGGTCAATTGTGGTTGTGGAGAAGAGGATCGTTGATGAGCTGACTTAAATTAGGGAGGCTCACACCAACGACATATGGAAGAAAGGGTGGATTGGTGGCCATAGATGAAGAGGTCCCACCTATGGGGTTACCTTAATTAAGACCTTGGTTACCACTTGGGTTTCCACCACCCACATTGGTGCTTGACATGGTGGTGGTGCAGAGTTGGGAAGATGTAGAATCCGAGGAAGAACTAGAAGAATCAAAAGACCTATAGTCAGTATGTGGACTCAATGGAGGACAAGGAGGATGGATATTAACTCAACAACTAGGAGTAAGAGAATGTACTAAAAGAAACTGGGGGTGAAGGCCATGAAGTCTCTGCGATAAGCCTTTAGGTGTCACAATGGTCTGAAGACAAAGATGAATTCCAAGAAGAAATGGCAATAAGAAATTTCAGTTTAATTTTTCCTTGAATTAAATTGTGAATTAAATTCAAATTCTATTCTCATAACAATGTAAAATAGTCAAATTAAGTTTATTAAACTTACTTAACTTAGGAAATTCGAGTTGGAAGTCTTTTGGAAGACATGTATATGTTCTCCCTACTTTGTAGGAGTCTGGTGTGAGTTAATTGTGAGTTGTGAAATTGAAGACTCAGTTTCATGAGATGGTTTAGTTAAATTAGCTCTCAAACTTATTGAGAGAACCAATATTGAGTTAATAGTCCATGGTGACACTAATGAACTCCACCAATGCTACTCTAGTTAACTAAATATTTACTCATCAGAAACTCATGCATGCCGATTCTGAGAAAGACCCAGTTCAGACTAGAGTTCAAGGAGATTGTACTATTTGTTTTATATTTTTCTGAGTTGTACTGGTAGTGCATGCACTCAGGAACTGATCCTTAAGGGATTGCGCTATTTTTAGAGGCTTTCTTTCCCTTTAGGTACAAGTTATCCTTCATAGGAATTACACATTGGAATAGAGAGGTAGAGAGCTTGTGAAGAGGCTAAGCTTTTTCCTTGATCTTGCTTATGAGTTGGAAATTGAATTTGTTGGGTGTTTGAATTGTTCTAGAGAGAAAAAGCATTGTAATTTCATCTTGATTTTTTGGATTAATACAAAACATATAGTGGGGTTTTGAGTTGTGGCTTTCCCTAGATATTTGTTGTGTTATATGCCTTTGATTCTATTCCTCTATTGATTATTAGTTTCTCGATATTTGTGGGCTTACTCTGTAAAGAGTAGAAGTAGATTCTTGTCTCTTTCTTTAGCAAATTGCACTAGCTTATGAATCTACAAGATTTTCTACATGGTACTAGAGAAAGATTGGTTTTTTGGCCAAGATTTTGTAGAGAATATATGAGAATTTCTGTGGAAAGTGTTCAGAACCAAATTACATATCTGGAATCCTTGGGAAACTATACCCAAATTCAAAAAACAAATCAGCCAAATTGGAGTTCGGATGAGGGAGATATCGCTGATTTAAAATCATCTCTCTAGAGGAGATTTCGAAGTTTTGAGTTTCTGGGTTACAGGTGAAAGTCCAATTTTTATACATACTTCAGGATTGGCAAATGGCATTCCATGGGTTGACGCTTGAGTATGCCGTGGAAGGAAGATCAAATTTTATAGCCTGGAGGGGCAGGATGGAGGTTGTGTTAGAAGATAATGGCTTTAAGGAATTCATTGATCAAGAAGTCCCCAAGCCAGCAGCTATGGATGTATAGAACTTGGTCGAGCGGAAGAAGTGTGTGGCAAAGGAAAGACAGATAATCCTTGAGGTATTTTGTGATCATATCATTTCGAGTATACATCGAAAAGAAACCCCACATGATATGTGGAAAACATTAACTGACTTGTATCAGAATAGCAGTGATCAAAGGAAATCTGCACTGAAGGATAAACTTCGTAAACTCAAGATGGATAAAGGCGAGATGATTCCAAAGTACTTGTCGAAGTTCACTCAATGTCACGATGAACTTGGAAGTGTTGTAATCATTGTTTCCAAGGAGGATATGATGAGCCTTCCTCTTCTTGGAATCCCAAAGAGCTGGCATAGTTATCACAACTCTGTCAATGGTCGGGAGAAGTTGCCAAATTGGGAATGACTATCGTTGGATTTGATGTAGGATGAGATTAGGAGGAACACCAGGGATGGTTCTTCATCAAAGACTGGTGATGAAGAGAATTTTTCCTTAGCGATTAAGGTGAGGAAGGGGAAAGGTAAATTTTTTCATTCCAAACCAGATTCTTATCATGGAGGTAAGAAGAAGGACATGACGAAAGTTAAATGCTTTCATTGTCACAAGATAGGTCACTTTGCTACAAATTTTCCATTGAAGAAGTCAAAGGAGAAGTCCTCAGGAGGAGCGGCAGGTGAGGCTTTGGCCTCCCAATTTGAATAGGAATTTTCTCTCATTGCATGCATGGTGTCTTCAATGATGGGAAGTCTCTAGTACTGAGACAGTGGAGCTTCATTCCACATGACTAGCGACAAAGAGTTATTCAATGAACTAGAGACGAAATATCTCAAGATCCATATCAAGATGCGTGATGACGGTAAGTATAGTGTTACTGATGTCGTCATTATTACTTTTAATAGGGAGCATGTGGCTCCACTCACCTTCAAGAATGTTATGGATGTAACCGGACTGACGAAGAACTTGGTATCCATTGCATTGCTTTAGGATAGAGGCTATGATGTGATCTTTTTGAAAGGAAAGTTGTTCCCTCGACACATAGCCACGAGTCAAGTAAAGAAGATATGGATTCAAGTTCAGAATATCTATAAGATAGAGGTAGAGGATTGTGTTGCTTTGTGTTTAAAAGTGGAAAATATATTGAGCTGAGATGTCGACGAGTTCTAGCACAGGTGATTGGGCCACTTGCATCATGGTGCTTTGAAGATATTGAAGCAAATCTCTACTGGTCATCCCAACTTTATGTTTGAACAAGTTGATACATGCAAGGGTTGTACTTTGGTAAAATACACCAAGCCTTCCTTTGGAGATAGAGATAGTCGAGCAGAGTCTATTCTGGAGAGAGTCCATTTAGATGTGTTTGGACCATTCTTGATAGAATCCATGGCCAAACATACGTATTATGTTATATTTCTTGATGACTACTCTTGTAAATCTTGGGTATTTTTTATGTAGAAAAAGGATCAAAATTTCACAAAGTTTTGTGAGTTGAAAGCATTAGTAGAGAAAGAGTATGGTAAGAAGGTTAAATCTCTATAAAGTGATGACGGTGGTGAGTATGTGTCCAATGAGTTTAATAACTTCTGTGTAGTGGAAGGGATTAAACGAGAGTTGACAACACCCCATAACCCTGAACAGAATGGGGTTGCCAAGAGGAAGAACAAGATCATAGTAGGTGTAGTCGGGGCGATGTTGCATGTTCAGGGCATAACACTACACTTTTGGGCTGAGGCCTACAACATAGTGATTTATGTTCAAAACCATAGCCCACATCAGATACTTGAGATGAAGACACTAGATGAGGCTTATTCCGGTAAGAGGCTAGATGTTGGTCACTTCAGGATTTTTGGGTCATCGGTTTTTTTCCATGTGACCAAAGATGCGCGGAAGAAGCTTGAGCCAACAACAAAGTTGGGTATATTTGTGGGGTACACTAATACACCACACAACTATCCAGTGTACATGCCGACTAGTCAGATGACAGTAATTCGTAGGGATACCAAATTCGATGAGGAGAAGTTCAAGCGAGTACCCCTTGAGAGGGAGCTTGAGCTACATGCGAATGAGGAGCTTTTAGCTCCTAAGGTTGACGGGTCCCAGATTGATGTGGAGAAGCCACATGCAGAGGTTCATAGAGTGGATAAATCCACTCAGGAAGAGTATTCGAGAGAGGCAAGAAAGCACACTAGAGAGGCTAATAGATTGTTGGATGATTCACGGGAGAATGTGGGATCACCCTCTTCTCAGCGCAGATAGAGGAGGTCATTAGAGAGGTAGACTAGATACATGACACTTATGGGTGCATGTGTTGTGACAGATCTATCTTTCTCTTAGGAATCAGTGTAGAAGTCAGTTTGGGTTGATGCGATGGTGGAGGCGTATGACACCATAGTGAGAAACAGTGTTTGGGATGTGGTCCCGGGACTAGAGGACAAGTCAATTGTGAGTTCTCATTGGCTTTACAAGGTAAGGGAAGCTACAAATGGTAGTTTGGAGAAGCATAAGGATAGATTTGTGGCCTATGGCTTTTCACAGGTAGAGGGGATTGACTATGATGAGACCTTTGATCCTGTTGCAAGGTACTCGTCAATCAAATCTATTTTCACACTATCAGCACAGATGGGTTGGAAGATTCATCAAATGGATGTCAAGATTCCCTTCCTCAATGGTATGATTGAGGAAGAGGTGTACATAGAGCATCCCAAAGTTTTTGAAACCTTGGACCATGAGTCACATGTGTGCTAACTCAAGAGAGCATTGTATGGGTTGAAGAAAGCACCCCATGCTTGGTACACCCGAATAGATAGCTACTTGGGATGCAAACATGTATCACATAGTGCTGGAATGTAATTTTTTGATAATTTTACTTTATGTAGATGATCTCATACTGATAGGTGATGAGAAGCTCATAAAATATTGCAAGGAGGACCTTGCAAGAGAATTTCAGATGAAGGACACGGGGCTCATGCATTATTTTGTTGGCATGGAGGTATGACAGGGAGATGGGGAGTTGTTTGTATCTCAGGGAAAATATGCCAACGAGATACTCAGGAGATTCTCCATGGAGAGCAGTAAACCCATCGAGACTCCTCTAGCTGGTAACTAGAGGAAGGATGATGCCACCTCAGGGGAAGTTGTGGAAGCTATTGTTTACAGGCATCTTGTAGGTTCACTCATGTACTTCGTGAATACACGACCGTATATGTGCTATGTAGTTAACCATATTAGTCAAGTGATTGTTAGGCCTACCAAGTTGTATTGGAAGGTGGAAAAGCATGTATTGAGATACCCCAGAGGCACTACTCAGTTTGCGTTATTGTATAGATGGACAGAGGGAGTGAAGATTCAAGGCTTCACTAATGCAAATTAGGTACAGAGTCAATCTCACAGGAAGAGCACATCAGGAGGGATATTTAGTATTGGGTCAGTGGTAGTTTCTTGGTACAACAAGAAACAAAGATTAGTTGCACTCAGTTCAGCAGAGGCAGAGCATATGGCTGCAAGTCAGGAAGCATGTGAGGCTATTTGGATGAGGAAGATCCTGGTTGGTTTGTTTGGTTAGAAGATGGATCCGACGGTGATTTATTGTGATAATCAGAGTTGTATCAAACTCTCTGAAAATCCATTTTTTCATGATCGGTCCAAGCATATTGATATCCGGTATCATCATCTCACATATTGTGTGTTGAGGCGAATCATGTTGTTAGATTACATTCCCATGGAGGAGCAAGATGTTGACATCTTGACAAAGGCATTGTCAAGATGAAAATTCAAGTTTCACAGAGACAGGATCGAGGTAGTTGATATTTAATTTCTTTTTGAGAGAGAGTGTTGAGAAATGGAAACAAGAAATTCTTGGTTAATTTGTCCTTGAATTAAGTTGTGAATTAAATTCAAATTCTATTCTCATAGAAACTTAAAATAGTTCAATTAAGTTTATTAAAATTACTTAACTTAGGAAATTCTAGTTGGAATTCTTTTGGAAGTCATGTATATTCTCTCCGTACTTTGTAGGAGTCCAGTGTGAGTTAATTATGAGTTGTAAAATAGAAGACTCATTTTCCTGAGTCAGTTCAGTTAAATTAGTTCTCAAACTCATTGATAGAACTAATAGTAAGTTCACAGTCAATGGTGACACTAATGAGCTCCACGAGTGCTACTCTAGTTAACTGAATATTTACTCATCAAAAACTCATGCATGTCGATTATGAGAAAGACCGAGTTGAGACAAGAGTGTCGGGGTAGTGTACTATTTGTTTTTTAGTTTTCTAAGTTGCACTGATAGTGCATGCAATAAAGAATTGATCCTTAAGGGATTGCACTATTTTTAGAGGCTTTATTTCCCTTTAAACACATGTTATCCTTCATAGGATTTACACATTGGAATAAATACTTGGAGAGCTGGTGAATAGACTAAGCTTAGGCTTGAGATTTCTTATGAGTTGGAGATTGAATTTTTTGAGTGTTGGGATTGTTCTAGAGAAAAAAGCATTAGAATCTCATCTTGATTTTCTGGATTAATACAAGACATATAGTGGGGTTTTGAGCTGTGTATTTCCCTAGATATTTATTGTGTTATGTGCCTTTGATTCTCTTCCTCTACTGATTATTTTTTGCTCGATGTTTATGGGATTCCATTGTAAAGAGTAGAAGTAGATTCTTGTCTCTTGCTTTAGCAAATTGCATTAGATTGTGAATCTAAAATATTTTCTACTATCAAAGTGGTGTCAAGAAAAATATGAATCAATAGGATAATGGGTGATGATAGGAGAGAAGTATAGAAAACAACAGGAAAAAACCTACTGCAGCGGTGCCAAGTGTAAAATAACTATAATGATATGCTACTATAATTCAAGAAAACATGTCTTATTAAAGAAAAACTCACCTCTAGCCTAAATGTGATCTAAATCCTCAAATAAGTCCTAGTTTTACTATTTTTGATGGCCTTCCAAGAGACTTCTTACTTGAAAGAATATGATCCACACAAGTAGAGTTGTATAGAGAAATGTGGGGTAGAGGACCAACTTATTTCCCATAGGCAGTCCTATAGGGTGTTTTCCTAAGATTGGCCACTAAAGTTTACTTTGTCCCATAATGACAGTCGAGTCTTGAGCTTCTTGGTGATAAGCCATAACACAAAATTCCCTACCATGAGCTAGGTAGCCTTAAGGTGAAATTCTCATGCCATGATCTAGCATATCCTCCTCTGAATTGGGTTTCTAACAGGCTCCAGTTTTGGACCATGGGATTGGTGAAGGATTTTAGGATCTGTAATATGTCAACTTTCTATGTGTCAATGTAAGTGATCAACAGGTGTTATTGGAAGTGTATCCCACTGAACCTACACCTAACTACAAAGGTTATTTTGGCCCTAGTGCCCAAGTAGGCTTAATCTATGTGAATTAAGTTATTAATGTGGATTGTTTTTAGTCTTGGCTTAGTGGTGATCATGAATCTCATGTTCTCTTAGGGTGTGTGTGTGTGTGAAAAATGGGTCAAGTGGATGAGTCTTAAGCATGTTTTGATGATGACAATGTTGCTGAAAATAAAGTGCCTAAACTATAAATATTACTGAAAATGAATAATAAAATAAACAACAAACTGAAGCACACAACCCCCCACCCAAGAAGGAAATCAAGAAGCAAGAAAAATTATGGAAAAAAGTAACTCAAAGACAAAAAAATGGCCGAAAGATCTATTTTCTAAGGGAATGGGATCTAAAGGAAAAAGTCTATTGAAAATTATGTAGAAATATAGCAAAAACCAGAGGTGAAAATGTTGGAAAAAGACAAGAAGGAAGCTGCAAAAGCAAGTATACACAAGGGGTTCATGAGGGGGAAAGGAAACATGATATTGAAGAAGGAATAAATTGTTGTAAAAGAATTTATAAAAGGACTACAAAAAATGGACAAAATACTGAAACAATAGTGGCTAAAATTGTTGCACACTAAACTCCTCAACTCAACACGTCTCTTCCTAAATGATGGAGGTGTACTCTAAACCCTAGGGGGATTTTTCCTTCCTTAATGATAAAATTACTTATTGGATCCAAGATAGAGGTGACACTTAGGAAATGACAGAAACCCTTCTCAGACACATGCAACGACCTCAGAAAAATCTCGAAAATATAAAAGATTTTCTTGAAATATTGGAGACTGAAGAAACTAACTTGGAAAGTGCGTCAAGCATAGTGTTTGGGTTGAAAACTGTGTTGCAAACAAAAAAGGACCAAAAAGTGATATTTGTTTCTATGCCTTTCACTCAGCAGATCTGACCCAGATTGTGTAGTCTGGTACTCTGCTAGTACCTGTGACATGCAGAAAGATACGAAACCTCAAAAGAAATAGAAAATTTTCCAGAAAATAGAAGATATCTAAAAACATAAATTGAGAGGAATAAAAAATCAAGACAAACACTTAAAATAGTTGAAACAATAGTCGTTAAGGTTCTAAATTACTACACCAGCAGGGTCACCATTTGTTGAAGAATAAGTAGCCAAAGATCCAGTGGAGTCACCATTTATTAGTGTAAAGTATTTCTACAAGTGAGTGAAAACACCTTACTTAATTTATAGGTGACTTGTAACCCTATTTACAAAATATGGCTTCTTCCATGCTTCAGGTCTATAATAAAACATGAGAGAAAACCTTGCAACAAAATAGATCATGCAAATAGAAACATATAAAAACATAAAATTAAAGTGTAATAGCGTAATGGAGGACTTGAATAAATGATAATTTTATTAATCAATACATTTGGTGAGGAGAAATTACAAAATGGGTCTACAATTCTCCCTCTGTGGGGTGGGTCCTTTTCTTGTCCTTGTGCTTCATCAACATGCTTCTCTCTCTCAATTTGCAATGGGCAGAAAAAATCAAAATAGGTGCTTGAACTCAAGTGAGAGCTCAAATTCTATGAGGTGATAATGTTGACAATGAAAATGGTCATGGTGAAGAATGGAGACAAAAACCTCTATTTATAACAAAATATTGATGTATATTGAGAATTAGAAAATAATAAAATATTATTGACTAAATCCAAATCTAGCCATTGTGGATATTTTATTGTATTTCCTGATAGTGAAAATATATTCAAAATCATCAAATATATTAATTTAGAAAGTGGTAGAAGCAATTAACAATTAAAAATGATTTATTAATCACTTTGTGAGAATTAAGAAAGAAAAAAATTATTAAATAACGGTTTAATAATTATCTCATAAGGAAAATAGGGAATAAATAAGGAATAATAAATAAATAATTATTTATTTAAATATTCCAAGGTGATTAAGTCAAAAGTGGTAAGAAATATTTAACAAATAATGATTTAATAATTATTTCTGGAGAATATTAAGTAAATAATTATTTGCATGGGTTTTTTTGGATTTTAATGAGAAATAATTTAGAAAAATTGTTTACTAAATTATTTCCTATCGTGAAAGTGGGTTTACCATGGTAAAACCTATCCTTCATGGTGTATTTCAATTACACTTGTAATAAATGGATAGGTGATCATTTTTTGGGTGATAATAGTGTGACCGAAATAGCATCATTATGGTTACATTTGTAGGACTGGTATTCAAAACTCATCATAACGACCATTTTCCTAGGTATTGTTGTGCTCAATGTTGAAATTATAGTAGAGATCAAAGCGTACATAAGTTATCCCCTTATTCCAATATTGTATGGTTTCTCCACTAAGTAAAAACATGGTGCATATTAGAACTAGACCAACTTCTAATTTCTTTGAAAATACATTAAATGACTACATTTTCAACTGAATCTGACACTCTTCATTTATACAATCTAATTTGTTGGAAAAACAACCATACTTGAGGGAGTGAGAGTTATTGAAAACTATGATACAATCTAGTGCTGATGGTATAGTGACAATTAGTAGATCCATTATGTTAATTTTCTAGTGTTCTATGCTTTTCACAATAACCTATAAGAATTCATCTTCAATTAGCAATCAATTTCCAATATAATTTCAATCCTTCAATAACAATAAGAAATTGTAGATAGAATAGTAAATAAAATGCATAATCAACAAAAACCAAGAACAATAGAGACACAGTAATTTTGTTAAAGACTAGGGAAAACCCGCACAAGGGGAAATCACTTTCCAAATTCTTCTTCTAATATATTGTAATTGAATGTTTCGTAGAGAGATATAATGTCCAAACACATAATCAATGAGTCAAAGGTCAAATCCTTTCCAAATTTAACTTCCAATATCCAATCAAATATGAGCCCCAAAAGTAAAATCTAGGAAAATGTCAAATCTACAATTTTTTGTCAAAGTCAAAAGATGTCAACTCTTCCATAACTAGTGAACACTCAATGGTCAAAAGTTCCCAAAAAACATTGGGCAGTGCCATAAATAACTTGGCCTCCTCAACTTGGTCAAACTCAGTCAAAACAAACTTCAAAGTAGCCTTCAATTCAACCAAAGTCAAAGGGTTGACCTTTGGAAACCCTAGCACAAAAACTTCCGTCAACGCTAATAAAAATGTAGAAAAGCTCGGTCAAAGTAGCAGCCAACTCAACCTTCCAAACAAATACAAAATAAAAAGTTAATGAAGGTAAAACCAAGTACAAACACCAAAAGTTAATGCTAGTCAAAGGCTTGAACAAAAAGTCAACACAGTTAATAAATTCTCTCTCTCTCCTCTTCGCACATGTGAGGTTGGACCTGCAATTTTTAGATGTAGTAAAAAAAATAGAAGATGAATGGATGAGTGTTGATATGCCTCCAAGTGATTTTACATGTGGTTTATTTATATGTGGTTAGAGAGGTTGAATTTCCTTGCCCAACTCAACTTGAAATTTTGTGCAGATGTGGGTTTCACATTAAAAATAATATTTTTCCTTTTGCAAATTAAATTCTTCCAAGGCATAGTATCATCTCTAAAGGGTGACAAGGGGTTCCCAAAGGAGGGAATTTCTTCGTTAGCTTCCAAATTTTAACACTCCCTCTCAGCTACGGAGGAGTTTCTAACTGCAACAAAAATCTCATCTCAAATGTCTCATCATCATCACCTTTCTATTATATCATATCTCATCTCTTCCTCTCATCTTTGATTATCTTTTCTCATATTCTAAACACTCTTGAATCTAAAGAAGAAGAATCATCATATGGGAGATAAATCTTCCACCCTATATCCAATCACACTAGGTAGGCTACTAAACTTGTCATGAGAGATAAGGATTAGACATCCTATTTCTTGTTGATCTTCCCACCTTGACCCTCAAGAATAAAGTGGTAGAATGCCTACATCCTTTAACTTGGGGAGGATACCCAACTTATCAGAGGTAAGGATAACACACTCCCAAGTCTCTCCTTGCCCTTTGGCCAGATGAGTGGAAATATTGATAAGCCCAACTTGTGGGTAGGATGCATAATGGGATATACTATGTCAATTCCCAAATAAATGATAGGGGAGGATACCCAACTTGTCATAAATGACAAGGATCACACATCCTATTGTGCAGAGTTCCCTCAACACTAGGAGATGTCTGGCTGAATTCCTCTCCTTGGGAGCTCAAATAGGGGGGAAGAGAATAACTTAGTGTTCTATATGAGTCATGATCCTTTCTTAAGAGAGTAACATCCATTAGTTGAATTTTCTCTCTAGCGACCAAGAAAATCCCTTTTGATAGATCCTTAGTAATAATATCAACTATCTACTTATCAATCAAAATTTTATAGATTCTTATGACTCCTCTCTACACCATATCTCAAATGTATTGATATCTAATCTCAATATGCTTGGACTTATTGTGGAACACAATATTCTCTTATAGTCAGATCCCACTTTTATTGTCGCAATAAATCATTTTCGTATCTAGAACCTGCTCAAATAGCTCTCCAAAGAGCTTCCTCAACCATACCACCTCATAGCTAGCCATGTTAGTAGCAATATAGTCAGCCTCAGCCTTGCTATGGGAAGAAAATAAAAATATTCTTGCTCATCAAAAATATCATCATAGATCCAAGGCTAAAAAAACCCCCTCATGTGCTCTTCCTATCCATAACATTTTGATCCCAGTCAACATCACAGTATCAATGTAGCCTCACATCTCTGGTAGTATATCACAGACCAATATTAATAGTCCCATGTAAGTATCTCAGCATATGTTTAGTACCTAATGTGCATGTAGAGGCTCGGTCATGAATTGAATTAGAGTGTTAAATATAAAACATATGTTCAAATGGGTGTTCAAGAGGAACATTAGTTCTCCAATCAACTGTCAATACTCCAAAAATTTTTATAGATTAGATCCCATAACTCCTCAACATAACTTGTTAAAGTTCATCTTCATCAACGTGGCCATGGACTTGCATTCCGCCATAACAAATATTTCCATAATTTTCACAACATATTTCCCTTGTGAAAGGAAAATCTCACCATTCCTCTACCACACCTCTAAACCCAAAAAGTAGTGCATCAATCAAAGGTGTTTCATCCTAAATTGAAAGGATATATCCCTCTTACACTCGAGAATCACATTCTCTCACCCTGACAAGAATAAGTCATCAACATATAATACAAAAATCAGGGGCATACGTTGGGCAACTTTGAAGTAGAGGTTCAGGTTGACATTGGTTATTATAAAACCAAGCTTCATCAGGTGTCTATTAATGTAGGAATAACAAGCCATAGGGGGATCTCTTCAATCCATACATTTTTGTCTTCATCCCGCACATATGAGTTTTCCTTTCCTACTCCTCAAATACCTTTGGTTTCTCGACATATACTTCTTCCTATATATTTCCATGAAGAAACACAATATTCACATCGATATGGTGGAGAGTCCATCCCTGGCTAGAAGCAATGGCAAAAATGAATCAAATAGTAGTATAGTAGGCAACTGGTGCAAATATATCATCATATCAATCTCCCACTTTATGGTAGAAACCTCTATCCACGAACCTCTCCTTATATTTCTCAATCTTCCATCTCCTCCATGCTTGATCATGTAGAACCATTTTGAATTAACAACCAAGTTTCCTTTGGGTCTGCGAGCAAGTTCCCATACATCATTCTACATTATACATTCATACTCTTTGGCCATGGCATCTTTCCATACCTTCTCTTTTGCTGCTCATTCAAAAGTGTGTTGTTTGACCTATATGAAATATGGAGGAGAGCAACTAGAAAGAGCATATACAAGAAATTATTTAGATTGAATAATAGTTACATTATTATCATAGCTTCATTTGCTTGACCACTTTTGAGGATGGTAGCCCTCTTCATGAGCAACAAGATATTATCTTCTTCTTCTATCGTAGAACCTATTGTCCTTGAAGATACAATTGTTATTGTGGGACTTACGAGCATTTCCATTTTCCATACAATGTTTGGAAAAGTTACCATACTTATGGAAACTGAAACATTGAACTTTTTCCTTTCTAAATCTGCTTCGAAATTATCTAGATGTTGGTGCCGACTTTATTGAATTATATGGCATTCCTCTTCCTTTCCTCTTCTTGTCTTTAGTAGTGAATGTAGAGGGTTATCCTTCTTTATGATTTTGAATACTCCCTTTGGAAATAATCCTAGTTTATTCTTGAGTGAAATTTCCAATGAGCTCATCAAATGTCGGAAAAATGACATTATTGCTAATAGTTGTAATAAATATTTCCCAAATAGGGGTAATACATCCAAGTGTAATTAGAACCAACTCTCTATCACAAGTGACTTGTGCGATAGACAACAATTGATCCTCAAGTTTGGATATCCTCATGAAGTATGACCACATAGTCTCTCCCTTTTTTATCTTAACATCCTTGAGTTTATTCTTCAAGGACAAAATGTGGCTCAAATTATTGACTTTGTACATCCCAACTAGGTTATCATACCTTTCCTAGGAATTTTAATTTGAAATATAGACAATCAAATCATCTCTTAATTAATCAATCGCCTATTCCACTTGGACCCCCACCACTGTCTCTTTTAGTTTTTCAGTTTCCTTAATTGTAGAAAAATTTACTATTTTGGGCACTTTTCTTAGGTCGTGAACTTTTGGAGCCGTTTTGAGGCCCTAAACAACGATTTTTTGGAAAATAGAGGCCAACATGGGTAAGACCCATGTTGGCCACTCGAAAGTTGTAGTCCCCAGATAGATATTTCCAACAAGGTATTTTGTGTTGGCATTATGACACAGGATTGGCACTATGACATAGGTGTTGTTCTTGATGGCAACTCACTCAAATGATAGATCATAGTTCTGGCTCTCAGAATCAAGGAAAAGGAGGTATACGGAGGTTCCCTTTGACTAAGCCGCGTATACACGCAGGATAGTCAATACAAAGGTGTGTATGTGTATACACGGACTTTCATGAAAGGAAAAGCATGTACATGTGGGAAAACTTGTTTTTAGTCCGTGTTATTTAGCCCTTGGTATTTGGACCAGTGGTTTTGGACCATGGTATTGAATAAGGCCTAAGACTATAAAAGGGGAAGGGGATCATTAGGCAATGGCACTCAAGAATTGAATATCTTATGAAGAGAAAGATCTACAATATTGGTCATTGGGTTATGGTGCATAGCTGGATCTAAACCTGAGCGCAAAGAGAAGGAGAAGTTCTATTGATGGGTCAAGATCTCAAGGCTTGAAGAAAAGTATCTTTGTGTGATTTTGATCTGTTATATTTGGCACATGACTTGATCTTTAAATCTGATAATCTGGGTATAACTGATGTACGAATATTTGTAAAGGGTAAATTATCTGTTATAGATTTGTAGGTAGGTTCCGCATAGAAAAGGCGCGTATACATGCTGGTTCTGTTTTGAAAAAACGCGTATACGTAGGTTTACCTCAATACAGCAGCATATTCACACAGGTTCTACATATTAAAGTAGCATACGACTCATAAAATATGTTTTATCCACTTCTGTTTATTACTGCAGTGTTCTGTGTTGAGGACTGGTTTCTGGTTACTGTTACTGTTTTCTGGTTACAGCATTCAAAGTAGTGATTGGTTGATTCAGTTTTGGTTGGTACAAAGGAGATTGGTTGATGCAAATATACTTGATCTTTGATTGATGTTATTGATGGATCCAGTCTGAAAATTTATGTAACATGGTCCGGGAAGAAAAGAGAAGGTTGTAGCTTTCTATAGGTCAACATCTATGTACTATTACATCAACTAGTACAAGAGCTAAGGGGGTGGTAGCTCCCTTCCAGGAGAAGCTGAAGAACGAGAGAAGGTAGTAGCCTTCTACAGGTAGAAGCCTGCGTACTGGTATAAGACTGCACCAGTACAGAAACATTGTAAACAGAAGTTTCTAATTAAAAGAAGATAGAGACAAATTGCAGCAGGTGGTTTTCACCCACATTGGGTTTCCACTTTATATCTTGTGTTCTTCTCTGTGACTGTCTACTCTGTTTTACTTTTCCTGGTTACTGTTTATATGGTTTTGATGCAAAAATTAATGATCAACATCTTAAGAATAAATTAAATTATAAGTCTGCAGGTTATATGCTAGTTTCCTTAACCATAGTTGCATATATACGCAATTTTCACTAATTGAAGTAGCATATACAATATTGATTGTGAAATGAAAAATAATTGACTTGATAATACTTATTCACCCCCCCTCTCAGTATTATTTCCAACAATTGGTATCAGAGCAGGTCCTTCAGAAGAAGCTTGATTGCTTGAAGGAATATCTATCATCATGAGAAACTACGAAAAGGAGGCATCTATCAGGCCACCAATATTTGATGGGAGCAACTTCGTCTATTGGAAGGTAAGAATAACAACCTATCTTCAATCTCTTGGTACAGAAATTTGGATATCATGGAAGGAGGATACACATTTCCATCAGCAACTCCTACAGATACGGTTGGTAAAAAGTAGTATGAAACAAGGTTGTCAATACTTTATTGGGGAGTCTATCTCAATCAGAATTCGTCAAGGTGATGTAGCTCAAAACCACCAAAGAAATATGGGATAAGATCATTGTGATCTATGAAGGAGACGATAAGGTAAAATGTGCAAAACTTCAATCTCTCAGAATTCAATATGAAACTCTTAGAATGCACAATGATGAAAGTGTGGCTAATTATTTCTTACGTATAGATGAGATTTTTAATCGCATGAAAAACTTGGGTGAAGAGATAAAAGAAGTTACTTTGGTTGAAAAGGTTCTAAGATCTTTGTCTTCTAAGTTTGAATCAAAAGTTTCTACCATAGAAGAAAAGAAGAATCTTCAGAGTATTACCATGTCACCGTTGCACAGAATCCTAAACTGCTTTCGAAATGAGAAAAGGGGGTCCATCAGACATGAGTGAAGCAACATTCGAAGGAGAATACAATTAGTCAGGACATACAACAGAAGGAGAGGAAGAATCAACTTTGTCAAAAACCTTCAACGGGGTTCTAGAAGATTCGAAGGTATGCTACCTTTCAAATTCTTTGCTTGTGGAAGAGTCAGCCACTATGCAGCCAAATGTCCTCATAAAGATAAGCTTGATAAAGGTAGGGAACCTGTTAAATGGAATAGAAAATAGAGTATAAGTAAGAAGATCTATTATACACATGAAGACAACGATGGACTTTCAAATAGTGATGAAGATGAACATGGTAATGATTATAGACTTTTGATGGCTTTTGAAGATGATGATTTATTGGATGCTATAGATGAATATGATCTCTATGAAGAAATTTCTAAACTTAAAATTTGCTTAGAAGAAAATACTATGATTATAGATACTCTGACATTCCAACTTGCTGAAAGGGAAAAACATAATGAAAAGTTAGAATATGAAATTGTTGGACTTAGGAAGGATATTGAGAAAACAAAAGCTCTTAATATTAGATTTGCTAAAGGATCTGAAACTTTAGATGGGATTATCAAAGTGCAACGTTCTCCTCTAATAAAGACAAGTGTTGGATATACTGAAGAAGCATCTCAAGCACAAAGGCCATCCACCTCTAAGAGTTATCTTGATGCAGTAAGGAGAGGTGAACAGGTTGACAATTAATAGCAAAGGTATAAAGCAGATCACCAGGTAAATTGGGGTCAATCGACTTCAAGGATGAACAGAGATCACCAAGTAAATTAGGGTCAATCTACTTCAAGGATGAACATAAGCTACAACCAACCACAGGTAAATCATTCTCAATTTGCCTCAAGAATGAATGTCAATGGAAACTACAATCACTTGGACGATAGATTTGATAATCGCAAGAATTTCTTCAATGGCCAATCTTTTTCATGTCATAATTTTTGACACAAAGCTTCTCAATGTGTTTCCTATAAGACCATCATGACTCGAGAAACATGAAATGAAAGGATCATGATTGGGATCATGCAGAGAACCTACAGTAACTTTTCTGCTCTTGAAAATGAAATAGAATGCTCTATTTGTAACAACTTCGGTTATGAAGATTCTGAATGTAGAAGCAGGTTTCGTGGAACATCTTAGAAGGAGCAAGCTTCATTGGGTCCCAAAACATGGATAAAGAAAGAACCACAACCAAAAAGATGTGGTATAGCCTTATATGTGGAAGGACAGGAAAATCAGTGGTACATCGACAATGGATGCTCGAAACATATGACAGGTGATAAAGAAAAACTTCAGTCATATAGTGCCTTAGAAAAGGAAAGAAAGGTCTCATTTGGAAATGACACCCCTACTCTCATAAAAGGTAAAGGCTCTATTCTTTTAAAAGAAAAGGTCAATCCTGGAAATGTTATGTATGTTGATGGCTTAAAGCATAATCTATTGAGTGTTAGTCAAATGTGTCATCAAGGAAATGAGGTAATCTTTCGATCAAATGGATGTATTTTTCGTGAGCTTGATATAGGAGAAACAGTGATGAAAGGCATAAGAACTCCAAGTAATATATACATACTCAAGGGAGGACAGCAAGAATGCTATCTAAGCAAAAATGATGAACACTAGCTATGGCACAGAAGATTGGGGCATCTGAGCTTCCCTCAGATAAGGAAAGCATGCAAATATTAGGTTGTTCGGGACCTTCCAGACATTAGAATACCAAACAATACAATATGCAAATCATGTTAGTTTGGTAAGCAAACTAGAACACATTTCCCTAAAAGGGAAGGATCAACTAGTAAGCCACATGAAATTGTCCATACTGATTTATGTGGTCCATCAAGGAAAAAGTCACCTCGAGGAGAAGAATACATTATATTGTTCATTGACGACTTTTCCAGGATTTGTTGGATAGAACTTCTGAAGCATAAAGACGAAGCTTTCAAAAAGTTCAAAGCTTTCAATGCCTTGGTTGAAAATGAATCAGATTGCAAAATCAAATGTCTTAGGTCTAATTGAGGAGGGGAATTTACCTCGGATGAATTTTCTGACTTTTGTGAAGACCATGGAATAATAAGGTAATTCTCTACTACAAGGACTCCTCAGCAAAATGGAGTAGTGGAAAGGATCAACAGAATGGTTCAACAAATGCCTCGTGCTATGCTTGATGAGTCTGGAACTCCTGCAACCTTCTAGGATGAAGATGCATTTGCTGCCATTACTATTCTCAACAAAACAAACGTCCAGGTAAACAACACTCAAACTCCTCATGAACTTTGGTATGGTAAGACTCCTATGGTAAAATACTACAAAATTTTTGGAAGCAAATGTTACATCAAAAGGACTGATGAAAACCTTGGCAAGTTTGAACCTAAAGCAAATGAAGGCATTCTCCTTGGTTACTCGTCTCGAAGTAAAGGATATAAGTGTTACAATAAAAGACTTGGAAAAATTGTTGAAAGTATTGATGTACTGGTTGACGAAGGAGGCGATAATCCAAAACAGATAAAAATAGAAGATTTTGAAGATGAAGATGACTATCCTTCAACTTCAAATCAGACTAATGTTGAAGGGGAAACCTATGAGGCACCAGAAGAACAAATAAGGGTAGAAGAAAAGACTCCATCCAGGTACGTCTAGAAGAATCATCCAGAGACTCAAATTTTGGGACAGAAAGAGGCAGGTGTTCAAACAAGAAGAACTATTACAAAAGCTTCAAGTTATCTAGAATTTCTCTCCTCCGTCGAACCACAAAATGTAAGTGAAGCATGCAAAGATGAATGCTGGATCAAGGCCATGAATGAAGAACTTGAGCAAATTGAAAAGAGTAACACTTGGGAGTTGATTCCTAGACCAAATGACAAGAATGTCATAGGGAAAAAATGGATATTCAAAAACAAGCTGAATGAAAATGGAGATGTTATTAGAAACAAGGCCAAACTTGTTTGTAAAGGGTATGCTCAACAAGAAGGTATAGACTTTGAAGAAACTTTTGCACCAGTTGCCAAACTTGAAGCGATAAGAATGTTTCTTGCTCTTTCTAGCTTTCAGAAGTTCAGAGTATATCAAATGGATGTGAAATCTGCCTTTCTGAATGGAGACTTGGAAGAAGAAGTGTATATTGAGCAACTAGATGGGTTTATCCTTGGAAATGATCCAAAACTTGTATGTAGACTCAAAAAGGCTATCTATGGCCTTAAACAATCTCCAAGGGCTTGGTATTATTGTTTGAATAAGTACCTCCATCAACAAGGTTTTTCAAAAGGATCAACAGATAGCAATATATATATAAAAATTGACAATGATAAGTTGTTAATACTTTTTGTGTATGTTGATGATGTCATCTTTGCTAGAAATGAAGAAGGCATGAGTCAAAACTTTGCCTTGGTGATGCAAAAAGAATTTGAAATCTCCCTGCTTGGTGAGCTCACATATTTTCTTGGTTTGTAAGTCCAACAAAACAAAGACGGTATTTTTCTATCACAAACCAAGTACCTCAAGCAGATCTTGAAGAAATATGGGATGGAGGATTCGAAACCAGTATGTACCCCTATGTACAGGATGCAACCTCAGTGCAAAGGATGAATCAGCAGTAGTATATCAACCAACCTATAGATCCATTATTGGTAGTCTGCTCTATCTGACAGGTACCCGACCAAACATCATGCATGCAATGGGAATAGTTGGAAGATTTCAGTCAAATCCGAAGGAAACTCATCTTCAGGCAGTTAAAGGAATTTTCAAGTATCTTCAAGGAACTCAAAACTATCGCTTATGCTATCCTAGAGATACAAATCTCACACTTCATGCATATACAGATGCAGATTGGGCAGGAAGCGTGGATGACATAAAAAGCACTAGTGGTGGCTCATTCTTTATAGGTTCCATATTAGTATCTTGGTTCAGCAAGAAACAAAGCTCAATTGCATTATCTACAACTAAAGCAGAATATGTGGCTGCTACATCTTGCTGCACACAACTCCTTTGGATGATGCAAACTTTGCAAGACATCCAAATCACTTGTACTCCACCTATATCCATTTTATGTGATAATACAAGTTCAATCAGTATTTCAAAGAATCTAGTCATGCATTCAAAGACCAAGCACATACCTATCAAATATCATTTTCTTCGGGAACAAGTGCTGGAACAAAAAGTCAAATTGGAGTATATTCCCTCCAAGGAATAGGTTGCTCATATATTCACCAAACCTCTGCCCAGGGAGACATTTGAATACCTCAAACAGAAGTTGGGAGTAGTTGATGCATCATCTTGCTATTAAAATTATCTGTTCCAGAGAACAATGGTTGTACGCGAGTTTCATGAAGCGTATCTGCATACATACGCAGGTTTCTGTGGATACAGTCGCGTATATGTTGGTTTGAAGACAAACAATGGGCCAGACTCAGGATGAAAGGAGTCTAATATGGGTCTGACAGAGACCGTCTGGCACAAGTTCAGGGGGAGCATATACTTCTAATAATGCATTGTTGGCATTATCTTAGAAAATGTTTTTGTTTCAGGTGGAACAGGTGCAGAGGGAGATCATGGTTGCCGGTCTGAATGATGATTAACAGATGCTGCTGATGTTAGTTGTTGATGACTATCATAGTATTGTCTCTATGTCGTGTATATATTTTCTTATCAAGGTCATGTAATGGCGTATTTTGGTTTCCCCACTATGCCTGGGATGGATGATGTAATGTTCTTATTTATCATGTGTAAATTTTTGGTGTATCCCCACTTCATTGGGTGGATGAGTAAATATTGGTATATGCCCACTTGGTTTGGAGATGGATGTATGTATGAGTCTTTGGTGATAAGAAGGTCATTTATGATGTATAAAGTCATGTTCTTTCTTGTAGAACATCATTTTGCAGACCTTGCCTACAGTCAAAGGGAGCATGGACAGCACAACAGAGTAGAGATTTTAGCATGTACTCTGGGGGAGCATAAACCTTTGCCCTTGATAACAAAGGGGGAGAATGACTTTGAGTGACTTAGGGTTGCCATCAAGTCCAAAGGGGGAGATTGTTGGAATTATGACACAGGATTGGCACTATGACACAGGTGTTGTTCTTGATGGCAACTCACTCAAATGATAGATCACAATTCCAGCTCTCAGAATCAAGGAAAAGGAGGTATACGCAGGTTCCCTTTGACTAAGCCGCATATACACGTGGAATAGCCGATACAAAGGCACGTATGCATATGTACACACTTTCATGCAAGGAAAAGAATGTACATGTGGGAAAACTTGTTTTTAGTCCATGGTATTTAGTCCTTGGTATTTGGACCAGTGGTTTTGGACCATGGTATTGAGTAAGGCCTAAGACTATAAAATGGGAAGGAGATCATTAGGCAATGGCACTCAAGAATTGAATATCTTATGAAGAGAAAGATCTACAATATTGGTCATTGGGTTATGGTGCATAGCTGGATCTAAACCTGAGCGTAAAGAGAAGGAGAAGTTCTATTGATGGGTCAAGATCTCAAGGCTTGAAGAGAAGTATCTTTGTGTGATTTTGATCTGTTATATTTGGTGCATGACATGATATATAAATCTGATAATCTGAGTATAACTGATGTATGAATATTTGTAAAGCGTAAATTATCTGTTATAGATCTCTACACAGGTTCCGCATAGAAAAGGCGCGTATACACGCTGGTTCTGTTCTGCAAAAATGCGTATATGCAAGTTTGTCTCAATACAGTAGTGTATGCATGCAGGTTCTACATATTGAAGTATCATACAACTCATAAAATATGTTTTAGCTACTTCTGTTTATTACTGCAGTGTTCTGGGTTCAAGATTGGTTTCTAGTTATTGTTACTGTATTCTAGTTATAGCATTCAGAGAAGTGATTGGTTGATTCAGTTTTGGTTGGTACAAAGGAGATTAGTTGATGCAGATATACTTGATGTTTGATTGATGTTATTAATGGATCTAGTCTGAAAATTTCTGAAACATGGTCACTAGAAGAAAAGAGAAGGTTGTAGCCTTCTGTAGGTCAGCACCTATGTACTAGTACATCAGCTAGTACAAGAGCTAAGGGGGTGGTAGCTCCCTTCCAGGAGAAGCTGGAGAATGAGAGAAGGTAGTAGCCTTCTGTAGGTAGAAGCCTACGTACTGGTTGTTAGAGTCGGTCTGGTCATCCCTCCATCAGAGATCATTTCTCTTATTGCATTTCATTTTTAGGTGTCTCGCTCGATTCACTCAGTTGCATTCCGCTAGGGGCATGCCATAATCTGACGGGAGGGTCTTGTTATTCATTACCCCTCATGCCTTATACCTGTTGGCATAGTTATGTTCGTCAAAATCAAGTTTTAAAGTCACTTACAGTCTTGTTTTAGTCTTTTGATCAGTAGAGTCATTTCAGTTACTAGGTCTAAAGGTTTCACAAATTGTGTCTTCAAAATGTCCAATAATGCCAGCTGGCTAGAGGGAGGTGTTATTTCACAAAATTTTATCGTCATATGGATGGATTATGACTTTTCTTTTGAAGAAAATTCGCCACTTCGTTTTGTAATAAATTGCCATGTAATTTTTAAAAGTTTTTCAGTTGTTGAATTCACCGGGCGCAACCCTGGTCTTCCTTTTTCAAAACTAGATGCCATCATCCCTGCAAAAAATTGATAAGAATTTCATCATTCTGAGTCAAAAAATAAAAAAGGAAACAAAAAAAAACAGAGTTGTATTAAAATGAAAAAGTGCCAAAGTTAAAACATAAGAAAGTGGGTTTTTGGAGAAGCAAAAATCAAACCCACCACTGTGTAAGACATTTTCATTGTTTAAAACACCATTGGTATGCCAAGAGATCATTTGAAGTGAACTTGAGTTTGGAAGGAGCGAATCTAGGGTTTGAAAGCCAAAACTGTGTGCTGGACGAGGTCGCGACACATTGGAGGAGGTCACGGTGCATATAGGCCGCGCGGCACATTGGGCTGAATTTTCCTGTGTAATTTTGCACTATCGTGGCACATCCAAGAGGCGCAGCACACTGGGTTTGTGCGTGGCGCACAGAGCTGACAGGCCAATTTTTTATCCCTACAATCATCAAAACTCAAATAGCACCACGTCTTTCGCTCCAAGTAAGTCTGAGCATTCTTGCTATTGAATTTAGCTTGGTTGGGTATTGTTTGGAGGGAAGCTTTAAAGGTTTGAAGTTTGAATATATAAACCCTTCATTTATATCAAAATCTGCTCAATTGGGTTGTGTAATTGGTGTTTCCAAATGATGATTTTGGTGCCAAGTCTTCTCTCCCACTTGTGATCCCTTCCCTTTCATAATCCTATCATTGTAGTTAATCCCTTATACATTAAACTCCCCAAATCACTCATATCCTTGCTTCCCATTTTCCCTATACTAAAATTCACAAAATCCCTAAATCCCCACTCCCTAGACACAGTCAAGTGATTGTTTGCTCATTTAAAAGGTTTCACTTGACAATTTTCACCATCCACTTTTCTCCTTGTCCCATATTCCTCACAATCCCTCATTTTCTGTGGCACATTGGCATTGAAAACAAAACATCTGATTTTCAAACCAAACCAAACACCTACTTGATATACACCTTTGCAGCATCATGACAGAGACAGATTCATTGTATGAGCAAGAATATGAGCAAGATAGTGACTCAACCACTGAGCTTAATGTGCCGAGAAGGCCGCGAAAAGGTGGTAGACATGTCAAAGAAGAGCCAACATCCTTAACTCAATTGTAGGCCTGCCCGCTTTCAATGACATGCTTTCAGCAACTGTCATGCTTTCAGTATTGTGAGATGATTGCTAAGATCCAGCATCATCAGGAGTTAGTTCGGTTGTTTGTTTTACATTTGCATGATAGTCATGTTACTCTTGCTGGAGTAAACTTCACCTTGACACCAGAAACCATCTCTCAGGCCACCGGGATACCGAATATAGGGGAAGAGTGGAACAAGAGGCAGTAGCTGGATAGATCATATTATGAACCATACATCAGGCCTAGCTATTTGAGGCAGCTTAGGAGAGTATTCCAATTTTAGTTTCTGAAGGAATCTTAAGCGCCGTTGATGAGACTCATTATCAGATACTTCAGTTGTGAAGGTCGCTTCTCACGCCTCTATGCATACCATATCAGGTTATCGATGCATTTCATGAAAGTGAGGTTGATGAACATTCCATATTTCATGTCGCAAAACATCGAGAGGATGACTACTCTTATGCAGAAGAAGACTCCTGAACGGTAGTACAACATCATTTACCACTATGCGCTCATCAAAATTTTGGTGGTTCGTCAGCTTGGATTACAAGGCATCACTTGGGATGATTTCATATTCCGTGAGATTTTCAGAGCTTCAGAGGGACCTTCAAAGGCTGGGCATGAGACAGGTGGACTTTCTCATCAGCTTGAAAGCCATGATCCACACATTGCTACTATCCCGGTTTGCATTACTTATGAGAGGGGTGTCAGGCAGCTGTTCGCGGCAGCAAAGCGAGTGTTATCTCCACCCGGTGTGGAAGGGGCCTCACTTCCGACATCAACATCATAGGTATAGGACAGAGGCAAGAGGCCAATGTAGGACGAGGGGCCTTCAGGTGAGCGGGACTTTATTCTTATTCAGGATGATGATACAGACATGGGCCCACAAAGTGCACATCTTAGGGAGATCATCCAGGAGCAACAAACAGAGATCAAAGCCTTATCCCTTGACTTGGAGAGGGCTAATTGCACTATAAAATACTTGGAGTAGAGGAACAAATAGTATGAAGATTAGCAAGCAATCATGGAGTTACAAAACATCCACGAGAACCGCCAAGCTGCCCGAAGGAGGAGGATAGAGTTCACTTCATTAGAGCAGGAGATAATTGCTGATCGAGAGTCTTGGCTTGAGAGGGCTAATACTCATTTGGAGAAGCTATTGGTGAAGGCAAACAAGGATAAGGACATGCTTAGGCACATGAAAAACCATTATTGGGAATGAAATCACGTTTGCAACGCAAGGATCAAAATCCTAAAGGTAAGACTAAGGAGAGCACTAAAGCGACGCAAAAGGCATGATAGGCTCCAAATATTGGCCAAGGCTTCCTTGGCTAAACATGATACTCAATGATAGACTTCCAGCCCAAATTTCAAGCAATTTGGAAAAAAATTTGTCAATTTTGAATTTTTTTGGCTTTAAAACAGGTTTTTTTGCCCAATGCGTAGCGCCACTTGGCGCGCTCTTATAATTTGGAGATCCTCTAGAGGAAAACTTTGCATTTCTAGATTTTTTATGAAAATTTATGCATGTTCATGGATTACCTAAGGATTTCATCAAGTTCTAGGTTGCCTAAAGGGTCAAAAACACCCTAAAAATGACCTCATTGCCCCTATTTTGACACACAAGAAGCAGTATTGGGAGATTGAAGTTTTGGAGGGGAAATGACATCCAAATCTAGAAATTCCACTTGGATTGGAAGGTAGACAGGTAGGGCTTTCCAACGAGCTATCGTAGGCTGAATTTTGACTTCGGAAAGTGCCTCAAACTCAGCTCCAAAGTTGTGCTATGCACACAGGTTTCAGGTGCGGCACATAGAGGATTTTTGCCTATTTTTCACCCAGCAGTTCAGAAATTCGCCCAGTTTTGACTAGTTTTACTTTTTGATGTAATTATTGATCTATCTTGATGTAACTTGATGAATATGATGTAATTTTGGTACATATAATTTACTTGTTCTGGAAGATTCATTCACTAAAAAGTGAAAATTTAATGAATGAATCAGTGTCCTAGCATATAGGGGTAAGTTGTTTGACTACCTAGATTTCAGTTCCTTGTTTAGAATTGGCTCAAATAGCTCGTAGAATTATGAGCTTGACCCCTAGAGGCATGGGAAGGAGTTAGGCTTGTTTATGTCATGTAATTTCTGAGTCATTTTTAGGGTTGGACACTTGGGATTGCTTGGCACTCTATTGTACATTTCATTTCTACAATTTTGGCAAAGGAAGGACCAGGGTTTTGCAGCACTTGTTGGGATCCATGTGGCTCTATGTTTTGATGGTGTGTTTCTCTATGTATTTTTAAGTTCATTGATGTTTATATATATCATTTTCCCTTCTCTTGTCTTCTGCAACTGAACAAATGAGTGATTAATGTAGAATTCATTGGATTGCTATGCTCTGCCTTGATATTTTGTTTAATTCTACATGTTTTCATCTATTTGAGGAGGACTCTTGAGACCTTCTTTCCCTCCTTGGCTCCTCACCATTTTGATCCACCCATTCATTCAATTCAAAGCATCAAAACTACTTCCTATCTTGCCCCTACCTGAACTCTGCAAAAATATGGCCTCATCCCCGGACCAAAATTTACCTTTCCCTTTTTTCCAACAAAAACCCCCAAAAAATCAAATCAGAACTTTGCACTTCATACCTAACCTAAGATCAATTTTTAAATCAGTCATCTCAAGCCCCATCAATTATCTTTCGCTAAGATTGACCCAGAGAGAGCCCTCTCATGTCCTAGTAGGGCTAGCTACAAGGCTGAGCATGGTTTGATGTGGACCTAGAACCTTGTCTTTTCAGCTTGAGGCAAATCTAGGATCTAACATAGCGGCAATCATACTGCGGAAGAAAATGGTTTGTTTATTAATTTCATTTGTTTTATAAGCTACAGATGGAGCCTGAAGTTATGCCAGGTAGCCTTCGAAATGCTTTTGCTTTGCATTAGCGCAAGTAGATAAACGTTGCTTCAGTCAATCTCCAGTCTAGCTTGTAATCGTGACACTTAACTTGTAAATCACCCCAGTACATCTGAGAATTCTAAGCTTTTGGATTATAAGTTCAGAATTTGAAAGGCTGAACAAGTTGTTTATGTCCCTTTGGTTTCTTGAAATAGTAACACACTGGCTTCCAGAAGACATACCAAAGAAAATCTGGATCCTGATCCCCCTCCTGTCTACGAAAATACCAATTTGATTCCAAGACTCCTTCGTCAAGAGATCTTTGTGACTCCCGTGTTTAAATCTCATTCATGTCTTGCAATTTTTAAGTACCTTGAAGAGCTTGATTTTGATGAAAAGTTTGAATTGTCATTGTTTGAAACCAAATCCGAAAGTTCCCTTGGTTCTATAGTCCCAAATCCTGACTTTGTTGCGGCTCTTGAAGTTGAAAGAAACAATAAATCAATTGATAATTTTATCTTGAAGCACCTTCAGAGTGAAATTCATGCTTCAAATATCATTGATTTCCTAGAAGCTGCATCTACAACCCTCGTATCTTCCGTAACGGCATCCAACTCAAAAATTCCTACCGAACCACCCTTCATTCCCAACCTTCCCTGGCAACCTACTATTTCTGATAAAAAATCTGCAGTTGTATCGCCTCTGTCAACTCCTTCTACTCCTAAAATACCCAAAATTGCTTCACCTCCACATACATCTCCTCACACACCTCACACATCAGTTGCACCCACTCCCCCAACTTCACTAAGAGCAATGGTTGCTCAGTTTTCACCTCTCGCGCTACCTCAAGTTTTGGGTGACATGCCCATAGATTATCAGAGTAAAATTCATTTGTTTGATGGCACTCCTCAAGGTACCATGGCTCAGCAACATGTAGAAAAAATGACGGATTTCTTCGAGCTTCATGAGATTGATGCAAAAAACCTGACCATGAGATTATTCGTGAAAACTTTCGCAGGTGAGGTAAGAAGATCATTTAGAGCTTTGATAGCTAGAAATATTCCCACATTAGAATACCTTCAAAGATAGTTCTTGGATCACTGGGAAGTCAAGAAATACCCTCTTCAAATCACTTCTGAATATACCAAGATCAAGTGGAATGCTGGTGAGTTCGTGAAAGACTATTATATTAGACTCAATGCATTTATAATGCAATCCCTGATGATTTAAGGCCATCTAGAAAGTCAGCTTTGTTTAAGTTCCTAGATGGTTTTGATCCAGACATGGCTTATTAATTAAGAGAGAGAGATCCAGCTACCTTAGAAGAAATGCAGAAAATTGCCGTTAGTGTTGAGGCAAATCTGAATGACAAGAGAGTTAGACTGAAAGCTGAAAATAGAGTCTCAATAAAGGAAGAAGCTTCTACCTCAGATCAAGTGCTCCGTAAGGTAGAGAAGATGATTGAAAGGTTAGCACTTGATAAGCCTAAACCGCAGATTCAGAATCCTAATTTCTGTGGACAGCAGCAACCTCAATTCAGGATCAAACAGCGTGAGCAGCGAGCACAAGAACTAGCATCACAACAGTAGCAAGTAAATACGCCTCTTCAGTAGAATTTTTTTGGTCCTGAATCTGATGATGAAGACAATGTAATAAGAGAAGAAAATCACTTCTTTACTCCTAATGATATGCCCACCCTTATCACTGAAGATGATGAGTATGCAGAAAGTTTAGCTGTACAGCAAGATGCAGATTTTATCTTGGCAAATGACACAGCTATTGAAGAAGATTCGGATGAGTATCAGAGAGGTTATATGCATGCTCTGTCCGCCTAGCAGCATCAGTATTCACTTAGAAATAGGAATTTCCCCATCAATCCAATCCAAAAGAGAAAGGAAGTTCCAGCATCCGAAAATGAGCCACTTGTTGTACCAAATAAAGGAAAAGAAATTGTTCATCCTACTCCTAGCAAATCTCCACCAGCAAATGAAAGAGTCAATCAGCCAATTGTATCAAAAGATAAAGCAGAAAAGAAAGATGTTCCAGCCAAAGAGGTAGAAAAGACTTCTGCTTTTAGTTTAGAAAATGAAATTTCTAGATTAAAGGTATCTATTCCCTTGACTAAACTAATGAGGAATAGCAGTTATAGAGGTCAGGTCTCCAAAATTTTGAATTTTGATCCAATGTCTGATATGGTGAGTGTGGAAGATGATCAACTTGAACTGATTTTTGGACCAACATTGAATGGTGAGTCGCTAGATAGTGATGTGCCTCCCTTTTATATCAGTTTGAGAGTGCATGAGTTTGTATTGCATAATGCTATGTTTGATTCCGACGCCTCCCACAATCTTATGCCGAAGGCTATCATGGAGAAGTTGGGTTTGGACATCACTAGGAAATACCATGATCTTTATTCATTTGATTCTAGTAGGGTGAGATATATTGGGCTCATTAAAGACTTGGTGGTTAGTTTGGATTAGATTTTGGCTAAAAATGTGTTAATGGATGTGGTGGTGGCAGATATACCTCCTAGATTTGGAATGCTTCTTTCTAGATCTTGGGGAGTAAAGATTAAAGGAACAATGCAACTTGATTTCTCCTATGCAATGATTCCTGTGTTTGGCCAAATGAGAAAACTTTATCGGGAGCAAAAAATGAAATACATGATTACAAGCAAGGAGAAACCCATTAATCATTCGATTAATTATGTACATATAGATTTAGAGTCTTTTGTTTTGTATTCAGATAGTTTCAATGAGATTGATAGTCAGTTAGTTGCAGCAGATGATATTCTAGAAATAGAAAAGAATTTCAGAGATGTTTTGAAGAAAGAAAGTCAAGAACAAGATAGTACCATTCAGCGATCAGAAAAAGATAATGGACAACAAGCAGAAAAATCACAGCAAACAGAATTTCAGCACTTAGAAGAAGATGAAGAGGGCCTGTGGACCATGGATTTCGACGGTGCAGTGGGAAATGATGGTACTGGAATTGGTATTTGGGTACGCAGTCCTTTTTCTGCTCCGAACAAAGTGCCTAGTAATGTGCGAGTATGTTCTTACAAGCTTGCTTTTGACTGCTCAAACAATGAGGCTGAGTACGAAGCTTTGATTGCTGGCCTAAAAATCCTAAGAAAGCTGAATGCTAAGAGGATTGCTATATATGGCTACTACAAATTGGTGATTAAGCAAGTTAAAGGCGAATATCAAGAAAAGCATCCTCGGATGCGGGCATACCGGAATGTTGTTCTAGACATCTTGAAGTTGTTTTCAGATTATACCTTGACGTGTGTGCCTCATATTCAAAATAGTATTGCAGATGCACTTGCTAAGGTAGAGAGTAATTTGAAGATTCCTATGAACTCCAGTAATAAATTTGAAATCCATGTGAAACATCATCCGACTGTCCCAGACAATCAGAGATATTGGCAAATTTTCCAAGATGATGAGGAAATTGATGATTTTCTGCAAAACAAAGGTAAGTTCAAAGATACCTCAATTGATGTAGAATATGACGATGGAAAAGATGATGTGCATATCAATCAAATGGAAGTGTTGCAACTCAAGGATAATGTGATTCCTAAAGGCTTGATACCTTTAGAAGAACTCTTTGATCATGATGACATAGCCCGCAAACCAACATTGCAGCCAACAGAAAAGGGAGTCGAAGAGGTGAATATTGGATTAGTTGAACATCTGAAGATGGTAAAGCTTTCCAAAACATTGCCACAAAAGGTAAAGGCCAAATATATCAGTTTGTTGTCATCCTTTTTCGATGTGTTTGCTTGGGACTATTCCAACTTGAAGACATATGATACCAATATAATTCAGCACACAATTCCTATTAAGCCTAATCAGAAACCGTTCAGATAGAAGTTAAGAAGGCGTAATCCAAAATTGCTGCCATCAATTGAGAAGGAGGTAAACAGGTTGTAAAAATCATGAATCGTCGTTCCCATCAGATTTTCTAATTGGATATCTAATTTGGTGCACGTACGAAAGAAGACAGGTGAGATTCGTTTGTGTATTGATTTTAATAATTTCAACAAAGTTACATTGAAGGATAATTATCCGCTGCCAAAAATGGATCACATACTTCAGCGACTAGTTGGAGCATCTCGTATGTCACTAATCGATGGTTATTCTGGATATAACCAAATTTTGGTCCATGAAGATGACCGAAACAAAACAATGTTCACCACTCCGTGGGGGACTTTTCATTACGCTAAAATGCCTTTCGGTTTGAAGAACACAGGTGCCACATTTCAACGGGCAATGGATATGGCTTTCGCAAATGAGAAGGATGTATTATTTGTTGTGTACCTTGATGATTTGATGGTGTTTCCTAATTCAGATGAAGAACACATGTATCCTTTGAAAACTTTTTTTCAAAAGTGCAGAAAATATGGTGTGTCGCTGAATCCGAAGAAGAGCTTGTTCGCCATGGATGAAGGAAAACTACTTGGACACATCATATCAAAATATGGCATTCGTATTGACCCAGCATGTGTAGAAGCAATTCAACAAATTGATCTTCCCTGGAACAAGAAGGAGATTTAGTCTTTTAATGGTAAGATGAATTTTTTATGCCGCTTTGTACCTAATCTTGCTGAACATCTAAGAGAGATTACAAACATGCTTAAGAAGGACAGCCAAGTGAAATGGACCGAAGAGGCTATAAAATCTTTCAATCTAGTAAAATTGGCTCTTTCTTCAGCTCCGGTTCTAATCAGCCCGGATTACACTCAAGATTTTATATTGTTTTCATTTGCTTCGGAGCATACTATGGCAGCTGTATTAATGCAGAAAAAAGATGAGCATGAAAGACCCATTTCTTTCTTCAGCCAAACTATAAGAGATGTTCCTTTGAAATACAACATCATTGAAAATCAAGCCCTTGCACTTGTAAAAGCATTGAAAGATTTTCGGGTATATATTCTGCATTCTCATATTTTGGCTTATGTTCCTAACGCTGCTGTCAAAGATATTTTGGTACAAACAGATCCAGAAGGAAGACAAGGCAAGTGGATTGCAACTTTGCTGGAGTATGATGTGGAGATAAGGCCCACAAATCTTGTTAAAGGACATGGATTGGAAAAATTAATGGCTAAATCAAATCTGCACGTCTTAGACATAAATCTGATTGCTGCTATGTCCGATGAAAATGAGGAAGGTCCATCAATTCAGGTAGCTGAAATCTTTGTTCTTTCTCCGTGGTATTCAGATATTATATATGTTGAAAAGTGTGCAACACAAAATGCTTGTTGAGAATGCAACAAGATGATGGAGCTTAGTGGAAAGGAGTCGCCTTCACTAAGTGGTCCCGTATGCAAATTATGGCGGAAAGTCTATTTTTGGATCATAGCGGGAGTGATCATAGCAGGAGCAATCAAATGCATGAGATCATAGCAGGAGTGATCACAGCAGGAGCGATCACAATAGGAGTGATCACAGCAGGAGTGATCATAGCAGGAGTGATCAGAGTCTATTTTTAGACTGCTAGTCAAAAATAGAAAAGTCAAATATTATCGTCTCATAATAATATTTGGACTATAAACTTTATCTTACCCTCTTGGAGCACTTCAGTTTGAGCTACAGATGTAGCACATGTAGCTGTCAAAAGGAAATACGCTTTCTTTATGAGTCAGTTGAGCTATTACATGCAGGACATCAGTTAGAACTCATGTGGTTGAGTTCTATGGAGTTGGATGAGCAGTTAATGGAGTTGTGTTCAGTTTGACTTAGTTGAACTAGTTGTATTTAGTATAATTGATCAATAGACTAAGTGATGAGTTGTGTGAATTAGTTATTAATTAATTCACTAATCATTAACTCATAATGCAACTGAAGAATACATCAGTTAACTCAGTGCATGTACAGTTCAGTGGAGACAGGTGTTAGAGGTTGAGATTGCTATTAGTTGTGCATGAGATTGTGCACATGCATGGGATTGAGTTATGCCAATGATCTCTGTGTAGTGTGGGCCAATGCCAAGTGAAATATAGCTTGTTCTCACGAGATCTACAGTGTGGGTGATTTTTACAAGGGAAAATAGGAGTTTGGATCAGCCATTCTCATTCATTCTCAGCAGGTATTGTGCAGTGGAGTCAGGCAAAGCAGCGGGGGAGATTTGGAGATCAAATCTGAGCTGTATTGTGTGTAACATGTGGAGATAGTGCTGGATACTTGTGAGAAGTATTGTACTATGTTTGTTACATGTTCTCAATCAATATGATATACAGATAGTTGGGGTTTTTAGTGAGATGCTTTCCCCGGGAAAATACTGTGTTGACATGTGTGATTGATGCTTCTATGTGTGCCTGTTATTGTTTCTGCTTTTGTAAATTGATGATCAACGTAGAGGAGGTTATGTATTATGCATGTTTTCCACAATAGTGTATAATCGGTATAATCTTTGTTGAATAAGTGTCATATTATTCAAAATTTCTACATGGTATCGGAGCTGTTGATCATCAGATCTACTATTCAAGAAGTGTTTACATTCTATTTCTTCAGACAGAGTCTGTAATCGAGCCAGGTAGCCTCTAGATTCATCCTTCTTTTGGAAGATGAGATATCTGGTGAATGCCCATACAGTCGATCTCTGTACAAGAAATAATTTCTTCTCACGAATTCTAGATCAGAGGTGGTTGAGTTGTTGAGCTGGTGGAATTCGAATTTGCAGCAGTGTTTTCTTGGTGTCAAAGTTGAAATGTCTTTCAACGGATTGCGATGGGAGTATGCACTTGAGGGCAGCTCAAACTATATTGCATGGAAGGATAGGATGGAGGTAGTATTAGATGATAATGGGTTGAAGGAGTTCATAGATGCGGATGTCGCAAAACCTACTGATGTTGCTCAAGTCGAGGATTGGAAAAAGAAGATAGCAAAGTGTGGAAGGATTCTATTGGAGGGTGTGAGGGATCACATTGTGTCCAGCCTCCATGGAAAGGCTTCTCCATATTTGACGTGGAAAACGTTGACAGAATTATTCCAAAGTAAGAGCGACCAGAGGAAGTTGGCGCTCAAGGATAAACTCAGAAACATTAGGTGTGAGAATGGAGACAGTATGCCCCAGTATCTCACGAAGTTCACCCGATGTCGGGATGAGCTAGGAAGTGTGGGGGTAACTGTTGAGGATAAGGATATGGTGAGTCTATCACTCCTCGGCCTTCCTAAGAGTTGGCATAGCTACCAGGACTCGGTGAATGGAAGCGAGAAATTGCCAGGATGGGAGAGACTTTGGTCGGATCTTGTGCAAGAGGAGATTAGACGGCGCACCAGAGACAATTCTTCATCTATGCATGATGAGGAGAACTGTGCCTTAGTGAGTAAGGCGAAGAAGGGGAAGGGGAAGGTTTCTCTTTCTGAATCCAGTTCTTCCAATGATGGGAAGAAGGTTGACAAGTCGAAGGTGAGATGCTTTCGTTGTCATGAGTTGGGCCATTATGCTATTAATTGCCCAAAGAAGAAGTCCAAGAAGGGATCCTGGGAAGGATCTGAAGATGAGGCAGCCTCACTTGCTTCACAGTTTGAGTTGGACTTCACACTCTTCACATGCATGGTTTCATCCATGGTGGGAAGTGGTTGGTTTCTTGATAGTGGAGCTTCTTTCCACATGACCGGTGACAAGAGCTTGTTCAGTACTTTGGAGGAGAAAGATCTCCAGATACTCATAGCGATGGGTAATCATGAGAAGTATAGTGTCTCAGGTGTAGGCATGGTTATTTTTCAGAGGGAGCATGGAGCTCGCCTTACCTTGACCGATGTCAAGTATGTACCAGGACTGAAGAGAAACTTGGTGTCGATCACAATGCTGGAAGACAAAGGCTATGATGTAGTCTTCAGTAAGGGAAAGGTTTTCCTTAGACACATTATCACTAGATAGGTGAAGCAGATTGGTTCACGGGTCAAGAACCTGTATGCTCTTGAGGTTCAAGATGCATGCAAAGCCTTGAGCAGTGAGGCAACTGATGGAGACTTGGTGGTTGAGAGGGAGGGTATATTACCTCTCAACATGCAGAGCTAGAAGAAGTCTTAGACGATTGTGGAGGAGTCGCGATTGGTGCAACAGCTTCAGGAGGTTGTGGAGTAGCCACAACAAGGGAAGCTGAGAGGAGATCTAGTAGAGACATCTACTCATGTAGAGACCTCTAGTAGGGGGAAACTTCGAGCCAGGTGGGCTGAGGGATCACATGCAGCCATACCTCCAGGTAGGAGGTGGGGTGATGTGGATTGATCGTCCCAAGGAGGAGGGGCAGGATCCTTGAGCTACCCAACCTCTTGAATGAGGCCTTCCTATAGGAGCCCCAATGTCTAGTAGCAACAATTGATTGATTGGGTAGAGACAGATGCAGATGGAGTGGCAGAGAGAGCGACAATGTAGGGAATCCCAGGACAGTGCATAGCATTCAGGTTACAGCAATGTGAGAGGCATAAGTGTCTTGCGCAGTGCTAGGTGGCACAGAGAGGTGTGCAATGGTGCGAGATGCATGGAGATGTTACAGTAGCACAGATGTCAGAGAGGGAGCACTTGTCAGCAGCAGGTAGAGCTTCAGCATCAGAGTATGTTCCTAGCCCAAGAGAGTGATCAGTTGGGAGTGTTTTTGTTCCAAGTGTTGTTGGAGCAAAGTGGACTTGGCAGATGTGTTGCATGCAGAACATTCTAGAGTTACAAGATCGGGTTTGAGAGGAAGCCTTTCTTGTTGAGAGGGAGTGTTGAAAAGTGTGCAACAAGAAATGCTTTTGAGAATGCAACAAGATGATGGAGCTTAGTGGAAAGGAGTCGCCTTCACTAAGTGGGCCCGCAGGCAAATTATGGCCCAAAGTCTATTTTTGGATCACAGCAGGAGTGATCACAGCAGGAGTGATCATAGCAGGAGAGATCACAACAGGAGTGATCACAGTAGGAGTGATCACAACAGGAGTGATTAGAGTCTATGTTTAGACTGTTAGTCAAAAATAGAAAAGTAAAATATTATTGTCTCATAATAACATTTGGACTATAAACTTTATCTTATCCTCTTGGAGCACTTCAGTTTGAGCTACAGATGTGGCACATGTAGCTATCATAAGGAAATATGCTTTCTTTATGAGTCAGTTGAGCTATTGCCTATAGGACATCAGTTAGAACTCATGTGGTTGAGTTCTGTGGAGTTGGATGAGCAGTTAATGGAGTTGTGTTCAGTTTGACTTAGTTGAACTAGTTGTATTTAGTCTAACTGATCAATAGACTAAGTGATGAGTTGGAATTAGTTATTAATTAATTCACTAATTATTAAATCATAATGCAACTGAAGAATACATCAGTTAACTCAGTGCGTGTACAGTTAAGTGGAGACATGTGTTAGAGGTTGAGATTGCTATCAATTGTGCATGAGATTGTGCACATGCATGGGATTGAGTTATGCCAATGATCTCTATGTAGTGTGGGCCAATGCTAAGTGAAATATAGCTTGTGTTCACGTGATTTATAGTGTGGGTGACTTTCACAAGGTAAAATAGGAGTTTGGATCAGCCATTCTCATTCATTCTCAGCAGGTATTGTGCAATGGAGGCAGGCAAAGCAGTGGGGGAGATTTGGAGATCAAATCTGAGTTGTATTGTGTGTAACGGGTGGAGATAGTGTTGGATACTTGTGAGGATTATTGTACTATGTTTGTTACATGTTCTCAATCAATATAATATACAGATAGTTGGGGTTTTTAGCGAGATGCTTTCCCCGGGAAAATATTGTGTTGATATGTGTGATTGATGCTTCTATGTGCGCATGTTATTGTTTCTACTTCTATAAATTGATGATCAACGTAGAGGAAGTTATATATTATGCATGTTTTCCACAATAGTGTATAATCAGTATAATCTCTATTGAATAAGTGTCATATTATTCAAAATTTCTACAATATATGTGCTTCAGAATTTGTCCTCGCCACCTGGTATGGCTAGAAACAAAGCTAGAACTCTTAAGTTAAAGGCTGCTACGTTTTGTATTTTGAATTCTGCGCTTTATTGGAAAGATCTCAGTGGCATTTTGTTAAGTTGTTTGGTGGAAGAAGAAGCGAAGCAGGTCATGGAAGATTTCCATAAAGGAGATTGTGGCGGTCACCTTTTTTGGAAAAAAATGGCAAGTAAAATTCTGAGAGCCAGATACTATTGGCTGACATTGTTCGCTGATGTGTTCAAGACTATCAAGAGCTGTCATAACTATCAGATTTTTGAAGGAAGGCAGAAATTACAGCCTTTGCCGCTTAAGCCCATTGAGTTGAGTGCTCCTTTTCAGCAGTGGGGGTTAGATTTCATTGGTGAAATTCATCCTGCTTCTTCAGGTCAGCATAGATGGATCCTCATGGCGATAGATTATTTCATGAAGTGGATCGAACCGATTCCCACTAGGCAAGCTACGGATGCATTAAATTCCACGCAGGGCGTATGTTCCAGCATCAAAAAATTAACATAATCAATTTGCAGATTAAAATCTGAAATCACAAAACTGGGAAATTTCATACCAATTATTCACTTATCATTCAGTGGAGGTTTCCAAAAACTTGTAGAGCTGGAATATCCTCTTCATATCCACTGCAGCATTACTGGAGCTCTGATACCACAATAATGGCAGAAGTTTCCTCAGACACGTAATTTTATTAATCAGAAAAAAAAAAACAATTACATAATTGATTTTGCAAGAGTTTACACCCGAACAACACAAACACTCTTGCAATGAGCTATTTATAAGCTCCATGTCCTAACTACCTCTAATTATGGATCACTTATTAAATAACAAGTGTCCATTTACAATAAATGCTATTCAAACCAACTAGCTAACTAATCTCCTAAAATAGAGCCTAAGATACGATACATTTGGAGAGTCATATCTAGTTACAACAATATGCTAATTCTAAAAGTCTCCATTAAATAATTAAAAATTCTAGAATAATAATTATTAATTTAATATCTTAACTTAATAATTATTTTATTCTAATTTTATAACCTATGATAAAATTGTATTTTTGGATCATTTAACAGTAATAATTTCATTCCTTGAGAATAATATTTTATCTCGTTTTGGTTGCCCGAATAAGCTAATCACTGATAACGTAGCAACTTTCAAGTCAAAAAGGATGGCTAAGTTTTGTCATAAATATCACATTACTTTGGGGCACTCAACCACTTATCATCCACAAGGCAATGGATTGGTGGAGTATTCCAACACATCTTTAGTTAACATCATTGAAAAGTTGTTGGAAATGAACAAAAAGAGATGGCATAAGAAGTTGGTCCATGCACTTTGGGCAGATTGAGTGAGTCAGAAGAAATCCATTGGTATGTCCCCCTTTGAGCTAGTTTATGGAGTTGATACAGTGTTTCCTACCTCTCTCGCAGTTCCGGTAGTCAAACTTCTTCAGGAGGCTGGTAGTGAAGATGATCCAATACAGAGAAGACTAAATCAAATGATCCATTTGCAGCAGAAATGAGAAGAAGTTTTTCAAAACATGTTCAAGTTGCAGGATAGAATTAAGAAGAGTTATGACAGAAAAGCAAAGGAGGACAAATTTCAGTTTGATGATGTGGTGCTAAAGTGGGACGCAAGGAATGAGGAAAAGGGCAAGAACGGTAAATTTGAAAATCTCTAATAAGGTCCTTTTAAGATTGCAGCATATTGAGGTTAGAATGCTTTTCTTCTAAAGGAGATGAACGGGGAAGATTGTCCAGGAGGGCCGGTCAATGGTCAGCTGCTCAAGAGGTATCATTTCTGAGTTATTTCTGCTATTTACATTGTCACTTTAAATGCCATTTTATTTCAGTATCATTGCAAGTGTGTGATGTGATATTTTCTTTAGTCTGGGGCCTGAAGTGAAGGCTATAATTTTGAAAAAAGATATCAGTTTTGAGTTGAGTCTATCGAGTCAGATTTTTCAGTCATTTCAGTTTCACAATTGAGTCGGTTTGAGTTAGGTTTCAGTCAATAAATGAGTCAAGGGCTTGTGTTGTTTGTCGAAATAATGGACTCAATAGCCCAATGGACGAAGGCACTGTCTAGCTCTTCTAGAGATCTGCCATTCTTGGCACCTCCTTAGAGCTACCATCCGCATTGGAGCCAATGTTAGAGTCGGTCTCGTCATCCCTCCGTCAGAGATCATTTCTCTTATTGCATTTCATTTTTAGGTGTCTCGCTCGATTCACTCAGTTGCATTCCACTAGGAGCATGCCATAATCTGACGGGAGGGTCTTGTTATTCATTACCCCTCATGCCTTATACTTGCGAGCTTAGGTCTTTTCATCAAAATCAAGTTTTAAAGTCACTTACAGTCCTGTTTTAGTCTTTTCATCAGCAGAGTCATTTTAGTTACTAGGTCTAGGGTTTCACAAATTGTGTCTTCAAAATGTCTAATAATGCCAGTAGGCCAGAGGGAGGTTTTATTTCATAAAATTTTATTGTCATATGGATGGATTATGACTTTTCTTCAAAACTTTGTTTTGAAGAAAATTCGTCACTTTGTTTTGTAATAAATTGCCATGTAATTTTTAAAAGTTTTTCAGTTGTTGAATTCTCGAGGTGCAGCCCTAGTCTTCCTTTGACGAAACTCGATGCCATCATCCCTACAAAAAATTGACAAGAATTTCATCATTCTAAGTCAAAAAATCAAAAAGGAAACAAAAAGAACAGAGTTGTATTAAAATGAAAAAGTGCCAAAGTTAAAACATAAGAAAGTGGGTTTTTGGAGAAGCAAAAAGCAAACCCACCACTGTGTAAGACATTTTCGTTTTTTAAAACACCATTGGTATGCCAAGAGATCATTTGAAGTGAACTTGAGTTTGGAAGGACCGAATCTAGGGTTTGAAAGCCAAAATTGTGTGCTGGATGAGGTCGCGGTGCATTGGAGGAGGTCGCCATGCATTGGAGGAGGTCGCGGTGCATATAGGTCGTGTGGCCCATTGGGCCGAATTTTCCTGTGTAATTTTGCACTATTGTGGCGCATCCAAGAGGTGCGGCGCACTGGGTTTCTGCGCAGCGCACAGATTTGATAGGCCAGTTTTTTATCCTTGTAGTCATCAAAACTCAAATAGTGCCATGTCTTTCGCCCCAAGTAAGTCTGAGCATTCTTGCTATTGAATTTAGCTTGGTTGGGTATTGTTTGGAGGGAAGCTTTAAAGGTTTGAAGTTTGAAAATATAAACCCTTCATTTATATCAAAATCTACTCCATTGGATTGTGTAATTGGTGTTTTCAAATGATGATTTTGGTGCCAAGTCTCCTCTCCCGCTTGTGATCCCTTCCCTTTCATAATCCTATCATTGTAGTTAATCCCTTATACTTTAAACTCCCCAAATCACTCATATCCCTGCTTCTCATTTTCCCTATACTAAACTCCTATCATTCCCTATTAGTCTCCCTCTCTTGTATCATTCACAAAATCCCTAAATCCCCACTCCCTAAACACAGTCAAGTGACAGTTTGCTCATTTTAAAGGTTTCACTTGACAATTATCACCATCCACTTTTCCCCCTGTCCCATATTCCAAACAATCCCTCATTTTCTGTGGCACATTGGCATTGAAAACAAAACATCTGATTTTCAAACCAAACCAAACACCTACTTGATATACACCTTCACAGCATCATGACAGAGACAGATTCATCATATGAGCAAGAATATGAGCAAGACAGTGACTCAACCACTGAGCTTAATGTGCCGAGAAGGCCTCAAAAAGGTGGCAGACATGTCAGAGAAGAGCCTACATACTTAACTCAATTGTAGGCCTGCCCATTTGCAATGACATTCTTTCAGCAATTGTCATGCTTTCAATATTGTGAGATGATTGCTTAGATCTAGCATCATCAGGAGTTAGTTTAGTTATTTGTTTTACATTTGCATGATAGTCATGTTACTCTTGCTCGAGTAAACTTCACCTTGACACCAGAAACCATCTCTCAGGCCACCGGGATACCGAATATAGGGGAAGAGTGGAACAAGAGGCAGCAGCTGGATAGATCATATTATGAACCTTACATTAGGCCTAGCTATTTGAGGCAGCTCAGGAGAGTATTCCCATTTCAGTTACTGAAGGAATCTTATGCGTTGTTGATGAGACTCATTATTAGATACTTCAATTGTGAAGGTCGCTTCTCACGCCTCTATGCATACCATATCAAGTTATTGATTCATTTCACGAAAGTGAGGTTGATGAACATTCCATATTTCATGTCCTGAAACATCGAGAGGATGACTACTCTTGTGCAGAAGAAGACTCCTGAACAGCAGTACAACAACATATACCACTATGCGCTCATCAAAATTTTGGTGGTTCATCAGCTTGGATTACAAGGCATCACTTGGGATGATTTCATCTCCCATGAGTTTTTCGGAGCTTCACAGGGACCTTCAGAGGCTGGGCATGAGACAGGTGGACTTTCTCATCAGCTTGAAAGCCATGATCCACACATTGCTACTATCCCGGTTTGCATTACTTATCAGAGGGGCGCCAGGCAGCTGTTCGCGACATCAAAGTGAGTGTTATCTCCACCCGGTGTGGAAGAGGCCTCGCTTTCGACATCAACTTCATAGGTACAGGACAGTGGCAAGAGGCCAATGCAGGATGAGGGACCTTCAGGTGAGCAGGACTTTATTCTTATTCAGGATGACGATACAAACATGGGCCCACAAAGTGCATATCTTAGGGAGATCATCCAAGAGCAGCAAACAGAGATCAAAGCCTTATCCCTTGACTTGGAGAGGGCTAAGTGGACTATGTAACACTTGGAGCAAAGGAACAAAAAGCTTGAGGATCAGCAAGCAATCATGGAGTTACAAAACATCCGTGAGAACTGCCAAGCTGCCCGAAGGAGGAGGATAGAGTTCACTTCATTAGAGTAGGAGATAGAGAGTCTTGGCTTGAGAGGGCCAATACTCATCTGGAGAAGCTGTTAGTGAAGGTAAACAAGGACAAGGACATGCTCAGGCAGATGAAAAACCATTATTGGGCACAAAATCACATTTGCAATGCAAGGATCAAAATCCTGAAGGCAAGACTAAGGAGAGCACTAAAGCGACGCAAAAGGCATGATAGGCTCCAAATCTTGGCAGAGGCTTCCCTAGATGAACATGATAGACCTCTACCCCAAATTTCAAGGAATTCGAAAAATTGTTTGTCAATTTTGAATTTTTTTGGCTTTAAAACAGGTTTTTCTACCCAACACATAGTGCCACTTGGCGCGCGGTTATAATTGGGAGATCCTCTGGAGGAAAACTTTACATTTCTAGATTTTTTATGAAAATTTATGCATTCTCATGGATTAGCTAAGGATTTCATCAAGTTCTGGGTTGCCTAAAGGGTCAAAAACACCCTAAAAATGACCTCACTGCCCCTATTTTGACACACATGACGTAGTCTTGGGAGATTGAAGTTTTGGAGGCAAAATGACATCCAAATCTAGAAATTCCACTTGGGTTGGAAAGTAGACAGGCAAGGATTTCTAACGAGCTATCTTGGGCTCAATTTGGACTTTGGGAAGTGCCTCAAACTCAGCTCCAAAGTTGTGCTACGCATACAGGTTTCAGGGGCGATGCATAGAGGATTTTTGCCTATTTTTCACTCAGCAGCTCAGAAATTCGCCCAGTTTTGACTAGTTTTACTTTTTCATGTAATTATTGATCTATCTTGATGTAACTTGATGACTATGATGTAATTTTGGCACATGTTTACTTGTTCTAGAAGATTCATTCACTAAAAAGTGAAATTTAATGAATGAATCAGTTTCCTAGCATATAGGGGTAAGTTGTTTGACTACCTAGATTTCAGTTACTTGTTTAGAATTGGTTCAAACAACTCCTAGAATGATGAGCTTGACTCCTAGAGGCATGGGAAGGAGTTAGGCTTGTCTATATCATGTAATTTCTGAGTCATTTTCAGGGTTGGACACTTGGGATTGCTTGGCACTCCATTGTACATTTCATTTCTGCAATTTTGGCAAAGGAAGGACCAGGGTTTTGCAGGACTTGTTGGGATCCATGTGGCTCTATTTTTTGATGGTGTGTTTATCTATGTATTTGTAAGTTCACTGATGTTTATACATATCCTTTTTCCTTCTCTTGTCTTCTGCAATTGAACAAATGAGTGATTAAGGTAGAATTCATTCGACTATTATGCTCTGCCTTGATATTTTGTTTAATTCTACATGTTTTCATCTGTTTGAGGAGGAATCATGAGACCTTCTTTCCTCCTTGTCTCCTCACCAGTCTGATCCACCCATTCATTCAATCTAAAGCATCAAAACTACTTCCTATCTTGCCCCTACCTGAACTCTGCAAAAACCTGGCCTCATCCCCGGACCCAAATTTGCCTTTCCCTTTTTTCCAATAAAAACCCCCAAAAACTCAAATCAAAACTTTACACTTCATACCTAGCCTAAGATCAGTTGTTAAATCATTCATCTCAGGCCCCATCGACTATCTTTCGTTGAGATTGACCTGGAGAGAGCCATCTCCTGTCCTCGTAGGGCTAGCTACGAGGATGCGCGTGGTTTGATGTGGACCTAGAACCTTGTCTTTTCAGCCTGAGGCAAATCTAGGCTCTAACACTGGTATAAGACCACACCAGTATAGAAACATTGTAAAAAGAAGTTTCTAATTAAAAGAAGAGAGAGACGAATTGCAGTAGGTGGTTTTCACCCACTTTGGGTTTCCACCTTATATCCTGTGTTCTTGTGTGTAACTGTCTACTACGTTTTACTATTCCTGGTTACTGTTTATATGGTTTTGATGCACAAATTAATGGTAAACATCTGAAGAATAAATTAAATTATAATTCTGCAGGTTATACGCTAGTTTCCTTAACCGCAGTTGCGTATATATGCAGTTTTCACTAACTGGAGTAGCGTATACAATACTGATTGTGAAATGAAAAATAATTGACTTGATAATACTGATTCACACCCCCCTCTCAATATTATTTCCAACATTGTGCACATCAAACAGAGATCGTATGCCAAAGTTATAACCCCAGGAAGTTGATGTACCAATTTAGCCAAATAGGGCCCATAGTTTTCGCACTTCATCTCCTAGAGTTAGGTTTTTGGATGTTTAGGGTTTCTCATTGTTTCTCAATAATAAATATGCCTTTGAGCCTCATTGTAACATAGCTTAGAGGCATGTAGCTGCCACATATCTTTTCATAGATAAGCTACCATTTCCCGAGCTAGTTTATTTCTATTTTGTATGTAAGCATATTTCAGTTCTCTGACATTAATGAAATGTAGTTTTATTTCTACTGCATATCTCTGTTCATGTTTATATCTATATATATATATATATATATATATATATATATATATATATATATATATATATATATATATATATATATATATATATATATATATATATTTTCATTCCTGCATAATTCTCGATCGGTGGTTTTAGAGAAGCCTGCTCTTTCTCAATGTTCCTTTACATGTCCCCAATGAGGTCAGGTTGTAAGGAGTTAGGGCTCGAACTGTTTGAACCTTTGCAAGGCCAACCTTGCAAACCATGACGACCTCCCATAGCAGAAGAAAAGAAAGACGAGGGAGTAGGAGATCCCTTCAAAATATTCCTCGAAGAAGCGCTCGAGTGACAAAGGCACACGATGTTAGACAAATTTTCCCAGATCCACCGGTAGATGCCCACAGGAGACACATCTTCATGTGGTAGCGACTTTGGAGGCACCACTCCCTTCAAGGTACAAGTCAACTTCGATATTTCCATATTTGAAGGCCAGATAGATGCAGATGTCATAGGTAGATGTTTAAATCTATTCGAAGGGTATGTTTTGGTTCATGATTTTTCCAACCGAGAAAAGATTACTTTTTCACTCCTCAAAGCCGCCCCCCACGTCAAGGACTCATGCGAAGCATACTGTGAGTAGAAGGATGAGAGGGAACCCTCAGTGTTTTCAATTGCACCCACTTGGAATTCTTTTCGAGGCACCATCAAGGAGCAGTATTACTCTGTCAGGAGTTATGAAGATAAGTACATAAAGTGGACCACACTAGGGCAGGGAGGGACCAAGATGTGTCGGAGTTCACAATTTTTTTCATCCCCTTCACACGAAGTTGGGTATCAAGGATTCTGAGCATCATCTGGTACTAAAGTGCCACAATTTTCTACCCAAATACATCTAGGATGATATGGAGTTCCTGTACATCTCCTCGCTCGGCACCGCCTACCAATATGTTGTCAAGATCGAGCAAAAAATTGAAACAAAATAAGAGATACTTTGGATCTATGAATCCAAAGCAAGGGAAAGGTGCCAACAAGCCACAAAATAGAGGACAAAGACAAGGCAGGGTGACCCAGGACAACCCTTCAAAGCTGCAAGAAAAGAAAAACACCAAAAAGTAAAAGAACAACATAGGAAAGTGGTGTGAGTTCCATAAGAGCCCCATTCACAGCAAAAGTGAGTGTCAGGCCAAGCAGTTCCTAGTGGCCATGCTAAAGGCTCCAGAATCAAATGCATGTTTTGAATCTGATTCAGAACCTCACAATGGGAATGGAAAAGGGAAGCAAATTACTGATGTGGAGCCTAGAGCCACTATTGCCACTGCCAAGATCCAGAAGAATGAGCCCAAAGATCCAGAGGAGGGGGAGTGTCTCTTCCACTCATAGATATGGGTGAAGGTTTTTCCGCTGCAATTCATTATCAACAGTGGGAGAAAAAAGAACCGCATTTTTGTAGATTTCGTGAAGTAGCTAGGCCTACTGACTACAACACATCCACAACCATACACTATTTGGTGGCTTCACCAAGGACGAGATCTCCGCGTCAGCCAACAATGTCACCTTCCCTACAACATCAAACCCTTCATGGATGAGATACTGTGTGATGTTTCTCCTCTTGAAGTTTTTGATGTATTATTATGACAAGAATACTTGCAAAAGTGACATGTTGTATATGAGTCTAGATTTCGCTCTGTTATTATTTCTTTGGGTAATAATTTATATAGGATATCAGAGGTAGCCCCGCCTACCGCCATCTCTTTGATCTTTGTTAAGAAATGCAGTAAGTTCATCTCTAAGACTGGGAAATTTGTTTTCTTTCTGATTCACTCTCAAATTAAGGGAAATATTGTAGCCATATCCATGGTCCCTAGGAAGGGTTCATCCATGCAGCAGAAGTAGGTGGATAAGGTCATGGAACAATATAGTGACATCTTCTCCTCTCCCACAGGGGTACCCTTGCACTGTCAGGTCAAGCATTCAATCACTTTGACTCCAGGTGCACCTCTATCCAACGGGCCGATGCATCATCACTCCATTATGGAAAATGAAGAGATCAAGCAGAAAATCCAAGAGTTGCTGCAGAAAGGACACATCCAACCGAGTTCCTCATATTGTGGGAGCCTAATTATACTTTTACAGAAGAATGATGGGACCTGGAAGCTCTGCATTAATTATCAGGCACTGAACAAAATCATTGTCAGGAACAAGTATCCAATCCCATGGACTAATGACCCTCTAGACCAACTCGAGGGGATCAATTATTTCAGCAAGATCGATCTGAAGTCTGCCTATCACCAGGTTCCGATAGAGCCCACAAATGTATGGAATACTGCCTTCAAATCCAAGCAAGTAATTTTTGAATGGTTCATTATGCCCTTTGGGTTCATAAGTGCCCCTGCTACTTTTATGAGGCTAATGGATGACATATTGTGGCCCTTCACGAACTCATTTGTGGTTTTTTATCTAGAGGACATCCTCATCTTCAGCAAGATTTGGGAAGAACACTTGCAACACATTCAATAGGTCCGTCAAACCCTTTGGTAGCACAAACTATGTGCCAAATTGGAGAAATGCACCTTTGGAATGAGCTAGGTCCAATATCTATGTTACATCATAGATGAGCATGGCATGCATGTGGATCTGACTAAGATCCATGTCATTCGGGATTGGCTAGCCTCAACCACTCTAACAAAGCTTCGCAACTTTCTGGGCCTTGCAAATTTTTATCGGGGGTTCGTGTTGGGATTCTCCCATATCTTGGCCTTTGAGTCAAATTACTAAGGGTGGGGTAAAAGAAAAGTTTTCCTGGTCTAAGTACCAACATAAGGCATTCGTTCAATTGAAGTACCACCACTTCTCTTCACTTGTTCTCACACTGTCAGACTTAGAACATCCATTTGAAATCAAGACAGACCCCTCGAACTATGATATTGGTGTAGTCCTCACCCAACATGGACATACAGTGGCCTATCATAGTGAGACCCATTTTGGTACAATTCAGAAGTATCACACCTATGATAAAGAGATGTATTTCATCATGTAGGCTTGCCAACAATGGAAGCACTAAATTTTGGGGAAGAACACGGTCATCCACATCGATCATTGACCTCTTCTGTTTATGCAGACATAAGGGAAGTTATAGAAACATCACCATAAGAATTGGTCTACATATCTTCAACAATTCCACTTGAAGATTAAATACAAAAAGGGTAGCATCAATCATGTTGCAAACTACCTCAACTGATTTCCAGCTGCAACATTGACTACTATTCTCAACTCTTGTTTTCACGAGACCTCTAGATGGCCACAACTATACAAAAATGATGTAGATTTCGCCTCAACAAACCAGATGCTAGTAGATGGAAAGCAAGTTCTTGATTTCCACCTCTAAGACACATTATTATGCTACCTAGGCCACCTTTATGTTCCTTCAAGTGAATGTGCCAAGCTGATCTGGGAGGTGCACTATAGTTGGGTCGCAAGACACTTTGGTGTGGAGAAAATTGTGGTTGTACTACAAAAGTAATTTATTGGCCCAAACTTTGACTCAATGTTGGGAAATATATCAGATCCTGCACTACCTACGTCATCGCCAAACCAACCATCAAGAAGTAAGGAATGTACACTACTCTACCTCCTCCCAGCCAGCCATGGGAATCCATATCCATGGACTATATGCCTGGCCTCCCTTCTATCGAGCATGGTAATGACTGTGTATTTGTGGTCGAGGAAATTTTTTCTAAGATGGCTATATTGGCGGCCTAAAAGAAGAGTATCATAGTAGAGGACACTATCAAACTCTTCTTTGAATGAGTATGGGTACATTTAGGGATACTACAAACCATTATATCAGATCAGGATAGTAGGTTCCTGAGCACATTTTGGTCAAGCCTCTAGACACTATTGAACACCAAGCTCACCAAGTCAACTGCCTTCCATCCATAGACTGGTGGCCAGATGGAGGTCGTCAATAGGATGTTAGTGAACATACTCTACATGTACAAATCCAAGGATCCTCGAACCTAGGATGAGAGACTTCCATATCTGCAACATAGTTATAATAGAGCTCTCCATAGCTCAACTAGTCGCAGTCCCTTTCAAGTGGGTCTACGATTTCAACCATTATGTCTGATTGATGTTGCCATGCCTCGTGCAACTACACTGACAAAATACACACATGTATTGTTTGAGGTTCATAAAGCGACTAGATTTATTGAACGCGTCGAACACATTCGCTAGCAAGTTCACGACATCTTGGAGAAGTGAAATCCCAAGTATAATTAGTGACATGATCAACATCAGGTGCAACACAAGTTTTAGGTGGGTGACAAAATTTAGTTTCATTTGTAGAAAGAATGCCTTACGGAGCCCACAGAAGCTCAAACCACTCTGATATGGTCCTTACACCATTACCAAGGTCATGGGAGATAATGCTTTTGAGCTCAACATTCCCCCATTCCTTGGCCTGCACCCATTGTTCAATGTGGACCACCTTCGACCATACTTCCCACCATTACTAGACACATCAGACGTTGCATAACAACTCACACTAACTAATTTGAACCCAGACTCCATGGTATAGGCCACAACTCATTGGATTATGGACACAAGGGTCAAGAACACTCTCCAGTAGAAGATCCAACTATATCGAGTTATCAAAGTTGGACAACTCCTACACCAAGGCAAGTGGCTCACTAGCGACTAAGTTTAGTAGAAGCTTCCCCATCTCATGGATGCACTCAAAGTAATGGGGACAAGTGATTCCTAAGGGGGGAGGATTGATCCAAGTGGATGTTGGTGGACACCTACCTATTCCACTTGGACCCCCACCACTGTCTCTTTCATTTTTTCAGTTTCCTTAATTGTAGAACAATTTAGTATTTTTGGCAGTTTTTTCATGTCCTGAACTTTTGGAGCTGTTTTGAGGCTCTAAATGACTTTCTTTGGTGAAACTAGGTGAAACATGGGTCGTTGACCCATGTTGGCCACTTAAAAGATATAGTACATCGATAGATCTTTCTAATGAGGTATTGTGTGCATCAAACGAAGATTGCATGCCAAAGTTACAAACCTAGGAAGTTGATGTACCAATTTACCCAAACGGGGCCCATAGTTTTGGCGCTTCATCTCCTAGGATTAGGTTTTTGGATGTTTAGGAATTCCCATTGTCTCTCAATAATAAATAGGCCTTTGAGCCCCATTTTAACACAATTCAAAGGGATGCATTTGCCACATAGATTCTTAGAGATAAGCTACCATCCCCTGAGCTAGTTTATTTCCATTTTGTATGTAAGCATATTTCATTTCTTTGATATTCATGAAATGAATTTTTATTTCTGCTACATCTCTATGTTCATTTGTATATGCCTATTTTTCTTTGTTCCTGCATAAGTTTAGATCATTTCTCCTCCTATATATTCATAATATATTATTAGATACCAACACTATGATCGAGTTGGCCATATGAAAGATCAATGTTTTGATCTTCACCCTTGTGAGCATTGTGGTAATCACTCTCATCATTCAAACCAATGTTCTAGAAACAAGCCTCCTGCAAGAATTAAGATTCACCTTGAATGGATCACTTATTAGTAGTGGGATTCAATAGGCAAGAGGATATTTCAGTCATATCACAAAGTTTATTCTCAATTATTGACATGTCTTATAGTTGATATTTTTTTATCTTCTAACCTTGTATCTAACAAGGGGGGAATTGATGGTTAGTTACTTGGTCTAAAGCAAAAATCATGTGAGCCTCAACCACAACTTGAGCTTGATGCTTGAGCCTAGAGCTAGAGTCAACCATACCCATATTTAGAGTTGTAGCAAGAAATAGTGTCATGCCACATGAACATGATTTTGGTTGGTGGAATTCCTTAAACTGTTGAAAATCGCAACACGAAATGTTAAAAATAGCATCAAAAAAAATCCTAATTTAATTTGTTCTTGAATTAAATTGGGAATTAAATTGTAACTCCACATCTCATGACAACTTTTAAGAGTTAACTATGTTAATTTGACTTAGTTAGGTCAATTAGTTTCAGTTGAGGGTCTAAGTAGAGTCATGTAGAGTGTCTCCTCCAATTAGGAGCACTAGTTGAGTTTATTTTGAGTTGTAATTATTTAATTTAGTCTAACTAAGTTAAAATAAGTTAAACTAGTTCCAACTAATGGAGGAATTTGTGTGTAACATCCTCCTCCCACATCTACCCAAGCAACCGGCCAGCCAGGGCAAACATGCAACGAGAATCCACTATGATATGATTTGACCTCTTAAATTATGTTAAGTAAGTGAAACAGAAAGAAACACATAATACAAACATTCAACATCATCTTCAGGATTGTCAAGAACCAATCCAACACTTTAGATAGCTTGCCCTTGGGTCCCACTGAGCTTTTAGACAACCTAAGCCTCAGTCTCTCTCATGCTATAGGCATGAAAATATCTAGAAACCAAAAGTCACTCTCACAGGCTTCCCTACCAGCATCCAGAGACTCATTTAGTCAGTGTTATGTCAACATCCCTAGAATTTGAGCCACTTTTTTAGGCCTAAAGCCCAGGTCACTGCCCAGAATTGAACCACTTCTTGAGAACAATAAAATAACATGGAAATGACAGTACTAAAGAAAATACTTTTTTAAGAGCTTGACTAGACCCTTACTAGCCATGACAAGCATTTCATTAAACATACCACGAACATGTAAACTACAAGTGTAAATAAAAAATATGAGCATAGGGGTGTCATACCTATATGAGATTCGCCATGAAGCATTGATGCCTCAACACATTAACTTCCATTCCATCCATTAGATCTTAGATACATTTTTCATTCATATACAAGTAAAAAAATGATGAAAGCCATACATGGCTACTATCATGAAACACATACATAACCAACATAATAGGGACGGAAATACCGATGAAATCACAACCATATAAACCACATCTAATATAGTATAATATTCATGGAAATACAAAGAGAAATAACCTTTTATTAATGATGCAAAATCAAAACTCGAGATGGGACTTCCATGTTCCATCCGACCGTATAATTGCTTAACCAAATCTCTCCTCATCCATTCACCGTCGTGCCATATTCCAAGCATGAATGTGGGATCTCATAGAACACATCAATCAAAACTCATAAAGGGCTTCCAGAGGCCATCTAACCTAATCCATCAAACACTGATTCCACCTCACAGTTGGACATCACAAAAACCATCATTACATCAATCTTTATCCCAACCATCTAAGGCTCTAGAGTGTTTGTTCCAACCAAGGCTCCAGGACTAGTAACTTAACCAACAACTGTCGATGGGCTCCAAAGCGCTTGTCCAACCAAGGCTCCATGACTATTAACTCAACCCACAAAGGGCTCTAGAGTGTTTTTCCAGCCAAGACTACGAGACTAGTAACTCAACCCAAGCTAAGGAAAAATGAGAACCAATGAAAATAAACAATGAAAGTAAACCCACAATCACCATGGCTATCCACGAAATGGAAATGATAATCAATCCACTCTCAATCCAGGAATTCCTCCATGCCAATGACAGATCACAACCAACAAACCACATGCATATGCCATGCATGTCAAAAATAGTGAAGGAAACATACATGCAACTTGATACTTGCAAGAAAATATGATGTAGTTGATGATCCTGATGCCTTCTTGCACTTTCCTGCTCTTACTTTCCCTTCTTTCTCCAAGAATCCAAGTATGCCACACCCACTAAGAGTGCTCCAAGAAAACATTAAGTCTCCAAGAATATGAGAAGGAGATAGAATATAAGAGAGATCCACCCAAACCAGTCAAAAGCTTGAGCCAAGAGATTACACTAACTACAAGCTTGCCAACTGATCCTCAAAACTCTCTATATTAATGAGGCCTCCATTTTCTTCATTTTCCACTATTTTCCTTCATTTTCTTCCTCACATGCAACCTGTGACCTTTCACCTTCCTTTTCTCCTAATTTCCTTTATTTTCATAAATAAATGCGCAAAAAATGCCACTTTTCCTTTCCAAAGCCTTAGAAATTTCCTTTTCCAATTCCCTTAGCCATAATAAACTAAATCAACACCCACTAAGATGTTTCCCCCACCATTCAGTTTGGATTACATGTCCCATCAACCATGGCCATATATATATCTTTGCATCGATTTTTAACCAGCACTATTATAGAACCCTCCCCCACGGGGGATCACCGTCCTCGGTGTTCAATGACACATATAACCAACAAGATTGTTGAAAACAAAACATACTACCCATGGAGCTTTACAACACAACTCGTTGCAATATTTACAATGACCACTTTTGAAACATGACAACCATATTGTTTACGGGAGCTTTATAACATAGCTCATTACAGTATTTACAATAATGACATATACACATATGCATTTTCTTTAACCAACAAATAACCATACTATCTATGGAGCTTTATAAATCCATATCGATACAATATTTACAATAATACACACATATACACATATGCATATTTTATCAACCAAAAAATAAAAGGATATGATGCCTATGTATGCAACAAGGCAATCCAGAGGCTCACACCTCCGCCCTCAAAGTTATACCAAGATTCACCTCCTTCCCAGGAAGTCCAAATTCAACTGAAAAGTCAAATCTGCATCCAATATCCAACACTATAATCCAACTACTTTTCCTCTTAGTTAACAGCTACTAGCTCATTGTTCTAGGGCACACTCCCAATATGCATCTGATTCCATCTGGAAATTCTAATGACCAGAACAAATACATCGTCGATCTTCCCTTCACTACTACACAATCCCTCGGGTAGTTTGGTCAACCCCTTCTGTGTAATCAATCACCTTCCAAGTTTCGTTTGCACCCCCATCTTCGGCAATCGATCCCTTGGCAAGGCTTCTTCACATCGGAAGATACAAAAACCAAGGCATATCCCTACCTTAAAACCACCATACCGGTCATAGCATGCTCATGGAAATCACTGGAGACTATTGGGTACCAATGTCCCACAATGGCCCTACTCCTGAAGTGATTTACCAACATACTGCTTCCTATTCCATTTCCTTTTGTTGTTGCAATTGATTTTGACACTGAGCCAGGCATGTTCATGCATTCTTGTTCCAAGCACATAATATCCAATCGATTCAAAATAAATTGAAATAACTTCAAATCATACCTCATTGGTAGCTCGTCAATAAGGTACATTTGAAATTTTGTTCACTTCTTGTCACAACAAGTCAAACTAACATCTTTGACCAAATCATCATGTATAACATATCACATAAAGTTAGCTCGAGACACAAAAATTATAGACCAAAATCATAAATCACATGTAATCATCATAAACCAGAATCATAAATCACATGCATAATAAAACTAAAATAAAATATGGATACTTATCCTTTAATCAATCCTTAGCTTCTACCTTTGCCCTTATTTTGTACGCACTCTAGATCGGTTTCCGCACCCGACAAACACCCAGTGCCTTCTTCTCAACTATGTGTACATAGACATATGGAAATCCCACACACAACCACACACGACATAGCACACCATGTAATACACGCATGTACACCTGACATACAACACATACACCTACACCCAGTTTACAACACAACACAATACATACTCCTACGTCTGGTGTATGACAGAACAAAACATCTATATGTACACAATGTACATCACAAGACATACATCTCCACACAATGTGAAACACCTCAAAATGTATACACATACACCAGATATACAACATAAATCATACATTTATATCCAACTCATAATGCCACACAATACATGTACCTACACCTGGCGTACAACACAAAAATACATGTACTACACAAAGTACAACACAAGGAGTACACATGTGACGATACCACGATTACACAATACACATGCATAATATTGCATGCCTGCAACACATCACGTGCAACATGCACATAATACCACAAGTACACCAGTACCATATGTACAACATGTACACAGTGCCACCTATACTCTACACCACCTGTACAACGTGTGCATAGCATCACATGTACACGACACCACCTGCACAAAGTGTAAACAATTCCATATGTACACTGCACAACATGTACACAATACCACATGCACAACATATACACGAGACTACATGTACACAACGCCACATGAACGACATGTACACAACACTACATGCACACATTGCCACTTGTACAACATGTACACACCACTACATGCACATAGCACCACTTGTACAATAATCCAGACAACACCATATGTACCTAGAACCAGTTGTACAACATACACACAACACCATAGGCACATAGCACTACATATTCAACACATAGGTAGCATCATCTATACACAACACTGCATATACAACTTGTACATAGCACCATCTATACCCATCACTACATATGAAATATTCACACAACCCTATTTGTACCATATTGTACATAACATTTTCATAAAGAACATGTACACACACTATATATACACAACACCACATGCACACAACAACACATATGCAACATGTACAACCTATGCACAACAATAGCACAACAAATCCAAAACCACAATCCCTCTGCCAAGAAACCTTACTTCCAGTGTCTTATATGTGGCTGTCTCAGCATGTCGCAGACCATACTAATTCCATTTTGCTGAAGTGTCCCTCGGTATAGCACGTCCATAACATAGACATAATATAATCACATAATATCAACTCATAACCACATGATACTGACATCATAAATCCTTCAGGATACTCTTCCCTATTGATTCCTCATAAGACCTAAAACCTCTTCATGTCATTCACCTGTGTAAGCAATCATTCCTCCATAAGAATGATTCCTCATGACCCTGTCAAATAGTGACATAGATACATAGATACATGGATACATATACATAAACATTAGCATAAAAAATCATGATCCATGATGACGATGTCAGACACGACATAAATACATACATACATACATGTATACATATATAAACATGAACACAATCATGATCACAACATAATTACCAAATATCATAAGGTCGAGGTTAAAAGAATGCCCTTTATCCCATGCACAACTTCGAGAAAAATAGTTCCCAACATAGCCAAGGCATATGATGCCTCAAGTCCATTCACCTTACCTTTCATGATTACCCTTCTCATGAATGTTTTTCCATCATACATTTACACCAATGGACCCAACCAGTCCAACTGATTCTCATAGTCTTACCTTCCGCTATGCTTAATTATGCACAGGGCTTCATCTGAATCTTACATTACCTTTTCGGTAACACACATCTCTCGTCAACCTCCATTAACTTTCCTCTTTCCCAAACAATTCCTAAGAGTCAAAACATAAAAGGTAATACCAATAAACAACCAAGAAGAAACCCATGGAAAACAACAACAATATGACACCACAAAGAAAGTGGTACGGCCATACACTAGACATAAAAAATCCTCCAATCAAACAAAACAAATCATGAAAGACCAAAAGCACAAGGCTGACAACAAACACCATGACTCAATCCCCATGGTCCCTAGTGCTTCCAAGGAAATCTCAACCCGATTCTTCTTCAAGATTTTATGGCAATATCCTTGCCATGAAATCTCCTGCCTCAGACAACCATAAACACATAACTGTCAGTGCATAAATAAATATAAAAATACACTAGCTACCTTACCTTACTTTGTGAAGCACTTTGCTTGCAACTGAACACATCCATTCCATCTCTCAAGGGACTCCAATTTCTGTTGGTAAATCCACCTATAACTAGAGACTAACTAATATGCCTCTCAAGTACATGTTCATGAATATAGCATATATCCCCATAATGTTAGATGAGATCAAGGTTAAGAAGACTTCTTGTATGCAAAGCACTCCTTCATTTGGAATTAGCGCTTCCAAATATAGCCAAGGGAGTTCTTACCAAATTTCTTTTTAAATTTTTGCATGGTTGCAATCGATGCTTACTATGTATTGTCACATCACCCAACTGTTAGTTTTAAAACACATCAAGTGTTACCTTGTCACACTAGTACCTATCATGTTGCCCTCCAACTGCTCACACATGCTAACCACGTGTTCCAACTATCAAGACAATCATATCTATCAATTTGAAATCAACCTTTACAAGGTCCATATTTAGCTCATAGTCATTAGACATAATGCTACAACTATCACCTACTTTACTCAAGTAGATATCTAGTTTATCAACACATTTTTATTAGTACAACCATCTCAAAACAAGATCATTTGAACAAATACTCATATTATGCAATTCATTAAACATTCCACCAACTTGCAACTAGAGCTTGTTAAATAAATCAACAAGATGATGTAATAGAAACCAAACACTCAAACACCCAATAGATGACATAATCAAATGGTCAAGCACGAAGTATATGACATAAGAAAAATCATACCTTAATGTATTTCAGGGGAGACAATATTGTATGCATAATCAATCTAGTTAGCATGATGTAACTTCATGAGATATCAACTCAAACATAAATAAGGTCACAATATCAAAAATAGTCACTAGATAACATGTTTACATCACAACCCTTACACAATTATCATTCACACAAATGCAAATTCAATCTGGATTAGAACAACACCATATTATAATTATGTCAACTCATACCTGAATATGGTAACCATAGCCATCTGCATAAGCCAATCCAATTTAGTGTGATGCATATAACATCCAGGTATAAATGATATAAACCTAATCATCAAGCTAACTATCATTTAACAACAACAATTAAACCTATAAGATGCTGCATCAATAACATATAACATAATCATCAGGTTTTCTAATATAAAACAACAATAGAAACACATAGAACTATAAGTTATTATCATTCTTGACTATCAGACATGTTCTTATGACTATACTAATCAAATAACATCTATTGTTAATGTAACCATAACATCAAAAGACATGTACATAAACCTAATGTATATAAACCTAATGCATATAACAATCCTTGACTTAAAAACCTGCATGCCAAACATACAATACCTGTATGATGATATGCTCTTACTCCAAAGTCCAATGCTGCAACCTCATTATGATGATCTACATCTCTTGCTCTATCTCAACCAACTCATTAGAATCATAACAACCAATACAACCATGATGACCTAAATTGCATACCATTACTTCACAAGTCATGTTTGACCTACATTTCATGATTAACTATAACCAAGGCCATACATGCATAACAACTACATATAGAGATATAACACATGATTACGAAACCATATACACATCATTCTAGCTAGAGTCCAGTCATCAATGCATGACCATATCAACCACACAATCCATGACTTCATGTATGAAAACAGCCATTAATCCATTACACACATTGCGACATAAAACCATCAACATTCATAATTAATGCTTAATGAACTACACATATGCATGAACACATGTATTTGAGCATAAGCGATCAATTTTTGTAACCAACCTACAATACTGATACATGTAATTAAACATACAAGAATGCAACCTACCATACAAGGATGTAATCAAGAAACATATAACAACATGTAAGTGACATATATAACAATATGTAACTAGTCGTACGCTCATGACGATGCATTCCACAAAATCAACATCCAATTCCACATGACGACATTACTACAACCATGATCAACATTATGCAATTGCAACAAGCACATGGAATGAAAGTGTAAGAGAAATGCATGCAACTGACGTGCATGCATGTCCAACACATAGCCCATCCAGTCTGAGGGATAAACCATACTTTGATACCACTTTGTAACACCCTCCTCCTAGATCTACCCAAGCAACAGGCCAACCAGGGTAAACATGCGATGAGAGGCCACTACGATATGATTAGACCTCCTAAGTCACGTTAAGGAAGTGGAACTGATGGAAACACAACATACATGCATTCAACATTAGCTTCAGAACCCTCAGGAACCAATCCAACACTTTAGACAGCTTGTCCTTAGGTCCCACTGAACTTTTGAACAACTTAAGCCTTAGTTTCTATCATGCTACAGGCACCATATACCCAAAGTCGCTACCTGCCAGTGTCTAGACTCTCATTTATTCAATGCTATGCCAACATCTTCAGGATTTGAGCCACTTTTTCAGGCCCAAAGCCTAGGTCATTGCCTAGAATTGAACCATCTCTTTAGAACAGTAAAAAAACATGGAAATGACAATAATAAAGAAAATAGTTTTTAACACCTTGACTAGACCCATACTAGCCATGACAGGCATTGCGTCAAACATATCACAAATATGTAAAAGCAATGTAAACTTTGAAACGGGAACTATAAACTCAAAACCGGAACTCAAGCCAGAAACCCCCAAAAAAGCATGAAAAATAGTGTTAAAAACGAAAAGTGTTGATGCTGGAATAACACTTTTATTTTTTCTAGTGTAAATTTTCAACATGTTTTAAAATTGGCAGTGAAAACCAATTTTTTGTGCTAAAAACACCCTCAAAATGAAAAGTGTGGATGTTGGAATAACACCTTTTTTTAAGGATAAATTTTCAACATTTTGAAATAATGGCGTAAAATATTTTATCATGACTCCGAAAAACATTAAAATTTCAAAAGAATAATGAACACATAAAATTAAAAATTAAAACAATGAAAAAAACCAAAAAAAGTTAAAAAAAGATAACAAAATATAAATAAAAATATATATTAAAAACAAAACATAAAATAAAAATAAGAAACAATAAAAAATCAAATATAAAAAAGACAAAAAAAAGTCCATCATAAAAAAAATTAACAAAAAAAAAAAAATTAACCTATAAAAGATAAGAATTAAAAAACTAAAAAAATAATAAAAAAATATAAAGAAATAAATAATAAGAAAAACATATTTTCGGAAAAGATGTAAGAAAAAAAAATATCAATAAACCATAAAAATTTTGGGAAAAAAAAAAATAATTAAAAAACTATAAAATTAAGTGAGTAAAAACAGAAAGATTTAAAAAAATATTAACAAAACACAAAAAAAAGTTAAAAACAAACTAGATTAAAAAAAAAAAAGAAAATTAACAAAAAATTAAAAAATTAAAAATTAAAAACTACTAAAATTAAGATTTTAAACATTTAAAAAAAAAGGAAAAAAAAACAAAAGACAATTAAAATTTTAAAAAAATTATATATTTTCAAATTAAAATAAATAAATAAACATTAGAAATTTAATATACATATAAGTGAGTAAAAACAGAAAGATTTAAAAAAATATTAACAAAACACAAAAAAAAGTTAAAAACAAACTAGATTAAAAAAAAAATAGAAAATTAACAAAAAATAAAAAATAAAAAATAAAAAACTACTAAAATTAAGATTTTAAACATTTAAAAAAAAAAGGAAAAAAAAACAAAAGACAATTAAAATTTTAAAAAAATTATATATTTTCAAATTAAAATAAATAAATAAACATTAGAAATTTAATATACATATAGATATACATATAGATATATATATATATATATATATAGATATATATATATATATATATATATATATATATATATATATATATATAAAGAAAACATTTAATTTATTTTTTTAAATAAATATATTTTATTTAAAAAAAAATTATTTTTTTAAAAAATACGTATTTTTTTATTTAACAAAAAAAAAATGTACGCCACACTCTGTCGCTGCTTGATCGCCTGTGGGGGCGCAACCCTGGGTGCACCCCCGCGGGCAGGAGGTGGCAGGGCGGGGTGAACATTATTTGTTTCTTTAAATAAAAGAAGAAATATTTTGAAAAAAATTGTAAATGTTTATTTCTTCAAAAAAATAAGAAAATGTGCACAATATCTCTTTAAATAAGAAATACATATTTAAAAAAAAAAATGTTTATTTTTTTAAATAAAAAATGCACACATGTTCTTTTTTAATAAGAAATGTATATTTAAAAAAAAAAAAATTGAAATGTTTATCTTTTTTTTTTAAATAAAAAATCTGTAATTTTCATTAATATAGAGAAAATTACATATTGTAAATGCTATTGCATATGTTGTAATCTGAGTCAACCATGTACTAACATGAGGGACTCTGAGCTGTCCAGATACACCATGCAGGGCGATCTGCCTAAAAAACAAACAGTTGTTTAATAACTATTATGTGTCTGTATAAGCCTGTACATAGGCCACGTCGGGCCCCTTCCATTATAGTATCTCAAAAATATGCGTCAAGTAACATCAAAAAGATTTCAAAAATTTGAGTTTTTACAGTTCTTTACAAAAAACATTTGTAGTTCAAGGACCAAGGTCCCCTTGATAATGCTGATCTATATAAGGCCAATGATAATAGCGGAATTCATCTATCCCCCTCTACTCTTGTATCACCCATTCTCCTCTGAGTAATGACGCGACCTCCTTGGATAGTTGGTCAGCGTTGCAATTATGCTCCCTGTAAATGTGATTACAAGAGATATTGTTAAATTCTGCCTTGAAAATATTCACTTCGTTTAATATGTTGCTGAGTGTGTGTATGTGACAAACAGATATGCTATTGAACCAGTTAATAATAATCTTTGAGTCCCCAAATATATTTAGATTGAAGCACTGATGTCCCAAGGAGAAATGCAATAAGTGACGGAGGGTAATGAGTTCCGCGAAATTATTGGTGCCAGCTCCTAATCCCATCTTTACTTTGTAGAAATGTTGTTCATTTATGTAAAGAACGAAGCCACCTCCACAGCCCTGTTGATTTGCAGCCCCATCAAAGAACGCCCACGGGGTAGTTTTGTCAATGCTGGGAGGTGGGTGAGTGCGGCGCGCTCTAGGAGGTGTAGGATCCGACAATTCGTTATATGCAAAGATTATGCCAGCCTCAATGTGCGGCCAACACACAGCTTTATTATCAAATATGTATTGGTTTCGAGCCTGCCAGATGTACCAGCTGACAAACAAGGGGAGGCTCTGAAGTTTAGATCCCTTGTGTCTGCCAGACCAGTCATCCCATGCGCTGCTTAGATCATTGCCAGTCCATAACCCAGCGGAACAGATAGATGAGGATATACTCCGCCAAAGAGATTGTAATGCGGTGCAGAGTAAGAAAAGATGTTCCGTGGATTCTGATTCACATTTACACAGAATACACCAGGTAGGCCCGTAAATAGCTCTGTGAGCTAGATGCTCCCCGTGGGCACTATGTCTCTAAGAATGCACCAGAAGAATAGTCTGGTGCGTGGAGGTGCAGTAAGCTTCCAAATGTATCTCCACCAATTCAATGTCTGTTCTGGTTTTTTGTGCTGTATCAGTGAACTGTACCCTGACTTTGGGGAATATATACCATTTTCTGCCAGACACCAAACTAATTCATCAGGTCCCTCTTTTATCCTTATGTGAGAATTTATATATATATATATATATATTAAATTTTAAATTATTTTTTTATAAAGAAAAAATATATAGTTTTATAATTTTTTTTAGAATAAAAAATATATATATATATTTTTAAAATTTTAAATGTTTTTTTGGTTTTTTATTTAAAATTCATATCTATATCTATATATATATATCATTTTGATTTATTTTTGGTGTTTTTTTTAATTTAGTGTGTTTTTTTTTTTTTTTAAGTTGTTTGTTAATGCTTTCTTTAATTTTCTATTTTTACTTACTTAATTTTATAGTTTTTTTAAGTTTTTTTTTTTTTTTTTTTCCTTCCTCCGAATGCTTTATTGGTTTACAAGATAATTTATTTACTTTTTACATTTTTTATGTTTCTTTTGCCTTTTTTTATATATAATTTTATATTTGTTTTTTTAATTAATCAACATTTAAAAAAAGAAAAATAAGACAACTAAAAAATTTGCTAAGTAATCATGATTTCAAAACAAATTGGACATAAAAAATTTTGAAGTGTCAAACAACATAACATTTAAAAAAAAATATCCACACTTAATACATTAAAAAATTTAAAGTGTAAAAAATAAGCCTTCTAAAGAAAAGGTTGATGCTCATCAACACGTTTCAAAATCAACATGAAAATCACTAACATTTAAAAGCAAATATTTATATTTGGTACATAAGAAAAGTTAAAGTGTTAAAACTATGCTCTGAAAAAAAAATATATTCTGCTTGGTTAACTTTTCTGCTACGTCAATGAAACAGGTAATCGTATTAGTTTCCATTTCAAAGTTTACATTGTGTAAATTGTAGGTGTAATTAATAGATCTAAGCATAGTGGCCTCATACTTATCTGAGATTCGCCATGAAGCATTGATACCTCAACACATTAACTATCATTCCATCCTTTAGACCATAGATACATTGTTCATTCATGTACAAGTAAAAACATGATGAAATCCATACATGGATGTTGTCATAAAACACATACATAACCATCATAATAGGGAGAGAAATACCCATGAAATCACAACCATATAAACCACATATAATCTAGTATAATACTCATAGAAATACCACGAGAAATAACCTTTAATTAATCATGTAAAGTCCAAACTCGGGATGGGACTTCCACGTTCCACCCGAGCATAGAATGGCTGAGCCAAATCTCTCTTCAGCCATTCACCCCTATTCCATATTCCAAGGATGAAAGTGGGATATCATAGAACACATCAATCAAAACTCATCCAAGGCTTCAAGAGACCATCCACGTCAACCCATCAAACAATGATTCCACCTCATGGCTGGACTTCATAAAAACCACCATCAGATCAGTCTCTATCGCAACGATCGAGGGCTCCAAAGCGTTCATTCCAACCAAGGCTCTAGGACTAGTAACTCAACCCACCAAGGGCTCCAGAGAGTTTGTCCTACCAAGGCTACAGGACTAGTAACTCAACCCAAGTTGGTATAGGGCTCTAGAGAGTTTTTCCAACCAAGGCTCCAAGAACTAGTAAGTCAACCCAAGATGTTACAGGGCTCCAGAGTGTTTGTCCAACCAAAGCTCCAAGAACTAGTAACTCAACCCAAACTAAGGAAACATGAGAACTAACCAAAATAAACAATGAAAGTATACCCACAATCACCATGGTTATCTAGGAAATGGGAAGGCTAGGCAATCCACTATAAATCAAGGAAATCCTGCATGCCAATGATAGATGAAAACCAAGAAACCACATGGGTATGCCATGCATGCCAAAACTAGTGAAGGAAACGTACATGCAACTTGGTTCCTGCAAGAAAATTTGATGTAGTTGCTGATCCTGATGCCTTCTTGTACTTTCTTACTCTTCCTTTGTGTTATCTCTCTAAGAATCCAAGTATGCCACACCCACCAAGAGTGATCCAAGAAAACTCTAAGCCTCCAAGAATATGAGAGGGAGAGAGAATAGAAGAGAGCTACACCCAAACTTGTCAAAAGCTTGAGCCAAAAACTTACACTGACTAAGAGCTTTCCAACTGACCCTCATAAGCCTTTTTATTAATGAGGCCTCCCTTTTCTCCATTTTCCATTATTTTCTTTCATTTTCCTCCTCACATGAAACCTATGACCTTTCACCTTCCTTTTCTCCTAATTTACTGTATTTTCATAAATAAATGTGCCAAAAATGCCATTTCTCCTTTTGAAACCCTTAGTCGTTGCATTTGGCAATTCCCTTAGCCATAATAAACCAAATAACTACCAACTAGGATGTTTCCCCCATTGTTCAACTTGGAATATGTGTCCCATCAACCATGGCCATATATGTATATTTTTACATGGATTTTTAACCACGACTGTTACATAGTGGGAGGTATAGTAGTGGGGTGTTGCCTGGTGTAGTGGGGTGCATCTTGTAGTAGTGGGATCTAACATGAAGTAGTAGAATGTAACCTAAAGAAGTGGGATTGTTGACAGTGCTAGACTTGTCAACATGTTAGGGGATCTTCCTGGTAAGAAGTCCCAATCACACCTCAAACCATTTGGTGGAGTCTCAGCAGTGGGTCGTATGGTAATGCCTTGACCGTGATTTTGCAGAGAGGCATTGGGCATGGAATCCCCCCAAGGCATTTTTTGGGGCTCAAAGCCTAAGTTTTGACTGAATATTGTTGTAAATATCCACGAATTGCGGGTGCGAAAGTATGATAGAGTCACAGGTTTGTCCACCCTAGTTTTGTAATGTAATGTCAGCTGGATAGACCTACCCATGGTTCGCAGACCATGGGATTGTATAAATAGAGTGAGGCTCTAAGTAGGAGAAAAAATAAGAAGAGGAGTCGAAGTGTAAAGTGTGTCTTTGGATCGTAGAGTAGGAGAAGGCTCTGCAGTTGAGTGCACAGAGGCCTAGTAGTTTGCAGCTGAGTGCGCAGACCCCTGCAGCTGAGTGCGCAGGGTGAAGTTGAGTCTGTAACTGAGGAAGGAATTAATAAAGAGAAGTTTTATTATAATTCTGTGTATCTGTTCTTGGGTTAATGAATGATTGATATAATTTGCAAGTATATTGTTTATTTACTGCGCGCACCTGTATGAATGGTTTATGTTGTTAAGTATAACTTAAAGCATGCAAGTAGGCTAAAATAATCAACTAACATTGGAATACCAGTAAGGTCTTGGGTAATAATGCAGAAGCGCGGTGTTCAGCCCCTGGGTAGGGCTGCGTGAAGGTAGTATATCAGGTTGCGAGGTATGGGAAAGTGCGCGAAGCAACCTGCGCGTAGGGTCAAACCGTGAACCAGTTGAACTCCTCAGACATCTCCATGGTGTGGAAACCTGGTTCTAGCACCCTCCCATACTACTTCGGGTGAGACCTCAGTCTGCACTCCATGGAATATTGCCGAAAGGGCCAGTAGTACCAGGATTTGTTTAGCTAAATTAACTCTGAACCTGGGTCAGGCCCCATTAAGGCAACAAATGGTTCCATTGCCTGGACCAAGATCTGTATAGAGATGTTTGATGTCACATCACTGGAATCCGACAAAGAAAGGAATTGAAGAGTGGTTGGAAAGAAAGATTCATGATTTTGCAGCGTAGGAAAATAGGAAGCCATGATTATCAAAGGAAGAGTGGTTAGATTGCTACTTATATATGGAAATCCACAAAATTTTCTTTGCATCCTTCCCCTTTGAGTTGTAAGAGTGGATCACAAAGCTAGCAGACAGTTAAGGAAGGTATAAGCTCAACAAACCTATTGTGTGGACTCTAGAGTTGGTGCACAGACTAGAAGCATCGAAAGATAAAATTGCGCACTGTGGGTCACTGGCACGATCAAATTATAGGAGGATTTATCACCAAGTTCATGGTAGATACTTCAGTCAGCTATAACGAGGTGGAACAACGCTTCCTCAAAGGACCGCGAGGTAAGTATGTTAAATCTTTGAACACTTGGATTAAAATGCTACTATGTGAAAAGTAGGTTATGCGAATAAATTGATGTTTGTGCCTACACGAAGTGGGAGGATCTACAGAAATGAAGGTAGCGCACAACTAGAAACTAGCCCCTTGATTTCACCTCCATGAGAAAGCGAGGAAGAGCTCGCGAACGTTTCACTAAGAAGTGCGATCAGTTTGATAAAGCATCAAGTTCCGTGCATACCACTCCCACCTACACCACCACTAGTGTCACCATCTTCACCCCCATCTTCACCCACACCACCTCCGCCACCACCACAGTTCAATATTGCAAGCACGATAAAGTTGTTGGTGTTCAAGGGAGTAGGGAATGGAGATCCGTACCAGTTTTGGTTCATGGTAAAAGTGGTATGGGAAGCGTAGGGAGTCACAAATGACAATATAAGAAAAGTAACACTAGTCAGTACTCTTCAGGATCACACACTGACTTGGTACATTAAGCATTCCAATGAAAATCCGAACGCAGGGATCGCGGATATCCAAGCTGCGCTAAACAAGGAATTTAGTAGGCCAAAATCAGAGACACAGTTGATCATTGGATTTAAGGAAATCGTGATACTTCAAGTGGAGACCCCCTGGAGCTGGATCAGAGACTGAATTGTACAATTTGTGAAGCCAATATGACCTTGATGGATGGGCAACACCGCACATGCTTTGTAGCATCGCTAACGTCGCATCTAAGGAACATGTTATCACAGGAGAAGCTAACCACTCAGGTCGAGGCCTTGGAGATCACGATGAGACTGAACGAGACCCTGATCCAAGAACCTAACCTGGGAGTTCAATAGATCCACGTGCAGTTGAAAAACTTGTGCCTTGAAATGCAGAGTTTGAAACAAGACAGGACGGCTCACCCAGAAGCATGCGAGGAGGTATGGTGCGTAAAGTGCAAAGGCTAGGGACATGATAAGGACCATTGTCCAGTCTTCGTGAACTACATGGCGGGAGGAGGACCAATGCCATTGAGATTGGAGGCACATGCAGGACCGAGTGCACGGCCTGCATTATGGTGCATGATTTGTCAGATAGGAGGGAAGCATGCTACATATAACTGCCATCTATTACAAAAGTATACACAGAATTCCCAGTAGTTGTTTTGTAATTTCTCCAGGTCAGTAGGCCACGATGAACACACCCGTAGAAGTTATGAATTGATGATAGATCGAACTCCTACCTATAGAGTTCACACCGAAACATGGAACCTCAATCAAAATGTAGGGATGGCGTGCACTAGATTTCAAGGGCATGGATGAGGTCGAGGTGGAATGGGACTAGGAAGAGGTCGCGGACATCTAATATGTTACAATTACGGAGGTCTAGGACATTATGCCTGCAATTGTACAAATCCAATGAGACCATCATGCTTATATTGTATCTAGTTCGATCATGAGATGGAGGATTGTCCCACACTGATAGCGAAGTTGCGCAATAAAGGAGCACTCCAATCTTCCCCAACTCAAAACATGCAAATGATGAGGTCTAAGCCGCGCGAGGAACACTCAAATGTAAATATCATGCTTCGAAGTCGTATCATGATAGGAGATGACAAAGGCAAGTGTTACAGGGAAAAGTGTTTATGCAGAACTGCTAATCCCACTAAGGTGTGGTAGCTACCTTAGAAACAAACAAAGTAAAACTACTTTCGTTTTCCTTTATGAAAGATAGATGAGAGAAGAATAATGGAGACCAACCTCTGTCTTGCGCTTGGCTCCTAGTTCGATTCCTCTCTCTTCTGATAGTCCTTTGCTACTTGCTTCCTTGTACACCCAGCTTAACAGAGTACCTGTAGAACCAAAGTAGCATAACACTATACAAGAACATGGATCTATTATCATAAACAATCTAGGATTAGATGTAAATTGACCATACAAATGCATAAAACATAAACGACACAAGAGTATGGAGGAAAACTTGAATAACTTTATTGATAATCAAGAAAGAGCCAAGAGAGTTAGAACTAGTTGTTCTGACCCAGCACCATCCTCTTAGCAAGTAAGCCCTTCTTCACCTCATGAAAAGCTTAGATCACCCAACACTATGTTGTTGCCTCAAGAAACCAACAGCAATTCCTTACAAGATGCAAAATTCCAGCCTCTGGATCTCTGGGATGAGGGATCCATATGTAGATATCTATAAGGGAGATGAGTCAGCTTATGATTTGATTAGTGTCTTCCCTCTGATAGTTCTTGCTTCCACTTGGAGATTGATGATCTCTTACTCATCCTTGGTCGAATTCAGAGAGGCAAGTGGCACAGGAGAAGGTTCTAGAAGATTCCATGCCTCTCCACCTCATGGATTGACACTGCCATTTGTCACTTCTCACCCATCGCACCCCATAGAAGGGCTTTTTGAAATGCAACACACCCATAGAGTGTATTTAGGTGAGATGCAATGCACTTTTGCTATGGAGCAGGTGAAATGATCCTATTTTGACCAGTTCTGAGTGGTTTTTCATGGAGAACTTCTGGGAGAAGTTGTAATCAGTTGACCTTGTTCCTTTAGGGGTTAGAAAAACACTTTTAGGGACTTAGGAGCCCTTGGTTTATGGAAATTTTATGCTTGGGGTTGCAGTGCCCAAAAATGTCTATAACAGTTGCCCCCTAAAGCATGAGGTCGTTAATCTTTTTTGATGGCGGGTGAAATGCTTTATCATGAGGATCCGAAGTTCTTTCAAGCTGGGAGGAGACTTGTAATAAGATACAATACAATACATTATCTTCATAATATTTTCATGATCTAGCTGAGGCGGGCATTCGCATGCTCAGCTTTATAAATTCATTTTCATGTACATAGGATAGGCAATCGTCTGAGTGTAGACTGATGATTCTCGTAGAGCCATCATCCCTTTGATTGGATGATTATCTATGCAGCAATGATGTACATTTGATGTCTTTATTTCCCTGAATATATATCGCAGCCCGGATGGATGAAACTAGATCAGGGGTCTTCAATCTCATTCGATCTTCACTCGAAGTACAAGTTGATCCATGTGAGAGATGTTCTGGAGTTGAACATGGAAAGACATCGCCTGATTACCAGCCAATGATGTAAGCTGTTAACAGCCGCGAGAGGAATCACTGATAATGATAATGACCCTCAAGGTACTGCACTATAATTCACATGGTGTGAATAAAGGACTTGGCGTCAAACACCACACAAAATATTTCGGTCAAAGGCCATTGATGTAAACCTGTCGCCGGAAGTGAGAAACTTGCCATTGAGGCATGCAAGCTTCAAAGTACTGGAAGGCGTGTTCCTAGATCAACTTCTTGGATAATGAGCTGATGTCGATAAGAAGCGATCCATCATAGGAGGGCCTTAATGAATCCCACATCAATGACATGGAACGAAGCAAATGATTTTTAATGGAGGTGAAAATGATCTGGTGATATAAGGTTTAGGGTGGTGGTCATGAAAGAATGGAGCGTAAATGTATTGGAGCGGGTGAGTAGGTGAATTCTCTGATTGACTTCTCTTGAACATATTGGTGACACTGACGTGATGGATTGGTAGCATTAACCCCAAATGTGGATGGTGTGATGGGACCATGGTGATGTGACCGGTGAATGAAACAACCCAACCCAACTTGGATGCGGAATGAAAGTGTCATGTTCAAGAGCGACTTGCTACCAACAAAGTTTCTTCAAGTTTTCTTCCCAATTTTTCCCCAGTCATTGCTGACCAGTACCTCTTTATTTTTGTCAACCTTGAGGAGGATAACATATGCTTGTTCTATAATTTTCCCTTTGGGCAAACCCATCGCTATGTTTTAACGAGCCTAGCGATAGTGAATTTCGTTCTTGTCTGCTATGGACAAGTTTGTCACTATTAGGTTTTAACAAGTTTAACGACAAAGATAACTTGGTCCTTTTCAGTTTTAGAGAGTCTAAAAAGGGACGTAAAGGAAACTCCAAAATTCCTTTTTCGTTATCTAATCCCTTAAGTCTGAAAAAGTATAAAACAATACGGAAGGGATGAATTTTCGATACTTTTAATGAGCAGAACAAAACAAGCGCTCGATATTTTTGTGTAATAATCCCTCACGTCGAAAAGATTAAAATCTAAAGGAGGGATAGCACTTCCGGTCCCTTTAATGAGCTGGAGAGGCCAATGTCTCAACAATCTTTTCATAATTTACGAGTCAGTTGAAAAGAGCTTAAAGGAGACTCGTCTTTTGAGGAGCGAGTGATAAAATTGGGTAGCGGCTGATTCCAGGTAAGGTTTGGAATTTTCCAATCATGGCAGTGTTACAAGGATGGATAGTGGGATCACTCTTCACAGATGTTCCTCAAAACGGGTAAACAATCAAATGGAGGTGAATGATCGGCCAATACAAAGTGGAGGTGATGATGGGAACAAGACCAAGGCTTTAAATCCTGAAGTACTACATTCACGATGATTATTTACCGGGAATTGGTTCATTTTTTATTGAGCTTAAACGTTGGGGGAAACATTTGCTCATTGCTTATGTTTATTTTTTAACGAGCATGAAGTCCACGTTAAAACTACTCGATTAATCCAGTCGTATAATAAGAATGTCTCATATATGAAAACGGAAATTTTTAGAGTTTTGCCCCATATCCTTTCTTTATTCAAGTTAGGAAACGACCAATCCTACGAGTTTAAAGGGTTAGAGGACCTACAAATTTAAAAAAAATAAATGGTCGCTCTTCGCTTTCATGCCAAAAGGTTCGCATGCCCCCAGGTATAAAATAAAATTTCAAGGTCACCTTTTATTTTACCGACAAAACATTTGTTTTATCAGGAAAGGTCTACCTCTTTTAGGTTACCAAAGATTGTTCTATTCACACCGCAAACAAAACATTTCTTCGGCGATGTCTACCGAAATAGACAAAGGTTAGACAATCCACTCACATAACTTTGACGAGGGAATCTTATTCCAGTCTAACCCCCTTTTCCAATCACGGACGGGAGTACAGACTAGTCATATATCTCTCGCAGAAACCTACCCTATACCTGAAGTTTTCCTGCCGAAGCAGACCAGGGTGCATGCCCCCTGGGTTTCAGTCATGTCCTTCGAATCACTCGCGCTCATCAGGTGGACGGACTAGAGATTGATGAGACATTCCTTGTGTGAAAAGACCATTCAGGGATGGTATATGACTATTTGCTATGCGTGATCCAAGAAATGAAAGCTGGTCTATGAGCTTGACCACTCTTCCTTCGTGCGGAAAACACATTACTCTAAAGAGTGATGAGACAATGGCTCCCATGCAATAAATATAGTCTTGTCCAAGGAGTAGATTATAATTCAGGGGTCCTTGGACTACCATTACGTTCATATGAACGGTTTTCCCCCTCAATGTTATGGGCACATTGGGAAGGATGCCTAACGGTCGACTGGTTCCTTTGTCAAAGCCTATTAGATTTCTCATCTCAGGCAAAAGCGATGGCAAACCAAGCGCTTTCCAAGTAGTCGAGGAAAGGATACTCACAGAATCCCCTTCATCTATGATGGTACCGGCCATAACCATTCTATATATTTGAGCAATGATTCGTAATGGTACACTAGCTGGTAAACGGGGTCTGCCTAGTTGATTCCAGTCAAAGGAAACAACTAGGCTGCTTGGAGGTGGGACCGAATAGACGGGCGGGTACGACTCTGACGAACTCCCTTCCTGTGGTAAAGGAATGGGTAAATTGCCCCCATCTTCATCAGAGTTTGTGCTTACAAAAAGAATTTGGATGGTGTCATCCTTATTCTCTTCTGTGACTGTATCATCTGAAGGTGGAACCTCTAAAGGCAAGACCGGGTCAACTGCCGTCTCGACCTTTTGACTTTCATCTAGTATGGGTTCAGATGGTTCGTCTTCAATGATAGATGCTTCGGCCGACCACCTGGGCGGGTCAGCCGGATTTTCAACTAGTGACGGACTCGGCAAGAGCTTTTTATATCCATGAGGAAGTCATAACGGTGAAACTGGATGATCGTCCAAAACTCTTTTAGCCTCGTCTAAGAAGGGAAAATGGTGGACAGCATGATTGCCTTCGCACAGTTTACAAGGAAATCTATATTTTCCTTTTTCTCCTGGGGCTTCGCTTTCACTAGTCGACGGTGTGTTTTCAACATGATCATCAGAGGTTGGCGACACCAGGTTGTGCAAACGAGGAGACCAGTCCCTTAAGATTCAAGGGATGCAGGGACAATCTCTATGATAGTGGTCTCCTTTGCAAATGACACATGGTGATTTAGGCCTGGTCAGTGCAGTGTGTGGATTTTCGCTAGACGATGCTTGGTTGCCCCCTTTCACTTTTGGCTCCTTCTTCTTCTTCTCTTTCTTCTTCTTTTCCTTCTTCTTCTCAGGTACTTGATTTTTGGCTTTACCAGCCCCATCAAGCGAAGAGGAAGGAGGAGAGGAAGAATTGGAGGAAGTAGAAGGTTGGTGGGTAACTCCAGAATCGTCTAGTTGCTGACTCGATTGTTCAGGAATTGCGGTGTTCTGAATGACAGAGGTTGGGAAGAGCCATACGAGCAATCCGATTGTCAATCCTGGAAGCGACAATGTGGCCATATGGGGTGCACCAACATCTCCACAAGAGGAGAAAGGACTAGGATTTCCTCCAAGAGGAATTCCTTGGTTGGTGGACTCCATCCTCTCAACCTAAGACCAACATAGGAAAGGTGATGATTATTCCGTTTAAAATAAATTTTAGATGCTTTGACACAACTTGTTTTTTCAATTTTAAAGAGTCGAGAAAAAACAAAAGATGACTCTAGTCACCTTCGATTTTTAATGAACCTGAAGTGACAAGTGCTCAGATAGACCTTTTCCATTAAGGAGTCTGAAAAGGAATGAAAGGGACTGCTCTGGAAATCTAGGTAGAGGGGTTACCAAACCAATCGCAAAACTACAGAATACTTTTTACGGTACGGCAGTCAATCTTCCCAAATGCTGTGTTCAGTGCATTGCGATCGATAGGGCGGCAGAAAAGGCTTCCTATGGATAAAGGATTAAGCCTATTGTGGTCTTCCAAAATATACTCGACGGTACGTGGGAGCACAAGTCTGTACTGGCACTTATCATCTCAAACTGGAGGAATCACCCAACCAACAGTGAGAACAACAGTTACCAGGCTTTACGACGCCATAATACGTCTCTAGCCTAGACTTCTAGATGTTGTGCGTTAGGTTCCAAAGCATTTTTAGATTCATTAAATTTATTTTATAGTTGATCTTGCTTAAGAAATTTTCCTTTCAGGTTCATCGTGTGATGTAGATGTACAATTCCTAAAATGCAATCTAAGATGATAAATAGTCTTTTATCTTCTTTGTGCAATGAAAATCCTAGCTACTAAGGAAAGAGAGACAGTATTCTTTCACAAAGAGCAAAGAGCACACACTATATGCACTGTCCTAAATCAAACCAATCAAATAGTCTAAATGCAAATGCACATGCATGTATTTGTTTTCAGCCTTCTTAACATGTGAATGATAAAAAGAAATCTAATGCGCAAATCTGAATTACTTTCAAGCGACAATTACTAACAAGTTTCTTTTCAAAATTGAAAATGAAGACAATCACAACACTTTGCGATTTGGAAATGAAGACTTGCTTTCGACACTAGAAAGACTACAAATTCAGATCAAATACAACAGTAACAGGGTAATTGACTATCAGGAGCAATCCGACTCTCTTCTATGATTGAAAATGACACTTGTGACACTTTCAAATCAAGAAACGAAAGTACAATTACGTTACTTTTTTGCACAATGGAGGTGGAATATCAGCAAGGAAAGGGGTTTCAAACAGAGGCATACTGACTACAGGCAGCAAAATTCATGAATAGAACTGAAAAGAATGAACACAGAAACCAAAGTTGAGGAACAATGCCTAGTCTGATCAGCGCACCTATAACACAGTGAACTTGAAATGAAGCGCACCTACTACACTCGGGAAGTGCACTGAATTTCTGATTCACAGAACAAAGATTGCGTTGGGCCAGAGACGAGACTTTGCTTGGCTTCTGGGTCACAGTTTGCAGTTCAGTTCAGGGATTTTGGCCGAGCAAGTGGTAATCAGTAAATCAACAACAGAGGTAGATCTAAGTAGGTTACTAGAGCCACCACAAGGGCAATTAGAGAGTTTGTAAATCAATTGTTTAATTCATAAACAAAACCTAGAGATTGACTGAAGCGACATTTATCTACTTTGCATTTGCATAGCAAATGCAGTTCGAAAGCTACCTGGCTTGACTTTAGGCACCGTCTATAAGTTTATAATGTAAACAAAAATGTAGATAAACAAACAACCTAGTCGCTCCCCAGTATGGTCGCCATTTTGTTACAGGGAAAAGTGTCTATGCAGAACTGCTAATCCCACTAAGGTGTGGTAGCTACCTTAGAAACAAACAAAGTAAAACTACTTTCATTTTCCTTTATGAAAGATAGATGAGAGAAGAATAATGGAGACCAACCTCTGTCTTGCGTTTGGCTCCTAGTTCGATTCCTCTCTCTTGTGATAGTCCTTTGCTACTTGCTTCCTTGTACACCCAGCTTCACAGAGTACTTATAGAATCAAAGTAGCATAACACTATACAAGAACATGAATCTATTATCATAAACAATCTAGGATCAGATGTAAATTGACCATACAAATACATAAAACATAAACGACACAAAAGTATGGAGGAAAAATTGAATAGCTTTATTGATAATCAAGAAAGAGCCAAGAGAGTTACAACTAGTTGTTCTGACCCAGCACCATCCTCTCAGCAAGTAAGCCCTTCTTCACCTCATGCAAAGCTTATATCGCCCAACACTATGTTGTTGCCTCAAGAAACCAACAGCAATTCCTTACAAGATGCAAAATTCCATCCTCTGGATTGCTGGGATGAGGGATCCATATATAGATATCTGTAAGGGAGATGAGTCAGCTTGTGATTTTATTAGTATCTTCCCTCTAATAGTCCTTGCTTCCACTTGGATATTGATGATCTCTTACTCATCCTTGGTCGAATTCAGAGAGGCAAGTGTCACTGGAGAAGTTTCTAGAAGATTCCATGCCTCTCCACCTCGCGGATTGACACTGCCATTTGTCATTTCTCGCCCATCGTACCCCATAGAAGGGCTTTTTGAAATGCAACGCACCCACAGAGTGTACTTAGGTGATATGCAATGCACTTTGCCTATGGAGCAGGTGAAATGATCCTGTTTTGACCAGTTCTGAGTGGTTTCTCATGGAGAACTTCTGGGAGAAGCTGTAATCAGTCGACCTTGTTCCTTTAGGGGTTAGAACAACACTTTTAGGGACTTAGGAGCCCTTGGTTTATGGACATTTTATGCTTGGGATTGCAGTGCCCAAAAATGTCTATAACAGCAAGTAGCCCGAAGAGAGCACCTGGGTTTGCAAGGCTCCAACAAAGAAACCGGAATTTGATTTAGAGCACGTTAAGCAAACATTCATGGAAGCTAAGAAGAGCTTCACAGCTGCCTCCACTTTAGGAAGTAATCACAAAATGGAATTGGAAATGGACCCATCAATGCTCACTACATTTTTGGAGACATGCATGAAGCTATTACACGACAACAAAGCTATGAAGGGCTGCAAGAAATCATCACTAGATGTGCTGGAACCACACCAGGGGAACTGCGCATAGTCCGGAAGCTTGAGAGGCACACAATGCGAACACGAAGAGAGATGAGATTGACCACGCAGATCGGGGAATATGAAATGGATCAAGTGATTTAAGATCTAGGATTAGACATGAACATCCTATCAAAGAAAATGTGGGAGTGCATGGGCAAGCTTGTGCTGCAAATGTCTCCTATTCAATTGTGAATGGCGAACTAGCAAAAGAACCTACCTATGGGAATATTTCAGGGAATAACGGTAGATATCAAAGGTGTGAGCGCGCTACCAGATTTTGAAGTGATAAAGATTCTTGATGACAACAATCCCTATCCCACACTATTGGGAATAGATTGGGCCACTAACATGAATGGAGTAATAAATATAAAGAAGTGCAAGATGATTTTTGAGAAAAAGTCATTGTGTGTAGTGGTACCTTTAGACCTTGTGGAAGGATCACACTACATAGAGCCAGTGCACAACTATGATAGCAACAATGATCTAGACTGTATCTACAAGATAATCACATGGGAGCAGGACTGGGTAAATCCAACAGCGGATGGCAAACTCTCGTGGGAGTGCGAAAGCTCCTGCACATCAGATTCGAACGAGGAAATACAATGATGGTAGAACTGGTTACACAAGGTAACCATGCTCAACTGTAACATGATGACAGGGTCGTTGTGCTGCGTGGCAACAGAGGTGAGAGATCTACCTATGTATGACGGGTTGACCGAGGTGGATGATTTCCTGAACAAATTTGAAAGAGAACCACTGGAACAACAATGTTTCGATGCTCTGAAATGGGTACTGCGCACTACGCCCACAAGATGGTGGGGTACGCATCAAAGAAGTTTTGATGACTGGCATGAATGCAGAAGGATGATGTTCATGCTATTTGAAAAGCCTCAGATGTAGATGAAAGCCAAGTATGATGGACAAAACATCTCGCACGCCCACCTTTCCAGATGGGCACAGGCGTATGGTGCGGAGCCTACATGGACGCACACCGTCCCCACGATAGGAAACATGGCCGACAACTAGGAGTGGGCAATCCAATGGTGCAAATAGCCCCTTCGATTGGGACCATGAAATATGGTAAGACCAAGCACGTGCAAGCATATTCACACAGAAGCTTTTGACAAAGTACCCGAAGCACTGAACACGGTCCACCATGTGAAACGAACTGACTGGGACCTGTGTGTACTAGTGGTTCTCTCGACTTATAGGATCATGTGCAAAACCCTGACCATGCGAGCAGTTTTGAAGCTAAAGTATGAAGCAAATGTTGTAATCCCCATAAAGCATGCAAAGCCTAGTCCGCACATAGTCACACGAGTAGATACGATGGTTTGCGAAGCCCAGAAAGAAGGGATCACACAACCACAAGAAACAAAACACATGGGACTTGAGGAAGAAATCCAACAGGAAAGCCGTAGACTCCACAAACTTGAAGAAGAAAGGATACGGTTAAGGAAGAAAATCTCTTTGATGGATGCGAAAGTCAAGAATATGGAGGATGAAATAAAGAAAGGTTTTCTCGATACTAAGACTAGAATGATAAGTTAGGGTGTGTGAGTTCATGATGAAAGGATTAAGGCCTATTACCGCGAATTGATCAGTCTAATTCCTTGGCTTGCACTGCAAGTTGTTAAGCACAATGACCAGGGTAACGTGTTACAGGTAAAGTACGTGATTCCGACCATAATGGTAAAAGGTAGAGATTCTCTAGGTAACATGATGAATGATTGGATCAATATTTTCATGGGTAGTGCGACCACCTGACTAGCCGAGGGAAGGACAGTCTTAGTGCTCCAGGTAGTTGGAATGGAGCGCAGGACTATAAACTATTCTACCCAGGAGCTGCATGATATTAGAGATGCGCACAGATGCAAAGAGTCACAAGGTCCGCGACTGCGCATAGGGGGTTGCGCTGCCGTGCGGGTTGGCTAGAAAGTGACCCCTGAAGTCACTATTCATGATGGGATGCTCGACTTGAGGCCAAATGGAGTGGGCAGCAGGGATTTAAGATGCAATTTATGGGCAAAATCTGGGAACATCTGCCACCAAGGGAGCATTAATGGACCGGATTTCGGGGGAATGGTCGAATTCAAATTCCAAAAGCATTATAAAATACAAAGGGCTGCCCAGCAAACACAACTTGGTCATTTGCAAATTGAGCAGTTGAGCAGAACCCTAATTGTTGTGAGTTGATCGTTGATTAAGCCCCTAAATTCGCGAGTGATATATTGCTACACAGAGATAATGGCACAACTAAGGATGGTATGGAGATAATAGAAGTGACCGTTGAGGAGGCCGTGCAAGCCCTAACTATGGGGGATGTTCCAGAAGGTGCTGAGATTGTGGCAGAAATCATGAAATCATCATTCATGCCAAGACCTAAGAAGGAAAAAAAACAATGGATCCCGTACGTGTCTCCCTGCAAAACCCGCTACGCAGAAAACTGTTGACGAAGGAAAAGGGAAAAGCCATCACTATATAAACAGATGATGAAGAAGAAGATCCGCAGGATCTTATCATCACAGAAGAAGAAGATGAAGGCATGGAGGTGGATACTCAACCCACACACTCTGTGACAAAACTACCGCCTATGTCCCCCTACTGAAAGGGAAGGCCAAAATACCCAAGGACCTAGACGAGACCAAGAGCTCGCTCCAGATCCCGCTCCTCCCAGATGGCATTATGTTCGAACGCACGCACTTGGGCCGTGTGCTGAGCTTGAAATTTGAAGATTGGGACCTCGCTGAGCACAAGAAGTTCCCTCACCTTGAGACCGAGAACCTCATGAAGCAGAACACCGTAGGGGGGGCTGCCAGAATTAGATTCGTGGAAGTGGGTGCGCAGAGTGGAAAAGGTCGGGCTGCTAAACCTACTCTGGGTGCGGCATTTCTACCATGCCCAATAACCATTTTCGTCATCAGCCAGCTGCTCTGCTTGGTGCATGATGGGTGTATATGGCTGGAGGAAACCATCCCCATCACGAAAGACTTGATTCATCGCATCTCCTGACTTCCATACAAAGGAGAGGACCTCGCAGCCATATCAGAAGGGAAGGGCAATGATTTGGCCATCACGGAGGCCATGAAGAAAAAGTACAAGATGGAAAAGAAGAAGAGGGGCTATGCCATCTCCATCATCAAGGACAAAGCAGTACACGTGGCAACGAAAATCCTGGCAGGAAAAGCTATGTGCAACTGCCACGTAGACAAGGTACCTGCATTGGTGGTCACACTAGCCGAGCAGTGCACGGAGGGGGTCCAGTTTAACTCGACCAAATTCCTTTGCACAAAAATTTTAGAGAATTTCCGCAAAGCCCAGGAACAGGGCAAAACATTCAACTATGCATGGTTGTTACTATCCATAGTGCTCGTAGATGGGGAATTGCGAGAGGATAGTCAATTCCCATAATTGATAGAGATTTAGCAAAGGTTACAAAGTGCGCTTCACTCTGGGCCACGAAGGACGCTAAAAGGATACATGATAGCAAGATCTTCTGCATGTTCATGGAGATGAATCTCAGAATGTGGATCAACCGGAAGCCGCGGTTGTCACCCACGGTTTACAACAGTCTGTAGAGTTTTATAGAATTTAACGCAGACATGCATAACATATATATCAGGGCATGCAAGGACCTGTTGAGGGCCCCGAAATCGGGTCGACAACAAGGGGGATACCCACCCGGTCCGGAACCTGGTTGGCAGCTCCTTGCCCGTTTGGAGTAGCGGGTCCGACTGGGGGTAATGGGACCAGTTTCCCAATGTGAGGGATGTGCGTGTGTGTAGAGTTTGATGGTATTGATCTAAGGGGTATTTTTAAGCTAATTTAATTCTAACTTCTAATCTAACTCTATGCTATTATAATCTAATGGAAAAACAATACATCTAGTCTACGCTAACCCGGGGTATTTTCTCTTATTATGCGATCTAAAAACATTTCGAACAATAACTTGTAATAAAGATCATTCAGCTATTATAAGAATATAAATCAATGAAGATAAACCATTCTGCATAAGAAGTTAGGCAAAACAGTTGTGAACAGCATATCGCATAATTAGTTATTCATATGTCAAGCATAAACAAATGACTCCACCGTACAGAAGTGCCAAATGGTAATACACACATTCATACATTAACATATAAAGAACTCAGCTGCATATCACTTTAGGAATATAAGCAGAAATTAGCCAAGAGATAAAAGTACCATTTATGACTGATTTCACTAATAAACTTCAACCAATAACGATTTATTTCTACTTGTTCTAATATCTGCTAAGAGTACAGAAGTGCAAAATCAGTAACAGACTTTAAAATGCAAACATAAATAAATCTCGATCCATCCATTCATCAAAAAACTCCTCCAAGGGTGCAGAAGTGCATGTTCTGAGGATAAGTTTTTTGACAGATTTCCGGACCCTTCTCCAAATGCCATGAGAAGGGTTAAATACTACTAACTAATTAATCTTAATTACACAAATTTAGGGAACGGCTTCAAATGACCGCCCTCTTACTAAAAGCAAATTTATTTCTAAAAATCAAATCTAATTTCTAACCGTTTCTGTATCTGTTCTTTAGTGCTGTAAGCAATGCGTTGTTCGCCCTGAATGAGTCGGCTAGTTGTCCTTTCCTTTTGTTCGAGCTTGATAATTATAAATGACAAGAGCTGGCACCTCTTTCTGACAGACTAGAAGATATTTTCGAAGACCTTTCTCTGGCTGGGTGTATTCGCTGTGCGCACACTTAGTACAACCCAATTTCTTTTCGAACTGATTTTGCTGTTTCTATTTTGGTTTCCAGTCGTGCGAATGACTCAATGAGTTAGGAGTCGCGCTGTATGGGCAATCCCCTGTTTCAAGAATTGTTTCCGTTCTTTGTTCCAGGCTTTTCTGGAGCGTCTTCCTTCTCTTGCGCTTCTTTCTCTGCCTTACCAAGTCTGAGCTTCAGGATCTTTTGTAAACACGTTGCTTTTGTGCGCCCTTGACTCTGAGTCTTGGATAGTCTATTTTCATCAGTGCCTGTTGGGTGATACTCTGGAATCCGCGGTTCTGCTGCATGCGGCATCCATTTGCGGAGGCATCTTCTCTCTGTTGTCTTATTGGCGCTCTTCCCTTTTCCTTAGATGTTTCCTGCATATAGATTTATATCAGTCGCATGTCTTGCAGTTTACGCAAAGAAGAAGGGAAATGATGAAAAGATTGACATGAAAGCATTAAATTCTAATGAATGTGTAATTCTGACATTCATCATGACTTGACTCTTCGATAAATGCGATGCAATCATCTCTGGATACTCAAGCATGCGGTCATTAATTTCCCTTAAGGCGTGCGTTCAATTTTGGGTTTACCGTGTATGTCGGAGAATTCTTGCGATGAGTCTTTTCTGCGATTGGCATCGTAGTATCGAGGGCTGCGACGTCATTAAGTGTTATCGCAGATCGCAGATATCGCAGATCGCAGATCGCAGATATTGTAGATCGCAGACATCGCATATCGCAGATCGCGGATATCGCATATTTCATTCAATTTCTTATGCTGCTTCATGCGACGCTTGCGATGTGCGATGTCGCATATCGGCGGTCAGTGGTTCCTTAAGGTTTTCTCTTTAAGAGCATTTTGAATGTGCATGCGACGTGATGAACTTCGCGTCGCTTCTTCGCAGCTTTGCTTTTCGCGTTTAGGAAGCGCTTCACTCTCTCTTCGCGATGCGATCAAGCTTTTAGGGAGAAAAATACAAAAACTTTAACAAATTTTTTTTTTGGATTTTATGTTCAGGATCCCCCCTTTGCTTGGTGTTATTGCTAATATCAAACAAAAAGGGGGGGTTGTTGGTGACCACAACAATGGCGATTCACTGTGAAGAACCAGTTATCTCTGCTTTTCTATTGACCGTTCACTTCCGAAACAGCAAAATTCTTATATGTCTAAATTTTGTTATGAATAGATAGAGTAGATTACCCCTCACCTCGTCAACGATACTTTGTCTCAACCTTTTTCATCCCAATTGCTTGCTTCCTCAGGCTTTTTCTTGCATTCGCACCAGACATTACTTGGTCTTGATTAAAGATAAAATAAGGTCTTCTCTGCGTACCGGCTTAAAAGTATGCTCATTTGTCGTAGGTAGAGCCCTTGCTGCCCGCAAGCGTCCATAGCCTCGACAGGGTTACCATTTTATCCAGCAATGATCCTTTTTCCTGCTTGAGGTTACTCGCAACAGTCCAGAGAAAAATCCTTTTTGACACACTTTTCCTTTTTTAATTCTCTAAAGAACAATGTCTTGGTTTGGTGGCCAAATTATGACACAGTCACTCACTTGATTTACACTTTTGCTAAACAAGCCAACTCGTGATGAGACCTCTTGTCTTTTGATTGCAACAATCTTAAGTCGTTGCCCTGTTTTGATAGACAGTATTGGAAAAGTCAGCAAGTTATAATATCTGTGATTGTGATAAGCCAGCTCGTGATGAGACCTATTATTCTTTGAGATATAGTGTTTTTCTTGGATTATTTCTCTGAATGCTGCAATTCCCTTTTAGCGGGGAGGAAGTCAATGTTTTTCCTTAAGAAAGCTCTGGACGACAATAATAGAGTTTTTTGAAAACAACAGTTTTGCAGAGAATACCCATTTTATTATTGATGATACCTTTCATTGTGCTGATACAAAACAATTCTTTACCAAAGGTTGCTTTCGTCAAAGTTTTCTGAGGTTGAAACTGATATCGTAATCAAGGTGAAGTTAACTCTATTTGTTAATAATAAAATTCAGATTTTTCAAAAATTTTGCTATTTGTACAAGCGAAATCAAGATCTGATAGAGAATTGGCGTGCTCTTTTCATGAATCCTTTTTAAATGATCATTTACAACCGGTTTTATTCATAAAAAGAAAAAAAAAATCAAAATAAAACTAAAAAATAAATCTATCCTACAAAAATTAGAAGAATTCTCTTCTAAGGAAAATACATTTTGAGAATTTGTCCATTCACAGGCAGAGAATCTCTTCTGCCTGTTAAGTCCTGCAACACAAAAGTTGACGGGCCTATGACTTCTACAATCTGAAAAGGACCAAGCCACAGCTTCTGGAATTTCGTATGTTTGCCCTTTTCTTCATGTGCCTTATCCCATTTTAAAACTAAATCTCCCGTCTGAAAGTTTTTTTTGGTCATGATGTTTGAGTCGAAAGAGGATTTTATTAGCGCCTGGTGGTGAGCATGGGTTTTCTTAGCCTGTTCTCATCGTTCTTCCAGTTCGATTATTTCCATTTGTCTTAATTGTAAGGAGGAAGTAGGTACTTCATCAATGTATTGTACTAAGGACAAAGAGGGAATGACTAAGTGAGTAGGAAGAACTGCTTCTCTCCCGTAAACTAAATTAAAGGGAGAAGTGCCGATATAAGCTTTCTTTGTAATTCTATCTGCCGATAAGGCGTTTACCAGTGCTTTGTGCCAATTCTTTTGGTTTTGGTCGACTGTCTTTTTAATAATCCTGATTAGGTTCTTGTTTGTCGGTTCAGCCAACCCATTACCTTGCGGATAGTAGTTGGCAGAATACTTCAGTTTGAACCCTCTTTTGAGCGCAAACTCAGTCATGGTATTTCCAGAAAAAAACGATGCATTATCAAAAATTAAGGCTGTTGGCAATCCAAACCTAGTGATGATAAACTGATCTATGAATTCAATAATGTTTTCAGAATTAGCTGTCTTGAGAGGAACTGCCTCTACCCATTTGGTAAAATAGTCAGTTGCTGTGAGGATATACCTATGCTGTTTAGAAGAGTGAGGAACGATCTCAGCTATTATGTCCAGACCCCATTGACTGAACGCTTGCTCGATGTTGACCGGCTGCAGTGGCATGGATGACTTCTTTTGTTTCCCTGCAGCAGTCTGGCAGACTTGGCATTTCCTTACGTGATTGTATGAGTCTTTAAACAGCGTGGGCCAGTAATATCCTGCACGTAAGATTTTATGTGCGGTGGCTTCTCCAGCATAGTGTCCACCTGCTGGTCCATCGTGGAGTTCCTACAAAACCTTTTCGGCTTCAGTTTTCTCAAGACATCTAAGAAATACAGAATCATAATTTCTTTTAAACAGGACATCATTTATGAGCTAGTATTGTTTAGCTTTCAATCTCAGGGCTCTCTTCTTGGTGTGATCCAGGTGAAATGGAGCATACCCATTCTTAAGAAAATAAATGGTGTCAGCATATAATGATTCTGCATCGTTTAGGCTTACCTCATATGTGTGTACCTCTTCAGATGAGTTCTCAGGAATTTGCAATGCTCCAGCTAACATCTTGCAGAAGCCTTGACCTCTTACGATGTGTGCCGACTTGATCTCAAGGTCGTATTCTTGTAAGGCGGTGATCCAATTCGCTCTCTTCTCGCCCACATCCTTCTGAATCAGGAGGTTCCTTACCGCTGGAAACGGTACTATGACTTTGGTATGGGCCTTTAGCAAGAAAGGTCTGAAATATTTGATTGCTTTGAAAACGGCATATGCCTGTTTTTCTACGTCAGAATAATTGAGTTCAGCACCTTGTAAGTTCGAGCTAAAGAATGCGATTGGAGCTTCTACCTTTTCTTGATTGGCTTGAGTTAAAATCGCAGCATAGGATCTTTCTGAGGCAAATGTGTATAAGATAAAAGGTTCTGAAAATTTTGGGGTTGCCAAAGATGGAGCGTTGATGATGGCTTGTTTAATTAAGTTGAATGCTTCATGCTCGTCTAGACCCCATTTAAAGTTTGAGTTCTTTTTTATCATTTTCTGCAAAGGACAAATAATACGTGAAAAATCTGGGACAAACCTTTTTACAAAATTGATCTGTCCCAGGAAAGATTGCATGGTCTTTTTGTTATGGGGCATGGATATCTCGGAAATTTCTTTGATTCTGTCGGGTTCAATGTGAATACCAGACTTTGACACTATGAATCCTAGCAATTTCCCTTCACTTAATGCGAAAAAAGATTTTTTCGGGTTAAGCGAGATCCCATACCTTAAACATCTTTGAAAGATTTGTTTCAAATCTTTGAGATGGTCGTTTCGGTTCTTGGAGTACACCGTTATATCGTCCAGGTAAATCACTACCGATTTGTTGACTAAACCTTTAAATGCAATGTCCATGGCTCTCTGAAAGGTAGCGCCGGCATTGATCAGACCGAATGGCATCTTCCGATACGCGTAGGTACCCCATTTAGTTTGGAAGGTGGTTTTCAACTGATCATCGGGGTGTACCAGCACTTGATTATATCCTGAAAATCCATCCAGAAAAGACATTAACTCTGAGCCTGCTACTGCCTGTAATATCTGCTCCATAGGTGGGAGGGGAAAATTGTCTTTCTGGCAGGCTTTGTTGAGATTCCGGAAGTCGATACAGATTCTAATATCTCCGTTTTTCTTCCTAACAGGTACCATATTGGATACCCATTTGGAATGTCTAACCGAGAAGATTATTCTGGCTCTCAACAACTTATTAAGCTCAATCTTTATCTGATTTTCCAAGTTGGGGTGGATTTTTCTGAGCTTCTGCTGGACAGGTTTCTCGTTGTCAATCATAGGGATAGTGTGTTGAATGATAGAAGTGTTGTAAGTCTTCAGCTCATCGTAATTCCAGGAAAAAACGTTTTTGTACTATCTCAGAAGGCGGATATATGCTGATTTTTCTTCAGGGACTAGGCCTTGGCCTAGATTAACGTTTTGCGGCTTCTCGTCGGTTCCTAGGTTGACTGATTCGTAGTTCAGAGTTGAACTGTAAAGCTTGGCATTAGCCGACCTTTTGAACCGACTTTTCAGATCATATAAGTCTTCTAATTTGACCACCGATTTGGGTATAGCATTATCAGTGCTACTTTGTTGTATTTGGTGATCATGACAGTCTTCGTCAATTATCTGGTTTGAGTAGGATCCTTCAGAGGTGAGGAAAGTTACGATGTCTGGATCGTCGTTGAACACTCTCCAGTTGGTGATGTTGTCAGGGATGGACGGTTTAAAAATTAACTCTGTCGAGAATCTATCTGGGCTAAAATCTTCGGAGGGAATCAGTCTAGAGGCTACGTTAGCTAACAGGTCTGCGCTCGCGTTTTGAATCCTTGGAATTGACGAGATGTTGAATGCTATGAAATGTGCAGTGAGATCTTGAACTAACGATTGATAGTGCTTTAAATGACTAGACAGGCAATGTATGGTGTTACGTACCTGTTTTACGACGATCTCAGAATCTCCAAAGACCTGAAGATACTTAACGTTCAATCCGATTGCTTTGTATAGGTCTTGAACCAAGGCTTCGTACTCCACTGTGTTGTTCGTGCAATCGAACTCAAGTCTGCATGTGAGCATAATCTTGTTCCCGTCCGGGCTAATCAGAACGCATCCTACTCCTGCCCCCTCATTGGATTTAGAGCCATCAAAATATAATTTCCAAAATAAAGATGTATTTACAGAATTATCTAAAAAACTAAAACATTTTGAGTCATCAGTTTGGGAAAAGTTTTCTACTTGGGACAAAACTGAATTCTCCAAGTAGGGTGATATGTGAGCATTGAAGTTTCCGAGGAAAGAATCTACCGAGTAGTTGCCTATGATGCTGCTGTTGTATGCTATTGCTTCATTCTCTCCTTCCAAATCTGTCACTATGTATTTTTGGTGCAACTCTCGCTCAACCTTTATCTGATTTGGTTTACCATTGTATGGTAACCACATGTGCGACCAGTCGGTTGAGAAATATCCGTGGAGCTTCTCCGACCAATCCCTGCTAAGAATCAAACCATAGAACTCAGGGATATCAGCTACTAGAATGTCGATAACCTGACACACCTTTGGGTTAGACGACAATCTTATGGTCACCTGATTAAGCTCACCAATCACTTCGACTTGGGATCGATCAAGTTGAACTATACGTACTGCGGATTTTTGGGGTTGCACATTCAATTTGGCACATATTGACCTGGGTAAAATATTCGTTGATGCACCAGAGTCGATCAAGCAATTGTGCACGTTTTTATTGAAGATTTCATATGTGAGAAGGAAAGGAGGAGTATGAGATCTTGATCTTCCTCCAATCAAGGCGATGTCATTTGGATCAATCTTATTGATCGCGTTGGTTGGAGGCCTTCCCAGATTGTGGGAAGCTACAGCTGTAGGTAAAGGTGTAGTAGGCACGACATGCAATTCTTTCATCATTATTTTCTGTTGATGTTTCAATTTGCTCAACTCGTACAGAGTGATATTAGCCCTGGTCTTTTTCATGTCATCGATGATGTTGTACTCCATTTCATCCGACACTATCAGTGTTCTTGATGGAGGTGATTGGTCCGATTGGACTGGGCTAAATTGGGTCGCTTTAGCAGTTGTTTTCTTTGTTGCGACCTTATCTTTTGTTGCAGGGCTTGCGCCCTTTGTTTTTGGGGTAGTTTGGGGAGGATCAAGTTGATTTTTGCTTCGTGTGCTAACCGGAAACGCTTCTTGATCCTCTTCTTGCGGGAGGATGAAATCCCACATTCCTTGCAGTTCCACCACTTCTTCATCGTCGGTCTGTGTCTCGACGGCATTCTCTTCTTCTTCTTCTTCTGATTCAACGTTTGAGACAACGTTGGGTGGCTTCGTCTCCATGGGAGGGCTTCTTTTAAAAGTCCTGAAAGGCTTTCTTGAAGACGTTTCTGCTACTTGTTTTCTTATGTCAATCATCTCATTTGACATGGCCTTTAATACCTTCTGTAATCCTTCCATATCGAAAGGATCTTTCGTTTGCTTCTTCTTGGTGTCTTCTTTGAAAGAGATCTTCTTAGATTTACGTTCTTCAATTGCGGATCTCTTTTCAAGGGCTACTACGCGTTTTTCCACTGCTAACGCCTCAGTTAAGTTTTCAACTAAGGTTGTCTTGCTTGCCCTATCTACAAAGATAGCCAAGTTAGATGGTAGGGCCGTGATATACCATTCACATCTTACTTCCTCGCTGGGTTGTGAAGCAGCGGGGATCTTATTGAGGATCTTATTGAACCGTAAGTTAAAGTCTTTAATGGGTTCTCTAGCCTCAGCTTTCAGATTAGATAGGTCATTGATCAATGTCGCCGTGGACCTGTCATCACCAAACTTGGTGAGGAACTGACTTTGAAAAATGTCCCAGCTTGTGATGGATCCGGAAGGTAACGAAAAGTACCATGACCCGGCTGTTCCTTGCATTGTATAAGGGAAAAGCCGGACAACAGCGTCTTCGTTAGTAACTCCGTTAAGATTAACAGAAAGCATGAAGTTATTGATATGTTCTTCGGCTAACATGCCTGCTTCTGGATTGAACTTAGGCAGCCATTTCTCAGGATGGGCCGGTATAGGGCTCAGGGGTGGAGGCATTAAGACCGCCCCCGGATTGTTCCATGGAGACTGGGCCATCGTTGAGCTGCGAGTTGATACAAGTGCAGAAGATGATCTCTGATGCTGAGAAGATGGAGATCTTACGATCTTCGATGATTGCGGAGGAAGGGTTGTGGAAGATGGATGAGTGATTTGAGGTGAGGATGTGGGTGGTTGACTTCGCGGTGAGGGAGTTGAAATGGACGAGGTAGATGAGAGAGTCTCTCTATCAGACTCTGGGAGTGCTTTCCTTGCTCTTTTCCTAGTGGGGAGAGGAATTTCAGTTGGCTGGATGCCAAACTTTTCACTCTTCAATTTGGTCAGGGGATAAGCAGGGTTGTACTGCGAAGTCGCGCTGCCTTTAGATTTATCAGACTTCTGAGTAAAAATAGAGAATCCCTGGAGTTTATGAATCAAAGTTTGAATCTCAGGGGGATCAATGATAAGATGGTCTGATGTATTAGGGTGTATAGCAGCGGTGGATACCCGAGCGACTTCTGGTTCCGGGTTTAACCGTACCGGGGAAGTCGGGGGAGTTGGTGAGGGTGATTTGCTCTTAGAATGGTGTTTAGATTTTGATTTATGTGCCATTCATAGCTCGTGCCCTCCTTCTAGCGCCAGAAATGTTGAGGGCCCCGAAATCGGGTCGACAACAAGGGGGATACCCACCCGGTCCGGAACCTGGTTGGCGGCTCCTTGCCCGTTTGGAGTAGCGGGTCCGACTGGGGGTAATGGGACCAGTTTCCCAATGTGAGGGATGTGCGTGTGTGTAGAGTTTGATGGTATTGATCTAAGGGGTATTTTTAAGCTAATTTAATTCTAACTTCTAATCTAACTCTATGCTATTATAATCTAATGGAAAAACAATACATCTAGTCTATGCTAACCCGGGGTATTTTCTTTTATTATGCGATCTAAAAAGATTTCGAACAATAGCTGGTAATAAAGATCATTCAGCTATTATAAGAATATAAATCAATGAAGACAAACCATTCTGCATAAGAAGTTAGGCAAAACAGTTGTGAACAGCATATCGCATAATTAGTTATTCATATGTCAAGCATAAACAAATGACTCCACCGTACAGAAGTGCCAAATGGTAATACACACATTCATACATTAACATATAAAGAACTCAGCTGCATATCACTTTAGGAATATAAGCAGAAATTAGCCAAAAGATAAAAGTACTATTTATGACTGATTTCACTAATAAACTTCAAGCAATAACGATTTATTTCTACTTGTTCTAATATCTGCTAAGAGTACAGAAGTGCAACATCAGTAACAAACATTAAAATGCAAACATAAATAAATCTCGATCCATCAATTCATCAAAAACCTCCTCCGAGGGTGCAGAAGTGCATGTTCTGAGGATAAGTTTTTTGACAGATTTCTAGACCCTTCTCCAAATGCCATGAGAAGGGTTAAATACTACTAACTAATTAATCTTAATTACACAAATTTAGGGAACGGCTTCAAATGACCGCCCTCTTACTAAAAGCAAATTTATTTCTAAAAATCAAATCTAATTTCTAACCGTTTTTGTATCTATTCTTTAGTGCTGTAAGTAATGCACTGTTCGCCCTGAATGAGTCGGTTGGTTGTCCTTTCCTTTTGTTCAAGCTTGATAATTAGAAATGACAAGATTTGGCACCTCTTTCTGACAGACTAGAAGATATTTTCGAAGACCTTTCTCTGGCTGGGTGTATTCGCTGTGCGCACACTTAGTACAACCCAATTTCTTTTCGAACTGATTTTGCTGTTGCTATTTTGGTTTCCAGTCGTGTGAATGACTCAATGAGTTAGGAGTCGCGTTGTATGGGCAATCCCCTATTTCGAGAATTGTTTCCGTTCTTTGTTCCAGGCTTTTCTGGAGCGTCTTCCTTCTCTTGCGCTTCTTTCTCTGCCTTACCAAGTCTGAGCTTCAGGATCTTTTGTAAACACGCTGCTTTTGTGCGCCCTTGACTCTGAGTCTTGGATAGTCTATTTTCATCAGTGCCTGTTGGGTGATACTCTGGAATCCGCGATTCTGCAGCATGCGGCATCCATTTGCGGAGGCATCTTCTCTCTGTTGTCTTATTGGCGCTCTTCCCTTTTCCTTAGATGTTTCTTGCATATAGATTTATATCAGTCACATGTCTTGCAGTTTACGCAAAGAAGAAGGGAAATGATGAAAAGATTGACTTGAAAGCATTAAATTCTAATGAATGCGTAATTCTGACATTCATCATGACTTGAATCTTCGATAAATGCGATGCAATCATCTCTGGATACTCAAGCATGCGGTCATTAATTTCCCTTAAGGTGTGCATTCAATTTTGGGTTTACCGTGTATGTCGGAGAATTCTTGCGATGAGTCTTTTCTGCGATTGGCATCATAGTATCGAGGGTTGCGACGTCATTAAGTGTTATCGCAGACCGTAGATATCGCAGATCGTAGATCGCAGATATCGCAGATCGCAGACATCATAGATCGCAGATCGCGGATATCGCATATTTCATTCAATTGCTTATGCTGCTTCATACGGCGCTTGCGATGTGCGATGTCGCATATCGGCGGTCGGTGGTTCCTTAAGGTTTTCTCTTTAAGAGCGTTTTGAATGTGCATGCGACGCGATGAACTTCGCGTCGCTTCTTCGCAGCTTTGCTTTTCGCGTTTAGGAAGCGCTTCACTCTCTCTTCGCGATGCGATCAAGCTTTTAGGAAGAAAAATACAAAAACTTTAACAAAAATATTTTTTGGATTTTATGTTCAGGGTCCCCCCTTTGCTTGGTGTTATTGCTAATATCAAACAAAAAGGGGGGGGTTGTTGGTGACCACAACAGGACCCGACTAAACAGTGGAAAATGGTACATTTTTTAGCCACTAATGACACCATTTTTAATGTCCTGGAGGGATGGCCGCCAGAATGGCATGCCCGAGACATTGTAGAAATTGAGAATTCTGCAACGCAAAAGAAGAAAGACGAGGCCAAGCTACACATCACACAGTTGGCCAAAAAATGATGGAAGGAAACAGTGGCAACAGAAGTCTGGGCAGCACAGGATGTGGCACAGAAAGCAGCTGAATAGGAAAAGGCTACAACAACACCACAAGAAATAGCTGCGAAGGTAGGCGAGGGCCAAACAACGCCTTCGCAGGGAGAGGAAGAAGAGGAAGCAGAAACAGAAGGAAGCGTGGACCCACGAACCACGTCAACACAGTTGAAGTGCCAACACCCAGTAGAGCGGGCAGGGTCGCGGAAGAAGGTCAAGGCCTCAAAATTGTCCATTGACCTGATCACCCTAACCGAGGGTGATCTGCATGACATCGGCGAGGCAGTGCATGATGTCACCAATGAGGCTCTCCAAGATTTCATGCAGGACAACTAGATTGTGTTGGGGGCCCTCAGAGCGCAGTTGCAAGAGTTACAGGTGCCCCCCCCATAGGTTGGTACCCTTTCAACCAACCTCGTAGTCGGATCTATGACAGTAGAGAAAATGTTGCACGCGTGGATGACAAACACAATAGTGCTGCTGGAAGGAGCACTAGTGACATCAAATGAGGCTGACAAGCCTTCAGTTAGCACACTAAAAGGTCTCGGTGTTAATGTAGCTACCCTCCCGCAGAGTTGCAATAATTGCAGAGTTGCGAGCTAGGGAGAGCCATGCACTCCAAGTCCTCAGTGAGCAGAAAATAAATATGGAGCAATTAAGCTTGCAGCGTGACGAATTGGTGTTGCAAAATCAATAGTTGGTACATGTGATAGACGACGCCTCTCAAAACGTCTCGGAGCTGGCCATCCCCGTAGATATACCAGCAGAGGTGCAAATCCACATGTTAGCAGCAAGGGTCCGCGAGGCTAGGGAGGAAATGAACAAGGCTCAGCTGGAGCTGAATCTTAAGATCGTTGAGCTGTGATTAAAGGCACATCCATCCACTCCCCCGAAAGTCAGAGAATAGCACGCTAGCGCTATCATAGTGAGATTGGAAGAAATTGGAGGTGCAGTGTGAGACTGCACTAGCATGTTGGAAGAATCACTTGAGGTTCTCACAACTCTATAGCAGGACCCCAACATCTAGCTCTTCGAGACAAAAGTGTGAGAACTCCAATAGCAGTATGGTAGTGTATGAGGAACTGCGCAGATGGTGGTCCTCAACCAAAGGCTTGCGGAGATGCAATAGGCTAAAGCATTGAAGGAGCAGGTGGACGCAACACAACATAAGGAAGCAGTCCTAAAAGCACGCGTCCTACCTTGGATCGACAAGACTTTCACCATCACGGCAGACATCGAAGGCAAGCTTGCACACATACAAGGGATGCACACATTGATGCAAAGCAGCACTCCCGACTCAGAGGTTTCGGAATAGCGTATGCAGCAGATCCAGCAAGCAGCAACTTAGTGCACTGCTAACCTCCGCACAGTTCGAGAACAATTGGCGGGACTTTGTGCAAAGATCACCACACCGATAGAGTGACTCAAGGATGAGTCACGATGTTTGTGTTAGGGGCCTGTTGGGTATGGAATCCCCCCAAGGCATGTTTTTGGGCTCAAAGCCTAAGTTTTGACCGAATCTTATTATAAAGCTCTGCGAATTGCAGGAGCGGGGTGTGAAAGTGTGATAGAGTCACAGGGTTGTCCACCCTACTTTTGTAATTTAATGTTGGCTAGATAGACCTACCCATGGTCCTCGGACCATGGGATTGTATAAATAGAGAGAATCTCTAAGTAGGAGAAGAAAGAAGAAGAGGAGTCGAAGTGTAAAGTGTGTCTTTGGGTCATAGAGTAGGAGAAGGCTCTATAGCTAAGTGCACAGACCCCTATAGTTGAGTGCGTAGGGTGAAGTCGAGTCTGTAACTGAGGAAGGAAGTAATAAAGAGAAATTTTATTATAATTTTGTGTATCTGTTCTTGGGTTAATGAATGATTAATATAATTTGCAAGTATACTGTTTATTTACTACCTGCACTTATATGAATGGTTTATGTTGTTAAGTATAACTTAAATCACGCAAGTAGGCTAAAATAATCAACTAACATTGGAATACCATTAAGGTCTTAGGTAATAAGGCAGACGTGAAGCATTCAACCCCTGGGCAGGGCTGAATGAAGGTAGTATATCGGGCTGTGAGGTACGGGAAAGTGTGCGAAGAAACCTACACACAGGGTCAAACCACGAACCAGTTGAACTCCTCAAACATCTCTAGGGTGTGGAAACCTGGTTCTAGCACCCTCCCATACTACTTTGGGTGAGACCTCAGTCCGCGCTCCACGGACTATTGCTAAAAGGGACAGTAATAACAGGATTTGTTTGACTAAATTAACTCTGAACCTAGGTCAGGCCCCATTAAGCCAACAAGAGGCAAGTAAGATAACTTTGTTGGTAGCAAGGATGTGACAACTACAGTGAGTCAAGCAAGGTGCATGAGAGGTTCTAACACATGTGGGCTGAGATGAGTGCGCCCCTTTGCAACCTGTAATAGTAATTGGATGGGAAGGGAACACATGAGCGAAGATACATCACAAGATGGAAATCCAGATAGCTAACAATCCAAAGTGATGGTTAAGCCAATCAACACATTTTAGTAAGATTCATACATACTTATACAAAATAGTCCATACATGCAAGCCTAAGAAAGTAAATACATATGCCATTTAGAGTAAACAAGATAGCTTGAATATAAAACAACATATGCATGAAACGTGCTAGCCCTTATTATATAAAGAAGTGTAAGTTTCAGTCGTACAATACATCCATGTCCAACAACTAGCTCAAATAGTGGAATGTTACAGTGACATCTGCTTGCTCCTCCAAAGAGATGTATTAGCTCCATGTAGTGGAGAAGGTAAGGTGCATTCAATTACTGTCCAAGCTCTCTCCAAGACAATTTTATCAGAAGCTTGGCTAACCAAAAGACTCTACAATGAGTTATGAGGGACAATTTATAGAAACGGATGGGGTGACCCTTCACATTCCCCTTTATGATAGTTCAACTACCCTCATGACTTTTCACCTAGTATATGACTATTACATCAAACTATTGACACTTGACTTACACTCGACATGACTTAATATTACAATGCACATGTACCCATGTGAACAAAATGGCTTAACCAAGCCATGCTAGACATCACTCTGACTTAGACAACCATGGAAGTCCAACTCGTCAACATCCTCATGTTGATCAATAGTAACATATTGATGGCAAGATCGGTAGTCCTTGATGGTGTCTGTGTGCTCCGTAGTGACATCTGCATGAAACTTGACTCTTGCCTCCATAGCATTAGGGTACACTGCTCGGGCTCATTTGTCCAACTCGTCTTAAAGCATGCACATCATTGTCTTCAATGTGGCCATACCAGTAACTTACTTGTGTATGATGTCTTCACTGATGGGCAAGTTTAGGTTGGTGGCAATGCATATCAACTTGTCGAAGTACGAGTGAAGCTCTAGTCAGACTTGCTTCTTTGTCTTTGCCTGGGTGAGAGTCCCAGTAGATGGGATCACATGTGTGCATACCACAACATCCATACTCTTGAATACTCATGCACGGGAAGCCTATATGCTAGTGATGAGCTATAGGAGCTCGTCCTAGTTCCAGATCTAGCCCTAGATATGTTCTTTTAGTGTGACCACATTGGCCGTCATCATCTATGGCAAGTGAAGTGGGGCTCCCTTGTACTTCATCATCCATGTTTGCATGTCATCAATAGCAGCATGCACGTTCATCAAGATACGTGCTGTTATATCACATCGTTGTTGTCATCCATTGAAATGGCTGATTGCCTTGTGCACGGTACAAAACTTGGAGTACACTACTCTCATAGTTGTGTCAAGGGACAATAATTCATCTCATATTACCTTCTTCAGTTCAACTCAGGTGGACATTGTCACAAAGTCTCCTCCTTGCTAGGTCGTTTGTAGTTCCTTTGCCATTCACTCATTCTTAGCTATCAAAAAGAAAACATTTGAGCTAGTGGCTTCGGCATACACTATGGTTGCATCAGCCAAGGCAGCTGGATGTTTACACACATTTGTCACAATCAGTCATTCCTCAACTTACATAGGAGATGTATGATCCTCCAAAGTTGACACTCTGTGAGACTACACAACTCTATGTTGGGATTCGTCAAACAAGATGTTGTGCATCTCTCCTTCTAGTTGATCACCAAGGATATTAGTTCCTCCTTGGTGACTTGATACTTGCTCATCATCTGGATACATTGAAGCGGGTGATTCAACCTCTTTGTGGTGAGAAATGAGATCGGTGTCCTGTTCCAACACCTGTTGCTCCATGTTTGCATCCAACTATTGAAGTGATTGTTCTATCTTATGAGCGAAGCCTTACTCCTATGATGGTTCACCCTATTTACCTGATGCCAGCTTCTCTAATGAATCAACTACTTGTACGGCCATTGCTTCATCTGTTTGTACATGTTGTACCCCTTGTTGTATCTACTTCTGTTGTGCTTCCCTCTTCTCTTTGCATCTTTTGTTCCTTTTGGAGTTTCTCCCTCAGCTCATGCAACTCCTTCTCTACTTCTACTATTCTCTTCTTATCCTTCTGCCTTCATGCAATTCGCTTGTCGCATTGTTGCCTCTTTTCCTCTATAGCCATAGCTACTTTCTCTACAAGTGTATCTGCTCAAAACTTGTAGCTTTACTCCTCCTCCATGTGATCGACAATCTTCCTCTTCCCTTTGTCGTGCACTGGTATGCTTGCCTCCGCTGCTACTGCTGCTACTACTGCTACTGGTGCTCTTCATGATGTTGCTTCATGTTTCTTCACTAACCACTCCAGGGTGAAGCCGACCTATTCATTAGGTCTGGAGAAACTGTAGCAATATCTCCATGGGTCATCCTCAGCCCAATGAAATTCCCCGCGGATCTAGTTGAACTGAACTCTTGTGCAGTGATCCTTCACAATGCAATGTGCATCATATGGGTCGTCACTTCGGAGGTTGATTGGGTACTTCTTCATTTGTTCTACTTTGACATTTTCTTGCTTGATACTCCACATCTCATATAACCCAATCCGCAATGGAAGAGCGAACGAAGGTGCCTTCTTCTTCCAGTGTAGTCTAACTGTTAATCCTGCTGAGATGTGATATGCTACTTCCTGCATGACAAGAATGTCCAAGGAAAGCTTTGGTAGAACATGTGGAAGTGTCTACGCACTTAACATTCAGATGAAAGTGTCAAATGGTGAGGCATACCAATCAGCAATGCCCATTAGTGCATCCATTTCTTCCTTTGACATGCAAAGTGGATCTTGCTCAAATATCATTTTCTACACTAGGGTGAAAAAATGATCGGACAGCCATGTGATTACTCCTATGAAGTTGCATTCAGGAAACAACTTGAAATATGTGTTCACAACAGTCTCTTCTGGCAACCATGCCCACTCCAAGCCCGAGAACTCCTTTTGGGTACAAACTGCATCTAAGATGTAGGCGGACATGTAAATATCTGCATGCATACCTTCGAGTGACTATCGAGCCTTCATCACCTATTCCTTCAGCTGATGAGCCAATCTGTCAGATCAATTACATGGTTTTCCTTCTCTAGCTAGTTGGTCCAGTGTGATCACCCTACTCTGTGGGAAGGTTTTGGTGCTTGCTTGGCCATACAGTCAACATGAAAATATGACTAGGTTTTGTTAGACCTTCCTTAGTATCTTTGTCTTGTAGATTTGGTTGGCTGTCAACTTGAAACGAGCCGGCTCCTTTACCCAGTTCTTGAGAATATCTCTTGAGTTAGCACTATTGTTGGGTAAGCTGAAAGGAGTATTCATGACAGTCACGAGCTCTGACATCTGATAAATCTCATGATAATCTCATGTCTAGAAGGTTACAATCTTTGTCCCACTGACACTACTGAAGGTCATCGTCTTGGGATTACTATGAGAGATGATCTAGTGTATCATGTCCGCGCATGGGAACACAGGGTATCTGCATGTAATCTGGTACAAGCCAAATTTGTGAATGTTCACATACACCTGACAGTCTTTGAGGCCTTCCTCAAAATTTCCTGCAAATTTTTCATTGAACTCTTGCCACTTCATTTTGATGTCCCTGTCTACATACAAATTTGTATCTTCATAGATTGGTAGACTAGAGGACACTCGCTCAACTGCTGCTCCAGCTGCATTTCCATCAGTTCCCTGTGATCCCGCTCTCTTAGAGGCCATTGATCCAGTACTGCTAAGAGGTGTTTGAACACTTGAAAGATCTAGAGATAAGCAACATGAATGGAAAAAAAAATCTGTCAGCAAAAACCAAAGCGAATTCGGGGAATGACACAACACATACCTGGGAAACTGATAGGCAAGATTGCGCAATTTCTTTTTGGAATCTAGGTAACTGGCTACTAGAACTGTGAAAAAGGCAGTATGGGCTATCTGGGAGGAAATAATGGCTATTGGATTTGGGGAATGAGAAATCTAGACTAGCTATTGGCTTTTGGGATTGCGTAATGCACAATTCCATCTAGGAGTGACTTCAGGCTTAGGGATTGCATTATGTAATTTTTTGGGCCAGCAGTCACTGTCCCTCATTGCTAAAATTGGTAACTAGGGCCAAACTCCATGTGGGTCATCTTATTTATGGCAACTGATATTTTTATTGCGTCCCTCTAATCAAGAGGTGTAGGATTGATCTAAAGATCATCTGATTCTGATAAGTATTTATAAGTTATGAATTTATTTATGTTATAAAACAAATTGTCAAGTCGGCTAGCAACTTGAGTAGGCTCAATAGCCCAATAGAAATGTCTATTCATCATCTACGTTTTAGTATAAATAGGAGAGAACTTGAAGTCATTTGGACACAAACATCCTCTTCATGTGATCTCTTCCTCTCCATGTCTTTGGGTTTCTAGTGAAGGAGAGACACAAAAGAGCATACGTTGGTCTAGCATGAAGCCTAACCGTAGATGATGCCTTAGCTGATCCAACACAGTTCTTGAAGACACTTATACATTGTACATGGAGACCTTATATGCTATACGATATACATGGATTACACGTAGTTCATGAACATACCGTGATGCCCTAATATACTACCCTAATCGATTGTCATATGGAATAGTTGCAACCATAACCATAGTCTAGCATGGAAGAGGAGCCACAGTAAGTAGCAGTCAATGGAGGAAGGTGAGCGACAGTAGCCGTAGTCAAGTATGGTAGCCATAGTTAAAGCATAAGGTATCTGCATATGAACTGAACTCGGGTACAGGGAGCTGCATTCAAGGGTGATAGATCTGCATTGAATTAAGGTGGTATCCTTGTCAAAATACTACACCTTGGATGGATGTAAGGTGCAGTCATACTGGATCACAGATTGATGGAACAACTAGAAGGTTGGACCTAGCCACTGCAAAGCAGTTACACTACAGCATGAAGGATCCATGTTTATAACACAAAGCTGTAGGTGACAACATGGTAAATCCAAGGCTGTCTATGGAAAGAAGTAGTCTTTCTGTAGCTGCGTAAGCATATTCGACAGTATCATACAACAGTGACCTGAAGATAAAAATCTCGGATGAAGGGACTATGTTACACACAGTAGTCCTCAGATATAGATCTCGGTGCCTTATGTTAGGTCCCTATAATACTAGTGATGCCCCCATTAATATTGTATTTGTATCCCTTATTAATATTGTTGTGCCCCTATTGTCCCCATATTGTTATTACTGTGCCCCATAGAATCCCTCTATTGTTATTTTTGTGCCCTTATATTATTATTGTTAGGTCGGCTTGGTTATATTGTGACCCCTTAGACTCCTATATATAGAAAGGACATTTTTTCATTTGAATCATCCAAGAATTGTTCATTTATGTAATGTAAAGGAGGTTTCCCCCTCAAAGAGGCTAAATTCTAAGGCGCTGATCTATCTTTTCTATCTTTTTGTGAGCTGGTTTCATAAAATTTGGTATCAGAGCTTTGGATTCTAGGGTTTCACTGCTCCAAAGAGGTCATCGTGGAATTTTCGCTATAACATTTTTTCTACGACCTTTTAGAAGCAAAAAAAAAAAAACCCATTTGAGACAAAAGCACACTGAACCTTGGATCTGAATTTCAGAGCTTTTCGCACTATATTTACAGAGATATGACCTGAGGAAGTTGGTCTCTTTGCAGACTCCTAAATTACATTCCAAATAGGTGACCTGAGGAAAATCTTCATAACTTTCTCTCTGAGCATCGGATTGAAATCTTGTAAGAAGGTACAAAAAGAGGATGGACTATAGTTTCTTATATATATTTTTTAGAGCCAAAGGTTGAAACAGTGACACGTGGCACTTCATACAAGTTCTCTCTTTTGGAAAGGTCTATAATCAGGTCATCTTGGGAGATTGTGCATAACTCTTCCTTGGAGAATCCAATTTGGATCAGACTAGTGGCATTGGAAAGATGACGCATAGGGCTACTAGAAGTCGTAATTTCAGAATTGGATGATCCGAAATTACAGAGATACATCAGATTCAATATCAAGCTCCTACAAAGTGAAAAGAAGTGTGTAGTTTTTTTAAATTTTTGCATAAGCTTGGTTTGAAAAATTAGTTTGAAGGAATTCAAAGGGCATAGTAAAGCATTATTATTGGTAGTTGATGCCCCAAAGAAAATGCAAACACCTAGTAAGCAACCTGAAAGCTCTAGCATGACTCATGAAGAAGAGGAAGAAATGTAACATGATATATCAAAATTACAAGACCAAGTGCAACAAGTGTCACTTGCACAAAAAGTAACAGAATCTAAGATGGATGGTTTAAAGAAAGATGTAGAAGCTAAGATGGATTGTTTAAAGAAAGGTGTAGAAGCTAAGATGGATTGTTTAAAGAAAGGCGTAGAAGCTAAGATGGATGGCATGGAAGCTAAGATGAATGGCATGGATGCTAAAATAGATGGCATGGATGATAAGATGGAAGAATTGAAGATAAATATGAATAAGTTGCTATAAGAAATGGTCACTAATGGTCAAAGGGTAGTAAAGGAAACTCATGATGAAAACAAATGAAATGTTAATCATGATTCCATAGACTCTAATGTTGGATCGAAGACCCACCATATTCCAAAAATTGATATGAGGAAGTTTGATGGCAAGGATCCCACAACATGGATATTACAGATGGAGCAATTTTTCGATCTCAATAATGTGCAAAACACACAAAAGGTACGTATTGCAGCTTTATATTTGGAACCAAATCAGTTTATATGGTATCAATGGCTTTTCTCTCATAAACAAATTATCACTTGGTCAATTGTATTGAAGAATTGACAACACATTATGAGGATACAAAAAGAAACACTTTTTTTAGCCAATTGATAAGTCTCAAACAAAAGGGTTCAATAATGGAGCACATTGAGGAGTTCCAAAAATTGAACATATGGGTAAAAAATATTCCAGAGGGGCATAGGATTAATGTGTTCATAGGGACTTTAAAGGATAATATCCAACATGATGTTCACCTTTGGGAACCTATTTCATTAGAGAAGGCATTCAGGGTAGCAAGGAAAATGGAAAGAAAAATTATGGCAACCAAGAAGCATACCACTCACAACTATAAAGATGGAAGTGTTGTTTCCCCTAGCCTTCCATAACCTATAAGGTTGACACCACAACAATTGGAAGAAAAAAGAGAAAAAGGGCTTTGTTACAGTTGTGATAAAAAATACTCTAAAGGTCATAAGTGTGCTAAGAAGAAATTATTCTACATAGATTGTGAAGAGGAAGAAGAAAAGGAGCAAGAAAGGTCAAAAGAAGAGGATATACTCCAGAAACAAAGCCTAGATAAAGAAGAAATGAATCCGACCATATCTTGTAGTGCATTAGCTAGAATTACCACTCCTCAAACAATCAAGATAGAAGGACAAATCAAGAAGAAAAAGGTAATAGTGTTGATTGATTCAGGAAGTACCCACAATTTTATTCATTGTAAGATAGCAAAAGAATTGAATTGCTTCCTATATCCAACACCAGAGTGTCAAGTGATGGTTGCAAATGGAGGAATGATAAATTTCTCTGGAAAGTGCCATAATATCAAGCTATCCATGGGAGAATATGTATTGAAAAGCCTAATGCTTTCCATTCCAATGGGAGGTGCTGATGTTGTACTAGGAGTCGAATGGCTACAATCCTTGGGTACAATAGCTTTTAAATTTTAAGAAATTTTCATGAAATTTTATGCAGAAGGAAAGGATGTTGAATTAAGTGGTATTGCAGGGAAACCGGGAAAGATAATAAGCTCTAACGGTATGACAAAGCTTCTAAAAAAGGAACAACGATATGTAATTGCACAATTATGTTCGCTAGATGTTTCCACATTGAATTCATCTATTGCTCCAGATCTCCAAAAAGTCTTGGACAATCATTCCAAGGTATTTGAGACTCCCAAAGGTCTCCCACCTATTCATGATCACGATCATGCTATTCATTTGATTCCAGGAAGTGTTCCTCCAAACATCAAGCCGTACAAATATTCCTATGCCCAAAAGAGTGAAATTGAACATATGGTTGCAGAAATGCTTGAGGCTGGTATAATTCAGCCTAGCCAAAGTTCTTTCTCTGATCTAGTAGTATTGGTACACAAGAAGGATGGATCATGGCGCATCTGTCTGGATTATAAGGAGCTCAACAAGCTCACTATTAAAGATAAGTTTCCCATTCCTGTCATTGATGAATTATTGGATGAATTGCATGGATCAATTTACTTCACCAAGCTAGATCTTCGTTCAGGATATCATCAAATGAGAATGAAGACTCAAGACATTCTGAAAATAGCATTTAGAACTCATGAGGGTCACTATGAGTTTTTGGTCATGCCTTTTGGCCTTACCAATGCACCTTCTACATTTCAAGGTTTGATGAATTCCATTTTCAAACCCTTAGAAAATTTGTGCTAGTATCTTTTTATGATATACTAATCTACAACAAGTCTTGGAAGGATCATGTTGAACACATTGACAGGGTGCTACAACTATTGGAGGAGAAACAATTATATGCAAAAAGATCCAAATGTTTGTTTGGAGTACAAGAGGTGGAATATTTGGGTCATATTGTATCTCATGAAGGAGTTAAGGTAGACCCTAGCAAAGTTAAAGCCATTAAGGAATGGGAAATCCCCACATCCATAAAGCATTTGTGAGGATTTCTTGGGTTGACAAGGTATTATCGCAAGTTTGTTAAGAATTATGGGAAAATAGCAGCACCTCTAACAACATTGTTCAAGAAAGGTGCATTTATCATGGACTCCAGAAGCAACAAAGGCCTTTGAAGATCTTAAAGAGGCAATGTGCCAAGCACCAATCTTAGCTACACCAAACTTCACAAAAACCTTTATTGTGGAATGTGATGCTTCTGGAAATGGAATTGGTGTTGTTTTAATGCAAGATGAAAGACCCATTGCTTTCGAAAGTCATCCAATCAAGGGAAAGTATTTACACAAAGCTATTTATGAGAAGGAAGTGTTGGCAATACTACATGCACTTAAGAAATGGTGACCCTACCTAATGGGAAGACACTTCAAGGTAAAAACAGATCATGATAGCCTTAAATACCCTTTAGAACAAAGATTATCCTCTAAAGAACAAAAAAGATGGGTCACAAAGATGTTGGGCTATGATTTTGAAATCATATACAAAAAAGGGAAGAAAAAATGTTCTGGCAGATGCACTCTCAAGAAAGGATGAGGATGTGGAAGCATTGTTGTGCACCATTTCTATTATCCAACCATATTCGATAAACAAAGCAAGGGGGGAATGGAAGAATGATGAAGAAGTGTGGGAACTTATTCGAAAGTTACAACAAGATTCCAGTACATTTGATACATTTAGCTGGAAAAATGATTCGTTATGGTACAAAGATTGCTTATACCCTTGTAAGAATTTCCAACTCAAAGAAAAGATTCTTCTGGAATTGCACTCAGGATTTTTAAAAAATTACCATGGGGTTAAGAAGGAATTTTTTTGGGATGGCCTTAAATCGGATATTTAAAATTTTGTGGCATAATGTTTGGTATGCCAACAATATAAAGTTGAAACAATTAAGACACCAGGTCTATTAAAACCTTTATCCATTCCAAGTCAATGTTGGGAGGAGGTTTCAATGAACTTTATCACAAGTTTACCCAAGTCTGAGGGAAAAAGTGTCATCATGGTGGTAGTTGATAGACTTACCAAGTATGCACACTTTTGTGCATTATCACATCCATTTAAAGCCAGTACAATTTCTACAACATTTATGGAAACAATTCAACAGCTACATGGAAACCCAAAATTATTGTAAGTGACAGAGATCCCATTTTTACAGGAAATTTTTGGACATAATTATTTTCTTGTCTTGGTACTTAGTTAGCTCATAGCTCATCTTATCTTCCTCAATATTATGGGAAAACAAAGATAGTAAAAAAATGTTTGGAAGGATATCTTCGTTTCTTTATATCTGATAAACAGACACAATGGGTCAAATGGTTGCCTCTGGCTAAATGGTGGTATAACACTTCCTTCCATACTGCAACAAAAATGGCCCCATTTATGGCACTTTATGGATATCAGCCACCATCCATCACATCATATTTAAGAGAAAATTCTAAGGTTCAAGCAGTGGAACATCACATCGAGCATCAACAACAAGTTCTCCAACTCTTAAAGGATAACCTCGTGTTGGCGCAGAATAGAATGAAACAACAGGCATATCAACATCGCAGTGAAAGAAGTTTTGGTGTAGGTGATTGGGTACTCTTAGGGCTACAACCATATAAAAAAAGGTCCTTCAAGCAAGCTAAGAAGGATAACAAATTTTCACCAAAGTATTATGGTCCGTACAAGGTGTTGCAAAAGATTGGTACTATGGCATACAAATTGGAGCTTCCTGCAGCTTCTCGAGTGCATCCAGTTTTCCATGTTTCATGTTTAAAGAAGGTTATAGGCGACAAGCTCCCAGTTCAAACAATATTACCAGAACTTGATGAGGAAGGAAAAATTATATTGGAACCGGAAGTAGTCATAGAAACAAGAACTCGACAACTACGAAATTGATCCATTTTAGAGTATCTCATCAAGTGGAAGAACTTATCTGCTGAAGATTCCACATGGGAGGATGAGAATTTTATACAAAAGCATCCAGAACTACTCAAGTGTTGAGGAAAAAACCTTTTTGAAGGAGAGGGGCATGTTAGGTCCCTATAATACTAGTGATGCCCCCATTAATATTGTAGTTGTATCCCTTATTAATATTGTTGTGCCCCTATTGTCCCCATATTGTTATTACTGTGCCCCATAGAATCCCTCTATTGTTATTTTTGTGCCCTTATATTATTATTGTTAGGTTGACTTGGTTATATTGTGACCCCTTACACTCCTATATATAGAAAGGAGGTTTTGTCATTTGAATCATCCAATAATTTTTCATTTATGTAATGTAAAGGAGGTTGCCCCCTCGAAGAGGTTAAATTCTAAGGTGTTGATCTGTCTTTTCTATTATTTTGTGAGTTGGTTTCATAACACCTTATGGCAGTACAAACAGTAGTGATGTGGAGTATTAAGTAATGTTCCAATATGCAGTAATGAAAGAAACAATGATCACCTAAGTAAATAGTGTTAGTCTCATCAAAGAGACTAGGATCATAATCATACATAAAGTACAGTTATGATAATTACAGTCCTGGCATAACTTTGATAACAAAATAGGTTTTGATGATGACCAAAAGATCCCTGAAAGGACACAGTTTCAACATAATGAGCATGATAAGGATAAACAGTCTCAGATCATAATGATGAAAGACTCAGCATCATGGGCATGTCAATAAGGGGTTGCATGATGGAAGATGCAGCATAATGGGCAACATGATGATGAAAGCAGATGAGAACAACTCAGTCATAAATGTCTAGCACTGTGATGGTACAGCATGGTGCTACACGGTAAGGTGCAGCAAATGGATGAAATGCAACACTACTATAGGTGAAGCCCTTATCTTGGAGAATCAGTTGAAGCAGAATGTCTTCAACTGATCTCGTCATTATAGGAGATGATCTATGCTTAGATCTAGATAAGAAAAAGTGTTGAATTCTATTATAAATGATCTCTCTCTCTCTCTCTCTTTCTCTGCTGAAGTTTGAAGAACATAAAAGAATAATTGATCAAGGGTTTCCCCACATTGGGGTTTGTCCCTGGCTAGCACCACATCTTGTGTCCTCTTGTCTTGGCTTGTCTTCTATGATTTATATTTATGTTCTATCCACAGCTTACTTTATGTTTTATGAAAATTGAAATAAATTTATCTAGCATAGAACATACCTAAAATTAACATGGTATCAGATCTTAGGTGAAGACAATGCCCAAGCAAGAGTGAAATAGCAATCATCGAAGACAGTTGGGACAGGACAAAAGGATCACTGGGTTCCTCATCCCTCTTTAAATTCACCAAGGGTAAAGTCAAAGTAGAGAATATTATCAGAATGGTGCAACAGAAGTTTCTGATAGCCTACATAAAGATCACTTCATTGGGAAGTTTGGATATCAGGATGGAAGGAAGGACAGATAACTAGTTCAGCCATTATGCGAAGGAGTGTCTGAATGGCAAGGACACACCACTTGACGATGATAACAATCATTCCAGGGAAATATTTAATGATCAAAGGAATGACAGGTAATGTAGGTCATTAAGGAAATGGACGACTCTTCATAGAAAGCAAGGAGCCCCGGGGATGAAGAATCAAATGTTGTTTCTGATAAGATAAAGAAGTGTTATCTTGTATTGGCCCTCTCTTTCAGATTCTTTAGGAATCTGGCTTATTGATTATAGTGCTTCAAGGCACTTCATCGGATAGTAGGGTGGACTCTCTAATTTGGTAGAGATAGAAATAATCATGGGATTATACTTGGAGCCGATGCCACCTATCCCGTAAAGGGTGTAGGGAATGTTACCCCTCAATTGAATGAGGGTAACTTGATTAATTCATAGAATCTCTTGTATGTACCTGATCACAAGAAGAACCTTGTGTCCATTTCAGCAATGGAAGTCAAAGTTTACAGGGTGGCACTCATCAATGGAAAGGTACGTGTTTGAAAATAGATTTTTCAAAGCTGTTTTTGAGTTCAGGGTTGTATCAAGCTGCAGGAAGTCCAGAGGGACCATGTCCATTGACACAGCACGAGAGGTCTGTGAGTCATATGGTGACAAGGATGCATGAATTCAAAAAAGAACATGAAGGTACATGTCTGAGATGTACTAAAGGAAAATTTTATAAGGGGACCATTCCCCTCATGCAACAGGTCCATAGGTTTGGAACAACCCGAGGAGTTTGAAATTCACGATTGGGAATCTAATGTATACAGATGGAAGAAAGCCCTCTATGGCTTGAAGCAAAACACCTCGGGTGTAGTATGAGAGGATTGATAGCTGTCTAATGAAGCTGAGATTCACTAGGAGTGAAACCTATCCAAACAATTACCCGAAGGTTGTGGATGATAGACCTCTCATACTGACACCTTATGAGGACGACCTATTTCTGACAGGTGCAGAACCTCTCATTTATAGAAGTAAGAGGGAGTTTGATTCCAAATTTGGAATGGTAAACTGCAAGCCTGTGACTACCTCAAGGAAATTAACATTCAAAAGTTATATGGTAGTGATGTTGGACCAGATTTGGGAAATGCCTCTGAGTCTCATAAACTCATTCGCGTTGATGTTCTTGGTAAACTTTCGTCTGGACATATATTTTGCAGTGAGCATAGTAAGATCATATTTGGTTGAGCCTCACTCGATTGGTGCCGAGAATCTTCTAAGATATCTTTGGGGCACAATCTCTCATAAATTGAGATACACTGTCGGAAATATGAAACTGCATGATTACTCGAATGCTAACTGGGTAGGTAGTGTGGAGGAACATTAGAGCACTTCTCAGTGCTGGTTCTCTTTGGTTCTGCTTCGATATCATGGATGAACAAGAAGCAGAAGTCAGTTTCTATAAGCACCACCGAGACCGGATACATAACTACGAGTATGATCTTGTATGAAGCTGCCTGGTTGTGGAAGCTCTTCAGTGAGCTGTTTGTACACATGTTGAATACCACTGTGATTCTCTGTGATAACTAGAGGTGGGATTCGATTATTGAGGAATCCCGTATTCGATGATTGCTCCAGAAGATAGATACTACCTTATCTGGGATATGGTAAGTTAATGAGCAAGGAAGCTCCATCACTGTGAGATGATGTACAGGTCGCTACACTTTGTCAAAGCCCCGGGGGAAAGATCAAATCTGTGATTTTCCCAAATGACTTGGAGTCGTCGAGAGACCCTTATAAAAGGGTCCTGCATGTTGCATACATTGAGCTCTGGGATCTTTGGGGGCTTGTGGTTCTTACTGGACCAACATATGACCACAAGGTGACTCACCCTCCCCTGGTGGTGCGCATTGGAACAAGATGATTCACTCTCTTGTGGGACAGGATGATTCGCTCTCCTGTGGACAAGATGATTCGCTCTCCTGTGGACAGAATGATTCGCTTTCCTGTGTACAAGATGATTCACTCTATTGTGGGACAGGATGATTCTCTCTCCTGTGGCTAGGATGATTCGCTCTCCTTTGGACAAGATGATTCGCTCTCTTGGGGGATAGGATGATTCACTCTCTTGTGGATAGGATGATTTGCTTTCCTGTGGACAAGATGATTCGCTCTCTTGTGGGACAAGATGATTCGCTCTCTTGTGGGACATGATGATTCACTCTCCTGTGGATAGTATGATTAGTTCTCCTGTCGAGGCATCCTACCCATGCAGTCTGGGACTCATGGGAAGTACCTATCATATGATCAATGAGGAAGGAAATGAGGATAGGGACCATAGTAGTACCGATGGATGCATCGATGTATCTACCATACACCCTATGCTAGGATGACCTTCATTGATCTGGGATCAATGATATTGGTCTAGGACCAGTGGTAGGAGTTGTACCCACTATGACACTGACTTTGGGTCAGTAGAGGACTAGTTTGGGACTAGTGGTACATACTTTGAGACTGACTTCGAGTCAGTAGAGTACTGGTCTGGGACCAGTGGTAGGAGTTGTACCCACTATGACACTAAATTCAGGTCAGTAGAGGACTGGTCTAGGAACAGTGGTACATACTCTGAGACTCACTTTGAGTCAGTAGAGTATTGGTCTGGGGCCAGTGGTATGAGTTGTACCTACTATGACGCTGACTTCAGGTCAGTTGAGGAATGGTCTGGGACAAGTGGTACACGCTCTAAGACTGACTTCGGGTCAGTGGAGAATGGTATGACACATTCACGATCAATTCTTCTTCTTCATGGTTCAGCAGAGCTAAGCAAAGCAGTGCAGAGCAGAGCTGAGCAGAGCAAAGCTAGTAGAGCTTAGCAGAGCAATGTTGAGTAGAGCAGAGTTGAGCAGAGCTAAGCAGAGTAGAGCTGAGTAGAGCAGAGTAGTGCAGGGCACTGATGGCAAAGATAGTACAATCAGATATATGGATAAGAAGATGGAGTTCTCCCTAGTTGAGAGGGAGTGTTGAAATTGGAAACTAGGGCCAAAATCCATGTGGGTCATCTTATTTATGGCAGGTGATATTTTTATTGGATCCCTGTCATCGAGAGGTTTATGATTGATCTAAATATCATTTTATTCCGACAATTATTTATGAAGTTATGAATTTATTTATGTTATAAAAGAAATTGTCAAGTCGGCCAGCAACTTGAGTAAGCTCAGAAGCCCAATAGACATGTCTATTCATCATCTACGTTTTAGTATAAATAGGAGAGGACTTGAAGTCACTTAGACACACACATCCTCTTCATGTTATCTCCTCCTCTCGACATCTTTGGGTTTTTGGTGAAGGAGGGACACAAAAGAGCATATGTTGGTCTAGCATGAAGCCCTAATCACAGATGATGCCCTAGCTGATCCAACGCAGTTCTTGAAGACACTTATACGCTATATGTTGTACATGGATTACATGCAGTTCATGAAGACATAACATGATGCCCTAATCTACTACCCTAATCCGTTGTCATATGGAAAAGTTGTAGTCATAACCATAGTCCAGCATGGAAGAGGAGCCACAGTAAGCCGCAGTCAATGGAGGAAGGTGAGCCGCAATAACCGCAGTCAAGTATGGTAGCCACAATCAAAGCATAAGGTATCCGCATATGAAGTGAACTTGGGTATAGGGACTTGAATTCAAGGGTGATAGATCTTCATTGAATTAAGGTGGTATCCTTGTCAAAAGACTACACCTTGGATGGTTGTAAGGTGCAGTCATATTGGATCATAGATTGATGGAACAAATAGAAGGTTGGACCTAGCCACTGCAAAGTAGTTACACTACAGCGTAAACGATCCATGTTTATGACACAAAGCTGTAGGTGACGGCATGGTAAATCCAAGGCTATCTATCGAAAGAAGTAGTCTTTCTGTAGCTGCTTAAGTATATTGGACAGTATAATACAACAGTGATCTAAAGATGAAAATCTTGGACAAAGGGACTATGTTACACACAGCAGTCTTGAGATATAGATCTCAGTGCCTTATGGCAGTACAAACAGTAGTTATGTGGAGTATTAAATAATGTTCCAATATGCATCAATGAAAGAAACAATGATCACCTCATTAAATAGTGTCAGTCTCATCAAAGAGACTAGGATCATAATCATACATAAGGTACAATTATGATAATTACAATCCTACCATAACTCTGATAATAAAATAGGTTTCAATGATGATCAAAAGATCCTTAAAAGGACACGGTCTCAACTTAATGAGAATGATAAGAATAAACAGTATGAGATCATAATGATGAAAGACTTAGCATCATGGCCATGTCAGTAAGTGGCATCATGATAGAAGATGCAGCATAATGGGTAGCATGATGATGAAAGAAGATGACAGCAGCTCAGTCATAAAGGTCCAGCACTGTGATGGTACAGCATGGTGCTACATGGTAAGGTGCAGCAAATGGACGAAATGCAACACTACATAGGTGAAGCCGTCATCTTGGAGAATCAGTTGAAGTAGAATGTCTTCAACTGGTCTCATCATTATAGGAGATGATCTATGCTCAGATCTAGATAAGTCAAAGTGTTGACTTCTGTTGTAAATGTACTATCTCTCTCTCTCTCTCTCTCTCTCTCTCTCTCTCTCTCTCTTTCTCTAATGAACTTTGAAGAACATAAAAGAAGAATTGATCAAGGGTTTCCCCACATTGGGGTTTGTCCCTAGCTAGCACCACATCTTGTGTCATCTTGTCTTGTCTTGTCTTCTACGATTTATATTTATGTTCTATCTACAGTTTACTTTAATGCTGATGTGATTGCTAATCTGAAAAAGATATTGAGTTAACTATGAAAATTAAAATAAATTCCTCTAGCATAGAACATACCTAAAATTAACACTCTTAAATGTGCAAAATAGTCCTGGAGGATAGTGATGGCTAGAAATGCTCATTTCTGCAAAGGAAGACAGAGCCTTCCTTCCCCAGAATGTGCAAAGTTGTCTCAGTGAAGGTAAATTCCAGGCCAAGGTTGGCAAGACATGATGAAAGGTAACTGAAAGAAAATATGATAGTGAATGCATGGTGAAAATAAGTGAAAGCAGAAGCTATTGACAGTGAATGAAAACATGAAAGAAATATTTAGTAAACTAACCAACATGCATGTGGGTGAAGCAAGTTGTTGAATAAGCAACCATTCATGCAAACCAGTTTCATGCATGTGACAACAGTGAGATATCAACGAAAAATTAAACAGAGCTAGGAAAAGCTAGTATACATGTAAATGATGGAAAGCATTCAAAGAAATCAAGCAAACATCACTCACACAAGAAAATACACAAAAAGTGACAGAAATGTTGAAAAAGACAAGTTGAGGCAACTTACCCATGAATAGCTGAGTTGGATATGTCGAAGAGTCCTGGATGTGTTGTGGGATGTCATATCTCCAAGATCGATGTGAAAGAATGAGATATGATGTGACGAATAAGTAAGTTTTGTGCTCATGACGCGCATGCCACAAACCTAGGAAAAAGCGACACTTGGGGGAAAGTTTCTAAAACAACTTTGCATGTAACCTCCAACTACTAGAAATAGCTCCCTTAATCATGGGATTCCTTTTTCATGTTTCCTTTTTCTATTCTAGGAAAAAACAAGCCATGCATGCAAGTCAAGTTTCCTTAGTCCCATGTGGAACTGGTCAACCCAACTGGTCATGCATGCAACTGCTTAACTGCTTGAGGGAAATGCACATTTATGGCTGGGAGATGGGCTGGCTACCTAGGAGATTTGCATAATTTCTAGGAAAAGTAGTAGACTGCTACCCAAATTTGCACAAATTCTAGGCTGAGTAGCCCTACTGGAGAAAATTGCACAATTTTCACTATGAGCGTTTACTGGTAAATTGCGCAATTCTAGAGCCCAACAGGCTGCGAGACATGATTGTACAATTTCTGGAGGGAACGCTAGTTGCCCTCCAGAAATGCACAATTTCTTGGGGGAGTTGCTCAGCCTACAGCTAGACCAATTCCAGGTGAACAGCCTGTGAGGGAAATGCATCAAGCTGTGATCAACATGTTGCCTTTGTGCAAGAAAAACATTGAAGCTTGTGTACTTGACAAAGCAAGACAAGGTGCTATGAAAGGTTGGTAGGGAGGCTCCAAAACAAAGCTAACACAAAATTTTGGAGGGTGGTTGTAGCCTTTACAACACATGGTAACACACTGGTAGAACTCCAGCTCTCTAAATGGACCTTGTTTGTGAGAAGAAATTCTAACACCTACAAAAGTATGTTTCAGTTCTCAACTCCTTCGGGTTTCCACACTAGCTTGATTATAAGATGTAGCATCTACCAAACTCTTGGTTGATTAGCACACATTCCAAGCCAAGGAAACACACTTGTTTTGATTGGGGTTGAGGGGTATATAGGTGCACAAGCAGTATAGTCGTCAAAGTCTTAGTTTCATCTCTGGTGCTCCTCCACTGCTAGGAGGCCTGGACAGTACCCTGGTGGAGTCAGCTAGGAATACAAGCATGGCTCTGCTACCAGCAAGCCTGTTCAGTACCTCAGCAGAGTTACTTGCATCGCCTTTCTCTATAGGAATCCTTTCTCTTCTTTCGCCTTAATCATTTTTCATTTTTAATTTTTTGACTTTTCATTTTTTTCATTCTTCATTTTTTCAACTGTGCATATCACTTATTCATTTCAGAGGTGGAAGAGGGATCCCGACTTATTGAGAGCAGAAGAGGTTGTTTTAGTAGAGAAGTAGTTTATTATATCTTTTACATGCCTATTAATGTTTTCCCCCTCACCTTACTCTACTTGAATGAGCTGACAAGGGTTAACCCAAAAACAACCGACTAGAGAAGGTGACACTAGTTAGCACACAAGTGTTATGTTTTCACCAATGTTCACTTTGAACAGTACGTATTTTCCTTCGATGTATCATGGACTAAAAGTAACAAGTTATTCATACAGAGGCAAGATGATATATAACCAAGTAGTGATAGTTGTACAAGCCCTCTTGTACCTCACCCAGTTTGTTTCAAGAGTGATACATGGTTTCATGTGAGACTAACCTATGAACGAAACAAGCAAAGAAATAAAAAACAAAGCAAAGTAAGAGCAGAAGTGAATGAAAGCAAAGTGAGTAAGAAAACAAAAAAACAAACAAAGCGATTAAGCAAGCAAGCATGTAAGCAAACTGACTGAAAGAAAACACTACTCCTACTACTACACTAATGGTGCATGGGCCTGATCACATGAAGTGATATTTCCAATGTAGCCACTGGTGCATTGGTTGACACATGTTGGTGAAGGCTTGGTCCGCGAGAAACCCATTTGCGTGAATCAGCAAGCAAGAAAGATATAATAATGAAGACAACCACACTTCGTGTTTCAAAGTGCTCATAGGACATAAGTGAGTGCAAGCGCATGACGAGTAATCTGTGGACTTATCATAGTGTTGTGTGACACTGCGTACAAATTTGAAGCATAGGAACACCCTTGATTGTGACATGTAAGAAAATAAAAGAAACAAAGATAACTTGCATCGTGAATGAGTGCTTGCAATGTAAGATTCCTCCAATGCATGAGTGATGGGAACGCAGTTTGAGTGGAGGAAGTAAGACCTATGTGTGAGATTGATATTCAATGTATATAGATGAGTGATGAGGAGCCTTGGGTGATTGAACAGTTTCCTAATCAGAAGTGAGACTAACCCTAAGAGAGCGAGGACCTGACATAACCATCAATAGTCTTGGTTGTTTCATCTTCATCATCAAATAGATCATCATAAACTGGTGGCTTCGAAAGATAAACCATGATAGAGTCATGATCGTGATCAAATATGGAAGTAAATGGATTGGGACCACGATGATCAGAAAAATCAATGATTTCATCAGCATCCTCATGACCAAATGAATTAAACAGATGGGTAGATTAAAAGCGAACAAAATCATCCTTCGTGTTTCCTAAAAAGACAATTGAAGGATCAAGTGGATTTTCTATGAATAACTTATCCTCTCTGTTGTCGAATGATAGGCCAACATCTGGTGAGTCGTGTGAGTGATAAACAATGGGTGCATCCATGGATAAAGACACACATGCAAAATCATGGATGCCAGGTTCGTCCAATATGTGAGGAAAGAAAGGAGGGGGCTCAGATGGAAGGGGGTCATCCTTGGCCAATTTTTGATGCTCAAGCTCCCACTCATGCTCTTCTTGAATGACAACGCATGTTGGTTGTGCAACACCAACTCTGTCAGTGGCTTGTTCCTTGTTCACAACAAGTGAAGAGTCTGGAATGTAAGAACACAAGACAACATCATCCGGAGGAACAACTGAGTGCGAAGACGGAGGTCGTGGAACAAAATGCATATAGGAACTCGAGGGACTCACAACCAACATTGCACGAAAGTTGAGTGAAGCGATGTTGGGGGGCTCTGAAGGCTGAACCGGTGTGTGAGCATGATCCTCAACATCACTTAGCAATGGTGGAGTTGTTGAATGAGGGGATCGCGGACAGTCAGTCGAGACAGTGACCACATCCAAACGAGATTGTAGCTCCATCAATGAAGAATGTTGAATGAGGCTTTATTTCAAGCTTTTTCTTGGGATGAGTAGATTTCTTAAGGAAATACTCAAATCAGTCCCAAAGATAGGAAAATTTGATCTAGCTCCTCAGAGCTTGAAACTGAAAGTCACGGAAGTGCTGCCAAAAATCCATGATCGATTCATGCAGAGCCTTCTATTGCTATAGTAGTTTTTGGTCAAGATAGACTGGATAAAAATGATAGAAATTATCTTCAATGAGATCACAGAAGTGCTCAAGTGAGAGCATGCTGTTAGCCGGTAGGCTGAACAACCATTGGTGTGAGGATTCACAAAGTGTGTTTATAAGCAGCAAACTAGCATGTTCACTAGAATACCCATCTTCCTCATGAAGCATGGAAAGAAAGTCATGTAAGTACTTAGGCCATGCCACTTTGCCTTCACCATCATACGTGTAAGTGGACAAGTGATCAAAAAACTCCCTCATGATGGTGACATCTTCATGATTTGAAAAACATCACAGAGGGAGAAGAGTGAAAGAATCCATGAAAGGTATGCAAAGGTTCAAAACCGGATGAGAGGACACAACTTGTCATCTGGCCATCTTTCTAGTGCTAGCAATGTTGACAGTGTTGCACCCACCAACATTTCAAGGGATCTCCCCAGTAAGAAGTCCCAATTAGACCTTAGACCGTTTGATATAGGAGTCCTAGCAGTGGGTCGTACAATAATGCCTTGACCACGATTTCACACTGAGGCAAGTAAGATAACTTTGTTGGTAGCAAGGGTGTGACAGCTGTAGTGAGTCAAGGAAGGTGCATGAGATGTTCTAACACATGTGGGTTGAGATGAGTGCACCCCTTGGAAACCTGTAATAGTACTGGGATGGGAAGGGAACACATGAGCGAATATACATCACAAGCTTTAAAGCCAGTTAGCTAACAATCCAAAGTGATGGTTAAACCAATCAACACATTTCAGTAAGATTCATACATGCTTATACAAAGTAGTCCATACATGCATGCATAAGAAAGAAAATACATATGCAATTTAGAGTAAACAGGATAGTTGGAATACAATACAACATACGCATGAAATGTGTTGGCTCTTATTATATAAGGAAGTGTAAGTTCCAGTCATACAATACATCCATGTCCAACCACTAGTTACAATAGTGGAATGTTACAACCACATTCGCCTGCTCCTCAAAAGAGATGTATTGGCTCCTTGGAGTGGAGAAGCCAAGGCACATTACAATACTGTCCAAGCTCTCTCCAAGATAGTCTTATCGGAAGCTTGGCTAACCAGAAACCTCTACAATGAGTTATGAGGGACTATTTATAGCAAAGGGTGGGGTGACCCTTGACGTTCCCCTTTTTGACAGCTCAACTACCCTCATGACTCTTCACCTACTCTATGAATATTACATCCAACTATTGACACTCGACTTACACTTGACATAACTTAACATTACAATTCACATGTACCCATGTGAACAAAATGGCTTCATAAAGCCATGCTAGACATCACTCTGACTTAATCAACCATGGAAGTCCAACTCCTCAACATCCGCATGTTGATCAACAGTAACATATTGATTCCAAGATTGGTAGTCCTTGATGGTGTCTGTGTGCTCCGTAGTGACATCTGCATGAAACCTGACTCTTGCCTCCATAGCATCCGGGTACACTACTCAGGCTGCTTTGTCCAACTCATTTGAAAGCATGTGCATCATTGTCTTCAATGTGGCTAGACCATAAACATACTTGTGTATGATGTCTACATTGATGGGCAAGTCTGGGATGGTGGCAATGCACATCAACCCATCGAAGTATGAGTCAAGCTATAGTCAGACTTGCTTCTTTGTCTTCGCTTGGGTGAGAGTCCCAATAGATGGGATCGAATGTGTGTGCACCAAAACATCCATACTCTTGAATACTCATGCATGTGAAGCCTGTATGCTAGTGATGAATTGTGAGAGCTCATCATAGTTTCGGATCTGACTCTGGGTATGTGCTTTTAGCTCGACCACATTGGCCCTCATCATCTTAAAAAAGTGAAGTGGGGCTTGCTTGTACTTCATCATCCATGTTTTCATGTCCTCAACAACCACATGCACATTCATTAAGATACGTGCTCTTCTAGCACATCACTATTGTCATCCATTGAGATGGACGACGACCTTGTGTAGGGTACCAAACTTGGAGTACAATGCTCACATAACAGTGTCAAGGGGCAATACTTTATCTAGTATTTCCTTCTTCAGTTCAGCTCAGGTAGACATTTTCACCAAGCCTCATCCTTGCTTGGTCGTCTATAGTTCCTTTGCCATTTGCTCATTCTCAGCTATCAAAAAGCAAACACTTGATCTAGTGGCTTCGGCATACACTCTGGTTTCATCGAGCAAGGCAACTTGATGTTTGTGCACATCAGTCATGATCACTCATTCCTCAACTTGTGCAGGGGATGTAAGATCCTCTGGAGTTGACACTATGTGAGACTGCATAACTCTATGATGGGATTCATCAAAAAAGATGTTGTGCATCTCTCCTTCCTGCTTATCACCAAGGATCTCAATGCCTCCTTGGTTATTCAAGACTTGCTCGTCATCTAGATGCGTTGAAGCGAGTGAGTTCACCTCTTTGTGGTGAGGCATGAAGTTGGTGTCCTGTTCCAACTCCTACTGCTCCATCTGCATCCAACGGTTGAAGTGCTTGTTCTATCTCATGAGCGAAGCCTTTCTCCTGCAATGGTTCATCCTATTTTCCTGATGCCAGCTTTTCTAATGAATCAACTACTTGTACGGCCACTACTTCATCTATTTTCACATGTTGTGCCCCCTGTTGTATCTATTGTTTCTACGCTTCCCTCTCCTGTTTGCATAGATCTTGTTCCTTTCAGAGTTGCTCCCTCATCTAATGCAACTCCTTCTCTGCTTCTTCCATTCTCTTCTTATCCTTTTGCCTTCACGCAATTCACTTGTCACGTTGGTGCCTCTTTGCCTCTATAGCCATAGCTACTTTCTCTACAAGTGGGTTTGCCTGAAACTTGCATCTTTTCTCCTCCTCCATGCAATCGACAATCTTCCTCTTCCCTTTGTTACGCACTAGTATGCTTGCCTCTGTTGCCACTAATGCTACTATTATTGCTAGTGCTCTTCGTGATGCTGCTTTATGTTTCTTCGCTAACCACTCGACATCGAAGCTGACCTGTTCATTGGGTCTGGAGAAACTATAGCAATATCTCCATGGGTCCTCCTCGGCCCAATGAAATGCCCTATGGATCTAGTTGAACTAAACTCTTATGCAATGATCCTTAACAATGCAATGCGGGTAGTACGGGTTGTAGCTTCAAAGATTGAGTGGGTACTTCTTCATCTAATCTGCTTCGAAATCCACTTGATTGATACTCCAGACCTCATATAACCCAATCCATAGTGGAAGAGCTGGCCAAGGTGCCTTCTCCTTCCGGTACAATCTAGCTATCAATCCTACCAAGATGTGATATGCTACATCCTGCATGACAAGTACGTCTAAGGAAAACTTTGGTTGAACATGCAAAGGCTTCTCCGCACTGAACATTCGAATGAAAGTGCCAGATGGTGAGGCATACCAATCAACAATGCCCATCAGTCCCTCCATTACTTCCTTTGACATGCAAGGTGGATCCTATTTGAATATCATCTTGTACACCTGGGTGGAAACATGTTCGAACAGCTGTGTGATTACTCCTTTGATGTTGCATTTAGACAACAACTTGCAATATGTGTTCACAGTTGTCTCTACTGGTGACCATGCCAACTCCAAGCCTAGGAACTCCTGTCAAGCATAGACTACATCTAAGATGTAGGCGGACATGTAAATCTCTACATGCATACCTCTTGGTGACTGTCAAGCCTTCGTCACCTATTCCTTCAGCTAATGAGCCAATATGTCGGACAAATTATACAGTTTTCCTTCTCTAGCCAGTTGGTCCAGTGCGATCACCCAAATCTTTGGGAAGGTTTCGGTGCTTGCTTGGCCATACAGTCGACATGAAAATATGACCAAGTATTGGTACACCTTCCTTAGTATCTTCATCTTTTAGATCTAGTTAGGTGTCAACCTGAAACAAGCTGGCTCCTTTACCCAGTTCTTGAGAATGTCTCTGGAGTTAGCATCGCTGTTGGGTAAGCTGAAAGGAGTCTTAATGATAGTCAGGGTGTCTAATATCTGATACATCTCATCATAATCTCGTGCCCACAAGGTTGCAAGATTCATCCCACTCACACTGCTCAAGGTCATTGTCATGAGATTAGTGTGAGAGACGATCTAGTGTATCATGTTTGCACGTGGGAAAGCAGGGTATCTGCATGCAATCCGGTACAAACCAGACTTATGAATGTTCATGTACAACTGATGGTCTTTGAGGCCTTACTCAAAAGTGCCTGCAAATATTTCAATGACCTCCTGCCACTTCAGTTTAATGTCCGTGTCTAGATACAACTTTCTATGTTCATATATTAGTAGACTAGAGGACACTCGCTCAACTACTGCTCCACCTACATTTTTATCAATGTCCTGTGATCCCACTCTCTTGGAGGCCATTGATCCAGTACTGCCAAGAGGAGTATGAACACCTGAAAGATCTGGAGACAAGAAACATGCATGGTAAGAAATATTTCAGTGAAAACCAAAGTAAATTCAGGGAATCACACCACACATACCTGGGAAACTGAGAGGGAAGATTGTGCAATTTCTTCTTGGAGGCTAGGTGACTGGCTGCTAGAACTGCACAAAAGGAAGTGTGGGTTGTTTGGGAGGTAGGCAAGACTGGCTATTGGATTTGCACAATGCACAATCCATACTGGTTGCTGGCTGTTGGGATTACAGAATGCAAAATTCCAGGTGGGACTCACTGCAGGCTCAGGGACTGCATCGCACAATTTTCTGGGCCAGCATCCCCCATCCCTAAGAAATGTGAAAAACAATCCTGGAGGACAATGCTGGGTAGAAATGTGCATTTCTGGAGAGGAAGACAGAGCCTTCCTTCATCAAATTATGTAATGCTATCTCAATGAAGGTAGAGTTTAGGACAAGGTTAGCTAGACTCGCCGACTGGAAACTGAAAGAAAATATGACAATGAATGCATGGTGACACTAAGTGAAAGTAGAAGTGATTGACAGTGCATGCAAACATGAATGAAAGATTTAGTAAACAGATCAACATGCATGTGGGTGAAGCGAGTCACCGAATTGGCAACTATTCATGCAAAACAATTTCATGCATGTGACAATAGTGAGATAGCAACGAAAAATGAATCAGACCTAGGAAAAGCTAGTATACATGTAAATGACAAAAAGCATTAAAATAAATCATGCAAACAACAGTCACACAAGAGAATACATAAAAGCTGACAAAAATGATGAAAGATAAGTCGAGTCCGCCTATCTGTGAATAGCTGAGCCAGATATGTCGAAGAGTCCTAGATGTGTTGTGGAATTTCAACGCTCCAAGATTGATGTGAAAGAATGAGCTCTAATGCATCAAATAAGTAAGTTTTGAGCTCATGACGTGCATGCCACAAATCTAGAGAAAAGTGACACTTGGAGGTAAGTTTCTAAAACATCTTTGTATGTAAACTCCAACTGCTAAAAATAGCTCCCTTAATAACGGGATGCCTTTTGCATGTTTCCTTTTGCTATTCTGAGAAAAAACAAGCCATGCATGCAAGTCAAGTTTCCTTGGTCCTAGGTGGATGTGGTCAACCCAATTGCTCATGCATGCAGCTACTCAACTGCTTGAAGGAAACGCGCATTTTTGGCTGGGAGCTAGGCTAGCTACCTAGGAGATTTACATAATTTCTGGGCAGAGCAACTAACTGCTGCCTAGATTTGCACAAATTCTAGGTTGAGCAGCCCTACTGGGGAAAATTTCACAATTTTGACTATGAGTGTTGGCTAGCAGAATTGCACAGTTATGGAGCCCAGCAGGCTACCAGAAAATATTGCCTAATTCCTAGAGGGAAGGCTAGTTGCCCTCCAAAAATGCACAATTTCTTCTAGGAGCTGCTCAGCCTACAGCTAGACCAAGTCCGAGTGAACAACCTATGATGGGAATGCATCAATTTGTGACTGATAGGCTTCCTTTATGCAAGAAAGACATTGAAGCTTGTGTACTTGATGAACCAAGACAAGGTGTTGTGAAAGGTTAGTAGGAAGGCTCCAAAATGAAGCTAAGGTAAAATTTTGGAGGGTGGTTGTAGCCGCTACAACAGGGGTTTAACCTATGGTAGTGGGTGTAACATGCAATAGAGGGGTGCAACCTATAGTAGTGGGGTGTAGCCTGTCGAACATTGGGGTGTTTCCTGAAGTGCAGTGTGGTGCTGCCTACCGTGATCAACTGGTAAATTGAAGATTCACTCATAATTAACTCATGCACGTCATATCCGAGAAAGACTCAGTTGAGATTGGAGTTCAAGGATAGTGTACTATTAGTTGTAAAATTATCTAAATTAAACTAATGATGCATGCAATCAGAGGAAGGCCTATGAGGATTTTACAATTCATAATTAACGAATTTCCCCATTAAATAGATGCTAATTCTTGATCGAACAGTGCAAGGAAATAGGAGCTTAGAGGCTTGGAAATTTGACTAAGTATTGGCCAAAGGAAGTCAATCAGGTAAAGGATAGAAAATATTTATGTAGGTTGAGCTGAAGGTTGAGAAGAGCATATTGTATTCATCCAAATCTTTGACTAATGGGATATAGATATAGCAGGTATTTTTAGCTATGGATTTCCCTAGAAAATTATTTTGTTATGTGTGATTCAATTATTTCTCTTATATGCTTTGTGATTTGGTGATCATTTAATTGTTTCCGTTGATGAGTAGAGTATATTCAAGTATATTGTTGTAGCATATTAGAATTAGCAGTTTGAATCTACAAGGAATTTCTAAATGGTATCAAAGATGAAATCACTATAGAAGAGGAGAATTCAAGTTTGTCTTTTGCAGGAGAAATTGAATTTTCATTAACATACTTCAGAGCCAGTAGGATGTCAGTCTACAGATTGAGACTTCAAAATTTCCTTGAGGGTAGTTCGAATTATATTTCTTGGAAGGATAGGATGGAGCTAGTGTTGGAAGACAACATGTTGGATGTGGAGCATGATTGTTCAGAGGTCTTTGTTTCAGCTGGATGTATAGCCCAAGAAGTTTATACACCCCTCCATGCGTGGCGGTGTCCCCCCCGCAGGGGTCCGGGGGGGCCAATCCCCCACAATTGGGGGGTCTAGGGGCCAAATAGATGTAAAATTGCCTTGTAAAAGTATAGTAATTTCTAGTCAATCTAGGCTGTTCATTAGGCAGATGATCTGATGGTAGAACTTATGTTTAGCTTAGGGTTTTTTGCCCTAGAAGGCAACCCCTCTCTTTGTATGAGGGCATTGTATTTTGAGGCTGTGTAATATATGTGTATTCTCTAAGCGAGAAACAGAGAGGTGAGACTGTGAGAGAAAACATAGGATATTACAACGGATCTGCTATAGGTTCTGTCTCTTCATTTTGTTGGATAATAGAAAGGAAGGACTGGCTATTCGGGGTGGACGTAGCCCAAACTGGGTGAACCACGTATATCTGTGTCTCTCTTGTTTTATGCGTTTTCTGTGTTTATATTTATGCAATATTTTATGTGTTCCATTGCTCCATAATATATAATTTTCTAACACAACAAGATTAAGGAATTCATAGCCAAAGATATTCCTATTCTAGTTGATGCTGAAGACCTGGAAGAGTGGATAAAATTTGTTGCAAAGGCAAGAAGGATTATCCTAGAAGAAGTTCAAGATCATATTGTCATAAACCTCCATGGTAAGAAGACTCCATATGTGATGTTGAAGGCCTTTAAAAAGCTATTTCAAAACAAAAATGACCACAAGAAGCTATCACTGAAGGACAAGCTCAGAAAAATCAAGATGGAGAAGTGCGACAGAATACCAAAGTTGTTGACTAAGTTCACCCAATGTTAGGAAGTGGCAGTGTTACAATTTTTGAAGATGATTTGATCTGGTGAGCCTAGAAGTTCTAGGCCTTCCCAAGAGTTAGCAATGTTACTAGAACTTAGCTAAAGGGAGGGAGAAGTTACCAGAGTGGGAGCGTTTGTGGTCTGACTTGGTGCAGGAAGATATTTGGCAGAACACTAGAGATGGGACCTCATCCAAAGAAGTGGAAGAGGACTTTGGATTAGTCAACAAAGAAAATAAATCTAAGGGAAGGTTGTCCCGAGGCGAGGAGGGTGGTGAGAAGAAGGACTTGTTGAACATTAAGTGTTTTCACTATCACGAGTTAGGGCACTATGCCATGAAATGCCAACAGAAGAAAGAAAGCAAGAAGGAGTATGTAGTAGCAAAATCAAGTGAAGCTCTAACTTGAAAATTAAAACTTTATTTCAAACTCCTTGCATGCATCAAAGGCATTGTAATGAGAATCATGTGGTATACCGATAGTGGTGCCTCATTCCCTGTGATGAGGAATAGAGATCTCTTTGGTAACTTGGAGGAGAAATACCTCAAGAATAACATAGGGTTTGGGGATGATGGGAGGTATAGCATGACTTGTATCAATACAATTACTTTTCAAAGGGAGTATGACTCCCAACTCAAACTGACATATGTGATGTATGTTCCAAGACTAAAGAAGAATCTTGTTTCTGTTGTGGTATTGTAAGATTGTGGCTATAATGTGATATTTAGCAAAGGAAAGGTTTTCCTTAGGCACATCTCCACAGGACAGGTGAAACAGATCAGTGTGCAAGTTCGGAACATATATGAAATTGAGGTACAAGATGCATGTAAAGCCTTGACGAGAAAGGAAAAGGTTAGAGACTTGGTGCTTGAGAGGGAGCATGAATTACCTCTCAACATGCAACATCAGATCTAGCTTTAGAAGTAGTCTCAGCAAGTTGTTGATAAGCCAAAATTGGAGAAGTAGAGAGGAGATCGAGTGGAGACATCCCCTCAAGTAGAGAGCTCCAGTACGGGGAAATTTCGAGCCAAGTGGGTAGAGTGATCACATGTAACCATACCTCCAAGTGAGAGGTGGGGCAATCTGAAGCAATAGTCCTAAGAGTGCAAAAATTTGGGCAAGATCCATTGAGGTGTTTTTCAGTCTCATGGATCATTACCTTGCTACAGGGGTCCATAGTATTTAGTGGCAGGAAGATCAGTGCCAGTAATATAGTGAGGAGTGTAGAGCATTGTTGAAAGCAAAGTAGAAGGCTTAATAGTAGAGTCAGCAGTAGCACATCTTTCCGAGTAGATAGTTGCAGACATAGTTGATTCAATTTATTTTGTGTGGATGCTTTTTTTGGTTTTGAGATGTTGTAGTAGGAACAACAATGGTGACAAGAGTTACATGCAGAACATTCCAAAGGTACCAGATCAAGATAGAGTCGAATTCATTTCTTATTGAGAGGGAGAGTTGAAAATAGCAACAAGAATGTTATAAATAGCATGAAGAAAAATCCTAATTTAATTTATCCTTGAATTAAATTGGAAATAAAATTGTAACTCCACATCTCATGAAAACTTGTAATAGTTAACTAATCTAATTTCACTTACCTAGTTTAGTTAATTTTAGTTGAGGGTCTAACTAGACTCATGTAGAGTGTCTCCTAAAATTAGGAGCACTAGTTCAGTTTATTTCGAGTTTTAATTATTTAATTTAGTTTAACTTAGTTAAAATCAATTAAACTAGTTCCAACTGATGGAGGAATTACTGGGAGGTCTAGTAGTGGGGTGTTGCCTGTAATAGTGGGGTGCAACTTGTAGTAGTGGGGTGCAACCTGCACTAGTGGGGTGAAGCATACTATATAATGGGGTGCTTCCTGAAGTGAAGTGTGTTGATTCGTGCAATGATCAACTAGTAAATTGAAGATTCGCTCATAATTAGCTCATGCATGTCATATTAGACAAATACCCAGTTGAGATTGGAGTTCAGGGAAAATGTACTATTAGTTGTAAAATCATCTAAATTAAATTGATGGTGTATGCATTCAAAGGAAGGCCTATGAAGATTACGCAATTCATAACTGAGGAATTTATCCATTAAATAGAGGTTGACTCCTCAGTAAACAGTGCAAGGAAATAAGATCTTGAAGGCTTGGAAATTTGGCTAAGTATTGGCCAAAGGGAGTTAATCAGGAAGAGGATAGAAAATACTTGTGCAGGTGTTATGAGGACTAATCACAAGTGCAAACACAAGAAATCTCCCTAGAATTCAAAGAACCCTAGTAACAAACAAACAATCAAGATAATTCCTTCCATGAATCTATATTTTCTTGAATCATAAGCTAACAAGGTTAGAAAAATAAATTCATACCTTATTACGACATGCTTGATGAAGATCGACCTTTGTGCTTCAATACAACTCCTCGATACTTGAATCCAGACCTGCACACATGGAAACAACAAAGGATCAAAAGCATATGCAACATAAATGATTCAATAATTCAAACTAATGATCAAGGAGACTAGTAACAAACATCATTGCAATGCAAAAATAGAAATAGCACAAACCATTCATGAGATTCATCAATTAATACATTAAATAATGCAATCAGAATAAACACTTGTTTGTATTAATTTTAGAAACATAAAAGAGCCACAAAACCCGTGGCTTTATGTTTTGAAGCTCCTTCCATTTATCCCAATCCTCTCCAAGAATAATAAGCTCTCCAACCTAATTTCTCCAGCATAAACTTATTCTCAACATCCTCCCTCAACTCCCCCACCTATGGCTTGATTAATAGGCCAAAAGGAAGTAGTTTAGGATCCTTAGTCCAAGGATGAGATACACTAAAAGAGGGATGATGGATCCTTGAAAAATGGGAATTATCTCCATCAAAACTGAGGTTAGGTTTGAATAAACATGATTTTGAGGCTTTCTGTTGGGAATAATTCCCCCAACAATGCTTCTAGATCTTACTTTTTATTTTTACTTTTTACTGAGTGACGTGCGCACTTTTTAGTGACAGACAGAGTGTACATCTATGCAAGGATCAATGTCAGTAACTACACATGCAAAGAAACTAGCTAGGAAACTACACATGAGACTAAAAGTAGGTATATGGACCATGTTTCCCCGAATCTTCACTTTATTTAAGGTATATAAGTTGTTGACTTGCAAGGGAGTTCTTCATGACACTGAGATGGATGGCGATAGACCCAATTTGATGACCATTTGTCATGGTGATAAAATTAAGTGTAAAAGACTGCCCCCTAAAGTGAAAATTCAAAAAAGCTTGAGGACTGAAGTAATTTATCATATCAAGGATTTGATTAGAGAGCATGGTTGGAAACCTACAATAATAAATCAAGGATTACAATGAAATATAATAATCATCATTGAGGTAGGAATTCGCATACTCATAGTAAAGATAACTCGATGAATTAGTAGGCAATTACATCATGTCAAAGCATATATAGGATGGAGGAAACCATCAAACATAAAAATCTCTGTATAATCATGAATACAAAACTCCTCGCAGCCTGGATGGATGAAACTAGATCCAGGGTCTTCATCTCCATCTCTTGATCCATAGTATGAATATAACGATGCGAGTAGATGTCTTGAAGTCAAACATGTTAGAAACCACTTGATTACTGGTCAATGATGTGAATTTTTAACAAGTGTGAGAGAAACCACCATTAATGATAATGGCCCTCAAGGTACTCTCACTACAATCTATAAAGTGTGAATAGATGATTTGAGGTCAAACACTCATAGAATCATTCGACCGAAGGCCAATGATGAGAACCTTTTGTTGAAGGGGAGAAACCTGTAATTAAGGCATGCAATCTTCAAGGTATTGAAGGTTTCTACATCAAATTCCTAGATAATGAGCTAAAGTCGATAGGAAGCAATCTATCGTAGGAGGGCCTATGGCACAAAACTTAATTTCAAGTTTTGAAGAATAGTTTGAAAGGATTGACTGAGGGATTGTCGATGCAATTGGAGGCTAGAAATTGCAAGGTAATTTGAATTGAGGTTTAGACTTGTCTTGAACATATTAGCAACATGACAAACTCACTTGACACCATTTGTCTCAAAAAATAAAACCCAAACCAACTAAATACTTTCAATGAGTTATGGTCAAATGAGTAATAAATGGATTTCCCAACCTGAACATGAAAGTGATGGAGTGTCACATTCAAGAGCGACATGCTACCAAATACAAAACAAAGGTTATTTCTAAATTTCCCGCACCATTACTGGAAAGCACCTCTTTATTTTTTACAAGCTTGAGGAGGAAAACATATGATTTTCATGTAAGTTCATCCTTCAAATGAGTCCTTCAAAGAATTTTTAATGAAATCTAAGAAGGAGTGGTTCGGTTTCATCGTGCTTAACGATTCCTACACTATTTAATTTTACGAGTTCATTAAAGGGGTAACTTGATGTCACTTTCATGTTTAAATAGTTTGAAATAGACACAAAAAAGAAAAATCATTCATCTCTTTTACCAGAAAATTTTAACGAGCCCCGAGAAATTAAAGATTAGTGTTTTTCAGTTTTAGGGAGTCAGGAGAAAAACATAAGTAAACTCCACAATATTGTTTTTCGTAAATTTAGTCCCTCAAGCCCGAAAAAGGATAAAATAATGCAAGAGAGAACTCTATTGACCATAATTAGTCAATGTATACTTTTTTCGTAAATAGTCTGGTTTAGTTCATAAAAGGGGTAAACTTATATTGAATGGATGGTTGTTCATTTATTTTTACGAGTTCGAAAAATCAAGTACTCGAAAATATTTTCATGTTTTGAGTCTTAAAAGGGCTTAAAAGAAGACTCTATGGTTTCTCTTTTTTTTAAGTTTTAATGAGTCTGAAAAAAGTGATAAAAATTTACTCATATCACCGACTTTCAATTTATTTAACTAGGAAACGACAAAAATAAATCGACATTTTCATATGTGTTTTACGAGCATAAAAAGATAGAAAAAGACGCTTGGTATTTTCATGAGTTTAACAAGTCCTGAAAATAATAACCCAAATGGACTCGAGATAGGTTTCATTTTTACACAATCTTGAAACATAGGAAAAATTTGCTTGAGACTAGTTTCACTTTTACACAATCTTGAACCAAAGAAAAACTATGCTTGTGATTGGTTTCATTTTTACACAAGCTTTAAACAAAGACGAAACTTTGCTTGAGATAAGATTTCATTCCTCCAGCATACCGATTGCAAGGGCACATGTCCCCCAAAATTCATTTCATTCACCTAATTAGACTATAGGTTACTAATAGTTGAATGTAATGAAGTCTTGTTTATGAGATCATCTGAAAGACTCAACACAACATTGATGAGATATCATCAAAGACTCAACTCAAATAGGGGAGGATTTGTTTCATTTTTTAATGAGGTTGACATAGTAAAAGAACTATCCTAAAAAAACCTATTTCATTTTTTAATGAGGTTGATATAGTAAAAGAACCATCCTCATAAAGATCTATTTCATTTTTTAACGAGGTTGAAATAGTAAAAGATCTATCCTCAAGGGTGTTGCTTCATTTTGTAATGAGCTTGACACAGGAAAATAACTATGCTCATATAACCTGTTTCATTTTTTAATGAGGTTGACTCAAGAAAACAACCATTCTCATGAGTTATTTCATGTTTATGCGAGCTTGAAACAAAAAAAACTATGCTCATAAGAGCCCGTTTCATTTTTTAACGAGTTTGACACTGTATAATAACTATCCTATTGGAAATTTGTTTGATTTTTTAATGAAGTTGACATAGTAAAAGAACCATCCTTACAGGAAATTGGAGCATGGATTCCATTTGGAAGAAACACATGTCAAGGGATTCTTCCCAATCATGGCTTCCAAGAGATCCTCATCATAAGGAAGAATAACTCTCTAGAAGGAATCCATGTGAATATGATCAATAGGGATAAGAAAATCTTATTTAAATTCCCCCATTGAAGTTTTGACGACTTCAGTTACTGGATCTAAGTCAAAATAAGTTGAGAAAATAGTCAGAGGCTCACTTGCATCGATAACTGAAAACATGGGACATGTTGCCACATAATTAACCTATGGTAGGGTAGGTACAACTTCCATATAAGGAACATTCAGGGGTGTCGGATGACTGGTAGTCAAAGTAAGATAAATGTATGAAAGCTAATAAAACATCATAATATTTCCACTGTGAGGGAAGGACATCACAGGAAAGTGTGTCAATACAAGAACTTTCATGACATAGACATAGTCTCACCCAAGGAGAAAATTGAAATCCAAGGGACCTTGGACTACCATAAAGTTGATACAAATAATCTTACCTTCCAATGTAATAGGTAACTTAGGAAGGATCCCTAAAGGTTCATTAATGGTTCTGTTTAAGGCTAACACGTTATGTGTAACATGCACAAACTGAGGAAAACCCAAAGCTTTCAAAGTGGTTGAGGATAAAATACTGACACAAGAACCTTCATCCACATTTGTGCAATGGAAATTCTTACCATAAGTATTTACAATGATTTGGAAAGGGGTGGAAAAAGGAAGATAAGGTTATGCTAGTCCACTCCAATCAAAAGAAATAGCCTCCTTACTTTGATGGGGTTCAAAAACAACAGATGAAAATCCCCCACATGTAGAAGAATCTAAGATAAAATGAAGAACTTGATAGAATGAATTTCACTTTCCAAAGGGAGAGTGGGATTTCAGCAAATTCTAGTGCATAGTTTCCAAGAAATTGACCTCCATCAACTTCATCCATTTTTAATTTTTCTCTAGATTCATGCATCCATTGGATAAACCGTTTCTATAGGGAGGTGCATAAGGATGATGGTAGCATGCTCAGAAAATTTCAGGTCAATCCATTCTATCGTTTGTGAGATATGGACAAAACAAGGAAAATCTATTGTTTCCTGTAGTACTACACAAGTCCTAGTTTACTACAGGAAACATGATGAAAGCTATAGGAAGGTTAAAAAGTTGAAATAAAGTGTGGTTAAGGTTCCTAATGGTGGAATAAGGTATTGGGAAGGTGAAAATCACTCATGGCCAATCCCAACACTCCAAGAAGGGCATATTTGACTAATATAACTTGCTCATGGTAACTGGAAGATAGAGGTTTAGAATCACCAATCTATGAAGACCTGGGCAGAAGAAAACAAAAGAAATTAACACCTCCAGAGGGCCATGGATCGATCATCAAATTAGAAGCAACATGCATGTCTCTCCAACAACCATCACTTCGGTATAGGTATGCAATATTCTTGACTTCCTCTTGTGAGCATATTATAGTTATAAATTTGTTGTCAATGCATGAGAGATGAGGTTTTATAGGCTAAGGATGGGTCAGAAGTCTTGGTCACCTTCAACTAGTTAATTTAATCTCACTCGTTCACTCATGCAATGTGGAAAATCCAAACTAGGAAGCGTGATGATTTCGAGGAATGACAACAACAATTAAAAGAAGATGTTTTTTCAAGGCCAAGTCACCACAACACTACAAGCCCTCCATACACTCCATATCCACTATCTACCCATCATTCGTCCATCCCATTTCATAAGAAAAAAATAATATGTTTCAAGAACAAACCCTACACTTTGTCTCACCATAAATGTTTCTTGAAAAGAACACATAGAGCACATCCTCTCCATTTTTACAACCCTACACTACTCCCTCTAAGCCCTAGCATCATCCTCCAAACCCTTTACATCATTTCTCATCACTCCCATATAGTTAGAAGATCTTGAAAGAGAAGGAATAATTGCTACAAGAAGGCAGAATGATGCTACAAGAAGGAAGAAAGGAACAAATTGTGCTAAAACCCAAAATGGAAGTGCCTAAGAGAGATCTAATCAAAATAGAGAACTCCAATGCCATTAGGCAATCATATAGGCCACAAAAGAAAATAAGAAGGAAACAAAAGGAAATAAAGAATTCACCATGAAAATAGAACTCAAACCATGGTGATGAAAATAGGCTTTCCAAGAGGTCTCTAATCCCTTTCTAGCTTTTGTCCAAGGACTAAAAGATGTTATAGAAATGGGAGAGATGCATGGAAGTTTGGTTAAGGGCCTACCCTAGGATCAGACTATCATTTCTACTAAAACCATGTTTAAACAGGGTTTCTCATAGTACTACAAGGTTTCTTGTAATACTATAAGAACCGCTACATGGTTTCCTATAGTTTACTACAAGAAACACATATTTACTACAAAATTTCCTAGTTCTCATCTAAAGGCATTATAAAGGTTTCAGAGGTGTCCAAAAGGTGGAAATAGGTAGCAGGATGTTGGAAAAGCATGTGGAAGACTTGGCCAAACTGAAAAATATTCATGAACCCATATTGAATAAGGGGAAGAAGGCAGGCTAATGGTCTCAAGAAACACTGTGATTTTTCTATGCACAAACAGTTTTGGAAAAATGAGTGAAAATGGAATGAAGCTTTCACATGAGAGGGTATGAATGAAATGGATCTACAAGCCAACAAAGTTCACTTGCAAAGAGGAAAGTTATGTTTTTTTCTTGAAAGACTGTTAAACAATCATGAAAATAACAACTACATTTTTGTGCTTATCCTTGTAGAAATTACAACCAATATTCTTAAGAGAGAGGACTAAGGAATGCACAAGAGAGAGGCCACCAAGGCCATGAATGAGGCACAATGAGGTCACTAAGTTTCTCAGTTTATAAGAAACACTTTCAGTAGGGGGTATGATGGACCTCTAAATTAGACATAAATTAAGGCCCATTTGACAATCCTTTAGCACATTAAACCTCTATTTTTGAATTAGATAGTTTATTTTCAATTTTAATATATTCATTAGGAAGGTTTATGGATAATTTAATATTTTTTCCTAATATTATTTATTTTTGTCGAATATTGTGAGAATATTGGGCAGATTATGAAGATTTGGAGGAGGAGATAATTTAGGGACTTGCTCCCTACTATAGGAGGATCAATATTAAATAATAAATCAACAAGATATTCTAGAATTATGGCACATATTGTGGAACTCCAATGATTGAGAAAATCTAGTAATGTGTTTCATGCCATTTAATGTAGAATCCTAATATTGAGAACCATATCCACTAATCAAGGGATTTTGATGGGGGACTTCCTCCTTTCACGAGGAATGATTCACAATCATTTCGTATAAGTACCAAGTTGAATTTTCCTCTAGCGGTGGATTTTTCGTAGTCTTCTTGTGGATAAAACTTGTCTTTTTGCAGCTCCATTTTCATTTCTTATCGGGATGTAATTGCATTGATGGAGATAATGAAGATTGGTGCCATGTTCAGCTTCTAAATATTGGTCTCCTCCATAGGAATTCGAGTTTCCTTGGGCTTGGTAATCCTAGAAGTCTCATAGCCATTTTGTATTATTTATTTTTCTTCTTTTCACTTCTTATTCACATGCATCTCTTGTTCTTGTTTTTTTCCTACTTTTGCATTTAGTATCAATGATTTCTTGTTGTAGGATTGGGTTAAATGATTGAAGTAAATTATTTTGTAAGATAAAAAGCATCATTTCATCATTAGAATAGTGTTTTAAGGTCATAGTAATCATTGAGTCATCGGATTAGTTTGTTTATTCCCATCTAGATTTATGGAAGTCCTTTGTGGCAAATAACAATAAATTTCTGCAATTTTTTAGAATTTGTTAATGAGCTTCAATCAAGTTTATTCCAATTGAATTAGATCACAAATTCATTCTAGTTAATAACAAAAATCACCCCATTTAATTTTCACATGATTAGGTTAGGCATTTGATAGATTTACTAGCTCACTAGTTCTCGAATTTCTAGATTTTAGACTAGTAAATTTCTGCCATTTTTTAGCATGGGTTATCAGAGGTATTTTCTTAGTGATTCCAATTTGAATCGAGACCTAAATGTCCTAGTCAATAAAAAAAAAAATCTCATACAATTTGGATTTGATTTGGTTGGTCATTCAGTGAATTATAACTCCCTATTGCAAATTTGTTGTTTCTTGTAGTAAACTACATGAAACCCTGTAGTAGGCTTCCAACATGCATATACTTGCCTAGATTTGTTCAAGAAGATTGGTTATTGTCCCTTAGGGTTGAATAAAGACCTATGGGATCTAAATCAATGATTAGGGAATACTAAATACCACTTAGGACTTTCCTCTTTACCCATGCAAAACATTTTAGCGATTTGGGTTAATAGACAAATTTATGAATTGGATAATACAATGATGACTTTCTTGATTGCCACATCCAATGAACTATGTTAATGGATCTAAACTCTTTTAAATGTAATGGTTGACATTTAGTTCATGATATTTACTTTATGCGATTATAATAGGTTCCTTTCCTTGTAATTTCTCTCTTGCAATAGGTTAAGGTTTCTATTTCGAGCATTTCATTTTCTACAATTAGTAAAGTTTCCATTTATGAAGTTAGTTTATGATTTGATTTCCTTACATTCACTCTAGTACATCATGACATAAAAGGAAGGACACATTCTATGTTACACATATAGTTCTGATACCTCTTAAGTTTGTACGAACCTCAGGTTGCTAATTAAAGTTGGTAGCCTTGGGAGTTGCAACATTCTTGTTGCAATACTGAGGCTCATCACTTTTTGATGCCATTTCCCGGGAGGTGTCAAAGTATGAATTTTCTTCTTCCTTAGTTGAAACATTTCTTTCAACTTTTTTGAAAATTAAAAAAGATTTGAATTAGGCATATTTCATTTCGAAAATAGAAAAGTGAATTGCATTAATGTGTTCATTCAATCATAAAAAGAAAAAAAAAATCTCCAACACCAACCCACCCCCCCAATTTATCACAAGGTACAGTAAGAGACACATCACCGTCCACTTTTGCAGGTGGAAGAAGAATATATGGAAAGGAAGGTAGAAGAAATGGATGGAGATGATGACAATGAAGAAAATCCTCTTGTATTTCCCATTCAAGATACTGATGTCAGTGTGCATATGAAGAACATCGCTCAATCTTTTCTTCCAAACTTTCATAGTGTAAGGTCATAGGATTCAGAAACCTTTCTCTTTGAATTTAAAATTGTTTGTAGATTTGATGGTTACTTATTAAACACTCAAAAATTGAGATTGTTTATGGAAACACTGAAGGATAGAGCTCTTCAATGGCTCATTTGTTTAAAGAGTAATCACTAGTACAAAATGGCTAATTAGTTACTAAAAAATGACTAAAATTGTCATATAAATGACAATTTCTCAGTCAGTGACCAATAGTAGCTAATTTACAGTATCTTGTAACACGACCAACATTTAGTCATTTTTAGCTTAGTCATTAATTCGTTGTCTCAATTTTATCATCTAGTAGTATATTTAGTCATAAATTTGGTGATTGATTTAGTCATTAATTGGCACAATTAATGACCAAATATACAACAAAATATATTACTCTGTGATTACTGGAGAAAACCAAATAATGACCAAAGAAATATGACCAAAACATTGGTTGTGTTAGAAGATACTGTAAATTAGCTACTAATAGTCATATATATGCAAATTTTAGTCATCATTTGAAACCAAGTAATGACCAAAGAAATATGACTAAATTTTAGTTGTGTTATAAGGTATTGTAATATAGCTATTCATAGTCGTATATATGCAAAATTTAGTCATCATTTTAAGAAAAAAATGATTATTTGCAGCAATAATTTATCTTTTTTTAGTATTTTCATATCCATTATATAAACTACTGATTTAGTATTTTCTATTCATTTCATTTAATTTCACTCATAATAATTATAAACGACTAATTTAGTCATATATTCATTTTATTTGAGTTCATCATTAATCAATATAAACTACTAATTTAGTAGTTTTAGATTGATTTTATGTGTTCATTACTAATGAACATAAATTAATTAGTACGATTTTGTGACTAAATTTAAAAAAAATGCAATATAATGTGCATGTTCATCTAATATAATAACACAAATTTACGTATGTTAATTACAAGACTAGATAATATGAAGTGTAAATACAAATAATTTCAACCATATAAATTTTATTATATAACATGTCAAGTATTACAATATGAGTTTCCAACTTAATATTGATTGGAATACAATTTACACATGAAATATTGTTTCATCATTTCAAAACATTATCACTATGTTTCAAGAGCATTGCAAGTGAATTCACTAACTCTAAATACTTGACCATTAGTGTCTATGTGCATGTCTTGTGCAAGATATTAGCTCTAAGGGTATCAATAGATCGATTCTCTTCTCTCTCTCATTTTGCATTTGTCACTCCAGTGTTATTGTTCTCATCTTTCTTCAATTCCTGCTTCTTATCATCAATATTGAGTTCCTCCCCTTAAAATCAAAGAAGATACAATGCCGAGTATAAGATATGAAATATGATGAATGCTTGAATATTAACTAAAGTATGCTATAAAATATTTATACAACATATACCTCAACATCAGTAATCTCAATGCCATTTTACCCCATAAAAGCAAGAAACTTGAACAATTTTTCTTGACTTGGGGATAGTGACCATTATGTAACTTAGTTATATTCAACCTTTAGAAAAATCTTAGGAAAAATTATTCCAACTAAGTTACATGTTAAAACTCTCACATTGTAGATAACTTGTTAAAAGAAATAATCCTAGGTGTGATATTTAACCCTTGTCATTTTATTCGCAACAACATTTCTTTTTGTAACGTGTGAACTTGGTTAAGTATATAGATTGACTATGCTCAAATAAGAACATGAAAGTAAACTTTTTCAATAGTCATGAAAATATTTTAACACAAAACAACTAAAAGGATTTCAATTAATATATTGTAATACTAAACTCATCTTCAAGCTTTTGATTGTTTTTAAACAGACATAATACCAAGTATTTTCAATTTCATGGTTAAAAGACAAAATAATCAAATGAAACATTCAGAATAAAGTCAATCAATAAATAGAGGATATAATCGAATGAACATTGCAATTATAAGACATTTGTTTGCTTGTCCACCAATGTCTTCTATAACATTCCTAAAACATTTTCTTGCCCAAATAAACCATCAGGTGGAAGAATCAAAACATTAAAACCATAGGAAACCATACTAGAAATATTTCCACAGTCGATGGCTCAAGTGCCTGGCGGATCTCCAACTACAAAATGAATGATATCCAAGACATGCTCTGCATTGTATCCCCATCCTTTTGCCAATCCAATTTCCTGTAACCTACACACACCAGAGTCAAGTAACAATCAAATGAAGGCATTCACATTTTTTTATTACCTTTTATATCAATAAACTTTGAATCTGATTTGTTTAAGGAACATACTAATTCATATTTAAAGTCTTCCTGTCACGAAAATGTATCAATCAAGTACGGCATCAGAAAATCAACCATAAGGAGGTCATCAAACAATTCCTACAATATCAATATTATTCTTGTTGTGATACCTTGGATAGAAAAATAACATATTTTCAAAAGAAAAATCCATATATTACTTGTGTTCAAACTTTGTATATGGTGTATTTGTAGGCAGAATTTTAAGATGTTCTTCTACCTTTACCAAAGCAAACTCTAGCTTAGTTAAATTCTATATCCTTTCATTCAACATCAATTTCTGTAAGATAAATGTCACACATTATTATTTTCCATTTCTCAACATGCTACAAATGATAAATTGAAAGTCACATAAAACCAAGAGAAATCCCTTTTTCTAACAAAAACAAACAAACAAATAGTGCCTCTAATAAAACTTCACACCTCATAAATTACATTGCCACGTGCATGGGCTAAAGTTTATATTCTTTGAACCATCTTTAAGTCATACTTAATGGGATATTGGTATGTTTACCATGATGCCAATTGGTGTTAAAATAAATATATAAATCTAGGTTATTATGAGTGAAATTCAAGTATAATTAAAAAAAAAAACATCATTGCAAGGTACTAGAGAGAGAAACATATTCATAATTAGGCTTCTCTAGTTTAGTTTGATTTGAATTTAGTTCATATTTGAATATATAATTCTCTCTGAAGATATGAAATAAAAATATGAGAATCAAAATAGCCCAAACAATCCCAAACCTTCCTTTCCTGGTTATCCACACCTATCTCCTAGGCTTGTAAAAAAAATGTGCTTTACATTATTCAAAGAGTAGAATGAATTTGCTACCAAAAAAAGTGTGGTCATCATGATATTAATTATAAGCTCCATAAGGAAAGTTGTGAATTGGGTTTATCTTTGGTGGTTGTGAGGAATGATTGTTATCCTTCCCACCTAGTTTCAATTTCCATAAGTGATGTGTTGAGCTCATAACAAGCATATTGGTGTAGTGACATTGAACGTTGTTATTGACTGGAATTCAACAAAGTAAATCTTTTGGTCACCATTCTTTCTAATTCACTCCAAAAACAATTGGCCATTTTCTACATAAGTGATGTCATAACTACAGTTTGTGAATTATTTCCTAGCATATGGCTTCTTTCATCTTAGCATTCATCTTCCTTACCAAAACATTTGACTTATTTATTTCCTATATTCAATAAAAAAACGTATGTGGTATTGACAGAGTCAATTCGATTAAATCACCCATTCTCAACTTCTGACAAGCATCACTAATTATTTTGTGATTCACTCTTGGCCTCAAGTCCTCTTGTATTGGCAAACCATAAGATGTAAAAAGTGAACTACCATAAGTTATTTTGTCTATAAAATCATTCACAATCAAATTTGGAGGTAGCTCTTGTACAATCATCTATTTAACAGCAATAAGAAATCCTTTATTCATGAAATTGACATGATGGTACAAACAACATACATAAAAAATTGTGTAAGATATTAGCAAATGAATTTCAAAGCAAGCATATTGCAAAGAAACTACACCATAATATGGTGTGTTTAAGAATATCATGCCCACTTTATCATCTTCCAACATAATTAGAAGGAGATTATCATTTGTGCCACATGGTGAGCTATAGAATTTATCCATATGTGGGCAACCATATTTATGGGAAGGGAAAGGGCTAGGTGATCTTATGTCTGCATCCTAGGGAGATAACAATAGTTTAGTGCCCACAATCTCAATGTTCCACATTACCACCCATCATGCCCACTCAACCATCTGAACAATGAAGGAAGAGTTTGTTTCTTCACCCTCCTCGTACTTCCAATGTGAAACAACTCCAAAATCAACTTGTGATGCATTTCTTTAGTCTATATTTGTATTTCTAATGGAAGACCATCATCCCAAAAAATAGCAATATGCAAAACCTTATAACAAAAGCGTTTGGACCACAACAAGTGTTAGAAGAGTAACCCAAAATAATCACATTTGTTTGTGCCTAAGCAAATCTAAAAGTGACATAACATCAATAGAGAAAAATGATGTATATCACAAATCAAGGAAAGCATAAAATATATATCCTTTGCCTACACAAATGTAGTGCTAAATTAAAATTCATATATTTGGGGAGTGGTAGCGGTGCAATAGATTTTAAAATGGGGTGTTGATGAATGTTGTAAGTAGAAGCATCCATTATCTAACATATCCAATGGAGTTTTCAAAAAAATAATTGTATCTTATCAAGAAATAGGGAAAATTATGACACTTTCACCATGAAAACCATGTTGATATGCCACCATAAAAAATTTCCGATATGATTGATGATATGCCATTTAAGTTTCATATTCTCCAATAATACCTCAAAAATGTCATCCACAGATTTGTAGCAATTGATTTGAATTCCCTCTCTCACGAGAGATTTTAGCATTTGATTTGCTACTCCAAAATGTATGATAATCATCAAGAAGGGGTTTGTTAAAAGAACCTTCCTTGCATATACTACCACTATATGATCTCCCTTGTCATAATTTATCAACCTCCCTGAAGCTTAGACCTTTCATCTTAGGAATACAACGAAGGACAAAAAGGAATGCAAACCCAACAAGGGCGTCGAATACTATGAATGTTTTGGATGTGCCCAAAACATCAATTAAAGATATGAATCCCCCTAAAACAATCATATTAAATATCTAACAAATTATTGCATCAATGCCTCCACACATACTTCTATATTTTGAAGGATAAATTTGGGAATTGATTTTCAATGGAACTTGTTCCATGCCAGGTGAGAAGAAAACTATATATAAAACCAAGACATGAACAAAAATCTAACCATAGCTAATTGGGCCCACATCACTATACCAATAAAAAAAATGATGGGAACAGTATTTCTCAGATGTTGTCCTTTTTATTAATTATGTCTGAGGGCATTAGTTTAGCTAGACCCCCCAATACGGTACCTAGACTTATCCTTTTCTCGACATGACATATGGTTTGGGAAAACCTATGAGAAAATGGAACCCTGATAGGGAAGGCCTCGTACTCCGTTAAACTCAACGGTGAACTGACGCCCTGTTGGCTATATAGAGTTGCTAAAATAATGAGTTGTAAACCCTATATGATATTTGAAGCCCTAGCACTTGCAATAACACCCATGCTAAGAAGGTTTGAAATTCGAAATAGTTTAGGGAGATGACAACACTTTCATGCCATAAGGAAATAATATTTTGATCACATGACTAATTAATTTCTTGATCATAATACTAGAATGAGATATATTTCAACAGAGGCAGTCTCACGGAAGCTCAACACTAAAATTTTTGAAGAAAAAAAATGTTTTTACACTGAGGATGTTAATTTTGGTAATCTTGCTACTATCAATAAGTTTTTGAAGGGACATTGTTAGGATATGCTAGATAAGTTATCGTCTGAATTGATTCCATGTGTTGTAATTCAAGTATTAGTCGAAATCTAGGATAATGCTAGAGTGGCATTATATTTATTCAACTGATTAGAAAAACAACATATTTAGCAAACTATACATCTTCACTTAATTCTGCTGAGCAATTTCTTGCAAATCTTGCGCATCTAAGGAAGGATTCTCATACCTTGTCAAAGGCTGGTATTTTGAAGCCCCTAAATGACTAAAACTTTGACCTACAGACCCTACATTTACCCCTAATTCCATGTTTCTTCCACTAAATCCTTCATTTTCCACCACCGCGGCCATCATCAACAAAGCCCTAAGCACATCTCTTTGTATTTTCTGATTTCAACTCTTAAAGGAGAAAAAAAATCACAGGGTTGCCTTTAACTCAACGCACATGTGCCCAATCCATAAGACCAAGAGTCTCTATTTTCACACATAATTACAAAGATTAAACATTTAACAATACCCCTTGTCTGCCTCCAATGATATTTTGTTGGTTTTATTGAACAAGAGGATTCATGGTGTTACTAAAAAATGTAATTCATTCAAGGCCTTACTAATTTTCCCCAATGGCCTTCGGTTATGTGTTCTAGACTCCAGTCACTTGTGAGCCAAATAATGACACTTTTTTCATCTGATTGGATTGCAAGAAAAGAACCAATTGGATCCCATGAAATTCCTTTAACAAGGCTAGTTTGACTTCTTTAAACATCAATAGAATATGCATCACTTGTATTCGAAATTTGGAATTTATTATCTAAAATACAACTATCTAAAATTGAATAATCTAGAGACTAGTTGAGATCCACCTACATCAATTAGTACAAACACATAAACCATCTCGGTTAGCAATGAAACCAACATCACAATCTAAAAGAAGATTGAGTCAACAAGTTTTCATTGTAGCACATTACGTCATGACCTTGATTTTGAGCTTGTCAAAAGTTAAAACCCTAGAGCACACAATGGATGCTAAACCTAAGACAAAATAATCAATAGGCAAGAAACCTATTTTTGAATAAATAATTTTCACTTCAAAAAATACAATTTTTTTCTCTTTTTCTTTTGAAAAGTACTTTGATTATATCAAGTCATGATACAAAGACAATTATGAAGACCAAAGATAGTTACCATTTTCCACATCAATTTTTTGTTCAAAGCGAGACATGACACGCAAAGGGATTCACGTAGCTAAATGATTAGATATATCCAATCCAAAAGATATGGGAGTTTGGGGGCTTGCACACATTCATATATTTGGAAGTTCACTAGGAACAAAAATCCCATGGAATCTATAGACAAAAGATAGTTTGTGGAATCAAGTGGTAAAACATAATTATATAACTCCGAGAACCTTCATGGATTGGATAACAAATCCTGGGTAAAACATTAAAAATGTGTCTAATCAATAGAAAGCATTTATTTTACCTTTTAACATGGAGGTTAAGAATCGAGACACAAGTGAAAATGGGTACAAATTCTATCTTGTGATGGAATTCCATTATGCCTCCAAATGGCTAAGCTGATCTTCATATCGATGGCTAGCTCTTCATAACAAGACAATAATTGAAATACTATTTGGTCACAAAATATGGAAATGAACTCCATACTTGGAGATAAATCAACATAGATCCATCTCATGGACAGATCTAACATGAGTTGAGAGGGATCAAATTTCTTCACGTGCAAACGTTTTTACAGTGCAAGATACAATGTGTTATTTTTCATTGTTTAAATTATATTTTTTAATTCTAAATGGAGTATTATAGGACGAATTAAAAAATAATTAACCATATTTTTTTCTATATATAGTTATATACCAGCCTAGATCTATCTTAACCCCGAATCTATCAAGCGTTAAGAGGGATCCAATATCTTGAGGCACAAACCTCTTTTTTGAGTGCAAAAATTGAGGAAATGTTTGCACCTCAAGACATTTGATCCCTCCCAGCACTTGATAGATCTGGGGTTAAGATGGATCTATTCTGGTTATATAGTACTATATAATATCCATATTTATATATATGTGTCTCTTTCTTATTTCCTCTCTCTATCTCACCCCAAAACATGCACACACTCTCTCCATATCTATATATCTCTCTCCCCCTCCGTATTTCCCTTATACCTCTCTTTCTTTCCCTTCTCTCTCCCTTTCCCTTCCCCTTCTCTCTTTCTCTGTCTCTTCCCTCCCAGTCTACCCTCTCCCACTTTCTTTCCATCGCTCCCTTGTCATTCCCTCTCTCTCTCCACCTTTCTCCCTCTATGTATTTCTTCTTCATTCCCTCTCTCGCCCCCTCCAACTCCTCTCTCTTGATTCCTCTCTCTCCATTTCTCTAGAACCTTCCTCCATCTCTCATCTCCCTTTCTCTTCCCTTCTCTCTCTCCCATATATCTCTCTATCTCCCTCTCTCTTTCTCTCTTCCCCTTCTCTCCCTATCTCTCTCTTCCCTCCTCTCGTCTCTCCCTCACTCTCTCTCCATCTCTTCCTTCTCTCTCTCTCTCTCTATCTTTATTTCTCTTTCTCTCAGTACCCTCCATCTTTGTGACTACATCCCTTGCCCCGTTGCACCCCCTCTCCCCCCCCCCCCCCTTCCTCTATCCCCTTCACTTTGCTTGTTGTCATCCCTTAGATCCTTAGTTAAGATGGATCTATGTTCGCTCTTACTAATACTATTTATTTTATATAAACTTCACATCTTAGATATAAAAGTATTCTCATTTTTAATTTTATTAAAATCTTAATTTAAATTCTATGGGAATATTTTTAGTAGTCTTGAGGAGAGGGAGTTTAAATATATCTCAAAAGTAATTATAAACTTTTTCCTTTTAGCTTCAATTAAAAAAATATTATAAAATTAAATTAAAATAAATTAGTTCTATTCTGAAATAAGTTATGGTTTTTGACCCACGGTATTCTAACAAAGCCTATTTACAAGTTAATAATATCCATGGTAAAGTGGTGGTGAACATTAACGGTTAAAAATATTTTCATATTGTTTTAAAATATTTTGATTGTGAAATAAGTTACATTATTTTCGGTATGTGGTATTGATAAGCCAGGTATTGGCCCATGATATTGAAACAAAGCCTAGTTTTTACAAGTTAATGATATCCATAGTAAAGTGGGGGTGAATATCCATGGTTAAGAATGTTGTGATACTATTATAGAATATTTTGGTTGTGAAATAAGTTATGGTCTTTGGGCATGTGGTATTGATAAGAAACGGTATTGGCTCATGGTATTGTAACAAACCCTATTCACAAGTTAATAACAAAATCAAAATATAAAAAATTATTTTTTATTTTATTATTATTGTAACTTTTTATTATTAATTAACCTAACATTTAAATGTTTCCACTCATCCCATATATCACTTTTCATTTTTTTCTATTTTTAAATTAAGCCTATGCATCCCCACATACTACTAGGTTATAGAATGAGCCTCTTGGCTCAAAGAGAAAAAATAAATTAGAATAAAAATTATTTTGTTTTTCTTGGAATTACCCAAAAGCAATTGCAAGAGGCAACCAAGATGCACATAAAAATAGAGCATCCAAAGCCAAATGTAACTATTAGGGTAGAGGATACATATACTTATTGTAATGTTTCCTAGTTTCAGGTTGAATAAAGATTTATTCTTCTTTCTGAAATTGTTTTCTTTATCAGGAATCTCCCTCTTTTGATATGTTTTACTCCCATTTAATGATATGGGTAAATTGATGGCCCTCCATGTATGCTTCTAGAATTATATTCATGTTGCTAAAATTGATGTTCGGGTATATAATTATGTTGTTCAGTGGCATCCATTTAATTATGCCATGTAGCTCAGTTCAGTGTTGCAATTTCCACATAGGGATAGTAAAGGGACATAAAAATCGTATAGGAATAGAAATTGAACCCCAATTCAACTAAACCTTATGTTTGGAATTCCCTGGTAGACTTCTGGGTTGTAATACCCACAAAGGATGAGAGAAAAAATTGTAGGAATTCAATAAATAAAAGTTGTTCAAAGGAAAACTCCTTTCGGAGCAATAGAAATTTCAACATCATTGAAATTTAGTTTCTATAAGGAAAATCATTGGTTGGAATACTGTCTAGAAGGCACATAACATTAAACTAATATAAACTCAAAGTCATCCGCAAACTATTTAAGAAACCCATAAAAAAGAATAGTGACAAAACTATGTATATAAAAATATAAAAACCCAAAAAAAAATGGTGAGCTCCAATATTGCAGTAATAATGCTGCAACTCCTGGGGCTTCCTTCTTTGCTTTTATCAACAACCCGGTAGTTCGTAACAAACTTGGAAGCATCGGTACTGTATGCAAAATGACTAGATCTTACTATAGGCTGTCACTTGATCAGCTGGCACAAGTTCGTTAGGAGCTTAAGCCAACTTCTATGAATTCTTACAAGAAGCTTTTAACTATAATGAAAGAAATCTAACTCGAAAGAGCCTATTCTACTTGCAGAAAGAGAATGAAAACTGAAATGAAATGCAACCCCTAGCAAACCCTAATCTACCCACTAACCCTACATCTGAAAAGAAATGAGAAGAAATCATCATTTTGTACTTTTAAGCATTTTTATGTGGAATTATTATGCTTGTGTTTTGACTAGTTGTGGTTGTGTAGAGGTGTGGTGGCAAAGGAAGATGGAGTTGGCTTTTGTAGAAGATGAGGAAGGTGTGGAGAGATCCTAAGAAGCCCCTAGTACCCTTCTGAAGACTTCCATTGTGATCAGACTTTGAAAAATCACTCACAGGAATTTCTACAGGAGGCTGCAGGGGATCTACAAGAGGTTCTACAGGAGGATCTACAGGAGGAGGCCGAAGGCTATTTTTGGAGGTTTGAAGGTGGAAAAATGATGGGAAAATGGAAATGAAGGCTAGATGAAGGTGTTGGGGTGTCTATAACTTGTTAAGGTAGATTAGGAAAGAAAGAGATGGTTGGATTTGTTCAAAGGGCAAGGAAGCAACTTTGTGAAAAACCACAGAAATTAGGGCAGATTCGCGAAATGCGGCAAATGAGTGGGGAAATATTGGAGAAGTGAGTGGTTTTGGATGTTTGATGGAGGGATATTGGGCTGAAATGTTCTACAAGAGAGTTGCACACTTACTTCTCAAAACTGACCAAAGCAAGAACTGGAAAACAGAGTTTTGTCTATTTTAACCTAATTTTTGACCTAGAACCAGAGGAATACTGAACATTATCTTATGAATAGGAAATCATGCGAGAAAACCATGGTAAATAAATAGAAAATTATCTAGGCATGTGAATCTAAACTAATGTCAACTTCTCCAACTCGGAATATCACACTAGCAGTTGCATTGGAAGAGCAAAAACTATGTTTTTGGTGGCAGCAGTAATGCCTTGACCTCAAATCATGGTCCCCAGGAAGGAGAAAGGAGATCAAGACCTATTGTTGACCCTTTTAGATCTTTTTCTGTCACTGCAGCAAACTACTTAAGCAACTTGAAGCAAAAACAACTATTCTAATCATCAAAAGCAACCTAATCTAATGAAGCAAAATGAACCTAAACAACAGAAATTATCTCATCAATGAAAGCAAAAGCATATAAATACAAAAAGGAGGTGCTGGGAAACTTGGGTTGGGCCCTAAAGCAAGAGATTTAGACCTCTAGAAAAGATCAATGATGGTTCAAAACTTGGTTCATCTTCATTTATCAAAAAATAGCAGTTACATCACAAAACTGCCTCCAAAAAGAGCTCAAAAATTAGCTGAGTACAATGCTGCACAAAAGTGCGAAAATATACTAAGAAATGGCTAACCTACTGAGGCTTGAAGCTTTCTTATTTATACAAGTGGGGACTCCCAACAGTCCTCCTAAACTTAAGGAACTCGATTGTCTAGAACTGAAGATAACAGCAACCCTATTTGACTTGCTCGACTGCCCCTTGGGATCATCAATGTGGGCCTTTGTACTCTGAGTTGCTGATGGAGAATCCAAGGAAGGGGTCATTAATGAAGGAGACACCCCTCCTACAAGTCCTCATCCCTATTTCCTCGAGTTTGGCTTCCATTTTGCTCATAACTTCCTGGTCCTTGTCCAAAATTGTCCCAAAAATCTGCAATAAACACTCATTAGACTACATGGCAAAGTGACTATCCCCATTCACTCTATTGACATAAATATATTTAGAAACATGCACAAAACTAGTGAGAATGGTGGATTAAATGAAAATAATAGGTAGGATGAGCCCATATAGTTACCCATTTCTGGAGCTCATCATCACCCCCTGCTGAATGGGTTGCTCATCCTCTGAGCAACTAATCTAGTTCTTCATTTTTAATAGCTCTAACAGATTCCCTGACATCCCAAGCCTCTGATGTGATGTATTCCTCTTTGTCATGGAAACCTACTTTCCTGTCCACTTCCTCCCATTGTTTCTGTTCTTCCTCCTCCTTAACTCCTTTCAAAAGTCCCAGCAGCAGTGGAGGACTGAATTTAAGACCAATCCAGTTGGCTTTCAAGTTTTGCGTTGATTGTTTATATAGTGGAACTATCCTCATGGCTTCCCTAATTCTGATTGGGGAGTGATACTCCTTGATCTTTAGGCTATGTGATAATGCATTCCACCTTCTCATGTAGGCATCAAGGCAGTCATCACCAAACAATCTCTCCATATCTTCAAAGTGAGCAATAGCCTGTGCTTGCCTGTCAACATAGTCAGGGGAAACTTGAGGATTGGCTACAAGGTGCTGGTGGGCATAGATGAGATCCAATGGTTCTGCTGGTTTTTCCCTTATCATCAGGGGCTCACTTAGCTCCTTTGCCATGATTTTCTGAATTTCCACTGCCCTCTTTTCTTCATGGTTTAACCAAGAAGCCATAGCCATGAGTTGTAGATCTCCCAATGCAGCATTTGGATCCCATAAATTCATGTCAAGGAGCGTCATATTGTGAAGGTAAAATTCTGCTAACTTGGCTTTATCCTCGGTTGAACTATTATCACATAAATGCATAAATTGGCCATAATCTTGAAATGGTGTTGTGCCCCTCTGGGCCAATGTGTTAATCTGCAATTGGAGCCACTAATCTTTGAGATACAGTGCATATGATCTAGCTGGTTGTCTGCACTGTAAGCCCTCCATTGCCCAGCTCGACATGCAGGCCATCTGGGCTTCCTTTTCCTGCAGCTGCCTTTTCAAAATCAGCACTTTAGTTACTGCTTGAGGTTCTTTTTCTTGCTGATGTTTCATTAGTGTCTCACTATCTATCTGTAGTTATTCATCATGTTGTTGTTTCTCTGCTGCTTCACTATCTACCTGGGGTCCCTCTTTTTGTCGTTGTCGTTCCAAAATTGGTAGCTTATCTCCTCCTTGAGGTCCCCTTTCCTATAGCTATTTTTTCAACAGTTTATTTTCTTCTTGTAGTTGATCTCTTCTAATGCTCTTTGTGTGCCATACCATGCCCAATTCTCTGCTCATCTCTCTCAACCTATCTTCCATGTGCCCTATATCTTTGACCCCTTTAGATTTGGCAATCTGCATCTAGGTGTGGGTCCTGACTCATTCTTTTTCTAGTTCAAAGAAAAAAGGCACTGTGAATCTTTGTGGGATGATCTTCCCACCTTCTATAAGATTGTAATAGGAGCCTAAATTAGGCTGAGGGCTTGGCTTAGGTATTTCTTTGGCCTTAACTTCCTCTTGGGTTGTTCTTCTGCCTTCTTTTACAATTTTTTAGTTTCTTTGAGCTTGGCCAGTGTCTCCTGTAGAGAGGTTTGTGCCTCCTGTAGGACTGCTTTAGAGTCCATCAATTTGATCCTTTCCTTCCAGGTGGAGGTCTTACGACTCCCTCTCCTGTAGGTGATAGAGATTTTGGAGGGAGATTCCACTTTTGTCACAGTAGGTGTATCCTCAATGATAATGGGTTCTTTTGATGGTGGTTGTGGCATTCCTACCTTAATTCTGGTGCTCCTTCGGGCTTTGAAATACATAGATGTATGTTTTTTTATTTTCCCCTTTTTCTTAGCTGGAGTGCTCAATGCAGCAAGGACAGTTGTTGCTTCCCTTGCTAGTGTCTCAAGGGACACTTCTTCTTGTTGTTCTTTTTCTTCATCCTCTGTAGCTTTTCCTGTGCCTGCTGTTTCTGTTTTTGTTTCTGTCATCTCTGGTGGTGTCTTCTCCTTTTCTTGCTGAGTATCTACCTTTCCTATGGCAATATTTTTCTGAGCTTTCTTGGGCTTGTTTTTCTCAGCTTTTGTCCTCTTCCTCTTCTCTGCTTTTGATGTTGTTTTCTTTTCTGCCTTAGGTTCAACTGTGGTTTTGTCGATTTCTCTTCTTCTTTTTGTTTTTCCTCTTTTTCTTCCTTTATTTGAATATTTTGTGCTTCCTCATGAAATTCCTTTCCAAGTTCCTCTGTCTACTCCTCCTCTTCACTGCCAAATGGGCGAAGGTCATCAATAAGAGTTTTGATGTCATCTTCTTTGGACATGTTCCTGAAAATTTCCCAGGCTATAGGGATGGTGTATGTGTGTAGGGCATCCTCTACCAACAATTTGATGAGCCCGTGGTGGGCCAGTTTGTTTGGAACCCCTGCATTCAATTTGGTGCCACACTCTATCAAAGATTGGAGGAGAAAATATGGCAGGCTGAGTTTTCTAGCTGCAGTTAAGTCCATTCTATATCTTAATTCATGCAATAATCTCAAGTGATACCCATAAACTATACTAAACCTTCCTTCACAAGAGATATATTTCATGCTCTAGTAGCTCACCTCACCCCATGGATGAGGTAAACTTGTCCTTCTAACCCCATTCTTATCTTCTACAGGATGTTCATCAGGCTGAAAAAATGTCTTTTTAGTAACCTATCCTAGTGGTTTTTCCTCTTTGCTCCAAGGGAACCCAAGTGGAAGATCTGTGACTCTGCTAATGAATTCTGGTGTAAGCTCTATGGTAAAACCCCTGAAACTAACTGTAGCATGTGTTTTTGAATGTGGTCTTAAGGACATTAAAAATTCCTCGGTCACCTCCTCATCATATCCATGAATTCTCTCAAAGAAAGACATCCATCTTGCACTGGTTAAAAGGGCCACCACTTCTAGGTGCTCATGCAATTTGTTGGAGTTCAAAGGCTCCTTTCTCATAAAACATCCTAGCATGGTGTTTAGTGATCTCTAAAAATGCTCAGGTGAGGAAGAAGGCAACAACTTTCAAAACTGGAAACAGAGGAATAGCTGATGTTTGTCTTTCTGAAACTAGAGAGGGAATTTCTCGTGTTCTTCTTTTTTCACAACATCAATTTGCAATTTTTCCCTCCCTTCAAACTGTTTTCACCCTGAATTTACTTCTCGACTTTTGGAGGAACTCAATATTTTGATAGAACAAAGAATATATAAAACAATGTTTTTTTTCTCACAGAGTAAACAGACTTGCAAATTTGTTTTTCCAGGCTTGATTTTCTATGGTTGCATCTCTTTTTTATAGAAGAATACGAGAAAGGAAGAAAAACACAGATTTTTGAGTGTGGAGAAGAAAATGGAGAAACTGTATGGAATTCAAGAAAAGACAGGCAGACTTTTGAGCTTTCTTTCCTTCTTTTTTCAACCCAATACTTTGCTTCTGATCCACCACCTTGTATAGATATCACATGTAGAGTGGCTTTCTTAGCCTACCTCTTTTCAAGATCGAATTTGACAAAAATTCCAAATTTTTCCTCTACAGAGTTGCTCTCCCTCCTTCTTGTAGAAATCCTCCTATAGACGGTGTTTTCCACTCCTATAAACTGTGTTTTCTGTTCTTGTAGAACTCGATAAGTAGGAGGGTTTTGAAAACTGGCAGAGAATGATAGGTTTGTTGTTTTGAAGGTGGTAGGTGAGTGCTGCAGTCAAGAATGCGTCGACTCAAATGAAACAAAAGGTGGTGGAGGCTTAGATCACACTGTACTTAAGCTGATGGCGCGATCCGTGGTGACGAGGTGAGGTGGCAGGATGGGTACGTTATCCCCATCTGGACCGTTGGTCCTACTCCAGTGCCATTATGGTATTTCATGTCACCTAACCGCCATCACTTCCATTATTCCGTTATACACTGCCACCACTACTGGTTTTGAGCTTTTGTCTTCCCGAGTTGACGGGCCACACATGCTGACTGCATATCTGAACTGCTGTTTGAATGGGGCAAAGCTTGTTTGAACTCAACAAGGGTGATTTGAACTAAACAAGGGTGATTTGAACTAAATGAGGGTGGTTTGAACTGAACGAGGGTGGCCAGTTAGCTGGCCACTGATTTCATTTAATCGTGACCATCCCAATAGTTCATGCAGTTCCTAAATAATATTCATTCAATAGAGGAACAGGTTTAGCCACTTACCTGTTAGTCGCTGTTGTGCTCTACATGCTCAAAATTTGGCACTTCATTTTCTCATTGCTACTGCTGCTGGTGCTTTGCATGCTCAGACTTTGGCACTTTAGTTTCTCATTGCTGCTGTTGCTGGTGCTTTGCATGCTCGGACTGTGGCACTTCATTTTCTCATTGTTGTTGCTGCTGGTGCTTTGCATGCTCTGAACTGGTGGCTTATGCTGGTGATTTTTCGATCAGGCTCTGCTCCTTGCATGTTGCATACATCTTGGCTATGCCGACCCTGTCTCTGGAGCTTGTTTTTTAAAGGGATCAACTGCTACAGGAATCCTGTAGGATTTCCTGTAGCTGCTTCTCCCTCTGAAATTTCAGGCTGATACTTGAGCAAGGGCTGAAGAGATAGCTGAAGAAGGTTTTGAATGAAAGGAATAACAACTGGAAGGCATCAGGTAAGAACAAGTGAAGAATGTTGCTGTTTTATTCATTATTTTTTCAAAAAAAAAAACAAAAGAAACAGAATTCTGTGTTTTTTTTTGTGTGTGCAGGGAAGAAAAAGCGAGTGGAAATGTGGGTGTGCAGGGATGGAATGGAGAATCAGGAGGGTGAATGGTGGTAGGGAGGTCCACAGGCCTTCTGAACAAATTTTTAGCCCTCAGGTTCCTCTCTAAACTTGATTTTGAGCTCTTTATGATTTCTACAGGAGACTCTTGTAGAATGCACAGAGTTTCCTATAGGAGGTGAAATCTTCAGGATAAGTGAGACCAAGGCCTGGGAAAAGATAATGGTGATGGAGGAATGGACTATGAAGGGTGTATGCAACCTGGCCATGTCCTTTTCTTCTTGTGTGACCCTCCTGCAATCTGCAATGCATTCAAAAGAAGTTAGGTTGTTTTCTATTTTTTCTCTTTTTTCTTTTCTAGTTTTTTTTTTTCTTTTTTCTTTTTTTTTTGAGACAGCTGGGGCGCCTCCAGGAGGTTTTCACCCTCACTGCCTACCCTGGGCGCCTCCAAGAGGTTTTCACCCAGGGATCTTTTATTCAATTTTTTTCTTTTATTTTCTTCCACTCTTTTTTTTTTTTTTTTTAACTTAGGGTGTGGGTGGAGTGGAGGCAGAGACCTGCTCCACTACCAACACTGTTTTCCTCAGATTGTCAATGAATTCCTGCTTGGAAAGGGGTTTCATGTAGATCTTCAACCTATTCCCATTAATGAGCATGGGGATGACTTCTTCATCGATGTTCCGAATCAGGACTGAACCATTGTCATTGCATTTTTCTACTGTGTATGGTCCCAGCCATCTTGTCCTCACTTTGCCCTTGAAATCTTTATATCTTGAATCATACAGCAATGCCCAATCTCCTTAATGGAATTGTTTTTCTTTGAGGTGTCTGTCATGCCATATTTTTCTTTGAAGTTGGACTACCTCTGAGTGGAGAAGGGCCTGTAATCTCTGTTCATCCAATCCATTTAGCTGAAGCAATCTTTCCTTTTGTGCATAGCTGAGATCTAGGTCCAACTGAGCTTCCATCCTTAAGCTGTTATATTCAAATTCTATTGACAGTAGAGCCTTATTCCTATAGACCAGCTCATAGGGTGTGAACCCCGTGGCAGTTTTCCAGGTGGTATTATAGGCCTAGGTGGCATCAACCAATTGATCTACCCAATATTTTCTACTACTGCGCACTACCTTAGTCAGAATCCCTTCCAAAGCTCTGTTAGTGAGTTCCACCTGTCCATTTTCTGACGGATGATAAGGGGTGGAAGTTATGTGCTTAATCTTGTGATGTGTGAGCAGGTCTTCAACCAGATTGGAGGTAAACTGACTCCCTTGATCTGTGACTAACTCTCTTGGATAGCCAAACTTGTAGAAGATATTTTCCCTCAAAAACTCAGCTACTTTTTCTTCTGTTGCTACCTTGATCGCCTTTGTTTTTGCCCACTTTGTTAGATAATCAGTACACACAATGACATGAGATTTCTGTTTGGAAGGAGAGTTGATAAGACCGACAAAGTCCATGCCCCACTTCTCAAATGGCTCAAAACTCACTTCAGCCTGTAGGGGCATCTCGTCCCTTGGAGTAGGTTTCCCCATCCTTTGACATTGGTCACATTGGCTGATATATCTTTTGACATCTTGATGAAGAGTGGGCCAATAGCAACCTGCTTGCATAATTTTGAAGGCCGTCCTTTTTGCTGCAAAGTGGCCCCCACAAGGCCCATCATGACAGGTTAGGAGGACGTAAAAAACTTCCTCTTCCCTAACACATCACCCCAAAATCTGATTTGGGCCAAGTTTAAAAGATTTCCCCCAATCCAAGTGAATGGGGCACTTTTCTTCATGATCTTACTCTTCTCTTTTGATGACAGGTGTGGTGGAAACTGTGCTGAAACCAAATAATTTTCTATATCAACGAACCATAGAGAGAGTACTGAAATAGAAAATAGGTGTTCATATGGCATTTGGTCATCCACCATTCCTTCTTCACCTATAGGCAGATCTAGTCTAGACAGAAAATCAACAACAACATTTTCCTTACCCGGCTTATCAACAATGGTCAAATCAAATTGCCGCAATAAAAGTAACCATCTAATGATACAAGCGTTTATAGCCAGTTTATTCATCAAATACCTAATTGCAGCTTAATCAGTGTGTATGAATGTTTGATAGCCGGTGATGTAGCGTCTGAACTTATTCAGGGAATGGACTACAGCTAGGAGATCCTTTTCGGTTACAGTGTAGTTTAGTTCTGCCTTGGACAAATTTTTACTTACAAAGTATATGGCGTAAGGCAGCTTCTCTCAACTTGCCTTAAGGCTGCTCCTATCACTTTGTTAGAGGCATTTGTGTGAATGTGGAAAGGTAGGGCCCAGTTTGGACCTCTCAAAATTGGGGCAGTTACCAGTTTACCTTTCAAGGCATCTAGAGAATCTTGGTAGTTGTCAGTCCATATGAACTCAACATCTTTACCCAAAATACCGAACAATGGAGAGGCTAGCTTACTAAAATCCGTAATGAATCTTTGATAATACTCTGTTAAGCCTATAAAACTTCAAACATCTCTTACCTTTTGAGGAGGTGGGACCCTCTGGATGATATCAATCTTGTTGGGATCCACCTGTAATCATTGTTGAGAAATTGTATGACCTAGCACGGTCCCTTCAGTCATCACGAATTCGCATTTTTTAGGACTGAGGGACAGGGTCATTTCAATACACTTGGCTAAAACATTTCCCAAGTTAGTCAAAGCTTCCTGGAAGTTAGAACCATAAAGGGTAAAGTCACCCATATAGATTTCCACTTAGTCATGAACCAGTTCAACAAATATGCTCAGTACTGCTCTCTGGAAAGTGGAGAGAGCATTGCACAACCCAAATGGAAGGACCCGGTATGGAAAAGTACCCCAAGGACAAGTGAGAGTTGTCTTATCTTGGTCTTCCCGGCTGATTTGGATCTGGTTGTACCCGCTAAACCCATATAGAAAGGAGAAGAACTTCTTCCCTGCCAGGCCATCTAACACTTGATCTATGAAAAGCAAAGGGAAATGGTCTTTCTTGGTGGCTTTTTCTAGTTCCCGATAATCTACACAGATTCTCCACTTCTCGTTTTTCTTTGGCACGAGCACCAAAGGAGAAACCCATTCACTGTCAGAGATGGGGTAGATGAATCCTGCATCCAGCAACTTTTGTAGTTCTTCTTTGACAATGTCCTTAAGGGCTAGATTCATCCTCCCTTGAGGCTGCCTGACTAGTTTACAGTCTTCTTTAATGTAAATGTGATGAGTACAGACTGAAGGGTGGACTCCCTCCATCTCCTTATAGCTCCAAGCAAAAGCATCCAAGTGATTTTTCAATAAGCTACACAGTTCTTCTCCTGAGAGGTGGAGAGGGATGAGTTGATCTTCAAGGTTCCTTCTGGACAAAATTCCACATTCTTAACTTAGAGAGGGGTCAGATTAGTGCATAGAGATCACCTAAAGGATTGGCTTGGGTTTCTTCCACCATCTCTTCTAGTGGCAACGCACTGGGGGGTGGATTCTGAATCAAGTTTTCAATAAGATCATCCTCGGTTTGTGGACCCCCCATGGTAGCTTCCACTGTGCACAATGGTGCGGAATAGACTTCATCCTCATCTTCCTCCTCCAACCAGAGAGGTAAATTGTAATATCCCTCCCCTTAATAATAAATAATAAATAATAAGAATAATAAATAATAATATGATAAAAATAATTAATAATTAATAATTAATAATAGAAATAATAAATAATAATAAATAAATCATTTAATAATAAATAATAAATTTCAAATAATAAATGATATTAAAAATATATACAAAGAAAATAAATAAAAATAATAAAAATAAAAATAGTAATAACCATACTAAAACTCTAAGTAAGAATAAATAGAAATAAAACAAGAAAACTATCAAAAAGAAGGAAATAAAACAAGAAAAGCTAAAAATCAAAAGAAAAGTAAAGAAATAAAACAAGAAAGCTAAAAACCAAAAGAAAGTTGCATGTAGACACATGGAGTGTGTGCATGTGGTTCCCCTTCCAATGTTGTTCTATTTAATAGATGGTGAGGAAGATGAGAGGCATTCCTACATTCCATCATTCCGATAATCTACCCATAATTAACGATGTCTAATTGCTGGGATGTTTTTTGTAACAAATCTCTAATGCTGGTGTAACCACTCACCACTAGTTCATTTTACAACATAGTTTTTGAAGTATTTGGATAATTGAAGTTAAAAATTTTCACCAATTCAAATGCTCTAAAATAGTGAAATCTGTTCCAATTGACAATGGATAAACTCTAATATCTTATTACCTTTAGATGATCATTGTTCACTAGCATCTGTTCATTATTTCATTGTTCAATCTGATCTAAAAACACAGAGATAACATTCCTTGAATGTTGATCATACTATTCACTAATTAATTGGGTTGGATTGTTTTTCTCATTGTCCTTTAGCAATAGCAGTTGCTTGGCATTTCTCTGGTCTATTATTGCAAGAACACAACTCTCTCAATATGATCTTCTAATAAATTTAATTTTACACTGCCATTACCATTCAAATTACATGTATCTTCTCATTTACTACTATATTCTCAATGGCAAATCGTACAGACTTGGATTTCAGTTTAGATGTTGAGTATAATGTTACAGGAGGTTTCGTGATTCAATTTTAATTACATATAGTGGATAAATATGTCGAAAGATAAATGGAAAGGAGAAACTTTCTAATGATAGTTCATGTGATTATGGCCAACTTGGATCATAGAGAAGAAGTATCACAACAGGGGTAAGAAATCAATAAGAAGAAACAACCGATTTTAGAACATAATGGAAGAGTTGGTATAATCATGACTTGGTACTCTAAAGGTATCACTATAAGGTCTATCTAAGGATGATGCACATAAAGAAGAAAATATTGGCAATCAACTAATGAACTTGAAAAATCAGGGTAATAATGAAGGTTATTTTAAGGAACCTGTAAGGTATGATAAATAGAATGATTTGAGAAGATAAGTCGTGTGCATAACAACATCTATAACAATGGGAGAGCTACATTGTAAAGTTTTTCGTAGGTGACTAACTATATGAATGAATTATGGATAATAAGATGTATGATAAAGAGATTTTATTATGTTGATGTCTTAAAACAGGAAAAGATAAGTGGATTACACTTGGTAGCTATCTTAATGAATTTATTTATCAGGTCTTACCCAAGTTGGAAATAGTAACAACATTTCCAAGGTATATCAGTGCTATAGGAGAGGAGGAAAAACCACAATGATTGGAGGTGAGAAATTCAAGTTAATTTAATAAAATAGAATGAAGTGAAGAAACTTCCATTTTTGAAGCCAATAGACATGGAATAGTAGGAAATCAAGACAGGGAGAAAAAGAAAAATATATCTATGAATATCGGATAGGAGAAAATGAAGGGATGTTCTATCAAGAAGAAAGTTCTTTTAAAGGTATGAATGAGTAGGGCTAGAAACACCATAGGTAATGGTCATAATGATGATCTACATATTTTAAAAATATGAAGGTGTGAAGTTGCATGATGACCAAATGATAATAAACGAGGAATATATAGGAAGGAATGTTGCTAGAAATTTTAGACAGATACCTTGAGAAGGATTGTGTACATAGTGACAAAAGAAGTGAAAGTCAATTAATAGAGATTGTACTTGACCCATTGTTTCATGAGTAGGACTTTCCATAACGTTAAAAGAGGTTGTTTCCACATTTAAGTTTCTCATGGACAATGATGGTAGTAGTGTTTCCAACTGTTTCAAAATCTAAAATAATGATACTATTTAATAAGAAAGAGTCTTTTCCCCAACTTGATGAGACTGAATTTATGATAAAGCAATCAAGTAGTATTGAGATACGAACTTTACGAACTCGACGAGATCAGAAAATATTTCTGTGGATGAAGTGCTGATTGTTAAATAAGTCAACATGGATTAACAAATCCTTGGAAGTAAATTAAGCATGATATAAAATTAAATCATGATGAAAAATGTTTATATGCAATTGAGTAAGCCAAAGGGTAAATGGATGTAAAATCAAAGGATTTTAATTTTGAGATACATGATTTAAATAATGATGCTATCACTAGGAAGAATATATGACGAGAGATTAAGACTCAAGATGATGAGGCTCATGTGAAATTTAATGATGTACTTAGATGATTATACCATTGGTGTAAATAATCAACTACCTAGTAGAAAGAAGTTGAACTGATTATTGAAAAGTAATTGACAACTTGATGAGAACATATTGATGATGTTTCATGCTATCATGGTAGGAAGATAATGATGTACATATGCTTCTTATAGTGATAAGGTATCCATATGATAGTAGCGATATGCAGAGGTATTATGATGTTATGTCAAGATATATTGACATATTCATTTACTAAGTGATGATAGGTATCTAATGTTCAATACTCATGATGGATATGATATGCATAACGTGGCATAGGAATTATGATGCTATAATATGAGAATTATTGACATGTGGTTCATTTATGAGAAGTCATGATATCTCTTTAATATAATTATGTTGATGGTATAACTGAAGAATGCAATAGTTCCATACAAATCTATGACATGAGCATGCAGTTCCTTATTATTCATAATGTTGCAATTAACAAAGATGAATGTTCTTATGATGACATGCAAGAGTTGGCATGTGGATTATTTCCTATGATACTATGATGGTATGGTTAATGCATTGAATGCATGTGGAGATGTGATGATTCACAAGACTCCACAAATGGGCCGAGAGGGCCAGTTTATTTGATGATCTCGTGCGAGCCCATACGCACGAGGGAGAATAAGTAACATCATATGGGCTGGGGACAAACTCAATCAACACTACATATGCCAGTGGTTCCTTTGTCTTGTGTATAGCTCTTGATGGATAGCTCTAGAAGAGCTATGAGACCATCTTGAGGAGGCTACATGCTTGATGTTCTAGGCTAGGTGCCTAGTATTGGATTGGGATGCCGAAGTCTGGAAGGGATGTAAAGGACTTCAATGCCTGGGGCTGTGTGCCTTCGTAGTTGTGGAGGGAGTGGGCCAGCCTTGCGAGATGCCCGGGGTCATTAAGTACCAGACTGGATGCCTGCCTTGGGGTAGATGAGGTCTGAGTCAGGCGCGAGCCTTGGGGCCAGCCCTGGTCTAGGATACAGACCGGGTCAGGCTTAGCCTGGTGCCGAAAGTGGGAAAAAGGACAGAGATTCCTTGAGATTTCCCGGGGTGTTGGGGACTTTCGATGCCTGCTAGTTATACTACTTCAGCAGAGGGTGTTGGCAACAGGAAGTAAATAAAATAATAAATAATAAATAATAAAAATAATTCATAATACATAATTCAACATAACTTCGGGACGAAGTTCCTTAAAGGGGGAGAGTATGTAATATCCCTCCCCTTAATAATAAATAATAAATAATAAGAATAATAAATAATAAAAATAATAAATAATAAATGTTAAATAATAAATGATATTAAAAATATATACAAAGAAAATAAATAAAAATAATAAAAATAAAAATAGTAATAACCATACTAAAACTCTAAATAAGAATAAATAGAAATAAAACAAGAAAACTATCAAAAAGAAGGAAATAAAACAAGAAAAGCTAAAAATCAAAAGAAAATTAAAAAAATAAAACAAGAAAGCTAAAAATCAAAAGAAAGTTTCATGTAGACACATGGAGTGTGTGCATGTGGTTCCCCTTCCAATGTTGTTCTATTTAATAGATGGTGAGGAAGATGAGAGGCATTCCTACATTCCATCTTTCCAAGATTCTATCTTTCATTCTCTTGGGAGAATGGTGTTTTAAGACATAGGAGTCACTGGCAGTAGTACGTTGATTGAGGGCTTGGGGGTGGCCAGTTGTAGCAAATCCTTGCAAAATTGAGCCTACGGTTGGGTGGAGAGTCATCCACAAAACCTTGTTGTGGTAAGCCTACTTCTACGACAGGTAAGCACTATTCTTAGTTGAATTTAATGTTAATTAGAAAAGTTAATTAGATATTTATTTTTGGATTGTTACATAAATCATGTTCTAGCAGAGGTTGGGTAGGAGGATATAGGACTAGCTGTTTGGACATATGCCCATTCTTGATTGTCATGTTCCTAGCTCGACAACAGATGTAGGCATCTGCAGTAGCCAACCAAGGCCTTCTTAGGATGAGAGGATACTCAGTGAGCTTTGCCTCTGGTTGGAGAACCAGGAAATCAGCAGGGTACTCCTAGGAATCAATAAAGACAAGTATATCTTCCACAATCCCCTCAAGGGTCACGGTGGAGTGGTCTACTAACTGTAGTACTATTGAGGTCTTTCTCAGGGAACCCTAAAGGTTGAGTTTGAGCATAGTGTCCCTGGTCATCACATTAATGGTAGCCCATAGATCAATCTAGGTATGGGGGATTATGGTGCCATTGATGTGGACATCGACTACAGGACTCCCAGGATCTAGATATTTCGGACAGATCACCTGCCCCAACATCAGGTCGGATAGTTGTCCTATGACATTGATAGTTGGGGCATCTCTCTTGTGCCTACCTGGGTGCTTGAAGCACTTCCCCTTGATAATCTTGTTGTATACATGCACATCCTTTATGGCTTGGAGAAGTGGTATCTTTACACATAATTGTTTCAATTCTCCCAGAAGTTCAGTTTGTTATGGGGTCGGTTGTGTGGTTCCAGTTAGTCTCTCAAGAAAGGGTGGAGTGATTTTCGGTTCACTTTCATGTTTTTCTTCCTCATCCTCCTTAGGAGGAGGTTGGCTACCTGGGAGAACCTTGCCAGATTGTAGGTTAATCTCCTGAATCTCCAAAGCATAGGTTGGGCATGATGTTTCTGCACTATATAGCTACTGGGCCTGTCTGTTGTTGGGGTTCGGGTTCGGTTGAGCAGGTATTTGGGGTTGTCATGGTGGAGCAGGAGGTAATGGTTGTGGTTGAGTAGGTGGTAGACGAAAAAGAGTGGGAGGAGAGTTGTACTGGGGCCTCCACCCCTGATGAGGTGCATTCCACTAAGGCTTGAAACAAATGAGCAACTGGAGGAGCCTAGTATTGAGGAGGATACAACCAAGGAGGGGGTGTGGACCAGGAAGGATGAGTAGGGGGACCCCAAGAGGGCATGGAAGTGGCTTGATTGGGGTTGTAATAACTCTAGGATGTCCCTTGCATTCCCTACTGGTAAGGTCTGGGTCCATGAGGCCTCATTTAGTTCATGAAATAGAGTGGTTCAGTGGTTCCTTCAGCCCCCTGATATGCAGCTTTAATTCTGGGCAAGGAAGGGCACTGATGCGTAGGATGGTCTTCTTCACAGACTAAACACACTTTATAGACTGCAATGGACATTCACTCCTAGGATGCTTTCTAGTGGACCTGGGAGAAAAGATGGCCAAAGCCCTCTCAGCTTCCTCTTATTTCCTTTTGATATGCAAGGTATCCATTTGCATGGCAAGAGTCTTCCTCACCTCGCTTTTGAAATCTTCCAGCCGATTCTCAAGTTCGTTTCTAATGGATGAGCTGGATGAGGATGTACTAGCTAAAGGTTTACTTCCCCTACCTCTCTTTCTAGCTGACCTGGAATGATTTCTAAACATAATATTTATGTCATCATATGGCAATTGGTAGATGTCTCCCCCAACCAACAAATGGAGGGTTTCTTGAAGGTCTTCAGGGACTTCTCTAAGCAGGACCAACTTCAGAGATTCGGGGTCAAGTGTGCACCTGGCCCTTTTATAATTGAGTTGAAACCTCTCTTCATAGTCTTCTAAAGATTCATCACTTCCCATGGTCATTCAGAAGATTTCTTCCTTGGTATCCTTTGACCTACAGTAATCCCGGTATTTGTTGTTAAAGGCTTGCTGCATCTGAGCCCAAGTTGTGATATTGTTTCCAGGTAACCCTATGAACCAGCACAAGGCTACATCCTTGAGGGTAGAAGGAAACAGTTTCAACTTCTGCTCGTCTTCTGCATAGTCATAGGTTCGACAGAGAACAACAAATTCAAACAAGAAGGTATCAGGATCTTTGGTAGTCAATCCATGGAAGTGAGGTAAGGCTGAAGGGCTTATGTTTTTCATTTTTGTGTCCCATTGGTCTCTCAGATAGGAAAGGGACCTTCTATTCTTTCTCCATTTCCTCTAACGTTTTTGTTTTCAGCCATGGTCTTAGGAGGAATGGTTTCTTTCTCTTCTTCTGTTATAGGATCTTCGTATATCTCTGGAGGTTCACCTATAGGTTCTTCTGGATCACTGCCACCAAAGAAGAGAGAAGGGTGGCTTAGTGATGTGGTGGGGGTGTTGGGTAGGAATTTTCCTGAATTGTCTCTGTTCCTACGAGGCATGAAAGGAAATCTCTTTTGGGTGAATTTTGTTTTTTTTTTTCTCTTGTACTTGCAAAAAAAATGGATTAAACAACAAATTGCAACTAACTGAAATAAATCTTTCTAAAATGGAAATTGCAGAATTGAAATGAAAGTAGGAAATGACTAATCTACTTTGCTGGAATAGAAATTGCAGAATTTAAATGAAAGAAAGAAATACCTAATCTATGCTTGCTGAAATGAAATTACAGAATTGAAATGAAAGCAGGAAGTGCCTAATCTATGCTTGCTGAAATGAAATTGTAGAATTGAAATTAAAGCAGGAAATGCTTAATCTACTTTTGCAGAATTGAAATTGCAAAATTGAAATGAAACAACTACTCTAATTTTGCTGAAATAAACTACTTAGCATAATGTTGCAGTAGAAAATAAAAGAAAAGTAGTAATCACAAAATACTCTGACGCTTCCCTGGAAACGATGCCAAAAAGAGTGGTGAGCTCTAGTATTGCATCAATAATTCTACAATTCCTGCACCTTCCTTCTTTACTTTTATCAACCTGGTAAATCATAACAAACTCAGAAGTGACGGTGCTGTATGCACAAGTACCAGCTCTTACTGCAGGCTGTCACTTGATCAACTGGCGCAAGTTTTCTAGGAGCTTAAGCCAACTTCTATGAATTCTCAAGAGAAGCTTTTAACTGTGATGAAAGAAAGCTAACTTGAAAGAGCCTATTCTACTTGCAAAAAGAGAATGAAAACTGAAATGAAACGCAAACCCTAGCAAACCCTAATCTACCCACTAACCCTACTATTGCAGGAAAAGAGATCAAAACTAACGAAATGAGTGTTGTTGACTACTAAAAAGGTAAATTGCATTTATTCAAGCTACCTCTAAAAAGAAATGAGAAGAAATCATCTTTTTGTACTTTTGAGCATTTTTATATGGAATTATTATGCTTGTGTTTTGACTGGTTGTGGCTGTGCAGAGGTTTGGTGGCAAAGGAAGATGTAGTTGGCTTTTGCAGAAGGTGGGAAGGTGTGGAGGGGTCCTAAGAAGCCCCTAGTATCCTTCTAAAGACTTCCATTGTGATCAGACTTTGAAAAATCACTCACAGGAATTTCTACAGGAGGCTACAGGGGATCTATAGGAGGTTCTACAGGAGGATCTATAGGAGGAGGCTGAAGGTTGTTTTTGGAGGTTTGAAGGTGGAAAAATGACGGGAAAAGGGAAATGAAGGCTAGATGAAGGTGTTGGGGGCTTTATAACTTGTCAAGGTAGATCAAGAACAAAGGAGATGGTTGGATTTGTTCAAAGGGCAAGGAAGCAACTTTGTGAAAAACCGCAGAAATTAGGGCAGATTGGTGAAATGTGGCGAATGAGTAGGGAAATCTTGGAGAAGTGAGTGGTGCTCACTGTTTGATGGAGGGATAGTGGGTTGAAATGTTCTACAAGAGAGTTGCACGCTTACTTCTCAAAACTGACCAAAGCAAGAACCGAAAAACAAAGTTTTGTCTATTTTAACCTAATTTCTAACCTAAAACCAGAGGAATGCTGAAAAGTATCTTATGAATAGGAAATCATGTGAGAAAACCATTGTAAATAAACATGAAACGATCTAAGCATGTGAATCTAAACTAATGTCAACTTCTCCAACTCGGAATATCACACTAGCAGTTGCATTAGAAGAGCAAAAATTGTGTTTTTGGTGGCAGCAGTAGTGCCTTGACCTCAAATCATGGTCCCAAGGAGGTAGAAAGGAGATAAAGACTTGTTGTTGACCCTTTTGGATCTTTTTCTATTACTGCAGAAAACTACTTAAGCAACATGAAGCAAAAACAACTATTCTAATCATCAAAAGCAACCTAATCTAATGAAGCAAAATGAACCTAAACAACAGAAATTATCTCATGAATGAAAGCAAAAGCATATAAATACACAAAGGAGGTGCTGGGAAACTTGGGTTGGGCCCTAACCCAAGAGCTTCAGCCCTCTAGAAAAGATCAGTGCTGGTTCAAAACTTGGTTCATCTTCATTTATCAAAAAATAGCAGTTACATCACAAAACTGTCTCCAAAAAGAGCTCAAAAATGAGCTGAGTACAATGTTGCACAAAAGTGCGAAAATATACTAAGAAATGGCTAACCTACTGAGGCTTGAAGTGTCCTTATTTATACAAGTGGGGACTCTAAACAGTCCTCCTAAACTTAAGGAACTCGGTTGTCTAGAACTAAAGATAACAGTAGCCCTACTTGACTTGCTCGGCTACCCCTTGGGATCATCAATGTGGGCCTTTGTACTCCGAGCTGTTGATGGAGAATCCGAGGAAGGGGTCATTAATGAAGGAGACACCCCTCTTACAAGTCGTCATCCCTGTTTCCTCGAGTTTGGCTGCCATTTTACTCATAACTTCCTGGTCGTTGTCCAAAATTGTCCAAAAAATCTGCAATAAACACTCATTACACTACATGGCAAAGTGACTATCCCATTCACTCTATTGACATAAACATATTCAAAAACATGCACAAAACTAGTGAGAATTATGGATTAAATGAAAATAATAGGCAGGATGAGCCCATATAGTTACCCATTTCTGGGGCTCATCAAAAAGCATACAAAAATTTCTAAACATCCCATTACAGTAAGAGATAATACCCATGTTTCTGTGCTAGCAGTGTTTCTATGTGTTGCAGCTTGATTGTCGTGGTGGCTACTACCCATAATCTATACTAGTTAAGGTTAGCATATATACATTGCATTCTTCAAGCGCACACTAGCCAATTTATATACCACAGAAGATGAAAAGAAAGTAATATATGTGGAGGAAAAAATTTGGCACCCTCCTCTCCTTGTTTCTTTTCTGGGAAATCACCACACTTCTATTCCACCAATAATCACCATACTCATTCAAAACGAAGCAACACTGAAGAGTAAAGTTCACTGAGATAAGAGAGCATGGACGCGTGAGTTTCAATCAGGGTATTCCTCCAATTTTCCTACCTCAATCTCGATTCTTCCTCTTCCTCTGTTTTCAATTTTTTCATTCATTCCATGTGATGTGGTGTGTCTTGTATGAAGTTTTATTTTTCCTCATTGTTCCTCATTTCATGCATTCTAATTTTTATATTGGTGCATCTCCTCACCTAAAGTGGTATTTGGCTATGCATATATCTAAATCCTAGATCCATACAATAATACAAAATAGAAAGAGGGTTTTTTAATGTTTGGGATCCACACAAAAGCATAGTAAAAGTGAAAAATATACGAAGAGAACAGAAAAGGAGAAAAATATACCATAATGTAAAATAGAAAGAGGGTTTGTGATGAAACATGGGAAGATGGATTTTTTAATTTTTGGCATCAAGAAGATGTGAGTAATGTAATTCTTTAGAGTATATATTTTAAATAAAATTTTAGATTTTGGAAATTTGGTTTAATGATCAATTTCAATAAGACCCATGTGCATTTCTTTTTATATTTGAATAATGAGATGGTAAGGTAAGAGATTTAATATAGTGTTACATTTGGATGTGGAGTACATAATAATTTTTTTTCTAATTATAAATTTATTTTAATAGAAGGAATAACATGTCAATAGGAGGGGCAAGTTCAACTAGTTGTATGAATTTCGTTGGGCATTTGGCTACATATGCGCTAGCAAGAGCTCAGTTTAAATCCCACTATGTTTGATGTACTATTTTATGTCAATGAGTTTATTGGAGATGTCATCCATGGATGTGGGGAAGTATCCTTTAGGCTTCCTACCTAGTTTTCCATTGAAAAAAGAACAAATAAAAGGAAAACATGTCTTTAGTAATAATACTAAACCAAGATCTTAAGATGTGAGGATCTCTAAATAAGAAATAATATCTACCAAAAATCTCATAATAGGTCGAACATGAGACAATAAAATGTGAATAAATTTCAAGGTTCCTATTCAATAACTTTCATATACGTTAGACATAATTTATTGATGATCAATCTCCATTCTTAATGAAACTGAATGTTGTGAGAGTTCCTTAAGACAATTTAGGGTTTGTTGTCATCACCTTGAACTTGAGGGCACTAAGATTGTGGAAAAAGATACAATAAATGCCAAGTGAGAGAAGCCCTTGAGAATATTAAACACCCTAATAATATTGATAGAGATAGAGGGTTGTAGATAAGGGTTACTTGGATTCCCTTAATCCACAAACAAAGGGATCAACTTTAGTAAAGCCAACATGAAAAGAACTAGGATATCAAGGATTTTTGTTTGTAGACTAAATTAGTCATTCACGTTAGTAATTTTTAATTGTTTCAGTTATTAGCTAGCCATATATTTTAACCCGAGAATAAATTTGTCATTTATGTTAATCGTTTTTAGTTGGGTAGCTTAAGATTTCTCATTTTTGGTAGTATTTCACTTGAAAAAGCTATGGTGACTAACTATTTTAGTCACCTAGTAATTAATTTCACATTTTATACTAGTGAATATAATAAGATCATGGAATGATATGAAAAATATATTTCTAGAAAAGTATAAAGATCATGATCTTAAAGACGAAATATTTACAATGAATCAAAAAGAAGATGACAGCCTTGAAGATCTAATAGAGAGGTTCATGTATAATGTTAAGAGGATGAAACTACATCATTTAGTATCTGACACACTAAAAACCCTCTTACTTGGAACAATTAGGGATGAATGGATTGATCTCTTTGATCTCATGAGTAAAGGTGATGTATACCAATTATCATTTGAAGAAATTTGTGAAACATGTAAACACATATCGAGAGGAAGGGCAAGAGTAATTCAATTAGCACCAAGATCGGTAAGTTGAGTTAAACTTGGTAGCTATTTTGATAACTTTAAAACATAAATTCGTAGCAATATAAGTGAACAAGTAGAAATGTTCGGAATAAAAAATGAGCAAAAAGAAGGTGTTGATATTTGTGTTTTTCATGCAAAATCATGTGATGTTAAATATTTCCTCTCATTACCAAGGTTGAAGGAATCTTACCAAGAGGACAATGGAGCAAGTCAATTTCGAATGTAGTTAAGTTATGTAGCTCCAAGAGGACCATGACACCCTAGTCAACGTAGTGTTATGCAAGAGCCTAATTGACAATTTCAAGGTTGTGCATATACACCTCAAAGTAATTGTAACACACCCTTTCCTTCACAACATTGGCTATCTCAACCCCAAACCAAATATTGTCAATAAGGTTAGCAAGGAACTTATGGGATCCATCCACAATATCCTCAATATTTTCCTCAATATCTTGCATACCCAACTCCATGTTATCCCTACCATCCACCTCCACCACAACCCCAACCACATCCATATCAAATATTGACTCCCACTCAACTACCTGTACCACCATTTCCAAACCCGCACAATGAAGCAGCTCATCCCACTTACAACACTGAGGTACAACACTTCCAAACATCTTCTCTTGATGTAAATGGTATTAATCTTAGCTCAGGAATATTATTGCAAAAAAATATATTTCCTTGATATCATTGAAGGACCACGTCCAGAAGAAGAAGATTCAAATGAGAATACCAAAGGTTCATCAGCTGCATTTGGTTAGGAGCATACATGAAAATCAAAGATTGAGAATGTTCCCTCATGGTTATCATCAAATCCTCCATGTGTTCAAAAGAAAAATTAGAAAAAATATGAAGATTTGAAGGTCATGGAAGAATAAGACATCCGAGATGATCCAACTGCGCAACTGGACCAGGGGCATCACAACTATATTGAAATATGGTTCCAGATAGTCATCAAGTTGCAGCAACATTGTCTTCTTCAACTGTGCTTGATATCATCAAAGTCAAAGTATTTGATATCTCAGATTTAGGTACATGTCAAAGCATACATTTCAAGCCTACATATCAATTTTTTTATCATCTTGATGTGCACATGGATCCATTGGAAGTATTCTTATACTTCCAAGTGATTTTGTTTTACAAGTATACTAGACTAGAAAAAATTAAAAAAAATGAGGAAAGAGAAAAAATAAAAATCTCAGGTGAAAACCTGCTTTGAAGCGCCTAAGATTGACTCATTGATTGAAAACCTCTATGAGGTGGTTAATGGGTTGGAAAAAAAAAACAAAAGATCCTAGGTGAAAACATACTTTGAGGTGCCTAGGCAGACCAACTAGTTGAGAAAATTCATTGAGGTGGCTAGTAGGCCTAGAAAAAAGGAGAGGAAAGAATATATATATATATTTGCTCCATGTATCTCTCTGATGAATGTAGGTGCTCTCGAACATCCGCAAACAACAAAAACAAGTTGGCACCAAAAAATAAATAAAAAAATTGGTCAAAATTATAGTCAAATGAACTCAAACTTGGACTTTCTCCTCCTTTTCTTAGATGCTCTAGAAGTGCCAAGGCCATGCCAATCCATCACCCTCATCTATTTCCACCACCCACCCATAATTCTGAATCTTTTCCCATTCATTTTCCTTCCTGTCCTAAAATACTACAGGAATGCTTTGTTTTACTATAGGAAACACAAATACATATAGTAGAAAATTATTTTTGTCACATCTTGAAAACAATGCATATATTTTCCAAGCTACTTCAGGTGGAGATGCATATGAATGACGGTAACATGCTTAACTGATTTTATAAAATTCCAATGTACCATTTTCAGGAAATTGATCTCCATAACCTACAACCACTTTGGAATTTTATCGATATTCCTGCATCCATTCAAAACATTACTTCATAGGGAGATGCATATGGATGATGGTAACATGCCCAAGAAATTTCGCAAAATTGTAGTGCACAGTTTCCATGAAATAAACCTCCATCAACTTAAGCCATTTTTATTTTTTCTCAAGATTTGTGGATCGAATGGACAAACCTAATTTATGGGGAGGTGTATAAGGATAATGGAAACATTCTCAGAAAATTTCAGGTCAATCCATTCTACTGTTTGGGAGATATGGACAAAACAAGGAAAATATGTTGTTTCTTGTAGTAATACAAGAGTCCTAGTTTACTACAGGAAACATGCTGAAAGCTATAGGAAGGTACAAAAGGTGAAATAAAGTGTGGGAAAGGTTCCTAATGGTGGAATAAGATATAGGGAAGTTGAACATCACCCATGGCGAAGCCCCACACTCTAGGAAGGCCGCATTTGACTAAAATGGCTTTCTCATGCTAACTAGAAGATGGAGGTTTAGAATCACCAAGCTATGAAGACCTGTGTAGAGGAAAGCAAAGAAAACTATCACCTCCAAAGGACCATGGATAGATCATCAGCTAAGCAACAACCTGCATGCCTCTCGAACAACCATCATGGAGGTACATGTATGAAATATTCTTGATGTCTTCTCTTGAGCATATTATAGTTAGAAATTTTTTGTATGAGGTTTTATAAGCTAAGGATGGGTCAGCAGTCTCGACAACCTTCAACTATTTAATTGCAGCTCACTCCTTCACTCATGCAATGTGGAAAAGCCAAATTAGGAAGGGTGATGATTTCAAGGAATAGGGACAAGAGTTAAAATAAAAAATTTCTGCAAAGGCCAAGTCACCACAACACTCCAAGCCATGCATCAACATCATATCTACTATCTATCCATCATTCATCCATCCCATTTCATAAGAAAAAATTTAATATTTTTCAAGAACAAACCCTACAATCTATCTCACCCTCAAAATTTCTTGAAAAAACAACATACATCACATCCTCTCCATTTTCACAAACCTACACTACTCCCTCTAAGCCCTAGAATCATCCTCCAAACACTCTACATTATTTCTCATCACTTCAATAGAATTAGAACACACTGAAAGAGGAGGAACAACTATTACAAGAAGGAAGAATGTTGCTACAAGAAGGAAGAAAGGAACAATTTGTGCTAAAACCCAAAATGGTAGTGCCTAAGAGAGACCTAATCAAAACAAAGAACTCCAAGTCCATTAGGAAATCATCTAGGACACAAATGAGAAGAAGAAGGAAACAAAAGGAAAGAAGGCATTCACCATCAAAACAGAACTCAAATTGTGGAGATGAAAAGAAGCTTTCCAAGAGGTCTGTAATCTATTTCTCGCTTTTTTCCAAGGCGTAAAATATGTTATATAAATGGGAGAAAGGCATGGAAGTCAAGTTGAAGGCCTACCCTAGGCTCAAACTATAATTTCTGATCAAAACAGGTTTAAATAGTGTTTCCTATAATACTATAAGAACTTTACATGGTTTCCTGTAATACTACAAGAACCACTACAGGGTTTCCTGTGGTTTACTACAGGAAACACAAATTTACTACAGAATGTCCTAGTTGTCACCTAAAGGTGTTTTGAAGGTTTTAGAGGTGTCCAAAGGGCCGAAAAAGTTATTAGGAGGTTGGAAAAGGATGTGGAAGACCTGGCCAAAGCGAAAGATATTCAAGAACCCATCTTGAATAAGGGGGAGAAGGCAAGCTAACGGTCTCAAGAAACACTGTGATTTTTCTATGCAAAAACAATTTTGGAAAAATGAGTGAAAATGGAATGAAGGTTTCAACGGAGAGGATATGAATGAAATGGATCTACGAGACAACAAACTTCACTTGCAAAGAGGAAAGTTGTGTTTTTTTTTTGACATACTATTAACCAATCATGAAAAGAACAACTACATTTGTGTTCTTATCCTTTTATAAATTACAACCAAGATCCTTAAGAGAAAGGACTGAGGAATGAACAAGAGAGGCCACGAGGGCCATGAATGAGGCACAATGAGGTCACTAAGTTTCTCAGAGGTTGAGCAACAATTTCAGCAGGGGGTATGATGGGCCTATAAATTAAACATAAATTAAGGCCCATCTGACCATCCTTCATCACATTAACCCTCTCTTTTTGCATTATATAATGTATTTTAACTTTAATATGTTCATTAGGAAGGTTTATGGATAATTGCATATTTCTGCATAATATTATTTATTTTTGTGGAATATTGGGTAGATTATGAAGATTTGGAGCATGAGATAATTTAGGGTCTTGATCCATAATATAGGAGTATAAATATTAAATAATAAATAAACAAGATATTTTGGAATTATGGCACAGAATGTGTAACTCCAATGATTGAGAAAATCTAGGAATGTGTTCCATGCCATTTAATGGAGATTCATAGTATTGGGAACCAGATCCAGTAATCAAGGGATTTTGGTTAGGAAAGCTTCCTCCTTTCATGGCGAATGATTTCTAATCATTTTTATAAGTACAAAGTCTAATTTTACTCCACGGGTGGATTTTTCTTAGTCTTCATATGGAGAGAACTCGTATTTTTGCAGCCCCACATTCATTTCTTGCAGGGATGTAATTGTATTGATGGAAATAATGAAGATTGGTGCCATGTTCAACTTATAAATCTTGGCCTCCTCCATAGGACTCTGAGCTTCCTTGGGCTTGGCCATTCTAGGAGCCTCATAGCCCTTCGATATCATTTACTTTTCTTCTTTTCACTTCTTATTCACATGCATGTCTTGTTCTTGTTTTTTTATATTTCTACATTTAGTATTAATGATTTCTTGTTGTATGATTGGGTTAAATGGTAGAAGTAAGTTATCTTTCAGGATCCTAGGAATAATTTCATCATTGAAACAACTTTGTAAATTCATAGTAATCATTGAGTTACTTAGATTAGCTTGTTTATTCCCAAATCAAGATTTCTGGAAGTCCTTGGTGGCAAATAGTAGTAAAATTATTCTAGTTTTTAGAGCATGCTAATGAGCTTCAATAGAGTTTATTCAACTTGTATTAGATCACAAAAAAATTCTAGTGAATAATAAAAATCACCCCATTTTATTTTCACATGATTAGGTTAGGAATTTGATAAATTTACTAGCTCACTAGTTCTCGGATTTCTATATTTTAGACTAGTAATTTTCTGCCATTTTTTAGCATGGGTTAATAGAGTTATTTTTTGAGTGATTCCACTTGGAATGGAAACCTACAACATCCTCATCAGTAAAAAAATTTGTCCCATCCAATTTGGATTTGATTTGGTTGGTCATTTGGTCAATTATAACTCCCTATAGAAAATTTGTTGTTTCTTGTAGTAAACTGTAGGAGACCCTATAGTAGCCTTCCAACATGCATATACTTGCCGAAATTCAGTCAAGAAGCTCGGTTATTGTCCCTTAGGGTTGAATAAAGACACGTAAACTATAAATAATTTATTAGCGAGGACTAAATACCACTTAGAACTTGCCTCTATACCCATGCAAAACATTTCAGCGATTTGGGTTAATGGAAAATTTTATGAATTGGATAATACAATGATGATTTTCTTGATTGCCACATCCAATGAAATTTGTTAATGGATGTAAACTATTTGAAATGTAATGGTTAACATTTAGTTCATGATATTTACTTTATTCAATTAAAATAGGTTTCTTTCCTTGTAATTTCTTTCTTGCAATAGCTTAAGGTTTTCATTTCGAGCATTTCATTTTCTACAATTAGTAAAATTTCCATTTATGAAGTTAGTTTAGGATTTGATTACCTTACATTCACTCCAGTACATCATGACATAAAATGAAGGACACATTGTATGCTTCACATATAATGTTGATACCCCTTAAGTTTGTACGAACCCTAGGTTGATAATTAAAGTTGGTAGCCTTGGGAGTTGAAACATTCTTGTTCCAATACTGAGGCTCATCACTTTTTGGCATCGTTGTCAGGGAGGTGTCAAAGTATGCATTGTTTTCTTCCCTAGTTGATTCATTTATTTTTACTTTTTTCAAGAACAAAAAATATTTGCAGTACTCATATTTCATTTCTAAAACAAAAAGGTGCATTGCGTTAATTCTTTCATTCAATCCTAAAAACAAAGCAAATTCTCCAACACCAACCCACCCTTCCATTTGATCACGTGGTGCAATAAGAGCCACATCACCATCCACTTTTGTAGGTAGAATATGAAGAGATGGAAAATAAGGTAGAATAAATGGATGGAGATGATGACAATGAAGAAGATCCTCTTGGATTTCCCATTCAAGATATTGATATTAGTGTGCATATGAAGAACGTCCCCCCATATTTTCTTCCAAACTTGCATTGTTTAAGGTTAGAGGATCTGGAAGCCTTTCTCTGAGAATTTGAAATTGTTTGTAAATCTTATGGTTACTTATTAAACACTCAAAATTTGAGATTGTTTCTAGCAACATAGAAGGATAGAGCTCTTAAATGGTTCATGAGTTTATGGAATAATTCAATAATATAATCGAATGATATGCAAAAGATATTTCTAGAAAAGTATAAAGATCATGATCTTAGAGAAGAAATATTTATACTGAATCAAAAAGAGTATGAGATCCTGGAGGATCTAATAAATAGGTTCATGTATAATGTTAAGAGGGTGAAGCTACATCATTTAAGATCTGACAGACTAAAAACCCTCTTAGTTAGAACAATTAGGGATGAATGGATTGATCTCCTTGATCTCATGAGTAAAGGTGATGTATACCAATTATCATTTGAAGAAATTTGTGAAACATGCAAACACATATCAAGAGGAAGCACAAGAGTAAGTCAATCAATGTCGAGATCGGTAAGTCAAGCTAAACTTGGAAACTTGCTTGATAACTTTCAAACAGAAATTCGTAAAAATCTATGTGAACAAGTATAAATGCTAAGAATAAAAAATGAGCAAAAAGAAGATGTTGATATTTTTGTTTTCCATCAGAATCACATGATGTTAAATATAGCCCCTCATTACCAAGGTTGAAGAAAGCTTACCAAGAGGACAATGGAGCAAGTCAATTGCCAATGCAAATATGTTATGTATCTCCAAGATGACCATGGAAACCTAGTCAACCTAGTACGATGCAAGAGCCTAATTCACAATTTCAAGGTTATGCATATCCACCTCAAAGTAATTGGAACACACCCTTTCCTTGGTAACATTGGCCATCTCAACTACAAAACCAATCTTGGCAACACGGTTGGCAAGGATCATATGGGATCCATCCACAATATCCTCAATATTTTCGTCAATATCCTCCATACCCAACACCATGTTATCCCTACCATCCACCTCCACGACAACCACAACCACAACCCCAACCACATTCATCTCAAATATCCACTCCCACTCAACTACCTATACCACCATTTCCAAACCGACACAATGAAGTAGCTCATCTCACATACAATGCTAAGGTACAACACTTCCAAACATCTCCTCTTGATCTAAATGGTATTCATCTTAGCTAAGGAAGAGTATTGCAAAAAAGAAATTCTCTTAATATCATTGACGGACTGCATCCAGAAGAAGAAGATGCAAATAATAATACCAAAGGATCATGGGCTTCATTTGATGAAAATCATACATCAAAATCAAAGATTAAGAAAGCTACCTCATGTTTACCATCAAATCCTCCACGTGTTCAAGAGAACAATTAGCAAAAAGAGGAATATTTGAAGGTCATGGAAGAAGAAGAAATACAAGATGATCCAACTTAGTAAGTGGACTAGGGGAATCACAACTATATTGAAATATGGTTCCGGACAATCATCAATTTGTAGCAACACTCTCTTGTTCAACCTTACTTGATATCATCAATGTCAAATTATTTGATCTCTCAGATTCAAGTACATGTCAAAGCATACATTTCAGGCCTACACATCAATTTGTCTATCATCTTGATGTGCACATGGCCCCATTGGATGTATTATTATACTTGAAAGTGATTTTGTTTTTCAGGTAGAGTAGGGTAGAAGAAAATAAAAATAGAAAAGAGAAAAGAGAAAAAATAAAAATGTCAGGTGAAAACCTCCTTTGAGGCACATGAGATTGGTTCATTGATTTAAAACCTCGATGAGGCGGTCAATGGGTTGGAAGAAAGGGAAAAAAAGAGAAAAAGAAAAGATCCTACGTGAAAACCTCATTTGAGGTGCCTAGGCAGACCAACTAGTTGAAAACATCATTGAGGTGGCTAGTAGGCCTAGAAGAAAAAAAAGGAAAAAAACAAAAAATATTTGCTCCATGTATCTCTCTGATGAATGTAGATTCTTTCGAAAATACACAAACAACAAAAACAAGTTGGCACGAAAAGAAAAATAAAAAAAAATTGGTCAAAATTCTAACCAAAGAAAGTAAAACTTTGACTATATCCTCCTTTTCTCATATGTTGTAGAAGGGCCAAGGCCATGCCAATCCATAAACGTCATCTATTTTCACCATCCACCCATCATTCCCAAGATTTTCCCATTCATTTTCCTTGTTGTCCTAAAATACTACAGAAATTCTCTGTTTTACTACAGGAAACATAAATACATAGAGCAAAAAATTATTTTTGTCATATCTTGAAAAACATGCTTCTATTTGCCAAGTTGTTTCATATGGAGATGCATATGGATGGTGGTAACATGCTCAAGCGATTTTAGCAAATTTCAATCCAAATTTTTTGAGAAATCAGCCTCCATCACCTACAACCATTTTTTAACTTTCTTGATATTCATGCATCCATTCAAAAATCTGTTTAATGGGGATATGCATATGGATGATGGTAACATGCACAAGAAATTTGAGTGAATTCTAGTGCACAGTTTCCAAGAAATCGGCCTCCATCAACTTCATCCATTTTTAATTTTTCTCGAGATTTGTGCATCCATTACTAAAATTGTTTTTATGGAGAGGTGAATAAGAATGATGGAAATATGCTCAAAAAATTTCAAGTCAATCCATTCTACCATTTGGGAGATATGGACAAAACAAGGCAAATATGTTGTTTCTTGTGGTACTACATGAGTCTTAGTTCACTATAGGAAACAAGCTGAGAGCTATCGAAAGGTACAGAAGGTGAAGTAAAGTACGGGAAAGGTGCCTAATGGTGGAATAAGGTATAGGGAAGGTGAACATCACCCATGGCCAAACCCAAAACTCCAAGAAGGCCAGATTTGTCTGAGATAACTTGTTCATGGTAAATGGAAGACAAAGGTTTAGAATCACCAAGCTATGAAGACCTGTGCAGAAGAAAACAAAGGAAATTATCACCTCCAGAGGACCATGGATTGATCATCAACTCAGCAACAGAATGCATGCCTCTCCAAGAACCAACAGGTAGGTACATGTCTGCAATATTCTTGACATATTCTCTTGAGCATATTATAGTTAGCAATTTGTTATCAATGGATGAGATATGAGGTTTTATAAGCTTAGGATGGGTTAGCAATCTCGACCACCTTCAACTAGTTAATTGTAGCTCACTCCTTCACTCATGAAATGTTGAAAACCTAAAATAGGAAGGGTGATGATTTCGAGGAATGTAGACAACAGTTAAAAGAAGAAATTTCTGAAAACGCCAAGTCACCACAACACTCCAAGACCTCCATCCACTTCATATCCACTATTTATCCATCATTCATCCGACCCATTTCCTAAGCAAGAAAATAATATTTTTCAAGAAAAAACCCTACACTTTGTCTCACCCTCAAAATTTCTTGGAAAAAACACATACATCACATCCTCTCCATTTTCAAAAACCTACACTACTCCCTCTGAGCCCTATCATCACCCTCCAAACCCTCTACATCATTTCTCATCACTCCCATATAGTTAGAAGACCCTGAAAGAGGAGGAATGACTACTATAGGAAGGCATAATGTTGATAAAAGAAGGAAGAAAGGAACAAATTGTGTTAAAACCCAAAATGGCAGTGCCTAAGAGAGACCTAATCAAAACAAAGAACTCCAAGGCCATTAGCAGTGATCAAGGGCACAAAAGAGAAGAAGAAGGCATTTGCCATCAAAATAGAACTCAAACTGTGGTGATGAAAAGAGGCTTTTCAAGAGACCTCTAATCTCTTTCTAGCTTTTGTCCAAGGCCTGAAAGATGTTATAGAAATGGGAGAAAGGCATGGAAGACAAGTTGAGGGCCTACCCTAGGATCAGAATGTCATTTATCCTCCAAACATGTTTAAAGAGGGTTTCTTGTAGTACTACAGGAACTCCTACAGGGTTTCCTGTAGTACAACAAAAATTGTTATAGGGTTTCCTTTAGTTTACTACTTGAAACACATATTTACTACAGAATGTCCTAGTTCTCATCTAGAGGTGTTTTAAAGGATTCAGAGGTGTCCAAATGGTGGAAAAAGGTATAAGGAGGTTGGAAAAGGATGTGTAAAACTTGTCCAAACTGAAAAATATTCAAGAACCCATCTTGAATAAGGGGAAGAAAGCAAGCTAATGGTATCAAGAAACGCCGTAATTTTTTTATGCACAAATAGTTTTGGAAGAATGGTGGAAAATGGAATGAAGGTTTCAAGGGAGAGGATATGAATGAAATGGATCTACAAGCCAATAAAGTTCACTTGCAAAGAGGAAAGAAATTTTTTTTGCTTGAAAGATTGTTAAACAATCATGAAAAGAACAACCACATTTTTGTGCTTATCCTTGCAGAGCTTATATCAAAGATTATTCAGAGAAAGGACCAAGGAATGCAAAAGAGACAAGCCACCAGGGCCACGAATAAGGCACAATGAGATCACTAAGTTTCTGAGAGGATGAACAACACTTTCAACAGAGGGGTATGATGGGCCTCTAAATTAGGCATAAATTAAGGAGCATGTTCCTAAATTAAACATAAATTAAGGCCCATATTACAATCCTTCAACATATTAAACCTCTATTTTCTCATTAGATAATGTATTTTTAACTTTAATATGTTCATTGGGAAGTTTTATTGATAATTTCATATTTGTGCTTAATATTTTTTATTTTTGTGGAATATTGTGAGAATATTGGGCATATTATGAAGATTTGGAGGAGGAGATAATTTAGGGACTTTCTCTCTACTATAGGAGGATCAATGCTAAATAATAAATCAACAAGATATTATGGAATTATGGCACAGATTGTGGAACTCCAATGATTGAGAAAATCTAGGAATGTGTTCCTTGTCATTTAATGCAGATTCCCATTATTGGGAACCAGATACACTAATCAAGGGATTTTGGTCAAGAAAGCTTCCTCCTTTCATGGGGAATGATTCCTAATCATTTTTTTATAAGTACCAATTCGAATTTTCCTCTAGTGGTTGATTTTTCTTAGTCTTCTTGTGGAGAGAACTTGTATTTTTGTAGCTCCACTTTCATTTCTTGCAGGGATGTAATTTTATTGATGGAAATAATGAATATTGGTGCCATGTTCAACTTCTAAATGTTGGTGTCCTCCATATGACTCTAGGTTTCCTTGGGCTTGGCCATCCAAAGATCCTCACAGCCATTTTGTATCATTTACTTTTCTTCGTTTCACTTCTTATTCACATGCATCTCTTGTTCTTGTTTTTTTCGATTTTTGCATTTAGTATTAATGATTTCTTGTTGTAGGATTGGGTTAAATGGTCGAAGTAAATTATTTTTCAGGATCAAAAGAATCATTTCATCATTGGAACAACTTTTGAAGGTCATAGAAATCATTGAGTTACTTGGATTAGTTTGTTTATTCCAAAATCTAGATTTCTGGATATCCTTTGTGGCGAATAACAGTAAATTTCTGCTATTATTTATAGCATGCTAATGAGATTCAATCAAGTTGATTCCACTTGAATTATTTTACAAAATAAATCTATTTACTAACAAAATATACCCCATTTCATTTGCGCTTGATTACGGTAGACATTGGATATATTTACTAGCTCACTACTTCTCGAATTTCTAGATTTTAAACTAGTAACATTCTGCCATTTTTTAGCATGGGTTAAGATTGGTATTTTTTAGTTATTCCACTTGGAATGGACACCTAAGATATCCTATTCAATAAAAAGAATTGTCTCATCCAATTTGGATTTGATTTGGTTGGTAAATCATTGAATTATAACTCCCTATAGAAAATCTGGTGTTTCCTCTAGTAAAGTACACGAAATCATGTAGTAGCCTTCCAACATGCATATACTTGCCCATATTCACTCAAGAAGATTGGTTATTTTCACTTAGGCTTGAATAAAGACCCCTGGGCTCTAAATAAATGATTAGCAAAGATTAAATACCACTTAGGATTCACCTCTTTACCCATGAAAAACATTTCAACGATTTGGATTAATGGACAATTTATGAACTGGATAATACAATGATGATTTTATTGATTGCCACATCCAATTAACTCTATTAATGGATATAAACTCTTTGAAATATAATGGTTATAATTTATTTCATGGTCCTTACTTTATGCAATTAGAATAGGTTTCTTTCCTTGTAATTTTTTTATTGCAATAGCTTGAGGTTTCCATTTCGAGCATTTCATTTTCTGCAATTAGTAAAATTTCCATTTATGAAATTAGTTTAGGATTTGATTTCCTTACATTCACTCTAGTATATCATGACATCAAAGGAAGCACACATTGTATGTTGCACATATAGTGCCGATACCTCTTAAGTTTGTATGAACCTCAGGTTGATAATTAAAGTTGGTAGCCTTGAGAGTTGCAACATTCTTATTGCAATACTAAGTCTCATCACGTTACAACCTTCTTAATGAAATGATTAGGTGCAAGTAACTTCACTTATGCCACATCAAGCAAAGGTTACCCTCCAAAAAGTCTAAGTGAGTCTAGTAAATGTTTTTTCGAGGTACAACAAGACCTTCCCTTGTCGTCACCTCGGATGATAGCCCTAGGATTATGGTAACTAAGGTTACCAACTACAACAATTATACCTGGGGAATAGTTGAAGATCGAATGTACATGCAAGGGCAGGGTAACAAATCTTGATCCCCTTGAAAGCTCCTCAACATGGTTAATTGGATGTTTGCTTTCTAGTGACCCCAAGTACTTTTTTTCACCATTGTAATACATGTAAATCACTGTGCTTGACTCATGCTTGACTACTTTGTAATGGGAGCTTCCCAAAGCAAAACTAAAATAATTGGACTCATCTCTCTATCTGAAGATTCTAGTGTTTTTTTGCATCTTGGAAAGTTTACTCACTTCTATATTCCAAATCCCTACAACCTAATCTAGTGTAGGTGGAGAAGACCCCTAAAAATTATAAAAATTATAGATGAATTTTATTAATGTTGTGTTATTACGATGTTATTTACTCAAAAAATAAATGGACATGAAACTGATCATGTTATGACTTGACTCAAAACTCTAATGCATCAAATACGAAATTTGTAATATTTTCATTTCGATGAATTCTAGATATAGTAAGTAAAGAGGTTATTCTTTAAAATATTAACTCTAGAATGTACCACTTCTAATTTTTCAATGCAATTCAAAGCTCTAAATTGCAAACCACATAATGTAATCTATGCATAATTTGCTTGAAAACTATGCAAATGTAATCTATGTACAGTTTTCGTTCTTGAAATGAGAATTCTAACCATGAAAATGTAATCTACGTAAGATGATTCCAAAGCAATGAAAGAAAAACAAAACTATTTCTCTTCACTAATACAACTATAGTACCGATCAAGTGTAAGTAAAGGAAATCAGGCAAAAATTCCAAAGATAAAAAATAATGACACTCAAGGACTAATCGTAGGTACAAACACAAGAAATATCCCTAGACTTCATAGAACCCTAGTTACAAACAAACAATCAAGTGAATTCCTTCTCTAAATCTACCTTTTATTGAATCATAAGCTAACAAGGTGAGAAAAAGTATTCATACCTTATTACAACATGCTTGATGAAGATCCTGCTTTTTATTTCAATGCAGGTTGTCCATGCTTGAAACTAGACCTACACGCATGGAAACAACAAAGGATCAAAGGCATATGCATCATAAATGATTCAATAGTTAAAACTAGTGAACAAGGAGACTAGTAACAAACATCATTCCAATGGAAAAATAGAAATAACATAAACCATTCATGACATCCATCAATTAATCCATTAAATAATTCAGTGAGAAGAAACACTTGTTTGTACTAATTTCAGAAACATGAAAGAGCTACAAAACTTGTACCTTGATGTTATGAAGATTCTTCAATTGATCTCAATCCTCTCCAACAATGATAAGCTCTCCAACCTAATTTCTCCAACATAAACTTGTTCTCAATAGCCTCCTTCAACTGCCCCACATATGGCTTGATTAATAGGCCAAAAGGAATCAGTTTGAGATCCTTAGTCCAAGGATGAGATCCACTAAAATAGGGATGAGGGCTTATTGAAGAATGGGGATTAGCTCCATCAAAAATGAGGTTAGGCTCAAATAAACATGAATTTGAGGATTTTTGTTGGGAATGATTCATCCAACAATGCTTCTATATCTCACTTTTTATTTTTACTTTTTATTGAGTCATGTGTGCACTTGTCAGTGGTAGACAGAGCACACATCTGCATAGGGATCAATGTCAGTAATTGCACATGCATAGAAACTTGCTAGCAAACTGCGTAAGAGACTAAAAGAGTTTTATGGACTATGTTTCCCATAATTTTCGCTTTATTCAAGGTATATAAGTTATTGAATTGCAAGGGAGTGATTCATGACACTTGGATGGATGGCGAGAGATCCAATCTGATGATCATTTGTCATTGTGACAAAATGAAGTGTAACAACAGGTTGAACTCAAGGTTGAGTAAAGCATATAGTATTCATCTAGATTCTTTGACTAATACAATATACAAATAGAAGGGGTTGTTATTTGTGGCTTTCCCAAGAAATTATTGTGTTATGTGTGATTGAATTCTTTCTCTTATATGACTCATGATTTTGCAGTTGTTTAATTATTTCCATTGATGAGTAGAGTAGATCCAAGTCTATTATTCTAGTATATTACAATTTGAAGTTTGAATCTATAAGGAATTTTCTACATAAACCACCACCTACATAAGACTTTGATTTGTGGTCATCTATAAACCATTATCAAGGAGAACTTCCACTAGAAGAAGACTTCGATTTCTATCCATATTCAGAACTATTCTAGGATCAAAATTAAGCTTTAGATTTAGAGTTGGTGGTAAACCACTGCCAGTTGAGACATTGAGTTCTCACACCTTATTGGGCTGGTGTTCTTCCTTAAAAACCACCATCGTAAAGAGCACATTCAACAATTCTATCTCTCTTCTTGGACTCATATACACCCCTTTGGATTGGGGGGGGGGGGGGGATGTTAGACACCTAATCTGTAAATGCTGGCATGCAAGAAATCAAACAATCACATAAGTCTAAGAGACATCATAGAATACGAAACCAAGGGTCAGGACAATGTATTTATATGTACATTCTTGTGAATAATATGCATCTCACTAGTTATCTTAAATAGTTCATATTAGTTTAGTGTTAGTTTAAAAGATCCATGCATTTTATTGTAGATTAAATTTTTCATGCACAAACAACATAATAGAGTTTGAAGCTTTGTTGCTCATTTTGAATAAGGATCTTAATATTGCCTATTGAAATGTAATTATTTCAGTATATTCAATACTGATTATAAATTTAATTAAAAGGATTATTTTCCTTCCAATAAGATTATGAGACAATATCAAATATTATTACAAATTTTAATAGTTTCAATATTACTCATATAAACTTAAGCATGAACACCATTGTAGGCATCCTAGCTACATATGTTACAAGGCCTAATATATTTTATATTATCCATAAACTAGATTTTCTTGTAGTATCCTTATATAAGCCTCACCTTCATGATAATGAAGAGTCATGGGAAATATTTGAAGATGATGCTCCTCTTCATGATTTTCTTGTTAATGAGCTTCAAAAACCTGATGTGAATATCATGTGAATATTATTGTTATTGATTTAGTTTACCCATTTTATCAAGGAGATTCTTAATCTATAATTAGGTTTTGTTATAACACCACAGGCCAATACCATGGCTTATCAATACCACATGCTCGAAAAAACATAACTCATTTTATATTATGTTTCTTCATGATTTTTTTTTTTATTTAATCAATTTAATTAAAATGGTAAAAAAAGCATAACTATTTTGGAGATAAATCTAAACCTTTAAATGGTGTATGCTACTATGAATATTATAGAATAATTCATGTAGATTAAATCTCTACCACACACTTAATAATTATTAATAATTAAATTAAAATTGTGGAAACCCTATTCCAAAATGTAAAAGAAATTAAAAAAAATTATATATATATATATATATATAGAGAGAGAGAGAGAGAGAGAGATAGAGAGAGAGAGAGAGAGAGGGAGAGAGGGAGAGAGGGAGAGAGAGAGAGAGAGAGAGAGAGAGATTATTTTTTAAATTACATTGTGTGTCTATTTCAAACTAGGGCTTCTATATTTTTAATATGATTATCAATAACTATTAGGTGGATGGTAGGGATTTCACAGACATGGAATGTTCTAGAATATTCCTAGTAATAGTCACAAATCAAAAGTTGACATTTAATTCAAAAGTAGTTATGCCCTTTCTACCCTTTTAATTAAATTTGTTAATTATGTATATGACAAATTAAATGAAGTTCCATTGATTTCAAAAAATAACATTTATCAATACAATCTACATGATTATTTTAAAATATAATTTTTATTTTTTAGTTGGTATATATATATATATATATATATATATATATATATATATATATATATATATATATATATATATATATAGATATGGACTTACTTTTGTTCCTTATATTCATAGATTTTCCAATTTAGAAAATATTCATTTTGCCAAATCTAAACTTCAAGATTTATTGTAATTATGTGAAAAAGTGGAGATAGAAAAACATGTATTTACTTATAAGACTATTATGATTTCTCACCTTTAGAGAAATTATCTGGAGTTATTTTAAAAATGAAGATCATTGTGTGGCTAGAAATCCATGGAGAAAGAGGTAAAGAAGAGGTGAAAGATAAGATCCACCATTACATTTTTGGACTAAGTTGTTATGATTAGGATCATTGTGGAGGAGTGTCATAAAAACGAAACTAATATCTTATGTTTTTTTCTGAAACTTTGAAAATATGTTGGCATAGTGTTTAGGAATAACCTTTGGAATATGTTAGAATAGATCAACCAATTAGAATATGTTAAAACATCTAATGGTTCAGTATAAACTAGCCATAAATTCACAAGGTTAAAGGATCGAAACATGATGTACTCGATGGGAAGAATGGGAGCATGGAACTAGATGCAAATAAGTCAAAAATATGTTCATTAGAATTGAATCCAAACGGACCATCAATGCTCAAGGTTGAAGGATTGAAACTTGCTCTAGATGCTAGGAAGAATGGAAGTGTGGCACCAAATGTGAATTCTCATTAGAATTGTATCCAAATACTTCATTAAGTCACAAGGTCAAAGGATCGAACCACATTGTAGTTGTTCGAATAAATGGGTCTTACTTGATCTACAGGTCGTCCTGAGGTACCCATCAATAGAAAAATATCTGATATTTCTATAGAACTGATCTAAAGCCCCATGAATTTACATGCGGTATTTAATTTGGAAATAGATATATTTCATTGTGAGTGTTGTGTAATGGTTGAAGAATGCACACTGAGTTACATTTGTAGGGTGAGAGATAAATTTTATGGGCACTAGGTTTGTGGTCTCTATGTAGAGTAGTCAAGGATGAATAATTTTGTATTAGAAGGGGAGTAGACAAGGAGGATATTTTTCACACACATATGGTTGTCTATTTTAAATTCAACCATGTTGCTCTGTTGAATCCCATGTTGTACCTTGTTCATGCAACGTGTGAAATTTTAAAGAAAATTTCTCAGGAAAATGGTTTCAGGTCCAAACCCAATAGTCCTAGGGACAAAGTAGTTGCAAAAAATAGCATGTCTCAGAGTGCCAACTACATTCCTACTATTGTAACGGAGTAAATTAAGATCCACTTTTATATAGAGAGACACAAATTTTGGTGCACCATGCACTTATTCAATGATTGGCTCACTGACTTTTAATCTTTCTCATTGGATTAGAATAAATTGATATTTAATAGAAATGATGAAATAGTGCATGGTACTTAATATTTGGCATTTCAAATGCCTCTAAGCTATCTGTGTAATACATCCATTTTACAATAAATTTCGAACAGTTTTTTTAATGTTGATGCAAGTATTTAGCTTATGGAAAAAATTCCATACTTTTTAATCCATGCCTCTTTACATTTGCATTGACTAAGTACCTTCCTTATTTGGAACAATTACAATGGGCGACCCACATGGTGATTTACTTGGTTCAATGACAACCTACTCCACTAGCTACCACAACTACTTTATCTCATTTTCTTCTAGAAATAAATACTTATATAGCAAAATGTTCAATAATGGGGTGTACGACAATATTTGGATCCCATGCTCCACATCACTCATCAATGGTATCCCTTTAGGCTCCTGTAACACTCCATTGTATGGTTATAGAAAATCTTCAAGTTGGTGCCTTTATTCCTTATTGCACCCCTCCAATGATGCCTTTTCTCTCACTAACTCTTCTATAGATTTAGTTTCACTTAAAAGTAATAAAAAATACTCCTTTTTTGAACTAATAATTTTGTTGCCTCGGTTGGAACTCACAAAGTAATTTTTAGAATTCTCTTGTGTGTGTTAATAATAAAGTATTTTCCATCCTTGATGAGGTGATATTGGTTTTCTCATTTCATGAAGTTTTCATCCCTCACGTATATATATGTACCCTCAAAAACCCCTCCACATACATCAAGTGGAACTATATCCAATTATACTTCATCAATAAAATCAACATTCAGAGGAAATTTTATTTTACATTGTTTTATTACCTTAATTTCTTCATCCTTATTTATCTGTCCCAATGGATATCGGCTAGGATGATCTCAAACCTCCAACCTTAGATTGTTGACCATCTATGCTACAATGAGATTTAGTTGTGATTCTAAGTCAAATAAAGAATCATTTTTTGTCTTCTTGACCTACATATTTACATGGAAGAGTTTGGTCATCTCCATCTCTTCCTATTTCTAAATACTACTTAGATTCACACCCTTCTACAATGATGAAAAAAAAATCTTCTCAGCCACATTTAAGTTTCTTTCCACTTGATTGCTCAAATATATGGCTATGAGATTTTTCTTCTTCTTGACTTTTGTTTGATTCTTTGGTTTGCATTCTAGATGTAATTCCTGACACTTCATTTATATGTGGCTATCAATGTTATAGTGATTATAGTAGTTTCTAATATATTTTCACTAGTGTGTTGTCATTGTTGTCTTCTTGTCCTTCACCCCTTTCCATTTATTTCTCACATGTTTGGAAACTTATTGTGGTTCCTTCTACTTTCAACTACTCAATTTTTTTGGCTTTTGTTTTTCAAGAATATTTTCTATATGTAAGCCTCATCCATTGTCCTAGGTTTGAACACCATCACTTGTTTCCATACATGGCTATGTAGACCGCTAAAATACTTGACGAGTATATATAGGTTCTTAGGAGAGATACCTACCATTGTTTCCATCTTCCTTAATTATGATACACATAGGGAAATTTTAGGAGCTAATATTCATAGGTGGGCTAATTTTCCATGTTTTTTTACAGAAAAGGATTTCCAATTTCCATTTTCTTATAAACAATTCACCAAAATTTTAGAGTATGAAATTATTTTACCTTAAAAATTACTGAAATTTTATAGAGACTATATAAAGTCATTAGAAATTTGAATGTTTATGCAAAAATATCATCAAATATTTTATAGTTTTCATATTAGGGACTAGTAGAATTCACCAAGTTTTCCAAACTTTTAAATACCTTTACATCCTTAAAAATTTCCCCCGTGATGGCCTCTTCTACACTCTATTTCTGTCTCTACCTAATGAAATGCCATAGGATCCACTGCTCATGTCGTTAACTTGTAACGTAGAATTGGGAATTTATGGTATTTTTGAAATCCTCCTAGCACTTATTTATTATAGGATCTCCTTCTAGCTTTAGGGTTTCCATGTGGCTATCCTTCTAGGTCAATGCATGGCCCTCTAATTTGAAACGAGAAAATGAATTTTTTTGTTCCTCCTTTATATGGTGGACATTAAAACAAGCTTATAACTGCTACAACTAGTTATTTAATTTCAAATCATTGATTTCAACTTGATTCAACTTAATATTCACCTTCATTGCCATATTTAAGAGAGGCTATTAATGGTTTACAATGCTCAATATTGGCTACTCCTTTTCAAGTTTCATAGACTCTTTTTCTTTCTATTCCTAATCCCCTAATTTCTTGTCCAAATTAACCTCTACATTGGAACCTCTATCTTCTCTAAATAGATTGAGCTTATTTCTTACAACCACGATAACAAGCCTCACAATAAAATTTATCTCTATGAATTTCACTTCCATCTATGCAAACTTCTCCTCTACCATATCATAAACTAATTTTTCAGTGATGGCTAGTGTTTTATGAATTTAATCTTAAGTTTATCTAATCCCATGCAAAATCCAACAAATTCCCAAGGAAACTTGTTCTGATATAGATATCATCTATAAACTATCATGGATATTCCATTATAAAATTTGTTACAACAAATATGATAAAAATATTCTGAAATTTCAAATTTATAATATGAGGGTTAATTTTTGTTAGAATCTTGGATTTATGAATTACCTCTTTCTAGCTATGCATGCAATAGATAGATGCAAAAATTAGAGAATAGTGAAATAGAAACACTCAGATATAACAACAAATGCCAGTATATGCTATGGGAAATCCTTTTGCAAGAAAATCCAAGTAGAAGGTGAGGTTTCTTTGTTGTCTTTATTTAGGAATGGGAATGATGTAATACAAAAGGGAAGGCACTCTCTCTGGCACTTCCTAAGACTTGTAGCCCATGGGCTACTATAGATCAAAAACCCCCTATATTATGCTCTCTCTATATCCACTCTTAGCTACTTCACTCTACTATGGAATAAAATGAAATTAAATTAACTAATTTGTTTTCCTTCTAGTGGCTTGGTTATATTATAGATTGATATGCGATTAGGGGTTATATTTAACCCATTCAACTCTCAACATGAGCTAGAAGTCAACCTTTCTTGAGTCTTCTTCATAGTCCCTACATGGCTAGCCCCTTTTTCATGAGTAACAGGTGTTGATGTGGCATCTTATTGATTAATGGTGATCAATCACAATAGGTCAACCTCTGGGAGGCATAAATTCCTCATGAAATATTTGATTAAGGAAATTTTTGTGTCATTTGAAAAGTATCCATGTGTATATTAAGGAATCGAGTTCGTAGTAAGTTTGCGACCATGAAGAGTGTTCATTTAACTCCTCAACATGTCTCCTAAATTTTTTGACCCCAAATTTTCCAAACTGAGACCATAGGTAAAATGACCATGTAAGGTGATTCATTCAAATTTTCTCACACTAAAAGCATCAATATGTGTGACAAAAAGTATAATGATGCAATCTAGATCATTGAAATTTTTTGCACTTTTTTTTCTTACAATCTTAAACTATTTTAACTTTGTGTCTGTTTAAAATTTATTTCTAAGTAAATATATGCAAACTTTCCTATTAAAACCATCAAGAAATGTTAAAAGGTAAAGGCTTCCATTATTGGAGTAAGTTAAGGTGCGTCCACATATATATGTTTGGACAAGTTCTAGATTCTCCTTAGAGCCATAGGAAGCTCTCAAAAGCTATCTCTATGATCTTTTTCAAGAATGAAACATTCTTAAGGGGTTGGTTTGTTCATTCAATATCGGAAGTCCTTTAACCATTTCCCATTTTTGCAAGTGATCAAGGATGCTAAAGATAGGTGACAATTCCTAATATGCCACAATCAAGTCTCATCTTTTCTTAAAAAAAATTGTGCATATGTCAATGATACATTTACACATTTCATATTCAATGGGAACATTATATTCCTCATCATTTGAATGTTTCCAATAAAGTTTCTACTAGGTGACATATATAAGATCGTGCATGTGGAGTCCTTGAATACGACATCATAATCTTTTTGACTCAATTGTTGAACTTTTATTAGATTATGTCTAATATTGAGTATATAAATGACATCAAGAATGTCTTTCTTGCCATTTTTCTTTGTTAATATTGACACAAGACCTTTTCCTAAGGCCTTGGCATGATATTCATCTCCTAAAATAATTTAAGATTAAATAGAGATATCAATACTATAAAGAACATTTTTCTTTCCCACCATATGATTGCTATAGCCATTGTCCAATAACCAAGATCCTTGTTGATATTTTTTTATTGATTTGACATGAGATGAATATTTCTCATATGTCCTCTTTTCAACGTTGAAGACATTATCTCTACTATTATTTACATCTGACTATTTCTTTCTACAATCACTCCATAATGTGCATAATTTGTAGTGGTAAAATTGAACTTTGGATTTGTATGTCTATCTTCTACCACCCCCCCTCAAATTTCAAGATTGTTTGGCTTGATTTCATTGTTCTTATGCTGTCCTTTCTTTCACTTGTTGATTATCTATGCCCCTTTAAACTCTACCTTTATTTCCTCTACATTTTCCTCTACTAATGGATGTCTGATTCTTGAAGACTTGCTCTAAATATTCTTCTTCCATGTTGATTCTTGATTCATGGAATACAAAACATTCCATCAATTATTATACCATTATTTTAGACAACTCTTTGGACTCCTCTATGGTTGTGACAACGATTTAAAATTTGTATGGTGGGCTTCTAAGAAACCTTTGAATAATTGTCTCATATTTAATCTACTTTCAATGAATCTTGAGTTGATTCAAAATTCCCAACACTCTGGTCATATATTGATCAATGTTCTTTGCCTCCTTCACCTTGAAGGGTTTGAACCTTCATTGCATTCACTTTCTGATTGCCCTGATATGAAAACTCTAGGATATTGTAGGCTTGATTTACAATAGATGTTCCTCTTATCATGGAAAAGTCAAGTCACCCACTAGATTTTGTGTTATGAAACCAGCTCAAGAAAATATAGAAAAGATAGATCAACACCTTAGAATTCAACCTCTTCGAGGGGGAAACCTCCTTTACATTACATAAATGAACAATCCTTGGATGATTCAAATGAAAAAACCTCATTTCTATATATAAGAGTCTAAGGAGTCACAATATAACCTAGCCAACCTAACAATAATAATATAAAGCCACAAAATAACAACATAGGGATTCTATGGGGCATAGTAATAACAATATGGGGGCAATAGGGGCACAAAAATATTAATAAGGGGTATAACTACAATAGTAATGGGGTAATCACTAGTATTATAGGGACCCAACATGCCCCTCTCCTTCAAAAAAGTGTTGTCCTCAATGCTTAAGTAGTTCTGGATACTTCTGTATAAAATTGTCATCGTCCCATGTGGAATCTTCAGCGGATAAGTTCTCCACTTGATACGATACTCCAAAATTGATCGATTTCGTGCCTGTCGAGTTCTTGTTTTTATGACTGCTTCCGGCTCCAATATAATTTTTCCTTCCTCGTCAAGTTCTAGCAATATTGTTTGAACTGGGAGCTTGTCACCTATAGCCTTCTTTAAACATGAAACATGGAAAACTGGGTGCAATCGAGAAGCTATAGGAAACTCCAATTTGTATGCCATAGTACCAATATTTTGCAACACCTTGTACGGACCATAATACTTTGGTGATAATTTATTATCCTTCTTAGCTTGCTTGAGGGACATTTTCTTATATGGTTGTAGCCGTAGGAATACCCAATCACCTACATCAAAACTTCTTTCATTGCGATGTTGATTTTCCTGTTGTTTCATTCTATTATGTGCCAACACGAGGTTATCCTTTAAGAGTTGGAGGACATGTTGTTGATGTTCGATGTGATGTTCCACTGCCTGAACCTTAGAATTTTCTCTTAAATATGATGTGATGGATGGTGGTTGATACCCATAAAGTGCCATAAATGGGGTCATTTTTGTTGTTGTATGGAAGGAAGTGTTATACCACCATTCAGCCAGAGGCAACCATTTGACCCATTGTGTCTGTTTATCAGATACAAAGCAACGAAGATATCCTTCCAAACATTTGTTTACTATCTCAGTTTTCCCATAAGATTGAGGATGATAAGACGAGCTATGAGCGAACTGAGTGCCAAGATAAGAAAATAATTGTGTCCAAAAATTTCCAGTGAAAATGGGATCTCTGTCACTTACAATAATCTTTGGGTTTCCATGTAGCTTTTGAATTGTTTCCATAAATGCAGTAGAAACTGTACTGGATTTAAATGGATGTGATAATGCACAAAAGTGTGCATACTTGGTAAGTCTGTCAACTACCACCATGATGACACTCTTTCCCTCAGACTTGGGTAAACCTGTGATAAAATCCATCGAAACCTCCTCCCAACGTTGGCTTGGAATGGATAAAGGTTGTAATAGACCCGGTGTCTTAATTGTTTCAAATTTTTTTTGTTGGCAAACCAAAAATTCTGCCACAAACTTTTGAATATCTGATTTAAGGCCATCCCAAAAAAATTCCTACCTAACCCTGTGGTAAGTTTTTAAAAATCCAGAGTGCCCTCCTAAGGGAGAAATGTGCAATTCCATCAGAATATTTTGTTTTAGCTGGGAATTCTTATAGAGGTATAAGCGATCTTTGTACCATAATGAATCATTTTTCCAGCTAAATGTATCAGACATACTAGAATCTTGTTGTAACTTTCGAATAAGTGCCCACACTTCTTCGTCATTCTTTCATTCCTCCCTTGCTTCGTTTATCCAATCTGGTTGGATAATAGAAATGGCGCACAACAATGCTTCCACATCCTCATCCTTTCTTGAGAGTGCATCAGCCACCGCATTTTGCTTCCCTTTTTGTAGATGATTTCAAAGTCATAACCCAACATCTTTGTGACCCACTTTTGTTGCTCTTTAGAGGATAATCTTTGCTCTAAAAAGTATTTAAGGCTATCATGATCCGTTTTTACCTTGAAGTGTCTTCCCATTAGGTAGGTTCGCCATTTCTTAAGTGCATGGAGTATTGCCAACATTTCCTTCTCATAAATAGCTTTGCTCAAAAACTTTCCCTTGATTGGACGACTTTCAAAAGCAATGGGTCTTTCATCTTGCATTAGAACAACACCGATTCCATTTCTTGAAGCATCACATCCCACAGTAAAGGTTTTTGTGAAGTCTGGTGTAGCTAAGACTGGTGCTTGGCACATTGCCTCTTTAAGATGTTCAAAGGCCTTTGTTTCTTCCCGAGTCCATGAAAATGCATCTTTCTTCAATAATGTGTTAGAGGTGCTGCTATTCTCCCATAATTCTTAACAAACTTGCGATAATACCCTGCCAACCCAAGAAATCCTCGCAGATGCTTTATGCATGTGGGGATTTTCCATTCCTTAATGGCTTTAATTTTGCTAGGGTCTACCTTAACTCCTTCATGAGATACAATATCACCCAGATATTCCACCTCCTGGACTCCAAAAAAACATTTGGATCTTTTTGCATATAATTGTTTCTCCTCCAATAGTTGTAGCACCCTGTGAACATGTTCAACATGATCCTTCCAAGACTTGATGTAGATTAGTATATCATAAAAAAATACTAGCACAAATTTTCTAAGGAATGGTTTGAAAATTGAATTCATCAAACTTTGAAATGTTGAAGGTGCATTGGTAAGGCCAAAAGTCATGACCAAAAATTCATAATGACCCTCATGAGTTCTAAATGTTGTTTCTGAAATGTCTTCAGTCTTCATTATGATTTGATGATATCCTGAACGAAGATCCAACTTGGTGAAGAAAATTGATCCATGCAATTCATCCAGTAATTCATTAATGACAGGAATGGGGAACTTATCTTTAGTAGTGAGCTTGTTGAGCTCCCTATAATCCGGACACATGCGCCATGATCCATCCTTCTTGTGCACCAATACTACTGGAGCAGAGAAAGAACTTTGACTCGGTTGAATTATACCAGCCTCTAGCATTTCTGCAACCATACATTCAATTTCACTCTTTTGGACATAGGGATATCTGTATGGCCTGATGTTTGGAGGAACACTTCCTGGAATCAGATGAATAGCATGATCATGATCACGCATAGGTGGGAGACCTTTGGGAGTCTCAAATACCTTGGAATGATTGTCCAGTACTTTTTGGATATCTTGATAAATAGATGATTCTGATGTGGAAACATCTAGCGAACATAATTGTGCAATTACACCTCTTTGTTAATTTTTTAGAAGCTTTGTCATACCATTAGAGCTGATTATCTTTCCTGGTTTCCCTACAATACCCCTTAATTCAACTTCCTTTCCTTCCATAGAAAAATTGATGAAAAGTTCTTGAAAATTAAAAGCTATTGTACCCAAGGATTGTAGCCATTGGACTCCTAGTACAACATCAGCACCTCCCATTGGAATGGAAAGGATTGGGCTAGTCAATACATATTCTCCCATCGATAGCTTGATATTATGGCACTTTCTAGAGCAATTTATTGTTCCTCCATTTGCAATCATCACTTGACACTCTGGTGCTGGATATAGGAAGCAATTCAATTCTTTTGCTACCTTACAATGAATAAAATTGTGGGCACTTCCTGAATCAGTCAACACTATTACCTTTTTCTTATTGATTTGTCATTCTATCTTGATGGTTTGAGGAGTGGTAATTCCAACCAATGCATTACAAGATATGGTTAGATTTATTTGTTCTTCATCTAGGCTTTGTTCCTGGAGTATATCCTCTTCTTTTGACCTTTCTTGCTCCTTTTCTTCTTCCTCTTCACAATCTATGTAGAATAATTTCTTCTCAGCACACTTATGACCTTTAGTGTATTTGCTATCACAACTGTAACAAAGCCCTTTTGCTATTTTTTCTTCCAATTTTTGTGGTGTCAACCTTATAGGTTGTGGAAGACTAGGGGCAACAACACTTCCGTCTTTATAGTTGTGAGTGTTATGCTTCCTGGTTTCCATAATTTTGCTTTCCATTTTTCTTGCTAACCTAAATGCCTTCTCTAATGAATCAGGTTCCTAAAGGCGAACATCATGTTGGATATTATCCTTTAAAGACCCTTTGAACACATCTATTCTATGCTCCTCTGGAATATCTTTTACCCTTATGTTCAATTTTTGGAACTCCTCAATGTGCTCCATTATTGAACCCTTTTGTTTAAGAATTATCAATTGGCTAACAAAAGTGTTGCTTTTTATATCCTCAAAATGTGCTATCAATTCTTCCGTAAAAATTGCTCAAGTGATAAATTGTTTACGAGAACAAAGCCATTGATACCATACAAACTGATTTGGTTCCAAATATAAAGTTGCCATACATACCTTTTGTGTGTTTTGCACATTATTGAGATCGAAGAATTGCTCCATCTGTAATATCCATGTGGCGGGATCCTTGCCATCAAACTTCCTCATATCGATTTTTGGAATATGGTGAGTCTTCGATCCAACATTAGAGTCTATGGAATCATGATTAACATTTCTTTTGTTCTCATCATGAGTTTCCTTTAGTACCCTTTCACCGTTAGTGACCATTTCTTGTAGCAACTTATTCATATTTATCTTGAACTCTTCCATCTTATCATCCATGCCATAAATTTTAGTGTCCATGCCATTCACCTTAGCTTCCATGCAATCCATCTTAGCTTCTACGTCTTTCTTTAAACAATCCATCTTAGCTTCTGCACCTTTCTTTAAACCATCCATCTTAGCTTCTACATCTTTCCTTAAACCATCCATCTTAGATTCTGTTGCTTTTTGTGCAAGTGACACTTATTGCACTTGTTCTTGTAATTTTGATATATCATATAGCATTTCTTCTTCTTCTTCATGATTCATGTTAGAGCTTTCAGGTTCCTTACTAGGTGTTTGCATTTTCTTTCCTCAGGGAATTAGTTACTGATAATAATGTTCTACTAGCCCTTTGAATTCCTTCAAAATAAATTTTCAAACCACTCTTAAGCAAAAATTTAAAAGAATCTACACACCCTTTTTTTTCACTTTGTAGGAGCTCGATATTACCTCTGATGTATCTCTATACTTTCAGATCATCCAGTTCTGAAATTGCAACCTATGGCAGCCCTCTGTGTCCTCTTTCCAATGCCACTAGTCTAATCCAATTTGGATTCTCCAAGGAAGAGTTATGTGAAATCTCCCACAACGACCTGATTATAGACTAATTCAGTAGAGCGAACTTGTACGACATCCCACAAGTCACTGTTTCATCCTTTGGCTCTAAAAAAGATATACAAGAAACTACAGTCTGTCCTCTTTCTGCACCTTCTTACGAAATTTCAATACAATGCTCAGGGAAAAAGTTATGATGATTTTCCTCATGTCACCTGTTTGGAATGTAATTCAGGAGTTTGCAAAAAGAACAACTTCCTCAGATCATATCTCCGCAAATATAGCACAAAAAGCTCTGAAATTTGGACCTGAGATTCAGCGCGATGTCTTCTCAAATGGGTTTTTTTTAGCTTCTGAAATGTCGCAGAAAAAAAGTTATAGCGAAAATGCCACGATGACCTGTTTGGAGCAGCAAAACCCTAGAATCCAAAGCTTTGATACCAAATGTTATGAAACCAGCTCAAGAAAAGATAGAAAAGATAGATCAACGCCTTATAATTGAGCCTCTTCGAGGGGGAAACCTCCTTTATATTACATAAATGAACAATTCTTGGATGATTCAAATGACAAAACCTCCTTTTTATATATAGGAGTCTAAGGAGTCACAATATAACCCAGCCGACCTAGCAATAATAATATAAAGCCACAAAATAACAATAGAGGGATTCTATGGGGCATAGTAATAACAATATGGGGCCAATAGGGGCACAAGAATATTAATAAGGGGTATAACTACAATAGTAATGGGGTAATCACTAGTATTATAGGGACCCAACATTTTGGATTCAAAAGTTGGCCTTGTTCTCTCTTTTTTATTTCATTCTTTCTAGTTGGTTTCATTAGGAATTACTCATAGCTACTAAAGTTGCTTGATTAGGCCTTGAGAACCCATTCTCCCTAGTCCCCAATATTCCTGATCTCGATGAATTTTTTTCATCCTCATAGACCAAAAGTCATAGCTTTTTCCAACAATGACTAGTCCTTGTGCTTTCCCTAGATACTTGTGGGATCCACTGAAAACTTGTAATGCAAAGTTTTTATTTATTTCCTCTAATATTATCTCAAAATAATTAAAAATAACTACTTTAAAAAATCCCCAAATGAATCTTTTTTAGTATTTTAATTTTATTTTTCAACCATTAAAAATAATATTTTCCCTTATTTAAATTAAAATGGTGTTCGTATCAAAATCAAAATGGAAAGCATAACAACTAAGCTGTAAGGGTTCCTTTGTAAATTCTCAATTTGGCCATAACAAAAAATCCAAAATCACACCATTCCCTTTCACAAAAACTTATTTTAAAAATAAAATAAAAAATCGAAACCTCTATTCATTCTAAAATTAAGAATATGTTTACACCCAATGACTATCTTTCTTTATTAACTCAAATTATAGCTCAATGTAGCTGTGGTCCAACAAATCTCCTTATTAAGACCAAACATTTTAAATGTTCGCATGGCTAGGATTGTCTTCACTGTGTTTTAACCAAACAAGAAATAAATTGTCTTTCATAGACAACAACTAAATTGGTGCCTTGAATGAAATCTCTAATTTAAAAAAGAAAGTGATTGTCCTTCATAGACAATAGAGAAATTGGTCCCTTCAATGAAATGTCCAATTTCACGTTATGTGGATCTCTTGATTCCAAATATCACACTTTCAATATCTTTTCTATTTACTTTATTAAGGGGCTTAAACTACACGTTAATGTGATAGGTAGGAAGCGAATATTGAAAAAATCACATGACTTGATTTGTATTTCTTATCATTAAATAAATTACTAGAATTAAATTATTTAAAATAAAGTTAATTGCTTAAGGCTTCTTATTTTAACTTAAGAAGGATGAGGATCTATTGAATTTTTTTTTGTTTTTTAATTGATGGCCTAAATTGATTCTCAAGGGAATATGCTCAGTATATTCTTACTGTTAATGTTTATCAATAGTTGTAGTGTGTTACAGAGTTTGTTAGGTTGCATTGACTTTTGATAAAATTAAAAAATTAGATTGGTGCCATGTGGCTCCCTGCCCACTAATTTCCTAGGGATTTGGGATTATTCCAATTCTAATAAGTTCATATTCCAATTAGATAGGGAAATTAATATACAAAAAAGAAATTATTTAAGAAAATGGTCCATTTTACAATAAGATGTGTAATTTCTTTTTTTTCTCAAATTAAATTAGATTCGTACCACATGGCTCCCCACCTGTAGAGCTGTAACTAGGGTCTCTCACACCGCTAATTATCCTACATTAATAAGTCAATCCGGGAACGTTTTGTTATTGCAAGGAGTAACTCAATCCGAGGCTGTTTGTCCGAGTAATGCTCAGTAGTATAGTGTCCTAATGGTTTAAAAGGAAACAGATGCTAAGCTGTAACAAAACTAACCCAAAAGATAAAATCACGCAAGGCAGTTGATCAGTCAAGGGTATGGAAACAATAACCTATCCCTTTAGAAACTGATAAGGAAATGAAATCAGAGCATGGACCTATAGGTCTGGGGCTAAGCAGCGTCTTGCTGAGACTCACGACAGCCTTAGGCCTGCTCACACACTAAAACAACAAAGGCAGGTAAATCAAGCAGCGAAAAGTAAAATGGAACAGCAATCTGGAAATGGAACAACAGTAAAGAAATGGAACAACAAGAATAAATGAAACAGCAATAATAAATGGAACAACAATGATAAATGGAACAGCAATGATAAATGGAACAACAATAATGGAACAGCAATCCTCAACCATATGTACACGTTCTCTACTACCACAGCAATATGAGAATAATGGGTGATACGACTATGTTCCTGAACGAAGTAATATTGCTTTCAAGTTTTACAAATACTATTTCACATGGATCTGATAACAGTAATATTCATACCAACATTCCGCTACAGAAATGGCTGAAAGACGTAATCCGAATGGATCCACTTATACAATGCAGAGACATGAGATAAAAGAACTCATTCAGATGTCAGTTATAACGAAACACAGCATATCATATAGAAGATGTATCAGATTACTGCAATAATGGAAATAAACAAACCACACAGTATAATAGTACAAAAGCAAGTGTCCTTCGGAGCTGGGCCCTTGGCTACCAATGGAACACCGCCTTAAGTTACTCCAGATGCAGAGACGAAATGAACACCAAGTCTCTTATATTAATCGCATCAACAAAAGTATAACAAAGTCAGGTCTCAGAGAGACTCGATAATTACAGTTGGTTCTGGAATTGAAAATTACAAAAGACAGTCCTCCTCCATTCAATGGTGTGGTGCCTTTATATAATAGAAATGACGGAGGTATCTAGATAGTCAAAAGATAACTTAAAGCAGCGATCCCTCAGGATCAAAGATCCTGAGGGATTCGCTAATCGTTCGATTCTTCTCTTTCCCTTCTTGCGTTCTCCGTCTCAGTATCCCGCTTTCTTTCTATGGGCTATTCGGCTCTAATTTTACTTGATCTTGTCCGCATCCGGTTCCCTGTTGGCGGGACAGTAGTTATTTTCCCTTTGCCTCTTGCTTTCAATCGCCGATCCTTTGTTTCCACGTCTTCCTGCATAGAAAACGTCAATCATTAGCACTTAAGCTTCCTTTATCGATTGTTGCACATTGTATCAAAACCCTTTATCTTCTTTGAACTCATAATGCAGAAAAGGTTACAACTATTATTGAAAAACCACTAGATTGCAAGTCAAAAGCATACCTTCCAGGTGCTCCACACCACCTACCAATTTTCCTAGTGATTTAAGACTATTCCAATTCTAATAAGTTCATATTTTAAATAGATGGGGCAATTAATATATAAGCAGATTTTATTTAGAAAAATGGTACATTTTATAGTGAGATGAGTAATTCTTTTTTTTTTCTCAAGTCAAAGTTGACCCATAACATTTTTATACATGGTTAATCAAGTAAATGTGTAAATTGGTAAGGCATTCTTCATGTTGCAATAGTTTTTTTTGTTATATTTATAAAGCCTTCGACTATATCAACCACATTAATATTTTTAATGTGGCTATAGTAGTTAATAACTATACTAATTTGATATGGGTAAACACTAACAACTAAAAAACTTAAACCTCTTATTGGCCAGAGTGAATCCTTTGTCAAAGATTCATCTTCGTTTGCGTAAACACTAACAACAAAAAAATTAATTTTTATGGGTAAACACGAACAACTAAAAAAGCTTAAACCTCCGTGACTAAATCCTTTTTCATAGATTCGTCTTCACTTGTTAACGAGTTAAAGGGTATAAGACAGATCTGAATGATAATATGTTGAGTTTCGATGTGGTCTCCTTATACACTAATATCCGCATTAATTAGGTTATTGAAGTTATCAATCACATTACGGACCTAGATACTACTTATTTAGTTGAAATCTATCTCACCTCTACTTTCTTCAGCTTTTAAGGGGAATTTTATGAGCAAAACTTTGGCGTTTTCATGGGTTCACACATTTCCCCTGTGGTAGCTAATATTCTCATGAAGGAATTTCAATCCAAGCCCTTGTCATCAAACCTATTCCAACCCAAGCTTTGGAAAAGGTTTGTGGAGGACACTTGCTTCATCTAGTCTCATGGTAAGGAAAAGTTGGAGCTCTTTTTCCAACATCTTAACAATCAATCTAGTTCCCTTAAGTTCAATATGGAATGTGAAGTTGATGATCTAGATGGAAAATGGCATCCACCTATGGAATTTCCCATGGTATTCATACACCCATGGTATTTATCCACCCATGGAATTTACCCATGGTATTTTGAGTGGCATCCACCCATGGTATTCATTCACCCATGGCATTTATACATGGTATTGTAAGTGAAATCTACCCATGGTATTCATCCTCCCATGGTATTTATCCACCCATGAAATTTATCCATGGTATTGTAAGTGGCATCCACCCATGGTATTCCTTCACCAATGGTATTTACCCACACATGGAATTTACCTGAAGTATTTTAACAAAAAGAGGCTATAAGTAACAAGTCTCATTTGTAAAAGGAGAGATTACCCACCACAAGTACCTTTTACAATTATTCTTTGTTTTAATAAAAAAAAAATCTTCGTGGTTTTGTTTACTGTTTGTTCTCATATTGTTTTATCATTTCAACTATTTCACATCTTGGGGGTCTCCCCCCAAGACTTTGATTACTGGTATCAGATTCAGGTTACGACTCCATGAGAATGATGTTGAAATATAGCAACAAGAATATTCCAATTTAATATGTCCTTCAATTAAATTGTGAATTAAAATCGAATTTAGTCTTAACAACTACTTGGAAATAATTAATTTATTTATTTTAAATTAATTAGTTGGAGAAATTCAAGTTAGAAGTCTTTCTGAAGTCATGCAAGAGTTATCCCTTAAATTAAGGAGATAAGATTGAGTTATATTTGAGTTGTAATTAGTTAACTTAGTTTATTAAGTTAAGTCCAGTGAAATTAGTTCCAAATTGTTTCAGGAACTAATAATGAGTTAACAGTCAGTTGCTGCATTAATGCACTCAACTGGTGCTACTACAGTTAACTGAAGATTCCCTCATCAAAAAATCATGCATGTTTGTTATGAGAAAGACTGAGTTGACATTAATGTTCAAGGACAATGTACTATCAGTTGCATGTGTTTTCTCATGGAGAAAACTCATACATGCAGTCAAGGATTCATCCTTGAGGATTGCGCTGCTTTGAAGGCTTGTTTTTCGACTTGGTAATAGGCTAATCATCCATAAGGAACAACACAAGGAAATAGGAGCTTGGAGGACAGAGAGGAAGGCTACAGAGAAACCAAGATTGCCTATGAGCATCTGTGAGGATTGTACTAAGAGCTGGCTAGCTGTGAGAGCTAAGGCTTTGTAGAATTCCTGTGTATTTCCACCATGTATGATAATACAATAGTGTGGGGTTTTTATCTGACGATTTACCCAAAGTATTTTCTTGTTTATTGTGCCATTGATTCTTCTTCTTTTGGTTATATTGTTCAACTCGATATTTAAGCTTCCGTAAATTGATAGTAGAAGTATGTTATAATATTCTTCTTTGATTTATATTGCATTATTGGGTTAACCTATCAAATAATTTATACATGGTATCATAGTTGTGGACATTATAATGAGAACAGAATTCGAAGTTTGAAGTTTAGGGTTGCAGGTGCAAATCGAATTCATATCATACTTCAAGGTTGGCCAATGGCATTCTATGGCTTGAGACTCGAGTATGCCTTGGAAGGTAGCTCGAATTACATAGCATGGAAATATTGAATGGAGGATGTATTAGAACGCAATGCCTTGAAGGAATTCATTGATCAAGAAATCCTAAAGCCAGCTTCAACTAACGCACAAGAGTTGGTTGAGTGGAAGAAATGTGTGGTGAAGGCGAGACAGATCATCCTTGAGGGAGTCCGAGACCATATTGTCTCAAGTCTCCATTTTCAATGTGGATGACATTGAAGGACCTATACTAGAATAGTAGCGACTAGAGGAAATTGGCGCTCAAGGACAAGCTTCAAAGAATCAAGATGGAGAAGGGCGATATTATTTCCACATATCTAAACAAGCTCACCACCTGTAGAGATGAGCTTGGCAGTGTGGGAATAACTACTGCCGATGATGATATGGTGACCCTCTCTCTCCTTGGCCTTCCAAAGAGTTGGAATAGCTACCAGGAATTTGTGAATCGAAGGGAGAAACTACAGGATTGGGAATGACTATGGTTAGATCTTATGCAGGAGGAGATGAGGAGGAGCACATGAGATGGCTCTTCATCCAAGAATGATGATGAAGAAAATCTGGCCTTAGCAAGTAAGGAAAAGAAAGGGAAGGGGAAGGCTTCCCATTTCAAATTTAATTCTTCTCATGGAATGAAGAAGGGTGACATGTCTAAAGTAAGATGCTTTAATTGTCACAAGATGGGACATTATGCGACTAATTGACCATCGAAGAAGTCGAAGAAGGGATCCTTGGAAAGATCGGAAGGTGAGGCATTGGCCTCGCAGTTCGAAATGGACTTTACCCTCATCACATGCATGGTGTCATCGATGATGGGTTGTGTCTAGTATCCTGACAATGGAGTCTCATTCCACATGACCGGTGATAAAATTTTATTCAGTGCCTTGGAGGAGAATGACCTCAAGATGCACATAGAGATGGGTGACGACGGAAGGTATAGTGTTTCAGGAGTGGGCACAGTTGCTTTTTAGAGGGAGCATGGAGCTCCTCTCACCTTGACAGCCTCAGCCTCCGATTGCTCAGCATTTCCTTCGGAGGGTCTTCCCTCTGATTCTGGAGGTTCATCCGCAATTTCAATTGGCTGGGCCGTTGTTCCCTGAATTCTTTCCAACCTTCCTCGTATCCGGGCCAGCCGAGCTGACTTCCTTGGCCTCTCAAGTTGGTCGGGAGTATCAGTAGGTTCTGCGGGTTTCTCTGGTTGCTCTGGCGTATCGGGAGGTTGCTTCCGTTTTGAAGCAGCATGTCTCTCTGCTGCTGACTTCTTGCGTTTCTCTAATCGTTCTGGCGTGCCAGAGGATTGTTCAGGTTTTGGGGGTGGTACATCCGATCCCCCTTCGACTATTGCGACCAATTCCTCCCAAGAGCTTTGCTGTTGAGTGAGACCATGGCTTACTATCAACCGAATCAGCCCATGGTGGCTAACGACTGTTTCTATGTGCTGGGCCTTTTTCAGGCTTTGGGCCGCGCCATGCAGTAACGAATTTAAAAGTGCAGGGAGATTTACAGAACATTTTCCTTTTAAAACAGCTAAGAGTTTCAGATGACGAGGTCTTACCACGTCTTTTCTCCCTTCGCAGGTGATATAGCTTTGTACTGTCTTCGCTAGCTCGGTCCAGGGTTCCCCTAGTGCTGCCGGCAGAACTCCTTTTCCTTTGACTGTCAAGCTTTGGCCTTCGTCCTGGAAAGTTTCCATAGCTTTTTGTAATCTCTCCTTCTTCGGCGCCCATTTGGATCCAACAGCTGGTAATCCTGAGACTTCCGCGATGATATCTTCTGTAACCTCTATCCGCTTTCCTCCTACTACAGAGTATTTTTCCTGCAAATTCTACAGGAATTCCAATGCTACTGCTTCGTTTGATTCTTGCAGGCGGTTGAAGTAATTCAACCATCCTGCATTTTCCAAGATTTTGCGAGCAGCATCGGAGACTGTCAGCTTGTGAGGTTCACTCCAGACCGTCCTTCCACCCATGATTCAACTCAGAAATGGACTCAGAAATGGAACAACAACTGTTTGCGGTATTTACGACGCAAAAAGGATGATCGATGCCAATTTAGGAAAGGACTACACAGGGCATGCAACAAAAAGAAGAGATCGTGGATGGCAGTCTCCGTGAGATGGAAGCATCATACCGTTAAATCATGCCATTTCCTGGTACATTATTTTGCCTGAATGGTATGCAGCCACGTAATCCATGGAGTAATGAGGTTACTTCCCCCCCCCCCCCCCCGTGATCTGATAGGCTGCCCACAGCTGTCAAAGAGAGGAGCAGCAGCCAGTCGGGAGTGCAATCATCAAGTACATCATATGAAAGTATGCCATGTTGTAAAAGAACAATGAAATGCCGAAACCGAGGCAAAAAGGTGGATCGCGTTTTATATAAGCCTGCGTGATATAATGAGGAACTGGGGGATTGGACGTCTGTCAACTGTACGATGTCTCCAGTAGTCATTGTCAGTTCCGTTGCCATGATTGGTGGTAATGTTCATGCGATAAATATATCGGGGTGTGACATATGATATGTGCGAAGGATATAAGAGATAGAAAGATTTTAATATCATACCTATTGGTGTAAATATTACGACTTCGATGCCATTAACAGAGCTCTGCTGCCAACAAGTGTTCATAACCTTGGCAGAGTTGTTTATCTCACCCTCCGGAACCATGATCCTTTGTGTATATTTTGAAGAGTGCTTTGTCAAAATGCAGGCCATTATGCTGGCTTGGTGACCAGATAGTCATAATGCCATTCACAAGGTAGGCGCGAAACGTGGTCAGGCCGGCTCACGATGAGACCTCCTGTTCCAAGATTTGCTTGTTAATTTATTTTTGGACCATTTCCCTGGTGTGGTGGCCATTATGGGAATGCCACTTCACTTCCACCCTTATGATCATGGTAGGCTGGCTCTGAATGAGACCTCCTATCCTGCATTTGACAACTTTCATATTTTGTTTTTGTTTTCTTTTGCAGAGCATCTCCCTTGTTTATTTTCACATCAGGGTGGTTCCACACTCCTTAAGAGCGGGGAATGGTGGAAGAAGTCTTACGATCCCAACAGATAGATATAAATCGTTCGTTCTTATTCCCAAGTAGTAATCAAAAAAGATTTTTAGGGAAATCATCATGATAAAGATCACCAATACAATGGTACCGGTAAATGACAATGACAGTGAAGATTAAAAGTTCACGTCCCTCCTCTTGTCCTTTTCTACATACTGGCTTCATAGTGATAGCGATTTATGATGTGCTGATTTCGGTATCTCATGGTTTATGATCACGACATAAGTTCATTGTTGTATCTAAAAGATTAAGGAAACCGTGGTCACAAAGCATCCTCCATAAGGACGAAAACATGACAATGGCATTCATAGGATACCATTTCTTTGAGAGGAGCCACTGAAAATCGCAAATGTTGTTCCTTTTGAGAAAGGAACAACAAAGTCATTCAAATGCTGTTCCTTTTGACAAGGAACAGCAGACACGCTCAAGTGTTGTTCCTTTCCGCAAAGGAACAGCAAAACATCCAAGTGCTGTTCCTTTTCGCAAAGGAACAACATAACACACAGGTGTTGTTCCTTTTCGCAAAGGAACAGCAAGACACACAAGTGTTGTTCCTTTTCGCAGAGGAACAGCAAAACACGCAAGTGCTGTTCCTTTTCGCAAAGGAACAGCAAAACACGCAAGTGCTGTTCCTTTTCGCAAAGGAACAGCAAAACACACAAATGCTGTTCCTTTTCGCAAAGGAACAGCAAAACACACAAATGTTGTTCCTTTTCGCAAAGGAACAGCAAAACACACAAATGCTGTTCCTTTTCGCAAAGGAACAGCAAAACACAGAAATGCTGTTCCTTTTCTCAAAATGAACAGCAAAACACACAAATGCTGTTCCTTTTCGCAAAGGAACAACAAAAGACACAAATGCTGTTCCTTTTCGCAAAGGAACAACAAAACACACAAATGCTGTTCCTTTTCGCAAAGGAACAGCAAAACACACCAATGCTGTTCCTTTTTGCAAAGGAACAACAAAACACACCAATGCTGTTCCTTTTCACAAAGGAACAACAAAAACACTCCAGTGTTGTTCCTTTTCGCAAAGGAACAGCAAGAACACTTGGGAAAAAAAAATCAAGGAAACATATATACAAGATGCTATGTATAAGTTATAAAATGAATTTCTTAAGCTATAGGTGAGGAAGATTGTGCTTCCTCTCCTAAAATTTTCATATCAGTATCTTGTCGCAGCTGTTGACAGAAGGATTCCCGAGTGAGTGGCTTTAGATAAAGGCGAACTCGGTGGCCATTTACTTTGAATGCATATCCAGAACCGTCAATTGTGACCAAGGTAAGGGTCCCATTCTCATGTACCTTCTGGATTTCGTATGGTCCTAGCCATCGAGTCTGGAGTTTCCCCGGGAAATCCTGAAACCGAGAGTCGTATAACAGAGCCCAGTCTCCTTCATGAAAAACTTTATTCTTGATTAGTGCGTCGTGCCATTTAGCCCGCTGCTGTTGAATCAATGCTGTATTCTGTAATGCAGAGAGCCTGATTTCGTCTAATTCATTAATCTGTTGTAATCGATTGATTTGTGCCTCACTCAGATCTAGGCCGACTTCCTGTGCAGTTCGTAGCGTTCGGATTTCGAATTCTATGGGGAAAATTGGCTGCTTTCCAAACACTAATTGATAGGGTGAATAGCCTGTAGTGCTTCTCCATGTGGTTCTGTAGGCCCACAGCACCTCAGGTAGTCGAGCAGCCCAATCTCGCCGATGCGATGCAATGGTTTTTGTTAAAATTGATTCTATTACCTTATTACTACTTTCTACTTGCCCATTTGCCTGCGGATGGTATGGGGTAGTAATCTTATGTTGGACATGGTAATTGTTAAGTGTTGCAGCTAATTTATTTCCAACAAATTGTGGTCCACCATCGGTGATTAATTCTCTCGGAAGTCCATAACGTACAAACAAATGGAACAAGAATTGTATCACAGAGTCTTCTGTAGCCCTAGGTAATGATTCGGCCTCAACCCATTTAGTAACATAGTCTGTTGCCACCAGAATGTATGTCCTCTGATTTGATGATGGATTGATGGGCCCAACAAAGTCCAGAGCCCATCGTTCGAATGGCTCAATGACCAATTGTGGTCTCAGAGGCATTTCATCGGCTTGGCCAGGTTTTCCTGCTCGCTGGCAGCTATCACAGGCTTGTGCAAACTTTTTCGCATCCTTGAAGATTGTAGGCCAATAGTATCCGGTCTGCAATACTTTATGTGCTGTTCTTTTTTCAGCAAAATGTCCCCCGCATGGCCCGTCATGGCAAGCTTTTAGAATGTCGAAGATTTCGTCTTCTCGAATACACCTTCCGATTTGCATGTCTGCCCCTGTATGGAACAAATGGCCTCCAATCCATGAAAAGTGAGTGCTTTTCTGAACAATCTGCTTGCGTTCCTGAGGGGTTAAGTGTTTTGGTAACTTACCGACTGCGAGGTAATTGGCGACATCGGCATACCAGGGTGTTCGAACAGCAGCAGCAAAAAGGTGCTCGTCAGGAAATTGATCGTCTACTGCTGCTATTTCAACTGCTTTCGGCATCCGTGAGAGGAAATCAGCTACAGGGTTCTCCTTGCCAGGTCGATCCTTAATTGTGATGTCGAATTCCTGCAATCAGATCAACCACCTGGTTATTCTAGCATTCGTAACAGGTTTATTTGCCAAATATTTGATAGCAGAATGATCTGTATATAACACAACAAGATAGCCTGTAATATAATGTCTAAATTTGTTAACAGCATGTATTACAGCCAGGAATTCCTTTTCAGTAACAGTATAATTAAGTTCGGCAGAGGATAAATTTTTGCTGATATAGTAAATAGCATATGGCTTCTTATCCTCTTCTTGTCCCAGGACTGCACCAATTGCTGTGTCTGAGGCATCAGTTGAGATTTGAAATGGCAAATTCCAGTTGGGTCCTCGAAGGACTGGAGCTGTTGATAACTGGTTCTTTAATTCCTTAAAAGCCTGGTCGCATTTTTCTGTCCACAAGAAATCAACATTGCCAGTCAAAGCATATAGAGGTGCAGCAATACGTGAGTAATGTTCTATAAATCGTCTGTAATACCCAGAAAATCCAAGGAAACTGTGTACCTCTGTTTGAGTAGTGGGAGTAGGGATGAGCAAAAGAATCTGAATTTTAGCCGGGTCTACCTGGATGCCAGCTGCTGAGATGTAGTGCCCTAGAATGAGCCCTTCTGTCATCATCATGTAACACTTTTCGTGGCTCAGGCAAAGTCTGGTAGCGATACAACGTTGTAGGACTTTTTCCACGGTATCCAGAGCTGGGTCAAAATCATCTCCATATGGTGTAAAGTCATCCATGTACACCTCAAGTCCGTCGTTTATTAGGTCTGCAAAGATGCTGAGAATAGCCCTTTGGAATGTAGCAGGGGCATTGCATAGGCCGAAGGGTAGTACTCGATAGGAAAACGTTCCCCAAGGGCAAGTAAAGGTAGTTTTATCCTGATCTTCAGGGGCAATTTGGATTTGGTTATATCCGCTGAAGCCATCCAGGAAAGAGAAAAATTTCTTCCCTGCTAAAGTGTCCAGTACTTGATCTATAAATGGGAGGGGAAAGTGATCCTTCTGTGTGGCCTTATTTAACTACCTGTAATCCACGCAGATCCTCCATTTCCCATTTTTCTTGGGTACCACCACTAAGGGAGAGACCCACTTACTATCGGAGATGGGGTAAATAAAATTAACATCTAAAAGTTTCTGAAGTTCGACTTTTACTATTTCTTTTAGATGGGGGTTGAGTCTTCTCTGTGGCTGGCGAACAGGTCTTGCATCCTTCTCTATATAGATGTGGTGGGTGCATAATTGAGGATCCATCCCCTTCATGTCAGGGTAATCCCACGCAAATGCTCCCTTATATTTTTGTAACAGACTAACAAGCTTCATTTCTTGATCTGGTGTCAGGTTGACGTTAATATTTAGAGTCTTACCAGGTTCGATTTCCACTACTTTACTATTGGCAACAACAGTTACTGGTATTGTTTGGTCATGCGGATCTTTTAAGGGGTCTTCTTCTAGCTCACTATCAAATGCTGCCTCTATCATAAAACACTGTGTGTGAGAGCTAGATTCGGTTTGACTGATGAAGTTATTGATAGCATCATCTTCTATTTGATCTTTAAAATCTAAAGCCTTCTGTACAGTTAATGGGGCTCTGATATTGTTAGTAAGGTATGACACAGGATACTAATTGGTTTTGATCATTGGCAGGCTTGGCTGTGCTGGAGGGTATAGAACGAGATTTTTAACATCTGGTCCTTTAGTTATAGTCATGTTTCCCTGCCGGCAACCAATGTAGGCATCGGCAGTAGCAAGCCAAGGTCTTCCTAATATTAGCGGATGTCCATCTAGTCGGGTTTTTGGATTAATTACCAGGAAATCGGTTGGATACTCCTAGGAATCTACGGAAACCATGACATCATATAGAGTACCTTCGGGTCGAACTACAGATCGATTTGAAAATTCTAACAAAGGAGAAGTAGGTTCTACCGATGTGATGCCAAGCTTTTGGCAGGTGGAAGTTGTCAAAATATTGATTGCAGCTCCCAAGTCGACTAAAGCATTAGGCAGGGTTTGACCATAGATTTGGACAGTTACAATTGGGTTCTCGGGATCTTCGTATTTGATAGGTGTCTCTTTTCCTGATAACAGGTCGGATAAAGTTCCAACTACTTGGACTCTAGGGTTAGTAGTTATATTCCTCCTTGATTTTTTTATGCACAGTTCTTTTATAGTCTTTGCGTATATGGGAATATCTTGAATGGCCTGGAGGAATGGAATTTTTATATACAGGTTTTGTAACTCTCCCAGAATGTCAAAGTCTGAATGTTGCACTGGTCGCGGTATGACTAATCGTTCCGGGAAAGGAGGAGAGGATGTATTTGTTTGTTGATGGGTCTGTTCCTTATTTACATCCTTTTGTTGTAGCGGTTGTTCTATTGGTAACTGATCTTCAATGTGACCTATTTTGTCTCCCTCTGTTTCTATAATACGTCCAGATTGTAACTGAAGGTCATTACACTTCCTTAAGTCAAGTCCAGTTTCTGATGTGTCTATGATTTGAATGGATTGGACTGGTCTATTATTAGGATTAGGGTTGGGTTGGGCTGGGAGTTGTGGCCTTAAATTAGACTGGGGGTTTTGTTGTAAGGCTGGCAGAGTTGGTTGAGGGAGTGGAATAGTTCCTGTTGACTGATATGTCGATCTTGGCCAATTGGTCTGCCAGGGTGAACCTTGTGATGTGGGGGGAATCCATTGCGGAGGGTATGAATTGTTCTGCCAATATGGTGGGGTGTAGGGAAAGTTTGGCCATCCGAATTGGTTTGTCTGGTTCATCCATGGATTTGGGGAAGGAAACGGTTGTGATGACCAATTCGGGACTGGGGGTGTAGATTGGTTTTGCCACATACCATATTGCTGAGCATTGTATTGTGGAGGTTGAAAAGAAGAAGCTGGATCCGAAAACATACCTGATTGCCTAGGTTGCCATTGGCGACGTTGGTTAACAAAGTATGCTGGTTCTGATTCTTCTTTTGCTTCCTTGTATACAGCCTTCAATCCAGGAAGTGAGGGGCAGCTTTCAGTAAGGTGGTCTTTCGTACAGATGGCACATGCTTGAACTGTATCTAGCGGACATTCTTTGTGGCTGTGTTTTCTTCTGCATCGGGGGCAAAAAATTGCCAGATTTTGCTCTGCCTCCATTTGCTTTTGTTTAGCCTGCACAATATCAAGCTGAGTAGTTAATGTCCCTAGGATATCAGTTTTAAAATTTTCTAATAAATTCCCAAGTTCTACCCGTGTTACCCCTTCTGTTGATATTTTGTTATCTCTAACAAACCTATCATATTCTGTTGGTTTTATCCTTGTGCTCCCTCTTGAACTCCTAATACATAAATTAATGATATCAGCAAAATTCTCTTGGTAAATATCTCCTTTTCCCATGATATTCAATGTTTCGATCCACTGTTCTTTCATACCTCTAATTAATGCAGTTTTCAACACATTGTCAGGCAGAGGTAATGATGCATAAGGGGATCTCTGTAAATTATACTGGAAGCGTTCTACATATTCCTCTAGAGTTTCATTTGGTCTGGCCGTCATTTGGAAGATTTCATCTTTCAGTTCCCTTGACCTACAGTAATCCTGATATTTCTTGAGAAAGGAATCTTTCATTTGCTCCCAATTGTTTATGACTCCACCACCTAGACCCATAAACCATCTCAGAGCTGCTCCCTTCAAAGTAGAGGGAAACAACTTTAATTTCTGAGGATCAGTGGTGTAATCATACCCTCTACATAACACATCGAATTCAAATAAGAACGCATCAGGGTCCTCTGATGTCAGTCCGTGAAACATTGGGATGTGCTGAAGAGGAATTGCCTTCATGGGGGCCTTCGCAGCAGAATCTACTATAGGATATTGCAATGTAGAAGTTTGGGTATTTGGCTGATTCTGCGCCATGGGATCGAAGATGTGCCAGTAACCTTCCGGGATTTCTAGGAGGGTGTTCCTAGGTTGAGAAGGGGCGGCCTTGGCAGGGGCTGTCTTAATGACACTTCCCTTATCTGGGATTTCTATCCGAAGGAATGGGGTGCCTTCAGTATTAATTCTGGCTGCACTTCCCTTATCTGGGCTGTTTAACAGCTGGATTATCCTAGAAGGAGATTTCGGTTCCTCTATTTCCCCTGTTTCCCCCTCTCCTTCACAAAGGTTGCTTGAGTTCCCTTCTTGCAGCCATTCAGACACAGGATTTTCGATTTCTTGGAAGTCCTGTTCAACAGTCTGACTCTGCACCTCAGCGTAGGCTCCAGATGGTGATGCTGTAGCCTGAAGGGAATTGGTAGGCTGCTTAGAATAAGTCTTTCTGAGGCCTACTGACGGCTGAGATTCGGCTTTCTTATAGATTTCGTCTATGAAGGTCGTTCGGCCAAGGGTCACCGGTCCTTTGGCTTTCTCAGGTTTGGCTGGAATTTTGATATTCTTTTCTACCTTTTTCTGCTTAGTCATGCACTCTAAAAACTACTAAATCCTATCAACCAGCAATTCTACTAAGAGAGTGGACGGTGGAGCAGGGCTTTTACATGCTCCGTACGCAAGTTCTTACCTTCCATTTTTAAAATCCAACTCCCCCCTAGCAGATTTGCGCACTACTCTGTAAAGGGCAAATGGCTATTACTCCTCCCCGGCAACGGCGCCAAAATGTAGAGCTGTAACTAGGGTCTCTCACACCGCTAATTATCCTACATTAATAAGTCAATCCGGGAACGTTTTGTTATTGCAAGGAGTAACTCAATCCGAGGCTGTTTGTCCGAGTAATGCTCAGTAGTATAGTGTCCTAATGGTTTAAAAGGAAACAGATGCTAAGCTGTAACGAAACTAACCCAAAAGATAAAATCACGCAAGGCAGTTGATCAGTCAAGGGTATGGAAACAATAACCTATCCCTTTAGAAACTGATAAGGAAAGGAAATCAGAGCATGGACTTATAGGTCTGGGGCTAAGCAGCGTCTTGCTGAGGCTCACGACAGCCTTAGGCCTGCTCACACACTAAAACAACAAAGGCAGGTAAATCAAGCAGCGAAAAGTAAAATGGAACAACAATCTGGAAATGGAACAGCAGTAAAGAAATGGAACAGCAAGAATAAATGAAACAGCAATAATAAATGGAACAGCAATGATAAATGGAACAACAATGATAAATGGAACAGCAATAATGGAACAACAATCCTCAACCGTATGTACACGTTCTCTACTACCACAGCAATCTGAGAATAATGGGTGATACGACTATGTTCCTAAACGAAGTAATATTGCTTTCAAGTTTTACAAATACTATTTCACATGGATCTAATAACAGTAATATTCATACCAACATTCCGCTACAGAAATGGCTGAAAGACGTAATCCGAATGGATCCACTTATACAATGCAGAGACATGAGATAAAAGAACTCATTCAGATGTCAGTTATAATGAAACAGAGCATATCATATAGAAGATGTATCAGATTACTACAATAATGGAAATAAACAAACCACACAGTATAATAGTACAAAAGCAAGTGTCCTTCGGAGCTGGGCCCTTGGCTACCAATGGAACACCACCTTAAGTTACTCCAGATGCAGAGACGAAATGAACACCAAGTCTCTTATATTAATCGCATCAACAAAAGTATAACAAAGTCAGGTCTCAGAGAGACTCGATAATTACAGTTGGTTCTGGAATTGAAAATTACAAAAGACAGTCCTCCTCCGTTCAATGGTGTGGTGCCTTTATATAACAGAAATGACGGAGGTATCTAGATAATCAAAAGATAACTTAAAGCAGCGATCCCTCAGGATCAAAGATCCTGAGGGATTCGCTAATCGTTCGATTCTTCTCTTTCCCTTCTTGCGTTCTCCGTCTCAGTATCCCGCTTTCTTTCTCTGGGCTATTCGGCTCTAATTTTACTTGATCTTGTCCGCATCCGGTTCCGGTTCCCTGTTGGTGGGACAGTAGTTATTTTCCCTTTGCCTCTTGATTTCAATCGCCGATCCTTTGTTTCCACGTCTTCATGCATAGAAAACGTCAATCATTAGCACTTAAGCTTCCTTTATCGATTGTTGCACATTGTATCAAAACCCTTTATCTTCTTTGAACTCATAATGCAGAAAAGGTTACAACTATTATTGAAAAACCACTAGATTGCTAGTCAAAAGCATACCTTCCAGGTGCTCCACACCACCTACCAATTTTCCTAGTGATTTAAGACTATTCCAATTCTAATAAGTTCATATTTTAAATAGATGGGGCAATTAATATATAAGCAGATTTTATTTAGAAAAATGGTACATTTTATAGTGAGATGAGTAATTCTTTTTTTTTTCTCAAGTCAAAGTTGACCCATAACATTTTTATACATGGTTAATCAAGTAAATGTGTAAATTGGTAAGGCATTCTTCATGTTGCAATAGTTTTTTTTGTTATATTTATAAAGCCTTCGACTATATCAACCACATTAATATTTTTAATGTGGCTATACTAGTTAATAACTATACTAATTTGATATGGGTAAACACTAACAATTAAAAAACTTAAACCTCTTATTGGCCAGAGTGAATCGTTTGTCAAAGATTCATCTTCGTTTGCGTAAACACTAACAACAAAAAAATTAATTTTTATGGGTAAACACGAACAACTAAAAAATCTTAAACCTCTGTGACTAAATCCTTTTTCATAGATTCGTCTTCACTTGTTAACGAGTTAAAGGGTATAAGACAGATCTGAATGATAATATGTTGAGTTTCGATGTGGTCTCCTTATACACTAATATCCCCATTAATTAGGTTATTGAAGTTATCAATCACATTACGGACCTAGATACTACTTATTTAGTTGAAATCTATCTCATCTCTACTTTCTTCAGCTTTTAAGGGGAATTTTATGAGCAAAACTTTGGCGTTTTCATGGGTTCACACATTTTCCCTATGGTGGCTAATATTCTCATGAAGGAATTTCAATCCAAGCCCTTGTCATCAAACCTATTCCAACCCAAGCTTTGGAAAAGGTTTGTGGAGGACACTTGCTTCATCTAGTCTCATGGTAAGGAAAAGTTGGAGCTCTTTTTCCAACATCTTAACAATCAATCTAGTTCCCTTAAGTTCAATATGGAATGTGAAGTTGATGATCTAGATGGAAAATGGCATCCACCTATGGAATTTCCCATGGTATTCATACACCCATGGTATTTATCCACCCATGGAATTTACCCATGGTATTTTGAGTGGCATCCACCCATGGTATTCATTCACCCATGGCATTTATACATGGTATTGTAAGTGAAATCTACCCATGGTATTCATCCTCCCATGGTATTTATCCACCCATGAAATCTATCCATGGTATTGTAAGTGGCATCCACCCATGGTATTCCTTCACCAATGGTATTTACCCACACATGGAATTTACCTGAAGTATTTTAACAAAAAGAGGCTATAAGTAACAAGTCTCATTTGTAAAAGGAGAGATTACCCACCACAAGTACCTTTTACAATTATTCTTTGTTTTAATAAAAAAAAAATCTTCGTGGTTTTGTTTACTGTTTGTTCTCATATTGTTTTATCATTTCAACTATTTCACATCTTGGGGTCTCCCCCCAAGACTTTGATTACTGGTATCAGATTCAGGTTACGACTCGATGAGAATGATGTTGAAATATAGCAACAAGAATATTCCAATTTAATATGTCCTTCAATTAAATTGTGAATTAAAATCGAATTTAGTCTTAACAACTACTTGGAAATAATTAATTAATTTATTTTAAATTAATTAGTTGGAGAAATTCAAGTTAGAAGTCTTTCTGAAGTCATGCAAGAGTTATCCCTTAAATTAATGAGATAAGATTGAGTTATATTTGAGTTGTAATTAGTTAACTTAGTTTATTAAGTTAAGTCCAGTGAAATTAGTTCCAAATTGTTTCAGGAACTAATAATGAGTTAACAGTCAGTTGCTGCATTAATGCACTCAACTGGTGCTACTACAATTAACTGAAGATTCCCTCATCAAAAAACCATGCATGTCTGTTATGAGAAAGACTGAGTTGACATTAATGTTCAAGGACAATGTACTATCAGTTGCATGTGTTTTCTCATGGAGAAAACTCATACATGCAGTCAAGGATTCATCCTTGAGGATTGCGCTGCTTTGAAGGCTTGTTTTTCGACTTGGTAATAGGCTAATCATCCATAAGGAACAACACAAGGAAATAGGAGCTTGGAGGACAGAGAGGAAGGCTACAGAGAAACCAAGATTGCCTGTGAGCATCTGTGAGGATTGTACTAAGAGCTGGCTAGCTGTGAGAGCTAAGGCTTTGTAGAATTCCTGTGTATTTCCACCATGTATGATAATACAATAGTGTGGGGTTTTTATCTGACGATTTACCCAAAGTATTTTCTTGTTTATTGTGCCATTGATTCTTCTTCTTTTGGTTATATTGTTCAACTCGATATTTAAGCTTCCCTAAATTGATAGTAGAAGTAGGTTATAATATTCTTCTTTGATTTATATTGCATTATTGGGTTAACCTATCACATAATTTCTACATGGTATCATAGTTGTGGACATTATAATGAGAACAAAATTCGAAGTTTGAAGTTTAGGGTTGCAGGTGCAAATCGAATTCATATCATACTTCAAGGTTGGCCAATGGCATTCTATGGCTTGAGACTCGAGTATGCCTTGGAAGGTAGCTCGAATTACATAGCATGGAAATATTGAATGGAGGATGTATTAGAACGCAATGCCTTGAAGGAATTCATTGATCAAGAAATCCTAAAGCCAGCTTCAACTAACGCACAAGAGTTGGTTGAGTGGAAGAAATGTGTGGTGAAGGGGAGACAGATCATCCTTGAGGGAGTCCGAGACCATATTGTCTCAAGTCTCCATTTTCAATGTGGATGACATTGAAGGACCTATACTAGAATAGTAGCGACTAGAGGAAATTGGCGCTCAAGGACAAGCTTCAAAGAATCAAGATGGAGAAGGGCGATATTATTTCCACATATCTAAACAAGCTCACCACCTGTAGAGATGAGCTTGGCAGTGTGTGAATAACTACTGCCAATGATGATATGGTGACCCTCTCTCTCCTTGGCCTTCCAAAGAGTTGGAATAGCTACCAGGAATTTGTGAATCGAAGGGAGAAACTACAGGATTGGGAATGACTATGGTTAGATCTTATGCAGGAGGAGATGAGGAGGAGCACATGAGATGGCTCTTCATCCAAGAATGATGATGAAGAAAATCTGGCCTTAGCAAGTAAGGAAAAGAAAGGGAAGGGGAAGGCTTCCCATTTCAAATTTAATTCTTCTCATGGAAGGAAGAAGGGTGACATGTCTAAAGTAAGATGCTTTAATTGTCACAAGATGGGACATTATGTGACTAATTGACCATCGAAGAAGTCGAAGAAGGGATCCTTGGAAAGATCGGAAGGTGAGGCATTGGCCTCGCAGTTCGAAATGGACTTTACCCTCATCACATGCATGGTGTCATCGATGATGGGTTGTGTCTAGTATCCTGACAATGGAGTCTCAATCCACATGACCGGTGATAAAATTTTATTCAGTGCCTTGGAGGAGAATGACCTCAAGATGCACATAGAGATTGGTGACGACGGAAGGTATAGTGTTTCAGGAGTGGGCACAGTTGCTTTTTAGAGGGAGCATGGAGCTCCTCTCACCTTGACAGATGTGATGTATGTGCCTAGACTGAAGGAGAACTTGGTATCAGTCACGATGTTGGAGGAAAAAGGCTGTGATGTTGTCTTTAGTAAAGGAAAGTTGTTCCCAAGACACATAGCCATGAGTCAGACCAAGAGGATAGAGATTCAGGTGAAGAATCTCTATAAATTAGACGTAGATGATTGTGCATCATTGACTATGAAATTAGAATCAGTGGAAAGCCAAGACATTGGGAGTTGTGGCACAGGCGGTTGGGCCATTTATGTCATGGGGCTTTGAAGATAATGTAGCAATTATCTAGAGGACTTCCCAAAGGTAAACTTGAGCAAGTTGACACATGAAAAGGTTGTACCTTGGGAAAGTACACCAAGTCTTCCTTTCATGATCGAGATAGTTGAGGAGAGGCTATCTTAGAGCGAGTTCATATTGATTTGTGTGGACCATTCTCAATGGCATACACAGCGAAGCAAAGGTATTCTATGATTTTCCTTGATGACTATTCTCGTAAATGCTAGATTTATTTCATGCAGAAGAAGGACCAAACATTCACAAAGTTTTGTGACTTCAAAGCTTTGGTCGAGATAGAGTCAGTGAAGAAGATCAAGGCCTTAAGAAGCGACAATGGTGGAGAATATGTCTCTCAAGAGTCTAAGGACTTCTGTGCAGCAGAAGGAATTAAACGAGAGTTGACAGTGCCTCATAACCCACTATAGAATAGGGTGGCCGAGAGGAAGAACAAAACTATTGTAGGGGCAGCATGGGCAATGCTGCATGACAAAGGCCTACCACTTCACTTGTGGCCTAAGGCATGCAACACAACGGTCTATTTGTAGAATAGAAGCCCGCATCACATACTTGGGATGAAGACACCAGAGGAATCTTTCTCTGGTAAGAGACTAGATGTGGGTCACTTCAGGATCTTTGGCTCATCGATATATTGCCATGTGACAAAGGATGCATGGAAGAAGCTTGAGCCAACAACAGAGTTGGGTATATTTGTGGGGTACACTGATACACCTCATAGCTATTGGGTGTACTTTCCTACCAGTCGAAGGATAGTGGTTCACAGAGATCTCAAGTTTGATTAGCAGAAGGCCATGCGAGTTTCCCTTAAGAGGGAACTCCAACTATAGGTTGTGGAGGAACTGTTGGTTCCTAAGGAGGAGGAGCCTCAGAGTGATATGGAGTAACCACATGGAGAGGTTCCAGGAGTGGAGACATCCACTCAAGCAGAGTCTTCCAGTGATGGACGGAAGCGCACAAGAGAAGTTGATAGATTATTGGAGGATGTGAGAGAGAATGTGGGAGCACCATCTTCTAAGCGCAGACAGAGGAGGTCACCTAAGAGGTACACTAGATACATGGCCCTTGCTGGGGAATGTGTTGAGACCAAGCCATCTTCTTTGAGGAAGCAGTGCAACAACCGATTTGGGTTGATGCTATGGTGGAGGAGTATGACTCCATAGTTCATAACAGTGTTTGGGATGTGGTTCTGAGACTGAAGAACAAGTCAGTTGTGAGTTCCCATTAGCTTTACAAGGATAAGCAAGCTGCTGATGGTAGTGTGGAGAAGCATAAGGCAAGATTTTTTGCCCGTGGATTTTCATAGGTCGAGAGGATCATGTTGCTACAATATATTTATACAAAGGAGAAAGATGTTGACATTTTGACAAAGGCATTGTCAAAGTGCAAATTCGAGTTCCGTAAAGACAGGATCTGGGTGGCAGATAATCCCTTTCTTGTTGAGAGGGAGTGTTGAAATATGACAACAAGAATATTCCAATTTAATTTGTCCTTGAATTAAATTGTGAATTAAAATCAAATTTAGTCTTAACAGCTACTTGGAAATAATTAATTAATTTATTTGAAATTAATTAGTTGGATAAATTCAAGTTAGAAGTCTTTTTGAAGTCATGCAAGAGTTATCCCTTAAATTAAGGAGATAAGATTGAGTTATATTTGAGTTGTAATTAGTTAACTCAGTTTACTGAGGTAAGTCTAGTTAAATTAGATCCAAACTATTTGAGGAACTAATAGTGAGTTAATAGTCAGTTGATGCATTAATGCACTCAACTAGTGCTACTCCAGTTAACTGAAGATTCCGTCATTGGAAACTCATGTATGTTTATTCTGAGAAATACCCAGTTGAGATTAATGTTCAAGGACAATGTACTATCATTTGCATGTGTTTTCTTATGGAGAAAACTCATGCATGCAGTCAAGGATTCATCCCCGAGGATTGCGCATTTTTGAAGGCTTGTTTTTGCACTTGGTAATAGGATAATCATCCACAAGGAACAGCGCAAGGAAATAGGAACTTGGAGGGAAGAGAGGAAGGCTAGAGAGAAGCCAAGATTACCTGTGAGCATCTGTGAGGATTTTACTGAGAGTTGGCTAGCTGTGAGAGCTAAGGCTTTGTATAATTCCTATGTATTTCCACCATGTATGATAATACAATAGTGTGAGGTTTTTATCTGAGGATTTCCCCAAAGTATTTTCATGTGTATTGTGCCATTGATTCTTCTTCTTCTGGTTATATTGTTTAGCTCGATCTTTAAGCCTCCGCAAATTGATAGTAGAAGTAGGTTATAGTATTCTGTTTTGATTTATATTGCATTATCGGGTTAACATATCACAGATTTTCTACAAATGAGTGTTTGAAGCATATTTAAGTTTCAAAATTTTGCAGCAATCTTCAACAAACTTCATGTAAGTGCTACAATCTCCACAGAGAATTATAGAAGGTTCAAAATAGCTCATTGGAAATTATTTTTCATTAGATCAAATTTATTTTTGACGGAGTTTGATTTCACTTCCTAGTTTGAGAGATATGAGCAATTGAAGTTACACATGTTTGGAATGTTGCGCGACCACCCATACCATGAGTTTCTGGAATCAGTTTCTCACTCCACAAGTTATGAAATTTAAATTGTCTTATATCAATGGAAATATCTAATCAATACCTCGAATAGATATCTGACAAAGTTTGATTTCATCACTTGTAGAAGAAGTTATCAACAAAGTTGTAGCAAGAGCTCTATAATGTGAAAGAAGCCTCTACAAAATCTCATTGGATAGGAGAATCTACAACATCCATGATTGATTTTGTTACAAGTATGGAACCCATTTATAGTTCAGGTACTTCTCTCGTGTGGCCCGGTTCTGTACCCCACCCAGAATTCATGATTTCTTTATATCTAGAGTAGCATTTGGAGCAGGTTCTCTTTGGAGGCGCACCCTCCTACACTGATTTATTAGGCACATGCTTCAAATTCACCAGTTTCAACATAGCAGCATCTCGCTTGGGTTCTTTGGAGATGTGCCCTCCCACCCCAAACTATGTAGGCATCCGCTACTTCATCAGTAGTAAACATCAAGGTTATGGGTCAACTACACAAAACCCTTGTCAGAGAAGTCCATTAGCTAGGCCTCAAACTATTAGTATCATAGTTGGTCACAAGCATTACAAGGTATCTCTATCCTCAAATCTTCATTTTTCATGGTTATGGATCATCCACAAACTCACACTTCATCGAAGTCCATTTGCTAGGCCCCACATTATTAGTGTCAAAGTTGGTCACAAACATTACAGGGTATCTCTACCCTTAGATCTTCATTCATCATGGTTAACGGTTAACCACACAAAACCCTTCTCTTCAGTGGCTCTTCATATTCAACAAAGGCTTCTGAGGAGGGAACTTCACGCAATGGGGACTGTTGCTTCTTAAGGAGGAAAGAATGATCCGAATAAAAATTGGCATCCACCCATGGAATCTACCCATGGTATTCATACACCCATGGTATTTATCCACCCATGGTATTTGACCATGGTATTGTTAGTAGCATTCTCCCATGGTAATCATTCACCCGTGGTATTTATCTATGGTATTGTAAGTGACATCTACCCATGGTATTCATCCTCCCATCGTATTTATCCACCCATGGAATTTACCAATGGTATTGTAAGTGACATCCACCCATGGTACTGATTTACCCATGGTATTTATCCACCCATGGAATTTACCTTTAGTGTTGTAACAAAACAAAGGGTATAATTAACAAGTCACATTTTGTAAAAGGACATATTTTCCACCACAATGTAGCTTTTACAATTATTTTCTCTTTTAAAAAAAAAAAATTCTTTGTGGTTTTGTTTATTGTGTATTCTCATATTGTTTTATCATTTCAATTTTGTAGATTTTGGGTGTCTCCCCCAAGATCCGGATCAATTGATGATAATTTTCCTTTCCTCGACGTTCTTATTTCAAAAAGGGATGATGGTTCTTTCTCGCATTGGGCTTTTAGGAAGAAAACTCACTTGGACTTCATGCTAGTTCGTGTCATTTCCATGCTCCAAAGCTAGGTGTTTTCAACACCTTAGCCATTCGGGCATTACGTGTTTCTAATGAAAAACACCTCAAAGATGAAAAACCCCACCTCTTTAATGTTTTTAATAAGAATGGTTATAACATGTGCCAGTGTCTTAAATCTTTCTTTAAGGCTGGAAAAGGTCCTAGAAATAAGAATGCTCTTAAGGATCACTTTTCTGGAGTGCGTCTTCCATTTATTCAAAGGACCACATATAATATTGCAAAGATCCTGAAAAAGCATAAGGTTCCTTCGACATTGAGGCCCCTTAACACTATTCAGAGCTCTCTAAGATCAGTTAAGGACCCTGTGAACCCCAAAGATGGGAAAGGTGTTTACATCATTCCATGCTCATGCAGGGCTCCATACATTGGTGAAACTGACTGATCAATAAATTAGAGGATATATGAGCACGTTGTTGACATCAAACATGGAAGGTCCCACTCATATGCTTTGGCAGAACATGCGGGAAAGACAAATCATCACATTTGCATCGAAGAGGCTAGGGTCATTGCAAGGATTGACTATTTTCATCATCGTAAATTTAAGGAGGCCTTGGAAATTGAAAGCAAGTCAATCAATATGAATAGAGATGGTGGTTGGAATATTAACAGATGTTGGATCCCTACACTATCTTCATAGGTTCTCAATTTTTTTCGTTTTTTTATTATTATTTTCTATTTCGATAAACAATTAAGTTTGACTATATTATTTAATTATAGTTAGAAGACCTTCCATTGGATTCAATAATATTATAATTGATTTTTATTTATTATTTCTTTATTAATAATAATATTTATAATAAAAAAATTAAATTCATTCAATTTTATTTTATTATTTGTGACTATATTATTTGTTTCTGTTTAGAAAATTGTCCTCTAATTTAATAATATTATTAGTAATAATAAAATTAATTTTACTAATAATATTATTTCATTTATTTTTCTTTTTATTTTAATTTATATACTTATTTTTAATTTATTTTGTTTATAATTTGGAACAATTAAATTTGACCATTTCATTATTAAATTTAAGAATTTCTTTTAATATTAATAAAAAAAATGTTTATTTCTTATTATCAACTTGTTTTATATTATAAATATATTCTCTATTAATAATAATTCTTAAGTCAAATTAACTGTTATATTCTAACAATTCACATTTCTCTACATCTATTTATTTTGATGCCAAAATTAGATTCCTCGTCTGGTCTGAATCACACTAGTTAGTTCTTATATGATTATCACTGAAAGATTTCTTTTAATACACATTATAGATTACATAAACCTAAATTGAAAAACTAAAAATAAGTAAGAGAATTTATGATTTAATTAAAAAACAAATCAACTAACCGTCTAATAAAAAACCAAATCAACTAATACTCCAAGTGACTAGTCTATTCATGCTCAGTCAGTGAATAAATGAATCTATGAACACTCCTTTCAGTCAGTGAATAAATGAATCTATGAACACTCCTTTAATAGATGAGATTAAATTTTAACACGTTACAAAACTAGTATATGCCTTGATGCCTGCCTCCTAATCTGCTCTACAGGAGATTTGATTATACAATGTCCTAGCCGTCAATTAATATCCATTGTAGAGTAACCCCTAATCTGCTCTACAGGAGATTTGATTATACAATTTCCTAGCCGTCAATTAATATCCACTGTAGAGTAACGAGTGGCAGATGTACGAGAAATCCGGAAGATGACTCTACATACCTTTTGCATCTCGTGATACTTGACTTTTAGCAACTGGAGAGACGTGGTTTCCGTTAACTGGAAGAAAACACAGACATCAGTAATAGTTCACATGATGTACACAGCAACTGCCCGACTGCCCGAGTAGCTTTCTGGAAGCTCAGCCAATTGTGTTCACATTTATTTGGTAGTTCACATCGAGTTCCAAAGCGAGTAAGATGGATAATGCACTTACTCACTGCCCCTGGATGCTTCTCGGTCTGTGTATTCTCAAGGATCCACCGAATAGAATGTGAGGGTATCGGTTCGATCTCGTGAGTTAATTACAGAGGCCACAAGTTATTATACAGTCGTGGATCAAACTACGCGTTTGTAGAATCTTCATTGACTTTACACTTTAGGAAGCTATCACTGTCATAACACAAAAGGTTCCACATTGTTCCCATAAATACTTTCTCTATAAATGGCTCTTGAGCTTTGTCCATTATATATCAATGTGTATATTGTAATTTTTTTTGTAAGTACTGAAGGAAAAATTTGCGAGTCGTATCAATCTATTTTGAAATAGAAGCATGGCACCAGATGGGAATTCCTCAATAATCTGCTCATTAGAATTGAATCGAAACTGGCCATCAATTCACGAGGTCGAAGGATCGAAACACGCTGTGAAGAATGGAAACATAGCATCAGATGGGAATTCTTCAACAATATGTTCATTAGAATTGAATCCAAGCGGGCCATCAGAGCACGAGGTCGAAGGATCGAAACGCGCTGGACCTGCTGAGAAGAATGGAAGCATGACACCAGATGGAGATTCCTCAACAATATGTTCATTGGAATTGAGTCCGAACGGGTCATCAGTGCAGGAGGTCGAAGGATCGAACCACGGTGCACCTGTTGGAAAAAATGGGGCTTCCATGATCCGCATGGTGTCTTTCGAGGGACCCGTCAGTAGAACAGTATCTGATGTTTCTGTAGAACTTAGCCGAAGCTCCACGAATTTACATGGGGTATCGAATTTGGAAGTAGAGAAAGTTCAATGCGAGTGCTGTGGAATGTCTGAAGAATGCACGCCAAGTTACATTTGTAGGGTTAGGGATCTCTTCTGTGGGCACTGGGTTTGTGGGCTCTGCGCAGAAGCAGTCAAGGAAGAACAGCGTCGTGTCGGTAAAGGACTAGGCATGGAGGACGCTTTGCGTGCACATATGGCTGTCTGTGTTAAATTCAACCAGGTCGCTCGGTTAAATCCAGCGCTGTACCTTGCTGATGCGATGCGCGAACTTCTCAAGAAGAGTTCTCGGGAAAATGGTTTCAGGTCCAACCCTAACAGTCCCAGAGACATAGTTACAAAAAAGACTATGTCCCGCAGCGCCAGCTGCATTCCTGCTATGGTTGGCAAGGGAGTAAATTAACATTAGTTTTTCCTATGAGAAAAAAGCATAATGCTGTTTTTCTAAATTTCAGTCCAATATGCACTCAGTGCTATTTATTCTTGTTATTAGAATAAAGCCATATTCAATGAACAAGATAAATTAGTGTATTCTACTTAATATTTCCCCTGTAAACCATGTAACACTTTTTTTTCAATAAATCTATGAGATTTTTTTAATGTTGATGCAAGTCTTCATCCTGTGGAAATAATTCCTCGAAAATATCGACGGGTCTTTTCACGGCCAGTGTTTACTTTCGAAATTTGAGTTAACTGAAGTACGACTTGTTTGCATTTCTCGCTTTCTGATAATCATTAACTTGTTCAAAATATGCAGAGTTGAGTCGGCATGCAGGAGTATTTTGATTTTGATTAAGTATCCTATAATTAAATTTTCTACAAAAATAACTAATTCAACCTTCCATACTCTGTCATAAGGACATTAAGAAGAAATTTTTTTTGGCTGTGGCAAAAATAAGCAGTAAATAATTTCTCAGAGAATAGAGAATACTAGAGAATTTGTCGCAGGCTTAAGAATTTTGACTTTGTAATGGGCCAAATCACTTATAACAAGTAAAGTTCGATTCATATCTCTTGTAAAGTTCGATAAATAGCATCCAAGATGGTTTTATACATAGGTGGTGCGGCTTATCACAATTATACTTACAAACTTTAAGGATCCCATATCCAGAGTTTCTCAAACCCATCTTGCTTACTTCATTAGTGGTTCATTAGCTTTCGATATTAAGAGTATAGAATATGACAACGAACTCATCTTGTTTACTTCATTATTGTTTCATTAGCTTTGGATATTAAGAGAGTACAATATAACACATCTCAGCACCCAGCAACCAGTGATCGATTCTTATCATCGATTTTGTTATTAAATCTCACAAATGTAAGGTTAAGAAAGGTCAATGAGCACGGATCAATATTGGAATATCGATGTTGCCGCCTTCTGCATTACATTATTACCATGCAAATCAAAATTAACATAAAAATCCACTTAAACGAAAAATACTTTAAGCTTTTTATTTAAAAAAAAAATTAAATCATAATGTTTTTTTAAAGTGTTTATTAATATTTTTTAGTTAAAAAAAATTATTTACATTTTTTTCTGAAATTATGTTAGTTTTAAAAAATAATCAGTCTCGATTCATCTTAATCCCGGATCTATTAACGTTTTAAGGGATCAAATTTCTTGAGATACAAACTTTTTTTAAAGTGAAAAGAGATTAGATCCCTCTTGGCCATTGCACTTAAGTTGGATCTAGACTAGTTTGTATATACACAAATACTATATATAGGCTGAATCCATCTCTCCCTCTCCCTCTATCTCCCCCTCTCTCTTCCCTATTGGGCTACTCTCTCCTCTCCTCTCTCTCAAGTCATACCTCTCTTCCTTCCTCTCTCCCACATCCCTCTGTCTCTCTCTGCATCTCTCTCTCTACCCTCCAACTTTGCCACTATCTCCATCCCTCTCTCCTTTTCCCTCTCCCCCTCTCTTCCCTCTCTGTCTCCCTCTCTCTTCCCTCTCTCTCCCTCTCTTTCACTTTCTCTTCCCTCCTCTCCTCTCTTTCTCTCTCCCTCGCCACTCCCTCTCTCTCTACCTCTATCCCTCTATGTCTTTGTTATTTCCTCCCTCTCTCTCCCCCTCTAACTCCGTCTCTATCTTCCTCCCTTTCTCTTCTCCCTCCCCTCCTCTCTCTCTTCATTCCTCTCTATCCCTCTCTCTTCTACCCCATCAATCTCTCTCTATCCTTCTCTCTTCTGCCCATCAATCTCTCTCTCTCTCCCCTCCATCTCTCATTATCTTCCTCCATTCCTCCTCCCCCCCATCTCTCTCTACCCCCTCCATCCATATGATGGAGATTTTTGACTCTATGTAATCAATGTTATATGTAATGTCCAAAATATTTTACATTTTAATTTTTTCTATCATTACCTTCCTCCCTTCCTCTTTCTCTCCCCCCTCTCTCTACCCCCTCCATCCATGTCATGGAGACTTTTCACTCTATGTAATCAATGTTATATGTAATGTCCAAAATTTTTTACATTTTAACTTTTTATTGTGACATGAGTTATAGTTTTTCAGCATCTGGTATTGATAAGCCATGTTATTGAGCCATTGTATTGTAATAAAACTTATTTACAAATTAATAATATCCATGGTAAAGTGGGAGCAGATATCCATGGTTAAGAAACATGTTATTTCGTAAGTTTATTGTAAGTATTAAGTTTTTATGTGCTTATTAATTAAATTTAAATATGGTTATGGAATCGTTATTAGTCATTGCCAAGATGGGACTCTAACAATTGATTTGTTTCTTGATCATGATATAGAATCATTATTACTCCCCATCAGTTCCATTATTAGTCCCTAACAATTGATTTGTTTATTCATTATTACTCCCCGCAAGTTCCATTATTAGTCTCTGCCAGGCAAGGCAAGGAATCTAACAATCAATTTGTTTGTTGATCACTATTAACTTTGAAAAATAAATATTTATTTTTCAATATTATTAAAAAATAAATTTTCAAACATTTGACTGGACCATAACGTAAGGTCTTATTAGCACCATTTTCACAATATAATGCCATGTGGACATCCACCTTACATATTTTATGCCATAATTTATGGCTATGGTTGCAATATTAATGCATGGTTTTTACATAATAATTGAAAATAAGTTATAAGTAAATAATATATTTGCCATGACTTACTTCCCACAATCATTTAAGCAAGTTTTTGCATAAAAAATATGAATAAGATGTAAAAGATATAAAATTACTTATAACACTTATGTAGGAGTGAAATTGTAAATGGTGGTTATTTATGCAATTTTTCCGATAGCATAACTTCTAAGTTGAATTGGGGGGCTAACATGCCCTGCCAAACCAAATTACAATATAACAAATTAAATTTTATTACCTTTATTACTTTTAACTTATTATCATTAATTGAGACAATATTTAAATGTTTACACTACAACATCTCCATGGCTCTATATTACTTTTAACCTTTTGTTATTACAAATTGTATTTTACTATTTTTATTATTTTTAACTTATTATCATTAATTGAGACAATATTTAAATGTTTACACTACAACATCTCCATGGCTTTATATTACTTTTAACTTTTTATTTATTTTTAATTAAATGTTAAATATTTATGATAATTGTTAAACATTTATGCCTATAAATCTACCCGTATAAGATGTATTACTTATCTACTAAAATTGAAATTTAATATTGAAAATAAAAAATCAAGTACTTATTTTATGGTGAATTATTTATTTTTTTAATTTTTTTTAAATACCAATTTTAATTTGAATGACTCACTATGATTCATCCTCTTCCTAAATGGATTTATCAATAGTGTTTATTGATCTTTTGCAATTCATTGTGAGTGTTTGATTTTGTGTACTCTATTTTTGGAACTTATCCTAGTTATGTCCTTTTTTACTACTCCCTTTTTGCACTATCTTACGTGTTCTGGTGTTCCTGTCTTCTTTTACATTGTCCATTTTTTTTTAGCGTTCTCTCATCTTTTTCTACACTATAAGAGTTGACAAAAAATATTCTCCAATTTAATTGATTAAATTTACAAGTATAATAATTTAATCGATGGAATACATGCCATTAAACCATTTAAGACTAGGTTGTAAAATTGAAAATATAAAGGTTAGACCAAATTACATTAAATATTTATATTATATATTGCATTTATATATACATAAATTGTATAAACGTGAAGTAAATTTGTCTAAATTTGAATTAAAAAAATAATATGATGAAAGAATTTCAAACTGACGTAATAAAATTTTATAAATTTATGATGAGCTTCATTACCAAAAAAATGTTATTTTTTTTATAAATAATTACAAAGAATATTAGGTAAGAAATTTCTCTTATATAATAAAATAGTGTAAACTTGCAATGAATTTTATTTTACAGAAATTAATTTATGTGATATTTCTAATATTCTAGGTTAATTAAATTAACACAATTATTTTTTATTTCACTTATCACTCATATTAAAGTATTATTCTATATTATTTAATAATATTTATATTGAAATATGACTATAATCTTTTTATAAGTTGTAAAACTGTAAAATTCGAAGGTTATAGTAAATTATATTAAATATTTATATTATATTTATATTTATATATACATAAATTGTAAACAATAATATGATGAAACAATTTCAAAATTACATAATAAAATTTTATAGATTTATGATGAGCTTCATTACCATAAATTATTACTTCTTTTATAAATAATTATAAAAAAATCAAGTAAGAAATTTCTCTTATATAATTAAATATTGTAAACTTGCAATAAATTTTATTTTTACAGAAATTAATTTATTTATACTTCCAATATTCTATGCTAGTTAAATTAGCACAATTATTTTTTATTTCACTTATCACTAATATTAAAGTATTATTCTATATTCGTTTATAATATCTTACATTTATATTGAAGATCACTATAATTTTTTTGATGTGATGTTCACTTTTCCATAAAAACTATTATTATATAAATTTTATAAGAAAATATTAAAATAATAGTTATATATATATTAATAGTAATATGAATATGTAAGTATGTTTATGGGTCAACATTAACAGTGAGTTAGGTTGTTCTCTGGTGAAAAAATTTTATGGGAAAAAATCTAGTCATGTTAAAGGATGGTTTGGCCTAAAATGGGTGTGATATTTGAGTGATTTAGATGCATTAGATACCCATGAGTCGCAGCTAGTCAAGCTAGAAAAAAAGTTAGATATGTCATTCATATCAAGACTCACATAACTTAGAAAACACAAAAAAATATAAACATATAGATATGAAATAATTTAAAATATAATTTATAAAATTAAAATAAGTTTCTCATATTTTATTTAATTATATAATATTAAATATTCTAAATAATGTAATTTATATAATTGTTATTTTCATATTTATTTAATCAATAGAAAATAGAGTTACATCAAATTATCTGAATTAAATTAAAAAATTATATTATCACCCCGAATGAGAATTAAATTTTTTATAATTAATAAAATATAAATTAATCATTTTAAATTTTAATATTTTTATTTATTAAAAAATAAAATTACTTTAACTTTTCCATATAAAAGAGTTAAATAAACTAAATTAATAATATAGTTGAGTTAAATGCACTAAATTTGAACGAGTAAAATTAACTCTTATTAGTCCCTGCCGCCTTCTCCACTGGACTATAGTAATTGATTTTTTGGTCCTAGCATTAATCTCTGCAAATTTAACTTAAAGTTTAGATTTTATGAAACATGTTTAACGTCTCACATGGACACATTGATTTTTCAAGACCAATAATATTTTTTATCGTTTTAGAAATATGTTTAACGTATCAGATGGACGCATTGATTTTTCAAGACCAATAAGATTTTTATCATTTTATTTAGCCTCTTCTCGAGGCAGAGAGGTTAAAAAGGCTATGATAGAGGCAGAGAGGTTAAAAAGGCTATGATAGGATGGTTAACTAATTTTTTTTGTTCATATTTAAGAAAACTAAAACTAATGCTAGCATTAGTTCATTGAAATTAAATGTTTATTTAGGTTTTTTTGGTTGTTAATTGTTGTATGTATCTCTTGATCATTCAAGTACACAACATATTTAGTCACAATACCGCAAAGCCACAACACATCATATAGGCAAGCCACAACACGTCAGGCAGTAACACAAATTTTGCATGGCAGTAGCCACTTTTCTTCAGTTGGCCACTTGTCTTCAGTTCTTCTTCAATTCTAAATGCTATATGTCAGCGGGTTGGCCTTTTTGCAGATTTCTCAAAGACTTCTCAAATACTATATTGCAGCCGGCCTTCCAATGACTCTATCACAGGTGACCTTTTTGCACATTTCTCAAACAAGAATTTGCTCATGAATTTGCCCATGTTGTAGATTTCTCAAACAAGAATTTGCTCCTTTGATTCTCATGGCAGGATGGTAGGATGTTAAAGCCACACCACAAATATTTTCTCTAATGCTTTGATTCTACAAATATTTTCTAACCCTAATGCTTTGATTCTACAAATATTTTCTAATAAGATCAAGACATATGTTAATATTTTCTCTAATGCTTTGATTTTGCAAATATTTTCTAACTCTAATGCTTTGATTATGCAAATATTTTTTAATAAGAGCAATATAGACATTAATGATGCATGAAGAGTAATACCTGTCTTTCCCTTCTGCTTTTTCATTTTGCTGCAGGAGGCATTAGCTTGGCTTCTTCAAGAGTTTGAAGAAAGTTTCTTCTTCTGAACTCTGAACAAAGCTGCAAAGAAGTCTCAAACATTTCATTCATAGGTGCACATACTCTCCTCACTCTTATCCACTGCAACCACAATATTATTCACAATCTTAAATCTATGCCCTATTGTATGCAAGTTCTCTTCTAAGTCCAACGTAATCCCATCATTTTCTTAGCAATGAACTACTACTGCAAGATAGCGGATGGGTCAATCTACACCAGGTAAATATCAGTAAAATTATATTATTATTAAATGTATCCAAAGTTCTGCCACCATCATACAAAACAATGCCTAAAAGGTTTATGGATAGACACCGAACCAACGTTTACTAATGCTTTTGAATGTCATGTATTTAGAGGAATTTTTTTATTAATGGTTTTGAATGAAAGCATGTATCAAAATTAACAAGAAAAATGTCTATAATGAATTAGACATATTTTTATGTGTGCGACTTTATCTTCATAAATGTGGAAATCCACTCTTTCCATGAAAGTGAGTAAAAGCATAGCAAACAACCAAAGCAAAGGTGAATTGTGCTATTTTCCTAACATGGTGAGAGTAAATTATAGGTTCCAAGCATGAAGGGATTGACATCACATATTTTTAATAGATACAAAGGGTTTTTATGCAATATTTTTAATCGATACAATGGGAAGGGCAAGAATTCCAACATCAAAGCCAAAAAAATAAGATTCCAGCAATGTTTATCAATGCCAGGGTTCGAATTTGAGCTGGAAGTTTCTAAGAATGTTTCAGACATCCAACATTCAGAATATACAAAACAAGTTTCTGATAATGTAAAGAATATACAAAACAAGTTTCAGATAATGTAAACGAGTCGGAAGACACTGATAATGTTTCAGATATTGGACAATATGAGTTGGAAGATGTCAAAAACGTTTATTTTGACGAGAGAAAAAATGGCGGGGTGGGAGAGATTGACCATGAATTATTTTCATTCCATTCCTCTTGAAGTTTTTTATGCATTAACCATCAACCATAGTTTCAAAGATCTGGTTGGCACGCAGAGTAGAGTGGCGATAGAATGATGCCTGTAAAGCAAGAAGAGTCTTTGGCATAAATAAGATTGTATCAATCTATGCTGTTTGGTGTGTGCTTAGCTCCGCATCAGTATATAGAGAGTGAGATCCAAACAACTTTCGTAGACCTAACCTTGACTAAACACTGCATTCTTCTAAGATTTCTTCAGAGTTTTATAAATCACTGGCTCCACCCTAACAACGTATAAAATTTAAAGTTGAGGGTTTCAATTTACGAATAATTTCAAATATAAATCTCTGAATGTCAAAAAAATTACGCTCAAAGTCTTTCTTTACAGCTAATTTACTGTTATTTTCATTATCAATATCTGGTTTTCTATAAATTCACTACATAAGGGATTGAGGGAATTAGAAATGAGAACCTGGACACCAGCTGAGGCCTGAAACAAGATCTTTGTCTACCAACAAAAACCGCTGAGGCACCTAAAATAGGAACTTTGTCCTCCAAGGAAAACAACAACGTGACTTGATCCTTGTCAGTGTTAGCTTGGATGGATTCAAAGGCGGTGGAGAAATTTTCAAGAGTTGCATCAATCTGAGTAAAATCCATGGTTTCTACCCTATCTCCAATATTCCCACCCAAAAATTTTGGGAGGTTTCTATTAGCATGTCATATCACTTACTCTTATTGACGCGCTAATGATTTGGTTTATCTGGTTTATATGGTTTATAAAAATGCTTCTAGTAGCTTTATCAAATATTTTAAAAGGTGTCTGTTCATGGTTTAAGCTGACGATTTTAATAGTTTTACTAATTTGTTTGAAAGGTGGTTTTCCATGCAACAAGGAACGTGGCTTGCATCCAAGCCCATATGTCATCCAAATGTTTCTTGCTTGGGCATATATTTATTGTTTTAAATGTGGTTTTCATGCAGGGAATGTGGCTTTCATCCAAGCCCACATGTCATTCAAATGCTTTGGCCATATATTTATTGTTTTAGACAAATAAATTATATATATACATAGCAATTAAAAATTAAAAAAACAATACATATCCAATCTTGATGTTTTATATTTCTACATTGTAACAATGACTATTATTCATTATGGAGATCTTCTACCTTTGGCATTTTTGCTAAGCATTTCACTTATGTCTTTGTCTTTTTTGGAATCAATCTCTATCCAGAGGTAACAAGTTACACAGTAATATATTTTAGAAGAAATTGTCTTGTACCTATATCTGTTTACATGTTCTTTCCATCCTTTCTTTTAAATTTAGCACAACCAATTTAAGCAGGTGATGTTAATAGTTTTACTAATTTGTTTGAAAGGTGGTTTTCCATGTAGTAGGGAACGTGGCTTGCATCCAAGCCCATATGTCATCCAAATGTTTCTTGCTTGGGCATATATTTATTGTTTGAAAGGTGACTTTTCATGCAGCGAACGTGGCTTGCATCCAAGACCACATGTCATTCAAATGTTTTGGCCATATATTTATTATTTTAGACAAATAAATTATATATATATATATATATATATATATATATATATATATATATATATATATATATATATATATATATATATATATATATATATATATATATAGATAGATATATATAGATATAACAATTAAAAATTAAAAAAATTACATACCCAATCTTGATGTTTTATATTTCTACATTGTAACAATGACTATTATTTGTTATGGAGATCTTCTACCTTTGGCATTTTTGCTAAGCATTTCACTTATGTCTTTGTCTTTGCTAGAATCCATCTCTACCCAGAGGTAACAAGTTACACAGTAATATATTTCAGAACAAATTGTCTTGTACCTATATCTATTTACATGTTCTTTCTATCCTTTCTTTTAAATTTACACAACCAATTTAAGCAGGTGATTTTAATAGTTTTACTAATCTGTTTGAAAGGTGGTTTTCCATGCAGCAGGGAACGTGGCTTGCATCCAAGCCCATATGTCATCCAAATGTTTCTTGCTTGGGCATATATTTATTGTTTGAAAGGTGGTTTTTCATGCAGGGAACATGGCTTGCATCCAAGCCCACATGTCATTCAAATGTTTTGGCCATATATTTATTGTTTTAGACAAATAAATTATATATATAACAATTAAAAATTAAAAAAACAATACATAGCCAATCTTGATGTTTTATATTTCTACATTTTAACAATGACTATTATTCATTATGGAGATCTTCTACCTTTGGCATTTTTGCTAAGCATTTCACTTATGTCTTTGTCTTTGTTGGAATCCATCTATACTGAGAGGTAACAAGTTACACAGTAATATATTACAGAAGAAACTGACTTGTACCTATATCCGTTTACATGTTTTCATGTTCATTGCATCATTTCCATTTTACATGTTCTTTTCGTCCTTTCTTTTAAATTTATCACAACCAGTTGTTTGCATATTAGCAGACATACTATATTGACATATTAGCAGACATATGACATATTCTCTATCCTAATATATGCTTATGTGTTCTTAGAAGCCTATAAGGCAAGCCTATAAGCCTTGCCAAGTAGTTCAACTGAGCAGCCCAGCATCCAAGCTAGCGTAGCAAAATAGCAAAGCCAAGTGGCCTAGTCGAGTATCCTATCCATGCCTAGGCACTGAATCCATGCTAGAAAACATAGAGAAACATGGAGAAATCGAGATCCGACAATGTATTGAAACTAGAATTATATAATTTATTTACCAACAATTCTGATTTTACTTCCTCTCGGCTATGGACGTGGGTTTATTGGTGAACTGATATAGCTATCATGATTAGCACAATAAATCTATTAATGGAGGTACGACTTCACCTTCCTTCAATCCATAATTACCCCACAACTAAGTCAGCAGCAACCAGTGAAGGAGCTAATTGGGTAAGCATGTAACCATATCATGTATTCTCTATAATCAATCACACAACTAAGCTCCTATAACATATCATGATTATCACCTAATATATATGATAGGTTCATATCAACCATAACACTCTAAGCTTATCTCTCTACTGAATAAGCATGTTTTAACATTCTCAGATTTTATCCGATTAGTTTTAAACACATAGTACCTGTGGAAATAGTCAACTTGTTTACAGGGGATCTGTGGCAATAATCAACTTGCTTAGAGGGGATGGAGTAATTTCTCTCAGATGGACCTTTATCATTATGAATAACAATGGAGTAATTTGCTGGAATGGGCCTTTAGAATTACACAGAACAGAATCACCAAACATTTTTACTTCCAACTTCAGAAATATTATTAGAGACCTCCATGCTTTCTACAAAATTGAACTCTGGAAGCCTGTTTTAACATTTTGTAACATTTTTTTTCTATATAAACATTATGGGTGAGATGGTAGAAACTCACACTTTCAAACATTGTAAATTGCTAGTTTGGCAAAGTCCACTACCTCTTGTTCTATGGGCAAGGACTTGCTTCTCCACAACCATTCTTGTTTTATTTTAACTTTTTAGTACACAATAGATAAATTAGCAAAATTTGTAAGAGTTAAATTAACCCTTCATCTTAAAATATGAAGATTTATTTTAAATTTGATTGTATTAATGTGTTGGCTTGATTTCCCTCACCATTTGGGCCAGGATGGTAGCCTTACAAGTATCTCCAGTTAAGGAGTAACATATGCAACTTGAATGTGAACGAAACATTAATTTGATGTTTCTATTAGTAGATTTGGATTGAGTTGGTTGGATATTATTAGCATTATTGTAGAAAAAACTAGAGAAACAACAACATGTGTGAAGATCTATTCAAAATAACTGAATAACTTATGATTGTGAGATTAAATTACAACCATCAATTGATGAGGATAATAGCGTATTCCATCACTAGAATTCAAAATAATACCACTAGATTTTTATATTGGCTCATGGACATCAATAAGTATGAAATGAATCTAGAACTACAACAAATTCACCCAAACATAAGTATTGCATCTTCTATGGAATAAGATTCTAGTCTTTTGGACCTCGGGTGGGCTCCACTCATGCAACATAATTTTATTTCTTTGCTTGATTTTGGATTTTTGCCCAAATTGGTTAGATTTTTCAGATTTTATGGTAATGATTTAGCGTTAATGTTTTATAGAGAAGTGGAAGACATTCCCTTTTAGAAAAGAATATAAATTATATATTATATTATATACAATAATGTATATTTACATATATGATATAATATAATATAATGTAATATAAATAATCAAGAATTAATTAATATTAAAAAGACACTTTGATTATGTATATATATCGGGGCCTTTAATTGTAATCATTCATCAATCAATATCTCATATATCTTATATAAATCTAGTAATTTTTACTCAATCTTAAAAACAAAATTAAGCATGAGGATTTTTCAAGTGTGTAATTATTGATCATAAGGAAATAATTACAAAGATTTGAAAATAAGAAAGAATTAAACATGGTACTATAGTTAGGCTAACAACCCATGGTATTTTTCAAACAACTTCGTAAAAAAGGGAGTTTGTTACCAATTCATAAAATTTATTTTACTCGATGAAAAAGAATTTTCATATCATTTTATATTTTTTTTCATAGTTGGTGTTAGAAACTATAGCAAGAAAGGTTCAATTTGACATTAGCCTTAGTCAAATTGAGTAAATCAACTTTCCACATTAGCATAATAGCTTCGAGCCAATTAACTAGTTTGACATGGCTCTTGTCACTCAGATAGCTAAGTAAATCTGAGTTAGGGGCTTGGAGTTCAGTTATGAATATGTTGATTGCTAAATGTTAGCAATCTAGTTCAATGATTTTTAGTTGTTTTTAGTTAATTGAACTCTAGCCATTGATAGAGTCAATTGAAGGTCTTTGTGCTGGGACAATAGTCTAACTCAAAGATCTATCAGTTAACTGATCAATCAACCCAAAATAGCTAACGCATGCATGGAATTCCAATTCCTTTCCTTAAGTGGATATGAAAAGGCACTGTAACGTGAGTTATATACTATTTTGAGTGTACAAGCATTGCATGAGTCAAGAGATCAATCCTTGGGAATTGTGCAACAAAATTGGAGGAAATTCATATCCTTTAGAATCTAATTTCCTCAAGGATTGTGTGAGGAAATAGGAGGCTAGATGAACACATAATTGGCTAAGTGTTGGCTAGAGGCTCTAATTCAACATAGAGAACAATTATTGGTTTGCAGGTTGTGCTCAGAGTTGGAGCAAGACATTATAATAGTTTCTCTATTTCACTGATTAATGCAAAGAAGCTTGAGGGGCTTTTCCCAATTGGGTTCCCCTAGAATTCAGAGTGTATTTGTGCTTTTGCTTGTTGCATGTATATGCATGTTTTTCTAAATTGTTTTCCGTAGATCAATAGGGTAGAATTGTGTCTCTTATTCTCAGTTTAAGTCTTAAGAAGTTGTAATTTCTAACAAATTTCAAGATGGTATGAGAGTCTTGAAATCACATTATCAAACTTGTCTCTTAAGAATTACGAAGTAGCATCTTTAGTCCATTAATTTTTCTTTAAAATTGGGAGAATTTTTTTCAATGGACTGAGATTAGAGTATGTCCTGGAGGGTAGCTCGAATTTCATATACTGGAAGGATTGAATGGAAGTAATGCTTGTTGATAATGGTGTGTTAGAATATGTTAAAACTACATTGTGAAACATCAAAAGTCTAATGCACAACAATTAGCCCATTGGAAGAAGGATGTTGCAAAGGCCACACGAATTCTTATGGAAGGTGTGAGAGGTCATGTGGTCTCAAATATCCATGGAAAAGAGACACCATTTTCTATGTGGAGTAAATTGATTGAGCTATTCAAAAATAGTGGTGACCATAGGAAATTGGCCCTGAAAAACAAACCTTGAAACATTAGAATGAAAAATAATGATACTATCCCACAATATCTCTTGAGATTTATAGAAGTTTGAGACAAGCTTGGAGGGGTTGTGGTCCATGTTACGAGAGATGACCTGGTGAGCCTAGCTCTTCAGGCCTTCCAAAATCTTAGCACAACTATGAGGACTCTGTGAATGGAAGGGATAAATTACCGAATTTGGAAAGGTTGTGGTTTTATTTGGTTCAAGAAGAGTTTAGGAGAAATACCAGAGGGGGAACATTATCTAAAGTGGAGGATGAAGAGAATTTTTCCTTGGTTGGAAAGGGGAAGAAGGGAAAAGGATGGGAGACCCTAAGAAAACCTAATTCAAACCAAAATAATGGCAAGAAGAAAGACTTGAGAAAGATAAAAAAAATCAGTGTCATGGATTCAGCCACTATACAACACATTTTCGGCACAATAAGTCTAAGAAGAAGTCTTCAAGAGGAGCAAGAGGTGAGGCACTGGCTTGAAAATTCTAATTAGACTTCAACCTAATAGCATGCATAGCCAAGACTATTATGGGGAGGGTGTGGTACCTTGATTTTGGTTCCTCATTCCATATGAAAGGATGCAAGGATCTTTTCTATAGCTTGGGGGAGAAGGATCTCTAGATGCATATCGAAATGGGGGATGATGGGAGGTATAGTGTTGTAGAAACTGGTATTGTTACCTATGAGATGGATAAATCCTCTCCTCTTCATCTCAAAGATATTATGTATGTCCCTGACCTAAAGAATAACTTGATATTTGTAGGAGTATTGGAGGATAGAGGCTATGCTGTTACTTTTAGTAAAGGGAAAGCGTTTCTGAGACACATAGTTATCAGGAAAGTGAAACAGATCGGGGTTCGAGTGAAGAACCTATACAAACTTGAGGTGGGAGAGTTCACTTCATTGGGAAACAAGGCCAAAAAGGTGAAAAGTTGAGATGTTGGAAAACTCTAGCACATGGGATTGGGTCATATACACCATGGTGTCTTAAAAGTAATACAACAAATTACCAATGGTCTCCCTGAAGGCTCCCTTAACCAGAAGAATGTCTACAAGGGTTGCACATTGGGAAAATATGTCAAATCCACTTTCCGTGACTGAGATAGCAGAGTAGATGCAATCTTGGAGCAAGTCCACTCTAATGTTTGTGGAACCTTTTCTACAGCTTCCACAACAAAATATAAGTACTACGTTATTTTTATTAATGATTTCTCTAGGAAATGTTGGATCTCCTTCATGAGGAAGAACGATGAAGTTTCTCAAAATTTGTTGAATTCAAAGCATTGGTTGAGAAAGAGACTATGAAGAAGGCGAAGGTTCTCAAGAGTGACAATGGAGGTGAATTTACTTCACATGCCTTCAAGGATTTATATTCAAAAGAATGTATTCATAGAGAACTGATAACACCCTATAACCCGTAGTAAAATTGGGTAGGTAAGAGGAAGAAAATAAGCATAGTGGGAGAAACAAGAAGCATGTTGTATGTTTAGGGGTTTCCATTACATACATGGAGAAAAGAAGGAAACACCGCAATTTACATGCAGAACTAGAGTGGTCATAGAATACTTGGCATGATCACACCAGAGGAAGATTTTGTTGGGAGAAATATTGATGTGTCTCATTTCAGAATTTATGGAGCTTCAGTTTGTTGTCATTTATCCAAGTATTCGAGAAAGAAACTTGAGCCTACAATAGATTTGGGAGTTTTTTTTATCATACACCGAAACTCCACACAATTACCAGGTGTGTTTACCTTCGGATGATAGTGGTAAGGAGAGATGTTAAGTTCAATGAGTACAAGGCTATGAGATTCTCTCTAGAATGAGAGTTGAGTGTCCCACAAGAGTAGGAGCTTCTAGCTCCAAATCACGAGTCTTAGGATGAGATTTAGGATGTTGTGGATAAACCACATGTAGCAGAGAAGACATAAGGCAGAGTGGAGGCACCCACTCAACCAGAATATTTCAGAGAGGGGTGAAAGAGAGCCATATAAGTTGATAAATTATTGTAGGATCCTAGAAATAATTTGGGAGCCTCTACTTGACAGTGCAAGTAGAGAAGGTCACTTGGTAGGTACAGTGGTTACATGGCTCTCATCACAAAGCTCATTGAGACAAATCCCTATTAATTTAATGAAGTAGTTTCTCAACCGGTTTGGATTGATGCCATCATGGAAGAATATGAATCCATCATGAAGAACAATGTATAGGATTTGGTGTCGAGAATATAAGGCAAATCAATGGTTGGTTCTAGATGGACCTTCAAAGTGAAGCATGCAGTTGATGGGAGCATTGAGAAATACAAGGCTAGATTTGTGGCAAAAGGATTCTCTTAGGTAGCGGGAGTGGACTGCGAGGAAAATGTTGTGCCAATTGCAAGATATTCATCAATGAGATCCATTCTAGCATTGGATGTGTAGATGGGGTGGGAAATACACCAGATGGATGTGAAGGTTGCATTTGTTAATGGGGTTGTTTAGGAATAAATTTACACACAGTGGTGGATTTGAGACATACAAATGGGAGTACCTATAGGTCCTACATTTGATGTCAATCCCATAGGGTCCAAACCCTCTGCTTCCTCCAAAGTGATTAGACCTGCAACATAATTCAAAGAAGCATATACATAGAAATTAGTTCAAAGTGCATGCATAATAAATATGTTAGATAATCAATTATAAACATGAAAATCATGATATATTAGGAATGAACCATAAAAAACATGAGATCATAACATTTCAGGATCGACACATAGCTTCTTTATTGATAGCATCAACTAAGAGTGGAAGCATACAACCTGATCCGACTATGACACCAATGAAACCTTCCTCTAGATCCATCTATCCTAAGCCTCAAAGATCACCTCTCAAGCATGTGCAAAAGGATGCCATGTAATGGAAAATGAACATCTCTGCAAGGAAACAAGGGTTTCCTATGACTCAGAGTGTAGGAAGCATAGGGAAAATTAGACTTGATATGGGGACAAAAAGCACTATAATGTCGATGTCCTATCTCCTTCTGTGATTTAGTCCTTCCCATGAGGTGTCTAAATACCACCAGAAATTAGTTGATTCCATTAGACCACGAGATCTTGTAGGTACACTTTTGATGAAACCCATAAAACCCGCCCGAGAAATAGGAAATATTTTTATTTTTTCATATTTTAACTTATGTATGCGGGTTATGTATTATGGTACACACGTGTGTATGCACTTTTTAAAGGGAATAGACATGTATGGAATTGAGATTATTATTTTTTAATAAATGATCAAGTCTGAATGGGAAAGGACTGCCCAAGGCCATATCAAGGGATTATAACTACAAGAGTTTTGAATGATGCTACAACAGATGCCCCCTAAGATATGAGGTCAGAAGGGGTACATGATGGTTGAAATGTATTAAATATAAAGAGAGATCACTTGAGGACTTAGGAGATCACCAGATTCCATCCCATTGAATGCCTATAGAAGGAATCAAAATGAAAACTCATGTCTTAGGTGGGAATACCCATGCTCATAAATAGTAAAGCATGTTCGTTGGTCAAGTATAAAGCATATCCATCATGTATACATAAGTGTACAAAGAATAATGAAGAATACTTAGTGTATTTTCCGATCATAGCTACAAAGTAAGACAACGAAGCTATGTCTCAATATCACATTGATCAATGATGCTCGAAGAACGTGTGATCACCGATGCTGTAAAATTGATGCTCACAATAGTACCATGTCATATATGTGGAATAGTGGTACTGCATAAAACTTGGGTGTCAACATATAGAATGATGTTGAGATGCACTACAACATATAAAGCTGGCTGGTAGCACTGGCATAAAATTGAAGGAGATGACAACTGAACAAGAGATGCTGACACAACTTGAGGTCTTAATCGACCACATATGTTACATTTCTACACTATGGGAATAAATTAGCAGAAGTCGACCATGTGAGAAATCGTTTGATTACCAATCATTTATGTATACCATTAACAAATTCAATACAACTCACCGATAATGATGATGAGAGTCAAGGTACCTCAGTACAATCTAACAAGTGCGAATAAATGTGATGAAGTTGAACACTTGAGAGAATCTACCAATTAGGAGACATTGATGTATTCTCACTATCAATAGCAAATGATTCTACCACTAATGAAAACAAACCCTAAGGTACTAAAAAGGGACTCTAAATCATGTTCCCAGAGTAATGAGCTGGAGTCAATGGGAAAATATCTACTGGAAAGAAGAAATCAAGGCATCCCACATCAATCAACATGTTTGGAACCCGCAGACTAATAATTTGGAAGAAATCGGATGAAAAGAGATGAAGTAACCATTATGAGGTATGTTTACGACATACACAAGATGTGGCTAGTGCATGAGAGAAACATTCTGAACCAACCAATAATGAAATTTGACACAGAGGTGAGGAATTCACCAATAGGGTCAAATGGAAACCAAGGTATTGCACGAATTCATATGTGTAATAATGTAAGATGGCATTGAACACAAGGGAAACCACTCAATGCAAGGCCCATGATATTGATTGTTGTTGAGCGCCAGGTCACCTATCAATGATGTAAATAGGGCATGGGTGCAGCTCTATGCCTACTCTCAGAGAAATTTGTTAGAGTTGATAAGAGTAGTTCTGACAACATGAAGTCAATGGAGACCTTCCTAACCAACATGAGAAAAGGACCACATAATTGATGTGATACTAAAGAAAACTTGATAGAACAGGTATGGCCAATTGAAAATGAGTGAAGAGACACCACAAAATTCCTGACATAGGTTGACTTCTCATGGAAAAAAACATGACTCATATGTGACTCTATGGAAGCATATATAACTTTTTATAAGTTTGCAATGCAAGAGGCATTAACAAACTCTCCATATGATTGGAAGAGATAACCAACCAAAGGAGGACTGACTAAAGAACAAGGTTATGTCTCTGCTAAAGTTGACATAATTCCCATCCCAATGAAGGAAAGACTTATTTTGAGTGCTTTGTTCAAGGGAAACAAAACTGACTCTTGCTGCTATCAAATATAGAAGTAAATGTCACGTTACCTCTCTTTTTGAAATATGTGTATATATATAGTCTTTTTCATATTTAAAGCTTGAAAAAGAATAAAAGAATGCATATAGTACAGTGGAAAAAATGAGTGTTAAAGGAAGGTGCACTAGTTCCTAGGACTAGAACATTCTTATGCTCAATGCAAGGTGATGAAAAAGGGTTTTTAGCACTCAAAGGAATGTTCTTTCCATGGATAAAAGGTGTTAAGTCCTTGAGGCTAATGAATGGATGGTTTGAACTTCAGAAAGGCCATGGTCAAAAGTGGCTTATACATGAGTCCAAATGAAGCCGAATTAAGGCCAGAAGGGTACAAGTGGTCAATATGCAATGAGTGGTACAAATTAACACATGTGATCCTATAGGGTATTAAGCCAGAATAATAGTGAAGAATAAGAGAAATGATGCTTCATCACAAATTCAAGGCAGGACCAAAGAGGACTCTCGAGCCTAACAAATTATTGTAGCATGGGAAACATATGCTAATGAGGATCTAACTAGGAAGCCCATGTAAGTAATGGATCTACCATTATGTTACAAATTTATAAGATGAAGAGTGAAAATGGTTTAAAAACACAACATAATTGGGTTGACCTTATGGAAAAATATCACAGTATGATGTTAAGATGCATATTGCAGCAGAAAAAATGATATGCCCTAACCTATATGCTAGTGATGAAAACGATACATGCCATAATAGTTCTATGATCGTGGAGTCAAAGTGTTGAGAAAATGTCACAGAGCTTCATTTACCCTGGAAAGAAACCTCTCCCAACATTTCAAGCCAAAATTTAAAGAGTTCATGAAATAATAAAATTTAAAAATTATAAACTTTATAAAAGTGAGTTTTTAAATATTTATTATAAAAAGACATTTTAACTCACAAAATTCATTTTAACTTGAAAGTTTTGAGAGCTTGAGAGCTTGGGAGAAAAATTTGGGTAACTCCATCTCACAATTTCCTCAATCAATTCGTCAATTGAAGGATTCCAGGTAATTCTAAGTCCATAATGTCATCTAATTTATGCATTCTAAATCGATTATTCAACGTAGGAATTTTAAGTTTGAATTTGTCTTTGTGTGTACATGGGTCAGAGCTTTCAAAGTCACGTATTGAAATCCATATACGTGTGTTTTCAAATGAAAATATGCGTGTACATGCAATGGTCATTTAAATAAGTGAAGTACGCGCAAAAAAATTTGAAAATTCCATTTTTTAATAGATGAATCTCCTTGAATTTGCAGGATGGTAATTGTTTGGAAGGAGAGGGAGCATAGTGAAGTTGACAATGAGGTTTTAGGGGATCCAGTGGCATTGGATGCATTAGGAAGATGTCAATTACTCAAGTTTTTCATAATGTTAAACATGAAAACCAAAACTCAGTTGCTAGATATGCTTGTCCATTACTAGGATACAGAGCAGAAGGTTTTCATGACAGATCAAATTCCTTTGTAAATTGATGTAGAAGATATTTACTTCATTACAGGACTTTCCCAGAAAGGGGATGAAATTGATCTAAATGAGAGGGCCTTGGGAGGCCTAAATGTCTCTGATTATATCAATATCTACTGCACACCAGGGACAGATAAGGTCAAATCTCAAATCCTGATCAAGGATCTGAGAACCTTGCCAATCAATATCATCCTCTTTACCATTGTTAGAGTGGAAGGTTTGGTAGCTCTACATCAGGCCTCTCGACCTGCCAAGTTCTTGGCGGTAGAGTGCCTCTGTCCAAAAGTCTTTGATTAGCATACACGACTCTTAACATGTATGAAGAAGCGATTGTCTGTAGTGAGATGAGGGAAAATGAAGCATTTCAGCTATGGTAACATACTTTGTTCATTTTTCTTTGAGAGAGAAGCAACAATTAGATCTAGAGTGTTTACCAACATCATAAGTCCTAAGGATCCGAGGATGCCCAGATGGGCAGGCCTAATCAAGAGACTAGACGAGGGCAAAGTCACCAGAGCAACATTCGACTTTGAGTTCCTCCTTTGGTGGGAGGAACAAATCATAGCTATATATGACTACCCCTATGTAGACATATATTACTAAGAGGATCCAAATATGGCCCTTCCCAAGAGCGCTACATGGGGAGAGATGGGTAATTTTTTTTAGATTTTATGTATTTGTTTTTTTTTTGGATTTTGAAATTGATCTTGAGAAGTTAAAAATATTTTTTTGTGAGACAAAAAACTCTTACAAGATTATTTGATCATGATGTTAATTTTGGACTACTGAAAGCTGAGGGTCTAACAAGGCATAGGTGTCATGGTAGAGACATGGAGAGAAAAACATCTAGGACCGAGAGAACCCTTCATACCATTTAGAGGAACTTAGAGAGCTTACCTCGCGAGGTCCCCATGGTAGCCATAGAGGATCTCACTGATGCTATTCAGAGGAAAGTGGTAGGATTATCACGAGAGTGGGTGTGACTCTTCTAATGGGTGGAAAATTCCATCGTCTTCTTCCATGACACTCATCTACGGCAGGGCCCACAGACTTAGATTTAGATGACTAATATTTTATGGACATGATCGCCTTAAGCCCTAATTTTGTAGGACATTTGTCCACATCTTATAATATTTTGGACATATTATTCCTATCTATATAGAAATGGTTTCGTGATGGTTTTATCATATATACATGGGATTTTATGGTATTTTTTATTTTACTATGATGAATGATTAATGTGCCACTCTAATGCTTGATTAGCTATAGAATCAAAAAATGAATTTTCTGATCGTGGAATATGAATAAAAGTAATAAAATTGAATGATATTTGTAATAATTTCACTCTCCGAAATTTTTGATGTAATAGAGGATCTCTCACACAATATATGTTATTTAATTGAGACACTACTAGTTGTGAATCTAAATAAACCACTAATGATTCAATATCAAAATATATTGTTGCAAAGAGTAAATTAATGAGAACACCATATTCATCCATATTATTGGATTCAAGACCGATACATATGCCTCTTGAGACTAACAACTGACCATATGGATAATATATCACCCAAGCGGTGAAAGCTAAGTTCCGAGTATGTCTACTAGCACCATGGGTGAGTCTAAGAAACACTAGATCACCCTTCGAAACCTACCAAAGCAGATCAAAATACCAACATCACCATGATACCCATATACATAAATAAACATCTATGTACAATATTTAGAAAACAAAGAAAATTCTAGGCAATAGCCTGGCATAACACTTCTTAAGATAGAGCCCATTTTTTGGCTCTGTGAGCACGTTTCCCTCAAAATGAACCAACTCATATGCACTTTTTTTTCAAGACCTTTTTAATGATAAATGAACCATACCACATGGGTTTGAACTTGCCTACCCCCAAGGTGTCCTTATCTTGGTCATAGAGTAGACATTATCACCTTTAGAGAAAACCCTAGGATGCACAGTCTTGTCATATTGGGTCTTTACCCTCTTTTTATGAGTCTCATTTATTGTGGCTACATCCCAATGTTGCTCATCGATATGTTCCAAATGAATAAGGTGTTCTTCAAGAATATATTTATCTAAAATAAGTTTGACTACTAATTTAAGATATGGGATCTCACATTCCACTAGGAAAATTAATTCCAAACCATAAACTAGTTGAAAATGAGTAACACTTGTGGTGGTATCAACTGACATTCGGTATTCATAAAGAGTAGGATATAACATGATGTGCCAATTAGATCTAGCTTTATTGATTATCCTTCACAAGATATTTTTGAGGGATTTGTTCACAACTTCAACCTGACCATTAGCTTGAGAATATTACATACAAATGCTCCTATTGAAATCCCAACTTTAAACCAAATCATACATCATCTTATTCTGAAAAATATTGCCATGACCAGTGAAAATATCCCTTGGAATAATGAAACATTAAATGATTTGGCTAAATAGGAAAAGAGTTGTTGTCTCACCATCATTTTTCAAAGTAGGCATAGCTTCGGCTGACTTAATAAAGTAGTCCACCGCTACGATAATGTGCTTGTGACCCTTAGCCGAAGCTAGGTTACAAGTTGTAAAATCAATGTACCACTTTGTAAAAGGACCAACAGTGATGATGGGGAAAGAGGAGTTGGATGAGCGTGCATTTTCTAAGTATATACCTAACAAGGATGGCTCTTTTTAACCACTTCCATGCAATCTTTAAAAATTGAGGGCCAAAAATAACCCTCACACAATATTTTTTGGGTTGTAGCAAGCCCAGATAATGACCTCCATAAGATCCATTATGGCAGTCATTAAGAACAAACTCAACTTCTTCTAAGGTTAAACAATGCCTAAGGATTGAGTCAATCCCGTGATGATACAAAGTGTCATCGATAATAATATAACTTATGGCTTGTTGATGCAATTTTCTATGTTAATCCTTTGAAAATGTCTAAGGAAACTTTCAATTCTAGAGATATATTATGATGTCTCCATACCAAGGTTCCTGTGAAGAGATTAGGAATATATGTTCATCAGGAAATAAGTCTTCATACACAACGCCCTCTTCACAAGGCAACTCTAAAATCAATTCTCTGAATACTAAATATTTTTTGGACTTGGCTGACATAAATTCGAGACTGAATTCATGTAAGATGACAATCCATCTATTATATTTTCCCTGAATCACTCACCTACTAAGGAGAAAATTAAATTGGTTGAAATCAACCAACACAAAAGCTTTTCTAAGCAGAATATAATGACGAAGTCACTAAACAACGTGAACGTCTTCCAAATCTAATTTCTCTATGTGAGAATACCTAAGTTTAGCACCAACTAAGGGTTCGCTCAGATAATAAATCACATTCTCTCTAAGAGAATGTTCTTCCTTAACCAGAACCATACCAATGGTTGATTCTGCCATAGCAAGATTCAAGAGGAAATCCATGCTATAATCGTGTGGACTCAAAAGAGGAGAAGAGGTCAATGCCTTTTTTAAAGCATCGAAAGAGCGTTAAGTGAAATAATCCAAAAAAATGGAACTCCTTTCTTCAGTAATCACATAAATCCTTTCATAATCTCATAAGAAATTGGCTTTACCTTGGATACTCTGAAGTTGACAAACCATTGACGGGGGAGGCAACTAAAGTATTGCCTAAACCTTGAAGGGATCAACATGAATCACTTTGTTGGACACAAGAAAGCCCAATAACCAACTAGATGTCATAGCAAGAATGAATTTATTAGGATTCAAACCAATCTTATAATAATGACATCGTTCAAAAACCAAATGAAGGTGATGTGGATGATCAATTCTCTTTTGATAGCAAACAACTAGGTCATCCAAATATGCTTCTATTATGTGCTTGATGTCGTGGAAGGAATAAGACATGGACTGCTAAAAGGTAGCTACAACATTTTTGAGGCCCAAAGGAATATTTTTGTATGAAAATGTACCCAAGGGAAAGTAAATTTTGTCCTGTGTTGATCTTCAAAACAGATAGTTATTTTATTATATCCTGAAAAACCGTCCATGAAGGAGAACACTTCATTTTTAGCACACTCATCAATGATCTGATTGATAAATGGAGTGGGGAAATTATCTTTAGGACATGCCTTATTCAAATCCCTAAAGTCAGTGCATACCTGGATCATTCCTTAATTTTTATCAATAAAGACTAAATTCAAGACCTATTCAGTTAAAGGAATGAGGTATATGAAACCCACCTTAAGTCGCCTTTCAACCTCAGTCTTAATAGCTACTTATTTCTTAGGATTTGACCGATCGCAGATTTTTCCATACAGGATTAGCATTTTTGTATGTCTTGATCCCATGTTGAACTATCAATGGATTTATTCTAGGCATTTCTTTATAAGACCAAGCGAACACGTCTCAAAATTCGTTAAAAATGTCACTATAAATATTGATTTCTTTAGGGGAAGATGAAGCTTCGATGAAGATATTCTCGATAATATTGGGATTCCTAGAAATGTTCACTGGAATGGTTTCCAAAATATTGGACATATTACCTTCAACAAAAATTTGTTTTGGGGCCAGAGGATTTACAACTTTATGAAAAATTCTAGTTGAAGATGGAACAAACAAATTTGACTCAAATTGATGCAAATTAGGGAGAAAATATGGCTGATAATTCAAATCATCCCATGATCTTTCTACAGGAGTCATTGCTTTTAGGATTGCCTCTTCAAATGGTAAGACTATGTCAAGGAAATCCAAAGCCAAAGTAGGGTCAAGAGTTGAGACCTGTGCTACATCAACATCCAAATCCTCTGATGGGAGAGGAATGGGATTAGAATCTTCTAAATTCACTATAGATTGATACACAATTTCTACTGCAGATATAAGGTATGCTATTCCACCTACTTTCCCCTCTTCTAGTGTGGCAGTATAGGGCCGTAAGGGCCAAGGATAAAAAATCTAATTAGTTTTGAACGAACTTCTTCGAGGAGCGACCTTGGAGGATGAAATGGCATTAACATGAACAACAGGAGAAGGAATATCAAAAGTACCAATCAGTGAGTAATACATTCCAACTCCCAAATTCTCAATAGGTTGTTTGGTATTATTCACCAAGGGGATGGTAAATTTAGATTATGCATTAGGATTGTAAGCAAAATAAGACTTTTGATCAATTTTAAAAATTCTCCCTTTATGGGGGAAGCATAGGATGCGAGAAAATGATGAAACAATAACATCCATTACATAAACCCAATTTCGACCAAAGAAAATTTTATAATCTAGGTTGGAATCAACTATCTCTACCTCAATATTGGAAAACTTTCCCCCAACAAAGACGAGAAAGGTTGGACAAATTCCATGAGGCCTATGAGAATGACCATCGAATGCAGTAAGGAGAGTAGGGGAAGGAACAAATTTTGGAAACCCAATAGCCTTCCAACATGACATTGACATGACACATGAGGAAGCCCATTCATGAATTATATTTCGAAATATATTCATTTTTCGATATGTAGATTTAATCTCAAGGGAGTGTCTTCTTAGCACTTGACATATCAAATGTTATAACAAGAGAGTTCTTCGAATCTACTACTCCTATCGCAGTGAGCAATGCACTTTTTTGTGTAGGACATGATTGGAATACCTCTAATATGGACATTGCAAGGGGTTCGAGTGATATATTCAAATGTAGAATAGTTTTGATAAGCCGTAGTGTTGGGATTAATAGTCAAACATTTTATGGAGCCTTTCGGCATCCAAGGTATAGGCTCAAGTACAAGCCTATCAATATGGAGTGGATCTAGGATATCAGAAGCAGACTTAGCCTAAGAAGGTTTCGACTCACCATAATCATGTCAACTTATAGAAACATCAACATGAGAGCTCACCATATAGACATTCTTTGTGAATTCTTCTTCCTGGTTTCCTCCTATGGGGTTCTAGTACCAACATTAGTGCTAGTAAGATTTTGTTTCCCTTGGGGAAAGGGTTAGTCAACACAACCTGGGAACTTAAAGAACCCTGCTGAGTTAATATGCATTGAGCACCCTAAATATTAGGGAAAATATGGGTAATATGATCCCCATTGGATAACTTGCATGGTAACTTTACTTTCATTTTCGATTCCTTCTTTCCCTCTCCAATATCATTACTGGACTTTTTCACATTCCACTTCCCAGCCTTATATTTCTTCTTACCACATCTATTCTTCTTCCCATCAGATTTTTATCTCCTCTGGAATTCAATGATTGGACAACATTAAATGTTAAAGGTTGGGTAGGCATAGCCACTAATGGTGAAGCCTGCGTAGGAGAAGAAGAATGTAAAGACAACTACTGCAATTGAATGAAAAAGTTAGTCATACTACCATCGATTGATCCTACAAGTATGTTGACATGGGGTCATGGCTAAGGTTTGGCTAAATGGATCTTCAATCGAGGAGCATCAGGAAGAATCATATAATGAACTCTAGACTAAGAAAATATGAGTTCTAATTGTTGTGCTCTAAAGATGGCATGTTCTTTAGTGAACACTCCTCAGAGTGGCAAGCACATAGAAATTTATGGCTGCAAATATTTCAAAAACCACCTGAGAAGGAACTGATAATGGATATAGGAATTAATGATCCTCTTCTCTCTACACAGCTCTTGGAAGTAGTCAGAAATATGAGTTGCTTTTTCTTGTTCAAAACTAGCTAGAAGCTCAATTCTAGCATCATATTAGACAAGCAACTGAATGGGTTTAAAAGAATAGTAGCGAGTCTGCCAAACATAGAATAGGTACCCACTCTAAGACCAATATACCATTTTTCATCATTTTCAATTAGGGTGTGTTTAAATAATCTCAACCTGATCGAATCATCGATCAAGGAGTTATATGAGCACCACAAACGGAACATGGTTATATGATCAGCCAGATCCTCCCCAGACATCCCTTCAAATTTAGGAATATTAGAAGGAATTTTCGTGGGAACTAGAGGCCAAGCCAGATTGTATTGGATCATATTTTTTGTCAACACTGAATTATCTTGCAAGTTTAAATTTTCCAGGAATGATAAGCACAGAGGAGTAGGAGAATTACACCCACAGAGAGCAGAATTTTCGATATTAGGAAAAGAGTATCCTTGATTTGGAGAGGTACCAGGTTTCCATGGGTTACTCATAGAAGGACGTAAACCATAAGGAAATCAATGTGTCCCAAAAGTATTCAGAGGGTATGTACCCCCTCCCATAGAGTTACTATATATAAGATGGTTTCCTCCTAGTGGAACATTGAAAGCAGAGGATAACTCTTGATAAAGATTCCATGCACTAGCTAGTGGAGGAAAGACCTCTGAGTTCCTTGCGGGAAGGGAGGGCGTAATCCCCTATTGAAAAAATAGATGGGATAATTTCCCAGCTCCTAAACCACTAACAAAAGGATTTGGCCATCCTTGACCTCCTTGGAAAGGATTAACATTACGAGTCTGTCCTAAGTTCATAGATGGATTGGAAGGAGGGACATGACCACTTCCAAAATAAAAACCCTGAAAATATGTTGAATCACTTGGCATATAAGTCATATATGTGGAAAGATCAGATGGGAAGGTTTAAGGATCTGAGGGAATCCTACTCGTTGGCATCCCGAAAGGATAAGCACTAGTGAAAGGAGCAGAAGGTTGGGTGCCCCCTAATCCAGGATTTTTTTTGCTATGGATGCATTATTAAATTACATATAACAAAGCACTTAAAAACCATGGAACATAAGCATATAAAACAAAGATAAAATACATAATCACGCATGAGATCAAGACACAAAGATTTGATTACGAATTTCATCCAATTTGGACTACATCTTCAGGCCCTGCTCAATAGTGTGGAGGCCTTCATTCATTATAAAATGGCATGAAAAGAGAAGAAGTACAAGAATATTTTACATAAACACCATTATACCTCCAATATGGAAGATATATGGAGAATGGAGAGCTCATTTTTAGAAACAGATAGTACGACTGAAATCCTGGTGGAAAATTGTGCAAAATTGCCTATCCGAACACCCAATTTCGGAGAAATGAAGCTTTTACACCCTCTTGGAACCTCCCTGCTGCTTAAGGTGAGGTCTCGACCTGCTTCTAGGCTAGGTTACTGTTGTACGCAATGGTTTCTGAAGTATTATGCTAGTCTCCCCACTTTTTGATGCAAAAAATCCATTATATATGCTGGTGGCTACTCCTCGATCCTGGGTAGTTCTTAACAAATGACATGTTTTAGCAAGTGGGTTTGTTTGAGTTAGAGAATCTCGGGCCCTACATAGTATGGGTAAAAAACCCTTTAAAACATAGTGAAACTTCCTTAACCATGGATTAATCCCTTAACCCGACAGCTTTTACTATCGATGCTTTCAATCAGTGACCAGACCTGATCTTTGTGACAAGCGGCCTCCGATAAAAGCAGACCCAACGTGCTATTAAATCACAGTACATAATATATCGGGTCTGGAAGATCTTCGCAAATCGCAGATTGGCAGAATTGGGGTGGTACTCCATACAACTACTTCCCTTTGCGAACTATGATTGTGATATCACAAATCGCACCCTGACTCTGTGATTGTGATATATATTGCATCGCACTTTGGCTTGCTCTAGGGCTGATTCTTTATCGTTTATCGCATCTGATCTGTGATTGTGATATCGCAAATCACAACCTGGTAGTGTTGGGGGATGATTTCCTTAACCACAAACCTCTTCCTTCTGCGATCTATGATATGTGGGGCCAATAGCGGCCTGCCACTTGGTGCTTCCCCATTTGCTGAGAGTTATGCCACGTCATCTTCTCCTGCCACCTATTCAAGTCAAACATGAACTTTGACTTGCTCTAACTTCTTCATATGAGCTCAGATTCGAGTGTCGTTGACATCATTAGAATCAGGATGACAAGCACTTTGATTTGATGGTAATTTTACAGAGTTTCTGCCACTTTGAGTTTGAGCCCTTTTACCATGCCACTAGTACTTAAGAGATCCACTTGGATAAATCCTCCTAGATTCTCCTGGATCAATCCTCTTGGATCCTCTTGGATCAATCCTCCCCACTAAGAGAAGCTTTTGGTCCTACAAAATCATTAAATAATATGCACCACAAGTGTCCTAACATGTCATCCTTCCTTCTCCTCTTTCTCTTCTTGCAATAGTCTTCTTAATTCAACACTCTCTTCTTGAACTCTCTAGTTAATCTCCTCATTCGAGGAAGGTGATGAATAAGATGCATAAGCACCGAAAGATGTGGATGATGCATCACTCTCCGATATCTCTATCTCCTCCTCTCTTCTCTTCTAATACACACCATACGTGATGTCCACCATTTTGGACATTTGGAGGAAGGTCTCGTGCATCTATTTATCATTCTCTAGTGCTATACACTTGGTCATTCATGCTCGCAATTCTTAACAACAACAAGACCGCTTCTCTTCTCAATGAGCTTCGACATCTGCCATGTCTCCTATTCATGATGTACATCCTTTGAGGCTTATTTATAGTTAAAGTACTCATGCAATTCACATCAACTAAGCCCTACTCTGATACCACTTGATCCAAGATTTTTTTTCTATGGATGCGTTATTAAATTACATATAACAGAGGACCTAAAACCCATGGAACACAAGCATATAAAATGACGATAAAATACATAATCATGCACGATATCAAGACATAGAGATTTGATTACAGAGTTCATCCAATTTGGACTACATCTCTAGGCCCTGCTCAATAGTGCGGAGGCCTTCATTCATTAAATGGCATGAAAAGAGAAGAAGTGCAAGAAAATTTTACATAAACACCCTTATACCTCCAATTTGGAAGATAGGTGAAGAATGGAGAGACCAGCTTCAGGAACGAATAGTGCCACTAAAATCCTACTGAAAAACCATACATAATCGCTTATTAGAACACCCAAATTGGAGAAATGAAGCTTCTCCACCCTCTAAGAACCTCCTTGCTTCTCAAGGCGAGGTCCTGACCTACTTCCAGGTTAGGTTACTACTATACGCAATGGTTTCTGAACTATTATGCCAGTCTACCCCCTTTTTCAATGCGGAAAATCTATTATATATGTTGGTGGCTACTCCTCAATCCTGGATAGTTCTTAACAAATAACAAGTTTTAGCAAGTGGGTTTTTTTGAGGCAGGGAATCTCAGGCCCTACATAATATGCAATAACAAACCTTTCAAACATAGTGAAACTTCCTTAGCTGTGCATTAATCCCTTAACCCGATGACTTTTACTATCCGTGCTTTCAATCGGCGGCCAAATCTGATTTTTGCAACAAGTGGCCTGTGATCGAAGAGGACCCGACGTGCTATTAAATCACAATACATAATATATCAGGTCCAGAAGAACTTCAAAAATCATAAATCGGTGTTGGGTGCTAAAAGGTGTCTTTTAATACTCCTAATTGCCTCAGATTAATTATCAACCTGGGTAAGTCCTCTTATTTCAAGAGTGTACACAATATGTGCACGCTATAATCTCAGAGATTTTAATGTTTCTTAAAATGTAGTATAGATATTTGACACAAGAGTAAATGGATACATCTAATAAACTCCAATTTCAATTATTAAAGGAAATATGGAATCTAGCTTCAAAACTCAATCCTCTACTGAAATCAAATCTTATACAAGTAATTCAATTAACAATAGCATCAGCCGAGAGCACAATAGCGATAACTCATCTCTTCTTAGCTGATTCAATCTAAGTCATGCTCAACCTCTACGAAGCAATCCAGATGGAAATGATATCAATCTGAGAGTTCAATAGCAATAACCAAACTCTTTACAATGGATTAAATCTATCTGCATAATTATCTAAGTAACTTAATCTGCAATGAATGTAAATCGAATCAAACGATAGTGTTATAAATCATATAAAGAAAAGATATTCCTTCAATTCAGAAAAATAATAAAAGGCGCATAAGATGGGAAAATTAACAAATTAATCAAACTTGTAGAAATCAGAAAGATATAATACAGAGAAGCAGCTTTATCCACCAGAGGCTGGGCCCTTAGCCACCAGTGAATGATGCTAAGATACTTTAGATAAGGCAAACAAATAGCAACCTCAAATTATATATTAATCATTGAACTCGAGTAACATTACAATATGATCGTGTTCTCTTGACAACACAAGTCTGTAAATTAGAATTATAATTTGAAATAACAGAGACCCATCCCCTTTCCTCCTATCCTATCCTAGCCTATATGTAATAGTAATCCATCTCATAATCTCTCCCCATCTTTGATCTCTATTTGGATTTAGATACACAGAGAGAAAAGAGAAGTTACAACCGGGATGATGAAAATATGATTCCCATTACAAAATTGGATTATTTACAACAAATTGATCAACAAGATCATATCTGAAATATCTTTCCATCAGCATTCAACAGGAACAGGTCGAATTTGGTATTACAACTGGGATAATTAGAAACTGGTCGCAACAACGAATATGAGAAACGTGTCTTTAGAGAACCTTCCATTTCTCTTAGTACAGAACGAATTTGGAAAAAAACTGCTACTTTGAAAGCTAACCTGGTCCGTTCTGAACAAAACCCATGTTTTGGATTTTTCAGATTCTTCTCCATCTGCCCGAAACATCTAATACAAAATTGTCACTTCTTATTACGAATTTCTGAGTTGGCACATTTAATGATGAGCTGGAGATCAAATCTGTAATCTGGAAAATATCTTGGAGGCTAAAATGGTGAGTGAAGTTACAAAAAAATTATTAATAAACCATCATTGGTAAAAACATGCATAATAATCAATTTATTAAAAATAAAGGAGAAGAAATAATATTTATCCATAAGAGCACAAATAATTAAAAAATGTAGTTATAAGATAAACCATGATAAATGATGTGATAAAGAATGGTAGAAATGGATGAAATAGGTGTTAAAAGGTGATAACAATAATGACAAACTAGCAGCCCAACATACCCCCAAACTGAATATATTGCCTGTCTTCATGCAACGCAAAGCCTCTGTATTAACCAAGTAATAATACAAAAATTGTTCATCCCAACTCATGAAATGGATGGAACAAATGAATTCTTCCTCAAATAATGAATATTCAATTTTAGCAATGTTGATGAAGGTGTAACAATTTTTACATTGACGTTCAACTATATGTAGATGCAATTGCAACAAAATATGATATAGGTAACAACAAACTCCATTAACCATTTTCTCAAAAACTACAAACCAGATTTTGATAAAATTTTACAAGTAGATTTCTACTATATTAATGCTTCTATGATCCAAAAATTAGATCGTTTTGAGGTAGGGATCATGAGATATAACCAAAATGGCTGTAGGTGATAGTCTATGATTTTCAAAATTTGACAAACTAACTTAACTTGAAATTTTCTAGGTTTGAGTATTTTGATGATACCACTTTGTTTTCCAGAAATCACAAGAATTCAATTCATAGTTTTAAAGATATATGCAAATCAATTTCTGCACTGTTTAAAAATGAAATTGTATGCCTTGATGAGAAAGAAAGTAGAAAACATTCATCATGTGTAGCAATTCCTCCCCCAAACTGGAGAATTAGCATGCCATCATGCAATGCTAGAAAAAAATTGAGGTGGTTGCTATAATCTGTTGAAATCTATGCTTGGTGTAAAACAACATGGAATAAGGGAGGTGTTGAGAATGAATAAGAAGATCAATGGATGATAAAGAATATGAATGACATGGTCATAATAAAAAAATAAATGAAAGGAACATTCCCCCAAACTAAAAGAATCTATGTCTTTGAAAAACGGGAAGTGGTAAAGATGTGGAATGAATGATGGTAAATAATGCTCAATGGATTTTCATAAAATTCTCCTAAATTCGTAATAAATCAGAAAATTATGCGATTTTACCTTAAGTTTTACCTCTGAAAAAAAGTGGAATGACATGTATGGACTGGTATTTGTTGAAGTTGATGTTGGCTGAGATGATGCGGCAAGTGATGCAAAAGGTGGAAGCCATGCATGCACATCCTATCTATGAGTTTCTCGAACCTTTTCTATTAGTTGCAATAAAGTGGACTTGCTGCAAATAGAGTTCCCCCACATACTTGTTGTTCTCTTGTAAACAAATCACGATTTTGCATGCAAATTTGTTGAATCCACAGTTTTAGTTTTGAACAGCAACATATAAGCTGTATGCAAGAATACCAATCAAAGAAAACTTTTGAGTAATCTTCTCCCTCCAATTGGAAATGGGTGTTCATGACCATAAAGCATAGGAAAAGTGTTGTTCTGATGGCAAGGTAAGGGAATGAATAGTACGGTAGTAAATGAAGTAGAGTACAGATATCAATGATAAGATGGTAAGAGGTATGGTTATAATGAGAGCAGAGTGTGTAAACATAGTTATGAATAAGAGATAGGACGCTTCGGATCGATGATAAGTTATGTGAAAAAGAAAAAGGACAACAATATGCCAAAAATATGCTTTCCTGATAGTATTCTAGCTGAAAATGATGCGATTGATTGGAAAACAATTTCTCATGCGTAAAGGTTCAAAATAGGGAAAAATTAAGGAAATAACTTCTCCGATAAAAAGAGAGAATAAGGAAAGGGTATTATAGTAATAATTGGCAATAAAATATAACTTTAATACCATAAGCAGAGCCTTTACTACCAGCAGGCATCCATAGCCTCGACAGGGTTTCTTTTTAACTCGTATGAGCCAAGATCCTCAATTTATAAATGGAGAGTTCCAGTGCTGTTCTACAGAAGAGATCAGTGTGCTGGCGTGGTAACTAGATAACCACATTGCCATTCACTGGGATGTAGCAAAAGTGATCACGCCGGCTCGTGATGATACCTCCTGTTCCAAGGATATTTTGGCTATCCAACAGATCATAACCCTGGTGTGGTGGCCATAGTGGGAATGTCACTTCGCTACATCCTTATGAACATGGTAGGCTAGCTCTTAATGAGACCCCCCATCCTCTATCTGTAGGAAAAAATTTGTTGTTATTACACACTTTTATTATAAATAGAGGGAGGCTCAGTACTCCTTAAGAGTAGGGATGGTGGAAGAAGTTGAATCATGTCAATAGAAAAAAATATACCCATAATCTCATTTATTATAGATAGAGAAGATTATAATCAGGAAGGGTGGAACCGGCATGGTATTAAGATGATCAATTAGTATCATGTACAACAAAAAACAATGTAGTAAAGTTGTATATAAATAATTATGTCCCTTTTGAAAAGAATCTATCATCAAAGATTTGTCCTGTTAAAGATCATAATGTGAATGATATTAACTCACTTCAATAGAATCCATAATTCTTGTCCTCATAAAAGTAGTGTACTTCATGCCATGAAAGGGAATCAGTAAAATGTGGTTGAGATGAACAAGGAATAATCCAACAAGAGGAAGGAAGGGTTGTTCTCGAAAATACTCCCAAAGTGTTGTTCCCTTGAAGGAACAACAAAAACACTCGAAAAAGTGTTGTTCCTTGTAGGGAATAGCAAAGGAAATGCATGCCAAAAAGTGTTGTTCATTATAGGGAACAAGAAAAATGCATACGAAAAAGTGATGTTCCCTATAGGGAACAACAAAGAAATTCACACGAAAAAGTGTTGTTCCCTATAGGGAACAACAAAAAAATGCACACAAAAAAGTGTTGTTCCCTATGGGGAAAAGTAGATGTTCCCTGTAGGGAACAACAAAAAAATGGACGCGAAAAAGTGTTGTTCCCTATAAGGAACAAAAAAAAATGCACACGAAAAAGTGATGTTTGCTATAGGGAACAACTGTTCCCTATAGGGAACAACAAAAAAGTGCTCACGAAAAAGTGTTGTTCCCTATAGGGAACAAAAAAAAAAATGCACGCGAAAAAGTGTTAGGGAACAACAAAAAAATGCACACGAAAAAGTGTTGTTCGCTATAGGAACAACAGTCGTTCCCTAGCAACGGCGCCAAAATGTTGGGTGCTAAAAGGTTTCTTTTGAAACTCCTAATTACCTCACACTAATTATCAACCTAGGAAAGTCCTCTTATTTCAAGAGTGTACACAATATGTGCACACTATAATCTCAGAGAGAAATGTTTCTTAAAAAGTAGTATAGATCTTTGACACAAGAGTAAATGAATACATCTAATAAACTCAAATTGCAATTATTAAAGGAAATATGGTATATAGCTTCAAAACACAATCCTCTACGGAAATCAAATCTTACACAAGCAATTCAATTAATAATAGCATTAGCCAAGAGCACACTACCAATAACTCATCTCTTCCTAGCTGATTCAATCTAAATCATGCTCAATCTCTACGAAGCAATCCAGATGGAAATGATATCAATCTGAGAGTTCAATAGCAATAACCAAACTCTTTACATTTGATTAAATCTATCTGAATAATTATCTAAATAACTTAATTTTCCATGAATGTAAACTGAATCAAACGACAGTGTTGTAAATCATATAAAGCAAAGATATTCCTCCAATTCAGAAAAACAATAAAAAGTGCATAAGATGGGAAAATTAACAAATTAATCAAACTTGCGTAAATCAAAAATATATAATACAGAGAAGTAGCTTAATCTGCCAGAGTCCGGGCCCTTAGCCGCCAGTGAATGCTGCTGAGCTACTTCAGATAAGGCGAATGAACAACAACCTCAAATTATATATTAATCATTGAACTTGAGTAACATTACAATATGATCGTGTTCTCTTGACAACACAAGTCTGTAAATTAGAGTTATAATTTGAAATAATAGAGATCCATCCCCTTTCCTCCTATCCTATCCTAGCCTATGTCTAATAATCTCTAATAATTCATCTCATAATCTCTTCCCCTCTTTGATCTTTGTTCTGATTTAAATACACAAAGAGAAAAGAGAAGTTACAACCGAGATTATTACAATATGATTCCCATTACAAAATTGGATTGTTTACGACAAATTGATCATCAAGATCATATCTGAAATATCTTTCCATCAACATTCAATAGGAATGGGTTGAATTTGGTATTGCAACTGGGATAATCTGGAAACCGGCTGCAACAGCGAATCTGAGAAAAATATCTTTAGAGAACCTTTCGTTTCTCTTTCTATTGACTAAATTTCGGAAAACTACTCATCGAAAAACTAATTTGGTCCGTTCTGAACAAAACCCACGCTTCATATTTTTCTCCACTTTCATGAAAAGTATAATGCAAAACTATCACTTTTTATTCCAGTGAATTTCTAAGTTGGCACATTTAATGATGAGCTAGAGATCAAATCTGCAATCTGGAAAATATCTTGTTGGCTAAAATGGTCAGTGAAGTTACAACAAATTTATTAATAAACCATCATTGGTAAAAACATGCATAATATTCAATTTATTAAAAATAAAGGAGAATAAATAATATTTATCCACAAGAGCATAAATAATTATAAAATGGAATTATATGATAAACCATGATAAATGAAATGTTAAAGAATGGTGATAATAATAATAATGACAAACTAGTGGCCCAACAATCCGCAGAACTGGGGTGGTACTCCATACGACCGCTTCGCTTTGCGAACTGCGATTGCGATATCAAAAATTGCACCCTGACTCTATGATTGCAATATATATTGCATCACACTCTGGCTTGCACCGAGGCCGATTCTTTACTGCTGACTACCTCTGATCTGTGATTGTGATATCACAAATCACAACCCAGTAGTGCTGGGGGCTAATCTCCTTAACCACGAACCTCTTCCTTCTACGACCTGTGATATGTAGGGCCAATGGCAGCCTCGCACTTGGTGCTTCCCCATTCGCTGAGAGTTATACCACATCATCTTCCCCTGCCACCTATCCAAGTCAAACATGAACTTTGACTTTCTCTAACTTCTTCATATGAGCTTAGATTCGAGCATTGTTCACATCATTGGAATCAGGATGATGAGCACCTCGATCTGATGCTAAGTGTATAGAGTTTCTGTCACTTTGGGTTTGAGCATTTTTACCATGCCACTGGTACTTTAGAGATCCACTTGGATCAATCCTCCTAGATTCTCCTGGATCAATTCTCTTGGATCCTCCTGGATCAACCCCATTCAAACCCAGAATGGAGGTAGAGCCAACATCTATCGTACTAGGTGTAATAGTAGAGATATAAATAGTACCCCCTTCTACAACTGAAGGAGGCGTCTACATAGAATAAGTACTAGTATCCATACTTACGCCACTAACATTGGCCATCTAGAAAAAGGAAGTAGAGTGAGCAGGGATTTCTGGCCTTTGAGTTAGGGTACCCACGTATGATATAATGTATAGAATATGAGAAGGAATGGGTTTCGAAGGAGTCAACGGGGACTGAGGGACATCCTCAATATCAATCTTGTCTTCTGATTGGAAGAGCACCTTAGCAAGGAACGAATCATTTTCGTCCAAATTATTAATTGTACTACGTTCGCCCTGTGAAATGAGAGCACCGAAAGCAAGATTAATCCCTGATGCATCAGATGCTACTGGTTGAAAATCACTACTAGAACTACACCTACATGTTCTATATGACGGCCCAGCACTCGCAGGTGAAAGCCCACAAAGCCTCCTAGATCGACGAACCTATTGGTCAACCACTTTCAAATATTAAGAGAGCTTTGAAAGGCTCAAAAGATAAAAATTATGGAAATCTACAAGCATAGAGAACTCACTAAAAAGTCCCTAAAGATACAACCAAACATGAAGCTTCCAGGTATTTCAGCTTCGGGTGATGAGGATTAGACACCAAAATACAACAAAGCAAAAATAAGGACCTTCAGAAGATAGTTTGGAATAATTATGACCGAATCCTACCAGCAAAGGTGTCAGAAATTGTTGCGCTAACCTCCAGACAATAGCCTTTGTCAATGCAAGTACTTGAGCTTTGCAAGGGCACCCTCCAAAAGTGCTATGAAAGTGATGCAATGTTTGTCTCAAGTAGCATGGGCATCCCCCCGCAGTCACCTGTGTGGTCCCTAGGATAAGAAACTAAGGTCACTATTTCATAATCAAAAGCCATGAGGAACAGTTGCAGGTATGATATCTAGCAAGTAGGAGAGGGGGTATCTCTCTTTCCCTATCTTCACTCATCCTCATGCTTAACTCATGTGTTAGAAGGGATTTGCTGGACATCTTAACAAGACTAGATTTTTCACTCTTTAATCAACTTCTGTGTTTCAGTTTAAAGTGGCCTTGGAGAGTTTACTCTCTACAGACTTATTACAAGGCCCCAAATTCTCTAGAGCAATTGATGTATCTATGACCAAAAGAAAAATCTAGTTCATTTTAGATTAAGTGCTTTATTTATTGGTTGTTATTTAGGTCACAGGTAGCACAAGTGAAACTTATGATGTTCTGACGTGAAAATAAACCAAGAGAGAACTAGGCTACATGTAAATGCAACTTCTTTTCCTTTGATGAAAAGTGATCTCTACAGGTTTCTACAAGAAATATAGAAAATAAAAAAACTCCTTTCTTTTTCTTTTAAACATGGTCACACATTCAACATCTATCGAAAGAGACTAAAATGCCTCAAATGAAAACTACTCTAACGCATACTAAAATTTCTAAATGAAATATTCTATTGAATGCTCTAAATAAACAAATGTGTTCTTTTAATATCCTAAAGTCAAAATTTAACCAAACAAGGAGAAGCAAATATCAAAGAAAAGCATATCCCAAGAGAAGAAAATTTCAAACTCAAACAATGATTCACACACTTGTTGATAAACAAAAAGATAAAAAACCAAAAGCTAAAAGAAAGGAAAGGAAAAAACAAATGTTTTTCTTTTTCTTTTTAAGGACATCAAATAAAAGTTTCAAGAATGCAAAGCAATCAATCACCTCAAGATCAAAATCAAGCGAAAAGACTCCAAAATTCAAAAGCCATAAACAATCACCAATATGATAATACCAAAGTGACTAAGGGATCAAAAACACTTCAACAAATTGACTTGAAGGACACATAAATATTCAAAAAACAAAAAGATTTCAGAGAACCAAAATCCTTCACTGAACCAAAATTGCAAAGACCTTTGTCAAATAACAAAAAAGGAACTCAATGAGCCAACTTCAAGAATGAAAAATGAAGCAGTGAAAAGATACAATTATAAGGCAAGTTGAGAATCAACTCACTATTCCAGAGCCATAAAATAGTCAGACACTTTACCAAATGGTCTAAAATCCAAACTAAAAATGCAAAACTTAAAAGAATTGCAAACACTAGATTGACAAAATCCTTTTACAAAAAGAGACAAAGAAATGGAAACCAGTAAGAAACAAAACCATTCCAGACTACAAATGACTCTAAAAGAGTAGGAAAGCGAGGCTACCCCCCGAACTAAAAGAAAATATTTGAAAAATTAAAAATTTCCCAAATATACATGACTATGTATAAGAAGAGTCACGTGTACAAGCCACTATTTCTGAAGAAACAAGCGTATATAGGGGTTTATTTGGAGGAAACTGCATGTGTATGCTACTGTATACAAGAAAAAACATGTGTATGGAAAAAAAGAAGGAAAAGTAAAAAATACAAACCTAATCCAGAAGATCAAACTGATTCCCCAGATTGCAAATGAGTCAACAATACTGGAAAAATCAACAAGATATGGTGAGCACTGGCACCATTTTCTCAGTAGATTAGGCATTTCAGGGTCATACAATAGCTGTGCGGTTTTGCCAGATATTGCCAATATGTCTCCCAGTTTAACCTAGTCACTTGCCTAATTGTTTTTGTTCTTTCTTCTGCTGCTTTTTTCCATTATAATTCAAGTTGTTTTGCATTCGGAAGGAAACTAGGAGTGGTTTTTGCCACAAGATTAGCACTATGAAAATTTTCATTTACACATTCAATGACACTGTTTGCCACTGCTATCGCATCCTCTGTTGCCTATTCTACCACTTTGAGCTGAGAACCCCAACTTGCAAATATGATCTCCTTATGTGATTCATCCAGTTTGGGCATGTCGACTCTTCTCCCCATTCTCAAAATTTTGCGAAGTTATGAAATCTGAAACCTTTTTAATAATTTCATCATATCCCAACTTGGCTCATTAGCTTGTTGCGTATTTCACAGTGAGAGTTCCACTATGAGATTTTTTGCAATAGAAATTCTTTTTGGTGTGTGAGCTAGGAGTTGAGGATGAGTGCTTTGGTGACAAACTGATCAATCTTTGGGTTTCCCTTATGCAGATCTGTTATGCTCTATATCTATGCCTCCTTACCTGCCAAGCTACTTTGACGTTCTATTTGCATTTGTTTGAACTCCTGTTGTAATTTAGCCAATTGTATTTCTGCTTGTCGGTTGGTTTTGGCTTGTTGTAACTATTGTTCTAGTGACAAAATTTTGTTTTCTTTTTCTTTAAGAAACAGTTGTACTTTTGTTGCTTTTTCAATAGTTTCCATAGCACATGCACCTGCGAATTGCAAGAGCCTAGTGAGGTTGGCCGATGGGTCGTTGGATGAGTCTTTCCAGAGGACATCCATTAGCTCGTTGTACGGAGTGGTAGTAACCATGGATTCCAATTTTATTTTTTTCTCTATCTCTTAAAAAAGGCCTTGTGCTGTGGGCTGTAAAATGCATCAAGAGGGGGAATTTCTTCTATTGTTAAAACAATGTAAAAGGTGGGGGTACGGGAATGTGTTCTATTTCTTGAGTGTTCATAATTCCCCTTGTTATAGTTTCCAGAGTTGTTTCTTAATGTGTCATTTGTGTCTCGGGTGCTTATTCCTCCGTGTTGAGTTTTTTGTTGAAATTATCCCACTCCTCTTCCAAATCAATTATCAGAGGCTTTGTTAGCTATATAGGGGGAGTATTGGTTTGAGTTTGCTTGATGGTTGAAGTCTTTTCATTTATCTTTACTGTAGACTGGGTTGTATCCTGGATTGATTCCCTACGCCTGCTTTTCTTATTTTATGAAGACTTCTCAGATGCCTTTGCAGAATTGGTTTTATATTTTTCCTTAGAGTCACCATGTATGCTTACGCTGGGAGTGGATTCCCTTATTGGCTCAATTAACAATTGGTCCAATGGGACCTTTGATAATCTCTTTTCTCTATAGCTAAAAAATGTTTCAAGACCCTCTTGATCAAAAAGTATCTTTGCTATATGCTTCACTTCTCTGAAGGTATTCTTCTGTAAGAAAAAATCATCAAATGGGTCCATCTCATGGTTGAATATTTTTACTTTGACCATAGTGGTAAAATCCTTGACAATATCGAATGGGTTGTATTGTCTTCCGGGGAAGTTAGGTAGTCGTAGAGACAACATATTATCTACTTCCTTGAACACATGTCCAACGTCATGTAATGCAAACACTCCACATGACACAAGAAATTGAGGCCAAATGGCCTTCTTTGAATCCTTCAAATCTTTTCTCATCCCTCCTTCACTGCATGTCTGATAGGCTATCTCTCTAGCCATTAAATTATCTGGGACATAGAAAGGGAGAACATGGGGAGAGGTGATGCTTCCAAACACTATGATATATGTAAATGTTTATTCCCCAAACCATTGGGCTATTGTGAGGATGTCTATATCAGCTTCTTGGGAGAATCTGGGGGGCATCTCAGTTATAAATTCTTCTATGGATGAGAAGCATAACCCCATGACAAATCCTGAAAAAATGTGGTTCAAAATTGGATTCCCACATGTTTTTGTGGTAGATGTGAATAGGAAGTGGGTCTTGAATAGTCCACTCCCATCCCATAAGAGGGAATTTAGAACCAAAACAAATAGTGTCCATAACATAAGCACACATGAAAAACTGAGTGTAAACCCTTGAAAAAATACTCCTTTTCCTTCTATACACTATAATTGCTTTAGCTAAATTATGAGATAGGATTTGTGCCCAATCTACTATTGTTTCATTTACAGCTACATCTATTTAGGGCAACCATTTTGAGGAGAATTTGTTAGTGTCGGCTTTTCCAAATAGTCTACAGAGCATAGCTGCAACAAAATAGAAAGGGAACAAATAGATGTGGTGGCATACATACCGTTTTTGTCTTTTTGAATTCTTTCTTCATTATTTGACCAATTCTTTGTGCAATCCACCGGGTCTTCATTTTCTTTGATGAATTTCTCAACAAATTTCCTGTTATAGGTAACTTGTGGCTCTGGTAGGTGGTACATAAGCCTTAGGTTATTAGGAGTGAAAGATCCTATAACTACTTGGCCTCCTATTTTGAATTCTCAGTCAGATATATCAGTGTCGTTAATGATCCACTTAACCATGTCAGTATAGTGGATTATTTTCGGTCCTGTTGCTATTCGGTGCAGAAATGAGAACTCAAGTTCATTTATGGAAGCATCAGAGGAATCGTGCCCATAAGTATAATTGTTGTCTTAAAAATCCTTAGTTGTTCTTCCTCCAGTAACTGATACATAGCCTCCCATGTAGACATCACTGCTTCCCTATTACATGTGGTATCCGTGAATAGAGGAGTCATTTTTGACTTCTCAGAGGTGACTGCTTTCCCTTTCTTCATCGTTGCTTTGGGCTCCCTATTCTGCGGTTTTTTCCTGAAAGTTTGAAGAGGAATATTTTATCGGATAAAAATGATACTGAATGTAGGAATGAATCAATAAAGAAAACCAGTAAAGGTGATAAAGGTGTTTTATTTGAAATCATGTAAAAAGATATCAAATTACTCTAAATGGCCTTTCCCAGATAAATGTAGTTACTTCTTCATAAATTCCCACTAATGATCCATTATCCTTTAACTTGAATGTCCATAAATATTCACATCATAAATTGGGAAACAATCTCCTAGGGTGGTGAGCCTTTAAACTGCGATAATAGTGATTTTGTGATTTGCAAAGCAAGATGGTAGATTACTATATTGCATAATTTGTTTTCATTTAAATTACTACTTTTTTGAGTTTGTGCAAGATGTGAGATGCGAGAAAAAAACCTCATTACTTATCGGGCCTTTTTTTTAACGAATAGTGGACCTCCGCATGTGTTGATGGAAAGATTAATAGGTGGGTCTAAGACGAGATCGCATTTTGTAATATCGACATAGAATAGGTTGAGGCTTGCGTCGTATGATTGAAATGCGATACGAGAAGGATATTATACCATCGAAATCTCACAGATCGCAATACTTTGAGGTAACCTCTTAAGAGAAGTCTTTTATAAACAATGATGTTGCGATGCGAGACTTTAGCTTTTTGAAGAAGCTTTAAGGACTTTCTAACATTATGACCATTTTTCGAATATAGATTTTCTTTTTCAATTGTTTCATTATAGATCATGCTGAGTTAGAAAGGTATCGTTTGTGATGAATTTCATGCTGAATATGAAAAAGTAGCATTTTAATGGTTTTATACGTTTTGTTTGATATCTTGATTTATTCTAAAATAAAAGAAATACCTACATGATAGAATTGATTTTTTGGGTATATACATTTTTTGAAAGGTTCCCCATTTATTAAAGTAATATTTTACTACTAACGTTAATAAACAGGGGGTTGTTGACAAGAAAAACACCTCCCTAAATCTAAGGAAGTCATTGGAGACTTTAGTTGTGTAAGTAGAGAGGCCTAGAGCCTCATTAGGACTCGAATTTTTGTTGTAAAACTCTAGCTATTTTTGAGCACGAGACTTGTGGAAGACTTTTTGATGTAACTTTCTATTTTGACAATAAGAATGAGTTTTTTCTTGATTCAGTACTGAGTTAACTCAGAGGGCTGAAGATCTTAGGTTAGGGCCCAACCCTAGTAGCAAAGGATCCTCTTATTGTATCTTTATGCTTAGCTTAGTTTCATAGATTCATGGTTAAATTGTTGTTAGAAGTATTTCATTACAAGTAGTGTAGATTTGATTAATTATTTATTAGTTTGCTTCCAATTGTGCCTTACTTCAATAGCAGGCTAGAAGGGATAAAAGAGGCTCCATAAAGCTGTCAGTAGGTGTCCTGGCCTCACTTCTTCCTTCTGGGATCATGATTTGAGGAAAAGACCCTTATGCAACCCAAAAAGGCAGAATTCCATTTCCTTCATGATATTTAGAATTTGTTGTACTTAAGCTAGCATCTGATCGGTTTTTCAAGCTAGGATTTCATTTCCATCTCTTCTATATTCATTCTTCCAGTAGATCTCATCCATGACTACATGTTATTTGGCAATTTCTTCATGCATAAGGTAGACAATTAGTTCATTAAATTCTCCTTTTCTAGTTCATGAGAATTCTTCTTGTTTACATGACTTTTTGGAAATTAAACATGTTTGATGCAGAGTAGGCACTTCAAAAGTAGACAAAGATCTCATAGAAAGCAACCACCTTCCAACTTTATTCACCCATAGGCATTCCTCGTTTTTATCAAAACCTTCACCAATTTCATCATTTTACATAGAAATTTCCTGAAGCATTTTGAGCGAATTCAACCATCTCCTAAACTTGGTTTTGGGTTCTGAGTGATCCTAGGCCTCTTCTAACTCCATTCCACCAATCAACTACCTTCCCTGAGCTTTCCATCACCTACAAAACCAATCTTTTTTCTCACTGTTTCATCCTATAGAAATACAGGGAATCCTAAAGGTTTCTAGTACATCCTGTAGGTGTTCTTGTAGTGGCCTGTTTTGAGGCTGAATTGAGGGAAAACCTCTAGAATGTCTCCCAATGTCACCCAAGGGTCCCCCAAACTGTCCATCCATCTTCTAAACCTTCCATCCATCCATAAACACTCTTAAACCACCTGCCACATCGCCAACAGAGATTAGTTTGCACACTTGACTTTTCATGAAAAACATAAAAAGACAAAATAGATTTCTTACAGTATTTTACATCCATAGTAGTTGTGTGTGATGTTCTTAGCTTTCATGCTTAGGATAGTAGCATTTTGTTCATGTTAATTTAGGATCATTGAAAAGCATAGATCTTAGTAGCTAATTAGGAAATGATGTTCCCTAGCATTGAATTTCGGTCTCTTTCATTATTGCAGTAGATCAGCTCTTTCTTAGAGTAGAATTCTCTCTCTTTCATCAAGGAACCAAGCTTCTTCTAAATCCATAGAAGTTTGTTTTGCAAACCTTAGTGGTGTCTCGCCAGCTAAACAGTGACAAAAGGCAGAACCATCACTTTTACTTGTGTATATAGCACTATCACCTCCAAGTTTGTATGAACCCCAGGTTGATAAAATAAAGTTGGTAGCTCCAGGAGGTGCAGCATTCTTGCTGCAATAATAGTGCTCATCAGAGTTGTCTAATTCTACAAGAGCGAGAATATTGCTAAATTCCAAAGTAAATCAAATTCAGATGGGATGAAATTTTTTATTTTATTAAGTAGGATGTCATTCGTATCCATTCCAAGGAGAATCACTCCAAAATAGCCCTATTAACACGCGCTAAAAAATAGCAGAAAATTACTACTCTAAAAATGGAAATTAAAGAACTACTGAGATAGTTAACCTATCAAATGCCTAACCTAATCAAGTGGAAATGAAATGGTGTAAATTTTTTTATTAGATTTATTTTTTTTATGACCTAATAAAAGTGTAATAAACCCAAATGAATCTCATTAACATGTTCTAAAAAATAGAAGAAAATTACAACAATTTTGCTACAAGGGACTTCTAGAAATTCTAGATTTGAAGTAGTAAACCAATCAAAAAAGCTCTTTGATGAAGAAGAAATTTCAAAGTTTTTCTAAGGATGAATAATGCTTTTGAATTTGTAAATAACCTACAAAATAAATTACTTCAATAATTTAACACAATCCTATGAAAAAAGAAGAATTAATACTAAATGCAGAAATAACAAAAGCAAGAATTAGAGATGCATGTAAATAAGAAGTGAAAAGAAGAAAAGAAAATTATACAAAATATCTTTGAGGCTCTTGGGATAGCCAAGCCCAAGGATACTCAGATTCCTATGAAGGATACCAAGCTTTATAAGCTAAAAATAACACCAAACTTCATTGTTTGAATCAATCCAAGTACATCCCTACTAGAAATGAAAGTGGACCTACTAAAGAACAAGTTTTCTCCACAAGAAGACTAATAGATAAATGCCTCGAGAGGAAAACTCGAATTGGTTATTATAAAAAATTATGAGGAGCATTATCCTTGAAATGTGGATGCTTTCCCCTCCAAAATCCCTCAAATAGTGGATTGGGCTCCCAACACTAGGAATTTGCATTAAATGACAGGGAACACATTCCTAGATTTTCTCAATCACTCGAGCTTCAGAATTTGTCAATAATTTCATGATATTTTGTTCATTTATTATCCAGTCTTGGTCCTCCTATAGTAGGGAGAAAGTTCCTAGATTATATCCTTCTCCAAATCTTTATAAGCTACCCAATATTCTCACAATATTCTTGGAAAATAAATAATATTAGGCACATAATATGAAATCATATCTAAACCTTCCTAAGAACATATTAAAGTAAGAAAAACATTATTATGTGTAGAAGGAGAGGTTTAATATAGCCTTAAAGTGCTTAACTAAAGTTAGGTGGGCCTTAATTTGTGTCTAATTTAGAGGCCCATTAATAGTCCCAAAGCAATCTCTTCATGGATCTTGTTTTTTGAGGGCTCCCTAACTCGCTTGATTAAGAGAGAGGAGCTTAATTATGAAAGTTTATTGTTGAGTAGCTCTACTCTAAGAGCCTAGTAGAAAACTTTCCCCTCTTCATTGTCTGATCCTCTGCACACTTGAATTTTTTCCCCACAAAATCCTCTGCAACCATTATTTTGGACCTTGGAAAGTCTTCCTTGAATTTTCCCAGATGAATACATTAATCTCCTATCTTCCAATCCTTCACCCTTATTCAAATCCACATACTGAAGTAAATTTCTAAAGGAAAGAGAAGGATCTCTGGAATGTTGAACCTTGTCTTTATCTATAGAGGCTAAGAGATGAATACCTATTTTTAGGGATGCAAAGATTTGATCCTTACAAATACACAACCTAATAAACTTAGTCTACAACAGATTAGGAGATGAGAAAGTCCTTATAGATGGAAAATCGTCTGAACCTTATGCAATAGTCAAATTTCCTTGTCATGTTGCCAAATGCTCCACCGTACTCTCCATGCATTCTTGTTGCTTAGAAATAGCATTCTCTAAATGAAATGAATCTGAAAAAATTTCCTCTAATTCTATAAGGGACACAACCATTGTGATGTTGAACAGATCGATCAAAAACCAAAACTTCATCCTCTTCTAAGTTGTTCATACTTGCCTCTTTCCATTCTAGCGTAGGTCAAGAATTAGAAGAATCCAAACCTTTCTTTGCTTGTACAAATAAATTGAGATGAATTTATGAATCATTTAACCTTATCTCTATCCAAACCTCTATTAGAATTTTTATCAGATGCTTGTTCCAACCTCACCATCTATTATGAGACTATGTATTTATGATCCTAAAAATGAATAAGATAAATCTTGTTTTCTCCGGCAAGGATGTAATCCTTTCAAATATGGATGATAGTTTGACGTTTATTTCATCTATGCAAAAGACCGAAATAGTCTAAATGGTACCAAAATGAGAAAGAACCCCACTCAGTGTCCACCTCTGGAATCAACCCTTTACTAACATCTAAATCCACAAGAACTTTGTCACATTGTTTGTCCATCTATTCTTTAAAACCCTTTTCCACGAATAAATTTTATACCACCTGATTTCCTATAGCTTCTAAGGATCTTTGAGTCTAGAACCGAATGGAAAAGCCTGGAAGTAAAACCCCAATATGCCTGATAAAGAATGACGATGTTCTAGGATTGAAATCACGTGTCCATCTTCTAAGGATGAACATATTCAAGCCTTTTAGCAAAAACCCATTTAAAATAAAATCCACATCTTTATTGTATTTCAGGATTACAACCACCCATCCTTTGATTAATAATGAAAGATCAAGGACATAACCTACCATATGAAGCCAAACCTTTTTAACCCATGAACTAATTTCTGCCCTTATCTATTTAAGGTTCTAAAACCTCCCCACAAGAGCATGTTCCCCCATAAATATTATTTGATATAAGCTATTATCATAGGCAAAAACCATCATGAGCTTCCCCTCTCCTTCCTTAGAACATTTATCTTTTCTTCTCTACCCGTGTAAATTTGGAATTCCTTCACTTTTGTATATATAACATTCCCCTTCAAAAAATATATGTATTTCTGTTAAAACATTTATCTTCATACTCAGATGATAGTTATACAATTTCAAATAATTTATTGTATGTTTCATATATACACATCAAAACTTCTTAGTTTTTTACAATAGCGGCATGATGAGGGGTGAATAATGCATGCAATTGTGATAGGAGTACCAAAAAAAATCAATATATAATAATACTTGAACCAATCATATTGCAGATAAATATTTTTAAATATTAATAAAAAATAATAAAATTCATTCCATAATGTTAAACTATGAAGAAGCTACAATTTTTTTTGTTAAAAAAAAATTAATACTCAGTCAATAGAAAAATAGAATGTGCAATACCATGCTTATGACAAGTACAATAGAAATCAAAACACTTAGGCTGCTAAAATAAAAATTAAAAAAATATGCATCAATTAATAATAAACATCAAAACACTTAGGTTTCTAAAATATAAAGAATTAACATGCATCAATCTATAATAAGCATCAAAACACTTAGATTTGTAAGATAAAAAGAATTAATATATAAGTTAAATATATACACATTCTTCCGATCAGGATGAGAGAGGGTGTTAGAGGCAACAGGCTTCGAAGTGACATGGTTTGTACCAGGATGATAATTACTACCATCCCCCACATGCTCAAGGCAGTGGGTGTCGTGTCCTTATCCATGAATGCATGGTCAGTGGACTGCCAAGGTGGCAGAGGGAGGAATAAGGTAGGGTGACGGAAATGGGAATGGCATTCGATGTGCTGGTCAGGAGAAATTTATAGTGGAGAAGGAAGGCATCTCAGAGTGGAAGAGAGCCGAAGGCACCTTGGCTGTGGGCTAGCAGTGACTATCTGGGATGTAATTCGGTCTTGTTCTTGCATCATTTCTATTGTATGGTTGGGTTCCTACGTCAATTACATTCGCTGATGGTCATTTTGTTGGGGGCAAGGGAGGGGCAAGAGGTTACCCGGCTTAGCACTATTTAGGAGAAACAGGGGGAGGAAATGGAGGGCCAAGGCTTGGACCTGCATTTTTTTTTTATTGTATTTAAGCGAGAGTCTTGACAATGGCACTGGTAATGCTGGGTCGAGCAGAGATACAGACCCCTACTTAGTGGCTCATACTAGAGGTATAGGGGATAATGGGCATGCCATGTCTGGGGGGCTGAGTGGTGAAGGGAGAGGTAGGAAAGAGTCGCGGGCAGGGGGGTGGGATATTAGCTATGTCAGTAATTCACTGAGAAAACCTTGGCATCTGCATACGCATGGTAAAAAGGGTGCAACTAGGCACCCGGGGCAGTATAAGGGATAGAGGAGCAAGCATAACCATGGTAGGCAGATGATGGCTGAGGGAGTTGCATGCGGGTATGATAGAAATCACAAAACTAGGCTCTGGATAGGCCTAAAGATGTGGCTCCAGCTGTAGTGGGATGACATGCAATTACAACATGGCAAGGGGGAGGGGCACTATGAGGAGCTTGAGGAACCGTGCTCGAAACCTAATTCCCTTGGCCACTTGTGGGCACTGCGATACCTTAACCTGCAGAACGCGAAGCTGGGCAGAGAGACATGCTATGAGTTGTTGTGTCGGGATGATGTGAATGGACTGATGGCACTAGTGTTGTTTAACTGCTCACAGGGCATCAAGGAACATGGTATGGCTCTAACAAAGAGAGGGTGTGGTTGTGCCAGTAGGGGCTTGGACCACCGAGAAACCAAGAGACTGAGCACGACAGAAGGTTGCAGGGGTCGTAAGGAGGCTGAGTACCTCATAGCAGAGGCAGCTATGACATACCTGGATGAAGTAGATGAAGGAGTTTGTAAGCCGATTGATGACTACAAAGCTGAGATAAAACAGGAAAGGGAACTAGACGAGGAGGTAGAAGACTGGAGGATGATGGTTCCTGATCCAGGGAATACATGAGGTAAAATTATGTAATTCAAACACACCTTACACTTGTACTTCTTGATGAAAATTTAGCTTGGCAAAGCGATGGAACAAATATCTGTGGGGATGACATTCACAATGTAGGGCCTGCCCAGTTATAAGAAATACATGGGGAAAATCCTATTTCAGTTGTACAAAGAAGACATCAGGATGGATCATATTGAACGCCACATTCCTTGCATTGTGGAGCTGTATGGAGTGCCAGGGGAAACTATTAAAGATCCTACTCCTATAGCATCTGTCTCTGATGAGAAGAATGTCCAAAAAAACTAGTTTCATTATGCTTAGACTTTGCTTATGTGGGTGGCTTTTAACTTTTCTCTTGCATATGTCAGTTGGTATAGTTATACAGTATTTGGACATGAGACTAAGACCTACCTAGATTTTGTAGAAAGACTAAAGCAATTTTGCTTTTGGATGGCATATAATGTTGACCGTGTTGACACGACGAATTTTCACTATGCCAACAAAGGGAAACCAACCTGATCGCAGAACCCAATTAGATCTGGTTTTGTTTGGAATGGCTAGTTCCAACGAGTTTCAAATGATCCCGTAAAATATTATAGGTGTTGAAAGATTGCTCCCTGGAGGAAGACTTCCATTAAATCAACAAAATAAACAGCTAACCTATATGTATCAAGTCATATCTACATTGGTTCTACCTACTTATACTAGTTCTAACTATTCTAATCTATCCTGCAAGAGCATAATAAAGGAGATTAAACATCATATATAGATTCCAAGTCCAAATGAATCAATTACTGAGTTCACTGATGAACAAGGCTGTATTTAAGCTTAATTTCAATCTAATTATTCATACAAGAATACACATTCCTATTTCTACAAATAAAACGTGCAACTGATGTTTAATATAGCTTCAGATCAGAGACCGCTCATGAGTTAACCATGATAACGAATTATATTCAAATAACCAAGACTATTCATAAGCTATCTGTTATCATTATGCACAAAAAAAAAACATATATATCCTCATGCCAGTCACAACACCATGATTCCAAACATAAAAGAAAAATGAAAATGAATCTGAAAAAAGGCTTGTTGACCAAAAAAGTCTTCTTTATTAGCATAATAAAATCAACCCCTCTTTCGCCAAAAATAATTCCATTACCCATATCCAGAGGTAATACATATGCAGCAAGACAACTGACCCTCGGTCTTCCATAACTTTTCACCTTCCTATTCTTTTTAATATATAAATTAAAATATAAAAACATAGAATGGTCAATGAAACCGTTGATACGTCACGGCCACATTTGTTGGAGCATTTTATTTCCTAGAGGAAATGAATGGATGCCAATGGAAAGAAGAATGAATGCAAGCCATCTCTTCACACCTGTATCGACTGAACGTTATTCCCTATTATTTCTTGATGGCAAATGAAGACACTGCGCTCATCATCGAACATCTAGCATGATTTAAGGTGTATCTGGAGGTAACAACAACTTGATGGATCTGCGCTGTCAGGAGTACCTCCACTTAACATAGAGTGTGCCTCCATTCTGTACTAAATGATCCAAGTGGATGTTGGTGGCCACCCACCTATCACATTTGGACCCCCACAACTGTTTCTTTCAATTTTTCAGTTTCCTTAATTATACAACAGTTTAATATTTTTAGCAGTTTTTCCGGTCCTAAACTTACGGAGCCGTTTTGAGGCCCTAAACGATGTTTTTTGGGAAATCTACCACCAACGATTTTTCTATCAAGAATTCGTCTTTTTCGTCGTAGTCTTTGGAGATATCTTTCCAATGGTCTATCATGCATGTCAAATGGAGATAATATGACCAATTCGTGACCCCGAGAAGTTGGCTGTCCAACTCACCCCAAAACGGGACCCACTATTTGGCGTTTCATCTTCTAGGGTTAGGTTTTGGGATGTGAAGGTTTTCCATTGTTTCTCAATAATAAATAGGCCTTTAGGCCTCTTTGTAACACAATTCAAAACAGTTTAGAGGCATGTAGCGACCACATCTCTTCTTAGAGATAAGCTATCATCGCCCTAGCTGGTTTATTTCCATTACTGTTTGTAAGCATATTTCAATATTTTACATTAATGAAATGAAGTATTATTTCAACGGCATATCTGTGTTTAAGGTTATCTCTGTAATTTGTTGTGTTCCTGTTTAAATCCGGATCACTATGGCGGTTCCATATCCCTTTCTTGTGGGTATGTCTCTTCAATATCGACATCGGTGATGCAGAGGTGTCGTCTAGAGTCCCCAGAGTGACATAAAAACTTGTATACCAACATTTTCTCTACTTCCTCTCTTCATAGAATTTTAGGACATCCAACTCCCTTCAATCCCAAAGCCACAACACATGGCAGCGGAAATCCAGCTGGTAGAGGTATCATGTGGACTAGGCATGTTGTTCCTACGATGATCATTCAAAGGTTGCGTTACTTTCTCGAATTTTATTACCACCTCACAATCCCTTTACACCTTTCGTTGTAGCCTTTCATGATGCTTATGCATCAGCTCGTTGACCTCGCTTTTCTTCTCTTGGTCCTCGCCTGCAGAAATAATTAACATTATCTATGATTATGAGAGATATGATAGAAATGCTGAAAAACAGACCTTGCCTTCATTCAAACTTCCATAAAGAGACAAAATTTGTAACTAGGAGCTCTGTGAGTCCTTCGGGCTCTAAGTCTTAAGAGGGTGTGGTAATATTTATTTAATCATGGCACAATGATGGCTCTAAACTTGCTAGGTGATGGGGAACTATTGATTGAAGCAAAATAGATAGCCATGCGATGAAATGGTTAAAATATTTCAACGCATTGGGGATGCATCTCTTTCAAATTTTGTTTTCACTTATTCACGTTCAGTACTGTCAACTGAGAGCCCTCAAGGAATTTCCCCGAAATCTAGAGTTTAGGCATCAGGGGAGGCATCAGGGGAAGCGATCACATGACAATCTCAGACTCCTACTATCTTAGGCGAGGTTTCAACAAGGGAAACGATTCAACCTTTAGGAACCTTTAGGTTGATTCCATGAATTATAGTATCAAGCATTTCGTGACACTCTTCAGGCATGCACAGTCACAGTTTCCATTTTAATCTTAAAACGCATTGCAACCATAGTTATTAAACCATTGAACCTTCAACTTTGAAGACATAATTCCATCTAACAACTCAAGTTATCATTCGAAGAAATGAAAGATCAAACTTCTTAGGGGACCCATTCAAATTTGCCCCCAGAGCAGGTTTTAATAGAGTGGTGGTTATGGCCGCAAAAAAATCTAAAAGTATTGTTCCCGAGAGGGAACAACAGCTGTTCCCTGGAGAGAAAAGCACCTATTGCCTGGAGGGAACAACAAAAAACACTCCAAAAAGGTATTGTTCCCTTTAGGGAACAATAGCAGTTCCCTGGAGGGAACAACAAAAAACACTCCAAAAAGGTATTGTTCCCTTTAGGGAACAATAGCAGTTCCCTGGAGGGAACAACAAAAAACACTCCAAGAATGTGATGTTGCCATTAGGGAACAGTAGTTGTTCCCTAGAGGGAACAACAAAAACACCCGAAAAAATGTTTCATTTGATGACAAATTCAAATGATTCAAATTGGAAATGAAAGTAGATTCATTTATTTCTCCATTAGAAACATTTTTTGAAAACAAAAAGAATTGATAGGGTGGTCATTGTGGCCAAAACAAAATGGCGAACCGCTGGGCGAACCAGTTATCTCTGTTACCAAATAAACTTTCATCCATAGAACATCAGGGTGTTAAGATAAAATCAAAATGCAAACTGTATAGATAGACAACCCTGGGTTCCACTTCAACATTAATCGCTTTAGGCAGGATAAAGACAAATAGCTTCTACTTACTGATAGGGTTTTGACAGGAATTCTCCAATGGTTGTATTATGGGATTTATTGACCCTCCTCTACCTATTTTCTACTTTCAAAATCCTTCTGAGGCCATCACTAGTTTTTCAATACCTGTTTAGGTGTGTACCTCAGCTCTTTGTCGCGCGTCAATCTTGATGAATATATTGTAGATATGTTTAACTGCACTTTATGTAAGAAATTTTAGTGCTATACTTTCGTATGATCGAATGGGATGCAATCATGGATCATCCCATATTTTTAAACTGCTTAAGCAAGGTTGGGCTTGCTGCGTCAACTGGTACTCTGAGTCCAGCAATAGTCCCTACTCCAACCAGCTTCCCAAACAACTTGTCCTTCCAGATTGGCACAAGGACTCGACATTTCATTTTCTTTTAAATAAGTCCTTCCAATTTTGGGCACAAGGACTAGAGCACAATTAAATTTGCCACAGGATATACGATAGTGAGCTTAGCCCATGAAGGGAGGTTTAGTTGTAGATGACAGATATTGGAAATTTTAGTGTCATGGGTGGAACCAATGGAGAATAACTAAAAACCTTATAGGCAAGTATAGGCTAGGTGTGGGTGGGATTTTAAAATGCAGCGTTCTGCCATGCCAGTCTAACCATTGTTACACATTTTTTCATTTTACAAAGATGTCCCTACATGCTTCAGGTGTCCAGATTATCAAAAAAGCCTACCTAGTTCCCAACAGATGCCAATGAGTGGCTTCAATTCGAATTTTACTGCTGATTTTCTAGTTCTCATAGGCTCATTGAAGGTTCACTTGATTTGCAGGGTAATAATGAATTTAAGATCTACAGATTCACCAATAGGTTAAAGAGGGAAGCAAAAGGTGAAGGTAGCAAATGAGGGTGATCGAAAGAGAGATATAAAAGGTGAAAAGGAGACTGAAATACCAAAATTAATTGACTGAAAAAGACTGAAATTCAAAATAGAAGGAAGATAAACTTGTGCAAGACAAGAATGGACAGGATGAAAATATAACTAAGCTAACAACAACAATAAAATGAATCCTAACCTACTCATGAGGTAACCACCATGTGGTAGCTACTAGAAGTATCTCTTAAGATGTTGGCCATTAACAAGGAGTTTTTCGGTTTCTCCCTCTAAAGTTTTCAATATGTAGGTTCCCCATTAGTGTTGAAGCTTATCTTAAGTTGATCTCCATTCGACACCAGCACTTGATTATATCCCAAAAACCCATCCAATAGGGAGAACATTTCAAACCCAGAAACGCATTGAAGAATGTGTTCCATAGAAGGGACAAGATAGTTATCCTTCTGCGATGCTCTGTTTAGGTTTCTAAAATCGATACGTAATCTGATGTCTCCATTTTTTTTCTTATTGGCACGAGATTAGCTATCCAGTGGATGTGCCTAACTGGAAAAATGATTTTAGCATATGGAATTTTGTTTAATTCTTTCTTTACCAACGGTTCTGGGCTTGGATGCATCTTACGAAGCTTTTGTTGGTAGGGCTTAACATCATTTTCCAAAGGAATTACATGTTGCATGATGTGGTATCAAAGGTTTTTAAGTCACCATATGTCCATGCAAAGACGTCCTTGTACTCTTTAAACAGCCTAACAAACGCAACCTTTTCTTGTGGTGTTAGGCCCCTATACTACTAGTGTGACCCCTTATTGTTATTAGTACAACCCCCTTATTATATTGTTGTACCCATGTAGTCCCCATATTGTTATTATTGTGCCCCATAGAAGCCCACTATTGTTATTATTGTGCCCTTACATTATTATTGATATGCCGGCTTTGATTATATTATGACCCCTTAGACTCCTATATATAGAAAGGAGGTCTTCTCATTTGTATCATCGAAGAATTGTTCATTTGTGTAATGTAATGGAGGTTGCTCCCACTAAGAGGCTGAATTCTAAGGCATTGATCTATCTTTTCTATCTTTTTGTGAGCTGGTTTCATAACATTTCGTATTAGAGCTCTAGATTATAGGGTTTCACTACTCCAAATAGGTCATCGTGGTATTTTCGCTATAACTTTTTTTCTGCGATGTTTCAGAAGCTAAAAAAAAACATTTGAGAAGTAACATTTCTGAACCACATCTCTAAATTTCAGATCTTGTATCTCTATATTTTTGGAGATATGATATGAGGAAGTTAGAATCTTGGCAAGCTCTATAATTTCATCTAAAACAGGTCATCATGGTATTTTCGCTATAACCTTTTCAATACTAAGTTTTAGAAGCTAAAGAAAAAACCCATTTGAGAAGAAATAGTTCTAAATCTCGAGTCCGAATTTCAAGTCCTGTCTCGCTACATTTTTGGATATATGATTTGAGTAAGTTAGGGTTTTTGTAGACCTCCGAATTAGATACTAAATAGGTGACCTTGGGAAAATCGTCATAACTTTCTCTCTGAGCAACAAATTGAAATTTTGTAAGAAGTTATAGAAAGAAGACAGACTGTAGTTTTCTATGCATAGTTTTTGCATCCGAAGGTTGAAATACTGACACGTGGCACATCATACAAGTTCACTCTACTGAAACATTATATAATCAGGTTATCTTAGGAGATTGGGCATAACTCTTTCTTGGAGAATCAAATTCTAATCAGACTTGCTGGTTTAGAAAGAGGACTCAAAGGGCTACTGCAGGAGACAATTTCAGAACTTTGAGATATGAAAGTATAGAGTTATAGTCATTTCAAGATCGAGTTCTTGAAATCAAGAAAAGACGATATGAGGAAGTTTAATGGAAATGATCTAGTAAATTGGACACTACATATGAAGCAATATTTTGATCTACATGGTGTACCACTATTACAAAATGTATGTATTGCATCTTCATATTTAGAACCAGATCAATTTTTATGGTATAAATGGATTTGTTCTCGTAAAACGCCTTGTTATGTGGTCAATTTTCATGGAGGAAATGATAGCACATTAAGAGGTAACAAAGAGAAACACCTTCTTTAGAGCAACACCACAACGATTGGAAGAAAAAAGAGAAGAAAGGGTGTTGTTACAAAGTGGAAAGAAAAATTATGGCAACAAGGAAGCCTACCCCTCACAACTATAAATATGGAAGTGTTGTTTCTCCTAGCCTTCCACAACCTACAAGGGTTACACCACAACAATTGGAAGAAAAAAGAGAAAAAGGGCTTTGTTACAATTTTGATAACAAATACATTAAAGGTCATAAGTGTGCCAAGAAGAAATTATTTTACATTGATTGTGGAGAGGAGGAAGAAAAGGATCAAGAAACATCAAAAGAAGAGTATATACACCAGGAACCAACCCCAAATAAAGAAGAAATGAATCTGACCATATCTTGTAAAGCATTGGAAATAATTACCATTCCTAAAACTCTCAAGATAGAAGGACATATCAAGAAGAAAAAGGTTCAGGAAGTGAAAGATCACATCGAGAAAGAAGAAATGAATCCAGCCATATCTTGTAATGCATTGGATGTAATTACCACTCCTCAAACTATCAATATAGAAGGACATATCAAGAAGAAAAATGTTCAAGAATTGAAAGATCACATCGAGTCTCATGAAATCAATCTGACCATATCTTGTAATGCATTGGAAGAAATTACCACCCCTAAAACTATCAAGATAGAAGGACATATCAAGAAGAAGAAGGTAAGGGTGTTGATTGATTCGGGTAGTACCCATAATTTTATTGATTGTAAGATAGCGAAGGAATTGAATTGATTCCTATATCTAGCATCGGAGTGTCAAGTGATGGTTGCAAGTGGAGGAACCATAAATTGCTCTGGGAAGTGCCATAATATAAAGCTATCCATGGGATAATATGTATTGACTAGCCCAATTCTTTCCATTTCAATGGGAGGTGTTGATGTTGTACTAGGAGTCCAATGGCTACAATACTTGGGTACAATATCTTTTAACTTTCACGAGCTTTTCATGAAATTTTCTATAGAAGGAAAGGAAGTTGAATTAAGGGGTATTGCAGGGAAACCGGGAAAGATAATCAGCTCTAACGGTATGAAAAATCTTCTAAAAAAGGAACAAAGAGGTGTAACTGCACAATTATGTTTTCTAGATGCTTCCACATCGAAATCATCTATTTCTCCACATCTCCAAAAAGTCTTGGACAATCATTCCAAGGTATTTGAGACTCCTAAAGGTCTCCCACCTATTCGCGATCATGACCATGCTATTCATCTGATTCCAGGAAGTGTTCCTCCAAACATCAGGCCGTACATATATCCCTATGCCCAAAAGAGTAAAATTGAACGTATGGTTGCAAAAATGCTAGAGGCTAGTATAATTCAACCTAGTCAAAGTTATTTCTCTGCTCCAGCAGTATTGGTGCACAAGAAGGATGGATCATGTGTTATGAAACCAACTCAAGAAAAGATAGAAAAGATAAATAAACGCCTTAGAATTCAGCCTCTTCGAGGGGGCAACCTCCTTTACATTACATAAATGAACAATTCTTGGATGATACAAATGACAAAACCTCCTTTCTATATATAGTAGTCTAAGGAGTCACAATATAACCCATCCGACCTAACAATAATAATATAAATCCACAAAAATAACAATAGAAGGTTTTTTTGGGGCAGAATAATAACAATATGGGGACAATAGGGGCACACCAATATTAATAAGGGATACAACTACAATAGTAATGGGGTAATCACTAGTATTATAGGGATCTAACATGCCCCTCTCCTTCAAAAAAGTGTTGTCCTTAACGCTTGAGTAGTTCTGGATGCTTCTGTATAAAATTCTCATCCTCCCATGTGGAATCTTTAGTGGATAAGTTCTTCCACTTGATGAGATACTCTGAAATTGATCGATTTCGTAGCTGTCTAGTTCTTGTCTCTGTGACTACTTCCGGTTCCAATATAATTTTTCCTTCCTCGTCAAGTTCTGGCAATATTGTTTCAACTGGGAGCTTGTCACCTATAACCTTCATTAAACATGAAACATGGAAAACTGGGTGCACTCGAGAAGCTGTAGGAAGCTCCAATTTGTATGCCATAGTACCAATCTTTTGCAACACCTTGTACAGACCATAATACTTTGGTGATAATTTATTATCCTTCCTAGCTTGCTTCAGGGACATTTGTTTATATGGTTGTAGCCGTAGGAATACCCAATCTCCTACATCAAAAATCCTTTCGTTGTGATGTTGATCTATCTGTTGTTTGATTCTATTCTGTGCCAATACGAGGTTATCCTTTAAGAGTTGGAGGACTTGTTGTTGATGTTCGATGTGATGTTACACTGCTTGAACCTTAGAATTTTCTCTTAAATATGATGTGATGGATGGTGGCTGATATCCATAAAGTGCCACAAATGGGGTCATTTTTGTTGCTATATGGGAGGATGTGTTATACCACCATTAGGATAGAGGCAACCATCCAGACATTTGTTTACCATCTCAGTTTGCCCATCAGATTGAGGATGATAAGATGAACTATGAGCTAACTGAGTACCAAGACAAGAAAATAATTTTGTCCAAAAATTTCCAGTGAATATGGGATCTCTGTCACTTACAATAGTCTTTGGATTTAAATGTAGCTTTTGAATTGTTTCCATAAATGCAGTAGAAACTGTACTGGCTTTAAATGGATGTGATAATGCACAAAAGTGTGCATACTTGGTGAGTCTATCAACTACCACCATGATGACATTCTTTCCCTCAGACGTGGGTAAACCTGTGAAAAAATCCATTGAAACCTCCTCCCAACGTTGGCTTGGAATGGATAAAGGTTGTAATAGACCCATGGTCTTAATTGTTTCAACTTTATTTTGTTGGAAAACCAAACATTTTGCCACAAACTTTTGAATATCCAATTTAAGACCATCCCAAAAAAATTCCTTCTTAACCCTGTGGTAAGTTTTTAAAAATCATGAGTGCCCTCCTAAAGGAGAAGTGTGCAATTCCATAAGAATCTTTTGTTTGAGTTGGGAATTCTTACAGAGGTATAACCGATCTTTGTACCATAACGAATCATTTTTCCAGCTAAATGTATCAAATGTACTGGAATCTTGTTGTAACTTTTGAATAAGTGCCCACACTTCTTCATCATTCTTCCATTCCTCCCTTGCTTCATTTATCCAATAGGGTTGGATAATAGAAATGGCGCACAACAATGCTTCCACATCCTCATCCTTTCTTGAGAGTGCATCTGCCACCACATTTTGCTTCCCTTTTTTGTAGATGATTTCAAAGTTATAACCCAACATCTTTGTGACCCACTTTTGTTGCTCTTCCAAGGATAATCTTTGTTCTAAAAAGTATTTAAAGCTATCATGATCCGTTTTTACCTTGAAGTGTCTTCCCATTAGGTAGGGTCGCCATTTCTTAAGTGCATGTAGTATTGCCAACATTTCCTTCTCATAAATAGCTTTGTGTAAAAACTTTCCCTTGATTGGACGACTTTCAAAAGCAATGGGTCTTTCATCTTGCATTAAAACAGCACCAATTCCATTTCCTGAAGCATCACATTCCACAATAAAGGTTTTTGTGAAGTCGGGTGTAGCTAAGACAGGTGCTTGGCACATTGCCTCTTTAAGATGTTCGAAGGCCTTTGTTGCTTCTGGAGTCCATGAAAATGCATCTTTCTTCAATAGTGTTGTTAGAGGTGCTGCTATTCTCCCACAATTCTTAGCAAACTTGTGATAATACCCTCTCAACCCGAGAAATCCTCGCAGATGCTTTATGGATGTGGGGATTTTCCATTCCTTAATGGATTTAATTTTGCTAGGGTCTACCTTAACTCCTTCATGAGATACAATATGACCCAGATATTCCACCTCTTGTACTCCAAAGAATCATTTGGATCTTTTTTCATATAATTGTTTCTCCTCCAATAGTTGTAGCACCCTGTCAACATGTTCAGCATGATCCTTCCAATACTTGCTGTAGATTAGTATATCATCAAAAAATACTAACACAAATTTTCTAAGGAAGGTTTTGAAAATGGAATTCATCAAACGTTGAAATGTAGAAGGCGCATTGGTAAGGCCAAAAGGCATGACCAAAAATTCGTAATGACCCTCATGAGTTCTAAATGCTATTTTCAGAATGTCTTCAGTCTTCATTCTGATTTGATGATATCTTGAATGAAGATCCAACTTGGTGAAGTAAATTGATCCTTGCAATTCATCCAGTAATTCATCAATGATAGGAATGGGAAACTTATCCTTAATAGTAAGCTTGTTGAGCTCCCTATAACTCGGACACATGCACCATGATCCATCCTTATTATGGACCAATACTACTAGAGCAAAGAAATACATTTGACTAGGTTGAATTATACCAGCCTCTAGCCTTTCTGCAACCATATGCTCAATTTCACTGTTTTGGGCATAGGGATATCTGTACGGCCCGATGTTTGGAGGAACACTTCCTGGAATCAGATGAATAGCATGATCATGATGATGAATAGGTGGGAGACCTTTGGGAGTCTCAAATACCTTGGAATGATTGTCAAAGATTTTTTGGAGATCTAGAGAAATATATGATTCCGATGTGGAAACATCTAGCGAATATAATTGTGCAATTACACCTATTTGTTCCTTTTTAAGAAGCTTTGTCATATCGTTAGAGATGATTACCTTTCCCGGTTTTCCTGCAATACCCCTTAATTCAACTTCCTTTCCTTTTGCATAAAATTTCATGAAAAGTTCTTGAAAATTAAAAGATATTGTACCCAATGATTGTAGCCATTGGACTCCTAGCACAACATCAGCACCTCCCATTGGAATGGAAAGCATTGGGCTAGTCAATACATATTCTCCCATGGATAGCTTGATATTATGGCACTTTCTAGAGAAATTCATTATTCCTCCATTTGCAACCATCACTTGACACTCTGATGCTGGATATAAGAAGCAATTCAATTCTTTTGCTACCTTACAATGAATAAAATTGTGGGTACTTCCTGAATCAATCAACACTATTACCTTTTTCTTCTTGATTTGTCCTTCTATCTTGATGGTTTGAGGAGTGATAATTCCCACCAATGCATTACAAGATATGGTCAGATTCATTTCTTCTTTATCTAGGCTTTGTTCCTAGAGTATATCCTCTTCTTTTGACCTTTCTTGCTCCTTTTCTTTTTCCTCTTCACAATCTATGTAGAATAATTTCTTCTCAGCACACTTATGACCTTTAGTGTATTTGCTATCACAACTGTAACAAAGCCCTTTTGTTCTTTTTTTTTCCAATTGTTGTGGTGTCAACCTTATAGGTTGTGGAAGACTAGGGGCAACAACAATTCCATCTTTATAGTTCTGAGTGGCATGCTTCCTGGTTGCCATAATTTTTCTTTCCATTTTTCTTCCTAACCTGAGTGCCTTCTCTAATGAATCAGGTTCCCAAAGGTGAACATCATGTTGGATATTATCCTTTAAAGTCCCTATGAACACATCAATCCTATGCTATTCTCGAATATATTTTACCTTTATGTTCAATTTTTGGAACTCCTCAATGTGCTCCATTATTGAACCCTTTTGTTTGAGACTTATCAATTGGCTAAAAAAAGTGTTGCTTTTTGTATCCTCATAATGTGCTGTCAATTCTTCCGTAAAAATTGCCCAAGTGATAATTGTTTTACTAGATCAAAGCCATTGATACCATACAAACTGATTTGGTTCCAAATATAAAGTTGCAATATGTAGCTTTTGTGTGTTTTGCACATTATTGAGATCGAAAAATTGCTCCATCTGTAATATCCATGTTGTGGGATCCTTCCCATCAAACTTCCTCATATCGAGTTTTGGAATATGATTGGTCTTCAATCCAACATTAGAGTCTATGAAATCATGATTAACATTTCTTTTGTTCTCATCATGAGTTTCCTTTACTACCCTTTCACCATTAGTAAGCATTTCTTGTAGAAACTTTGTCAAATCTGCCTTCAAATCTGTCTTCAAATCTTCCATGCCTGTCTTCAAATATTCCATGCTTGTATTTAAACAATCCATCTTAGCTTCCACCCATTTCTTTAAACCATCCACCTTAGCTTCTACATCTTTCTTTAGACCATCCACCTTAGATTCTGTTGCTTTTTGTGGAAGTGACACTTGTTGCACTTGGTCTCGTAATTTTGATATATCATGTTGCATTTCTTCCTCTTCTTCATGAGTCATGCTAGAAATTTCAGGTTGCCTACTAGGTGTTTGCATTTTCTTCCCTTGGGTCATCAATTACCGATAATAATGATTTACTATGCCCTTTGAATTCCTTCAAACCAATTTTTTCAGACCAAGCTTATACAAAAATTTAAAAAAACTACACACCTTTTTTCACTTTGTAGGAGCTTGATATTGAATCTGATGTATCTCTGTAATTTTGAATCATCTAGTTCTAAAATTGCAACCTGTAATATCCCTCTGCATCCTCCTTCCAATTCCACCAGTCTGATCGAAATTGGATTCTCCAGGGAAGAGTTATGCCAAATATCCCAGAGTGACCTGATTATAGACTAGTTCAGTAGAGTGAACTTGTAGGATGTGCCACGATTCATTGTTTCAACCTTTGGCTCTAAAAAATATATACAAGAAAACTATAGTCCATCCTCTCTCTACTCTCTATACCTTCTTATGAAATTTCAATCTAATTCTTAGAGAGAAAGTTATGACGATTTTCCCCAGGTCACCTGTTTGGAATGTAATTCAGGAGTCTGCAAAAAGACCAACTTCCTTAGATCATATCTCCGCAAATATAGCACGAAAAGCTCTGAAATTTGGACCTAAGATTCAGCATGATGTCTTCTCAAATGGTTTTTTTTTAGCTTTTGAAACGTCGCAGAAAAAAATTTACAGCAAAAATTCCACGATGACTTATTTGGAAAAGCGAAACCCTAGAATCCAAAGCTTTGATACCAAATGTTATGAAATCAGCTCAAGAAAAGATAGAAAAGATAGATCAACGCCTCATAATTCAGCCTCTTTGAGGCGGCAGCCTCCTTTACATTACATAAATGAACAATTCTTGGATGATACAAATGAAAAAACCTCCTTTCTATATATAGGAGTCTAAGGAGTCACAATATAACCCAGCCAACCTAACAATAATAATATAAAGCCACAAAAATAACAATAGAGGGTTTCTTTGGGGCACAATAATAACAATATGGGGACAATAGGGGCACAAAAATATTAATAAGGGATACAACTACAATAGTAATGGGGTAATCACTAGTATTATAATGATCTAACATCATGGTGCATGTGTCCAGATTACAGGGAGCTCAACAAGCTCACTATTAGAGATAAGTTTCCCATTCCTGTCATTGATGAATTACAAGATGAACTGCATGGATCAATTTACTTCACCATGTTGGATCTTCATTCAGGATATCATCAAATCAAAATGAATAGTAAAGACATTCTGAAAACAACATTTAGAACTCATGAGGGTCATTATGAATTTTTGGTCATGCCTTTCGGCATTACCAATGCACCTTCTACATTTCAAGGTTTGATGAATTCCATTTTCAAACCCTTCCTTACAAAATTTGTGTTAGTATTTTTTGATGATATACTAATCTACAGCAAGTCTTGGAAGGATCATGTTGAACATGTTGAGAGGGTGCTACAACTATTGGAGGAGAAACAATTATATGCAAAAAGATCCAAATGTTTCTTTGGAGTACAAGAGGTGGAATATCTAGGTCATATTGTATCTCATGAAGGAGTTAAGGTAGACCCTAGAAAAATTAAAGCCATTAAGGAATGGAAAATCCCCACATCCATAAAGCATCTGCAAGGATTTCTCAAGTTGACAGGGTATTATCGCAAGTTTGTTAAGAATTATGGGAGAATAGCAGCACCTCTAACAACATTATTGAAGACATATGCATTTTCATGGACTCCAGAAGCAACAAAGGCCTTCGAACATTTTAAAGAGGCAATTTGACAAACACTGGTCTTAGCTACACCAGACTTAACAAAACCTTTATTGTGGAATGTGATGCTTCAGGAAATGGAATTGGTGTTGTTTTAATGCAAGATGAAAGACCCATTGCTTTTGAAAGTTGTCCAATCAAGGGAAAGCTTTTGCACAAAGCTATTTATGAGAAGGAAATGTTGGAAATACTACATGAACTTAAGAAATGGCGACCCTACCTAATGGGAGACACTTCAAGGTAAAAACGGATCATGATAGCCTTAAATACTTTTTAGAAAAAAGATTATCCTCTGAAGAGAAACAAAAGTGGGTAACAAAGATGTTGGGTTATGACTTTGAAATCATCTACATAAAAGGGAAGCAAAATGTGGTGGCAGATGCACTCTCAAGAAAGGATGAGGATGTGGAAGCATTGTTGCGCACCATTTCTATTATCCAACCAGATTGGATAAATGAAGCAAGGGATGAATGGAAGAAGGACGCAGAAGTGTGGCCACTCATTCAAAAGTTGCAGAAGGTCCCAATTCAAACAATATTGCCAGAACTTGATAAGGAAGGAAAAAACATATTGGAACCTGAAGCATTTACTGAACCAAGAAGTCGATAGCTATGAATTCGATCAATTTCAAAGCATCTCATCAAGTGGAAGAACTTCCCTGTTGAAGATTTCACATGGAAGGACAATAATTTTATACAGAAGCATCAAGAACTACTCAAGCATTGAGGACACCACTTTTTGAAGGAGAGGGGCATGTTAGGCCCCTATGCTACTAGTGTAACCCCTTATTTTTATTAGTACAACCCCCTTATTATATTGTTGTACCCATGTAGTCCCCATATTGTTATTATTGTGCCCCATAGAAGCCCACTATTGTTATTATTGTGCCCTTACATTATTATTGTTATGTCGGCTCTGATTATATTATGACCCCTTAGACTCCTATGTATAGAAAGGAGGTCTTGTCATTTGTATCATCGAAGAATTGTTTATTTGTGTAATGTAAAGGAGGTTGCCCCCTCAAAGAGGCTGAATTCTAAGGCATTGATCTATCTTTTCTATATTTTTGTGAGTTGGTTTCATAACATGTCGAGAGCATCCTAAGCCCAAATTAACATTTTCTGGGTCTTTTTCAGTTCCAAGGTTGACTGACTCATACTTCATGTATGAGCTATGCGTTTTGCAGTTAGTTGGCTTTTTAAATTTGTCATGTAGGTCATAAAAGTGCTCCATCTTAACAATTTACTTGGGAATTATATTGGACTGATCTTTTTCCTCATCTTCACTCTCATTCATAAGCCTGTCATGCTCCTTTTCATCAATGAGTGCATTTTTGAATGTCTTTTCGCAATGTAGGAACTCAAGGATTTCCTCGTCACCTTCGAATACCTTCCAATTTGAGATGTTATCAGGAACAGATGGTCTGAAAATCAATTCAACATAATATTTATTCTTGTTTAATCTAAGGTCAGGCAAAAGTTTTGAAGCCATACCTGCCATTAGATTGACATATTGGTTTTGACCTCGAGGTATGTATGTGATATTAAAAGAATCAAAATTGTCAATTAATCTCCATACCTCATGTTGGTATCTTACCAGGTGTGGTGAATTGCAATGTATCCTTTTCCTTACCTAGTCGAAAATTATCTGTAAGTCACCGAAAACTTTAAGATTTTTCATCTTCATGTCAATGGCTTTCTTCAGGCCCTACAACATGCCTTCGTACTCTGTCGTTTTGTTGGTGCACATGAACTCCAACCCACTATCCATCGAATGTTGGTTCCCTTGTGGGTTAATGAGAATGCTCCCAGCACCATGTCCTCTATGCAGTTAGATCCATCAAAGTAGAGTGTCCAAAATATAGAATCTAATGTTACATCAATTGAACTACTTTCTGCGAAACTAGTCCTATAATCTACTATAATGGAGGATAGTTCATAAGTTGGACTACAAGGGAGAGCTTCCAACTATGTGTTCGTTGTAGTTTCTTCAACTGTTTCTGCATGGAATTCTCCAAAATAGGTTTCCATGGCACAAATGTCGAAACTATAATTCCCAAGGATAGAGTTGGTAAACATTACAGGTTCATTGGGGTCGTTTAATTTTTTCACTACATACTTCACATATCTCTCTCGATCAACTCTCAACATATCACCTTTCCCTTTCTGAGGCAACAAGAGATGGGACTAATCAGTTGAGAAATATCCATTCAAATTTGCTGACCAGTCCCTACTAAGAAGCATTCCATATGCCTTGAGTATGTCGACTACCGCTATGTCAATGACTTGCATCTACTCTGGTTTGGTAGTCATCTGAATCAGCACATCTTCCAATTCTCCAATTACTTTTACATGCGTTCTATCCAGTTGCATAATTCGAGCTCCAGTTTTCTCAAGCATTGCATGAGTCTTTTAGCAACAATGTAAGGCATAACAGTGGACGAGGCACCAGAATCTACTAGGAAATTGTGTACGTTCATGTTGAAGATTTCAAATGTGATAAGGAAACGAGGAGTCATGGATTTTGATTTCCTTCCTATCATGGATGCACTGACATCTTGGGGCATTCGATTCATTTTCGACAGAGTGGCTTCCATGGCTGATGGTGTTTGGGATGTACTAGAGGTACTAACGGGTCTAGACACCGAAGTTTTGGTTTGACTACTTGGATTGGTGGGACATTTGATATTCCATTCATTCATAGCTTTCAAAAGAAAATCTCTCTACTACATTAACTTTAACAAATCGAAGTACGTGATATTAGCTCAATATTTCTTAAGATCATCTACAATATTGTAATCAACGTTATAAACAGGGTAGGGCAGAGTAAATATACCTATCTTTCCATTCTTAGGTCGGAGTTTACTATTTTGAGTTGCCTTCGTTGCATTTGGTGATGTATTATCCTTCTCTAGATAGCTCACGACTGGAGTATTCTTGGAATTACCACTAGGTTTTTTCTTCTCAATAGGAGCCCTGGGAGTGGATGTCTTCGAAGGGTGAACATCTCTCTTTGTCTAGTCTACAGACTTCATTACACCCACAAGTGGCCCTTTACTTCATGTGTGGATGTCATTAGTGTGGATTTCTACTATACTATCTTCTTCGTCATCATTCCCATTTGCATAGAAATCCCACAGTACATTGACTTGAGATGCCTCATCCCTGAGCTCTTCTACTTTATAATCTTCCTCATCTTCTTGTTCTGGCTCCAACTCTACTATAGGTTCTTCTTTGGTAAGAAGTGATCCGATAAGAGCCAGTTCTTCCATATTTAAATTCCATTATTATGGTGGAGCAAGCAACGCAAGTTGACCATTACCACCTTCTATCTTCTTATGATAGAAAGGTTTGAAGGAATTTTTGTTGTTATAATCTCCTCCATTTCCTCTTATACTCTTTCCAGAATTCCTTTTCATATCAATGACTGTGTTCGTCAATTTCTTAATGATCCGATGCCAACGTTCCACATTTGTGGTGTCCTTTTCTTTTAACTTAGCCGCTTTGTTATCACTCCCATTATTCTTCTTTGATGATTGAGAAGCTTTATTTTCTTCGGTCGTAGGATGACATGCTATGAGACTGATCATCTCATTCTCAACTTTTACTGCTTCATCAATGGCACCCTATAAGGTTTGTGCATTACTCCTTTTGACCCACATCACAGTAGGGATAGGGAGAGTAGTGATGTAGAGTTCCATGAGTACCTAATCAGTAGGTCTAGCGTTAGCCGAGATTCTGTTGAACAAAGTGTTGAACCGGATGTGAAAATCCTTGACCTTTTCTTTGGTTTCCATTTTTAAATGTGATAGTTCTAAAACCAAGGCTGCAGGTGTCTTATCATCATCAAACTTATCTAAGAAGGCCCGCTGAAAAGCATCCCATGAAGTGATCGATCCTATTCTCAAGCTAAAATACCATGTAGATGCTACACCAATCAGAGTAAAAGGGAACAAGCGACATACCACATCTTCATTGGCTACCCCAAACATGCACATGGCTAGGAAGAAAGAGTGAATATGGTTATCAGAAGTGTCTCCTCGCTTAGGATCGAATTTAGGCAATACTCTTTCTGTGTTCTTGGGTAAGGCATGCTACTGCCCAGGCATCGCTATGGCATCCTGTGCAAGCAAAGGAGTGAGTGCTCCCAGAGGAGGTGGGGTTGATTCCCAGCTAGAGGAGGCAGTGGAGGTTGATTCCCACCTGGAGGAGGAACGTTAGCGATATTATAGTTGGGGAGGTTCTAGTTGAAGGTTTCCCCTGGGTGTTCTTTGTTATGATTTCCCAAATCAAACCAAGGATTACCCTTAGAGAGTGAATGCTCAGGAATTTCTTCCCAAGGAGTGTCGATACTTTGCAAAGACTCTAGCACAATATCTTCAAGAGAAATGGTTGCAGATGTATCTTCATTTATGGGAAAGATCCTTAGCTTTCTTTTAGCTGTCAAAGGTAAATAATGAAATATGGGGAGCTGAGATAGGGAACAAGCATAAGCACAAGTAAGTACTCTAATTGGTTGTTCCTGAGTGATAGGATACTCCCACAGTCTCTCTTCATTGGGTGACCCAAAGATGGGACTTAGAGGGACCTCTGCTTCTTCAAAATGAGGCTCTTCCAAATGGGCAGAAGGATCTTTTCAACCTTTACGATCCATAAATTAATCTTTTCAAATCCATGCACAACATTTATAGATGAAATCCTTAAAGCTATGGACGGCAGTTTAGGCCCTCCTTTTAGCACCAAATTTATTGACACAACAAATTTTCGCTATGCCAACAAAGAGGAACCAACCTGATCGCAGACCTCGATTAGATCTACTTTCAATTGGAATGGCTAGTTCAAACGGGTTTCAAAGGATCCCGTAAACTATTATAGGTGTTGAAAGATTGCTCCCCAGAGGAAGAATTCCATTAAATCAACAAAAGAAATAGCTAACCTATATGTATCAAGTCCTATCTACATTGATTCTACCTACTTATACTAGTCCTAGCTATTCTAATCTATCCTACAGGAGCATAATAAAGGAGATTAAACATCATATATAGATTCCAAGTCCAAATGAATCAATTACTAAGTTCACTGATGAACAAGGTTGTATTTAAGCTTAATTGCAATCTAATTATTCATAAAAGAATACACATTCCTGTTTCTACAAATAAAACATGCAACTAAGGTTTAATATAGCTTCGATTTAGAGACCGCTCATGAGTTAACAATGATAACGAATTATATTAAAATAACCAAGACTAGTCATAAGTTGTTTGCTATCACTGTGCACAAAAACAAAACATATATATCCTCATGCCAGTCACAACACACTGATTCCAAACATAAAAGAAAAAGGAAAATGAATATGAAAAAAGGATTCTTCTTGACCGAAACAGTCTTCTTTATTGGCAAAATAAAATCGACCACTCTTCTACCAAAAAAAAGTCCATTACCCATATCTAGAGGTAATAATTATGTAGCAAGACAACTGACCCTTGGTCTTCCATGACTTTCCACCTTCCTGTTCTTTTCAATGTACAAATTAAAATATACAAACATAGAATGGTCAATGAAACCGTTGACATGTCAATGCCACATTTGTTCGAGCATTTTATTTCCTGAAGGAAATGAATTGATGCTGATGGAAAGAAGAATGACTGCAAGCCATCTCTTCGCACCTATATTGACTGAACTTTATTCCCTATTATTTCCTTAAGGAAAATGAAGACACTATGCTCATCATCGAACATCTGGCATGATTTAAGGTGTATCTGGAGGTAACAACAGCTTGATGGATCTGTGCTATTAGGAGTACCTCCACTTAACATAGAGAGTGCCTCCATTATGCACTGTGGTAGTTCCATATCCCTTTCTTGCAGAGTATGTCTTTGCAATATCGACATCGATGGTGCAAAGGTGTCATCTAGAGTCCCCAGAGCGACATAAGAACTTTTATACCAACATCTGTTCTGGTTCCTGTCTTCACAAAATTTTAGGACATCCTACCCCATTCTATCCCAAAGCCACGACGCATGGCAGCAAAAATCTAGCTAGTAGAGGTATCATGTGGACTAGGCATGTTGCTCCTACGATGATCATTCAAAGGTTACGTTACTTTCTCAAATTTTATTACCACCTCACAATCCTTTTTGACCTTTCATTGCAGCCCTTCATAATGCTTATGCATCATCTCACCGACCTAGCTTTTCTTCTCCTGGTCCTCGCCTGCAAAAATAATTAACATTAGCTATGATTAGCAGAGATATGATAGAAATGCCCAAAAACAGACCTTGCCTACATTACAACTTTCATAAATAGACAGACTCTATAACTGGGAGCTCTATGAGTCCTTTGGGCTCTAAGTCTCAAGAGGTTACGGTGATATTTATTTGGTCATGGCACAATGATTTCTCTAAACTTGCTAGGCGATGGGGAACTGATGATTAGAGCAAAACTGATAGCCATGCGATGAAATGGTTAAAATCTTTCCGCGTGGTGGGGGGCATCTCTTTCGAATTTTGTTTTCACTTATTCACGTTCGGTACTATGAACTGAGATCCCTCAAGGAATCTCCCCGAAATCTAGAGTTTAGGCATCAGAAGAGGCATCAGGGGAAGCGATCACACGATGATCTCAAACTCCTACTATCTTAGGTGAGGTTTCAACACTGGACACGATTCAAACATCAGGAACCTTTAGGTTGATTTCATGAATTATACTATCAAGCATTTCGTGACACTCTTCAAGCATGCACAGTCACAGTTTCCATTTTGATCTCAAAACGCATTGCACCCATAATTATTAAACCACTAAACCATTCAACTTTGAAGACATAATTCCATTTGACAAGTCTAGTTATCATTCGGAGAAATGAAAGATCAAACTTTTTAGGGGACCCATTCAAATTTTCCCCTAGAGCAGGTTTTAATAGGGTGGTGGTTATGACCACAACAAACTCTAAAAGTGATGTTCCCTGGAGGGAACAATAGCTGTTCCCTAGAGGGAACAACAAAAAGACTCCAAAAAGGTGTTGTTCCCTTTAGGGAACAGTAGCTGTTCCCTGGAGGGAACAACAACTGTTCCTTGGAGGGAACAACAAAAAACACTCCAGAAAGGTGTTGTTCCCTTTAGGGAACAACAGTTGTTCCCTGGAGGGAACAACAAAAACACTCGAAAAAATGTTTCGTTTGATGACAGATTCAAATGATTCAAATTGGAAATGAAAGTTGATTCATTTATTTATCTCCAATAGAAATGGGTTTTGAAAACAAAAAGAATTGATAGGGTGATGGTTGTGGCCACAACAGACCGGTGGCCAACAGAGTTGGTTTCCCCTCCTGGCAAGTTGAGGCCACATAGTAAATCTTTGTGGTGTAAATTTGCCTAATGTATAATAGAAAATGAATGGACCTGCCAAGCTTTACAAAAAAAAATGTATACACATTCAAAAAAATCATGAAATGAGATTCCTGACTATGGATATTTATCCCCATTTACAATGAGGACTCTTAGTAAGTAAATATTTTTTATTACATTATGATAGGTCAATACAATGTCTTGCCAATACAACATGCCCAAAAAAACCGCACATAATATGACACTTATTTATATGACATTTTAAAATATATACATAGGTTAATTAAATTATAATTTTATTTTACATCATTCTCATCGTCATCATTATTATTATGCTAAAAGAAATCAAGATATAAGTTAAGCATATACAAATTGAAAAAAATATGGAACAAGATTTTTGACTACGGAGATTTACTCATGATTTACTATGGGAATTCTTAGCATGTAAATAGGCTTTGTTACAATATCATGGGTAAATATCATACTTTATCAATTTATGCCCAAAAAACTATAACTCACATCATATGATATTTTTTCATGAATTTTTTTTAATTAATCAATTTAATTAAAAGAAGAAAATGACATAATTACTTTATGGATAAATTTCAACTTTTAATTTGTATATAACACTAAAAATATTCTATAGAAATTAAATCAATATCATCCACTTAATAATTATTAATAATTAAATTAAATTTCTAAAAAATTTATTAGAAAATAAACTTATCTATAACTAGAATAGGTTCAAAATTTGATAAATTCCCAAAAAAAAATTAATATTTAAAAAAAAACAATAAAATATATATTTTTTTGAATTCGTTTGAACTTAACTAATTAATTTTTGGAACTTAACTAATTGATTTGTTCAAAATAATTAAAACTTGTTTAAAAATATATATTAATATTGGCTTAAAAAATGGATACACAATGGAAAAAGCCAATAGAAGTCGTGTCTTCTCATAACGAAACAGAACTCTTCTCGAATTAATTGATATTCTTCTAAACGTTATAGCGAGTTGAATGTATACAAAGTTTAATTATTTATTTATTTAAAATAGAAAGATCACTAAAAATATGATTATTTATTTATTTAAAATAGAAAGATCACTAAAAATATGATTTAATGATGAGTCATATTAGAAGAATAAATGTTGCTATGTTATATTAGAAGAATACATGTTTTTATGTTATTTAATATAAATATTTTCTCTTATTCTAATTAAATAAAAAAATAAAATAAAAAATTAATCATTAAAATAATTAAGTTAAAATAGTTTAGTTAAATTATTGTTATCATTTTTTTAACTTATCATTTTTTGAGTTCAAAGTTTTGACAACGGAAGGTTTTATAAATAATATTATTTCTAAACAAAAATTTAAAAGCTATAAAATCATAATTATGTATAAAGGAGTTTTGCGCCACATTTAACTAAATCAAAGTAAACTCTAATTTTCGCCAGAAATATCAAAACTATGGGAAACATTCCAATATGATTTCATAAAGCACACTAAATGATGAATTTGTAGCTCCGAGGATGCATGTATTCTAGGATAAACTCAGGAAGAACAAACTTGCTCATTTTGTTACATAGCTTTCAAAGATGAGGTTTCTTCAGGCTATTATTATTGTATCTTATGTATTTTATTTTATATTTTACTCTTGAATCTGAAGAGGAATGCAAAACACCTTTACAATTCTTCTTTGGTTATTAACTAGATGTAGTCATTTAACTTTTTGGATTTGTACTTTTCCCCATATGTTATGATAAATGTACGAGTCCAACTAGAAGTACATTTTCCTATAATAAAAAAAAAATATTTCATTCAATCTTAATATGAAATAATACTCTTTTATCAGTAATAGAAATATATTTATTATTAAAGTTAAAAAATATCACATTTAATCGTTAATCTTACACAAAGCTCTTTTAACCATAATAGATATACATGTCCTCAAAGTATAAAGTTAAATCAATTCTTTCCATCTAAAATTTCAAGGCTAATTCTATCTCTATATAATATAGAAATAGAATATTGAATGTGCCAACATTAAAGATGATATATTTCTCCATGTAATGATGAAATCTCACAAAACTCCATGTTTCCAAACGTGAATACATTCCAAAGGAAAAAATAGAAATACACCACATATTATATCGAAGTAAAGAGAGAAGCTAATTTCTTCTCCTTCAGAAAAAGGAAACCTTATGGTAACAATCCAAAAGAAGGTATTAGAAATATTAAATATCTTAACTCTATCCATAAAACTATCACCTAAACTTATAGTGGGTGGTTCCATTGCAAGAGGAGTTGTGGCATTGTCAAAATCAACATGTCTTGTTTGATTTGACATGCATATTCACTCCCTTAATGATATTTCAAATTTATGTTCATTATATCTTTCATCACAAAGGATAAGCCTAAGTGGAGACTCCTTCGCGCAAATAGATAAACATGGTAAATTTTTATAAAAAAAAAATTTAATAGAATTTTATGAAAACATGAAGGATAGTTGTCTCTATTTGTGATGGTGATATTAAAAAAATCACTCTTAAATAGCCCAACAATAGATTTAGTTGAATTTCATTGATAGTCATATATATATATATATATATATATATAGACACACACACAATTGTCCAATTCCTGATCTATCAAGTTTTTAGAGGGATCAAATCTCTGCAGGTGCAAATCTTTCCTTAAGTTTTTCACTCAAAGAAATAATTTTTCATGACTAAGATTTGATACCTCTTAACTTTAGATCATAAACTAAGATGTATCTAGGATGGCTAGTAATATTTTAACATTAATTGAAATATGATCATTAACATTTTAGAAGTGTCTATAATATTATGTAATTTATAAAATAACCATTCATATTGTAGAAAATCCTTGTAGATTCAAACTATTAATTGTAATATGCTAAAACAATATACTTAAATCTACTCTGCTCATCATTAGCGGAAGCACCCTACTACCGCATGGAGAACCTCACTGCTTCATGTTGCACCCCACTACTAGACCTCCCACTAGTTCCTCCATCAATTGGAACTAGTTTAACTAACTTTAACTTAGATAGACTGAATTAAATAATTACACCTAAAAATAAAGTCAACTAGTGCTCCTAATTGTAGGAGATGCACTACACGACTTTAGTTAGACCCTCAACATGAATCAACTAAGCCAACTAAGTAAATTAACTTAGTTAACTATTACAAGTTGTCATGAGATGTGGAATTAGAAATTTATTCCCAATTTAATTCGAGGACAAATTAAATTAGGATTTATCTTGATGCTATTGTTTAACATTTCTTGTTGTTATTTTTAGCACTCCCTCTCAACAAGAAAGGGATTCACATCTATCCCAATCAAGTACATTTGGAATGTTCTGCATCCAACTCTTGTCACTATTGTTGTTCCTACTACAACATCTGCAACTAAAAAGCATCCAAACAAAATAAACAAAAAAAATTGATACAACTGTGTCTGTAACTGTCTAGTAGGAAAACTATGTTGTTGATGACTCTACTACTGGGCCTTCTGCTCTCCTTTCAATACTACTTTACGCTCCTCAGTATTTGATTGGCACTGATTCTCCTGCTACTGAATATTGTGGGCCCCCGTATCAAGGTAATGATCTATGAGACGAAAATGAAAATCAATGGATCCTGCCCAAATTTCTTCACTCTTGAGACTATTTTTTTACATCACCCTGCCTCTCACCTAGAGATATGGATGCATGTGCTCCTTCTACTCACTTGGCTTGAAATTTCTCCCTACCGGAGGTCTCTTTTTGAGTCGATTTGTCCACTCGCCCCCCTCTCTACTTCTCCAATTGTGACTGCTTCACAACTTGTTAAGATTACTTCTGAGGCTTCACGTTCAGAGATCTAACATGCTCCCTCTCAACCACCAAATCTCTAGTCTTTGCCTCTCTCCTCAAGGCTTTGCATGCCGGAGCTCAATCTTATCTACTCATAGTGTTGTTATTATTTCTTTGTTGTTGATTTTGCACTCTTGCTACAACTATTGCAATAATTAGTCTGATATCTGCATATCCTGAAGTACTAGCTTCCATATGGTTGTTCCATCTGAAACTGTACTCACTCTTAGTCTTGGTCTCCCTATGGGAAATATCTCTACTATTTAATCTAGTAATATCAATGATCAAAACTCTTATTTTTTTCATGTCACTAAAGATTGGCTCATTGATTTGCCCACCAGCAACCTTCTAGCTCCATTAAGAAGTCTGCACATTAGGTCTTCTAGATCTTCCCTTAACTAGAGCTCCATCAATCTGCAAAGGCAACTTTGAATTATTCTCTTCTATTGTGATTTCAACATTGATACCATGTAGAAATTTCTACAAATCTAACTCTAATAGTATGTATAAGATTTCCTAGGGAAATCCATAGCTAAAAATCCCTTCTATCGGTATATTGCATTAGTAAAAAAAAATGAGAAAATTACAATGATTTTCTCAAGCCCAAGCAATCTTTGCACTATCTCTATCTATCTCACTACTTCTTAGGCAAGCCTTGGATGAATACAACATGCTCTTCTCAACCTTGATCTCAACCTACACAACTATTTTGTATCATTTTCCTCACTGACTCCCTTTAGTCAATACTTAGCCAAATTTATATCCTTCCAAGCTCCTATTTCGTTGCATTGTTCCCTTGCGAATTAGCCCCTAATTAATGGGGAATTTCCTCAATTATGAATTGCGCAATCCTCATAGGAATTCCTCTAATTGCATGCACCATTTGTACAATCCAGATAATTATACAATTGATAATACACTATCCTTGAACTCTAATCTCAACTGTTCCTTTCTCTGATCTGACATGCACGAGTTAATTATGAGTGAATCTTCAGTTTACTGGTTGATCAATGTTGGCAACACCACACTGCGCTTTAGGCAGCACCCCACTGTTTGACAGGAAACACCCTACTACTGCAGGCTACGTCACACTACTGCAGGCAACGCCCCACTACTATAGGTTGGACCCCACTACTACAAGCTACAACCCACTATTGCAGGTTTCACCCCCACTACTAGAACTCCCACTAATTTCCCCATCAGTTGGAACTAGTTTAACTGACTTTAACTCAGTTATGATGAATTAATTAATCACAACTCAAAATAAACTTAATTAGTACTCTTAACTATAGAATACACTCGACATGACTCTAGTTAGACCCTCAACTCGAATTAACTGAACCAGCTAAGTCAAATTAACTTAGTTAACTATTACAAGTTGTTATGAGATGTAGAATTACAATTTTAGTTTCAATTTAATTTAAAGAAAAATTAAATTAAGATTTTTCTTGATACTATTTTTTACATTTCTTATTTCTATTTTCAATACATATAATCAATATGACTTTAAATTAATTATGTTATTTCTATTAAAAAATGTCATTTTTTATCACTACCAAATTACAATAATTACATTTACTAACTTTACATAATAAACAAATGAAAATGGATGGAGATAAAATAATGGATTGACTAATAAAAATTTAAGGCATGTCGTAGCTTCGACCTTATAGTGACGTTTAAGCGAACTCTTTGTGATCCAACTTACATACTTCCAACGATTTAGTGCCTTATTCCTTATATACAGTTTCTAATTCCAACTCTCGGACAATTTGTACAATCATTGTTAGCTTAACTGGGTTGGTGATATGTATAAGAAAATCTATTGGTTTAATTTTTAATATATAGTTAATTTCTTTTCAAATTTTAAATTTAATTATATAATTATATAAATTAAATGGTTGATAAATGTTAAAAAAATTAATTTATAATAAATATCAAAACACTTATTTTATTATACATCTCATATTGTTTAGATTTAAAAAACATAAAAAATTAAATTATTATTATTATAATTATAATTATAAAAAGAATTATTTTGTTAGTTAAACATGTATACATTTAAGAAAATAGGTAATTATATTCTCAATTTTAAATATTAATTCTCATATTATTATGGAAAATTTTAATTTATAAATAGCTTTTCTTACAATATGGTGGGTTAATACCATGGCTTACTAATACCACATGACTAATATTACATATGTTAATATGACATTTTTTTAATTAATTAATTTGAGATAAATTAATTAAAATATCATAACTAACTTGAATATAAATTTTAACCCTTGATCTATGAATACTATTATAAATATTCTATCATATTCTATAGATGTTAAATCTATATTCTATAATTAATAAAAATTGATAATTAAATTTAAATGGTAGACAACTTATTTAAAAATACACATGTTTATCAATGTAATTAACAAATATTTTTCAAAATAATTTATTGTATATTAAAAAAAATTAAAATTTCAATAAATATTATCTATTTTCTGATAAAATCTTTAATATTAATTTGCTTCTCATTTAGTTTAGTTTAATGACACAATTTTTGTAATTTTTTTTAGAAAATGATTATAATATATTTTTTTTAATTCAATCAATAGACTAATCAGAGCTAATAAAATTTATAAAAACACCAATCTTTTTACCCCTTTAATGATCTCAAAAAAGTCCAAATTACTCAAATCGTGCCTCTATTCTCTTTATTAAATAATCAGCCCTGCAAAGAGAGGCCAATAGAAACAAATGTCTTTTAAATCATCAATGTATTAGTTTTTACATGACACTCTTCCACGGTAGGAAGAAATTATTTCTAAAAGCTACAAGTGGAGATGCAGATTCTTATGACTTTTTATTTGTTTCTATCAGGTCAGAAATAACTAGTCTTTCCACGAAGTGGATTCTTTTGTTTATGTCCTAGTCAAATTTTTATTTATTTTTTCTTTCTTAAATCTTCAAGTTCTATTGGTCCCAAAGAGAGAATGTGTAAAGTAAATAAACATATAACACTTTATGAATATATCAAATTTTGTAATTGTTGAATAATTATATACATTGATGATGAAGATGTGAGAGATCTCCATAAGTTCAATTGGTCCTAGATTGACGAGAGAATATGTAATCTAAATAAATACTAGACATTTTATGAATATATCAAATCTTTTGATTCTTAAACAACTATATACGTTCATGAAGATGTAAGAGAACTCCAAAATTTTACCTATAATCACAACTATATACATTCATGAAGATGTAAGAGAACTCCAAAATTCTACCTATTAAAAGCCCAAAAAACATTAACATTCGGAAAAAAATGAGAACATTGTTCTCGATCTCGAAGAATAAAAATCAATTTCGTCCAACGCCGGCTACACAAATGCATATAAACGCCTCATACTTGATCCTTAATTCAAACCCTTATATACCTATTTTTAAGTGATACTAAATTCTATACCATTCAATACTTAATAAAATATCTATATTTTTATTTTTGTTACTGAATATAAATATGTAAAAAATAAAATATAAACAATAAATTTAATTGTTAATTTTTTTTAAATTTTAAAAATTTAATTGTTGAATAATGAAATTAAGGAGTTTTACATTTATGTGGATTGTTGATTCTCTGAATATTTTAGAATCAGATAGATATAGTCTCGATCAAATGATATAATTGATGACATTTATTTCTATTGGATCCCAAATATTCAGGGAATCAGCCATCAACATAAAAATAACCGTCAAAAAACTTTTTGAATAAAATTCAAAAAACCGTTTGGATGAAGCCAATTAGAATCAAGTATAATACGATATTGTAATTTTATTTCTCCAGATTTCATTATCTTCACATTTCTTATTCTCCAAGGGAATCACATTTCTTATTCTCCAAGAAGGAAATCAAATCAGAAGGAAAAATTAGCCGGAATTAGCCACACTATGCGCCCCAGTGAACACAGCAAACAAATACAATGTTGAGATTATGGGTGACTCCAAGATGGTGCTGGACTCGGCCTGAGAAAAAGTTGGGCTTTTCAGCCACTCATCTGAATCATCTTCTCTTCTCACAGTGACCAAAAGGGAATTCCTGTAAGCACATATATGTGGAGCTTAAGAGTCTTATTCATCGTGTATATGTGGAGCTTAAGAGTCTTATTCATCGTGTTTCAAAAGATAATGTACATGATCCAATTGAAAGACTCGAGATCCACGAAGTTATAGAAGGATAAGCCCATGAGACCGGCGTAACCAATTTGTAATAGAATTTGATCATAATATAAAGATAGAGGGATATTATGAACAATAATGTAAAAAAGGTTGTACAAATACATCTTTTTTCCTTCCAAAATAATGTAAAAACAAATCTTTCTAGGTCTTCCTAATGTATATTTCTCACATAAATATAAAATTAAGTATATTTCTCACATAAATATAAATTTGTTTTTACGAAGAAAATAATTAATTTTTACTTTTAAACATAAAAAAAAAATTAAAATATTTTAATTATATAAATTTTATAATTTAAATATTTGATTGGGTCTGGAGTATGTTTTAAATTGGTTTTTGTAGCAAGTTATTTCCAAGTGGGTGGTTTTTCTTGAATCGAGGTGATGAGTCAGTGGTGGCCTAGTTGATGAATCAGCCTGCTTTTATGAATAGCAATCAGAGATAACTATCCTCACTATTGATTTGACAACTGAATTATAATAAATTCTAGCCTTGAAAACAATCTTTAAACCATTACCAAAATAGGAAAAAATAAAAATAAAAGCAAATCTTAATTGACACCAAAGACCTAGAATACTTGGGCTACTGCTTTGTCGGTCACATGACAGGAAAGCTCTTCTGATTCCAGGGAAAATCGGCATACTCTTAACCTTTGGCATCTTCATCCCTGAACCACACAAATGAATAATGCACATGAAGTCGGCAACAGCCCTCCAATGGCTTTTTGAAAGTGCGAGATAAATGTGACCAGTTCACTTTCTAATATCACATCAAGTCCCGGAGCGAGGAAGATGGCGCTGACTCAAATCCCCTCGATCATTCCCGCTCGATGCGAGTTTTACTCCTAGTCAAGAGATGTCTGGTTATTAACACAGTCTCGTGAGTTAACACCGGAACATCCACAAGTTTATCCTTACAACAGTATCGTACAGTCGTGGATCAAAATAGGAGTTATGGCCTGTTCGGTTGAATCTTCGCCTTCAATTTTGGGGAACTACCACTATCCACTGGTGTGATTGAGTCTAAGCTATGGCATGACTGTGATCTGTCTAAAGATTGATCTTTGGACCCATATGTTAATGCTATTATCGCTGACCCAAATTATTAATGATCTCGCCGTATGTATATCTGAAGCGATTGTGAACCAATGTGACCAGTGTGATGGTGATTTGACTGTTTGTTTGTCTTATGTTCTGATTTGGTTGGTGGTGGTCGCATTATTAAGTTTTAAGTTCTCTGTTCTAATGTGTTACATTGTAGGTTTTTATTTCGAATGCTTGATCTGAGTGTGATTGCAAATTTGAATTGCTCTCTCTGCCTTGGTGCGATTTTAGAATCAATCTGTGACACAAAGGTGCCATGTATAATTGTTGAGTAAGCAATTAAGTTTTGATGCAATCTGTTGAATCAAAACAAATTCGAAAGTATTGACTGATCCGATCTGGCACAAAGTGAGAAGTCGACTTAATGGCAAGATTTTGTTAGTTTGTTCACTAGACGACTAGGTTATATTGGAGCAGAGGTGTTGTTTTCCTCAGTGACAGGTCTAGAATGGACCGTGCGTTGAAAAAATATTGTTAAATCTATCAAGAATTGACTGTTCATATTGCCCATTAGTTACAGGGGATGAACCATATTATCCATTATTTGAATATGTATGTTAGATTGAAGAGTCAAACTTGATTGTGTGTTGTTTGAAGCTATTGATCGTACCTATGTTACGGAAGACATGGCTATAGAGGGAGTAGTACTCGAGTATTCAGATTTTGCGGTATACTTATGAGACTGGAATTCCTTGAGGAGTAGATCTTTTAAATAAGATAAGTTGTAGTTTGTAAAATTAGGTGTCCATTAATGTTGAGTGTTGGGTGAAAATATTATCGTTTAATTCTGTAGTACTTGCCCAACTATTTAATTTGTCAATCTGAGGTTCGTAGATTTACGAGACACATGCAGTATATACGCAGGACTGAAGTGGAATTAATCTAATCTAATCTAAATTACTGAAATCAAATTAATCTAGAAAACATTGAAACACTAACTATGAAAGTAGGAAATTGCATAAAGGAAAAGCAATACAATATGTGAAGAATTGAATGACAAACAACATATGTGAACTCACAACAATAAAACTATCTCAAATTATATTACACTAATCAAGTTACAAATCATGGAAGCATAACAATAAAAGATGAAAAACTAAAAATTCCTTTCCATTATTCATTATTCCTTATCCAAATGAAGAGATAGCACTCTCTTATATACATGAGGAAGATAACCATCTCATAATTACATATCCAATACTCTCTCAAGCACTCTCAACTAATTTCTCATTATTACAAGATATGATCCTTTTGAATCCTCCATAAATCTCTCAAGCATTTTCAACTACTTTCCCATTATTACAAAAGATTATCCCTTTGAATTTTCCATGATTTTCTCCTTAGGAATAGGCTTGCATAATTATCTCCTTAATATGGTTGAGGAGATATGGATAAGACATGCCAACCAAATCCTCCATGATTTTCTCCTTAGGAATAGGCTTGCATAATTATCTCCTTAATATGGTGGAGGAGATATTTGAGAAGTCTCTTGGAATTAATTCTTCACGTATTGCCTACACATCACAAAACTCACATATTCTTGAGATATATATATATAAATATGTATATTTTCTAATATTTAATCAGAAATTCACTTGTAATACAAAAATGAATACAATGGAAAATAAGAAGGTGAAACCCAAATGTATTTATGAAAATGATATGATAAAAGATTAATGGGATGATGAAATGTAAGGAATAGTGAAGAAAAAGGTGGATGAAAATATGACATTTCTGAGTCCCAACATTGAGTAACCATTGTATGCCCAAGATTTAAAGGAAAGACTGCACTTGTTTAAGTAATAATTTTCTAGGTATATTTATGAATGTTGTTGATTGCGACTATGTCAAGAACATTGTTTGGCATCCAAGCCCAAAGTTTATATGACAATGTTATTCATTGTTTATTGTTTAGTCATTTAATTGTAAGAACTGATTAACAGTGCTTGAGCTTAGAATTTTCCCACCAGGTGTTTTCAATAGTTGTTATTGTTCCTCCTCGGAATTAGTGATTGATGATGTCTGAGTCTTTCTAATGCGATGGTATGCTTACTCAAGTTAGGGTTTGGAAAATGTTGATGTAATGAAGCTTGGATTTTGCTAACAAGTGATGAAAAGTTTAAGTATTGTGTTGCAAGAATATTGCTGATGTTAAGAGCTACAAGTTGAAATCAAGGTTTGAAATGTCAAGCCCTTTACGGTATATTTCTTGAATTGTTGATGAAAGGTTGTTGAGTTTAGAATTCATTTATTGGACTTGGAAAGGTATGGATACTAATGATGGAGTGAGGGTACTATTAATGAGTTATTGCGGTGACGAATATCTTGTTGATGTTAGAGTTGTTGATATACCAGATATTGCTAGTTTCGATTTTGGTTGGGTATATCCATTTACTGAATTATGTTGTTCACCATTGTGCTACGAAAATCAAAGTTGTTGAGATAGTAATAAAGTCATTTATACTGGTTAGATACCTCGCTAGTGAAGATGTTGTTGATTGTTTTGTGACTAGAGTTAACTATTGATTGTTGATCTTGGTGTAAGAATAGTCATATTAGACTAGGGCTACTTGAGGAGTATGGTTATGTTGAGTGTGATGATGTTGTGCAATATCAAGTTAGGGTTTTCATTCCAAATAGTATGCTAATGATGAAGCTTTTGTAGCTGATATATGATGCCTATGATTTATTGAAGTGTTAAGTTGTCGATGATAGGTTAATGAAGATTTTTATGATGATAGAGTGAGAGTATGAATTTGCTATGATATGATTGTTGTAATGTTGATTAATTTTGGTTGTTGAATAGTGGAGATGTTTGTTGAAGGAATAGTTCATATTATTTGAAGTTTTTTCTCAAGAGACTGAATCATGTTTGAGAATGGATGAAATGGAGGTCCACATTTTTTTGGGGGTTGGTTCCTCTAGCTGGTTGGCTCTAGTGAAATTATATGAGGGAGTAAGTTCTTCCTGTTAGTGGGTGCTAGCGAAAGAGTACAAGAGAGTGAGCACTTCCTATTGGTGGGTGCTAGTGAAACAATACAAGGAAGTGGGTGCTAGAAAAACAATCTACAAGAATTAGAGCTTCCTAATAGTTGGTCCCAATTAACAGATGTAAATAAATTTACACCCCCTCCCTCCTCACTCAGTATTTCCAAAAATTGGTATTAGAGTAGTTCCTTCAGGAATCAATTTAATATGTGGAAGGAGATCCAATGAATTGTGGCAAATAAAAGGAAGCACAAGTGGTAGACACGTCAGAATATGAAGCTACTTCAGAATGATGATGATTATGTAAGTAATGTACGATATGTAGTGGCAGTGTCAATAGTTATAAGAAAAGGACAACCAGATTCACAACAAGTCATTTCACGAAGAATGGATCATCAAGGTATCCCTTTGCTTAATGATGCAAATTATCAGGCGTGAAAAAAAAGGATGAAATTTAGATTAACATATCTTTGATCTAATATCTAACATCTATTATGTAATTTCCTTACTAAAAATCCCGATCTAGTCAATAATTTCAGCGAAATGTTATGGCTCTGAATACGATTTTTTGTAATATACCTGACTAAGAATTTGAGAAGATTGTGCATTATGAAACTATAAAATATATATATCAAACAAGTTGCAATTCTTCCATGATTGAAATAGTAGAGAAATCACTCTGATCAACAATAGAGGAAGCAAGCAATAAAACCATTAGCCAAGAAGAGTGACTTTTAGAAGTAGGTCCTTTTCTCCTGAGGATGAGTATAGAAGAAATAAAAGCTTCCAAAGGAAGAACAACAATTCCTTTTCTCCTTTAATGGATGATATTGAGTGCCTTATATGGCATAACATTGCACACATTGTAGTTTACTATAGATGCATATTGTTTAGGCCTTACAATCAAAATTCTCTAGCAAGCAATCAAGGAAGAACCCTCCCCACAAGAAGATCATTTGTTTCTAGGTATAAAAATTTATTTCATAGATTTTTTTTCCCTTATAATTTATTTGGACATAAGGCCATAGACTATAGATCATATGGAAATGAAAGGAATATGAGGAAAAAAATCATATATGTGGAATGATTTTAGAATACGTTATTCTTTTGTCTCCTTTTCTAATCACATAAGAAGTTATGCATCCAATCATTTTAGACATGTGGAAAAGGAGTGTAGGAGTGAATCAATGATACAATTCAAATAACAAGAAAAAAATATTCAAGATAGGAAACTAAAAAAGAAATTAAAAGAGGATCCATTTAACAAAAGGCTAGAATAATATGCCTCTATTAGTAGTCAACATACCAAAGTATGGAAGGAAAAGGAAGAGCAACAAGTGAAGTGCCACCTAGTACTATGTGTGCTTGAGGAAGATGATAATTGGTACATAGACAATGGATGTTCTCATCATAAATCTAGAGATAAGAAAAAAATTATCTCTTTAAACAAAACCAAAGCAATGTTATTCTTGGAAATAATGCACTAGCCAAGGTGATAGGAAAAGGTAGAGCTAACCTTAGTGTTAAAAGGAAAAATGCTGCTAATTTATTATTGGTTGAAGTGTTAAAGAAAAACATTTCGAGTGTTGTTCAAATGAATGATAGAGGACATGTTGTCATACTAATTTCAAGAGGATGCAAGATTACAGAAGAAGACACTGGAAAATTAATTGCAAAAGGAATCAGAACTCCAAACAAAGTATATGTATTTAACAAAAGTAAAGATACAAATAAAATATTGACCCAAATATCTTCTTCGGATACTAAGTAAAGACCACCTATAGTAGATAAAAGGAGCACTGCATAAGAAAGAGAAAATAAATATTGGCATAGTCTTAGGGGGGATATAATCTAGCCTCTCATGATATGTGAGTAGTGTGTGTGCATACATTCAGTCAGGTATGCAGGAGTTAAGATAATAATATGAGAGATTTCCATGGAAGAATAAAATATCCCATATGCTCAATGGGAGAATCTCCACCAAAATAGCATATCACCTATTGCTTGGCATTGTTTGAAATTGATCTCTCATTATTTTGTAGGAGCTAGAAGAGTTAGGTGCTAATTTTTTGGTCTCTAATGATTGATTTGAAAGTGTGCCACATGTTCATGGCGAGTAAGTGTCTTGATTGGTAAGACATTAGGCATAGATGCCATAGTCACAAGTATTGGTAGGAGAAGGATTTGACAGGCAACATTTATACTTGGATGTGTAATAGTATCGCAACAGGCGATTCCAATATGGTTCTCTTTGCCATTGATGTCAAAGGGGGAGAGAGAGACAACCGCCACAAGTATAGTTATATAGGTGGTTGCCACAAATGCCAAAGGGGGAGATTATTGGCATTATTTTGGTGTTGTTATTGATGTCAACCTAGTGGATCTTGGATTAGTTGATCATGACAAAATTGGATAGCTAGGTGAGGCCTCTAATTAGTCATGCAACAATAAGAAAGGTTGATTAGACATGAAGGTGAAATGGAGGCTCTAATGTTTTAAAAATTACGCAATAAAAACTAATTAAATTGGTTATTATCCATTCATAAATTAGATTTCCAGTTTGTAAAACACATCCATTACCCAGATTAGCCATTCACAATCAATGTCCATAGTCCTATGGATTTTCTTTTACATCACTTGGCTTATGAATCTTTTTTCAAATGTTCTTTTTCTACTGTAATTAAAACCATAGATTAGATGTTGGTTTTCTTGTATTATCCATGGTAAATTTATTTTTCTTTCATGTTGGCTCATTTACCATCGAATCCTCCCATGGTAAATGCCCATGGTATTTTGATTATTCCCTTGATTTGGTCTTTGAACAGTGAGTATAAATAAATGGATCTAGAATCAAATGGATGCATGAATTTGGTCAAGACATCAAGTGGAAAACCTTGTAGAATGGTTTGAATGATTTGATTCGTCTAGTGATATGATCGAAAGGAATAATCGTGTTGCAGTTTTATTTTGTTCTAGCACATTGAATGAAGCAATCTCGGTAGATTTTTCTCTATTTTATGTTATGGTATTGTCTATTAAATCTAACAGCTCATGGTATAAATACATGGGTGTGTTCTAATTTGGGAGCTTCAAACCTAGTGCGATGAGGGACATGTGATCTGGTGCATAGTTATGATCTAGTTTGGTTCTGGAGTGATTAAAGGCACAATTTGTAATATAAATATGATGTGATATGGTGCGTATGGAATTCTTGAATTTTGGTCTCATCGAGTAACTAATGTTCTAGCCTCATAGAGTCTAAGCTATGGCATGACCATGATCTATCTCTGGACTAATGAGTTAATGTTACTATCCCTGGCATGGATTCTTGATGATTTGGTATGTATATTTGAAGCAATGATGAACTAATGTGACTAGTCTGATGGTGATTTGACCACTCATTTTTATTATGCTATGATTTGGTTGGTGGTGGTTACATGGTTAAGTTTTATGTTCTTTGTTCTGATGTGTTAACATTGTAGTTATTTATTTTGGATTCTTTATTTTAGTATGATCACAAAATATAATTTCTATCTTTACCTTGGTGTGGTTTTAGAGTTCATATGTGACATAATGATGCCATGTAAACTTGTCAAGTAAGAAATTAAATTTTCATTCAATATATATAACCAAAAAATATTTGAAACTATCAACTAATCTGATTTGGAACAAAGTCTTGAAAACTTCCTTCAAGTCTTCAAAACACTTTTCTACTTCATCATTCCATCAAAATGAGTTTCTATTTATAAGTTTCATTAGGGGTGAGGTTATATGGGCATACTTTTCATAAATCTTCGATAATACCTGGTCTATTCGAAGAATCCTCTTATCTTGGATATATTAACTGGATTGGGCCATTCCCTTATAGCTTTGATCTCATTAGGATATACTTTTACTCCTTCCTCAAATATTACATGTCTAATATACTCCACTTATTCATTCCCAAAAGTGAATTTGGACTTCTTGGCATAGAACTGATGATTTTCTAATATAGTAAGAACTTACTCCAAATGTGGTATGTTCTCCTTCCATGTTTTACTATATTAGAATGTCATCAAAGAATACTAACAGAAGCTTCTTTAGATATGGACGGAATACTTAGTTCATAGTAGCTTGGAATGTTTCCAGGGAATTCATTAAACCAAAAGGAATTACTTTAAACTCATAACCCAGTTTTTGCTACATCTTCCAACCTTATTCTGATTTGGTAATACCCTGACCTTAAGTCCAATTTTGAGAATTATTTAGCGCCATGTTGTACATCCAACATTTCATCGATAAAAGGAATTGAAAATTTGTTTTTAATTTTAATTTTATTTAGCCCTCGATAATCAACGCATAATCTGAATGATTAATCTTTCTTTCGAACTAATACAATTAGAGTAGCATACAAACTTATACATTTTGGGATGATGCCACACTTTAATAGATCTTGGACTAATCTCTCAATTTCAATGTTCAGATGATGTGGATATCGAGATGGTTTGATGTTGATGAGATTTGATCCTACTTTGACTTCTATTGTATTCTATATTTCTCTTTTATGAGGCATCCTCATTGGAAGGTCTTGGAAGACTTTTTCATGCTTTTTAATTAACTCTTAGACTTCTGGTGCTTCTTCATTGAATAGGTTTGAAGTTAACCTTTCTAATTGATGACATTGTACTACATAAGCTAGTGTTCCATTCTGAATCATTTTCATCATCTCAGATGATGATATAATTTGGTTCTCAGGTGGCTCCAACCCATATAACTTGTATTTGTTCCCTTCACATTTAAATTTTATAAATTGTTTCTGATGGTTTACAGAGTAAGTGCCTAGGGTTTTAAGCCATTCGATACCTAGGACCACATCTACTCCCACTAATGGTATAGTGTAAAATGAAGATTGTAGATTATAGTCTTGAATCTGTAATTTGACTTTATGGCATTTCCTTACCTTTTCAATTTTTTTTTACCATCAACTACCATCACGAAGCTCATGTTGGGCATGGGAAATGTGAAAATGTTAAGTCTTTTCACCATTGTTGAGTCCAAAAAATTGTGGGTGCTACTAGTATCGATCAGAACCATCACGTTTCTCATCTTGATATGTCCTTTTAACTTTAATGTCTAGGATTGCGATATACCTGTCATGGCCAAACGTGGTACTTGTGGTACATTGTTTTTATCTAGTTTTGGAGAGAATTCTAGAGAATCTTTGATTTGTTCTATGTCTGATTGATCACTATTTGAATCATTAGTTGCTTCAAATTTATATAGGTTATTGGTCTCTTTTCCTTTAGCACACCTATGTTTAGGATCCCATTTTTTGTCACAATGTTTGCACTTGCCCTCTTTCATTCTTTTCATTTCCAAGTTAGTTTTTTCTCCTTTACGTAGATGTGGTAGAACATATTTATCCGCGTTCGCAACTTGGGAAAATCTTCGTCTCAAATATAGTCTTTCAACTTTTGGCCACTGCATCTTTTCATGCTTCTTTTCAACAAATTTTTTGTTATGTCTTGCTACTTCTAAAGAGGTGATGTCATGAATCCCGAATTTAGCTTGTAGATGGGGTTTAAGTCGAGTGTTGTATGATTGAATGAGAAAAGTTTTTGATAATTCGGGTACTCATGTAGCTAAAGTTTACCATTATCAAGTGTATTTGTCAACATTTCCATTTTTTTGCAGTCTGGTGATTACTGAGAATAAATATTCTTCCTTGACACCTTGGAGCCTTTTAAAGGATGTATTTTTGAATTTCCTCCAACTGATAGTAAATGTCATTTTTTCCACCGCATATGCCAATTATATTCTACGCCTTCCATTCGCATGGATGCATGCCTGATCTTCTAATCATCATTGTCAATACCATAAATATCAAAATATTCTTCTACTTTATTGAACCATGTAATATTGTACTTTTCGTCACCATCAAATTTGGAGAGCTCAAGTTTTCATCTTCGTTGATATGTCACAATTGTTGGGGTAAAAAAAGGGTATTGATTCGCAGACTACATATTTGACAGTTGGTTCTAGAGCTACATATTTTGAAAATTCGTGTTGCTATTTTGTTGATGAGTTATGGACGATGATTTTGGAGATTGAGGTTTCTCATGTGTTTCAAACGAGTTTGACGAATATGGAGAGTTGAGATGTTGAGTAGTTTCATTATTCTTGGGTAATTGATCGGGTGTAATCTTCAACTTTTCACAAATACAAGTCAACATCACCATTGCTTAACTATGATTTAGATTCAGCGTATTTAAAAGGATTGCATGATCCATTTTAAATTATTATGGTTATGCTCGAGTTGACTCTCTATTCTCTTTGACGTATTCTAGAGCGCCTCGATTTGTTTTCCATGTATAGTCACCTTAGTCTCAAGATCTATCAATATTTTATTGAAATAGGCCATCGACATTGATGAAGCCATTGATCAAGTATGTGGTGGAATATATTTATCCAGCTTAAATTTTCTTAGCTTGATCTTAATTTTTATATTATTTAATTTTTTTAATTATTTTTTTTTAAATAATAATAATAATTATTATTATTTTTTAAATAATATATATATTATATATATATAGCTATATAGTATATATTGTAATATATATTAATAACCACTAATACAAATTGTCGCGCACTGTTTATATATATATATATATATATATATATATATATATATATATATATATATATATATATATATATATATATATATATATATATATATATATATATATATATATATATATATATATGGGAACTGTTTATATATATATATATATATGGGAAATCATGACTACGTTAAAAACTGTCGTGGGAGAAGTGGAACGGTCGGTGTGTGGAAGACGTGGAATGGTGGATGAGAATGATACAATGGACAACGAAACAGACATGGAAGTAGTCAGCATAATTGGAACGCAGTAGATGAACAGATTACTAAACGACAACGGACGAGGCAGACAAAGGATATAGGGACAACGGCAGCGGAAGGGAACCGAGGGCACAACAGATTCGGAGGAGCTAACTCGCTCTAATACCACCTGGAGGATTTAAACTATGAAACAGTGATAAATTTATATGTTAATGATTAAATGATTGATGGTTTTTTTACAAGCAAGGCCCTGGCCTAAATAAGCCCTTCGCACCTTATGGAGAAGTCCTCCAATTAATTAATTACATAACAGAACAAGTGAAGCTGCGACGCAGCGAGTCCCTGCGTGAAGTTGAGCCTGCCTTCTCTAGTAGCTGTTCGATCCAGACCCATAACCTGAAATCTAGAAAGCCAGCCAGCTACATAGCATAAGGGATAGGTAGCATAAGTACCATAAATTGTCCTTTAACTGTAACTGTTTGAGCATTTTGTCGGAGAGCTAATAGCAGGTGGCCTAGAGACTTTCAGTCATTGATACAGGCAAGTGCATTTAATTTAATTAGCATTGAGCGGTCAATTAATGTTTTCGCCAGAAAGATTAATATTACAAAAATACAGGTACGGAAATATGATGTTAATTAAGCAACAAGGTTGGTGTTCATACAAAATATACTCAAGCTCCTGACTCGTAACATTCTTCCAACAAATACAGACAACTTTAGAGAAAGACAACTTTTGAAACTTGAATGATGCACAATATGTGTGTTGTTTTGAGTTATCTGGGAATCATTTTAAGCATTTTCAAACTCAAATGATGCAATGTGTCTATGTGTTCTCCCCAGTAAGAAACTCTTCATGCTATAGCAGGAGATATAGTGGAGTAAGTTACTCCGCGCAGATTTGAAGTAGTTCTCAGAAAGAGAGAGTAGACTAGTTCACCAGTTTCAGTAATACATAAATCACACAATTGCAATATATATAGTCACATGAACAAGTTTCAGTAATACATAAACACGATTCAAGATACACCAGTTTATGTTGCTAGCCCAAAATGACACAACTGCAATAGAAATAGTGACATGAGAATACAAGACAAGCACGAATGCTAAGAATTAGGACATTAGTGCCGCAGTCGAGCAGAGACGATAGAAGCATAAAAAATGCGAGTTGCAGCACCATGGCGGACCCAAATGCATATTTGAAGCATCCGTCGTACACCTGTAACAGATAAGGAAGCGGGGAAATAAGACATGTGAAGAATACAAGACAAGCACGAATGCTAACAATTAGGACATTAGTGCCGCAGTCGAGCAGAGACGATAGAAGCATAAAAATGCGAGTTGCAGCACGATGGCGGACCCGAATGCATATTTGAAGCATCCGTCGTACACCTGTAACAGAGAAGGAAGCGGGGAAATAAGACAATGCGTAAGATGATGCAAAAGAGATGTTATTGTTTTTTTGGTTTCTTTTTTCTTTGTCTTTCGACTTTTACGATGTCAATAATCAGAAGAGTCATGAGAATAAGTGCTAAGAGAAACAATGTTGTGAGTTCAGTAAGTTGGCTTATGCTAATGGATTCCATGTTATGTGAAGCGGGGAGGTGTATGTGAATATCCAGGTGCAGAAGAGGCCAATTTATACAAAAGTTCAACGTGTTTGTAAGGTGGTTTTAAGTGTGAATGGAGCTAAAATACTTGAGGCTCGGATGGAGCAGGGCAGAATTTAATGGTCGGCATAAAACGAAAAGCTTACGTTAAGTGAGCAATCAGTGCAATTAAGTGGTCGATATGACATGGGGAGCAAATGGCATATGGAATGATGTATGTGGCGGCAGAAGTAAATGCGAAATTAGGTGATGTATCTGACGTCGGGCAATCTTGGTGGTAGATTGGGTCGGATAGGAAATCTATGTCAATATCTAGGTGCAGAAATCTTGAAGATCAGATTGGAGCAGGCCAGTATTTAATGATGGGCATAAAACGAAGACCTTACGTTAAGTGAGCGATCGGTGCAATTAGGTGATCGATCTGACATCGGGAGCAAATGGCATATGGAATGATGGATGTGGCGGCAGTAGTAAATGCGAAATTAGGTGCCCCTTTGAGTCTGTGAAGACAAGAGCCAAGATTACAAAACGAAGGCAGAGTACATCAGCTGAACTTAGGGATACAAACTGTCAGAAACCTAGTCTTTATCATAGCTGTATAGCTCGTATGTTAAGTATGCGTATGCTGTCGTACATCTCCACCACCATTATAGGTGTAAGTATGCACTATGTGCTTTGAATAGGCAACCCCTGTTGACATCAAGGGATAATAAAAGTAACACAAAAGCTGGAAAAGACACAATGCTTGTGCAACAGCTTTCAACATGTAACTTCTTACCAAACAAATTGCCAGCTGGACTCCACACAACACGGTTGTCATACCTGTAGAGATTGGTGTATTCAATGGGTTTAGTTCAATATGGTCTCGCAGAAATTTTCTGTTTGCCTTGCCTAAATCTGAATACAACAGAAACGAAAACAAAAATCCATCTGGCTGTCCACTGATATTCTGTTTTCAACATTGCAAACGAAAGATTCTGCCGAAGACTCTATACCCTGATGTCTGTTGATTCCATGGAAGTGCCATCAACAATTTCGCATATACTAAAAGTACCAGCTGAGAGCTCCAGTGCTTCTTTACATAGTTTACTCCAGCACTTCTTAGATAGACGATCTGCCTGGGACAAAGTGGAGGATTTAAGGATGGGCTCTAAACAAGGAACCATGACATTAGCTAAGATCTTATATATAGTATTGCAACAAGATATAGGTTTGAAATCCTCAAAAGGGCAACCAACCTGTTTCTTTAAAATGAGAGCGATGGAGAAGAAGTTATAATGGACAAGGTCTCACTTAGAATAATTCGAGAGAAAAAGAAAACATTAGCCATAAATGCACTGTAATTTTTTCGTAAGTAGCTCAGTTCAATGTAAGTCACTGGGTTGAACTGGATGCACGTTACTACCTCCCATGCCAAAACAGAAGACGAAAATAGATAAATGGATAATCCAAAAGTGTTCATGCTTGATATAAATCAGGTATTTTGGAAAATGGGCAGTGATTGACATCCTAGTTAACTTTGTAAGATACCAGCAATACAAACTATCTTGAAGCTAACACACTTCAAACTATGGCAGCAAATGGAAGTGTGTATTTAAACACATATCAAACCAACGTTACAAATATTTACCTAGAAAAAAGTAAGCTTACCATAGTCATTGTGTGAAAAGACTCTTAGACAACTCTTGCTTGGCATGTCCCACAATCTCACTGTCTTGTCCATCGATGATGAAAGTAAATACTGCCCACAACCATATTCAGGAGCTTAGCCACATGCTCAAAAAAAAACTCTTGCTCAGGGACTAGCTTTCAATGTTTTCTTTCATCTAATCACACAAAAAAAAACAATGATAATTGTACCCATAAAAGTTTAATCAAATTTTGTGCTAGAAAATCATATGTACATCCACACAGTCATCTAAATGATTTAAGTAGGCCTAAAGCAACCAGAGATTGTAGCAAATATGACAGCCCCATAAGAAAGAAAAGCCTAAAAGGCAAGTTACTAGGAATTGGATTCAGATGTACATACAGATCTGCCAGATTTAATCCTCAACATGAGATATGCCATATTAATCAGTTGACTCCATATTCCAGAGCCAATGTTTGGAGCCTGATGAAATTCCATTGGCTCAACCCCTTGTTTGCCATGGGATACAAGAAGACTTTAGAGCTTGATGACGTACCAAATGTTGCAGGCAAGGATACTGCTGAAGAGTCATATCGAGGACTTGAAACCAACTGGTGCTGCCAAAAGGTCGAGACAAATATACAGAACCCATCAATGCTAAAGGCCATTCTGTCATCTGTTTGGAAGGGAATGATAATCAATGCTTTGTTTGCAGCCATATTTAGCTGTGCAACATATATAGGTCCATATCTGATAAACTTGTTCGTAGAGTACTTGGGAGGAACAGAGCATTTTTCCTATGAAGGCTATGTGCTGGCCTCTGTTTTCTTTGGTGCAAAGATGATTGAGTCATTGGCCCAGAGACAATGGTATTTTGGAGCCCAGCAGCTTGGGAAACCATATATCTACGTAGGCTCCAAGAGCTGAGAAGGGTTGCCTACCTGTTGTTGCATGAACAGTGGTCATGAGGGCCTCAGCAATACCAAATTCTTCATTCACCACCTGTAGCCAGTCCATGAGTATTCGTTTCAGTTTTTACGGTGAGCTAATTTTGACACATAGTTATGACTCAATGACAATGTTTGCAGGAAGTACATTTGTCGATGGAAAAATATAGATGCAACAATCTTAAGTACATTTGTCGATGGAAAACTATAGATGCAAACAGAAAAAATACAAAAATTACCACAAAAAATATACCTTAAGATGTGCAGAAGCCTTCTCGGTTGTTGTAAAAGCTCCAGATGATTCTACAACATACTCAGCTCCATAGTTAGCCCAGGGAATCTCTGAAGGATCCCTGTAACAGTGGTTTCCAAGAGATCATAGCATCATTATTCTCTAAATCATAGAAAATCATATGTACATCCACACAGTCATCTAAATGATTTAAGTAGGCCGAAAGCAACCAGAGATTGTAGCAAATATGACAGCCCCATAAGAAAGAAAAGCCTAAAAGGCAAGTTACTAGGAATTGGATTCAGATGTACATACAGATCTGCCAGATTTAATCCTCAACATGAGATATGCCATATTAATCAGTTGACTCCATATTCCAGAGCCAATTTTTGGAGCCTGATGAAATTCCATTGGCTCAACCCCTTGTTTGCCATGGGATACAGGAAGACTTTAGAGCTTGATGACGTACCAAATGTTGCAGGCAAGGATACTGCTGAAGAGTCATATCGAGGACTTGAAACCAACTGGTGCTGCCAAAAGGTCGAGACAAATATACAGAACCCATCAATGCTAAAGGCCATTCTGTCATTTGTTTGGAAGGGAATGATAATCAATGCTTTGTTTGCAGCCATATTTAGCTGTGCAACATATATAGGTCCATATCTGATAAACTTGTTCGTAGAGTACTTGGGAGGAACAGAGCATTTTTCCTATGAAGGCTATGTGCTGGCCTCTGTTTTCTTTAGTGCAAAGATGATTGAGTCATTGGCCCAGAGACAATGGTATTTTGGAGCCCAGCAGCTTGGGAAACCATATATCTACGTAGGCTCCAAGAGCTGAGAAGGGTTGCCTACCTGTTGTTGCATGAACAGTGGTCATGAGGGCCTCAGCAATACCAAATTCTTCATTCACCACCTGTAGCCAGTCCATGAGTATTCGTTTCAGTTTTTACGGTGAGCTAATTTTGACACATAGTTATGACTCAATGACAATGTTTGCAGGAAGTACATTTGTCGATGGAAAAATATAGATGCAACAATCTTAAGTACATTTGTCGATGGAAAACTATAGATGCAAACAGAAAAAATACAAAAATTACCACAAAAAATATACCTTAAGATGTGCAGAAGCCTTCTCGGTTGTTGTAAAAGCTCCAGATGATTCTACAACATACTCAGCTCCATAGTTAGCCCAGGGAATCTCTGAAGGATCCCTGTAGCAGTGGTTTCCAAGAGATCATAGCATCATTATTCTCTAAATCATAGAAAATCATATGCACATCCACACAGTCATCTAAATGATTTAAGTAGGCCTAAAGCAACCAGAGATTGTAGCAAATATGACAGCCCCATAAGAAAGAAAAGCCTAAAAGGCAAGTTACTAGGAATTGGATTCAGATGTACATACAGATCTGCCAGATTTAATCCTCAACATGAGATATGCCATATTAATCAGTTGACTCCATATTCCAGAGCCAATGTTTGGAGCCTGATGAAATTCCATTGGCTCAACCCCTTGTTTGCCATGGGATACAAGAAGACTTTAGAGGTTGATGACGTACTGCCCTGGACCAAAACTATTGGTGTGAACAATAGCAGAGTTTGGAATAAATGACCGCATTGCACCTGAGAAGGGTTGCCTACCTGTTGTTGCATGAACAGTGGTCATGAGGGCCTCAGCAATACCAAATTCTTCATTCACCACCTGTAGCCAGTCCATGAGTATTCGTTTCAGTTTTTACGGTGAGCTAATTTTGACACATAGTTATGACTCAATGACAATGTTTGCAGGAAGTACATTTGTCGATGGAAAAATATAGATGCAACAATCTTAAGTACATTTGTCGATGGAAAACTATAGATGCAAACAGAAAAAATACAAAAATTACCACAAAAAATATACCTTAAGATGTGCAGAAGCCTTCTCGGTTGTTGTAAAAGCTCCAGATGATTCTACAACATACTCAGCTCCATAGTTAGCCCAGGGAATCTCTGAAGGATCCCTGTAGCAGTGGTTTCCAAGAGATCATAGCATCATTATTCTCTAAATCATAGAAAATCATATGTACATCCACACAGTCATCTAAATGATTTAAGTAGGCCTAAAGCAACCAGAGATTGTAGCAAATATGACAGCCCCATAAGAAAGAAAAGCCTAAAAGGCAAGTTACTAGGAATTGGATTCAGATGTACATACAGATCTGCCAGATTTAATCCTCAACATGAGATATGCCATATTAATCAGTTGACTCCATATTCCAGAGCCAATGTTTGGAGCCTGATGAAATTCCATTGGCTCAACCCCTTGTTTGCCATGGGATACAAGAAGACTTTAGAGGTTGATGACGTACTGCCCTGGACCAAAACTATTGGTGTGAACAACAGCAGAGTTTGGAATAAATGACCGCATTGCACCAGTTAAAAATTCTAAATCTGATGGACCCCAGATGTTAACCTGTTAAAACATAGGAACCTACAAATTTTAGAACATGATAAATTTTCACTAGTATAAGGATGTCTTAATACTTTAGTGTTCAATTTGACCTCCTAGAAAAAATCTTCCAACGCAAAAGAGGGCATAAAATTTGCTTACTGTCATTGCATCATCCCCTATGCCAGCCATCGTCAGGAGAAGACCTGCAAAGCACGATCATGGTGTAATTCCATTTGTGATTGCTTGAGAAAATCATAATCTAGGTATAGACACCAATTCAAAAGAAAAAGATCACTCCTGTTGCCTGCATATCAACCCTAGTTCTGCGTACAATAGATAAAAACTGACCAAATATTCCGACAACTAACCTGGAATGCCACCCGCAGTTTCTGAGCAAACTAGGGTAAGAAATATGCGATCTAACTGAGAGCCAACCCTTATAGGTTATCAGTCCATGTGCATAATAATCTTATCAAATCTAAGAGCGTGATATTTTGCTATTGGGTGTCTAACGGCTCAAGTAAACTTGAATATTTTATCTTACAGAGAAGGCAGACACATTAAGAAAACAATGATTTATAAAGCTGTATATAAGTGATCCAAATAACACTAATTCAAAAGCACAGCTTACTCTTGATAGCTTGAATTTGTGTTCAGCAGAGAAGCGTTGCAGCCCCTGATACAAAAAAGAATAGTCCATTCAGAGACATGTTGACCAGATTTTATGTTCAAATACATTGAAAATACCAGCACGATTACCCATACTTTTAACCCAAAAGCCGCATAACCTATGACTGTAAGCGATTCATTGAGTTCAACACTAGTATAAGGATGTCTTAATACTTTAGTGTTCAATTTGACCTCCTAGAAAAAATCTTCCAACGCAAAAGAGGGCATAAAATTTGCTTACTGTCATTGCATCATCCCCTATGCCAGCCATCGTCAGGAGAAGACCTGCAAAGCACGATCATGGTGTAATTCCATTTGTGATTGCTTGAGAAAATCATAATCTAGGTATAGACACCAATTCAAAAGAAAAGGATCACTCCTGTTGCCTGCATATCAACCCTAGTTCTGCGTACAGTAGATAAAAACTGACCAAATATTCCGACAACTAACCTGGAATGCCACCCGCAGTTTCTGAGCAAACCAGGGTAAGAAATATGTGATCTAACTGAGAGCCAACCCTTATAGGTTATCAGTCCATGTGCATAATAATCTTATCAAATCTAAGAGCGTGATATTTTGCTATTGGGTGTCTAACGGCTCAAGTAAACTTGAATATTTTATCTTACAGAGAAGGCAGACACATTAAGAAAACAATGATTTATAAAGCTGTATATAAGTGATCCAAATAACACTAATTCAAAAGCACAGCTTACTCTTGATAGCTTGAATTTGTGTTCAGCAGAGAAGCGTTGCAGCCCCTGATACAAAAAAGAATAGTCCATTCAGAGACATGTTGACCAGATTTTATGTTCAAATACATTGAAAATACCAGCACGATTACCCATACTTTTAACCCAAAAGCCGCATAACCTATGACTGTAAGCGATTCATTGAGTTCAAAAGGAAGCGACTAGCTGGCCTGTTTTGTCTAGGAATCAATAGTTGCAAGTACCAACCAGTAGTCACAGTTTCAAAACCCACAAAGTGCTTCAATTGCCTTCGCGACATGGATTCAATCGGTAATTTTAACGCTATACCGAAAGCAGATATCCCCACCATCGGGGACTCCAGTCCTGTGTGGAAAGCTCTCTATTTTTTTATGGCCTGGTAAAGCTATGATATTTTAGTTTAACTTGAACTCACCTCTCCAACATTGAATATGAAGCGCTGTTGATCAAAAAACAGCAGAACAGATGGGGATGTATCTTGCGTATCCATCCCAGTCCCCAGAATCTGTAACAAAGATAACGAGGACAAAACCTCAGAAACCTAAAGCCAATAAAATGAAATTTAAAAGCAGGTTGGTATGATTCAGCAGGCTAGTAATAAAAAGAAAAAACGAATAATTAAAAGTTATATAAAAAATTATTAAATAAAATAATATGACAATTAGAATATATAAATATATAAAAGTCGCCACAGCTGGACCGCTGGACTTCATGCTAACCGCATGGATACCAAGTGTCGCGTTAACTGCACCCTAAGATCGCCATGATCGAGCGACGAAGCTGGAATACGTTGTAAGTAAAGATAAGAAATCAAAGAACCATCCAGTATATGCCGTATAGGAATACCTGGGATGTTTCAGCCTCTGTGTTGATCCTGACGGTACAGAAAAGCCAGAGAACTTTCCTGCGCATTTTTCTGCCTTCATTTTCTAGAGATAATTGGTATCTCAGACTCCCGGCTCCCGCTCAGAAAGGCCTTGCCCTGTTTAATTTAATCGTCTTCTTCTGGGCTTAGATGTGACAGAGAATTCTAGCTTTTAGGGGTGCCCTGTGTTCGATTTTGCGATGGCAATGGAGAAACAGAAAGAGACAGAGAAGGAATATCCAGGCCCTGGATTTATTTCAAGCTGCAAGGGAGCTAAATTTTTCATGAAGACGATTATAATTATGGGTTTTTTGCTTATAGCAGGCCACTATTTTCTATTTGGAAGACAAGATTTCTCCTCCTGTAAATCTCTGGCACAAGCATTTATCCAGGGAGATTCGAACCCTGGTGCATACAGTGTCGAAATCAGAAAAACAGAGCTGAAGGATATGATCATGGCAAGTAAAATGCATAATACTGGTATTGTCATGAACAGCACCAGCAGAATCACTGAGTTAATTCATGTGAAAGAAGATCCGAACAAGAGGGTGTTTCGTCCTTATGGGAGCGCTGCATACTTGTTTATCCAAATGGGCGCTTACAGAGGAGGTCCAGCCACGTTTGCTGTAGTTGGGCTCGCTTCCGAAGATTAATAAAGGGCAAGGCCTACAAAATGCTAGAGCGCGAGTTTGGAAAACCAGAGAGGATCGTCACCCCTATTCACTCTGCCCTGACGAAGAAATCTGATATAGTATTTAGTCAAATCTTAGGGCGACAACGCCTTTAGCTACGTTCTCTGATTCCTTAGCTACGTTCATTCAGAAACTCTCTTTCAGCAAACTTCCCATCTTCCTTTTGATGTCTCAAAGCTAAAGGGGTTCGAGAAGCTCAGACATTTATGTTACAACCCGGAAGATTTACAGAACCTATGTCAAGTAAGTTCACCTAAAATATCTGGTTATTTCTCTTCTTACTTTTCCTGGAATATCTAAAACGCTATATCATGCGCAGTTTTATTAGTTTTAATAGTTAGAGTATGATTTTCATATATTCCTAATTGCATAATATGTAGATGCCTTCCAGTCTCAGACACATCGAATTTGAATTAAATTCCCCTCGCTTCCAAATCTCTTCCCAATGTATTCAGCAACTAAGCAATTTGCGAGTACTGAGACTGGGAAGCCACAGTTCAAAAGCTTACCTAAAGGGGTTCGAGAAGCTCAGACATTTATGTTACAACCCGGAAGATTTACAGAACATATGTCAAGTAAGTTCACCTAAAATATCTGGTTATTTCTCTTCTTACTTTTCCTGGAATATCTAAAACGCTATATCATGCGCAGTTTTATTAGTTTTAATAGTTAGAGTATGATTTTCATATATTCCTAATTGCATAATATGCAGATGCCTCCCAGTCTCAGACACATCGAATTTGAATTAAATTCCCCTCGCTTCCAAATCTCTTCCCAATGTATTCAGCAACTAAGAAATTTGCGAGTACTGAGACTGGCGAAGCCACAGTTCAAAAGCTTACCTGAAGAGCTAGGAGATCTGGGAAATGGTTTGGAGGAACTATTACTTGAAGCCCTCCCCCTTTTCGCAACTTCATCAAAAATCGCCCCCTTTTCGCAACTTCATCAGAAATCGCAGAGGCCTCCCGTTCCTCCCGTTCAGCAACTTCATCAGCAATCGCAGAGGCCTCAAGCGCTTACCTTGCCTCCGGAGGAGTTGCTTCCTACCGGCTTTGGGCTTTGACAAGTGCGACGAAGGCTAACAGCTGTTGAACCATGGTGCATCATGGCATGCACTAGCTGCCAATGTAGAACATTGCAACAGGGAACACCGAGCTTTACTAAACCGCATACCGGGCAGAAGTAATGCTAGCATTAAAACCAGACACCCGTGACGGTTAGCGCGAAAATGCACCGGGTTTATTCCTTTAAGCTATGGTCGAGCCTCTTCCCCCTCGGGAAGAGGCCAAATAAGATGGCGAAGTTCAGCTGCGAATGGAACTTAGCATAAGCGACTAACAAAGCATTTCGAAACTTTAGGATAAGCGACCGAAACAGCCTAATAACACAGTCGAATTAATGCTATCTCTGGAACGATCGATTACTATAGTCCCTGCCGGATGCCAGATGGCAGGGACTAATAAGTCAAAATAATAGACATTGTTTGAAGCCTTGGGTCTTAGGATTGATGGAAAATGGGTTAAATCATTGATTCAAATCCCTATAAAACATTAACATTAAAAGCATACCATCTTTATATAAATTTAACATAGGTAGTAAATATAATGAAACAGTTAATAAAATATCAAGAAATAATAAACTCATCACGAGTAAAGATAGGTTGGATATAATGCAACTTATAATATTTAACTTTGAAAAATAAATATTTATTTTTTTATGTTATTTAAAAATCTAATTTTCAAATATTTGATTGAGCCATAAGTTGAAGGTTTTATTGTAGCGTTTGCACAAGATAATGGTATGTGGATAACTGCCTCAAATATTTATGCCATAGTTTATGGAAGTAAATAACACATTAAACATGATTTAAGAAAGTATTTCCATAAAATATTGATAAGAATAAGATGTAAAGAAGTGTGGCAGTGTAGCTTAATCCATACAAGTCAGGTTACAAGTTACAAATTATGCTTTAAGAGAAATTACAAATTGATATATGTAGTGGAAAAGTCAACTGCATATTTTAACCACTTAGTCTATACAAGTGTTGAGGAACACATAAATAATAGGGAGATCAATTTTTTTTTCTACATATTATAATTACAAAAGAGATTAGATAATACCCATTTCAATATAAGACGAGATTTTTATTGTTATAAGAAAGCTTTTTATATCTATATCTATATATAATTGGTTATTTCAATGTTATATAACTAATTTAGAAGAAAAATATACCAGCATCCAAAATTACATCACGAAATAAAACCAAAAAATTAGTAAAAACATATATTAAATGCGCTATTCCATAATTATTGCCATTATTTATTAATATTTAAATTATAAAAATTATAAATTTTTTTACAGCTTTACTTATAAAAATACAATTTTATTTATTTTTATTGAAAAATATCGAAAGATAAAATGTGAAAATGTCAAAAGCATCTATCTCTACTCATCAACATTAACATGGTATCATTATGTCGATTGCTAATTCCTTGGACTCGGTCAATTAGATAAGACGAATGAGTTTAGAAAAGTTAAATTAAGTTATCCATTGCACCAAAGCCAATCATTTTTCAAACATTTCCATTTGGATTTGCAGCATCTCACTTTCTTACCCATGTCATCGATCTCACTCCTATGAATTTATCATAAAATGGAAGAAAGAGCATGATATCTTTGCACATCAAGTGATTTTGCAGCCTTTGGAGGAGGTTAAAAAGGTTGAAATACCGACCCCTGCAACATGTGATCGCCCTCTAAAGCCTGATGGATCATCCTCCTATATTCTACTAGAGAGTCTGTAAAAAATTATATTAATTTCTACTATCATGTTCATTTTCTTCACATATTTCAATATACATTGTTGAATCATCTGGATCATCACTAAATTAAAATGGGTGGAGATTTTTTATCATGAAGATGATTGAAAAATATCTTGTGTTCAACATGGATCAGAGAGAATGCATGGAGGCTCTTTCGAAACACGCCAATATTCTACCACTAATAACCATCACGGATACTCAATCATAATCCCTACAACACATACAAAATGTTGCTTCACACCAATTGAAAGCCCTATTTTTTCCTTGTATGTTAGTTATAATTATTGTAATCTGCAGAGTGGAATTAATTGGAGAAAGAGAACATGTAGAGAACATGTAATTTTTCTTGTACTATTTCAAAGATATGCTGAAAAGAAGAGGATCATTGTAGTTAGACCTCGCCCGACCAAATCATGTTAGAAGATACAGATGGTCAAGTACAACATCGGGGGCTCTATCAAGATTGCTCTAATTGTAGACAACCGGTCTTGCTTTAAAGTTTTACGATAAATTTTGTGAATCACTTTAGAAAACTCAAATATCAATATGGGGGGATGAGTAGATGAGCTATAACGGGTTTAGTTTGTTCAATGCACAACGTTAGAGAAGCAATATCAATATGCAGGGATTAGTACATGAGCTATAACGGGTTTCGTTTGTTCAATGCACAACGTTTAAATTCGTTATGGTCTTCCATTGAAATTCGTTATGGTGTTCTTTTTCAGAAGAAAAATGTATCTTTTGTTGTTTTTGAAAGTTAAGAGATACAATGTCCAGTTTTATAGGATTTTTTTGAATTGACATAGTTAATTTTGAAAAATACATTCTCATTCTGGACAAAATGTAAAGATACTAAATAATAATAAAAAAGAGGTAGATCATCAAAGCAGAAAACAAAAGTAAGGGGATACCACTAGATTCTCCTTTATTTTTGAAATCTCGACAAACCCATTCCCCAACAAATTGTTTGTCTGGATAAGAGATCAGTTGAACCATTAAATCCTCTAAAAATGTTAGGAAATTGGACTTCATCTAGTTCTTCTCGTAGAGCTCAAATTTTAGGTTGTCACGCCTCAACACTCATACAATGAAACAAGAATATTTTATTTTGCCACAACATTTGTCTTTGAATCACCATAAAACTTAATCCTCTTTATATTCTACAACAAGAATATTTTATTTTCTCGCAACATTTTCCTTTAAATCGCCATAAAACTTAATCCTCTTTATATTCTACAACAAGAATATTTTATTTTCTCGCAACATTTGCCTTTAAATCGCCATAAAACTTAATCCTCTTTATATTCTTCAATAAAGAAAAATGAAGCAGCCCCCCAGACTAATCAACTCTAGCTTTTGGTTAGTGTCATTCCCTAGGTCAAAATTTATGCAGAAAATGTGAGAAGATGATAGGTGAAGAACCACCCCTACTCCACAATGACCTTGCTAACATGCTACATCAAAAAATCCAAAGGGAGTATTTTGTTGTAGAATATTTTATTTTCCCGCAACATTTGCCTTTAAATCGCCATAAAACTTAATCCTCTTTATATTCTTCAATAAAGAAAAATGAAGCAGCCCCCCAAGACTAATCAAATCTAGCTTTTGGTTAGTGTCATTCCCTCGGTCAAAATTTATGCAGAAAATGTGAGAAGATGATAGGTGAAGAACCACCCCTACTCCACAATGACCTTGCTAACATGCTACATCAAAAAATCCAAAGGGAGTATTTTTTTCAAAATCAAGTTCTCGAATCTTGATCCTCTCTCTTTATTGACACAATTTGCTCCAACAAGGAACTACTAATTCTATGAGCTACTAAATAAGAGTCCATACAATCATCTTCGAATAATATTTTATTTTTGAACAACCAAATTTCCCTCAAAACCAGAGAAGGATAGAATTTAAAACTGGAATCAAAGAAGCTTTTAATCCAAAACCATAAGCTTTCTTCCACGACAATCCTCTCGAAAACTCCCCAACAACTTAAATCATCTTTTACTTGTTGCCAAATGCATTGTGCAATAGGACAATCCATAAATAGATGGGGAATATATTCTTCCTCTTTCTTCCAATGCATACAAATGTCGAGATCTTTCCAACCTTTCTTTCTGATAACGTGCCATGTCAAAATTTTGTTTGATAGAAGTATCCAAAAAATCCTTATTTTAAGTTTCCTTGACTTTTCCATATGTAATTCTTCCACCAAGGAGTTCTTTGGTAATTATAATTGTCCTTTAAAGCTTCGTATGCTAATTTAGCTGTAAGATCTCTTGACTATAAGTTATATGACCATATTAGTCTATCAAAATCATACTCCCTCAATACAATACCATAACACTTAATCATAAAAATGAAATTCTCCCAATATTCCTCCCATTTTGCATCAAGACCTAAAACACTAACATCAATCCATGACCTAGCATTATAATCATTTTAAGCTTCAACACAAGCATTGGTAAGAGTAAATAAAACTTTTTAGTGAAGAGTTTCCAATAATCCTTTAGACAAACTGAATTCTCCTTCGCTACCCAACCAAGGATCCATTCCAAGTAACACTTGGCATCCTAAACCGACATGCCATGCAATTCAATTGTCTACCTTACCTAGAGCTTGAACCAAATTAAACCAAATACGTGAAGATCCCTTGAAACATTTATGCTCGATCATGAGCCAATCCACCACATAAATTTGTTTTATATATTTTGAAAGGATAATTTCATTCCTCAAGCTAGGAAAGAAACTAGCGTGCCAAAAACAAATTGTTGCCATAACATCACCAAAGACAATGATCAGGCATAAAAATCGAAGTTCTTAGAATGACTCGAAAATTGAATGACCACGTTCGTCTTAGCAAACCAATCCCAATGCAACTAACTAAGAATTGAGTTCTTATGAGGAATATATTGAGTTTTGTCTACTTTGCCAAGCATAAGAAATTTTGAAAAAAAATGCACAATCACTGCACAATCAACAGTCTATACTACTAACGTGATAGGTGATTGTGCAAGGTCAGTGGTGGTCAGTGGTCCAATCAGGCTTCAACAATTGTCAGATTTTGGTTGGTTATCAGATGTGGTGATGTGGCATGATTTTCTTGGTTAATGGAGGACCAATGAGGAAGCGAGAAGTGGCAAGCCCAGAGGTTGCCACGTGTCCCTCCCCAAAGGTCAGCTCAGCACGTAATGCTTACCAAAATTTTATGGCAAGAAGGCGGGGCCAAACTCGGGACCTTCTCCCAACAAACATTGTGCCATATCCTTACACCATAGCACAAGTTCTGAACCATAATGTTCATCGCTTATTGTTAAAGATTAATGCAATGCGGTTTGGTGGTTAGAAGGGCTAGCCCGCAAGCTAACCCTCCCATGTGAACACTCAGTGGGAACAGTTAGCAGTTATTGATAGATAGCACATACCATAACCGACAGAAACATAACCATCACAGTTAATACACCATGACATGTGTCCACTCTAACCGCAAGCTCAAACGGTTAGCAGAAACCATGCGACAAACCATAACTGAAAAATCCAAGACATCACATATGAACTCCTCCACCATAATCGCATGATAATGGTTTATAATAACAGTGCAGAATTTTTGTTAATTCAGGATTAACGATAATTAAATCGAGTTTTATATTAATTAAATTGGAGTTTAATTCGGCAGAGATTATGGCAGAACCTCAAAAATCAACGCCAGCTCCGAGTTTAGTGAAGTTAACTGGAGTTCCTCCAGTTTTAGAGGATGTTTTCTAGGGAAAAATGCTTTTGGTCATAATTGGAGCAAATTTTGACCAAATGAAGCTTAGGAAATGGTGTTCCTAGCAATTTGAGCATTCTAAACACATTGAAGTAGGTTTTAGGAGTAGTAGAGATTTTTAAACAACATTTTTACCATATTGAGCTAATATAGAGGCCAAATCCATGGAACCTGGGCTAAGGAGATGTAGCCCAGAAGGCATGACCTCCTTCATCAAAACATTGTGTTAAGTGTCCATGTTGACGGTTTGTTGTACTTTTCATTGTTGTTTTTCAGCACTTGTTTTGATGCTATTTTTCTCATGTATTTCACATAAACCTTGATAAAATTTACCTGTTTCCAATCACAAACACCATAAGAGAACCATGTACATGAAGCAACTGACAAGCATTAGTTTATAAATCTGAATCTGAAATTAGTACAACAAAACTAACATTCAATAACAGATCAAGTTGGTATCAGAGCAAATGTTTGTTTTCTTGATTGCTTGATTTTTGTGCAAGTATGGTTTTAATAGTTGAAAAATTGTGATGCTTACAAGGTTAAAGTTTCATAGAGGAGAAGGGAAACTATTGGTTGCAACTGCTGAGGTAATTCCTAGAAAAAGGAGAGCCACAAGACCATAATGTCCACCCAATGTTCCAATTCTAGCGCACTTGACACACCTCAAGTTTTTCCTTAAATTGAGATTGAGGAGTACAAGCAGTACTCGAAACTGAGCTTGAATAAAAGGCCATCATGTTTAGAGCAAGAGAGAGTGAAGGTCTTTCAGAAGAGGAAGCATTCAAGAAAGATTTCTATGACTTGATTGACATGGTTACAGTCCTCTATGAAGAGAGGAATCCTAGAATGGCTAGAGAGAGTTCTAAGCACCCACATTGAGAAGGAAGCTCAGGAGATAAAAAAGATGATAAGAAGGATTCAAAGGGTAATGGAGGAAATCCTCACCCATCTCCATAATATTCATCTTCCTCATCATCTTCATCATCCTTAATATCTCAAACAACAACATCTTCCACTTCAACCACAAAAGTTGTCCATACTCATTCCCAAACCCCAAAAGGAAAAACTCCTTTACTCAAATTGAACATTAAGTTTTAACTTCCCACGTACAATGGTGAGTTGAATGCAGAAAAGTTAGACAATTGGATTCAACAATTGGATGTTTACTGCAGAATTTAGAACCTTCAAGAAGATGACATAAAGATCCAGTTGGCTTCATTGAGGCTAGAAGGAGAAACATTAGTCGGGTGGGAAGAAAATACTCAAGAGGAAATGAAAATTCATGGTAAGATATCCATTTCTTGGGTTGAAATAGTTTCTACAATTAAAAGATAGATTTACTCGTTAGCCTATATGCAGAAAGCCATTATGAGCTAGAAAAATTTTAGGCAACTCAAGGGCCAAATAGTCCAAGACTCTACCCAAGAGTTTAGAAAGAGGGCTTTGTTGTTAGCAGTAAACTTGAATTCCCAAGATATATTGTTGAAATATATTAAGGGTTTACATTCCTATTTAAAACATACTATCCTTATGTTCAATCCAAGCAATTTGTATGAGGTATGTGTGAAAGCCACGCACCTTGAAGCAAGAGGAAAGAACATTTAGGAAGAGGGTGGTAAGAAGAATCCATTCTAGGGTAAGGAGAAGAGAAGGGAGCAAAATGGAAGGGAAAGAAGAATGCAAGTGTGAGCAAAGAAGGGAGGAAAACCATATGCCAACATTATTCCAAACCTAGCCATGATTTAGCCCATTTTGGAAATTACATCCCAAACTAAGGCCTAAGAAACCAAAGAATAAGTGAAAAAAAAAAAGACGACTGCTACCACACAACATGATCTTGGATCAAATTCTAGTGATGAGACCAAGATTTCAGCCATGGTCACAAAAGTTTTCAAACACTAGTTCCTCACATATTCAAAACAACATTCCAAATGAAGAATCAAGAATAGAATTGTTCCATGTAAGGGTGATGTCAAATCATACAAAGATTGATGCATTATTTGATAGTGGGTCACAATCAAACTTAATTTCAGAAGACTTGGTAAAAAAGCTTAACCTTGAACCTATACCTCATCATAAGCCATATCCATTGGGTTGGATAGTCAGTAATGCAAATTTACAGGTTACAAGGAAGAAGTGCTTATTCAAGTTTGCCATTACTGAAATTTTCATTGATGAAGTTGAGTTATATGTAGTTCCACCTGACATATCAAGAATCATTTTGGGTAGTCCTTATTTGTATGATAAGAAAGAAATATTTTATCACAATGAGAACAAATACCTATTGTTGAAGAATGGGGTGGAGTACAATGTGAGAGCCCATTAAAAAAAGCTAAATATTTCTTTGGTTAATGCATGGCAGATGAAGAGACTGGTAAATGCAGGTAATTTTTTTTTTCTTCTCATGATCAAGAAAAAAAATGATATTGATTATGAATATTTTGAAGGTTTTGATGACAAATTAAAATATGATTTTTTTGATGTGGTAAGCAAGCATGGCGAGATGTTTCAGGAACCAAAGGGGTTACCTCCCAAGAGGGGAATTCAACATAAGATACAACTATAGCAAGATGTTCCACTTCCAAACATTGGCATGTGTCACATGTCGATTATGGATAGCATGGAAATCAAGAAGAAAATTCAATAATTGATGAACAAAGGTATCATATGCCCATCTACTTCGCCATGTGGTTCGCCTATTGTCTTGATGACAAGGGAGGATAGGACTTGGCACATGTGTGTGGATTTCCATGCACTGAACAAAATCACAGTAAAAGATTCTTATCCACTCCCAAGAATTGATGATTTCCTTGATCAGTTGAGGTATGCAAAGTACTTCACTAATTTATACTTACAAACTGGTTATCATCAAGTTAGAATAGTTGAAGAAGACATTTGGAAAACCGCATTTAAAACTAAACAAGGATTGTTTGAGTGGTTTGTTATGTCTTTCGTCTTAAAAATTCTCTAACTACTTTCATGAGAGTTAGGAATGATGTATTGAGGCCATTTCTAGATGACTTTGTCATTATGTACTTAGATGCTATTCTCATATTTAGCAAATCCAGATATGAACATGTCGTGCATGTGAACAAAGTAGTTGATGTCGTGAGAGAAGAACAATTGTTTTTAAAGATGTCGAAGTGTGAATTTGGCAAGACTTCTTTAGTGTATTTGGGACACATTGTTGGAAGAGGTGAGCTGAAGATTGACTCCTCAAAAGTTGAGGTCATTTTGATTGGCCCAAGCCCAATATAGTTATAGAGGTAAGAAGCTTTCTAGGGGTAGCACAATATTGGAGGAATTGTATTGCTAATTTTTCTTCAATTGCAACACCATTACATGCATTGACTAGTCCCAAGAAAGTATTCCATTGGGGAGATGTACAATAGAAATAATTTGATGCTTTGGAGAAAAATATTAGTTCAACATCAATATTGTCTCTTCCAGATCTTAGACATCGATTTAAGATTCAAATGTATGATAGTGATTACACCATGGGAGAAGTTCTTATGCAACATGGTAAGCCCATTTCATTTCATTCTAAAAATTTTAATGGAGTTGTGACTAGTTATCCCACTTATGACAAAGAGCTTTATGCATTGGTACAAAGTGTCAAAAAATTGAAACACTACTTGATGGGGAAGGAAACCATTATCCATACTGACCATCAATCATTGCAGTACTTACAGTCATAGTCAAAGTTGCAACAATCATGACACTTCAGATGGATGGGTTTTCTACAACAATTTCTTTTGGTTATCAAGTGCAAAAATGGAATCTACAATAAGGTAGTTGATATTCTTTCTAGGCCTATTGTAAATTCATCTATTATCTCAACCATAATTTTGGTTTGCATGAAAGTTACATTGAGCAATATGCATATGATGATGACTTTTGAGATGTGTATGTAGGTTTGAGTCAAGGAAACCAAATTGAAGAGTTAGATTACCATGTACATAACAATTTATTATCTCACTAGGGAAAGTTATGTTTTCCATAGGGAGAAATAAACAGTATCATAAGGCAGGCAAACACTTCATTGATTGCTGGATAGTTTGGTGTAGACAAGACAATAGAAAATCTCCAAAGGTATTGTTATTGGCCATGCATGTTTGATAATCCATCTCGTTTCATTAGAAGATTTTCTTTGTGTGCAATGAGTAAGCCTAGCAATAGGAAACTAGGATTGTACACTCCACTTCTGGTACCTTCATGCTCATGGGAGAGTATCTCAATGGATTTTGTAGGTCTTCCATTGTCAAGGAAAGGTCATGACTACTTGTATGTAGTTGTAGATAGGTTCTGCAAGATGTGCATACTAACATCATGTAAAAATAAAAGTATAGCTAAAAAAATAGCTCATCTTTTCTTCAAACACATTTGGGTTCATTTTGGTCTTCCTATTTCCATTGTAAGTGATCGAGATTCTTGATTTCTTGGGAATTTTTGGTCAAATTTGCGGGACAGGATGGACACTAATCTGAAGAAGAGTACAACATTTCATCTGCAAATAGATGGAAAAACCAAAGTAGTCAACAAGACAGTCATTCATCTTCTTATAGGATATGGCAAAAAACATCCAAATTTGTGCGATGAACAGCTGCATTACATATAGCTTGCATACAATAGGGGAAAACATTTTTCCACAAACACATCACCATTTGAGGCATGTTTTGGGTACTTGCCAAGATCGCCATTGGACTTCATATTTTAGAAATATGTTCCCATCAATGGTCATAATGAAATTAATAAGGCAAGGATGTTCATAGAGAAATTCAGCTGATACATCACACAGTGCCGGAACAATTGGAATAGAGTCAAAGTAGCTACAGGGCAAGGCATGACAAACACCGGGTTGATCAAAAATTTCAAGTTGGAGACGAAGCTTGGTTATATATTAGCAAAGCAAGACTTCAATGGGAAGGTAAAAATCTTAAGCCAATCCATCATCGTCCTTTTCAAATTCTGGAAAAGATTGGTAACAATGCATTTAAGCTAGATTTGCCTCCTTGTATGCAAATATACTCTGTTGTTAGTGCTGACAATTTGAGATTGTTTGAGCATCCTTTGATTGATGTTCAAGGAGAGCATGTTCAGGTGCCATCAATAGATGATTTCTCAGCATAATATCTTGATTAAATTCAACAAGATCTCATACTTGATAGAAGAACCAAAACTTCAAAGAGAAGGAATTTCGAATACCTTAGAGTGAGACTCAAGGGACAAAAGCCTTCTAAAGCCAAATGGTTGCAGATCAAGAAGGAAAGGGAGTTGTACCCTCACTAGTTAAAAAATTGATAGTCTCTTTTGGGGTCCAAAAGGCTTCTAGTGGGGAGGAATGATCAGGTGCTTAGTATTTAGCTCAAAAATCAAAGTTCTTAGGATGGCTCGAAACCTGAACGACCGCGTCCGCCTTGGAAAAAAGATGCCAATAGAACTTCTTTCATTGAAAAATGAGTTTGTATGAGGAATATATTGAGTTATGTACACTTTTCCAAACAAAAGAAATTTTGAAAAAAGAATGCACAATCACTACACAATCAATATTTCGTATTGCTAACGAGGGAGGTGACTGTGCAAGGTCAACATTGGTTAACGGTCAAATCAGGATTTGACAAGTGTCAAACTTTGGTTGGTTATCATATGTGGTGACGTGGGATGATTTGGTTGGTTAATGGAGGACCAATGAGGAGGGGACAAGTGGCAAGCCCGAAGGCTCCCACGTGTCCCTCCCTAAAGGTCAGCTCGGGGCATAGAGATTACCAAAATTTTATGGTAGGTCGGGTGGGTCGAACCCGGGACCTTCTCCCAACAAACATCGTGCCATAGCATTACACCACACCATAATTTCATAACCATAGCGTTAACCACATATTGTTAAAGTTTAATGCAATGCGGTTTGGTGGTTAGAAGGGCCAACCCTCCCATGTGAACACTTCGCGGTAATAGTTAGTGGTTATCCAAAAGGTGGACAACATGTACCATAACTGACGGAAACATAATCATCACAACGAAAATACACCATGACATGTTTCCACTCAAACCACCAGCTCAAACGGTTAGCAAAAACTGCGTGATAAACCATAGTTGCGAACTCCAACCGTCAGATATAAACTCCTACACGATGACCGCATGCTAACAGTTTATAATAATTGTGTGGAATTTTCCTTAATCCAAGATTAGCGATAATTAAAATGAGTTTTATATTAATTAAACTAGAGTTTAATTTGGCGGAGATTATGGTGGAACCTCCAAAATCAGCACCAAGTCTAATTTTAGTGAGGTTAACTAGAGCTCCTCCTGTTTTAGAGGAGGCTTTCTAGGGAAAAGCATTTTTGGTCATAACTGGATAAAAGTTTGACCAAATGGAGTTCAGGAAAATATGTTCCTAGCTAATTTGAGCATTCTGAACACATTGAAGTAGGTTTCAAGAGAAGTAGAACTTTGTAAATAACATTTTTACCATATTGAGCAAATACATAGGCCCAAGCTATGGAAGGTAGACCAAGGAGATGTAGCCCATGAGGGGTGAAGTCCTTCATCAAAACACTGTGTTAAGTGTTCATCTTGATGATTTGCTGTACTTTTCATTGATGTTGTTCAACACTTGTTTTCATGTTATTTTTCTCATGTATTTCACATATAACTTGATAAAATTTCCTGTTTCCAATCAAAAGCACCATAAAAAAACCATGCACATGAAGAAATTGATAAGCATTAGTTTATAAATCTGAAGTTGAAATTAGCACAAGAAAAATAACATTCAATAATAGATCAAACAACTAGATCTCAAAAACGCCAACCTCCAAAACACTTGTAAGTTTAGATTTTGCTCCATTCTACCAGGACAATATAAATTTTGGGAATTTTACCAGCTCATAGAAACCTTTTGTAATTTTGTTTTAATGTCCTCATAACCCTTTTGGGTAATCCCATCAAGGTCATCCAGTAGATTGGAATAGCTTCTAAAACTATTTTAGCTAAGACCCATCTACCACGAAGGGACAACCATCATTTGCACCATAGGCCAATTTTATCCTCCATCTTCTTAATCAACCTTCCCTAGTCCACAAATCTATATCCATTGGGTTTAAGAAAGAAACCCAAATATTTAAAAGCTTCCAAAATCTGAAAATTGTAAGGAAGGATTGATTTAAGAGAATCTATCTTTCCCTCATCAGAGTTTTAAATCAAACAAAATGACTTATCATTACTTACCTTCATACCGGATGCAAGGAAAAATAAATTTAAATCCTTTGCATTTGTCTCCATTCCCCAAGCACAACTATACCAAACAAAAGCACATCATCAACAAAAAATTGATGAGTAATCGAGAGCTATGAACCAAAAGATATAGATTTAATTTCTCCTTCTCTTGTGTTCTTTAAAATCAATAAACTAAGTCCTTCTATCACTAAGATGGATAATAATCACAATAACGAGAACCCTTACCTTAGTTTTCTTCAAGCCTTGAAGAAATGAGAAGGGATTATATTAATCAGGACTAAAAAAGTTGTTGTATAAACACAACTTATAATCCATTACATTCCATCAAAATCAATTCCTATTTGAGTGATAATAAGTATTAGAAAAGACTAGTTGATTCTATCATATGCCTTCTTTAAATCTTCCTTAAGGAAAAATGCAAGAATCTTCTTGGTTTTTGTGAAATGAATAACCTCCTAAACCACTCCTAAAGCTCCATAAATCTGTATGTTTGAGAGGAACCAAAACTTGTTACTAGAAATATGTTTAGACAATCCTTCCTTGATTTTGTTTGGAATTACCTTTGCGATTATCTTTTTTTTTCCAAGGAAAAAAACGGTAACCTTTTATTAAAGAATTAATGAAAAGTTACACTAGCAGATGCAATGAAGCATTCAGAAAATTGCCACTTGGGCACGAGTGCTGACGCACCCCACGCAACATTAGAAGACTAATGTGTACAAAGAATAAGAGAAGGGAAAAAAGAAAGAAAAGAGGGAAAAAATGTCTCCAGCAATGAGCAAAACTCATGCTTCACGTTTTTCGCCCCTTTTTCTTTTCGACCTTGCGCCACTCACCCAGAGTGGGCTCGATGGAAGCAATGACTAACTGAGTTGTTTCGTTCGGCTGCCCTGATTCTTTATCTGAATCTGAAGTATCTGAGTGGTGATGCCGTTTGTTGCCTCCCATGCTTTGATCCACGCTTGTCATCTCTGCATTGTTTTGCTGGGTCTCTGCCTGATTTGTATGTGGATGTGGATCCTTGTTGACTGCTCTATTTTCCTTCTGATTCTCTATTTCAACTTCCTCTATGGTGGTATCATCCTCTTCTGCTTCTGTTTCTTCCTCTTCTGTTACCGAAGGGGCTTTCTTTCGTGCGGTTCTCCTCTTTAAGACTTCATCTAAGTTCTGCCATCCTTTGTGCTTCCTTTGTTGTGGCTTGCTCTTGCTGGGACATGCATTGAGCAAATGACCTGTTTGTTGACATCCCCTGCACCTGAATGCTGTGTTCTCATAGTCCAAAGGTTGTTTCCACTGAATATTGTTAAAATTCAGGATGATGCTTTCAGGTAATCCTTGGCTGAGATCTACCTCGACACATATCCTAGCAAAAGTAAAAATTCCTTTTAAGTGTCTATCTGTATCAATCTTTAACATTCTTCCAAGGGTATTCCCTATAGCTGATAAGGTCTTGAAATGCCAAAAGTGTATTGGGAGATTATGCAACCTTACCCATACTGGCATCCTTGATACCACCATAGTATTGGCATCAAACTCTGGAAACCATGGGGTGACAAATAATCCCGCACTGCCCCAGAACCATGGTCCTTCACTGAGAATTTTTTCCTTTTCTTCGTCTACGAGGAATACTACTATGAAGAAGCCCTTCGAGCATAGGTGGATCTGGCAGTTTTTTGTCCAGACCGTGTGGATCCATTAATACAAAGCCTCAGTTCTAGGCCAGAAACCGTTAAATCTACAAATAACAGCATTTTTTTTCAGATCTGAAAAAATGCACTTTACCTCTGGAATATCCAGCGAGATGGAGGGGCTCTCTGGCATTTGATCCACGATATACTGCCCCGGCGATATATTGACTGCTGTCGGTTCTTTCCCCTTTAGAGATTCTTTCCCTTTGGCTGCATCACGATAAGTGACTATAGGTTTTGATGTAGATGCCTTTGACCCACCTCGCAGATGGTGATTGAGGATAATTGTTGAGTCCTTTGCTACCCTGTAGTGCTGGAGTGTGTGATGTTCCTGCATGCATATCCCAGAAAATATTAAGATTTGAAATGCAACTGGGATTCCCAGTTTGTCCTGGATTTTTTTTTAAGCTCCAGAACCCTCATGCTTCCCCAGATCTGTAGACAAAAATGTCTGCCTTCTGTTGCTCTGATGAAAATTTTTTGCGCTGCAGAGAGTATAGGGGCTTCATAGCACCGCGAAACCAGGTCCCTACTCCCCCACGAAACCAGGTCCCTACTCCACCCCATACTTGATCTATGGCTTTTCCATTTTAAAACCCACCCTAGATCTGCAAATCGAAGCCCCGGCGTACCAAATCGAGGCTTGGGAGCTGGCATGCGCCTCTTTTCTCCGTATTCGCAAGCAGATTTCCCATACCTCAGCAGTGTGTTCTTGAATACGGGCGTATCAATCCAGAACAAGGTAAGAGCCGTTTGATTTGAAGTAAGAAACTCCAGACAGGAGGTTTTCGTTGCCGCCGTGAGGTAAACAATCTGCAAACTGAAGGAGGAGGATCGCCCCATTCGCCGTTTGCTGTGATTTGATTCAAAAGAAACCTTTCCATCAGCCGATCCAGACCAGAAACCATGTAAGGCATCGATCTCGAAATCTCCCGCGACCATGCATCTAGCCGATCCAAGACAGATCAGGCCATTTGGGACCTCGACGGCGCAGTGTTTACCTACTGAAACCCTAAGTCCGCGACGCGCCTCCATTCTTTTTTCGGATCAGTCGTGAATTTCGTTATTTTATTTATATATTTGGTTTGCAATATCTAAACAAGAATATATCTCCATTTGCGATTATCTTGTATATAACATAGTTTAGAGATATTGGGTGATAATCATCAATGTATTTAACCTCTGACCTATTCGGTATTAAACATAGGAAAGTAGAGTTCAAACCATGGGAGATATACCCCTTCTTTCTAGACTCCTCCACCACTTTAAGAATTTCCTCTTCGAATAAATAAATAAAAGTGAAAATAAAATTCAAGGTGCACCCATCTGGCCCTAGAATTTTGTACTTTCCCATCTTAGTCATTATCTTACGAATATCTTATATGTCCACCTACCTTCCAATCCACTCAAAATCACTTAGAGAAACATATCATGGGAAGAGTTTGATTACTTCCATCTGTTCTCTTATAATAAATTCTCCACGATCCTGAACTAAATTTGAAAAATATATTTCCCCTTCGACTAAAATCTCTTCATGTTTTTGGATTAAATGATTAAATATCCAACTCTCCCTTTAATCTCCCATATATTATTGATGGTTCTTGTATGTTTTACAAACCTGTGAAAAAATTGAGTGCTCATGTCTCCTTTAGATAGCCACACATCCCTACTCTTTAGGTGCCATTTACATTCATCTAAATCCAAATTTCTTCACTTTTTTCTTTCAAAGTTTAGAATGCAATCATTTTCAAACTCTGAGAGAAACCCATGTTGATTTCCATTTAGGATGTTTTCTATATTTTCATCCACCTCTCTAAGAAATTAGTTGTTTTAATCATGTTTTTTCTTAACCCATTGAGAAACAACCAATTTTAGTTTTTTCATTTTTCTCATAAACATATCCATAAAGGAATGAGAATGAGATTCCTCTAAATGTGACCAATTTTCCATTACGAACTTATGAAAATCATCCATTTCTAGTCATCCTCTATTAAATTTAAAGGAGATAAATTTTCATAACCTATGGATATCAACTTGTGAAATGCTTGGATGGTGATTTGATATCTTCTCTATACCCACGCAAGAACGATAATCTTCACAATCACTCAAAAATGAATTAGAAACCAAGAATCTATCAATCATATTGGAAATAACTTCCTCTTCCTCCCTCCCATTTCTCCATGTAGGAACCAACTTTATTGACTCCACATCCGTAATCCATGACCTTCCATTAAATGTTTAATAAAATTAGTGAAGGAATCTATCGTAGTATTCTCATCCTAGAATTCTGTATAAGATAATGTAAAATTCATGTCTCCTCCAAATATCAAATCCTTACCCTGAAAAATATCTTCCTCTTGAATAACAAGCCAAAAGCCTTCTCTTCCTATGTATGAAGCATAAATATTGGCAAGAGTAGTGTTTCTTTGTAAATCGAGACAAAAATCATGAATAGAGTGCCCAACCACACATACCTTCCCAGAAAAAGAGCTTGAAATCAGCTTCCATCCAATGCATAATCCCCATGAAAGGTCATTATCATCAGAAGAAATGAAATCCTAATCAATTACAAAAGTAACTTAGAACTCTAGAATATTTTATGCTTTCGACATTGTTTCCTATAGAAATAATTTTTTTTGGCTTATAGTCCCAAACCAATTTCTTCTGTGATATTTTTTTTAGGGCTCCCTAACCCTCTCAATTAAGAGAGAGGAGCTTCAATATGCAAGTTTATTTCTAGGTAGCTCTGTTGTAATAACCTAGTAGAAATTCTTACCCTATTCATTGTCTGACCCTTTACACAATTGAGGTCTTTTCTCCCATAGTCTCCTTTGCAACCATTACTTTTCATCTTGGAAAGACCTCCTTGAATTTTCCTAAATGAACATAATAATCCCCTATCTTCCAATCCTTCACCCTTATTCAACTCCACATGCTGAAGTAAGTTACTAAAGGAAAGAGAAGGATCTATGGAATGTACAGCCTTATATTTGTTTGTAGAGGCTAAGAGATGAATACCCTTTTTAGGGATGCAAAGATTTGATCCTTACCAATACAAAACGTAATCAACTTAGCCTCCAATAGATAGGAGATGAGGAACTCCTTATAAATGGAAAATTCTCTAAGCCTTCTACAATAGTCGAATTGTCTTCTCCTATGGCCAAATGATCCAACATACTCTCCATGCATCATTGTTTCTTAGAAGTAGAATTATCTAAATGAACTGAATCTAAAAAGGTATCCTCTAATTCTAGAAGGGGAAAAAATGTTAGATCGGAGAGAGCGTGAAGTTGCACAGATGGACCATAAACAAAAACTTCAGCCTTTACTAAGTTGTTCATACTTTCCTCTTGCCAATCTAGCATAGATAAAGCATCATTAGAATCTAAACCCTCCTTTGTTGGTTCAAATAAATTGAGAGGAATCGACGAATCATTTGAGCCTCTAGCAAAAAGGCATGCCCCACATCCCACCTTCTCTATCTAGCCCTCTATCAACATTATTATCATATTCTTATTCTAACCTCACCACTTCTTATGAGGCTATGTCTTTTGGATCCTTAGAATGAACGTGAGAAATCTTTTTTGCTATAACAAGGGTGCAATCCTTCCCAATATGGACAATAGTTTGACACTTATTGCATCTAAATAGAAGACCCAAATAGTCTAAAGGATACCAAAATGAGAAATAACCCCACTCAATTTTCACCTTTGGAATCAACCATTTATTAACATCTAACTCAAAAAGCACTCTAAAACATCATTCGTCCATCTATTCTTTTAAACCATTTTCTATGAATATAGTTCAGACCACCATATTTCCTATAGATTCTAAGGATCTTTGAGTCCAGAAGCAAATGGGAAAGCCTAGTAGTAAAACCCAGATATGCCTGATAAAGAATGAAATTATTTTAGGTTTGAAATAAAATGTCCATATTCTAATGACGAAACTATTAAATCCTTTCAACCAAACCCCCTTGAAAAGAAAATCCAGATATTTCTTAAATTTTAGGATTATAACCACCCATCCTTTGATTAAGAATGAAATATCAAGGACATAGACTATCCTATGAATCTAAACCTCTTTAACCCATGAACGAATTGCTTCTCTTGTCAGTCTAAGGTTCCAGATTCTCCCCACAAGAACATGTTCCCCCATAATCATTATTTAACCTAAGTCAACACCATAGCCAAAAACCATTATCAACTTATACTCTCTTGCCTTACAAAATTTAGCTTTTCTTCTTTGCCTATGGAAATTTTGAATCCCTTCACTTTTATATAAAATATATAGCTTTCTATTTAAAAGCTACATGGATTTGTGTTAAAATATTTATCTTCCTAGTGAGAACATAGTTATACAATTTCAAATTCTTTATTGAATGTTTCCTATATATACGCCACTTGGCACAGATCTAATTTTTTTAATTTATTATAAGTCAGTGCAACTCAACATACTCTATAACACAGTACAATCTTTGATAAGAATTAAGACTAAGCATATGTTGAGCATATTCCCCTGAGAATCAATCTAGGGATTCAATTAAAAAAATTAAAAAAAAACAACAGATCCTCATCCACCTTAAGTTGAAATAAAAAACCTTCAGCAAAAATTTACTATGGGAATTCTTAGTATGTAAATATGCTTTGCTTCAATATCATGGGTCAATACCATGCCTTATCAATACCACATGCCCTAAAGACCATAAATTACATCATATGAGTCTTTTTCATATGACATTTTTTTAATTAAAAGAAAAAAAAAATGACATAATTGCTTTGGAGATAAATTTCAACCCTTAATTTATATATAACTAAATATATTCTATGAAAATTAAATCTATATCATACATCTCATAATTATTGATAACTAAATTAAAATTCTAAAAATTCTATTAAAAAATAAACATATTTATAAATATAATAAATTCAAAATTTCACCAAATACTATTAATAAATAAAAAATGCAATAAGATTTATTTTTTTTAAACTAAAACTCCTTTAAAAAAAACATATTTAATATTGGCTAAAAAAACGATACACATTGGAAAATGTTAATAGAAGTAGTATGTATTCTAATAAAGAAACACAGTAGCCCCAAGGGTTAGCTCAATCAGTCAAGTCGGGGCTCACCAGATGGGAGGTCATAGGGTCAATTCCCAAAAGCCCTTGGGGTCAGGTCTGCCATGGCCGAAAGGTTTGATCCCCAGCCTAGATGGGAGGTCATAGGGTCAATTCCCAAAAGCCCTTGGGTCAGGTCTGCCATGGCCGAAAGGTTTGATCCCCAGCCTAGTCTCATACCGTAGACTGACCAAGGATATATATATATATATAGAAATAAACACAACTCTTCTCCAATTAATTTATATTCCTCTAAATGTTATAAATGTTATAGGCAGTCGAGTGTCTAAAAATTTTAATGACTTATTTATTTGAAATAGAAATAAGAATAACAATATGATTTAATGATAAGTTATATTTCAAAAATAGATATTGTTTTGTTATATAAGGTAATAAAAATATTTTCATTAGTGAAATTACATTAAAATAAAATATAAAAAAAATAAAAATAAAAAAATTAATTATTAAAATAATTGAATTAAAATAGTCAAATTATAGTTGTCAATTTTTGGGTTTAAGGTTTTGACTATTTATGGTTTTATCAATAATATTATTTTCTAATATACTTTATCTAATAGCATTATTTTCTAAACAAAAGTTAAAAGCTAAAAATATCAAAACTATGGGCAATTTTCCTATCTGATTTAGCAAAGCACATCACACTAAGAATTTGTAGCTCTGAGAATGCATGTATTCCACTTAAAACTTGGGAAGAACAAATTTCTACATTTTGTTACATGGCCTTGATTTTGTATCTTATGCATTTTATTTTATATTTTCTTAAGTTTACTCTTTAGTGTGAAGATGAATGTAAAAACTCTTTTAGAATTCTTCTTTCATTATTAATAATATACTATAATTTGATTTTTTAGATTTCTACTTTTCTCCAAATTTTATAATAAATCCATGAGTCCATATAAAAATACATTCCTTTAATCCAAATAAAAATACATTTTCCTAAAATAAAAAAATAAATCTTCCATTCAATCTTAATATAACATAATACTCTTTTAACCATAATAAAAATATACTTAATATTAAAATTAAAAATATTGTATTAAATCTTTAATCTTAAGCAAAACTCTTATAACCATAAAAAAATATACATCTCCTCAAAGTATAGAGTTAAATCCATTCTTTCCATCTCAAAATTATAACACTGATTCTATCAAAATATAATATAGAAACAGAATATTGAGTGTGCCAAAAATAATATTGTGCCAAAAATATTGACGATATATTTCTCTATATAATCGTAAAATCTCACAAAACTCCATGATTCCAAATATTAATACATTTATGAGGAAAAAATAGAAATACAACACCCATTCTATCAAAGTAAACACAGCATTTAATTTCTTCTATTAAAGGAAACTAGTTATGGTAACGATCCAAAAGAAGGTATCGATCTAGCCATAGTAAATAACTTAATTCTATCGATAAAATTACCACATGAACTATCAGTCTAGAAATACTAAATAGCTTAATTCTACCTCTAAAACTACCACCTGAACTTATAGTTGGTGGTTTCACTGCCAGATGAGTTGTGTCTTGTATTTTTTTTAATAGTTTTTTATAAGAAAATGAAAGATACTTGTTTTTATTTGTGATGGCTATATTAAGAAAATAGTTTGAAAAGAGTTTAATAGTAGATTTGAGTTGAATTTTATTAACAATCACATATATATATATATAAACACACAGCAAGGTTTTAGAGAGATTAATTTATATATATACATCCACCAAATTTGTTATCAATTAAATTTTTAGAAAAATCAAATCTCTACGGGCACAATTTTTCTCTTCAAATTTTCATTAAAAAACTTTACACCATTAAGATTTGATATCTCTCAACTATAAATCTTAAATTAAGAAATCAAAATACATATACATATAGACTAACTTTAAAAAGCTTAATTAAAATCCCGTCATTAACATTTTAGAAAAGTATAAGTAATATATAATTTCTAAAATAATAGTTCATATAACAATCAATCATCATTATTTTAAAATAAACTAGATTGTTTTTATTAAAAAAATATCATGATACCTTCAAAAATATTACGATATTAAAATGGTCAATATTTATAACAATCAATCACCATTATTTTTAAATTAACTAGACTGTTTTTATTAAAAAATATCATGATACCTTCAATTACGATATTAACAAGATTGTTTTTATTAAAAAATATCACGATACTTTCAAAAATATTACGATATTAAAATTGTCAATATTTATTTGAATTTATTATAAGTTAAAAAGTGTTTTTTCCGGCTAACAAGCTGCAGTAGTCCCAAGCTGCACGGTTGGGACTACGATCTACGGCTGGGACTACTGCAAACCGAGATAAAATAATATTTTAAGGCATGCCTTAGCTTCGATCTTACACTGATACCAACTTACGTAGTTCCCACGACTTAATTCCTTATATGTAGTTTCCAATTCTAAAGGTTTGGACAATTGGTACAATCATTAGCTTAGTGTCTTATTCTTTATATAGAGTTTCCAATTCTAAAAATTTCTATAATTAGTAGAATCATTAGCTTAACCCAATGTTGGTGATATGTATAAGATACCAATATGTATAAGAAAATTTATTTGTTTCAATTTTAATATATAATTAATATTTATTTAAAAAATTTAATTTAATTATATATTAATATAATTATACATATTAATGGTTGATAAATGTTTAAAAGTGTTAATTTATGATATCAATACATTTATTTCATTGTATATCTCAGATTGTTTAGATTAAAAAAAAATTATGGAATTATTATTATAAAAAGATATAATATATTAATAAAATATGAATATATTTAAAAACAAATATGTAACAATATTATTAATTTTCGAGATTGATTTTTACTTTATCATGGAAATTTTTCACTTATAAATAGTTTTTTTTACAATATTATGGGCTAATACCATTGCTTACAAATACCACATGCCTAATAATACATGTGTTATTATGGCATTTTCTTTAATTAATTAATTTGAGATAAATTAATTAAAATATCATAACTAAGTTGAATATAAATTTTATCCTTTATATTTATGAATACTAGTATGAATATTCGATCATATTCCATGGAAGTTAAATCTCTACCCTCCACTTAATAATCATTGGTAATTAAATCAAAATTGTGGAAAATCTATTTTAAAATAAATATACTTATATTAACCAATATTTTTTAAAATACTTTATTATATATTAAAAAAATTAATTAAAAATTTTAAATTTCAGATAACTATTTTTCTCATAAAAATTATAATATTAATTTGTTTCTACCTCTAATTTAATGACACAATCCCTATAAATGACATCATTCTTATAATTTTTATAAAACGATTATATAATTTTTTTATAAAATAGTTACAGTAATATTTTTATTTTTAATTTAATCAAAAGACTAACCGGAGCTAATAAAAATTCTAATCTCTTTACCCCGAATGGTTTCAAAGAAATCAAAATTACCTAAATTATGCCTCCATTCTCTTTATTAAATAATCAACCAAGCAGAGAGAGCCTTATAAAAACAAATGCCTTTTGAATCATCAATGAGTTAGTTTTTACATGACACTCTTTCACGGGTAGAGAGAAATCTCTATAACGGGAAGAAATAAATTAATTCTAAAAGCTACAAGTGGAGATGCAGATCTTTATAACTTCTTATTTTTTTCTATCATGTCACAAATAAAGAGTCGTTCCCCCAAGTGGATTATTATTATTTATTGTTTTTAATGTCGGGTTAAATTTTTAATTACCTTTTCTTTGTTAAATCTTCAAATTCTATTGGTCCTAAAGAGAGTCTGTAAATTAATAAATTTAAGACATTTTATAATAAATTTTGTAATTCTTAATATTTATATGCATTGATGATGAAGATGTGAGAGATTTCCACAAGTGCAATTGGTCCTAGATTGATGAGAGAATATGTAAATACAATACATTTTATGAATATATCATCAAATCCAGTAGTAATAAATATAAGACATTTTATAATAAATTTTATAATTCTTGAACGTTTATATACATTGATGATGAACATGTGAGAGATTTGCACAAGCGCAATTGGCCCTAGATTGATGAGAAAATATGTAAATACAATATATTTTATGAATATATTATCAAATCTAGTAATTCTTAACAACTATATACAATGATGAAGATGTAAAAGATTTCTAAAATTCTATTAAATAAAAAAATAACATTAGTAAAAAAAGAGTATGTTGAACCATAAAAAAAAAATTCGTCCAAAGAATAAAAACAACTTTGTCCAAAGGTGCAACACAAATCCATATAAATCCCTTGTACGTAATCCTTAATTCAAACACTCATATACAGATTTTTAAGTCATACTAAATTCTATACCATTCAATACTTCTTAATAAAATATCTATAATTATGTAAAATTTTAAAATCTAAATGATATATTTAATGGTTAATCTTTTTCAACTTTAAAAATCCAGTTGTTGCAGGATGAAGTCCCATGAGGCAAACTAAATTCTATATCGTTCCATACTTCTTAATAAAATATCTATATTTTTAGTCTTGTTATTGTAAAAAATAAAATCTAAATGATATATTTAATGGTTAATTTTTTTAACTTTAAAAATCTAGTTGTTGAAGGATGAAGTCTCATGAGGCATTTTCGATGGAGCAAGTTAAGATTAAGTATTTAGGGATATGGAAATTTTATTTCTTACCAAATTTCATTATCTTTACATTAGTTATTCTCCGAGATGGAAATCGAATAACAAGGAAGAATTAGAGGGAATTAGATTCCCTATGCTCCTCAATCAACACGACAAACAAATACAATGTTATGATTATAGGTGATTCTAAGATGGTGCTCGATTCACTCGGAAAAAAGGTTGGGTCTTCTCCTCCTTATTTGCATCCACTCCTCAAAGTAATTAAATTTTTTTTCTAATGCTAGAAGGATAGGCTAATGAGACCGTGGTAATCCGTTTGTACTAAAAAATAATTACAATATTAAAATTGATGTATATTATGAATAATAATGTTAAAATACTGTACAAATATATATATTTTTTAAAGAATAGTGTAAGAATGGATCTTTCTATGTTTTTTAAATGTATATTTTTCATATAAATATAAAATTATTTCCCCCAAAGAAAAATAATTAATTATTTTTAAGATTGGTAAGAAGGCGAGGTATGATTTGATTCGTTTTAATTCTTATAACAATATTTTCGATAGCAATAAGTTAGACAGCGTGGTTAATAATAATGATTCTTATAATTGTAATAATATTTTCTTGAATAACCATTATGATAAGAATATTAATATGATGTATACGAATAATATGATTATTTATGATAATAAGATTAATAATAAGAATTTATCTAAGAATAGTATTAAGCATAAGAATGATAACAATATTTTGAATAAAATTTCGGGTAATATGAAGGTTGGTTTATGCGATATTGATAATAATACTTTATATCCTAAGGACAAATACTCTTTTAGTAATAACATTGATGTTGGTATTAATATTAATAACCTTAACAGTGAGAATTTGATTGTGAATCAGGTTCATTCTCCCCCTTCTTCCTTGAATAAGAACCTCTCTAGCTTTTCTTTTTCCCCTTCTATTTTTAGTCTTTTAGGCAAAGGTTTAAACTTTGCCCTTGCCCCCAGAAGAATCCCAGTGGATGACATTATTTGCGACGTGGAATTCGGGATTAGGGATCTTCCGGACAATATAAAGGACACTATTAGGCAGGACTGTGTTGTCGTCCTTAGGAATGCTAAGCCCCCTCGGAAGAACCTCAGCAAGGAGGAATTCTCTGCCCTTAAATCATTAAATCAGAACCAAGACATTGTCGTTCTGAAGGCTGACAAAGGAGGGGCTTCGGTCATCCTTAACAAGGAGGATTACCGTAAGAAGATGTTAGATCATCTTTACAATAGTGGCAGTTATAAAAAACTGCCCAAGAACCCTCTTAAGAAAGTTTCTAGGACTGTGGCTCTGGCCATCAAGTCCAGTAGTTCGGTGGGCTCTCTAAGCCACAAACTCATTGAGAGCAGTCCCCTTACTCCTAGGATCTATGGGTTACCTAAGATTCACAAAGAAGGAATCCCTCTGAGGCCTATCGTCAATACCATTGGTGGCCCGACCTACCTTCTTGCTAAGTTCCTCGCCCTGAAACTTAAGCCCCTGGTTGGCCGCACTGAGTCCTTCGTGAAAGACTCTGCATCCTTCATTAAGGAGCTTAAAGATATTAAACTTGACCCTGAGGACATCCTAGTCAGCTTTGACATGGTCTCCCTTTATACCTGCATCCCTATAAAGGAGGCCTTGGAAGTGATCTATCGCCTAATGGATCCCGATACCGCGCATCTGGTTGAGATATGTCTCACTTCCACTTTCTTCTGTTTCGAGGGTGAGTTCTTTGAACAGACTTGTGGTGTTGCCATGGGCTCCCCCCTTTCCCTTATTGTCGCCAATCTCTTTATGGAAGATTTCGAAGCCAAAGCTCTAGCCTCGGCTCGTCTCCTTCCTAAGCTTTGGGGAAGGTTTGTAGATGACACTAATGTCATCTAGTCCCATGGCCACGAGGAGCTGGATCGCTTCTTCAATCACCTCAACTGTCAGTCCTTTGCCATTAAGTTCACCATGGAAAAAGAGGTCAATGGTTGCCTCCCTTTCCTGGATATTCTTATGTCTAAGAATATGGATGGCTCTCTCTCCCACTCAGTATTCCGTAAGAAAACGCATACTGAGCAGTATCTTCATGACGATTCCCATCATTTCCCTGCTCAAAAGATGGGTGTTCTTAACACCCTTGCTACTCGTGCCCTGAGGATTTCTGATAATAAGAGCTTTGATAAGGAGAGATCCCATTTCCTTAATGTCTTTGTGGAGACTGGTTACAGTAGGTGCCTAGGTCAGAAGGCTTTCCTTAAAGCCTCTAAAAATGCGATGATTAATAGAGAACCGAAGGAGCGTTGACTTGGGGTCCATCCAAGGATAATTTTAGGGGCGAATGTTCGCCCTTTGGCGAAATTAAGGGGTTTTAAATTTTTAGTAGGCGAATATTTTGTATCATAGTACATTTTTACAAATCACCTCAAATAGCCCACCTTATTTTAAGGGAGAGGGTAAAAAAGGTAAATTTAGCCCTTGAAATTAGGACTTACAACCTTCCATTCGCCCATTTTCAAGAATAGGTTTTATTTAAGTGAATCCATTCGCCCATTTTCAAGAGTAGGTTTTATTTAAGTGAATCCTATGGGCCAAATACCATATTTATAAAAGAGGTATGGTAAATTAATAAAAATATAAATAAATGAGAGGTATGGTAAATAAATAAAACATTTTTTATATTTACTCCGTAAGTCACCTTATATACATGTAAGGGTGTAAACAAATAAAAATATAAGTAAAGTGGAGGTATGGTAAATAAATAAAACGTCTTTTTATACTTACTCAAAAGGTATGGTAAATAAATACAAATATAAATAAACTAGACGTATCGTAAATAAATAAAACCTTTTTTTATATTTAGGCCATAACCCTCATTCTATTTATGAAGGCTCAAGAAAGAGGTTTTATTTAAGTGAATCCTATGGGCCAAATACCATATTTGTAGAAGAGGTATGGTAAATTAATAAAAATATAAATAAACGAGAGGTATGGTAAACAAATAAAACATTTTTTTTTATATTTACTCCATAAGTCACCTTATATTTACGAACACTCAAAAAATGGGTTATATTTAGGTGAAACCTATGGCCAAAATACTATGGGACAAATACCATGGACTAGATTGTTATTAATACCATGCAAAAAACCATTATTAACCCTAATATTAGAATTAATAAAAATAAAATTGGCACATGGTATTGACCCATGGTATTCACCAAAATGGCACATGGTATTGACCCATGGTATTCACCTGGAATGTAGCCTATTTAAATGGGGGAATTAAACCATCATGTAGCCTATGCTAAGATTCACTAGGACTTTACAAAGTTTTATTATTTAGTGAAAGACTCGCCAAGATCTTACAAGATTTTATAATTGAGTAAAATATTCACCATGCCTGGTGAGAGATTCGCCAAAAAATTATATATACATATTATATTATTGATAAAATCACCTTCCATTTTTCCTATATACCATGGAGACTCGCCCATTTATTATATTTATAAATTTAGGGGGGGTTCTTAAAATTTTCCCTGGGTCCATCTTCCCTATGTTCAAGGAACCACAGAAAAAATTGCTCGGATCCTTAAGAGGTATGATATCCCCTCTACCTTTAGGCCCCTCAACACCATTTGTAAGTCCCTCCAATCGGTGAAAGATCATGTTGACCCCATGGACATGAAGGGTGTCTACTTGATCCCCTGTTCTTGTGGAGCCCCCTACATTGGGGAAACAGGACGCTCCATCCATCAGAGGATAAGTGAACATGCAGCTGACCTAAGACATGGGAGAACCAAGTCTTCAGCGTTAGCAGAGCATGTGGAAAAGACCAAGCATCAGGTTTGTATTGAAGAGGCCAAGGTTGTTGCTAAGATTGCTCATTTCCATCATCGCAAATTCAGGGAAGCTATTGAGATTGAAAAAAGGCCTAACAATCTCAATAGAGATGACAGCTGGAAAATCAGTAGCTATTGGATCCCTACCCTGTCGTCGTAGTTTTCTGTGTTTCCCCCTGGAGCCTTCCCTCTGGGGTTGTTCCGTTTTGCTCTGTGGTTGGTTTTGTTCTTTCTCCTGTCCCTCCCCTTTTTTTGTCGTTCTCTCTATTTTATTTATTTATTCATTTATATACCCTATATTTACAAGTATTTATTATTATTATTATTATTATGATTATGATTATTTATTTTTATTTTATTTTATTTATTTATTTATTATTTATTGTTTTTATATTTTATATTTATTTATTTATTTATTTTTTTAAGCATTATTATTATTAGTTTTATTATTAATATTTAATTTAATTTATTTATTTATTTTTATTTTTATTTTTTAATTAATTAATTAATTAATTTATTTATTTAATTCAACTGTCTTTTACCTAACTTTTATCTAAATAACCGAATATTAGTACTTTAATATATATATATATATATATATATATATATATATATATATATATATATATATATATATATAATTTAAATAAATAAATTAAATTAAAGTTTTTAACTAACCTTTAAAGTATTTTATCTTACCTATTTTAACTCTTTTCCATAAATAATAATACGAATATCAATATTAATATTAATAATATTAAATTAATATTGATATTTTGTCTACCAATTTTAATAATATATTAATATCAAGACTATTTTACTAATATAATATTAATTAATAAATAATTGAATTAAACAAAAAATTACTTATATATAATAACACATTAATTTAATTAAATTAAATATTACCTTTTCTAACTAACCATGTATATTATTTTATTTATTGATATTTTTAACCTTAACTATATATTTTTTAATTGGAATATATATATATATATATATATATATATATATATTATATTAACGAAAATTAGTGAATAAATAAATGAGTGAATTACCTTCTTAAACCAACCCTAATAGTATTTTATTTATTTTGAATCCTAACTTTTACTAATAACCTATTATTAGTACTTTAATATATATATATATATATATATATATATATATACATATATTAACAAATAAATTAATTAATTTTTAAAACTAACCATTAAATAAATATTTTATGTATTAATATTATCCGTAGGTCAAAATTAGTCGTTGGAGTCTCTGCTCAGACTATTTAACATGCTTAGCTTGATCTGTTTCTTCAACTTGTCCTGACGATGAACCACACTGGTTGGTTCGAAACGCGTCGACAAAGGTCTTTCCTCATGTGATTTTCGCCGAAGTTCTGCTTACAAATAATTTTATTTTTTTTAAATATATAAACACTTGTTATGTAGTAGCTAGTACTTGCCGTTTAGTTCGAATATAACTAATTTGAGTATAAATTAGTGATAAGGTGTGAGATGACCAATTAAAACCTTCATAAAAAAATTGAAATGAAACTGAAAATGTTGAGCTATATTGCTTTCTGGTGAGCAGCCTACCTCATTGGTTGTCATTAAGCTTTATAACTTTATTTTTTTTGCAGTGTCACATACCCCGGTAACCTCGCATGTAAAAGTAGGGGGTTAGAATTTTTATACAAATTACCCACTAGTAATTTATCAAATTCATAACTCCACAATCATCATTAACCATTAGACATAGTGTTCAATAATACATCAAGTAAATTGCAATAACAGTCAGTAAGTTGCATCATTAACCCCGACCATGGTAGTGTAATAACATAAACTACCTCATAATTCCTTGCATCCATTTCACGATTTCCATACCCATATTAATTTGGACATTATGATCATGCCTTCAAATAAAGAACCATCAACATCAAGGATTCAACATCATCCAACTAACACAAAAGGCAATCACATCAATCACACCATTGAACACTGATATACCCTGGAAACCCCGTAGGGTGAAAACCAGCAAACGTTTAATCTTATTATTAAACGCTCGTGAGGGTTTTCACCCCTCACTCAATGGCTTATAAGGGATTCCATCCCTTAACCATTGTCATAAAATCATTACAATGAATTATCATTAAGTTGTCATATAACTAGCTAAAGGCTAATACAGTTCTCATGTAATCTTTCACTTACATACCGCCACATACAATATTCCTTGTGGCATGATTGTTCTAGCAATGTATGTTCCTGCAACTCGAACTCATCTGCATGGACCCTTGATCCTCTTCCTGCCACAACCTTAAACATCACTTTTCGTTGGCACCAACCGCCATCGTTTCCTGTCAATGCTGTTGACAACAAGCTTGGGCAACAAGATTAGATACCATATTAAAGAATCAATAAACAATGTCTGAAAGAGATTCTTTAGCATCCACTCATATGCGTAAGCAAGCATGACTTACTATTTAACTAGCATATATACCCAAATAATACTGTTTGACCTCCACAATGTTTACTAATGTATAACTCTTTTTAAGAGTTCTAACTCATTAGCTCATGTAAAACCGAGAAAAGAATCAAAACCAGATTCCTATTTTCCAAGATAAATCTTCGTAAATAGCAGCAAAAGAGTGAATAAACATGGTCGTTCTTGTATATTAAACTGCATTCTAAAACCAAGGCGGAAATTAATACTCGTACACGAGTATTCCCATGGTCTTGCAAACAAAACTATAACAACATAAATACATGAATAGCTTCATGCATGTAATACATATTCAAACATCGAAAGTTAACTAGAATCTTAAAGTAGTTTAACACAATTTTCTAGAAGAAAAACTACATATACTTAGCTTTTATGTCCACACGTTTATTCCACGTTCTTCAAGAACTGGTCGCCATAACGCATGCTGAGGTCTTGTTAACTTGCATATTTGAACTCAAGTCTGCAGGCCCCCCCCCTCAGATCTGCAGCATTATAGCTCCAACGATGAGCTTCGGCAGCACTTTACCACTCCAATCCTTTCACCAGTTGGGCGCAACTCCTCTCAAAGTGTTCACACAGGCTCGATCCACACTTGGCACTCAATAGATTTCAAAACGACTTTACACAGTCCATAGATCTCAGTGGATCAACAACGCTTCCACGCAAGTCTTCTACGAGAGATGTTGTAGTTTCCAACGACGCAGCTAACAACTCTCTGTCTGTGAAAAATGACTTCAGAAATCAAATACCGAGACTGTGAACGATGACTTCAGAAATCAAATACCGAGACTGTGAACGATGACTTCAGCTGAATACACATTGCCCATCAAGTTTTGCGTTTCTCAAATCTCTGATCAACAAATTGAGAAATCTCAAGAATACGGAAATCGAAGGAATAAGGAGGCCCACGACTAAAGAAAAAGCTGCCAGTTCTAAGTTGCCGATGCGTCCCACAAATGCGTGGGTGATGACAGCTGAGCCCATAGTTGCTAAAGTCCCACCGAAAACCCCCGCGGCAATCCTCCATAAGCATTTGGACTCCGCCCAAAACCACCCGGCAAAATCCGCCGAGGAATCATCTGCATCGTTTGCATTTTCGAGCAAGGAACTTTGAAGCTTATCTTCCATAACAACGGAAGCTTGAAAGCCACAGGAATTGGATTCTCAGCAAAAATATCAGGAATTGGATTTGTCCTTTTATCTCCAGGTTCTGGTTCTGCCATTCCTCATACTGCAATGGCTTTCTTTAATTTGCATGCTCTCGCATCCCACGGTACCAGACGACCACAAATACATTTAACTGAATTGTTTTCTTGCTGCCACCTTTCCCTAAAACCTCGCAGTCATTCTTGCGGTGTCCGCCATACCCAAAAGCTCAGCTATATATTTATTGAAGGGTGCGGTGGTTGGAGGGTAAGCTATCCCCGGCTTCCTTCCATTATCTGAGCTTTTACGTAAATCAAGAATCAGTTTTGAATCCAAGAATCAGTTCTGAATACTAACTGTTAACTATTCATAACTGATAATTTACGTTGAGTTACTACGGACCTTCAGTTACAACCAACCCGTAAATGTTTCATAACGGTTTATTATGACGAGTTATTACGGTAGGGATGTTACATACTCCCCCCCTTAACAGGAACACCGTCCTCGGTGTTCATCTTTCATTGAGAACTTGAGATTTTACTCATGGTATTACCATCCAAACCACACAAAATAGTAATGATATAATCATAAGAAAGATCATTAGTTATAAGCATCAATAGTCATAAGCTTTCATAATTGCAAAAATATGCAAGTCCTAATTGCCACCACTTGGCCCTTATTCAAATTCAAAAACCAAACTCTATATCAACTTACCATTACTTACCATCTATTCTTGAAAACCATGAATACTTTCATGTAAGCATTTTAATAGTGGTTGGACAACTCTTCATTCCTCCATGGTAAGTAATTCCTGTAATATATGACTAACAAATTTAATCGCATTAGTCACTATATTTTGAGTCAAATGAAATACGTTTGACTATCAATCAATTGTGCAATGCTAGATGATTTCTAAATCACAGTGCTTTTACAAGTACTTAAAGAGCACTAACACTAATCATCAAATGATGAATCACTGCTCACGTGCACACTGAACGAATTCTCACTAAAGACATCCGCAAAGTGCTTCTAGATGTACCAAAAGAGCACCTAGCTCTCTAATCATCAAAACAATCAATCACTGCATCATTTGAAAATGGTCTTAGCCCCTACTAAGACTTTCACAAGATTAATAATATGATAAAGGAATTAAAATTTTCCAATAACTCCTTATTTAGTACTAAATTCATTTCCTGTTAAACGTGCATAACATATTCTACACAACTATATATAGAATTCATCTTTAACATATCATATAGTTGATTCGTCAATTTCTTTAGCTATAAGAACCATAAAAGCTACAGAATTTCCCAACCCATGGGAACTAGTTTCCACAACCAGATCGAGTCATTTTCACATCTAGACAGTTTCTTTGATAGAGACCTTACCAGGTCTAACATAGAATTCCACTGGCCAACCAGCTCAAGAATTCTAGGGAGAGGAAATCTGGGCAGACAAGTACCATCAACCCCTCCGGGCAGGTAACTGCCATCAACCCAAATCCGGGCAGACAAGTACCATCAACCCCTCTGGGCAGGTAACTGTCATCAACCCAAGGCATTCCAGCCTTTCACAATCCGGGCAGACAAGTACCATCAACCCCTCCGGGCAGGTAACTGTCATCAACCCAAGCCATATCCGGGCAGACAAGTACCATCAACCCCTCCGGGCAGGTAATTGCCATCAACCCAACTATCTGCAACTCTCTGGCATGTTAAATTTCTCTTTTATTACTTTTTCTCAAAGTAATTTATGCAATGAACCATATTATCATTAACAAAATAAACATGCATGTACACCATGCATTTACACTTATCCCTCATCATGGGTCCACAACATCTAGATTGATCGGAAACATATCTATCATACATATTGTATGCATGCAAATTTCCCAAATGACATAATTCATGCATATCATATAACATCATTCTTTCTCATTTATGATTGCAATTCACATTGCAGCAATTTACGTGATGAGTTTTCTTGTTGCCATTAAGCTACCACCACTTAATCCCATCAGCAACGTTAGTTATAAATATGCATCAATTAACACGTATTCAATTTCCAAGCATTTTCATGCATACCATATTGTCATGTATAAAAGCATATGCAAATATTCATTGATGTATAAATGTCAACAACAGTTGAGTTAATAATCTAAACATTTCCAATTTTGCCATAGTCTGCTGTCTTAATCCAAATTGTCAGTTGCCTTAATCCAAATCGTCATTAATGAAGTATTATCTTATGTTTACTATGGCTAGCTTTGGCCATGCATCGTTAATATTTTTAAACATAATCTCTCTAACATACAAAGAGCATAACTCTATATCACAATGACTAATCTTTGTGCATACCATTGCTTATCATATAAGCCCTTCACTAGAATACTCCCATCATTTCATACAACAAACTACATACCTCTTTCTTAAAGGAAGTCATTTTAACCTCATTCTTCTATCTTTCCTTTCAGGGAATTATTAAAGATATCCATCTTATGCATAAAAATCAAGTTACAGAACAAGATTTACTTATCCATCCAAAATCAAGAAATCACACAACTCATCTATCAAGACAATCTCTTCAAAAGATTATTGTCTTCAAGAAAGTTAACATGATCACTTCCTCTATGTACACACAGAGTCATAATTCCAAAGTCACAATAGCTACCATTATGCAACATGTCTTTTCCTAACACAATTACTTTACTTCATTGCACATAGTTCTTTCCATGAAACAAGTAAGGATTTTGTTTCTTGTATGAACACTATTCTAATGTGTCTTTAAAGGGAAGAACCTCTATTTTTATTTTCAAGAAAACTCTCATAGAATCCTTCATCTTCATAAATGAAGTATGCACACTCTTAGAATGAGACTATATTTATGTATATATGTAATATACTCTTTCTTCAAAAAAGTTAGAAATGAATATCTATGTGCCTAGAAGCACATCTTTAGCATGTAATGCATAATCATTTCACTAGAACTTAGAAACTAACTAGAATCATAATGCAATTAGCATATATATATTTTCCAAGAAACTTTTATCAAATGAAAATACATATTTTAATTCAAGAAAACTTGGCCACCTTTCATGCTATGTCCTCAGGATGTTTATATGCCTCATCTTCCTTTTCTCAAGAAGATACTTTGGCTATATTTAGCAAGGATTTTGTTCCAAGAAAAATGACAAGAGACAAACATTTCTCACACAAGACTCACATGTAGTCCTTCTAGAAGGAACTACCTATTTTCTTTACTAAGAAAAACATATAAAATAACCAATCTTTTACTGCAAGTATTATCATATTTTCTCTACCAAGAAAACATATAAACAATCAATCTTTACTGTAGAAATCAACCCCATGATATTTCCAACTATTTAATAAAACACAACTGATTATTCTCTATAAAGAATAGAGTTACTTATCTTTTCCTTGGTTCAACATGCATAACTAACAAATTAAACCACCCTTACCGGAAGCAATTGCTCTACTTATGCAATTAGAAGCATGATCTCCTAAGTGTCACACATGCACCAGAGTTACCACTTGATGCTAGATGCAACAACTATCATAACCCTACTATGTGACCATTTCAGAATAATGAGTTCAAGGAGACATTACGAAAATCATTAACATCAACACACTATAGTTATCATTTTCCAACTCCTTAAGCATGGTCAAGGGAATACTCACATGCACATCGAGCGCTATCTAGTCATCCCCAGACTTAGCGTCTTCTGCAAGATTCTGACACTCAAAGCTTGCTCTATCTGGTCATCACCAGACTTAGCGATTCTTTTTCCCATCTCCATCTGTCCCTACAGCACGGTCTTCTTCCTTCTCCTTGCTTCCATTTCCTTTGGAAGCATCTATAGTTGGGGAAGGTAATTAGAGTTTACTGACAACTGTATTAACACAGGTAGTCTATTTATGAATAATTATCACATGTAATTATACCATGAATGGGTCCTAGAAATGTTACTCACTGAACATGCCTCTACAATTAACTTCACACTGGAATGCAACATGCATAAGAAATCCATCATTCCCATAGTAGAGATAAATTCAACCATCATTAAATCGAGGCTCCAATGGTTTTTATCTCCCAACAAGTAATGATTAACATAAACACATACCATGCTAATGGATTTCAATTAATTAGATGGTAATCCTCATTAAATCTATTAGGACATGAGCATATACTATTCATCATGCATTCTCATGGTGAATAAAATTAAGAACTCTTCTCATAAACAACTGGAACTATAGCACAGAGAGAGTAAGAATCTTCATACACACATTCCACGCATGTGACATCAATCAACCTTCACTTGTTTTCGAATTGTAATAATCTTAAGTCCAATTCAATTAATGCATATAAGTTCTATGGGTTAGTCATACAACACTAACCAAATCTCAACTACCAATGCATCTATGACAAGACTGAATCAAAAGTTAGTTAATCAAGTCTCACTACTTGACTCATTGTTTACTTTCAAGTCTAAGGGGGTTCTTCTTATGTCCTTTTAAAACAATTTGTCATCCTATTCAAGGATGTTCCCCATAATTTATATTCATGCATTGGCTCATTAGGTTTCGTTCATTGTAACTTCAATCTTGTTCAATAAATGCATCATTGTTATTGCCATGTTTGCAAATCAAAAGTTGGTAGTTGATTGTCACTTTCCTCAATGAGGGTTCAATATTGTTCATAAATGTAATGAGGGTTCATTATTGTTCTTAAGTGCGACAAAAGTTTTATTGTCTTTTATTCTCATTAGGAATCCAATGTCATGAACATAGTCATGCAGTAACTTTATTACTGACTACTCAAAGCAGTTTAAACACGAATCATACTTATCATGTTGAAAGTAGTGTACTACGTAAATAAATACGTGAATGGTTAAACTCATACCTGAGTTAGTGCCTACTGACGGCGTACCTCAATTTCCTTTCCACTTACTAATTCCCAAAGGCGCCAGTGCTGCAACCTTTAGCTCTGATACCACTTGTCACATACCCCGGTAACCTCGCATGTAAAAGTAGGGGGTTAGAATTTTTATACAAATTACCCACTAGTAATTTATCAAATTCATAACTCCACAATCATCATTAACCATTAGACATAGTGTTCAATAATACATCAGGTAAATTGCAATAACAGTCAGTAAGTTGCATCATTAACCCCGACCATGGTAGTGTAATAACATAAACTACCTCATAATTCCTTGCATCCATTTCACGATTTCCATACCCATATTAATTTGGACATTATGATCATGCCTTCAAATAAAGAACCATCAACATCAAGGATTCAACATCATCCAACTGACACAAAAGGCAATCACATCAATCACACCATTGAACACTGATATACCCTGGAAACCCCGTAGGGTGAAAACCAGCAAACGTTTAATCTTATTATTAAACACTCGTGAGGGTTTTCACCCCTCACTCAATGGATTATAAGGGATTCCATCCCTTAACCATTGTCATAAAATCATTACAATGAATTATCATTAAGTTGTCATATAACTAGCTAAAGGCTAATACAGTTCTCATGTAATCTTTCACTTACATACCACCACATACAATATTCCTTGTGGCATGATTGTTCTAGCAATGTATGTTCCTGCAACCCGAACTCATCTGCATGGACCCTTGATCCTCTTCCTACCACAACCTTAAACATCACTTTTTGTTGGCACCAACCGCCATCGTTTTCCTGTAAATGCTGTGGACAACAAGCTTGGGCAAGAAGATTAGATACCATATTAAAGAATCAATAAACAATGTCTGAAAGAGATTCTTTAGCATCCACTCATATGCGTAAGCAAGCATGACTTACTATTTAACTAGCATATATACCCACAATGTTTACTAATGTATAACTCTTTTCAAGAGAGTTCCAACTCATTAGCTCATGTAAAACCGAGAAAAGAATCAAAACCAGATTCCTATTTTCCAAAATAAATCTTCGTAAATAGCAGCAAAAGAGTGAATAAACATGATCGTTCTTGTATATTAAACTGCATTCTAAAACCAAGGCGGAAATTAATACTCGTACACGAGTATTCCCATGGTCTTGCAAACAAAACTATAACAACATAAATACATGAATAGCTTCATGCATGTAATACATATTCAAACATCGAAAGTTAACTAGAATCTTAAAGCATTTAACACAAGATTCACATGTAATTTTCTAGAAGAAAAACTACATATACTTAGCTTTTATGTCCACACGTTTATTCCACGTTCTTCAAGAACTGGTCGCCATAGCGCATGCTGAGGTCTTGTTAACTTGCATATTTGAACTCAAGTCTGCAGGCCCCCCGCCTCAGATCTGCAACATTATAGATCAAACGATGAGCTTCGGCAGCACTTTACCACTCCAACCTTTCACCAGTTGGGCGCACCTCCTCTCAAAGTGTTCACACAGGCTCGATCCACACTTGGCACTCAATAGATTTCAAAACGACTTTACACAGTCCATAGATCTCAGCGGATCAACAACGCTTCCACGCAAGTCTTCTACGAGAGATGCTGTAGTTTCCAACGACGCAGCTAACAACTCTCTATCTGTGAAAAATGACTTCAGAAATCAAATACCGAGACTGTGAACGATGACTTCGAAAATCAAATACTGAGACTGTGAATGATGACTTCAGCTGAATACACGTTGCCCATAATGTTTTGCGTTTCTCAAATCTCTGATCAACAAATTGAGAAATCTCAAGAATACGAAAATCGAAGGAATAAGGAGGCCCACGACTAAAGAAAAAGCTGCCAGTTCTAAGTTGCCGATGCGTCCCACAAATGCGTGGGTGATGACAGTTGAGTCCATAGTTGCTAAAGTCCCACCGAAAACCCTCGTGGCAATCCTCCATAAGCATTTGGACTCCGCCCAAAACCGCCCGGCAAAATCCGCCGAGGAATCATCTGCATCATTTGCATTTTCGAGCAAGGAACTTTGAAGCTTATCTTCCATAACAACAGAAGCTTGAAAGCCACAAGAATTGGATTCTCAGAAAAAATATCAGGAATTGGATTTGTCCTTTTATCTCCAGGTTCTAATTCTGCCATTACTCATACTGCAATGGCTTTCTTTAATTTGCATGCTCTAGCATCCCACGGTACCAGACGAACACAAATACATTTAACTGAATTGTTTTCTTGCTGCCACCTTTCCCTAAAACCTCGCAGTCATTCTTGCGGTGTCCGCCATACCCAAAAGCTCAGCTATATATTTATTGAAGGGTGCGGTGGTTGGAGGGTAAGCTATCCCAGGCTTCCTTCCATTATCTCAGCTTTTACGCAAATCAAGAATCAGTTCCGAATATTAACTGTTAACTATTCATAACTAATAATTTACGTTGAGTTACTACGGTCCTTCAGTTACAACCAACCCGTAAATGTTTCATAATGGTTTATTATGACGAGTTATTACGGTAGGGATGTTACACAGTGTTTGGTTGAAATTGATATGGAGAAACTTATTGCTTTTTGGTGAGCACCCTACCTCATTGGCTGTCATGAAGCTTTATAACTTTTCTTTTTTGGCAATGTTTCATTCAAATTGATATGGAGAAACTTAGTTTCAACTCAATGAAATGTCAATTCCAAGAAACTCATTCTTCACAACCAATTGCCTACTACAACGTTCATGGGAATTGAACATGATTGATATAAAGTTGAATGCAATTGTGTTTGTGGCAGCGAAGGCTTGGAATATGAAACAAAAATTGTATTGTTTCATTCAAACGATGTCCCTTTCTTTTCTAGGGAAAGATTGGGTTGAGATTATCTATAATTTGGGATTAGTATTAAATTAATTTTTTAAATTAAATTGTAAAGACATGTTAATTCATATTGATAAATAATTCATAATAACAATTGTTTTACTATTAATTTAACAACTAAATTATAATTAACAGAGTTATATAAATTAAATCACTAGTAGTGTAGATGAATATCAAAATGCTTAGTTTCTAATCAAAATACTTAGTTCCTAAAAAATTTCGTATAGTGAAAAAAAATAAAAAAAAATCATTTAAATATTTTAAATATTAAAATCAATAAAATATATCATTAGCCCTTTTCATTTTTTTTCTAAATATTATACGTTTGTCTAAAATTTGTGATTTAGTATTAAATCGGCTGAATTTTACAATCATTTTGAATAAAACTAGGGATAATGTTGCAGTGAATGACACCGCTTTAACAAAATTGACACATTGATTTGAGAAAAGAAGATGAGGAACTAAAGACTAACCTCTCCCAATAAATGTTGAAAAATCTGGACGACTTGCACTTCAAAGTGGGATCCTAATAATATCCCAGCTAGAGTTTCAAATCCTAACAATAGACAAATGTTAACCACACACACAAGAAAGAAATTAAAAAAAGAAAAGAAAACATCTTCTTGAATTCAAGAAGATTAATTTTTTGAATTCTTGAATTCAATTTCTTGTTATAAGATCAATTTCTTGATTTTTTTTATATACTTGCAGGAAGAAATTATAGAAACTATGCTTAAATAAAATAAATTCAACAAAGTTAAGAAAAAAATACTCAAATATCCTAAAAATTAGTAACTATATATCAGTAAATTCTTTTAATAAAATTATTAGGAAAGAAATGCTCACAAGATTCTAAAAACTAATAACTAATTAACATAATAGTTACTAATTATAAAAGCTATATAAAAAAATATTATTAATGTAATTAGAATAAAAAAATAGAGAAAAATAACAGAAAAAGACTAAAAAATATATCAATCAAATTAAAAAGTAGTAAAACTAAAAAATTTACTTTGGAAAAGATTTTTTAATTATTTTTTCCTCTTTAAAATTTGTCAACTAAAAAAAAATCATAGAAAAAGACAAAGACAAATATAAGTCAAATTAAAAAGTAATAAAACTAAATAAAAATTACTGCAAAATGTCTTTTTAATTATTTTTTCTATAGTAATAAACTAAACAGAAATTACTGCATTTTTTTAATTATTTACTATAATTCATGAAAATGGAAATAATAGAAAAATGAAAAACAATCCAAAAGTTGAATAGAAAGGAAATAAAACTAAAAATGAAAAATTAGTAATTAATCCACATAGAAGTTACTAAACTATCCATAATACCTAAACCAATCACTTTACAAATAAATAAATTTAAATAATAATAAAAAACACAAAACAATGAATTCCCAATATTAAACTATGAATAAGTGTCATAAATTTTTAGTAAAAAAAAATTAATAGACCCTAAAAAAACAACCTAATATCATACTACCCCAATACTTAGCACCCAAAATAAATAAATATTAATTATATAAATTTGTAAGTCAAATATTTGAGTTTAGAAAAATCTTTAACGGATTACCGATAAAATTAAGGCGAAAAGAAAAAAATAAAAACAAAACCTACATAGCACCAAAAACGTAAAATACTTGACTACTGCTTTATCGATCGATCACATGACAAGAAAACTCTTCCGATTCGAGGGAAAATCGGCATAATCTTAACCTTCGGCATCTTAATAATGCACATGAAGTCGGCAACAACACTACAATGTCTTTTGCAAAGTGCGAGATAAATGTGACCAGTTCACTTTCTAATAGCACATCAAGTCCCGGAGCGAGGAAAATGGCGCTGACTCAATTCTTCTCAATCATTCCCCGTCGTTGAGATTTTTACTCCTGGTAAAGAAATGTTTGGTTACTAACACAATCACGTGTGTTAACACCAGAACGTCCACAAGTTTATCCTTATCATCGTGGATCAAAATCGGCGTAATGGCTTGTTCGGTTGAATCTTTGCCTTCGATTTTGGGGAACTACCACTATCCACTGGTGTGACTGAGTCTAAGCTATGGCATGATCGTGATCTGTCTAAAGATTGATCTCTGCACCCATATGTTAATGCTATTATCCCTGACCCAAATTATTAATGATCTGGCCGTATGTATATCTGAAGCGATGGTGAACCAATGTGACTAGTGTGATGGTGATTTGACTGTTTTTTTGTCTTATATTCTGATTTGGTTAGTGGTGGTCGCATTGTTAAGTTTTATGTTCTCTGTTCTAGTGTGTTAACGTTGTAGTTTTTTATTTCGAATGCTTGAGCTGAGTGTGATTGCAAATTTGAATGGCTGTCTCTTCCTTGGTGCGATTTTAGAGGCAATCTGTGACACAAAGGTGCCATGTATAATTGGTGAGTAAGCAATTAAGTTTTGATGCAATCTGTTGAATCAAAACAAATTCGAAACTATTGACAGATCCGATCTGGCACAAAGTGAGAAGTCTACTTAATGGCAAAGATTTTGTTAGTTTGTTCACTAGACGACTAGGTTATATTGGAGCAGAGGTGTTGTTTTTTTTAGTGACAGGTCGAGAATGGACCGTGACTTGAAAAATATTGCTAAATTTAACAAGAATTGAGGCTTCATGTTGCCCATTAGTTACAAGGGATTAACCACATTATCCATTGTTTGAATATGTATGTTGGATTGAAGAGTCAAACTTAATTGTGTGTTGTTTGAAGCTGTTGATCGTACCTATCTTACACTGGAGGCATGCCTATAGAGGGAGTAGTACTCGAGTATTCAGATTTTGCGGTATACTTATGAGACTGGAATTCCTTGAGGGGTAGATCTTTTAAATAAGATAAGCTGTAGTTTGTAAAATTAGGTGTCCATTAATGTTGAGTAATCATTGTATGCCCAAGATTTAAAGGAAAGACCGCCCTTGTTTAAGTAATAATTTTCTAGGTATATTTATGAAAGGTGTTGATTGCGACTATGTCAAAAACATTGTTTGGCATCCAAGCCCAAAATTTATATGACAATGCTATTCATTGTTTATTGTTTAGTCGTTTAATGGTAAGAACTGATTAACAATGTTTGAGCTCAGAATTTTCCCACCAGGTGTTTTCAATAGTTGTTATTGTTCCTCGGAATAGTGCTTGATGATGTGATGAGGTTTTATTGTTGCAACAGTATGGTAACTATGCTGTTGATGTTGAAGTCTGAGTATTTCTAATGCGAGGGTATGCTTACTAAAGTTAGGGTTTGGAAAATGTTGATGTAACGAAGCTTGGATTTCGGTGACAAGTGATGACGAGTTTAAGTGTCGTGTTGCAAGCATATTGCTAATGTTAAGAGCTACAAGTTGAAAATGAAGTTTTGAAATGTCAAGCCCTTTATGGTCTAAATGTATTTCTTGAATTGTTATGAAAGGTTGTTGAGTTCAGAATTCATTTATTTTACTTGCCAAGGTATGGATACTAATGATGGAATGAGGGTATGGATAGTAATGATGGAATGAGGATACTATTAATGAGTTATTGTGGTGACAAGTATCTTGCTGATGCCAGAGTTGTTGATATACCAGATATTGCCTAGTTTTGATTTTTGTTGGGTATATTCATTTACTGAGTTATGTTGTTGACCATTGTGCTAGATAAATCAAAGCTATTGAGATTGTCATAAAATCATTTATACTGATTAGATACGTCGCTAGTGAAGATGTTGTTGATTGTTTTGTGACTAGAGCTTACTATTGATTATTGATCTTGGCGTAAGAATAGTCATATTAGACTAGGGCTACTTGAGGAGTATGGTTATGTTGAGTGTGATGATGTTTTGCAATGTCAAGTTAGGGTTTTAATTCCAAATAGTATGTTGATGAAGCTTTTGTAGCTGATATATGATGCCTATGATTTATTGAAGTGTTAACTTGTGAATGATAGGTTAGTGAATATTTTTATGATGATTTGATTGTTTGTGTGTTGATATATGATGGCTATATGATTTGATTGTTTGTATGTTTATTAATTGTGGTTGTTGAATAATGAAGATGTTTGTTGAAGGAATAGTTCGTATTATTTGAAGTTTTTTCTAAAGAGAGTGGATCTTGTTTGAAAATGGATTAAATGGAGGTCCACATTTTTTTGGGGGTTGGTTCCTCTAGCTGGTTGGTTCTAGCGAAATTATCTAAGGGAGTAAGTGCTTTCCATTAGTGGGTGCCAGTGAAAGAGTACAAGAGAATGAGCACTTCCTACTAGTGGGTTCTAGTGAAACAATACAAGGGAGTTGGTGCTAGAAAAACAATGTACAAGAATTAGAGCTTCCCAATAGTTGGTCCCAGTTAAGAGATGTAAATAAATTCACACCCCCGCCCTCCCAGATTAGTATTTCCAACAATTGGTATCCGAGTAGTTACTTTAGGAATAAGTTTAATATGTGGAAGGAGATTCAATGAATTATGGAAAATAAAAGGAAGCACAAGAAGTAGAAATGTCAGAATAGGAAGCTACTTCAAAAGGATAATGATTATGTAAGTAATGTACCATATGTAGTGGCAGTGTCAACAATTATCAGAAAATGAAAACTAGATTCACAACAAGTCATTTCAGCAAGAATTGATCATCAAGGTATCCCTTTTCTTAATGATGCAAATTATCAGGCATGGAAAGAAAGTATGAAATTTAGATTAATATATCTTCGATCTAATATATAACATATAGTATGCAATTTCCTTACTAAAAATCCCTGATCTAGTCAATAATTTCAGCGGAATGTTATGGTTATGAATACAATTTTTGTAACCTACCTGACTAAGAATTTGAGAAGATTATGCATTATGAAACTATAAAGGATATATATCAGACAGGTTGCAAGTCTTCCATGATGGAAATAGTAGAGAAATCAATCTGATCAACAATAAAGGAAGCAAGCAATAAAACCATCAGTCAAGAAGAGTGACTTTTACAAGAAGGTCATTTTCTCCTAAGGATGAGTATAGCAAAAATAAAAGCTTCCAAAGGAGGAACAACAATTCATTTTCTCCTTTAATTGATGATATTGAGTGCCTTATATGGCATAACATTGGACACATTGTAGTTTACTATAGAAGCATATTGTTTAGGCCTTACAATCAAAGTTCTCTAACAAGGAATCGAGGAAGAACCCTCCCCACGAGAGGATCATTTGTCTCTAAGTATATAAATTTCTTTCATAGTTTTTTTTTTTTGCTCGTAATTTATTTGGACATAAGGCCATAGACCATAGATCATATGGAAATGAAGGGAAAATGAGGAGAAAATCATATATGTGGAATGATTTTAGAATACATTATTCTATTGCCCCCTTTTCTAATCACATAAAAAGCTATACATGCAATAATTTTAGACACATGGAAAAGAAGTGTAGGAGTGACTCAGTGATACAATTCAAATAACAGGAAAAAATTATTCAAGATAGGAAGCTAAACAAGAAATCAAAAGAGGATCCATTTAACAAAAGGCTAGAAAAATATGTCTCCATTAGCATTCAACATACCAAAGTATGGAAGGAAAAGGAAGAGCAACAAGTGAAGTGCCACCTAGTACTATGTGTGCTAGAGGCAGATGATAATTGGTACATAGACAATGGATGTTCTCATCTTAAGTTTAGAGATAAGAACAAATTTATCTCTTTAAACAAAACCAAAGCAATGTTATTCTTGGAAATAATGCACTAGCGAAGGTGATAGGAAAAGGTAGAACTAGCCTCAGTGTTAAAGGAAAAATGTTGCTAATGTATTATTGGTTGAAGTGTTAAAGAACAACATTTTGAGTGTTGTTCAAATGAATGATAGAGGACATGTTGTCATATTAATTTCAAGAGGATGCAAGATTCTAGAAGAAGACACTGGAAAATTAATTACAAAAGGAATCAGAACTCCAAACAAAGTATATGTATTTAAGAAAAGTAAAGAAACAAATAAAATATTGACGCAAATATCTTCTTCAGGTACTAAGTAAAGCCCATCTGCAATAGATAAAAGGAGCACTACATAAGAAATAGAAATAAATATTGGCATAGTCTTAGGGGGGGCATAATCTAGCCTCTCATGATATATGAGTGGTGTGTGTGCATACATTTAGTGAGGTATGCAGGAATTAAGATAATAATACGAGATATTGTAATGGAAGGATAGAATGTCCCACATGCTCAAGGGGAGCATCTCCACCAAAATAACATATCACCTATTGTTTTGCATTGTTTGAAATTGATCTCTCATTATTTTGCAGGAGCCGCAAGAGTTAGGTGCAATTTTTTTTGTCTCTAATGATTGATTTGTAAGTGTGCCAGATGTTCATGGTGAGTAAGTGTCTTGATTGGTAAGCCATTAGGTAGAGATGCCATAGTTACAAGTATTGATAGGAGAAGGATTTGAGAAGCAACATTTATACATGGAGGTGTAATAGTATCACAGCAAGTGATTCCAATATGGTTTCCCTTTTCCATTGATGTCAAAAGGGGGGAGAGAGACAACCACCACAAGTATAGTTATATAGGTGGTTGCCACCAATGCCAAAGGGGGCGATTATTGGCATTATTTTGGTGTTGTTATTTATGTCAACCTAGTGGATCTTGGATTAGTTGATCATGACAAAATTGGATAGCTAGGTGAGGCCTCTAATTAGTCATGCAACAATAAAAAAAGGTTGATTAGACATGAAGGTGAAATGGAGGTTCTAAAGTTTTAAAGATTAATCAACAAACACTAATTAAAATTGGTTATTATCCATTCATAAGTTGAATTTCTAGTTCGTAAAACACATCCATTACCTAGATTACCCATTGGCAATCGGTGTCCACAGTCCTATCGATTTCTTTTACATCACTTGGCTTATTAATCTTTTTTCGAATGTTCTTTGTTTACTGTAATTAAAACTATATATTAGATGTTGGTTATCTTGTATTATCCATGGTAAATTTATTTTTCTTTCATGTTGGCTCATTTACCATCAACTTCTCCCATGGTAAATACCCATGGTATTTTGATTATTCCCTTGATTTGGTCTTTGAACAATGAGTATAAATAAATGGATCTAGAATCAAATGGTTGCATGAATTTGGTCAAGACATCAAGTGGATAACCCTATAGAATGGTTTTAATGATTTGATTCATCTAGTGATCTGATCGAAAGGCATAATCATGTTGCAGTTTTATTTTGTTCTAGCATAGTGAATGAAGCAATATTGGTATATTTTTATCCATTTTATGTTATCGTACCGTCTATTAAATCTAACAGCTTATGGTATAAATACCTGGGTGTGTTCTAATTTGGGAGCTTCAAACCTAGTGTGATCAAGGACTCTTCATTTGGTGCATAGTTATGATCTAGTTCGGTTCTGGTGTGATTAAGGGTGCAATTTGTAATATAAATATGATGTGATATGGTGCATATGGAATTCTTGAATTTTGGTCTCATCGATTGACTAATATTCTAGCCTGATAGAGGCTAAGTTATGGCATTACCATGGTCTATCTAAGGATTTATCTCTGCATTGATGAGTTAATGTTACTATCCCTGACATGGATTCTTGATGATTTGGAATCTATATTTGAAACAATGATGAACTAATGTGACTAGTCTAATGGTGATTTGACTACTCATTTTTATTATGCTACGATTTGCTTGGTGGTGGTTTCATGGCTAATTTTTATATTCTTTGTTCTCATGTGTTGACATTGTAGTTATTTATTTTGGATTCTTTATTTTAGTATGATCATAAGATATAATTGCTATCTCTACCTTGGTGTAGTTTTAGAGTTGATATGCGACATAATGATGCCATGTATACTTTTCAAGTAAGAAATTAAATTTTCATTCATATATATATATATATATTACTTTTCAAGTAAGAAATTAAATTTTCATTCATATATATATATATATATATTATATATATATATATATATATATATATATATATATAATCAAAAAATGTTTGAAACTATCAATTGATCTGATTTGGAACAAAGTCTTCAAAACTTCCTTCAAGTCTTCAAAACACTTTTCTACTTCACCATTCCATTGAAATGAGTTTTTCTTTAGAAGGTTCATTAGGGGTGCAGTTATATGTGCATATTTTTCATAAATCTTCGATAATACCTAGTCAGTCCTCAGAATCCTCTTAGCTTGGCGATATTAACTGGTTTGGTCCATTCCCTTATAGCCTTGATCTTATTAGGACCTACTTTTGCTCCTTCCTCAGATATTATATGTCCACTATACTCCAGTTTTTCCTTCCCAAAAGTGCATTTGGAATTCTTGGCATAGAATTGATGATTTCTAATACAGTAAGAACTTACTCCAAACGTTGTAGGTTCTCCTTCCATGTTTTACTATATTAGAATTTCATCAAAGAATACTAACACAAACTTCTTTAGGTATGGACGAAATACTTAGTTCATAGTAGCTGATCAGCGCCAATATTGCAGCAATGATGTTGCAACTCCTAGGTTACCAGCTTTACTTATCAACCTGGGGTTCATACAAAATTGGAGGTGACAGTGTTTTATGCACAAGTAAAACTGAAGGACCTTCCTGTTGTCACTATTCATCCAGCGAGAGACCCCAGGTGTAACGACCTGCAGTTCCGCCTGAAGTTCGACCGCGTCCAAACGATGAGGATCGGTTGGAAGTGCGACTGCGGTTGGTGTGCAAGCTCTAACTTGTGCGAAGACATTGTGGAGATATGTTATGCATAGAGGTTGGGCGAGCTAGTTATACGCATGGGAGCATGGTGTTAACACATATGGAGGCCGACCAACAAGCGTTGTGAAGCCAACATAATATTTGCGATGAGGGAAGGGTGCGTAAGGCGTGAAGGACGAGTCGGCCGGGTGAGCCAACTCGCCCTGCCACTCGTATATACAAGTGAGGCGTTGAAGCGCATTGGACATCACTCATTCACTCAACATATTCGCTCTATGAGGTAGAGGTGCAGGTCTAGTGCGCAGATCTAAGGAGGAGGCACAGGTTTAGTAATGCGCCCATTCTTGGGTAGGGTTGCACAGTGACAACGCGCTTGTGGGTGAAGGTGCAGGCAAGAGCGCCTAGTGGTTGGGTGAGGGTGTGCACGGGTGTGTGGCACCCAATTTTTGCGAAGGTGCCTGACGGTGAAACGGAGGAGCGCCCGATTTGTGCGACAACTTGGCACGGGTTCTTGGGTGGCTCGGGTGAGTGCCTGCCCCTCGTGCAAGTGTGCACGGTGACTTGGTGAAGTGTTGAGATTGTGGACAAAGGTGTGTCTCGGGTGGAGGCGCCCGTGTGTGGTGACTTGGGGGCACACCCAAGTTGGGCAAACAACACGATCATGTGACAAGGTGAATGAAGGGTTGATGAGTCGTGCGGTGACCTGTGGAGGCGCCGACGAGCTGGGTAACCGAGTTTGCCGAAGATTGTAAAATTGGCTAGGTATGAAACTTGGTGTTACCCAAGTATGCTTATAAAGCTTGTAACATTGATGATTGTATAATATATTATTTGGGGAGACTCATTGTTCAGGGAGTTGCCCCTCCCTTTATACTTTGCAATTGTGTTCTCGTTTATAATTGCTGATGATAATGAATGTCTATGGGTGTTCATTGGTAGAAAAGATAACATAATAATACTTGGTTGCGAAACACAAGCTAAGTAGGAGTAAGTGGTTAGGCGTATTCCATGAACATAAGTATTGGTGAAAAGAAATTGTTCGGTGGTGTCGCACCTCGCTAAGAGTGGTTGAAAGACTACCGTCGACTTTGGGGTGTGACAGTTGGTATCAGAGCTAGTCTGAAGACTTGGAGGAGTCTTGCAGGAAGCTCGGTGAAGCAGGTGTGTAAACACTTGACAGCTGGTGATTGAGCAGGGTTATTCGTGAGAGGTACTTGCAGGTGAAGGAAGCTAATTTCACATACAAGTGGAACAAGAGCTGGTTCATGTTTGCGGGGAACCTAGAGAAGACTAAAAGGCAAGGATGGTGGATGAACCTATGGCAGGGGAATCTAGCCATGATGCAGGTGAAGTCTTTCAGTCCAAAGTGTTGGAACAGATTGGTCGATAGAGTTCTAACTGGGTTTCAATGAAGGCTAAGAACATGAGGATTCAGGAAAGCTGTTCGGAACTAAGGAGGGAACTTGAAGAACTCAAAAGCCAATGCGGAATTACGACAGATGTTGAGCTCAAGGAACTTGATGAGGAGATCCGATAAAGTGGTCTTGGTCTTCAAGAGATCTTAGATGAAAGAGCCCGGCGTAGGAAGAAAAGTGCCATGGTGGAAGCCGAAATCAAGCAAGTTGAGGAAGAAATAAAGGAGTAGCTTCTTGGTAAGAAGATCGTTGTAATTGAGCAGGAAGAACTCGACTACATTGATAGGCTGGGAACTCACTACCGAGACAATCCAGAGGATGTTTGGAAGCTTATTTCTTTGGAAGTAGTCAATGGAAACTTGGTTGGTGCACTTGAGTAGAATGCGATGGAGGACAAGCTTGAAGGGAATCAAGCTCGACCAGGATCAAGTTGCTTAGAAGAGCCAATTAAGGAAGTGAAGTACCTTAGGAGGAATGTCAAATTGGAGCACAAGCACATGGACACTTCTGAGGCCGAATTCTTGAAGAAGGTTGCTGATGTGAGACACAAGATAAAGCCGACGAAAGGAGGTGATGCCTTGAAGTTGAGTTTTGTGCAAGTGACCATGAAGGGCAAGAGATTTACAGCTTTGGTGGATACAGGGGCTACTCATAGCTTCTTATGTAGGAAAGCAACAAAGTCTTTTGGCAAGAAAGCAAAGATGGAGAGGGAATGGAGTGCTTTCAAAGCAGTCAACTCTACCATGAAAGTTGTTACTGGTGTGATGGGAAACACTTAAGTGAGAGTGGGCTCGTGGTTTAGAAAGTTGGACATGAGGATCGTGGACATGGATGATCATTCTATGGCACTGGGGCAAGATTTCATGAGGCTTGCAAAAGCCATACCAATAGTGGACCGAGACATTCTCTTGATCAAAACTGAATGAAGAACCATGATGGTTCCAATGAATAGAAGGAGTTTCTTGGGGTATAGACTGAGGATGAATTATATGACTTTGTTCCCAAAGATCTGAATGTGAAGCATGAGGGTGTGCAGCAAGGAGGACTTGGGAGTATGACACAAACAATGAAGGAAGGGAAGCTGATTGATTTCGTTGCAAGAGCGAAGAAGAATGAAGTAAGTGAGAGGACAATCTCACGAACCTTGAAGCACTTGACAGAGACATCTTCTACTGATGATCTTCACAATGGAGTTGTGAATGAAGGGAGTCTGAGTACTACTTCAAAGGCAGTGGTTGGAGAAGATTATGAAGGTAGAGATTCGGCTGGTGTAGTGGACTTTTGCAGGTATGCTATGGGCATATATGACTTTCAGTTGATGAAGGACAAGCTAGGTGAGCTTGGATGTACATGTGAGGAGATTGAGGCTGTGCACAGATATTTGAGGACACAACATCAATCTGATACATGGGTGGATGAGAGTCAGGGAGGAAACTTCCTGGCCCTCCTCTCTCTATAGACAACCTTGGAGAAGGGTTGGTGTAGGGACCTTTTTCAGAAGGGGCTACAACAACTTAACAAGGGGCCTTGGAGGAGGATTCTTTATGATAGATTGCAGACTTGGATGCAGATGTCGAGATGTTGGGATGGAGTCTACATGGGTTGGACATCATGGACAACTAGAGTCATGGACATCAGGCTGGAGACATAGAGCATGACAATTATGCAGGGACATTATGCAGGAGCATGTATAGAGGTGTCATGGACATTCTATGGAGAATGCCGAAGAAATGGATGTTGTGCAGATGCTGTTGTGACACGGAGGTGTAAGAGCTAGTGGAGAGGTTGGGCACTCTTGTACAACAAGGTCATGGCTTGGACATGCTGCAGATGGGATGGAGTTTCCATGGACCTGAGCATGGGAATTGGATAGATTCTTGATGAGTCCTAGATGTAGTAGAAGTCAGGGAAAGACTTATGGTGGCATAAGGATGTGCATTCTTGTGGTTTGGGCATATGGTTGGATTAGCTACCCAATTAGTTCGAGTCATGAAGGGTACCAATGTGCAGAGGTGTGTCGACATGAGTTGGATCCGCATGAGTTGACATTTGTGCAGACAAATGTCCGTATCAGGTGGAGTATCTTGGCAGGCAGACTACATGGAGGGACGACACATGATGGAGATGTGGATCTACATATGTTGCAGGGATGTTTTCAGTATGTGGAGGAGTTGATATCATGGATAAGACTATTCGAATATGGGAATCTTGATCTTGGTGGATGGATACCAAGATGGTATGTTGTCGAGGACGACAACGACTTCAGGCAGAGGAGGATGTAACGACCTATGGTTCCACCCGAAATGCGACCACGTTCAAATGATGAGCGACCGGTTGGAAGTGCGACTGTAGTTGGTATGTGAGCTCTAACTTGTGCGAAGACATTGTGGAGATATGTTATGCATAGAGGTTGGGAGAGCTAGTTATACGCATGGGAGCATGGTGTTAACACATGTGGAGGCCGACCAACAAGCGTTATGAAGCCGACATGATACTTGCGATGAGGCAAGGGTGCGTAAGGCGTGGACGATGAGTCGGCCAGGTGAGCCAACTCGCCCTGCCACCCATATATACAAGTGAGGTGTTGAAGCTCATTGGACATCACTCATTCGCTCAACATCTTCGCTCTATGAGGTAGAGGTGTAGGTCTAGTGCGCAGATCTAAGGAGGAGGCGCAGGTTTAGTAATGCACCCATTCTTGGGCAAGGTTACACGGTGACAATGTGCTTGTGGGTGAAGGTGTGGGCAGGAGCGCCCAATGGTTGGGTGAGGGCGTACATGGGTGTGTGGCGCCCAATTTGTGTGAAGGTGCCCGACGGTGAAACGGAGGAGTGTCTGATTTGTGTGATGACTTGGCACAGGTTCTTGGGTGGCTCGGGTGAGTGCCTGTCCATCGTGAAAGCGTGCACGGTGACTTGGTGAAGTGTTGAGATTGTGGACAAAGGTGTGTCTCGGGTGGAGGTGCCCGTGTGTGGCGACTTGGAGGCACGCCTAAGTTGGGCAAACAACATGATCATGCGACAAGGTGAATGAAGGGTTGGTGAGTCGTGCGGCGACCGTGCGGAGGAACCGACGAGCTGGGCAACCGAGTTTGCCGAAGATTGTAAAATTGGCTAGGTATAAAACTTGGTGTTACCCAAGTATTCTTGTAAAGCTTGTAACATTTATGATTGTATAATATATTATTCGGGGAGACTCATTGTTTAGGGAGTTTCCCCTCCCTTTATATTGTGCAATTGTGTTCTCGTTTATAATTTTTGATGATAATGAATGTGTATGGGTCTTTATTGTATAAAGGATAACATAATAATACTTGGTTGTGAAACACAAACTAAGTAGGAGTAAGTGGTTAGGCGTAGTCCACGAACATAAGTATTGGTGAAAAGAAAGTGTTCGGTGGTGCCACACCTCGCTAAGAGCGGTTGAAAGACTACCTCCAGCTTGGGGGTGTGACACCAGGGGTTCCAAGCCAGACTTCTATAGAGTCAGAAGAAGCTTGATTCTTTGATGGAAGAAGATCAAATCTACTCTAAGAGAGCTACTCTACAACAGTAATGAAGAAAACAACATGTAATGATAAATCACACCATATCTTAATTAACCATTTAAACAGCTATGCTAAGTAGAATTGCTAAATCAACACTAAAAAAATGCTACTACCTGAGCTACAGAAGTAAAGAGCATCAGACCATGCTAGTGTGTAAGAAAAAAACTAAACTAAATCTGTTTTCACTCTTTTTTTTGGCAAAATAAAGTATGCAAATTAATTGTTCTTGTGGATGTGACAGGTGAATGAAAGGCAATGGAGGATGGTTGGAAGGTTTATGGAGTGGTTGTATGGTGTGGAAGGGTCCTAGGAGGCTTCGTGTGACTTCCTATAGGTTTCCCATCAATTCGGCCTCAAAACAGGTCGTTTCAAGAAAACCTATACGATGTACTAGAAACCTACAGGATGATCTTGTAGGAATTACAAGAGACCTACAGGATACAGCCAAGAGCTAATTGTGATGTGTTGGAGGTGCTGGGAAGCTTGGGAAAGGTGTATTATGAGTGGAATGGTGTGTTAGAAAGTCTAGGAGCACTCAGGAGTCAATATCCAAGATAAGAGATGGCTAGGTTTGCTCAATGTAACTAGGGGAATTTCAATGAAAAATGATAAAAAAAACTAGTGAGGGTGATGGTGGAACAAGACATGGCTAAGGTGGATGAAGTGGAAGGCAGCTACTGGTGATGAAGTTTGGGTCTCCTCCTGAAGTACCTGCTTTGCTTAAAACATTTGTGTGTCCCAAGAACTATGCAACAGGATACATTTTCATAAACTAGAAAAGCATGAATGAATTTCCTATATTATGCATGAAGAAAATTGCTGAAGGGAATGAAAGCATGAGTGAGATCTTATTGTAGACATGGAGATGGAAAAATATGACAATGAAATCTACCTTGCAACATGAACCAAATACTGAATCAAAGATAACAAACTCCAAAGCTCACACAAGAACTAGAAATCCTATGTTTTTGGGGTTGTTGAAGGGTCCCTTCCTTAAGTCATGGTCCCAGAGGGAGGAAGTGAGGTAGAGACACCTACTGACAACCTTATGGTGATCCTTTTTCTCCTTGCCAACCTGCTACTTGAAAGAAGGCACAAATGGAGGCAAACTATGACACAACCAATCTAATCTACACTGTTGTAATGGAAATGCATCTACTAAGCAAATGAACAATTAAACTATGAATCTATACTAGCATACATGTACAATAAAGAGGAGCCTTGGCTGCTAGGGTTGGGCCCTAACCCAAGAGATTCAGACCTCTAAGTTAACACAGTGTTGGCTTAAAACAAAACTCATTTTTATTACCAAAACAATGGATTACATCAAAAACTGTCACAAGTCTTGTAGCTCGAAAATAGAGAAGAATTTTACAATCAAAAATCCGAAACCTATTGAGGTCCTAGGCCTCTCTACTTATACATATGAAGTCTCCAACGAATTCCTTAAAATTATGGGGCCTAGGCTCCCAAACTCGAGATAAACTGGTGCTTTGTCTTTCACGTTCTCGGCTGCCTTCTAGTCTTCATGATTTGGTTGTTTGCACTCCGATCCGAGTTATGTTGCTGACCATTGTGCTACAAAAATCAAAGTTGTTGAGATTGTAATAAAGTCATTTATACTGGTTAGATACCTCACTAGTGAAGATGATGTTTATTGTTTTGTGACTAGAGTTAACTATTGATTGTTGATCTTGGTGTAAGAATAGTCACATATTAGACCAGGGCTACTTGAGGAGTATGGTTATGTTGAGTGTGATGATGTTGTGCAATGTCAAGTTAGGGTTTTTATTCCAAATACTATGTTAATGATGAAGCTTTTGTAGCTGATATATGATGCCTATGATTTATTGAAGTGTTAAGTTGTCGATGATAGGTTAATGAAAATTTTTATGATGACAGAGTGAGAGTATGAATTTGCTATGATATGATTGTTGTAATGTTGATTAATTCTGGTTGTTGAATAGTGGAGATGTTTGTTGAAGGAATAGTTCATATTATTTGAAGTTTTTTCTAAAGAGACTGGATCATGTCTGAAAATGGATGAAATGGAGGTCCACATTTTTTTGGGGGTTGGTTCCTCTAGCTGGTTGGTTCTAGTGAAATTATCTAAGGGAGTAAGTTCTTCTTGTTAGTGGGTGCCAACGAAAGAGTACAAGAGAGTGAGCACTTCCTATTGGTGGGTGCTAGTGAAACAATAAAAGGGAGTGGGTGCTAGAAAAACAATCTACAAGAATTAGAGCTTCCTAATAGCTGGTCCCAATTAACAGATGTAAATAAATTTACACCCCCTCCCTTATGGCTTAGTATTTCCAACAATTGGTATCATAGTAGTTCCTTCAGGAATCAGTTTAATATGTGGAAGGAGATCCAATGAATTATGGAAAATAAAAGGAAGCACAAGAGGTAGACATGTCAGAATATGAAGCTACTTCAAAAGGATGATGATTATGTAAGTAATGTACGATATGTAGTGGCAGTGTCAATAGTTATCAGAAAAGGACAACCAGATTCACAACAAGTCATTCCAGGAAGAATGGATCATCAAGATATCCCTTTGCTTAATGATGAAAATTATCAGGCATGGGAAGAAAGGATGAAATTTAGATTAACATATCTTTGATCTAATATATAACATCTAGTATGTAATTTCCTTACTAAAAATCCCGATCTAGTCAATAATTTCAATGGAATGTTATGGCTATGAATATAATTTTTTGTAATATACCTAACTAAGAATTTGAGAAGATTGTGCATTATGAAACTATAAAGGATATATATGAAACAAGTTGCAATTCTTCCATGATGGAAATAGCAGAGAAATCACTCTGATCAACAATAGAGGAAGCAAGCAATAAAACCATTAGCCAAGAAGAGTGACGTTTACAAGTAGGTCATTTTCTCCTGAGGATGAGTATAGAAAAAATAAAAGCTTCCAAAGGAGGAACGACAATTCCTTTTCTCCTTTCATGGATGATATTGAGTGCCTTATATGGCATAACATTGGACACATTGTAGTTTACTATAGAAGCATATTGTTTAGGCCTTACAATCAAAATTCTCTAGCAAGCAATCAAGGAAGAACCCTCCCCACAAGAAGATCGTTTCTAGGTATACAAATTCCTTTCATAGATTTTTTTTTCCTTGTAATTTATTTGGACATAAGGCCATAGACTATAGATCATATGGAAATGAAAGGAGTATGAGGCAAAAATCATATATGTGGAATGATTTTAGAATAAGTTATTCTTTTGTCCCCTTTTCAAATCACATAAGAAGTTATACATCCAATAATTTTAAACACATGGAAAAGGAGTGTAGGAGTGAATCAATGATACAATTCAAATAACAAGAAAAAAATATTCAATATAGGAAACTAAAAAAGAAATCAAAAGAGGATCCATTTAACAAAAGGCTAGAAAAATATGCCTCTATTAGCAGTCAACATACCAAAGTATGGAAGGAAAAGGAAGAGCAACAAGTGAAGTGCCACCTAGTACTGTGTGTGCTTGAGGAAGATGATAATTGGTACATAGACCATGGATGTTCTCATCATAAGTCTAGAGATAAGAAAAAAATTATCTCTTTAAACAAAACCAATGTAATATTATTCTTGGAAATAATGCACTAGCCAAGGTGATAAGAAAAGGTAGAGCTAACTTTAGTGTTAAATGGGAAAATGCTGCTAATTTATTATTGGTTGAAGTGTTAAAGAACAACATTCTGAGTGTTTTTAAAATGAATGATAGAGGACATGTTGTCATATTAATTTCAAGAGGATGCAAGATTATAGAAAAAGACACTGGAAAGTTAATTGCAAAAGGAATCAGAACTCCAAACAAATTATATGTATTTAACAAAAGTAAAGGCACAAACAAAATATTGACCCAAATATCTTCTTCGGATACTAAGTAAAGCCCATATGTAGTAGTAGATAAAAGGAGCACTACATAAGAAAGAGAAAATAAATATTGGCATAGTCGTAGGGGGGACATAATCTAGCCTCTCATGATATATGAATAGTGTGTGTGCATACATTCAGTGAGGTATGCAGGAGTTCAGATAATAATATGAGAGATTGCCATGGAAGAATAAAATGCCCCATATGCTCAATGGGAGAATCTCCACCAAAATAGCATATCACCTATTGCTTGGCATTGTTTGAAATTGATCTCTCATTATTTTGTAGGAGCCAGAAGACTTAGGTGCTAATTTTTTGGTCTCTAATGATTGATTTGAAAGTGTGCCACATGTTCATGGCGAGTAAGTGTCTTGATTGGTTAGCATAATTGGAAAGCAGTAGATGAACAGATTGGTAAACGACAACGGATGAGGTAGACAAAGGATATAGGGACAACGACAACAGAAGGGAACCGATGGAAGCGGGTTGAACAACAACAGATTCGGAGGAGCGAACTCGCTCTGATACCACCTGGAGGATTTGAACTCTGAAACAGTGATAAATGTATATATTAATGATTAAATGATTGATGGTTTTTTTACCATGAAGGCCCTGGCCTAAATAAGCCCTTGGCACCTTTTCGAGAAGTCCCCCAATTAATTAATTACATAAGAGAATAAGTCAAAATAATAGACATTCTTTGAAGCCTTGGGTCTTAGGATTGATGGAAAATGGGTTAAATCATTGATTCAAATCCCTATAAAACAATAACTTTAAAAACATACCATCTTTATATAAATTTAACATATGGAATAAATATAATGAAACAGTTAATAAAATATCAAGAAATAATAAATTCATCACGAGTGAAGGTAGGTTGGATATAATGTAAATTATAATATTTAACTTTGAAAAATAAATATTTATCTTTTTATCTTATTTAAAAAATTAATTTTCAAACATTTGATCGGGCCATAACTTGAAGGTTTTATTGTAGCCTTTGCACAAGATAATGGTATGTGGATAACTGCCTCAAATATTTATGCCATAATTTATGGAAGTAAATAACACATTTAAACATGATTTAAGAAAGTATTTCCATAAAAAATTGATAAGAATAAGACAAATTATGCTTTAAGACAAATTGCAAATTGATATATGTAGTGGAAAACTCAACTGCATAATAGTGAGAAATAATAGTGAGAAATAACTCAGTGACTCTTGGTAAGTACATATTTTTACATCTTGTTTTCATCTTTCTTTTTGCTAACCCTAAAATTATGATAAATGATTAGATTTGAGAAATAAATAGCAACTAAACATAATAATTTTGTTTCTCATATATATCTAAATCAAATTTTTTTTCTACATATAATAATTACAAAAGAGATTAGATAATACCTATTTCAATATAAGACGAGATTTTTATTGCTATAAGAAAGCTTTTTATATCTATATAAAAAATTTGTTATTTCAATGTTATATAACTAATTTACAAGAAAAAAATACGAGCATCCAAAAATACATCACGAAATAAAACCAAAAAAATTTAGTAAAAACATATATTAAATGCGCTATTCCATAATTATTACCATTATTTATTAATATTTAAATTATAAAAATTAAAAAAAAAATTCAGAGCTTTACTCATTAAAGTACAATTTTATTTACTTTTTATTGAAAAATATCTACAGATAAAATGTGAAAATGTCGAAAGCATCTATCTCTACTCATCAACATGGTATCTTTATGTCGATTGCTAATTCCCTGAATATTCAGGGATGAGATGAACATGGACTCGGTCAATTATATAAGACTAAATACTTAGTTTCTAATCAAAATACTTAGTTCCTAAAAAAATTCGTATAGTGAAACAAAATAAAAATCATTTAAATATTTTAAATATTAAAATCAGTAAAATATATCATTAGCCCTTTTCAATTTTTTTCTAAATATTATGTGTTTGTCTAAGATTCATGATTTAGTATTAAATTGTGTGAATTTTACAATCATTTTGAATAAAACTAGGGATAATGTTGGAGTGGATGACACCGCTTCAACAAAATTGACACATTGATTCGAGAAAAGAAGATGAGAAACTGAAGACTAACCTCTCCCAATAAATGTTGAAAAATCTCGAGTGACTTGCACTTCAATGTGGGATCCTAATAATATCCTAGCTAGAGTTTCAAATCCTAACAATAGACAAACGATAAACAAACACAAGAAAGAAATTAAAAAAAAGAAAAGAAAAAACCTTCTTGAATTCAAGAAGATTAATTTTTTGAATTCTTCAATTCAATTTCTTGTGATAAGATCAATTTCTTGAATTTTTTTATATATTTGGAGGAAGAAATTATAAAAACTATGCTTAAACAAAATAAATTCTTCAATTCAATTTCTTGTGATAAGATCAATTTCTTGAATTTTTTTATATATTTGGAGGAAGAAATTATAAAAACTATGCTTAGATAAAATAAATTCAACAAAGTTAAGAAAAAAATACTCAAATATCCTAAAAATTAGTAACTATATATCAATAAAACTTCTTAATAAAATTATTAAGAAAGAAATGCTCACAAGATTCTAAAAACTAATAACTAATTAACATAATAGTTACTAATTATAAAAGCTATATAAAAAAATATTATTAATGTAATTAGAATAAAAAAATAGAGAAAAAACATATCAATCAAATTAAAAAGTAGTAAAACTAAAAAATTTGCTTTGGAAAAGATCTTTTAATTATTTTTTTCTCTTTAAAATTTGTCAACTTAAAAAAAAATCATAGAAAAAGACAAAGACAAATATAAGTCAAATTAAAAAGTAATAAAACTAAACAAAAATTACTGCAAGATTTCTTTTTAATAATTTTTTCTATAGTAAGAAACTAAATAGAAATTACTGCATTTTTTTAATTATTTACTATAATTCATGAAAATGGAAATAGTAGAAAAATGGAAAACAATCAAAAAGTTTAATAGAAAGGAAATAAAACTAAAAATGAAAAATTAGTAACTAATCCAAATAGAAGTTACTAAACCATCCATAATACCTCGATGTGATGACCCCGGTAATATGTAATTATTTAAATTTTACTACGGTAAAGACTGGGTTAAGAATGACATTGGAAGACTATTTTATTGTCTGTTGTTTTTTTTTGAAAAGATCAAAAGAGTATTTCTTTTATTTTTCCTATGCATTAAAATGTTTTTTCATAAAGAATACTCATGACATTGTTGACAACTCTTAGGAGGGAGTTGGCCAGGAAAGTCAGTTATTGGAACTGACTCTAACCACCTTCCCTAACTGGAAAAACTTCCAAGGAAAAAGGGAGAGGGGGGGGCAAAAATCTGCGCTGTAGAGACAGGCAGAGGATAAAAAAAAAGAAAAAGAAGGCATAAAAGACTACGTCTGGTGAGGACCAGATAGTCGAGCACACAGTGCAACCTTGCTGAGGATAGTGATCCGGCAAGAGGAGTGCAAGGGGGGGGGCTCTGGTCCCGAAAGACGAGTCTCACGGATGGTCGGCTAAATAACTGTGCACAAGCTTGCATGCAGGTGAGCTACTAAGGCATTTAAGGGCTGGTCGAGGCCAGGTAAGTAGGAACGAAACCCTCAAATCTCTGCAAGTAGATTGTTATTTAAAATTAACTATCTGTAATGCAAAGGAATTAATGGTTGCTTAAACATCATTGTTATTTTCTGTCTGTGCATTAGCTGGATAACGGATAATAGTCTTAAGTATAGAAGTCTGCGTCGTGTTTTAGACAGAGACCCAAATGGTTCAGCCTCGGTCTCACTGTCAACTGACAGGAGTAAGGGTAAGACCCTGGATGTAGCGGACCGGTAGCAACACTATTATCCCGAGTAGCGGAAAAGGCAGAGAGAGACCCTGTCGAAATTCACGCTACAGGTAAGTAAACCAGAAAGTAAACAATAATTCCCATAGCCTGAGGTTATTCCCAGGCAAGAATAGTGGTCCTTCGAGTGTGGCATTGACCGCATGTTAAGAATAAAATAGAAAGGGTAAGGGGCGACAAGCCCTCTGGGTCGGGCAACCCCTGCAATACAAGACGACTTGGCAATGGGTTTATTATAACCAGTAGCTAACATATAACGAATACCGAAGTGCCTCGGCACACCCCTGCAAACAGCGGTTCCACTGAACGTATATCCAGATTAACATGATAACAATACCAAGATTAAAACAGTAACCATAGCAAGAATTGAAGCGACAACAATACTCATGCAGATGCGTTAATAACATTAATAAATATTGTGTTAACAGTCGGAACCCCAAATATCAAACCCCGCAGCGTTAGACTGCCATCCGCGGAGTTAATATAACAGCATGGTAAAGCATCTGAATTATAAATCAGAGAAATATGTTTGCTCTTGGTAAGAGTGGAATATCAGACCCTTCCCGTCCACAGAGTAAGCACAGGGCCGAGGCCGCATACTCTGCCGGAGGGACAGCCTTATAATACTGATGAATCGCAACAGGAGATGCGACTTCATGCATGCAATGTGCCTAAATATTTCTACTATACATATATGAAATAACCACAGTATTCACATTAACCCAAACATTATATGAAGAGACTACACAGCATCGGGCTGACAGAATCATATCATTTTGAACACAAAAGAATTCTCTGAGCCGAAATAAAATAGGGTCGGAGATTTAGAGTCAATGATTAAGGAAAAAGAAACCTACAGCCGTAACAGTTCATCATATAAAAATCAACGGGTCTGAAGCCCGATACCTGTAACATATATCATTAAGAAAGAAATTGAAAGGGGCTGGAACCCCCGCATCTGTAATTCGCACGGCCGAGGCCGGAATGCCATTCAAAGTACAACGTTAATAGAACAGTACCATCTATATATAACGTTAACACCTCAGTTCAATTACAAATAGTTAAAGTGTGAACACAGTTCCACTCTCTGGAGAATCCTCTAGCCTTAATCACGGGAAGCGCCAGGGTTCAACAGAACCCATGGCCAATACAAGAACCGGCACGGTGTGGTACATTGGGGAGCATCCCGTTGCCACCTGCGACCAACCACGGTAAGGTAAGGTTGGGGCGACGGCTCGGCGCAGGGGAGACCCTCTGCGGGTGACCAAGGAAGAGCAAACAAAAAAAAAATAACCCAAATCACATACCATACATTCGGGAGGAGCGCACCTGGTATATAGCCAGAAGCGCCATAACCTTCGGAGGAAGGCCTCCCATCTGAATGCGCTCCAACCGTTCTACTGCATATACACAGCCCAGCAAGGAACAGTTAGCACTGTCACATGGAGAAATGTATTCATTCAACCGCAAGAAAAGGTAAAACAGTAAACACAGTGCAGATAGGTCACAATCCGTGACATCCTTCAGGAAACCAGAACATATGTATACATAGTGAGCAGACGAATAATCGGCGCGAGGTTACCTGCTCGGCGGAGGAACGAATACCCAGCGTATGCGGAAATCACCAGAGAAGCTCAGACTGGAGCAGGGTGGCGCGGAGCAGAGCAAAGGGGCGCCGAGCTTCACAATGATCGAACAATCGAGAAAGGCAAGACATATACCGTTCAACCACGGCGTCGACATCTGGAGGCGTCTCCGCCCTCGGATCCCTCCCGGATCATCCACACCATTGATCTTGGCGGTAAAGGGGTTAGGCAGGGAATTAATGCAACCCACTCTCTTCACGTGGTCTGCCGGCGGGTTAAACGCCGTAACACCTGTCATCAATAGAATGCCAGCGTATGCCTCGGGTTGTCAACTCTGATAACCCTTAGGATTCGTAAGGCGGCCTTCATAACAATTAAATCAACCAGATAGCTTAAGAAACTTGCCGAGAACAAGAAAAACATAATGGGTCACGGTGGTGTAGCCAAGCCAGCCGTTGGAAGTTAACTTCTCCGTATTCATATGTGCCACAATATATATGTAGGTTCATGATACACATTAAAGCATGTAAATGTTCATAACACATTTAAAACATATAAAAACCATTTGAGGGTAAGTCACAAGCGGTGAGGCGTTCGTACCAGCGCCCATAACCGGCATTAGAATATTCAATGCGGTTAATAATAATAATAAAAATTTACTGAGGGTTCGGGTACGTGACAAATTGGTATCAGAGCAGAAGTTCCCATACTGTGACCTCTGGGACAAGCTTAAGCATGTTTGTTGTGGAAGTAATCATAGTGTTTGATTATTTATTTTCCTTGCTTTCCCTCATTGAAATGTACAAGGTAACTCACAATGTCAAATATTTCCCTGATTTTACAGCAGGCAAGAAGATTAACAGAAGACAATAGATAGTAACAGTGAGTATGCATAAAGCTAGCAGCGCTCCGCACAGGTCCACGGCCGAACAGGGGCCTGCAACAAATCCTAGAGACAACCCAGAGTTGTGGGTACAGCTTGGTGAGGAGACACGTAGCACGAACCTGGCCATACTAGAAACAGTCCAGGAACTGAAAAATGAGATGGCTCGGTTGCGGGAGGATAATGCACGATTGACGATGGAGCAAGAAAGGATTTTAAAAAGTTTGTCTGACAAACAGAACCCGCCCCTAGCCAATCCCAGCACAGAACAGCAGAGGATGATGGAGGAGCAACGTTACCAAGCAGAACCCGAAAAATTGGAAGAAGGAGAGGATCAATCCGATAATGCATCCGAACAGCAGACCTCAAAACGTCAAAGGGTGGAATTACAGGGAGAATTCCAGAAAATTAAACCCCCACACTACGATGGGGAACAAGAGGAAGCGGCTGAAGCATGGCTAATTAATATGAACAAATATTTCCAGCTATATGAGTATGACCATAACTTGAAGGCACGATTGGCTATCTTTCAGTTGCAAGGAAAAGCAACCCTGTGGTGGGAGGAGGTTAAAATCGTCAAAGGGGTAAGCGAACGAACCATAACGTGGGAAAAATTCCAGAAATATTTTAAAGAGAGATATTTGACAGAACGCTTTTATGATGAAAAGGCAAAGGAATTCCACGACCTGCGATTGGGACAGCAGACTATAGATGAGTTTATTAATCGTTTCACCTCCTTGCTCCGTTATGTGCCCTACCTTAAGGAAGAAAAAGCCAAGGTGCAAAGATTTGTTAGTAGTTTACCCATGTATATGAGAGAAAGGATTGAATTTGACAATCCTAGAACCATGGATGAAGCTATTCGCAAGGCCAGAATCTGTTATCAGCAAAACAAACAGAAAGGGGACATTTCCAACAGGAAATGGAGTGAGAAAAATAGTAAAGCTGCTGGAAACAGTAAAGGAGGCCGGGGCGGTGGAGTTAAAGGAAGCAGTAAAAGGCAGAACAGTAGAACAACACCGAGAGGCTCGTTCAGATCCAAGACAATCAGTGAAACCAGACTGGGTGAACAACCAGACAAGCTGAACAGTGAAGGAATAACGAGACCCCCAATGCAGTGCTGGGGTTGTGGCGGACCGCACTATGTCAAGAACTGTCTGCATATCCCAGATTCATGAGGCATCAACCGTCAACGATGTGGGACGAAGTGTGCCAAGGATTAACGCAGCCCTGGACAATCGCCAGGCAGAGTACCAGCCCACCATGGTAGCATTTGAAGGTAAAATTTTAGACTCTTCTATCACTATTCTAATTGATCTAGGAGCTACTTTAAGTTATATTAGCCCAAAGATAGTTGAACAGTGTAAATTACAACCTGAAAAATTCAGGAACCCTTGGCTGGTACAGCTAGCTACAGGGGCTAAAAGGCGAGTAATGGCGAAAATTAATAACTGCCCCATAGTAATAGCAGGACAGCCAGTGGTAGCAGATCTGAACATGCTTCCACTTGGATCCTATGACGTCCTAATCGGGATGGATTGGCTAGAAAAGCATTGGGCATTAGTGAACTGCAAGACGAAAATCATACGATACAAGGATGATTCTGGAAAGGAACAAGAGATGCAAGGGATTAAACGACCAGTGCAGGTCCGGCCAATCACTGCATCCCAGCTAGCGAAATGCATCAGGAAAAGATGCCAAATATATGCTATTCAGGTGGGTTATGCAGAAACCAAGGATAAAACGGCCGCGCTGGACCACCTTCCGGTAATAAAAGAATTCGTGGATGTGTTTCCGGAAGAAATCCCTGGGTTACCCCCAAAAAGGGATATTGACTTCACCATTGAATTACTACCAGGGGCTGCCCCAGTTTTGCGGGCACCTTACAGAATGAGTGTACCCGAGCTAACCGAGTTGAAAATGCAATTACAAGAATTGCTAGATAAAAATTATATCTGTCCCAGTGTATCTCCATGGGGAGCTCCGGTGCTATTCGTCAGGAAGAAAGACGGAACCCTCCGAATGTGTATCGATTACCGACAGCTGAACAAGCTCACAATCAAAAACAAATATCCCTTACCTCGGATCGATGAGCTTTTTGATCAAGTCAAGGGGGCGACAGTGTTTTCTAAGATTGATCTGCGATCTGGTTACCATCAAATCAGAATTAAGGAAGAGGACATTGCTAAAACAACTTTCAGAACCCGGTATGGACACTACGAATTTGTAGTGCTACCTTTCGGATTGACTAATGCACCCGCTACTTTCATGTGCTTAATGAACAACGTGTTCCATCAATTTTTGGACAAATTTGTACTGATATTCATCGATGATATTTTGATTTATTCTCGTACCAAGGAGGAGCACGAGGAACACCTCCGGTTGGTACTGCAAACTCTTCGAGAGCATCAGTTGTATGCTAAACTCAGCAAGTGCGATTTCTACAAAGAGGAGATCCAATATTTAGGCCATGTAATCACAAAGGAAGGGATTGCAGTGGACCCTGAGAAAATAAAGACTATAATGGATTGGCCTATACCTAAAGATGTGGCGGATATCAGATCTTTCATGGGATTGGCTGGTTATTATAGAAGATTTGTGGAAGGCTTCTCAAGGGTGGCATACCCTATCACATCCTTGCAGAAGAAGGGAAGGACATTCAAATGGAATTCGGAATGTCAGCAAAGCTTTGAACGACTTAAGCATTTGCTCACTTCTGCTCCCATCTTGAGTATAGCTGATCCTGATAAGGATTATGTGGTATGTACCGATGCAAGTCGAGAAGGCGTGGGCGGTGTGTTAATGCAAGAGGGGAAAGTGATTGCCTATGAGTCGAGAAAGTTGAAGGAACATGAGCAGAAGTATTCTGCCTACGACTTGGAATTGGCAGCCGTCATACATGCACTCAAAATGTGGCGGCACTATCTTCTGGGAAGGAAATTTCTGTTGTTGACAGACCATCACAGCTTGACAAACTATTTCAGTCAGCCCACCCTGAATGCAAGGCAAGCCCGTTGGGCAGATTTCTTAAGTGGATTCGATTTCGACATTAAACATCTGAAAGGAAAGGAGAACCGTGTGGCTGACGCACTGAGTCGAAAGGTACAATGTTTATATGAAGTTACGCTCAGTAAATGGAAGAATCCCTTGCAAGAAATGATAAAAACAGCAGCAGACCAAGATGCAGAATATCAGCAAATGAAGCAGCAAATACCACTTTCCAGCAAGGAAGGTCAGCAGGGGTATGAAGTAAGTAAGGATGGAATGCTGCTTTACAAAAAAAGGTTGTTGGTACCTAACGACAATAGTCTTAAAAATCTGATTTTGGATGAATTTCATACCAGCCACTACGCAGGTCATCCCAGATACCAAAAGATGCTTACTGCGCTTCGAAGGGAATACTATTGGCCTGGAATGAAAAAGCATGTGGCTGAATATTTAGCGCGGTGTTTAGAATGTCAGCAGATCAAGGCAGAGCACCTACATCCGGCAGGGTTATTGCAACCCTTGCCCATTCCAGAATGGAAATGGGAGATCATATCCATGGATTTCATAACTGGGCTGCCTAAGACAAAGAAGAACAATGATTCTATTATGGTAGTAGTCGACAAGTTGAGTAAGGCCGCACACTTTATCCCAGTGCAATCTACCTACAGAGCAGTGCAGATCGCACATATTTTTATGCAGAACGTGTTCAGACTGCATGGGCTTCCGAAGACAATAATATCAGACCGAGATGTGAAATTTACATCCGCTTTTTGGAAAGCATTGTTTGCAGAACTGGGTACACAGCTGAATTTCAGTACCGCTTATCATCCCCAGACTGATGGACAGACGGAACGAGTAAATCAGATTGTGGAGGACATGTTGAGAGCATGTGTAATGCAAAAACCGACACAATGGGAAGACTATTTACACTTGGTGGAATTCGCCTACAACAATGGATACCACACATCGATCCAAATGTCTCCATTTGAAGTCTTGTACGGACGAAAATGTCGTACGCCCTCAAGCTGGAGTGGCCCGGAGGACAAACTAAGGTTGGGTCCAGAAATGCTCAAGGAGATGGAAGACATGGTAAAAAGGGTGCGGGCTAATTTAAAGGCCGCTCAAGATCGGCAAAAGAATTTTGCAGATCGGAAAAGAAGGTTCAAGGAGTATCAGGTTGGCGACCATGTTTATGTAAGAATACAAGCCAGGAAAAGTACCCTGCAATGGAGCAGTTGCACTAAACTTGCACCTCGCTATTTTGGACCTTTTCAGGTCTTGGCAAGAGTTGGGCCAGTAGCCTACCAGCTTGCTCTACCAAGCCACATTAGAATCCACAATGTCTTCCATGTTTCCATGCTTAAAAAATACATTTATGACCCTAAGCATGTGATCAAGTGGCAAGATATACGGGTAAGAATTGATTTCAATTGAACTAGTTGGAAATGTACTTGCAGATAAATGACTGATACTGTTGATGGTTGTAGGTCGAACCGGAAGGAGAGGTCCTGGTCGAGCCGCTGAGCATTCTCGACCGGAGAGAAGTACAGCTGCGGAAGCGGGTTATTACCCAAATTAAAGTGCAGTGGCAGCACTATGGGCCTGATGAGGCCACTTGGGAAGATGAAGAGCTTCTTAAGGAAGCTTATCCAGGGCTGTTTGTGAACAGCAGACATCGGGACGATGTCCAATCTCAGGGGGGGAAGATGTGATGACCCCGGTAATATGTAATTATTTAAATTTTACTACGGTAAAGACTGGGTTAAGAATGACATTGGAAGACTATTTTATTGTCTGTTGTTTTTTTTTGAAAAGATCAAAAGAGTATTTCTTTTATTTTTCCTATGCATTAAAATGTTTTTTCATAAAGAATACTCATGACATTGTTGGCAACTCTTGGGAGGGAGTTGGCCAGGAAAGTCAGTTATTGGAACTGACTCTAACCACCTTCCCTAACTGGAAAAGCTTCCAGGGAAAAAGGGAGAGGGGGGCAAAAATCTGCGCTGTAGAGACAGGCAGAGGATAAAAAAAAAGAAAAAGAAGGCATAAAAGACTACGTCTGGTGAGGACCAGATAGTCGAGCACACAGTGCAACCTTGCTGAGGATAGTGATCCGGCAAGAGGAGTGCAAGGGGGGAGGCTCTGGTCCCGAAAGACGAGTCTCACGGATGGGCGGCTAAATAACTGTGCACAGGCTTGCATGCAGGTGAGCTACTAAGGGATTTAAGGGCTGGCCGAGGCCAGGTAAGTAGGAACGAAACCCTCAAATCTCTGCAAGTAGATTGTTATTTAAAATTAACTATCTGTAATGCAAAGGAATTAATGGTTGCTTAAACATCATTGTTATTTTCTGTCTGTGCATTAGCTGGATAACGGATAATAGTCTTAAGTATAGAAGTCTGCGTCGTGTTTTAGACAGAGACCCAAATGGTTCAACCTCGGTCTCACTATCAACCGACAGGAGTAAGGGTAAGACCCTGGATGTAGCGGACCGGTAGCAACACTATTATCCCGAGTAGCGGAAAAGGCAGAGAGAGACCCTGTCGAAATTCACGCTACAGGTAAGTAAACCAGAAAGTAAACAATAATTCCCATAGCCTGAGGTTATTCCCAGGCAAGAATAGTCATCCTTCGAGTGTGGCATTGACCGCATGTTAAGAATAAATCAGAAAGGGTAAGGGGCGACAAGCCCTCTGGGTCGGGCAACCCCTGCAATACAAGACGACTTGGCAATGGGTTTATTATAACCAGTAGCTAACATATAACGAATACCGGGAGTGCCTCGGCACACCCCTGCAAACAGCGGTTCCACTGAACGTATATCCAGATTAACATGATAAAAATACCAAGATTAAAACAGTAACCATAGCAATAATTGAAGCGACAACAATACTCATGCAGATGCGTTAATAACATTAATAAATATTGTGTTAACAGTCGGAACCCCAAATATCAAACCCCGCAGCGTTAGACTGCCATCCGCGGAGTTAATATAACAGCATGGTAAAGCATCTGAATTATAAATCAGAGAAATATGTTTGCTCTTGGTAAGAGCGGAATATCAGACCCTTCCGTCCACCGAGTAAGCACAGGGCCGAGGCTGCATACTCTGCCGGAGAGACAACCTTATAATACTAATGAATCGCAACAGGAGATGCGACTTCATGCATGCAATGTGCCTAAATATTTCTACTATACATATATGAAATAACCACAGTATTCACATTAACCCGAACATTATATGAAGAGACTACACAGCGTCGGGCCGACAGAATCATATCATTTTGAACACAAAAGAAGTCTCTGAGCCGAAATAAAATAGGGTCGGAGATTTAGAGTCAATGATTAAGGAAAAAAAAACCTACAGTCGTAACAGTTCATCATATAAAAATCAACGGGTCTGAAGCCCGATACCTGTAACATATATCATTAAGAAAGAAATTGAAAGGGGCTGGAACCCCCGCATTTGTAATTCGCACGGCCGAGGCCGGAATGCCATTCAAAGTACAACGTTAATAGAATAGTACCATCTATATATAACGTTAACACCTCAGTTCAATTACAAGTAGTTAAAATGTTAACACAGTTCCACTCTCTGGAGAATCCTCTAGCCTTAATCACATGAAGCGCCAGGGTTCAACAGAACCCATGGCCAATACAAGAACCGACACGGTGTGGTACATTGGGGAGCATTCCGTTGCCACCTGCGACCAACCACGGTAAGGTAAGGTTGGGGCGACGGCTCGGTGCAGGGGAGACCCTCTGCGGGTGACCAAGGAAGAGCAAACAAAAAAAAAAAAACCCAAATCACATACCATACATTCGAGAGGAGCGCACCTGGTATATAATCAGAAGCGCCATAACCTTCGGAGGAAGGCCTCCCATATGAATGCACTCCAACCGTTCTACTGCATATACACAGCCCAGCAAGGAACAGTTAGCACTGTCACATGGAGAAATGTATTCATTCAACCGCAAGCAAAGGTAAAACAGTAAACACGGTGCAGATAGGTCACAATCCGTGACATCCTTCAGGAAACCAGAACATATGTATACATAGTGAGCAGACGAATAATCGGCGCGAGGTTACCTGCTCGGTGGAGGAACGAATACCCAGTGTATGCGGAAATCACCAGAGAAGCTCAGACTGGAGCAGGGTTGCGCGGAGCAGAGCAAAGGGGCGCCAAGCTTCACAATGATCGAACAATCGAGAAAGGCAAGACATATACCATTCAACCACGACGTCGACATCTGGAGGCGTCTCCGCCCTCGGATCCCTCCCGGATCATCCACACCATTGATCTTGGCGGTAAAGGGGTTAGGCAGGGAATTAATGCAACCCACTCTCTTCATGCGGTCTGCCGGCGGGTTAAACGCCGTAACACCTGTCATCAATAGAATGCCAGTGTATGCCTCGGGTTGTCAACTCTGATAACCTTTAGGATTCGTAAGGCGACCTTCATAACAATTAAATCAACCAGATAGCTTAAGAAACTTGCCGAGAACAAGAAAAACATAATGGGTCATGGTGGTGTAGCCAAGCCAGCCGTTGGAAGTTAACTTCTCCGTATTCATATGTGCCACAATATATATGTAGGTTCATGATACACATTAAAGCATGTAAATGTTCATAACACATTTAAAACATATAAAAACCATTTGAGGGTAAGTCACAAGCGGTGAGGCGTTCGTACCAGCACCCATAATCGGCATTAGAATATTCAATGCGGTGAATAATAATAATAAAAATTTACTGAGGGTTCGGGTACATGACACTCAACCAATCACTTTACAAATAAATAAATTTAAATAATAATAAAAAATCACAAAAAATGAATTCCCAATGTTAAACTATGGATAAATGTCATAAATTTTTAGTCAAAAAAATTAATAAACCATAAAAAACAACATAATATCATACTACCCCAATACTTACCACCAAAAATATATAAATAAATAAATATTAATTATATAATTTTTTAAGTCAAATATTTTGGATTACCGATAAAATTAAGGCAAAAATAAAAAAATAAAAACAAAACCTACATAGCACCAAAAACGTAAAATACTTGACTACTGCTTTATCGATCGATCACATGACAAGAAAACTCTTCCGATTCGAGGGAAAATCGACATAATCTTAACCTTCGGCATCTTAATAATGCACATGAAGTCGGCAACAACACTACAATGTCTTTTGGAAAGTGCGAGATAAATGTGACCAGTTCACTTTCTAATATCACATCAAGTCCCGGAGCGAGGAAAATGGCGCTGACTCAACTCTTCTCAATCATTCCCCGTCGATGAGATTTTTACTCCTAGTAAAGAAACGTTTGGTTACTAACACAATCACGTGTGTTAACACCAGAACGTCCACAAGTTTATCCTTACCATCGTGGATCAAAATCGGCGTAATGGCTTGTTCGGTTGAATCTTTGCCTTCGATTTTGGGGAACTACCACTATCCACTGGTGTGACTGAGTCTAAGCTATGGCATGATCGTGATCTGTCTAAAGATTGATCTCTGCACCCATATGTTAATGCTATTATCCCTGACCCAAATTATTAATGATCTGGCCGTATGTATATCTGAAGCGATGGTGAACCAATGTGACTAGTGTGATGGTGATTTGACTGTTTTTTTGTCTTATATTCTGATTTGGTTAGTGGTGGTCGCATTGTTAAGTTTTATGTTCTCTGTTCTAGTGTGTTAACGTTGTAGTTTTTTATTTCGAATGCTTGAGCTGAGTGTGATTGCAAATTTGAATGGCTGTCTCTTCCTTGGTGCGATTTTAGAGGCAATCTGTGACACAAAGGTGCCATGTATAATTGGTGAGTAAGCAATTAAGTTTTGATGCAATCTGTTGAATCAAAACAAATTCGAAACTATTGACAGATCCGATCTGGCACAAAGTGAGAAGTCTACTTAATGGCAAAGATTTTGTTAGTTTGTTCACTAGACGACTAGGTTATATTGGAGCAGAGGTGTTGTTTTTTTTAGTGACAGGTCGAGAATGGACCGTGACTTGAAAAATATTGCTAAATTTAACAAGAATTGAGGCTTCATGTTGCCCATTAGTTACAAGGGATCCATATTATCCATTGTTTGAATATGCATGTTGGATTGAAGAGTCAAACTTAATTGTGTGTTGTTTAAAGCTGTTGATCGTACCTATCTTACACTGGAGGCATGCCTATTGAGGGAGTAGTACTCGAGTATTCAGATTTTGCGGTATACTTATGAGACTGGAATTCCTTGAGGGGTAGATCTTTTAAATAAGATAAGCTGTAGTTTGTAAAATTAGGTGTCCATTAATGTTGAGTAACCATTGTATGCCCAAGATTTAAAGGAAAGACCGCCCTTGTTTAAGTAATAATTTTCTAGGTATATTTATGAAAGGTGTTGATTGCGACTATGTCAAAAACATTGTTTGGCATCCAAGCCCAAAATTTATATGACAATGCTATTCATTGTTTAGTTGTTTAATTGTAAGAATTGATTAACAATGTTGAGCTCAGAATTTTCCCACCAGGTGTTTTCAATAGTTGTTATTGTTCCCCGAAAATAGTGCTTGATGATGTGATGAGGTTTTATTGTTACAACGGTATGGTAACTATGCTGTCGATGTTGAAGTCTGAGTATTTCTAATGCGAGGGTATGTGTAAGGTCTTCGCAAACTCGGGCGGTTGAGCGTCGGGTGCGACGGGCGCACGGGCACGGCGGGCACACATCGGTGCGATGGGCGGGCGGACTTGCGACGGGCGGGCGCTCCTCATGCGACGAAATGCGACAATCCTCACAACGATATGCGACGTTAAGTGCGACGATAGGGAGAAACCAGCGAAAATTTTAAGAACCCCCCTAAATTTATAAATATAATAAATGGGCAAATCTCCATGGTATATAGGAAAAATGGAAGGCGATTTTATCAATAATATAATATGTATATATAATTTTTTGGCGAATCTCTCACCAGGCATGGCGAATATTTTACTCAATTATAAAATCTTGTAAGATCTTGGCGAGTCTTTCACTAAATAATAAAACTTTGTAAAGTCCTAGTGAATCTTAGCATAGGCTACATGCTGGTTTAATTCCCCCATTTAAATAGGCTACATTCCAGGTGAATACCATGGGTCAATACCATGTGCCATTTTGGTGAATATCATGGGTCAATACCATGTGCCATTTTTATTTTTATTAACTCTAATATTATGGTTAATAATGGATTTTTGCATGGTATTAATAACAATCTAGTCCATGGTATTTGTCCCATAGTATTTTGGCCATAGGTTTCACCTAAATATAACCCATTTTTTGAGTGTTCGTAAATATAAGGTGACTTATGGAGTAAATATAAAAAAATGTTTTATTTGTTTACCATACCTCTCGTTTATTTATATTTTTATTAATTTACCATACCTCTTTTACAAATATGGTATTTGGCCCATAGGATTCACTTAAATAAAACCTCTTTCTTGAGCCTTCATAAATAGAACGAGGGTTATGGACTAAATATAAAAAGAGGTTTTATTTATTTACGATACGTCTAGTTTATTTATATTTTTATTTATTTACCATACATTTTGAGTAAGTATAAAAAGACGTTTTATTTATTTACCATACCTCCACTTTACTTATATTTTTATTTGTTTATACCCTTACATGTATATAAGGTGACTTATGGAGTAAATATAAAAAATGTTTTATTTATTTACCATACCTCTCATTTATTTATATTTTTATTAATTTACCATACCTCTTTTATAAATATGGTATTTGGCCCATAGGATTCACTTAAATAAAACCTATTCTTGAAAATGGGCGAATGATTCACTTAAATAAAACCTATTCTTGAAAATGGGCGAATGGAAGGTTGTAAGTCCTAATTTCAAGGGCTAAATTTACCTTTTTCACCCTCTCCCTTAAAATAAGGGGGCTATTTGAGGTGATTTTTAAAAATGTACTATGATACAAAATATTCGCCCACTAAAAATTTAAAACCCCTTAATTTCGCCAAAGGGCGAACATTCGCCCCTAAAATTATCCTTCGGAGAAACACTTAAAATGACTAAGTGTTGAACCCCCACTTATATGCGATGGATAATGGAGCTAGGCCGACTTGTAGAGAGTATACTTGTGGGCGTGTGGCGATGGATTGTGGGGTCGGCCTTGAGGCTAGACACCCTCCCAAAACTCACGCAGAAACATGTATAAGTAAGAGAGCCTTGAACTCATTTGAAACAACGAACTTGGCATCTCTTCTACGCATTGGACAAGGGGTAAAAAGGGCGCAGAAATAGTTGGAGTGCGCATAGCTCATGCGCTCCAAGGTGTAAGTGCGCAGTTTTACCGGAAGTCATTCGTAGGTCGATCAGAGTGCGGTTTGAGGTGGAAATCGTGCAGAATCTAAGGGGGAGTCTTAGGTGTCTCAGGTGAGCACCCTCCTACCGTGTAGATTGGCATTGATGTTGTAAAAGGTTGTTCTATGCCTTGATTGTAAAATTATTCTAAGTATAGACTTGGAGTTTTGCCAAGTATACTTGATGATGTATTATTGAAGAAACTGTTATAATATATTGTTGGGCAGACTGTTCGGGAGTTGCCCCTCCCTTTATACTTGTTTGCAATTGTTGATGTTCTTGGTTAATTGCATATGGATAATGAATGAGTATGGGCTTCATTAATTATAAAGGATAAATGCATTTTACTTGGTTGCGAAAAACAAACTAAGTAAGGACAAGTGAATTAGGCGTAGTCCACGAAGGTGGGTATTGGTGAAAAGAAAGTGTTCGGTGGTGCCGCACCTCGCTATAAGCGGTTGAAAGACTACCGCTGGTGTATGGGCGTGACAGGTGGTATCAGAGCAGGTTCAAGGTTGAAGAGGCTCAGTGAAGCAAGTGTATCTACACACTTGGAAACTTGACAGTTGGTACTTGAGCAGGGTTGCTCATAACAGTGGAAAGGGTACTTGCAGGTGAAGGAAACCGTTTCACACGAAGTGAAACAAGGGTTGGTTCTAATTGCAGGTGACTTGGTGAAGCTGTTGAATGGTCGAAACTAGATTGCAAAAGAGTAAGAAGTTGTTAGAGATGGCAACTGAATCTCAGGCTGGGTCTAGTCATGTTATGAAGGATACTACTATTGGGTTCATTGAAAAGGTGTTGGAAAAGATGGAGGCTATGGAGACTTCTTGGGATAAGAAGATGGACTTGCTTGCTAAAGAGCAAGAGATCAACTTGAAGACAAAGGAAGAGCTCGAAGAACTCTGAACACAACATGATGAACTCCGAACACAGTATGAGTACACTGATCTTATGTGTACACAACTTGAAGTAAGGGTCAAAGAGGTTGAAGAAGCAAGGGATCAGGGTCTTGCAGAGATCGTGAACTTGAGGAAAACTCTTGACGGAGCCAATGATGAGATAGCGGTGTTGAAGAAGGCAGTGAGGCATAACTCAGGTGGAGGAGTACCTCATATGAAGGTCAAGGAACCAGAATCTTATGATGGCACAAGGAATGCAAAAACTCTTGGCAACTTTCTATGGGACATGGAGCAATACTTGGAACGATTGGGTCTATTTGATGATGAGACAAAGGTCAAGGTAGCTGCTCACTTTTTAACAAAGGATGCTAAGATGTGGTGGCGAAGGACGTTAGATCAAATTGCCAATGGTAGTGCTGATGACATTACTTCATGGGATGACATGAAGAAGGCTTTGCAGACTCATTTTAGTCCTCAGGATGAAACATGGGAAGAAGGACGAAGATTAAGTACATAAAACAAATCGGAAGCCTACAAGCATATCAGTGGGAGTTTGCAAGTGCAGCTCTGGAACTTCCTGACATGGCAGAGAGGGACAAGGTGTTCAACTTCATTATTGGGTTGAAGCCTTGGGCACGCAATGAAGTGAAGAGGCAGAAGATTAGGACACTTGAAGAAGCTTTTGCTGCTGTTGACAGGTTGGTGGAACATTATGATGAGACTTCTGATGATAGGAAGAGGAAGTCCGAGAGACCGAAAGATAAGAAGAAGGAAGATGCTTCGAAATCGGATGATAGTTCGAAGACGAAGAAAGCCTTGAAGTGTTGGATATGTGCTGGTCCACATACGGTGAAGAATTGTCCTTCTAAACCAAAGGTGGCTGCTATTGCACAATCTGATGGAAAGAATGAAGGTGATTCTGTGGGGATGATGCAGATACTTGGTGCTTCTGCTACTACGGAGGTGGTCTCTAGGAGAGATCCTGAAAGGAACAGATTGGAGTATCATGATAGAGGTTCACATGGTGACACATGATGAGGTTGACACGAGATGTTACAGTGGAGATTATGGCAAAGGGGTCAATGATCATGGATCGAGATGATATCTGATGGAGTACATACCATAGAGGTGTATACCTTGGTATGATTGTCTTGGTGGCAGTTAGTCACTAAGGTGAAGCTTGATTGAGATGGGATTCTACATATGTTGCAGGGATGTTTGCCTTATGTGGAGGAAGTTGACATCATGGTTGATGATGATCTTGGTGGAAAGCTACTAGGATGGTATGTTGTCGAGGACGACAACGATTTCAGGTGGAGGAGGATGTAAGGTCTTCGCAAACTCAGGCAGTTGAGCGTCGGGTGCGACGGGCGCACGGGCACGGCGGGCGCACATCGGTGCGACGGGCAGGCGGACTTGCGACGGGCGGGCGCTCCTCATGCGACGAAATGCGACAATCCTCACAACGATATGCGACGTTAAGTGCGACGATAGGGAGAAACACTTAAAATGACTAAGTGTTGAACCCCCACTTATATGCGATGGATAATGGAGCTAGGCCGACTTGTAGAGAGTATACTTGTGGGCATGTGGCAATGGATTGTGGGGTCGGCCTTGAGGCTAGACACCCTCCCAAAACTCACGCAGAAACATGTATAAGTAAGAGAGCCTTGAGCTCATTTGAAACAACGAACTTGGCATCTCTTCTATGCATTGGACAAGGGGTAAAAAGGGCGCAGAAATAGTTGGAGTGCGCATAGCTCATGCGCTCCAAGGTGTAAGTGCGCAGTTTTACCGGAAGTCATTCGTAGGTCAACCAGAGTGCGGTTTGAGGTGGAAATCATGCAGAATCTAAGGGGGAGTCTTAGGTGTCTCGGGTGAGCACCCTCCTACCGTGTAGATTGGCATTGATGTTGTAAAAGGTTGTTCTATGCCTTGATTGTAAAATTATTCTAAGTATAGACTTGGAGTTTTGCCAAGTATACTTGATGATGTATTATTGAAGAAACGGTTATAATATATTGTTGGGCAGACTGTTCGGGAGTTGCCCCTCCCTTTATACTTGTTTGCAATTGTTGATGTTATTGCTTAATTGCATATGGATAATGAATGAGTATGGGCTTCATTAAGTATAAAGGATAAATGCATTTTACTTGGTTGTGAAAAACAAACTAAGTAAGGACAAGTGAATTAGGCGTAGTCCACGAAGGTGAGTATTGGTGAAAAGAAAGCGTTCGGTGGCGCCGCACCTCGCTATAAGCAGTTGAAAGACTACCGCTGGTGTAGGGGCGTGACAGTATGCTTACTAAAGTTAGGGTTTGGAAAATGTTGATGTAATGAAGCTTGGATTTCGGTGACAAGTGATGACGAGTAGGGATCGAAATGTGTACTTCTTCCGATTCTTGTAAACTGGCAAATATGGAAGGCTCGAAATCGCTCTATATTTGAGAACAGACCCATCATCTGGCCACTGATCGAAGTTGCTATCACGGCTGCCTATAAGGAACTCCCTGACCCTCTGCCCCCGAAAGATCGCCATCCTCATCCGCCCCCTTGCATTCATAAAAAAATCCATTGGGCCTTCTTTGATGGGGCTGCAAATCATCAAAGCTGCGGAGGAGGTTTCATAATACATTTAAATGAACATCATTATTTCACTGTAAAATCGGGCCTGGGCACATGATCTAATAATTTTGCTGAGCTCATAACCTTGAGACATCTACTCCATTTTGCTCTACACCACCATTGCACCAGCATTAATATTTTTGGGGATTCAAAGACTGTAATAAATTGGTTCAATGGCATATCAGACTGTCACATACAGACACTCAGCATCATCCTAAATGAAGTTTTAGTTTTCAAGGTAGCTTTTAACAACATCTCGTGCTCCCATATCTACAGGGAACATAACGGACATGCTGACAAACTATCCAAGGAGGTCGCGTTGATGGACAAAGGCATATGGGAGATCGCAGAGGTGAAGGGACGAAATGAATACAAATATTTTCACCGGCCATACATAGACCAAGAATACTAGCATGCACCAGAATCTTAATTACTGAAAGGATTTTTGTTTTTCGTCATGCAGACAGTATCTATCTACGATGATCAGAAAATTGGATAATTTTGCACCTTTATGGCAAAATGTAAACAGTCTTATATGACAGATCTATCTCTCGGAGAGCTACACAGTGCTCTGCTTGATATATTTATGTAAATATGGAACACTGCTATACACACAGTGGGAATCGCATATGCGTAAAGCATCTACAATATGTAATTTTTCCAATCTTAATGAAAAATTACGGATTTTTCCAGTGGAAAAGACAAGTGATGACGAGTTTAAGTGTCGTGTTGCAAGAATATTGCTGATGTTAAGAGCTACAAGTTGAAAATGAAGGTTTGAAATGTCAAGCCCTTTAAGGTCTAAATATATTTCTTGAATTGTTGATGAAAGGTTTTTGAGTTTAGAATTCATTTATTGTACTTGCCAAGGTATGGATACTAATGATGGAATGAGAGTACTATTAATGAGTTATTGTGGTGACGAGTATCTCGCTGATGCCAGAGTTGTTGATATACCCGATATTGCCTAGTTTTGATTTTTGTTTGGTATATCCATTTACTGAGTTATGTTGTTGACCATTGTGCTAGATAAATCAAAGTTGTTGAGATTGTAATAAAATCATTTATAATGATTAGATACCTCGCTAGTGAAGATGTTGTTGATTGTTTTGTGACTAGAGGTAACTATTGATTGTTGATCTTGGTGTAAGAATAGTCATATTAGACTAGGGCTACTTGAGGAGTATGGTTATGTTGAGAGTGATGATGTTGTGCAATGTCAAGTTAGGGTTTTTATTCCAAATAATATGTTGATGAAGCTTTTGTAGCTGATATATGATGCCTATGATTTATTGAAGTCTTAACTTGTCAATGCTAGGTTAGTGAATATTTTTATGATGATTGATTGTTTGTATGTTGATATATGATGGCTATATGATTTGATTGTCTGCATGTTGATTAATTGTGGTTGTTGAATAATGGAGATGTTTGTTGAAGGAATAGTTCGTATTATTTGAAGCTTTTTCTAAAGAGAGTGGATCATGTTTGAAAATGGATTAAATGGAGGTCCACATTTTTTTGGTGGTTGGTTCCTCTAGCTAGTTTGTTCTAGTGAAATTATCTAAGGGAGTAAGTGCTTGCTATTAGTGGGTGCCAGTGAAAGAGTACAAGAGAGTGAGCACTTCCTACTAGTGGGTGCTAGTGAAACAATACAATGGAGTGGGTGCTAGAAAAACAATGTACAAGAACTAGAGCTTCCTAATAGTTGGTTCCAGTTAACATATGTAAATAAATTCACACCCCCGCCCTACCGGATTGGTATTTCCAACAATTGGTATCAGAGTAGTTACTTCAGGAATAAATTTAATATGTGGAAGGAGATCCAATGAATTATCGCAAATAAAAGGATGCACAAGAAGTAGAAATGTCAGAATAGGAAGCTACTTAAGAAGGATAATGATTATGTAAGTAATGTACCATATGTAGTGGCAGTGTCAACAATTATCAGAAAAGGAAAACTAGATTCACAACAAGTCATTTCAGGAAGAATGGATCATCAAGGTATCCCTTTTCTTAACGATGCAAATTATCAAGCGTGGAAAGAAATGATGAAATTTAGATTAATATATCTTCGATCTAATATCTAACATCTAGTATGTATTCCTTACTAAAAATCCCCGATCTAGTCAATAATTTTAGTGGAATGTTATGGCTATGAATACAATTTTTTGTAACCTACCTGACTAAGAATTTGAGAAGATTATGCATTATGAAACTATAAAGGATATATATTAGACAAGTTGCAAGTCTTCCATGATGGAAATAGTAGAGAAATCAATCCGATCAACAATAAAGGAAGCAAGCAGTAAAACCATCAGCCAAGAAGAGTGACTTTTACAAGTAGGTCATTTTCTCCTAAGGATGAGTATAGCAAAAATAAAAGCTTCTAATGGACGAACAACAATTCGTTTTCTCCTTTAATTGGTGATATTGAGTACCTTATATGGCATAACATTGGGCACATTGTAGTTTACTATAGAAGCATATTGTTTAGGCCTTACAATCAAAGTTCTCTAACAAGCAATCAAGGAAGAACCCTCCCCACGAGAAGATCATTTGTTTCTAAGTATATAAATTTCTTTCATAGATTTTTTTTTCTCGTAATTTATTTTGACATAAGGCCATAGACCATATATCATATGGAAATGAAGGGAATATGAGGCAAAAATCATATATGTGGAATGATTTTAGAATACATTATTCTTTTGCCCCCTTTTCTAATCACATAAGAAGCTATACATGCAATAATTTTACACACATGGAAAAGGAGTGTAGGAGCGATTCAATGATACAATTCAAATAACAGGAAAAAAATTATTCAAGATAGGAAGCTAAACAAGAAATCAAAAGAGGATCCATTTAACAAAAGGCTAGAAAAATATGCCTCCATTAGCAGTCAATATACCAAAGTATGGAAGGAAAAGGAAGAGCAACAAGTGAAGTGCCACCTAGTACTATGTGTGCTAGAGGCAGATGATAATTGGTACATAGACAATAGATGTTCTCATCATAAGTCTAGAGATAAGAACAAATTTATCTCTTTAAACAAAACCAAAGCAATGTTATTCTTGGAAATAATGCACTAGCGAAGGTGATAGGAAAAGGTAGAGCTAGCCTCGATGTTAAAGCAAAAATGTTGCTAATGTATTATTGGTTGAAGTGTTAAAGAACAACATTCTGAGTGTTGGTCAAATGAATGATAGAGGACATGTTGTCATATTAATTTCAAGAGGATGCAAGATTCTAGAATAAGACACTGGAAAATTAATTGCAAAAGGAATCAGAACTCCAAACAAAGTATATGTATTTAAGAAAAGTAAAGAAACAAATAAAATATTGACGTAAATATCTTCTTCAGGTACTAAGTGAAGCCCATCTGCAGTAGATAAAAGGAGCACTGCATAAGAAATAGAAAATAAATATTGGCATAGTCTTAGGGGGGGCATAATCTAGCCTCTCATGATATATGAGTAGTGTGTGTGCATACATTCAGTGAGGTATGCAGGAATTAAGATAATAATATGAGATATTGTAATGGAAGGAGAGAATGTCCCATATGCTCAAGGGGAGCATCTCCACCAAAATAACATATCACCTATTGTTTGGCATTGTTTGAAATTGATCTCTCATTATTTTGCAGGAGCCACAAGAGTTAGGTGCAATTTTTTTGGTCTCTAATGATTGATTTGTAAGTGTGCTAGATCTTCATGGAAAGTAAGTGTCTTGATTGGTAAGCCATTAGGTAGAGATGCCATAGTCACAATTATTGATAGGAGAAGGATTTGAGAAGCAACATTTATACTTGGAGGTGTAATAGTATCACAACAGGTGATTCTAATATGGTTTCCCTTTATCATTGATGACAAAAGGGGAGAGAGAGACAACCACCACAAGTATATTTATATAGGTGCTTGCCACCAATGCCAAATGGGGAGATTATTGGCATTATTTTGGTGTTGTTATTTATGTCAACCTAGTGGATCTTGGATTAGTTGATCATGACAAAATTGGATAGCTAGGTGAGGCCTATAATTAGTCATGCAACAATAAAAAAAGGTTGATTAGACATGAAGGTGAAATGGAGGTTCTAAAGTTTTAAATATTAATCAACAAACACTAATTAAAATTGGTTATTATCCATTCATAAGTTGAATTTCTAGTTCGTAAAACACATCCATTACCTAGATTACCCATTCACAATCGGTGTGCATAGTCCTATGGATTTTCTTTTACATCACTTGGCTTATTAATATTTTTTCAAATGTTCTTTGTTTACTGTAATTAAAATCATATATTAGATGTTGGTTGTCTTGTATTATCCATGGTAAATTTATTTTTCTTTCATGTTGGCTCATTTACCATCAACTTCTCCCATGCTAAATACCCATGGTATTTTGATTATTCCCTTGATTTGGTCTTTGAACAGTGAGTATAAATAAATGGATCTAGAATCAAATGGTTGCATGCATTTGGCCAAGACATCAAGTGGACAAACCTATAGAATGGTTTTAATGATTTGATTCATCTAGTGATCTGATCGAAAGGCATAATCATGTTGCAGTTTTATTTTGTTCTAGCACAGTGAATGAAGCAATCTTGGTAGTTTTTTTTATCTATTTTATGTTATCGTACCATCTATTAAATCTAACAGCTCATGGTATAAATACCTGGGTTTTTTCTAATTTTGGAGCTTCAAACCTAGTGTGATCAAGGACTCTTGATCTGGTGCATAGTTATGATCTAGTTCAGTTCTGGTGTGATTAAGGGTGCAATTTGTAATATAAATATGATGTGATATGGTGCATATGGAATTCTTGAATTTTGGTCTCATCGATTGACTTATCTTCTAGCTTGATAGAGTCTGAGCTATGGCATGACCATGGTCTATCTAAGGATATATCTCTGCATTGATGAGTTAATGTTGCTATCCCTGACATGGATTCTTGATGATTTGGTATGTATATTTGAAACAATGATGAACTAATGTGACTAGTCTAATGGTGATTTGACTACTCATTTTTATTATGGTATGATTTTCTTGGTGGTGGTTTCATGGATAAGTCCTATATTCTTTGTTCTCATGTATTAACATTGTAGTTAGTTATTTTTGATTATTTATTTTAGTACGATCATAAAATATAATTGCTATCTCTACCTTGGTGCAGTTTTAGAGTTGATATGTGACATAATGATGCCATGTATACTTTTCAAGTAAGAAATTAAATTTTCATTTTCTATATATATATATATATATATATATATATATATATATATATATATATATATATATATATATATATATATATATATATATATATATATATATAATCAAAAAATATTTGAAACTATCAATTTATATGATTTGGAACAAAGTCTTCAAAACTTCCTTCAAGTCTTCAAAACACTTTTCTACTTCATCATTCCATCGAAATGAGTTTTTCTTTAGAAGGTTCGTTAGGGGTGTAGTTATATGTGCATATTTTTCATAAATGTTCAATAGTACCTGGTCAATCGTAAGAATCCTCTTAGCTTGGCGATATTAACTGGTTTGGGCCATTCCTTTATAGCCTTGATCTTATTAGGACCTACTTTTACTCCTTCCTTAGATATTATATGTCCAATATACTCCACTTCTTCCTTCCCAAAAGTGCATTTGGACTTCTTGGCATAGAACTGATGATTTTCTAATACAGTAAGAACTTGCTCCAAATGTTGTCGGTTCTCCTTCCATGTTTTACTATATTAGAATTTCATCAAAGAATACTAACACAAACTTCTTTAGGTATGGATGAAATACTTAGTTCATAGTAGTTGACCAGTGCCAATATTGCAGCAATGATGTTGCAACTCCTAGGTTACCAGCTTTACTTACCAACCCGGGGTTCATACAAACTTGGAGGTGACAATGTTGTATGCACAAGTAAAAGTGAAGGTCCTTCCTATTGTCACTATTCATCCAGCGAGAGACCCCAGGGGTTCCAAGCCAGACTTCTATAGAGTCAGAAGAAGCTAGACTCTTTGATGGAAGAAGATCAAATCTACTCTAAGAGAGCTACTCTACAACAGTAATGAAGAAAACAACATGTAATGATAAATCACACCATATCTTAATTAACCATTTAAATAACTATGCTAAGTAGAATTGCTAAATCAACACTAAACAAATGCTACTACCTGAGCTGTAGATGTAAAGAGCATCAAACCATACTAATGTGTAAGAAAAAAACTAAACTAAATCTGTTTTCACTTTTCTTTTCTTTTTTGGCAAAATCACATATGCAAATTAATTGTTCTTGTGGATGTGACAGGTTAATGAAAGGTGATGGAGGATGGTGGAAGGTTTATGGAGTGGTTGGATGGTGTGGAAGGGTCCTAGGAGGGTTTGTGTGACTTCTTGGAGGTTTCCCATCAATACGGCACTCAAAACAAGTTGTTTTAGGAAAACCTACATGATGTACTAGAAACCTACATGATGATCCTATAGGAATTACGGGAAACCTATAGGATACAACTGAGAGCTAATTGTGATGTGTTGGAGGTGTTGGGAAGCTTGGGAAATGTGTATTATGAGTGGAATGGGGTGTTAGAAAGTCTACGAGCACTTAGGAGTTAATATCCAAGATAAGAGATGGCTAGATTCGCTCAATGTAACTAGGGGAATTACAATGAAAAATGATAAAAAAAACTAGTGAGGGTGGTGGTGGAACAAGAGATGGCTAAGGTGGATGAAGTGGAAGGTGGCTGCTGGTGATGAAGTCTGGGTCTCCTCCTGAAGTACCTGCTTTGCTTAAAACATCTGTGTGTCCCAAGAACTATGCAACAAGATACATTTTCATAAACTAGAAAAGCATGAGTCAATTTCCTATATTTTGCGTGAAGAAAGTTGTTGAAGGGAATGAAAGCATGAGTGACATCTTATTGCAGAAATGGAGATAAGATATGAAAATCAAATCTACCTTGCAACATGAACCGAATACTAAATCAAAGACAACCAACTCCAAAGCTCACATAAGAACTAGAAATCTTGTGTTTTTGGGGTTGTTGAAGGGTCCCTTCCTTAAGTCATGGTCCAAGAGGGAGGAAGCGAGGTAGAGAGACCTGCTGACAACCTTATGGTGATCCTTTTTCTCCCTACTAACCCGCTACTTGAAAGAAGGCACAAATGGAAGCAAACTATGACACAACCAATCTAATCTACACTGTTGTAATGGAAATGCATCTACTAAGAAAATGAACAATTAAACTATGAATCTATACTAGCATACATGTACAATAAAGAGGAGCCTTGGCTGTTAGGGTTGGGCCCTAACCCAAGAGCTTCAAACCTCTGAGTTAACACAATGTTGGCTTAAAATAAAACTCATTCTTATTACCAAAACAATGGATTACATCAAAAACTGTCACAAGTCTCGTAGCTCAAAAATAGAGTAGAGTTTTACAATCAAAAATCCAAAACCTATTGAGGTTCTAGGCCTCTCTACTTATACATATGAAGTCTCCAACGACTTCCTTAAAATTAGGGAGCCTCGGCTACCAAACTCTAGATAAACTGGCGCTTTGTCTTTCACTTTCTCGGCTGCCTTCTAGTCCTCATGATTTGGTTGTTTGCACTCCGAGTTGATGGGGGAATATTCAAATGGAGGGGTAGTAAATGAGGAGGATTTACCTCCTATAATCCCTGTCCCTTGTCCCATTCGAGTTTTAGCCATGGTCTTCGCCAAACTTACTTTTATACTTTAATCCTACATTAAATGCAGATTATACAACAAAGCGAAATATCCAACTCTAACGCATCTCATTAAACAAAATATAATCAAAAGTATGCAATAAGTTATGAGAATAGTTGGTTTGACTAAGCTAGGAGGTGAATTAAGACCCATATAATTACCCAATGGTGAGGCTCATCATATCTGCCATACTAAAAGTGTTGCTCATCCTCTGAGAAACTTAGTAAATATCCATATCCTTCATGGCTCTCGTAGCCTCTCTGACATCCCATGCCTCTGTTGTGGCCTATTCTTCTTGTTCATAGAAGCCTACTTTCTTTTCTACTTCTTCCCACTGCCTCTTATCTTCTTCTTCTTTTCTCCCTTCTAACATCCCTAGGAGTAGTGGTGGACTGAGTTTTAGGCCTATCCAATTGACCTTCAACCTTTTCATAGATTGCTTATACATAGGTGTCCTTTTGAGTACCTCTCTCAACCTTTGAGGAGAGTGATATTTTGTTATCTTCAATTTGTGTGGTAGTGTGTTCCATATCCTTAGCCAAGCATATATACTATCATCTCCTAGCAGCCTAAACATGTCCTCAAAGTGTGAAATTGCTTGCTCTTGGGTAGCAAGATATGTAGGTGCCAGTTGAGGATCATTTGCAATAAAATTATGGGTACTGATGAGGGCCATGGGATTTGATTATTCAACTTTGATCAAAAGAGGTTCAGTCTGCTCTCTGGCTAATATTATTTTCATCTCTGCAACTCTTGACTCCTCATCGTTCATCCATGAATCCAAATCCATTAATTGTAGATCTTCTAGATTGGCATTAGGGTCCCAAACATTCATGTCTATGAGGGCCATGTTGTGTAATTAAAAATCAGCCATTTTGTCCCTATCCTCTATTGTACTTTGATCACAAAGATCAATAAACAGCTCGTAGTCCTGAAATGGCATGGTTCCCCTTTGTGCTAGTGTCTTAATATGAAACTACAGCCATTGTTCTTTGAGGTAAAGAGTAGAGGATTTAGCTGGCATCGTACACTAGATTTCCTCCAAGGAGAGGTTGGCCATACATGCTAGTTGGTTCTCTCTTTCCTGCATCTATCCCCTTAGCCATGCCTTTTCTATCTCAAGTGGACTTCTCATTATATCTTCTTTGTCCCTTATGCCACTTAGCTCTTTTCCCATTTCTTTGAGTTTCTCTTCCATGTGCCCAATTTCTTCCACCCCTAATGATTTGGAAATCTACATCCATCGGTGGATATTATTTTCATCTTTGTAGCTCTTGACTCCTCACGGTTCAGCAATGAAGCCAAAGTCATTAATTGTAGATCTCCTTGCTTGGAATTAGGGTCCCAAACATTCATGTCTGTGAGGGACATGTTGTGCAAATAAAACTCAGCCATTTTTTCCCTATCCTATAGTGTACTTTGATCACAAAGATCAATAAACTACCTGTAGTCGTGAAATGGCATGGTTCCCCTTTATGCTAGTGTCTTAATTTGAAACTATAGCCATTTTTCCCTGAGGTAAAGAGCATAGGATTTAGCTGGCATCCTACACTGGATTGCCTCCAAGGAGAGGCTGGCCATATATGCTAGTTGGTTCTCTCTTTCCTGTAGCTATCCCCTCAGCCATGCATTTTCTCTCTGAAGTTGACTTCTCATTATAGCTTCTCTGTCCCTGAAGCCACTTAGCTCTTTGCCCATTTCTTTGAGTTTCTCTTCCATCAGCCCAATGTATTCCACCCCCTTTGATTTTGTGATCTACACCCATTGGTGGGTTTGGGCCCTCTCCTTCTCAAGCTCGAAGAACAGTGGGATGGAAAATTTTTGAGGTATTACCCTACCTCATTCAATAAACTAGTAATAGGAGTCTAGGTTAGGCTGGGGGCTGGGTTTATTTATCTCTAGGTCTTCCTCTTTAGCTTCTTGCTTCTCCCCTACCTTGCTTTCCAATTTCTGTATCTCCTATACTTTTAGCAGTGTATCCTGTAGGACTGTTTTTTCTTCCTATAGGTTTTTCTATGGATCCTATACGATTTCCTTACCCTTTGAGGAAGTTGATCTAGTAGTAGGCCTCCTTACATAGGTGATAGGTGACTTAGGGGAAGGAATTTTGTCTTTCTTTGTAGGGGAATCTTCAATCTCAATAGTAATTTTTGTTGATGTTTGTGGCTTCCAATGTTTTATTCTTTTGCTCTTTCTTGTTCCAAAATATTGTGGGGTTTTCCTCCTCCTTTTTCGTTTTTGCTTGATTGGGGTGCGAAGAGCAGTGAGGGTAGTTGCTAACTCTCTCTTAGTGGCCTCTGGAAACACCCTAGGTGAATCCTCCTTGTGTTCTTTCCCCTCTAATTGATTTTATCTTCTTCTCTATTTTTCCTATCTTCTTCCTCTTGTGGATCTTCACCGTCTCTATCAGTTTCCTCCTATGTTTCTTCATCATCCTCCTGTTATTCTCCCTCTTCTTCTTCAGCTTCATCATGTTCCTCTGCGTCAGCTTCTTCTTCATCCATCTCATCCTTATCTTGCTCTGTATCTTCGTCTTATATTTTCTCCTCCTCTTCACTAACAGTAGCACTAACATCATAAGTTAGGGCTTTAATTTCATCCTCTGTTGGAAAGTATCTGAATGCTGACCATGCTATAGGGATTCTGAGGTTTTGGAGGGCATATTCAATGAGGATCCTAATTAATCCATGGTGAGACAATTGTTGGGAACTCCCTTCCTTCACTTTGTTGCTGGAGTCTATGACTGATTGCAACAAGAAATAGGGTATGCTGAGTCTTTGGTGAGGTGGTGTTTCCATCCCAAATCTTAATTCCTCAAGGATCCTGAAGTAATAGCCATAAACAACACTATATATACCCTCATATGAGATGTATTTGATGAGTTGGTAGCCTACCTCACTACATGGGTATGGCAGACTATCCCTCCTTACTCCATTTTTGTCCTCAGTGGGTTCTTCACCCTATAAAAAGAACTTCCCTTTTGCCACCTGGCTGTCTCCTTTGTCTTCTTTTCTCCATGGAATTCCTAGGGGGAGTGTGGTGACCCTGCTGATGAGCTCTGGGGTGAGATCTATAGTGAGGCCCCTTACTACAACAATGGCATGGATTCTGCTATGTGGAGTGAGGGAGTGAGCAAATTCTTGAGCCACCTCATCATCATACCTTGTGAATTTTTTGAAAAACCCCATCCAATTGTGTCTTGTAAATATTTCAAGCACCTAGGGGTGTTGTTGGATTCTCACAGTGTTTGTGGGATCTCTCCTATTAAACCCTCTTGTCATCTTACTGGTGAAGCTTGAGGAGAAAATGAGAGGGTTTACACAATTTCCAATGCAGGAGCAAAACAAAGTTGACTATGTATGTAATTTACTTCTCACAGTTACTAAATTCACTAGATTTTAGAGCATCCTTGGTGTATTTTCTTGCAAAGGGGGATGAAATTTTAGAGCCTACCTCTTTAGAATGGTTGTAGTGGCCAATTCTCGTGATGTTACCTCTTAAACTCTTCCTTTCCTATCCTGTAGATTGTCCCTATGTATCCTATAGACAGTCCCTGTGTATCCTGTAGACTGTATCCTGTAGGAATTCCTGTGCAGAACGATGGATATTTGCTTCCGGTTGGTGGCCTGGGTTATGAGAGTGACTTGAGTGAGGGAGTTTTGAGGAGGTGAAATGCATGAATGCATGTGAACGATGTTTTATTTCCCTTTATCATGATTCAAGGTGAGGTGGTGTGCTGGAAGCAAAGGTACATTGCCATTTTTGGATCGTTGGTCGCCACTACCACCTCATCATTTCCCAGTCCTCGTACTCAGCTCCCACATCATAGATTTGTAGTTTAACCACTTTTTGTCCTACTCTTTCTCTGCCTTTGAGTTGACTGTAGCCATGTGTGAGAGGGCACCCGATTTTGCATGTGCTAACTAAATGAAGGTGGCCAAGTTAACTGGCCACCTTTTCACTTATAAACCAACTATCTCATAACCCTTACAAATTTTGACTACATGATGTATATGAGTGAGCGAGCGGGATACTTACATGTGGTTTCGATGATATGCTGCAGCTGTCGAAGACCAAAGGTGTTGCTTTGTATATTTGCTGCATGCCATTCCTCTTCCTCCTCCTATTGTCTGCTCATGGCTTCTATGCTTTTGCAGGTATCTGTGGCCGAAGATCTGATGTTGCTGCTGCTTTGGAGCTCTTGGATCATCCTAGTGAACACCTATTGCTAGTGTGATTGGCATTTTGTGGGATAGGCTACTACAGGATGTCCTGTAGCTACTTCTCCCTTAGACTTCTTTAATCATGTTGCTGGCTAGGGCTGTGAGGATGGTGTAATGAATGGAAAGAAGTAGTATAAGTGTGTAGAGCAAAGGATACTTAGGTAATGCTCTTACTCCTCTCTGTTTTTTTTTTAAGACTGGTAGAAACTGTTGAAATTGTTTTTTTTTGTTTTCAATGGTGAGTGTAGGGATGATGATGGTGGACGAGATGAGGTGGTAGATCATGCATACAGTGAATTTTAGGGACCTAAAAAACCTATCATGTGCCTTTAGGTTGCTTCCTGCAGGCTTTTCGAGTCACTGTAATTCCTACAGGATTATCCTATAGGTTTTTAATGGATCTTGTAGGAATACAGGGGATCCTATAGAAAACACAGTCTTCGCATAAATCAAAGAAATGGAGTGGAAAAATGATAGAAATGATGAAGGGATTCATGGCAAGGAGTGGAGGAGATGAATATGTGAGAGGCAGGGTTCCCTTTGGATCCTCTTTTGCTCCTTGACTGTCTTTCTCGCCCACCTGCAAATGACAATTATATATTTTTCTCTCTTTTTTTTGTTTTGTTTTTTTTTTTGAAAAACAACTAGGCTGCCTCAAAGAGGTTTTCACCCTAGCTGTTTGCCCGGGGTGCCTCAAGGAAGGTTTTCACCCAGGGATCTTCTTATTCTTTTTTATGGTCTTTTTCTCTTTTTTTTCTTTTTTTTTTTTCTTCATCATTGGGTCACCTCATGAGGTTTTCAACCCAAAGATGGGACTCACGTGCCTCATGGGGGTTTTCACCAGAGTCGTTATTCTTTTTTTTTCAGTGAATTGATGAGGGAGGAGCTGGAATTTGCTCCACCATCATCACTATTTTATGGATATTATCAATGAAATCTTGTTTTGATAAAGGTCTCTTGTACATTTTCAATCGGTGCCCATTAACAAGCAAAGGAATGGCTTCTTCATCTATAGTTCCAATTTGCATTGAAGCACTATCATGGCATCTTTCCACAACATAAGGTCTGAGCCATCTTGTCCTTATCTTGCCGTTGAAGTCTTTATACCTAGAATCACATAACAATGCCCAATCGCCCTCTTGAAATTGCTTCTCCTTAATATGTTTATCATGCCAGATCTTCCTCTCAAGTTGAACTATCGTTGTATGTAGGAGGGCCTGCATTTTGAATTCATCCAAGCCATTCAATTGGAACAATCTCTCTTTCTATGCATTGCTGAGATCCAAATCTAGTTGGGCTGCCATCCTTAATGTGTTATATTCAAACTCAATGGACATCAAGGCCTTTTTCCCATAGACCAGCTCATAGGGTGTGAATCCAGTGGTGGTCTTCCATGTGGTATTAGAGGCTTAGGTGGCCTCAATTAGTCTTTCCGTTCAATCCTTCCTGCTGCTGCTCACTACCTTGGTTAAGATGGCCTCTAGTGCCCTGTTGGTCACCTCTACTTTCCCATTAGCTTGTGGGTGATAGGGGGTGGAGGTATCATTCTTGATCTTGTGATGGCTGAGCAGGTCTTCAATCATGTTGGAGGTAAGCTGGCTGCCTTGGTCTATGACTAGCTCTCTAGGATACCCAAATTTGTTGAATACATTCTCCCTTAGGAACTCAACCACCTTTTCTTCTATTGTTGTCTTAATTTCCTTGGTTTCGTCCCACTTAGTCAAATAATCAGTGCACACAATAATGTACTATTTTTTCTTTGAAGGAGGGTTGATAGGCCCAATGAAGTCCATGCCTCACTTGTCAAATGGGTAGGACCTTACTTGAGGCTACAGGGGCGTTTCATCTCTTGGAGTAGGCCTTCCCATCCTCTTTCACTGATCACACTAAATAGTGTACCTTTTCACATCTTGATGAAGAGTGGGCCAATAATAGCTTACTTGTAACACTTTGAATTTTGTCTTTCCTGCAAAGTGACCTCCACAAGGCCCATCATGACAAGTCAGAAGGATGTGAAAGACTTTCTCTTCCCTGACACACCTTCTCGAGATTTCATCTCAAACAAGTTTGAAAAGATTGCACCCAATCCAAGTGAAGGGGGCACTCTTCCTGACTATCTTGTTCTTTTCTTTGGAGGGCAAGTTTGGTGGGAACTGTGCTGATACCAAATAGTTTGTTATATTAGCAAACCATGGATAGAGAATTGAAATAGAAAAAAAATTCTCGTCTGGTAATTAGTCATCCACCATTCCTTATTAACCTACAGGCACATTTACCGTAGATAAAAAGTCTGCAACAACATTTTCCTTACTAGGCTTATCAACAATGGTTAGATCAAACTGTTGTAATAAAAGTAACTATCTTATAATTCGAGCATTCACAACTGGTTTGTTCATTAAATATTTTATTGCAGCATGGTCAGTATGCACAACTTTTTGATAGCCTGTAATGTAATGCATGAATTTGTTTAATGAATGCACAACAACCAGGAGTTGCTTTTCGGTCACTGTATAATTTAGCTGAGCCTTTGACAATTTCTTGCTGATAAAATAGATGGCGTAAGGCATTTTTTCCTTTACCTGACCTAGGGCTCCTCCTATGGCTTTGTGTGAGGCATCAACATGAATATTAAATGGAAGGGTCCAACTTGGGCCTCGGAGAATTGGTGCAGTGGTCACTTACCCTTTAGAATATCTAAGGCCTCTTGATAGTTTTTTGACCATAAAAGCTTAGAGTCTTTGGTAAACAACCCAAATAAATGAGAGGCCAATTTGCTGAAGTCCTTTATGAATCTTTGGTAGTATCCAGCTATCCCTAAGAAACTCCTGACATCTCTCTGCTTTTGAGGAGGTGGAACCTTTTGGATGATGGCCTTTCCATTTGGATCCACCTGTAGTCCTTGTTGAGATATTGAATGACCTAGCATGGTCCCTTCAGTCATTAAGAATTCACATTTTTCAAGACTGAGAGAAAGTTTCATTTCAATGCATTTGTGTAGTGCTTTTCCTAGGTTAGACAAGGCTTCCTGAAAATCACAACCATAGGGTGTAAAATCATCCATATAAATTTCCACTGCATCATGGACTAATTCAACGAAAATACTCAAGATTGCTCTCTAGAAAGTGGCAGGAGCATTGCATAGGCTAAAAGGAAGGACCCTATAGGCAAGAGTACCCCAAGGACAAGTGAATGTGGTCGTAACCTGATCTTCTGGGAAGATTAGGATTTGGTTGTACCCACTGAATCCATCTAGGAAAGAAAAAAACTTTTTCCCTGCCAGGCCATCTAGCACTTGGTCAATGAAGGGTAGAGGAAAATGATCCTTCTTTGTGGTTTTGTTCAACTCCTTGTAATCACCACAAATCCTCCACTTACCATTTTTCTTGGGAACTAACACTAAAGGGGAGACCCACTCACTGTCGGAGATAGGGTAAATGAATCTGGCATCTAGAATTTTTTGTAGTTCTTCTTTGACTATATCTTTAAGAGTTGGTGTCGCATGGAATAAGTCGATCTTGCGGACAAGATAGACCTTCCTAGAATCTAAAGAAGACCTAGTGACAAGCAAACCAACCAGACACTATCTTTCTCTAAATATGCTTTTATAAACAATGGCAAACAAGTGTTTTTAGGGCCTACCTTAGGTCCAACGCAAGCTTGTGGATGCCCTCGCTCCTTCGATCCAAATGAGCTCCTTTTCGCGAATCTACAAACACAAACAAGGAAAAAAAATTAAATAGCACCTGAAAAGCCAATTGCATAAAACACATTTAACATGAAAGTCAAGGAGTCCATGAAACAAATAACATGAGATACTTGTTGAGAAAAATGAGTTTGATTGTATTAATTAAAAAAAAAAGAACTTTACAACCTTTGCCTTGACATTGTACAAGCTCCTCCCAGGGTCCGGCAAGAAGTCTCCTCTACTTTGACAAGTTTCACTCACTCCCCAATGAAGCCAAAAAGGTATGAGATCTCTCCTCTTAAGCTCAACTAGGAAGTCTTGATTTCACCAGCATTTACCCTAAAAAATGTTCAGCTTCTAACCTCTCTAGCAACCAGCCCAATGCCTGTATTTATAGTGCAATGGAGGGAGGTTACTAGGTCCTCCTTCAAAGGGATAAAGCCCTCCTTCAAAGGGATAGCTCCTCTCATCAAGGGATTAGCTCCTTCTCTTTTGGGATGCATGAACCACCTCAGAGTGAACAATCCACGTCAAAATTCCTTCTAGAAACCTCTAGAATTAACCCAAAGTGAGTTTTTTAAGATAAAACTTGCGCCTTTTGACTTTCACAGGGGTCCGCACCTACACCGTTAGGGACAGAGCGGGCAGGTCCGTAGTTTTTGTACACAGAAGGTGCAGGACCGCAGGTGACAGTGAGAGAAAGTGCGGAACCAGAGTTACATGATTTTTAATGTCTTTCTCCCATTTCCAAAGCTTGGTTTGAAGAGCTGAGGTCTGAGACTTGCTTAGGAGGACAGTACAAGTGATGATAGAACCATTCTGACTGCAAATAATCATGGTGACGATATTTTTGTGTAACAGATTGCCCCCTAAAGTGCAAAGTCTGTAGTAGATGAGGATTTCTTATCATTTAGGAAGAGTGAAGTACTTTATCATTTCAAGGATCATCTTGTGGAGAGCCCGGTTGGAACCTATAAAAACATTCAATTCAAGATATATATATGAGATCATATCATCGCTGAGGTAGGCATTCCCATATTCAGATCAAAACTGACTAGAAAAACTAACTACTGCTCTGATATAGGAATGATCTTGTAAAACATAACAAGTAAAGACTCATGTGGACACAGTATGGATGCAGCCATCTGTTTATGAATAGTCCATTATAAAATGAATACAAAATTCCTCGCAACCTGGATTGTGGAAACTAGATCTAGGGTCTTCATTTCTACTTCTCGAAACAGTACGATTCTATCCATGCGAATGAATGTGTTGATGTCGAACATGGTAGAAACCACTTGATTACCAGTCAATGACGTAAACTGTTAACAAGTGTGAGAGAAACCACCAGTGATGTCAATGGCTCTCAAAGTACCCAGTACAATCCATGAGATGCGAATAAATGTGTTGATGTTGAACATGTCATGGAATCCTTTGATCGAAAGTCAATGATGTAAACTGTCGTCAAAGGAGAGAAACCTGCCATTGAGGCATGCAGATGCCAAAGTACTGACGATTCCTAGATCATCTTTCTAGATAATGAGCTGATGTCAATAGAAAGCGATCCGTCGTAGGCAAGCCCACAACACGAAATGATAGATCAAGTTAAAGAAATTTGGATGCAAGGACTGACTCAGGGATGGTCAAGATGGATGACAGATATTTTGCAGATGAATGGCTTATTGGGAGTGATCTCTTGAACACATAACGACACGACAGATGGCTTGGTGACAATTGACCGAAAGTTAATACCCAGAAACGGGCTGAAGACTTTCAATGTGGTTTGATCAACTGTTAGACAAAGGATTTCCCAACCTAGGTGAATAAAAGTGTCGTGTTCAAGAGTGGTTACAAAGTATGACAAACAGGCTCATTTTTCTCTCTTTTCCCCCACCATTTCTGGCAAGTATCTCTTTATTTTTGACAAGCTTGAGGAGGATAACATTTGCTTGATTATAAGCTCATCCTTCGGATGAGTCCAACTTAGTTTAAATTCGAACCCTAAGAAGGAGTGATTCATTCCTGTTTGTAATTGAACAGGTCCTTTACTGTGAAATTTTAACGATTCCAGTATAGGAGAAACTCGGCATTTTTCAATTTTAGAGAGTTTGAAAAAATTAAGAAGACTCCAGGGTTGACCTTTTTCGTAAATTTGTGTCTCCCAAGCCCAAAAAAGTATAAAATAATACTTGAGAGAACCGCTTGATCTTTTACGACCAAGGAGTACTTTTTGTCATTAGTGCCTTTGACCCGAAAAAGTAAAAAAATCGATCAACGACACATCGTTTTATAACCGATATCGAATTTGAAACGACAAAAATCAGGCAATCTTTTCATGTTTTTTTTACGGTCGGAAAAGAGTTGTAAGTTGACGGTCTTTTAATTCTGTTTTAACGAGTTTAAAAGAAACACTCGGCAATGTTTTCATGTTTTAGGAGTCAGAAAAGAGCTTAAAGATGACTCTACATGTTTTTTTGTCGAAAATGATAGATTTCGCCTGAATAATCCTTTATTCTGCACAAAAACACAAACATTACTCATACCTGTTTGAAATAGATAAAAATGTCGCAAAAATACATTTTCAAAGTGAAACATAAACAAATTTGCAATTTATTTACTCAAAAAACTTATAAAAAGGGTCTTTGTCAATTCATTTTTACCGTTTGAGTTTGGGTGAGAAAATAGTGCTTTTGCTTAGAAAACTTCCCGTGAAGATTGTGGAAAATCCAATCGTCGGAATCGAACGCCATCTTCTCTAGGTAATCCACATCATCCCACTCTTCTTTTTTAACCATTTAATTTCTTGTTTTAGTCATTTATTTCATTTTTGGGAGGGTTTTTAGGCACAAAACCCCCGCGCGGGGGCCCGCAGGTTTACAATTGCGGGCCTGCGGACCCCGACTTTTTCTCCGTTGGGAAAAAGCTCGAGGTCCGCACCCTCCATGTAGACAAAGTGCGGTCCCACGCACTGTGTCTAACCTAGAGGGTGCGGTCCCCGTCGCAAGGGTTTTTAACCCAAAAATTCTCAAAAATGGACCACACAAAATAATTTCTAGCATTTTAATTTGTCTTTATACTTGATGCAGAGAGTACATCATGCTAGATTGGCATGAACGAGAGCATGAGGACGTGGATGCTACTGCATGGAATCATCAGCCTTCACTTGATGCTTTGAGGGCGTGCAGATTGTACAAATACTGGGCCATTCCTGGCATGAGGGCTCAGGTGGATTTCTTACAGTGGTTGGGTGACAGATGGAGCATACAGGACCAGTGTTTCTTCATTGGTGGCCACCAGCTTGAAATCGAGCCGGCGGACATATATTTCTTGACTGGTTTGCCTAAGAGAGGTGAAGACTTGACTCTGTTTGGGGCTAGGACAGGTGGCTAGTCTGTCGATAGCCTCAGGCTAGAGTACTGCAATAGCCAGGCTAGAGACAAAGGGATAGACATAAATACCATATCCCGTCCTGAGCTCATGGTGATTGCATTCATTGTCACCAGACTTTGCAGAGCTGCTGCATTACATATTGCCATCGGATCCCAGATGCGTATGGCAGTTGATTGCTTTCGAGGCACCATCTTCAACTGGTGCGATGCTGTGTTGGCCAATCTGAAAGGCCAACTGACCAGGGCCAAAAATGGACAACTAAAGACCTTTGGTTATGGGGCTTTGGTTGTGAGTTTTGGCCTGGAGAGGGTTTCTATGCTAATCCCACAACACCTTACTATTGGAGCTGGGCTTCCTCGAGAGCCCAAAATGATGTGATGGGTTGCAGTTATGGCCCGTCACCCGGACGAGAGGACAGAGGTTGCTCGATTCAAACCTGAGTATTTTCAATGGCTGGAAAATGAGGTCTTTCCATTCAGGACTTCCCTTACGTTGGGATAGATTTTTGTGGTGACCCAGACATGGTTCTTCCACCAGGAGAGAAGTGGGACGAGTCAGGTAAAATCCTTTTCAACATTTTTTCTATTTTAATTTTTTGTTATTTTTTCATCGTCTAAAAAGTGATAGTAAAAATTTCAAATGCAGATGTGGGTCCACAGTGACCAACCGCTCTCCGGCCTTACGAGAAGAAGCAACCAGTTGCACCCACGCTAGCCCCACAGGATGAATCAGCAGAGGTTTTGGCCGAGTTGGAGGGTCATCTCGAGCGCTTGATAGGAGATATTCCTGAGACCACTATAGATGACATTCCTCGTCGACTTCAGCGCTATGTGATTGGGGTCTCGGGACCTTTTAGGAGGTTCCTTTGCAAGGTGGCCCGTGCAGTGGTTTCTTAGAGAGATCATCACCAGTGATAGGATGATCGCCTATTGTGGGCACATGTGACATTTTTGTTTTTCGTACTTATAATTTTTGCCGATCATAAGGTGTTTTTCAACCTATGATCAAGGACTATGTATTTTTTGACACACTCCTATATATATATATCACTATTACCGACTTATCTTGTAAATCATGTTATGGAATGGTTTTAAATTTACATGTATGATTATTGCAAATGTCTATTTAACATTCGAGAAGCAATTGCATCTGCTAATGTATTTAAAGATCTTAGAATATGTTGATATTCAATATAATCAAATTCACGTTCCAAGAGACGCACTCTCAAAAATAATCTCAATAACACTGGATTTCTAATGGCATACACTCTATTAAGATGTAATACAACGAGTTCAGAATCTAACCTCACTATCAAACTCCGAATCCCAAATGAAATAGATTCAGATAATAACTCAATGACTGCACTATACTCGACAATGTTGTTCGTTGTTTGACCGAGGCTTACCCCAGGCATAGATACTAACTCGTTAGAGGGCGAATAGATAACCCAAGCTGCGAAAGAGATGTCCCGTGCATTACGACAAGCACCATCAGTGAAACCAATGTATGTTTGGAGAGGCATCGAAATCTGCAATATCAATAGTAAAACCAAGATAAGCAGGAATAATGACGAAAAACACTCTCTAAGCTAAGCACACTGTTTAAACTAAAACACACCAGCTAGAAAGAAAAAACTATCCTAACTAAAAATCTCCATACCCATTCTTTCAAGCATAATACCTCTTCAAGTAAAGGCCATTTCTGGGTTTACCCAAAGAGTCCCCGTCAAAGTCTACGAATTCATAGGCCCCTTTGGCTAGCTTTCGCTTGACAACATAGGGACCATGCCACATAGGAACGAATTTTCCAGCTCCTAATTTATCATTAGCTTGATCATAAACTAATACTAGATCTCCTTCCGAAAAATTTCGAGGGGTCACATTTCGATCATACTGAGCTTTCATTCATTTTTCCTGAGTCTCGATTGCCAATGCAGCATCACGTCGATTCTCATCTAATTGAGCCAAGTATAACAAATGCTTTTCCTCTTCGGAAGTGGTTGGAAGTAACTCGATGGCCATTTGCAGTGACGGGATTTCTCATTCAGTGGGTAGCACAGCTTCCAAACCATAGACTAGTTGGAAAGGAGTGAACCCTGTTGAAGTTTTTACTGAAGTTCGGTATGCCCAAAGCGCTGAAAATAGCATGTTGTGCCAATTCGACCGATGAATCCCAATGATTCGTCAGATCATGATGACTAAAACTTGGTTGATTGATTCAACCAGACCATTCGCTTGTGGATAATAAGGGGTTGAACTATCATTACGTAAACCAAGTTGGCCTGTAAGTTCAATCATCATAACGTTTCGAAAATGACGCCCATGATCAGTGATTATCGCTTGTGGGACACCAAACCTAGCAATTATATGATTGAACAAGAAAATTGTAGCTGTCTTGCCATCTGCCTCAAATGTAGGCATCGCCTCGCCCCACTTAGTAAAATAATCCACCACAAGGATGATATACGCATGCCCCCCGGCCGAGTGAGGGTTACAAGTAATAAAATCGATACCCCATTTGGCAAAAGGACCAACAACAATTATAGGGTGGAGAGGAGTAGGTGGAGCGCGCATCTTACGATAAAAAATCTGGCAGTTGTGGCATTTTCGGACCGCCGTAATACAATCTTTAAATAAAGACGGCCAGAAGTAGCCAGCGCACAATATCTTTTGGGTTGTGGAAAACTCAGACATATGACTGCCACATGCTCCAGAGTGACAGTCATTTAGAACCCTTTCAGCTTCCTCGTGAGTTAAGAAACATCGAAAGATAGAATCCGCCCCATGGCGATAAAGAGTATCTCCAATAATCCTGAATTGTTGGGACTGGAAACGAATCTTTCGACGTTCTGACCGTGAAATTTCTGGCCGAAAGGATTGGGTCTGGAAATAAACGATGATATCCCCATACCATGGATCTAAAGTGCTGATGAGAAACAAGGATTCGTCCGCAATGGGCTCCTCCGCCACAGTTTCCGTGTCAGCACGTGGGAAGTCACACATTAACTCCGCAAAAACTAAAGATTTCTTAGACTTAGATTTCTCAAATTCCAAGTCAAACTCCTGCAGGATAACGATCTATTTAGAGTACTTGCCCCCTAGCAATTGCTTGGTCAAAATGTAGATCATAGGGTTGCAATCCGAAATTATCGTAGTTTTACGTAGTAGAATGTAGTGACGAAAACGTTGGATAGCTTGAACAGCTACCAATGCCAATTTCTCCACATGTGAGTATTTTAGCTCAGTTGGATTTAAAGTTCAACTAAGGTAATATATCACATGTTCAGTTCCTAATTCATCTTCCTGAACTAAAACCATTCCAATGGTGGAATGAGAGGCGGCGAGATACAAGAAGTAATCCTGGTTGTAGTTGGGAGGATGCAACGACGGTGCATGGATCAACGCGTGTTTGAGTGCATAAAAAGATTTCTGAGCTATCTCATCCCAATAGAATGGAGTATTTTGCTTCAACAACCAGGTAAAACCCTTTGTGACCTCGGCGTAGTTAGGAATGAATCGTCGTAAAAAGTTTGTTTTCCTATGCAAACTTTGGAGTTGGCGAAGACTCGAAGGAGGAGGCAATTTGATGATAGCTTCGACCTTCGAGGGATCAACATGAATGTCGGATTTCGAAACTACAAACCCCAGAAATCAACCCGTTTCTATACAGAAGACACATTTGTGTGGGTTCAACCGAATACGATAATGCCTACACCTCATAAAGATTGCTCGTAAATGGACGAGGTGATCAGCTCGATGTAATGAATGAGAAGGCAAGTCATCGAGATAGGGTTGCACAATGTGCTTGATGTCATGAAACGCATAAGACATCGCCCTTTGAAAATTTGCTCCGACATTCTTAAGCCCAAAAGGTAACTTGCAATAAGCAAATGTCCCCCATGGACAAATGAAAGCCGTTTTTGTTTGATCGGCAGGTAGAATATTGATTTGATTATATCCGGAAAAACCGTCCATGAAGGAGAATATTTCGCTGCTGGCACAATCATCAATGATTTGATCGATATAGGGAGTTGGGTAATTGTCCTTTGGACAGGCTCGATTAATATCCCTATAGTCGATGCATATTCTTATTGTTCCCTGCTTTTTGTTAACCGGAACAATATTCGATACCCAATCCGTTAACGGGATCGGATAAATGAAACCTGCTTTCAATAATTTTTCAACTTCTACTTTAATTGCAGTAGCTTTTCGTGGGTGAATCTGGCGCAAACATTGTTGAGCGGGTTTAGCATCTGGGTAAGTCTTGATCTCATGAACAACAATCGCGGGATCAATTCCTGGCATTTCCTCATAGGACCAGGCAAACACGTCGCGAAATTCTTGATATAGGGCCTTATATAATTGAATTTCGTCATCTGTACACGAGGCACCTATATGAATGTTCTCAACAATTCCGGGCTTAACCGAAATGTCAATAGGAATAGTTCGAGAGATGTTTCCCAAATTTAACTCTGAATCGGGATGTTTCATTGGATTTTGAGGTTCCTTGACATATTCAGTTGTAAAAATTGATGAGAAATCATTTTCAAAACGATCATCCTCAGGTAAAAACGAAGATTTGTGATGGAGATCTTCCCATGATAAATCATCTACACATAGGATTTCACGAATTTGCTCATCAGAGTGAACAAGTTCAGAAAATGTAGTTAAATCTGAGGTTGATGTGAAAAGTGATTCCTCATGGACCACATTCATTAAGTCATTTTCGGTTGAACATGGGTCGGCAAACGACTGCACGGCTTCATAGGCAATTTCATATGGACTCAAAGGCATGGCATTACCAAATGAGTCTATCTCAGATTCAGAAGTGACAATCTAAGGATCATCATAAATAATGGTGTCTGATGTAATCATATGAATGGTTGCAAATGAAGATGATACGTTGATTGGAGGAAATTTAAAGGAAAAGTTCCCAGTAAATCGGCATCTTTAACTAATCCTACTCCAACATCCTTATATGGGATAGTCGTTTTACCGACATGTTGAATACTCTCCGAAGAGGCTGGGTCGGATAAAAAGTAAGCCAACTGGTCTATTGTTACGATCTTTCCATTATGTGGAAACTTTATTACTCGAAAGACCGATGAAGCGACCGCTATCATAGCGTAAGACCAACTTCGTCCCAAGAGAAGGTTGTAATCTAGAAGGGCATCAACCACCTCCACATCTAGACTAACGGTTTTTTCCTTCAACCCCTATAGGCAAATCCTGTAGAATGCCAAAAGAATGAAACCCACGGCCATCAAAGGCCTTTAGAATTGTCAGGGATTGATTTAGCGAAGGAGAACCAAGCGATCTCCAACACTGTATCGACATAATACACGTTGAGGCTCCCTCATCAATTATGGTCCGATGAATAGTCCTGTTTTTGACTATCACTGGTATCTCGAAAGCCATTTGATGAGGCAAAAGCGATGTACTATTTTCTAGATCGAAAATTATCAGGTTCGGGTCCTGAACGTCAACAACTCCTATAGCCAACAAAAGTAATTTACGTTGTGCTGGACATGATTGCAGCACTTCCAAAGCCGACATTGCTGAGGGTGAAACAACTAAGTCCTCAACAATGTTATAATTCTGAGCCGCTCTCGCATGTGGATTGAAAGCTGACTTTCGAAGTATACCCTTGGCGGGCAGTTTGATTACCAAGTCTGGATTAGGTTTCTCGATCTGTAGTGGATCGGAACCGAGAGCTGCGGTTGATGGATTAGAATGAGAAGATTCTGCTTCTTTACCATCAACAGGACTTTTACTACCATAATCTTGCGATCGAGTCGCAATCCTAACATGGGACATCATCAGTATGGGTTCTTCATTGGTATTCGAGGATGAACCTGTCATCTTACTGTCTTGAGCCAAAAAATGATCCTTCAAAACAGCAGGAGTTTGGGAACCCTTGACAGTCTTCGCAACCTCTGCACAATGAGGGCAGTCTCTTGTAAAATGTTCATCATCACAAATGAGACAAGGATAACAAGGTTTGCGCTTTTCATCATTGGATTCCGCCTTTTCAGGTTTCTCCTTTGAACTTTTGTCCGTTTTATTCTTCTTCTTTCCTTTCTTCTTCCCACCAGATTTTGATTTGGCTGTAGATGAATCTACAATGTGAATATCGGCAGAGATCTCTATAGAAGAATCTCCTGTTGGGGAATCAGGCAAGGTTATAATAGGGGAAGAATTCTTGGAAGACTTCTTCTTACTTTTAGTGTTAACCGTGCCAATCATACCATCGGCGGCATGAGATCCCGAAGGAGCTGAAGTGATTTGATTTTGCTTGGGAAGATCGGGGATTTTTTCGTGTAACGTACCTGACTGAGTATAGACCAAGTCAAGGTACTGTGCTTGAGAAATTACTTGCTCCTCAGTAACAACTCCGGCTTTAGCAACATCTTCAGTGATCTTTGGCAACAAAGATTTTACAAACCACTCAGCCAAGATTTGATCTAGAATAAATACCTTCACTAAACGTTGTCGACGTCTCCACTCATGAATATGATCTAAAATGTAAGTGGATGTCGATTGTTTTAGCAAAGTTAACAATTCTGTGCCATTGTCATATCGGATTGGCAACTGAAAATGAGTTAAAAAAGAGGTAGCTAACTGACTAAAATTATAAAAAGTGCCTCGCGTAACTCAATGTACCACTTGGCTGCGAGACCAATTACAGTGCACTGGAAAAGTCTAAGACGGATTGAATCATCTGTAATGGAGTTAGACGCACACCAGAGGTGGTAAGTCATCACATGGTTCGACGGGTCCTCTCCTGATTTACCTCTGAACTTGGGAATGCCACTGGGCAACTTATTCAGCATTGGTGGCCAAAACGGAAGATAATTAATGGGATCGTTTGTTAGGCACGACAAGTCAGGTAAGTCCAAAGTTGTGATAAATGGTAACTGCCGAGTAGGATCCCTAAAACCTTGGGTCATGAGACCAGCCCCAGGAGGAGGATATCCAGGATAAATAGGAATAGGAATCACATTCGAGATATTGTATCCTCCCAAAAAACCGGGATTAACCGGACCGTACTGGGGTTGTTGAGGTTGTTGATAAGTGTACCCAAGGGACGGTTGATACTGATAGACTGGCTGCTCCACAGCAGGACCGAATTGGTACTATCCCTGGTACGGTTGATAGGTGAATTGTGGTTGACTTCTGACAACCGTACTTAAACCAGGTTGTCCTACAGGCATTTGAACCGAAGTTTGAATCTTAGATCCAGAAGGTGGTAAAGATTTTGAGGAGTAGATACAGGAATAGTAGAAACCGAAGCTGTCGATACTCCAGAAGTAGGTGGGGTAGATTGAACAGATGTTGCGGCAGTTGTAGTAGTCGTTTGAGGCGGAGTACGAGGTGTACTAGGCCCAGGCTGAGAAACTACTGAAGGTACAGAAGTTTGAATGTTAGACTGGACTGGTTGCTGGGGTGAACCAGAAACTAAGGGTTGTCCAGTTTGAGATGACAACTGTACACTTGGCTGCAATACCTATTGAGCTTGCGATGGATCCCACACTGTATTCATTCCGGGGTACTGACCCATAACTGGTTGAGAATACTGAGGACCATAACCAGATTGAGGGTAGGATTGATAATTGAAAGGTGCATTTCCCGTTCCTTGAACATATGTTTGACCGGAGGGTGGTTGGAAACCTTGGTTCGAGTATTGACCTTGGGGTTGATACCCTTGAGGCACATACTGATACTGGGGTTGACCTTGAGGTATAAATTGATACTGGGGTTGACCTTGGGGTACGTATTGAGTCTGGGGTTGACCTTGAGGAACGTACTATCCCATAGGTATGTAATGTCCTTGAGGTTGCCCCCTAGATGCAAATTGTGTACCTTGAGGTTGCCCCCGAGGCGTTAATTGAGGCTGCCCCCCAGGCAGTAACTGACCACCTTGAGGTTGAGGATTGGGAATAGAACCTGACATCATGAGAATGTCTTCTACGCTCAATGGCTTAGTACCATTGTTTCCAGTTAATAACCCTTGCTCAATGGGTTGAGGAGATGCTCCCGAAAAAGTACCAGAAAGTGACTGATACCCGGAGGGAACAGAAGGACCGTCGTACAAAAAAGATTCGGGCGATTGAGTAAACATGGATGACTGTCCTGCCATATTGACGGGAGTATAAAAACCTCTAGGTGTTGGGTGATAAGGAGCACGAGGTGGTGAAAAACTTAACCCTAAGTTTTCTAGAAAATTAGTCAAAGAAAGATACCAAGAACTACTCCTAGGTGGACTGTAAAAAATTGATGCATGCTCCCTTAGTTCAATAACAGGTTGATTTTCATGGATAGGGATGCCTACTTCTTCTTCCAGAGCAAGTTCTTCAATAGAAATAAGTCTAGAAGGAAGATCTTGGGTGATTACTCTTTCTACCCTAACTGAACCAGGACCACTAGAAGTTGGAGAAACAAACCCCGATGTCGGAGTAGCAGCAAATTCACTTTCAGGCTTGGATATTTTGGGTTCTTCACCTATATCACTAGTAGATGAAAAGCTACCAGAAATTTCGAAAACAGACACTGACTGTGGATTATAATCTGTTACTAACGGGTGAAAATCAGGATGTACTATCAAAGAAGATTCTCCTTCCTCAGGTGACCCAACTCTACTGTCTCTAGGAGTTACGAGGACTTTCAAGCCTTCAAGCTGGCTCGGTACTTCCTCAGGAGGTTGGCCCCGAAGTCTACGGGACTTCCTCAGTAACTCAGCCACGTTTACAAACTCAGGAGACTGGCCTCGAAGTCTATGGGACTGTCTTGGTAATTCAGCCACAGTTGAAAACTTTTAACTACTTCACACGCAAACAAAGTAAAATCTCAATGAAAAGAACCTAAAGTCTCTAAAGAACCAAACAAATTTGAATCACACACCTAAAGAATCTAGGAGTTCAAACACACACAAACAGTAACTTTCCAAACTGAAAACACTAGTTGGTGATGAAATCCAACGTTGCAGAGTTCAATACAGAAATGGTGGTTGGAACAGTTACCCCAGCGACCTGCTTAATGAATAGACTGGCACAAGTTCCTCCACTTAACCATCTTGAGTGAAGTGAAACCCCTAGAAAATCCAAGTGAGTCTAGTCGACGTCTGCTCTAGGTACGGTGGGATCTTCCCACCACTGTCACCTCAGGAAGAGTCCTAAAGAATATGGCCACTAAGGTTACCAATTGAGACAAATATACCTGGGGGAATAGTCTACAATCCGATACGCATGCAAGGGCAGAGTAGCAAGCTCAATCCCCTTGAAGGCTCCTTGACATAATCCAAGGTTTACCAACAAGTGACCCCAGGCTCCTCGACAATGGTTAATCCAAGGTTTACCGTTTTTAATACATGAATATCTGGCGTCGTTCCCAATTAGGAAGGATTGATTCCCACACTGGTTCGGACACGATCTCATGCTTCTCCTTTAAGAGGAGCTTTCCCAGAGCATAAATGCAACAATTAGATTTCTTCCCTACCACAAGATATAGCTACTTGTTTGTTTTTACTTTCTTGGAGAGTTAATTACTCTCCTACTCCAAGACACTAGCCTAAGCTAAGTTGGTGTATCAGATCCCTAGAAATAAAAATGTTACTAGGTGAATTTTACTTTAAGCGTTAATTTTAGTGGTTCTTGTTTAAGTCCAAAGGTGCGGAGATGAAACTCGTGGTATGAAGACTCGACTCAAAATCACTAAAAATGCACCTAAGATGATCTAAACAATCTTTTTCTCTTCGATGAACTTCTAACTAAGAAAGAGTTTGAGAATGCAAATACTTTGTAAACACAAATCTTTCTCAATTCAACAAATTAAAAGAAGAGTTTTTTCCTTTCCAAAGCACTCAAAACGAGACAACTAGTTATTTCACAAAAATTTCCCTTTTTCGTTTCAAAGCATTTAATCACTACAAAACAAACTTTTTTCCAAAAGAGATTTTTATATTTTTTAAATAAAACACCCAAAACTATGAAAATGACTAACTTTAAGATCTACAAATTATAAAAACCTATTTGAAGTCAAAGCCTACTAAAATTTTTTTTAAGGATGTTTTACTTAGCTAGATGTAAGCTAAGGACCAATTTATGCAGAATCACAAATAAGTCAAGAACAACCAATTTTGTTTTCTTTTTGAAAATGAAAATCCAAACTCTCAAACACAAGCTTTTCGAAGTTTTGTAAAGAGAAAACTCAAAGCGGATTCCTCAAACAAGGGGAGATTTCATAAATGGTCAGACTCATAAGAAGGCTTGTAGACACTAAGGTGATCTGAAGTCTCTACAACTTCTAAGCTCAGAGCCACTACACAACCAAAATGAAAAAGCATACCCAACAAGTAAAACTCCTAGGAATTTCACTTAAAACCCTAACACTAACGAAATCAATCTAAGGAAATCTTCTGACAAGTTATATGCAGGTCTAGGCAGTGGATAACAATTTCTAAACAAACACTAAGCTGACTAACAGAGGAAATCTTAGGGTTTTTCAAAATTTTGATAGGGTCCGCAGGCCCACAGTTGACACAGGTGCAGTCCCGCTCTGTGCTAAAAGCCAAGTTGCGGGTAGGTACGCATTGTGTCAAATGGATAGGGTGCGGTCCTCTCCCAAAGCTATGAAAAACAAAAAATAACCCTGGATCTACAAACTCTACCCAATTTTACACACAACAAGCCAAAAACAGAAACAAAAACACAGTTTCTCAGGTCAAAGTAAAAACAAGGAAAACAATCAAGTCCCCAGCGGAGTCGCCATTTTGTTGCATGGAATAAGTCGATCTTCCGGACAAGATAGACCTTCCTAGAATCTAAAGAAGACCTAATGACAAGCAAACCAACCATACACTATCTTTCTCTAAATATGCTTTTATAAACAATGGAAAACAAGTGTTTTTAGGGCCTACCTTAGGTCCAACGCAAGCTTGTGGATGCCCTCGCTCCTTCGATCCAAATGAGCTCCTTTTCGTGAATTTGCAAACACAAACAAGGCAAACAAATTAAATAGCACCCGAAAAGCCAATTGCATAAAACACATTTAACATGAAAGTGAAGGAGTCCATGAAACAAATAACATGAGATACTTGTTGAGAAAAATGAGTTTGATTGTATTAATTCAAAAAAAAAAAAAACTTTACAACCTTTGCCTTGACGCTGTACAAGCTCCTCCCAGGGTCCAGCAAGAAGTCTCCTCTACCTTGACAAGTTTCAATCACTCCCCAATGAAGCCAAAAAGGTATGAGATCTCTCATCTTAAGCTCAACTAGCAAGTCTTGATTTCACGAGCATTTACCCTAAAAAATGTTCAGCTTCTAACCTCTCTAGCAACCAGCCCAATGCTTGTATTTATAGTGCAATGGAGGGAGGTTACTAGGTCCTCCTTCAAAGGGATAAAGCCCTCCTTCAAAGGGATAGCTCCTCTCATCAAGGGATTAGCTCCTTCTCTTTTGGGATGCATGAACCACCTCAGAGCGAACAATCCACATCAAAATTCCTTCTAGAAACCTCTAGAATTAACCCAAAGTGAGTTTTTTAAGATAAAACTTGTGCCTTTTGACTTTCGCAGGGGTCCGCACCTACACCGTTCGGGAGCGGGCAGGTCCGCTGTTTTTGTACTCAGAAGGTGCGGGACCGCAGGTGACAGTGAGAGAAAGTGCGGAACCAGAGTTACATTGATTTTTAATGTCTTTCTCCCATTTCCAAAGCTTGATTTGAAGAGCTGAGGTCTGAGACTTGCTTAAGAGGATAGTACAAGTGATGATAGACCCATACTGACTGAAAATAATCATGGTGACGATATTTTTGTGTAACAGTTGGATTCATCTTCATTTGTGGTTGCCGAATTGGTTTGCAACATCCTTTGATGTATATGTGGTGAGTACACACTAAGGGGTGTACTACCTTCATTTCCTTGTAACTCCAAGTGAAGGCTTCTAGGTTTTCCTTTAACATGTTGCATAGCTTCTCCTCTTCGAGAGCAGAAAGAGATGGATTAATTTTCAAGGTTTTATTTGGGCCAAATTCTATGGTTTTGACACAGAGTGGGTTGGAATCGGCCAAGAATAAGTCAATTGGATGATTTTTCTAGGTTTCCCTTACTTCTTCTTCTAATGGTAATGAAGCAGGAATTGGACTTTGGAGTAGGTGTTCAATCAAGTCAGCCTCATCTTGTTGTCATCCTCTCATGGTTGCTTCCAAAGCATAAATTTGGGTGGAATAAACCTCATCTTCTTCTTCTTCCTTCAACCATAAAGGTAAATCATGCTCTAGAGATGGTTGAGTAGGAGGGTATAGGACTAATTTCTTGGACATATGCCCATTCTTGATGGTCATATTCCTAACTCTGCGGCTAATGTAAGCATCGGTTTTGGCCAACTATGGCCTCCCAAGGATGAGAGGATAACCAATAAGCCTAGCCTTAGGCTTGAGAACTACAAAATCTGCAGGGTACTTCCAGGATTCAATGGAGACCATCACATCCTCCACAATTCCCTCAGGGGTTACTGTGGAACGATTTGCAAGTTGCAGAACTGTTGTGGTCTACCTCAATGACCCTTGGAGGTTGAGCTTGAGCATGGTGTCCTTGGTTATCACATTAATGGCAGCCCCAAGATCGATCAGAGTGTGTGGGACAATGGTGCCATTGATGTGCACATCTACTATATGGCTTCCAGGGTCCAAATATTTTGGACATATTATCTGCCGCAACATTAAATTAGACAGCTGCCCAATGACATTAATGGTAGGGTCATCCATTTTTTACCTCCCTCGATGCTTGAAGAATGTCCCCGTAATCAACTTATTGTAAATGGGAACATCTTTTATTGCTTGGAGAAGGGGGATCTTTACACATATATTTTTCAATTCTCCCAGAAGTTCAATTTGTTCTGTCGTAGGCTGGAGTGGTTGGGCTAATCTCTCACGAAAGGATGGACTTACTTTAAGGTTGCTTCCCTCTCCTTCTTCGTAATCAACTTATTGTAAATGGGAACATCTTTTATTGCTTGGAGAAGGGGGATCTTTACACATATATTTTTCAATTCTCCCAGAAGTTCAATTTGTTCTGTTGTAGGCTGGAGCGGTTGGGCTAATCTCTCACGAAAGGATGGATTTAATTTAAGGTTTCTTCCCTCTCCTTCTTCCTCAACCTCCCTAGGTTGAGGGGGGGGTTGGTTATCTGGGAGAACTCTCCTAGATCTCAGGTTAATCTCTTGGATTTCCATAGCATAAGTTGGATATGATGTCTCTCCACTGTATACTTGTTGAGCCTACCTATTGCTTGGGTTTGGATTTGACTGGGTAGGCATCTGGGCTTGCTTGTGTGGAGAAGAGTGTAGGAGTTGTGGTTGGGCAGGTGGTGGAGACAATAGAGCTGGGTCATTGTTGTATTGGGGCCTCCACCCCTAGAGTGGTTTATTCCACTGAGGTTGTGGCAGAGCGTAAGGTTGAAATGACTGGCTGGCTAGCTAGGAATGATATTGAGATGCATAGGTCCAAGGATGGGGTGTAGACCTGGAAGGATGAATAGGGGGTCCCCAAGAAGGTATAGTTGTTGTTTGGTTCGGGTTGTAATATGCATGGGATGACCCTTTCATGTCATGCTGGTATGGTCTAGGCCCAAGAGGTATCCTTTGGTTAATGTAATAAAGCTTCTCAATGACCCCTTCAGCTCCTTGATATATAGCTTTGACTCCAGGGAAAGAAGGGCACTTATTTGTGGAGTGGTTTTCTTCACAGACAGAGAAAATTTCAATACAGTTCAATGGACATTCGTTCCTAGGATACCTCTTCGTGCATCTAGGAAAAAATATGGATAAGGCTCTCTCTGCTTCCTCTTTCTTCATTTTAATGTTCATGGTGTCCATTTGCAAGGCAAGGGTTTGCAGCATCTCACTTTTGAAATATTCTAGCATATTTCCAATTTCACCCTTGATGGATGAGTTAGAAGATGATGAACTGACCATAGGTTGACTACCCCTACCCTTTTTCCTGGCCGCCCTAGAATGGTTTCTAAAGACAGTCTTCATATCCTCGTAGGGTAATTGGTAGATATCTCCTCCTGCTAACAAATGTAAGGTATTCAGAAGATCTTCTCTTACTCCCCTGAGCAGGACCAACTTTAGTGACTCAGGGTCAAGTGTGCACCTGGCCCTTTTGTAACTAAGTTGGAATCTTTCTTCATAGTCTTCTAAGGATTCATCCTAGCCTATGGTCATCCTGAAAATTTCTACTTTAGTATCCTTTGACCTACAGTAGTGCCAATATTTGTTGTTAAAGGCCTACTATATCTGAGCCCAAGTTGTGATGCTATCTCTAGGTAATCCCATGAACCAACATAATGTTGCATCCTTGAGGGTAGATGGAAATAGTTTTAACTTTTGCTCATCATCTTTATAGTCATAGGTTCAACATATAACAACAAACTCAAATAGGAAAGTGTCGAGTTGGTTTCATATATATATATATATATCTTAAACTGGAAAGTACTTTCAGAAATGAAATTGTTGATTGAATGAAAATCACTTACAGAATGAAAAATCTACTTCCTGAATTGAAATGCTATTTGCAGAATAGAAAGGAAAGCAGATAATGGACAATGAAAGAAAGGAAGCAACTAGATTACTTTTACATAAATAAACTAACGGCAGAATATTGAAGACAAGAAATAGAGGAAAAGAAAGAAGTAATCACATTCTACTCAGAAACCTCCCCAGCAACGGCACGAAAAAGTGATGAGTGCTAGTATTGCAGTAAGGATGCTGCAACTGTTGGGCTACGAGCTTTACTTATCAACCCGGGGTTTGTACAAACTTGGAGGTGACAGTGTTGTATGCATAAGTAAAAGTGAAGGTCTTCCTTATTGTCACTGTTTTTCTGGCTGTAGCTTTTAACCCCATACAAAAATTACCTACATATGAATTCTAAAGACATAAAATAAACAATGCAAGAGCATAACACATAAAACACATATAAACAAAGATCTTCCCCTAAATCCCAAAACCGGGACTATCAGCGTGATTTTTCATTATGTTCCTTTCAATGTTATAATACATATTTATACATGCTGAAGCATCCACTACCATGGATTGAAAAACATCACGTCCAAAACCATGGACCAAAAACCATCGCGTCCAAAACCGTGTACGAAAATCATGCACAAAACCATAGGTATGTCTGTTGAACCTAACATAGGGTCCAAAAGAAAAATTTTCCGGGGCGCTACCCCAGACCCCATAGAGTGGGGTTACCTGCACCCCTCAAACCCCCTGTGATCCCCCCATTATGCAATCGACGCAAAGAAGGCGGGGCTTCGCCCCTCCTCTAACCCCCCGGTTAACTATGTGGGCTAGTCGTGGAAAGAATCTAACACAACCCAACATTCTCCCACTTGTTGTTTTCCTTCCATAGGGGGCACAAGAGTGATTAGTCATTTATCCAGCCCTACAAATCCCATTGTTTCTCTACACCAAGAGAACTTCTCAGAGCTCATAGATTTTGTCAATGCATCTTCAGTATTCTTCAAAGTGTCCACCTTTACTAGCAACACCTTTTTGTTTTTTTATCATATCCCTCACAAAGTGATACTGAACATCAATGTGCTTTGTCTTTGAATGATATGCAGGGTTCTTTGCCAAAAAAATTGCATTTTGGTTGTCACAGTCTATCCTTATAGCTCCCTGTACTAACCCCATACTTGACCACAATCTCTGCAACCAAACTACTTCCTTGCTTGCATGAGTGGCTGCCATGTATTTTTCCTCTGTAGTTGATAATTACACTACAGATTGTTTCTTACTCATCCATTTGAATGCACCTCCAAGTAGGTTAAACACATACCCACTTGTAGATATTCTCTGATCCAGATCTCCAGCCCAGTTTGCATCAACAAAGCCACGAATATCCAACACTCTATCCAATCCTGGTCTTCCTTGGTAGCACAAACCATAATCACTAGTGCCATGCAAATACTTGAAAACTCGCTTCACTATTGTCCACTACTCCTTCCCTAGTTTTGACATAAACCTGGTCAATACTCCCACTGCATGTGCAATGTCTGGTCTAGTGCAGACCATCGGATACATCAGGCTACCGACTGCACTTGCATATGGAACATGGGACATATCCTCTTCCTCTTCTTATGTCTTAGGACACTATTCAGCAGATAACTTTACACCTACAGGAATAGGAACCTTCACTGGTTTACTATCCTGCATATTAACCCTCTGCAATATTGTCTTCACATACTTCCTTTGGTTTAACCAGAGCTTCCTCTTTGTCCGATCTCTTTTAATTTCCATGCCAAAAATATAGTTTGTAGCACCAAGATCTTTCATGTCGAATTTGGAGGACAAATGGGTCTTCAAATCCTGGATAATTTCTTTGTCATTTCCAACCAGCAACATATTATCCACATACAAGACCATATAAATAACACGGTCACCAATTAATTTAAAATACAGACAATGATCTTCTTTGCTTCTGGGGAAGCCAAGTCCCCGTATAAATGTATGAAATTTCTGATACCACATCCTTGGTGATTGTTTTAACCCATACATAGACTTCTTTAACTTGCATACTAGTTCTTTCTTACCCTTCACTGCAAAGCCTTTAGGTTGCTTCATGTAGATCTCCTCTTGCAGATCCCCATGAAGAAATGTTGTCTTCACATCCATCTATTCTACCTCAAAATCAAAAGCAATAGCAACAGATAAAAGTAATCTAATAGAAGTTACCTTGGCAACAGGAGAAAACATATCACCAAAATCAATTCCCAACACCTAGGAATAACCTTTTGCTACGAACCGAGCTTTGTATTTCTCCACCTTTTCTTCTGCATTTGTCTTCTTCTTGAACACTCATTTTCTTCCAACGGGTTTCCTTCCAGCAGGCAACTCCACCAAATCCCAAGCCTCATTTTTGTGCAAAGATGCCATTTCATCAACCATGGCCTCTTTCCAGAGTTTTCCATCCTCTAAATCTACTACTTCCTTCACAGTTCTAGGACCATCATCAGTAATAGATAAAGAAAAATTTGAACATAAATCAAATGGACTATACCTTTCTGGTTGCCTTCTTTCTCGAACTGGTCTTCTCACACTCGGAGTTTGTGGCTCTTCTTCTTCTGATTCCTCCTCTGCTGTAGAGTCTCATTCTTCCTCCTTTAGCTCAGAATCTATCTTCTTAGGTTCCTTTGGTTGGACTTCATCTTAAATAACATCTTTCACCTCTGTGAACACCACATCTCATCTGTACACAACCTTCCTTGTTAGTAGGTTCCAAAGCTTATAACCCTTTAAACCATCCTTATACCTAATAAAGATGCACTTTTCAGATTTACTATCCAACTTGGTTCATTTCTCCTTTGGAACATGTACATATGAATCACATCCAAATACCCTCAGATGTGAAAGAGAGGGTTTCTTACCAATCCATACCTCTTGAGGAGTCCTATCCTCCAATGCTGATGAAGGTGATCTATTGACTAGGTAACATGTTGTCTCCACTACCTCTACCGAAAATTCCTGGCCTAACCTGACACCACTGAGCATGCTTCTTACCCTTTCCATCAATGTTTTATTCATTGTTTTTGTAGCTCCATTTTGCTGAGGTGTAAATGGAGTAGTATTCTGTCATGCTATACCACACTTCTTATAGAATTCTTCAAATTCCATACTGAAAAATTCTCCATCGTTATCTGTCCTCAACACCTTTATCTTCTTCTCTATCTGGATTTCCTCCAGAGCCTTAAATTCTTTAAGCCTGTAAAAGACTTCAGGTTTCTTCTTAGGGAAATATATCCATTTATTCCTTGAGAAGTTATCTATAAATGATACATAGTACATAGACTTACCCAGTGATGGAACCTTCACAGGTCCAAACAAATCACTGTGCATAGGCTCTAATATCTGTTTCGCCCTCTTACCACAGAGGGGAAACTCACTAGATTCTATTTCCCATATACACAATTTACATCGAAATAAAAATCCAGAGAACTATTACTCGTACCTTCTACCATACCTTTACCATGAAGTTTTCGAAGGCCCCTCTCTCCAATATGTCCAAGCCTTTGATGCCACAACATGGTCTTCTCCTCAGAGACCACTATATTTTTTGCTCCACTTTTAGGAACCATGTAACTATTGCACCCATCAACAACAATGCTACCTTGAAGCTTGTAGAGAGTTCCAATTCAAACTCCCCACATCAACACCAGTGCCCCTCGAACCATCCTGCAGGTATCCTTCTCGAACACTGTTTTTACACCTGTATCATCTAACTTGCTTACAAAAATCAGATTTCTAGCTAATGCAAGAATATTCAAAACACCTGGAAGTGTTATAACCCTTCCACCTTGCAACTCCAACTTTACTTTTCCGCGACCAACGATTCTAGCCTTCCTGTCATCCCCCAAGAAGACGTCACCACCATCATATTTCTCATACTCACAGAACCACTCTCTATGGGGAGTGAAGTGAAAGGATGCACCTGAGTCAATCAACCATGCCTCATGATCTACATGTGTACTTGAAGAAGCCAAGTACACATCCCCGCCTTCATCTAAGGTGGTTTTCGCCTCTACAGAAGGAGCATCATCAGATCCCTTCCCTTTATCAGGAGCTTTAGATTTACGGTCCCTTTTGTAGTGCCTTTCCTTTCTGCATTTCCAGCACACCACCTTTATAGGTTTTCTTGGAGATTTAGATCTCCCTCTAGATTTAGATCTCCCACTCGATGACTTATTTTTTCTCTATTCTGGGACCATCCTTGTACAGACAAGGCATCACCAGTCTAGCTCTCCATATTTTTCCTTCTCCTTTCCTCCGTCAGCAAGGATGAGACTATTTCATCAAACTGCAAGGCAGTTGCATTTCTACCTATTGCAATAACTAGACTATCCCACAAATCTGGTAGAGAATACAACAAACTGATGCACTTATCTTCATCTGAAATTTTAATATCAACAGATGATAACTGACCTACCACAGTATTAAATGCGTTCAGATGCTCTGTCACCGAGTCTCCATCTTTCATCCTCAGCTTATACAGCTTTTTCCGTAGGAACAGTTTATTCACTAGAGACTTATATTGGTACAAAGTCCCTAACTTGTCCCATAAAGCCTTTGTCGTCGCTTCCCCTGATACATTCAGTAATACTGAATCTGAGGCACACAATCATATTATGCTCTTTTCCTTCCAATCCAACTTCTTCCATTCTTCATCAAACACTCCCATTGGTTTAGTACCCAGATCTACCATAACCCACTAAACTTTATCCACCAACAGATCCTCCATCTTGAGTTTCCACAACTCAAAACTTTGACCATTAAATTTCTCGATCTCTATCTTTCCACTGCTCATTGGTGAGCTCCAGTATTGTAGCAATAATGCTACAACTCCTGGGGCTTCCTGTCTCTTAATTTTATCAACCCGGTAGTTCGTACAAACTTGGAAGCGGCGGTGCTATATGCACAAGTACTAGCTCTTGTCGCAGCTGTCACTTGGTCAGCTGGCACAAGTCCGCTAGGGCTCAAGCCAACTTCTATAGGCTCTCAGAAGAAGCTTGCTAATTGATGGACGAAAGCTAATCTCAAAGGAAAGCTACTTTACTTGACAAAAATGAACTGGAAGCAAATCAAGGCATGTAAACCTAGGAAACCCTAATTTGACTAGTCTAACCTCTACAATGCAAAGAATGTAAAGGCAACTTCTACCAATGCTGTCATTACCTCTAATAAATGAAAATGCATGGATCTAAACTACTTGCATCATGAAAGTTATGTTTTTGTATTTTTCCTTTAAGTGTGTGGAATGATTGTGATCTTGTGCTAACTAGGGTTTGGTTGTGCAGATGGGATGGAGAAGGAAGGAAAGCGTGGGATAGATTGGGGAGGCTAGGAGAGGTCCCTAGGGATCCTTGGCATCCATCCACAGAGGTTCCTCGCATTCAGATGCTCAGCAACCGAGAGAGTGGCCTCCTACAGGATGGCTGTGGAGGATCCTACAGGATACTCTGTTTTCTACAGGATGTTTACAAATGGCTACAGGATGACCTACCGTGAGTGTTTGGAGTGATGGAGGAGTAATGGAATGGTAGGGGGAGATGTGTAAGGTAGGAATAAGGCTGGTGATGGCTTTAGAAGTGGAAGAATAGGATGGGAAGTGAGTGTAGGGAGGAGGATGGAAGGTAAAGGGCTATGTCAACGAAAGGGCTAGAGAATGGAAGTACGTGAGGAGTGAAAGACTTTGGGAGATGACAGAGTGGAGCAGGGATCAAAGATGTGTTTGCAGGTGTGATCAAGGTGGAGGACGAAGTGATGGAACAAGAGAAAGTAGTGTAGATGAAACAAATGCTTGTGAGTGTCACCAAAACGAGAATGCTTCAACCTGAGCTACCTGTGACATAAAATCAATGAACAGCAATATAAATTGTGAAGGAAACTCATGCATGGCAGTGGAATGAAGAAGCAATGCTAAATATGAAAGTGCATGAATGGATCTAAGTAATGCCTCAGCCTACTTCCAAACAACTACAACAGTTCTAACTAATAAAACCAATCTGTTTGACTTCTACAGGAAATCTAAATCAGCAGCTATACTCAAATACATGTAAAGGAAAATGGAAACGAAATGCTAAAGGAACAATATTGATACAAAGGAAGGAGGCCTGAGCTCTTAGGTTGGGCCCAACCCCGAGAGCTTTAGGCTCCTTTAAAAACTCAAAATCTGATCCAAAACTGCTTGCTTTTATTCATAATCAAAAGTCTAATGTCATGCCAAAACTGGCTTACAAAGAGCTAAAACCACATTGACTAACTAGCTGCTACGAAATGACTAACTACTAGCTACCAAAAATGACTACCAACTAGCTAACAAAAATGACCAACCACTAGCTAACCAAAATAAGGCCCCAAACCTTCTTATTTATACAATTTGAGGACCCAACAGTCCTCCTAAAAGTTAGGGACTTGGCTGCCCAAGACTTGGAGTTAACAGCAGTCCAACTTGACTTGCTTGGCTGCCCTTGTGCTCATTAATTTGGTGGCCTTTGAACTCCGAGCTGATGGTGGAGAATTCGAGGTAAGGGTCCATAAATGAGGGGGACACCTTCCTACAAATCCTCTAGCTTGTTCTCCCACGAATTTGGCTGCCAAGTGCTCATTAAGACCTTCAAATTTGTCTCCAAGTTGACCAACAAGGCTACACAAAGCACCCATTAGACTTGTTGGCATAATGACTAACCAAATTCACTCTATTAACATAAAAATAATCAAAAACATGCAATAAACAAATGAGAATGGTGGACTAAGCCAAATTAGGAGGTTGAATGAGCCCAAATAATTGTACATTTTTGGGGCTCATCACTCACCATCTCCTTTCACCACCAGAATTGATCTTGTAGATCTCCCACTAAATAGGGTCTACCATAGGCCCGAGCAAAACCCCTCAGCAACAAAGGCGTCCCCTTGAAGCCAAAATAGCTCTGATACCAAATGTAGGTTTTAACCCCGTACAGAAATTACATGCCTATGAATTCTAAAACATAGAAAATAAACAATGCGAGAGCATAACACATAAAACACATATACACAGAGACTTTCCCCTAGATCCCAAAACCGGGACTACCAGCTTGATTTTTCATTATGTTCCTTTCAATGTTATAATACATATTTATACATGCCGCAGCATCGAATACCATGGACAGAGAACCATTGCATCCAAAACCATGGACCGAAAACCATCGCATCCAAAACCATGTGCAAAAATCATGCACAAAACCATAGGTATGTCCACCGAACCTAACATAGGGTCCAAAACAAAAATTTTACAAGGCGCTGCCCTGAAACCCATAGAATGGGGTTACCTGCACCCCTCAAACCCCCTGTGACCCCCGCACTACGCAATCAGCGTAACGAAGGGGGGCTCCGCCCACCCTCTAACCCCCCGGTTAACTATGTGGGCTAGTTGTGGAAAGAATATAACACAACCCAACACCGACGAGGGACCCCAGGGGTTCTAAGCTAGACTCCTATAGAGTCAGAAGAAGCTAGATTATTTGATGGAAGAATACAAAATCTACTCTAAGAGAGCTACTCTACTTCAGTAATGAAGAAAACAACATGTAATGCTAAATTACACCATATCTTAATTAACCATTTAAACAGTTATGCTAAGCAGAATTACTAAATCAACACGAAACAAATGCTACTACCTAAGCTGTAGAAGTAAAGAGCATCAAACCATACTAGTGTGTAAGAAAAAAAGTAAACTAAATTGGTTTTCACTTTTTTTGTGTTTCTGCAAAATCAAGTACGCAAATTAATTGTTCTTGTGGATGTGACAGGTGAATGAAAGGTGATGGAGGATGGTTGGAAGGTTTATGGAGTGGTTGGATGGTGTGGAAGCATAATAGGAGGTTTTGTGTGAATTCCTAGAAGTTTCCCATCAATTCGGCCTCAAAACAGGTCGTTTCAAGAAAACCTACAGGGTGTACTATAAACCTACACAATGATCCTGTAGGAATTATAGGAAACCTATAGGATACAACTGAGAGCTAATTGTGAGGTGCTGGAGGTATTGGGAAGCTTGGGAAAGGTGTATTATGAGTGGAATGGGGTGTTATAAAGTCTATGAGCACTCAAGAGTCAATATCCAAGATAAGAGATGGCTAGATTCGCTCAATGTAACTAGGGAAATTTCAATGAAAAATGATAAAAAAACTAGTGAGGGTGATGGTGGAACAGGAGATGGATAAGGTGGATGAAGTGGAAGGTGGATGCTGGTGATGAATTCTGGGTCTCCTCCTGAAGTACCTTCTATGCTTAAAACATGTGTGTGTCCTAAGAACTATACAACAAGATACATTTTCATAAACAAGAAAAGCATAAATCCCTTTTCCCATTCAAATTTCGACCATGGTCTTTGCCAAAATTCCTTGCTTTTATCCTTTAATCCTGCATTAAATGCACATTAGACCACAACGCAAAATATCCAACTCTAAGTCATGTCAATAAACAAAATATAATCAAAAGTATGCAATAAGTTATGAGAATAGTTGGTTTGACTAAGCTAGGAGGTGAATCAAGGCCCATATAATTACCTAATGATGAGTCTCATCAGCAGCTTGGAATGTTCCAGTGCATTCATTAAACCAAAAGGAATTACTTTAAACTCGTAATCACCTTCATGTGTTTGGAACCCAGTTTTTGCTACGTCCTCTAGCCTTATTCTGATTTGTTAATAGCCTGACCTTAAGTCCAATTTTGAGAAGTACTTAGCGCCATGTTGTTCATCCAAAATTTCATCGATAAAAGGAATTGAAAACTTGCTTTTAATTTTAATTTTATTTAGCCCTCGATAATCAACGCATAATCTGCATGATCAATATTTCTTTCGAACTAATACAACTGGAGTAGCATACAGACTTCCACATTTTACGATGATGCCACAGTTTAATAGATCTCAGACTAATCTCTCAATTTCAATGTTTGGATGATGTGGATATCGATATGGTTTGATGTTGATGGGATTTGATCCTGCTTTGACTTATATTGTATTCTCAATTTCTCTTTTAGGAGGCATCTTCATTGGAAGGTCTTGGAAGACATTTCTGTTCTTCTGAATTAGCTCTTGGATTTTTGGTGCTTCTTCGTTGAACAGGTTCGAAGTTAACCTTTCTAATTTATGACATTGTACTATACAAGCTGGTGTTCCCTTCTGAATCATTTTCATCATCTGAGATGATGATATAATTTGCTTCTCGGGTGGCTAGAACCCATATAACTTGTATTTATTCCCTTCACATTTATATTTTATAAATTGTTTCTGATGGTTGGGAGAGTAAGTGCCTAGGGTTTGAAGCCATTGGATACCTAGGACCACATCTACTCCCCCTAATGGTATAGTGTAGAATGAAGATTCTAGATTATAGTCTTGAATCTGTAATTTGACTTTCTGGCATTTCCCTACTTTTTAAATTTTCTTACCATCAACTACCATCACCAAGTTCATGTTGGGCATGGGAAATTTGAAAATGTTGAGTCTTTTCGCCATAGTTGAGTCCAAAAAATTGTGGGTGCTACCAGTATCAATCAAAACCATCACATTTCTCATCTTGATATGTCCATTTAAAGTTAATGTCTAGGGCTGCGATATATCTGTCATGGCTGATTGTGATACCTGTGGCACATTCTTTTTATCTAGTTTTGGAGAGAATTCTGGACAATCTTTGATTTCTTCTATATCTGATCGATCACTATCTGAAACATTAGTTGCTTTAAATGTATATAGGTTCTTGGTCTCGTTTCCTTTAGCACACCTATGTTTAGTATCCCATTTTTTGCCACAACGTTTACACTTTCCCTCTTTCATTCTTTTCATTTCCAAGTTAGTTTTTTCCCCTTAACGAAGATGTGGTAGAACACATTTTGTGTTATCCATGTTTGCAGCTTGGGAAAATATTTGTCTCAAATATAGTATTTCAACTTTTGGCCACTGCATCTTTTCATGCTTCTTTTCAACAACTTTGGATATGGGGTTTAAGTCGAGTGTTGTATGATTGAATGAGACAAGTTTATGATAATCTGGGTACTCATGTAGCTAACGTTTAACATTATCGAGTGTATTCATCCACATCTCCTTTTTGTTGCAATCTAGTGAGTACAGGGAATAAATCTTCTTCCTTGACACCTTGGAGCCTTTTAAAGAATGCATTTTTGAATTTCCTCCAACTGATAGCAAGTGTCATTTTTTCCACTGCATATACCAATTATATTCTTTGCCTTCCATTTGCATGGATGCATGCCTAATATTCTCATCATCATTGTCAATACCGTAAATATAAAAATATTCTTATGCTTTCTTGAACCATGCAACGCTACACTTTTTGTCACAATCAAATTTTGAAAGCTCAAGTTTTTCTCTTCGTTGTTATGTAAAAATTGTTGGGGTAAAGAGAAGGTATTGATTCATGGACTACATATTTGAGAACTGATTCTAGAGCTGCATATTTTGAAAATTCGTGTTACTATTTTGTTGATGGGGTATGGACGATGATTTTGGAGACTGAGGTTTCTCATGCGATTCAGACGAGTTTGACGAATATGGAGAGTTGAGATGTTGAGTAGCTTCATTATTCTCAAGTATTTGATCGGGTGTAATGTTCAACACAAATACAAGTCAACATCACCATTGCTTGACTATGATTTAGATTCTCTGTATTTGAAGGGATTGCATGATCCATTTTAAATTCATTATGGTTATGCTCGAGCTGACTCTCTTTTCTCTTTGACGTATTCTAGAGTGCCTCGATTTGCTTTCCATGTCTACTCACCTTAGTCTCAAGATATATCAATATTTTATTGAAATCGGTCATCGACATTGATGAAGCCATCGATCAGGAATGTGGTGGAGTATACTTATCCAGCTTAAATTCTATTAACTTGATCCTATTTTTTATTTTATTTAATTTTTTTTTCTAAATAATAATAATAATTATTATTATTTAAATAATAAATATATTAAATATACATATAGCTATATAGTATATATTGTAATATATACTAATATCCACTATTACAAATTGTGGGGTACTATATATATATATATATATATATATATATATATATATATATAGGGAAATCATGACCGAGTTAAAAACCATCGCGGGAGAAGTGTAAGGGTTGGTGGGCAGAAGATGTGGAATGGTGGATGAGAATGATATAATGGAGAACCAAACAGACATGGAAGCAGTCAGTGTAATTGGAACGCAGTGGATGAATAGATTGGTAAACAACAATGGACGAGGCAGGCATAGGATATAGGGATAATTCCAACAAAAGGGGACTCATTGAATAACAATAGAGTCTGAGGAGCGAACTCGCTCTGATACCACCTGGAGGATTTAAACTCTGAAATAATGTTAAATATATATATAAATGATTAAATGGTTGATGGTTTTTTACAGGAAGGGCCCTGGCCTAAATAAGCCCTTGACACTTTTTCGAGAAGTCCCCCAACTAATTAATTACATAACAGAATAAGTCAAAATAACAGACATTGTTTGAAGCCTTGGGTCTTTGGATTGATGGAAAATGGGTTAAATCATTATTCAAATCCCTATAAAACATTAGCCTTAAAAACATACAATCTTTATATAAAGTTAAAATATGTCGTAAATATAATGAAAAGGTCAATAAAATATCAAGAAATAATAAATTCATCACTAGCAAAGATAGGTTGAATATAATGCAACTTATAATATTTAACTTTGAAAAATAAAAATTTATTTTTTTATATTATTTAAAAAACTACTTTTCAAACATTTGATTGGGCCATAACTTGAAGGTTTTAATGTAGCCTATGCATGATATAATGGTATGTGGATAACTACCTCAAATGTTTATGCCATAATTTATGGAAGTAAATAACACATTTAAACATGATTTAAGCAAGTATTTGCATAAAAAAATGATAAGAATAAGATAATTTATGGAAGTAAATAAGACATTTAAACATGATTTAAGAAAGTATTTGCATAAAAAAATGATAAGAATAAGATGTAAACAAGTGCTGCAGTGTAGCTTAATTGGTACAAGTTACAAAAATCAACTGCGTAATTAAGAAAAATTGCAAATTTATATATGTAGTGGAAACATCAACTACATACTTTAACGTTGAGGAACACATAAATAATGGCGAGAAATAACTCAGTAACTCTGGGTAAGTATATATTTTTACATTTTGTTTTTATCTTTATTTTTACTAACACTAGAATTATGGTAAATGATTAAATTTGAAAAATAAATAGCAACTAAACATAATAATTTTGTTTCTGGTATATATCTAAATCAATTTATTTTGCTAGATATCATAATTACAAAAGAGATCAGATAATACCTATTTCAATATAAGACGAGATTTTTATTGTTATAAGAAAGCTATATATATATATATATATATATATATATATATATATATATATATGTATAACTTGGCTTTTTCCCCTTTGGAAAAGTTGTAATTTTCATTAAGCAAAGAAAATTACATTTTGTAGATGCAAAAGCATATGATGTATGTGATGTATAACGCTCATCATATTTGAGTAGTCAAAAAAGAGGTGTACTACACACAGGGAGACATTGTACTGTCACTGAGATTTAAAAACAAGATAAAATCTTACTCTACACAAAGAGTATTAAACTGTCATATATAAGTCTAGTATCATTGTGCATATATAAAATTATATAAAAAAAGGTATTTTCAGGCTCCTTCAGAGCTAGTTAATCTGATATGTCTATAAAAGGTCTATGGTAGTGGTGATGGAAGCTTCCATCCTTCTGCTCCAGTATCCTCCATGTCTCTATAGGCCTGTGTGCTGCTTCCTTGGATAGTAGATTAGCAACTGTGTTTCGCTCCCTATATATATGATGACAAAAAAAGTATCAAAAAATATTGATGAGTCTGTGGACTTCTTCCTTGATATGACTAAGAGAATATGAATTACAATTTGCAGTTTCGTTTATCGAATTGCATACAGTTTTTGAGTCTCCAAATAGTTGTAATTTTCTGCATTGTTTTTCTAGTGCAAATTGTATGGTATAAGCTCAGCAAAATTGTTAGTGCCTCTGCCCAGTCCCATTTGAATTTTGAAAGAATGAGATTCCGAGAGGTGTAGTATGGTACCACCCCCACATCCAATGTCTTGTGCTGAGCCATCAAAATATGCCCAGGGATGTGTATGATTAATGTTTTCAGGGATAATGTGCCTGGGAGTAGAGCTAGATTCATCCTCGGGAATGAGTTGGTAATCAGATAGGATGCGAGCTGTGATAGTCGACCAGAAGGGGGGAGAGTTTTGAAAGATGTATCTATTTCTAGCAATCCATATGGCCCAATAAGTGAGAATGGGGAGATTTCTGGCTTTCATCGAGGATTCAGTAGTCCACCATGCTTCCCAGGCCTCAAAAACTGACATGCCCTGCCATTGTGGGAGTGAGGGTAGATGAGAGAGAATAGAACTCCATAACTCTTTTATGGTCGGGCACAAGAGGAAGAGGTGATCCACAGTTTGGTTTTCAGATTTACATAGACCACACCTGAAGGGTCCATGGAAGGATCTTTTGGTTAAATTCTCCTGTGGGGATCTTGTACCTCAGAATGGTCCACGTGAGGAGCCTCAATCTGGGTGGTGCTTTTAATTTCTATATGCTACTCCACCATGTTTTTGATAATGGAGGTTATTTTGAGTCCATTAGAATTATATAACCTTTTTTTGGTGAGTATTTCCCATGCTTTGTTGGTCCCCAAATTAGATAATCCTCTCCTTCCGGTATTCTGATGTGTGATTCAGTAAGGGCCTCTGTGTATTCTTTCCAATGCTACTGCCATGGACGAGGGATCTGAAATGCCCTCCCAGTTTTCCAGGCTTGTTATGTATATGTTAAGCGATCATTGTCTGCTATGTGGCTAAGATGAGTGATCCCCCTGGCAAAGAGATGGGTTCTTAGCTCCTCAGGGAGCCTGTGAGCATTTTGACAACTGATCCAGGGGTCTATCCATATTCTGACCACTGCTTCCGATTGTATTCTCCATTTGAGACCATCCCTAATAAGAGGCATTGCTTGCAAGACTACTTTCCATATGTTTGATTTTCCCGCATAATTCCATTGAGGTTATTGTAGCCATTCCATGAGATTTTGAGGAGCAATGTATTTAGAGATGGCCACCTTTATCCATAAGTTGTGTGATGTGATTGGATTCCACCCTAATTTGGCCCCCAAGGCTGTAGAGAAGGTGCCTATGCTTTTGATTCCCAAACCCCCACATTTCTTTGGGAGAGCTAGGGATTCCCAATTGGTCCAAGCAAAAATTTTCCCCAGCTGCTTCCCTTTCCACAAGAATCTGCAACATATGTTTTTTATTCTTGTAAGGATTCCCCTTGGTATCCAGGCTAACGACATCCAATACATTGGGGTTGCTTCTAGAACTGCTTTGATGAGGATCAGTCTTCCTGTTCTCGATAAATATTTGTGCTACCAAATGTTAAGCCAGTTTTTCATCTTGGTGACGAGCCATATCCAGTTTGTGTTCTTATATCCGAGGGGCTTTAATCTGTAGCCCAAGTATTTGAGGCCCTCTTCTAGATGTAGTAGGGTATAATGGAATCTGCGCAGGGCATAGTGTATCTCGTATGGGGAGCAACCTATAGCCGTTATGGTGGACTTTGCATTGTTCACCATCATTCTTGTGGCTGATAGGAAGACATAGAAAGTGTTTAGAAGTGAGGTCAAATTACCAATACTCCCATTTAAGAAGAGCATAACATCGTCTAGAAAGAGTAAGTACGTCAATGTGCATCCATCTGCGATCCTGATACCTCTTAGTCTTCCCCGACAATGTTCCTCCTTTAAGATTCGGATAAGACCTTCCATGATGAGTAAGAAAAGTAATGGGGACAGTGGGCATCACTACCTGAGACCTCTCTCAGAGTGAAAGAAGGGTGATGCTGGCCCATTTACAAGGACACTGAATGATACATTAGTAATGCAACACATGATCCATCTTATGAACTCGTATGGAAATCCTAAGTGAGTTAAAATCATTCTAACATATAACCAATTTAGTTTGTCAAATGCTTTCAAGAGAGGTACTTTTAGGACCATACCTTTAAGTTTCTGTATCTGAATAGAGTGTGGGATTTCCTGTGTAGTTCCAATAGCCTCATGGATTTGCCTATTTTCCAAGAAAGAAAATTGTTCAGCTGAGATGTGATTGGACACGATCGGCTGGAGGCGGTTGGCTATGTTCTTGGATATGATTTTGTAAATGCAATTGCACAAGGAAATGGGCCAAAAGTCATTGAAGGAGGTGGGATTGTTAGATTTAGGGATGAGATTTAAGAAGGTTGAGTTATAGGCCTCATACATTCTTTCGTTAGTTCTACACTCCTCTATAAATTTTAGAAGGTCCCCTCCAAGTATTTCAAAAAAAGCCAGGTAGAATTCCACATTCCATCCATCCGATCCTGAGCTTTTGTCTCATTTGAACCATTTTAGGGTGGCTTCTAGTTCACCCAAAGTGACTTCCTTTGTTAGTTCCAAAACATCCTCCTGGTCGATGAATCTTGGAAGCAACTGAGCTTTTCTCATGATTTCAGCTAGAGTAGCATTTTGAGGGGCCTTGTAAATGTCCCTAAAATGAGATGTAGCTAGGGAAACCAATCTAGGGAATGTATTCACTGTTTCACCTTACTCATCTGCTAGCTGCCAAATTGTATTTATAGCTTTGCACCCATTCACATATTTGTGGTAGAACTTGGTATTATCATCCCCTTCCATAAGCCAAATGGCTTTGTTTCTCAGACGTAAACTTTATTCCTCATCCTTGAGTATCTGACTCCTCTTAGCCAAAAGGGATGTAATTTGGTATTTATGTTCTGGGGAGGAGTAAATCCCTCCATGATCATTCTCAAAAGCCTATATTTATTCTTTAGTAGTCTTAAGGATAAGGTCCTCCAGGATTCGTTTTCTGCATTCCCATATTTTGGAGAGCTTCTTCAGTTCTCTCATATTTTGAGCAAACCCTTCTAAGATGTTCCTTCCTATCGCTAGGGGGTGAGTCTTCCAAATTTGGTGACTAGCATGATGTATTCTATGTCTCTTAGCCATGCAAAGTTGAATTTGGAGGGGGCCCTAGGTTTGTTCATACCTCCCCTTATTTCTAGGTAAATCGGCCTATGATCCGATATACCCCTTGAACCAATCCACTGTCTAAATCCATGTCCCAAGTTCATCAAGTGCTCCTTAATGAGGAATCAATCGAGTCTCGTAGATAGGATATCCTTGCATGATCTGTTGTTTCTCCATGTAGGTTGGATTTTGGAGGAGGGGATATCAATAAGATTATGTTCCTCCAGACTGGTCTCAAAAAATTCCAAGAGGATGTCTCATTGTGCATTATGCCCCCATGATTCCATGAATTCAATGGAAAAGTTTAGCCCCCCCCCCCAAAAATGAGCTTATCCTGTTGTGAAATATGAGATATTAGCTGCATGTTCCAGTAATCTTCCCTATTGTGACAGGGAAAATATATATTAATAATCTTGAGTTCTGTAACGAGTTCTAGTGAGTATATGTCTACTCCAATGTGCCCAGAGCTTCCCCATATGTTATAGATTCTAATGGTACAGGTGTTAACACCCAGAGCCAAACCCCCTGATCGACCAATTGCATCGAGAGAGTGAAAAGTCCACCCTGGTAGCCATGATTCGAGAAGGTGAGTGATAACACTAGCCTAACCTAGGGTTTCTTGTAGAAAGAGGACATCGATGGACTCAGATTTCATCTGTTTTCTCATGGCTAGTTTTTTGTCAGGGCTAGCCAACCCTCGACAGTTGAAGGATAGCATCTTCATGGAGGGGGGTGCACAAGGGTTTTCACTACTCTATGTACCTAGTCGATGGAATTTTGTTTGCCGACAACTATCTCTTCCCCAGCTTGTAGAATGTATTTGGATAAGGAAGACGGTCTGCCTCGAGGTTGTTTCGGAGGTGGGGGGGAGGAAATCAGGCCTATACCCAGGGTATCAGGAGCCTGTGATCATATCCGAGAATGTAGGCGGCATCTAGTGGATGGAGGGATAGGTGCAAGAATGGAAGTGATGGCTTGGGGGTCCTTGGAAAAATATGGCAAGGTGAAGGATATGGTGGGAGAGGAGGGTTTTAGGGGACATGCTAGAGTAATGGGAGGGATATTGCAGTGATCATAGAGCTGAACATTATTTGATGCAATGCGAAATGATGAAGCAATAGAATCAGCAGAGGAGGAGGATGAATCAAACATACCCGTAGAGAATGCAGCCTCGGCAGCCGCCCTTGCTCTGGTCAAAGGAGGAGAGGATGGCCCAAAAGGTGCTTTCCCACGCTTCTTCCTAGCCTCCTTTGAGGGTGCGCTCTCTGCATCTGCCTATGCCAAATTTACTGCTTCTTCCACCGGGGGAGGCTACCCTGTAATTGTGAGCTTTTCTGTGGATTTACCTTATCCTTTTCTCCATCTCTCACCTTCCTATTCAAGGGGTAGTCCTTCAAAGGATGTCCCACCTTGTGGAATTGTCTACAATGAAACAAGACTCCTTCATAATCCAGGGTTTGTTGTCGAGAGAATGTTCTCCATTCTAATGTGATATGCTCTTAGAGAACCTCGCTCGTGTCCAGATGAACCAAAACCCTAGCATAAGCCATCATTACAGTAGCCAAATACGATCTATTGTGCTCAATGTATGTGCCAAAGGTTTTGCCGATGCGTCGAAATGTGTCCTCCGACCAGAATTGGAGGGGCAATCCGGGAAGCCGAACCCAAATAGGCCCAACACCTATCTGTTCCTTTTCTAGATCAAATAGAGGGTTCCAACGATAGAGGAGGACTGGGGCATGTTCAAAGTGCCAAAAGGAGGACAGGACCCAATTCGTGTGCTCATATTTGGCAAAGCATAGAGCGAGCGAACCCCTAACAAAAGTTTGTACAAAGGGAAGGTTGGCCAAGTGCTACCCCCATACCTCTGAGGTCCAAAGCTTCAGTTGAGCTGCTATGTAGCTCCTACCTCGGATCCTTCCAACTAGAACTTAGTACGCCCTATCCATGGTGTCGCCCCACTGGATATCTTCCCCAACCCTGATGATGACGTCTTCACCTTTCGGTTTAAAGCACTTGCGCTTCTTACTTGGCTTAGCAGCGTCTTTAGAGGATTCCAGTCATTCCTTGAGCGGAAAAGGGTTTTAGGGAGGGTTTACAGTGTTGAGATGTTCATCCACAGGGATAGGTTCCAAGAGTGGGGGAACTACCAAGTAGCTACCCGATTGAGGTGTCGCTGATGCAATTCCTTAAGCAGTCCCTTGTACCAGGGTCAAGGTGCCAGGGGGTTTGTTTAGAGAGCTAGCAGATAGGGGAGGGTAATGCGAAGATTCAATCGCGGGATTAGGGTGAAGGCAGTCAGATGCAAAGTTAAATGTGGAGGGAGACTGTGGCGGGGAGGATGGTACCATCCATACCGAAGGAGGCTCGGAGAAGGTCACGGTGGAGCTAGAGGGTCCCAAGATCAAGGGAAGTCTAGTGATGGTCGTTATTAGATCACAAAAGAAGGGGAGAAGGTCTTCCATGGCGGAGCGAGGAATTGTCGAGATGTTAAAGTCCTCCAACGGGTCCTCCAAGTAATCCACTATGTATAGATCCATGGTTGTTCCGAGCTATATAATTTATTATTTCAATGTTATATAAATAATTTATGAGAAAAGAATACAAGCATCCAAAATTACATCACCAAATAAAACCAAAAAAATAGTAAAAACATATATTAAATGCACTATTCCATAATTATTCCCACTATCTATTAACATTTAAATTATAAAAATTATAATTTTTTTTAGAGCTTTACTTATAAAAATACAATTTTATTTACCTTTCTAATGAAAAATATCCAAAGACAAAATGTGAAAACGTCGGAAGCATCCATCTCTACTCATCAACATGGTATCCTTATGTCGATTGTTATTTCCCCAAATATTTTGGAATGAGACAGACATGGGTGCGGTCAATTAGATAAGACTAATGAGTTTAGAAAAGTTAAATTAAATTATCTATTGCACCAGAACTAATCATTTTTCAAACATTTCCATTTGTATTTGCAGCATCTCACTTTCTTAAACATTTCATCGATCTCAATCCCCTGAATTTATCATGAAATGGAAGAAAGAGAATGAGAGATTTGAAAATCAAGTGATTTTGCAGCTTTTTGAGGAGGTTAAAAAGGTTAAAATGTTGACCCTTGCAACAGGTGATCGCCCTCTAAAGCTAGATGGATCATCCTCATATATTCTACTAGATAGTCCATAACAAATTATATTAATTTCTACTATCATGCTCATTTTCTTCACATATTTCAGTATACATTGTTGAATCATGTGGATCATCATTAAATTAAAATGTGTGGAGATTTTTTATCATGAAGATGACTGAAAAATGTGTTGTGTTCAACATGGATTAGAGAGAATGCATGGAGGATATTTCAAAACATGCCAATATTCTACCACTAATAACCATCATGGATATTCAATCATAATCCCTACAACACATACATAATGTTGCTTCACACCAATTGAAATCCCTATTTTTTCCTTATATGTTAGTTATAATTATTGTATTCTGTAGAGTGGAATGAATTGGAGAAAGAGAACATGTAGAGAACATGTAATTTTTATTGTACTATTTCAAAGATATGCAAAAAATAAGAGGATTCTTGTAGCCAGACCTCGCTCAACCAAATCATGTTAGAAGATAGAGATGGTCAACTACAACATTAGGGGCTCTATCAAGATTGTTCTTATTGTAGACAACCGATCTTGCTCTAAAGTTTTATGATAAATTATGTGAGTCACTTTTAAAAACTCAAATATGAATATGGGGGATTAGAATATGAGATATAATAGGTTTAGTTTGTTCAATGCAGAGCATTAGAGTGGCAATATTAATATGCAGGCATTAGTACATGAGCTATAACGAGTTTCGTTTGATCAATGCACAATGTTAGGGAAACAACCATTGAAATTCATTATGGTGTTCTTTTTCAAAAGAAAAATGTATCTTTTGTTATTTTTAAAAATTAAAAGATACAATGTCCAATTTTATAGGAATTTTTCTGAACTGACATCATTGATTTTGAAAATTACATTTTCAATTTGACCAAAATCTAAAGATACTAAATAATAATAAAAAAGAGGCAGAGAATCAAAAGAAAAAAACAAAGTAATGGGGTACCATTATATTCTCCTTGATTTTTAAAATATCGACAAACCCATTCCGCAGAAAAATTGTTTGTTTGGATAAGAGATCAGTTGAACCATTGGATTCTCTAAAAATGTTAGGAAATTGGACTTCATCAAGTTCTTCTTGTACAACTCAAATTTTAGGTTTTCACGCCTCAAGACACATAAAATGAAACAAGAATATTTTATTTTCCCACAAAATTTGTCTTTGAATCGCCACAAAACTTAATCATCCTTATATTCTACAACAAGAATATTTTATTTTCCCACAACATTTGTCTTTGAATTGCCATAAAACTTAATCCTCTTTATATTATTCAATAAAGAAAAATGAAGCAGCCCCCTATGACTAATGAACTCTAGCTTTTGGTTATTGTCATACCCTAGGTACAAATTTATGTAGAAAATGTGAGAATATGATAGGTGAAGAACCACTCATACTCCACAATGACCTTGCTAACATGCTACATCAAAAAAGCCAAAGGGAGAATTTTTTTCAAAATCAATCTCTTGAATCTACCTTTGATCCTCTCTCTTTGTTGAGACAATCTGCTCGAACAAAGAACTACTAATTCTATGAGCTACTAAATAAGAGTTTGTACAATCATCTTGGAATAAGATTTTATTTATGAACAACGAAATGTCCCACAAAACCAAAAAAGGAAGGAATTTAAAACTGGAATCGAAGAAGATTTTAATCCAAAACCATAAGCTTTCTTCCACTACAATCCTCTCGCAAACTCCCCAACAATTAAAATCATTTTTCACTTGTCACCAAATGCATTGTGCGATAGGACAATCCATAAAAAGATGGGGAATATATTCTTCCTCTTTCTTCCAAAGCATACAAATGTTTGGACCTTTGCAACATTTCTTTCTGATAATGTGCCACGTCAAAATTTTGTTTGATAGAAGTATCCAAAAAAATCCTTATTTTAAGTTGCCTTGAGTTTCCCATATATAATTGTTCCACTAAGGAGCTCTTTGCTAATTATAATTCTCCATTAAATCTCGGTATGCTAATTTAGCTATAATATCTCTTGAATCTAAGTTATATGACCATATTAGTTTATCAAAATCATACTCCCTCAATACAATACCATAACAATTAATCATACAAATGAAATTGCGCCAATCGTCCTCCCATTTTGCATCAAGACCTAGAATCCTAACATCAATCCATGACCTAGCATTATAATCATTTTCATCATCAACACAAGCATTGGCAAGAGTAAATAATCCTTTTTTGGCGAAGAGTTTCCAATAATCCTTTAGACAAATTGAACTATCCTTCACTGCCCAACCAAGGATCCATTCCAAGTAACACTTGGCATCCTAAACCAACATGCCATGCAATCCAATTGTCTACCTTACTCAAAGCTTGAACCAAATTAAACCAAATAGTTGAATATCCCTTCAAACATTTATGCTCAATCATGAGCCAATCGACCACATAAATTTGTTGTATATATTTTGAAAGGATAATTGCATTCCACAAGCTAGGAAAGAAAATAGCTTGCCAAAAAAAATTTGTTTCCATAACATCACCAAAGACAATGATCAGGCGCTTAGTATTTAGCTCAAAATCAAAGTTATTAGAATGGCTCGAAAACTAAATGACCACGTCCGTCTCAACAAAACAATCCCAACAAAACTTGTTTAACTAAAAATAAAACTCATATGAGGAATATATTGAGTTCTGTCTTCTTTGCCAAACATAAGAAATTTTGAAAAAAAATGCATAGTCACTGCATAATCAACAGTCTGTACTGCTGATGTGGCAGGTGACTATGTAAGGTCAATAGTGGTCAACGGTCCAATCAAGCTTAAACAAGTGTTAGATTTTGGTTGGTTATCAGATGTGGTGATGTAGTATGGTTTGGTTGGTTAATGGAGGACCAATGAGGAGGGAGAAGTGGCAAGCCCGGAGGCTGCCATGTGTCCCTTGCCAAAGGTTGGATCGGTGCATAGTGCTTACCAAAATTTTATGGCAGGCTGGGGGGGTCGAACCCAGGACCTTCTCCCAACAAACATCGTGCCATAACATTATAGTACAACACAAGTGTTTAACCAGAATGTTCACCATGTATTGTTAAAGTTTAATGCAATGTGGTTTGGTGGTTAGGAGGGGTAGCCCATGAGCCAGCCCTCCCATGCGAACACTCTGTGGTAACAGTTAGCTGTCATCGACAGACAACATATACAATAACCGGCGGAAACATAACCATCATAGTTAATACACCATGACATATGTCCACTCAAAGCGTGAGCTCGAACGATTAGCAAAAACCAAGCAACAAACCATAACAGCAAACTTCAAGACATCACATGTGAACTCCTCTGCCATAATCACATGATAATGTTTTATAATAACTGCACGAAATTTTAGTTAACTTAGAATTAATGATAATTAAACTGAGTTTTATATTAATTAAATTGGAGTTCAATTCGATGGAGATTATGGCAGAACCTCAAAAATCAGCTCCAACTTCGAGTTTAGTGAAGTTAACTGGAGTTCCTCCAGTTTTAAAGGAGGTTTTCTAGGGAAAAACACTTTTGGTCATAACTAGAGCAAATTTTGACCAAATGGAGCTTAAGAAAAGGTATTCCTAGCTAATTTGAGAATTCTAAACACATTAAAGTAGGTTTTAGGAGAAGTGGAGTTTTTTAAACAACATTTTTACCATATTGAGGCAATACAGAGGCCCAAGCCATGGAAACTAGACCAAGGAGATGTAGCAGAGAAGGGGTGACGTCCCTCATCGAAACATTGTGTTAAGTGTTCATGTTGATGGTTTGCTGTACTTTTCATTGTTGTTGTTCAAAACTTGTTTTCATGCTATTTTTCTCATTTTTTTCACATAAAACTTGATAAAATTTACCTGTTTCCAATCACAAACACCATAAGAGAACCATGCACATGAAGAAATTGGCAAGCATTAGTTTATAAATCTGAATTTGAAATTAGCACAACAAAACTAACATTTAATAATAGATCAAGTTGGTATCAGAGCAAAAGTTCGTTTTCTTGATTGCTTGAGTTTTGTGCAAGTATGGTTTTAATGGTTGCAAAATTGTGATGCTTACAAGGTTAAAGTTGTAAAGAGGAGAAGGGAAACTATTTGTTGTAACTCCTGAGGTAATTCCCAGAAGAGGGAGAGCCACAAGGCCATAATCTCCACCCAAATTTCTAATTCGAGCTGCACTTGAAACACCTCAAGTTTTGCATTCAATTGAGATTGAGGAGGTACAAGTAGTACCAAAAACTGAGCTTGAATTCAAGGCAATCATGTCTAGAGCAAGAGAGACTGGAGGTCTTTCAAAAGAGGAAGAATTCAATAAATATTACTATGACTTGACTGACATGGTTAGAGACCTCTATGAAGAGAGAAATCCTAGAATGGGTGGAGAGAGTTCTAAGCCCCCACATGGAGAAGGAATCTCAGGAGATAAAAAAGATGATAAGAAGGATTCAAAGGCTAATGGAGGAAATCATCTACCATCTCCACCATCTTCATCTTCCACATCATCTTCATCATCCTCAATATCTCAAACAACAACATCTTCCACTTCAACCACAAAAACTATCCATACTCATTCCTAAACCCCAAAAGGAAAAACTCCATTACTCAAATTGGACATTAAGTTTAAACTTCCCATGTACAATGATGAGGTGAATGCAGAAAAGTTAGACAATTGGATTCAATAATTGGAAGTTTACTGCAGAATTCAAAACCTTCAAGAATATGACATAAAGATCCAGTTGGCTTCATTGAGGCTAGAAGGAGCAGCATTAATCTGGTGGGAAGAAAATACTCAAGAGGAAATGAAAATTCATGGTGAGATATCAATTTCTTTGGTTGAATTTGTTTCTGCAATTAAAAGACAATTTTACCCTTTATCCTATATGAAAAAAGCCACTATGAGTTAGCAAAATTTTAGGCAGCTCAAGGGCCAAATACTCCAAGACTATACCCAGGAGTTTAGAACGAGGGCTTTTTTGTTAGGAGTAAACTTGAATTCCCAAGATACATTGTTGAAATATATTGGGGGTTTACATTCCTATTTAAAACATATTATCCTTATGTTCAATTGAAGCAGTTTGGATGAGGTATGTGTGCTAGCAACACACCTTGAAGCTAGATGAAAGAACATTTAGGAAGAGGGTAGTAAGAAGAATCCATTCAAGGGTAAGGAGAAAGAGAAGGAGGAAAATGGAAGGGAAAGAAGAATGCAAGTGTGAGGAAAGAAGGGGAAAAAACCATATACCAACATTGTTCCAAAGCTAGTCATGATTTAGCCCATTTTTGGAAATTACATCCCAATCTAAGGCCTAACAAACCAAAGAATAAGTGAAAAAAAAGACAACTGCTACCACAAAACATGATCTTGGATCAGATTCTGGTGATGAGACCAAGATTTCAGCCATGGTCACAAAAGGAAAAGAAGTTGTTGCAAGCACTAGTTCCTCACATAGTCAAAACAACACTCCAAATGAAGAATCAAGAGTAGAATTGTTCCATGTAAGGGTAATTTCAAATCATACAAAGAGTGATGCATTATTTGATAGTGAGTCACAATCAAACTTAATTTCAGAAGATTTGGTGAAAATGATTAACCTTGAAACTATACCTCATCATAAGCCATATCCATTGGGTTGGCTAGTCAATAATGCAAATTTATAGGTTACAAGGAAGTGCTTATTCAAGTTCGCCATTACTTAAAAGTTCATTGATGAAGTTGAGTTAGATGTAGTTCCACTTGACATATTAGGAATCATTTTGGGTAGTCCTTATTTGTATGATAGGAAAGCAATATTTTATTGCCATGAGAGCAAATACTTATTACTCAAGAATGGGGTGGAGTACATTGTGAGAGCCCATCAAAAAAAGCTAAATATTTCTTTGGTTAATGCATGGTAGATGAAGAGACTGGTAAAGGCAATTACAATTTTTTTGCTTCTCATGATCACTAAAAAGAATGATATTAATTATGAATATTTTGAACGTTTTGATGACAAATTAAAATATGATTTGCTTGATGTGGTAAGAAAGCATGGTGAGATGTTTCAGGAACCAAAGGGGTTACCTCCCAAGAGGGGAATTCAACATGAGATACAACTGAAACAAGATGTTCCACTTCCAAACATTGGCATGTATCGCATGTCGATTATGGACAGCATGGAAATCAAGAAAAGAATTCAAGAATTGATGAACAATGGTATCATAAGCCCATTTACTTCGCCATGTGGTTCGCCTATTGTCTTGGTGCCAAAAAAGGATGGGACTTGGTGCATGTGTGTGGATTTTCATGCACTGATCAAAATCACAGTAAAGGATCACTATCCACTCCCAAGAATTGATGATTTGCTTGATCAATTGGGGTATGCAAAGTACTTCACTAATTTAGACTTACAAACTGGTTATCATCAAGTTACAATAGCTGAAGAAGACATTCGGAAAACTGCATTTAAAACTAAACAAGGATTGTTTGATTGGTTTGTTATGCCTTTCGGTCTTACAAATGCTCCAACTACTTTCATGAGAGTTATGAATGATGTATTGAGACCATTTCTAGATGACTTTGTCATTTTGTACTTAGATCATATTCTCATATTCAACAAATTGATATATGAACATGTCATGCATGTGAACAAAGTACTTGATGTCATGAGAAGAGAACAATTGTTTTCAAATATGTCGAAGTGTGAATTTGGCAAGAATTATTTAGTGTATTTGCGACACATTGTTGGAGTAGGTGAGATGAAGATAGACCCCTCTAAGGTTGAGGTCATTCTGAATTGGCCCAAGCCCAATACAGTTACAGAGGTAAGAAGCTTTCTGGGGGTAGCACAATATTGGAGGAAATTTATTGCTAATTTTTCTTTAATTGAAACACCATTACATGCATTGATTAGTCTCAAGAAAGTATTCCATTAGGGAGATGTACAATAGAAAGCATTTGATGCTTTGAAGAAAAATATCAGTTCAACACCATTATTGGCACTTCTGGATCTTAGAAAACCATTTAATATTCAAATGTATGCTAGCGATTACACCATGAGAGCGATTCCTATGCAGCATGGTAAGCCCATTTCATTTCATTCAGAAATTTTTAATGGAATTGTGACTAACTATTCCAATTATGAAAAATAACTTTACGCATTGGTACAAAGTGTCAAAAAATGGAAACACTACTTGATGGGGAAGGAGACCATTATCTATATCAGCGATCAACCATTGCAGGAATTATAGTCACAGTCAAACTTGCAGCAATCTTGACACTTCAGATGGATGGGTTTTCTACAATAGTTTCATTTGGTTATCAAGTACAAAAGGGGAATCTACAATAAGGTAGCTAATATGCTTTCTAGGCCTATTGTAAATTCATCTGTTATACTCAAGCATAATTTCTTTGTGCATGAAAGTTACATTGAGAAATATGCATATGATAATGACTTTCGAGATGTGTATGCAAGCTTGAGTCAAGGAAACCAAAATGAAGAGTTAGATTACCATGTACATAAAAATTTATTGTATCACTTGGGCAAGTTATGTATTCCACAGGGAGAAAGAAATAGTATCATAAGGGAGGCACACATTTCATTGATTGTTGTAAACTTTGGTGTAGGCAAGACAATAGCAAATCTCCAAAGGTATTGATATTGGCCACACATGTTTGATAATGCATCTCATTTCATTAGAGGATGTTCTTTGTGTGCAACGAGTAAGCCTAGCAATAGGAAACCAGGATTGTACACTCCACTTCCAGTACCTTCACGTCCATGGGAGAGTATCTCAATGGAATTTGTACGAGGTCCTCCATTGTCAAGGAAAGGTCATGATTACCCGTATGTAGTTGTAGACATTTTCTGCAAGATGAGAATACTAACTCCATGTAAAAAGAAAATTACAGATGAACAAACAACTCATCTTTTCTTCGAAAACATTTGGCTTCATTTTGGTCTTCCTACTTCCATTTTAAGTGATCGAGATTCTCGATTTGTTGGGAAATTTTGGTCCAATTTGTGGGACATGATGTACACTAATTTGAAGAAGAGCACAACCTTTCGTCTGCAAATAGATGGAAAAACTGAGGTAGTCAACATGACAATCATTCATCTTCTTAGAGGATGTTGCAACAAGCATCCCAAGTTGTGGGATGAATAGTTGCATTACATACAACATGCATACAACAAGGAAAAACATTCTTCCACAAACATATCAACATTTGAGGCATGTTTTGGGTACTTGGAAAGATCTCCATTGGACTTCATCTTTTAGAAAGATGTTCCCATCGATGGTCATAGCGACATCGATAAGGCAAGGATGTTCATAGAGAAAATTTAGTCGATACATCACACAGTGCATGAACAGCTGGAAAAGAGTCAAAGCAGCTACAAGGCAAGGCATGACAAACACCAGGTCGATCACAAATTTCAAGTTGGAGACAAATTTTGGTTATATATTAGCAAAGCGAGACTTCAAGGGGAAGGTAAAAATATTAAGCCAGTGTATTATCATCCTTTTAAAATTATGGAAAAGATTGGTAACAATGCATTTAAGCTAGATTTTCCTCCTTATATGCAAATATTATCTGTTGTTATTGTTGAGAATTTGAGATTGTTTGAGCCTCCTTTGATTGATGATCAAGGAGAGCATGTTCAGCTACCATCAATAGATGATTTTTCTCCATAATATCTTGATGAACTTCAGCAAGATCTCATACTTGACAGAAGAACCAGAACTTCAAAGAGAGGGAATGTCGAATACCTTAGAGTGAGACTCAAGGGACAAAAGCTTTCTAAAGCTAAATGGTTACAGATCGAGAAGGTGAGGGAGTTGTACCCGCACTTGTTGAACAATTGATAATATCTTTTGGGGTCCAAAAGGCTTCTAGTGGGGAGGAATGATCAGGTGCTTAGTATTTAGCTTAAAAATCAAAGTTTTTAGGATATCTCGAAAACTAAACGACCGCGTCTGCCACTGCAAAATTATCCCAACAGAATTTTTTTCACTGAAAACTAAGTTTGTATGAGGAAGATATTGAGTTATGTATAGTTTTCTGAAGAAAAGATTTTGAAAAGAAAATGCATAATCAGCATTCCGTACTTCTAATGTGGCAGGTGACTGTGGAAGGTCAACACTGGTCAACAATCAAATCGGGCTTCGACAAGTGTAAGGTTTTGGTTGGTTATCAGATGTGGTGATGTGGAATGATTTGGTTGGTTAATGGATGACTAATGAGGAGAGGACACATGGCAAGCCCTGAGGCTGCCACTTGTTCCTCCCCAAAGGTTGGCTCGGGGCATAAAGCTTACCAAAATTTTATGTGAAGTCGGGGCGGTCGAACCGGGGACCTACTCCCAACAAGCATTGTGCCATACCATTACACCACACAACAAGATCTTAACCATAACATTCACCGCGTATTGTTAAAGTCTAATGAAATGTGGTTTGGTGGTTAGGAGGGCCAGCCCGTGGGCCAACCCTCCCATGTGAACACTCTGCGGTAACAGTTAGCGGTTATCAAAAAGGCAGATAACACGTACCATAACTGACGGAAACATAACCATCACAAGGAAAATACACCATGACATGTGTCCACTCAAACCGCTAGCTCAAATAGCTAGCAAAAATCGTGCGACAAACAATAACTATTATCTCCAAGCCGTCAGATGTAAACTCCTGCATGATAACTGCATGCTAACAATTTATAATAACTGCGCAACATTTTCAATAATCCAAGATTAGTGATAATTAAAACGAGTTTTATATTAATTAAACTGGAGTTTAATTCAGCAGAGATTATGGTGGAACCTCCAAAATTGGCACCAACTCCAAGTTTAGTGAAGTTAACTGGATTTCCTCCAGTTTTAGAGGAGATTTTCTAGGGAAAAACAATTTTTGTCATAATTGGAGCAAATTTTGACCAAAAGGAGCTAAGGAAAAGGTATTCCTAGCTAATTGGAGCATTCTGAACACATTGAAGTAGGTTTTAGGAGCAATAGAGCTTTGTGAACAACATTTTCACAATATTGAACTAATACATAGGCTCAAGCCATGGATGCTAGACCAAGGAGATGTAGCCCAGGAGGGGTGAACTCCTTCATCAAAACATTATGTTAAGTGTTCATCTTGATGGTTTTCTGTACTTTTCATTGTTGTTGTTCAACACTTGTTTTCATGTTATTTTGCTCATGTATTTCACATATAACTTGATAAAATTTTCCTGTTTCCAATCATAAACACCATAACACAACCATGCACATGAAGCAATTGATAAGCATTAGTTTATAAATCTGAAGTTGAAACTAGCACAACAAAACTAACATTAAATAACAGATCAGACAACTAGATCTCAAAAACCTCAACCTCCAAAACTCCTGTAAGTTTAGATTTTGCTCCATTTTACCAGGAGAATATAAATTTTCGGAATTTTACCATCTCATAGAAACCTATTCTAAATTTTTTGTAATGCCCTCAGAATACTTTTGGGTAATCCCATCAAGGTCATCCAGTAGATTAGGATAGCTTCTAAAACTATTTTAGCTAAGACCCATCTACCAGCAAGGGACAACCATCATTTGCACCATAGGCCAATTTTATCCTCCATCTTCTTAATCAACCTTCGCTAGTCCACAACTCTATATCCATTGGGTTTAAGAAAGAAACAAAAATATTTAAAAGCTTCCAAAATCTGAAAATTGTATGGAAGTATTGCTTTAAGAGACTCTATCCTTCCCTCATCAATGCTTTAACTCAAACAAAATGACTTATCATTACTTACCATCATTCCTGATGCAAGGCAAAATAAATTTAAAATCCTTTGCATTTGTCTCCATTCCCCAAGCACAACTAGACCAAACAAAAGCACATCATCAACAAACAATTGATGAATAATCAAGAGTTGTGAACCAAAAGATATAGATTTAATTTCTCGTTTGCCTGTGGCCTTTCAAATCAGTAAACTAAGTCCTTCTATCACTATGATGAATAATAATCACAATAATGAGAACCCCTGCCTCACTCTTCTTAAAGCCTTGAAGAAATGAGAAGGGATTATATTAATCAGGACTAAAAAATTCGTTGTATAAATGCAACTTATAATCCATTGCATTACATTAAAATCAATTCCTACTTGAGTGATAATAAGTATTAGAAAAGACTAGTTGATTTTGTCACATGAATTCTTTAAATCTTCCTTATGGAAAGCTGCAAGAATCTTCTTGGGTTTTGTGGAATGAATAACCTCTTAAACCATGCCTGAAGCATCATAAATCTATATGTTTGAGAGGAACCCAAACTTATTCCTAGAAATATGTTTAGACAATCCTTCCTTGATTTTTTTTGCAATTACCTTTGTGATTATCTTGTATATAACATAGTGTAAAGATATTGGGTGATAATCATCAACATATTTAACACCTGACCTATTCGGTATTGAACATAGGAAAATAGAGTTCAGACCATGGGAGATATATCCCTTCTTTCTAGACTCCTCCACCACTTTAAGAATTTCCTCTCTTAATAAATAAATAAAAGTGAAAATAAAATTCAAGTTCAACCCATCTGGCCCTAAACTTTTGTCCTTTCCCATCTTAGTTATTATCTTACGATCTCCTATATGTCCACCTACCTTCCAATCCACCCAAAATCACTTGGAGAAACATATTGTGGGAAGAGTTTGATTACTTTCATCTATTCTCTTATAATAAATTCTCCATGATCTTGATATAAATTTGAAAAATATATTCCCCTTCCACTGCAATCTCTTCATTTTTTTGGATTAAATGATTAAATATCCATGTCTTCCTTTAATCTCCCATATATTATTGATAGTTCTTCTATGTTTTACAAACCTGTGAAAGAATTTAGTGTTCGTGTCTCCTTCAGATAGCCACACATCACTGCTCTTTAGGTGCCATTTACATTCATCTAAATCCAAATTGCTTCACTTTTTTCTTTCAAACTTTAGAATGAAATCATTTTCAAACTTTGAGAGAAACCCATGTTGATTTCCATTTAGGATGTTTTCTATATTTTCATCTACGTCTCTAAGAAATTAGTTGTTTTAATCATGTTTTTTCTTAGCTCATTGAGAAACAACAAGTTTTAGTTTTTTCATTTTTCCCACAAACATATCCATAAAGGAATGAGAATGAGATTCCTCTAAATGTGACCAATTTTCCATTACGAACTTATCAAAATCATCCATTTCTAGTCATCCTCTGTTAAATTTAAAGGGGATAAATTTTCATAATCTATGGATCTCAACTTGCAAAATGCTTAGATGGTGATTTGATATCTACTCTATACGGGCCCAAGAATGATAATCTACACAATCACTCAAAAATGAATTAGAAACTAGGAATCTACCAATCATCTTGGAAATAGCTTCCTCTCCCTTCCTCCCATTTCTCCATGTAGGAACCAACTTTTTGATTCCACATCCATAATCCATGACCTTCCATTAAATGTTTAATAAAATTAGCTAAGGAATCTATCATAGAATTCATATCCTAGAATTCTCTATAAGATAATGTAAAATTCATGTCTCCTCCCAATATCAAATCCTTACCCTGAAAAATATCTTCTTGTTGAATAATAAGAAAAAAGAATTTTCTTCCTATGTATGAAGAATAAATATTGACAAGAGTAATATTTCTTTGTAAATCGATACAAAAACCATGAATAAAGTGCCGAACCACACATATCTTCCCAGAAAAAGAATTTGAAACAAGCTTCCAGCTAGCGCATAATCACCCTGAAAGGCCATTATCATCAGAAGAAATGAAATCCAATTCAATTCGAAAAGTAACTTAGAAATCTAGAATATTTTACGCTTTCGACATTGTTTCCTATAGAAATATTTTTTTTGGGCTATAGTTCCAAACCAATTTCTTCAGTGATATTTTTTTTTGGGCTCCCTAACCATATTGATTAAGAGAGAGGAGCTCCAATATGCAAGTTTATTTCTAGGTAGCTCTACTGTAATAGCCTAGTAGAAAACTTTACCCTATTCATTGTCTGACCCTTTGCACAATTGAGAATTTTTTTCCCACGGACTCCTTTGCAACCATTACTTTGGATCTTGGAAAGACGTCCTTGAATTTTCCTAGATGAACATAATAATCCCCTATCTTCAAATCCTTCACCCTTATTCAACTCCACATGCTGAAGTAAATTACTAAAGGAAAGAGAAGGATCTCTGGAATGTAGAGCCTTATCTTTGTCTGTAGAGGCTGAGAGATGAATACCCTCTTTAGGGATGAAAATCTTTGATCCTTACCAATACACAACTTGATCAACTCAGTCTGAAATAGATTAGGAGACGAGGAAGTCATTATAGATGGAAGATTCTCTAAGCCTTCTACAATAGTCGAATTTTCCTATTCTATGGCCAAATGATCTAGCATACTCTCCATGAATTGTCATTTCCTAGAAGTAGAATTATCTAAATGAACTAAATCTAAAAAAGTATCCTATAGTTCTGGAAGGGGAAAAATGTTGGATCAGAGAGAGCGTGAAGTTTCACAGATGGACGATAAACCAAAACTTTAGCCTTTAGTAAGTTGTTCATACTTTCCTCTTGCCAATCTGCCATAGGTAAAGCATCACTTGAATCCAAACCCTCCTTTGTTGGTTCAAATAAATTGAGAGGAATCGACGAATCATTTTAGGCTCTAGATATAGAACATGCCCCACATCCCACCTTCTCTATCTAGCCCTCTATCAACATTATTATGATATTCTTGTTCTAACCTGACCACTTCTTATGAGACTATGTATTTTGGATCCTTAGCATGAATGTGAGAAATATTGTTTGCTTTGACAAGGGTGCAATCCTTCCCAATATGGACAATAGTTTGACACTTATTACATCTAAATAGAAGACCCAAATAGTCTAAAGGATACCAAAATGAAAAATAACCCCACTCAATTTTCACCTCTGAAATCAACCATTTATTAACATCTAACTCAATAAGCACTCTTGAACATCATTCGTCCATCTAGTCTTTGAAACACTTTTCCCTGAATAGAGTTCAGACCAACATATTTCCTATAGATTCTAAGGATCTTTGAGTCCATAACCGAATGGGAAAGCCTAGTAGTAAAACCCATATATGCCTGATAAAGAATGACATTGTTCTAGGTTTGAAATAAAGTATCCATATTCTAAGGAAAAAACTATTAAAGCGTTTCAACCAAACCCCCTTTAAAATAAAACCCACATATTTCTTAAATTTCAGGATTATAACCACCCATGCTTTGATTAATAATGAAATATCAAGGACATAGCTTATCCTATACAGCCAAACCTCTTTAACACAAGAACGATTTGCTTCTCTTGTCAGTTTAAGGTTCCAAATTCTCCCCACAAGAGCATGTTCCCCCATAATCATTATTTAACCTAACTCAACATCATAGCTTATTATTTACAATCTATGGTTTTCATTACACTAAGAAAACAAAATTTGACAAATGAGTAATAAGACAAGCGATGTAAAAATCGTAAAAATTATGTAATTAGTATTATAAAAAAATATAATATATTAGTAAAACATGAATAGATTTAAAAAAAAATATGTAACAATATTATTAATCTTGGAGATTGATTCTTACTTTATCATGGAATTTTTTTAACTTATAAATAGTCTTTTTTGCAATATCATGGGCTAATACCACTGCTTACAAATACCACATGCCTAATAATACATTTGTTAATATGACATTTTCTTTAATTAATTAATTTGAGATAAATTAATTAAAATATCATAACTAAGTTGCATATAAATTTTATCCTTTATATCTGTGAATACTACTATGAATATTCTATTATATTCCATGAAAATTAAATCTCTACCCTCCACCTAATAATCAATGACGATTAAATCAAAATTGTTAAAATCTATTCTAAAATAAATATACTCATATTAGCAAATATTTAAAAAGAATTATTATATATTTAAAAAATTAATTAAAAAATTTAGATTTTTAATATATATTTTAGATAGCTATTTTTCTCATAAAATTTTGAATATTAATTTGTTTCTACCTCTAATTTAATGACACAATTCCTATACATTTGACATCATTTTTACAAAACGATTATATGATTTTTTCATAAAATGATTACAGTAATATTTTATTTTTAATTTAATCAGAAGGCTAATAAAAATTCTAATCTCTTTACCCTGAATGATTTCAAAGAAATCAAAATTACCCAAATCATGCCTCTATTCTCTTTATTAAATAATCAACCAAGCAGAGAGAGCCTTATAAAAACAAATGCCTTTTGAATCATCAATGAATGAGTTTTTACATGACACTCTTTCACGGGTAGAGAGAAATCTCTTTAACGGGAAGAAATAAATTATTTCTAAAAGCTACAAGTGGAGATGCAGATACTAATGACTTCTTATTTTTTTCTATCATGTCACAAATAAAGAGTCTTTCCCCAAGTGGATTATTATTATTTATTGTTTTTAATGTCGGGTCAAATTTTTAGTTACTTTTTCTTTGTTAAATCTTCAAGTTATATTGGTCCTAAAGAGAATGCGTAAAGTAATAGATATAAGACATTTTATAATAAATTTTGTAATTCTTGAATGTTTATATACATTGATGATGAAGATGTGAGAGATTTCCACAAGTGCAATTGGTCCTAGATTGATGAGAGAATATGTAAATACAAGATATTTTATGAATATATTTTCAAATCTAGTACTAATTTATTAGACATTTTATAATAAAATTTGTAATTCTGGAACATTATCAATGAATATGAGAGATTTCCACAAGCGCAATTGGTCTTAGATGGATGAGAAAATATGTAAATACAATATTTTTTATGAATATATTATCAAATCTAGTAATTATTAACAACTACATACAATGATGAAGATGTAAGAAATTTCTAAAATTCTTAGTACTAAACAAACAAATAACCTTAGTTAAAAAAGAGTACATTGTTCTAGATGTTGAAGAATAAAAAAAATTCTTCCAAAGAATAAAAACAACTTTGTCCAATGCCGCAACACAAATCCATATAAATCCCTCGTACGTAATCCTTAATTCAAACCCTCATATACCTATTTTTAAGTCATACTAAATTCTATACCATTCAACACTTCTTAATAAAATAACTATATTTATGTAAAAAAATAAAATCTAAATCATATATTTAATGGTTAATCTTTTTTAACTTTAAAAATCTAGTTGTTGAAGGATGAAGTCCCATGAGGAATACTAAATCCTATACTATTCAATACTTCTTAATAAAATATCTATATTTTTAGTCTTGTTAATGTAAAAAATAAAATCTAAATGATATATTTAATGGTTAATATTGATATATTTAATGGTTAATATTTTTAACTTTAAAAATATAGTTGTTGAAGGATGAAGTGCCATGAGGCATTTTCGATGGAGCAAGTTAGGATTATTGAATTGAGATTTTTGTGATCCGTATCAAATTTTTGAAGAATTTTTGGGCGAAAATCACATGGAGAAATTTTTGTCCACGCGTTTCGAACCAACCAGTGTGAGGACAAGTTGAATGAGCAGATCTGGCTATGCACTTTAAATAGACAGGGTAGAATATCTGGCTATGCACTTTAAATAGACAGCGCAGAATATCCAATGACTCAGATTTCTCGATAAGGTAACAGCTAAAAAGACAACCGCTGGATTTGGCCTGATAACGGCTAGATTGACCATGATACGGGGTATTATATTAATTTATATTATTTATTTATTTTATTTATATAAAGGAAATTTCAGTTATTAATATAGAATAAATTAATATAAAATAAGTAAATCATAAAATGAATTAATTACAAAAGAAAAATTAATTATAAATATATTAATCAACCTAAATTAATTTAAAATTGTTAGAAATGTATACTAGAATAAGTAAAATTAATATATTATAATAAGTAAATTATTAAAAATAAATAAATAATTTCAAATATATTAATTAATAAGAATAAGAATAAAATTAATTTTGAACTTGTTAGATAAAAATATTAGTTAGTTATAATGGTTAGTTTGACCATGATAAGGGCTAGTTTGATAAGGTGTATTTATTTATTTATTTTATTTTATTTTTTTAGAAAATTCGGTTATTAATATAGACTAAATTAATATAATATAATAAGTAAACCATAAAATAAATTAATTTCAAATATATTAATATATTAATAAATTTAAATTAATTTAAAATTGTTAGAAATATATAATAGAATAACTAATAATAATAATAATAATAACATAAATAAATAAATAAACAATTTCAAATATATTAACTAATAAGAATAAAATTAATTTTAAATTGTTAGATAAAAATATTAGTTAGTAATATAAATATTCGTCAAAAATTAGAGAACCCCGGGGCTGGAAATATAAAAATTAATTCAAAGTCTATTTAATAGTAAAAAATAGTATTTTAAAAATTAACTTTATGTAAATTAAGTTTAAATTGATTAAAAAAAATCTGAATCATTGGATATTCTGTCCTTTCTATTTCACTTGTTCTGACGATGAACCACACTGGTTGGTTCGAAACGCATCGACAAAAATTTCTCCATGTGATTTTCGCCGAAAAATTCTTCAAAATGTTAGGATTATGTTTACATTAATTATTCTCCAAGAAAAGAATTGAATAACCTGAAAGAATTAGAAGGAATTAGATTCCCTATGCGCCTCAGTCAACACAATAAACAAATACAATGTTAAGTTTATAGGTGATTCTAAGATGGGGATTGATTCACTCGGGAAAAAAAGTTGGATTTTATCCCCTTATTTGCATCATCTTCTCAAAGTAATTAACTTTTTATTCTAATGCTAGAAGCATAGGCTAATGAGACCGTGGTAATCCATTTGTACTCGGATATAATTACACTATTAAAATTGATGTATATTATGAATAATAATGTTAAAAATTTATACAAATATATATATATATTTTTTAAGGAATAGTGTAAGAATGGATCTTTCTAAAATTTCTTAATGTATATTTCTCATATAAATATAAAATTATTTTTCCAAGAAAAAATAATTAATAGTTTTTCTTTAAAATATATAATCAAGTGTTATGTAGTAGCTAGTACTTGCCATTTAGTTTCAATATAGTTAATTTGAGTATGAAATGGTGACAAGCTGTGAGATGACCAATTAAAATTTTCATAAAAAAAATAGATTTGAAACTGAAAATGTTGAGCTATATTGTTTTTTGGTGAGCACCTTACCTCATTGGTTGTCATGAAGCTTTACAACTTTATTTTTTTGGCAGTGTTTCATTCAAATTGATATGGAGAAACTTAGTTTCAACTCAATGAAATGTCAATTCCAAGAAACTTGTTTTGCACAACTACAAAGCTCATCAGAATTGAACATGCTTGATATAGAGTTGAATGCAATTGTGATTGTGGAACTATGAAACAAAAATTGTATTGTTTCATTCAAATGGTGTCTCTTTCTTTTCCAGGGAAAGATTGGATTGGGATTATCTATAATTTGTGATTAGTATTAAATTAATTTTTAAATTAAATTGTAAAGACATGCTAATTAATATTTATAAATAATTCATAATAATTCGTAATAACACAATTATATAAATTAAATACTATAGATGAATATCAAAATGCTTAGTTTCTAATCAAAATACTTAGTTCCTAAAAAAATTCTTATAGTGAAAATAAAAAATCATTTAAATATTTTAAATATTAAAATGAATAAAACATACCATTAACCCTTTTCAATTTTTTTCTAAATATTATACGTTTGTCTATGATTTGTGATTTAGTATTAAATTGGTTGAATTTTACAATAATTTTGAATAAAACTACGGATAATGTTGCAGTGGATGACACCACTTTAACAAAATTCATACATTGGTTCATGGAAAGAAGATGAGAAACTGAAGACTAACCTCTCCTAATAAATGTTGAAAAATCTCCACCAACCTTAACTTCAAAGTGGGATCCTAATAATATTATAGGTGGAGTTTCAAATCCTAACAATAGGCAGATGTTAACCACACACACAAGAAAGAAATTAAAAAAAGAAAAGAAAAAACCTTCTTGAATTCAAGAAGATTAATTTTTAAAATTTTTTAATTCAATTTCTTGTTATAAGGTCAATCTCTTGAATTTTTTATATACTTAGAGGCATAAATTATAAAAACTATGCTTAAATAAAATAAATTCAACAAAGTTAGAAAACAAATAGTGAGGATATCCTAAAAATTAGTAACTATATATCAATAAAATTTCTTAAGAAAATTATTAGGAAAGAAATGCTCACAAGATTCAAAAAACTAATAACTAATTAACATAATATTTATTAATTATAAAAGCTATAAAAAAATTATTATTAATGTAATTAGAATAAAAAATAGAGAAAAATAATAGAAAAAGACTAAAAAAATATATAAATCAAATTAAAAAGTAGTAAAACTAAAAAAATTTAATTTAGAAAAGGTTTTTTAATAAATTTTACCTCTTTAAAATTTCTCAACTTAAAAAAATCATAGAAAAAGACAAAGACAAATATAAGTCAAATTGAAAAGTAATAAAACTAAACAAAAATTACTGCAAAATGTTCTTTTAATTACTTTTTTCTAAAGTAATAAAACTAAACAGAAATTACTGCAAAACGGTTTTTAATTATTTACTATAATTCATGAAAATGGAAATAATAGAAAAAAAAAAAAATTAATGGAAAAGTTAAATAGAATAGAAATAAAACTAAAAATAAAAAATTAGTAATTAATCGAAATAGAAGTTACTAAACCATCCATAATACCTCAACCAATCACTTTACAAATAAATAAATTTAAATAACAATAAAAATTTATGGTAAATGGTTGGGCATCCTAACCCCAAAGTTTATATGGCAATGCTATTCATTGTTTATTGCTTAGTCATTTGATTGTAAGAACCGATTAACAGCGTTTGAGCTTAGAATTTTCCCACGAGGTGTTGTCGATAGTTGTTATTGTTCCTCCGAATTAGTGCGTCATGCTGTGATGAGGTTATAACTTTTATTGTTTCAACAGTATGGTAACTATTCCGCTGATGTTGGAGTCTGAGTATTTCTAATGCAAGGGTATGCTTACTAAAGTTAGGGTCTGGAAAATGTTGATGTAATGAAGCTTGGATTTTGCTGATGAATTTTCAAGTCCTTTATTATGGTAATTATGTTGCTGATGTTGGAGTCTGAGTATTTCTAATGCGAGGGTACAGTCAGGGTTTGGAAAATGTTAATGTAATGAAGATTGGATTTTTCTGATGAATTTTCAAGTCCTTTAAGGTCTAAATATATTTCTTGAATGGTTGATGAAAGGTTGTTGAGTTCACAAATGATTTATTGGTCTTGCCAATATGGATACTAATGAAGAAATGAGGGTACTTATTGAGTTGGTGTGGTGACGAGTATCTTATTGATGACAGAGTTGTTGATATACCATATATTGTTTAGTTTTTTTTTGTTCGTTATATCCATTTATTAAGTTATGTTGTTGAGCATTGTGCTATAGAAATCAGAGTTGTTAAGATTGTAATAGAGACATTTATGGTGATGAGATACCTTGCTAGTGAAGATGTTGTTAATTGTTTTGTGAATAGAGCTAACTATTGATTGTTGATCTTGGTGTAAGAATAGTCATATTAAACCAGGGCCACTTGAGGAGTATGATTATGCTGAGTGTGATGATGTTGTGAAATGTTGAGTTAGGGTTTTTGTTCCAAATAGTATGTTGATGAAGCTTTTGTAGCTGATATATGATTTCTATGATTTATTGAAGTTTTGAGCTTTCAATGATACGTTGATGAAGGTTTTTATGATAAAAATGTAAGAGTATGATTTTGCTATGATATTGTTGTTGTAATGTTGATTAATTGTGGTTGTTGAATAATGGAGATGTCTTTTGAAGGTATAGTTCATATTATTTGAAGTTTTTTCTAATGAGAGTGGATCAAGTTTGAAAATGGATGAAATGGAGGTCCACATTGTTTTGGGGGTTGGTTCCAGTGAATTTACTTGAGGGAGTAAGTGCTTCCTCCTGGTGGGTGTCAACGAAACAGTACAAGGGAGTGGGCACTTCCTACTGGTGGGTGCTAGTGAAACAATACAATGGAGTGGGTACTAACAAACAATGTACAAGAATTGGAGCTTCCTAATAGTTGGTTCCAATTAACCAATGTAAAGAAATTAACCCACCTCCTCCCTCAATATTTCCCACAATTAGTATCAGAGTAGGTCCTCCATGAATCAATTTAAGATCTTGAATGAGATCCAAGCAATTATGGCAAATAAAAGGAAGCGTAAGAGGTAGAGATGATTGAATAGGAAGCCACTTCAGAAGGATAATGATTATGTAAGTAATGTTACATATCTAGTGGTAGTGTCAACAGTTGTTAAAAAATGACAAGCATATTCACAACATGTCATTTTAGGAAGTATTGATCATCAAGGTATCCATGTGCCTAATGATGCAAATTATCAGGTATGGAAAGAAAGGATGAAATTTAGATTAATATCTCTTTGATCTAATGTCTAACATCTAGTATGTAATGGCCTTACTAAAAATCCCTGATCTAGTCAAGTATTTTAGTGGAATGTTATGGTTGTGAATGCAATTTTGTGTAATCTGTCTGACTAAGAATTTGAGAAGGTTATGCGTTATGAAACTTTAAAGGATATATTGCATAAGATGAAAGTCCTCCATGAAGGAAATAGTAGAGAAATCAATGTGATCAACAATAAAGGAATCAAGCAAGAAGCAAGCAATAAAACCATCAGCCAAGAAGAGTGACTTTTACAAGTAGGCCATTTTCTCCCACGGATGAGTATAGCAAAAATACAAGATTTCAAAGGAGGAACAACAATTCCTTTTCTGCTTTAATGGATGATATTGAGTGTTTTGTATGCCATAACATTGGAAATATTGTAGTTGATTGTGGAAGCATATTGTTTAGGCCTTACAATCAGAGTTCTCTAGCAAGCAATCAAGGAAGAGCCCTCCCCACAAGAAGATTGTTTGTTTCGAGGTATATAAGTTGCTTTCATGGTTTTTTTTTTCTTGTAATTTATTTAGACCTAAGGCCATAAACTATAGATCATTTTGAAATGAAAGGAATATGAGGCAGAAATCACATTGTGGAATGATTTTAGAATACATGATTCTTTTCCCCCTTTTCTAATCACATAAGATGATATACATGCAATAAGTCTAGACACGTGGACAATGAATGTAGGAACGAGTCAATGATACAATTCAAATAACAAGAAAAACCCATTCAAAATAGGAAGCTAAAAAAGAAATCAGAAGAGGATCCATTTAACAAAAGGCTAGAAAAATATGCCTCTATTAGCAGTCAACATATCAAAGTATGGAAGGAAAAGGAAGAGCAACAAGTGAAGTGTGACCTAGTCCTATGTGTGCTAGAGGAGGATGATCAATGGTAGATAGAAAATGGACGTTCTCATCATAAATATAGAGACAAGAACAAATTTATCTCTTTAAACAAAATCAAAGCATTGTTATTCTTGGAAACAATGCATCAACCAAGGTGATAGGAAAAGGTAGAGATATTCTCGGTGTTAAAAGAACAAGTGTTGCTAATGTCTTATTGGTTGAATCATTAAAGAACAACATTATGAGTGTTGATAAAATGACTGATAGAGGACATGTATTCATATTAATTTCAATAGGATGCAAGGTTCCAGAAGAAGACACTAGAAACTTAATTGAAAAATGAATCAGAACTCGTAACAAAGTATATGTACTTAAGAAAATTAAAGACAAAAATAAAATATTGAAGGAAATGTCTTCTTTAGATACTGAGTAAAGGAGAGAAATCCCATATGCAGTACATAAAAGGATCACTAGAGATGAAAGAGAAAATAAATATTGACATAGTCTTGGGGGAGCATAATATAGCATCTCATGATTTATGAGTAGTGTGTGTGTACATTTAATCAGGTATGTAGTAATTAAGATAATAATACAAGATATTATCATGGAAGGATATAATGTCCCATAAGCTCAAGGGGAGCATATCCACCAAAATAACATATCATTGATTGTTTTCAATTGTTGTCTCATTATTTTACAAGAGCTACAAGAGTTAGTTACAAATGTTTTGGTCTCTAATGATTGATTTGCAGGTGTGCCACATGCTTAGTCGAAGTAAGTGTCTTGATTGGTAAGCCATTAGGCAAAGATGCCATAGTCACAAGTATTGGCAGGAGAAGGATTTTACAAATATCATTAGTACTTGGAGGTGTAATAGGATCGCAACAAAAGATTGAAATATGGTTTCCATTTTCCATTGATGTGAAAGGGGGAGAGAGAGACATCCACCACAAGTATAATTGTATTAGGTGGTTGCCATCAATACCAAAGGGGAACTAATATTCACATTGTTTTGGTGTTGTTATTGATGTCAACCTAGTGGATCTTCGATAGTTGGTGATGACAAAATTTGATGGCTAGGTGAGGCTTCTAATTAGTCATGCAACAATAAAAAATGTTTATTATACATGAAGGTGAAATGGAGGTTTTAAAGTTATAATGATTACTCAACAAACAATGATTAAAATTACTTATTACAAATTCATAGGTCATATTTCTAATTTGTAAACCATGTCCATAACCCAAATTACCCATTACCAACCAATGTCCACAGTCCTATGGCTTATTTTTTACATCGCTTGTCTTATTACTCATTTGTCAAATTTTATTTTCTTAGTGTAATGAAAACCATAGATTGTATGTTGGTTTTTTTTATTATCCATTGTAAATTTATTTTGCTTTCATGTTGGCTCATTCACAATCGACTTCTCCCATGGTAAACACCCATGGTATTATAATTGCTGTCTTTATTTGGTATTTGAATGATGATTATAGATAAATGGATCTAGCATCAAATGGTTGCATTAATTTGGTGTAGAAATAAAGTGGAAAACACTATATAACTATCTGAATGATTTGATTCATCTAGTGATCTGATTGAAAATCACAGTCATGTTGCAGTTTTCTTTTGTTCTAGCATAGTGAACGAAGTGATCTGGGTATATTTTTCTCTATCTTATGTTCTGGTATTGTCTATTAAGTGTAACGACACATGGTCTAAATTCATGGGTGTGTTCTAATTTAGGAGCTTCAAACCTGGTGCATTGAGGGACTCTTCATTTGGTGCATAGTTATGATCTAGTTCGGTCTTGGTGTGATTAGGGGCAAAATTTGTAATCTAAATATGATGTGATATGGTGCGTATGGAATTCTTGAATTATGGTGTCATCGAGTGACTAATGTTCTAGCTTGATTGAGTTTGAGCTATGGCATGATCTTGAAATATCTAAGGATTGACCACTGGACCAACGAGTTAATGTTATTATCCCTAACATGGATTCTTAATGATCTGGTATGTATACTTGAAGCAATGATGAACTGATGTGACTAGTGTAATGGTGATTTGACTACTCATTTTTCTCATGTTATGATTTGGTTGGTGGTCATTGCATCATCAATTTTTATGTTCTTTGTTCTGAGGTGTTAAGATTATAGTTACTCATTTTGGATTCTTGATTTGAGTATGATCACAAAATTGAATTGTTATCTCTACCTTAGTGTGATTTTAGAGTTGATATGTGACACAATGATGCCTTATATACTTGTCGAGTAAGAAATTAAATTTTTATTCAGTGTATAGAATCAAAAAAAGTTTGAAACTATTAACTAATTTCAATTGGCACAAAGTGAGAAGTTTTAGATAGTTTGTGTATGCAGATGTGATATATTTTCCAAGCTAATTTTACTTGATGGTAATATTTTGTTAGGTTGGTCACTAGACAAATAGGTTATATTAGAGCATAGGTGTTTTTTTCCTTCATGACATATATAGATGTCGTGTTTAACAAGTAATGAGTGTATTGTTCATTTTAGATACAAGGGTTCAACTAGATTATCCATTGTTTGAATATGTATGTTGGACTAAAGAGTGAGAGTTGATTGTGTGTTGTTTGAATCTATTGACTGTGTGTATGTTAGAATGAAGACATGGCTATAGAGGGAGAAATGCTCTAGTATTTAGATTTTGCAGTACCCTGATGAGAGTAAATTTCCATAATGGGTAGATCTTAGAAAGATGATATGTTTCATTTGTAAAGTTGGGTGTCCAATGCTGAGTAACCATTGTAAGGACAATATTTAAAGGAAATATAGTCCCTTGTTTAAGTGATTTTTTGCTAGGTGATGAGCCTCAAAAATGGGTAATTATATGGGCTCATTTTGCCTCTTAATTCGACTTAATCCACCATTCCCATTAGTTTATTGCATTTTTTGAATATATTTATGCTAATAGAGTGAATTGGGTTAGTCATTTTGCCATGTAGTCTAATGTGTGCTTTATGCAGATTTTTTGGTCAATTTTGGACAAAGTCAAGGGATTTATGAGCAAATGGCAGCAAATACTAGAGGAAAATAGGGAACAGGATTTGTAGGGTGTGTCTCCTTCATTTATCACCCCTTTCCTCGAATCCTCTATTAGCAACTCAGAACACAAAGGTCCACATTGATGCATCCAAGGGGCAGCCGAGTAAGTAAAGAAGGACTGTTGTTTATCTCCAATTATGGAAAGCCAAGCTCCTTGATTTTAGGAGGACTGTTGAAGGACTCCATTTGTATAAATAAGGGGGATTAGAGCCTCAGTAGGTTAGCCAATTATTAGTCAATTTTTCACACTTTTGTGCATCTCTTGTTTAGCTCATTTTCGAGCTTCTTTTTTAGAATAGTTCATGTAATGTGACTATTATTTTTGATAATGAAGTTGAAATATTTCCTGAGCCAGTACTGATCTCTTTCAAAGGGATGAAGCTCTTGGGTTAGGACCCAACCCACGTTGCCCATAACCTCTGGCTTTGTACTTATATGTTTTTACTTCAGTTCACAAGTTAATTTCTATTAGATAGATTTATTTTGCCTTGTTAGAATAGGTTTCTTTTGATGGTTTGCATAGCTGCTTTTGTTCTAGTTGCTGAAGTAGATTAATACAGGGATAGATTAAGATTCAAAAAGGAAACCAACAGGCCCTGATCTCTTTTCTCCCTTCCTGGGATCATGATTTGAGGTCTTGACACCATTGCCGCCACCAAAAACATAGTTTTTCTCTTCCATGCAATTTCTAGTGTGATGACTTGATTCAAAGGTTAAAGTGTTGCTTCAAATTTAGTTGCCTAGATCATTTCCTGCTCTTTTCCAATAGATCTCTCTGCATGCTTTTCTGTTCAATGTTTATTGTTCAACATGTTTTCTTTGTAGGTCAGAAATTAGTTCAAGCTAGAGAAATTTATGTTTTCATGGTATAGTTAGTCCTTTCTTCCATCAGTTTTTTTAATTAGATGTGCAGATCTCTTGCAGGACACCTTAGCTCACCATACATCCATAAAGCAGCTAGGACCAGCTCACTTCCCATAGATTTCCCAATTATTCGCAACATTTCACCAATTTGCCCTAATTTCCGCATTGTTCTCCATAGCTTCCCTCTTGCCATTTGAACAAATCTAACCAGCAGGTTCCCTCTTGATCTTCCTTGACAAGATCCAGACACCTCAACACCTTCATCTAGTCTTCAGTTACCCTTTTCCATCATTTTTCCACCTTCAAAACTTCCAAAAATATCTCTCAGCCTCCTCTTGTAGATCCTCCTGTAGATCCCCTCCAGCCTCCTGTAGAATCCCTTGTAAGTGATTTTTCAAAATCTGATTGCAGTGGAAGTCTTTAGAAGGGTACTAGGGGCTTCTTAGGACCTCTCCACACCTTCCCCCACCTCTACAAAAGCCAACTCCATCTTCCTTCACCACCAAACCTCTACACAATCACAACCAGATAAATCACAAGCATAATAATTTCACATACAAACACTCAAAAGCACAAAAATATGTTTCCTTCTCATTTACTTTTATAAGTAGCTTGAATAAGTGTAATTTACCTTTTTTAGTAGTCAATGGAACTCATCACATTAGTTTCTATCTCTTTTCCTACAAAAGTAGGGTTAGTTGGATAAATTAGGGCTTGTTAGGGTTTGTGTTACATTTCAGTTTTCCTTCTCTTTCTGCAAATAGAATAGCCTCCATAGAGTTATCTTTCTTTCATCACAGTTAAAAGATTCTTCTAAGAATTCATAGAAGTTGGCTTAAGCTCCTAGTGATTTTGCGCCAGCTAACCAAGTGACAACCTGCAGTAAGAACTAGTACTTGTGCATACAACACCATCACTTCCAATTTTGTTATGAACTACCGGGTTGATAAAAGTAAAGCAAGAAGCCCCAGAAGTTGCAGCATTATTACTGCAATACTGGTGCTCACCACTTTTTGGCGCTGTTGCCGAAGAAGCATCAGAGTATTTTGTGATTATTGCTTTCTTTAGTTTTCTACTACAACATTCTGCTAAGTAGTTTATTTCAGCAAAAGTAGAGTAGTTGTTTCTTTCAATTCCTAAATTTCCTTTCTTTCATTTCAATTCTTCAATTTCCATTTCAGTAAAAGTAGATTACTTCTTTCAATTCTGCAATTTCCATTTTAGCAAAAGTAGATTAGCCCTTTCAATTCTGCAATTTCTATTTCAGCAAAGTTGATTAGTCATTTCCTCGCTTTCATTTCAATTCTGCAATTTCCATTCCAGCAAAGTAGATTAGTCATTTCCCTACTTTCATTTGAATTCTGCAATTTCATTTCAGGAAGTTCATTTTGTTTAGTTGCAATTTGTTTGTTCAATCAATTTCAGTTTTGCAGGTACAAGCAGAAAAAAACAAAAATCACCCAAAAAGAGATTTCCTTTCATGCCTCGTAGGAACAAAGATAATTCAGAAAATTCCTACCCAACACCCCCACCACATCACAAAGTCACCCTTCTCTCTTCTTTGGTGGTAGTGATCGAGAAGAACCTATAGGTGAACCGCTAGAGATATATGAACATCCTATAGCAGAAGAAGAGGAAGAAACCGTCCCTCCTGAGACCATGGCTGAGAACAGAAACATTAGAGAGAATGGGGAAAGAGTAGAGGGTACCTTTCCCGTCCAAGAGACCAATGGGGACACTAAAATGAAGAATATAAGTGCTTCAGCCTTGCCTCACTTCCATGGGTTGAATACCGAAGATCCCGATACCTTTTTGTTTGAATTTGTTGTTATCTGTCAAACCTATGATGATGCAAAAGATGAGCATAAGTTGAAAAAGTTTCCTTCTATCCTCAAGGATGCAGCAATGCACTGGTTCATGGGGTTACCTGGAAATAGCATCAAAACTTGGGCTCAGATGCAGCAAGCCTTTAATGACAAATACCGGGACTACTGTAGGTCGAAGGATACCAAGGAAGAAATCTTTCGAATGACCATGGGAAGCGATGAATCCTTGGAAGATTATGAAGAGATGTTTCAACTCGGTTACAAAAGGGCCAGGTGCACAGCTGACCCCGAACCTCTAAAGTTGTTCCTGCTCAGAGGGGTCCCAAAAGACCTTCTAGATATCCTCCATTTGATGGCTAGGGGGGGCATCTACCAACTACCTTATAAAGACATAATGAATATGTTTGGAAACCATTCTACGGCAGCTAGAAAGAGAGGTAGGGGAAGTCAACCCCTAGCAAGTACATCATCATCCAGTTCATCCCTTAGAGGTGAATTTGGAAATCTATTGGAAGATTTCAAGAGTGAGATGATGCAGACTCTTGCCATGAAAATGGATACCTTGCATATAAAAAGGAAACAAGAAGAAGCAGAAAGGACCTTGGCCATTTTTTGTGCTAGGTGCACCAGAAGGCATCCTAGGAACAAATGTCCATTGAACTCTATAGAAGTGTGTTCAGTCTGTGAAGAAAACCATTCTACAAATTAGTGCCCTTCCTTGGCCAGACTTAAAGCTGCATGCCAGGGGCCGAAGGAGCCACTGAACCACTCTATTTCCTGAACCAAATGAGGCCACATGGGCCCAGACCTTACCAGCATGGAATGCAAGGGACATCCCAGACATTTTACAACCCCAATCAAGCCACTTCCATGCCTTCTTGGGGTCCCCCTACTCATCCTTCCTGGTCCACACCCCCTCCTTGGTCATATCCATCTCAATACCATGCTCAACCAGCTACTCATTCATTTCACTCTTACGCTGAGGAACAACCTCAGTGGAATGCACCTCATCAGGGGTGGAGACCCCAGTATAACTCTCCTCCTGCTCTTTTGCCTCCACCACCTGTTCAACCGCAACCATTGCCTCCTGCTCCACCAATGCAACCCCAAATACCTGCTCAACCGAGCCCGAACCCAAATAATAGACAGGCCCAATAGGTATATAGTGGGGAACCTTCATGCCTGACCTATGCTGTGGAGATTCAAGAGATTAACCTATGATTTGGGAAGGTTCTCCAGATAACCAGCCTCCCCCTAAGAAGGACGAGGAAGAAAAAGAGGAAAGTGAACCAAAAGCCACTCCACCCTTTCCTGAGAGATTATCGGGAACAACACAACCTACCCCACAAGAAACTGAACCTCTGGGAGAACTGAAACAATAATGTGTAAATATACCACTTCTCCAAGCCATAAAGGATGTGCCTATATACAACAAGATGATCAAGGAGAAGTGCTTCAAGCACCGAGGCAAGCGCAGGAGAGATGCTCCAACTATCAATGTCATAGGACAACTATCCAACCTGATGTTGGGGCAAGTAATCTACCTGAAATATCTAGACCCTAGAAGTCCTGTAGTGGATGTCCACATCAATGGCACCATAATCCCCCATACCCTAATTAATCTAGGGGCTACCATTAATGTGATGACTAGGGAGACTATGCTCAAGCTCAGCCTTCAGGGCTCCATAAGAAAGACGAAAACAATACTACAGTTAGCATACCGCTCCACCATGACCCCAGAAGGGATTGTGGAAGCTGTAATGGTCTCCATCGATTCTTCGGAGTACCCTACTGATTTCCTGGTTCTGCAACCAAAGGCAAACCTCACTGGGTATCCTCTCATTCTGGGAAGACCCTGGTTGGCTACTGTAGATGCCTACATCAGTTGTCGAGCTGAGAACATGACAATCAAGAATGGGCATATGTCCAAGCAGCTAGTCCTATATCCTCTTGCCCAACCTTTGTTAGAACATGATTTACCTCTATGGTTGGAGGAGGAAGATGAGGATGAAGTCTATTCCGCACCATTATGTCTAGTGGAAGCTACCATGGCGGGGGAGGGGGGGGGGACCGAGGATGATCTTATTGAAAACTTGATTCAGAATCCACCCGCCAGTGTGTTACCATTAGAAGAGTTGGTGGAAGAAACCCAAGCCAATCCTTTAGTTGATCTTTATGTGGCTAACTAGTCCTCTCTCTGAGTTAAGAATATGGAATTCAACCTGGAAAGAACCTTGAAAATCAACTCATCCCTATCCACCTCTCAGGAGGAAGAACTGTGTAGCTTATTAAGAAACCACCTTGATGATTTTGTTTGGAGCTATAAGGAGATGAAGGGAGTGCACCCTTCAGTCTGTACTCATCACATTTACATTAAGGAGGACTGCAAACTAGTTAGGCAGCCTCAAAGGAGGATGAATCTAGCCCTTAAGGACATTGTCAAAGAAGAACTGCAAAAGTTACAGGATGCATGATTCATCTACCCTATCTCTCATAGTGAATGGGCCTCTCCTTTGGTGCTAGTGCCAAAGAGAAATGGGAAGTGGAGAATCTGTGCTGATTATCAGGAACTAAACAAGGTCACCAAGAAGGACCATTTTCCTTTTCCTTTCATAGATCAAGTGTTAGATGGCCTAGCAGGGAAGAGGTTTTAATCCTTCCTAGATGGGATTAGTGGGTACAAACATATCAAAATCATCCCAGAAGACCAAGATAAGACCACTTTCAGTTGTCTTTGGGCTACCTTTGCATATTTGGTCCTTCCTTTCGGATTGTGAAATAATCCCGCCACTTTCCAGAGAGTAGTATTGAGAATATTTGCTGAAATGGTTCATGATGCGGTGGAAATCTATATGGATGACTGTTTCTGGGAAAACTAGTGTCTTTGCCATCGACTAGCCCCCTAGGATTGGAAGCTACCCTAGAAACAAATAGTTTAAAGCAATTTGCAATTTCCTCTATGTATAATGGATAAGAGAGAGGCAAAGGAACCAACCTAGATCTTTTGCTTCACTCCTTGCTTGATCTCTCTCCCCCTTGACAGATCTTGAACCTCGTCTCCTACTTATCCCGCTTAGAGAATACCTATAGAAACAAAGTAACAAAACACTATCAAAGAATCTTGATCTATTATATCATAAGCATTTCAGACTCAAAAATAAAATGAACATACAATGGCATTCACAAATAACAACATTCACAAATACAAAATTGTATGGAGGAAAACTCAAAAAACTTTATTAAAATAGAAGGGAGAATTACAACCCAGCTTTCTGATCTAGCATCATCCTCCCATCTGTTATCACTCAGGTTTTCCTTAAGCTCTGGAAAAGGATACGGCCGAGGTAACCACAGACCAACTTTGGACTACAGGTTCTAGCCAACCTGCAATCAGAGAGGGCACTCTCTTTTAGATTTAGCTTTGTTGAAAAGGATTTTAGGCTAGGTTTTGAGTTTAGAGGGTTTTAGTTTTGTTTTTGGTGGGAAAATTGATGTCTTCAGACAGAGAGGCAAGGCATAGTCTGGAAGTTTCAAACCATTGGGTGTGGAGTCGAGGAGGAGAACTGCTGGTGCATTTCTTCGGTCACAAGAGAGGGAAAATGGAGCAAGATAGCTGTGTATGAAACAATATTTCAGGTTTAAATGATGGAAAGAATGCTAAGTAATGAGAGGCAGTTAAGAATCTCTCAATCAGCTTAACAAATGGGGGTAATAGAGCTCTACCTCGGCGCAGTAAAGAATCCCTAGATAATTGGAAAACACAGGTGAATCGGGGTAAATATGAGCCCGGGGGAATTCACATTCATAACCAATTCATTCAGAGGAAAACATAAAGAAACAACAGAAATTGAGCATAGAGTGTAATTAAACAAATTCTAAGCTATTCTTTCTTTCTGCTATTTAGATAGTGGTAAACAATAAACAGAGGTAAGATGCACTTATTGCTTCAGACTGTAGCATAAGAATTCCATCTTCATATCTCCAAAAACATTCATTTACAACAGACAGTTTGCTCTCCAAGGTTTCAGCAATATTTGATTATAGAAAAAACCCAGGTATACAATGCGAGTCTATAGTGAAAATTCTCAATTTTCCAACGCTTGTAACAATGTAGAGGGCGGTATATATAGGGAAAAACTCTATACAACTGCTTTTATTACAACTTGACCTAAACAGGTCTAAAAGAAAGATGATTACTTAACCTAATCCTATCCAGAAATAAATGAAAAAAAATATCTCGGGCTGCGCTCAGGGCTGCCGTATCAAAACTGAGTAAATGATGTAGTCCTTGGTGGTTTGGTGCAGTGTTTTCTGCAATAAATGTGTATGGGTTTCTGCTTCTTTTCTGTCTGTCTGCATTTAAAGCTTTAACTATGATTCGAGGGCAAGGATGGGCTTACACCTCTTCATTTGACTTTCTGGGGGGCTCATCAATGTTCAGGTGCTTCGAGCCCCTAAAAAATCTTGACTGTTACTCTTTGGCTCTTCTTCTTCATCTGATACTCTCTGACAATAAACTGGGCCACTATTTTCCTTTGATGTGGTTCTAATCACAAATTAATGGCCGTTGTTCGGCCTCGGTTTCCTCTAGAACTGTCTTCTCCTCCTTTCGGCAAGCTTCGCGAAGAAAAATGGGTCATTCGGTGCCTTTCTGGCTTGCTGGGGGCTACAAAATGAAAAGATTCCCTATAGATTCCCCATTCAGGCCTAATTTATCTAGCAATGAGCGATTTGTGCTAATCGCTCATTAGAAACTGCCTCAGAAACTGATTCCGGGGCTCCGGAGTGCGATTTTCGCCCTTTGCGCCAAAAAAGTGATGATGGCATCAGCATGACGTCAGCGATGGGACCTCGTATGGTGGGTGACGTGGCAGTATGGCGGCTCTGAAGATGTGGCAGGACACGTGGCAGGTGACTCGGCGGTACAGTGGCAGGGGGTTAATGCAGGCAGGTGACGTCACCAGGCGGGGGGCGGTTTCTGGTTTTGGGGCGCACCGCCTTTGGGCATGAGCGGTTTTGTCAATGGGGGCTCCGCCACAGCCTAGGAGGTGACGCATGGCGGGAGTACGGAAACAATACTGCCCATCTCCCGAACGCTAACCTTCGGGCATTTCGGAGATGGGACGGCCCGTCAATTGTTGATCTGGGCGCACGACGATCGGACAGTTGGTGGGAAGGGCGAGGCGACGGCGGGTTAGTGGGCGGGGATATTCGCGGGAATATCCTGATTTAAATAATGGGCGGCGGGGGTTTTAGACTTAGTGAAAGTCGGTTATGGGGTCTAAAATGGGCGGGTTAATGTATTTACAGTTGGGGCTTAGGGATAAGGGGTAAAACAGGGGTTTAATGCGCACGAGTTCAACGATTTATGCCCGAAACTTAAGGTAAGGGGGCGGAAAAGAGGGTCTTTGAGGGTTTTTAGGGCTAGGGGAGAGGTTGTTAGCATGACCAGGTGTCATCTAACTTCTGCTATGACTCGGATGGGCTAAAAACAGCCCCAGGTGGACCATTTTTTCCCAGACTTGGAAAAAATATGGCTATATTGCCAGGGAGGGGATATTTACATAGGGATATTTTATATACATTCTTTTAGTAGAGGAAAGGGGAAGACTGATAGGGAGTTATTTAGTAGAATTAGTGGTTAATATGGTGATGATAAACAGGCGCTAAGGTCAGGGACCTTAGGCTAATTTTGGGGAAAAGAATTTGAAAAGAAATAAAATCCTTGAGTGAAGCAGATCATCACCGAGGCAACTGATATGGATGATGATGAAACTAAGAGGAATCAAGCAGATCTTGACCTCTTTGGGAAGTTAGTAAGTGACTTAGGGAATTAGAAGAAGGGGGAGTTAGTGATGTCCACCTTTGAGCTCCTTTGAATGAAAACTGCCTACACTGTGATCCGAAAAATATACACTTAGTAACACAAAATTGATCATAAGTCATCTTTCTGCAACCTCTCAGCTACCTACCGAGCCTACTCACCTAACATTTTTTTGGTTTGGGTGCACTTAGACTTGCAGACCCAGATTTACAATTTTTCTTTTGAATGTTTCCTATCTAGCTCTACACTTATTTTTGCCAGGGCCCAGATTAAACAGTTGGGTCCCTTTGATTCTCTACTTACGTACAAATCTGCCAAGATTAAACTGTTTGGTTAGATGCATTCTCTATATTCTAAAACAGGAAATTGAAACCTAGGGAGACCAAGATTAGATTGTTTGGACCTCCTTTAAATGAAAACTCTTCAAAACTGGAACAACTCATCAAAATTGGAATCAACAGTGGCATTTGGACTAGCACACTTCATGGCTTTCTTCTTTGGTCTCTTCTGGAAATATGGAACACTGCAGCTTGCAAAGTATGACATATTTGGCATATAAAATGTCAATCATGAAAGATGAAACCCTGTTGCAACAGGAGGCTAACAGTGGCTCCACTTGGGGATGGCCTTCCCTTGTGGAAGGCCAAGTACAGCAGGTCAGACTGCCTTAGTGTTCAACTGCTTCTGTAAAAAAAAAAAAAACTTTCCTTCGCTGGGTACTTTATTTATACACATGAAAGTACATTTGATAAGCTTAGGGCCTTGACTTCGGGCATCAACTGCATCAGACTACTATACAAACAGAAAACTGAAATCCTACCTACCTACCCTAATCAGCACCTGTTTGCTGGTTAGGTAAAATGAAATAACCAGTGCAACCACTCTAGCATTTGTAGAAGAAAACACACTGTTTGACTGATAGTTGGTGAAATCAGAAACATTGTCTGGTCATGTGCTCCCATACTCAAATTTGTGACATATGAAGGTATTTGCTGAATGTCCTGGTCTTCATAGAGAAAATATGTTGAAGATTTTGAATTGAAACAATTCTCCATGTAATCAGCTACAGGATCTAAAAAAACATCATGTGGGAGAGTTTCTTCTGGGCTTGCTTTGTCTGATGGAACAACTGCATCCTTAGTAACAACCTCTGTAGCCAATACTTCATTCTTTCTCTTGAAAGTATGATCATCCTCAATCCGCATGTCAGAGGGTAGTACAATTTCCTTATGACTAGGAGAAGGAAGATTTTGGAAGAACTCTTTAGGATTAGGAAAATCATATGACCGAATTTGAGAATGCAAAAATTCAATCTCATTCTCATGTTCTTCAACAATTAGGTTCAGGAAAGATATTTTGATTTGAGGCTGCTTTATTGTTTTTACTTTTAACAGCACAAATCTAACAAAATTCTCTTCAAGATCATATTCTGATAACAATTTCTTGAATTGATTTACAGCTTGTTCAACCTCATCTTCCACGCAACCGGTCATCCTGTCTGACTATAAATACTTTGAAATAGGATTAATTATCTGTAGAGCACTTTGAAAATTCCTTTTTCAGGTTCGCTCCTCCAGTGGAGTCTTGATTAAGCAGATGGTGTGGAGTCGCCAAGTGGATGATCAACTTTGGAGTGCCTGATCTCTGTCCACCATCAAAGATCAGAACTAGACTTGTAAAAAATGGTTATGAAGGTCTGGTTCTTCCCAGTGGAGCTTTCCAACTTTCTTTGTGAAATTATCTGAGGAGAGTTCCCCAGTGGAGTCGCCATTATGTTATCACTCAGGTTGTCCTTAAGCTCCGGAAAAGGATACGGCCAAGGTAACCACAGACCAATTTTGGACTGCAGGTTCTAGCCAACCTGCAATCAGAGAGGGCTCTCTCTTTTAGATTTAGCTTTGTTGAAAAGGATTTTAGGCTAGGTTTCGAGTTCAGAGTATTTTTGTTTTGTTTTTGGTGGGAAAATTGATGTCTTCAGACAGAAAGGCAAGGCATAGTCTGGAAGTTTCAAACCATTGGGCGTGGAGTCGAGGAGGAGAACTACTGGTGCATTTCTTCGGTCACAAGAGAGGGAAAATGGAGCAAGATAGTTGCGCATGAAACAGTATTTCAGGTTTAAATGATGGAAAGAATGCTAAGTAATGAGAGGCAGTTAAGAATCTCTCAATCAGCTTAACAGATGAGGGTAACAAAGCTCTTCCTAGGGGCAGTAAAGAATCCCTAGACAATTGGCAAACACAGGTGAATTGGGGTAAATATGAGCCCGGGGGAATTCAAATTTATAACCAATTCATTCAGAGGAAAACATAAAGAAACAGCAGAAATTGAGCATAGAGTGTACTTAAACAAATTCTAAGCTATTCTTTCTTTCTACTATTTAGATAGTGGTAAACAATAAACAGAGGTAAGATGCACTTATTGCTTTAGACTGCAGCACAAGAGTTCCATCTTCATATCTCCAAAAACATTCATTTACAACAGAGAGTTTGCTCTCCAAGCTTTCAACAATCTTTGATTATAGAAAAAATCCAGGTATACAATGCGAGTCTCTAGTGAAAATTCTCAATTTTCCAACGCTTGTAACAATGTAGAGGGTTGTATATATAGGGAAAAACTCTCTACAACTTCTTTTATTACAACTTGACCTAAACAGGTTTGAAAGAAAGATGATTACTTAACCTAATCCTATCCAGAAATAAATTCAAAAAAATATCTCGGGCTGCGCTCAGGGCTGCCGTATCAAAACTGAGTAAATGATGTAGTCCTTGGCGGCTTGGTGTAGTGTTTTCTGCAATAAATGTGTATGGGTTTCTGCTTCTTTGTTGTCTGTCTGCATTTAAAGCTTTAACTGTGATTTGAGGGCAAGGATGGGCTTACGCCTCTTGATTTGACATTCTGGGGGGCTCATCAATGTTCAGGTGCTTCAAGCCCCTAAAAAATCTTGACTGATACTCTTTGGATCTTCTTCTTCCTCTGATACTCTTTGACAATAAACTGGGCCACTGTTTTCCTTTGTTGTGGGTCTAATCACAAATTAATGGCCGTTGTTTGGCGTCGGTTTCCTCTAGAACTGTCTTCTGCTCCTTTCGGCAAGCTTCACGAAGAAAAATGGGTCATTCAGCGCCTTTCTGGCTTGTTAGGGCTACAAAATGAAAATATTCCCTAAAGATTCCCCATTTAGGCCTAATTTATCCAGCAATGAGCGATTTGCGCTGGGCGCAAATCGCTCATCAAAAACTGCCTCAGAAACTGATTTCGGGGCTCTGGAGTACGATTTTTGCCCTTCGCGCCAAAAAAGTGATCATGACGTCAGCATGACGTCATCATCACGTCAGCGATGGGACCTCGTACGGCGGGTGACGTAGCAGTACGGCGGCACTGAAGATGTGGCAGGACATGTGGCAGGTGACTCGGCGGTACAGCGGCAGGGGGGTGACACAGGCAGGTGACGTCACCAGGCGGGCGGGCAGTTTCTGGTTTTGGGGCACACCGCCTTTGGGCATGAGCAATTTTGTTAGAGGGGGCTCCGCCACAACCCTGGAGGTGACGCATGGCGGGAGTACGGCATAATACCGCCCATCTCCCGGACGCTAACCTTTGGGCGTTTCGGATATGGGACGGCCCGTCAACTGTTGATCTGGGCACACGACGATCGGACGGTTGGCAGGAAGGGCAAGGTGACGGTGGGTTAGTGGGCGAGGATATTCACGGGAATATCCCGATTTAAATAATGCGCGGCGGGGGTTTTAGACTTAGGGAAAGTGGGTTATGGGGTCTAAAATAGGTGGGTTAATGTATTTACAGTTGGGGCTTAGGGATAAGGGGTAAAACAAGGGTTTAATGCGCACGGGTTTAATGATTTATGCCCGAAACTTAAGGTAATGGGGCAGAAAAGAGGGTCTTTGAGGGTTTTTAGGGCTAGGGGAGAGGTTGTTAGCATGACCAGGTGTCATCTAACTCCTGCTATGACTCAGATGGGCTAAAAACAGCCCTAGGTGGACCATTTTTTCCCAGACTTGGAAAAAATATGGCTATATTGCCAGGGAGGGGATATTTACATAGGGGAATTTTATATACATTCTTTTAGTAGGGGAAAGGGGAAGACTGATAGGGAGTTATTTAGTAGAATTAGTGGTTAATATGGTGATAAACAGGCGCTAAGGTCAGGGACCTTAGGCTAATTTTGGGGAAAAGAATTTGAAAAGAGATAAAATCCTTGAGTGAAGGAGATCTTCACCAAGGCAACTGATATGGATGATGATGAAACTAAGAGGAATCAAGCAGATCTTGACCTCTTTGGGAAGTTAGTAAGTGACTTAGGGAATTAGAAGAAGGGGGAGTTAGTGATGTCCACCTTTGAGCTCCTTTGAATGAAAACTGCCTGCACCGTGATCCGGAAAAATATACACTTAGTAACACAAAATTGATCATAAGTCATCTTTCTGCAACCTCTCAGCTACCTACCCAGCCTACTCACCTAACATTTTTTTCTTCTTTTTTTGGTTTGGGTGCACTTAGAATTGCAGACCCAGATTTACAATTTTTCTTTTGAATGTTTCCTATCTAGCTCTACACTTATTTCTGCCAGGGCCCAGATTAAACAGTTGGGTCCCTTTGATTCTCTACCTATCTACAAATCTGCCAAGATTAAACTGTTTGGTCAGATGCATTCTCTATATTCTAAAATAGGAAATTGAAACCTAGGGAGACCAAGATTAGACTATTTGGACCTCCCTTAAATGAAAATTCTTCAAAACTGGAACAACTCATCAAAATTGGAATCAGCAGTGGCATTTGGACTAGCAGACTTCATGGCTTTCTTCTTTGGTCTCTTCTGGAAATATGGAACACTGCAGCTTGCAAAGTATGACATATTTGGCATGTAAAAATTTCAATCATGAAAGATGAAACCCTGTTGCAACAGGAGGCTAACACCATCTTCAGCGCCCTCTTCACCTCATGAAAAGCAAGATCACCCAACAATACAATGCTCTTTCTCAGACACAAACTATCAACACTTCCTTACAAATTACAAAATTTCAGCCTCTAGATCTCTCAGATGAGGGATCCATTTATAAATGTATGCAAGGGTGTGAGTCATCTCTGGGTTTTTTATTAGTGTCATTCCACTTGTTGTTTTTGGTTCCACTTCGATATTTCTTGGATCTCTTACTCATCCCTGGGCGAATTCAGAGACGCAAGTGTCATAGGAGAAGTTTCTAGAAGATTCCATGAGCATCCACTTAGCAAACTGTCTCGGACATTTGTCCATTCTCGCTCATCACACCCCACAAAAGGCCTCTTCAATATGCATCACACCCTAACAATGGAGCTTTCAGTATGGTCCAGTCTAGGCCAGTTCTGGATGGTTTTTTAGGTGGAACTTTTGGGGAATGATGTAATCAGTTGACCATGATGTTTTAGGGAATGAAACAAAACTTTTAGGGGTTAAAGAGCCCTAGTTTATCGACATATAAGATTGGGGTTGAAGTGCCCAAATATGTCTATAACAGTTTCCGCCTGAAGCATGAAGTCATAAATCTTAATATCGGGTGAAATGCTTTAACATGAGGATCCGAGGTTTCGAAACTGGAAGGTGACCTATATAAGATACAATAAAATACATCATCATAATGTAATTTTCATGATCTAGCTGAGGTGGGCATTCCCATGCTCATCTTTATAAATTTATTTCATGTACATAGAACAGATAATTGTCTACAATTGCAGACTGGTGATTCTTCATATGTGGAGTCATCCTCCCTGGCTTGGATGACCATCTGTGCAACTTCTGTGTACATTTGATGTCTTTATATCCTTAAATATATCGCAGCTCGGATGAATGAAACTAGATCCGGGGTCTTCAAACTCATTCAATCTTCGCCCGATGTACAACTCGATCCATGTGAAAAGATTTTTTGAAGTCGAGCATCGAAAGACATCGCCTAATTACCAGCCAATAATGTAAGCTGTTAATAGACACGACAGGAATCACCGATAATTATAATGACCCTCAAGGTACTACAATACAATTCACGTGGTGTGAATATATGATCTGATGTTGACGACCACGCAAAATCTTTCGGTCGAAGGCCATTGATGTCAACTTGTTTCCGGAAGTATGTGAGAAACTTCCCATTAAGGCATGCAAGCTTCAAAGTACTAAAAGGGTTGTTTCTAAGCCAACTTCTTGGATAATGAGCTGATGTCAATAAGAAGTGACCTGACATAGGAGGGCCTTAATGTATTCCACATCTATGACATGAAAAGAAGAAAATGATTTCCTGGAGGTGAAAATGATCGACGACACAACGTTCAACAATGGCGGTCATGAAAAATGGAGGGTGAAGGTATTATAGTGGATGTGGCATTAACTGGATTGTGGTTTCTCAACTGAATGACTTCTCTTGAAAATATCGTCGAACAAATCGATGGTGTGGAAGACCAATGATGAAATGACCGGTGAATATAATAACCTAACCCGGCTCAATCACAGTGATGGAGTGAAAGTGTCATGTTCAAGAGCAACCTGCTACCATAAAATTCTTCAAGTTTTCTTCCCTTTTTCCCAAGTCATTGCTGACCAGTACCTCTTTATTTTTGTCAAGCTTGAGGAGGATAACATATGCTTGTTCTATAATTTTCCCTTCGAGCAAACCTGTCACTATGTGTTAGCGAGTCTAGCAACAGTGAAACTCGTTCTTGTCTGGGTGGACAAGTTTTTCGCTATTGTTTTAACGAGTTTAACGATAAAGATAGCTAGATCCTTTTCATGTTTAGAGAGTTTGAAAAGGGATGAAAAGGAAACTCCATAAGTTCATTTTCATAGTGTAATCCCTTAGGTCCAAAAAAGATTAAAATAATACAAAAGGGATGATTTTTCAATCACTTTAATGAGCTGAAAAAGACAAGCACTCGAAATTTTTCATGAGATAGTCCCTCAAGTCCAAAAAAGATTAAAATATATAGGAGGGATGGCATTTCTGACCACTTCAATGAGCTAAAAGGCTAATTTCTCGATAATCTTTTCATATTTAACGAGTCTGAAAAGGGTTTAAAGAGGACTCGTTTTTTAGGAACGAGTGGTGTCTAGGGTAGCAACTAGTTCCAGGTAGGTTTCGAACTTCTAAAAACGTGGTGATGTGAAGAGGGTGGCAAATAGGACCACTTGTTGTAGCTGTTCCTCAAAAAGGTAAACAATCAAGTGGAAGCGTATGATTGGCCAAAAGAATGGAGGTGATGGTAGGAACAGAACCAAGGCTCAAAAGGTTGATGTAATGGCAATCACAAAGGTTATTCACTGAAGGTAGGTTGATTTTTTAACGAGCTTGAACTCTGGGGGAACATATGCTCTGTGGTAGGTTTATTTTTTAACAAGCTTGAACCATGCAATAACATATGCTCAGTGTGGGTGCGGGTTCATTTTTTAATGAGCTTGAACCTTGTGGAAACTATGCTTAGGTGCAGGTTCATTTTTTTAACAAGCTTGAACCTCAAATGGGTCGAGTCGAATTCTGTCCTTAGAAACCATGAAACCAAGTAGACGACTAGAACCAAAACAAAACACACACTTGTGCGGATTGAGTCCTATCTTGTAGTGTCGACAATGTAGAAATATGGCTCTCAAATGCTCCGGATGATCAGTCCACTCTTGCGAATGAGCCAGTAGATCGTCGAGATATGGTTGAACGATGTGTTTGATGTCATGGAAGGTGTAGTTCATTTCTCTCTGAAATGTTGCCCCTGCGTTCTTCAAATCAAAAGGTAATTTACTATACGCGAATGTGCCCCACAAACATATAAATGTAGCCTTTGATTGGTCCTGTGGGTAGATATTGATTTGATTGTATCCGGAAAATCCATCCATAAATGAAAAGATTTTGCATTCGGCACATTCATCAATTATCTGGTTAATGAAGGGTGTAGGATAGTTGTCGTTCGGACATGCTTGATTTACATCCTTATAATCGACACACACTCTAATTGTTCCTTTTTTTCATTACAAGAACAATGTTTGATACGCAATCAGTAAGAGGAACAGGGTAAATGAAACCAGCATGCAGAAGTTTTTTAGCTTTTGCCTTAATGGCAGTGGCTTTCTTTGGATGCACAGGTTGAAGTCGTTATCGTACTAGTTTGACATCTGGATACATCTTAATTTCATGTTCAACAATTCTCGAGTCGATGCCTGGAATTTCTTCATATGACCATGCAAAGACATCTCTGAATTCACGAAATAGAGGGCAATAATTTCCAGTTCTGTTGGAGAATAAGATTTGCCAACATGAATATTCTCTACAACATTATGTTTGGTCGAGATATTAATGGCGATAGTTTCTTCAATATTGTATAGATTTCACTCAGAATCCAGTGAATTTACAGTATTTGATAAAAAATCAAAAACTGAAGCATGATTAAGGTCACTTGAATAATCTTCATTGTTATCTTTAAGGCAAGATCGATGGTGGTAATCTTACCATGGAATCTCTTCTATCATCATTGAATGGATGATTCCTTCGTCTGTAGAATGTATACGAGACCAAGTATCGGAAGAGGTACCATACTCTAGAGACCTATCTATCCAAACACTCGTTGAGTGCTAATTTGGGTTTGGCGTCCAAGCCCAAGAAATTGATTGCTACAAAGATTCTATGGGGCTTGGGGGCAACACTTCGCGGTGATCCACACTATCAAAATGGTCAGAGTTCTTCTTAATATTAGATGATATAGAAGAGATCATATGACAGGTTTCCATTGCGGCCACTTCCGCAAGTCCAGGTGGAGGTGGGAGGGAAAAAGTACCCATTAAGGAAGGGTCTTTTAGGATACCTACTCCGACATTTTGAAGTGGTTGAGAGTTTCCATGGATTAATGGAATGCTTCCAGTAGCTTGTGAAATGTTAGGAAAAAATGCTAGTTGGTCAACGATTGTAACTCCACCTTGGAAGGGAAATGCAATCTTTCTAAAATATGTAGACATAACGGTAGCCATAGCATAAATCTAGGGCCTTCCCAGTAAGATATCGAAATCAAGGTTTCCATCAATGACCTTGACTTAAATCTCTACTTTCTTGCCCCCCAGTTCAACTTGCAAGTTACTTAAAATCCCATACAGCATGTATGTTCTTCCATCGAATGCCTTTAATGTCATTGATGATTGCGACAAGGGTGGTGAACCTAAAGTTTTCCAGCAACTCTTTGACATAATACACGTAGATGCCCCCTCACCAATTATTGTTCGATGAACAGTTTTATTGAGGGCTTTTACCAGTATAAGGAAAGCGAGTTAGGACGGTAATTGAGGTGTATATCCTTCATGGTTAAAGGCAACAAGATTGGAATCCATTGGGTCAATCCCACCTATTGCTAATAACAAAGCCTACTTTTGGGAGGGGCAATTTTGCAGTACTTCAAGTGTCGACATAGCGGATGGTGATTGAGCCAGATCCTCCACTATATTATAATTTTGTGTAGCTCATGCATGAGGATTAAATGTTGATTTATGAATGACTCCCTTTGGTGGCTTTATTGTTAATTCAGGAATGATGGGCGGAACAAGTTCAGGCAAAGTCGTTGTTGAACAACTGGGTTGATCTGTAGCCTTGTTGCTCGACGATGATGGATTCCCATAATCATTATTCCTTGTCAATATGAAAGCATCATTTTGTTGTTTTGAGATGGATGGCATAAGCACTTGGGATGGGGAAGCTTGATTGACAGCAACCAGATTGGTTCCTGGGTTCAGAAACGGATCAATCAACACTAATGAGGTATTTGAAGTCTTTAAAAATTTCGTAACCTCAGCTCGATGTGGACAATCTTTCATCCAATTCTCGTCGTCACATATGAAACATGGATAATGAGATTTCTTTTGCCCGGTAGGGTTTTCAGAAGATTTTTTAGGAGTTGAATTCTCTTGTTTCCTCTTATTATTTTTCCCTTTCTTCTTGCCCCCTAGTTGCTTTGGATTCTTGCCCTTGTTAGATGACATAGCATTAATCTCCGAGGCAAGATGTTTGTCATTTGATTTTTGACTATACACTACAAGAGCTTTTTTAGATGGAGCCTTTGCAGTTTGTGTGCTTGTGGTACCTATCACACCATTACCGGTGTGAGAGTCCCTATTTGATTTAGGAGGGGGGGGGGAACAGAAAATTCTGGTCGAGGAGCATTAAGGATTTTGTCGTAGAGTGTGCCAGACTGAGTATAGATCAAGTCTAAATATTGGGCATGAGCAATGACTTGCTCTTCAGTGACAACTCATTCTTTTTCCATGTCCTCAGTTATAGATGGAAATAAGGACTTAATAAACCACTCAGCTAAAAGCTAAACAGGAACATACATCTTTACCATTCGACGATGACGCCACCACTCATGAATATGATAGGATATGTGAGTGGTCATGGCCTGTTTAAAATTGGTAAGGAGTTCTGTACCCATTTCGTACCTTATGGGTAACTAAAATGGGGTTAGAAAAGTAGTGGCAAGGGTGCTAAAGTTATCAAACGAAGCTCTAAGCAATTCAATATACCATTTTGTTGCCAGACTAGTGAACGTTCTCTAAAAACGGTAAAGCCTAATCGAATCATCACTCAGGGTGTTAGATGAGCACCACAAATGAAAAGTCATTACGTGATTCGATGGATATTCACCTGGATTTCCATTGAATTTAGGAATACGAGAGGGAAGTTTATGAGGAATCGCTGGCCACCAAGGGGCATATGCAATTATATCATTAGTCAGCCGATTCAAATCTGGTAATTCTAGAGTTGCTACAAAAGGCAACTGTTGATTTAGGTTAGGTGAAGCATACCCAGGATAAGATGGAATCGCCTGAACAGTAGGTCTTTGCATACCAATCGAGTCGCCATTTTGTTTCTGGGAAAATTAGTGTCTTTTTGATTAACTAGCCCTCTATGATTGGAAACTACCCTAGAAACAAACAATTTAAAGCAATTTGCAATTTCCTCTATGTATAATGAATAAGAGAGAGTCAAAGGAATCAACCTGGATCTTCTACTTAACTCCTTGCTTGATCTCTCTCCCCCTTAACAGAGCTTGCACCTCCTCTCCTACTTATCTTGCTTAGAGAATACATGTAGAAACAAAGTAACAAAACACCATCAAAGCATCTTGATCTATTATATCATAAGCATTGGAAAATCAGAAATACAATGAACATACAATGGCATTCACAAATAACAACATTCACAAATACATAATTGTATGGAGGAAAACTCAAAGAACTTTATTAAAATAGAAGGGAGAATTACAACCTGACTATCTGATCCAACATCATCCTCCCAGCATCAAAGCCCTCTTCACCTCATGAAAAGCAAGATCACCCAACAATACAATTCCCTTTCTCAGACACAAACTATCAGCACTTCCTTACAAATTAAAAAATTCCAGCCTCTAGATCTCTTAGATGAGGGATCCATTTATCGATGTATGCAAGGGTGTGAGTCATCTCTGGATTTTTTATTAGTGTCATTCCACATGTTGTTCTTGGTTCCACTTGGAGATTTCTTGGATCTCTTACTCATCCTTGGGTGAATTCAGAGAGGCAAGTGTCATAGGAGAAGTTTCTAGAAGATTCCATGAGCATCCACTTAGCAAACTATCTTGGACATTTGTCCATTCTTGCTCATCACACCCCACAGAAGGGCTCTGTAGTATTCATCGCACTTGGCTAGTGTAGAAGTTAGTATGCATCACACCCTGATAGTGGAGCTTTCAGCGTGGTCTAGTTTAGGCCAGTTCTGGATGGTCTTTTTGGTGGAATTTTTGGGGAATGATGTAATCAGTTGACCATGATCTTGTAGGGAATGAAACAACACTTTTAGGTGTTAAAGAGCCCTAGTTTATCAACATATAAGATTGGGGTTGAAGTGCCCAAATATTGGGGTTAAATGAGTCCTCTTTACCCCTTATGGTTCTAACTTCCAGGAAGCTTTGTCTAACTTGGGAAAAATTTTGGACAAGTGTATTGAAATGAACCTGTCCCTCAGTCCTGAAAAATGTGAATTCCTGATGGCTGAAGGGACCGTGCTAGGTCATGTAATCTCTCAACAAGGATTACAGGTGGACCCCAAAAAAATTTCCATCATCCAAAGGGTCCCACGTCCTAAAAAAGTAAGCGATGTTCGAAGTTTCCTAGGCTTAGCAGGGTACTATAGAAGATTCATCAAAGATTTTAGTAAGCTAGCCTCTCGATTGTTTGTTATTTTGGGAAAAGATGTTGAGTTCATATGGGCTGATAACTGTCAAGAAGATCTAGATACCTTGAAAAGTAAACTAGTGATTGCCCCAATTTTAAGAGGTCCAAAATGAGCCCTACCTTTCCACATTCATACAGATGCCTCAAACAAAGCGATAGGAGCAGCCTTAGGGAAATTTGATGAGAAGATGCCTTATGCCATATATTTTGTAAGTAAAAATTTGTCGAAGGCAGAGTTAAACTACACGGTAACCGAAAAGGAGCTCCTGGCTGTAGTCCATTCCCTGAATAAGTTTAGGCACTACATCACTAGCTATCAAACATTTGTACACATTGATCATGCTACAATTAGGTATTTAACAAACAAACCAGATGTAAATTTTCACATTATTAGATGGTTTCTTTTATTGCAGCAATTTGATTTAACCATTGTTGATAAGCTGGGTAAGGAAAATGTTGTTGTCGATTTTTTGTCTAGAATAGATCTACCTGCAGGTGAAGAAGGAATGGTGGATGATTAAATGCCAGATGAACACCTATTTTCTATCTCAGTGCTCTCTCCATGGTTTACTGATATAGAAAATTACTTGGTTTCCACATAATTCCCGCCACACATGTCCTCAAAAGAGAAGAGCAAGATCGTGAGGAAAAGTGCCCCTTTCACCTGGATTGGGGGCAATCTCTTCAAAATTGGCCCAGATCAGGTTTTGAGGAGATGTGTCAGGGAGGAGGAGATTTTTGACATTATCCTAACCTGACATGATGGGCCCTGTGGGGTCCATTTTGCAGCAAAGAGGACTGCCTTCAAAATCCTGCAAGTAGGTTGCTATTGGCCCACTCTTCATCAAGATGTAAGGAGATATATCAACTAATGTGACCGGTGTCAAAGGATGGGGAAACCTACTCCAAGGGATGAGATGCTCTTGCAACCTCAAGTGACTTTCGAGCCATTTGAGAAGTGGGGCATGGACTTTGTGGGTCCTGTCAACCCTCCTTCAAAGCAGAAATATTACATCATCGTGTGCACTGATTATCTGAAAAAATGGGCAGAAACAAAGGCGATCAAGGCAGCAACAAAAGAAAAAGTAGTTGATTTTTTGAGAGAGAATACATTCTACAAGTTTGGATATCCAAGAGAATTCGTCACAAATCAAGGGAGTCAGCTTACCTCCAATTTGATTGAAGACCTGCTCACACATCACAAAATTAAGCACATAACTTCCACCCCTTATCATCCATAAGCAAATGGATAGGTGGAAGTCAATAATAGAGCTTTGGAAGGGATTTTGACCAAGGTAGTGAGCAGCAATAGAAAAGATTGGGAAAATCGATTGGTTGAGGCCACTTGGGCCTATAAGACCACCTGGAAGACCACCATAGGGTTCACACCCGATGAGCTAGTCGATGGGAAGAAGGCTTTGCTATCAATAGAATTTGAATATAACACACTAAGGATGGTAGCTCAGCTGGACCTAGATTTGAGCCATGCACAAAATGAATGGTTACTCCAGATAAATGGATTGGATGAACAAAGACTGCAGGCCCTTCTCCACTCGGAGGTAGTCCAACTTTAAAGGAAAATATGGCACGATAGACACCTCAAAGAGAAACAGCTACAGGAATGAGATTGGGCACTATTGTATGATTCAAGGTATAAAGATTTCAAGGGAAAACTAAGGACAAGATGGCTAGGACCGTACATAGTAAAAAGGTGCAATGACAACGGTTTAGTTCTGATCAGGACCATTGATGAAGAAGCCATCCCCATGCTTGTCAATGGGCATAGGTGAAAAATCTATAGGAATCCCCTCTCCAAGTAAGAATTTATTGAGAATTTGAGTAAAACAGTGTTGGTAGTGGAGCAAGTCTCTGCCTCCACTCCATCCACACCCTGATAAAAAAAAAAAAAAAAACAGAAAAGAAAAATGAGGAGAATAAAAGATCCCTAGGTGAAATCCTCCCCTTCGAGGCACCTAGGGTAGGCAATGAGGGTGAAAACCTCCTAGAGGCGCCCTAGCTGTCTCTTAAAAAAAAAAAGGAGAGAAAAAAGAAAAAAAGAGAAAAAACAGGAACAGAAAAATTAACTTTTTTTCAATGCATTATAGATTGCAGGAGGGCCACAGAAGAAAAAGGGACATGGCCAAGCCAAATACACCTCTGATAGACCATTTATCCATCGCTATTGTATTTTTCCATTCCCTGGTCTCACCTATTCTGGAAAACTATGCCTACAAGAGGCTCTGTGCATTCTACAGGAGGCTCCTGTAGAAACCACAGAGAGATCGAAATCAAGTCAAGAAAAGGATCAAAGGGGCTAGAAACTCATCCAGAAGACCTGTGGACCCCCCCTACCACCATTCATCCTCCTAACTCTCCATTCCATACCTGCACTACTGTATTTCCACTCGCTTCTTTCGTCCTTGCACGGAAAACATAGAATTTTGTTTCTTTTGTTTAAAAAAAAATGAAGAATAAACCAACAGCATCCTTAACTTAACTCGTACATAGTGCATACCAGCTGCTTTTCCACAACTAACAGAACCTTCCTCAGCTACCTCTCCTGTCCCTACTCAAGACTCAGCCAAAAGTTTTAGAGGGAGAAGAAGTTACAGGAAATCCTACAAGATTGTTGTAGCAGCTAATCCCCTTAAAAATCGAGCTCCAGAGGCAGGGTCAGTGTAGCCAGAGAAGTATAAAATGTGTAAGGAGCTAGGTCCTGATTGAAGATCACTAGTACAAATGTAGGTGAGCCACAAATTTAGAGCCACGGGTGCCAGCAGCAGAAGTCCATGGATAGAACGCGAAAGTCTCAGCATGCAACAGCACGGTAGCACACAATTCTCGACTAGCAGGTAAGTGACTAAACCCGTTCCTCTGTTGCATGAGTATAATTTAAAAACTACATGGACAAGTGAGATGGTTGTGATTAAGTGAGATCAGTGTCTAGCTAACTGGCCACCGTCGTCTAGTTCAAACAGTGCTCAGTGGGTGCAATCAGCACGTGTGATCAGTCCACTCATAAGAATCTCAAAATGGGTAGTGGCGGCGTCCAAATGCGCATGATGGAAATGATTGCGGGTAGGTGGCATGAAGTTTCATAATGGCACTGAAGTAGGGACCAACGGTCTGGATGAGGATAACGTACCCTTCCTGCCACCTCATCTCCTCAACACAACTCTCTCCCATAAGCTTAAGTACATTGTAGTCGACCGCCTTCATCACCTTTGGTTTCATTTGTATCGTCATGCTCTCAACTGCAACAAGCTACCTACCACCTCTAGAGCCTCGAAACAGTTGCTCTCTACCACTTTCAGAACCCTTCCACTTATCGGGTTCTACAGGAGCAAGAACATAGTCCTATAGAAGCCTTTCTACAGGAAGGCCAGTGAGTAGCGTTGCAGAGGAAAACTCAGGATTTTAGGAAAAATTTGGGTTGTAAAAGGGTAGGCTCAGCAAAACCCACTCTACATTTCCATATATATATACAAAAGGTGGTGGGATTCGAAGCGAAGTATTGAGTTGAAAAGAAGGGAAAAGTGAGAACAAAGTCTGCCTGTGTTTTGTAAAAAAATATATACAGTTTCTCCATTTGCTCTCTGCACTGAAATACTATCTCTTTCTCCTCCGTGGTATTCTCCTATGTAAAGAGATGATGCAACTTTAGAAAATTAAGCCTGTATAAAAAAGTGAACTTGCATTGGGTGGTCTGCTCATTTTGTGAAAGGGAAAAAACACTGCCCTGTATGCTCTCTATTTTTTTGAGATATTGTTTCCCTCAAACAGACCGAGAGGTAATGCAAGTTTAAGAACATAGTTTGGAAGGAAGGAAAGTTGCAATTTGTTTTTGTTAAAAAGGAAGAACACGAAAACTCTCTCTCTGGTTCTAGAAACAAAACCTTAGCCGTTCCTCTGTTTTCGTGTTTGAAACTTGCCACCTTCCTCCTCACCTAAGACATTCCAGCAATCTCTGAAAATCATGACAGGGGGTTTTATGAGGAAGGAGCCTCTGAATTCAAATAAGCTGCATGAACATCCAGAAGTGGTAGCCCTCTTTACCAGGGCAAATTAGATGCCTTTCTTTGAGAAGTTTCATGGGTATGATGAGGACGTCACAGAAGAATTTGCACTGTCTTTAAAACCTCACTCAAAAACCAATGCCACTATCAGTTTCAGGGGTCTAACCATAGAACTCACACCAGAATTCATCAGTAGGGTCACTGGTCTCCCACTTGGACTACCCTGGAGAAAGGAATAAAAACCACTGGGTGAAGTTGCCAGGAAAACCTTTTTCCATCCTGATGAACATCCTATGGAGGATAATAATGGCACCAAGAGAACAAGTATACCTTATCCATGGGATGAAGTCAGTTATCAGATCATGAAATACATCTCCTGTGAAGGAAGATACAACATATTTTATGGGTACTATTTCAGACTGTTACATGAACTAAGATATGGCATGGACCTTCCTGCATCTAGAAAACTTAATATTCCATATTTTCTACTCCAATCCTTGATAGAGTCTAGCACCAAATTGAAGGCAGGGGTTCTAGACCAATTGGCTCACCATGGGCTAATTAAATTGCTGGTGGAGGATGCCCTCCACACTTTCACAATCCCCATAGCCTGGGAGATTTTCAGAAACATGACTAAAGAAGATGATATAAAAGCTCTCACTGATGACCTTAGTCCATCTAAGAGTGAAGAGGAGGAACAAAAAGGGGAAGCTAAGAAGGAAATCCATGAAGAAGAAAAGGACAGTCAATTGGAAGAAGAGGAATCCCACACAAAAAAAGAAGAAAAATAGATAGGAGAGGAGAAACATGACACCACCAAAGATGAGCCTAAAGCAGAGAAGAAGAAAGAATCAAAAGCAGAAAATGGTAAAACCACAATACCGAAAAAGAAGAGGCCAAGAGCTGAAAAGAAGAAGCCTAAGGCAGCGTAGAAAAAGGTTGCCACAGGCAAAGCAGAAACTAATCAAGCAGAGGAGCAAACAAAATCATAGAGAGTAGAAGAAAAACCAACAAAAATAGGAAACACTGTAGATGAAAAAGAAGAAGCATAGCAAGAAGAAGTGTCTCATGAGACACTAGCAAGAGAGGCAACAACTGTTCTTGCTGCACTTAGTACTCTAGCCAAACCCAAAGGAAAAAGGAAGAGACAACCCTCTATGTACTTTAAGGCTCGAACGAGCACTAGGATAAAGATGGGGAAGCCTTAGCCACCTTCAAAGTAGCCCATCATCATTGAAGATGTCCCTACTACAAGAAAGGAGGAACCTCCCTCCAAAACCCCCATCATTTGTGAAAGAGGAATTCCTAAGACCTCTACTAGGAAAGAAAGGATCAAACTAATGGACTATAAAACAGTCCTACAGGAGGCATAGACCTCTCTACAGGAGACATTAGCAAAGCTCCAAGAGATATCAAACTTGAAAAGAAGGTAGAAGAATAGACCAAGGAGGAAGACAAGGTAAAAGAGATACCAGAGCCTGGACCTCAGCCTAACTTAGGCTCTTACTACAACCTTTTGGAAGGGGGGAAAATCATCCCATAAAAGTTTGCAGTCCCTCTTTTCTTTGAGCTAGAAAAGGAAAGAGTAAGGACCCATACATGGATGCAGAATGAAAAATCAAGAGGGGTGGAAGACATTGGGCACATGGAAAACAAATTCAGGGAAATGGGAAAAGAATTGAGCATAGTCAAGCATACAGAAAGCATCAGAAGAGTTCAACTTGAGGCAGAAAATGAAATGTTAAAGAAGCAGCTGCAAGAAATGGAACCCCAGGGAGGAAATGAGCTGTCAATCTTAAAAAGACAGCAAGAGGAAGAGGAACCCCAGGAAAACAATGAGACATTAATAAGACAACAATAGGAAAGGGAATCCCAAGAAGAAAATGAGGTGTTGATCTTAAGAAGGCAGCTACAGGAAAAGGAAGCCCAATTAGCCTGCATGGCTAGCTGGGCTATGGAGGCATTACAATGTAGGCAACTAGCCAAATCATATGCAGTGTACCTCAAGGATCAGTGGCTCCAATTTCAAATCAAGATACTAGCCCAGAGGGGTACAATACCATTTCATTATTATGGCCAATTCATGAATCTATGTGATCACAATTCAGCTGAGGACAAAGTGAAGCTGGAAGATTTTTACTTGCACAACATGGCCCTTACTGATATGAACCTATGGGATCCAAATGTTGTGTTGGGAGACTTGCAGCTGTTGGCCATGGCATCTTGGATGAGCCATGAAGAGAAAAGGGCAGTAGAAATTTAGAAAATGATAGTAAAAGAGCTGAATGAACCCCTGATGGTTAGAGCAGAACCAACAGACCCCATGGCTCTCATCTATGCCCACCAACACCTTATAGCTAACCCTCAAGTTGTCCTCGGCTATGTTGATAAGCAGGCCTAGGCTATTACACATTTCGAGGACATGAAGAGATTGCTTGGAGATGACTGCATTCATGCCTAGATGAGAAGGTGGAACACATTGCCACACAGCCTATGGATCAGGGAGTATCACTCCCAAAACAGGATGAGGGAAGCCAGGAGGAGAGTGCCACTATATAACCACTCTATGCAAAGTTTGAAGGCCAATTGGATTGGCCTCAAATTCAGTCCTCCATTGCTGCTAGGATTGCTGGAAGGAGTAAAATAGGAGGAAGAACAGAAATAGTGGGAAGAGGTGGATAGAAAGGTAAGATTCCATGATAAAGAGGAAGATATCACATCAGAAGCCTGGGATGTTAGGGAATCTTTCAAAGCCATCAAGGATGAAGAGTTAGACTAGTTGTTCAGAGGATGAGCAATCCATTCAGTAGGGGGGTGATGATGAGCCCCAGAAATGGGTAATTATATGGGCTCATTTTGCCTCTTAATTTGACTTAATCCACCATTCTCATTAGTTTATTGAATTTTTTTTAATATATTTATGCTAATAGAGTGAATTGGGTTATTCATTTTTCCATGTAGTCTAATGTGTGCTTTATGCAGATTTTTTGGTCAATTTTGGACAAAGCCAAGGGATTTATGAGAAAATGGCAACAAATACTCAAGGAAAATAGGAAGATTATTTGTAGGGGGGTGTCTCCTTCATTTGTAACCCCTTTCCCCGAATCCTCCATCAGCAACTCGGAGCACAAAGGTCCACATTCATGCATCCAAGGGGCAACCGAGCAAGTAAAGAAGGACTGTGGTTTATCTCCAGTTCTGGAATGTCGAGATTCTTGATTTTAGGAGGACTGTTGGAGGACTCCATTTGTATAAATAAGGGGGCTTAGAGCCTCAATAGGTTAGCCAGTTATTAGTCAAATGTTTTCACATTTGTGCAGCTCTTGTTCAGCTCATTTTCGAGCTTCTTTTTGAGAACAGTTCATGTAATGTGACTATTATTTTTGATAATGAAGATGAAATATTTCCTGAGCCAGTACTGATCTCTTTCATAGGGCTGAAGCTCTTGGGTTAGGTCCTAACCCAAGATTCCCATCACCTCTTGCTTTGTACTTATATGTTTTTACTTCAGTTCACAAGTTAATTTCTATTAGATATATTTATTTTTCCTTGTTTGAATAGGTTGCTTTTGATGGTTTTCATAGTTGCTTTTGTCTCTGTTGTTGAAGTAGGTTAATACAGTGATAGCTTAAGATTCAAAAATGCAACCAACAGGCCTTGATCTCTTTTCTCCCTTCCTGGGATCATGATGAGGTCTTGACACCATTGCTGCTAACAAAAACACAGTTTTGCTCTTCCATGCAATTTATATTGTGATGACTTTATTCAAAAGTTAAAGTTTTGCTTCAAATTCAGTTGCCTAGATCATTTCCTGTTCTTTTCCAATAGATCTCTCTACATTCTTTTATGTTTGTATGTTAGGAATTAGGTCAAGTTAGAGAAATTTATGTTTTCATGGTATAATTAGTCCTTTCTTTGATCAGTTTTTGTAAGTAGATGTGCAGATCTCTTGCAGGACACCTCAGCTCACCATACATCCATAAAGTAGCCAGCATCAGCTCACTTCCCCTAGATTTCCCAAGTCATTCGCAAAATTTCATCAATCTACCCTAATTTCTGCATTGTTCTCCATAGCTTCCCTCTTGCCATTTGAACAAATCCAACCATCATGTTCCCTCTTGATCTTCCTTGACAAGCTCCAAACACCTCAACACCTTCATCTAGCCTTGAGTTACCCTTTTCCATCATTTTTCCACCTTCGAAACTTCCAAAAATAGCTCTCGGCCTCCTCCTATAAATCCTCCTGCAGATCCCCTGCAGCCTCCTGTAGAATCCCTTGTAAGTGGTTTTTCAAAATCCGATTGCAATGGAAGTCTTCAGAAGGGTACTAGGGGATTCTTAGGACCTCTCCACACCTTCCCCCACCTCTACAAAAATTGACTCCATCTTCCTTCACCACCAAACCTCTACACAATCACAACCAAATAAATCACAAGCATAATAATTTCACATAAAAACACTCAAAAGCACAAAAAGATGTTTCCTTCTCATTTCTTTTTAGAAGTAGCTTGAATAAATGTAGTTTACCTTTTTCAGTAGTCAATGGCACTCATCACATCAGTTTCTATCTCTTTTTCTGCAAAAGTACGGTTAGTTGGATCAATTAGGTTTTTCTAGGGTTTGCTAGGGTTTGTATTACATTTCAGTTTTCCTTCTCTTTCTACAATAAGAATATCCTCCGTAGAGTTAGCTTTCTTTCATCAGAGTTAAAAGCTTCTTCTGAGAATTCATAGAAGTTGGCTTCAGCTCCTAGTGATCTTGTGCCAGCTGACCAAGTGACATCCTGCAGTAAGAGCTAGTACTTGTGCATACAACATCGTCGCTTCCAAGTTTGTTATGAACTACCGGGTTGATAAAAGTAAAGTAGGAAGCCACAGGAGTTGCAACATTATTGCTGCAATACTGGTGCTCACCACTACGTATATTTATGAAAGGTGTTGAGTGCGACTATGTGAGAAACATTATTTGGAATCCAAGACCAGAGTCGACACGACAATGTTATCCATTGTTTTATTTCCTATCCATTTGGTAGTAAGAACCAATTAACAGTGTTTGAGCTTAGAATTCGTCCACATATTATTTTCAATTGTTGTTATTGTTCCTATGAATTGATTATTGATGATATGTTGAGGCTTTACTACTAGAAGGGTATGGTAAATGTGTTGTTGATGTTGAATATTGACTGTTTATACTGCCATTGTATGATTACTAATGTCAAAGTTTGAAAAATGCTGAAGTAATGAGGCTTGGGTTTTGTTGACAAGTCATCATGAGTATTAGTGTTTTGTTACAAGAATATTGTTGATGTTAAGAGCTACAAATTGGATATCATAGTTTGAATTGTGGAGCCCTTTATGGTCAGGATATATTTGTTGAATTTCTCATGGTTGTTAAGTTCAAAATTAATTTATTGGTCTTTCTAGGGTATCGATACTAATGATAGAATGATGATATTGTTAATGAGTTGTTGTGGAGATGAGTATATTGTTGAGTTTTGTTTATAGTTGGGTATATTTATCTACTGAGTTATGTTGTTGCCCAAAGTTTTAGTGAAATCAAAGATGTTGAGATTGTAATAGAGTCATTTATGTTGATGAGATACTTGATTAGTTGATCCAAGTGACTCCAGAGACCGTCAAATGTCAGAGAGGGCTTATAATAGCTCAAAATTCAAAGTGGTCAGATTGCTCTTGAACTAGAACCCGAGGAAAGTGATTGTCGCCCTGATTCCAACGATGCAAATGACACCCAAATCCAAGTTCGTATGAAGGAGATAGAGCCAGTCAAAGTTGGACGAGTGGCAACCTTAATGATCCTACAAATTGATGGGTCCCAGTGTATGAAATTCGACCACCAGGAAAGGAAAAATTATGGCCAAATTAATTTGTCGAATAAGCCTTATTTTAGAAAAAGTCGAAAATATCCACTTTTTATATTAAAAGCAAAAAAATTAAAATTAATGCGGTGGGGGGCCACCAAACCCACCACCTCCGACGGCCATATCATATATATGATAGTCCGACAATGGGAATAGAACTTGCTCGGCGGGTTCACCAGTCGGTCCAACGAGACCGGAAATCGAGAAAACATAAAATGTGCATCCCAAACTGTTACCACAAACTGCATATTGAACACATGACATATATGACCGCCACTTTAACATGATCAACCAACCACTTAACTGTCATAGTGTAAAAATCTTAACAGCATTCCAAAATTTTTATGCGTCGAGTTTGAAATAAGAAACGTGCTTGCAATTTTTGGGGTTCGAGCCCGGGTCACCCAGGACCTAATCCAATGTGCTACCATTAGGCTAGAGGTGGAGAGCTTTGATTACATCGCCCGAAAGTTTATACATAAACCCATACAACTCATTCGGCGGGGGCACCAGGAGGATGATTGAAAGAACCCTGATAGCGGAAAAATTCCCCTATGGAAACATGATTTGCATGAAGGCTAAGGCAAAACCTTGCCCGAAGGAATCTTGCCCAGGATAGGGTGTCGAACACTAATGCAGGAGGATGAAAATTCCTTGGGAGGTAAATTTTCTCTTTAACATAATGATGTCAAGTTTATAGTCAAATTTCACGAAATTTCATAGGGAACCCGTTCATGAAGTCAGATTTGCCATCTGAGCAGTAGATTTGTAGGTACCTTGCAAGGTGGAACCTTTGAAGAATATCGAGGAATCTAAATGATTCCTTTGGAGGCTGAAATTTGCTAGAGTCAAAATGAAACCAACATTATACTCAAAAGTCTCAGAATTCTGCAAGGATCACAATGATGAGATCAAATTTTCCATTTGGGTAGCAAATCTCCAACCAACCCATGGAGAAAAATCTTTGGAGAATCATGGGGAATCTAAAAGATTCCTGAAGGCCCATATTTTGACGTTGTCAAAATTTGACGAATGGATAGTCGATTTTACACTACTTGATGCCATAAATTTAGTGGTGCAGTCAGTTTCAATAATTGAGCCTTTCATTTTTTGGCCAACTTCAGAAGTGAAGGTACATGAAGCAGTCATGTTATGTTTCCTTTCATTATTGTTGAGATGATGTATTATTCTTGAGATCCTTGTTTGATACTATGTCAAGGGATCATTATTGCCACATTATGTGAGATGTCATTAGATTTTCATGCTATGTATTGTTGTTGAGATCCCTGTGTAACTATGTTCAGGGGAAACTCATTTCCACATTATGTGAGATACTTGTTAGTTCATCATGCTGAGGGGTAGCCCATTTTGAGTGAGAGTTCTTATAGGAAGAATGTCTCCTGGAGAGACAAGCCACTCTTGTTGAGGGAATATGACCTTATTATGACAAAGAATAGTCCATGTACATCATCATCATTCACAACATTATATGAAGTGGCCTCCACCATCTTGACACCAGACCTGAAGACATAAACCACATAGGGTGAAATCTATTATCAAATGTATCACATTCTTGATTTCCTGATTGTTGTCATGTTTCCTCTTGTTTAAGCATGCACATGTGGTTCTTTATGCTCCTTGAAATGCAATTCTCACAACATCACAAAAGTAAAACATCTTGGTTAATTCTAGTAGTTGAAGAATCTCATATCAAGTTTGGTATCATAGGGGTCTTCTCACCGATGTGAATTGCGAGAGTGAACAACTGAATGTGCAACGATGGAGGATGACAAAGAAATGTATGAGGCCTTTCTCAGAATGTCCAAAATGGTGGACATAATGAATGGAGCTTATGAGGAATGTGAGAAAGAAAGAGTAGAGAACAATGCTCCATCCACACCTTCTAGTGAACATTCATCACCTTCATCATCTTCTCATCATTCAAATGAGGAGATCAAGCAGATAATGTTGAATTGAAGATGCTTCTACAAGAAGAGAATGAAGAGAGGTAGCGATTGCAACTACAATTGTGAGTCATGGAAGAGGCCCTGGAAGAATTGAAGTGCAACGACCAGAGTCTTCAAGAAGAGGATTTTGAATTAAGGAGGCTTCTACGAGAAGAGAAAGAGGAGAAGTAGAGACTCCAACTTCAGCTACAAGCCATGGAAAAGGCCTTGCAGAATTTGAAGAGCAATGAAGGCTTAGAGAAGCCCTCATCGCCTATTTCTGAATTGAAAGCTAAGGTAAACAATGTTGATCATTCTTCGATGCCATATTCACATGATGTTATTTTTGTTGGAAATGTGGAGGTACCCATTATAGGAATGGGCATGATACTCTTTACCAAGATGGGGTGTAAAGGAGGAGGGCTTCGTGTTAATGGCCAAGGCATGACTCAGCCATTGGAGGTCATGCAAAGACCTCAATTCGGAGGTTTCGGATACACCGAAGGAGAATGCTCAAAGGTGTCATAAGATTCTAAGAAATTGTTTAAAGCATTGAGGAAAGAGAATGATGAGAACAAATGACCATCATCCCATGATAGTGGACATTGCAGAGGAATAGCTGAGGCAAGCTCTCATTGCCATAATTACACAGAGACATCCAGGAAAGGTATAATAAGTCTCAGTATTCTAAATTTCATTTCGATTACAATCATGTTTTTTATGATGAACATAAATCATGGCGTCAAAAACCATGTACTTTTTATGGTTTACATAAACATGTGATTGCTAAGTGTTGGAAGAGAATGGAAGCACGAAAGAGGATGAGGTGTCAAAGGCCTTCTCCACATCATGGAAAGAAATAGGTTACACATATCTGGAGGATGAAGACTTATTCCAGGCATTGCAACAGAGGTGGTCATCAAAGAGCCACATGTTGGAGGCTCCATCTAGAACATCATCTTAAAGACAAAGCACATGTGCATGAACCAATTAAAAAAGTTGTTTGACAAGTGAATCACCACAGAGAGATGACCCATTTACTTTGATAAGTGACAAATGGTTTTTCTAGATGTGTTAGCTTGTCATGGCCATATTTTTGTAAAAGTGATGATGTGTTTTCCATCACTCGTTGAAGCAACAATGATGTTTTGGCCTTGTATATATCAAACACATGCCATACATGACCCCACTTTAACACAGTCAACCAACCACTTAACCATCGCAGTTTAAACATGTTAATCACAGTGTAACCATATTCCAAAATTGTTACCCATCCAGTTTAAAATAAGGAATGAGCTTGCAAGTTGGGGGGTTTCAACCCTGGATCGCCTAGGACCTAATCTGATGTGCTATCATTAGGCCAGAGGTGGCACACTTTTATAACTCCACCCGAAATTTTATACATAAATCCATACAATTCATTCGACAGGGGCAATGAGAGGCTGATTGAAGCAACCCTGATGGCGGAATAATGCTCCTATAGAACCATGAATTGCATGAAGGCTGAGGTGGAACCTTTCTTGGCGGAATCTTGCCATGAAGAGGGTGTGGAACTCTAACACAGGAGGACGAAGATTCTTCGGGAGGTAAAATTTCACTTTATCATAATGATGTCAAGTTTATAGTCAAATTTCACGAAATTTCATAGGGAACGCGATGGTGAAGTCGGATTCACCATCTGAGCAGAAGATTTGTAGGCACCCCGTGGCATGGAAACTTTGAAGAATATCGAGGAATCTGAAAGATTCCTTTGGAGGCTGAAATTCATCAGAGTAAGAATGCAACCAACTTTATACTCCAAAGTCTCAGAATTCCCCAAGGATCACAATGGTGAAATCAGATTTTCTATTTGAGGAGCATATCTCCAGTCAGCCCATGGAGAAGAATCATTAGAGAATCACAAGGAATCTAAAATATTCATGAAGGCCTAGATTTTAACGGTGTCATAATTTGACGAATGGATAGTTGATTTTACACTAATCGATGCCATAAATTTAGTGGTGTAGTCAGTTTCAACAACTGACCCTTTAATGTTTCGGCCAACGTCAGAAGTGAAGGTACATGAAGCAATCATGTTATGTTTCCTTTCATTATTGTTGAGATGACGTATTATTCTTGAGATCCTTGTTTGATACTATGTCGAGGGACAATTATTGCCATGTTATGTGAAATGTCATTATTTTTTCATACTATGTGTTTTTGTTGAGATCCAAGTTTAACTATGTTGAGGGGATACTTATTGCCACATTATGTGAGATACTTGTTAGTTTGTCATGTTGAAGGGTAGCTCATTTTGAGTGAGAGTTCCTGTAGGGAGAATGTCTCATGGAGAGAGAAATCACTCTTGTTGAGGGAATATGAACTTGTTATGAAAAAGAATAGTCCATGTACATCATCATCATTCACAACATTATATGAAGTGACCTCCACCATCTTGACACTAGGCCCAGAGACGTAACCCACACTGGGTGAACTCTGTTATCAAATTTATTGTGTTCTTGATTTGTTGATCGTTGTCATGTTTACTCTTGTTTAAGCATGCACGTGTGGTTCTTTATGCACTTTTAAAGAAACTCTAACAACATCACATAAGTAAAATATCTTGGATAATTTCAGTAGTTGAACGATCTTGGATCACTAGTGAAGATGTGCTCATTGTTTTATGACAAGAGTTAACTATTAGTTGTCGAGCTTAGTGTAATAATATTGATATTAAACTAGGGATTCCTAAGGAGTATGGCTATTCTAAATGTCATGGTCTATTGCAATGTTGAGTTAAGGTCTGTGTTCCAAATAATATGTTGGTGATGCCTCTGTAGATTATATATGATGCCTATGAATTACTCAAGTGTTGAGCTACTGATGACATCTTTAATCATTCTTGATGAAGGACTTTTTATGAAAGAGTGAGAGTATGAATTTGACATGATATTATTATTTTAATGTTAATCAATTATGTTTTTTTACTAGAGAAGGGGTTTGTTGAAGGATTGTTTTGTATTATTTTGATGCTTGTTCTAAATGGAGTGGATCCAATTTGAAAATGGGTTAAATGGATGTCCATTTTTTTGGGGGATCAATTCCAGTGAATTAATTTAAGAGACTAGGTGCTTCATTCTCGTGTTTTTTAGAGAAACTGTGAAGGGAGTGGGTTCTTCCTGTCAATAGGTGTTAGAAAACAAATACAAGGGAGTGGGTGTTGATGAACCCTAGCATTGCAACAAGAGTGTTGCAACTCCCAAGGCTACCAACTTTACTTTATGAACCCAAGGTTTCATAAAAACTTAGAGGTGATAATTTTGTATACACAGTAGATACATTATTCTACTCATGCCACCCTCAACTAGGTCACTTGATGATTAGGGTTCTATACCATTCATCTACTAAACTGAAAGGAGTCTAACTACTAAAAGAAAAATGTGAATTCTAGTCCTAGTGCAGAGAAAGTAAATTTTTGATACTCAGAAGATGAAAATTGTCAACTTGTAAATGCTATGAAATAATACAATCTTATCTTAGGTTGTAGAGGGAAACTATATTATCTTGCACTCAATCATCTAGCTATTAGGGTTGCTTGAAAACATAAAATTTACTCTATCATTTCATAATTCAAAAGTGCATGAATTGTCTACCTAATTCACACTTGCAATGTAAAGAAATTCTAATTGCTGAGTTTGGACAAAAAAAAGGACTAATGCTATTAAATATTGCAGGAAGGGAAAATGAATGAAAGGACTAGTATAGGTGGCAATTCTGGTCATGGGTTCTAGGCCAAGGTGTGAAACTATGCCTAAAATAGGCTAGGTTATCATTCAAGGTCAAAGTAGGGTCAAAACGGGCTGCTACACATGAGCTACAAGATATTGCTATAATATGTCTTGTACTGCTACATGATACCATGAAATGCTATAGGAAGTTGGTTGAGAAGGTTTGGAAAGTAAAAATGGTGATATGAAGTGTTGGAAGGGTATATGAGAGCTAGAGAAAGTGTGGGGAAGGTGATATTCACCACTGGCTAAGCCTAGTACTTCAGGAAAATCGGGTTTGGCTAAGATGGCTTGCTCACGGTGACTTGAAAACAAAGGCTTAGAACATGGGTTGGCATGCATCAACAGAAGGGGGAGTGAACATAAATGGAGCTAGTGGAAATGATCCTTGCTTGAAAATCAACAATCCTAGCATAACACTTGCACTTATTACTTTTCATTTGCAAATTGTTTCATGAAAAGATGAATTGAATTTGGAACAGTTAGTCTAACTGCTACTAAGAACTTATTTATGAATTGAAATATCTTCTAATCTTCAACAATCAATAGAAGAAAAAGAACGAGTGTAATTGTTTCCAACAAATCATGAAAAACTACCTAAATAATGCTAAAACTTGATTTATGCAATCGACAAGAAATCAAACTCTATTTTTGGGCTATGAGAGGAGGGTCCTCTAATCATGATCCTTTGAGGGAGATGAGATAGGGGTCACTATCACAAGATTTTTGATGTATTTCACTCTATTGCACCACAACAACTAACTTATCCTCTAAGCTAATGTAAGCACGAATAAACCAACAACTTAATCAATCTTTTAAGCTAAAAGGGACATAAATAAACTATAATAGCTAATCAACATTATAGCCTAAGAATATAGATACAAGAGAGGAACTTCTGTTGCTAGGTTTGGACCCTAACCCAAGAGCTTCATCCCTCTAATTCAAATCAGTGCTAGATCAAAACATAACTTCTCATAATCATTCAAAAAGTTGAAAATGCATCATAACAATAATAGTCAAATGTGCTTCAGCTTAATTGCCTCTTAGCTATGATAAAAATTTGAATCCTAATGAGTCCCTTAGCTGGTTTATTTATACAAAAATCGAGCTACCAACATCTCCCTAGAAGATAGGGATATTTTCCTCCCTAAATCAAGAATAGGTGAATCTAACTCTTCCTTGACTTGCACTGACTCGACTATAAATGAACTCAACATGCTTGGCTACAAATGAAACTGAATTGATGAGATAGAGTGGGGGGTCTTTGACTGATTTGAGGAATTAAAGAGGTGCACCATCTCCTATAATCTCTATTTCTTTTCTACTTCGAGTTCCTACACTCAAATCATATCAAAAGTGCTCCAATTCTCACATTTAACACACATTATGCCACATGACATAGTAACATATATTTACTCCTCACACGAAGCATAATATAACAAAATTTATAGATAAATGTGAGAAAAAGATAATTTGATAAGCTGGAGGATGGAATTGTGACCCATATAATATACCTATTGATTAACCTCATCATCAATGCCCTACTAAAATTGTTCCTTGTCCTCTAAGCAACCTAGTCATCTATGTCCATGTCCTTTAGGGCCTTGGTGGCCTCTCTGACATCCCAAGATTTTGTAGATGGTGTCTATTCCTGAGGATTAAAGCCCACATTCTTCTCTATTTCTTCCCATTGCTTCCTTTCCTCTTATTCCTTCCTTCCCTCTTGTAAACACAACAGCAAAGGTGGATTGAGCTTATGTCCAATCCAATTAATCTTCAGTCTTTGCATTGCCTTCTTGTATAGAGGTGTTCTATCCAATCCATTTATCAATCTCTCAGGAGAGTGAAACTCTTGGATATGAAGACTATGTGGCAGGGTATTCCATCTTCTCTGACATGCTTTTTGGCTCTCTTCCCCCAAAAATTTTAGAGTGTCCTCAAAATGGGAGATGGCCTACTCTTGGGTGGCAAGGTATCTAGGTGCCATCTTAGCATCATTGGAAATGACGATGTGATTATTGATCACAACTATGGAATTTATCTAATTTTCCCTGATTTAAAGGGGTTCTCTTTCTTCTTTTATCAATACTCTCTTCACCTCCTCAGCCCTGGCCTCATCATGACTCATCTAAGATGCAAGATCCATCAGCTACATGCCTCCCAACTTGGAATTGGGATCCCAAACATTCATGTTAGTTACGGTGAGGTTGTGTAGGTTGAGTTTAGCTAATTTGGCTATGTCTTCAGGGCTACTCTTATCACACAACTCAATGAACTGCTTATAGTACTAGAATGGCATGGTCCCATGTTGTGCTAATGTCTTAATCTAAAACTGCATCCACTGGTCTTTGAATAAAAGTGCATCGGATTTGGGTGGTAGTCTTCATTGAAGTGCCTCCATGGAGAGGCTTTCCTTTATGGCCAATTGGGTCTCCATTTCTTGCAGTTTCTTCCTCAACCATGTGTTTTGTATTTGTAGCTGTGTTCTTATTATGTACTCCCTATCCCTTAACTCACTCAACTCCTTTCCCATTTCTCAGACCTTTTCCTCCATAAGGCCCACATCTTCCACTTTCTTGGATTTGGCAATTTGCATCCATCTATGTGTCCTTCCTCTTTTTGCCTCAAGTTCAAAGAAGAGAGGGACTACAAATTTTTGTGGTATCACTCTGCCTCGTTCAATGAACTTTTAATAGGAGCTCAAATTGGGTTGTCGACTAGGCTCCTGCGGCTATATAAAATTTCTCTCAAAGGTTCTTAGAGAAGCCACCCCCTCTTGTAACTTTTGTGTTGCCTCCTTGTCCTCTTTACGCCCCTTCTACTCTTCCTATAGAATTATCTTCTCTTCATGTAGCACTATATGTGTTTCCTGCAGTAGGCCTTTCCCTCTCTGTTAGAGTGTGATAGGAGCATTGCGTTGCTTAGAGGAGGTTGACCTAGAGATAGGCATTGTTACATAGGTGATGGGAGTCTTTGAGATGGATCCAGGAGATGTGACTTTCTCAACTTTCATCTCAATGGGCTCTAATTCCACTCTTTTACTTTGTGATTCCTCAATTATAATAGGGATCTTTGTGGGAGTTTAAGGCTTCCTCTATTTAGTTCTAGTGATTTTTCTTCTTTTGAAGTAGAGAGGAGTTTGCCTCTACTTTTTCTTCTTATATTTGATTGGTGTTCTCAAGGAAGCTGGGACAAAAACTCCCTCCTTTTCAGGGTGCTCAGAAGATAGACTTCTTTGCTATGGGGGTACCTCCTCTTCTCTAGATGTAGTGGTTTTCTCTGGACTTGGTTCTTCCTATTTCTCCTCCTCTTCTTATTCTTCCTGTTGTTCTTCTTCCACCTCTTCCTTTTTCTGTATTTCTTCCTCTATTTTCTCTACCTTTGTTTCTTCTTCTTCTTCTTATTCTACCTCTTCCTCTTCTTCTTCTTCTTCTTCTTTTGCCTCTTCTCTTCCAAGTGGAAGAACTTGAGTGTCAGGGAAGTCTTCTCTATCCATATCTCTAAATGTGGACCAGAGGATAGGAACTTTTAAGTTTTTTTTTTTTTTTTTTGTAAGCTACGACATTTCTATTATCTACATCAAATTTAAAAGTACAAACTTAGGAACCTCAATCCGCCCAACTGGGGAACCGGATCTGTTGGCTCCTTTTCATCAGACGTTCAATAATGTTTTTCATGCTGAATACTGTCAAAAAACTTTGCAGGACATTAAGCCCTATCTCGCCAGGTTTTTCCAAAAACCTATTCTTTCTAAGATCTACTAACAGACACAACTTTACTACTACTGCTATGGCATGCAAACTAATTTTCAAAAACCAGAGCAATATCATACTAAATTCAAAAAGAAGACAGTTAACATGCCTCTCAATTCTCCGCATTTCCTCTTCTGGATTCATTGCTGTCGTTGGTCTTTCCCAGCTCCTTCAGCATCTCTCGAATTTCCTTGAGTTGTTCGTTCTGTTGACGGAGCAGCCCTTCAACGTTCGCCACCTCCTTCTTCGCTGCCGCCATTTCCTGAGCCATTTCCACCATCTCTGCCGCTACTTGCTCCATGGCCTTTGCCAAGAGATGCTTCAGCACCCAGTATGTGTGAAGAGCGCGGCGGTAAACGGTTAATCTGCCTCGAGTGTTGCCTGGGTCCGGCAGCTGAGAAGTCCATTCTTCCATCTCTGGGTTGGACGGTTCCTACAGTACTCTGTCCTCCATAACATCAATAATTTTCCTTATGTCTACATTTGTCTCCAGATTGTATGCCTGTTCTGCTTCGTGCACCACCATGCGGATCGATTTCTTTCCCCTTTTTCGTCTTCTCTGCGTCTGATTACCCTCCTCGCTGATGACTGGTTGTCGGGGTCTACCTCTTCCTCTCTGTTCACACGTCTTCCTTCTTCCGTCCTTTCTGCCTCGCTTAGTTCCTTTGCTGCTTTGCCCTGTTTCAAAATTCTTGCTCTTGAAACCTTCCCCCTGGTTATATTCCATTTCATCTGAGCTTTCTATTTCGATTTTTAGTCTACCCCGTTCAAAATTCCTGTCGCCTACTGCCTCCCTCTCTGCCTGGACTGTCTTATCCCATTTCTCAGCCATTTTGGTATGGTTGAGGCATTGATTTTGGTTCCTCTGCCAAGTCTCACCTTCTCTCGCCACCTTATTCGACTTCTTACTCTCTGTCATCCTTCTCCTGTTCCACCTTATAGAATTCTTGCCACCTTTTCGCTTATGATGGGTTTGCTCTCCACTTCCTTTTTCCCTTGCGCCTTGAATGATGCTTTCTTCGGTGTTTTCCAGTTTTTGTTTTGGGCTGTGTACCTGCTGTTCTGAATTATCATTAAATGCTGATTTCAGGGAGGTGAGGCTGCCGTCCTTCTGTCCTGTCTTCACTGCCGAATTAACGTGCCTTATTTTCCTTCTCCAGATCTTCACGATTTTTTGATTACCATTATGCTGTTTCATGGTTATCGTTGTCTATGAGCTGTTTTAAGCTGTCCCGTCTCGTCATCGCTGCTTGATTAGTCCAACTGTCATCCACTTTCACCAATGATTCCTTACTTCCCCAATTGGCCAAGCAATCCGCGGGCTTATTTCCTTCTCTTCTGACATGCGAGGTGATTTTGTAATCGATCCCTTTCAGTGTTTCCTCGATTTCTTGGACTATCGTTGTTCTCCAGCTTTTAACTACCTTCTCCCACTGTTGCCCTTATATTAATTTTCTTATGGTGCTTATGACCAGGGCTGAATCACCTTCGATCTCTATCTTCCTATATCCATTTCTTATAGCAATTTTGAGACCCTGATAAACTGCCATAAATTCCGCCTTGTTATTACTCATTGTTCCTCCGTGTTCTGCATAGATCCATTCTACCTCTCCTTGTCTATTTCTAAAGATTCCTCCAAATCCTGCTGGACCTGGATTCCCCTTTGTTGCCCCGTCGAAGTTAAGCTTGAAAAACCCTTCAGGTGGCTTACGATAGACTGCATGACTTTGACACACGATAGGTTGGTATTGCTTTTCTTTTTGTTGATAGGTCATCCCTTGTTCCAAGTTCAGCCTTTTTAGGATTTCTGCTTCTTCCTCAGAGGTCTTCCAACCTTCTTCTGCCCAATTTTCCGCGAGGATTGATTCTCTGATCTGTCTTAGGGTTCTTTTCCAAACTTCTTCCGGATTTGATGTTTTCCCTTTGAAGGTTCGACCATTTCTCTCTTTCCAAAGATTCCACACGTTGAAGCCTGCCGCCATGTTCCAAGCTCTTCTTACTACCTTGCTTTTGAACTTTCCTTCTCCCCAGTCACATAGAGTTTGAATTATATCCTGTGGATTTCGTTCTGTGGTCGAGAATAAGTTTCTCGTCTTTTCCTATTGGAATTGGGCCATGCTGCATCCATTGAGAAGGTGTTCCTGGTCTTCTTCATCTTGATAACAAAGGCAGCATCTTGATGGGCCTGAGAAACCTCTTTTTTGTATTCGATCCCAAGTTAGAATGTGTTTCCTTCCTACCAGCCATACAAACATCTTAATCTTCGGCCACCATTTATTTCTCCATAGCTTCCTCCACTTCTGCTCTTCCTCCCCCTGCTCTTGCTGTATCTTTACATTATATGCTTCCTTTATGGTAAACACTCCTTTGGTTTCTTTACCCCATCGTAGAATGTCCCTGCCTCCTCTATTTTTTATTTTCCTAGAATCTAATTCCTTGCTAAATATTTTTTTTGTTCCTCTGTTGCATTCCTGTTCCATTCTTCTATTGCTTTCCATTCCCTCCATTCTTCGTTTCCTCTTTCTTCTATCCAGTAATCTTTAACCCTAATGAGGTCTCTATCCATACTTGTTCTGTAGATGTCCTGCATTCCTTGTAGGTCCAACATTTTCTCCCTTTGTTGCCATGCTTCCTCCAAAAATCTTGCATTTTGACCTCCTCTGATTTCCCAAAAAATATGACCATCAACTAATTCTCTGCTTTGAATGGTCAGGTTCCATATATCTGATCCCCGGGGTGTTTCTCGTTTCCTTAGTATTTCTTCCGGGGTTGATGGCATATTATATTTTGTTGTCCAGATTTCTTTCCACAGGTCCTTCCCTCCTTGCATCCATCTCCATCTTAATTTGGCGGCTAGAAATTGATTTAGGATCGATGGGTCCCTTAGGCCAAGACCTCCTTTTTCTTCTGGTTTGATTAGGCTATCCCATGAATAGAGGGCCCATTTCTTTTGTTGCTTAGGTCCTCCCCATAGAAATTTTTTGTATATCTCTACCATCTTATTGCATATCCCTTTTGGTGCTACCATCACTGATAAAGGGTATATCGAGATCGCCTGAATGGTGGATTTAAGTAGAACAACCCTTGCCGCCAAGTTCAGAGTGCGAAAGGACCAATTTTCCAGTCTTTTCATGATATTTTCTAGGATGGTTTTCCAGTTTCCTATTTTGAGGGATGAGGAATCTAGCATAGTTCCTAAGTACTTAGTTGGGAGATCCCCTTTCCTATAACCCAAGATCCTGGTTAAATGATTTTTGATGGGTTCCACTATATTAAAGAAGAATGTACTTGATTTTTCATTGTTTACCTCCATACCTGAGCCTTCCATGAATACCTCTAAAATTTTCTTTATCCTTCTCACCTCATTCATGGATGCTTTGCAGTATATCATGATTTCATCCACGAACTTTTGGTGGGTGACTGTAATTTGATTTCCCCATAGTCTCAGACCCTGGATTTTCCTTTCTCTTAATTTTTTTTTGAAGTATCTACCTAATCCTTCTGTTGCTATTATGAAGAGAAAGGGGGATAGGGGGTCCCCTTGTCGGAGTACTCTTGTAGCATTAAAAGTAGCTGATGGAGCTCCATTTAGCAGGATGGAGAAATTCAATGTGGAGATCATACTTAAGACCCACTTCACCCATGTGTCACAGAATCCAAAGGCTTGAAGGATGGTTTCTAAATATCTCCAGTTTAACCTGTCATAGGCTTTTGACAGGTCTAATTTTATCAGCATTCCTTTTTCCTTCTTCATTTTCAAAGTGTGGATTACTTCCTGGGCCACCACTAATCCATACAAAATCTGTCTTCCTTCTACAAACCCAGTTTGTTCTGGGGATATTATGCTTGGGAGAATCGATTTCAGCCTCTGTGCCACCACTGATGCCACTATTTTGTAGATGACATTACATAAAGCTATGGGGCGAAAGCCTTCAGCTTGATCCGCTTGGGTAGTTTTAGGAATAAGAGTCAGCAGGGTTGAGTTTATACCTAGCCATATTCTTTGATTGATTCTAGCTTCCTCCACCACTTCTAGAACTTCTTCTGGAAGGAAATGCCAACCTGCTTGGTATAATTCTACCATATACCGATCTGGCCCAGGGGCTTTGTTCCTTTTCATGTTCTTGACAATATCTTCCACTTCTTCTATTGTAACTTTCCTCATTAAAGCCAAGTTTTGTTCTCTGGTTACCAATTTAGGGATCTCCCTGCTTATCCTTGTTATAGCTTCTGTTCTGTTATCCTGAGTTTCCTTTAATAAGTTTTTGAAATGATTGACCAAAACTTTTTCGATTTCTTCATGCCGGAGAACTCTCTGGCCTTCTTGATTTTTTATTGAGAAGATTTGGTTTCTTTGTCTACGCTGTATCATTGCTTTATGGAAGAACTTAGTATTCTTTTCCCCTTCTCTAAGCCATTGAACCCTTGACTTCTATTTCCATAAAATATCTTCTTATTTCCTTCTTTCTTCTAGTTGGTTTAATATACTTCCTTCTTGCTTTATTCTATCTTCTTGTGTGCCTTCTAGGATATCCCTCTGCTGCAGCTCTTCCATTCTTTGCTCCAGGCACTTTTTCTCTTCCAATATATTTCCAAATTCTTCTTTATTCCACTTTTTTATTTTTTCTTTCATCTCTTTTAATTTGAGTTGAAAGGTATGCATTTTATTTTTTCCTCTTTGTTCACTCTTCTTCCACCATTCTTCAAGTTTCTCTAACAGTCCCTCATTTCTTAACCAAAAAGCTTCAAATCTAAAAGGTTTGTTGTTTGGTCTTTGCTTGAGATCTATTTCCATTTTTATCGGCCAATGGTCCGATCCTGCTACCGGAAGAATTGTGGCTTCTATGAAAACATCTTTCATCATTATTTTCTCAGAAATTAGGAATCTATCAAGCCGAGATGCTATTTGCTTAACTCCCCCTCTTCAGTTATTCCAAGTATGGTTTCCATTTATCGTTTGGATATCAATCAGTTTCTGCTCCCTTATCAAATCTCCAAACTGTTCCATTGTTTTATCCGTTCTCCTTAGCCCTCCTCTTTTTTCCGCTGAGCTTTTAATCAGGTTGAAGTCCCCTCCTACTATCCACTGCCTTCCAGGGATTAGACTTCTCAATGCTTTTAGATTCTGCAGAAAGTTTTCCTTTTCTCCTTGGGTATGGGGTCCATAAACCCCTGTTATAATAATCTCCTCCATTGTTCCTATTATCTTTGTTGTCCCTGTTAGAATTCTTGGATAACTTATCCAATTGCTTAATTGGATTTCCTCAGGGTTCCAAATTATAACCAGACCTCCTGCGCTCCCAATCACATCCTGTCCCATCATTTCATATCTATTCTTGTTTCTATTCAAAATGTCCCTCATTTTCTCAGTACTTATTTTTGTTTCTTGTACTATCATTATGCTGGGTTTTTCTTTTTTCAGTCTTTCATTTAAATACCTCTGTTTGCCTCTACTGTTGAGGCCTCTTATGTTCCAGCTTGTGATGATCATCGCAGAAGTTCCAGGGGAGTTTGGAATACCTTTGAGAGAGGTATCACTCTTCCTAAATTTACTAACATCTCTCCAACTTCTTGAATTGTTTCACTCATTGTTCTTCTACCTCTTTTTTTGCCTCCCTTGCCAATGCTACTCATTCCTAGATTTTGTGTTTCCTGCTTCCCCATTTTCCCGTCTTCTCTTCCTTCCAGGATTCCTTTTTTCTCTTTATATCTTTGAAAGGCTTCTTTGTACATCTATTTCTGATCCTCTGGAATAAATCTTTCATCGAGCCTCTTCCATTCCTGCAGAAGCTTCGTCATTACTTGTTCTTCTTCTTCTCCTTTTGTTTTCTGTGGATCTATTTCCATTCCTCGTTGATCCTCTTGGTTTTCTGTTGGGGTCCCTATTCTCTCTTGATCTTTATCCATTTGATCTGACTCTTTATCTACATTTTCCTTTATGACTTCCATTCCCTCTATTTCCTCCTCCTCGTTCTCCTCTGTTTCTACTTCCTCATCTTGCAGTATTTGGAACTTGTTTTGGGATTCTATGTTATGTTCTCTTTTTTGTTTGCCCGTCTGGGTCTTGTTGATTCCTCTTTTTTTCTTCTTCTGCACTTCTCTGAAGTCCTCATCCTCCTCTCCTAATTTCTTTGCTGCATTTCTCCTTTCATTTTCGGCTTCCTTTTCCTTTTCTGCTAGCGTGATAGGGCATTCTCGATATAGATGGCCATACTCATGGCATCTTCTGCAGCGAAAGGGAATATGTTCGTAGTCTATTGTTTGATGCCAGATCTCGTCATGATATTCCAGTTCTATTGTATCTGGAAGTGGCTCTGTGATGTTCATGTACGCGCATATTCTTGCATATGTTGTATATCTTCCCCTCTTTGTCGATTCTGCCACTTTCACAAATGACCCTATTGCGTTACCTATACCCTCAAGGATCTCTGGGTCCCAAAATTCTGTTGGAAGGCCAAAGAGTCTGATCCATACCAGGGCTGCTAGCATTCTTTCCTTATCTGGGTTGTAACAGTCTACCCACTGCCTCATAAATAATCCAGCATTGTTCATGAAGTAGGGTCCTTCCTCAAAGATTCTTTCCCTATCTTCTAGGTTGGAAAATATAACTGTAAAAAATCCCTTCGCCCCCAACTTTACTTCCACATGTCCTTTTGGTTTCCACCTTTGCTGGATCCATCTTAGAAGGTCTTTCTCTGCTGGCCAGTATCCTACGAACTTACAGATCAAAGCATAATCTTTCATGTAACTTCTATATTTCTCTAATCTGTTAGGCGGAATTACAAACCTGGGTTTGTTTGTCGCCCTCGGCAAACATTTGCTTGTTGCTCCCGTTCTCCTTTGTGCTCCCGCTGCTGAGGTTTCTCCTTCATTGGTTCTATCTCCTTCCTTCTGCTGTTCCTTTCTCACTTCCCCCATTATCACTGCTTTATAGGAGGGGATCTCTCCCCTCCCTTGCTCCATTCCCATTTCTTCCCCTCAGAGCCTACGTTTCTGCTTGTCCCCCCGTCTTTAGGTTTTCCCCTTTTACCTATTCAAGTTCTTTTGTTTCTGAGTCTCACACCCGGAATCTATCCTGGTGCACTGGTCCGCATTCAACAGACCTTCTTTGCTTACTTTGTCGAAACCCTCGTCTGCATTGCTCTCGTCTGTGAAACCCTCATCCCTAGATAGGAACTCTTAAGTTATTCAAAGCATCTTCCACTATTAATTTGATGAGGCCATGATGTCGTAACTGTTCTGGTTTTCCCTCTTTCACCTTTTGGCTCATGTCCATGATTTATTGTAGGAGGAAATAAGGCACACTGAGTCTTTGGGCCATGGAAAATATTGCTCAAAATATCAATTCGTGGAGTAGTCTGAACTAGTAGTCATAGACTACAATTATTTTCCCTTCATAAGAGATGAACTTAAGGATGTGGTAGGCCACATCATCCAACGGATAGGGGAGGCTCTCCCTTCTGACTCAATTTTTATCTTCAATTGGTTGTTCATCATCAACCAAGAAATTATTCTTAGCAAGGGCACTATTGAAGTTTTCCTCTCTCCTCCACTAGGCCCCTAGGGAAAGTGTTGTCACCCTGCTAATTAGCTCAGGAGTAATGGTAATGGATACTCCTCTTACCACAGTGGTAGCATTGATTCTCCTTTGAGTGTTTAGGTCCATGGAAAACTCATAGGTGATACCATCATCATATCCTTTCAGCATATTAAAGAAGCCTAACCATTGATGCCTCCTAAAAATGTCTACTACAGGGGCATGAAGGTAAATTCTCTTAGTATCTGTAGGTTCTCTGATACTGAACCCCCTCCCACATTCTTCTCTATTTTTAATTAGTTGTAGCAGGGTTTTTTCTATGGTAGCCCAATATGAACAGAAAGGGAACATGGGGGTGGAACCTCTAATTGCTGACAATTATGTGTATCTATAGGTTCTCTGATATTGAACCCCCCTCCCACATTCTTCTCTATTTTTAATTAGTTGTAGGAGGGTTTTTCTATGGTAGCCCAATATGAACTGAAAGGGAACACAGGGGTGGAACCTCTAATTGCTAAAAATTATGTGTATCCCTTGTATTTTATAGCAAAAAGAAAACCTCTTTTAATCGACAAGATGATTGTAATTACTAAGAGAGTACAAGGTTCTCTAGCATGCAAATCATGGACAAAATAATGAGATGGCCACTTACTTTTCACTATCAAGTCTAGTGTAATGAAAATTGAAGACCAAATCAACCATGGGAAGTGTTTTTTCACCATTGGAGGCTTCTTGTAGCAATTACTATGCTTCTTGTAGCTTCTTGTAGCCTCGTGCACTCCCTCTCGCTATTTCTTGTAGCCTATTTCACTTCCTATAGTTGTTTTTTATAGGACTGACAGAGTTGGGTTTGATTCTCTCGAAATCTTCCCAAGCACGGCCCTACCTCAATGGATTTTAAAATGAGTGAAAATTAAATGAAGTTTGTGCTTTATGCTATTTTTGGCTAGGGCTTGGAGCACTATGATGCCCGGCACTGGTATGATTTCTCCTCATTTGCATTGTTGGCCCACCTTGGGTGATCATTCTCTCGAGCCTTGTAATTAACACCCACTCCCTCTTAAATAATTTTTACTTCCCTCTTAACTAATTTGACTGATGTGACACTCCTAGATTGAATGATGGCTAATGAATCACATTTTCTTCACTAGATGAGGGTGGCCAAGTTAACTAGCCACGTTGAGCTTATAAAAAAACCTTCCTTTGACATTCATACATTTTTCATTATTTGACACCTAGCGAGAAGCTTAGATATTACCATAAATATGCCTAACTTGTGCTTGACTGATGCATGTTGGAGTGTTGGACCTCTTGTGGTGCTTCTCAGGAAGTTATCTTGTTGTCCCTTTTTCTTGTGTATACTTATGTGCTCCTGTGTATTTTCCTGCTGATGTTATTCATTGGTGCAGTTGCTTTGCTGATATCCTAGTTGTTGTTGTTTATGCTATGGAGTCCTTCTTCAAATGGAAAGGTGTGTCGGGATGGTGGTGCCATCCCCTCAATTTGGATGGGAAAAAGAATTAGGTTTCAGGTTTATCATAATAGTGGCATCTGCTGCTACATGAGATCATGTAGAAGCCCCGTTTTTTCTTCTTTTCTAAGGGTTTTTCCTCAGAGCAGTGGTGAGAAGGAGTGTAGGGGTTAAAGGATGAAGTTAAAGTCCTAGTAGGGTAGTGAATGGTTGTGGAAACAAAGGAAATGTCCTCTTTGTTTCTTTTTGAATTTTTTTTAATGAGACAAGGCTTAAGGGTGGCTTTAAGAAATGGTGTTTTTTTTCATCAGGGATGCATGGAGGATGGTTGAGTGGTTGGATCAAGGTGTGAGGAATATATCTAGCATGGGATAGGGCATTCTTCATTATTTTATTATAGGAACCTCCTTATTGTAGAAATAAGGACATCCTACAGTGATACAAAATCTTCCTATAGTGATTACAAGACATTATGTAACAAACCAGAGAAGGCCTAGAAATGGATTTTTGGTGCCCGAGGATGGGTGAGAGTGTTAAGGACATGATTTCCATGGATGTTATGGAGTAGACGGAGAGAAAAATGGAATGGAACTATGGAATTTTTTCCTTGGAGTTATGCAACTTGTCACCGTCCTCAAAACTTGTAAAATGACATAAAATAAATATAGACAGGTTGTAGATCCCTCTCATGGCATTCTTCTTTGTTTTTATTTTATTTTTATTTTTCTTTAGGGACACAAGGCTACCTCAAGGGAGGTTTTCAACCTTCTTGTCTGCCCTGGGTGCCTCAACAGATGTTTTCACCCAAGGATCTTTTATTTTTTCTCTTTTTTCCCACTCCTGAGCTGCCTCAAGGAGGTTTTCAACCCAAGAGTTGGCCTAAGATGTTTCATGAATGTTTTCATCTAGGGATCTTATTGTTTTTTCTTTTTTTTCTCTCTTTCTTCTTCTCACAAACAAAAATAGTATTTAGGAATGTCGTGACTTGGAAGTTAGGACACTTCCAATCACATTCACCTCCTCGTTGACGGTGTTGATGAACTCTTCCTTGGATAGAGGCTTTATGTAAACCTTTAATCTGTAGCCATTTACAAGCAAGGGAATCCATTCCTCATCAATGGTCTTGATCTAAACAACTCCGTTGTCATGGAATTTCTCTATCATGTATGGGCCCAACCACCTTGTCATCAATTTTCCTTTGAATTCCTTGAACCTCGAGTCATATAGATGAGCCCAATCTCCTTCTTGAAATCCCTTTTCCTTGATATTCCTATCATGCCAGACCTTCCTTTGCAATTGAATAGCTTTAGTGTGTAGGATGGTTTGCATTCTGAAGTCGTCCAAGCCATTTAACTAGAGAAACCTCTCTTGCTGTGCCTTTGTAAAATCTAAATCCAATTGTGCTACAATTCTCAAGGTATTGTATTCAAACTCAATGGAGAGAAGAGCCTTCTTTTGATAGACTAATTCATAAGGGCTGACACTACTAGTGGTCTACCAAGTGGTATTGTAGGCCCAAGTGGCCTCCAATTATATGTCTTCCTAATCCTTCCCGCTGCTACTCACAACCTTGGTCAGGATGCTTTCTAGTGCACTATTGGTGACCTCTACTTATCCACTGCCCTCAGGATGATAGGCAGTAGAATTTTTTTGCTTGATATGGTGCTGCCTTAATAACTTCTCAATCAGATGTGATGTGAATTGAACTCCTTGATTGGTGACTAGCTCTCCGGGGTACCCAAATTTGTAGAACAAAATATCCCTGAGGAACTTAGCCACTTTCTCCTCTATTGCTACCTTGATAACCCTTGTATTAACCCACTTTGTGAAATAATCAGTGCATACAATTATGTACTTTTTTTGGTCTAAGGGTTGATCAATTGGCCCAATGAAATCAATGCCCCACTTTTCAAATGGATCTAAATCCACCTTAGGTTGTAATGTAATTTCATTGTTGGGAGTAGGTTTCCCCATCCTCTGGCACTGATCATGTTGATTGGTGTATCTTCTTGCATCTTGGTAGAGAGTGGGCCAGTAGTAGCTAGATTGTAGAACCTTGAAAGTTGTCCTCTTAGAAGAAAAGTGACCTCCACAAGGCCCATCATGATAAGCTAAGAGATTGTCTAAGACCTCCTCTTCCTCGACAAATCTCATCAAGATTTGATCTGGTCCCATATTGAAGAGATTTCCCCCAGTCCAAGTGAAAGGGGCACTCTTCCTTACAATTTTGCTCTTCTTCCTCGATGACAAATTTGGAGGAAACTATGGAGCAACTAGGTAGTTAGCTATGTCAGCAGACCATGAAGAGAGAACTGGAATAGAAAATAAGTGTTCATCTAGTATCTGATCATCAACCAACCCTTCCTCACCTACAGGCAAAGCAATTCTAAACAAAAAATCTGCAACTACATTTTCTTTACCTATCTTACCAATGATAGTTAGATCAAACTTTTGTAGTAGAAGAAACCATCTAATAATTTTAGCATTCACATCAAGCTTTTTCATTAAGTACTTCATGACTACATGGTCAGTATGCATAAAGGTTAGATACGTAATGATGTAGTGTCTGATCTTATTCAGAGGGTGGACAATAGCTAGGAGTTCCTTCAAAGTTACAATGTAATTCAATTAAGCCTTAGACAAGTTTTTGCTAATGAATTAAATGGCATATGGAAACTTGTCATCTATCTTGCCTAGGGATTCTCCTACAACTTTGTCAAATTCATAAGCATGGATGTGGAAAGGAAGAGTCCAATTTGGGCCTCTAAGTATGGGTGCAATATTCAATTTTTCTTTCAAGACCTTTAGGGCCTCCTAACAACTATTTGACCAGTAAAATTTAGAGTCCTTGGCTAGCAATCCAAACAATGGCGAGGCTAATTTGTTGAAGCCTTCACTAAACCTCCTAAAATATCTAGCCATACCCAAGAAGCTCCTAACATGCATCTTCTTTTAAGAAGTAGGGACCCTTTTTATGATGGTAATTTCGTTTGGGTCCACTTGTATTCCCTCTTGAGATATTGAAGGGTCCAAGACAGTCCCTGCATTCATCAAGAATTTGCACTTCTTAGGACTAAGCGAGACGTTAATTTTAATGAAATTATTTAGGACTTTCTAAAGGTTAGAGAGAGCCTCCAGAAATTCACACCCATAAGGAGTGAAATCATCCATTTGGATCTCTACAGATTCATGGACTTTCCCAGCAAAGATGCTGAGAACTTACCTTTGAAAAGTGGCAGGGGAATTACATAATCCAAAAGGAATGACCCTATAAGTAAAGGTGCCCCAATTAGATGTGAATGTAGTTTTATCCTCATCCTCTGGCTGATCTGGATGTGATTTTAACCACTAAACCCATCTAAGAAAGGGAGGAACATCTTTCCTGCAAGACCATCCAAGACTTGATAAGTGAAAGGTAAAGGGAAATGGTATTCTTTAGTGGCTTTGTTTAGTTATCTGTAATTCAAATAGATCCTGCATTCTCAATTTTTCTGTGCGGCCAAAACTAGAGGGGACAAACACTCACTATCTGGGATGGGGTAAATGAACCCTACATCCAACAACTTCTTCAATTCTTCCTTTACTATCTATTTGAGGGCTAGGTTAATCTTCTTTTGAGGTTGGCAGATCGATTTCCATCCTTCCTTGATGTAGATGTGATGAGTAGACACTAGAGGATGCATTGCCTTCATTTCTCTATAGCTCCAGGAAAAGGCATCTAAGTGCTCTCTCAACATGTCACACAAATTATCTTCTTTATTTGATGAGAGAGAGGGGTTGATATTCAAGGTTTTATATGGACCAGATTCTACCATTTTGACATGTGGAGTACTTGGGTCCGCCGCGCATAACTTACTCCAAGGATTACCCTCAGATTCCTCCTCAAGCTCAACAAGAGGCATCGTGTTGGGGGATTGGTTCTCGATGATTTGGTCAATGAGGTCATCTTCATCAGGTTGCCCCCCTCCTATAATAACATCTAGGGTACAAATTGTTTGGGATGTTCTATGATACACTTCATCTTCCTCCACCTCTTCCAATCATGGGGGTAATTCATGCTCGAGGGATAGTTGATCAGAGGGTACAATACCAACTGCTTGGACAAATGCCCACTCTTAATGGTCTTTTTTCGAGCTCTACAACTTATGTAAGCATTAGCAGTGGTTAGCCATGGTCTTCTAGGGATGAGAGGATAGCCATTGAATTTGGTTTGGGTTGGAGAACTAGGAAGTCAGGAGGATACTCCCAAGAATCAATAGAGAACATTACATCCTCAACAACTCCCTCAAGAGCCACTATGGACCTATCTCCAAGTTACAGAATTGTTGTGGTCTTTATCATAGATATTTGGAGGTTTAGGTTGAGAAAATTTTCCTTAGTAATCACATTTATGGTAGCCCCAATATCAATGAAAGTGTGGGGGACAATGATGCCATCAATGTGCACATATACCATAGGACTTCCAGGGTCTAGATAATTTGGGAAAATCACTCTCCCCAGCATTAGATCTCATAGTTAACCAATGAAATTGATGGTAGGGTTGTATTTATTTCTCTTCCCATGATTTTTGAATCATTTCTTCTTTATAAGATCGTTGTATATGGGAACATCCTTGATAGCTTGGAGTAGTGGGATTTTAACACACAATTTTTTAAATTCTCTAAGAAATTCATTCTCTTCTCATGTGCGCTGGTTAGAATGGATCAATATTTAAGGAAAAGGAGGTGGATAGTACTTAGGAACACTCTCTTCTTTTTCCTCTTAAAGCTCCTCAGGTGGAGATGGAGGTTGGTTATCTGGGAGCACTCTTCCAGACATGAGGTTGATTTTTGGAATCTCCGTAGCATAGGCAAGGTAAGATGTCTCTCCAATATAGACGCATTGTGCCTACTTGTTGCGCGGGATAAAATTTGGTTGAGTAGGCATCTAGGGTTTCTTAGGTGGAGCAGGATGAATGAGACACAATTGAGATGGAGGTGGAGGAAATAAAGAAGGGGGTTTGTTGAATTAAGGCCTCCAACATGGTGATGGAGTATTCCACTGAGGATGTGTAGAAGGATATGGATGAAATGGTTGATTGGAAGGTTGGAGTGGATACTTAGGGGCATAAGGCTAAGGAGAAGGTGTGGACCATGGACGATGAGTAGGAGAATACCAAGGCCACAAGCATGCATTCTTGTTGGGATGGTAATAGGAATAGGATGCACCTTGCATGCTTGGATGGTATGGCCAAGGTCCTTGAGGTCTCCTTTGATTGATGTAATAGAGTTGTTCAACCCCTCCTTCTTTCCCTTGGTATACAAATTTAGCTCTAGGTAAGGAAGGGCACTTATCTATGGAACAGTTTTCCTCACAAACTGAGTAGATCTCTATAACATTTAATGGAAATTCATTTTTAAGGTGCCTTCTAGTGCATTTAGGGAAAGAGATAGCTAAGGTTCTCTTTTCTTGCTCTTGCTTCCTCTTGACATGCGTCGTTTCCATTTCTAGAGAAAACATGTGCAATATTTTAGTTTTAAAGTCCTCCAACATGTTTCAAATTTAATTCTTAATAGATGTGTTGGAGGAAGATGAATTGGGCAAAGCATGACTAAACCTACCCTTCTTCCTAGCAACCCTATAATGGTTTTCAACTACTGTCTTGATGTTGTCATAGGATAGGTGATAAGCATCCCCTCCAGACAACATATTTAGGGTTTGCAGTATGTCCTCCCTGATTCCTCTATGAAGTACTAACTTGAGTGATTCAAGATCAAGGGTACATCTGGCCCTTTTACAATTGAGTTGGAACCTTTCATCATACTCTTCAAGGGATTCATCTAGTCAAATGGTAATCTAAATATTTCCTCTCTGGTGTCCTTGGACCTAGAAGAGTACCTATACTTTTTGTTAAAAGATTACTACATTTGATCCCGGGTAGTGATGTTATCTCCAGGTAGACCCATGAACCAACGCAAGGCTACATCCTTAAGGGTGGATTGGAACAATTTCAACTTCTAGTCATTAAAGGTATAATCATAAGTTCTACACACAACAACAAACTCAAAAAAAAAGATATCATGGTCATCTAAGGTTAAGCCATGGATGCGAGGAAGGGAAGAAGGGCTTATATTTTTCATCCTAGCATCTCTATTAGTTTCTATGATGGGAAAAACACTCTCATTTCTAGTTTCACCCATGGTGTGGATATGTCGAATAGTTTCTTCTTCTTCTTCCCTAATAGGCTTTTCAAATATCTCATTTTGTTCACCTAAGGGGTCGTCTATCTCCCCTTAAGTTAGAGATGAAAGTTGACAGTCACCAAAGAAGAGTGAAGCTTGATTGTTTGATGGTGTGGGGGTATTTGGAAATAATTTCCCTAGAGTGTCTCTACTCCTACGAGACATGAAATATATTCTTTCCTTTTATGTTCTTTTCAAAATTAGCTGCAAAATAGATAGGAAAGCAAAAATAACATCTATGTACTGAATCCAAAACAGAAAGAAACGAAGAAATTACATCTACCTAGACACCTCCCCGATAATGATGCCAAAAAGTGATGAGCCCTACTATTGCAACAAGAGTGCTTCAACTCTCAAGGCTACCAACTTTACTTTATTAACCCAGGGTTTCATACAAACTTAGAGGTGACATTGTTGTATACACAGTAAATGCAGTATTCTACTCATGCCACCCTCAACTGGGTCACTTGATCATTAGGGTTACAAACTATTCCTATATTGAACTAAAAGGAGTTTAACTACTGAAAGAAGAATGTGAAGTCTTATCCTAGTGTAGAGAAAGTAAATTCTTTTACACTCAGAAGATGAAAGCCTTCAACTTTTAAATGCTATGAAAGAATACAATATTATGATAGGTTTCATAAAGGAAACTATACTATCTTACACTCAATAATCTAGCTATTAGGGTTTCATGAAAACATCAAATTTAATTTATCATATCATAATTCAAAATTTCATGCATTATCTACCTAATTCACACTTGCAAACTAAAGAAATTCTAATTACTAAGTTTGGACAAAATAAAGGACTAATGTTATTGAATCTTGCAAGAAGGGAAAAGTAGTGAATGGACTAGTCTAGGTGGCACTTCTGGTTGTGGTGTCCAAGCTGAGGGGTGAAACTACTCCTAAATTAGTCTACGTTATCATTTCAGGTCAAGGCAAAGTCAAAACAGGCTGCTACAGGTGAGCTACAAGATGTCCTGTACTGCTACAAGATATCCTGAAATGCTACAGGAAGTTGGCTGAGAGGGTTTGGAGTGTTAAAATGATGGTATGAAGTGTTGGAAGGGTGTATGATAGCTAGAGAAAGTGTGGGGAAGGTGATCTTCACCAATGGTCAAGCTTAGTAGTTCAAAAACACTGGGTTTGGCTAAGATAGCTTCCTCACGGTGACCTAAAAATAGATGTTTAGAACATGGGTTGGCATGCATCAATAGAAGGGTCAAACGACCTAAATGGAGCTGGTGGAAAGTATCCTTGGCTCCATATTAACAATCCTAGCATAACACCTACACTTATTACTTTTCATTTGCAAATTGTTTCATGTCAATATGGAAACAATGAATTGAATTTGGAAAAAATAATCTATCTGCTACTAACAACTTGATTTATGAACTGAAATATCTTCTACGCTACAACAATCAAGAAAAGAAAAATAACAAGTGTAACCCTTTCCAAGAAATCATAAATAACTATCTAGTTAATGATAAAACTTGTTTTGTGCAATCGACAAGAAATCAAAATTTGTTTTTGGGTTGTGAGAGTGGGGTCCTCTAATCATGATCCCATGAGCGAGATGAGATAGGGGTCATTGTCGTAAGATTTTTGTTATATTTTAATCTATTTCACTGCAACAACTAATTTATCCTCTATGCTAATGGAAGCATGAATAAACCAACAACTTAATCAATCTTTTAAGCTAAAAGAGACATGAATAAACTACAACAACTAATCAGCATTCTAACTTAAGAATATAGATACAAGAGAGGAAATTCTATTTCTAGGGGTTGACCCTAACCTAAGAGCTTTAGCCGTCTGAGTCAACCCAGTGTTGGATCAAAATAGAACTTTCCATTATCATTCAAAATGTGGAAAATACATCATAACAATAACAGTCAAATGTGCTTCAGCTTAATGGCCTCTTGGCTACAATAAAACTTTGAATCCTAATCAGTCCCTTAGCTGGTTTATTTATACAAAAATGGAGCTATCAACATCTCTCTATAAAATAGGAATATTTTCCTCGCTAACTTGAGAATAGGTGAATCTAACTCTTCCTTGAATTGCACTAGATTGGCTACCAATGAACTCAACCTGCTTGCGTACCAATTACATTGAATTGATGAGATAGAGTAGGGGATATTCAACAGATTTAAGGAATTAAAGAGGTGAACCATCTCCTGGAATCTCTCTTTCATGTCTACTCTGAGTGCCTGCACTCAAATCATCTGAAAAGTGCTCCAATTCCTGCATTTAACACACATTAGGCCACATGACATAGTGACATATATTTACTCCTCACACTAAGTATAATATAACAAAATTTGTATATAAATGTGAGAAAAATATAATTTAATAAGTTGGAGGATGGCATTGTGACCCATATAATATACCTATTGATGAGCCTCATCAGGTGCTTCTTGCTGGTGGGTGTTAGTAAAATAGTGCAAGGGAGTGGGTTCTTCATGTTGGTGGGTGCCAACAAAAAAATGTACGGGATTCATAGCTTCTTATTATTCAGTGCCATTAAATACATGTAAAGAAATATTTAGGAAGAGATGAAGAAGAATGGTGGTTTTCTCCCTTTATGGGGTTCTGGCTAAAATATTTGTTTTCTTGTTTATGTTGTTGCTTATGTGTTTCTTGATGATGCACATATAATTGAATGGTGAATGAAATTGAAAGTATAATTTGAAATAATTCCTGAAGTATTGATTTACACCACAACTCATTATTTCCAACATCCATAATCTATCTTTCAGATAGTACAATCTCATAATATTTCACCGTTATAATAATCTATCACACCAACATAACAACATAATAATAGTGCATAAAATCACAATCTATCAACTTGTTCATGAATTAAGTATACATAAACATAATTCAACTACATTCATGCAATCAATAGCATATAAAATAGTATGAAGATCAAGGAGATGGCATTAAAATACACAATTCAACCATTCATTCCAAACATAAGTATGCAATCTGGCCACTAATTGATATGATGTTAAACTAAGGGAATTCAATCATGATTATTCATGACCATACACAATCATTAATAAAATAATGTTTTCATTGTCTATTATTCGAATATGGATAGCTATTATACTTATTTGGATATATTATAATGACAGGAAACCATGGGAGGTACTTCTATTGTCCACCAAACCATAGATTAACTACGCTGCAACTTTCTTGTAGCCGAGAAACCTAAGATAGATCCACATTCTAGGGATTTCCTACTCATTTATTTCATACCAGAGGCATTCCTAGACACTTAGGAGGTAGAGTCCATTGTCTTGGTCATTTATCAACTACTCTCTAGTAGTAAGACAACAATGAACCACTCTCCTCTAAGATCATTCACAAGATTCACCCAAATTTTACAGTAATTCAATTCAAACACATGTATCGACAATCAACTCCATAAGTGCTCTATCTTTTCTCTTCATTTCTGTGGTATATCCATATTCAACTTTAAACATCTTCTATTCTCTAGCGAGAGATATTAAGAGATAAAATTCACACACGCAACTAATGACCATCCCAAGGTCAAGAATATCAACTGATGAATAACCTCCTTTTCGCTTTTGTTGTGTGCGTGTGTGTATTAAATGTCTCATAGAAAGTACTCCTTTGGATATTTGATCTATTTAGGGAATTGGGAACCACACACATTCTTCCATTATCATCTAAATTCATGAGGGGGGATGGGAACAGTCCTATGTCCCTCACTACTCCACTCCAATCTACTGAATGTTTATGTGAGGTGCTGGCTTCTCTTAAATCACATCTCTTACCAAAATTTTTCAAACAATGTGATTGTACTAAAAATGGTGGCTCAATGATTTAGTTTTGCCACTTTATTGTTTTCAAGGAACTCAAGACACTCAAGAAATTAAGCTTGCCTTAGGCTATGGATCACTAAGGTAGTCCTTCAATTTGTAGTAAACTATTTTTGAATAATTAATTTTAAATGCTTAATCAACATATTAAGTAGTTGTTGTTCTCCATGTTGGAAGTATAGTCATAACCTCATATTCCATAGACAAGGCCAGAAGCAAGGGATTTTACACAAATAATCATTGCCATGCTTGGTAGGGGAAAAAATGGACATGCAATTCATGAGTAATGACTTGCAAGGCTTGTTTCAGGTAGGTAAAGTAGTGTGCAACCCCTAATTATTGACGGTTGGTTTATTAATGGCACAAGAAATGAACGATATGATATTATAATGGACGTGCATTCAAATATTTGGTTCATAGAAACACGTTTGAAGTATGGCTCCTATTATACACACCAAATTTCCCTCCCACCTAACTGTAAAGTGCCTCCTATATCAACATTGCATGTTTTCTTGAAGGACCACAATGGCCACCTAGTTAGTATAAGATCACATGTTGGAGGTCAAAGTATGGAACTTATTGACTTACGATCAATGTTTAGCTAGGTGCAAAGAAGTCAAAGTGGTTGATATATAACTATGACCACCCAGAGGTCCTATTACAATAAGATATAAGAAATGTGGTTCACACCACAACTGGGTGCTCACTCAAGAAACCTATAGCATGATTGGTGCTTCTATTCTTGTATTTGATATTAAAGTGGATTTTTTGTAGGCGTGTAGACCATTTCTTTTGGAGATCATTCTATAAATTTCCTTATGTCTACATGAATTGCAGATGATTAAGATCAATGTTGATGATCATAGCCTTCCTCAAAATTTCATGCTTCCACTATTATAATTCATACACATTAGATTACATATCGTGGTGATATGTATGGTATCTCTAGATACTATCAAAGAATTTTTACCATGATAATGAAGCAAATGTACTTATTGAGTGATGATTGCACTGATAGCATAGTCAAAGAAATCTATCTTAATCTCAAATGGTTTATGTATGCTGAGTAGGGTGAGAAGTATTACATAGTAGAGGCAATGTTTCAAATACTTTATTGCTTTTTGTCATGAGTCTAACTAAGAAAAAATCACTTTATATCCACCCTTGTTCAATTGAATTTAGGGTTAGGAAATATGAGAGAACCCCAACATGAAGCTTTTGTAGACATTATCAAGGCCCAAGAAGTTATGGAGCTATATTAGAGTCATCGAGGTCAAAATATCATAAATTACTTAGAACATGGCTTGTTTCACCTTGACCCCATGTTCATCCATGATGTATCCAAAATACTAAATTCTCTACATGTGAAATGAACATTTCTCCTTATTGGAATAAGCTTGTGTTGTTGCAAGGCTGTGAAGACTTAATGCGCTACAAATGTTCTACCTAGGTTATGTCAAAGATGACGATGTCATCTAAATATAAAACCACAAAATATTTTGTGAATAGCCCTAGGATATCATCCATCATCCTCGTGAATGTTGTTGGAGTACTAGTAAAGTCAAGCATGAACAGCCTATAACACCCCCTTTCACCCATTGGGTCAAATTACTACCTTTGTAACTTGATCTTTCTAAAATCTCCATTTCAATTTGAATTTTGTGGCATTGATAAAGCATGTCTAATGAATTATACCATGTAATGTAGTCATGTCCAGGAATGTAATTACATAAATGTACCACAGAAATTTATATTCACATGCAATGCCTAAAAATACATAAATATATTTGAAAATCCATAGAGATGGCAGTTAAACAATTTTCCTTATTATCAAATTATCTTGTGATGTTTATGTTATTATTATCAGATATTTTAATTTTTCTTTTCTTATCATCAATACTAATGCCAAACAGGCAGTATATTAGAGTGAGAAGAGGGAGAGCGCAGAAGGACTCGACGGCTAGGGTTCTGACCACAACACCGACGATGCAGTCTGCACAGTTTAGGATTCCTTCACGGGCCTGACCCAAAACCCTGTTTCGACACAGCGTTGCAGGGTTCTAGCGCAGAACAATGGAATCTCCCCAGGGGGGGTGTCAACGCCCTCCCCCAAAGCAAACACCTCGCAGCAAGGACCTGAACGGACAATTGTATTTGGGTCTGTTGATGAGGAAGTGATAAACAAGGAGAACCGGCAACAATACGGGCACAAGGAGACAGGCAGTCAGAAGGACAAAACCGGCGTCACACAAGGCAGAAAGGACAAACCAGAAGAAGTTTCGAAGGTCTCTTCGACTACTTGCAAACCAATAGCTACCGAACGGCCCAGAATAGAGCTGCCGGGACATAAGATTGACAAACGAATCGAATACATGAGGGATCATGCCCTCATCGGGAAATTTATAGGGTTCTGGCCGACAGAAAAAGCCTTATATGGCTGGATTGCAGCGAAGTGGAAACCCAAAGGAGATGTGACTTTGCAGCTAGGGCCGAAAGGTTTCTTTACTGCGATTTTCTTTTGCCTTGAAGACAAATACAGAATTCTGGGTGCAGGGCCTTACTTTTTTAACTCAGCTGGTCTGTATTTGAGGGAGTAGATACCAAGATTTAACCCGGACAAGGAAGATCTGACATGGGCGCCAGCCTGGATCAGAATGTATTCACTTCCAGATGAGTATTGGGACAAAGATATTCTCAAAGACATAGGAAATGGATTGGGGGAATACATAAAAGCGGCAGAAGAAACAAAAATCCACAGATACACTTCCTATACTCGCATCTGCGTCTTCATGCGCCTGGACAAAGCTTTGCCAGAATCGATAAGTCTCTCTCACCGTGACGAAGAATGGATTCAACCTCCAGATTATGAACATGTCCCTTTTCGTTGTCGAAAATGCCACGCTCTCGGGCATCTATTTAGGGACTGTCCCCTAAATGCCAAAGCCAATGCTCCTGATCCCTCAGACTCCCTAACCCATGATGGCTTCACCAAAGCCCCTAGCCGAAAGCGAGCGCACAAAAAACCTTCAAACGGGAATAAACCCCAGCAAGACAATGCCCATGGCCCTGCTTCAAAGAACAGCTTTGAAATTCTTGCCCAAACCTCGGAAGAGCAAGCCCCGATCTCCAAGCATAACCCTGATCCTCCTTCCTCCTCCTCACAGCCCCCTCCTACAGCCTCCTCCTCGAAACTTCAAATCCCCAATGTCATTCTAGCGAACTTCAAGGAAGGTCGAAAAGAGTCGGCAGGAAAAGACAGTGACATGGACGTTGATGGAAATCTAGATCCCCTCCAAAGCTCAGAGATTAACACTGAAGGAAGCAGCCAAGTGCAACAAATGGATGAAGAACCAGAAAGCATAGATCTGAACGGTCTAGACATTTTGGAACTAGAATTAGCATGCAAAAAGAACGCTTACGACAGTATCCCAGAGCTTCAGGTCAACAAACTGTAAGTGGTCATCTCAAGGGCCTATCAATAGCAACAACTATGTATCCAGCCAGGAAGCCATTGAGATGGAAGCCTTCCCCCAAAAGACACCAAAAAGAGAGGAAGAAGAACGGATCTCCAACGAACAATCGAGATCGGGAAAATCCCGGTGGACTCAGGCAGGTATGCTAAATTGACGAAGTACTATAAACCCTCTATTAATAGTTGATCCATGAAGCTTATATCATGGAACCTAAGGGGGCTCAACAGCCCAGGAAAACTCAAAATGTTAAAAAACATGATTAAAATGGAAAAGCCGCAACTATGCTTTCTCCAGGAAACCAAGTGTAACAGCTCTATATTAGGCAGCATCCTCTCAAAAGCATGGCCAGGTTGTCAATCGGTGGCGGTGGATGCATCTGGCGCTTTAGGGGGGTTTTCCATTGCATGGAACACACAATCGTTAACTCTCTTTGATTTCCACATTTCTCATCACCTCATCCAGGCTGCCTTCCACATTCTAGGCACCAATATTCATGGAAATCTATCAAATGTATATTTCCCGCAGGATACAGGAAACAAAATCGCTCTTCTCAACACCATAGAAGCTCTGAACAACAACAGGAGGCATCCGCTCTGGATTATTGGCGGGGATTTTAACATGATCACCAAGCTGGAGGAAAAGATTAGGGGAAGAAATAGAATGGAATAGGAGAACGCCCATTTCAAGGACTTCATTCAGAACACCTCTCTCATAGACTTGCCTTTTTGTAACGGCACTTTTACTTGGAGCAATCAAAGAGCAGGCAAACATCAGATTGCCTCCTAATTGGATCGTTTCCTCATATCAGATAATGCAGTTCACCTAGGAGGAGACATTTCAACTGCTATTCTTCCCCATACAGGTTCAGATGACTGTCCTATTACCCTCCAGTGGCAATGACCAGGCGACTTTACCAGAAGACCCTTCCACTTCGAAGAGTTCTGGCTCTCCCACCCATCTTTCAAAGACTTTGTCAAAACAACTTGGACAACCTTCATTCCGCCAGAAGGCTCCAAGATGTACCAGTTCCAACAGAAACTCAGATATTTAAAAAATCATCTAAAGCGTTGGAACAGGGAGACCTTTGGAAACATCTTTAAGGCGCAACATGACTTAAACAAGGAAATGGTGGAACTCCAGCAAAAAATAAGTATAGAGGGTCACGCTGAGGGAACTCTGGAGCAGGAGCAGCGCATCCACAACTAGCTGGAGGAGAGGAGGAAGCAAGAGGAAATATATTGGAAGCAAAAGTCCAAGATCAGATGGCTGAAGGAGGGTGAACGAAACACCAAATTCTTCCACCAAACCACTGTTCAATGAAGAATGCATAACAACATCCCTTTCATTCAAAAACAAGGAGGGGCAAAAGTTGAGAAGCATGAGGAAATTGAGGAGGAGTTCCTTAATCACTTCAAGCATGTTCATCAAGAGCCCGATGAAGACAGGCGGCCTCCAATTGAGAGAATTACTCAAAATGTGCCAAAGTTAATCACGGAGGAACATAATGATCTTCTCCTTCGCCCTATTCTGACTCAGGAGGTGGATATGGCCATGTCCCAGCTTAAGGAAGGAAAAGCCCCTGGCCCGGACGGCTTCACCACAACTTTCTTTCACACTTTCTGGGAGCTGATAAAATTGGAGGTTTGGCAAATTGTAGAGGAATCGAGAGCTCTCCATTGGCTGCTTCCCTCTCTCAATTCAACTTTCATTGCCCTTATACCAAAAGAGGAGGATTCAATCACCCAAGACAAATATAGGCCGATTGCTCTTTGCAACGTTATATACAAAGTCATCTCCAAAGTTATCGCCAACAGGTTAAAGCCCCTCTTGCCACTACTCATCTCCCCGGAACAATCTGGGTACGTGGAAGGGAGACAGATCATGGATGGCATTCTCATCTCACACGAGATCATACACTCCCAAGCAGGCATGTATGATTCTTAAGCTGGATCTTTCTAAGGCTTTTGATAAACTCAGCTGGACCTACATTCAGCAAATGCTAACTGCCTTTGGATTTTGTTCTATGTGGATCCGTTGGATCATGAGTCTTATTTCATCCTCACTCTTCTCCATCCTTGTGAATGGGATCCCTTCCCGCCCTTTCAAACCATCCCGTGGAATCAGGCAAGGTGATCCCCTCTCCCCCTTCCTCTTTGTTCTAATGGCTGAAGGTCTGGGTCGTCACATTAAACATGCCCTCCACTCTCAACAGCTCAAAGGAATTTCCGTTCACAACACCCCATCAACTTCTCATCAGCAGTTTGTTAATGACACCATGCTCTTTGGCTACCCTTCTGTCCAGGAAGCCTCCTGCTTCAAAGCCTTGCTCAATGACTTCTCTGAAGCCTCCGGAACTAGCGTCAATAGCTCCAAATCGCAGATCTTCTTCTTTCACACTCCTCCTGTTGTTAAGAATGTTGTTGCTCGAATCATGGGATTCCCCATTGCAACTCTCCCCTCTAAATACCTTGGAGCCCCCCTTACTGCTTCAGCCATCAAGCACTCCTCCTAGCGAACTCTCATTGAGAAGCTCGAATCTTGTCTCAACCTCTGGACGCACAGAACTCTGAATTTGGCCAGTCGTGTAGTGCTCATAAAGTCAGTTCTTCAGGCAATGCCGCTCTATCTGTTCTCAATCCTAGCAGCGCCAAAATGGGTCTTAAAAAGAATCAGGGATCTTCAACGTGGATTCCTATGGGGCAGCACGGCAACTAATCGCAAATGGGCCTTTGTAAAATGGACCACTGTTTGCATGCCCAAAGATAAAGGGGGCATTGGGCTGAGAGACCCTGCACACAGCAACTCCATCATGGGCGCTAAAATCTGGTGGCAATGGCTCTCTAACCCAAAAAAACCTTGGGCCAAAATTTGGACGGCCAAATATGCCAATCACAGACCTCAGGAGGAGCTCATTAGGTTCACTCCCCATGACAAAGGCTCGCTAATCTGGAATGCGGCCAAACAACACTTCCAGTTAATACAGCAACATAGTTTCTAGGAAGTGAGAGACGACAAAACTGCTCGATTCTGGACAGACGCATGGAACCAAATGCCACAGCTCAGCCGCATTCTTCATCCGCCTCCAGACTTCACTGGGGAGGAGCAGCAACAAGAAAAGATCCTACAGTATTGGACTCAGGAGATGGAACATGGATTCAGGAAATGGAAACAGGGTAACTAGTTAATCATTAATGAAAATCACCGAATCGCTGAGGAGCTGGAAAAGGAGCTACGCAAAAGAAGCATCAGACATGATGAAGGCAGAGACATTCTTCGTTGGGGGTACCAACCAAAAGGTTCCTTCACCACATCTGAGGCCTACAAAATCATACGCAATAACCCTGCCCCCCCTGACCCAATTTGGAGCAAAATCTGGGGTCTCGGATCCTGGCCCAAAGTCTCCTACTTCCTATGGTTGGTTGGTCATCAAAGAATCCTCACATGGGACAAACTTAGGCGCAGAAACTTTCACGGTCCCTCCATTTGTTATAATTGCAATCACCATGAGGAAACTCTCCAACACCTCCTGGACTCCTGCCCCTTAGCCAATCAGCTATGGGAAAAGGCAAGCTTTAGATGTCAAAGAAGATGCAGACTTGAGGACGACATCACCAACTCTTTACGACACTGGCCACAGAATCCCTACAAAAGTGAGATTCTCAACTATTTATGGAACATAATCCCAGGGCTCCTCCTATGGAGCATATGGAAGGAAAGGAACAAATGCATATTCAAAAATCAGCGATCTCCGATAGAAAGTATTTGGAATATGCTTTGTGGGAATCTCAAAGAAACGCTGATGCTCCGATCATGGACGGAGGAGGATTTCCCAACTCTAGACAATGAGAAATCCATTTTAGAAAACTGGCAAATGCATCTTCCTCAGGGATTACACAATACCGTCCCTTCTAAGAGCAACATCATAAACAAAGTCACCTGGACTACTCCTCCAAAGCATACCTTCAAGCTCAACTTTGATGGTGCCTCCAAAGGCAATCCTGGTATGGCTGGCTTTGGTGGAATTTTAAGGAATCATGAAGGCACTCCCCTGCAGCTATACTTTGGGAACATTGGATGGGATACCAATAACTCGGCTAAGCTAGAGGGACTTTGGCAAGGGCTCCTTCTCGCTTGGAAACACGACTTCCAACCCCTGAAAGTGGAAGGAGACTCCCAGATCCTTATAAATATGGCCAAGCACCTCCTAAATGGATCTCAAGCAAGGAAAATTGCCACCAGTTGGAAGCTCGAAGCGAGGCTGGAAGCCATTGAACAAGCACTCCACAGCAATAGGGCCATCACCTTCAATCACATAAAAAGGGAAGGCAACAAGGTCACTGACCTCTTGGCCAACATAGGGGTGGAAACTGAGAATACCCTTCTCATAGGAAATCTGGATATTATACCAAATAATGATCAGGCACAGGAATGCGCTCGCCTGGTCCAAAGAGATGCAGCTCCCCGGATGCGGGTGATAATGTGGACAGGACGCGCGTTTAATGGAGGCCACATGCCTGCCATGCGCTGTCACAAGGGTAACGCATGCGAGAAGACCTGTCTTCGGCCGCTAAGGAATAAATGGATTGGTATTTTCCAGAGGCAATTCAATGCTCTGTTCGGCTCTCTGGTTTGAATGGAGAGTGCAGTAATGGCGGATGGGTTTCGAGGTGGCGACGGGGATGTTAAAAGATGTGGTGGGTTGGCTCTCTATGTGTCGGTTCATGCTCAGTCCATGATTCTCTGTGCGCAGGTTCATGCTCAGTCTATGGTTCTTCAGTCTATGGTTCTTGCCATCAGGGCCAATTCCCTGACTGTTTTGGGTAGTCCTAAGCCTGGTCGGTTACTCAATTTCGAGCTTCACTATATTCTTGGTGACCCTGAAAATATGGTTAGGCCTTGACAGCGAATGCTGAGCCATCGAGGTTCCTCCCATGGCGGGTCTTCGTGCCCTCCAGTAGATGCTCCTCATCCCCATTGTTGCCACTGATATTGCCACCGAATCTCTGAAGCCAACCCCCGTCAGTCTAGCCAATTTCTGGACTCAAGCGCTCCTGATTCTGATTCGGCTTCCACGCCTGCCTTCGGTTCCGCCATTTTCAATTTTAGCAGTTCTCTGAATAGACCCCGAATTAGTGCCCGTGTGTCGGTTCTCTTCCTCGAAGACTCTCGGGATGGTGGCGACTCTCAAGACAGTAGGGCGAAGCATCCTGTTGGTGGCTCAGAGAATGTCATGAAGAAGCCTGCGGATGTTCAAGAGAATGTCTCTTATTGCCCTCTAGCTCAGGAGGCGACGACCAGCAAAGGTGACGACGTCAACATGGACACTGCTCCCACTGTAGAGGAGGTGGAGAATTATGGATGGTGTAGGTTGGTCGAGGAGGAGCCAGACGAATAGCTGCTCATCTATTTGGAGTCTCGACCTCCCTCGCTGCTCAGGTTTTGTTTTGGTCTTATTGTTCATGTTATGTTGGCACATAGTCTGTTTATGGTATGTTGGCTCAGGGATGGGTCTGTCTTCCCCGAGCGGGATTATGCTGAAGTTCTGCTGGCACCCCTGCGGGGGATGTAATGTTTTGGTCTGGCGCCTCTGCGAGGGCTATTTATTTTTGGTCTGGCGCCCCTGCGAGGGCTGTTGATTTTTGGTTTGGCACCCCTGTGAGGATTGTTTATCTCTAATCTAGCGCCCCTGCGAGGGTTGTTCTTTTTTGGTCTCAGCTGTTCCAAAGTGCCACAACAGGCCTCTGGTTCTCTTGGTCTTGAAATGATGTAACTGTTTTCTTGCTCCTGTATATAATAGATTAGTTTTAACGAGAAAAAAAAAATACTAATGCCAAACAAAAAATAGAAGAGGACAGAAAATGAAGGCATAATTCCAGGGAAAACCCCCACTCTTTGGGGAAAGCCTGGTCAAAATTATTCCTTTAATAGATTCAAGATGAGGTGACCAAGACCCTTACAATATAGACTAGAGACTTCCTTCGTCCATCACATCAACCTTGTCATTCTTCAGTTCAATAGCTCTTGTAGCAGTCAATCCTCTTCAAACTTAGATCCTTGCAATGGCACTAAACTAGTATCAATGTAATAGCACCAAAACACTAGAGAAAAAAGAATTCATAATTGTGATAACATCATGCCATTCATTGTAGTAGCAATGTGACAACACAAAGATACATCACTGCAATGTAGAATCTTCGAACTGTAGTAACCCTGAACTTGATGGAGCACCAAATTGTGATCCCTGTACCCTATCTGAGCTCTTCGAAATGCATCAAAAATTTTTCCTCAAATACCCTATGTGATCACCAAAAAAAATCCTTTTAATCCCGCAAGTGTCTTTGACATTCACGAGTTCTTGTTCTGTGTTTTTGAGCGAAGGTCACACTCCTATATATATTTTTTCATCCATCTTTAATTAGCCGACATGAAAGTATGAAGATTTGTGTCACTGAATTTGAGCCGATATGGTCATGTATGTTTTTGAGGCCGACTTGAAGATATTTCTTTCAGCAAGGAGACTTTGATGGATGGAGGAGTCTTCTCAGATTAATTTTGACAATAACCTAAAGCCTTCAATGAGGCTTCACTTATACATTTGATCCAAGCATGAAACCCATGCTTTAACAAGTCAAATAAAATAATAATAAAATTATTTTTTCTTTTATTTTGACAAAATATATTACATTTTACTCAAGTAAAATAATGAAGACTGAACTTAGTACCATTCTCCAAAACCCCCTATTAACTAGGGAGGTATTCATATTTACATATATTCATAGAGGTACATGGAGGATCTCAACACATCATCTATGAAGAAGTTTAGGCACCACAATGCCATGGACTAGAATCATGACCAAGGAAATATATCCATTGGTCCCTCAAAAATTTAGGCACTGTAATGCCATGGACTATATTCCTTACCAAGGAAATCTATCTGGGTGGGAATAAGATGGAATCATGCTTTCATCCTATCTAGGTACCATTAGGATTACTTGTTATGCTAGAAAATTATATATTACGGAGCAATGGAACACATAAAATATTGTAGAAATATAAACACAGAAAATGCACAAAACAAGAGAGACACAGATATACGTGGTTCACCCAGTTTGGGCTACGTCCACCCCGAACAGCCAGTCCTTCCTTTCTATTATCCAGCAAAATTAAGAGACACAACCTACAACAAATACACTGTAATATCCTCTGTTTTCTGTCATAGTCTCAACTATCTGTTTCTCGCTCACAGAATACACATCTATCACACAACCCCAAAATACAATACCCTCATACAAAGAGAGGGGTTGTCTTCTAGGCAAAAAAACCCTAAACTAAACATAAGTTCTACCGTCAGATCATCCGCCTAATGAACGACCTAGATTGACTAGAAATTACTATACTTTTACAAGGCCGCCCCCCCCGGACCCCCCTGCAGCGAATATTTTATGAGCGGCGTTGCCGCCCCCATTTCGAACTGGGGTCCTATGTGGCGATACCTTTGAATATATAAGATAATCAGGCTCCACACCCAACTTGTTAGCCATCAACCCAGAAATTCAGGTGCATGTCATAGCTTAATGACCAACACCAACCTTCTAACTTTAGGACCTACACGTCAATAGAATGTGCCAGACAAATTTCCTCCCAGGAAATGATTCACTCGCAAAGCCTCAACATCCCTTGATCCAACAGATCAAGCATAACAAATTTCTCCCAATCAAACTAATTGGTAATGACCATGCTTTATCAAAAACCTTCGATAGATTTACCTGTACAAACACAACCCCAATCAATAATATACTTTCACATGTATATAATCAAATACAAACATCTAGGGTCTTCGAGACAACAGATGTTGTTTTTCAACTTTCCATAGTAGGACTATCAAATAAATCTTTGATGGAAGATTCCTCAATCATACAATTTTCCTTCCTACTTCATATACAACAACATATTCTTTAATTTGATCTTGTTTTCCTTCTTTTAGCAACACCTCAAAATGCATTCTCCAATTTCCTTCTCTCATTCATGGCCTTCACTAAAAATTATTATTGTTAGTCTTGTTCTAATGCATGACGCATGAAGTATAAAACCATATTTTTCACTCCCTCTTAATCAGAGAGGATCTAACCACTCTTGTACAATTAATATTCTCAACCATCCTCTTATCCTAGGGATATTTCATCTAGGCTCCCTCTTAACCTAGGGACTTATGATTCTTCATTACGACATTGGAGAATCTTTCATGGATTCTATCCTTCTTATCAAAGTCATTCATATATCATGCTTATCACATCAATTTTACTTACGATCATCTTCACCAATTTGAAGATGATATACCTACACAACTTAGATAGTAAGTACAACCAAAATTATAGAAGCATGAAGTTAGCCATATCAAAACATTATAACAACCGAAGCATTTAGACTTTACAAAAATAATAAATAAGAGGCTTTACTTCAACTTATTGCCCATGTTTATTTACAAACCCTAAATCACATTCATAGCTCATCAAGATATCAAAATCATTATATCTAGGGTTTCAATATTATTTCAACGACAAGTTTCTTTATATAGAAAACCTTGGAAACAAATCAAATTAGTGAATCTAACAACTTTTAGAATTCATGTGTTAGACTCCTCACTAATACTTTATACATGAGCTTCAACAATCAAAACCAATCACATCTTAATCAACATCATGACTAGCATCTACTAGGTTTTGATATTCACTATATATTTTTCTCATTTACACAATCTCAACACTCATTATGTAGATTCACAAATTCTAAATTGTCTACATACTTAGAAAATTTAACTACTACTAGGGTTTAGCTACAAGACCCTAAATTTTTCAAACATCATCTTAGAACATCAAACTTTGACTAGGGCTTGTTTCCAAACCCTAGGACTCATGACCATTAACACTTAGGTCAACACATATATCTAGGACTTCATCAGCATATCATAAGCACATCATATGTCAGGAAAATTTAATATGTTAGACATATCCCAACCTAGAACAATTTAGGTTTTCAACCAAATGGACACATACCTAGGGTTCCATTCCTAGGAATCTAAATACATAATAAGGGTTTTATTCATTGACCCAACCAAACCCTAAATATCTATGGTTTCATCACATAGTAAAGAAACCCCTATTATTCCAAAATTTCAAAGGTTTGGGATCTCACACAAACATCATTCAACTCTAACAGGTTAGGTTTTCATGATCATATCGAAATCCCAAACATAACATCATCAACAAAAACTTAAAATAGCATTTCACAATGACTCTAAGGAGTCTAGGGTTCACACATTGTCAGCATACCCTTAGGTTAGGGTTTTTCCAGAGAAACTGTCTAGGGTTCTATAAAATAAATTAAGAATATGAGGAGGGGTATATTTATCAAGTGATGAATCACCTAGAAGAAGAATTATAATCATTCAAGACTAGACATAATGATGTTAGTCATGTAATGCAGAATTTCAAAAATAAGGTTATCATACTTTTAAGAGTATCTTGTAAGGTGTATGGTTTGAGATATACCTGGAGATGTTCCTTGGAAAACCTTGTCTTTAAGAAGCTTGATGGAAGGTGACAACGCTTACTTGATTTCTTTTTCCATAGGCCAGATTTCAAATATCCTTCAAATAGACACTTTTCCTTAGAAAATCCTCCTTTCGTTTCCTTCAAGTGCATGACTAAATTATTTGATTAGGGCTTCTATAATATTAAAGTATGTTGAATAGGATTCTTAGACTTGGGATAACTCTTTGAATTGTTTCTTCAATAAGTGGAGGAATTTCATGTTTCGCCCTTGCACATATCAATGACCATAACACTATTTTTCTAAGCCTGAGCTTTCTTTTATGACATGACAATGATTAATTTATTATTGGGGTTGATCTAAAAAAGGTATTACATCTAGACTGTAATAGACAATGAAATCAAGGTACCACTGAAATTGTGATATTGATTCAATGTAATACATAACAAAACTTTTTCCACTGCCACTCTCCTTTATAATACATAATAGAACTGAACCCAAACTTCAATGCAAACTTTTCTAAGATCGCAGATAGTAATCTTAGTCACATCACTGAAACTGCGCTTCGAAATTCTTACTTGAATCCATGTCATTGCATAAAGCGTATATTCTGTGGCATCCAAAAATCAATTTTTGATCATAATTGGATCATTATATTGTTTTTCATCCATCTCGATGTATTTAGAGTGGAAAAAGTGGAGGAATTAGCTCATGGAACCATTTTTATTGGCGGGACCTAAGTTGGCAAAATGGGGTATGAAACCTTCCTGGATTTTTTGAGGCATCAAATGACATTTTTTTGGGGTAAGACTTTGACACTTAAGCATAACACCTTTTGATGTTATTCTACACACAAAAATATTTTCAATAGTTCAAGAATCATATCAATTAGGGTCCGTATGAAAAAATTATGCCACTCAGAAGTTGACCTGCCTGTTTTGACACCTATAGTTTGGGAGGATGCCGCATCAACCCCCATTATTCATGGAAAAGGGGCTAGCTACATGTTTGTGATGTGAAAGACTCTAGAAGAGTTTATTTTGTAAATCTAGTTAAGAGTTGATGTAGTCAAAATTAACCACTATTAGGCTATCGAGCTGTGTTATAACTAGGAGACATTCCATTCTTTGTAAATCATACAAAGAGGAATTGTGCATTATAATCATCTACAAGCCATAGACATTACTTATTTGAATCTGCAACCATATTTCTAGACAAAGAAAGAGAGCGAAGCGATCTCACCTTCAAGCTGGGTTTTCTCCCAAAATGGTTTCCCATAGAGCATATCTTGTGTATTATGTGTGTGTGAACTTATTTTGATGAAATTTCCTATGGAATATCCATGGAAATTTACAGATCAATTTTGGAGATAATATGAGCTTCTGTGATTACACCTTGTTCCTTATCTGAATGCTTGTAGTGACCCAAAATACATGTCTCTTCTTTTGAACTTATATCACTAAAATTGCATCGAAATCATGTCACTAATAATTTAACATAGAGAACTCATTGTTGTAGTTGCATTGTGACCTTCTCCCTATGATAGCATTGAGACTTTCTCACTGTAATGACATCGAATTGAAGTTGCACTCACCTATGGGAGCCTAATACAAAACTGCAGAAGCACAATAGAAAACTATGGGAGCATGACACCGAACTATGGGAGCATCACAATGACCTGTGGGAGAATTACACCTAAATACTAATACAGACTCTTCATGAAATGCCAAGACTATGCTTTTACCGAAATTATAGGGCTATATTTTCACTGAAATACTTAGAACCCAATATTTGGAAGGATCTGAACTAACTCACTGTGTAGGTACCAAAACGTCTTCTTTCAAATAGCTGAAAAATAGTAAAAATACCTTTGACCTTGACCATAGCTTTAATACCATGTTGGAGAACCCATACAGACTGTAGTTAAATAATTTTCCTTATTATGACATTATCTTGTGATGTTTACATTATTATTATGAGATCTTTCAATTTGTATTTTATTGTCATCAAGAATAATTCTAAACAACAAATAGAAGAGGACACAATATGTATGCACAATGCCAAGGAAAAACCCCACTCTTTGGGGAAAACTCGATCAAAATTATCCCTTAAATAGATTCAAGATGAGACAGCTAAGAACCTTACAATATAGACTTGAGACTTCCTACATCCATCAAGTCAACCTTGTCATTCTTCAGTTCAATATCTCCTGCAGTAGTCAATCTTATTCATACTTAGATCATTGCAATGACACCTAACTAGTATCATTGTAATAACACTGAAACACTGGAGAACAAAGTCTTCATCATTGTGATAACATGATGACATTCACTGTAGTAGCAATGTGACAACACATAGATGCATCGGTGCAACGTAGAAGCTTCAAATTATGATAACCTTCAACTTGATGGAGCATCAAACTGTGATCCATGTACCCTATCTAAGCCCTTGCAAATGCACTAAAACGTTTTCTTGAAATACCTTATGTGAACACTGAAAAAGATCCTTTGAAATTCACAAGTGTCTTTGAGATTCATGAGTTCATGTTCTTTGTTTTTAAGTGAAGGTCACACTCCTATATATAGTTTTTCATCCATCTTTAATGATCTGACATGAAAGTATGAAGACTTGTGTCACTGAATTTGAGTCGACATGCTGATGTATATTTTTTAGGCTAACTTGAAGAGCTTTCTTTCAACAAGGAGACTTTGATGGATGGAGGAGTCTTCTCAAATTAATTTTGACAATAACCTAAAGGCTTCATTGGAGACCTGTACTTTTGACCAAAACATGAAACCCATTCTTTAACAAGTAAAATAAAATAATAATAAAATTCTTTTTGTTTTTATTTTGACAAAATATATTACATTTGACTCAACTACAATAATGAAGACCAAACCTAGTTACATTTTCCAACAAATATTAACCACGAAAAGAACATAATCATAAGAACAAACACTTATCTTTAAAAAAAGCACTAATTGGCTACAAACCTCACACATTCCACCCACTCATAGAATGCATTGTTGATAATATCTCAAGAGTGGGTAACTATCAGGTTGAGACCATGACTCCGAAAGAAAAAATACTTTGCTAAAGCTAGTTATGAGAAATAATTGATTGTGGACATAAATAAGACCACAGTACCATACCCCAACAACCTCTCCGTGACAATCTCACATCCCCCATCGACCCACACAACCTAAGGATCCTTTTTCCTAAAGCTAGTTATGAGAAATAATCGATTGTGGACATAAATAAGACCACGATACCAAACCCCAACAACCTCCCAGTGATAGTCTCACATCCCCCATCGACCCATACAACCTAAGGAACTGCACCTCCTTCTCTCCACCTATATTGTTTCAAATAGATTTTTAGTAATGCCATGGGGAAGACACACATTTACATAGATATTTTATCGTAGAATCCTAAAACTAGAATAACCAGAAAAATTTTCAATATTAAAAAATTAATAATTTGTAAATTGATTTAAATTTAACTAATTGATTTTTTGTAGGGATTGGAGTATGCTATAAAACTACTTCTTAGTTAAGAGTACATCTTCCTTAGACTGAAGAAAACGGGTCAATGGCCCAGACCCAAGGCATCTAATAAGAGCGGAAACCCAACCCCTTATAGACCACCAATATGTAATTGTAAGTTTCGTGGTTTCCTTTAAATAATAGTGATAAATTAACTTGCGTTTGCAAATAGTAGGCAATAAAAATTGTCCCCACTATTAATTTGAAAAATGAAAAACAAAATAAAAAAATTGATTTTTTTTTTTAAATAACTAAAACTCTATAAAAATGATAATATTAGATAATAAAAATATACACGATGGAAATTGCTAACAAAAGTCATATGTATTATAGTAAAGAAACACAACTCTTCTTAAATTAATTGATATTCTTCTGAATGTTATGTTGCACGGAAGTTGAGTATTGAAAATTTTTAATGATTTATTTATTTAAAATAGAAGGATCAATAAAAATACGACCATAGGACATAGTAATAATTAATAATTTATTTTTTCTTAAACTATTTAAATATACTTTATATTTAATTGAAATATTAGTTATAATTATTAGTAATGTTTTAATATTAACAAAATTAATTGAAATTAATCTTTGACATTATATAAATATTAGTTATAAGTATTAGTAATGTTTTAATATTAACAAAATTAACTGAAATTAATCTTTGACATTTTTAGAGTATAATATTATGTCATTTCTTAAAAACAATTAACACTACTACAATCAATCAATATGATTTTAAGATTAATTATGTTGTTTTATTAAAAAGTTATCATGATATCTCCAAGATTATTATCATATTAAGATGATCGATCATTGATTGATGGGAGTTCATGATCAGTTTTATTATTATTATTTTGCCACAGACAAGTTGGGATAATTTCCTTTAATAGCATGTTATTAACCTAATAAAAAGAATGGATCGATAAAAAATAATGGAATATTTTATTGACATAATAATAAAAAAGAATGAATATGAATGAAAATATAATAATGGATTGGCTAATAAAGGTATCTAGTAGGAGTGAAAGTCTGCCCACTTAAAATCCACCAACTAGTTATTTTAGATAGTCTGGTTTTCCTCAATAGTGTTGATGAGTCAGCCTGCATTCACAGATAACAGCTAGAGATGGATGATTAGTTAGCCTCCATTCATGGATAAAAGCTAGAGATGGCTTATGAGTAAGCCTCCATTAGCGGATAGCAACCAGAGATGGCCGTGTGCTGATTTGACTACTGAGTTATAATAGATTTTCTCATCTTTAGTAAAAAGGACCTTAAGTCATGCCCTAGATTCCTTCTTAGAGTGATCTTTAAGTGAATCATCCATAATCCCAACTTACATAGTTCCAATGACTTCTGCCATATTCCTTATATATAGGTCCTAATTGCAAAGTTTCAGACAATATATAATTTTTGTATTCATATATAATTTATATTTATTTGATATTATTTATAATTTATATTTACTTAATATTATAGTAAAAAATTTAATCAAAAAAATGATTTCCAGTTAGGTAGATGTGCAAGTGTAATGTAAGTATGTAAAAAATTTATAATATATAATTTGATTCATATATAATTATATTTATTTGATATTATATATAATTTATATTTACTTTTATAGTAAATTTTTTAATCTAAAAAATGATTTCCAGTCAAGTATAGGGTAGATGTATAGGTGTAATGTAAGTATGTAAACAAATTTAAATGTTGGTTAAATTAAAAAATAATAAAAATTAAAAGTAATAAATAAAACTTACAAGTAATATACATGAGATGTTGGCTCATCTAGAATATTAAAGTATACCATGTGCCAATACCATAGATTATCAACACCACATGCCCAAAAACCATAACTTATTATGTAAAGGTAAATGTAAACATTAACATTTAACATTTAACATTTTTAATTTAATGTCGACACTATTTAAAAATCAATCTAATTATTATTATGTATAAAAACAATATAAATTTAAGATAGAAAGAGTTTTAGGCATACTCAAAAAAGAGCTATGGTAAATAAATAAAAATATAAATAAACCAGATGTATGGTAAATAAATACAAATTTAAATAAAATAGAGCTATGGTAAATAAATAAAACCTATTTTTATCTTTACTCCATTAACCTCTCTATATTTATGAAAAATCAGAAAAGAGGTTTTATTTAGGTGAATCCTACACCACAAATAATTATTAATACCATGGGTAAAATACCATATTTATAAAATAGACAGGATAAATAAATAAATATAAAAGAACTATAAATATGTATGGTAAATAAATAAAAACATATCAAATAGGATTAGAAATGAACATCTAATTATATACGAAGCCTATGGGCCAAATATCATGGTAAATAAAAGAGATATGATAAATAAATAAAACCTATTTTTATATTTACTCCATAAAACTCTTTTTATATTTACTCCATAAACCTCCTTACATGTAGTAACATTAAAAAAATATGTTTTATTTAGGTGAAGCCTATGGGGGAAGACAGAGGATTGGAGGGAAAAGAGAGAGAGAGAGGGAGAAAGAGAGGGAGAATGCTTGAGAGAGATAAGGAGAGTAATGGGGGGAGAGAGAGGATTAGAGGGAAAGAGAGAGAGAGAGAGAGAGAGAGAGAGAGAGAGAGATGGGGGAAGAGAGAGGGAGGTAGGAGAGAAAGGGAGAGATAGGAAGTATGAGAGAGACAATTTGAGAGAGAGGAGGAGAGAGGGAGGTATAGGCAGATGGATTTGGAGGGGTAGAGAGGGAGGGAAGAATAAATACATAGAGAGTGACAAGTGGAGAGAGAGAGGGACTGACAAGGGAGAGATAGAGAGAGAGTGTGTATGTTTGTGCGTGAGATAAAGAGACAAAGAAGGAGAGATGGAGAGAATGTAGTAGATAAGGAGAGAGGAGAGAGGGATGGATATAGTAACAAAGTTGGAGAGAGAGAGAGGGGAAGAAAGGGAGAAAGGATGTAAGAGAGTGGAGAGAGGGAGGGAAAGAGAGATGGAGTTGGAGTTGGAGGGGGGAGACAGTGAGGTAAGAAGAAATAGATATGGAGAGAAAGGTGGAGAGAGAGAGAGAGAGGGAGTGATAAAGAGGATGGAGAGAGGGGGAGAGAGGAAATAAGTAGTGAGGGAGATATAAGCGGGGGAGAGATAGAGAGAGAGCGAGAGAAAGAGAGGAGAAGGGAGGGATAGATAGATTGATTGAAGAAACAAAGTGTATGTTTTGGGGATGATATAAAGAGACAAAAGGAGATAAAGATATATATGGAAAGTGAAGAGAGGGAAGAAGAGAGATGGAGAGAGGGAGGGAGGGATAGAGAGATTGATAGGTATGGAGTGAAATAGTGTGTTTATTTGGGTGATTGAGATAGAGTGAGAAATAAGGAGAGAAGGAGGGAGATTGATAGATATGGAGTGAAACGGTGTGTGTATTTGGGGGATTGAGATAGAGTGAGAAATATGGATAGAAGGAGGGAGATATAGATATAGATGCAGGGGGGAGAGGGAAGAATATTTATTACACTATATGCATTGATTTCATTGCAAGAAAAACGTATGATGTTTACTACCAGCCTAATGCGTCATAACTCCAGATCTCTCAAGCATTGAGAGGGAGCACATCTGTAGAGGTGAAAAAGTGTTTTTTGAGTGCAAAACTTGAGGAAATGTTTGCACGTCAACAGATTTGATTCCTCCCTAGGCTTGATAAATCTAGAGTTAAGAAAGATCTTTTAACAAAAAAATATATTTTATAACAATATGAAAATATTCTTAACCATAGATATTCACCCTCATTTGACGTATATCTTATTAACTTGTAAATAGGAAGTGTTATAATACCATGGGCCAATACCATGGTTTATCAATTCCAAATGCCCAAAAAAACATAACTTATTTGACAATCAAAATATTTTATAATAATATGACAATATTCTTAACTGTGGACATTGACACTTTACCATGGATATTATTATCCTGTAAATAGCTTTTTTTACAATAACATGGACTGATACCATGACTAATCAATACCAAATCCACAAAAAACATCACTTATTTGACAATCACAATATTTTATAACTATATGATAAGTTTCTTAACCATGGATATTTACATGCACTTTCACACTGATATTATGAACTTGTGAATAGTCCTTGCTTAAATACGATGGCTTATCCATACAACATGCCCGAAAATCATATCTTATTTCACAATAAAAATATTTTATAACAATATGACAAGATTTGTAACCATAGATATTCACCCGCACTTTACCATGGATATTATTAGCTTGTAAATAGAATTTGTTACAATACCATGGACCAATACCATGAATTATCAATACCACTTGCCCAAAAAAACATAATTTCTTTCACAATCAAAATATTTTATAACAATACAATAAGATTCTTAGCCATGGATATTCACACCCACTTTTCCGTTGATATTATGAACTTGTGAATAGGCTTCGTTACAATACCATGTACCAATACCATAGCTTATCAATACCATATGACAAAAAATCATATAGTATTTCACAATCAAAATATTTTTCTGCCGAGAGGCACTCTCCAGCCCTGTATAAAGTAGATGTGTAGGTGTAATGTTTTAGGAAAATTTAAATTTCCACTCAATTAAATGATAACAAAAATTTAAAAGTAATAAATAAAAAGTTACAAGTAATATAAATGAGATGAGTGTGATCATTTAAAGGTTGGCTAGGTTAATAATAAAATGTTAAAGTAACAAAAATAATAAAATTCAATTTTTTATATTTTGATTTTGTTATTAACTTGTGAATAGGATTTGTTACAATACAATGGGCCAATACCATTGCTTATCAATACCACATACCCAAAAACCATAACTTATTTCACAACCAACATATTTTATAACAATATGACAAGATTATTAGCCATGGATATTCACCACCCACTTTATTGTAGATATTATTAATTTGTGAATAGGTTTTGTTACAATACCATTGGCCAATACCATGGTTTATCAATTCCAAATTCCCAAAAAACGTAACTTATTTCACAATCAAAATATTTTATAACAATATGACAAGATCCTTAATTATTAATATTCACCAGCACTATACCATGGATATTATGACAAGATTATTAGCCATGGATATTCAACCCCCACTTCATTGTAGATATTATTAATTTGTTAATATGTTTTATTACAATACCATGGGCCAATACCATGGTTTACCAATTCCAAATTCCCCAAAAACATAACTTATTTCACAATCAAAATATTTGATAACAATATGACAAGATCCTTAACTATTGATATTCACCAGCACTTTACCATGGATATTATTAATTTGTGGATACGCTCTGTTACAATACCATGGGCCAATAACGTAGATTATCAATACCACATGCCCAAAAACCATGACAAGATTCTTAACCATGGATATTCACCCGGAGTACCATGGGCCAATAACGTAGATTATCAATACCACATGCCCAAAAACCATGACAAGATTCTTAACCATGGATATTCACCCGGAGTACCATGGGCCAATAACGTAGATTATCAATACCACATGCCCAAAAACCATGACAAGATTCTTAACCATGGATATTCACCCTGATTTTACTATATATATTATTAACTTGTAAACAGGCAGTGTTACAATACCATGGTTTATCAATTCCAAATGCCCAAAAAAACATAATTTATTTCACAATCAAAATATTTTATAATAATATGACAATATTCTTAACCATGGACATTCACCCACACCTTTTCATGGATATTATTAACTTTCAAGTAGGTTTTGTTACAATAACATGGACCCATACCATGGCTTATCAATACCACATACCCAAAAATGATAGCTTATTTGATAATCAAAATATTTATAACAATATGATGTGTTTCTTAACCATAGATATTTACACCCACTTTGACATTGATATTATGAACTTGTGAATAGGATTTTCTATAATACCATGTTTTATCAATACCACATGCCCAAAAATCATATCTTATTTTATAAAAATATGACAAGATTCATAACCATAGATGTTCATCTGTACCTTACCATGGATATTATTAACCTGTAAATATGCTTTCTTACAATATCATGGACAAATACCATGGTTTATCAATATCACATGCCCAGAAAAACATAACTTATTCCACAATCAAAATATTTTATAACAATATGATAAGGTTCTTAGCCATGGATATTCACACCCACTTTTCCATTGATACTATGAACTTGAGAGTAGGCTTTGTTACAATACCATAGACAAATAACATAGCTTATCAATACTATATGATAAAAATTATATAATATTTCACATTCAAAATATTTTTGTGCCAAGAGTGCTCTATAGTCCAGTATAAGGTAGATGTGTAGGTGTAACGTAAGTATGTAAACAATTTTAAATGTCGGTTCAATTAAAAGATAATAAAAATTGAAAATTAACAAATAAAATGTTACAAGTAATATAGATGGGATGAGTGTAAACATTTAAATGTTGGATCAGTTAATAATAAATTGTTAAAGTAATAAAAATAATAAAATAATTTGTTATATTTTGATTTTCTTATTAACTTGTGAATAAGCTTTGTTAGAATACCATCATCTAATACCACATGCCCAATAACCATAACTTATTTTCACAACCAAAATTTTTTCTAATAATATGATAAGATTCTTAACCATGGATAGTCACCCCACTTTACTGTAAATAAATGGATATTCACCCCCCACTTTACTGTAGATATTATTAATTTGTAAATAGGTTGTGTTACAATACCATGGGCCAATACCGTGGTTTATCAATTCCAAATTCCAAAAAACACTTAACTTATCTCATAATCAAAATATTTTATAACAATATGAGAAGATTCTTAACCATGGATATTCACCCACACTTTACCATGGATATTATTAACTTGTGAATAGGCTTTGTTACAATATCATGGGCCAATACAAAAGCTTATCAATACGACATGCCTAAAACCATAACTTATTTCACAACCAAAATATTTTATAGCAATATGACAAGATTCTTAACCATGGATATTCACCCGCATTTTACTATATATATTATTAACTTGTAAATTGGGGATGTTACAATACCATGGTTTATCAGGTCCAAATGCCCAAGAAAAGATAACTTAGTTCACAATCAAAATATCTTATAATAAATGACAATATTCTCAACGATAACATGGACCAATACCATGGCTTATCAATACCACATGCCCAAACAACATAACTTATTTGACAATCAAAATATTTTATAACAATATGATAAGTTTCTTAACCATGGATATTTACACCCACTTTGACATTCATATTATGAGCTTGTGAATAGTCTTTTCTACAATACCACTGCTTATCAACACCACATGCCCAAAAATCATATCTTATTTCACAATAAAAATATTTTATAACAATATGACAAGATTTGTAACCATAGATGTTCACCAATAATCTACCATGGATATTATTAAGTTGTAAATAGGCTTTGTTACGATACCATTGCTTATCAATACCACATGCCAAAAAAAATAACTTATTTCAAAGTCAAAATGTTTTATAACAATATGATAAGATTCTTATCCATGCATATTAACATCCATTTTGTCATTGATATTCTGAACTGGTAATGGACTTTGTTAGAATACCATTGACCAATACCATAGCTTACCAATACCGTCTGACAGAAAATCATATAATATTTCACATTCAAAATATATATTTCAAATTCAAAGTATTTTGTGGGAGAGGCACTCTCTAGCCCAGTATAGGGTAGATATGTAGGTGTAATGTAAGTATGTAAACAATTTTAAATTTCAGCTCAATCAAAAGATAATAAAAAATTAAAACTAATAAATAAAAAATTGCAAGTAATATAAATGGTTTGAGTGTAAACATTTAAACGTTGGCTCAGTTAATAATAAAATTTCAAAGTAAGAATAATAATAAAATTCAATTTGTTATGATTAACTTGTGAATAGGCTTTGTTACAATACTATGGGCCAATACCATCACTTATCAATACCACATGCCCAAAAATCATAATTTATTTCACAACCAAAATATTTTATAACAATATGACAAGATTCTTAACCATAGACAGCCCCCAATTTATTGTAGATATTATTAATTTTCAAATAGTCTTTGGTACAGTACCATGGGCCAATACCATCGTTTATCAATTCCAAATGTCCAAAAAGCTTAACTTATTTCACAATCAAAATATTGTATAACAATATGACAAGATTCTTAACCATGGATACTCACCCACACTTTACATTAACTTGTGAATAGGCTTTGTTACAATATCATGGGCCAATACAATAGTTTATCAATACCACATTTCCTAAAACCATAGCTTATTTCACAACCTATTGATTGGCAAAAATGACCCTTCAACATTTTAAGGGAGAACACCCACTCAGGAGCTTAAAACAGCTCATCTATTGAAATGGTGATTTTGATCAGTTAAACTACGTCTAGTTAACCTTTCTCTATCTCTATCTCTATTAGCTTAAAGTAAATCTTTTAGTTGCCAACAAAGCAAGAGCAATTGGATTAGCCTTCCTTCTGAGCTCGAGTAAGGAAGAAAATCCTTGAGTTGATCTATGGCTTGGGCAAACCATAAATATAATTGGCCTCTTTGAGAACAGGACTTCTAGAAAAGAAAAGCTAAACTAAAACAAAAAAACCTATCTTGAGTCGGTATGTAAACAATTTTAAATGTCAGATCAATCAAAAGATAATAAAAAATTAAAATTAATAAATAAAAAATTGCAAGTAATATAAATGGGTTGAGTGTAAACATTTAAACGTTGGCTCAGTTAATAATAAAATTTCAAAGTAAGAAAAATAATAAAATTCAATTTGTTATTATTAACTTGTGAGTAGGCTTTGTTATAATACTATGGGCCAATGCCATCACTTATCAATACCACATGCCCAAAAATCGTAATTTATTTCACAACCAAAATATTTTATAACAATATGACAAGATTCTTAACCATAGATAGCCCCGAGTTTATTGTAGACATTATTAATTTTTAAATAGGCTTTGTTACAATACCATGGGCCAATACCATGGTTTATCAATTCCAAATGTCCAAAAAACTTAACTTATTTCACAATCAAAATATTTTATAACAATATGACAAGATTCTTAACCATGGATACTCACCCACACTTTACATTAACTTGTGAATAGGCTTTGTTACAATACCATGGGCCAATACAATAGTTTATCAATACCACATTTCCCGAAACCATAACTTATTTAACAACCTATTGATTGGCAAAAATGAACCTTCAACATTTTAAGGGAGACCACCCACTCAGGAACTTAAAGTAGCTCATCTATTGAAATGGTGATTTTGATCAGTTAAACTAGGTCTAGTTAACCTTTCTCTATCTCTATCTCTATTAGCTTAAAGTAAATCTTTTAGTTGCCAACAAAGAAAGAGCAATTGGATTAGCCTGCCTGCTGAGCTCGAGTAAGGAAGAAAATCCTTAAGTTGATCTATGGCTTGGTCAAACCATAAATATAATTGGCCTCTTTGAGAACAGGACTTCTAGAAATGAAAAGTTAAACTAAAACAAAAAAAAACCTAGCTTGAGTTGTAATGGGATAACCCTTTCCTAATCCGAGAGAAATCTAATTAAAACATGGGAAGAACTAATATAATTCATCACATGATTTTATATTAACTAAAGGAATTAGTTCACTTTAACTAATACAAGTGAAAGAAAAATAATCTTGCAAATGAATAATAAATAGTTATTAGTCCCCACAAGAATGAATTAAGATTAATTTCGAGTTCATTCTACCCTAAAAAGATAACTTTAACAAAGATTTAACATAAAAATTTCAATAACACAACAATAGTGCATAATATCAAAGAAAAATAATACCGTTTAGAATAAAGATCAGAACCAAAAATGAAACGTTAACAATGAGACAATAAGCCTCCATTCTGGTAGTAGTACACAAGAATAAGAATTAATTGAAACCATGTCAAAATTATATTACCAGAGTTGAGTAACTCTGACCCTTAATGAAACTTCTTGCAATAGTGCAAAGTCCCTTTATAACAGACCCATAACTTCTCTACAATATAACTCTTTGTGCTTTACAATAGTGCAAAAGAAAAAATCGAATTATTACAGAGCCCCCTATGTGCGATCGTGACATCCTTGATATTATTCAAGAGAGAAGCATTTATACATAGTTTCAAAGTTAACAGATCCCTTCGGTTTCTCAACAAACGAGAAATAAAAAGTAAAAGAATCTAGAGGTTTTGTATTTTGGTGAATCACAAGTTGAACCTATAAGATCTTGGAAGCTTCATTTGGATCGAATTTGAACAGTATTGAAATCAACGGAAGAGTAGTTTCCAACATAATCCTTGAATGGCCTTTACAACAGTCTCTTCCATTCTTTAGTGTTGTAGTGGATCATATGTTCGATTACGATAGGAAGTCAAAGATCTTCCATAATTGACTTTGGGTTTTTCCCTATAATTCAAATAGCATAATTCATCTTTGTTTTATTGGAAATAACCCAAATCATAACCAATCACAAAGAAAAACCACAACAGATACCCCGAGAACCTGATAATAGTTACTTTCTAGAACTTTATAGCAATGACCAAACCAAAGCAACACAAGTAGAGGACGCAGATAGAGGTTTTGAGATATCGAAGTTTTAACATGGCACACTCTACAAAAATTATTATATATGGAAAGTTCCGATGAGGAGCGCACATGATATTTTACTAAATCATTGTGATAAAACGCATGAAATCGGCAACCAAATCAGAGATTGGAAGATTAGGTCTTACTAGAGATTTTAGATGGGTGTCATTCCAAAATTTCTGATATATGAATGGACGTGATATCACAATTAAACCAAATATTAAATCATATCAGGTCTGACATATTGGATATTGGTACATATCAAAGTCAGAGGGGGAGGTGCGTTGGGATATCAGTGATCGGAGAGATATGAATATCGAAGATTGGAAATCAGAGGGATATGATTATCGGAGATTGGATATTGGGGGAATATGATTATCAGATATCGAAGGGATTGACATATTGAAGCTTTTGAAAGCTTTCTCATTTGAAAATCTCTGATTATCGAAACTCATGAGCAAAAGTAATGATGTTGTAGGTGGATCCTGTTAGCTTTGTGGGCAAATGGCCCAAAAAATGGATCCAAATATGCCACAAAGTCTCCAAATTTACTTAAAAGCATGCCAATGGATCCATATATTCTCTTGAAGTCTTCAAAAGCCCCTTAAGGACCATTCAAAGTCAAAAGCATCGCATGCCAAGAGCCCTTGGAAGGGCGGAAATAAACTATTGGGAGGTGAAAACACTCTAAAACCATGAAAAAGCCATGCAAAATAGTCCAAATCACAGCAGCCGCTAGATCTGGCTGATCAACGACCCAGGTCTAAGTGGCAAATCGCAATCGGCATAGGCGGGTAGCGGCAACAGGTGCAAGACATCGCCGATTAGCGATCGTCGATGATCAGGTCGGTACATAGCATCGTTGGATCACAATCGACGGAAACTAAGGGACGAAGGAAATGGTGATCAACAATTAAACGAACACCATCGATCACACGTTCAGATTGATGACCCACATCACATCGGTGGATCGCAGTCGGAGAGGCGAGTTAGAGGTTATCAGCACAGACAACATGCAATGAGCGATCACGATCGACGATTCCACGAGGACCGTCAATCGCGCACGTAGATCAACGACCCAGATCGCATCGCAATATCACTATCAGGAAAACCAAGGGTGATGGCCTTTACATTATTTGTGCATGATGTGATGAGACCCGGAGCCGATGGGTTTCAGAAGCAAAATGTATAAATATTTCACGTCTGCCAAAGCCTATTCTCAATGCATTTTGAATGTATTTCGTTATATGATGAAATACAAAGGGGAACAAAGGAAACAGGCCAAAGTGCGATATGTGACAGCGACCCAAGGGTGGACCCGATAGAGGAATCAACCATTTTTCAAGACTGTTAAAGCCCGAAAGAACAAAGAAGGGCGGGATTTCTCACAGTGCATCATTTCTCTGTTATACCAGAAAACACTCCCCGTATTGAATTTAAAAGATAATAGAGGCCCGAAAGACCCATTCTATCACATAACCAAAGGTCAGGAAATAATTGCCGGGAGACAGAGGCCGAGAAGCAATCATGGGCATCGACAGCACAGCTCAGCAAACAAACAAAATGATTGTGGGGCGTCTCTGGCACGGTAGAGTCGCCAGACAGTGCAGCCACTACCCAAAATATCTGGATGCAGTTATTCCTTTGTCAAAAGAGGAAAACCACCAAGCCATGCTTTCCGGTAGAGGGAATCAAACAGTTAGGTAACGGATCAGGAAGATTAAGACTCTAAGCCTTCTAGAGAGCTCAAGAGCATTGTAGACAGGCTATAAATGGCTGTTAGTAAGATGTAACAGGGGTTCAACTTTTTGAGATTATTCCTCCTCTGTTCCTTCAAGCTTCTCATTTGTAGTCTTTAGTAATACAAGCTTCTTTTGTTGTTATATGTTTAATGTCCATTTCTCTTATGTTCTATGCTTGTACTTGAACAATTTTTTCAGGTTTTCTATGTGTTTAAGACCAGATTAGATTTGCAAGCTTCTTTGCTACCTATGGCTAGCCATTTATATGTGTGATTATATATGCTTTTGCCAGTATAGTCAGTAAGTTTGTTTTCTGCCTGTAGCTAGCCATTCATATAGGTTCATGTATGCAATCTGCTGGCATAGTTAGTATTCTCCATCTATCCATTAAATCTACAAACTATTTAGCATTAGCAGTCTAAAGCCTTGTGTTGTTGGGGGTGTTCATGCATGTCTTGAGTGTGAGTAGAGCTGAAATGGTTATCTAACTTGATCCAAACCATCATCTCTTACAATAGTTCAGAGAACAATATTGAAGATTATATGTTACCAAGCATCTTTGATTTACAACCTCGGAGAGTTTCCTGGAGTGCTAACGGATCTTACCGCCAGTTATATTATAATATGGTCTATCTTCGGTTTTAATATGTTTGTTTCAATATTGCATATTAAAAGGATCATTTCCAAATGTTATAACATGATTTTGGTCTCAGGGGCTATTTATTAATTAGTCCTAATTAATTAAAATTTAAAACAAAGTTTTATTAATCAAAGAAACTTAAATAAAACAAAATGATGATAAAATTAATAAAAGGGTCCCCATAGTTATTAGGATAATAATAAAGTCATAATGGGGGTGCTTTTTCTTTATCAAAACAATGGCAAGACATGGAAGAACCAGTAATCTCTGAAAATAATGATGAAGTCCCAAACAAAAAGGAATAAAGTTAAATGAAACAAAATGCTAAAATTTAGTTTTTCAATGAAATCTCTATAAAGGATAGTGGAAGTTTATCTTCATGTGCACCCTCAGTATTGATGATAAAAGAATAACGTTGTCTACAATAGTCATTAATTGATAACAAATTTAGTAAGAAAAGGAAAGCTTTTAATTGAGTTTACTAAAAAGATAAACTCTTATTATCACAGGTAGAGCCACTACTGCCAATAGACATGTATAGCATCAACATGGTTACCTTTTAACCCAAGGAAAATTCAGTATCCCATCTATTACTTGGTATTTCAAAGGAAACATATTTATAGTTTTTCATTAAATAACTCTGAAAGCCATTGTCCTAGCTTGGTGACCATATTTTGACAATGTCATTCACAAGTATTGATAGTAATGAACAAGTCAGCTCGTGATGAGACCTCTTGTCTTACAACAAGTTGTTGTAATCCATTATCTTGGCATGGTAACTAGATATGATAATGTCACTATGATCAATGCCCATGATCATGGTAGGTTGGCTCTGTAAGGAGACCCCCTATCTTCCAGATATTACATATAGTTTATTTGACACTCTGATAATTTTAACATAGATGGGGGGACAAATCCTCTCCTTAAGAGATTGGGATGACATAGAAGAGTGATAAAATACTAAACCGTTTCTTTTTCCTTTGCTACTTTAGGAGTTGTTTATGATAAAGGTTGTTGTAAAACAAGATTATCTCTTATGTTATATCATTAGAGATTATCATAATGATAAAGAAAGAGAATATAATAAGAGTTCAAATCTAGATATAAAAGAAAGAAATTTGATAATTATCCTGACGTTCTTCCTTTTGCCAATGAATTTCATTAAATGAGAGAAAAATTTACCATGTATCAGACCAAAGGTGGCGTGTATGTACTTTCCAACTAAAAGGTTGGTACTATCACCAGAAGCACACTCAAATGGATTATGAAAAAGAGGATGATGCTATGAAATGAGATCCAAAAGCAAGAGCGGAGATAAATGCAAACCAAACTAAAATAAAGTAAACCATTGCAAGCAAAATCATAAAATAGGCATAACTCAAACAAGCTAAAAGCAAAATCTTCACCTAAGTAATTAAGGTCCTGTTATGTATTTTTCAAGAAAAATGTTGTCTTGCTTAATGAGTTTCTTATTCATGATTTTGTTATAAACAAACTAATGAAGAGTTGTGATTAAAAATTTCCATTGATAGTTTAATAGTGATTTATTTCCTTACACAAAGCTTTCTTTAAAACATATCACAAAAATGATAAGAAAATTTTGAAGTTAAGAAAATCTCCCTGAGTGGGTCTTGAAAAATTATCCTTTTATCACAACATTTTATTCGCAAAAGCTAGATCAAACCAAAACATACAAAAACAAGGACAAAATTATATAAAAGAAATAAGACTAAAGCAAAAAAGAACAAACTAAAATAAAAACGCTAATAGATTATAATAAAAATTCAAATGCATACCTGGAAGAATTCGATAATAACTTTACCTCATTAGTCTTCATCTTCTTCCATGTATTTCTTAAGAATATCTAAAATCATCCTTTTATTCAATCTACAAAATATTAACAAAAAGAAATCTAATCTATCCCTAATCCTAATCTAAAAAGTAGATTATCACTAGAAGGAGTCAAACTTCCAGTCAAACCATTTAAGTTCCTTATCTACTACATGTATGCAAATAACAAATGTCAACAAAAATAAAAATGTGGCTAAAAAATTAAACAAAAATGAAACACACTACGTACTTTTAAAATTGGAAATTATATATATATATATATATATGTGTGTGTGTGTGTGTGTGTGTGTGTGTGTACAAAATACTTCCCTTGAAACTCTTCCAAATATTTGTCTATAGGATCATCAAGGTAAGGATGTGATTCAAATGTTTGAAAAGAATTCAAAGAAAGAGGAAACAACAAACTAGTATTAAATGTTAAATCTTTACAAATGAAAGGTTGTTGTAAAGAAAAAGAAAAATCAGAAATATTCTTTTCAAAAGAATCAAGTGGATAGCAATGAGGAATATTTCTCAAAGGAATGCACGGTTTCTCAATATATATAGATGTACTCTCGAGTGTTATCATTCATGTAGAATGCATTTGGAAATCTGAAAATCATATGTCCAATCATAAGATAGAACCTCAACCTAATAATAAATTGAAATAGATGATTGAAATTTTGAAATTGATTATTGCATGTACTAACTAATTCATTTGATGAGAGCGTGGAACTTTTTTGATCAAGATGCCAACTTAGTGTGTGCACAAAATAAAAAATAAAATTGGAAAAAGAAAGAAATGGAAAAGAATGAGAGAAATGTAGTTTGTAATATACATCTATGTTACAATTATGCTACAACATAGTGGAAGTTTTTTTACAGAGATTTCCTTTTTACAAATCATTATGAATTTAAAATCATTATTATCCTCAAGATTAAAACTACAAGAATTTAGATTATCATTGTACGATTGAGAACTCAGAGTCGATTTATAATCATTGAAATCATTATGACTACAAGAGGAAGTGTTTGAACCGATATCCTTTTCACTTTCAAAAACAGATCCATTTGAGGATTGAGAATCAATTAAAAAAATATTTGAAGATGGACAAGAACAAAGTTCAATATTTTCATTGTCATAAATGACTTTATTAGTGTCTTCCTTGGTATCTGATTCTTCATTATAATTAGAAGGAAGAGAAATTAAATACTTAAACCAACTCATTAATTTATGTTGAGGAGGTAAGTCATTGGATTTAAAAAGAATCGATTTAAATTTAAATTTAACTAAAAATTGATCCAAGGGCTCACCTTTTGTCCTATGAAATTCAAGTAGTTGTTTGCACACCTTTTTGTAGTTGTATCACTGGAAATCATGAATGAACATCGCTCCAAACTTATCCAAACTATGTAATGAGGAAACTAGAAGTTAAAGATGTTAGTCTTTTTCTTGTCCTATCAAAGCATATGTGAAAATCTTGGCAATATCAACCTCATCAATATTAATTTTTTGAGAGTTTGAAATGAATTGAAAAAGGTGATTGAAGGTAGAAGACTTACCATTGAACTTTACCTATGCCAATGTTTTAACTCCCTTGATTGGAGTAGTGTTTGATTGTGATACAATAAATCATCTCCAAGGAGGTTTTTTGGAGGAACCCATAATTCAAAGTTTAAAATTTTGCAATAAAAAATTTAGCAAACAATTTAAAATAGTCCCTCCTTCTAGCGCCAAAAATTTTGATCGACAAAAATGACCCTTCAATGTTTTTAGGGAGACCAACTAGTGAGTAACTTAAAGAACCACCTTATTCGTTGAAATGGTGGTTCTCATTGGTTAAACTAGGTCAAGTTACCCTTTCTCTATCTCTATTAGCTTAAATTAAATATTTTAGTTTCCAATAAAGAAAGAGAAATTGAATTATCCTTCCTACTGAGCTCAGGAAAGGAGGCAAATCCTTAAGGTGATCTATGGCTCAGGCAAACCATAAATATGCTTGGCCTCTTTAAGAAGAGGACTTATAGAAATGAAAAGTTAAATTAAATGTAGATTAAACATCTATCTGCAAGACTAATCTAAAACAAACAAACAAAAAATCTCGAATTGGAATGGGATGTCCCTTTCGAAATTTGAGAACAAGATAATTAAAACAGGGGAAGATCTGATATAATTCATCATGTGATTTTGTATTAGTTAAAGGAAGTAGTTCACATTAACTAATACAAGTGAAAGAAAAATAATCCTGCAATAATAAATAGTTATTAGTCACCACAGGAATACTTCAACGAATTAAGATTGATTTCGATCTCATTCTACCCTACAAAGATAGAATTAACAAAGCTTCAACAAAAGAATGTCAAAGACACAACAATAATGCATAATATCAAAGAAACATGATACTATTTAGAATAAATATCCAAACCAAAAATGAATCTTTAATAGTGAGACAATAATCATGCATTCTGGTAATAGTACATACGAATAAGAATTAATTAAAACCATGTCAAACTCTTATTACCACGGTTACGAGAGTAGCTCTAACCCTTAATTAAAATGATTGCAATAGTGCAAATTCCCTTTATAATAGAGCCATAACTTCTCTAAAATCTCTACAATAAAACTCTTTGCACTCTATAATAGTGCAAAAACATAAATCGAATTATTACAGAGCCCCTTGTGTGTGACCACAACCTCCTTGATCTTATTGAAGAGACGGGTATTTATACAAAGTTTCAAAGCTAACAAATCCCTTTAGTTTCTCAACAAACGAGAAATAAAAAGTAAAATAATATGGAGGTTTTGTATTTTATTGAATCACAAGATGAACTTAGAATATCTTGGAAGATTCATTTGGATTGGATTCGAACAATCTTCGAATGAGCAAAAGAGTAGTTTTGAACAAAATCTTTTAATTACCTTTACAACAATCTCTTCCTTTCTTTAATGTTGTAGTGGATCATCTGTTTGATTGCGATAGGAAGTCAAAGATCTTCCATAATTAAACCTAGGTTTATCCCTGTAATTCAAATAACAGAACTCATCAACGTTTTATTGAGAATAACCCAAATCATAACCAATGGTAAAGAGAAACTAAAATTGGATGTCTTGAGAACCTTATAATAGTGACTTTCTAGAACATTATAGCAATGACCAAAACAAAGTGTGACAATTGGAAGACATGGATAGATATCAGAGGTTTTGACTTATCAGAGTTTTAAGATGGCACAGTCTGCAAAACTTATGATATACGAAAAGTTACGATGAGGATCACACACGATATTATATTAAATCATTGTGATAAAACCCATTGGATCCACAACCATATCGAAGATTGGAAGATATGTCTTATCGGAGATTTTAGATTCGTGTCATTCCAAAAGTTATGATATACGAACAAACGTGATATTACAATTAAACCAAATATTAAATAATGTCGGGTCTAACATATAGGAGATTTGCTCATATTAGAAGTCGGAGGGGGAGGCACATTAGGATATCGACAATCAGAGAGATATGAATATCGGATATCAGAGGGATATGATTACCAGAGATCGAAGATCTGGGGAATATGAATATCGAAGATCATAGAGCAAAGGGATTGGTATATTGGACCTTTTAAAATCTTGCTCAGTTGAAAATATCTGATCGCCAACACTCGGGAGTGGAAGTAATGATGTGGCAGGTGGATCCTCCCATCAGTTATATTACAATATGGTCAAAATTTGGTTTATAATATTTTTGTTTCAATATTGCATATTAAAAGGATCATTTCCATATGTTATAACATGAACTTGGTCTCGGTGGCTATTTATTAATTAATTCCAATTAATTAAAATTTAAAACAAATTTTTGTTAATCAAAGAAACTTAAATAAAACAAAATTATGATAAAAGAAATAAAAGTGTCCTGATAGTTATTAGGATAACAATAAAGTCAAAATGGGGCTGTTGTGTTTTTTACCACAATACAACCAAAATATTTTATAACAATACGACAAGATTCGTAACCATGGAAATTCACCCCACTTTACCTTACATATTATTAAGTTGTCAATATGAAATGATACAATACCATGGGCCAATAGTATGGTTTATCGATTCTAAATGGCAAAAAAACATAACTTATTTCACAATCAAAATATTTTATAAAAGTATGACAAGATTCTTGACCATAGATATTCACCCGCACATTACGATGCATATCATTAACTTCTAAATAAACTTTATTACAATACCATGGACCAATAACATTGCTTATAAATACCACATGCCCAAAAAAACATAACTTATTTCATAGTAAAACTATTTTTTAACAATATGTTAAGATTCTTAACCATGGATATTCATGCCACTTTTCCATTGATATTATGATCTTGTGAACAGGATTTTTTACAATGCCATGGGCCAATAGCATGGCTTATCAATACCACATCCCCAAAAATCATATATTATTTCACAATCAAAATATTTTTTTCACAATTTTAAATGTCGACTCAATTAAAAAATAATAAAAAGTGAAAAGTAATAAATAAAAAGTTGCAAGTAATATAAACGGCATGGTTGGAAACATTGAAATGTTTGCCTAGTTAATAATAAAATGTTAATGTAATAAAATAATAAATTCAACTTGTTATATTCTGATTTTGTTATTAACTTGTGAATATGATCTGTTACAATACCATGGATTATCAATACCACATTCCAAAAAAAACATAACTTATTTCAAAACCAAAATATTTTATAACAATATGAAAATATTCTTAACCATGGATATTCAAACCAACTTTAACGTAGATATTATTAGCTTGTAAATAGGGTTTGTTACAATATCATGGGCTAGCACCATGGTTTATCAATTCCAAATGCCGAAAAAACATAACTTATTTCACAATTAGAATATTTTATAACAATATGAAAAGATTCTTAACCATGGATTCTCACCTGCACTTTAGCATGGATATTAGTAAATAATAAATAAGCTTTGTTACAATACCATAGACCAATACCATGGCTTATCAAACCACATGCCCAAGAAACGTAACTTATTTCACAATAATTTTCTTTTATAATAATATGATAAGATTCGTAACCATGAACATTCACTCCCATTTTTCCATTGATATTATGAATGTGTGAGTAGGCTTTGTTACAATATCATGGACCAATACCATGGCTTATCAATACCAAATTTCCAAAAATCATATATTATTTCACAATGAAAATATTTTATAACAATATGACAAGATTCTTAAGCATAGGTATTCACCTGCACTTTACCATGGATATTATTAACTTGTAAATAGGCTTTGTTACAATACCATGAGCCAATAACATGACTTATCAATACCACATGCCCAAAAAACATAACTTATTTCACAATCAAAATATTTTATAAGAATATTATAAGGTTCTTAACCATGGATATTCATCCTCACTTTGTGATATTATGAACTTGGGATTAAGATTTGTTATAATACCATGGGCCAATACTATGGATTATCAATACCACATGCCCAAAAATTATATATTATTTCTCAATCAAAATATTTTATAACAATATGACAAGATTCTTAACCATTGTTATTCACCCAACTTTACCATCCATATTATTAACCTGTAAATAGAGTTTGTTATAATTCCATGGGCCAATACCATGTCTTATAAATACCACATGTCCAAAGACTCACAATCAAAATATTTTATTTTTTATTTTATTTTATAATATTTTCGTAATTGAATCTAAAAGTAAAAGGTTATAATTACTTTTGAGATATATCTAACCCCTATGTCCTCGAGGCTACAAAAAATATTCCCATAGAAATTAGATCAAGGTTTTAATAAAATAAAAAATGAAAATACTTTTATATATAAAGATGTCAAATTTCGATAATATAAATAATAGTATTAAGAACCAACATAGATCTATCTTAAATAAGGATCCAAGCCATGAGAGAAAACAAAGTGACTAGAGGAAATATAGTGCAAGATGTTTTAAAGTTTTTCATTATTGTATTTTCTTTGACAATTATGATCCAAAATATAGGTTTAATATTTTACAATCAATCGAGTTTTTTTTTAATTTAGGTAAACAAAACATAATGGGATCAAATTTAGGAGAGAGAGGGGGGGAAGGGGAGGGAGAGAGAGATGGAGATAATGACAAATACAGAGGGTGTATAGAGAGAGAGAGTGATGGGGGGAGCTAGAGAGGGAGGTGGGAGAGAGAGGAAGGAAGAGGTGGAGGAGGTGAGAGAGAGAAGGAGGGAGGGGGGAGGAGAGAGATGTAGTTGTAGGGGGAGAGAGAGGCATTAAAGAACAAATACAAAGAGATAGAGTTGGAGAGAGAGAGGGAGTGGCAAGGGAGACATAGAGAGAGATAGATAGAGAAGGGGAAGAGATAAAGAGAGGGAGACACATCATAGGGGCTTCACTCAATGAACCTCTGACATATCACGTGTGTTCATGGAATAGTAAACAATGCCCTTAATTTGAATACATATAAGAGAAACCTCAAAAAATGACATTATTTAACCCCCTACTAATACGAACCCAATAAATCTTTCCAATTTAGAAAATCCCCACTTTCAGTAGATATTGTAGGTATGCATTTTTTTATTAACATTTTGTATACCTCTTTCTATTTTTTCATTAATTTTGAGCTCATTTTTTGTAACTATCAATGTAAAAACCATTTACCCCCTTTATATCCCCCACTATATTATGTCAATTTTTCCTCAATATATATCCCCCAATATGAACTCATGTGGTATGGTATTTCTCCCTAGTGAAGCCCCCATAAGACATATAGATGGAGGGGACAGAGATAAGGAGAGAGGGATGGATATAGTTACATAGATGGAGGGAAGAGAGAGAGAGAGAGAGTGAGTGAAGGGGGGAGGAGCAAGAGGGAGGTTGGAGAGAAATGGAGACAGAGGAAGGAAGATATAAGAGGAGAGAGAGATGGATTTTTAGGGGAAGAGAGAGGGAGGGAGTAAGAAAGAAATAGACGGAGAGAGGTGGAGAGAGAGAGATAGGGATGAATAAATACATAGACAAAGAAAGGTGGAGAGGGATAGGGAATGACAAGGGAGAGATGGAAAGAGAGTGATGAAGAGAGGAGAGCCAGAGGGAAGAGAGAGAGAAGGGGAGAGAGAGGGAGAGAAAGGTAATTGAGAGGGAGGGAGAGGAAGAGTGAGGGAGAGAGAGATAGATAGATAGATATGGAGAGAGACTGTGTATGTTTGGGGGGTGAGATAGGGAGAGGGAATAAGAGAGAGACACATATATACAAATATAGATATTATAGAATATTATATAACCATCCTAGATCCATCTTAACCCCATACCCATGAAGCATCAAGAGGGATCAAATCTCTTGAGGTGAAAACCATTCGTCAAGTTTTTCACTCAAAAAGGAGGGTTGCACCCTAAGAGATTTGATCATTCTCGGCGCTTGATAAATCTGGGGTTAAGATGGATCTAGGCTGGTATAACAATATGACAAGATTCCCAACCATTGATATTCACCCCCACTTTACGGTGGGCATTATTAACTTGTAAATATACTTTGTTGCATACCATGGCTTATCAATGGCACAAGCCCAAAAACCATAACTCATTTCACAATCAAAATATTGTATAATTTATTTTATTTTTTAACATTTTTTTAATTGAATCTAAAAGGAAAAAGGTTAAAATTACTTTTGAGATATATCTAAACCCTATATTCTCACGAATACTAAAAATATTCTCGTAGAAATTAAATCAAGGTTTTAATAAAATTAAAAATGAGAATACTTTTATACAATGTCACATGGTTCGAGTTCGGGTTCGGCAATGATTAGGTTCATATATATATATATATATCTATATATATATATATATATATCTATATATATATATATATATATATATATATATATATATATATATATATATATAGTAAGAAATCAACATCAGTAAACATAAAAAATGTTATCACAGACATGGAAACTGCAAGGATAAATTACAAGCTTCAGTTGTGATATGATGTTCTAAGTTTTGATCTACGGATTTGGTGAATGGCTATGAGGTTCGATGTGGTTCACTGAACTTCAATCCTTTTTTAAGGTTCACCAAAATTTGAACCTCAAGGTTAAAGTTTGACGAGCTTTGTGACAAGAATTTTATATATGGAGACATGAAATTTATATAATATAAATAAAAGTATTAAGAACTAGCATAAATCTAGCTTAACTAAGGATCCAAGCAATGAGAGCAAGCAAAGTGACTAACAATAATAGAGGAAAGACATTGCAGGATTTTTTAAGTTTTTCATTATTGTATTTCTTTAACATTGTTAGGGTTTTTCTAGTAAACTTGGCTCAGTCAAGATATTTGTGATATTATGGCTCCAGTTATGTTAGCATCCTTTTTCTCCCATGGTATTCATCTCTAATGAAGAATATTTAAACGCTTGAAAGATGAAAGGTAAATTCTCTCAATGGCCACTGAGAACAAACAATGATTTTTTTAGACAACACCATCTCTCGATGCTCTACGACCCCAAAATTAGGTAGAAAAGTTGAAGGATAGTGAGAATATGACCTGGTATAATATGTATAGAAGAGTAGCAATAGTAACACAAGCCATGGCCCAATACAAGAAGGTATGAGAAAAATCCAAATATGTAACAATGATGGTACTAGGAAAGAATGATAGCTATGGCCCGAAGAATTAGATATTGTGATATTACATGGAAAATGTGTCGTTTGTATCCCAATGAATGTACATGAGGTGTAATGAGTAAAGCATACGTGAGATGGTGCATCTATCGAAAGTTGTAATAAAGGAAATTGGGGGACTCTTGCAAAAAATTGTGATACAACAAGAACAAAAACCGTCAGTTGGAAGAGGAAGCATAAAGCCAATGATAGACTCCACAAGAAAGGCTAGACCAGTGATCCAAAGAACACCTCAAGCCTGACTAGTTTGGTGATGCACTGTAGGAAGGACTATGAAATGAGGCCTAGAATGTTGACAACCCAAGTCTATGAAGAAGTTGATGGATGCAAAAAATGATAGATTGTCACAAAGACCACAACGAAAATAAATACAATAAAAATTCAACCCACGGAGGATAGATGGGCATCATCAATGGCGTGTGAGAGTCAGAGGGTGAAGGATGTTGTGTGAATGGTATTTCTAGAGCAAAATATGGTGGATTAACAGGTGACGACAAAAAGTTGTCAAGGGATATATATATATATATATATATATATATATATATATATATATATATATATATATATATAAGGATATCGAGAAGTCCGTTGAAGAAGTCATGACTGAGGATAGGAGAATTGTGATGGTAGAGATGCAGTGTAAAGGAAGCGAAGCAACCTGTCGATGAGACAAGAGCATCCTTGCAGATTATGTGGACCAGGCAAAATTTTGTTGAATGGATTAAACAAGGTAAAGAAGCCGAGAGATAGGTATGATGGACGAAAAGAAAAAAATATGAAAGAAATGAAAATGGACATGAACATAATGGAAATGAATATGGATTCAATTAAGGGGTCAACGTGTGATGTGTGAACACCCTCAGAGGTTTGGTCCAAGTTGTAAAACCTGTGATAAGAAGATGTATTTCCCCAAGAAGTTGTCAAACCTGATGATGAGGAAAACATATTATGTCGAAGCACACATAGTTGTAAGGCCTTAAGATATAGCTTAGGCATACATGTAGTGGAAATGGCACATGGAGTTATCAAGTTGTGGAATGGACCACTTCGTAGGGTACTAGGGTGGCAGGTATACTAATATCCTAGCTTGAGGGGGGGAATGTGAGAACTTAGTGTTGGCATTATGGCTAAAGGTTTGTCCTTGATGGCAACCCATTCAGGTAATAGATCACAACAACAGAGATTGATGATCAGTTATCAAATATTGAAGAAAATAAGGGGTACGCAGGTACACCTTATAGAAGGTGCGTACACGCAGGCCAATGTTACATAAAGTGCGTACATACCCACAGGTCAGCCGTTCAGGAGGTGCGTACCCCCAGTGCACACATTTCAAGGCAAAGAAATTCACATGTGGGGTTTCTTATGTTTTACTCTTGGTATTTAGCCGACGGTATTTGTGTTATTATGGTGTCGGCCCGTGGTATTGATCCATGATTTGAGGAAGGGCTTTCCTATATAAAGAAAAGGAGATCATTTGGCTTGGTGTGCTTGGGTTGAACATCTTATGAGAGCTAGATCTGAAATATTATGATCTCTTGGGAGTAATGTCTAGATCTAAATAAGGCGAATCTACTGATGGATTGAGATCTCTTCGGCGCATGATCAGATCTATAGATCTGACTGTCTGGGTTATTCTTTAAGTCTTGAAATCATCTATGCCCAGAGGTACAGTGAAAGAAAAGTGCGTACATACGCAGGAACGAGGCGTTTCAGGTGCGCCGGTACGCAGGCACAAAATGGTTGCAGGTGCGGAGGTCCACAGGCAGTCCAATGGACTCAGAGCGAGGTACGCAGGTGAGCAGTTGACTACAGTGCGTACGTAAGCAGGCGAGCAGTTGAGCAGGGTGCGTACGTAAGCAGGCGAGCAGTTGAGCAGGGTGCGTATTGTAAGCAGGCGAGCAGTTGAGCAGGGTGCTTACGTAAGCAGGCAGTACATGGGTGAAGCTGCTTACTTCTCTTAAAATCTCTGCTTATCATTCTTATAATCTGGGTTGTTGAAGTGATGTTTGGTTCTGATATTATGTTCAGATAACAGTAGTGATTGAGTGAATGATTATGATTAACTTCAGTTTTGTTGGATGAATGGATCGGTTATCTTCATGTGATCTGATGTACTAGATCTGGTTGATAACTCTCATAATATCATTGTATATGTATGGATCTGATGATTGGGTGAGTTAGAAGGTTGTTTGATTATGAGCTTCAAAGTGGTTGTTGGGTCCAGTATGAAAATTGGATGAAATGTGGCCTTTCAGATTATGTGTTGTGCTTCAGTGTATCCAGTCTGAAAATTGATGAAACGTGGTACCTGGAGGAGAGAAGATTATAGGTCAGCACCTACGTACTAGTATCTAAGCTAGTACAAGAGCTAAAGGAAATCTTTGGAGCATTGTAGCAGGTAGCAGCCTGCGTAGTAGTAAATGGATCGGCTAGTACAAGAGCAAAGGGGGTTGTAGCTCTCGTACTGGTATAAGACTGCACCAGTACAAATATTGTAAAAGGATTTTCTTATTAAGAAGAATATTGAGATGACTTGCAGCAGGTGGTTTTCTCTCGCATTGGGTTTCCACCTTATATCATGGTGTTCATGTGTGTGCCTTATGTGTCATGATCTATTCTCTATTACTGCATATGTTATCTGATAATATGGTTGATAATGTTCTAATGCACTCATTGAAGATCAATTAACTTAATCATAAGAAGTTGTGGAAGTAGCATATATGAATCTGATCATGGAAATGAAAAAGTTTTATTAATGTGATAATACTGATTCACCCCCCCCTCTCAGTATTATTCCCAACAATTGGTATCAGAGCAGGTCCTTTGATAGAAGCTTGATCGCTTGAAGGAGATCCGTGGAACAATGGGAAAGAGGCTTAAGAAGAAAGCTCATAAGAAGAAGAAGACACCTCAGAAGAACTATGACAGTGGGAGAATCGATTGGGGATTAGGTATAAGAAGCTCTTCAGATTCAGAATCATTATCAGGTATGAATGTGTTATCCTCTAATGTTCCAGCTATATTTCCCCGTGAAAGAGATGAAAGTGATAGTTAGACTACTGAACTTGCTCTTATGGGTGAGCAAGAAAGATGTCAAATAGAGGCAGAATTTAACAGGCTGACAAACAAAATTATTGAACAAGAAAAACGTTTTGATGTAAAGAGTGTTGCCCTCAAGTTATGCAAGGAAAGGTATCAAAAGTTGCAGGATGAAGCGACATCTCTAAGAAATGAAGTCATTGAAAAGAACACAACAATCAAGGAGCTCAGAGATCGATCCAGTTATTATGAAAGTCTTGAAGCCACAATCCTCTCACTAAAGGAAGAACTTGAAGAATCAAAGAAGCAGAATGAAGACCTACACCAAGCAATTGAAAAACAAGACAACGAAGTCATCAGCTTAAAATCCCAGCTGGAAAGTGCCTTTAGAGTTCGTCAAATGCAGCAGGATCTGAATGAAGAACAAGAAAAGGAGATTCTTAAACTAAAGGAACAAATGGAAGAAGGAAGGAAAGCTGAAGAAGATTTGAAAAAGCAATCTCTTGAAAAGGAAGCACAGCTTCAGGTTGAGGTAAATATCTTGAAAGGTAAATTAGAAGAAAAGGATAAGCTTTTACGATTTCAAGGTAGTTCTAAAGTCTTGGATGATATTCTTAGTAGTCAAAGGTCTCCTGCTATAAAGACTGGTCTTGGTTTCCATGAATCTGTTGAAGGTGAATCTAGTTCACAAGGTGAGGCAAGGAATTCTAAAGAGAAATCTAAAGTGATCAATGAAGAAATGAAAGATCAATCTCATCATCAACCAAGGAAAGAGATTCCTCAAAGAAAATCCTTTACTCCTCCTATGAATAATGTTGAATGTTATGTATGTCATAATCTTGGACATGTTGCAGCTAGATGTAGAAGAAGAAGAGTTCAAGATCATTATGCAGACAAGTCATCTTAATCAAGGTATTTTTATGGATATTGCTTTGCTTGCAATATGTTTGGTCACAAAGCCGCTGATTGTTACAGGAGGAATATGAAACATGTAAGATGTTATGCATGTAACAAGCTTGGACATATAGCTAAGGAATGCAGGAAAAAAGTGTGGGCACCATATCACAAGGAGAAAATGTCATCATCACGCTTGAAGATATGGAAGAAAAAGGAAGTACAGTCAGAAAAGGGTTGCACAACACAATGTACAGACATACCAGAATCAGAGGGAGCTAAAAGTACAAAAATTCAGGTTCCTGAATCTCATATGCAAACTTCATAAAAGGAAGTCGCATATATACGCGAGTTGGATACTGCACAATCGTGTATATGCTTGTTTGAAGGCAGTAGGCAAGTGAAGTTGGAAGTGAATCTATCAGATCTGGGAATCTGACTGTCAGTAGCACAAAGGAGGACTGTTAATTTGGCCCTAATCAGAAGTACGCAGATCATTAACTGTGAAAGTGCGGGCATACGCAGCAGAGCGTAAGACTGGGTGCGCATGTACGCAAGTGAAGGCACAGTCCCTGGCGGAGGTACGCGGCTTATGAGAAGAGGACTTGCGGACGGACGCGGAGAAACAGAAGAGGAGGTGCATAGCAAGATCGGAGGTACGCGGCGTGATAGAAGGATAACCTGCGGAGGTAGACAGAAGTACGCGGCGCGATAGAAGAAAAGATGCGTGCGGTACGTGATGCAACTGATGGAACAGGTGCGTGGGTACGCACTGTAATAGAAGACTATCTGCGTATATACGCAGTGATGCAGAATGATCTCTGCGGTTGTACGCAGGGGAGCTGAAGGTGAAGTGCGTGGCTACGCAGGACAGATAAAGAAAAACCGCGTACCTGTATTAAAGCATTTATTGGCTGACTCTTCTTATTGATCAGATCTGATAGATGGCACCAGTTTAGGGGGAGCATATGTTCTTAATGCATTGTTGGCATTATGGTCCCTGGTGATGATGCTTATGATTCATCTTGCTATGAGTTGGTCACATGGTTCTTGGATCATATTTGTGGTTGATTCTCTAATGGTGCTTGCATGGAGTCTTTATTGTTCTTGGCACATATATGGATGAAGATTGTTGGCTGGATACATGGATGATTATTCAAAGTTGCATTGTTGGAGACGTGATGATGATGAGATCTTACCTATATAATGATAGGTTTCATTCATATGTTGATTGATGCAGATACTCCCATTTGATGACTCTTAGTTCATGCAGATCTGGATGGCTATGGTGTTTCTCATACCTTGGAGATTCATGCACTAATGCAAGTTGATGTTGACAGATACTATGAAGCAGATCATACAGCGTTGATTGCTGATATTTATCTTAGGTGATTGGTCTTTATGTAATAGTGTGTCTCTTTTGTAGTTATCTCTTCAGGTCATGTAACGGCCTTTGTTTCCCCACTATGCCTGGGATGAATGATATCATGTGTAAACTTTTGATGTATCACCATTGTGATGAATGTATGTATTGAGTCTTTTGGTGATAGGAAGGTCACTTATGATATATAGAGTCATGTTCTTCTTGTAGAACATCCTTTTGCAGTCAGGGGGAGCTTGAGCATGAACAACACTATATAGCAGAGCAGACATCTCAGCTTGTTCTCAGAAAGAGCATTATCAGATTGGAGCACCATGGCATATACAAAGGGGGATTTCATTCAGAGACTTCAGCAGATCTGGTTTATAGAGCATGTTCTTAGGGGGAGCATACCCCTTTGCCCTTGATGTCAAAGGGGGAGAGTGATTTGGTGTTGCTGCCATCAAGTCCAAAGGGGGAGATTGTTGGCATTATGATGCATGTGTTGTACTTGATGGCAACCCTCTCATAGAAGATCATCTCAGTTATATACATTCAGATGAATCTACAGAAGAGATATCAGATGTGACATAATACATAGATGCAGGACAGCTCAAAGGAATCAAATGGCAAGTTCTTAGTAAGCTTTGCCATCAAGTCCAAATGGGGAGATTGTTGGCATTATGGCTAAAGGTTTGTCCTTGATGGCAACCCATTCAGGTAATAGATCACAGCAGCAAAGATTGATGATCAGCTATCAAATATTGAAGAAAATAAGGGGTACGCAGGTACACCTTACAGAAGGTGCGTACACGCAGGCCAATGTTACATAAAGTGCGTACATACCCGCAGGTCAGCCGTTCAGGAGGTGCGTACCCCTAGTGCACACATTTCAAGGCAAAGAAATTCACATGTGGGGTTTCTTATGTTTTACTCTTGGTATTTAGCCGACGGTATTTGTGTTATTATGGTGTCGGCCCGTGGTATTGATCCATGATTTGAGGAAGAGCTTTCCTATATAAAGCAAAGGAGATCATTTGGCTTGGTGTGCTTGGGTTGAACATCTTATGAGAGCTAGATCTGAAATATTATGATCTCTTGGGAGTAATGTCTAGATCTAAATAAGGCGAATCTACTGATGGATTGAGATCTCTTCGGCGCATGATCATATCTGTAGATCTGACTGTCTGGGTTATTCTTTAAGTCTTGAAATCATCTATGCCCGGAGGTACACAGGTACAGTGAAAGAAAAGTGCGTACATACGCAGGAACGAGGCGTTTCAGGTGCGCCGGTACGCAGGCACAGAAGGGTTGCAGGTGCGGAGGACCGCAGGTAGTCCAATGGACTCAGAGCGAGGTACGCAGGTGAGCAGTTGACTACAGTGCGTACGTAAGCAGGCGAGCAGTTGAGCAGGGTGCGTACGTAAGCAGGCGAGCAGTTGAGCAGGGTGCGTACTGTAAGCAGGTGAGCAGTTGAGCAGGGTGCTTACGTAAGCAGGCAGTACATGGGTGAAGTTGCGTACTTCTCTTAAAATCTCTGCTTATCATTCTTATAATCTGGGTTGTTGAAGTGATGTTTGGTTCTGATATTATGTTCAGATAACAGCAGTGATTGAGTGAATGATTATGATTAACTTCAGTTTTGTTGGATGAATGGATCGGTTATCTTCATGTGATCTGATGTACTAGATCTGGTTGATAACTCTCATAATATCATTGTATATGTATGGATCTGATGATTGGGTGATTTAGAAGGTTTTTTGATTATGAGCTTCAAAGTTGTTGTTGGGTCCAGTATGAAAATTGGATGAAATGTGGCCTTTCAGATTATGTGTTGTGCTTCAGTGTATCTAGTCTGAAAATTGATGAAACGTGGTACCTGGAGGAGAGAAGATTATAGGTCAGCACCTACGTATTAGTATCTAAGCTAGTACAAGAGCTAAAGGAAATATTTGGAGCATTGTAGCAGGTAGCAGCCTGCGTAGTAGTAAATGGATCGGCTAGTACAAGAGCAAAGGGGGTTGTAGCTCCCGTACTGGTATAAGACTGCACCAGTACAAATATTGTAAAAGGATTTTCTTATTAAGAAGAATATTGAGATGACTTGCAGCAGGTGGTTTTCTCCCGCATTGGGTTTCCACTTTATATCATGGTGTTCATGTGTGTGCCTTATGTGTCATGATCTATTCTCTATTACTGCATCTGTTATCTGATAATATGGTTGATAATGTTCTAATGCACTCATTGAAGATCAATTAACTTAATCATAAGAAGTTGTGGAAGTAGCATATATGAATCTGATCATGGAAATGAAAAAGTTTTATTAATGTGATAATACTGATTCACCCCCCCCCCCTCTGAGTATTATTCCCAACACTTAGGTGAGATGGTTGATGAACCATGTATGTGATAAGGTATCCTAGATAATCGGCAGATACATCAGCTAGTTATCCATGTAATTTGGTAAATGGAAACTTTTTTATACGGACTGAAATAAAAATGTGAACAAGTCGATATCCCATAGTCAAGTTTAAGGGGGGGATTGTTAGGGTTCTTCTAGTAAACTTGAATCGATCAAGATATTGGTGGTATTACAGCTCCACATATATGAACATCCATGATTTTTTCCCATGGTATTCATCTCCAATGAAGTCTATTTAAAGGCTAGAAAGATCCAAGGTGAATTTTCTTATTGGCCATTGAGAACAAACAATGTTCTTTTTAGACACCACCATCTCTTGGTGCTCTCTTATCCCAACAGACATGATTAATCCAAAATATAAGTTTAATATTTTATAGCAAGTTGATTTTTTAAATTTAGATACTTTCTTAAACACAATATAATGGGATCAAATTTAAGAGAAAGATGGGGGGAGAGAGAGGGAGCTAATGACAAATCTGGAGGGAGGAGAGAGAGAGGGAGGTGGGAGAGAAAGGAAGGAAGAGAGAGAAGGGGAGAGAGAAAATGAGGGAGGGGGGGAGAGAGAGGGATCGAGTTGGATAGGGGAGAGAGGGAGTAAAGAAAAAAGACATTGAGAGATAAAAGTGGAGAGAGATAGGGGTGACAAGGGAGATATGGTGAGGGATAGAGAGAGAAGGGGAAGAGAGAGAGAGAGAGGGAGACACATAGATTGAGGGGAGAGAGAGAAGCAGAGAGGGAGGGACATAGTTACATACTTGGAGGAAAGAGAGAGAGAGCAAGTGATAGGGGGAGAGACGGAAGGAGATGGGAGAGAAATGTAGACAGAGGAAGGAAGAGAGAGGAGGAGAGAGAGATGGTGTTGGAAGGGGAGAGAGAGAGGGAGAGAAAGGGGAGAGAGAGGGAGAGGAAGAGGGAGCGAGAGAGAGAGTGATAGATATGGAGAGAGAATGCGTATATTTGGGGGCTAAGATATAGGGAATAAGAAGGACACATAAATTCAAATATAGATACTATATAATACTATATAACCACCGTAGACCCATCTTAACCCGGATCTATGAAGCGCCATGATGGATCAAATCTCTCGAGGTACAAACCTTTCCTCAAGTTTTGCACTCAAAAAAGAGGGTTACACCTTGAGAGGTTTAATCCCTCTCGACGGTTGATAGATCCATGGTTAAGATGGATCTAGGCTGGTTATATATTAGTGTAAGTATATAAAATAAATGGTTCATAAAGTATATATGCATCAATTCATGATAAACATCAAAACACTTACCCCACAATACATCTCACATTGTTTAAATTTTAAAAAATCATAAAAAACTAATTTCATAACTTTATTTTAAATTAGTATTAGTATTCATTCTAGAAAGAACTAATATATTAATTAAACATATATAAATTCTAAAAAAACATGTAAGAATGTTTTTAACCATGGAAATTAATTCCCACTTTATCATGGAAATTCCTAACTTGTAAATAGCTCTTCTTACAATACCATATCATAGATTACAAATGCCACATACCTAATGTTACAAGTGTTAATATGACAATGTCTTTATTTAATTAATTTGTAATAAATTAATTAAAAAAACATAACTAACTTAAAGATATAATACTATTATAAATATTACATTATATCTTTAAAAATTAAATCTCTACCCTCCAACTAATAATTAGCAATATTTTTCAAAATATCTTTATTGTATAATTTTAAAAAAATAATAAAAATAAAAAAAATTAATAGATATTTTAAATAATTATTTCTCTAATAAAATTTTTAATATAAACTTATTTTTATTTCTAATTTCATAACTTAACATAACACAATTTTATAAAATAATTATAACAATTAATTTTCTTTTCTCTTTTTCAATTTAATAATAAAAGCTACCTAAAACTAATAAAAAAATCTAAAACTAAAAATCTCTTTCCTCCATTCAATTAGAAAGAAAAAAAAAACAAAAAAAAAACAAAATTACTCAAATCATGCCTCCTATTCTCTTGCCTAGATAATCAACCCAACGAAGAGACTTGCAAAAATAAATGCTTATTGAATCATCAATGTAATGACACTTTTACGGGCGGAGAGAAATTAATTCGAAAAGCTAACCTGCAGATTCTTATGCCCTTTTATTTGTTTCTATCATGTCATAAATGAATAGTCTTTCTAGATTCTTATGACTTTTTATTTTTTTCTATCATGTCATAAATGAATAGTCTTTCCACCAAGTGGATCTTTTTTATGTCCTTGTCGAATTTTCAAAATTTTAGTAATTTTTTTGACAGTTAGATCTTCAAGTTCAGTTGGTCCCAGACTGATGAGAGAATATGTAACGCAAATAAATAGAAGACATTTTATGAATATGTCAAATCTGTAATGCGTGAACAACTATATACATTGATGAAGATATGAAATATTTGCACAAGATTCTAATAATGTATATTTCACACATAAATATGAAGTTCTTTTTAAAGTAAAATGAAAAATAAGAACTTTTATTTTTTAAAACATATAAATAAATTAAATACTCTCGCAGGGAAAAAACAACTAAATAGAACCAAAAACGTAAAAGACTTGGCGACTGCTTTATCGATCACACCGTATTGCTTTATCGATCACAGGAAAGGAAAGCTCTTCGGATTCGATAGAAAATCGGCAAAATCTTAACCTTTGGCATCTTCATCCCTAGGTCACACACATGAATAATGCACATGAAGTCGGTAACAACCCTCCAATGGCTTTTTGAAAGTGCGAGATAAATGTGACCCGTTCACTTTCTAATATCACGGAGGAAGATGGCACTGACCAAATTATTCTCAATCATTCTTGCTGGCTGCTATCTCCACTCCTAGTCATGAAATGTCTGTTTATTAACACAATCTCGTGAGTTAAAAACCAGATGGGCAACAAGTTTATCCTTATCATAGTATCGTACAGTTGTGGATCAAAATAGGCGTTATGGCTTGTTCGGTTGAATCTCTGGCTTCCATTTTGGGCAACTATTACTACCGACTGTAGCTTTTAGAAGTTTCTCTATAAAGGGTGTTCTAGATTTGTCCATTATAAATCAATGTGTAACTGTATACTACGAATTTCTGTTTGTGGTTAAAGATTTCTGGCTCCTGTAAATTTGAAGCTTGAGATAAAAGAATGGCACTAGATGCAAATTCCTCAATAATTTCATCGTTAGAATTGAATCCAAACAGGCCACCACTGCATGAGGTCGAAATATCGAAGCATGTTGCACCTGCTGCGAATAATAGGGTTTTCGTGACCCCCAAGCTCTCGTTGGAGGGACATGTGAATAGAATCGTATCCGATGTTTCATTATTTTACACCTAGCGAGAAGCTTAGATATTACCATAACTATGCCTAACTTGTGCTTGGCCGATGCATGTTGGAGTGTTGGACCTCTTGTGGTGCTTCTCAGGAAGTTATCTTGTTGTCCCTTTTTCTTGTGTATACTTATGTGCTGCTGTGTATTTGCCTGCTGATGTTATTCATGGGTGCAGTTGCTTTGCTGATATCCTAGCTGTTGTTGTTTCTGCTATGGACTGATATCCTAGCTGTTGTTGTTTCTGCTATGGAGTCCTTCTTCGAATGGAAAGGTGTATCGGGATGGTGGTGCCGTCCCCTCAATTTGGATGGGAAAAAGAATTAGGTTTCAGGCTTATCATAATAGTGGCATCTGCTGCTACATGAGATCATGTAGAAGGCCCTTTTTTTCTTCTTTTCCAAGGGTTTCTTTTCAGAGCAGTGGTGAGAAGGAGTGTAGGGGTCAAAGGATGAAGTTAAAGTCCTAGTAGGGTAGTGAATGGTTGTGGAAAAAAAGGAAATGTCCTCTTTGTTTCTTTTTGAATTTTTTTTAATGAGACAAGGCTTAGGGGTGGCTTTAAGAAATGGTGTTTTTTTTAATTAGGGATGCGTGGAGGATGGGTGAGCGGTTAGATCAAGGTGTGAGGAATATATCTAGAATGGGATAGGGCATTCTTCATTATTTTATTATAGGAACCTCCTTCTTGTAGAAATAAGGACATCCTACAGTGCTACAAAATCTTCCTATAGCAATTACAGGACATCATGTAACAAACTAGAGAAGGCCTAAAAATGGATTTTTGGGGCCCGAGGATGGGTGAGAGTGTCAAGGACATGATTTCCATGGATGTTATGGAGTAGACGGAGAGAAAAATGGAATGGAACTATGGCATGTTTTCCTTGGAGTTATGCAACTTGTCACTGTCCTCAAAACTTGTAAAATGACATAAAATAAATATAGACATGTTGTAGATCCCTGACATGCCATTCTTCTTTGTTTTTATTTTATTTTTATTTTCCTTTAGGGACACAAGGCTACCTCAAGGGAGGTTTTCAACCTTCTTGTCTACCCTGGGTGCCTCAACAGATGTTTTCACCCAAGGATCTTTTATTTTTTCTCTTTTTTCCCACTCCTGAGCTGCCTCAAGGAGGTTTTCAACCCAAGAGTTGGCCTTAGATGCTTCATGGATGTTTTCATCTAGGGATCTTATTGTTTTTTCTCTTTTCTCTCTTTCTTCTTCTCACAAAAAAAAATAGTACTTAGGAATGTTGTGACTTGGAAGTTAGGACACTTCCAATCACATTCACCTCCTTGTTGATGGTGCTGATGAACTCTTCCTTGGACAGAGGCTTTATGTAAACCTTTAATCTATAGCCATTTACAAGCAAGAGAATCCATTCCTCATCAATGGTCTTGATCTGAACAAATCCATTGTCATGGAATTTCTCTATCAGGTATGGGCCCAACCACCTTGTCATCAATTTTCCTTTGAATTCCTTGAACCTCGAGTCATATAGATGAGCCCAATCTCCTTCTTGAAATCCCTTTTTCTTGATATTCCTATCATGCCAGACCTGCCATTGCAACTGAATAGCTTTAGTGTGTAGGATGGTTTGCATTCTGAAGTCATCCAAGCCATTTAACTAGAGAAACCTCTCTTGTTGTGCCTTTGTAACATCTAAATCCAATTGTGCTACAATTCTCAAGGTATTGTATTCAAACTCAATGGAGAGAAGAGCCTTCTTTTGATAGACTAATTCATAAGGGGTGACACTAGTAGTGGTCTACCAAGTGGTATTGTAGGCCCAAGTGGCCTCCAATTATATGTCTTCCTAATCCTTCCTGCTGCTACTCACAACCTTGGTCAGGATGCCTTCGAGTGCACTATTGGTGACCTATACTTATCCATTGCCCTCAAGATGATAGGCTGTAGAATTTTTGTTCTTGATATGGTGCTGCCTTAATAACTTCTCAATCAAATGTGATGTGAATTGAACTCCTTGATCAATGACTAGCTCTCCAGGGTACCCAAATTTGTAGAACAAAATCTCCCTCAGGAACTTAGCCACTTTCTCCTTTATCGCTACCTTGACGACCCTTGTATTAGCCCACTTTGTCAAATAATCAGTGCATACAATTATGTACTTTTTCTAAGGGTTGATCAATTGGCCCAATGAAATCAATGCCCCGCTTTTCAAATGGATCTAAATCCACCTTAGGTTGTAATGTAATTTCATTGTTGGGAGTAGGTTTCCCCATCCTCTGGCACTGATCATGTCGACTGGTGTATCTTCTTGCATCTTGGTAGAGAATGGGCCAGTAGTAGCTAAATTGTAGAACCTTGAAAGTTGTCCTCTTAGAAGAAAAGTGACCTCCACAAGGCCCATAATGATAGGCTAAGAGATTGTCTAAGACCTCCTCTTCCTCGACAAATCTCATCAAGATTTGATCTAGTCCAATATCGAAGAGATTTCCCCCAGTCCAAGTGAAAGGGGCACTCTTCCTTACAATTTTCTCTTCTCCCTCGATGACAAATTTGGAGGAAACTCTGGAGCAACTAGGTAGTTAGCTATGTCAGCAGACCATGAAGAGAGAACTGGAATAGAAAATAAGTGTTCATCTAGTATCTGATCATCAACCAACCCTTCCTCACCTACGGGCAAAGCAATTCTAGACAAAAATCTGCAACTGCATTTTCTTTACCTAGCTCATCAATGATAGTTAGATCAAACTTTTGTAATAGAAGAAACCATCTAATAATTTTAGCATTCTCATCAAGCTTTTTCATTAAGTACTTCATAACTACATGGTCATTATGCATAAAGGTTTGATACCTAATGATGTAGTATCTGATCTTATTCAGAGAGTGGACAATAGCTAGGAGTTCCTTCAAAGTTACAGTGTAATTCAATTAAGCCTTAGACAAGTTTTTTCTAATCAATTAAATGGCATATTGAAACTTGTCATCTATCTTGCCTAGGGATTCTCCTACAACTTTGTCAAATGCATAAGAATGGATGTGGAAAGGAAGAGTCCAATTTGGGCCTCTAAGTATGGGTGCAATATTCAATTTTTCTTTCAAGACCTCTAGGGCCTCCTAGCAACTATTTGACCAGTAAAATTTAGAGTCCTTGGCTAGCAATCCAAACAATGGCGAGGCTAATTTGTTGAAGTCTTCGATAAACCTCCTAAAATATCTAGCCATACCCAAGAAGCTCCTAACATGCATCTTCTTTTAAGAAGTAGGGACCCTCTACGATGGTAATTTTGTTTGGGTCCACTTGTATTCCCTCTTGAGATATTGAAGGATCCAAGACAGTCCCTGCATTCATCAAAAACTCACACTTCTCAAGACTAAGTGAGAGGTTAATTTTAGTGAAATTATTTAGGACTTTCTAAAGGTTAGAGAGAACCTCCATAAATTCACACCCATAGGGAGTGAAATCATCCATTTGGATCTCTACAAAGTCAGGGACTAGCCCAGCAAAGATGCTCAGAACTTCCCCTTGAAAAGTGGCAGGGGCATTACATAATCCAAAAGGAATGACCCTATAAGTAAAGGTACCCCAAGTAGATGTGAATGTAGTTTTATCCTCGCCCTCTGGATGATCTGGATGTGATTTTAGCCACTAAACCCATCTAATAAAGGGAGGAACATCTTTCCTGTAAGACCATACAAGACTTGATAAGTGAAAGGTAAAGGGAAATGATATTCTTTAGTGGCTTTGTTTAGTTGTCTGTAATTCAAATAGATCCTCCATTTTCAATTTTTCTTTGCAGCCAAAATTAGAGGGGACAAACACTCATTATCTGGGATGGGGTAAATGAAACCTACATCCAACGACTTCCTCAATTCTTCGTTTACTATCTATTTGAGGGTTACGTTAATCTTCTTTTGAGGTTGGCACATTGGTTTCCATCCTTCCTTGATGTAGATGTGATGAGTACACACTAGAGGATGCATTGCCTTCATTTCTCTATAGCTCCAGGAAAAGGCATCTAAGTGCTCTCTCAACATGTCACACAAATTATCTTCTTTATTTGATGAGAGAGAGGGGTCGATATTCAAGGTTTTATATGGACTAGATTCTACCATTTTGACATGTGGAGTACTTGGGTCCGCTGGACATAACTTACTCCAAGGATTACCCTCAGATTCCTTCTCAAGCTCAGCAAGAGGCATCGTGTTGGGGGAGTGGTTCTCGATGATTTGGTCAATGAGGTCATTTCATTAGGTTGCCCCGCTCCTATAATAACATCTAGGGTACAAATTGTTTTGGATGTTCTATGATACACTTCATCTTCCTCCTCCTCTCCCAATCATGGGGGTAATTCATGCTCAAGGGATAGTTGATCAGGAGGGTGCAATACCAACTGCCTGGACAAATGCCCACTCTTAATGGTCATATTTCGAGCTCTGCAACTTATGTAAGCATTAGCATTGGCTAGCCATGGTCTTCTAGGGATGAGAGGATAGACATTGAATTTGGTTTGGGTTGGAGAACTAAGAAGTCAGGAGGATACTCCCAAGAATCAACAGAGACCATTACATCCTCAACAACTCCCTCAGGAGCCACTATGGACCTATCTCCAAGTTACAGAATTGTTGTGGTCTTTATCATAGATCTTTGGAGGTTTAGCTTGAGAAAATTTTCCTTAGTAATCACATTTATGGTAGCCCCAATATCAATGAAAGTGTGGGGGACAATGATGCCATCAATGTGCACATATACCATAGGACTTCCAGGGTCTAGTTACTTTGGGAAAATCACTCTCCCCAACATTAGATCTGATAGTTAACCAATAAAATTGATGATAGGGTTGTCTTTATTTCTCTTCCAATGATTTTTGAAGCATTTCTTCTTTATAAGATCGTTGTATATGGGAACATCCTTGATAGCTTGGAGTAGTGGTATTTTAACACACAATTTTTTAAATTCTCTGAGAAATTCATTATCTTCTCGTGTGTTCTGGTTAGAATGGATCAACATTTAAGGAAAAGGAGGTGGATAGTATTTAGGAACACTCTCTTCTTTTTCCTCTTAAAGCTCCTGAGGTGGAGATGGAGGTTGGTTATCTGGGAGCACTCTTCCAGACAGGAGGTTGATTTTTGGAATCTCCATAGCATAGGCAGGGTAAGATGTCTCTCCAATATAGACGCATTGTGCCTACTTGTTGCTCAGGATAAACTTTGGTTGAGTAGGCATCTAGGGTTTCTTAGGTGGAGCAGGATGAATGAGACACGGTTGAGATGGAGGTGGAGGAAATAAAGAAGGGGGTTTGTTGAATTTTGGCCTCCAACATGGTGATGGAGTATTCCATTGAGGATGTGTAGAAGGATATGGATGAAATGGTTGATTGGAAGGTTGGAGTGGATACTTAGGTGAATAAGGCCAAAGAGAAGGTGTGGACCATGGAGGATGAGTAGGAGAATACCAAGGCCACAAACATGCATTCTTGTTGGGATGGTAATAGGAATAGGATGCACCTTGCATGCTCGGATGGTATGGCCAAGGTCCTCGAGGTCTCCTTTGATTGATGTAATAGATTTGTTCAACCCCTCCTTCTTCCCCTTGGTATACAAATTTAGCTCTAGGTAAGGAAGGGCAGTTATCTATGGAACAGTTTTCCTCACAAACTGAGTAGATCTCTATAACATTTAATGGAAATTCATTTTTGAGGTGCCTTCTAGTGCATTTATGGAAAGAGATATCTAAGGTTCCCTTTTCTTCCTCTTGCTTCCTCTTGACATGCTTCGTTTCCATTTCTAGAGCAAACATGTGCAATATTTCAGTTTTAAAGTCCTCCAACATGTTTCAAATTTAATTCTTAATAGATGTGTTGGAGCAAGAGGAACTGGGCAAAGCATGAATAAACCTACCCTTCTTCCTAGCAACCCTATAATGGGTTTCGAATACTATCTTGATGTTGTCATAGGATAGGTGATATACATCCCCTCCGAACAACATATTTAGGGTTTGCAGTATGTCCTCCCTGATTCCTCTATGAAGTACTAACTTGAGTGGTTCAAGATCAAGGGTACATCTGGCCCTTTTACAACTGAGTTGGAACCTTTCATCATACTCTTCAAGGGATTCATCTGGTCAAATGGTAATTCTAAATATTTCCTCTTTGGTGTCTTTGGACCTACAAGAGTACCTATGCTTTTTGTTAAAAGATTACTACATTTGATCCTGGGTAGTGATGTTATCTCCAGGTAGACCCATGAACCAGCGCCAGGCTACATCCTTAAGGGTGGATTGGAACAATTTCAACTTCTAGTCATAAGAGGTATAATCATAAGTTCTAAACACAACAAAAAACTCAAACAAAAAGATATCATGGTCATCTAAGGTTAAGCCATGGATGCGAGGAAGGGAAGAAGGGCTTATATTTCATCCTAGCATCTCTATTAGTTTCTATGATGGGAAAATCACTCTCATTTCTAGTTTCACCCATGGTGTGGATATGTTGAATAATTTCTTCTTCTTCTTCCCCAATAGGCTTTTCAAATATCTCATTTTGTTCACCTAAGGGGTCGTCTAACCTGCCTTAAGTTAGAGATGAAAGTTGACAGTCACCAAAGAAGAGTGAAGGTTGACTGTTTGATGGTGTGGGGGTATTTGGAAATAATTTCCCTAAAGTGTCTCTACTCCTATGAGACATGAAATATATTCTTTCCTTTTATGTTTTTTTCAAAATTAGTTGCAAAATAGATAGGAAAGCAAGAATAACATCTATGTACTAAATCCAAAACAGAAAGAAAAGAAGAAATTATATCTACCTAGACACCTCCCCGATAATGATGCCAAAAAGTGATGAGCCCTACTATTGCAACAAGAGTGCTTCAACTCTCAAGGCTACCAACTTTACTTTATTAACCCAGGGTTTCATACAAACTTAGAGGTGACATTGTTGTATACACAGTAAATGCAGTATTCTACTCATGCCACCCTCAACTGGGTCACTTGATCATTAGGGTTACAAACTATTCCTATATTGAACTAAAATCAGTTTAACTACTGAAAGAATAATGTGAAGTCTTATCCTAGTGTAGAGAAAGTAAATTCATTTACACTCAGAAGATGAAAGCCTTCAAATCTTAAATGCTATGAAAAAATACAATATTATGCTAGGTTTCATAAAGGAAACTATACTATCTTACACTCAATCATCTAGCTATTAGGGTTGCATGAAAACATCAAATTTACTTTATCATATCATAATTCAAAATTGCATGCATTATCTACCTAATTCACACTTGCAAAGTAAAGAAATTCTAATTACTAAGTTTGGACAAAATAAAGGACTAATGTTATTGAATCTTGCAAGAAGGGAAAAGGAGTGAAAGGACTAGTCTAGGTGGCACTTCTGGTTGTGGTGTCCAAGCTGAGGGGTGAAACTACTCCTAAAATAGTCTACATTATCATTTTAGGTCAAGGAAGAGTCAAAACAGGCTGCTACAGGTGAGCTACAAGATATTATGTACTACTACAGGATATCCTGAAATGCTACAGGAAGTTGGCTGAGATGGTTTGGAGTGTAAAAATGATCATATGAAGTGTTGGAAGGGTGTATGACAGCTGGAGAAAGTGTGGGGAAGGTGATCTTCACCAATGGCCAAGCTTAGTACTTCAAAAACACCGGGTTTGGCTAAGATGGCTTGCTCACGATGACATAAAAATAGATGTTTAGAACATGGGTTGGCATGCATCAATAGAAGGGGAAAACGACCTAAATGGAGCTGGTGGAAAGTATCCTTGGCTCCATATTAACAATCCTGGCATAACACCTACACTTATTACTTTTCATTTGCAAATTGTTTCATGTCAATATGGAAACAATGAATTGAATTTGGAAAAAATAATCTATCTTCTACTAACAACTTGATTTATGAACTGAAATATCTTCTACGCTACAACAATCAAGAGAAGAAAAATAACAAGTGTAACCCTTTCCAAGAAATCATAAATAACTATCTAGTTAATGCTAAAACTTGATTTGTGCAATCGACAAGAAATCAAAATTTGTTTTTGGGTTGTGAGAGTGGGGTCCTCTAATCATGATCCCATGAGGGAGATGAGATAGGTGTCATTGTCATAAGATTTTTGTTGTACATTTTAATCTATTTCACTGCAACAACTAATTTATCCTCTATGCTAATGGAAGCATGAATAAACCAACAACTTAATTAATATTTTAAGCTAAAAGAGACATGAATAAACTACAACAACTAATCAACATTCTAACTTAAGAATATAGATACAAGAGAGGAAATTCTATTTCTAGGGGTTGACCCTAACCCAAGAGATTTAGCAGTCTGAGTCAACCCAATGTTGGATCAAAATAGAACTTCTCATTATCATTCAAAATGTGGAAAATACATCATAGCAATAACAGTCAAATGTGCTTCAGCTTAATGGCCTCTTGGCTACAATAAAACTTTGAATACTAATGAGTCCCTTAGCTGGTTTATTTATACAAAAATGGAGCTATCAACATCTCTCTAGAAAATAGGAATATTTTCCTCGCTAACTCGAGAATAGGTGAATCTAACTCTTCCTTGACTTGCACTAGATTGTCTACCAATGAACTCAACCTGCTTAGGTACCAATGACACTGAATTGATGAGATAGAGTGGGGGATATTCAATCGATTTAAGGAATTAAAGAGGTGAACCATCTCCTAGAATCTCTCTTTCTTTTCTACTCTGAGTTCCTGCACTCAAATCATCTGAAAAGTGCTCCAATTCCTACATTTAATACACATTAGGCCACATGACATAGTAACATATATTTACTCCTCACACTAAGTATAATATAACAAAATTTGTATATAAATGTGGGAAAAATATAATTCAATAAGTTGGAGGATGGCATTGTGACCCATATAATATACCTATTCATGAGCCTCAACAAGTGCTTCTTGCTGGTGGGTGTCAATAAAATAGTGCAAGGGAGTGGGTTCTTCATGTTGGTGGGTGCCAACAAAAATATGTACGGGATTCATAGCTTCTTGTTATTCAGTGCCATTAAATATATGTAAAGAAATATTTAGGAAGAGATGAAGAAGAATGGTGGTTTTCTACCTTTATGGGGTTCTGGCTAAAATATTTGTTTTCTTGTTTATGTTGTTGCTTATGTGTTTCTTGATGATGCAAACATAATTGAATGGTGAATGAAATTGAAAGTATAATTTGAAATAATTCCTGAAGTATTGATTTACACCACAACTCATTATTTCCAACATCCATAATCTATCTTTCAGATAGTACAATCTCATAATATTTCACTGTTATAATCATCTATCACACCAACATAACAACACTATAATAGTGCATAAAATCACAATGTATGAACTTGTTCATGAATTAAGTATACATAAACATAATTCGACTAATTCATGCAATCAATAGCATATAAAATAGTATGAAGATCAAGGAGATGGCATTAAAATACAAAATTCATCCATTCATTCCAAACATAAGTATGCAATCTGGCCACTAATCAATATGATGCTAAACTAAGGGAATTCAATCATGATTATTCACGACCATACACAATCATTAATAAAATAATGTTTTCATTGTCTATTATTCGAATATGGATAGCTATTATACTTTTTTGGATATATTATAATGACAGGAAACCATGGGAGGTACTTCTATTGTCCACCCAACCATAGATTAACTACACTGCAACTTTCTTGTAGCTGAGAACCCTAAGATAGATCCACATTCTAGGGATTTCCTACTCATGTATTTCATACCAGAGGCATTCCTAGACACTTAGGAGGTAGAGTCCATTGTCTTGGTCATTTATCAACTACTCTCTAGTAGTAAGACCACAATGAGCCACTCTCCTCTAAGATCATTCACAAGCTTCACCCAAATTTTACAGTAGTTCAATTCAAACACATGTATCGACAATCAAATCCATAAGTGCTCTATCTTTTCTCTTCATTTCTGTGGTATATCCATATTCAACTTTAAACATCTTCTATTCTCTAGCGAGAGATATTAAGAGATAAAACTCACACACACAACCAATGACCATCCCAAGGCCAAGAATATCAACTAATGAATAACCTCCTTTTCGCTTTTGTTGTGTGTGTGTGTGTATTAAATGTCTCATAGAAAGTGATCCTTTTGATATTTGACCTATTTAGGGAATTGGGAACCACACTCTTTCTTCCATTGTCATCTCAATTCATGAGGGGGGATGGGAACAGTCCTATGTCCCTCACTACCCCACTCCAATCTACTGAATGTTTATGTGAGGTGTTGGCATCTCTTCAATCACATCTCTTACCAAAATTTGTCAAACAATGTGATTGTACTAAAAATGGTGGCTCAATGATTTAGTTTTGCCACTTTTATTGCTTTCAAGGAACTCGAGACACTCAAGAAATTAAGCTTGCCTTAGGCTATGGATCAGTAAGGTAGTCCTTCAATTTGTAGTAAACTATTTTTGAATAATTAATTTTAAATGCTTAATCAACATATTAAGTAGCTGTTGTTCTCCATGTTGGAAGTATAGTCATAATCTCATATTCCATAGACAAGGCCAAAAGCAAGGGATTTTACACAAATAATCATTGCCATGATTGGTAGGGGAAAAAACGAACATGCAATTCATGAATACTGACTTGCAAGGCTTGTTTTAGGTAGGTAAAGTAGTGTGCAACCCCTAATTCTTGATGGTTGGTTTAGTAATGGCACAAGAAATGAACGATATGATATTCTAATGGACGTCCATTCAAGTATTTGGTTAATAGAAACACGTTTGAAGTATGGCTCTTATTATACACACCAAATTTCCCTCCAACCTAATTGTAAAGTGCCTCCTATATCAACATTGCATGTTTTCTTGGAGGACCACAATGGCCACCTAGTTAGTATAAGATCACATGTTGGAGGCCAAAGTATGGAACTTATTGACTTACGATCAATGTTTAGCTAGGTGCAAACAAGTCAAAGTGGTTGATATATAATTATGACCACACAGAGGTCTTAGTCCAATAAGATATAAGAAATGTGGTTCACACCACAATTGGGTGCTCACTCAAGAAACCTATAGCATGATTGGTGCTTCCATTATTGTATTTGATATTAAAGTGGAGTTTTTGTAGGTGTGCAGACCATTTCTTCTGGAGATCATTCTATAAATTTCCTTATGTCTACATGAATTGCAGATGATTAAGATCAATGTTGATGATCATAGCCTTCCTCAAAATTTCATGCTTCCACTATTAGAATTCATACACATTAGATTACATATCGTGGTGATATGTATGGTATCTCTAGATACTATCAAAGAATTTTTACCATGATAATGAAGCAAATGTACGTATTGAGTGAGGATTGCACTGATAGCATAGTCAAAGAAATCTATCTTAATCTCAAATTGTTTATGTAGGCCGAGTAGGGTGAGAAGTATTACATAGTAGAGGAAATGTTTCAAATACTTTATTTCTTTTTGTCATGACTCAAACTAAGAAAAAATCACTTTATATCCACCCTTGTCCAATTGAATTTAGGGTTAGGAAATATGAGAGAACCCCAACATGAAGCTTTTGTAGACGTTATCAAGCCCCAAGAAGTTATGGAGCTATGTTAGAGTCACCGAGGTAAAAATATCATAAATTACTTAGAAATTTGCTTGTTTCACCTTGACCCCATGTTCATCCATGATGTATCCAAAATACTAAATTCTCTACATGTGAAATGAACATTTCTCCTTATTGGAATAAACTTGTGTTGTTGCAAGGCGGTGAAGACTTAATGCGCTGCAAATGTTCCACCTAGGTTATGTCAAAGATGACGATGTCATCTAAATATAAAACCACAAAATATTTTGTGAATAGCCCTAGGATATCATCCATCATCCTCGTGAATGTTGTTGGAGTACTAGTAAAGTCAACCATGAACAACCTATAACACCCCCTTTCACCCATTGGGTTAGATTACTACCTCTGTAACTTGATCTTTCTAAAATCTCCATTTCAATTTGACTTTTATGGCATTGATAAAGCATGTCTAATGAATTATACCATGTAATGCAGTCATGTCTGGGAATGTAATTACATAAATGTACCACACAAATTTCTATTCACATGCAATGCCTAAAAATACATAATATATTTGAAAATCCATAGCGATGGTAGTTAAACAATTTTCCCTATTATGAAATTATCTTGTGATGTTTATGTTATTATTATCAGATATTTTAATTTTTCTTTTCTTATCATCAATACTAATGCTAAACAAAAAATTGAAGAGGACAGAAGATGTAGGCATAATTCCAGGGAAAACCCTCACTCTTTGGGGAAGCCTGGTCAAAATTATTCCTTTAATAGATTCAATATGAGGTGACCAAGACCCTTACAATATAGATTACATACTTCCTCCATCCATCACATCAACCTTATCATTCTTCAGTTCAATAGCTCTTGTAGCAGTCAATCCTCTTCAAACTTAGATCCTTCCAATGGAACTAAACTAGTATCAATGTAATAGCACCAAAACACTAGAGAAAAAAGAATTCATAATTGTGATAACATCATGCCATTCGTTGTAGTAGCAATGTGACAACACAAAGATACATCATTGCAATGTAGAATCTTCGAACTGTGGTAACCCTGAACTTGATGGAGCACCAAATTGTGATCCCTGTACCCTATCTGAGCTCTTGGAAATGCATCAATTTTTTTTTGTGAAATACCCTATGTGATCACCAAAAAAAATCCTTTTAATCTCGCAAGTGTCTTTGACATTCACGAGTTCTTGTTCTGTGTTTTTGAGCGAAGGTCACACTCCTATATATATTATTTCATCCATCTTTAATTAGCCGACATGAAAGTATGAAGAGTTGTGTCACTGAATTTGAGCCAATATGGTCATGTATATTTTTGAGGCCGACTTGAAGATATTTCTTTCAGCAATGAGACTTTGATGGATGGAGGAGTCTTCTCAGATTAATTTTGACAATAACCTAAAGCCTTCAATTAGGCTTCACTTATACATTTGATCCAAGCATGAAACCCATGCTTTAACAAGCCAAATAAAATAATAATAAAATTATTTTTTCTTTTATTTTGACAAAATATATTACATTTGACTCAAGTAAAATAATGAAGACTGAACTTAGTATCATTCTCCAAAATGCCTATTAACTAGGGAGGTATTAATATTTACATATATTCATAGAGGTACATGGAGGATCCCAACACATCATCTATGAAGAAGTTTAGGCACCACAATGCCATGGACTAGAATCATGACCAGGGAAATATATCCATTGGTCTCTCAACAATTTAGGCATTGTAATGCCATGGACTATATTCCTTACCAGGGAAATCTATCTGAGTGGGAATAAGATGGACTCACGCTTTCATCCTATCTAGGTACCATCAGGATTACTTGTTAGCCATCAACCCAGAAATTCAGGTACATGTCATAGCTTAATGACCAACACCAACCTTCTAACTTTAGGACCTAGACATCAATAGAATGTGCCAGACAAATTTCCTCATAGGAAATGATTCACTCGCAAAGCCTCAACATCCCTTGATCCAACAGATCAAGCATAACAAATTTCTCCCAATCAAATTGATTGGTAATTACCATGCTTTATCAAAAACCTTCGAGAGATTTACCTGTACAAACACAACCCCAATCAACAATATACTTTCACATGTATATAATCAAATACAAACGTCTAGGGTCTTCGAGACAACAGATGTTGTTTTTCAACTTTCCATAGTAGGACTATCAACTAAATCTTTGATGGAAGATTCCTCAATCATACACTTTTCCTTCCTACTTCATATACAACAACATATTCTTTAATTTGATCTTGTTTTCCTTCTTTTAGCAACACCTGAAAATGCATTCTCCAATTTCCTTCTCTCATTCATGGCCTTCACTAAAACTTATCGTTGTTAGTTTTGTTCTAGTGCATGATGCATGAAGTATAAAACCATATTTGTCACTCCCTCTTAATCAGAGAGGATCTAACCACTCTTGTACAATTAATATTCTCAACCATCCTCTTATCCTAGGGATATTTCATCTAGGCTCCCTCTTAACCTAGGGAGTTATGATTCTTCATTACGACATTGGAGAATCTTTCATGGATTCTATCCTTCTTATCAAAGTCATTCATATATCATGCTTATCACATCAATTTTACTTACGATCATCTTCACCAATTTGAAGATGATGTACCTACACAACTTAGATAGTAAGTGCAACCAAAATTATAGAAGCATAAAGTTAGCCATATCAAAAAATTATAACAACCGAAGCATTTAGACTTTACAAAAATAATAAACAAGAGGCTTTACTTCAACTTATTACCCATGTTTATTTACAAACCCTAAATCACATTCATAGCTCATCAAGATATCAAAATCATTATATCTAGGGTTTCAATATTATTTCAATGGCAAGTTCTTTATATAGAAAACCTTCGAAACAAATCAAATTAGTGAATCTAACAACTTTCAGAATTCATCTGTTAGACTCCTCACTAATACTTTATACATGAGCTTCAACAATCAAAACCGATCACATCTTAATCAACATCATGACTAGCATCTACTAGGTTTTGATATTCACCGTATAATTTTCTCATTTACACAATCTCAACACTCATTATGTAGATTCACAAATTCTAAATTGTCCACATACTTAGAGAATTTAACTACTACTAGGGTTTAGCTACAAGACCCTAAATTTTTCAAACATCATCTTAGAGCATCAAACTTTGACTAGGGCTTGTTTCCAAACCCTAGGACTCATGACCATTAACACTTAGGTCAACACATATATCTAGGAATTCAACAGCATATCATAAGCACATCATATGTCAGGCAAATTTAATATGTTAGACATATCCCAACCTAGAACAATTTAGGTTTTCAACCAAATGGACACATACCTAGGGTTCCATTCCTAGGAATCTAAATACATAATAAGGGTTTTATTCATTGACCCAACCAAACCCTAAATATCTATGGTTTCATAACATAGTAAAGAAAACCCTATTATTCCAAAATTTCAAAGGTTTGGGATCTCACACAAACATCATTCAACTCTAACAGGTTAGGTTTTCATGATCATACCGAAATCCCAAACATAACATCATCAACAAAAACTTAAAATAGCATTTCACAATGACTCTAAGGAGTCTAGGGTTCACACATTGTCAGCATACCCTTAGGTTAGGGTTTTTCCAGAGAAACTGTCTAGGGTTCTATAAAATAAATTAAGAATATGAGGAGGGGTATATTTATCAAGTGATGAATAACCTAGAAGAAGAATTATAATCATTCAAGACTAGACATAATGATGTTAGTCATGTAATGCAAAATCTGAAAAATAAGGTTATCATACTTTTAAGAGTATCTTGTAAGGTGTATGGTTTGAGATATACTTGGAGATGTTCCTTGGAAAACCTTGTCTTTAAGAAGCTTGATGGAAGGTGAGAATGCTTACTTGATTTCTTTTTCCATAGGCTAGATTTCAAATATCCTTCAAATAAACACTTTTCCTTAGAAAATCCTCCTTTCGTTTCCTTCAAGTGCATGACTAAATTATTTGATTAGGTCTTCTATAATGTTACAATATATTGAATAGGATTCTTAGACTTGGGATAACTCTTTGAATTGTTTCTTCAATAAGTGGAGGAATTTCATGTTTCGCCCTTGCACATATCAATGACCATAGCACTATTTTTCTAAGCCTGAGCTTTCTTTTATGACATGACAATGATTAATTTATTATTGGGGTTGATCTAGAAAAGGTATTACATCTAGACTTTAATAGACAATGAAATCAAGGTACCACCGAATTTGTGATATTGATTCAATGCAATAGATAACAAAACTTTTTCCACTACCACTCCCCTTTATAATACATAATAGAATTGAACCCAAACTTCAATGAAAACTTTTCTAAGATCGCAGATAGTAATCTTAGTCACATAACTGAAACTGCGATTTGAAATCCTTACTTGAGTCCATGTCATTGCATAAAGCGTATATTCTGTGGCATCCAAAATTAAATTTTTGATCGGAATTGGATCATTATATTTTTTTCATCCATCTCGATGTATTTAGAGTGGAAAAGGTGGAGGAATCAGCTCATGGAACCATTTTTATTGGCGGGACCTAAGTTGGCAAAATGCGGTATGAAACCTTCCTGGATTTTTTGAGGAATCAAATGACATTTTTTGGGGGAAGACTTTGCCACTTAAGCAGAGAACCTTTTGATGTTATTCTACACACAAAAAGATTTTCAACAATTCAACAATCGTATCAATCAGGGTCCGTATGAAAAAATTATGCCACTCAGAAGTTGACCTGCCTGTTTTGACACCTATAGTTTGGGAGGATGCCGCATAAACCCCCATTATTCATGGAAAAGGGGCTAGCTACATGTTTGTGATGTAAAAGACTCTAGAAGAGTTTATTTTGTAACTCTAGTTAAGAGTTGATGTAGTCAAAATTAACCACTATTAGGCTATCGAGCTGTGTTATAACCAGGAGACATTCCATTCTTTCGAGAGAATTTTGTTCCATAATTGAGAAAAGATAGCCAGGAGAAATAGGAGGTAAATCATACAAAGAGGAATTGTGCATTATAATCATTGACAAGCCATAGACATTACTTATTTGAATCTGCAACCATATATCTAGACAAAGAAAGAGAGCAAAGCGATCTCACCTTCAAGTTGGGTGTTCTCCCAAAATGGTTTCCCAGAGAGCATATCTTGTGTATTATGTGTGTGTGAACTTATTTTGATGAAATTTCCAATGGAATATCCATGGAAATTTACAGATCAATTTTGGAGATAATATGAGCTTCTGTGATTACACCTTGTTCCTTATCTGAATGCTTGTAGTGACGCAAAATACATGTCTCTTCTTTTGAACTTATATCACTAAAATTGCATTGAAATCATGTCACTAATAATTTAACATAGAGAACTCATTGTTGTAGTTGCATTGTGACCTTCTCCCTATGATATCATTGAGACTTTCTCACTGTAGTGACATCGAACTGAAGTAGCACTCACCTATGGGAGCCTAATACAATACTTCAGAAGCACAATAGAAAACTATGGGAGCATGACACCAAACTATGGGAGCATCACAATGACTTGTGGGAGAATTACACCTAAATACTAATACATCCTCTTCATGAAGTGCCAAGACTATGCTTTTACCGAAATTATAATGCTGTATTTTCACCGAAATACTGAGAACCCAATATTTGGAAGGATCTGAACTAACTCACTGTATAGGTACCAAAGCGTCTACTTTCAAATAGCTGAAAAATGGTAAAAATACCTTTGACCTTGACCATAACTTTAATACCATGTTGGAGAACCCATACAGACTGTAGTTAAATAATTTTCCTTATTATGACATTATCTTGTGATGTTTACGTTATTATTATTAGATCTTTCAATTTGTATTTTATTGTCATCAAGACTAATTCCAAACAACAAATAGAAGAGGACACAATATGTAGGCACAATGCCAAGGAAAAACCCCACTCTTTGGGGAAACTTGATCAAAATTATCCCTTAAATAGATTCAAGATGAGACAGCTAAGAACCTTACAATATAGACTTGAGATTCCTACATCCATCAAGTCAACCTTGGCATTCTTTAGTTCAATATCTCCTGTAGTAGTCAATCATATTCATACTTAGATCATTGCAATGACACCTAACTATTACCATTGTAATAACATCGAAACACTGGAGAACAAAGTCTTCATCATTGTGATAACATGATGACATTCACTGTAGTAGCAATGTGACAACACATAGATGCATCACTGCAACGTAGAAGCTTCAAATTATGATAACCTTCAACTTGATGGAGCATCAAACTGTGATCCATGTACCCTATCTAAGCCCTTGCAAATGCACTGAAACGTTTTCTTGAAATACCTTATGTGAACACCAAAAAAGATCCTTTGAAATTCACAAGTGTCTTTGAGATTCACGAGTTCATGTTCTTTGTTTTTAAGTGAAGGTCACACTCCTATATATAGTTTTTCATCCATATTTAATGATCTGACATGAAAGTATGAAGACTTGTGTCACTGAATTTGAGTTGACATGCTGATGTATATTTTTTAGGCTAACTTGAAGAGCTTTCTTTCAATAAGGAGACTTTGATGGATGGAGGAGTCTTCTCAAATTAATTTTGAAAATAACCTAAAGGCTTCATTGGAGACCTGTATATTTGACTGAAACATGAAACCCATTCTTTAACAAGTAAAAAAAAAAAAAAAAAAAATTCTTTTTGTTTTTATTTTGACAAAATATATTACATTTGACTCAAGTACAATAATGAAGACCAAACCTAGTTACATTTTCCAACAAATATTAACGACGAAAAGAACACAATCATAAGAACAAACACTTATCTTTAAAAAAAGCACTAGTTGGCTACAAACCTCACACATTCCACCCACTCATAGAATGCATTGTTGATAATATCTCAAGATTGGGTAAGTATCGGGTTGAGACCATGACTCCGAAAGAAAAAATACTTTGCTAAAGCTAGTTATGAGAAATAATCGATTGTGGACATAAATAAGACCATGGTACCATACCCCAACATCCTCTCTATGACAATCTCACATCCCCCATCGATCCACACAAACTAGGGATCTTTTTTCCTAAAACTAGTTATGAGAAATAATCGATTGTGGACAGAAATAAGACCACGGTACCAAACCCCAACAACCTCTCAGTGATAGTCTCACATCCGCCATCGACCCACACAACCTAAGGAACTGCACCTCCTTCTCTCCACCTATATTGTTTCAAATAGATTGTTAATAATTCCATGGGGAAGACACACATTTACATAGATATTTTATCATAGAATCCTAAAACTAGGATAACCAGAAAAATTTTCAATATTAAAAAACTAATAATTTGTAAATTGATTTAAATTTAACTAATTGATTTTTTGTAGGGATTGGAGTATGCTATAAAACTAATTCTTAGTTAAGACTACATCTTCATTAGACTGAAGAAAACGGGTTAATGGTCCAGACCCAAGGCATCTAATAAGAGTGGAAACCCAACCCCTTATGGACCACCAATGTGTAATTGTAAGTTTTGTGGTTTCCTTTAAATAAGAGTGATAAATTAACTTGTGTTTGCAAATAGTAGACAATAAAAATTGTCCCCACTATTAATTTGAAAAATAAAAAACAAAATAAAAAAAATTGATTTTTTTTTAAATAACTAAAACTCTATAAAAATGATAATATTAGATAATAAAAATATACACGATGGAAATTGCTAACAAAAGTCATATGTATTATAGTAAATAAACCCAACTCTTCTTAAATTAATTGATATTCTTCTGAATGTTATGTTGCACGGAACTTGAGTATTGAAAATTTTTAATGATTTATTTATTTAAAATAGAAGGATCAATAAAAATACGACCATAGGACATAGTAATAATTAATAATTTATTTTTTCTTAAATTATTTAAATATACTTTATATTTAATTGAAATATTAGTTATAATTATTAGTAATGTTTTAATATTAACGAAATTAATTAAAATCAATCTTTGACATTATATAAATATTAGTTATAAGTATTAGTAATGTTTTAATATTAACAAAATTAACTGAAATTAATCTTTGACATTTTTAGAGTATAATATTATGTCATTTCTTAAAAACAATTAATACTACTACGATCAATCAATATGATTTTAAGATTAATTATGTTGTTTTATTAAAAAGTTATCACGATATCTCCAAGATTATTATGATATTAAGATGATCGATCATTGATTTGTGGGAGTCCATGATCAGTTTTATTATTATTATTTTCCCACAGACAAGTTGGGATAATTTCCTTTAATAGCATGTTATTAACCTAATAAAAAGAATGAAAATGGATCGATAAAAAATAATGGAATATGTTATTGAAATAATAGTAAAAAAAAATGAATATGATTCAAGATATAATAATGGGTTGGCTAATAAAGGTATTTAGTAGGAGTGAAAATCTGCCCGCTTAAAATCCACCAACTAGTTATTTTAGATAGTCTGGTTTTCTTCAATAATGTTGATGAGTCAGCCTGCATAACAGCTAGAGATGGATGATTAGTTAGCCTTCATTCATGGATAAAAGCTAGAGATGGCTTATGAGTAAGCCTCCATTAGCGGATAGCAACCAGAGATGGCTGTGTGCTGATTTGACTACTAAGTTATGATAGGTTTTCTCACCTTTAGAAAAAAAGACCTTAAGTCATGCCCTAGATTCCTTCTTAGAGTGATCTTTAAGTGAATCATCCATAATCCCAACTTACATAGTTCCAATGACTTCTGCCATATTCCTTATATATAGGTCCTAATTGCAAAGTTTCAGACAATATATAATTTTTGTATTCATATATAATTTATATTTATTTGATATTATATATAATTTATATTTACTTAACATTATAGTAAAAAAATTAATCAAAAAAATGATTTCCGGTTAGGTAGATGTGCAAGTGTAATGTAAGTATGTCAAAAATTTATAATATATAATTTCTGTATTCATATATAATTATATTTATTTGATATTATATATAATTTATATTTACTTTTATAGTAAACTTTTTAATGTAAGTGATGTATAGGTGTAATGTAAGTATGTAAACAAATTTAAATGTTGGTTAAATTAAAAAATAATAAAAGTTAAAAGTAATAAATAAAACTTACAAGTAATATACATGAGATGTTGGCTCATCTAGAATATTAAAGTATACCATGGGCCAATACCATAGATTATCAACACCACATGCCCAAAAACCATAACTTATTATGTAAATGTAAATGTAAACATTAACATTTAACATTTAACATTTAACATTTTTAATTTAATGTCGACACTATTTAAAAATCAATCTAATTATTATTATGTATAAAAACAATATAAATTTAAAATATAAAGAGGCTTAGGCATACTCAAAAAAGAGCTATGGTAAATAAATAAAAATATAAATAAACCAGATGTATGATAAATAAATACAAATTTAAATAAAATAGAGCTATGGTAAATAAATAAAACCTATTTTTATCTTTACTCCATTAACCTCTCTATATTTATCAAACTTCAGAAAAGATGTTTTATTGAGGTGAATCCTACACCACAAATAATTATTAATACCATGGGTCAAATACCATATTTATAAAATAGATAGCATAAATAAATAAATATAAAAGAACTATAAATATGTATGGTAAATAAATAAAAACATATCAAATAGGATTAGAAATCAACATATAATTATATACCAAGCCTATGGGCCAAATATCATGGTAAATAAAAGAGATATGATAAATAAATAAAACCTATTTTTATATATACTCAATAAAAATCTTTTTATATTCACTCCATAAACCTCGTTACACTTACTAAAGTTAAAAAAATAGGTTTTATTTAGGTGAAGCCTATGGGGGAAGAGCGAGGATTGTACGGAAAAGAGAGAGAGAGAGAGAGGGAGAGAGAGAGGGAGAATTCTTGAGAGAGATAAGGAGAGTAATGGGGGGAGAGAGAGGATTAGGGGGAAAAGAGAGAGAGAGAGAGTGACGAGGGAAGAGAGAGGGAGGTAGGAGAGAAAGGGAGAGATAGGAAGTATGAGAGAGACAATTTGAGAGAGAGGAGGAGAGAGGGAGGTATAGGCAGATGGATTTGGAGGGGTAGAGAGGGAGGGAAGAATAAATACATAGAGAGTGAGAATTGGAGAGAGAGAGGGACTGAAAAGGGAGAGATGGAGAGAGAGTGTGTATGTTTGTGGGTGAGATAAAGAGGCAAAGAAGGAGAGATGGAGAGAATGCAGTAGATAAGGAGAGAGGAGAGAGGGATGGATATAGTAAAAAAGTTGGAGAGAGAGAGAGGGGAAGTGTCACACCTACTTTAACATAAAAAAAAAATCTTTTGGATATATAAATTACACACACGATAATCCTTTACTTGCAGCTCATTATGTGATCACCAGCCTTATTTGCACATTATACTTTACAAAGATAAACGTATAGGTTACAGTTTGCATGGAATGGAAAACATATGGCCCACGACACGGTTGGCATACAATATTAACATTATACAATTGCTACCCAATGTATTTCATTTGATTGACACCTATGATAAGGTCTCGGTTACGTCTCCATGCGGCAACATCTCCAGTACAGGTGGTAGGTTACGTAAAGTTTAAACTTCCGCAGTCACTGCAGATATTTTAACTCTTGGTATTAATGGCGTGGGCTTTTCGGATCCCACCGCAGTACCCTTCATTGACAGATCGCCGAAGCTTTTATGTTCGCCCGTCCTTCTTGGGCAGGTGGCATGGCCTGGTTCTCCCAACCATGTGACTTCTCGGTACTGCCAACGTTGATTCCTCCGCCAGCTACTCCCGCCATACTCCGACGGTCCAGATCTCTTCCTGAGATCGGAGGGCTGGAAGTTGTTCAGGGTTTTGCGTGGATATTTAATCGACCATTCACACTATTGTTTCCTTTGTTGTCCGTGGTCTTTGCGGAATGGTTCCTCACTCCTCCTCGAGTTCGCTATCAACAGCACTATACTGCCATTCTGTCATGCCGGAGCTGGACCCTGTTCGCTTTAAACCTTATAGGTACTAAGAAGGTGTTCTTGTTCATTATTCTGTATTTTTTTATGGCTGGAATTGCATGGTTTATTACTTATTGCAGTTTGGTTTTCCCTTGACAAATCCTGGTGCAGCGGCCCTGGTTACATTTGGTCAACTCCCACGGGATTACTCTGCAACGACTTCTATCAAACCCAGGTAAGCTTCTCCGCATTTGAAAGTTGGTTTATTCGGAAATATTTCAGGGTTTACAGTCATACATGCCCTAAGGGTCGGTTTATTCGAATACATTTCAGGGTTTACCGTCATGTATACCTTAAATGGTCTATGCAGGTCTCAGTTTCCCCATTTGGTAACCTCGTTCCCTCCGAGTTGCTCTCGGTGAAGAACCTTACATCCGGCTTGTTGCTTAACTAAGATGTCTGTGTTAATGGTTACAAGTTGTTCTTTCAGAAATTCGGGGTTCTGAGGTAACCATCGAGGTCTTCCTTTTTTGCATTGCCGAGCCACTGGCGGCAGACTTAGATCATAGCTATGTTTAAGAATGTTCACATCTGGCCTCCACGCGCAGATGGGGTTATAAATGTATTTAATGGAACTGATTCTGTTCGCATATGTATTAATTTTCTCAGAGTATAAGTTTGCCTTTTAATGCTGTAATACTCTGCTTAGCCCACAGACATTTCACTTATATATTGAACATTTCATTTTTGTATATTCTTTCTCAGAATTAGAGTCTCCGCGTTAATTTGCTGTATGGGTTTTTGGTCTTTTCTTTTGGACATCACTGTCTTGACATTTACCATATTATGATGATAGTCATGCTATAGATTCTGTAAAAGAAATGTTACGTTGACCAGTTGATTTATCATAGCTTAGCGCGTAAATAATGTTTGGTTAACAATCCCTCATTCCATGAAAGGATTAGTTGCTTGCATGACTTCTATTTCATTATACAGATCCACGGCTATTAAATATGTGTCTGTGGTTAGGTTCTTTATGCACAGGCTTGCGGTTTCACAAGGTTACTTTCCCTTTGCTTGCATGCATAGGCCCGAAAAGTTATGGTTTGCTTACATATATTTACTGTTTAACGGAGTCACCCTTCTTTACTCATATGCTCAGTTCTTTGCTCAGATTGAACAAGGTTATCTGTCATTGCCAGATACAAATTCTCGTCTCAGGGTTACAGATAAATGTTTTTCTTTATTTGCATGCATTAAAATGAATATATACTTTCATAGTTATCAGGTTTAGCTCTAATACTCAGAGCCTTATTCTTCACTTCAGTTAATGCTTCTGTCTCTGTACTTCACAGCATACGGAAATGTTCTCGTTCTGTACATTCTTTATTATAAATTCATCTTGGGTTTTCTACCTTAAGCCAGGAGGTTCTATGGCACCCTTTAATACTATAAGGTGACCCGTCATCCAACGCTCTCTGCGCAGAGCTTTTCTGTTGAACGCACGTGGTTTGGAAAACCTAGGGTATCTACCAGCGTTCTATTCGCTGTCACAAGATTTCTGCTGTTGCAGTCGATACCTTTTCTTTCTCTATAAAGGCATAAACCCTCTTTCATGCACTGTTCTACGACTCTCATCAGTCCACAGGTTGTAAGGCACCTTTCTTTTTAACCTGTCCATTGTTAAACAAATTGATTAATACTACTTTATTAATAATTTATGGATCAAGGCTGCTACCTCGTAGCCGAACCTTGAGCAGGGTTCTGTACACCCATGCCCTTCTTGCTTTACTCTTCCGCCTTATCAATTCTAACTGAGTGCTAACTCATTTGGTCCATTAACGGACAGTTTTTATTTAACCTTTACAGATGCACAGAATGCTATTTTCCCATCAGTATTTAAGAATCACACACAGTCTTTCATAAATAAATTACTGTAAATTCCATACACAATGCTTTTTATAACAGGGACTACTGGTTTGGGAACCGTACCTGATCACCTCTGACAGGAATGGTTTTGTTCAAACAAAAGTCACCTGAACTTAAATTCTGCTCTCTTCCCAGCCATGAGAATCCATCCTTCAGGCCCCCAGCCCTCAACAGGAACAGTGCACTTCTTGTGCCAGGTTATCTGGTCCTCACCAGACTTAACCTCTCTCTCCCTTTACTCTTGGAGCAAGATTTGTTTTTCCTCTGTCTGTCCCAACAGCATAGAATCCCTCAGTCAGGGTTTTTCCCTCTTTTGGAGGGTAGTTCCATCAGTTATCACAACTGATCATTTTCTTTAAGATTCACCTCTTAGAGGCTGCCAGCAATTCCAAGAAAATATTTAAATTTAAATTATTCAATCAGAATTAGTTTGCCACAGTTTTGTTTAAAACATAACAACAACTGTATTAGTCTTTTACCACAGTAACTTTCAAATTTACATAAATCTGGGGTCATTACATCTCCCCCTCCTGAGATTGGACATCGTCCCGATGTCTATCTCCTGTAAACAGATTTGGATAAGCCTCTCTAAGGAGTTCCTCATCTTCCCAAGTGGCCTCCTCTGGTCCATAGTGCTGCCACTGCACTTTAGCTTGGGAAATAACTCGTTTCCGCAGCTGCACTTCTCTCCGGTCGAGAATGGTCAGTGGTTCGACCAGAACCTCGCCTTCCGGCTCGACCCGCACATTCTGCCATTGAATCACATGTTTAGGATCGTAAACGTATTGCTTTAATACAGATACGTGAAACACATTGTGAATCCTAATATGGCTTGGTAGGGCAAGTTGGTAAGCGACCGGTCCTACTTTGGCCAAGATCTGGAAAGGTCCAAAGTAACGAGGTGCTAGTTTGGCACATCCGCTCCACTGCAAGGTACTCCTTCTTGGTTGGATCCTCACAAACACATGATCCCCAACCTGGAATTCCTTAAATCTTCTCTTTCGATCAACGAAACTTTTCTGCCTGTCCTGAGCGGCTTTCAAGTTATTACACACCCTTTTCACTGTGTTCTCCATTTCTTGTAACATATCAGGACCAATTCGCAACCTGTCCTCCTGTCCACCCCAGCTTGCGGGTGTGCGGCACCTCCGCCCATACATAACCTCAAAAGGACTCATCTGAGTTGAGGAATGGTATCCATTGTTGTATGCGAATTCGACTAAGTGGAGATAGTCCTCCCATTGAGTTGGCTTCATCATAACGCATGCTCTCAGCATGTCCTCCACAACTTGATTTACTCGTTCTGTTTGACCATCTGTTTGGGGATGATAAGCTGTACTAAAGTTCAGCTGTGTTCCCAGTTCAGCAAACAAGGTCCTCCAAAAGGTTGATGTAAACTTGACATCCCGATCGGAGATAATCACTTTCGGCAGTCCATGCAATTTGAACACATGCTGCATGAAAATATGGGCAATCTGTATAGCCCTGTATGTCGACTGCACAGGTATGAAGTGTGCTGCCTTGCTCAGCTTATCCACTACCACCATAATGGAATCATTATTCTTCTTGGTTTTGGGCAGTCCCGTTATAAAATCCATGGAGATAGTCTCCCACTTCCATTCCAGAATGGGTAGAGGTTGTAACAGCCCTGCTGGGTGCATGTGTTCCGCCTTAATTTGCTGACATTCTAGACAGCGTGCTAAATACTCAGCTATCTCTTTCTTCATTTTTGGCCAGTAGTACTCTTTGCGGAGTGCGGTAACCATTTTCTGGTAGCCCGGATGTCCCGTATAATGGCTGGTATGAAATTCATCCAAAATCAGCTTCTTAATGCTGTCTTCATTGGGCACATACAGCTTATTATTAAAGCACAACATATCAACATCATCTAGTTTGTACCCTTGCTGTAATTCCTTATCAGATTGCTGCTGTAATTGTTGTTTGATGTGCTGATAAATAGCATCTTGTTCAGCCGCTATTTTTATCTTTTCCACTAAGGTACTTTGCCACTTACTAACTGAAATTTTGCACACGCATTGCACCTTCCGACTTAATGCATCTGCTACTCGGTTCTCCTTACCCTTTAGATGCTTAATTTCAAAGTCGAACCCACTTAGGAAGTCAACCCAGCGAGCTTGTCTCGCATTTAAGGTGGGTTGACTGAAGTAGTTCGTTAAACTGTGGTGGTCTGTTAATAATAGAAATTTTCTGCCCAAAAGGTAATGTCGCCACATTTTCAGGGCATGAATGACAGCAGCCAACTCCATGTCATAAGCAGAATACTTCTGCTCATGCTCTTTCAGCTTTCTGGACTCATAAGCAATGACTCTTCCTTCCTGCATCAGCACTCCTCCCACACCTTCTTTACTTGCGTCCGTGCAGACCACGTAATCCTTGTTAGGATCAGCTATACTTAATATAGGTGCAGTAGTGAGTAAGTGCTTGAGCTGTTCAAAGCTCTTCTGGCACTCTGAGGTCCACTTAAATACTTTTCCTTTCTTTTGCAAAGAGGTGATTGGGTATGCTACTCTCGAAAAGCCTTCGACAAATCTTCTATAATACCCTGCTAACCCCATAAAGGACCTAATATCTGCCACGTCCTTTGGTATAGGCCACTCCATTATAGTTCTAATCTTTTCAGGGTCCACTGCAATGCCTTCTTTAGTGATCACGTGGCCCAAATATTGTATCTCCTCCTTGTAAAAGTCGCATTTACTGAACTTTGCATATAATTGATGTTCCCGCAAAGTTTGCAACACCAATCTAAGGTGCTCCTCATGTTCCTTCCTTGATTTTCTGTAAATCAGGATGTCATCTATGAATATCAGCACAAATTTATCTAAAAACTGATGAAACACACTGTTCATCAAGCACATGAAAGTGGCAGGTGCATTTGTCAGCCCAAAGGGTAACACCACAAACTCATAATGCCCATACCGCGTTCTGAAGGCGGTCTTAGCGATATCTTCCTCTTTTATTCTGATCTGATGGTAACCAGATCGCAGATCAATTTTTGAAAATACCGTGGCTCCCTTCACCTGATCAAAGAGCTCGTCGATTCTAGGCAAAGGATATTTGTTTTTGATTGTAAGCTTATTTAACTGGCAATAATCAATGCACATCCGAAAGGTTCCATCTTTCTTTTTGACGAACAGCACTGGGGCTCCCCAAGGCGACACACTGGGTCTGATATAGTTCTTATCTAATAGTTCTTGTAGCTGCATCTTTAATTCTGTTAGTTCTGGCACACTCATACGATAGGGTGCCCGTGATACAGGTGCTGCTCCTGGAATTAGCTCAATAGTGAAATCCACATCTCGTTTTGGTGGTAATCCTGGCACTTCCTCGGGAAAAACATCTGCAAACTCTTGCACTATCGGAATGTTATTCAGCATGACAGTTTTGTCCTTTTGATTTGCATACCCCACCTGGATAGCGTAGATTTGACATCTCTTTTTGATGCACTTAGCTAGCTGGGTAGCTGTAATGGGTCGGATCTGTACAGGGTGTCTAATTCCTTGTAATTCTTGTTGATCCCCCTGATCATCTTTATAATATATGGTCTTGGTCTTGCAGTTCACCAAGGACCAGTGTCTCTCCAGCCAGTCCATCCCAATCAAAATATCGTAGGAGCCCAACGGTAACACATTCAAATCTGCCACTACTGGCTGCCCTGCTAAGGCTAAGGCACAATTATTTACCTTGGCCAAGACTCGTCTCTTGGCTCCTGTAGCTAGTTGGACCAGCCATGGATTCTTGAATTTTTCAGCTTGCAGTTTACACTGTTCTACAATTTTTGGACTAATATAACTTAAGGTAGCCCCTGGGTCTATAAGAAAAGCTATGGATAGGTTTGCGATCTTACCTTCGAACTCAATCATAGATGGCTGGTACTCCGCTTGACGGTCCTCCAGCGCCGCATTGATTCTGGGTACGCTACGTGCCACGTCCCCAACCGTTGATGCCTCATGTATCTGAGATATCTGGTCTGTTCCTTTCCTCTGTGGACAATTTTTAACATAGTGGGGTCCTCCATAACCCCAGCATTGCACTGGTGGTCTGGTCATCCCCTCACCATCTGATCTAACAGACTGCTCATTTGCCTTAGATTCGCTCATTGGTCTGGACCGGGGCACGTTCCTTGCAGCAGGTCTACTACTTAGTCCTTTACCAGCACCCTTATTCCCACTGCCGCGACCTCCTTTGCTGCTTCCAACCACCCGACCACTTCTTTTCTCATTCCATCTCTTACTTGAAGTGTCCCCCTTCTGTTTACTCTGCTGGTAACAGATTCTCGCCTTACGGATGACTTCATCCATGGTTCTAGGGTTATCAAATTCAATCCTTTCCCTTATGTATGACGGTAGGCTGCTCACAAACCTCTGAACCTTGGCCTTCTCCTCCTTAATGTAAGGTACATAACGTAGCAGTGAGGTAAACCGGTTAATGAACTCATCCATGGTTTGCTGTCCCAGTCTTAAGTCGTGGAATTCTCTGGCCTTCTCATCATAGAAGCGCTCTGTCAGGTACCTCTCCTTGAAATACTTCTGGAACTTTTCCCATGTAATAGTTCGTTTGCTGACCCCCTTGACAATCTTGATTTCCTCCCACCACAAGGTTGCCTTGCCCTGTAACTGGAAGATTGCCAATCTTGCTTTCAGGTTGTGGTCGTACTCATACAACTGAAAATACTTGTTCATATTGATCAACCAGGCTTCAGCAGCTTCCTCCTGCTCACCATCAAAATGTGGAGGTTTAATCTTTCGAAATTCTCCCTGCAATTCCACTTTCTGACGTTTTGATGTTTGCTGTTGGGGTGCATTATCAGAGTGATCCTCCTTATCTTCAGAATGTTCAGGTTCCATTTGATAATCTTGATCTTCTGTTAACCTTTGCTGTTCTGCACTGGGGTTGGACAGGGGTGGGTTTTGCCTGTCTGACAGGCTCTTCAGAATCTTTTCCTGTTCAACTGTTAGACGTGCGTTGTCCTCTCGCAACCGTGCCATTTCATTTTTCAATTCCTGGACAGTTTCCAGGATTGCAAGATTAGTACTCCGTGATTCTGCATCCAGTTGCACCCATAGTCCTGCATTCTCTTGAGGGTTACTGCTGGGTCCTTGCATTTTGTCTCCACTTTGATTAACTGCCGGCTATTGCAATTCTGTATTTCATTCCAGATAACAAAACACAGTTAAGTACGTTTGTTGGTTTGCATTAGTTTTACTTGGTGTACCCTTCTGCATACTGTATATGCTTTACTTGAGGCCACAGTGTTGAAACTGGGCTCTGATACCAATTTGTCACACCTACTTTAACATAAAAAAAAAATCTTTTGGATATATAAATTACACACACGATAATCCTTTACTTGCAGCTCATTATGTGATCACCAGCCTTATTTGCACATTATACTTTACAAAGATAAACGTATAGGTTACAGTTTGCATGGAATGGAAAACATATGGCCCACGACACGGTTGGCATACAATATTAACATTATACAATTGCTACCCAATGTATTTCATTTGATTGACACCTATGATAAGGTCTCGGTTACGTCTCCATGCGGCAACATCTCCAGTACAGGTGGTAGGTTACGTAATGTTTAAACTTTTGCAGTCACTGCAGATATTTTAACTCTTGGTATTAATGGCGTGGGCTTTTCGGATCCCACCGCAGTACCCTTCATTGACAGATCGCCGAAGCTTTTATGTCCGCCCATCCTTCTTGGGCAGGTGGCATGGCCTCGTTCTCCCAGCCATGTGACTTCTCGGTACTGCCAACGTTGATTCCTCCGCCAGCTACTCCCGCCATACTCCGACGGTCCAGATCTCTTCCTGAGATCGGAGGGCTGGAAGTTGTTCAGGGTTTTGCGTGGATATTTAATCGACCATTCACACTATTGTTTCCTTTGTTGTCCGCGGTCTTTGCGGAATGGTTCCTCACTCCTCCTCGAGTTCGCTATCAACAGCACTATACTGCCGTTCTGTCATGCCGGAGCTGGACCCTGTTCGCTTTAAACCTTACAGGTACTAAGAAGGTGTTCTTGTTCATTATTCTGTATTTTTTTATGGCTGGAATTGCATGGTTTATTACTTATTGCAGTTTGGTTTTCCCTTGACAAATCCTGGTGCAGCGGCCCTGGTTACATTTGGTCAACTCCCACGGGATTACTCTGCAACGACTTCTATCAAACCCAGGTAAGCTTCTCCGCATTTGAAAGTTGGTTTATTCGGAAATATTTTAGGGTTTACAGTCATACATGCCCTAAGGGTCGGTTTATTCGAATACATTTCAGGGTTTACCGTCATGCATACCTTAAATGGTCTATGCAGGTCTCAGTTTCCCCATTTGGTAGCCTCGTTCCCTCCGAGTTGCTCTCGGTGAAGAACCTTACATCCGGCTTGTTGCTTAACTAAGATGTCTGTGTTAATGGTTACAAGTTGTTCTTTCAGAAATTCGGGGTTCTGAGGTAACCATCGAGGTCTTCCTTTTTTGCATTGCCGAGCCACTGGCGGCAGACTTAGATCATAGCTATGTTTAAGAATGTTCACATCTGGCCTCCACGCGCAGATGGGGTTATAAATGTATTTAATGGAACTGATTCTGTTCGCATATGTATTAATTTGCTCAGAGTATAAGTTTGCCTTTTAATGCTGTAATACTCTGCTTAGCCCACAGACATTTCACTTATATATTGAACATTTCATTTTTGTATATTCTTTCTCAGAATTAGAGTCTCCGCGTTAATTTGCTGTATGGGTTTTTGGTCTTTTCTTTTGGACATCACTGTCTTGACATTTACCATATTATGATGATAGTCATGCTATAGATTCTGTAAAAGAAATGTTACATTGACCAGTTGATTTATCATAGCTTAGCGCGTAAATAATGTTTGGTTAACAATCCCTCATTCCATGAAAGGATTAGTTGCTTGCATGACTTCTATTTCATTATACAGATCCGCGGCTATTAAATATGTGTCTGTGGTTAGGTTATTTATGCACAGGCTTGCGGTTTCACAAGGTTACTTTCCCTTTGCTTGCATGCATAGGCCCGAAAAGTTATGGTTTGCTTACATATATTTACTGTTTAACGGAGTCACCCTTCTTTACTCATATGCTCAGTTCTTTGCTCAGATTGAACAAGGTTATCTGTCATTACCAGATACAAATTCTCGTCTCAGGGTTACAGATAAATGTTTTTCTTTATTTGCATGCATTAAAATGAATATATACTTTCATAGTTATCAGGTTTAGCTCTAATACTCAGAGCCTTATTCTTCACTTCAGTTAATGCTTCCGTCTCTGTACTTCACAGCATACGGAAATGTTCTCGTTCTGTACATTCTTTATTATAAATTCATCTTGGGTTTTCTACCTTAAGCCAGGAGGTTCTATGGCACCCTTTAATACTATAAGGTGACCCGTCATCCAACGCTCTCTGCGCAGAGCTTTTCTGTTGAACGCACGTGGTTTGGAAAACCTAGGGTATCTACCAGCGTTCTATTCGCTGTCACAAGATTTCTGCTGTTGCAGTCGATACCTTTTCTTTCTCTATAAAGGCATAAACCCTCTTTCATGCACTGTTCTACGACTCTCATCAGTCCACAGGTTGTAAGGCACCTTTCTTTTTAACCTGTCCATTGTTAAACAAATTGATTAATACTGCTTTATTAATAATTTATGGATCAAGGCTGCTACCTCGTAGCCGAACCTTGAGCAGGGTTCTGTACACCCATGCCCTTCTTGCTTTACTCTTCCGCCTTATCAATTCTAACTGAGTGCTAACTCATTTGGTCCATTAACGGACAGTTTTTATTTAACCTTTACAGATGCACAGAATGCTATTTTCCCATCAGTATTTAAGAATCACACACAGTCTTTCATAAATAAATTACTGTAAATTCCATACACAATGCTTTTTATAACAGGGACTACTGGTTTGGGAACCGTACCTGATCACCTCTGACAGGAATGGTTTTGTTCAAACAAAAGTCACCTGAACTTAAATTCTGCTCTCCTCCCAGCCATGAGAATCCACCCTTCAGACGGTGTTCTCCCCCCGAGCAATCCTGCAGGCCCCCAACCCTCAACAGGAATAGTGCACTTCTTGTGCCAGGTTATCTGGTCCTCACCAGACTTAACCTCTCTCTCCCTTTACTCTTGGAGCAAGATTTGTTTTTCCTCTGTCTGTCCCAACAGCACAGAATCCCTCAGTCAGGGTTTTTCCCTCTTTTGGAGGGTAGTTCCATCAGTTATCACAACTGATCATTTCTTTAAGATTCACCTCTTAGAGGCTGCCAGCAATTCCAAGAAAATATTTAAATTTAAATTATTCAATCAGAATTAGTTTGCCACAGTTTTGTTTAAAACATAACAACAACTGTATTAGTCTTTTACCACAGTAACTTTCAAATTTACATAAATCTGGGGTCATTACAGGAAGAAAGGGAGAGAGGATGTAAGAGAGTGGAGAGAGGGAGGGAAAGAGAGATGGAGTTGGAGGGGGGAGACAGTGAGGTAAGAAGAAAGAGATATGGAGAGAAAGGTGGAGAGAGAGAGAGAGAGAGGGAGTGATAAAGAGGATGGAGAGAGGGGGGGAGAGGAAATAAGTAGGTGAGGGAGATATAAGTGGGGGAGAGATAGAGAGAGAGAGAGAGAAAGAGAGGAGAAGGGAGGGATAGATAGATTGATTGAAGAAACAAAGTGTATGTTTTGGGGATGATATAAAGAGACAAAAGGAGATAAAGATATATATGGAAAGTGAAGAGAGGGAAGAAGAAATATGGAGAGAGGGAGGGAGGGATAGAGAGATTGATAAGTATGGAGTGAAATAGTGTGTTTATTTGGGTGATTGAGATAGAGTGAGAAATAAGGAGAGAAGGAGGGAGATTGATAGATATGGAGTGAGATAGTGTGTGTTTTTGGGCGATTGAGATAGAGTGAGAAATAAGGAGAGGAGGGAGTTATAGATATAGATGCAGGGGGGAGAGGGAAGAATATTTATTACACTATATGGATTGATTTCATTGCAAGCACAAGGTATGATGTTTACTACCAGCCTAATGCATCATAACTCTGGATCTATCAAATGTTGAGACGGAGCACATCTCTAGCGCTGAAAAAGTGTATGATGTTTACTACCAGCCTAATGCATCATAACTCTGGACCAAGCGTTGAGACGGAGCACATCTCTAGAGCTGAAAAAGTTTTTTTTTAGTGCAAAACTTGAGGAAATGTTTTCACCTCAAGAGATTTGATTCCTCCCTAGGCTTGATAAATCTAGAGTTAAGAAGGATCTTTTCACAAAAAAATTATTTTATAAGAATATGAAAATATTCTTAACCATAGATATTCACTTCCATTTGACGTATATCTTATTAACTTGTAAATAGGAAGTGTTACAATACCATGGGCCAATACCATGGTTTATCAATTCCAAATGCCCAAAAAAACATAGCTTATTTGAGAATCAAAATATTTTGTAATAATATGACAATATTCTTAACTGTGGACATTGACACTATACCATGCATTTACACTTTACCGTGGATATTATTATCCTGTAAATAGGTTTTTTTACAATAACATGAACTGATACCATGACTTATCAATACCAAATCCACAAAAAAACATAACTTATTTGAGAATCAGAATATTTTATAACTATATGATAAGTTTCTTAACCATGGATATTTACATGCACTTTCACACTGATATTATGAACTTGTGAATAGTCCTTGCTTAAATACTTGTGATAGTCCTTGCTTATCCGTACAACATGCCCGAAAATCATATCTTATTTCACAATAAAAATATTTTATAACAATATGACAAGATTTCTAACCATAGATATTCACCCTCACTTTACCATGGATATTATTAACTTGTAAATAGAATTTGTTACAATACCATGGACCAATACCATGGATTATCAATACCACTTGCCCAAAGAAACATAATTTATTTCACAATAAAAATATTTTATAACAATACAATAAGATTCTTAGCCATGGATATTCACACCCACTTTTCCATTGATATTATGAACTTGTGAATAGGCTTTGTTACAATACCATGTACCAATACCATAGCTTTTCAATACCATATGACAAAAAATCATATAGTATTTCACAATCAAAAAATTTTTGTGCCAAGAGGCACTCTCCAACCCTCTATAAAGTAGATGTGTAGGTGTAATGTTTTAGCAAAATTTAAATTTCCACTCAATTAAATGATAACAAAAATTTAAAAGTAATAAATAAAAAGTTACAAGTAATATAAACGAGATGAGTGTGATCATTTAAAGGTTGGCTAGGTTAATATTTTGATTTTGTTACTAACTTGTGAATAGTCTTTGTTACAATACCATGGGCCAATACCATTGCTTATCAATACCACATACCCAAAAAACATAACTTATTTCACAACCAACATATTTTATAACAATATGACAAGATTATTAGCCATGGATATTCACCACCCACTTTATTGTAGATATTAATTTGTGAATAGGTTTTGTTACAATACCATTGGCCAATACCATGGTTTACCAATTCCAAATTCCCAAAAAACATAACTTATCTCACAATCAAAATATTTTATAACAATATGACAAGATCCTTAAGTATTAATATTCACCAGCACTTTACCATGGATATTATGACAAGATTATTAGCCATGGATATTCAACCCCCTATTAATTTGTGAATATGCTTTATTACAATACCATGGGCCAATACCATGGTTTACCAATTCCAAATTCCCCAAAAACATAACTTATTTCACAATCAAAATATTTGATAGCAATATGACAAGATCCTTAACTATTGATATTCACTAGCACTTTACCATGGATATTATTAATTTGTGGATAGGCTCTGTTACAATAACATGGACCCATACCATGGCTTATCAATACCACATGCCCAAAAATGATAGCTTATTTGATAATCAAAATATTTATAACAATATGATATGTTTCTTAACCATAGATATTTACACCCACTTTGACATTGATATTATGAACTTGTGAATAGGATTTTCTATAATACCATGCTTTATCAATACCACATGCCCAAAAATCATATCTTATTTTATAAAAATATGACAAGATTCATAACCATAGATGTTCATGTACCTTACCATGGATATTATTAACCTGTAAACATGCTTTATTACAATATCATGGAAAAATACCATGGTTTATAAATATCACATGCCCAGAAAAACATAACTTATTTCACAATCAAAATATTTTATAACAATACGATAAGATTCTTAGCCATGGATATTCGCACCCACTTTTCCATTGATATTATGAACTTGTGAATAGGCTTTGTTACAATACCATAGAAAAATAACATAGCTTATCAATACTATATGATAAAAAATTATATACTATTTCACATTCAAAATATTTTTGTGCCAAGAGTGCTCTATAGTCCAGTATAGGATAGATGTATAGGTGTAACGTAAGTATGTAAACAATTTTAAATGTCAGCTCAATTAAAAGATAATAAAATTTTAAATTAACAAATAAAATGTTACAGTTAATATAGATGGGATGAGTGTAAACATTTAAATGTTGGCTCAGTTAATAATAAATTTTTAAAGTAATAAACATAATAAAATAATTTGTTATATTTTGATTTTGTTATTAACTTGTGAATAAGCTTTCTTAGAATACCATCATCCAATACCACATGCCCAATAACCATAACTTATTTTCACAACCAAAATATTTTCTAATAATATGATAAGATTCTTAACCATGGATATTCACCCCACTTTACTGTACATAAATGGATATTCACCCCCCACTTTACTGTAGATATTATTAATTTGTAAATAGGTTGCGTTACAATACCATGGGCCAATACCATGGCCCAATACCTTGGTTTATCAATTCCAAATTCCGAAAAACACTTAACTTATTTTACAATCAAAATATTTTACAACAATATGAGAAGATTCTTAACCATGGATATTCACCCACACTTTACCATGGATATTATTAACTTGTGAATAGGCTTTGTTACAATACCATGGGCCAATACAAAAGCTTATCAATACCACATGCCTAAAACCATAACTTATTTCACAACCAAAATATTTTATAACAATATGACAAGATTCTTAACCATGGATATTCACCCCCATTTTACTGTATATATTATTAACTTGTTAATTGGGGGTGTTACAATACCATGGTTTATCAGGTCCAAATGCCCAAGAAAAGATAACTTAGTTCACAATCAAAATATCTTATAATAAATGACAATATTCTCAACGATAACATGGACCAATACCATGGCTTATCAATACCACATGCCCAAACAACATAACTTATTTGACAATCAAAATATTTTATAACAATATGATAAGTTTCTTAACCATGGATATTTAAGCCCACTTTGACATTCGTATTATGAGCTTCTGAATAGTCTTTGCTACAATACCACTGCTTATCAACACCACATGCCCAAAAATCATATCTTATTTCACAATAAAAATATTTTATAACAATATGACAAGATTTGTAACCATAGATGTTCACCCATAATTTACCATGGATATTATTAAGTTGTAAATAGGCTTTGTTACGATACCATGTCTTATCAATACCACATGCCAAAAAAAATAACTTATTTCAAAGTCAAAATATTTTATAACAATATGATAAGATTCTTATCCATGCATATTAACATCCATTTTGTCATTGATATTCTGAATTGGTAATAGACTTTGTTACAATACCATTGACAAATACCATAGCTTACCAATACCGTCTGACAGAAAATCATATAATATTTCACATTCAAAATATATATTTCACATTAAAAGTATTTTTGTGGGGAGAGGCACTCTCTAGCCCAGTATAGGGTAGATCTGTAGGTGTAATGTAGGTATGTAAACAATTTTAAATGTCAGCTCAATCAAAAGATAATAAAAAATTAAAACTATAAATAAAAAATTGCAAGTAATATAATTGGTTTGAGTGTAAACATTTCAACATTGGCTCAGTTAATAATAAAGTTTCAAAGTAAGAAAAATAATAAAATTCAATTTGCTATGATTAACTTGTGAATAGGCTTTGTTACAATACTATGGGCCAATACCATCACTTATCAATACAACATGACCAAAAATCATAATTTATTTCACAACCAAAATATTTTATAACAATATGACAATATTCTTAACCATAGATAGCCCCCAATTTATTGTAGATATTATTAATTTTTAAATATGCTTTGTTACAATACCATGGGCCAATACCATGGTTTATCAATTCCAAATGTCTAAAAAACTCAACTTATTTCACAATCAAAATATTTTATAACAATATGGCAAGATTCTTAACCATGGATACGCACCCACACTTTACATTAACTTGTGAATAGGCTTTGTTACAATACCATGGGCCAATACAATAGTTTATCAATACCACATTTCCCAAAACCATAACTTATTTCACAACCTATTGATTGGAAAAAATGACCCTTCAACATTTTAATGGAGACCACCCACTCACGAGCTTAAAGCAGCTCATCTATTGAAATGGTGATTTTGATCAGTTAAACTAGGTCTAGTTAACCTTTATCTATCTCTATTAGCTTAAAGTAAATCTTTTAGTTGCCAACAAAGAAAGAGCAATTGGTCGAGTAAGGAGGAAAATCGTTGAGTTGATCTGTGGCTTGGGAAAACCATAAATATAATTGTCCTCTTTGAGAACAGGACTTCTAGGAATGAAAAGTTAAACTAAAACAGAAAAAACCTATCTTGAGTTGGTATGTAAACAATTTTAAATGACAGCTCAATCAAAAGATAATAAAAAATTAAAATTAATAAATAAAAACTTGCAAGTAATATAAATGGGTTTAGTGTAAACATTTAAACGGTGGCTCAGTTAATAATAAAATTTCAAAGTAAGAAAAATAATAAAATTCAATTTGTTATTATTAACTTGTGAGTAGGCTTTGTTAAAATACTATGGGCCAATACCATCACTTATCAATGCCACATGCCCAAAAATCGTAATTTATTTCACAACCAAAATATTTTATAACAATATGACAAGATTCTTAACCATAGATAGCCCCCAGTTTGTTGTAGACATTATTAATTTTTAAATAGGCTTTGTTACAATACCATGGGCCAATACCATGGTTTATCAATTCCAAATGTCCAAAAAACTTAACTTATTTCACAATCAAAATATTTTATAACAATATGACAAGATTCTTAACCATGGATATTCACCCACACTTTACATTAACTTGTGAATAGGCTTTGTTACAATACCATGGGCCAATACAATAGTTTATCAATACCACATTTCCCAAAACCATAACTTATTTAACAACCTATTGATTGGCAAAAATGACCCTTGAACATTTTAAGGGAGACCACCCACTCAGGAACTTAAAGTAGCTCATCTATTGAAATGGTGATTTTGATCAGTTAAACTGGGTCTAGTTAACCTTTCTCTATCTCTATCTCTATTAGCTTAAAGTAAACCTTTTAGTTTCCAACAAAGAAAGAGCAATTGGATTAGCCTGCCTGCTTAGCCTGCCTGCTGAGCTCGAGTAAGGAAGAAAATCCTTAAGTTGATCTATGGCTTGGGCAAACCATAAATTTAATTGGCCTCTTTGAGAACAGAACTTCTAGAAATGAAAAGTTAAACTAAAAAAAAAAGAAACAAGAAAAAACCTATCTTGAGTTAGAATGGGATAACCCTTTCCCAATCCGAGAGAAATCTAATTAAAACATGGGAAGAACTAATATAATTCATCACATGATTTTATATTAACTAAAGGAATTAGTTCACTTTAACTAATACAAGTGAAAGCAAAACAATCTTGCAAATGAATAATAAATAGTTATTAGTCCCCACAAGAACGAATTAAGATTAATTTCGAGTTCATTCTACCCTGAAAAGATAACTTTAACAAAGATTTAACATAAAAATGTCAATAACACAACAATAGTGCATAATATCAAAGAAAAATAATACCATTTAGAATAAAGATCAGAACCAAGAATGAAACGTTAACAATGAGACAATAAGCCTGCATCCTGGTAATAGTACACAAGAATAAGAATTAATTGAAACCATGTCAAAATTATATTACTAGAGTTGTGAGAGTAACTCTGACCCTTAATGAAACTTCTTGCAATAGTGAAAAGTCCCTTTATAACAAACCCATAACTTCTCTACAATATAACTCTTTGTGCTTTACAATAGTGCAAAAGAAAAAATCTAATTATTACAGAGCCCCCTATGTTTGACCGTGACATCCTTGATATTATTCAAGAGACAAGCATTTATACATAGTTTCAAAGTTAACAGATCCCTTCGGTTTCTCAACAAACGAGAAATAAAAAGTAAAAGAATCTAGAGGTTTTGTATTTTGGTGAATCACAAGGTGAACCTATAAGATCTTGGAAGCTTCATTTGGATCAGATTTTAATAGTATTCAAATCAATGGAAGAGTAGTTTCCAACATAATACTTGAATGGCCTTTACAACAGTCTCTTCCATTCTTTAGTGTTGTAGTGGATCATATGTTCAGTTACGATAGGAAGTCAAAGATCTTCCATAATTGACCTTGGGTTTTTCCCTATAATTCAAATAGCATAATTCATCTTTGTTTTATTGGAAATAACCCAAATCATAACCAATCACAAAGAAAAACCACAACAGATACCCCGAGAACCTAATAATAGTTACTTTCTAGAACTTTATAGTAATGACCAAACCAAAGCATGAAAGTGGCGGACACAGATAGATATCAGAGGTTTTGAGATATCGAAGTTTTAACATGGCACACTCTACAAAAATTATTATATATGGAAAGTTCTGATGAGGAGCGCACATGATATTTTACTAAATCATTGTGATAAAACACATGAAATCGGCAACCAGATAAGGGATTGGAAGATTAGGTGTTACTAAAGATTTTAGATGGGTGTCATTCAAAAATTTCTGATATATGAATGGACGTGATATCACAATTAAACCAAATATTAAATCATATCGAGTCTGACATATTGGATATTGGTACATATCAAAGTCAGAGGGAGAGGTGCGTTGGGATATCGATGATCGGAGAGATATGAATATCGGAGATTGGAAATCAGAGGGATATGATTATTCAAGAATGGATATTGCGGGAATATGATTATCAGATATCTAAGGGATTGACATATTGAAGCTTTTGAAAGCTTTCTCCTTTGAAAATCTCTGATTATCGACACTCATGACGAAAAGTAATGATGTGGTAGGTGGATCCTGTTAGCCTTGTGGGCAAATGGCCCAAAAAATGGATCCATATATGCTCTTGAAGTCTTCAAAAGCCCCTTAAGGACCATTCAAAGTCAAAAACATCGCATGCCAAGAGCCCTTGGAAGGGCGGAAATAAACTATTGGGAGGCGAAAACACTCCAAAACCATGAAAAAGCCATGCAAAAAAGTCCAAATCACAGGAGTCGTTAGATCTGGCCAATCAACGACCTAGATCGAAGCGGAAAATCGCAATCGGCATAGGCGGGTAGCGGCAACAGGTGCAAGACATCGCTGATCAATGATCGCCGATGATCGGGTCAGCACATCGCATCGGCGGATCGCAATCAACGGAAATTAAGGGGTGAAGGCAACGCTGATCAAAAATTAAACAAAGACCGTCGATCACACGATCACATCGATGATCCACATCACATCGACGGATCACAGTCGGAGAGGCGAGTCGGAGGTTATCAGCGCAGACAGCATGCAATGAGCGATCGCGATCAGCGATTCCATGAGGACTGTCAATTGCGCACGCAGATCAACAGCCCAGATCGCATCGTAATATCGCTATCAGGAAAACCAAGGGGGATGGCCTTTACATTATGTGTGCACGATGTGATGAGACCCAGACCTGATGGGTTTCAAAAGCAAAATGTATAAATCTTTCACATCTGCCAAAGCCCATTTTCAATGCATTTTGAATGTATTTCTTTATATGATGAAATAAAAAGGGGAACAAAGGGAACAGGCCAAAGTGCGATATGTGACAGCGACCCGGGGGTGGACCCGATAGAGGAATCAACCATTTTTCAAGACTGTTAAAGCCCGAAAGAACAGAGAAGGGCGAGATTTCTCACAGTTGCTTCATATCTCTGTTATACCAGAAAACACTCCCCGTATTGCATTTAAAAGATAACAGAGGCCCGAAAGACCCATTCTATCACATAATCAAAGGCTGGGAAATAACTGCCTGGAGACAGAGGCCGAGAAGCAATCATGGGCATCGACAGCACAGCTTAGCAAACAAACAAAATGATTGTGGGGCATCTCTAGCACGGTAGAGCTCCCAGACAGTGCATCCACTACACAAAATATCTGGATGCGGTTATTCCTTTGTCAAAAGAGGAAAACCACCAAGCCATGCTTTCCAGTAGAGGGAATCAAATAGTTAGGGAATGGATCAGGAAGATTAAGACTCTAAGCCTTCTAGAGAGCTCAGGAGAATTGTAGACAGGCTATAAATGGCTTTTAGTAAGATGTAATAGGGATTCAACTTTTGGAGATTATTCCTCCTCTATTCCTTCAAGCTTCTCATTTGCAGTCTTTAGTAATACAAGCTTCTTTTGTTGTTATATGTTTAATGTCCATTTCTCTTATGTTCTATGCTTGCACTTGAACAATTTGTTCAGGTTTTCTGTGTGTTTAAGACCAGATAACTATCATCTTATCTCTGCTTTAATATATTATATTTGCAAGCTTCTTTGCTACCTATGGCTAGCCATTTATATGTGTGATTATATATGCATCTGCCAGTATAGTCAGTAAGTTCGTTTGCTGCCTATAGCTAGCCATTCATATAGTTTCATGTATGAAACCTACTGGCATAGTCAATATTCTCCATCTATCCATTAAATCTACAAACTATTGAGCATTAGCATTCTAAAGCCTTGTGTTTTTGGGGGGTGTTCATGCATGTCTTGAGTGTGAATAGAGCTGAAATGGTTATCTAACTTGATCCAAACCATCATCTCTTACAGTAGTTCAGAGAACAATATTGAAGATTATATGTTACCAGGCATCTCTGATTTACAACCTCGGAGATTTTCCTAGAGTGCTAACGGATCCTACCGCCAGTTATATTATAATATGGTCTATCTTCGGTTTTAATATGTCTGCTTCAATATTGCATATTAAAAGGATCATTTTCGAATGTTATAACATGATTTTGGTCTCGGGGGCTATTTATTAATTAGTCCTAATTAATTAAAATTTAAAACAAAGTTTTACTAATCAAAGAAACTTAAATAAAACAAAATGATGATAAAATTAATAAAAGGGTCCCCATAGTTATTAGGATAATAATAAAATCATAATGGGGGTGCTTTTTCTTTATCATAACAATGGCAACACATGGGAAGAACCAGTAATCTCTGAAAATAATGATGAAGTCCCAAAGAAAAAGGAATAAAGTTAAATGAAACAAAATGCTAAAATTTATTTTTTTCATTGAAATCTCTATAAAGGATAGTGGAAGTTTATCTTCATGTGCACCCTTAGTATTGATGATAAAAGAATAATGTTGTCTACAACAGTCATTAATTGACAACAAATTTAATAAAAAAATTAAAGCTTTTAATTGAGTTTACTAAAAAGATAAACTCTTATTATCACAGGTAGAGCCACTAGTGCCAATAGACATGTATAGCATCAACATGGTTACCTTTTAACCCAAGGAGAATTCAGTATCCCATTTATTACTTGGTATTTCAAAGGAAACATATTTATATTTTTTTATTAAATAACTCTGAAAGCCATTGTACTAGCTTGGTGACCATATTTTGACAATGTCATTCACAAGTATTGATAGTAACAAACAAGTTAGCTCGCGATGAGACCTATTTTCTTACAACAAGTTGTTTTAATCCATTATCTTGGCATGGTCACTAGATATGATAATGTCACTATGATCAATACTCATGATCATGGTAGGTTGGATATGTAAGGAGACCCATATCTCCCAGATATTACATATAGTTTATTTGACACTCTGGTACTTGTAACAAAGATGGGGGTACAAGTCCTCTCCATAAGATATTGGGATGACAGAGAAGAGTGATAAAGTACTAAACCGTTTCTTTTTCCTTTGCTACATTAGGAGTTGTCTATGATGAAGGCTGTTGTAAAACAAGATTATCTCTTATGCTATAACATTAGAGATTATCATAATGATAAAGAAAGAGAATATAATAAGAGTTTCAAATCTAAATATAAAAGAAAGAAATTTGATAATTATCCTGACGTTCTTCCTTTTGCCAATGAATTTCATTAAATGAGAGAAAAATTTCCCATGTATCAGACCAAAGGTGGCGTGTATGTACTTCCCAACTAAAAGGTTGGTACTATCACTAGAAGCACACTCAAATGAATTTTGAAAAGGATGATGATGCTATGAAATGAGATCCAAAAGCAAGAGTGGAGATAAATGCAAACCAAACTAAAATAAAGTAAACTAACTTCCAAGCAAAATCATGAAATAGGCATAACTCAAACAAGATAAAAGCAAAATCTTCACGTAAGGAATTAAGGTCTTGTTATGTATTTTTCAAGAAAAATGTTGTCTTGCTTAATGAGTTTCTTATTCATGATTTTTTTATAAACAAACTAATGAGGAGTTGTGATTAAAAATTTCATTTGATAATTTAATAGTGATTTATTTCCTTACACAAAGCTTTCTTTAAAACATATCACAAAAATGATAAGAAAATTTTGAAGTTAAGAAAATCTCCCTGAGTGGGTCTTGAAAAATTATCCTTTTATCACAGCATTTTATTCCCAAAAGCTAGATCAAACCAAAACATACAAAAACAAGGACAAAAATATATGAAATAATAAAGACTAAAGCAAAAAAGAAAAAAACTGAAATAAAAACGCTAATAGATTATAATAAAAATGCAAATGCATACCTGGAAGAATTCGATAATAACTTTACCTCATTAGTCTTCATCTTCTTCCATGTATTTCTTAAGAATATCTAAAATCATCCTTTTATTCAATCTACAAAATATTAACAAAATGAAATCTAATCTATCCCTAATCCTAATCTAAAAAGTAGATTATCACTAGAAGGGGTCAAGCTTCCAACGCAACCATTTAAGTGCCTTATCTACTACATGTATGCAAATAACAAATGTCAACAAAAATAAAAATGTGGCTAAAACATTAAAACAAAAATGAAACACACTACGTACTTTTAAAATTGGAATATATCTATATATATATATATATATATATATATATATATATATATATATATATATATATATATATATATATATATTTATTTGTTTATTTACAAAATACTTCCCTTGAAACTCTTCCAAATATTTGTCTATAGGATCATCAAGATAAGGATGTGATTCAAATGTTTGAAAAGAATTCAAAGAAAGAGGAAACAACAAACTAGTATTAAATGTTAAATCTTTACAAATGAAAGGTTGTTGTAAAGAAAAAGAAAAATCAGAAATATTCTTTTCAAAAGAATCGAGTGGATAGCAATGAGGAATATTTTTCAAAGGAATGCACAGTTTCTCAACATGTATAGATGTACTCTCGAGTGTTATCATTCATGTAGAATGCATTTGGAACTCTGAAAATCATATGTCCAATCATAAGATAGAACCTCAACCTAATAATAAATTGAAATAGATGATAGAAATTTTGATGAGAGTGTGGAACTTTGTTGCTCAAGATGCCAACTTAGTGTGTGCACAAAATAAAAAATAAAATTGAAAAAAGAAAGAAATGGAAAAGAATGAGAGAAAGGTAGTTTGTAATATACATCTATGTTACAATTATGTTACAACATAGTGGAAGTTTTTTTTACAGAGATTTCCTTTTTACAAATCATTATGAATTTAAAATCATTATTATCCTCAAGATTAAAACTACAAGAATTTAAATTATCATTTTACGATTGAGAAATCAGAGTCGATTTATAATCATTGAAATCATTATGACTACAAGAGGAAGTGTTTGAACCGATATCCTTTTCACTTTCAAAAATAGATTCGTTTGAGGATTGAGAATCAATTACAAAAATATTTGAAGATGGAGAAGAACAAAGTTCAATATTTTCATTGTCATAAATGACTTTATTAGTGTCTTCCTTGGTATCTGATTCTTCATTATAATTAGAAGGAAGAGAAATTAAATACTTAAACCAACTCATTAATTTATGTTGAGGAGGTAAGTCATTGGATTTAAAAAGAATCGATTTAAATTTAAATTTAACTAAGAATTGATCTAAGGGCTCACCTTTTGTCCTATGAAATTCAAGTAGTTGTTTGCACACCTTTTTGTAGTTGTATCATTGGAAATCATGAATGAACATCACTCCAAACTTATCCAAACTATGTAATGAGGAAACTAGAAGTTAAAGATGCTAGTCCTTTTCTTGTCCTATCAAAGTATATGTGAAAATCTTGGCAATATCAACCTCATCAGTATTAATTTTTTGAGAGTTTGAAATGAATTGAAAAAGGTGATTGAAGGTAGAAGACTTACCATTGAACTTTACCTATGCCAATGTTTTAATTCCCTTGATTGGAGTAGTGTTTGATTGTGATACAATAAATCATCTCCAAGGAGGTTTTTTGGAGGAACCCATAATTCAAAGTTTAAAATTTTGCAATGAAAACTTTAGCAAACAATTTAAAATAGTCCCTCCTTCTACCGCCAAAAATTTTGATCGACAAAAATGACCCTTCAATGTTTTAAGGGAGACCAACTAGTGAGGAACTTAAAGAACCACCTTATCCATTGAAATGGTGGTTCTAATTGGTTAAACTAGGTCAAGTTACCCTTTCTCTGTCTCTATTAGCTTAAAGTAAATATTTTAGTTTCCAAAAAAGAAAGAGAAATTGAATTATCCTTCCTACTGAGCTCAGGAAAGGAGGCAAATCCTTAAGCTGATCTATGACTCAGGAAAACCATAAATATGCTTGGCCTCTTTAAGAAGAGGTCTTATAGAAATGAAAAGTTAAATTAAATGCATATTAAACATCTATCTGCAAGACTAATCTAAAAAAAAAATAAAAAAATCTCAAATTGAAATGGGATGTCCCTTTCGAAATTTGAGAGCAAGCTAATTAAAACAGGGGAAGAACTGATATAATTCATCATGTGATTTTGTATTAATTAAAGGAAGTAGTTCACATTAACTAATACAAGTGAAAGAAGAACAATCCTGCAATAACAAATAGTTATCAGTCACCACAGGAATACTTCAACGAATTAAGATTGATTTCGATCTCATTCTACCCTACAAAGATAGAATTAACAAAGCTTCAACAAAAGAATGTCAAAGACACAACAATAATGCATAATATCAAAGAAACACGATACTATTTAGAATAAATATTAGAACCAAAAATGAATCTTTAATAGTGAGACAATAATCATGCATTCTGGTAATAGTACATAAGAATAAGATTTAATTAAAACCATTTCAAACTTTTATTACCACAGTTACGAGAGTAGCTCTAACCCTTAATTAAAATGCTTGCAATAGTGCAAATTCCCTTTATAATAGAGCCATAACTTCTCTACAATATCTACAATAAAACTCTTTGCACTCTATAATAGTGGAAAAACATAAATCGAATTATTACAGAGCCCCTTCTGTGTGACCACAACCTCCTTGATCTTATTGAAGAGACAGGTATTTATACAGAGTTTCAAAGCTAATAAATCCCCTCAGTTTCTCAACAAATGAGAAATAAAAAGTAAAATAATATTGAGGTTTTCTATTTTATTGAATCACAAGATGAACTTAGAATATCTTGGAAGATTCATTTGGATTGGATTCGAACAGTCCTCGAATGAGCAGAAGAGTAGTTTTGAACATAATCTTTTAATGACCTTGACAACAATCTCTTCCTTTCTTTAATGTTGTAGTGGATCATCTGTTTGATTGCGATAGGAAGTCAAAGATCTTCCATAATTAAACCTAGGTTTATCCCTGTAATTCAAATAACAGAACTCATCAACGTTTTATTGAAAATAACCCAAATCATAACCAATGGTAAAGAGAAACTAAATGGGTGTCTTGAGAACCTTATAATAGTGACTTTATAGAACATTATAGCAATGACCAAAACAAAGTGTGACAATTGGAAGACATGGATAGATATCAGGGGTTTTGACTTATCAGAGTTTTAAGATGGCACAGTCTGCAAAACTTATGATATATGACAAGTTACGATGAGGATCAGGCACGATATTTTATTAAATCATTGTGATAAAACCCATTGGATCCACAACCATATCGGAGACAGGAAGACATGTCTTATCGAAGTTTTTAGATTCGTGTCATTCCAAAATTTATGATATACGAACAAACGTGATATCACAATTAAACCAAATATTAAATAATGTCGGGTCTAACATATAGGAGATTTGCTCATATTAGAAGTCAGAGGGGGAGGCGCATTAGGATATCGACAATCAGAGAGATATGAATATCGGAGATCAGAGGGATATGATTACCAGAGATCGGAGATCTAGGGAATATGAATATCGAAGATCATAGAGCAAAGGGATTGGTATATTGGACCTTTTAAAATCTTTCTCAGTTGAAAATATCCGATTGCTAACACTCGAGAGTAGTAGTAATGATGTGGCAGGTGGATCCTCCCATCAGTTATATTACAATATGGTCAAAATTTGGTTTATAATATTTTTGTTTCCATATTGCATATTAAAAGGATCATTTCCATATGTTATAACATGAACTTGGTCTCGGTGGCTATTTATTAATTAATCCCAATTAATTAAAATTTAAAACAAAGTTTTGTTAATCAAAGAAACTTAAATAAAACAAAATTATGATAAAAGAAATAAAAGTGTCTTGATATTTATTAGGATAACAATAAAGTAAAAATGGGGGTGTTGTGTTTCTTACCACAACACAACCAAAATATTTTATAACAATATGACAAGATTCGTAACCATGGAAATTCACCCCACTTTACCTTACATATTATTAAGTTGTCAATATGCAATGTTACAATACCATGGGCCAATACTATGGTTTATCGATTCTAAATGGCAAAAAAAAAAAACTTATTTCACAATCAAAATATTTTATAACAGTATGACAAGATTCTTGACCATAGATAATAGACTTTATTACAATACCATGGACCAATAACATGGCTTATAAATACCACATGCCCAAAAAAACATAACTTATTTCATAGTAAAAATATTTTTTAACAATATGTTAAGATTCTTAACCATGGATATTCATGCCACTTTTCCATTGATATTAAGATCTTGTGAACAGGATTTGTTACAATACCATGGGCCAATAGCATGGCTTATCAATACCACATCCCCAAAAATCATATATTTTTTCACAATCAAAATATTTTTTTCACAATTTTAAATGTCGACTCAATTAAAAAATAATAAAAGGTGAAAAGTAATAAATAAAATGTTACAAGTGATATAAACGGCATGGTTGGAAACATTGAAATGTTTGCCCAATTAATAATAAAATGTTAACGTAATAAAATAATAAATTCAACTTGTTATATTTTGATTTTGTTATTAACTTGTGAATATGATCTATTATAATACCATGGATTATCAATACCACATTCCAAAAAAAACATAACTTATTTCAAAACCAAAATATTTTATAACAATATGACAAGATTCTTAAACATGGATATTCAGACCCACTTTAACGTAGATATTATTAGCTTGTAAATAGGGTTTGTTATAATATCATGGGCTAGCACCATGGTTTATCAATTCCAAACGCCGAAAAAACATTACTTATTTCACAATCAAAATATTTTATAACAATATGAAAAGATTCTTAACCATGGATTCTCACCTGCACTTTAGCATGGATATTAGCAACTAATAAATAAGCTTTGTTAAAATACCATAGACCAATACCATGGCTTATCAAACCACATGCCCAAGAAACGTAACTTATTTCACAATAATTTTCTTTTATAATAATATGATAAGATTCGTAACCATGAACATTCACTCCCATTTTTCCATTGATATTATGAATCTGTGAGTAGGCTTTGTTACAATATCATGGACCAATACCATGGCTTATCAATACGAAATTCCCAAAAATCATATATTATTTCACAATGAAAATATTTTATAGCAATATGACAAGATTCTTAAGCATATGTATTCACCTGCACTTTACCATGGATATTATTAACTTGTAAATAGGCTTTATTACAATACCATGAACCAATAACATGAATTATCAATACCACATGCCCAAAAAACATAACTTATTTCACAATCAAAATATTTTATAAGAATATTATAAGGTTCTTAACCATGGATATTCATCCTCACTTTGTGATATTATGAACTTTTGATTAAGATTTGTTACGTACCATGGGCCAATACCATGGATTATCAATACCACATGCCCAAAAAATATATATTATTTCTCAATCCAAATATTTTATAACAATATGACAAGATTCTTAACCAATGTTATTCACCCCAACTTTACCATCCATATTATTAACCTGTAAATAGAGTTTGTTACAATACCATGGGCCAATACCATGTCTTCTAAATACCACATGTCCAAAGACTCACAATCAAAATATTTTATTTTTTATTTTATTTTATAATATTTTCGTAATTGAATCTAAAAGTAAAAGGTTGTCATTACTTTTGAGATATATCTAACCCCTATGTCCTCGAGGCTACAAAAAATATTCCCATAAAAATTAAATCAAGGTTTTAATAAAATAAAAAATGAAAATGCTTTTATATATAAAGAAGTCAAATTTCGATAATATAAATAATAGTATTAAGAACCAACATAGATCTATCTTAAAGAAGGATCCAAGCCATGAGAGAAAACAAAGTGACTAGAGGAAATATAGTGCAAGATGTTTTAAAGTTTTTCCTTATTGTATTTTCTTTGACAATATTGATCCAAAATATAGGTTTAATATTTTACAATCAATCGAGTTTTGTTTAATTTAGATAAACAAAACATAATGGGATCAAATTTAGGAGAGAGAGGGGGGAAGGGGGAGGGAGAGAGAGATGGAGATAATGACAAATACGGAGGGTGGAGAGAGAGAGAGAGAGAGAGAGAGAGAGAGAGAGAGAGTGAGAGAGTGATGGGGGGAGCTAGACATGGAGGTGGGAGAGAGAGGAAGGAAGAGGTGGAGGAGGTAAGAGAGAGAAGGAGGGAGGGAGGAGGAGAGAGATGTAGTTGTAGGGGCAGAGAGAGGCATTAAAGAACAAATAAAAAGAGATAGCGTTGGAGAGAGAGAGGGAGTGGCAAGGGAGACATAGAGAGTGACAGATAGAGAAGGGGAAGAGATAAAGAGAGGGAGACACATCACAGGGGCTTCACTCAATGAACCTCTGACATATCACGTGTGTTCATGGAATAGTAAACAATGCCCTTAATTTGAATACATATAAGAGAAACCTCAAAAAATGACATTATTTAACCCCCTACCAATACAAACCCAATAAATCTTTCCAATTTAGAAAATCCCCACTTTGAGTAGATATTGTAGGTATGCATTCTTTTATTAACATTTTGTATACCTCTTTCTATTTTTTCATTAATTTTGAGCTCATTTTTTGTAACTATCAATGTAAAAACCCTTTACCCCTTTTATATCCCCCACTATATTATGTCAATTTTTCCTCAATATATATCCCCCAATATGAACTCATGTGGTATGGTATTTCTCCCCAGTGAAGCCCCCATAAGACACATAGATGGAGGGGAGAGAGATAAGGAGAGATGGATGGATATAGTTACATAGATGGAGGGAAGAGAGAGAGAGAGAGAGTGAGAGTGAGTGAACGAGGGAGGAGCGAGAGGGAGGTTGGAGAGAAATGGAGACAGAGGAAGGAATATATAAGAGGAGAGAGAGATGGAGTTTTAGGGGAAGAGAGAGGGAGGGAATAAGAAAGAAATAGATGGAGAGAGGTGGAGAGAGAGAGGCAGGGATGAAGAAATACATAGACAAAGAAAGGTGGAGAGAGACAGGGAATGACAAGGGAGAGATGGAAAGAGAGTGATGAAGAGAGGAGAGCCAGAGGGAAGAGAGAGAGAAGGGGAGAGAGAGGGGGAGAAAGGGAATTGAGAGGGAGGGAGAGGAAGAGTGAGGGAGAGATAGATAGATAGATAGATATGGAGAGAGACTGTGTATGTTTGGGGGGTGAGATAGGGAGAGGGAATAAGAGAGAGACACATATATACAAATATAGGTATTATAGAATATTATATAACCATCCTAGATCCATGTTAACCCCATACCCATGAAGCACCAAGAGGGATCAAATCTCTTGAGGTGAAAACCTTTCCTCAAGTTTTTCACTCGAAAAGGAGGTTTGCACCCCGAGAGATTTGATCATTCTCGGCGCTTGATAAATCTGGGGTTAAGATGGATCTATGCTGGTATAACAATATGAAAAGATTCCCAACCATTGATATTCACCCCCACTTTATGATGGGTATTATTAACTTGTAAATATACTTTGTTGCATACCATGGCTTATCAATAGCACATGCCCAAAAACCATATCTCATTTCACAATCAAAATATTGTATAATTTATTTTATTTTTTAACATTTTTTCAATTGAATCTAAAAGGAAAAAGGTTAAAATTACTTTTGAGATATATCTAAACCCTATATTCTCACGAATACTAAAAATATTCTCGTAGAAATTAAATCAAGGTTTTAATAAAATTAAAAATGAGAATACTTTTATACAATGTCACATGGTTCCAGTCCGGGTTCGAGTTCCGGTTCGGCAATGATTAGGTTCATATATATATATATATATATATATATATATATATATATATATATATATATATATATATATATATATATATATATATATATATATATATATATATATAATAGTAAGAAATCAACATCAGTAAACATCAAAAATGTTATCACAGACATGGAAACTGCAAGGATAAATTACAAGCTTGAGTTGTGATATGATGTTCTAAGTTTTGATCTATGGATTTGGTGAATGGCTATGAGGTTCAATGTGGTTCACCGAACTTCAATCCTTTTTTAAGGTTCACCAAAATTTGAAACTCAAGGTTAAAGTTCGATGAGCTTTGTGACATGAATTTTATATATGAAGTCGTGAACTTTATATAATATAAATAAAAGTATTAAGAACTAGCATAAATCTATCTTAACTAAGGATCCAAGCAATGAGAGCAAGCAAAGTGACTAACAATAATAGAGGAAAGACATTACAGGATTTTTTATGTTTTTCATTATTGTATTTCTTTAACATTATTAGGGTTTTTCTAGTAAACTTGGCTCGGTCAAGATATTTGTGATATTATGGCTCCAGTTATATCAAAATCCTCTTTTTCCCATGGTATTCATCTCTAATGAAGAATATTTAAACGCTTGAAAGATGAAAGGTAAATTGTCTCAGTGGCCACTGAGAACAAACAATGATGTTGTTAGACAACATCATCTCTCGATGCTCTATGACCCCAAAATTAGGTAGCAAAGCTGAAGGACAGTGAGAATATGACATGGTATAATATGTACAGAAGAGTAGCAATAGTAACACAAGCCATGGCCCAATACAAGAAGGTATGAGATAAATCCAAATATGTAACAATGATGGTACTAGGAAAGAATGATATCTATGGCCCGAAGAATTAGATATTGTGATATTACATGGACAAGGTGTCGTTTGTATACCAATGAAGGTACATGAGGTGTAATGAGTAAAGCATGCATGAGATGGTGCATCTATCGGAAGTTGTAATAAAGGAAATTGGGGGACTCTTGCAAAAAATTGTGATACAACAAGAACAAAAACCCTCAGTTGTAAGAGGAAGCATAAAGCCAATGATATGCTCCACGAGAAAGGCTAGACCGGTGATCCAAAGAACACCTCAAGCCTGACTAGTTTGGTGATGCACTGTAGGAAGGACTATGAAATGAGGCCTAGAATGTTGACAACCCAAGTCTATGAAGAAGTTGATGGATGCAGAAAATGATAGATTGTCACAAAGACCAAAAGGAAAATAAATACAATGAGCACCTATAAAAATTCAACCCACGGAGGATAGATGGGCGTCATCAGTGGCGTGTGAGAGTCAGAGGGTGAAGGACATTGTGCGAATGGTATTTCTAGAGGCAAATAGGGTGGATTAACAGGTGACGACAAAAAGTTGTCAACGGATATATATATATATATATATATATATATATATATATATATATATATATATATATATATATAAGGATGTTGAGAAGTCCGTTGAAGAAGTCATGACTGAGGATAGGAGAATTGTGATGGTAGAGATGCAGTGTAAAGGAAGCGAAGAAACCTGTCATTGAGACAAGAGCATCCTTGCAAATTATGTGGACCAGGCAAAATTTTGTTGAATGGATTAAACAAGGTAAAGAAGCTGAGAGAGAGGTATGATGGACGAAAAGAAAAAATATGAAAGAAATGAAAATGGACATGAACATAATGAAAATGAAGATGGATTCAATTAAGGGCTCAACGTGTGATGTGTGAACACCCTCAGAGGTTTGGTCTAAGTTGTAAAACCTGTGATAAGAAGATGTATTCCCCCAAGAAGTTATCAAACATGATGATGAGGAAAACATATTATGTCGAAGCACACATAGTTGTAAGGCCTTAAGAGATAGCTTAGGCATACATGTAGTGGAAATGGCACATGGAGTTATCAAGTTGTGGAATGGACCACTTCGTAGGGTACTAGGGTGGCAAGTATACTAATATCCTTGCTTGAGGGGGGGAATGTGAGAACTTAGGTGAGATGGTTGATGAACCATGTATGTGATAAGGTATCCTAGATAATCGGCAGATACATCAACTAGTTATCCATATAATCTGGTAAATGGAAACTTTTTTATACGAACTGAAATAAAATCGGACCAAGTCGATATCCCATAGTCAAGTTTAAGGGGGGCATTGTTAGGATTCTTCTAGTAAACTTGAATCGATCAAGATATTGGTGGTATTACGGCTCCACATATATGAACATCCATGATTTTTTCCCATGGTATTCATCTCCAATGAAGACTATTTAAAGGTTGGAAAGATCCAAGGTGAATTTTCTTATTGGCCATTGAGAACAAACAATGTTGTCTTTAGACACCACCATCTCTCGGTGCTCTCTTATCCCAACAGACATGATTGATCAAAAATATAAGTTTAATATTTTATAGCAAGTTGATTTTTTAAATTTAGATACTTTCTTAAACACAATATAATGGGATCAAATTTAAGAGAGAGATGGGGGGGAGAGAGAGGGAGTTAATGACAAATCTGGAGGGAGGAGAGAGAGAGGGAGGTGGGAGAGAAAGGAAGGAACAGAGAGAAGAGGAGAGAGAAAATGAGGGAGGGGGGAGAGAGAGGGATCGAGTTGGGGAGTAAAGAACAAAGACATTGAGAGATAAAGGTGGAGAGAGATAAGGGGTGGCAAGGGAGATATGGAGAGGGATAGAGAGATAAGGGGAAGAGAGAGAGGGGAGACACATAGATTGAGGGGAGAGAGAGAAGCAGAGAGGGAGGGACATAGTTACATACTTGGAGGAAAGAGAGAGAGAGCGAGTGATAGGGGGAGAGACGGAAGGAGATGGGAGAGAAATGTAGACAGAGGAAGGAAGAGAGAGGAGGAGAGAGAGATGGAGTTGGAAGGGGAGAGAGGGGATGGAAGAAGAAAGAAATAGATAGAGAAAGGTGGAGAGAGAGGGAGAGAAAGGGGAGAGAGAGAGGGAGAGGAAGAGGGAGGGAGAGAGAGAGTGATAGATATGGAGAGAGATTGCGTATATTTGGGGGTTGAGATATAGGGAATAAGAAAGACACATAAATACAAATATAGATACTACATAATACTATATAACCAGCGTAGACCCATCTTAACCCAGATCTATGAAGCGCCACGATGGATCGAATCTCTCGAGGTACAAACCTTTCCTCAAGTTTTGCACTCAAAAAAGAGGGTTACACCTTGAGAGGTTTAATCCCTCTCGTCGCTTGATAGATCCATGGTTAAGATGGATCTAGGCTGGTTATATATTATTGTAAGTATATAAAATAAATGGTTCATAAAGTAGATATGCATCAATTCATGATAAACATCAAAACACTTACCCCACACTACATCTCACATTGTTTAAATTTTAAAAAATCATAAAAAACTAATTTCATAACTTTATTTTAAATTATTATTAGTATTCATTCTGGAAAGAACTAATATATTAATTAAACATATATAAATTCAAAAAAAACATGTAACAATATTTTTAACCATGGAAATTAATTCCCACTTTATCTTGAAAATTCCTAACTTGGAAATAGCTCTTCTTACAATACCATATCATGGATTACAAATGCCACATACCTAATGTTACAAGTGTCAATATGACAACGTCTTTATTTAATTAATTTGAAATAAATTAATTAAAAAACATAACTAACTTGAAAATATAATACTATTATAAATATTACATTATATCTATAAAAATTAAATCTCTACCCTCCAACTAATAATTAGCAATACTTTTCAAAATATCTTTACTGTATATTTAAAAAAAATAAAAAAAAATAAAAAAAATTAATAGATATTTTTAATAATTATTTCTCTAATAAATTTTTCAATATAAACTTATTTTTATTTCTAATTTGATAACTTAACATAACACAATTTTATAAAATAATTATAACAATTTAGTTTTCTTTTCTCTTTTTCAATTTAATAATAAAAATTACCTAAAACTAATAAAAAATCTAAAACTAAAAATCCCTCCCCTCCATTCAATTAGAAAGAAAAAATAAACAAACAAAAAACAAAATTACTCAAATCATGCCTCCTATTCTCTTTCCTAGATAATTAACCCAACGAAGAGACTTGCAAAAATAAATGCTTGTTGAATCATCAATGTAATGACACTTTCACGGGCGGAGAGAAATTAATTCGAAAAGCTAACATGCAGATTCTTATGCCCTTTTATTTGTTTCTATCATGTCATAAATGAATAGTCTTTCTAGATTCTTATGACTTTTTATTTTTTTCTATCATGTCATAAATGAATAGTCTTTCCACCAAGTGGATCTTTTTTATGTCCTTGTCGAATTTTCAAAATTTTATTAGTTTTTTTTACTGTTAGATCTTCAAGTTCAGTTGGTCCCAGACTGATGAGAGAATATGTAACGCAAATAAATAGAAGACATTTTATGAATATGTCATCTGTAATGCGTGGACAACTATATACATTGATGAAGATATGAAATATTTGCACAAGATTCTAATAATGTATATTTCACACATAAATATAAAGTTTTTTTAAAGTAAAATGAAAAAGAAGAACTTTTATTTTTTAAAATATATAAATAAATTAAGTACTCTCGGAGGGAAAAAACAACTAAATAGAACCCAAAATGTAAAAGACTTGGCTACTGCTTTATCGATCACATTGTACTGCTTTAACGATCACAGGAAAGGAAAGCTCTTGGGATTCGATGGAAAATCGGCAAAATCTTAACCTTTGGCATCTTCATTCCTAAGTCACACACATGAATAATGCACATGAAGTCGGTAACAACCCTCCAATGGCTTTTTGAAAATCCGAGATAAATGTGACCAGTTCACTTTCTAATATCACAAGTCACGGAGGGAGGAAGATGGCACCGACCAAATTATTCTCAATCATTCTTGCTGCCTGTTACCTCCACTCCTAGTCATGAAATGTCTGGTTATTAACACAATCTCGTGAGTTAAAACCCAGATTGTCAACAAGTTTATCAAAATAGGCTTTATGGCTTGTTCGGTTGAATCTCTGGCTTCCTTTTTGGTCAACTATTACTACCCACTGTAGCTTCCAGATGTTTTTAGAAGTTTCTCTATAAAGGGTGTTCTAGATTTGTCCATTATATATCAATGTGTAACTGTATACTACGAATTTCTGTTTGTGGTTAAAGATTTCTGGCTCCTGTAAATTTGAAGCTTGAGATAAAAGAATGGCACTAGATGCAAATTCCTCAATAATTTCATCGTTAGAATTGAATCCAAACAGGCCACCACTGCATGAGGTCGAAATATCGAAGCATGTTGCACCTGCTGCGAATAATAGGGTTTTCGTGACCCCCAAGCTCTCGTTGGAGGGACATGTGAATAGAATCGTATCCGATGTTTCATTATTTTACACCTAGCGAGAAGCTTAGATATTACCATAACTATGCCTAACTTGTGCTTGACCGATGCATGTTGGAGTGTTGGACCTCTTGTGGTGCTTCTCAGGAAGTTATCTTGTTGTCCCTTTTTCTTGTGTATACTTATGTGCTGCTGTGTATTTGCCTGCTGATGTTATTCATGGGTGCAGTTGCTTTGCTGATATCCTAGCTGTTGTTGTTTCTGCTATGGACTGATATCCTAGCTGTTGTTGTTTCTGCTATGGAGTCCTTCTTCGAATGGAAAGGTGTATCGGGATGGTGGTGCCGTCCACTCAATTTGGATGGGAAAAAGAATTAGGTTTCAGGCTTATCATAATAGTGGCATCTGCTGCTACATGAGATCATGTAGAAGGCCCTTTTTTTCTTCTTTTCCAAGGGTTTTTTTTCAGAGCAGTGGTGAGAAGGAGTGTAGGGGTTAAAGGATGAAGTTAAAGTCCTAGTAGGGTAGTGAATGGTTGTGGAAACAAAGGAAATGTCCTCTTTGTTTCTTTTTGAATTCTTTTCCCAGGGTTTTTTTCAGAGCAGTGGTGAGAAGGAGTGTAGGGGTTAAAGGATGAAGTTAAAGTCCTAGTAGGGTAGTGAATGGTTGTGGAAACAAAGGAAATGTCCTCTTTGTTTCTTTTTGAATTTTTTTTAATGAGACAAGGCTTAGGGGTGGCTTTAAGAAATGGTGTTTTTTTTTAATTAGGGATGCATGGAGGATGGGTGAGTGGTTAGATCAAGGTGTGAGGAATATATCTAGCATGGGATAGGGCATTCTTCATTATTTTATTATAGGAACCTCCTTCTTGTAGAAATAAGGACATCCTACAGTGCTACAAAATCTTCCTATAGCCTAGAAATGGATTTTTGGGGCCCGAGGATGGGTGAGAGTGTTAAGGACATGATTTCCATGGATGTTATGGAGTAGACGGAGAGAAAAATGGAATGGAACTATGGCATGTTTTCCTTGGAGTTATGCAACTTGTCACTGTCCTCCAAACTTGTAAAATGACATAAAATAAATATAGACAGGTTGTAGATCCCTGTCATGCCATTCTTCTTTGTTTTTATTTTATTTTTATTTTCCTTTAGGGACACAAGGCTACCTCAAGGGAGGTTTTCAACCTTCTTGTCTACCCTGGGTGCCTCAACATATGTTTTCACCCAAGGATATTTTATTTTTTCTCTTTTTTCCCACTCCTGAGCTGCCTCAAGGAGGTTTTCAACCCAAGAGTTGGCCTTAGATGCTTCATGGATGTTTTCATCTAGGGATCTTATTGTTTTTTCTCTTTTCTCTCTTTCTTCTTCTCACAAAAAAAAATAGTATTTAGGAATGTTGTGACTTGTAAGTTAGGACACTTCCAATCACATTCACCTCCTTGTTGATGGTGCTGATGAACTCTTCCTTGGATAGAGGCTTTATGTAAACCTTTAATCTATAGCCATTTACAAGCAAGGGAATCCATTCCTCATCAATGGTCTTGATCTGAACAACTCCATTGTCATGGAATTTCTCTATCAGGTATGGGCCCAACCACCTTGTCATCAATTTTCCTTTGAATTCCTTGAACCTCGAGTCATATAGATGAGCCCAATCTCCTTCTTGAAATCCCTTTTCCTTGATATTCCTATCATGCCAGACCTTCCTTTGCAACTGAATAGCTTTAGTGTGTAGGATGGTTTGCATTCTGAAGTCGTCCAAGCCATTTAACTAGAGAAACCTCTCTTGTTGTGCCTTTATAACATCTAAATCCAATTGTGCTACAATTCTCAAGGTATTGTATTCAAACTCAATGGAGAGAAGAGCCTTCTTTTGATAGACTAATTCATAAGGGGTGACACTAGTAGTGGTCTACCAAGTGGTATTGTAGGCCCAAGTGGCCTCCAATTATATGTCTTCCTAATCCTTCCTGCTGCTACTCACAACCTTGGTCAGGATGCCTTCTAGTGCACTATTGGTGACCTATACTTATCAATTGCCCTCAAGATGATAGGCAGTAGAATTTTTGTGCTTGATATGGTGTTGCCTTAATAACTTCTCAATCAAATGTGATGTGAATTGAACTCCTTGATCAGTGACTAGCTCTCCAGGGTACCCAAATTTGTAGAACAAAATCTCCCTCAGGAACTTAGCCACTTTCTCCTCTATTGCTACCTTGTTAACCCTTGTATTAGCCCACTTTGTCAAATAATCAGTGCATACAATTATGTACTTTTTCTAAGGGTTGGTCAATTGGCCCAATGAAATCAATGCCCTGCTTTTCAAATGGATCTAAATCCACCTTAGGTTGTAATGTAATTTCATTTTTGGGAGTAGGTTTCCCCATCCTCTGGCACTGATCATGTCGACTGGTGTATCTTCTTGCATCTTGGTAGAGAGTGGGCCAGTAGTAGCTAAATTGTAAAACCTTGAAAGTTGTCCTCTTAGAAGAAAAGTGACCTCCACAAGGCCCATAATGATAGGTTAAGAGATTGTCTAAGACCTCCTCTTCCTCGACAAATCTCATCAAGATTTGATCTGGTCCCATATTGAAGAGATTTCCCCCAGTCCAGGTGAAAGGGGCACTCTTCCTTACAATTTTTCTCTTCTCCCTCGATGACAAATTTGGAGGAAACTCTGGAGCAACTAGGTAGTTAGCTATGTCAGCAGACCATGAAGAGAGAACTGGAATAGAAAATAAGTGTTCATCTAGTATCTGATCATCAACCAACCCTTCCTCACCTACGGGCAAAGCAATTCTAGACAAAAATCTGCAACTGCATTTTCTTTACCTAGCTCATCAATGATAGTTAGATCAAACTTTTGTAATAGAAGAAACCATCTAATAATTTTAGCATTCACATCAAGCTTTTTCATTAAGTACTTCATAACTGCATGGTCAGTATGCATAAAGGTTTGATACCTAATGATGTAGTGTCTGATCTTATTCAGAGAGTGGACAATAGCTAGGAGTTCCTTCAAAGTTACAGTGTAATTCAATTAAGCCTTAGACAAGTTTTTTCTAATCAATTAAATGGAATATTGAAACTTGTCATCTATCTTGCCTAGGGATTCTCCTACAACTTTGTCAAATGCATAAGCATGGATGTGGAAGGGAAGAGTCCAATTTGGGCCTCTAAGTATGGGTGCAATATTCAATTTTTCTTTCAAAACCTCTAGGGCCTCCTAGCAACTATTCGACCAGTAAAATTTAGAGTCCTTGGCTAGCAATCCAAACAATGGCGAGGCTAATTTTTTGAAGTCTTCGATAAACCTCCTAAAATATCTAGCCATACCCAAGAAGCTCCTAACATGCATCTTCTTTTAAGAAGTAGGGACCCTCTAGGATGGTAATTTTGTTTGGGTCCACTTGTATTCCCTCTTGAGATATTGAAGGGTCTGACAGTCCCTGCATTCATCAAGAATTCACACTTCTCAAGACTAAGCGAGAGGTTAATTTTAGTGAAATTATTTAGGACTTTCTAAAGGTTAGAGAGAGCCTCCAGAAATTCACACCCATAGGGAGTGAAATCATCCATTTGGATCTCTACAAACTCATGGACTAGCCCAGCAAAGATGCTCAGAACTTCCCCTTGAAAAGTGGTAGGGGCATTACATAATCCAAAAGGAATGACCTTATAAGTAAAGGTACCCCAAGTAGATGTGAATGTAGTTTTATCCTCGTCCTCTGGATGATCTGGATGTGATTTTAACCACTAAACCCATCTAAGATAGGGAGGAACATCTTTCCTGTAAGACCATACAAGACTTGATAAGTGAAAGGTAAAGGGAAATGGTATTCTTTAGTGGCTTTGTTTAGTTATCTGTAATTCAAATAGATCCTCCATTTTAAATTTTTCTTTGCAGCCAAAATTAGAGGGGACAAACACTCATTATCTGGGATGGGGTAAATGAAACCTACATCCAACGAATTCTTCAATTCTTCGTTTACTATCTATTTGAGGGCTACGTTAATCTTCTTTTGAGGTTGGCACATTGGTTTCCATCCTTCCTTGATGTATATGTGATGAGTACACACTAGAGGATGCATTGCCTTCATTTCTCTATAGCTCCGGGAAAAGGCATCTAAGTGCTCTCTCAACATGTCACACAAATTATCTTCTTTATTTGATGAGAGAGAGGGGTTGATATTCAAGGTTTTATATGGACCAGATTCTACCATTTTGACATGTGGAGTACTTGGGTCCGCTGGACATAACTTAATCCAAGGATTACCCTCGGATTCCTTCTCAAGCTCAACAAGAGGCATCGTGTTGGGGGAGTGGTTCTCGATGATTTGGTCAATGAGGTCTTTTTCATCAGGTTGCCCCGCTCCTATAATAAGATCTAGGGTACAATTTGTTTTGGATGTTCTATGATACACTTCATCTTCCTCCTCCTCTCCCAATCATGGGGGTAATTCATGCTCAAGGGATAGTTGATTAGGAGGGTGCAATACCAACTGCTTGGACAAATTCCCACTCTTAATGGTCATATTTCGAGCTCTGCAAATTATGTAAGCATTAGCAGTGGCTAGCCATGGTCTTCTAGGGATGAGAGGATAGACATTGAATTTGGTTTGGGTTGGAGAACTAGGAAGTCAGGAGGATACTCCCAAGAATCAACAGAGACCATTACATCCTGAACAACTCCCTCAGGAGCCACTATGGACCTATCTCCAAGTTACAGAATTGTTGTGGTCTTTATCATAGATCTTTGGAGGTTTAGCTTGAGAAAACTTTCCTTAGTAATCACATTTATGGTAGCCCCAATATCAATGAAAGTGTGGGGGACAATGATGCCATCAATGTGCACATATATCATAGGACTTCCAGGGTCTAGTTACTTTGGGAAAATCACTCTGCCCAACATTAGATCTGATAGTTAACCAATGAAATTGATGATAGGGTTGTCTTTATTTCTCTTTCCATGATTTTTGAAGCATTTCTTCTTTATAAGATCGTTGTATATGGGAACATCCTTGATAGCTTGGAGTAGTGGTATTTTAACACACAATTTTTTAAATTCTCTGAGAAATTAATTCTCTTCTCGTGTGTGCTGGTTAGAATGGATCAACATTTAAGGAAAAGGAGGTGGATAGTATTTAGGAACACTCTTTTCTTTTTCCTCTTAAAGCTCCTGAGGTGGAGATGGAGGTTGGTTATCTGGGAGCACTCTTCCAGACATGAGGTTGATTTTTGGAATCTCCATAGCATAGGCAGGGTAAGATGTCTCTCCAATATAGACGCATTGTGCCTACTTGTTTCTCGGGATAAAATTTGGTTGAGTAGGCATCTAGGGTTTCTTAGGTGGAGCAGGATGAATGAGACACGGTTGAGATGAAGGTGGAGGAAATAAAGAAGGGGGTTTGTTGAATTAAGGCCTCCAACATGGTGATGGAGTATTCCATTGAGGATGTGTAGAAGGATATGGATGAAATGGTTGATTGGAAGGTTGGAGTGGATACTTAGGTGAATAAGGCCAAAGAGAAGGTGTGGACCATGGAGGATGAGTAGGAGAATACCAAGGCCACAAGCATGCATTCTTGTTGGGATGGTAATAGGAATAGGACGCACCTTGCATGCTCGGATGGTATGGCCAAGGTCCTCGAGGTCTCCTTTGATTGATGTAATAGATTTGTTCAACCCCTCCTTCTTCCCCTTGGTATACAAATTTAGCTCTAGGTAAGGAAGGGCAGTTATCTATGGAACAGTTTTCCTCACAAACTGAGTAGATCTCTATAACATTTAATGGAAATTCATTTTTGAGGTGCCTTCTAGTGCATTTATGGAAAGAGATAACTAAGGTTCCCTTTTCTTCCTCTTGCTTCCTCTTGACATGTGTCGTTTCCATTTCTAGAGCAAACATGTGCAATATTTCAGTTTTAAAGTCCTCCAACATGTTTCAAATTTAATTCTTAATAGATGTGTTGGAGGAAGAGGAACTGGGCAAAGCATGACTAAACCTACCCTTCTTCCTAGCAACCCTATAATGGGTTTCGAATACTATCTTGATGTTGTCATAGGATAGGTGATATGCATCCCCTCCGGACAACATATTTAGGGTTTGCAGTATGTCCTCCCTGATTCCTCTATGAAGTACTAACTTGAGTGGTTCAAGATCAAGGGTACATCTGGCCCTTTTACAACTGAGTTGGAACCTTTCATCATACTCTTCAAGGGATTCATCTAGTCAAATGGTAATTCTAAATATTTCCTCTTTGGTGTCCTTGGACCTACACGAGTACGTATACTTTTTGTTAAAAGATTACTACATTTGATCCTGGGTAGTGATGTTATCTCCAGGTAGACCCATGAACCAGCGCCAGGCTACATCCTTAAGGGTGGATTGGAACAATTTCAACTTCTGGTCATCAGAGGTATAATCATAAGTTCTAAACACAACAACAAACTCAAACAGAAAGATATCATGGTCATCTAAGGTTAAGCCATGGATGCGAGGAAGGGAAGAAGGGCTTATATTTCATCCTAGCATCTCTATTAGTTTCTATGATGGGAAAATCACTCTCATTTCTAGTTTCACCCATGGTGTGGATATGTCGAATAGTTTCTTCTTCTTCTTCCCCAATAGGCTTTTCAAATATCTCATTTTGTTCACCTAAGGGGTCGTCTAACCTGCCTTAAGTTAGAGATGAAAGTTGACAGTCACCAAAGAAGAGTGAAGGTTGACTGTTTGATGGTGCGGGGGTATTTGGAAATAATTTCCCTAAAGTGTCTCTACTCCTATGAGACATGAAATATATTCTTTCCTTTTATGTCTTTTTCAAAATTAGTTGCAAAGTAGATAGGAAAGCAAGAATAACATCTATGTACTGAATCCAAAACAGAAAGAAAAGAAGAAATTACATCTACCTAGACACCTCCCCGATAATGATGCCAAAAAGTGATGAGCCCTACTATTGCAACAAGAGTGCTTCAACTCTCAAGGCTACCAACTTTACTTTATTAACCCAAGGTTTCATACAAACTTAGAGGTGACATAGTTGTATACACAGTAAATGCAGTATTCTACTCATGCCACCCTCAACTGGGTCACTTGATCATTAGGGTTACAAACTATTCCTATATTGAACTAAAAGGAGTTTAACTACTGAAAGAAGAATGTGAAGTCTTATCCTAGTGTAGAGAAAGTAAATCCTTTTACACTCAGAAGATGAAAGCCTTCAACTCTTAAATGCTATGAAAGAATAGAATATTATGCTAGGTTTCATAAAGGAAACTATACTATCTTACACTCAATCATCTAGCTATTAGGGTTGCATGAAAACATCAAATTTACTTTATCATATCATAATTCAAAATTGCATGCATTATCTACCTAATTCACACTTGCAAAGTAAAGAAATTCTAATTACTATGTTTGGACAAAATAAAGGACTAATGTTATTGAATCTTGCAAGAAGGGAAAAGGAGTGAAAGGACTAGTCTAGGTGGCACTTCTAGTTGTGGTGTCCAAGCTGAGGGGTGAAACTACTCCAAAAATAGTCTACATTATCATTTCAGGTCAAGGAAGAGTCAAAACAGGCTGCTACAGGTGAGCTACAAGATGTCCTGTACTACTACAGGATATCCTGAAATGCTACAGGAAGTTGGCTGAGATGGTTTGGAGTGTAAAAATGATGATATGAAGTGTTGGAAGGGTGTATGACAGCTGGAGAAAGTGTGGGGAAGGTGATATTCACCAATGGCCAAGCTTAGTACTTCAAAAACACTAGGTTTGGCTAAGATGGCTTTCTCACGATGACATAAAAATAGATGTTTAGAACATGGGTTGGCATGCATCAATAGAAGGGGAAAACGACCTAAATGGAGCTGGTGGAAAGTATCCTTGGCTCCATATTAACAATCCTGGCATAACACCTACACTTATTACTTTTCATTTGCAAATTGTTTCATGTCAATATGGAAACAATGAATTGAATTTGGAAAAAATAATCTATCTGCTACTAACAACTTGATTTATGAACTGAAATATCTTTTACGCTACAACAATCAAGAGAAGAAAAATAACAAGTGTAACCCTTTCCAAGAAATCATAAATAACTATCTAGTTAATGCTAAAACTTGATTTGTGCAATCGACAAGAAATCAAAATTTGTTTTTGGGTTGTGAGAGTGGGGTCCTCTAATCATGATCCCATGAGGGAGATGAGATAGGGGTCATTGTCATAAGCTTTTTGCTGTACATTTTAATCTATTTCACTGCAACAACTAATTTATCCTCTATGCTAATGGAAGCATGAATAAACCAACAACTTAATTAATCTTTTAAGCTAAAAGAGACATGAATAAACTACAACAACTAATCAACATTCTAACTTAAGAATATAGATACAAGAGAGGAAATTCTATTTCTAGGGGTTGACCCTAACCCAAGAGCTTTAGCAGTCTGAGTCAACCCAATGTTGGATCAAAATAGAACTTCTCATTATCATTCAAAATGTGGAAAATACATCATAGTAATAACAGTCAAATGTGCTTCAGCTTAATGGCCTCTTGGCTACAATAAAACTTTGAATCCTAATGAGTCCCTTAGCTGGTTTATTTATACAAAAATGGAGCTATCAACATCTCTCTAGAAAATAGGAATAATTTCCTCGCTAACTCGAGAATAGGTGAATCTAACTCTTCCTTGACTTGCACTAGATTGTCTACCAATGAACTCAACCTGCTTAGGTACCAATGACACTGAATTGATGAGATAGAGTGGGGGATATTCAACAGATTTAAGGAATTAAAGAGGTGAACCATCTCCTAGAATCTCTCTTTCTTTTCTACTCTGAGTTCCTGCACTCAAATCATCTGAAAAGTGCTCCAATTCCCGCATTTAATACACATTAGGCCACATGACATAGTAACATATATTTACTCCTCACACTAAGTATAATATAACAAAATTTGTATATAAATGTGAGAAAAATATAATTTAATTAGTTGGAGGATGGCATTGTGACCCATATAATATACCTATTGATGAGCCTCATCAGGTGCTTCTTGCTGGTGGCTGTCAGTAAAATAGTGCAAGGGAGTGGGTTCTTCATGTTGGTGGGTGCCAACAAAAAAATGTACGGGATTCATAGCTTCTTGTTATTCAGTGCCATTAAATATATGTAAAGAAATATTTAGGAAGAGATGAAGAAGAATGGTGGTTTTCTACCTTTATGGGGTTCTGGCTAAAATATTTGTTTTCTTGTTTATGTTGTTGCTTATGTGTTTCTTGATGATGCAAACATAATTGAATGGTGAATGAAATTGAAAGTATAATTTGAAATAATTCATGAAGTATTGATTTACACCACAACTCATTATTTCCAACATCCATAATCTATCTTTAAGATAGTACAATCTCATAATATTTCATTGTTATAATCATCTATCACACCAACATAACAACACAATAATAGTGCATAAAATCACAATGTATCAACTTCCTCATGAATTAAGTATACATAAACATAATTCGACTACATTCATGCAATCAATAGCATATAAAATAGTATGAAGATCAAGGAGATGGCATTAAAATACAAAATTCATCCATTCATTCCAAACATAAGTATGCAATCTGGCCACTAATCGATATGATGCTAAACTAAGGGAATTCAATCATGATTATTCATGACCATACACAATCATTAATAAGATAATGTTTTCATTGTCTATTATTCGAATATGGATAGCTATTATACTTTTTTGGATATATTATAATGACAGGAAACCATGGGAGGTACTTCTATTGTCCACCCAACCATAGATTAACTACACTGCAACTTTCTTGTAGCTGAGAACCCTAAGATAGATCCACATTCTAGGGATTTCCTACTCATGTATTTCATACCAGAGGCATTCCTAGACACTTAGGAGGTAGAGTCCATTGTCCTGGTCATTTATCAACCACTCTCTAGTAGTAAGACCACAATGAGCCACTCTCCTCTAAGATCATTCACAAGCTTCACCCTAATTTTACAGTAGTTCAATTCAAACACATGTATCGACAATCAACTCCATAAGTGCTCTATCTTTTCTCTTCATTTCTGTGGTATATCCATATTCAACTTTAAACATCTTCTATTCTCTAGCGAGAGATATTAAGAGATAAAACTCACACACACAACCAATGACCATCCCAAGGCCAAGAATATCAACTGATGAATAACCTCCTTTTCGCTTTTGTTGTGTGTGTGTGTGTATTAAATGTCTCATAGAAAGTGATTCTTTGGATATTTGATCTATTTAGGGAATTGGGAACCACACTCTTTCTTCCATTGTCATCTCAATTCATGAGGGGGGATGGGAACAGTCCTATGTCCCTCACTACCCCACTCCAATCTACTGAATGTTTATGTGAGGTGTTGGCATCTCTTCAATCACATCTCTTACCAAAATTTGTCAAACAATGTGATTGTACTAAAAATGGTGGTTCAATGATTTAGTTTTGCCACTTTTATTGCTTTCAGGGAACTTGAGACACTCAAGAAATTAAGCTTGCCTTAGGCTATGGATCAGTAAGGTAGTCCTTCAATTTGTAGTAAACTATTTTTGAATAATTAATTTTAAATGCTTAATCAACATATTAAGTAGTTGTTGTTCTCCATGTTGTAAGTATAGTCATAATCTCATATTCCATAGACAAGGCTAAAAGCAAGGGATTTTACACAAATAATCATTGCCATGCTTGGTAGGGGAAAAAACGGACATGCAATTCATGAATACTGACTTGCAAGGCTTGTTTTAGGTAGGTAAAGTAGTGTGCAACCCCTAATTCTTGATGGTTGGTTTAGTAATGGCACAAGAAATGAACGATATGATATTCTAATGGACGTCCATTCAAATATTTGGTTAATAGAAACATGTTTGAAGTATGGCTCTTATTATACACACCAAATTTCCCTCCCACCTAACTGTAAAGTGCCTCCTATATCAACATTGCATGTTTTCTTGGAGGACCACAATGGCCACCTAGTTAGTATAAGATCACATGTTGGAGGCCAAAGTATGGAACTTATTGACATACGATCAATGTTTAGCTAGGTGCAAAGAAGTCAAAGTGGCTGATATATAATTATGACCACACAGAGGTCTTAGTCCAATAAGATATAAGAAATGGGGTTCACACCACAATTGGGTAATCACTCAAGAAACCTATAGCATGATTGGTGCTTCCATTCTTGTATTTGATATTAAAGTGGAGTTTTTGTAGGCGTGCAGATCATTTCTTCAGGGGATCATTCTATAAATTTCTTATGTCTATATGAATTGCAGATGATTAAGATCAATGTTGATGATCATAGCCTTCCTCAAAATTTCATGCTTCCACTATTAGAATTCATACACATTAGATTACATATCGTGGTGATATGTATGGTATCTCTAGATACTATCAAAGAATTTTTACCATGATAATGAAGCAAATGTACGTATTGAGTGAGGATTGCACTGATAGCATAGTCAAAGAAATCTATCTTAATCTCAAATTGTTTATGTAGGCCGAGTAGGGTGAGAAGTATTACATAGTAGAGGCAATGTTTCAAATACTTTATTTCTTTTTGTCATGACTCAAACTAAGAAAAAATAACTTTATATCCACCCTTGTCCAATTGAATTTAGGGTTAGGAAATATGAGAGAACCCCAACATGAAGCTTTTGTAGACATTATCAAGCCCCAAGAAGTTATGGAGCTATGTTAGAGTCACCGAGGTAAAAATATCATAAATTACTTAGAAATTTGCTTGTTTCACCTTGACCCCATGTTCATCCATGATGTATCCAAAATACTAAATTCTCTACATGTGAAATGAACATTTCTCCTTATTGGAATAAACTTGTGTTGTTGCAAGGCGGTGAAGACTTAATGCGCTGCAAATGTTCCACCTAGGTTATGTCAAAGATGACGATGTCATCTAAATATAAAACCACAAAATATTTTGTGAATAGCCCTAGGATATCATCCATCATCCTCGTGAATGTTGTTGGAGTACTAGTAAAGTCAAGCATGAACAACCTATAACACCCCCTTTCACCCATTGGGTTAGATTACTACCTCTGTAACTTGATCTTTCTAAAATCTCCATTTCAATTTGAATTTTATGGCATTGATAAAGCATGTCTAATGAATTATACCATGTAATGCAGTCATGTCTGGGAATGTAATTACATAAATGTACGACACAAATTTCTATTCACATGCAATGCCTAAAAATACATAATATATTTGAAAATCCATGGAGATGGTAGTTAAACAATTTTCCTTATTATGAAATTATCTTGTGATGTTTATGTTATTATTATCAGATATTTTAATTTTTCTTTTCTTATCATCAATACTAATGCTAAAAAAAAAATTGAAGAGGACAGAAGATGTAGGCATAATTCCAGGGAAAACCCCCACTCTTTGGGGAAGCCTAGTCAAAATTATTCCTTTAATAGATTCAAGATGAGGTGACCAAGACCCTTACAATATAGACTAGAGACTTCCTCCATCCGTCACATCAACCTTATCATTCTTCAGTTCAATAGCTCTTGTAGCAGTCAATCCTCTTCAAACTTAGATCCTTGCAATGGAACTAAACTAGTATCAATGTAATAGCACCAAAACACTAGAGAAAAAAGAATTCATAATTGTGATAACATCATGCCATTCATTGTAGTAGCAATGTGACAACACAAAGATACATCATTGCAATGTAGAATCTTCGAACTGTGGTAACCCTGAACTTGATGGAGCACCAAATTGTGATCCTTGTACCCTATCTGAGCTCTTGGAAATGCATCAAAACTTTTTCGTGAAATACCCTATGTGATCACCAAAAGAAATCCTTTTAATCTCGCAAGTGTCTTTGACATTCACGAGTTCTTGTTCTGTGTTTTTGAGCGAAGGTCACACTCCTATATATATTTTTTCATCCATCTTTAATTAGCCGACATGAAAGTATGAAGAGTTGTGTCACTGAATTTGAGCCAATATGGTCATGTATATTTTTGAGGCCAACTTGAAGATATTTCTTTCAGCAAGGAGACTTTGATGGATGGAGGAGTCTTCTCAGATTAATTTTGACAATAACCTAAAGCCTTCAATGAGGCTTCACTTATACATTTGATCCAAGCATGAAACCCATGCTTTAACAAGTCAAATAAAATAATAATGAAATTATTTTTTCTTTTATTTTGACAAAATATATTACATTTGACTCAAGTAAAATAGTGAAGACTAAACTTAGTACCATTCTCCAAAACGCCTATTAACTATGGAGGTATTAATATTTACATATATTCATAGAGGTACATGGAGGATCCCAACACATCATCTATGAAGAAGTTTAGGCACCACAATGCCATGGACTAGAATCATGACCAGGGAAATATATCCATTGGTCTCTCAACAATTTAGGCATTGTAATGCCATGGACTATATTCCTTACCAGGGAAATCTATCTAGGTGGGAATAAGATGGAATCACGCTTTCATCCTATCTAGGTACCATCAGGATTACTTGTTAGCCATCAACCCAGAAATTCAAGTACATGTCATAGCTTAATGACCAACACCAACCTTCTAACTTTAGGACCTAGACATCAATAGAATGTGCCAGACAAATTTCCTCCCAGGAAATGATTCACTCACAAAGCCTCAACATCCCTTGATCCAACAGATCAAGCATAAAAAATTTCTCCCAATCAAATTGATTGGTAATGACCATGCTTTATCAAAAACCTTCGAGAGATTTACCTGTACAAACATAACCCTAATCAATAATATACTTTCACATGTATATAATCAAATACAAACGTCTAGGGTCTTCGAGACAATAGATGTTGTTTTTCAAGTTTCCATAGTAGGACTATCAACTAAATATTTGATGGAAGATTCCTCAATCATACACTTTTCCTTCCTACTTCATATACAACAACATATTCTTTAATTTGATCTTGTTTTCCTTCTTTTAGCAACACCTCAAAATGCATTCTCCAATTTCCTTCTCTCATTCATGACCTTCACTAAAACTTATTGTTGTTAGTCTTGTTCTAGTGCATGACGCATGAAGTATAAAACCATATTTGTCACTCCCTCTTAATCAGAGAGGATCTAACCTCTCTTGTACAATTAATATTCTCAACCATCCTCTTATCCTAGGGATATTTCATCTAGGCTCCCTCTTAACCTAGGGAGTTATGATTCTTCATTACGACATTGGAGAATCTTTCATGGATTCTATCCTTCTTATCAAAGTCATTCATATATCATGCTTATCACATCAATTTTACTTACAATCATCTTCACCAATTTGAAGATGATGTACCTACACAACTTAGATAGTAAGTACAACCAAAATTATAGAAGCATGAAGTTAGCCATATCAAAAAATTATAACAACCGAAGCATTTAGACTTTAAAAAAATAATAAACAAGAGGCTTTACTTCAACTTATTGCCCATGTTTATTTAGAAACCCTAAATCACATTCATAGCTCATCAAGATATCAAAATCATTATATCTAGGGTTTCAATATTATTTCAACGGCAAGTTTCTTTATATAGAAAACCTTGGAAACAAATCAAATTAGTGAATCTAACAACTTTCAGAATTCATGTGTTAGACTCCTCACTAATACTTTATACATGAGCTTCAACAATCAAAACCAATCACATCTTAATCAACATCATGACTAGCATCTACTAGGTTTTGATATTCACCGTATAATTTTCTCATTTACACAATCTCAACACTCATTATGTAGATTCACAAATTCTAAATTGTCTACATACTTACAAAATTTAACTACTACTAGGGTTTAGCTACAAGACCCTAATTTTTTCAAACATCATCTTAGAGCATCAAACTTTGACTAGGGCTTGTTTCCAAACCCTAGGACTCATGACCATTAACACTTAGGTCAACACATATATCTAGGAATTCATCAGCATATCATAAGAACATCATATGCCAGGAAAATTTAATATGTTAGACATATCCCAACCTAGAACAGTTTAGGTTTTCAACCAAATGGACACATACCTAGGGTTCCATTCCTAGGAATCTAAATACATAATAAGGTTTTTATTCATTGACCCAACCAAACCCTAAATATCTATGGTTTCATAACATAGTAAAGAAAACCCTATTATTCCAAAATTTCAAAGGTTTGGGATCTCACACAAACATCATTCAACTCTAACAGGTTAGGTTTTCATGATCATACCGAAATCCCAAACATAACATCATCAACAAAAACTTAAAATAACATTTCACAATGACTCTAAGGAGGCTAGGGTTCACACATTGTCAGCATACCCTTAGGTTAGGTTTTTTCCAGAGAAACTGTCTAGGGTTCAATAAAATAAATTAAGAATATGAGGAGGGGTATATTTATCAAGTGATGAATAACCTAGAAGAAGAATTATAATCATTCAAGACTAGACATAATGATGTTAGTCATGTAATGCAAAATTTGAAAAATAAGGTTATCATACTTTTAAGAGTATCTTGTAAGTTGTATGGTTTGAGATATACTTGGAGATGTTCCTTGGAAAACCTTGTCTTTAAGAAGCTTGATGGAAGGTGAGAATGCTTACTTGATTTCTTTTTCCATAGGCTAGATTTCAAATATCCTTCAAATAAACACTTTTCCTTAGAAAATCCTCCTTTCGTTTCCTTCAAGTGCATGACTAAATTATTTGATTAGGTCTTCTATAATATTACAATATATTGAATATGATTCTTAGACTTGGGATAACTCTTTGAATTGTTTCTTCAATAAGTGGAGTAATTTCATGTTTCGCCCTTGCACATATCAATGACCATAGCACTATTTTTCTAAGCCTGAGCTTTCGTTTATGACATGACAATGATTAATTTATTATTGGGGTTGATCTAAAACAGGTATTACATCTAGACTTTAATAGACAATGAAATCAAGGTACCACCGAATTTGTGATATTGATTCAATGTAATAGATAACAAAACTTTTTCCACTACCACTCTCCTTTATAATACATAATAGAACTGAACCCAAACTTCAATGAAAACTTTTCTAAGATCGCAGATAGTAATCTTAGTCACATCACTGAAACTGCGATTTGAAATCCTTACTTGAATCCATGTCATTGCATAAAGCGTATATTCTGTGGCATCCAAAATTCAATTTTTGATCGGAATTGGATCATTATATTTTTTTCATCCATATCGATGTATTTAGAGTGGAAAAAGTGGAGGAATCAACTCATGGAACCATTTTTATTGGCGGGACCTAAGTTGGAAAAATGCGGTATGAAACCTTCCTAGATTTTTTGAGGCATCAAATGATAGTTTTTGGGGGTAATACTTTGCCACTTAAGCATAGAACATTTTGATGTTATTCTACACCCAAAAAGATTTTCAACAATTCAAGAATCGTATCAATCAAGGTCCGTATGAAAAAGTTATGCCACTCAGAAGTTGACCTGCCTGTTTTGACACCTATAGTTTGGGAGGATGCCGTATCAACCCCCATTATTCATGGAAAAGGGGCTAGCTACATGTTTGTGATGTAAAATACGCTAGAAGAGTTTGTTTTGTAACTCTAGTTAAGAGTTGATGTAGTCAAAATTAACCACTATTAGGCTATCGAGCTGTGTTATAACCAGGAGACATTCCATTCTTTCGAGAGAATTTTGTTCCATAATTGAGAAAAGATAGCCAGGAGAAATAGGAGGTAAATCATACAAAGAGGAATTGTGCATTATAATCATTGACAAGCCATAGACATTACTTATTTGAATCTGCAACCATATATCTAGACAAAGAAAGAGAGCGAAGCGATCTCACCTTCAAGCTGGGTATTCTCTCGAAATGGTTTCCCAGAGAGCATATCTTGTGTATTATGTGTGTGTGAACTTATTTTGATGAAATTTCCTATGGAATATCCATGGAAATTTACAGATCAATTTTGGAGATAATATGAGCTTCTCTGATTACACCTTGTTCCTTATCTGAATGCTTGTAGTGACCCAAAATACATATCTCTTCTTTTGAACTTATATCACTAAAATTGCATTGAAATCATGTCACTAATAATTTAACATAGAGAACTCATTGTTGTAGCTGCATTGTGACCTTCTCCCTATGACATCATTGAGACTTTCTCACTGTAGTGACATCGAACTAAAGTAGCACTCACCTATGGGAGCCTAATACAGTACTGCAGAAGCACAATAGAAAACTATGGGAGCATCACAATGACCTGTGGGAGAATTACACCAAAATACTAATACAACCTCTTCATGAAGTTCCAAGACTATGCTTTTACCGAAATTATAAGGCTGTATTTTCACCGAAATACTGAGAACCCAATATTTGGAAGGATCTGAACTAACTCACTGTGTAGGTACCAAAACGTCTTCTTTCAAATAGCTGAAAAATGGTAAAAATACCTTTGACCTTGACCATAACTTTAATACCATGTTGGAGAACCCATACAGACTGTAGTTAAATAATTTTCCTTATTATGAAATTATCTTGTGATGTTTACCTTATTATTATTAGATCTTTCAATTTGTATTTTATTGTCATCAAGACTAATTCCAAACAACAAATAGAAGAGGACACAATATGTAGGCACAATGCCAAGGAAAAACCCCACTCTTTGGGGAAATTGATCAAAATTATCCCTTAAATAGATTCAAGATGAGACAGCTAAGAACCTTACAATATAGACTTCAGATTTCCTACATCCATCAAGTCAACCTTGGCATTCTTTAGTTCAATATCTCCTGTAGTAGTCAATCATATTCATACTTAGATCATTGCAATGACACCTAACTAGTACCATTGTAATAACACCGAAACACTGGATAACAAAGTCTTCATCATTGTGATAACATGATGACATTCACTGTAGTAGCAATGTGACAACACATAGATGCATCACTGCAACGTAGAAGCTTCAAATTATGATAACCTTCAACTTGATGGAGCATCAAATTGTGATCCATGTACCCTATCTAAGCCCTTGCAAATGCACTGAAACGTTTTCTTGAAATACCTTATGTGAACACCGAAAAAGATCCTTTAAAATTCACAAGTGTGTTTGAGATTCACGAGTTCATGTTCTTTGTTTTTAAGTGAAGGTCACACTCCTATATATAGTTTTTCATCCATATTTAATGATCTGACATGAAAGTATGAAGACTTGTGTCACTGAATTTGAGTCGACATGCTGATGCATAATTTTTAGGCTAACTTGAAGAGCTTTCTTTCAATAAGGAGACTTTGATGGATGGAGGAGTCTTCTCAAATTAATTTTGAAAATAACCTAAAGGCTTCATTGGAGACCTGTACATTTGACTGAAACATGAAACCCATTCTTTAACAAGTAAAATAAAATAAAAATAAAATTCTTTTTGTTTTTATTTTGACAAAATATATTACATTTGACTCAAGTACAATAATGAAGACCAAACCTAGTTACATTTTCCAACAAATATTAACGACGAAAAGAAGACAATCATAAGAACAAACACTTATCTTTAAAAAAAGCACTAATTGACTACAAACCTCACACATTCCACCCACTCATAGAATGCATTGTTGATAATATCTCAAGATTGGGTAAGTATCGGGTTGAGACCATGACTCCGAAAGAAAAAATACTTTGCTAAAGCTAGTTATGAGAAATGATCGATTGTGGACATAAATAAGACCATGGTACCATACCCCAACAACCTCTCTATGACAATCTCACATCCCCCATCGACCCACACAACCTAGGGATCTTTTTTCCTAAAGCTAGTTATGAGAAATAATCGATTGTGGACAGAAATAAGACCACGGTACCAAACCCCAACAACCTCTCAGTGATAGTCTCAGATCCGCCATCGACCCACACAACCTAAGGAACTGCACCTCCTTCTCTCCACCTATATTGTTTCAAATAGATTGTTAATAATTCCATGGGGAAGACACACATTTACATAGATATTTTATCGTAGAATCCTAAAACTAGGATAACCAGAAAAATTTTCAATATTAAAAAACTAATAATTTGTAAATTGATTTAAATTTAACTAATTGATTTTTTGTAGGGATTGGAGTATGCTATAAAACTACTTCTTAGTTAAGAGTACATCTTCATTAGACTGAAGAAAACGGGTTAATGGCCCAGACCCAAGGCATCTAATAAGAGTGGAAACCCAACCCCTTATGGACCACCAATGTGTAATTGTAAGTTTTGTGGTTTCCTTTAAATAAAAGTGATAAATTAACTTGCGTTTGCAAATAGTAGACAATAAAAATTGTCCCCGCTATTAATTTGAAAAATAAAAAACAAAATAAAAAAAATTGATTTTTTTTTTAAATAACTAAAACTCTATAAAAATGATAATATTAGATAATAAAAATATACACGATGGAAATTGCTAACAAAAGTCATATGTATTGTAGTAAAGAAACCCAACTCTTCTTAAATTAATTGATATTCTTCTGAATGTTATGTTGCACGGAACTTGAGTATTGAAAATTTTTAATGATTTATTTATTTAAAATAGAAGGATCAATAAAAATACGACCATAGGACATAGTAATAATTAATAATTTATTTTTTCTTAAATTATTTAAATATATTTTATATTTAATTGAAATATTAGTTATAATTATTAGTAATGTTTTAATATTAACGAAATTAATTAAAATCAATCTTTAACATTATATAAATATTAGTTATAAGTATTAGTAATGTTTTAATATTAACAAAATTAACTGAAATTAATCTTTGACATTTTTAGAGTATAATATTATGTCATTTCTTAAAAACAATTAATACTACTACAATCAATCAATATGATTTTAAGATTAATTATGTTGTTTTATTAAAAAATTATCACGATATCTCCAAGATTATTATCATATTAAGATCATCGATCATTGATTTATCGGAGTCCATGATCAGTTTTATTATTATTATTTTGCCACAGACAAGTTGGGATAATTTCCTTTAATAGCATGTTATTAACCTAATAAAAAGAATGAAAATGGATCGATAAAAAATAATGGAATATGTTATTGACATAATAGTAAAAAAGAATGAATATGAATCAAGATATAATAATGGGTGGGCTAATAAAGGTATTTAGTAGGAGTGAAAATCTGCCTGTTTAAAATCCACCAACTAGTTATTTTAGATAGTCTGGTTTTCCTCAATAATGTTGATGAGTCAGCCTGCATAACAGCTAAAGATGGATGATTAGTTAGCCTCCATTCATGGATAAAAGCTAGAGATGGCTTATGAGTAAGCCTCCATTAGCGGATAGCAACTAGAGATGGCTGTGTGCTGATTTGACTACTAAGTTATGATAGGTTTTCTCACCTTTAGAAAAAAAGACCTTAAGTCATGCCCTAGATTCCTTCTTAGAGTGATCTTTAAGTGAATCATCCATATTCCCAACTTACATAGTTCCAATGACTTCTGCCATATTCCTTATATATAGGTCCAAATTGCAAAGTTTCAGACAATATATAATTTTTGTATTCATATGTAATTTATATTTATTTGATATTATATATAATTTATATTTACTTAACATTATAGTAAAAAATTTAATCAAAAAATGATTTCTGGTTAGGTAGATGTGCAAGTGTAATGTAAGTATGTAAAAAATTTATAATATATAATTTCTGTATTCATATATAATTATATTTATTTGATATTATATATAATTTATATTTACTTTTATAGTAAACTTTTTAATCTAAAAAATGATTTCCAGTCAAGTATAGGGTATATGTATAGGTGTAATGTAAGTATGTAAACAAATTTAAATGTTGGTTAAATTGAAAAATAATAAAAGTTAAAAGTAATAAATAAAACTTATAAGTAATATACATGGGATGTTGGCTCATCTAGAATATTAAGGTATACCATGGGCCAATACCATAGATTAACAACACCACATGCCCAAAAACCATAACTTATTATGTAAAGGTAAATGTAAACATTAACATTTAACATTTAACATTTTTAATTTAATGTCGACACTATTTAAAAATCAATCTAATTATTATTATGTATAGAAACAATATAAATTTAAAATATAAAGAGGTTTAGGCATACTCAAAAAAGAGCTATGGTAAATAAATAAAAATATAAATAAACCAGATGTATGGTAAATAAATACAAATTTAAATAAAATAGAGCTATGGTAAATAAATAAAACCTATTTTTATCTGTACTCCATTAACCTCTCTATATTTATCAAAACTCAAAAAAGATGTTTTATTGAGGTGAATCCTACACCACAAATAATTATTAATACCATGGGTCAAATACCATATTTATAAAATAGATAGCATAAATAAATAAATATAAAAGAACTATAAATATGTATGGTAAATAAATAAAAACATATCAAATAGGATTAGAAATCAACATATAATTATATACCAAGCCTATGGGCCAAATATCATGGTAAATAAAAGAGATATGATAAATAAATAAAACTTATTTTTATATATACTCCATAAAACTCTTTTTATATTCACTCCATAAACCTCCTTACACTTACTAACATTAAAAAAATAGGTTTTATTTAGGTGAAGCCTATGGGGAAGAGCGAGGATTGTAGGGAAAAGAGAGAGAGAGAGAGAGGGAGAGAGAGAGAGGGAGAATGCTTGAGAGAGATAAGGAGAGTAATGGGGGGAGAGAGAGGATTAGAGGGAAAAGAGAGAGAGAGTGTGTGATGGGGGAAGAGAGAGGGAGGTAGGAGAGAAAGGGAGAGATAGGAAGTATGAGAGAGACAATTTGAGAGAGAGGAGGAGAGGGGGAGGTATAGGGAGATGTATTTGGAGGGGTAGAGAGGGAGGGAAGAATAAATACATAGAGAGTGAGAAGTGGAGAGAGAGAGGGACTGACAAGGGAGAGATGGAGAGAGAGTGTGTATGTTTTTGGGTGAGATAAAGAGACAAAGAAGGAGAGATGGAGAGAATGCAGTAGATAAGGAGAGAGGAGAGAGGGATGGATATAGTAACAAATTTGGAGAGAGAGAGAGGGGAAGAAAGGGAGAGAGGATGTAAGAGAGTGGAGAGAGGGAGGGAAAGAGAGATGGAGTTGGAGGGGGGAGACAGTGAGGTAAGAAGAAAGAGATATGGAGAGAAAGGTGGAGAGAGAGAGAGAGAGGGAGTGATAAAGAGGATGGAGATAGGGGGGGAGAGGAAATAAGTAGGTGAGGGAGATATAAGCGGGGGAGAGATAGAGAGACAGAGAGAGAGAAAGAGAGGAGAAGGGAGGGATAGATAGATTGATTGAAGAAACAAAGTGTATGTTTTGGGGATGATATAAAGAGACAAAAGGAGATAAAGATATATATGGAAAGTGAAGAGAGGGAAGAAGAAAGATGGAGAGAGGGAGGGAGGGATAGAGAGATTGATAAGTATGGAGTGAAATAGTGTGTTTATTTGGGTGATTGAGATAGAGTGAGAAATAAGGAGAGAAGGAGGGAGATTGATAGATATGGAGTGAAACAGTGTGTGTATTTGGGCGATTGAGATAGAGTGAGAAGTAAGGAGAGGAGGGAGATATAGATATAGATGCAGGGGGGAGAGTGAAGAATATTTATTACACTATATGGATTGATTTCATTGCAAGCACAAGGTATGATGTTTACTACCAGCCTAATGCATCATAACTCTAGATCTATCAAGCGTTGAGACGGAGCACATCTCTAGAGGTGAAAAAGTGTTTTTTGAGTGCAAAACTTGAGGAAATGTTTTCACCTCAAGAGATTTGATTCCTCCCTAGGCTTGATAAATCTAGAGTTAAGAAGGATCTTTTCACAAAAAAATTATTTTATAACAATATGAAAATATTCTTAACCATAGATATTCACCCCCATTTGATGTATATCTTATTAACTTGTAAATAGGAAGTGTTACAATACCATGGGCCAATACCATGGTTTATCAATTCCAAATGCCCAAAAAAACATAGCTTATTTGACAATCAAAATATTTTGTAATAATATGACAATATTCTTAACTGTGGACATTGACACTGTACCATGCATTTACACTTTACCATGGATATTATTATCCTGTAAATAGGTTTTTTTACAATAACATGGACTAATACCATGACTTGTCAATACCAAATCCACAAAAAAGCATAACTTATTTGACAATCACACTATTTTATAACTATATGATAAGTTTCTTAACCATGGATATTTACATGCACTTTCACACTGATATTATGAACTTGTGAATAGTCCTTGCTTAAATATGATGGCTTATCCGTACAACATGCCCGAAAATCATATCTTATTTCACAATAAAAATGTTTTATAACAATATGACAAGATTTCTAACCATAGATATTCACCCGCACTTTACCATGGATATTATTAACTTGTAAATAGATTTTTTTACAGTACCATGGACCAATACCATGGATTATCAATACCACTTGCCCAAAAAAACATAATTTATTTCACAATAAAAATATTTTATAACAATACAATAAGATTCTTAGCCATGGATATTCACACCCACATTTCCATTGATATTATGAACTTGTGAATAGGCTTTGCTACAATACCATGTATGAATACCATAGCTTATCAATACCATATGACAAAAAATCATAGAGTATTTCACAATCAAAATATTTTTGTGCCAAGAGGAACTCTCCAGCCCTGTATAAAGTAGATGTGTAGGTGTAATGTTTTAGCAAAATTTAAATTTCCACTCAATTAAATGATAACAAAAATTTAAAAGTAATAAATAAAAAGTTACAAGTAATATAAACGAGATGAGTGTGATCATTTAAAGGTTGGCTAGGTTAATATTTTGATTTTGTTATTAACTTGTGAATAGTCTTTGTTACAATACCATGGGCCAATACCATTGCTTATCAATACCACATACCCAAAAAACATAACTTATTTCACAACTAACATATTTTATAACAATATGACAAGATTATTAGCCATGGATATTCACCACCCACTTTATTGTAGATATTATTAATTTCTGAATAGGTTTTGTTACAATACCATTGGCCAATACCACGGTTTATCAATTCCAAATTCCCAAAAAACATAACTTATCTCACAATCAAAATATTTTATAACAATATGACAAGATCCTTAAGTATTAATATTCACCAGCACTTTACCATGGACATTATGACACGATTATTAGCCATGGATATTCAACCCCCTATTAATTTGTGAATATGTTTTATTACAATACCATGGGCCAATACCATGGTTTACCAATTCCAAATTCCCCAAAAACATAAATTATTTCACAATCAAAATATTTGATAACAATATGACAAGATCCGTAACTATTGATATTCACTAGCACTTTACCATGGATATTATTAATTTGTGGATAGGCTCTGTTACAATACCATGGCCCAATAACGTAGATTATCAATACAACATGCCCAAAAACCATGACAAGATTCTTAACCATGGATATTCACCCTGAGTTTACTATATATATTATTAACTTGTAAACGAGTAGTGTTACAATACCATTGGCCAATACCATGGTTTATCAATTCCAAATCCCCAAAAAAACATAATTTATTTCACAATCAAAATAGTTTATAATAATATGACAATATTCTTAACCATGGACATTCACCCACACCTTTTCATGGATATTATTAACTTTCAAGTATGTTTTGTTACAATAACATGGACCCATACCATGGCTTATCAATACCACATGCCCAAAAATGATAGCTTATTTGATAATCAAAATATTTATAACAATATGATATGTTTCTTAACCATAGATATTTACACCCACTTTGACATTGATATTATGAACTTGTGAATAGGATTTTCTATAATACCATGCTTTATCAATACCACATGCCCAAAAATCATATCTTATTTTATAAAAATATGACAAGATTCATAACCATAGATGTTCATGTACCTTACCATGGATATTATTAACCTGTAAACATGCTTTCTTACAATATCATGGACAAATACCATGGTTTATAAATATCACATGCCCAGAAAAACATAACTTATTTCACAATCAAAATATTTTATAACAATACGATAAGATTCTTAGCCATGGATATTCACACCCACTTTTCCATTGATATTATGAACTTGTGAATAGGCTTTGTTACAATACCATAGACAAATAACATAGCTTATCAATACTATATGATGAAAAATTATATACTATTTGACATTCAAAATATTTTTGTGCCAAGAGTGCTCTATAGTCCAGTATAGGATAGATGTGTAGGTGTAACGTAAGTATGTAAACAATTTTAAATGTCGTCTCAATTAAAAGATAATAAAAATTTTAAATTAACAAATAAAATGTTACAAGTAATATAGATGGGATGAGTGTAAACATTTAAATGTTGGCTCAATTAATAATAAATTGTTAAAGTAATAAACATAATAAAATAATTTGTTATATTTTGATTTTGTTATTAACTTGTGAATAAGCTTTCTTAGAATACCATCATCCAATACCACATGCCCAATAACCATAACTTATTTTCACAACCAAAATATTTTCTAATAATATGATAAGATTCTTAACCATGGATATTCACCCCACTTTACTGTAGATAAATGGATATTCACCCCCCACTTTACAGTAGATATTATTAATTTGTAAATAGGTTGTGTTACAATACCATGAGCCAATACCATGGCCCAATACCGTGGTTTATCAATTCCAAATTCCAAAAAACACTTAACTTATTTCAAAATCAAAATATTTTATAACAATATGAGAAGATTCTTAACCATGGATATTCACCCACACTTTACCATGGATATTATTAACTTGTGAATAGGCTTTGTTACAATACCATGGGCCAATACAAAAGCGTATCAATACCACATGCCTAAAACCATAACTTATTTCACAACCAAAATATTTTATAGCAATATGACAAGATTCTTAACCATGGATATTCACCCCCATTTTACTGTATATATTATTAACTTGTAAATTGGGGGTGTTACAATACCATGGTTTATCAGGTCCAAATGCCCAAGAAAAGATAACTTAGTTCACAATCAAAATATCTTATAATAAATGACAATATTCTCAACGATAACATGGACCAATACCATGGCTTATCAATACCACATGCCCAACCAACATAACTTATTTGACAATCAAAATATTTTATAACAATATGATAAGTTTCTTAACCATGGATATTTACACCCACTTTGACATTCATATTATGAGCTTCTGAATAGCCTTTGCTACAATACCACTGCTTATCAACACCACATGCCCAAAAATCATATCTTATTTCACAATAAAAATATTTTATAACAATATGACAAGATTTGTAACCATAGATGTTCACCCATAATTTACCATGGATATTATTAAGTTGTAAATAGGCTTTGTTACGATACCATGGCTTATCAATACCACATGCCAAAAAAAATAACTTATTTCAAAGTCAAAATATTTTATAACAATATGATAAGATTCTTATCCATGCATATTAACATCCATTTTGTCATTGTTATTCTGAACTAGTAATAGACTTTTTTACAATACCATTGACCAATACCATAGCTTACCAATACCATCTGACAGAAAATCATATAATATTTCACATTCAAAATATATATTTCACATTCAAAGTATTTTTGTGGGGATTGGCACTCTCTAGCCCAGTATAGGGTAGATCTGTAGGTGCATGGATACTCACCCACACTTTACATTAACTTGTGAATAGGTTTTGTTACAATACCATGGGCCAATATAATAGTTTATCAATACCACATTTCCCAAAACCATAAGTTATTTCACAACCTATTGATTGGAAAAAAAGACCCTTCAACATTTTAATGGAGACCACCCACTCACGAGCTTAAAGCACCTCATCTATTGAAATGGTGATTTTGATCAGTTAAACTAGGTCTAGTTAACCTTTCTCTATCTCTATTAGCTTAAAGTAAATCTTTTAGTTGCCAACAAAGAAAGAGCAATTGGATTAGCCTTCCTGCTGAGCTCGAGTAAGGAAGAAAATCGTTGAGTTGATCTATGGCTTGGGCAAACCATAAATATAATTGGCCTCTTTGAGAACAGGACTTCTAGGAATGAAAAGTTAAACTAAAAAAAAAAACCTATCTTGAGTTTTTAAATGTCAGCTCAATCAAAAGATAATAAAAAATTAAAATTAATAAATAAAAAATTGCAAGTAATATAAATGGGTTTAGTGTAAACATTTAAACGATGGCTCAGTTAATAATAAAATTTCAAAGTAAGAAAAATAATAAAATTCAATTTGTTATTATTAACTTGTGAGTAGGCTTTGTTAAAATACTGTGGGCCAATACCATCACTTATCAATGCCACATGCCTAAAAATCGTAATTTATTTCATAACCAAAATATTTTATAACAATATGACAAGATTCTTAACCATAGATAGCGCCGAGTTTGTTGTAGACATTATTAATTTTTAAATAGGCTTTGTTACAATACCATGGGCCAATACCATGGTTTATCAATTCCAAATGTCCAAAAAACTTAACTTATTTCACAATCAAAATATTTTATAACAATATGACAAGATTCTTAACCATGGATACTCACCCACACATTACATTAACTTTTGAATAGGTTTTGTTACAATACCATGGGCCAATACAATAGTTTATCATTACCACGTTTCCCAAAACCATAACTTATTTAACAACCTATTGATTGGCAAAAATGACCCTTGAACATTTTAAGGGAGACCACCCACTCAGGAACTTAAAGTAGCTCATCTATTGAAATGGTGATTTTGATCAGTTAAACTAGGTCTAGTTAACCTTTCTCTATCTCTATCTCTATTAGCTTAAAGTAAACCTTTTAGTTGCCAACAAAGAAAGAGCAATTGGATTAGCCTGCTGAGCTCGAGTAAGGAAGAAAATCCTTAAGTTGATCTATGGCTTGGGCAAACCATAAATTTAATTGGCCTCTTTGAGAACAGAACTTCTAGAAATGAAAAGTTAAACTAAAACAAAAAGAAAAACAAGAAAAAACCTATCTTGAGTTGGAATGGGATAACCCTTTCCCAATCCGAGAGAAATCTAATTAAAACATGGGAAGAACTAATATAATTCATCACATGATTTTATATTAACTAAAAGAATTAGTTCACTTTAACTAATACAAGTGAAAGCAAAATAATCTTGCAAATGAATAATAAATAGTTATTAGTCCCCACAAGAACGAATTAAGATTAATTTCGAGTTCATTCTACCCTGAAAAGATAACTTTAACAAAGATTTAACATAAAAATGTCAATAACACAACAATAGTGCATAATATCAAAGAAAAATAATACCATTTAGAATAAATATCAGAACCAAAAATGAAATGTTAACAATGAGACAATAAGCCTGCATTCTGGTAATAGTACACAAGAATAAGAATTAATTGAAACCATGTCAAAATTATATTACTAGAGTTCAGAGAGTAACTCTGACCCTTAATGAAACTTCTTGCAATAGTGAAAAGTCCCTTTATAACAAACCCATAACTTCTCTACAATATAACTCTTTGTGCTTTACAATAGTGCAAAAGCAAAAATCGAATTATTACAGAGCCCCCTATGTTTGATCGTGACATCCTTGATATTATTCAAGAGACAAGCATTTATACATAGTTTCAAAGTTAACAGATCCCTTCGGTTTCTCAACAATCGAGAAATAAAAAGTAAAAGAATCTAGAGGTTTTTTTATTTTGGTGAATCACAAGATGAACCTATAAGATCTTGGAAGCTTCATTTGGATCGGATTTTAATAGTATTCAAATCAACGGAAGAGTAGTTTCCAACATAATCCTTGAATGGCCTTTACAACAGTCTCTTCCATTCTTTAGTGTTGTAGTGGATCATATGTTCAATTACGATAGGAAGTCAAAGATCTTCCATAATTGACCTTGGGTTTTTCCCTATAATTCAAATAGCATAATTCATCTTTGTTTTATTGGAAATAACCCAAATCATAACCAATCACAAAGAAAAACCACAACAGATACCCCAAGAACCTGATAATAGTTACTTTCTAGAACTTTAAAGCAATGACCAAACCAAAGCATCACAAGTGGCGGACGCAGATAGATATCAGAGGTTTTGAGATATCAAAGTTTTAACATGGCACACTCTACAAAAATTATTATATATGGAAAGTTCCGATGAGGAGCGCACATGATATTTTACTAAATCATTGTGATAAAACACATGAAATCGGCAAGGAGATCAGAGATTGGAAGATTAGGTGTTACTAGAGATTTTAGATGGGTGTCATTCCAAAATTTCAGATATATGAATGATTGTGATATCACAATTAAACCAAATATTAAATCATATCGGGTCTGACATATTGGATATTGGTACATATCAAAGTCAGAGGGAGAGGTGCATTGGGATATCGATGATCGGAGAGATATTGATATCGGAGATTGGAAATCAGAGGGATATGATTATCGAAGATTGGATATTGGGGGAATATGATTATGAGATATCGAAGGGATTGACATATTGAAGCTTTTGAAAGCTTTCTCCTTTGAAAATCTCTGATTATCGACACTCATGAGCAAAAGTAATGATGTGGTAGGTGGATCCTGTTAGCCTTGTGGGCAAATGGCCCAAAAAATGGATCCAAATATGCCACAAAGTCTCCAAATTTACTTAAAATCATGCCAATGGATCCATATATGCTCTTGAAGTCTTCAAAAGCCCCTTAAGGACCATTCAATGTCAAAAACATCGCATGCCAAGAGCCCTTAGAAGGGCAGAAATAAACTATCGGGAGGCGAAAACACTCCAAAACCATGAAAAAGCCATGCAAAATAGTCCAAATCACAGGATCCGTTAGATCTGGCCGATCAACGACCCAGATCTAAGCGGAAAATCCCAATCGGCATAGGCGGGTAGCAGCAACAGGTGCAAGACATCGCTGATCAGTGATCGCCGATGATCGGGTCGGCACATCGCATCGGCGGATCGCAATCGGCGGAAAGTAAGCGGCGAAGGCAACGGTGATCAACAATTAAACAAAGACCGTCGATCACACGATCAGATCGACGATCCACATCACATCGACGGATCACAGTCGGAGAGGCGAGTCAGAGGTTATCACCGCAGACAACATGCAATGAGCGATCGCAATCAGCGATTCCACGAGGACTGTCAATTGCACACGCATATCAACGACCCAGATCGCATCGTAATACGCTTTCAGGAAAACCAAGGGGGGTGGCCTTTACATTATGTGTGCACGATGTGATGAGACCCGGACTTGATGGGTTTCAAAAGCAAAATGTATAAATATTTCACATCCGCCAAAGCCCATTTTCAATGCATTTTGAATGTATTTCTTTATATGATGAAATAAAAAGGGGAACAAAGGGAATAGGCCAAAGTGCGATATGTGACAGCGACCCAGGGGTGGACCCAATAGAGGAATCAACCATTTTTCAAGACTGTTAAAGCCCGAAAGAATAGAGAAGGGCAGGATTTCTCACAGTTGCTTCATTTCTCTGTTAGACCAGAAAACACTCCCCATATTGCATTTAAAAGATAACAGAGGCCCGAAAGACCCATTCTATCACATAATCAAAGGCTGGGAAATAACTGCTGGGAGACAGAGGCCGAGAAGCAATCATGGGCATCGACAGCACAGCTTAGCAAACAAACAAAATGATTCTTGGGCATCTCTAGCACGGTAGAGCTCCCAGACAGTGCAACCACTACCCAAAATATCTGGATGCAGTTATTCCTTTGTCAAAAGAGGAAAACCACCAAGCCATGCTTGCCGGTAGAGGGAATCAAACAGTTAGGGAATGGATCAGGAAGACTAAGACTCTAAGCCTTCTAGAGCGCTCAGAAGAATTGTAGACAGGCTATAAATGGCTGTTAGTAAGATGTAATAGGGCTTCAACTTTTGGAGATTATTCCTCCTCTGTTCCTTCAAGCTTCTCATTTGCAGTCTTTAATAATACAAGCTTCTTTTGTTGTTATATTTTTAATGTCCATTTCTCTTATGTTCTATGCTTGCACTTGAACAATTTGTTCAAGTTTTCTGTGTGTTTAAGACCGGATAACTGTCATCTTATCTCTTCTTTAATATATTATATTTGCAAGCTTCTTTGCTACCTATGGCTAGCCATTTATATGTGTGATTATATATGCATCTGCCAGTATAGTCAGTAAGTTTGTTTGTTGCCTATAGCTAGCCATTCATATAGGCTCATGTATGAAATCTACTGGCATAGTCAATATTCTCCATCTATCCATTAAATCTACAAACTATTGAGCATTAGCATTCTAAAGCCTTGTGTCGTTGGGGGGTGTTCATGCATGTCTTGAGTGTGAATATAGCTGAAATGGTTATCTAACTTGATCCAAACCATCATCTCTTACAGTAGTTCAGAGAACAATATTGAAGATTATATGTTACCAGGCATCTCTGATTTACAACCTCGGAGATTTTCCTGGAGTGCTAACGGATCCTACCGCCAGTTATATTATAATATGGTCTATCTTCGGTTTTAATATGTCTGCTTCAATATTGCATATTAAAAGGATCATTTTCGAATGTTATAACATGATTTTGGTCTCGGGGGCTGTTTATTAATTAGTCCTAATTAATTAAAATTTAAAACAAAGTTTTACTAATCAAAGAAACTTAAATAAAACAAAATGATGATAAAATTAATAAAAGGGTCCCCATAGTTATTAGGATAATAATAAAATCATAATGGGGGTGCTTTTTCTTTTTCACAACAATGGCAACACATGGGAAGAACCAGTAATCTCTGAAAATAATGATGAAGTCCCAAAGAAAAAGGAATAAAGTTAAATGAAACAAAATGCTAAAATTTACTTTTTTCATTGAAATCTCTATAAAGGATAGTGGAAGTTTATCTTCATGTGCACCCTTAGTATTGATGATAAAATAATAATGTTGTCTACAACAGTCATTAATTGACAACAAATTTAATTAAAAAAGGAAAGCTCTTAATTGAGTTTACTAAAAAAGATAAACTCTTATTATCACAGGTAGAGCCACTAGTGCCAATAGACATGTATAGCATCAACATGGTTACCTTTTAACCCAAGGAGAATTCAGTATCCCATCTATTACTTGGTATTTCAAAGGAAACATATTTATATTTTTTTATTAAATAACTCTGAAAGCCATTGTACTAGCTTGGTGACCATATTTTGACAATGTCATTCACAAGTATTGATAGTAAAAAACAAGTTAGCTCGCGATGAGACCTATTTTCTTACAACAAGTTGTTTTAATCCATTATCTTGGCATGGTAACTAGATATGATAATGTCACTATGATCAATACTCATGATCATGGTAGGTTGTCTATGTAAGGAGACCCCATATCTCCCAGATATTACATATAGTTTATCTGACACTCTGGTACTTTTAACATAGATGGGGGTACACGTCCTCTCCATAAGAGATTGGGATGACATAGAAGAGTGATAAAATACTAAACCGTTTCTTTTTCCTTTGCTACATTAGGAGTTGTCTATGATGAAGGCTGTTGTAAAACAAGATTATCTCTTATGATATAACATTAGAGATTATCATAATGATAAAGAAAGAGAATATAATAAGAGTTTCAAATCTAAATATAAAAGAAAGAAATTTGATAATTATCCTGACGTTCTTCCTTTTGCCAATGAATTTCATTAAATGAGAGAAAAATTTCCCATGTATCAGACCAAAGGTGGCGTGTAGGTACTTCCCAACTAAAAGGTTGGTAATATCACCAGAAGCACACTCAAATGAATTTTGAAAAAGATGATGATGCTATGAAATGAGATCCAAAAGCAAGAGCGGAGATAAATGCAAACCAAACTAAAATAAAGTAAACCACTGCAAGCAAAATCATGAAATAGGCATAACTCAAACAAGATAAAAGCAAAATCTTCACGTAAGGAATTAAGGTCTTGTTATGTATTTTTCAAGAAAAATGTTGTCTTGCTTAACAAGTTTCTTATTCATGATTTTGTTATAAACAAACTAATGAAGAGTTGTGATTAAAAATTTCATTTGATAGTTTAATAGTGATTTATTTCCTTACACAAAGCTTTCTTTAAAACATATCACAAAAATGATAAGAAAATTTTGAAGTTAACAAAATCTCCTTGAGTGGGTCTTGAAAAATTATCCTTTTATCACAACATTTTATTCGCAAAAGCTAGATCAAACCAAAACATACAAAAACAAGGACAAAAATATATGAAATAAAAAAGACTAAAGCAAAAAAGAAAAAAATGAAATAAAAACGCTAATAGATTATAATAAAAATGCAAATGCATACCTGGAAGAACTCGATAATAACTTTACCTCATTAGTCTTCATCTTCTTCCATGTATTTCTTAAGAATATCTAAAATCATCCTTTTATTCAATCTACAAAATATTAACAAAAAGAAATCTAAGCTATCCCTAATCCTAATCTAAAAAGTAGATTATCACTAGAAGGGGTCAAGCTTCCAACGCAACCATTTAAGTGCCTTATCTACTACATGTATGCAAATAACAAATGTCAACAAAAATAAAAATGTGGCTAAAACATTAAAAAAAAAATGAAACACACTACGTACTTTTAAAATTGGAATATATATATATATATATATATTTACAAAATACTTCCCTTGAAACTCTTCCAAATATTTGTCTATAGGATCATCAAGATAAGGATGTGATTCAAATGTTTGAAAAGAATTCAAAGAAAGAGGAAACAACAAACTAGTATTAAATGTTAAATCTTTACAAATGAAAGGTTGTTGTAAAGAAAAAGAAAAATCAGAAATATTCTTTTCAAAAGAATTGAGTGGATAGCAATGAGGAATATTTCTCAAAGGAATGCACAGTTTCTCAACATGTATAGATGTACTCTCGAGTGTTATCATTCATGTAGAATGCATTTGGAAATCTGAAAATCATATGTCCAATCATAAGATAGAACCTCAACCTAATAATAAATTGATATAGATGATTGAAATTTTGAAATTGATTATTGCATGCACTAACTAATTCATTTGATGAGAGTGTGGAACTTTGTTGCTCAAGATGCCAACTTAGTGTGTGCACAAAATAAAAAATAAAATTGAAAAAAGAAAGAAATGGAAAAGAATGAGAGAAAGTTAGTTTGTAATATACATCTATGTTACAATTATGTTACAACATAGTGGAAGTTTTTTTACAGAGATTTCCTTTTTACAAATCATTATGAATTTAAAATCATTATTATCCTCAAGATTAAAACTACAAGAATTTACATTATCATTGTACGATTGAGAAATCAGAGTCGATTTATAATCATTGAAATCATTATGAGTACAAGAGGAAGTGTTTGAACCGATATCCTTTTCACTTTCAAAAACAGATTCATTTGAGGATTGAGAATCAATTACAAAAATATTTGAAGATGGAGAATAACAAAGTTCAATATTTTCATTGTCATAAATGACTTTATTAGTGTCTTCCTTGGTATCTGATTCTTCATTATAATTAGAAGGGAGAGAAATTAAATACTTAAACCAACTCATTAATTTATGTTGAGGAGGTAAGTCATTGGATTTAAAAAGAATCGATTTAAATTTAAATTTAACTAAAAATTGATCTAAGGGCTCACCTTTTGTCCTATGAAATTCAAGTAGTTGTTTGCACACCTTTTTGTAGATGTATCATTGGAAATCATGAATGAACATCGCTCCAAACTTATCCAAACTATGTAATGAGGAAACTAGAAGTTAAAGATGCTAGTCCTTTTCTTTTCCTATCAAAGTATATGTGAAAATCTTGGCAATATCAACCTCATCAATATTAATTTTTTGAGAGTTTGAAATGAATTGAAAAAGGTGATTGAAGGTAGAAGACTTACCATTGAACTTTACCTATGCCAATATTTTAATTCCCTTGATCGGAGTAGTGTTTGATTGTGATACAATAAATCATCTCCAAGGAGGTTTTTTGGAGGAACCCATAATTCAAAGTTTAAAATTTTTCAATAAAAACTTTAGCAAACAATTTAAAATAGTCCCTCCTTCTAGCGCCAAAAATTTTGATCGACAAAAATGACCCTTCAATGTTTTAAGGGAGACCAACTAGTGAGGAACTTAAAGAACCACCTTATCCATTGAAATGGTGGTTCTAATTGGTTAAACTAGGTCAAGTTACCCTTTCTCTATCTCTATTAGCTTAAAGTAAATATTTTAGTTTCAAAAAAAGAAAGAGAAATTGAATTATCCTTCCTACTGAGCTCAGGAAAGGAGGCAAATCCTTAAGCTGATCTATGACTCAGGCAAACCATAAATATGCTTGGCCTCTTTAAGAAGAGGACTTATAGAAATGAAAAGTTAAATTAAATGCATATTAAACATCTATCTGCAAGACTAATCTAAAAAAAAAAAAAAAAAAAAATCTCGAATTGGAATGGGATGTCCCTTTCGAAATTTGAGAGCAAGCTAATTAAAACAGGGGAAGAACTGATATAATTCATCATGTGATTTTGTATTAATTAAAGGAAGTAGTTCACATTAACTAATACAAGTGAAAGAAGAATAATCCTGCAATAGCAAATAGTTATCAGTCACCACAGGAATACTTCAACGAATTAAGATTGATTTCGATCTCATTCTACGCTACAAAGATAGAATTAACAAAGCTTCAACAAAAGAATGTCAAAGACACAACAATAATGCATAATATCAAAGAAACACGATACTGTTTAGAATAAAGATTAGAACCAAAAATGAATCTTTAATAGTGAGACAATAATCATGCATTCTGGTAATAGTACATAAGAATAAGAATTAATTAAAACCATTTCAAACTTTTATTACCACAGTTACGAGAGTAGCTCTAACCCTTAATTAAAATTCTTGCAATAGTGCAAATTCCCTTTATAATAGAGCCATAACTTCTCTACAATATCTACAATAAAACTCTTTGCACTCTATAATAGTGCAAAAACATAAATCGAATTATTACAGAGCCCCTTCTGTGTGACCACAACCTCCTTGATCTTATTCAAGAGACAGGTATTTATACAGAGTTTCAAAGCTAATAAATCCCTTCAGTTTCTCAACAAAGAAATAAAAAGTAAAATAATATGGAGGTTTTCTATTTTATTGAATCACAAGATGAACTTAGAATATCCTGGAAGATTCATTTGGATTGGATTCGAACAGTCCTCGAATGAGCAGAAGAGTAGTTTTGAACATAATATTTTAATGACCTTTACGACAATCTCTTCCTTTCTTTAATGTTGTAGTGGATCATCTGTTTGATTGTGATAGGAAGTCAAAGATCTTCCATAATTAAACCTAGGTTTATCCCTGTAATTCAAATAACAAAACTCATCAATGTTTTATTGAAAATAACCCAAATCATAACCAATGGTAAAGAGAAACTAAATGGGTGTCTTGAGAACCTTATAATAGTGACTTTATAGAACATTATAGCAATGACCAAAACAAAGTGTGACAATTGGAAGACATGGATAGACATCAGGGGTTTTGACTTATCAGAGTTTTAAGATGGCACAGTCTGCAAAACTTATGATATATGACAAGTTACGATGATGATCAGACACGATATTTTATTAAATCATTGTGATAAAACCCATTGGATCCACAACCATATCGGAGACAAGGAGACATGTCTTATCGAAGATTTTAGATTCGTGTCATTCCAAAAGTTATGATATACGAACAAAGGTGATGTCACAATTAAACCAAATATTAAATAATGTCGGGTCTAAGATAGAGGTGATTTGCTCATATTAGAAGTCAGAGGGGGAGGCGCATTAGGATATCGACAATCAGAGAGATATGAATATCGGAGATCAGAGGGATATGATTACCAGAGATCAGAGATCTAGGGAATATGAATATCGAAGATCATAGAGCAAACGGATTGGTATATTGGACCTTTTAAAATCTTGCTCAGTTGAAAATGTCCGATTGCTAACACTCGGGAGTAGAAGTAATGATGTGGCAGGTGGATCCTCCCGTTAGTTATATTATAATATGGTCAAAATTTGGTTTATAATATTTTTGTTTCAATATTGCATATTAAAAGGATCATTTCCATATGTTATAACATGAACTTGGTCTCGGTGGCTATTTATTAATTAATCCCAATTAATTAAAATTTAAAACAAAGTTTTGTTAATCAAAGAAACTTAAATAAAATAAAATTATGATAAAAGAAATAAAAGTGTCTTGATATTTATTAGGATAACAATAAAGTCAAAATGGGGGTGTTGTGTTTCTTACCACAACACAACCAAAATATTTTATAACAATATGACAAGATTCGTAACCATGGAAATTCACCCCACTTTACCTTACATATTATTAAGTTGTCAATATGCAATGTTACAATACCATGGGCCAATACTATGGTTTATTGATTCTAAATGGCAAAAAAAAAACTTATTTCACAATCAAATTATTTGATAAAAGTATGACAAGATTCTTGACCATAGATAATAGACTTTATTACAATACCATGGACCAATAACATGGCTTATAAATACCATATGCCCAAAAAAACATAACTTATTTCATAGTAAAAATATTTTTTAACAATATGTTAAGATTCTTAACCATGGATATTCATGCCACTTTTCCATTGATATTAAGATCTTGTGAACAGGATTTGTTACAATACCATGGGCCAATAGCATGGCTTATCAATACCACATCCCCAAAAATCATATATTATTTCACAATCAAAATATTTTGTTCACAATTTTAAATGTTGACTCAATTAAAAAATAATAAAAGGTGAAAAGTAATAAATAAAAGGTTGCAAGTAATATAAACGGCATGGTTGGAAACATTGAAATGTTTGCCCAATTAATAATAAAATGTTAACGTAATAAAATAAGAAATTCAACTTGTTATATTTTGATTTTGTTATTAACTTGTGAATATGATCTATTACAATACCATGGATTATCAATACCACATTCCAAAAAGAACATAACTTATTTCAAAACCAAAATATTTTATAACAATATGACAAGATTCTTAAACATGGATATTGAGACCCACTTTAACGTAGATATTAGTAGCTTGTAAATAGGGTTTGTTACAATATCATGGGATAGCACCATGGTTTATCAATTCCAAATGCCGAAAAAACATAACTTATTTCACAATCAAAATATTTTATAACAATATGAAACGATTCTTAACCATGGATTCTCACCTACACTTTAGCATGGATATTAGTAACTAATAAATAAGCTTTGTTAAAATACCATAGACCAATATCATGGCTTATCAAACCACATGCCCAAGAAACGTAACTTATTTCACAATAATTTTCTTTTATAATAGTATGATAAGATTCGTAACCATGAACATTCACTCCCATTTTTCCATTGATATTATGAATCTATGAGTAGGCTTTGTTACAATATCATGGACCAATACCATGGCTTATCAATACGAAATTCCCAAAAATCATATATTATTTCACAATGAAAATATTTTATAACAATATGACAAGATTCTTAAGCATAGGTATTCACCTGCACTTTACCATGGATATTATTAACTTGTAAATAGGCTTTGTTACAATACAGTGAACCAATAACATGAATTATCAATACCACATGCCCAAAAAACTTAACTTATTTCACAATCAAAATATTTTATAAGAATATTATAAGGTTCTTAACCATGGATATTCATCCTCACTTTGTGATATTATGAACTTGTGATTAAGATTTGTTACATACCATGGGCCAATACTATGGATTATCAATACCACATGCCCAAAAATTATATATTATTTCTCAATCAAAATATTTTATAACAATATGACAAGATTCTTAACCATTGTTATTCACCCCAACTTTACCATCCATATTATTAACCTGTAAATAGAGTGTGTTACAATACCATGGGCCAATACCATGTCTTATAAATACCACATGTCCAAAGACTCACAATCAAAATATTTTATTTTTTATTTTATTTTATAATATTTTCGTAATTGAATCTAAATGTAAAAGGTTATAATTACTTTTGAGATATATCTAACCCCTATGTCCTCGAGGCTACAAAAGATATTCTCATAAAAATTAAATCAAGGTTTTAATAAAATAAAAAATGAAAATGCTTTTATATATAAAGATGTCAAATTTCGATAATATAAATAATAGTATTAAGAACCAACATAGATCTATCTTAAAGAAGGATCCAAGCCATGAGAGAAAACAAAGTGACTAGAGGAAATATAGTGCAAGATGTTTTAAAGTTTTTCCTTATTGTATTTTCTTTGACGATATTGATCCAAAATATAGGTTTAATATTTTACAATCAATCGAGTTTTGTTTAATTTAGATGAACAAAACATAATGGGATCAAATTTAGGAGAGAGAGGGGGGCAAGGGGGAGGGAGAGAGAGATGGAGATAATGACAAATACAGAGGGTGGAGAGAGAGAGAGAGAGAGAGAGAGAGAGAGTGATGGGGGGAGCTAGACAAGGAGGTGGGAGAGAGAGGAAGGAAGAGGTGGAGGAGGTAAGAGAGAGAAGGAGGGAGGGGGGAGGAGAGAGATGTAGTTGTAGGGGTAGAGAGAGGCATTAAAGAACAAATAAAAAGAGATAGCGTTGGAGAGAGATAGGGAGTGGCAAGGGAGACATAGAGAGTGACAGATAGAGAAGGGGAAGAGATAAAGAGAGGGAGACACATCATAGGGGCTTCACTCAATGAACCTCTGACATATCACGTGTGTTCATGGAATAGTAAACAATGCCCTTAATTTGAATACATATAAGAGAAACCTCAAAAAATGACATTATTTAACCCCCTACCAATACAAACCCAATAAATCTTTCCAATTTAGAAAATCCCCACTTTGAGTAGATATTGTAGGTATGAATTCTTTTATTAACATTTTGTATACCTCTTTCTATTTTTTCATTAATTTTGAGCTCATTTTTTGTAACTATCAATGTGAAAACCCTTTACCCCCTTTATATCCCCCAATATATTATGTCAATTTTTCCTCAATATATATCCCCCAATATGAACTCATGTGGTATGGTGTTTCTCCCCAGTGAAGCCCCATAAGACACATAGATGGAGGGGAGAGAGATAAGGAGAGATGGATGTATATAGTTACATAGATGGAGGGAAGAGAGAGAGAGAGTGAGTGAACGGGGGAGGAGCGAGAGGGAGGTTGGAGAGAAATGGAGACAGAGGAAGGAAGATATAAGAGGAGAGAGAGATGGATTTTTAGGGGAAGAGAGAGGGAGGGAATAAGAAAGAAATAGATGGAGAGAGGTGGAGAGAGAGAGGCAGGGATGAAGAAATACATAGACAAAGAAAGGTGGAGAGAGACAGGGAATGACAAGGGAGAGATGGAAAGAGAGTGATGAAGAGAGGAGAGCCAGAGGGAAGAGAGAGAGAAGGGGAGAGAGAGGGGGAGAAAGGGAATTGAGAGGGAGGGAGAGGAAGAGTGAGGGAGAGATAGATAGATAGATAGATATGGAGAGAGACTCTGTATGTTTGGGGGGTGAGATAGGGAGAGGGAATAAGAGAGAGACACATATATACAAATATAGGTATGATAGAATATTATATAACCATCCTAGATCCATGTTAACCCCATACCCATGAAGCACCAAGAGGGATCAAATCTCTTGAGGTGAAAACCTTTCCTCAAGTTTTTCAATAGCACACCATACTTGTAAATATACTTTGTTGCATACCATGGCTTATCAATAGCACATGCCCAAAAACCATAACTCATTTCACAATCAAAATATTGTATAATTTATTTTATTTTTTAACATTTTTTCAATTAAATCTAAAAGGAAAAAGGTTAAAATTACTTTTGAGATATATCTAAACCCTATATTCTCACGAATACTAAAAATATTCTCGTAGAAATTAAATCAAGGTTTTAATAAAATTAAAAATGAATATACTTTTATACAATGTCACATGGTTCGGGTTCGGGTTCGAGTTTCGGTTCGGCAATGATTAGGTTCATTTATATATATATATATATATATATATATATATATATATATATATATATATATATATATATATATATATAATAGTAAGAAATCAACATTAGTAAACATTAAAAATGTTATCATAGACATGGAAACTGCAAGGATAAATTACAAGCTTGAGTTGTGATATGATGTTCTAAGTTTTGATCTATGGATTTGGTGAATGGCTATGAGGTTCAATGTGGTTCACCGAACTTCAATCCTTTTTTAAGGTTCACCAAAATTTGAACCTCAAGGTTAATGTTCGACGAGCTTTGTGACATGAATTTTATATTGAAGACGTGAACTTTATATAATATAAATAAAAGTATTAAGAACTAGCATAAATATATCTTAACTAAGGATCCAAGCAATGAGAGCAAGCAAAGTGACTAACAATAATAGAGGAAAGACATTACAGGATTTTTTAAGTTTTTCATTATTGTATTTCTTTAACATTGTTAGGGTTTTTTAGTAAACTTGGCTCGGTCAAGATATTTGTGATATTATGGCTCCAGTTATATTAGCATCCTCTTTTTCCCATGGTATTCATCTCTAATGAAGAATATTTAAACGCTTGAAAGATGAAAGGTAAATTGTCTCAGTGGCCACTGAGAACAAACAATGATGTTGTTAGACAACATCATCTCTCGATGCTCTATGACCCCAAAATTAGGTAGCAAAGCTGAAGGACAGTGAGAATATGACATGGTATAATATGTATAGAAGAGTAGCAATAGTAACACAAGCCATGGCCCAATACAAGAAGGTATGAGATAAATCCAAATATGTAACAATGATAGTACTAGGAAAGAATGATATCTATGGCCCGAAGAATTAGATATTGTGATATTACATGGACAATGTGTCGTTTGTATCCCAATGAAGGTACATGAGGTGTAATGAGTAAAGCATGCATGAGATGGTGCATCTATCGGAAGTTGTAATAAAGGAAATTGGGGGACTCTTGCAAAAAATTGTGATACAGCAAGAAAAAAAACCCTCAGTTGGAAGAGGAAGCATAAAGTCAATGATAGGCTCCACGAGAAACGCTAGACCGGTGATCCAAAGAACACCTCAAGCCTGACTAGTTTGGTGATGCGCTGTAGGAAGGACTATGAAATGAGGCCTAGAATGTTGACAACCCAAGTCTATGAAGAAGTTGATGGATGCAGAAAATGATAGATTGTCACAAAGACCAAAAAGAAAATAAATACAATGAGCACCTATAAAAATTCAACCCACGGAGGATAGATGGGCGTCATCAGTGTCGTGTGAGAGTCAGAGGGTGAAGGACGTTGTGCGAATGGTATTTCTAGAGCCAAATAGGGTGGATTAATAGGTGACGAAACCTTGCAAATTATGTGGACCAGTCAAAATTTTGTTGAATGTATTAAACAAGGTAAAGAAGCTGAGAGAGAGGTATGATGGACGAAAAGAAAAAATATGAAAGAAATGAAAATGGACATGAACATAATGAAAATGAAGATGGATTCAATTAAGGGGTCAACGTGTGATGTGTGAACACCCTCAGAGGTTTGGTCTAAGTTGTAAAACCTGTGATAAGAAGATGTATTCCCCCAAGAAGTTATCAGACATGATGATGAGGAAAACATATTATGTCGAAGCACACATAGTTGTAAGGCCTTAAGAGATAGCTTAGGCATACATGTAGTGGAAATGGCACATGGAGTTATCAAGTTGTGGAATGGACCACTTCGTAGGGTACTAGGGTGGCAGGTATACTAATATCCTAGCTTGAGGGGGGGAATGTGAGAACTTAGGTGAGATGGTTGATGAACCATGTATGTGATAAGGTATCCTAGATAATCGGCAGATACATCAACTAGTTATCCATGTAATCTGGTAAACGGAAACTTTTTTATACGAACTGAAATAAAATCGGACCAAGTCGATATCCCATAGTCAAGTTTAAGGGGGGCATTGTTAGGATTCTTCTAGTAAACTTGAATCGATCAAGATTTTGGTGGTATTACAGCTCAACATATATGAACATCCATGATTTTTTCCCATGGTATTCATCTCCAATGAAGACTATTTAAAGGTTGGAAAGATCCAAGGTGAATTTTCTTACTGGCCATTGAGAACAAACAATGTTGTCTTTAGACACCACCATCTCTCGGTGCTCTCTTATCCCAACAGAAATGATTGATCCAAAATATAAGTTTAATATTTTATAACAAGTTGATTTTTTAAATTTAGATACTTTCTTAAACACAATATAATGCGATCAAATTTAAGAGAGAGATGGGGGGAGAAAGAGGGAGTTAATGACAAATCTGGAGGGAGGAGAGAGAGAGGGAGGTGGGAGAGGAAGGAAGGAAGAGAGAGAAGAGGAGAGAGAAAATGAGGGAGGGTGGAGAGAGAGGGATCGAGTTGGGCAGTAAAGAACAATGACATTGAGAGATAAAGGTGGAGAGAGATAGGGGGTAACAAGGGAGATATGGAGAGAGATAGAGAGATAAGGGGAAGAGAGAGAGAGGGGAGACACATAGATTGAGGGGAGAGAGAGAAGCAGAGAGGGAGGGACATAGTTACATACTTGGAGGAAAGAGAGAGAGAGCGAGTGATAGGGGGAGAGACGGAAGGAGATGGGAGAGAAATGTAGACAGAGGAAGGAAGAGAGAGGAGAAGAGAGAGATGGAGTTGGAAGGGGAGAGAGGGGATGGAAGAAGAAAGAAATAGATAGAGAAAGGTGGAGAGAGAGAGGGAGAGAAAGGGAAGAGAGACAGGGAGAGGAAGAGGGAGGGAAAGAGAGTGATAGATATGGAGAGAGACTGCGTATATTTGGGGGCTGAGATATAGGGAATAAGAAAGACACATAAATACAAATATAGATACTACATAATACTATATAACCAGCGTAGACCCATCTTAACCCAGATCTATGAAGCGCCACGATGGATCGAATCTCTCGAGGTACAAACCTTTCCTCAAGTTTTGCACTCAAAAAAGAGGGTTACACCTTGAGAGGTTTAATCCCTCTCGGCGCTTGATAGATCCATGGTTAAGATGGATCTAGGCTGGTTATATATTATTGTAAGTATATAAAATAAATGGTTCATAAAGTAGATATGCATCAATTCATGATAAACATCAAAACACTTACCCCACAATACATCTCACATTGTTTAAATTTTAAAAAATCATAAAAAACTAATTTCATAACTTTATTTTAAATTATTATTAGTATTCATTCTAGAAAGAACTAATATATTAATTAAACATATATAAATTCTAAAAAAACATGTAACAATATTTTTAACCATGGAAATTAATTCCCACTTTATCTTGGAAATTCCTAACTTGTAAATAGCTCTTCTTACAATACCATATCATGGATTACAAATGCTACATACCTAATGTTACAAGTGTTAATATGACAATGTCTTTATTTAATTAATTTGAAATAAATTAATTAAAAAACATAACTAACTTGAAAATATAATACTATTATAAATATTACATTATATCTATAAAAATTAAATCTCTACCCTCCAACTAATAATTAGCAATACTTTTCAAAATATCTTTACTGTATATTTAAAAAATAATAATAAAAAATAAAAAAATTTAATAGATATTTTTAATAATTATTTCTCTAATAAATTTTTCAATATAAACTTATTTTTATTTCTAATTTGATAACTTAACATAACACAATTTTATAAAATAATTATAACAATTTAGTTTTCTTTTCTCTTTTTCAATTTAATAATAAAAATTACCTAAAACTAATAAAAAATCTAAAACTAAAAATCCCTTCCCTCCATTCAATTAGAAAGAAAAAAAAACAAACAAAAAACAAAATTACTCAAATCATGCCTCCTATTCTCTTTCCTAGATAATTAACCCAACGAAGAGACTTGCAAAAATAAATGCTTGTTGAATCATCAATGTAATGACACTTTCACGGGCGGAGAGAAATTAATTCGAAAAGCTAACATGCAGATTCTTATGCCCTTTTATTTGTTTCTATCATGTCATAAATGAATAGTCTTTCTAGATTCTTATGACTTTTTATTTTTTTCTATCATGTCATAAATGAATAGTCTTTCCACCAAGTGGATCTTTTTTATGTCCTTGTCGAATTTTCAAAATTTTAATAGTTTTTTTTACTGTTAGATCTTCAAGTTCAGTTGGTCCCAGACTGATGAGAGAATATGTAACGCAAATAAATAGAAGACATTTTATGAATATGTCAAATCTGTAATGCGTGGACAACTATATACATTGATGAAGATATGGAATATTTGCACAAGATTCTAATAATGTATATTTCACACATAAATATAAAGTTTTTTTAAAAGTAAAATGAAAAATAAGAACTTTTATTTTTTAAAATATATAAATAAATTAAATATTCTCGGAGGGAAAAAACAACTAAATAGAACCAAAAACGTAAAAGACTTGGCTACTGCTTTATCGATCACATTGTACTGCTTTATCGATCACAGGAAAGGAAAGCTCTTGGGATTCGATGGAAAATCGGCAAAATCTTAACCTTTGGCATCTTCATTCCTAAGTCACACACATGAATAATGCACATGAAGTCGGTAACAACCCTCCAATGGCTTTTTGAAAATCCGAGATAAATGTGACCAGTTCACTTTCTAATATCACAAGTCACGGAGGGAGGAAGATGGCACTGACCAAATTATTCTCAATCATTCTTGCTGGCTGCTACCTCCACTCCTAGTCATGAAATGTCTGGTTATTAACACAATCTCGTGAGTTAAAACCCAGATTGTCAACAAGTTTATCCTTATCATAGTGTCGTACAGTCGTGGATCAAAATAGGCTTTACGGCTTGTTCGGTTGAATCTCTGTCTTCCTTTTTGGTCAACTATTACCACCCACTGTAGCTTCCAGATGTTTTTAGAAGTTTCTCTATAAAGGGTGTTCTAGATTTGTCCATTATATATCAATGTGTAACTGTATACTACGAATTTCTGTTTGTGGTTAAAGATTTCTGGCTCCTGTAAATTTGAAGCTTGAGATAAAAGAATGGCACTAGATGCAAATTCCTCAATAATTTCATCGTTAGAATTGAATCCAAACAGGCCACCACTGCATGAGGTCGAAATATCAAAGCATGTTGCACCTGCTGCGAATAATAGGGTTTTCGTGACCCCCAAGCTCTCGTTGGAGGGACATGTGAATAGAATCGTATCCGATGTTTCCGCAGAACTGAGCCGAAGCTCCCTGAATTCTGACATGAATCTGCATGCAGTAATGAATCCGGAAATCCAGCAAGCTCAGTGTGAGTGCTGTGGAATGTCTGAAGATTGCACGCCGACTTACATTCTTAGGGTGAGGGAACTGTTCTGTGGGCGCTATGTTTGTGGGCTCTGCGCCGAAGCTGTCAAAGAAGAACGCCATCGGATGGGGAAAGAAGTACCCATGGAGGTCGCTTTGCGTGTGCATATGGCTGTGTGTGTTAAATTCAACCAGGTCGCTCGGTCGAATCCTGCGCTGTATCTTGCTGATGCTCTGCGCGAGCTTCTGAAGAAGGGCTGTCAGGAAAATGGCTTGAGGTCCAACCCTATCAGTCCCAGAGGCAGGTCAGTTACGAAAAGTACAATCCCCCGTAGTGCGAGCTGTATTCCTGCTATTTTAAGGGAGTAGATTAGCAGCCGATTCTGATGTTCTCCTTGTATAGTTACATCTCCTAGAAGCCCTAGACACAGGGTTTCGTGAACCTCTCTGGAGTACAGATACAGTGCTTCCTTCTTTGCATTAAATCTCCGTGTTGACAAGTGTTCAGCATTGGGAGACAATTCTCTTGTCGTTCCTTACGCCAAACATATTTTCCGGGACCAAAGCGTCTCTGGTCTTTTGTATAGCAATATTTTACCTAGTTTGAAATTTGGGTTAACCAAAGAACAACTAATCTACTTTTCTCACTTTGTTATAGTCATGAAGTTGTGCAAACCTGGCATTTTGATGAAGTATCATAGAAATCAACTTACGCCAGAATTATAGGAAACAATTGGCTTGTTAAAGCGATTTCTTCCCAATGTTACAGCAATCTGTATAATGTTTCAAATTGATTTGTTTTCCAGATTAACAAGAATAACAAGCTTTTATATATGTTTAAAAATATAGATTCGTGAAAAATTGATATTCAACTTTCACTATGAGCATTGCTATCCTTGAGTACCCAAATAACTTCCTCGTTGAATACAATCCCATTTAAGTGGATATTACAACCCCTTAAAAAATAATGAGTCGGTTCGACTTCCCTCTACCATAGAGGAACATCAAGAATATGACGAAAACCCTACAAACGCCACCTGACACAAAGTATGAAACTTGAACGCGGATGAGGCGGTTACTATTTGTTGAGTAACGAACGACAAGGAAAACCTCCACTGTTGTAGCGATGCCGCAATTCGTATGGGAACTTAACAGATAATTAAAAAAAATAAAAGGACCATGAAGGAATTCCAGGTGATCGAACAAGATGGGCACCAAATTCTGAGTTGTTTTTCCATGGTAGCTAACGAGGGATTAAAGAGAATTTAATCCTGGGTTAAAATTGATTTTTGAACAACTTTTTTAAAGGCTAAAAAGATATTTTGTGACGTAATTAATTTTTTTTGTTTTGTATTTGATGAAAGATGAAAATATTGTAATTTATTTTAGTAGCTTTGTTGGGATGTTTAGTAGATCTTGTGCTTATTATATTAAGATTGATGTTACCTTTTACACAAGTTTAAAAAAATCATAAAAATAATTAAATTGCTATTTTATTATTATTATTATTATTATTTTATATATTTATATATATAATTAATAAGATTTTTAATTATGAAGATTTACGCTCACTTTATTATGGAGATTCTTAAATTATTGAAAGACTGGTTACAATATGATAGTTTACTAATATTATATGGCTATAAAACTATAAATCATATTTATATGACAAATTTATATGATTTTTTTTTTTTTTATTTATCAATTTGGCTAAAATGGAAACTGCATTTGTAATAAATCTCAATATTTGATTTGCCACTACTACTCAATGTATTCTAAAATGTTTCATGAAAGTTAAATCCCTACCATCCACCTAATAATGATTAGTAATTGAATTAAAATTATAGAAGCTCTATTCTAAAATGGACATATATATCAGATAATTATCAATGGTGTTACATATTTAGAAAAGATATTTAGGATGTTACTAACTATAAAAACCATAAATTAGTGGATATTATGGTTTGGTGTGGTCTCCTCTAAATCCATATTAATAGGCACTGAATCTATTTCTCCAATATTATGTCTTCAATGGTTTTGTAAAATCCCTTACTAGAGTTTACAACAAATAGTTGGATCCCTTGGAATATGCATCTTTTTGCAAATTCACCACCATGTTCTTTATCATGCTACATTATTTCTCAATCTTTGCAAGTTGATGCTTAACCTGAAATACAGTGGATGAATAAAATGTTGTTCATAACTCTAAATTTTTGAATTGAAAGAGAAAGCGGGGTTACTAATTTTAGAAATTGAAAGGAAAGTGGATATTTCATGTTTCGAGATCATTTTCTCATGTATCTTGAGAATCTTCATCAATTCTTACAAATCACGGTAATCCATGCTAGATAAACCGAAGTTAGAGGACACAAAATAAGTTTGATCTTTTACAATTCGAATATTCCACAACACTAGATCTAAGTACTCTTGGTTATTGAAGGATGCATTTTAATAAGGAACAAGATTCCAAATTAGCTTTCATCAGTTTCCTTAGGCATCTAAACAAAAAAACATCTCTATTCACATTTTCTTCCATCTATTCTTGATACAATGTACCCTTCCACAACATTAAATCCATGACTTAAATCACACTTGTATAATCCTAGGGTTGCATTAGTGTATAAAAACTTTAAGTGTAACTTAATGAAAACTTCCTTGAGAATGTTAGACACCATGGTTTTCTAATCCTTTTTTGAATTTATGCCTTATGATCATTATCAATCCCTGTTGATATAAAAATTGACTTAACATTTAATGTCCATAATTTAATATATTTAGAACCTGTTGTTGCTGCTACAACACCTTCCAAAATTTCACTACATTTGAATTTTGGAGCCTACTATCACCATCGCCTTGATCATCAAGTGTCGTCTCATGTTATTCAATGTGTTTCAGGTGCCCTTATATGGTCTCAAGTGTTTTTGCATTGGTTGGAACATCTTTAGGTGCATTTCAAGGTCGTAATATCTTTGTTGTTATAAAATGACACTTTTGGGTTGCAGTTGCACACACTTCACTCGTCCTACTTGGGGAATGTGTACGAAGTGGTGATTTGATGTATATTTATCATTGTTTGAGATTGTCTAAGTTTTCTTGAATATTCGATTTGTCGCACATGATTTTTGTCTAAACCTCATCATGTTCACCCCTTGTTCTATCTTCCATACTTGAACGAATATTCATTTCAAAGTGAACCCATTAAGACCAAGAGAGCATGAGCACACTTTGAAGCCTTGATCGGGAATCCTTCATTCTTCGGAGCACAGAGCACACTCCTTAAGCCCTTTCACCTTCCTTGTTTTGAATTGCATCATTCAAGACAGCAAGTCTTCCTTAGAGCACACTCATTTGACTCAATGAAGTACACCTTCCTTGAGCACAAGAGTGCACCCTGAAGGCCTAAATCTCAACCCTATAGTCTTACAAATTGTGCCATGCAACCTACTAGACCCCTTAAGCACATGAGAGAACTTCGAAGGCACAAAGCATCAGCCTTTAGGATTGCGCCATGTGCCCTCCTCGGCCTCTTGAGCACATGAGCACATCCCAAAGGCCTGAAGCCTTCCCCTTTTAGCCTTCAGTAGTGCGCCCTGTGCCCTCCTTCTCCCCATTCAGCTCACAACACACTTGGGAAGCCTCAAACCTCCTCCTTCATCCTTCAGACTTATGCCATGCACCTTTCCTTAATTTCATTTCCCCTCGAGAGCATGAGTGCATTTTGAAGCCCTGAAGCCTTCCCTCTCATCCTTTTAGCCCTTCGAAGTGTGCCAATGCACCCAAAAGACTTCCTTGTCCCTTTTAAGTGTGTTAAAAAGGAATGAGCAAAAAATATGTATAAAACATGCTAGAATAGGAGATTTCCAAGCTGAGGGTTTCTCGTCATGAGCAATTGCAGTTACATGTGTTCCAGAAACAACATTCTAAGTTGTAACAGCCCTGGTGAAAATGTTCATGTAATAAAATTTAATAAAGGGAAAATAAGACCACGGTTAAGGGACACCCATTCCAAGCTGAGTGTTGGGAAAATGTACTCTAGTGGGCATCACTAGATGCGTTTTTAGCTAAGGAAATTTACAAAGGCAAAGGCAAAGGAATAAAGGCATTTTTGACACATTTTATTTATGAAAATAAAGGAAATTAGGAGAAAATCAAGGTCAAAGGTCACAGGATGCATGTGAGGAGGAAATTGAAGGAAAATAATGGAAAATGAAGAAAATAGAGGCCTCATTGATAAAAAGGCTTCTAAGGATCATTTCGAAAGCTCTTGGTCAGTGTAAGCTCTTTCCTCAAGTTGTTTCTTAGGTTTTGGAGCAAGGAAGGAAAAAGTAAGCAATGGAAGGAAAACAAGGATCAAGGAAGGAAAAGCAGGATGAAATAGCTTCAACAGGAATACTTGCAAGTAAAATATTACATGTGTGATTTCCTAGCTAGTTTTGACATGCATGGATTTTCATGTTGGTGTATGGTTCTCTTGCGGTCGGTGGCATGGTTTTGTTACATTATGACAGTGGTTTTCAGCCTAGCCTTACCCTTTTTCAAGTGTCATGGTATGTTGGGATGTTTATCTCGGTTTTGAGCTTTGGTTTTCTTGATGGATTTCGGAATCTGGGGTAGAGGTGGTCTCAAGGTTCATTCCTAAAGGCGTAGGAATCCCTTAACCAGTTTTGGAGGGATACACGGTAAAGTCTGAGGGAGAAGTATCAGTTTAGTGCTGAATGATTTGTGTTTGGATTATGATAAAGCCTGAGAGACTGGTCTTGGTTTAGGGCCTATTGATTCAGGATTGGATTGTTGTAAAGCCTGAGAGATAAGGAGACAAAACATTCCTCAATGATAATGATGGATTCTGGATGGCATTCCATGTTTGGTTTGGTTGTGATCGGAGCACCAATTTTGGTGTGATCATGGTTTGGTGAGGTTGGAGGTGGTTTAACCTTTGGATTCCCTTGGTTGTTTTTGGATTGGTTTACCTATGAGATCCCACATTCATGCTTGGAATATAGTACGGGGGCAACTGGATGAAAGAAATATTTGGTTCAACCATATCTATGGTCGAGAGGTACGTGCCAATCATTCATTTCCATATAATCCATAACCCTCGATTCTACACCTCTATACTCTACCCTCTCTCTACTTCGAACACCTTGACCTCAACCCAACAACAGCTACCTATGCCTTGATCTAGACCCTACACCCTTGAACTCACCATAGGGAAATGAAGTTACTCTATTTGATGGATGATGCATTACTTTCACCTATTTTTAGAAGTTTATTAGCCCATTTTCATATAATAACATATATAATGAGCATTGAATAAAATGACCCACTTCCAAGAATAGCGCTCCCACCAAACACAGGAAACATATCCCCCAATAAAAGTCTCGAACCTGGTCAGATTTGCCTATGATTAATGAAAGCTAAGTTCTCTTGATTTTGCATTTGTTTATATGTGGATTTAATGGCTACCACATATCTGTTATTTGCATGGTTTTATGCTGGTTATAAGCACATGTATTTGAATGTTTAATGTCATGGTTATCTCATGTATTTACTTGTAATTGTTAAATGATGGATGAAAGACCTAATTGATGTCATAACAATTCAAGGGAGGTGATGATCCTTCTTGCCATGATTCAAAAGAGTTTTTAGTCATTCATGCTATGTCTTGTATCCTAGACCTATAGGTTGCATTGATGCCAACTCTTTGACAGAATGTCAATCCTAGATGGGGATGGTCAAGCCTAGTCCTGAGGTTTATTTTAGGTTTTTTAGTCTTTCCATCATGTATTGATGAATTCTAGAAGTTACAACAAGTTTTGGGCAGTGATCAGAATTATGGGCTAGAAAAGTGCCTTAAATTTCGTAGACACTAGCATAGGTCTTCTTGGAAAAGTCGTTAGATGTAGGCATGAATACCTGTGGGATCATCCAAAGATCCATGGATGATGGAATGGCCATATCACGAGAGCATGTAGAGGTGAAGTGGTCTAAAAGATCAGTGGGACCTAGGGGCAAGATTCCTGAGTGGTTGAGATGTCTCATGGGGTTGTTGTTGTTTATCTGGAAGGTATGGTTGATGGGTTCTTTCAATTCCATTTCCTTAAGGTCATGTAGGAGGTTAAATCCCTTCATAGTGGCCTATCTCATTGCATTTTCACCATGGTTGGTCAATTGGATAGATGGAGGGGAGGGTAGTTACGTATTGGGATTAAAGCATGGTTGACCCCTCAGACTAGATGGGTACTGTGCTGGTCATGCATTCATGTCAGTTGCATATGTGTTCCTTATGCTTGTAGTCCATCTGCTTGTTTCACATGCATGGTGTTGATCATGGTTGTAGTGATGTCGCCATGTGAAGGTTGATGGTGTTGTATTGGGATATGACGTCATGAGTGTATGGTTCTATATGCATTTTTTATGAGTGTCAGTGTCTATATGTATTATGCATGCATTTTCATGGGGAAGGATGTTGTGAATGAGGTCATTGTATGAAATTAGGTCATCATGATGATATTGGTATGTTATGATGCTAATGTGTTGGCTGAGATAGAACACGAGATGCAGATCATTAGAGTGAATTTGCAGTGTTGGACCTCGGGTCAAGAGCATGTTGTCATACATGTTTGTATGTTGGGCATGCAGGTATGTTAGTTAATGGATTTTTATATGCATTAGGGTTATTTACATTAAGGTTATGTACATTTCTATTGATGTTATGGTTACATACATGATAGATTCTAGTTGATTAATGTAGTCATATGCACGTGTCAGATAGTCATGAATGATAGTAACATGTGGTTGTATTCATTGCTATTATTATTTTATGTTAGATAACTTGACGATTATGTTATATGTTGTTGATGAGTATGTTCTAGGTTAACTTGTTGTTGTTATATGCTAGTAACTTGATGATTAGGGTTATTACATTAATATCTTGATGTTATATGTATCATGCTAAATTGGATTGGCCTACACGGATGGTTAGAGTTACGACATTCAGGAATGATTTCACATATTTGTGATATTGTGTTGTACTAATCTATATTGGCTTTGCATATGTGATTGTTATGCATGAATGGAATTTTTTTATGAGTTTATGATGTGAACATGTTAGCTAGTGACTATTATGGATATCATGACCTATTTTATGTTTGAGTTTATATGTTGTGAAGTTGTATCATGTTAATCTAGCTTGATTTTGTAGACAGGATAACCTCCCATGAGATACATTATGGTATGAGTTTTCTTCTGTAGTATAATTGTGCTTCATTGTTTGATTATGTCGTCTAGTTTGTGTTTGAGTGTTTGATTATGTCATCTAGTTGAATTATCTAACATGGTATGTTTATAGTCTGTTTGAATGTTTGATTAATTGCATGATATGAGTATGTGTTTGTAGGATTGCATCAAGAAATGATCTTGTTTTAAGATGGTTTTACTCACACATGTGTGTTGATATAACGGACATGTACTTAAATATAATAAGTGACAGTTGTAGCATTATGTCTAATGACTATGAGTTGACTATGGATTATGACAGGATTGTTAGTCTTATTAAAAGTCGATTTCAAATTGATAGATATGATTGTCTTGATGTTTGGAACATATGGTTGACATGTGTAAGAAGTTGCAGGGTAACATGCTTGGCATTAGTATGAAAAGGTAACAATTGATATGTTTACATAACTAACAGTTGGGTGATGTGATAGTATGCAAGGCTCAATTGCAGTTAAGTAAAGGTAAAAGAAAGTAATTAGTCAAGAATTCCTTTAGATATGTTTGGAATCCATTAATTCTAAATGAATGAATTTCTTGCATGCATGAAGTATTGTTAACATTGAATTTGTCTAACATTATGGGGATATATGCTATATTCATGAACATGTATTTCACAGGCATATTAACTAGTCTCGAGTTGCAAGTGGATCTGTCAAAGGAATTGGGGTCCCTTGAGAGACGAGATGGATGTGTTCAGTTGCAAGCACTATGGTTGGCACAACAAGATAAGGTAACTAGTATATTGTTATATTTATTTATACATTGACAATTATGTGTTTATGGCAAGGAAAATTTTAAGGATGGAAGTTTATCTTTAAGTTTAGAAACTTTGGCTAATCTTACTACCCCCTAATATGAAAATTTGAAAATGTTTCACGACATTTCTATAAAAATATTTATATTTCTAATTATTTTATATTATTCTATGTAAAATTTTGGAAACTTTTAAGGTAAAATAATTTTATACAATAAAATTTGATCGAACCATTTTTAGAAAAAATGGAAATTGGTTAATCATTTTTTTGGAAAGTATCGAAAATTAGCCCACATGTGAATATTAGCCCCTAAAATTTTCCCTAGTTTATGGTCGTGTGATGTCGGGAGTTGCATGATAAAGGGACTACAATGAAATATTGAAGAAGGCTCGAGTTGAACTTTGCTTCGGAACCATGGGGATTGAGTCATGCTATCTATTGAGAGTCTTGTGCTTTTGGTCTTTTGTGATTTGAAGTTTTGTTATGTCTAGTGCATGATCATGCCACATTATTTGTGGTGTCGTATTGTTATGGGTTTTCATGGTTTTCTTCTTGTTTGTTTCTTGTCTTTCGTTTTATGTTTTGAGTCCTCAGAATTGGTTAGGAAAGAGGAAAGTTAATGAAGCTCGGGGAGAGTTGTATGGAACCCAAAAGGTAATGTAAGCTTGGTTTAACGGAATCCAAAGGGCATAGTAAAGCATTATTATCGGTAACTGATGCCCCAAGGAAAGAAAATTCAAACACTTAGTAAGGAACCTGAAAGCTCTAGCATGACTCATGAAGAAGAGGAAGAAATGCTACATGATATATCAAAATTACAAGAACAAGTGCAACAAATGTCACGCTCACAAAAGCTAACAGAAGCTAAGATAAGTGGCGTGGAATCTAAGATAAATGGCATGGAATCTAAGATAAATGGCGTGGAAGCTAAGATGGACGATTTGAAGATAGATTTGAAGACAGATTTGAAGAAATACATGGCAAATTTTAAGACAGATTTGAAGACAGACATGGCAGATTTAAAGACAGATTTGACAAATTTTCTACAAGAGATACTTACTAATGGTGAAAAGGTTGTAAAGGAAACTCATGATGTGAACAAAAGTAATGTTAATCATGATTCCATAGATTCTAATGTTGGATCGAAGACCCACCATATTCCAAAAATCGATATGAGGAAGTTTGATGGCAAGGATCCTGCCACATGGATATTACAGATGGAGCAGTTCTTCGATCTCAATAATGTGCAAAACACACAAAAGGTACGTATGGAAACTGTATATTTGGAACCAAATCAGTTTGTATGGTATCAATGGCTTTGCTCTCGTAAAAAAATTGTCACTTGGGCAATTTTTATGGAAGAATTGATAGCACATTATGAAGATACAAAAAGCAACACTTTTTTTAGCCAATTGATAAGTCTCAAACAAAAGGGTTCAGTAATGGAGCACATTGAGGAATTCCAAAAATTGAACATAAGGATAAAAGATATTCCAGAGGAGCATAGGATTGATGTGTTCATAGGGTCTTTAAAGGATAATATCCAACATGATGTTTGCCTTTGGGAACCTGATTCATTAGAGAAGGCATTCAGGTTAGCAAGAAAAATGGAAAGCAAAATTATGGCAACCAAGAAGCATACCACTCACAACTATAAAGACGGAAGTGTTGTTGCCCCTAGTCTTCCACAACCTATAAGGTTGACACCACAACAATTGGAAGAAAAAAGAGCAAAAGGGCTTTGTTACAGTTGTGATAGCAAATACACTAAAGGTCATAAGTGTGCTGAGAAGAAATTATTCTACATAGATTGTGAAGAGGAAGAAGAAAAGGAGCAAGAAAGGTCAAAAGAAGAAGATATGCTCCAGGAACAAAGCCTAGATGAAGAACAAATAAATCCGACCATATCTTGTAATGCATTGGCGGGAATTACCACTCCTCAAACCATCAAGATAGAAGGACAAATCAAGAAGAAAAAGGTAATAGTGTTGATTGATTCAGGAAGCACCCACAATTTTATTCATTGTAGGGTTGCAAAAGAATTGAATTGCTTCCTATATCCAGCACCAGAGTGTCAAGTGATGATTGCAAATGGAGGAACAATAAATTGCTCTGGAAGGTGCCATAATATCAAGCTATCCATGGGAGAATATGTATTGACTAGCCCAATGCTTTCCATTCCAATGGGAGGTGCTGATGTTGTACTAGGAGTCTAATGGCTACAATCCTTGGGTACAATAGCTTTTAATTTTCAAGAACTTTTCGTCAATCCTTGGGTACAATTCCTTAGAAAATTTGTGTTAGTATTTTTTGATGATATACTAATCTACAGCAAGTCTTGGAAGGATCATGTTGAACATGTTGACAGGGTGCTACAACTATTGGAGGAGAAACAATTATATGCAAAAAGATCCAAATGTTTCTTTGGAGTCCAGGAGGTGGAATATTTGGGTCATATTGTATCTCATGAAGGAGTTAAGGTAGACTCTAGCAAAATTAAAGCCATTAAGGAATGGAAAATTCCCACATCCATAAAGCATCTGCGAGGATTTCTTGGGTTGACAGGGTATTATCGCAAGTTTGTTAAGAATTATGGGAGAATAGCAGCACCTCTAACAACATTATTGAAGAAAGATGCATTTTCATGGACTCCGGAAGCAACAAAGGCCTTTGAACATCTTAAAGAGGCAATGTGCCAAGAACCGGTCTTAGCTACACTGGACTTCACAAAAACCTTTATTGTGGAATGTGATGCTTCAGGAAATGGAATTGGTGTTGTTCTAATGCAAGATGAAAGACCCATTACTTTTGAAATTCGTCCAATCAAGGGAAAGTTTTTAAGCAAAGCTATTTATGAGAGGGAAATGTTGGCAATACTCCATGCACTTAAGAAATGGTGACCCTACCTAATGGGAAGACACTTCAAGGTAAAAACAGATCATGATAGCCTTAAATACTTTTTAGAACAAAGATTATCCTCTGAAGAGCAACAAAAGTGGGTCACAAAGATGTTGGGTTATGACTTTGAAATCATCTACAAAAAAGGGAAGCAAAATGTGGTGGCAGATGCACTCTCAAGAAAGGATGAGGATGTGGAAGCATTGTTGTGCGCCATTTCTATTATCCAACCAGATTGGATAAACCAAGCAAGGGAGGAATGGAAGAATGATGAAGAAGTGTGGGCACTTATTCGAAAGCTACAACAAGATTCCAGTACGTCTGATACATTTAGCTGGCAAAATGATTCATTATGGTACAAATATTGCTTATACCTTTGTAAGAATTCCCAGCTAAAACAAAAGATTCTTATGGAATTGCACACTTCTCCCTTAGGAGGGCACTCAGGATTTTTAAAAACTTACCACAGGGTTAAGAAGGAATTTTTTTGGGATGGCCTTAAATCAGATATTCAAAAGTTTGTGGCGGAATGTTTGGTTTGCCAACAAAATAAAGTTGAAACAATTAAGACACCGGGTGTATTACAACCTTTATCCATTCCAAGCCAACGTTGGGAGGAGGTTTCAATGGATTTTATCACAGGTTTACCCAAGTCTGAGGGAAAGAGTGTCATCATGGTGGTAGTTGACAGACTTACCAAGTATGCACACTTTTGTGCATTATCGCATCCATTTAAAGCTAGTGCAGCTTCTACTGCATTTATGGAAATAATTCAAAAGCTACATGGAAACCCAAAGATTATTGTAAGTGACAGAGATCCCATTTTCACTGGAAATTTTTGGACAGAATTATTTTCTTGTCTTGGTACTCAGTTAGCTCATAGCTCATGTTATCATCCTCAATCTGATGGGCAAACTGAGATAGTAAACAAATGTTTGGAAGGATATCTTCGTTGCTTTGTATCTGATAAACAGACACAATGGGTCAAATGGTTGCCTCTAGCTGAATGGTGGTATAACACTTCCTTCCATACAGCAACAAAAATGACCCCATTTATGGCACTTTATGGGTATCAACCACCATCCATCACATCATATTTAAGAGAAAATTCTAAGGTTCAGGCAGTGGAACATCACATCGAACATCAACAACAAGTCCTCCAACTTTTAAAGGATAACCTCGTGTTGGCACAAAATAGAATGAAACAACAGGCAGATCAACATCGCAGTGAAAGAAGTTTTGATGTAGGTGATTGGGTATTCCTACGGCTACAACTGTATAAGCAAATGTCCCTAAAGCAAGCTAAGAAGGATAATAAATTATCACCAAAGTATTATGTTCCGTATAAGGTGTTGCAAAAGATTGGTACTATGGCATACAAATTGGAGCTTCCTGCAGCTTCTCGATTCCACCAAGTTTTTCATGTTTCATGTTTAAAGAAAGTTATAGGCGACAAGCTCCCAGTTCAAACAATATTGCCAGAACTTGACGAGGAAGGAAAAATTATATTGGAACCGGAAGCAGTCACAGAAACAAGAACTCGACAGCTACGAAATCGATCAATTTCAGAGTATCTTATCAAGTGGAAGAACTTATCCGCTAAAGATTCCACATGGGAGGATGAGAATTTTATGCAGAAGTATCCAGAACTACTCAAGCGTTGAGGACAACACTTTTTTGAAGGAGAGGGGCATGTTGGGTCCCTATAATACTAGTGATTACCCCATTGCTATTGTAGTTATACCCCTTATTTATATGGTTGTGCCCCTATTACCCCCATGTTGTTATTTCTATGCCCCATAGAATCCCTCTATTGTTATTTTTGTGGCTTTATATTATTATTGTTAGGTCGGTTGGGTTATATTGTGACTCCTTAGACTCCTATATATAGAAAGGAGGTTTTTTCATTTGAATCATCAAAGAATTGTTCATTTATGTAATGTAAAGGAGGTTGCCCCCTCGAAGAGGCTGAATTCTAAGGCGTGGATCTCTCTTTTCTATCTTTTGGTGAGTTGGTTTCATAACAAAGACACTGATGAGGCTTGCTGCATGAGTAAGTGCAGAGGAATGTATTACTATGATAGCCGGTTGGACTGGTTGGGTCCATTGTGCTAAATGGATGGCGACAATACAAACATGAGAAAGGTAACCAAAAAAGGTAAAGTAAATGGATATGACTTGTCAAATGCCTTCGCTAAGTTGGGAACTGTGGTTCTCCATGTTGTGCTTGTTGTGCACAAATAAGGAAGTTCTCTTAATCTATACCTTATGTTATTTGGTAATTATGTTGTGATCATAACTATATTGATATCTATATGTCTATACATGTATGTATGTATGTATGTCATGTCTCACAAGGTCATCATGGATCATGATTATTAATGCTAGTATTTATATGTGTATATATATGTATGTATGTATGTATGTATGCATGCATGTTTGTATCTTGTCATCTGACAAGGTCGTTAGGAATCACTCTTGCGGAGGAATGATTGGTTATGTAGGTGAATGACATGAAGAGGTTCCTAGTTTACGAGGAATCAAGTGGGAAGAGTAGTCATCACAAATATATGATGTCAGTATCATGTGGATATGAATTAAAATTGTATGCTTGTATTATGCCTATGTTTATGTTATGAAAGGTAACACTGAAGGATACATCAGTGGAATGAAAACAATGTGCTTTGCGTCATGCTAAGATAAGCATGCATGGTGGAGAGACACTGGAAGCAAGGTTGCTTGGTAGAGACAATGTGGTTTTGGATGTGTGGTACTACTATTGTGCATATGTTATATATGGTGTACATGTTGCATCCGTGATGTTGTTCGCATGCGGTGTTGTCTATATATAGTGTGTGTAATTTTTTTTTATGAAATGATATGTACATGGTGGTACATGTTGGAAATACTAACAGGGGGGTGAATCAATACTCCTTAGCAATTAGACATTGATATTATGAACTTGTGAATAGGATTTTCTACAATACCATGTCTTATCAATACCACATGCCCAAAAATCATATCTTATTTTATAAAAATATGACAAGATTCATAACCATAGATGTTCACCCGCACCTTACCATGGATATTATTAACCTATAAATATGCTTTCTTACAATATCATGGAAAAATACCATGGTTTATCAATATCACATGCCCAAAAAAACATAACTTATTTCAAAATCAAAATATTTTATAACAATATGATAAGATTCTTAGCCATGGATATTCACACCCAATTTTCCATTGATATTATGAACTTGTCAATAGGCTTTGTTACAATACCATAGACAAATAACATAGCTTAACAATACTATATGATAAAAAATTATATAATATTTCACATTCAAAATCTTTTTGTGCCAAGAGCGCTCTATAGCCCAGTATAGGGTAGATGTGTAGGTGTAATGTAAGTATGTAAACAATTTTAAATCTCGACTCAATTAAAAGATAATAAAAATTTTAAATTAATAAATAAAAAGTTACAAGTAATATAGATGGGATGAGTGTAAACATTTAAATGTTGGCTCATTTAATAATAAATTGTTAAAGTAATAAAAATAACAAAATAATTTGTTATATTTTGATTTTGTTATTAACTTGTGAATAGGCTTTGTTAGAATACCATGGGCCGTACCACATGCCCCATAACCATAACTTATTTCACAACCAAAATATTTTCTAATAATATGGTAAGATTCTTAACCATGGATATTCACCCACTTTACCGTAGATATTATTAGTTTGTAAATAGGTTTTGTTACAATACAGTGGGCCAATACAATACCATGTTGTATCAATTCCAAATTCCCAAAAAAACATAATGTATTTCACAATAAAAATATTTTATAATAATATGATAATATTCTTAACCATGGATATTCACCCACACTTTACCATGGATATTATTAGCTTGTGAGTAGGCTTTGTTTCAATACCATGTGCCAATACAAAAGCTTATAAATACCACATGCCCAAAAACCATAACTTATTTCACAACCAAAATATTTTATAGCAATATGACAAGATTCTTAACCACGGATATTCACCCTCGGTTTACCATATATATTATTAGCTTGTAAATTGGGGGTGTTACAATACCATGGGAAAATACCATGGTTTATCAATTCCAAATGCCCAAAAAAACATAACTTAGTTCACAATCAAAATATCTTATAATAAATGACAATATTCTCAACCATGGACATTAAACTCCACTTTACCATGGATATTATTAACTTGTAAATATGTTTTGTTACGATAACATGGACCAATGTCATGGCTTATCAATACCACATGCCCAAACAACATAACTTATTTGACAATCAAAATATTTTATAACAATATGATAAGTTTCTTAACCATGGATATTTACACCTACTTTGACATTCATATTATGAACTTGTGGATAGACTTTCCTACAATACCATGGCTTATCAATACCACATGCCCAAAAATCAATCTTATTTCACAATAAAAGTATTTTATAACAATATGACAAGATTCGTAACCATGGATGTTCACCCACACTTTACCATGTATATTATTAAGTTGCAAATAGGCTTTGTTACAATACCATGGCTTATCAATACCACATGCCCAAAAAAACATAACTTATTTCACAGTCAAAATATTTTATAACAATATGATAAGGTTCTTAGCGATGCATATTAACATCCATTTTGTCATTGATATTATGAACTTGTAATAGCCTTTGTTACAATACCCTGGACCAATACCATAGCTTGTCAATAGCATCTGACAGAAAACCATATAGTATTTCACATTCAAAATATTTTTGAGTGGATAGGCGCTCTCTAGCCCATATAATATTTCACATTCAAAATATTTTTGAGTGGATAGGCGCTCTCTAGCCCATATAATATTTCACATTCAAAATATTTTTGTGCAGAGGCGCTCTACCCCAATATAGGGTAGATGTGTATGTGTAATGTAAGTATGTAAACAATTTTAAATGTCAGCTCAATCAAAAGATAATAAAAATTTAAAATTAATAAATAAAAAGTTACAAGTAATATAAACGAGATGAGTGTAAACATTTAAATGTTGGCTCAATTAATAATAAAATGTCAAATAAATAAAAATAATAAAATTCAATTTATTATATTTTGTTTTTTTATTAAGTTGGGAATAGGCTTTGTTACAATACCATGGACCATTTCCATCCCTTATTAATAGCACATGCCCAAAAACCATAATTTATTTCACAACAAAAATATTTTATAACAATATGACAAGATCCTTAACCATGGATATTCACCACCCAATTTATCGTAGATATTATTAATCTTTAAATAGGCTTTGTTACAATACCATGGGCCAATACCCTGGTTTATCCATTCCAAATGTCCAAAAAACATGACATATTTCACAATCAAAATATTTTATAACAATATGACAAGATTCTTAACCATTAATACTCACCCACACTTTACCATGGATATTATTAACTTGTGCATAGGCTTTGTTACAATACCATGGGCCAATACCATATTTTATCAATACCACATTCCCAAAACCATAACTTATTTCACAACCTATTGATTGGCAAAAATGAACCTTCAACATTTTAAGGGAGACCACCTAGTTGGGAACTTAAAGCACCTCGTCTATATAAATGGTGGTTCTGATTGGTTAAACTAGGTCCAGTTAACCTTTCTCTATCTCTATCTCTATTAGCTTAAAGTAAATCTTTTAGTTGCCAACAAAGAAAGAGAAATTGGATTAGCCTTCCTGCTGAGCTCGAGCAAGGAAGCAAACCCTTAAGTTGATCTATGGCTTGGGCAAACCATAAATATAGTTGGCCTCTTTAAGAACAGGACTTCTAGAAATGAAAAGTTAAACTAAATGCAGATTAAACATCTATTTGCAATATTAATCTAAGACAAAAAAAACCTACCTTGAATTGGAATGGGATAACCCTTTCCCAATCCAAGAGAAAGCTAATTAAAACATGGGAAGAACTGATATAATTCATCACGTGATTTTATATTAACTTAAGGAAGTAGTTCACATTAACTAATACAAGTGAAAGGAAAATAATCCCGCAAATGAATAATAAATAGTTATCAGTCCCCACAGGAATACTGCAACGAATTAAGATTAATTTTGAGTTCATTCTACCTTGAAAAGATAAATTTAACAAAGATTTAACATTAAAATGTAAATAACACAACAATAGTGCATAATACCAAATAAAACTAATACCATTTAGAATAAAGATCCGAACCAAAAATGAAACGTTAACAATGAGACAATAAGCCAACGTTCTTGTAATAGTACACAAGAATAAGAATTAATTAAAATAATGTGAAAATTATATTACCTCAGTTAGAGTTACTCTGACCCTTAATGAAACTTCTTGCAATAGTGTGAAGTCCCTTTATAACAAAGCCATAACTTCTCTACAATCTCTATAATAAAACTCTTTGTGCTCTACAATAGTTCAAAATAAAAAATCGAATTATTACAGAGCCCTCTATGTGTGATCATGAAGTCCTTGATCTTATTGAAGAGACAAGCATTTCTACAGAGTTTGAAAGTTAACAGATCCCTTCGGTTTCTTAACAAACGAGAAATAAAAAGTAAAAGAATCTAGAGGTTTTGTATTTTGGTGAATCACAAGATGAACTTAGAAGATCTTGGAAGCTTCATTTGGATCAGCTTTGAACAGTCTTCAAATGAGCAGAAGAGTAGTTTCCAACATAATCCTTGAATGGCCTTTACAACAATCTCTGCCTTTCTTTAGTGTGGTAGTGGATCATCTGTTCAATTGCGATAGGATGTCAAAGATCTTCCATTATTGACCTTGGGTTTTTAGCTATAATTAAAATAACATAACTCATCATCGTTTTATTGGAAATAACCCAAATCATAACCAATCACAAAGAAAAACCACAACAGATACCCCGAGAACCTGATGATAGTTACTTTCTATAACTTTATAGCAATGACCAAAGCAAAGCATGACAAGTGGCGGACGCAAATAGAGATTAGAGATTTTGAGTTACCGAAGTTTTAACATGGCACACTCTGCAAAAATTATTATATATGGAGGTTTCGATGAGGAGCGTACATGATATTTTACTAAATCATTGTGATAAAACCCATCAAATCTGCAACCATATCGAGGATTGGAAGATTAGGTCTTACTAGAGATTTTAGATGGGTGTCACTCAAAAATTTCTGATATATGAATGTATGTGATATCACAATTAAACCAAATATTAAATGATATCGGGTCTGACATATTGGATATTGGTACATGTCAGAAGTCGGAGGGGGAGGCGCGTTGAGATATCGGTGATCAGAGACATATGAATATCAGAGATCAAAAATTGGGGGGATATGATTATCAAAGATTGGAGATCGGGGGAATATGATTATCGAATATCGAATGGATTGGCATATTAAAGCTTTTAAAAGCTTTCTAAGTTGAAAATCTTTGATTGTCGACACTCATGAGCAAAAGTAATGATGTGGTAGGTGTATCGTCCCATCAGTTATATTATAATATGGTATAACTTTGGTTTATAATATGCTTGTTTCAATATTGCATATTAAAAGGATCATTTCCACATGTTATAACATGATTTTGGTCTCGGGGACTATTTAGTAATTAATCCTAATTAATTAAAATTTAAAAAAAAAGTTTTACTAATCAAAGAAACTTAAATAAAACAAAATGATGATAAAATTAATAAAAGGGTCACCATAGTTATTAGGATAATAATAAAGTCAAAATGGGGGTGTTCTATTTTTTATCACAACAATGGCAACACACGGAAGAACCAGTAATCTCTGAAAATAATGATGAAGTCCCAAAGAAAAAGGAATAAAGTTAAATGAAACAAAATGCTAAAATTTAGTTTTTTCAATGAAATCTCTATAGAGGATAGTGGAAGTGTATCTTCGTGTACACCATTAGTATTGATGATAAAAGAATAATCTTGTCTACAACAGTCATTAATTGATAAAAAATTTAATTAAAAAATGAAAGATTTTAATTGAGTTTACTAAAAAGATCTTATTATCACAAGTAAAGCCACTACTTCTAGCAGACGTGTATAGCATCAACATGGTTACCATTTAACCCATGGAAAATTTAGTATCCCATTAGAGGAAACATATTTTATTTTTTTTATTAAATTACTCTGAAAGCCATTGTCCTAGCTTGGTGACCGTATCTTGACAATGTCATTCACAAGTATTGACTGTAATGAACAAGTCCGCTTGTGATGATACCTATTTTCTTACAACAAGTTGTTGTAATCGATTATGCTGACATGGTAACCAGATATGATAATGTCGCTACGATCAATGCTCATGATCATGGTAGGCTGGCACTCTAAGGAGACCCCCTATCTCCTAGATATTACACATAGTTTATTTGACACTCTGATACTTTTAACATAGATGGTGGTACAAATCCTCTCCTTAAGAGATTGCGATGACATAGAAGAGTGATAAAATACTAAATTGTTTCTTTTTCCTTTGCTACTTTAGGAGTTGTTTATGATGAAGGTTGTTGTAAAACAATATTATCTCTTATTTTATAAAGTTAGAGATTATCATAATGATAAAGAAAGAGAATATAATAAGAGTTTCAAATCTGAATATAAAAGAAAGAAATTTGATAATTATCATGACATTCTTCCTTCTACCAATGAATTTCATTAAATGAGAGAAAAAATTCCCATGTATAAGACCAAAGGTGGCGTGTATCTACTTCCCAACAAAAGGGTTAGTACTATCACCAGAAGCACACTCAAACAGATTTTGAAAAAGAGGATGATGCTATGAAATTAGATCCAAAAGCAAGAGTGAAGATAAATGCAAACCAAACTAAAATAAAAGTAAACCATTGCAAGCAAAATCATGAAATAGGCATAACTCAAACAAGATAAAAGAAAAATCTTGACATAAGGAATTAAGGTCTTGTTATGTATTTTTCAAGAAAAATGTTGTCTCGTTTAATGACTTTCTTATTCATGATTTTGTTATAAACAAACTAATGAAGAGTTGTGATTAAAAATTTCATTTGAGAGTTTAATAAGGATTTATTTCCTTACACAAAGCTTTCTTTAAAACATATCACAAAAATGATAAGAAAATTTTTAAGTTTATAAGATCTCCCTGAGTGGGTCATGAAAAATGTTCCTTCTATCACAACATTTTATTCACAAAAGATAGATCAAACCAAAACCTACAAAAAGAACAACAAAAATATATGAAATAAATAAAACTAAAGTAGAAAAGAACAAACTGAAATAAAAACACTAATAGATGATAATAAAAATGCAAATTCATACCTGGAAGAATTTGATAATAAGATTACCTCATTACTCTTCATCTTCTTCCATGTATTTCTTAAGAATGTTTAAAATCATCTTTTTATTCAATCTACAAAATATTAACAAAAATAAATCTAATCTATTCCTAATCCTAATCTAAAAAGTAGATTATGACTAGGTAAGATCAAACTTCCAGTGCAACCATTTAAGTGCCTTATCTATTACATGCATGCAAATAACAAATGTCAACAAAAATAAAACTATGGCTAAAACATTAAAATAAAAATGAAACAAGCTACATACTTTTAAAATTAAAAGAATAAAAATAAAATTATTTACAAAATTCTTCCCTTGAAACTCTTCCAAATATTTGTCTATAGGATCATCAAGATAAGGATGTGATTCAAATGTTTGAAAAGAATTCAAAGAAAGAGGAAACAAAAAAATAGTATTAAATGTTAAGTCTTTAGAAATGAAAGGTTGTTGTAAAGAAAAATAAAAATCAAAAATCTTCTTTTCAAAAGAATCGAGTGGATAGCAATGAGGAATATTTCTCAAAGGAATGCATGGTTTCTCAACATGTATAGATGTACTCTTGAGTGTTATCATTCGTGTAGAATGCATTTGGAAATCTGAAAGCCATATGTCCAATCATAAGATAGAACCTCAACCTAAGAATAAGTTGAAATAGATGATTGAAATTTTGAAATTGATTATTTCATGTACTAACTAATTCATTTAATGAGAGTATGGAACTCTATTGCTCAAGATGCTGGTGTAGTGTGTGCACAAAATAAAAAATAAAATTGAACAAAGAAAGAAATTGAAAAGAATGAGAGAAAAGTAGTTTGTAATATACATCTATGTTACAATTATGTTACAACATAGTGGAAGTTTGTTTATAGATATTTCCTTTTTACAAATCATTATGAATTTAAAATCATTATTATCCTCAATATTAAAACTACAAGAAGTTACATTATCATTGTATGATTGAGAAATCAAAGTTGATTTATAATCATTGAAATCATTATGACTATGAGAGGAAGTGCTTGAACCGATATCTTTTTCACTTTCAAAAACATATTCATTTGAGGATTGAGAATCAATTAAAACAATATTTTAATATGGAGAAGAACCAATTTCAATGTTTTCATTGCCATAAATAACTTTATTAGTGTCTTCCTTGGTATCTGATTCTTCATTATAATTAGAATGAAGAGAAATCAAATACTTAAACAAACTCATCAATTTATGTTTAGGAGATAAGTCATTAGATTTAAAAAGAATTAATTTAAATTTAAATTTAATTGAAAATTGATCTAAGGGCTCACCTTCTATACTATGAAATTCAAGTAGTTGTTTGCACACCTTTTTGTAGTTGTATCATTGAAGATCATAAACGAACATCGCTCCAAACTTATCCAAACTATGTAATGAGGAAACTGGAAGTGAAAGACGCCAGTCTTTTTCTTGTCCTATCAAAGTATATGTGAAAATATTGGCAAGATCAACCTCATGAATATTATTTTTTTGAGAGTTTGAAATGAATTGGAAAAGGTGATTGAAGGTAGAATACTTACAATTGAACTTTACCTATGACAATGTTTCAAATCCCTTGATTGGACTAGTGTTTGATTGTGATACAATAAAGCATCTCCAAGGAGGTTTTTTGGAGGAACCCATAATACAAAGTTTAAAATTTTGCAATAACAACCTTAGCAAACAATTTAAAATAGGCCCTGCTTCTAGCACCAAAAATTTTGATCGAAAAAAATTACCCTTCAATGTTTTAAGGGAGACCAACCAACTAGGAACTTAAAGAAGAACCTTATCCGTTGAAATGGTGGTTCTAATTGGTTAAACTAGGTCCTGTTACCCTTTCCCTCTCTCTGTTAGCTTAACGTAAATATTTTAGTTGCCAAAAAATAAAGAGAAATTAGATTAGCCTTCCTACTGAGCTCGGGAAAGGAGGCAAATCCTTAAGTTGATCTATGGCTTAGCCAAACCATATATATGCTTGTCCTCTTTAAGAAGAGGACTTCTAGAAATGAAAAGTTAAACTAAATGCAGATTAAACATCTATCTACAAGACTAATCTAAAACAAAATAAAAATGATCTCGAATTGGAATGGGATATCCCTTTCCAAATTTGAGAGAAATATAATTAAAACAGGGGAAGAACTGATATAATTCATCATGTGATTTTGTATTAATTAAAGGAAGTAGTTCACATTAACTAATACAAGTGAAAGAAAAACAATCCTGCAATAATAAATAGTTATCAGTCACCACAGGAATACTTCAACAAATTAAGATTGATTTCAATCTCATTCTACCCTACAAAGATATATTTAACAAAGCTTCAATAAAAAAATGTCAAAGACACAACAATAATTCATAATATCATAGGAACATAATACTATTTAGAATAAAGATGAGAACCAAAAATGAATCTTTAATAGTGAGATAGTAATCCTGCATTTTGGTAATAGTACTTAAGAATAAGAATTAATTAAAACCATGTCAAAATTTTATTAGCACAGTTCCAAGAGTAGCTCTGACCCTTAATGAAACTGCTTGCAATAGTGAAAATTCCCTTTATAATAGAGCCATAACTTCTCTAAAATCTCTACAATAAAACTATTTGCACTCTATAATAGTGCAAAAACATAAATCGAATTATCACAGCACCCCTTGTGTGTGATCATGACCTCCTTGATCTTATTGAAGAGACAGGTATTTATACAGAGTTTCAAAGTTAACAAATCCCTTCAGTTTCTCAACAAATGAGAAATAAAAAGTAAAATAATCTAGAGGTTTAGTATTTTATTGAATTGCAAGCTGAACTTAGAATATCTCGAAAGATTCATTTCGATGGGATTCGAACAGTATTCGAATGAGTAGAAGAGTAGTTTCGAACAGAATCTTTGAATGACCTTTACAACAGTCTCTACCTTTCTTTAATGTTGTAGTGGATCATTTGTTTGATTGTGATAGGAAGTCAAATATCTTCCATAATTAAACCTAGCTTTATACCTGTAATTCAAATAATAGCACTCATCAATGTTTTATTGAAAATAACCCAAATCATAACCAATCGTAAAGAAAAACTAAAATGGATATCTTGAAAACCTTATAATAGTGAATTTCTAGAACTTTATAGCAATGACCAAACCAAAGTGTGCAATTCTCAGATGCAGATAGATATCAGAGGTTTCGAGTTATCAGAGTTTTAAGATGGCACAGTCTGCAAAACCTATGATATATGGAAAGTTACGATGAGGATCATACACGATATTTTATTAAATAATTGTGATAAAGCCCATCAGATCCACAACCGTACAGAAGATTGGAAGATATGACTTATCAGAGATTTAAGATGCGTGTCATTCCAAAAGTTATGATATATGAATGAATGTGATATCACAATTAAACCAAATATTAAATAATATTGGGTCTGACATATCGGAGATTCGTACAGAGGCACATTAGGATATCGACACTCAGAGAGATATGAATATTGAAGATCAGAGGGATATGATTATCAAAGATCGGATATCCGTGGAATATGAATATCGAAGATGATAGAGCAGAGGGATTGTATATAGGACCTTTTAAAATCTTTCTCATTTGGAAATATCTGATTGCTAATGCTTAGGAGTAGAAGTAATGATGTGGAAGGTGGATCCTCCCATCAATTATATTACAATATGGTCAAACTTTTGTTTATAATATGTTTGTTTCAATATTTCATATTAAAAGGATCATTTCCATATATTATAACATGACCTTGGTCTCGGGGGCTATTTATTAATTAATCCTAATTAATTAAAATTTAAAACAAAGTTTTATTAATCAAAGAAACTTAAATAAAACAAAATTATGATAAAAGAAATAAAAGTGTCCCCATAGTTATTAGGATAATAATAAAGTCAAAATGGGGGTGTTGTGTTTTTTACCACAACACAACCAAAATGTTTTATAACAATATGACAAGATTCTTAACCATGGAAATTCACCCCTTTACCTTACATATTATTAACTTGTCGATACGCAATGTTACAATACCATGGGCCAATACTATGGTTTATAGATTCTAAACGGAAAAAAAAAAAAAACATAACTTATTTCACAATTAGAATATTTTATAACAGTATGACAAGATTCTTAACCATATATATTCACCTGCACTTTACAATGGATATCATTAACTTGTAAATAGGCTTTATTACAATACCATGGACCAATAACATGGCTTATAAATACCACATGCCCAAAAAACATAACTTATTTCATAATCAAAATATTTTTTAACAATAAGTTAAGATTCTTATCTATGGATATTCACGCCACTTTGCCATTGATATTATGAACTTGTGAATAGGATTTGTTACAATACCATGGGCTAATACCATGGCTTATCAATACCACATCCCCAAAAATCATATATTATTTCACAATCAAAATATTTTTTTCACAATTTTAAATGTCGACTCAATTAAAAAATAATAAAAAGTGAAAAGTAATAAATAAAAAGTTGCAAGTAATATAAACGGCATGGCTGGAAACATTTAAATGTTCGCCCAGTTAATAATAAAATGTTAACGTAATAAAATAATAAAATTCAACTTGTTATATTTTTATTTTGTTATTAACTTGTGAATATGATTTGTTACAATACCATGGATTATAAATACCACATTCCCAAAAGAACATAACTTATTTCAAAACCAAAATATTTTATAACAATATGACAAGATTCTTCACCATGGATATTCAGGCCCCACTTTAACGTAGATATTATTAGCTTGTAAATAGGGTTTGTTACAATATCATGGATCAGCACCATGGTTTATCAATTCCAAATGCCTAAAAAACATAACTTATTTCACAATAAAATATTTTATAACAATATGAAAATATTCTTAACCATGGATACTCACCTACACTTTAGCATGGATATTAGTAACTAATAAATAGACTTTGTTACAATACCATTGATCAATACCATGGCTTATCAAACCACATGCCCAAAAAATGTAACTTATTTCACAATAAAAAAATTATAATAATATGATAAGATTCGTAACCATGAACATTCACTCCCTCTTTTCGATTGATATTATGAATCTATGACTAGGCTTTGTTACAATATCATGGACCAATACCATGGCTTATCAATACCACATGCGCAAAAATCATATATTATTTCACAATGAAAATATTTTATAACAATATGCAAGATTCTTAACATAGATATTCACCCGCACTTTACCATGGATATTATTAACTTGTAAATAGGTTTTGTTACAATACCATGAACCAATAACATGACTTATCAATACCACATGCCCAAAAAACATAACTTATTTCACAATCAAAATATTTTATAAGAATATTATAAGGTTCTTAACCATGGATATTCAAGCTCACTTTGTGATATTATGAACTTGTGAATAAGATTTGTTACAATACCATAAGCCAATGCTATGGATTATCAATACCACATGCCCAAAAATTATATATTATTTCTCAATCAAAATATTTTATAACAATATGACAATATTCTTAACCATTGTTATTCACCCCCACTTTACCATCCATATTATTAACTTGTAAATAGACTTTGTTACAATACCATGGGCCAATAACATGTCTTATAAATACTGTAATGTCCCTTAATAATAATAATAATAATAATAATAATAATAATAATAATAATAATAAATAATAAATAATATTAAAAAAATACAAGAAAATAAATAATAAACAATGAATAAAACAAAATAATAATAATAAAATAAAAATAGTAATAAATAATAAATAACCATACTAAAGCTTTAAATAAAAATAAATAGAAGTAAAACAAGAAAAGAGTAAAAAAATCAGTAAAGCTATCAAAAAGAAATAAAACAAGAAAGCAATAAAGTTGCATGTAGACACATGGAGTGTCTGCATGTGGTTCCCCTTCCAATGTTTGCTCTATTTATTAGATGGTGAGGACCAACTTGAAGAAGGGTGAATTTATAATAAAGCAATCAAATGGTATTGAGATAGGAACTTGACAAGATAAGAAAATATTTTTGTGGATGAAAATGATAATTGTTAAGTGATGTATGTATAAGTCAACATGGATCAACAAACCCTCATGCAAGTAAATTAAGCATGATATAAAATTAAATCATGATGACCTAGTGTTTGCATATAGCGATATTGGAATCGGTAAGCCAAAGGGTAAATGGATGTAAAACCAAGGGATTTTAATTTTGAGATAGATGATTTAAATAATGATTGTATAACTAGTAATATCTTAAACAATGAATTTCACCAGAATTTCCTTGGGGAAGGAAGAATATATGATGAGAGATTAAGACTCAAGATGATGAGGCTCATGTGAAATTTAACGATGTACTTAGATGATTATACCGATGGTGTAAATGATCAACTTCCTAGTTGAAAGAAGTGGAAATGATTATTGAAAAGTAATTGACAACTTGATGAAAACATGACACTAATAAGATAGGTAAGATAACCTAGATCCTAGGGATACGTTGAATAATCTTATTTCATAGTTGGTATTCAATGTTTGTATAAGTAAATGAAATTGATTTTTCTTATGAATCATGATAAGAATTCTTATAGAGTATTATTCTATATTTGATAAGTATTGAGATGTTTCTCATATTGACGATGTTTCATGATATGATGGTAGGAGGATAATAATGTACATGTGGTTCTTATAGTGATGATGTATCCTTATGATGATAGTGATGTGCATAGGTATTATGATGTTATGTCAAGGTATATTGACATATTCATTTATTATGTGAAGTCATGATATATCTTTGATGCAATATGTTCATGATGGTATTTCATGAGGTGAAGCATGTAATAGTTGCATACAAATTTATGTCATGACTTCACATAATAAATGAACTACATGTCAATAACCTCATATTATAGCATCATAATTCCTATGTCACGTTATGCATATCATATCCATCATGAGTATTCAACATTAAATACCTATCATCACGTAGTAAATGAATATGTCAATATACCTTGACATAACATCATAATACCTATGCATATCACTATCATCATAAGGATACATCATCACTATAAGAACCACATGTACATCATTATCCTCCTACCATCATATCATGAAACATCATCAATATGAGAAACATCTCAATACTTATCAAATATAGAATAATACTCTATAAGAATTCTTATCATGATTCCATCATTCCAAGATTCTATCATTCATTCTCTTGGGAGAATAGTGTTTTAGGACAGAGGATTCATTGGCAGTAGTACGTTGATTTAGGGCTTGGGGGTGGCCAGCTGTAGGAAGACCTTGCGCAATTGAGCCTACCATTGGGTGGAGAGTTGTCCCCAAAACCTTGTTGCAGTAAGAAGACTTCAACCACAGGTAAGTGCTACTCATAGTTTGAACTTGATGTTAATTAGTTGATTAATTACATGTTTTTTCAGGGCTGTTATATATGGTATCAAAGCATAGGCTCAACCCTTAGGGCCTATGGGCATCTTAGAAAATAAAAAAAAATTGTTTTGTTGGGATTTTTAATTAGACTTGTTTTGAAAGTTACAGGATCATTACTTCTGGGAGGCCGCATGTCTTTTTAGCAAATCTTATCATGTACATATTTAGTAATGAAGTGCTTCTAGTTTAATTTACTATTTTGAAGGAATTCCTAACCAATATGAGTTTATTTATTTTGGCATGAATACTGGAATTCTCTTTTGGTTTGCCTTTCTTGTTGGTAAGGCTCTCATTGGTAGAAACTTGTAGACTTTGTTGCAGGTAGTAAAATTCAACTAGCATTCAACTAGCGTTCCCCAGGTAATCTGTCTCTCTCATATTTTGTAATTTAATGTTAACTAGTGGATAAATTTCTTGTTGATTATAAATCACTTGATTAATCTAATTAATTATGTGTTGTTATTTTGGGGCTATTACAAATACCACATGTCGAAAGACCATAACTTATTTCACAGTCAAAATATTTTATTTTTATTTTATTTTATAGCATTTTTGTAATTCAATCTAAAAGTAAAAGGTTATAACTATTTTTGAGGTATATCTAACCCCTATATCCTCAAGGCTACAAAAAATATTCCCATAGAAATTAAATCAAGGTTTTAATCAAATAAAGAATGAGAATACTTTTATACATAAAGATGTGAAATTTGGATAATATAAATAATAGTATTAAGAACCAACATAGATCTATCTTAAATAAGGATCCAAACCATGAGAGAAAATAAAGTGACTAACAATAATAGAGGAAATATAGTGCAAGATGTTTTAATGTTTTTCGTTATTGTATTTTCTTTGACAATGTTGATACAAAATATCGGTTTAATATTTTACAATCAATCGAGTTTTTTTTTTTTTTTTTATTTAGATAAACAAAATATAATGGGATCAAATTTAAGAGAGAAAGAGTGGGGAGGGGGGAGGGAGAGAGAGATGGAGATCATGACAAATACGGAGGGTGGGGAGAGAGAGAGAGTGATGGGGGGAGCCAGAGAGGGAGGTTGGAGAGAGAGGAAGGAATAGGTGGAGGAGGGGAGGGAGAGAAGGAGAGGGGGGGAGGAGAGAGATGGAGTTGTAGGGTGAGAGAGAGGCATTAAAGAACAAATACAGAGGGATAAAGTTGGAGAGAGAGAGGGAGTGGCAAGGGAGACATGGAGAGAGATAGAGAGAGAGAGAGGGAGACACACCATAGGGGCTTCACTCAATGAACCTATGACATATCACATGTGTTCATGGAATAGTAAACAATACCCTTAATTTGAATACATATAAGAGAAAACCTCAAAAAATAACATTATCTAACCCCTACCAATACGAACCCAATAAATCTTCCCAATTTAGAAAATCCCCACATTCACTAATATTGTAGGTATCTATTTTTTCATTAACATTTTGTATACCCCTTTCTATTTTTTCATTAAGCTTGAGCTCATTTTTTGTAACTATCAATATAAAAATCCATGTTTACCCCCTTTATATCCCCAACTATATTATGTCAAATTTTCCTCAATATATATCCTCCAATATGAACTTATGTGGTATGGTATTTCTCCCCATTGAAGCCCCCATGAGACACATAGATGGATGGGAGAGAGAGAAGGAGAGAGGGAGGGATATAGTTACATAGTTGGAGGGAAGAGAGAGAGAAAGAGAGCGAGTGAAGGGGGGAGGAGTGAGAGGGAGGTTGGAGAGAAAGGAAGACAGAGGAAGGAAGATATAAGAGGAGAGAGAGATTGAGTTTTAGGGGAAGAGAGAGGGAGGGAAGAAGAAAGAAATAGATGGATAAAGGTGGAGAGAGAGAGGGAGGGAAGAAGAAAGACATAGATGGAGAAAGGTGGAGAGAGAGAAGGAATGAAAAGGGAGAGATGGAAAGATAGTGACAGAGAGAGGAGAGTGGGAGAGAATAGAGAGAGAAGGAGAGAGAAAGGGAATTGAGAGGGAGGGAGAGGAAGAGTGAGGGAGAGAGAGAGAGATAGATAGATATGGAGAGAGACTGTGTATGTTTGGGGGGTGAGATAGAGACATGGAATAACAGAGAGACACATATATACAAATATAGATATTATATAATATTATATAACCATCCTAGATCTATCTTAACCCTGTACCTATAAAGCACCAAGAGGGATCAAATCTTTTCAGGTGAAAACCTTTCCTCAAGTTTTGAACAAAAAAAATAGGGTTGCACCTCGAGAGATTTGATCATTCTCCGCGCTTGATAAATCTAGGATTAAGATGGATCTAGGCTGGTATAACAATATGACACGATTCTCAACCATTGATATTCACCCCCACTTTATGATGGGTAATATTAACTTGTAAATATACTTTGTTACATACCATGGCTTATCAATAGCACATGCCCAAAAGCCATAAGTCATTTCACAATCAAAATATTGTATAATTTATTTTATTTTTTAACATTTTTTTAATTGAATCTAAAAGGAAAAAGGTTTAAATTAGTTTTGAGATATATATGTAAACCCTATATCCTCATGAATACTAAAAATATTCTCGTAGAAATTAAATCAAGGTTTTAATAAAATTAAAAAGGAGAATACTTTTATACAATGTCACATGGTTCGGGTTTGGGTTCGAGTTTCGGTTTGGCAATGATTAGGTTCAGTTTGAGTTAGAAATTTTTTATGAGGTTTGGATGACGTTTGCCATTAGGTTCATTATATATATATATATATATAGTAAGAAATCAACATCAGTAAACATCAAAAATGTTATCACAGACATGGAAACTTCCATGAAAAATTACAAGCTTGAGTTGTGATACGCTGTTCTCATTTTTGATCTATAGATTTGGTGAATGGCTATGAGGTTCGATGTGGTTCACCAAACTTCAATTTTTTTTTAAGGTTCACCAAAATTTGAACCTCAAGGTTAAAGTTCGACGAACCTTGTGACATAACTTTTATATATGAAGACGTGAACTTTATATAATATAAATAAAATTATTAAGAACTAGCATAAATCTAACTTAACTATGGATCCAAGAAATTATTGTATTTCTTTAACATTGTTAGGGTTTTTCTAGTAAACATGGCTCGGTCAAGATATTTGTGGTATTATGGCTCCAATTATATCAACATCCTTTTCCTTCCCATGGTATTCATCTCTAGTGAAGAATATTTAAAGGCTTGAAAGATGAAAGGTAAATTGTCTCAGTGACCACTGAGAACAAACAATGGTGTTTTTAGAAGCCACCATCTCTCGATGCTCTGCAATCCCAAAATTATGTATCAAAGCTGAAGGACAATGAGAATATGGCCTGGTATAATATGTATGGAAGAGTAGCAATAGTAACACAAGCCCTGACCCAACACAAGGAGGTGTGAGATAGATCCAAATACGTAACAACGATGGCGATAGGAAAGAATGATAGCTATAGCCCAAAGAATTAGAGATTGTGATATTACAGGGACAGAGTGTCGTTTGTAGCCTAGTGAAGGTACATGAGGTGTAATGAGTAAAACATGCGTGAGATGGTGCATCTATCGGAAGTTGTAATAAAGGAAATTGGGGGACTCTTGCAGAAAATTGTGATACAACAAGAACAAAAACCCTCAGTTGGAAGAGGAAGCACAAGGCCAATTATAGGCTCCATGAGAAAGGCTAGACCGGTGATCCAAAGAACACCTCAAGCCTGGCTAGTTTGGTGATACGCAGTAGGAAGGACTATGAAATGAGGCCTAGAATGTTGACAACCCAAGTCTATGAAGAAGTTGAAGGATGTAGAAAACCATAGATTGTCACAAAGACCACAAGGAAAATAAATACAATGAGCACCTATAAAAATTTAACCCACTGAGGATAGATGGGCATCATCAGTGTCGTGTGAGTGTCGGAGGGTGAAGGATGTCGTGTGAATGGTATTTCTAGAGTTAACAAGTGACAACAACAAGTTGTCAAGTGATATATATATATATATATATAGATATATATATATATATATATATATATATATATATATATATATATATATATATATATATATATAAATGTCGAGAAGTCCCTTGAAGAAGCCATGACTGGGGATAGGAGAAATTTTGTGATGGTAGAGATGCGGTGTAAAGGAAGTGAAGCAACCTGTCAATGGGACAAGATAATCCTTGCAGATTATGTGGACCAGCTGAAATTTTGTTGAATGGATTAAACAAGGTAAAGAAGCCGAGAGAGAGGTATGATGGATGAAAGGAACTAATATGAAAAAAATGAAAATGGACATTGACATAATGAAAATGGAGATGGATTCAATGAAGGGGTCGATGTGTGATGTGTGAACACCCTCAGAGTTTTGGTCCAAGTTGTAAAACCTGTGATAAAAAGATGTATCCCCCCAAGAGGTTGTCAAACCTGATGACGAGGGAAACATATTATGTCAAAGCAGGCATAGTTGTAAGGCCTTAAAAGATAGCTTAGGCATACATGTAGTGGAAATGGCACATGGAGTTATCAAGTTGTGGAATGGACCACTTGGAGAGGTACCAAGTTGGCAGGTGTACTGATATCCTAGCTTGAGGGGGGGAATGTGAGAACTTAGGTGAGATGGTTGATGAAACATGTATGTGATAAGGTATTGTAGATAATCAGCAGATACATGAGCTAGTTACCCATGTAATCTGGTAAATATAAACTTTTTTATATGGACTGAAATAAAAATGGGACTAAGTCGATATCCCATAGTCAAGTTTAAGGGGGGGATTGTCAGGGTTCTTCTAGTAAACTTGACTCGATCAAAATATTGGTGGTATTATGGCTCTAGGTATATGAACATCCAAACAGATATGATTGATCCAAAATATAGGTTTAATATTTTATAAGTAGTTGAGTTTTTTAAATTCAGATACTTTCTTAAACACAATATAATGGGATCAAATTTAAGAGAGAGATGGGGGTGAGACAAAGGGAGTTAATGACTAATCCGGAGGGAGGAGAGAGAGAGAGAGGTGGGAGAGAAAGGAAGGAAGAGAGAGAAGGGGAGAGAGAAACGGATGGAGGGAGGGGGAGAGAGAGGGATGGAGTTGGAGGAGGGAGAGAGGGAGTAAAGAACAAATACATTGAGAGATAGAGATGGAGAGAGATAGGGAGTGACAAGGGAGACATGGAGAGGGATAGGGAGAGAAGGGGAGGAGAGAGAGAGGGAGACATATAGATTGAGGGGAGAGAGAGAAGCAAAGACGGAGGGATACAATTACATAATGGAGGAATGAGAGAGAGAGAGAGAGAGTGATAGGGGAGAGACAAAAGGAGATGGGAGAGAAATGTAGACAGAGGAAGGAAGAGAGAGGAGGAGAGAGAGATGGAGTTAGAAGGGGAGAGAGAGGGATGGAAGAAGAAAGACATAGATAGAGAAAGGTGGAGAGAGAGAGAGAGTGATTAGGGAGATATGGAGAGAGAGTGAGTGAGAGAGGAGAGCAAGAGGGAAGAGAGAGAGGGAAGAGAGAGAGGGGGAGAAAGGGGAGAGAGAGGGAGAGGAAGAGGCAGGGAGAGAGAGTGATAGATATGGAGAGAGTCTGTGTATATTTGTGGGGTAAGATAGAGGGAATAAGAAAGAGACACATAGATACAAATATAGATATTATATAATACTATATAACCAACCTAGACCCATCTTAACCTGGATGTATGAAGCACCAAGATGGATCAAATATCTCGTGGTGCAAACCTTTCCTCAAGTTTTGCACTAAAAAAAGAGGGTTGCACCTCCAGAGATTTGATCCCTCTCAGCGCTTGATAGATCCAGGGTTAAGATGAATCTAGGTTGTTTATATATTAGTGTAAGTATTTAAAATAAATGGTTGATAAAGTAGATATGCATCAATTCATGGTAAACGTCAAAACACTTACCCCGCTATACATCTCACATTGTTTAAATTTAAAAAAACCATAAAAAACTAAATCATAACTTTATTTCAAATTAATATTAGTATTCATTATAGAAAGAACTAATATAGTAATTATACATATATAAATTTAAAAAAAAATGTAACAATATTTTTAACCACATAAATTAATTCCCACTTTATAATGGAAATTCTTAACTTGTAAATACCTCTTCTTACAATACCATGAATCAATATCATGGATTACAAATGCCACATGCTTAACGGTACAAGTGTTAATATGACAATGTCTTTATTTAATTAATTTGAAATAAATTAATTAAAAAACATAGCTAACTTGAATATATAATACTATTATAAATATTCCATCATATCCATAAAAATTAAATTTGTACTCTCCACCTAATAATTAGGAATACTTTTCAAAAAAAATTATTGTATATTTTAAAAAAATTAATATTTTTAATGGATATTTTAGATAATTATTTTTCTTGTAAATATTTTAATATTTTTAAGATAAATTTGTTTTTATTTCTAATTTCATAACTTAACCTAACACAATTTTATAACCTTTTTATACAAATAATTATAAGAATTGAATTTTTTTTTTTTCAATTTAATAATAAAAATTAACTAAAATTAATAAAAATTCTAGAACTAAAAGTCTCTTTCGCTCCCTGACAAAAGAAAAAAAAAAAAAAAAAAAACAAAATGACTCAAATCATGCCTGCTATTCTCTTTCCTGGATAATCAACCCAACGAAGAGACTTGCAAAAATAAAGGCCTGTTGAATCATCAATGTACTAGTTTTTACAACACACTCTTTCACGGGTGGAGAGAAATTAATTCGAAAAGAGAAATTAATTCGAAAAACTAAAGTGCAGATTCTTATGACCTTTTATTTGTTTCTATCATGTCATAAATGAATAGTCTTTCTAGCTTCTTCTGATTTTTCTTATTTTTTTTTGCTATCATGTCATGAATGAATAGTCTTTCCACCAAGTGGATCTTTTTTATGTCCTCGTAAAATTTTCAAAATTTTAAAACTCTTTTTACTGTTAAATCTTCAAGTTCAGTTGGTCCTAGATTGATGAGAGAATATGTAACGAAAATAAATAGAAGACATTTTATGAATATGTCAAATCTGTAATGCGTGGACAACTATATACATTGATGGAGATATGAAAGATTTCCACAAGTTCATTTGGTCCTAGATTGAAGACAGAATATGTAAAGTAAATAAATACAAGACACTTTAAATATGTTCAATCTTGAACAACTATATACATTGATGAAGATGCGAGAGATTTCCACGTTATAGCGAAAATTAACCATTAAAAAAAAAACACATGCAAATGACTACATTGTTCTAGATCAAAGCCACTACACAAACCCAAATAAACCCCTCTACTTTTATCCTTAATTCAAACCCTTATATACATAATTTTAAGCCATACTTAATTCTATACCATCCAATATTTCTTTATTAAAAAATTTTGTTTCTATTTTGATTAATAAAAATAATATTTATATACTTATACCTTAAATGTGAGAAGAAATAAAATCTAAATAATATATTTAATGGTTAATTTTTTTTTAACTTTGTTGTTGAAGGATGAAGTTTATGGGGTTTATTTAGGGAGCAAGTTACGATAAAGTATATGGCATTATTAAATGCGAGAAGAAATCAAATTTAAATAATATATTTAATAGTTTTTTTTAAGGATGAAGTTAATGGGGTTTTCAGGGAGTAAGTTACGATCAAGTATGTGGAATTATAGTAGTTTTATTTTTTAGTAAATTTTATGGTTATCAGTTTAGATTTATTTAATTTTAGATATATTATATCTTGAAAAGGATTAAATTTTTGGAGGTGCAAATTTTTCTACAAATTACTAATCTAAAATTATTAAATATAATGATATTAATATTATAATATGTTAATATTATTATTAGATTTAATATTAATATAAATATTAGATTTCATTTGAATATTAATATTAGTTTTAATGATGTTTTTTTACATTACATGATAACAAAATTTATAATAAAATTATAATATTTTCAAATATTGCAATTTTGACGTGAAAATATTCTTTTCAATTTTTGTAGTAAATTTTATTGTAATTTTTTTATCTATTTAATTATTTTCACTTTTATTTTTTATATATTTTAAAAAATATGTGTAATACTGAAATGTTATTCCTATAAACACATATAACTTAGGTAGAAAGTTCAAGAGTGTTGCCAATTGCCTTTTAAAATATGTTGTACATGGTGCAATTGAGCGACTCCATATCCACAAATTCATGAAAGGACATGTCCATGAAGCCGTTGTAATCAATCTGTAATAGAAGATAAACCTAAATCACACATAAATATAAAGTTTTTTCTTTAATGTATATTTCACACGTAAATGTATAAATACATTTTGTTTTTTAAAGAAATAATGTAAAGAAATCTTTCTAAATTCTAATAATGTATATTTCAAATATAAAGTTTTTTTTTTTTTTTTTTAATAAAATGAAAAACAAGAACTTTTATTTTTTAAAATATAAAAATAAATTAAATACTCTCGGAGGGAAAAAACAACTAAACAGAACCAAGAACGTAAAAGACTTGGCTACTGCTTTATCCATCACATGAAAGAAAAGCTCTTCGGATTCGATGGAAAATCGGCAAAATCTTAACCTTTGGCATCTTCATCCCTAAGTCACACACATGAAGTCGGTAACAACCCTCCAATGGCTTTTTGAAAGTGCGAGATAAATGTGACCAGTTCACTTTCTAATATCACAAGTCACGGAGGGAGAAAGATGGCACTGACCAAATTATTCTCAATCATTCTTGCTGGCTGCTATCTCCACTCCTAGTCATGAAATGCTATCTCCACTCCTAGTCATGAAATGTCTGGTTATTAACACAATCTCGTGAGTTAAAAACCAGATCGTCAACAAGTTTATCCTTATCATAGTATCGTACAGTTGTGGATCAAAATAGGCTTTATGGCTTGTTCGGTTGAATCTCTGGCTTCCTTTTTGGTCAACTATTACTACCCACTGTAGCTTCCAGATGTTTTTAGAAGTTTCTCTATAAAGGGTGTTCTAGATTTGTCCATTATATATCAATGTGTAACTGTATACTACGAATTTCTGTTTGTGGTTAAAGATTTCTGGCTTCTGTAAATTTGAAGCTTGAGATAAAAGAATGGCACTAGATGCAAGTTCCTCAATAATTTCATCGTTAGAATTGAATCCAAACAGGCCACCACTGCATGAGGTCGAAATATCGAAGCATGTTGCACCTGCTGCGAATAATAGGGTTTTCGTGACCCCCAAGCTCTCGTTGGAGGGACCTGTGAATAGAACCGTATCCGATGTTTCTGCAGAACTGAGCCGAAGCTCCCTGAATTCTGACATGAATCTGCATGCAGTAATGAATCCGGAAATCCAGCAAGCTCAGTGTGAGTGCTGTGGAATGTCTGAAGATTGCACGCCGACTTACATTCTTAGGGTGAAAGAACTGTTCTGTGGGCGCTTGGTTTGTGGGCTCTGCGCCGAAGCTGTCAAAGAAGAACGCCATCGGATGGGGAAAGTACCCATGGAGGACGCTTTGCGTGTGCATATGGCTGTGTGTGTTAAATTCAACCAGGTCGCTCGGTCGAATCCTGCGCTGTATCTTGCTGATGCTCTGCGCGAGCTTCTGAAGAAGGGCTGTCAGGAAAATGGCTTGAGGTCCAACCCTAACAGTCCCAGAGGCAGGTCAGTTACGAAAAGTACAATCTCCCGTAGTGCGAGCTGTATTCCTGCTATTTTAAGGGAATAGATTGGCAGCCGATTCTGATGTTCTCCTTTTATAGTTATATCTCCTAGAAACCCTAGACACAGTTTCGTGAACCTCTCTGGACTACAGATACGGTGCTTCCTTCTTTGCATTAAATCTCCGTGTTGACAAGTGTTCAGCTTTGGGAGACAATTCTCGTGTCGTTCCTTACGCCGAACCTATTTTCCGGGACCAAAGCGTCTCTGGTGTTTTGTATAGCAATATTTTACCTAGTTTGAAATTTGGGTCAGCCAAAGGACAACTAGTCTACTTTTCTCACTTTGTGATAGTCATGAAGTTGTGCAAACCTGGCATTTTGATGAAGTATCATAGAAATCAACTTACGACAGAATATTTTGGATAGAATTTCGACATATAAGTTGTTTTGTTTAACTCTAAATAAAAGCTGAATTATAGGAAATAATTGGTTTGTTAAAGCCATTTCTTCCCAATGTTACAGCAGTCTGTATAATGTTTTAAATTGATTTGTTTTCCAGATTAATAAGAATAACAAGTTTTTATATATGTTTGAAAATATAGATTCGTGAAAAAAATTGATATTCAAATTTCACTATGAGCATGGCTATCCTTAAGTACCCAAATAACTCACTCATGGAGTACAATCCCATTTAAGTGGATATTGACAACCCGTTAAAAAATAATGAGTCAGTTCGAGTTCCCTCTCCCTTCGAGGAATATCAAGAATACGATGAAAACCCTACAAACACTACTCGACACAAAACAGTTGTTTTTAATTTAATTTTTAAAGTTTTTTTAAGTTTAATTTATCTAAAATCTACTATGTAGATTTTTAAACTATTAAAAGACTTGGTTATAATAAGATGTATTACTAATATTGTATGGCTATAGTTCGATTTATAGGACATGTTTATAGGATGTTTCTTTTTTAATTAATCAATTTGTCTAAAATAGAAAAAAGAAGAACTGTTTTTGAAATAAATCTCAACTTTTTATTTGTGATTTTTACTAAAAATATTCTAAACTATTTAGTGAAAATTAAATCTGGACCATCCACCTAATAATTATTCATAATTAAATTAAAATTATAACAATTCTATTCCAAAATGGATACATTCACCAGTATTACATATTTCGTATTACATATTTCGAAAAGATATTTGATATGTTAATAACTATAAAAACCATAAACTAGTGGACATTATGGCTTCCTGTGGCGTCGCCTAAATCCATCTTAATACGTCTTGGTTTTCGTTCTCCAATATTATGTCTTCGAGTTTACGGAAAATAGTTGGATCCATTGGAATATGCCTCTTTGTGCAAATTGACCGCCATGTTCTTTACCATGCTGCATTATTTCTCAATATTTGCAAGTTGATGGTTTAGTATTACATATTTCGAAAAGATATTTGATACGTTAATAACCATAAAAACCATAAACTAGTGGACATTATGGCTTACTGTGGCGTCTTCTAAATCCATATTAATACGTCTTGGTTCTCGTTCTCTAATATTATGTCTTCAATGACACTGTAAAATCCCTTACCTAAGTTAACAGAAAATAGTTGGATCCCTTGGAATATGCATCTTTGTGCAAATTCACCACCATGTTCTTTACCATCCTGCATTATTTCTCAATATTTGCAGGTTGATGCTTAACATGAAATAGAGTGGACAAATAAATTGTTTTTCATAACTACGAATTTTTTAATTGAAAGAGAAAGTGGAGTTACTAATTTTAGAAGTTAAAAAGAAAGTGGATATTTCATGTTTCCAGATCATTTCTTTATGTATTTTAAGAATCCTCACCAATTCTTACAAATGGTGGGAATCCATGCTAGATAAACCGAACTTAGAGGACACAAAATAAGTTTGAGTCTTTACAATCCAAATATCCCACAACACTAGATCTAAGTACTCTTGGTTATAAAAAGATGAATTTTAATAAGGAACAAGATTCCAAATTACCTTTCATCAATTGCCTTTGGCATCTAAACACTAAAAACAGCTCTATTTTCATTTTCTTTCATCTATTCTTGATACAATGTAGCTTTTCATAACATTAAATCCATCACTTAAATCACGCGTGTATAATCCTAGGGTTGCATTGTTGTATACCAACTTTAAGTGTAATTTAATGAAAACTTCTTTGAGAAGGTTAGACACCATGTTTTTATAATACTTTCTTGAATTTATATCTTATGAGCATCATCAATCCCTATTGATATGAAAATTGACTTAATATATTTAGAACTTGTTGTCGCTCATACAACACCCTCCAAAATTTCACTACATTTGAATTTTGGAGACTCCTATCACCATCACCTTGATCATCAAGTGTCATCTCATGTTATTATACGTGTTTCAAGTGCCCTTATATGGTCTCAAGTGCTTTCACATTAGTTAGAACATATTTAGGTGCATTTCACGGTCGTAATATATTTGTTGTTATAAAACAAAACTTTTGGGTCCCAGTTGCACACACTTCACTCGTCCTACTTGGGGAATGTATCGAAAATGGAATTTTGATGTATATTTATCATTGTTTGTTATTGTCTAAGTTTTATTGATGAGTCGATATGTGTCTCACATGATTTTTGTCTAAACCTCATAAGCCTTCAGCGTTTAGGATTGCGCCATGCGCCATCCTGTGCCTCTTGAGCTCATGAGCACATCCGAAAAGCCTGAAGCCTTCCCCTTTTAGCCTTCAAGAGTGCACCCTACACCCTCCTTCTCCCCATTGAGATCACAACACACTTGGGAAGCCTGAGACCTCCTCCTTCATCCTTCGGACTTGGGCCATGCACCCTGCCTTGATTTCCTTTCTCCCTCAAGAGCATGAGCACATCTCTAAACCCTGAAGCCTTCCCTCTCATCCTTTTAGCCCTTCTAAGTGCACCAATGCACCTAGAACATATTCTTCTCCCTTTTAAGTGCGCTAAAAAGGAATGAGCTGAAAATATGCATAAAACATGCTAGAATAGGATATTTCTAGGTTGATGGTTGCTCGTCATGTGCGATTGGAGTTACATGTGTTCTAGAAACAACATGGCAAGTTGTGACAACCCTCGTGAAAAAGTTCATGTAATAAAATTTAATAAAGGAAAAATAAGGCCATGGTTAAGGGACGCCTATTCCAATCTAAATGTTGGGGAAAGATATCCTAGTAGGCATCACTCAATGTGTTTTTAGCTATGCAAATTTACTAAGGCAAAGGCATAAAAATGCATAAAGGCATTTCTAGCACATTTTATTTATGAAAATAAAGGAAATTAGAAGAAAAGTAAGGTGAAAGGTCACAGGTTCCATGTGAAGAGGAAATAGAAGGAAAATAATGGAAAATAAGAAAATAAAGGCCTCATTGATAAAAAGGCTTTTGAGGATCATTTGGAAAGATCTTGGTCATTGTGAGCTCTTGCTCAAGCATTTTCTTAGGTGGGAAGGGAAGCAAGGATCAATGAAGGAAAAGCAGGATCAAGCAGCTACTATACAAATACTTACAAGTAGCATATTACATGTGTCATTTCTTGGTTGGTTTTGACATGCATGGATTTTCATGTTGGTGTAGGGTTCTCTTGCGGTCGGTGGCATCATTTTGTTGGGTTATGATAGTGGTTTTCAGCCTAGCCTTTCCTTTTTCCAGGTGTCGTGGTATCTTGGGATGTTTATCTTAGTTTTGAGCTTTGATTTTCTAGATGGATTTCACAACCTGGGCTAGAGGTGATCTCAATGTTCATTCCCAAAGGTTTTGGAATCCCTTGACCAGTTTTGGCAGGATACATGATAAAGCCTTTGGGAGAAGTCTTGGTTTAGGGCCTAGTGATTTGGGTTTGGATTATGGTAAAGCATGAGAGACTAGTCTCGGTTTAGGGCTTAGTGATTCGGGATTAGATTGCAGTAAATCCTAAGAGACAAGGAGACAAAAAATTCCTCAAAGATAGTGATGGATTCCGAATGGAATTCCAAGTTCGTTCGGTTGTGATCGGAGCACAAGTTTTGGTGTGATCATGGTTTGGTGGGGGTGGAGGTGGTTTAACCTTTGGATTCCCTTGGTTGTTTTTGGATTGGCTTACCCATGCAATCTCACATTCATGCTTGGAATATGGCAGAGGGGTGACTGGCTAAAAGAAAGATTTGGTTTAGCCATGGCCATGGTCGGGTGGTATGTGGAAGTCCCAAACCTGGTCGGATTTACCTATGATGAATGAAAGCTAAGTTCTCTTGATTTTGCACTTGTTTATATGTGGACTTAATGGCTATTATATATCTGTTATTTACATGGCTTTATGTTGGTTATAAGCATGGTTAATTGCCTGGTTCATGTCATGGTTATCTCATGTATTTACTTGTAATTGTTAAATGATGGATGCAAGACATAGTTGATGTCATAAGAGTTCAAGGGAGATGGTCGTCATCCTTCCTGTCATGTTTCAAAATAGTTTTTAGTCATTCATGCTATGTATTGTATCCTAGACCTATAGGTTGCATTGATGCCAAGTGTCTGAGAGAATGTCAGTCCCGGTTGGGGATGGGAAGGCCTAGACTTGAGGTTGATTTTTGGTTTGTTAGTATTTACATCATGTCTTTCATGCATTTTGGAAGTTACAGCGAGTTCTAGGTAGTGGCAAAAATTTTGGGGTAGAAAAGTGCCTTGAATTCCATCGATGTTGACACATGTGTGTAGGAAACTTCATTGGATGCAGGCTTGTAGACCTATGGAAGCATCTAAAGGTCCATGGACGTTGGCATGCCCATAGCATGAGAGTGTCGAGAGGTCAAGAGGTCTAAAATATCAGTGGGACGTAGGGGCACGATGCTTGAGTGGATGAGATGTCTCCTAGGGGTATTGTTGCTGATGTGCAAGGTATGGTTGATGTGTTCTGTCGATTCCATTTCCTTAAGGTCACCAAGGAGGTTGAATACCTTCATAGTGGCCTCTCTCATCGTATGTTTACCCTGGTATGTTGGTTACCTGGGTAGATGTGGGAGTAGGGTGGTTACATATTGGTGTCAGAGCAAGGTTCACCCCTCACATTGGATGGGTGTTGTGTTGTTCATGCATTCATGTCGGTTGCATATGTCTTCCTTATGCTTGTTATCCATGTGCTTGTTGCATTTGCAAGGTGTTGATCATGGTTGTGGTGATGTTGCCATGTGAAGGTTGATGGTGTTGATGTGGGATGTGTTGTCATGCGTGTATGGTTGTATATGCATTTTTTATGCATGTCAGTGTCTATATGTATTATGCATGCATTTTCATAGTGAAGGTTCTTGTGCATGAGGTCATTGTATGCAATCAGTTCATCATGACAATATTGGTATTTTATGATGCTAATGTGTTGGCTAAGAGAAAGCAGGAGATGCAGATCATTAAAGTGAAGTTGCATCATTGGACCTCGAGGCAAGAGCATGTCGTCATACATGTTTGTATGTTGGGCATGCAGGTATATTAGTTAATGGATGGATATATGCATTAGGATTATATGCATTAGGGTTATGTAAATGTCTATTCATGTTATGGTTACATACATGGTATATGGTATTTGATTAGTGTAGTCATATGCACGTGTCAGATAGTCATGAATGATAGTAACCTGTGGTTGTATTCATTGCTAATATTTTTTTTATGTTAGATAACTTGACGTTTATGTTATATGTTATTGATGAGTATGTTATAGGTTTTAACTTCTTGTTGTCATATGATAGTTAGCTGATGATTAGGTTATATGTTGGATAACTTGTTATTGTTATATGCTAGTAACTTAATGATTAGGGTTATTACATTAATATATTGATGTTATATGTATCATGCTAAATTGGATTTCCCTATGCAGATGGTTAGAGTTATGACATTCATGAATGAGTCGACATATTTGTGATATTGTGTTGCACTAATCTAGATTGACATTGTGTATGTCATTGTTATGCATGAATGAAAATTTTTTATGAGTTTATGATGTAAACATGTTAGATAGTGATTGTTATGCATTCAACATTTTTTTAAGACATTTTTGACCCTTTAAATTTTCTTTTGTCCTTAGTATGCACAATTTTTTTAAATGTTGATTATTTAACATTTTTTAAAGTTGTCTAATTTCTCTTCTTGTTTTTCGTTAGTTTTTAAAGGGTTTTCCAAAAAAATGTTTTTTTTTTTGTATGCAACCTTTTTTATAATGATTTTTTGAATTTTTTTTACAAAGTTAAAAAGTACTATCATTAAAAATATATAAAAATAAAAATAAAAAATATATACATAAAAAACCCCAAAAAAACAAAAAACATAAAAAATAAATGAACAAAATTAACATGCAAAAACATATTAAAACAAAATCAAAAAAATAAAAAATTTTAAAAAACTATAAAAAAAAAATACAAATATTTCAAAACACATAAATTAAAAAAATTAATAAAAAATTAAATAATTTCAAAAAAACTAATTAAAAAAAATAACCAACAAAAACATTCCAATTAAATAAAAAACCTATAAAAAAATATTACAATAAAAATATAAAACATATAAAAAACAAAATAAACATAAAAATAACATAATTAAAAAAATTTATAAACATAAAAAAATACATAATTAAAAAAGAAAAAGAAAAACTTTAACTAAAAATAATTATTAGCATTAAACTAAAAGAAATTAAAAACATGGTGTCTCAACTTGGGATGCTGATTTCGAGAATCAACCTAGGCTCAAGGCTGATTCTCAAAATCGGCCTGCCAAGTCGTGTGCCACTCGACTGCTGAGTTGGGCGGCCTTGGCAGCTACGCGCAACCGCCAAGACTGCCCACCCCAACAGCCGAGCAACCCTGCGCTAGCTAGTTGATTTCTGAAATTGGCTGGCCAACCAAGGGCCACTATACTATTGGTTTGGGTGGACTTGGTAACTTTGTGCAGAGCCACCAAGGCCGCCCAACCTAGCGATCGACCAGCCCTTGGCTGGCCGACCGATTCCCAGAATTAGTGGGCTAGCCGAGGGCCGCTCATCCGATTTGAGGAATCAGTTGGCCAGGCCAGGGCTACTCAGGCGCTGGGCTAGGTGCGCAGGGCTTGGCAAGCCAATTTCGAGAATCAACCTTGGGCCCAAGCCCATTCTTGGAATCGCCATGTGAAGCCCAGGTGCCATATTTTTAATTTTTAATTTAATTTTAATGTTAATAATTTTTTTTAATTGTGTTTTTTTTTAAGAAAGAAAAATTAATTATGTTTTTTGTTTTGTTTTTTATATGTTTTATATTTTTATTATAATATATTTTTTAGTTTTTTTAATTAATTTAAATGTTTTTTTGCTTTTTGTTTTTGTTCGTTTGTTTTTTAAATTAATTTTTTTCTTTTTTTTTTTACTTTGGGCTAATTTTTTAATTTTTTTTTAATTTAGGTGTGTTTTGAAATATTTGTATTTATTTTTTTATTGTTTTTTATTTTTAAAATATTTTTTACATGTCAGTTTTGTTCATTTATTTTTTATTTTTGATGTTTTTCATTTTTTAGATATATTTATATTAGTTTATTTTTTTAATATTAATTTTTTTTTCCATTAGGTTTTTGTCATGTTTAATTTTTTTAAATTATGTTTACGTTTTCCTGTTTGTTTAATTTTATTTTATTTTTAATTTATGTTCTATGTTTTTACTTATATTTTATATCTGTTTTTTTTCATATTTTTTCTTTTGAATTACTTAAAATTATTTCAATTTTGGATTAACAATTTATTTTTTATTGTTGTTGTTTTTCTTTTTATATATATATTTTAATATATTTGTTTAATTTTTTATAATTCTTTTACATCTTTGTTTCTTTTTTCTTTAATGTTTTATATTTTTAAGTTAATTTTGTTTTTTTTGTTATTTCTTATGTTTGATTTTTTTTTTTTTTTTTTAATCTGTGTTTTATTTTTTTGCTATGTTTTTATATTTTTTTTTTTTTAAGTTTTTTAATTTTGATATGTTTTAATACATATTACTACGTACTTGTAATTATTTTTTTTTATTTTTTGTGTTTTTTTTGTAATATTTTTTTATTTTTATTTTTATGTTTTAATGTATATTTTTATTTACTACTTATTATGTTTTAAACTTTTTCTGTGTTTTTTATTTTTCAATGTTTTAAATGTTTTAATTTATGTCTCAATTTGATTGTTCATTTTAAAGTTCTTGTGATATAGGCACTTCCGCCCTTACAATGTGTCAATTTCATGGTTAGTATTTAAGTTTTCATTACAATGGGTAAAGTTTCCTTACATTGTGTGTAAATTTGATGGTTGACTTTTAAAGTTTTGTTACAATGTGTCAAGTTGCCTTGGGCTAAGATTTTAAGGTAGTCATATTTTTAACATTTAAAAAAGAAGTTACTCCTCCTATAATGACTCTTTCATTCACGTATTCATTTTTAAATGTTTTTTAGTCATAATTTTTTCCATAATGTCGTAGTTGAAAATTTGGCAAAATTTTTAAACTTTTTGACATTTCAGTATTCCAACATCAACATTTTTCGCTTTTAGGTTGTTTTTCATGTTTTTTTTGGGATTTTTTGGCTAGAGTTCTCATTTTGATTTTATAGTTCCCATTTCAAAGTTTACATTGTTTGATTATGTCATTTATTTGGTGTTTGATTGTGTTACCTAGTTGAATTATCTATCATGGTATGTTCACAATCTGTTTGAATGTTTAATTAATTGCATGATATGAGTATGTGTTTGTAAGATTGCATCAAGAAATGAGCTTATTTTAAGATGGTTTTACTCACATGTATGTGTTGATATCGTTGACATGTACATGAGTATAATAGGCGATAGTTGTAGCATTATGTCTAATGACTATGAGTTGACTATGGATTATGACATGATTGTTAGTCTTGGTAAAGGTCAATTTCAAATTGATAGATATGATTGTCTTGATGTTTGGAACATATGGTTGACATGTGTGAGTAGTTGCAGGGTAACATACTTGGCATTAGTATGAAAATGTAACAATTGATATGTTTACATAACTAACAGTTGGTTGATGTCATAGTATGTAAGACTCAATTGCAACCAGGTAAAGTTAAAAGAAATAAATTGGGCAAGAATTCCTTTGGATATGTTTGGAAATTCTTAATTCCAAACGAAAGAATGTTTTGCATGTAAGAAGTCTTCTTAAACTTGACATTGTCTAACATTATGGGGATATATGCTATATTCATGAACATGTATTTGACAGGTATATTCTCTAGTCTCGAGTTACAAGTGGATTTGTCAAAGGAATTAGATTCCCTTGAGAGATGGCGTGGACGTGTTCCATTGAAAGTAAAGTGCTTAGCACAACATGATAAAGTAACTAGTATATTGTTATATTTATTTATACATTGACAGTTATGTATTTATGCTATATGGTAGTGTGATGCAAGGAGTTGCATGACAAAGGGACTCCCGTCAAATTTTGAAGAAGTCTCAGGTTGAGCTTTTCTTGGTAACCATGGGGATTGAGTCATGGTGTCTCTTGAGAGTCTTGTGCTTTTGGTATTTTGTGATTTTCGGTTTTGTTATGTCTATTGCATGATCATGCCACTTTGTTTGTAGTGTCGTATTGTTATTGGTTTTCATGGTTTTTTTATTGTTTGTTTCTTGTCTTTCCTTTTATGTTTTGAGTCTTAGGAATTGGTTGGGAAAGAGGAAAGTTAATGAAACTTGGGGAGAGCTGTGTGGTACCCAGTAGGTAATGTAAGACATGGATGAAGCTCATTGCAGGAATAATCTCAGTGGAAGGTAATAGTATGACAGTCATTTGGACTAGTTCGATCCATTTTGGTAAATGGATGGTGGTAGTACAAACCTGAGAGAGGTAACCAAAAAGGTAAATTAAATGGATGTGAGGTGTTAGATGCATTGGCTAAGTTGGGAACTGTGGTTCTCAATGTTGTTCATGTTGTGCACAAATAAGGAGGTTCTCTTAACCTAGATCTTATGTTATCTAGTAATTATGTTTTGATCATAACTATGTTGATATCTATAAGTCTATACATGTATGTATGTATGTATGTATGTCATGTCTAACAAGGTCATCGTGGATCATGATTATTAATTTATATATATATATATATATATATATATATATATATATATATATATATATATATATATATATATATATATATATATATATATATATATATATATATATACACCTGTGTGTGTGTGTGTGTGTGTGTATGTTTTTGTCTGATAGGGTCGTTAGGAATCACTCTTGTGGAAGAATGATTGGTTGCGCAGGTGAATGACATGAAGAGGTTCCTGGTTTATGAGGAATCAAGTTGGAAGTGTAACCATGACAAATATATCAGGTCAGTATCACGTGGATACGAATTGATATTGTATTCTTGTATTATGCCTATTTCTACGTCATGATAGGTAACGTTGAAGGATAAATTAGTGGAATGAAAACAATGTGCTTTGCGGCATGCTAAGATAAGCATGGATGGCAGAGAAACACTAGAAGCAAGTTTACTAGGTAGAGACAGTGTGGTTTTGGATGTGTTGTACTACTGTTGTGCATATGTTGCATATGTTGTACATGTTACAACCATGATGTTGTGTGCATGTAGTGTTGTGTATATATAGTGTGTTTACATGTTTTGTATGCAATATTATGTACATGGTGGTACAGATAGTGTTGTGAAAATATTGCATATGCAGTGTTGGTTATAGATGGTGTTATGTACATGTTGGATATGCATTGTTGTGTACATATTGTATTGTGCACATGATCTACTTGCGGTGTTATGTGCATGTGGTGTTTTGTGCATATTGGATATGCAATGGTGTGTGCATAGGGCGTTATGTACATGTTGTATATGTAGTGCTATATACAAATGGTGCTGTGTACATGATTGTACAAGTCATTGTCTGAGCATGTGGTGTCATGTACATGTTGTAGATGTGATGTTGTGTGCATGTCGTGTTGTGTACATTTCACGCATGTGATGATGTGTACATGTGGTGTGGTGTACATGTCGTGGATGTGGTACTATGTACGTGTGGTATTGTGTACATGTTCGACAGGTGGTACAATGTACATGTTGTTGAAAATAGCAACAAGAAATGCTAAAAATAGAAATGCTATAAATAGCATTGCTATAGATAGCATTTTAGGTACCATTGTTGAAAATAGAAATAAGGAATGCTAAAAATAGCGTTTCTATAGATAGCATTTCAGGATAGATTCCAATTTTAATTAGTCCCTGAATTAAAATTGAGGATTAAAATTTGAATTAGTCTCACTAGCTGTTTGAAAAATAATTAATTGATTCATCCTGAGTTAATTAGTTGGAGAAAATCAAACATGAAGTCTATGTGAAGACATGCAACAGTTATCCCTTTGATTGAGGAATTTATCCCTTAATTAAGGAGATAAGGATGAGTATTATTTGAGTTGTAATTAGTTAGCTTAGTTAACTGAATTAAGTCCAGTTAAATTAGTTCCAAATAGTTTGTGGAACTGATTGTGAGTTCAGTCAATTAATGCATGCATGCATGCAACTAGTGTTCTCCAGATAACTGAATATTCTCTCATAAATAACTCATGCATGTCAGTTCAGATAGAGACCCAGTTGAGATTAAAGGAAAGGACAGTTTAATATCAATTTGAGGAATTTTCCTATATAGGAAACTCATCCATAGTATCTCCTTCAGGATTGCGCAGTTATTTTAGAGGTCAGTGTTGTGTGTGAGAGGATTATTCACACAGGTTGCAGCTAGAGGACCAAAGAGAAACTGCGCAAGGAAATAGGAGGCTTGGAGGACTGAAGGAAGGCATATGTGTTGTCTATTCTATCTACGAGCAGCAGTGAGGGAATGTACTAAGAGCTGGATAGCTTCAGAGCTAAAGCTTTGTGTAATCCTGAGATATTTCCACTTGTATGAAAATACAGATAGCGAGGTTTTTAGTTGAGGCTTTCCCCAGAGTATTCTTCTATGTTTCATGTGTGATTGAATCTTCTTCTCTGTTATATGCATTTTATTTGATCTTGCTCAAAAATCGATTAAGCTTCCACAAGTTTGATAGTAGAAGTAGATTAAGTATTTTGCTTTAGTACATTGCATAATCAGTTTAATCTACAGTGAGAATTTATACATGGTATCAGGGCAAAGGTGATCAAAGCGAAGAATAGTATACAAAGAAGGGAGAAGTTTGAAGTTTGAAGTTCTTGATTGTAGGTACAGAATCAATTTCTTATCACCTCTCAAAGTTCACCAATGGTGTTCAATGGCTTGAGACTCGAGTATGCCCTGGATGGCAGCTCAAATTACATAGCATGGAAAGATCACATGGAGGCAGTATTAGAGGACAATGGTTTGAAGGACTTCATTAATCAAGAAGTTCCCAAGCCAGCAGCAGCTAATGCCCAAGAATTGGCAGAATGGAAGAAATGTGTGACGAGAGTGAGGAGGATTCTTCTGGAGGGAGTTCAAAACCATATTGTCTCGAGTCTCCTTGGGAAGACATTGAAGGACCTATATCAGAATAGCAGTGACCAGAGGAAGCTGGCACTGAGGAAAATCAAGTGTGAAAATGGCAACACGATCTCTACATCTTTCAACAAGCGCACCACCTACAAAGATGAGCTTAGAAGTGGAGGAATCACTATAACCGATGATGATATGGTGAGTCTTGCTCTCCTCGGTCTTCCTAAGAGTTGGCATAGCTACCAGGACTCGGTGAATGGAAGAGAGAAACTGTTAGACTAGGAACGACTGAGGTTGGATCTCACACAGGAGGAGATCAGGAGGAGCACCAGAGATGGTTCTTCATCCAAGGATGATGAAGAAAATCTAGCCTTAGCCAGTAAGGCAAGGAAAGGGAAGGAGAAGGACTCTCATCCAAAATCAAGTTCTTCTCATGGAGGGAATAATATTGACAAATCTAAAGTGAGATGCTTTAATTTTCATGCTAAAGTGAGATTCTTTTAAAGGTGAGGCATTGGCCTCTTAGTTCAAATTGGATTTTACCCTCATTGCATGCATGGTTTCATCGATGATGGGTTGTGGTTGGTTTCTTGACAATGGAGCCTCATTCCACATGACCGACGATAAGATTTTTTTCAGTACCTTGGAGGAGAAAGACCTCAAGATGCGCATAGAGATGGGTAATGATTGAAAGAATAGTGTTTCAAGAGTGGGTACATTTTATTTTCAGAGGGAGCATGGAGCTCCCATCACCTATGACAGATGTGAAGCATGTGCTAGGACTGAAGAAGAACTTGGTATCAATCATAATGTTGGAGGAAAAATGCTATGATGTAGTCTTTAGTAATGGAAAGGTTTTCCTTAGACATGTCAGCACGAGACAAGTGAAGCAGATCAGCTCACGAGTCAAGAAACTGTATGCTCTTGAGTTTCAAGATGCATGCAAAGCCTTGAGGAGGAAGGCAATTGTTGGAGACTTGGTGGTTGAGAGCGAGAGTACATTACCTCTCAACATGCAGCGCCAGAAGAAGTCTCAATCAATTATGGAGGAGGCACAATTGGTGAAGCAACTTCAAGAGGTTGTGGGGCAGCCACAACTGCAGAAGCCGAGAGGAGACTGAGTGTAGGCATCCACTCATGCAGAGACCTCTAATAGGGGGAAATTTTGAGCCAAGTGGGTAGAGGGATCACATGCAACCATACCTCTAGGTGGGAGGTGGGGTGATGTGGAGTGATAGTCCCAAGAATGCTGAAATAGCGGTAGGATCCTTGAGGTACTCGACCTCTTTGATTAGACCTTGCTACAGGAGCCTCGACGAGGAGTAGCAGGACTGGTTAAGTGGGTAGAGACAGATGTCAATGGAGCGGCAGAGGAAGCTTCAGCACCAGAGGATGTTTCTAGCCCAACAGGGAGGTTAGTTAGGAGACAAGTTACTTACTTCTCAGTAAATGAGCTGCAGTGCAGCAGTGGGCAGCATGATGCAACATGACAAGAGGAAGTGCAGTGCGGATGCAGTGCTGGGAGATAGGACCAGCAACAATACTGATGCAACAAAAGGAATCAGTGTGATTGATGCAGTCAGATAATTTGATGACAGAGGCATCATTCTGATTCAGGTTGGAAATTTTTTGATTCTGAGTTGTTGAAGCAACAACACTAGTGAGAAGTATTGCATGCAGAACATTCCAAAGGTTCAGGATCAAGTTCGAGTTGAATGCCTTTCTTGTTGACAGGGAGTGTTGAAAATAGCAACAATAAATGCTAAAAATAGAAATGATATAAATAACATTTCTATTGATAGCATTTCAGGTACCAGTGTTGAAAATAACAACAAGGAATGCAAAAAATAAAAATGCTAAAAATAGCATTGCTATAAATAGAATTTCAGGATAGATTCCAATTTTAATTAGTCCCTAAATTAAAATTGAGAATTCAAATTCAAATTTAGTATCACTAGCTGTTTGAAAAGTAATTAATTATTTCATTTTGAGTTAATTAGTTGGAGAAAATCAAACATGAAGTCTATGTGAAGACATGCAACAATTATCCCTTTGATTGAGGAAGTTATCCCTTAATTAAGGAGATAAGGATGAGTTGTATTTGAGTTGTAATTAGTTAGCTCAGTTAATTGAGTTAAGTTTAGTTAAATTAGTTCCAAACAGTTTGTGGAACTGATTGTGAGTTCAGTTAGTTAATGCATGCATGCATGCAACTAGTGTTCTATAGATAACTGAATATTCTCTCATAAATAACTGAATGCATGTCAGTTCAGACAAAGACCCAACTGAGATTAAAGGAAGGCACAATTTACTATCAGTTGGAGGAATTTTCCTATAGGAAACTCATCCATGCAGAAGAAATTATCTCCTTCATGATTGCGCAATTATTTCAGAGGCCAGTGTTGTGTGTGAGAGGATTATTCACACAGGTTGCAGCTAGAGGACCTAGGTGAATCTGCGCAAGGAAATAGGAGGCTTGGAAGACTAAAGAAAGGCATATGTGTTGCCTATTCTATCTATGAGTAGCAGTGAGGGATTGTACTGAGAGCTGGATAGTCTGAGAGCTAAAGCTTTGTGTAATCTTGAGATATTTCCACTTGTATGATAATACAGATAGCGGTGTTTTAGCTGTGGCTTTCCCCAGAGTATTCCTTTGTGTTTCATGTGTTATTGAATCTTCTTCTTTGTTATATGAGTTTTATTTCATCTTGCTCGAAAATTGATTAAGCTTCCGCAAGTTTGATAGTAGAAGTAGATTAAGTATTTTGCTTTAGTACATCGCATAATCAGTTTAATCTAGAGTGAGAATTTCTACACATGTGGCATTGTGTACATGTTGTGCAGGTGGTTTCATGTAAATGTGATGTTGTGCACACATTGTGCAGGTGGTGTGGTGTACAGGTGGTACTGTGTAGATGTTTTACATATCGTACTGGTTTATGTGTGATATTGTGTGCATGCCATACATGTTGTGTGGAGGGCATGCATACTACGTATGCATATTGTGTCAGGGCATCATAACATGTGTATTCATTGTGTTGTGCTCTGTCTACGTATATGTATTGTGATGTACATTGGGTGTAGGCGTATGTATTGTGTTGTGTTGTACACTTGGTGTAGGTGTATGCATTGTATGTTAGGTATAGGTGCATGTATTGCATGACGTTGTGTGTCATGTGTGGTTGTATGTGTGTGATGCACACTATGTGTATGTGTACATGGTTAAGGAGAAGGAACTGGATGTTGTTAGGTGTGGCAACCGATCTGGTGTGTGTATGGAATAAGAGTTAAAATTAACAACAAGAAATTGCAATTTAATTTGTCCTTGAATTAAGTTGTGAATTAACATTGTAATTCTTTTCTCATAACAACTTGTAATAGTTAAATAAGTTAATTTGAGTTAGTTAGATTAGGAAATTCAAGTTGGAAGTCTATCTAGAGTTAGGTAGAGTGATTCCTAAATTTTAGGGGCCCAGGTTGAGTTCTTTGGAGTTGTAATTAGATAACTTAGTCTAACTGAGTTATATTCAGCTAAACTAGTTATAATTTTTGGGGGAAATAGTAGAGGTCTAGTAGTGGATTAGTGCACCAGTTCATCAATGAATACCACACCATTTAACTAAAGATCCACTCACAAATAATTCATACATATTAGTTCAAAGGAAGACCCACTTGAGATTAGAGTGAAAGGACAATGTATTATCAGTTGTATAATTTTCCGAGTTGTGCAGATCGTGCATGTAATCAGTTGTGGACCTAAGTTTGGATTGCAAAGTTATGGAGTAAGGATTTCCTAGTTAAATATGGGTTGATTCTCCTAGGAATTGCACAAGTAAGTAGGGGCTTCACAAGAAGAATAATTGGCTAAGTGTTGGCTTGAGTTGGCTTGTGAGGCAGAGAGTTCAAATATACTTGTGTAGGAATTGTTCTAGTGTGAAAAGGGATTGTATTTTCTTCTCGAATCTTCTAGTGAATGCAATATAGATAGTCAAGGTTTTGCGCAGTTTCTTTGCCCAGGGAAATATTATGTTATGTGCGATTGATATTCTTCGTCTTTCTAATTATTGTTTTCATCTATCATTATTGGTTTCTATTGTAAATATTAAAGTAGATTCTCGTCTTATGTTTTAGTATATCACATGAGTTGTTGAATCTACAGAAAATATACGTGGTATCAAAGCTGAAAACAGTATAGAAGAGGATTTTTCGAGTTTCTTGTGCAATTGAAAATTGAATTTTCAGTTCATACTTCATATCAGAAATATGTCTTTCTATGGATTGCAACTTGAGTATGCCTCGGAAGGCAGCTTGAATTACATAGCATGAAAGGACAGGATGGAAGTAGTGCTAGAAGAAAATGGCCTCAAGGAATTCATTGATCAAGAAATTCCTACGCCTCAAGCATCGAAAACTCAAGATCTGGTTGAATGGATAAACCATGTCGAAAAGGTGAGATAGGTTATTCTTGAGGGAGTTTGAGACCACTTTATCTCGAGTCTCCATGGAAAGGAAACTCTGTATGCTATGTGAAAGGTGTTAGTGGACCTGTTTCACAATAGTATTGACCATAGGAAGTTGGAACTAAAGGAAAACCTCAAAAAGATCAAGATGGAGAAGGGAGACTTAATTCCGAAATAATTGACAAAGTTCACTCATTATCATGATGAGGTTGGAAGTGTTGGGATCACTGTTGTCGAGGATGATATGGTGAGCCTAGTTCTTCTAAGACTCCCCAAGAGTTGGCACAGTTGTCAAGACTCTATTAATGGGAGGGAGAAGCTTCCAAATTAGGAACGACTGTGGTCAGATTTGGTATAGTAAGAGATTCAGGGCAGTACCAAGGACGGATCCTCATCAAAGACTAATGATGAGAAAAGTTGTGCCTTAGTGGATAAGGGAAAGAAAGGGAAGGGGAAGCTATCCCATTCCAAATTGGATTCTTGTCATGGAGGAAATAAGAAGAACATGTCGAAAGACAAGTGCTTTCATTGTCAGTAGCTAGGAAATTTTGCTATAAATTGTCCGCCTAGGAAGTCCAAGAAGAAGTCCTTAGGAGGAGTGGCGGGTGACGATATTTCCTCACAATTCGAATATGAATTTACCCTCATCACAAGCATGGTATCATGAATGATGGGTAATGTATGGTACCTAGACAATGGAGCTTCTTTCCACATGACTGGTAACAAGGACCTCTTCAGTGAATTGGAGGAGAATGATCTCTAGATGCATATCAAGATGGGTGATGATGGGAGGTATAGTGCTACCGGGTTGGGTACAGTTACCTTTTAGATGGAGTCAGGTGCTCCCCTTACTTTGTGAGATGTTATGTATGTTCTTGGTTTGAAGATGAACTTGGTATCTATTGCCATGTGGGAGGATAGAGGCTATGATGTGATCTTTAGTAAGGGAAAAGGGTTCCTTCGTCACATAGCCAAGCGACAGGTAAAGAGGATGGGGATTCGGGTGAAGAATATATACAAGTTGGAGGTAGAAGATAATGCTTCCTTTAGCAAGAAAGAAAAGAAGGTGTAGAGTCGAGACATCAGTGAGTTGTGGAACAGGTGGTTGGGTCACTTGCATCATAGCACTTTTAAAATCATGCAACAAATTTGTACTAGTATTTCCAAAGGTACACTAGAGTAAGTTGACACATGCAAAGGCAGTACTTTTGGAAAATACACCAAAGCTTCCCTTCATGAAAAATAAATTTGATCATAGAACATCCTTGATCAAGTCCATTCAGATGTGTGTGGACAATTCTCGACAGTATCCACGGCCAAACATAGGTATTATGTTATATTTTTTGATGATTTTTCTCATAAATGGTGGATATTTCTCATAAATGACTTTTCTTTCTCAGGAGTGATAATGATGGAGCGTATCTGTCAAATGAGTTTAAAAACTTTTGTGTGGCAGAAGGGATTAAACGAGAGTTGACACTACCCCATAACCCACAGTAGAATGGGTTGGTTGAATGGAACAATAGAGCATTGTAGGGGAAACACAGGCGATGTTGCATGATTAGGGCCTACCACTACACTTTTGGGTTGAGGCATCCAACATAGTTGTTTATTTGTAGAACAGAATCCCTCATCGAATTCTTAGGATGAGTACACTAGAGGAGGATTTTTGAGGGAAGAGACCAAAAGTGGGTCACTTCAAGATTTTTGGGTCATCAGTATACTTCCATGTGACCAAAGATGCATGGAAGAATATTGATCTGACAATAGAGTTGACGATATTTGTAGGGTACAATGGTACACCTCACAACTATTGGGTGTATTTTTCGATCAGTAGGATGACAGTGGTTCACAGGGATGTCAAATTCGATGAAGAGAAGGCCATGTGATGTTCCCTTGAGAGGGAGATTTAGCTACATGTGGTTGAGGAGATTTTAGCTCCTAAGGAGGAGTCTTAGATTGATGTAGAGCAGCCACATGCAGAGGATCTGGGAGTGGAGACACCCACTCAAGCAAAGTTTTCCAGTGATAGGAGAAAGTGCACCAAAGAGGCCAATAGGTTATTCTAGGATCTGAGAGAGAATGTGGGAGCACCCACATCATAGTGTAGGTAGAGGAGGTCACCTGAGAGGTACACTAGATACATGGCTCTTATGAGTGGATGTGTTGAGACATAGCCATCTTCTTCTTTAGAGGATGCAGAACAACTAGTTTGTGTTGATGCCATGGTGGAGGAGTATGACTCCATTTTTTGTAATAGTGTTTGGGATGTGGTCCCGAGACTAGTAGAAAAGTCATTGGTGAGTTCCCGATGCCTTTACAAGGTAAATCAAGTAGCGGATGGTAGTGTGGAGAAACGTAAGGTCAGGTGCCTAGATCAATGTGCTTATCAGGTAGAGGGGATTGATTACGATGAGAAATTTTCTCCTCTTACAAGGTACACATCAATTAGATCCATTTTGGCATATCAGCACAGAGGGGTTGGAATATACATCAGAAAAATGTATAGACAATCTTGCTTAATAGCATGATTGAGGAAGAGGTGTATATTGAGCAGCATGAAGGTTTTGAGACCTCTAACTGAGAGTCACATGTGTGCGGACTCAAGTGAGTGTTGTATGGGCTGAAGCAAGCACCCAGTGCTTGGCACACCAAGATCAATAACTGCTTCACTAGGTTGGGCTTCACCAAAAGTGAAGTAGATGCGAACCTATACCATATTGTGGTGGAAGGTAAATTGTTGATTATTTTTTTATATGTTGACGATTTGATTCTGACAGGTGATGATAAGCTGATCAAGTCTTGTAAAGAGGATCTTGTTGGAGAGTTCAAAATGAAGGACTTGGGGCTCATGCACTAGTTTATGTGTGTGGAAGTATGGCAAGGTGATGGGGAAGTTTTTGTCTCTCAGGGAAAGTATGCAAATGAGATATTGAAAAGGTTCCACATGGAGAGCAGTAAGCCCATGGAGAATCCTCTAGGAGGTAAATGGAGGAAGGAGGATGCTACTTTGGGTGAAGTAGTGGAAGCTACTATTTACAGGCAGCTTGTGGTTTCACTCATGTATTTCGTGAAAACATGACCATACATGTGCTATGTAGTTAATCAACTTAGTCAAGTGATCCTTAGGCTGACCAAGTTGTATTGGAAGGCGACCAAGCATATGTTGAGATACCTCAGAGGCACTATTCAATATGGATTACGGTATAGATGGATAGAGGGAGTGAAGCTTCAAGGCTTCACTAATGTAGACTGGGTAGGGATTCCATCCGATAGGAAGAGAACATTAGGAGGGATCTTCAATATTGATTTTAACAATTGTTTCTTGGTATAGCAAGAAATAGAGATTAATTTCACTCAGTTCTAGATAGGCAAAGTACATGGCTGCTAGTCAATCTACATTGTGAGTCCATCTGGATGAGAAAGTTTCTGGTTGGTTTGTTTGGTCAAGAGATGGATCCAATTGTGATTTACTATGATAATCAAAGTTGTATAAAACGCTCTCAAAATCTAATTTTTCATGATCACTCCAAGCATATGTTATTTTTTATCATCATCTTAGAGATTGTGTGCAAAGGCAGATTATGTTGTTGGAGTACATCCCCACAGAGGAGAAGGATGTTGACATTTTGACAAAGGCATTGCCAAGATGTAAATTCGAGTTTCATAGAGACAAGATTAGGGTAGTTGATAATCCATTTATTTTTGAGAGGGAGTGTTAAAAATAGCAACATGAAATCCCAATTGAATTTATCATTGAATTAAATTGTTAATTAAAATTGTCAATATTTTCTCATAGTAATTTGTAATAGTTAACTAAGTTAATTTGAGCTAGTTAGCTTAGGAAATTTCAGTTGGAAGTCTATCTAGAATCATGTAGAGTGATCCCTAAATTTTAGAGGCCCATGTTGAGTTCTTTGGAGTTGTAATTATTTAACTCAGTCTAACTGAGTTATAGTTAGTTAAACTAGTTCTAATTGTTGGAGGAACTAGTAGAGGTCTAGTAGTGGATTAGTGCACCAGTGCATCAACTAGTACCACACTAGTTAACTAAAGATTCACTCACAAATAATTAATGCATTTAAATTTAGAGGAAGATCCAATTAAGATTAGACTGCAGGGATAGTGTACTATTAGTTGTATAATTTTCTGAGTTGTACAGATGGTGCATGCAATCAGTTGAGGACCTAAGTTTGGATTGTGCAGTTATGGAGGAAGGATTTCACAATTAAATATGGTTTGATTCTCTCAGTAACTAGACAAGGAAGTAGGTGTTTGGTAGGTAACAGAATTGGCTAAGTGTTGGCTTCAGCTCGCTTGTTAGGTAGAGAGTTAGAATATACTTGTGAAAGAATTGTTCTAGTGTGAAAAAGCATTGTATTTTCTTCTCAGATCTTCTAGTTAATACAATATAGATAGTCATGGTTTTGATCAGTTTCTTTCCCCAAAGAAATATTGTGTTATGTACGACTGATATTCTTCCTCTTTCTAATTGTTGTTTTCATTGATAATTATTGGTTTATCCTATAAAGAGTAGAGCAAATTCGTGATTTATGTTTTAGTACATCACATGAGTTGTTGGATCTACAAAAAATCTACATTAAGGACAAAGGTAGAAGACAAGGATTGATTAAAGGATAGGTATTAGTATTTTATTTATGTTTTATTATGCATGTGATTTATGACTCTAGTTTATGATGATTCCATGTGATCTACAATTCTGGTTTATGGTGGATACATGTGATTTATGATTTTGATATATGATGGTTGTGTTTTGAGATAACCTTATGTGATATATTTATACATGATGATTTGGTCAGAGGTGTTAGTTTGACTTGTTGTGACAGGAAGTAAAAATGATTTCACGTGTACCTTATTAACGAGCTACCGATGAGCTATGATGTGTATACTGAAATTTATGTTAAATCTAATGGAAATTATGTGCTTGGAATAAGAATGCATGACCATTCCTGGCTGGGTTGTGGAAATCAACTACAGGTATTAGGAGCAACTAGAAAGAATCAGAACATGCAGTAGCATGCTGGTAAAGCACATCCGGAGTAGGACCATTCTAGGACACTCTTACCCGATAGTGTCCATTGATTTCCATGAGCATGACATGACCGATATGATGGATCGAGGCAAGCATATTCCTTGGTTGTTTGAATTTCCAATGTGAGGGAGCCTTACCAAGGGATGGATCAACTGGGGATAGGAAATGCCAGGGAAATTGGAAGGTGAGTGATTGCACGGAAGGGGTCACCAAATTGCCGAAGGGAAAATGTAGCAGAGAAGGGAAAGTCAAGGATATATTTATTATGGTCATGAGCATTGATAGATGGAATCAGATACACATTAGGAATGCACCTTAGAACAATGATATGGTAACTTTTCACTGAGAGGAGAAGTCACGCAGGATTATACTGCTAGACATTGGATACAACTTTGACTGTGGTAGTGTATTCTAGACTTCTTGGGAAGGAGGTGAATCCTGGTATTACTTTGAAGGTGGAGGTGTGATCCTATGGACTCCCTTATTGATTGATACAGGCATCGCATCCTTTTATTTGTTGGTTTAGAAAATTCTCATATGTGTATATGTGGTTATTTTAAATACCATAATGAGTTGTGTTATAAAGCTCCAATAAACTGTATGGTTTTTATCTTGTCATTTTTTCGTGATGTTTTTCTTTTCAGGAGGTCTTTCATTATAAATACTACAACAAGCTAAGTGATAGAGTTCCATGGGAAGTGTGCTTGCTTTTCAGCAGTTTTGCTAAGGTCTTGGTGTGGTTTAACACCGAGGATAATGTTCCCCAAGGGCGAGGGTTCTGTAACAACCCTGGTGAAAAAGTTCATGTAATAAAATTTAATAGAGGAAAAATAAGACCATGGTTAAGGGACACTTATTCCAAGCTAAATTTTGGGCAAAGATATCCTAGTGGGAATCACTAGATGTGTTTTTGGCTAAGGAAATTGGCAAAGCCAAAGGTAAAGGCATAAAAGCATTTTTGGCACATTTTATTTATGAGAATAAAGGAAATTAGGAGAAGAGTAAGGTGAAAGGTCACAGGTTTCATGTGAGGAGGATATTGAAGGAAAATAATGGAAAATGAAGAAAATAAAGGCCTCTTTCATAAAAAAGGTGTAGTAGGAATAGTTGGCAAGTTTTTGCTCAAGTTTTGGAGCAAGCAAGGGAAAAGAAAGTAAGGGAAGGAAAGGAAAGGAAAGGAAGGAAAGAAAGGATCAAGGAAGGAAAAGTAGGATCAAGCACCTTCAACAGGAATAATTTCAAGTAACATATTTCATCTGTGATTTCCTAGCTGATTTAGACATGCATGACTTTTCATGTTGGTGTATGGTTCTCTTACTATCAGTGGCATGGTTTTATCGATCTATGATAGTGCTTTTCATCCTAGCCTTGCCTTTTTTCAGGTGCCATCGTATGTTTGGATTCTTATCTTGGTTTTGAGATTTGGTTTGCCAGATGGATTTTTAAATCTGGGGTGGAGGTGGTCTCAAGGGTCATTCCCAAAGGCCTAGGAATCCCTTAACTAGTTTTGGCGGGATACACGGTAAAGCCTGAGGGTGAAGTGCTAGCTTAGGACCTAGTTATTTGAGTTTGCATTACGGTAAAGCCTGAGAGTCTGGTCTCGGTTTAGGGCCTAATGATCTGGGTTTCGATTGCATTAAAGTTTAAAAGACAAGGAGATGGAAAATTCATTAAGGATAGTGATGGATTCCAAATGGCATTCCAAGTTCAGTTCGGTTGTGATCGGAGCATTGGTTTTGGTGTGATCACATCTTGGTGAGGGTGGATTTGGTTTAACCTCTAGATTCCCTTGGTTGTTTTTCGATTGGTTTACCCATGAGATCCCATATTCATGTTTGGTATATGGCATGGGGGTGACTAGTTGAAAGAGAGATTTGGTTCAGTCATGTCTATGGTCGGGCGGTACATGGAAGTCCTGAACTTAGTCATATTTTCCTATGATTAACGAAACTAAGTGCTATTGATTTTACACTTGTTTATATGTGGATTTAATGTCTATCATATCTCTATTATTTACATGGCTTTATGCTAGTTATAAGCATGGTAATTTGATAGGTTCATGTCATGGTTATCTCATGTATTTACTTGTAATTGTTAAATGATGGAGGTAAGATCTAATTGATTTCATAAAAGTTTAAGGGAGAAGGTGGTGATCCTTCTTGTCATGTTTCAAAAGAGTTTTAGTCATTCACGTTATGTTTTGTATCCTAGAACTATAGGTTTCATTGATGCCAAGTGTTTGACAGAATGTCAATCGTGGATGGGGATGGTTAGGCCTAATACTGAGGTTTATTTTTGGTTTATTAGTATTTCCATCATGTCGTTGATGGATTTTGGAAGTTACAAAAACTTATGGGAAGTGGCCAAAATTCTGGCGTAGAAAAGTCCCTCAAATTGTATGGACACTGACATAGGTCTACTGGGAAAAGTTCTTGGATGCAGGGATGCAAGCCCATGGGAGTGTCCAAGAGGTCCCTTAATGCTAGCATACCCATAACATGTGAGCATCTAGAGGTCAATAGGTCGAAAAGATCAGTGGGACGCAGGGGCAAGATTCCTGAGTGGCTAAGATGTCTCCTGGGGGTGTTGTTACTGATGTGGAAGATTTGGTTGATGTTTTACATCGATTCCATTTCCTTAAGCTCAACAAGGAAGTTGAATCCCTTCATAGTGGCCTCTCTCATCGCATGTTTACCCTAGTTAGCCAGCTACTTGGGTAGATGTAGTAGGAGGGTGGTTACACAAGCACACATGAGGGAGATCAGGTAGAGAATACAATCAAAGGAAGCATCAGAGAACAATGAACACAGTGAAATCTTGACCATGAAAGCACCCTAAAGACTCTATGATCAAAGACCCTTTGGAGGGTGAAGGAATCAATGATAAGAAGTTGTATGAAGAATGAAGAACAAGTGGTAGCCCTATCACCACTGAAGAAATTCCATGTCATCAGTCACTATTAGTCTCAGCCATCAATGATAGTGACATATCATGTCTTCATCATATGATGATGTGGAAGTCATCATGTAATGTTGTAAACATTGTAAATACAAACAAGTAGAAGTCCAAGAGCCCTGTTTTGAAAAAAGAGCCTTGGAAGTCCAAAAGACACGTAATACCAAAAGTCATATGTAATTCTAGAAGTAATTTGGACATCCAAAGGTCATTAGGATTTTGAAATTCGAAATTCATGGTGATGTGAAGAGTCACGCCTCAAGTTATAAAAGGATCCTCATTTCTCATTAAGAGAACTTTTAACCTTGGCTTCTCCCTCAAGGCATTAGAGAAATAGATTTAGTACTTTTGGGGAGAAAGAAATGGCTCTAACACTGCACTATTAAAGCTAGTGGTGTCCATTGCATTTATGTATCTTCGAACTTTTGCTTAATTTTGAAGCCTTTCAAGCCAACGCATTTTCACACATCGATAGTGAATATTTCTAAAACTATTCTTTGGATTATTATGATTCATGTTTTCTTTGACATATACTGGGGTAATTGAACTATTTCGGTGAATTTAGTGATTATCTTAATGGAAATGTGTTGTAATTCTTATAATGATCATCACATCTATGTGAACTATTATGCTTGATGTTAGATGATCCTTTCTCTTTCTATGTGTATCTCCATTAGGATAGTACTATTACTTCTCTCTTAGAGAATCACTGTGTTTCTCCTTCACAGTGAAAGAACCTTGATACATCTATAATCACATAGACATAAGGCACACTCACTTGCTCATTCAAAAGGACATTTTTTCTTATATCTTGTGCTAATAGCTAAAGCCAAGGCATATCTTTAAGTAAACGACAATAGATCAGTATTCTAGATAGGACTCTTACACCAAAAAATGTAAGGTCTACTTGGGACCTTATATCGGGGAGATCCCCTATATGTTGGTAGTATATAGCAGTGTCAACATCATGTTGCTAGAAGGAGGCGAACCAGCTTTTCATGGTTGATAACTCGACGCACTTTGATCATTCATGTTTCGGATAAGGTAGAAATATTCCAAGCACTAATCCAACTATTATTCTTGAAGTATGAGCATCTTCTCATCCTAATCTAGAATTGGCATACGAAGTTACTTATGAAAAAATACAGGCACTTCACCCTATAAACCATCAATTTTCCAAAGTTATCGGTTTAATCACGAGTGCAGAATATCCCACATTTTTTGAAGAATAAAGAAACAAATTGTACTGACATACTAACTTATATAGTAGAAGATTTTCTTTTTGCTACTATTGAAGAATTAGTATAATCTTTAGACGATACAGTGAGCGAGATCAACATCCACCCCTTATCAAAGGGTATGAGGATAACATTATTCTTTTTGAAGACATTTTTGATAGCTTAATCAATGAAGGAGAAGAATCCTATGATTCTGAAAAGGGGGAACACAAAGATGAAGAAATGGCCAACCAGGAATTGGATTGGATGGCCCAAGGACCTCTTTCTCTTCGAGACATTCTCCATTATATGACTAGACATAAGTTTGATCTAGATAATAAGACAAAGGCAGAAGATTAGGTCTACGATTTCTACATGCATCTACAGATGTTAGAGGTAAGGTATAATGTTGTTGCTTGCAGAATTTTCCCTTATAGATTAAAAGGTAGATTAGCAACATGGTACCATAGTCTACCTGTCAATCTAGTCCATATTAGAGGGAGTTTAAGAAGTTATTTCTAGAGAAATTTACCGAATGGAAGACTCCTTCCATGTCATTGAAAGTTATTGGAAATAGTAAGGCGAGGGAAAGGAGAAAGTGAAAGACTTTAATCAGAGGTTCAACCATATATTGAATAATTTTCCCTTGGGCACACAACTACATGACTCAATTACTATTGTTTATTATAGAGATTCCTTGGCTCCTAACATTTGGCAATTCGTCAAGAGAGATGCAAAGGAAACACTAGCATTAAACTTTGTAGACACAATCACCATGAGGAAGCACATGTATGCTATTAGAGTCATTGCTAACGATGATGAATCAAAGGACTCCAAAGAAACTAGTAGGAAGTCTCAACCTTCTTCTAGTAAGGGTAAGAAAAAGAATCGTCCGATATTGAAAGCTTGATAAGGATGATGAAAACTCTTACCAACAAAATTTTAGAGCTAAAAAAAAATCAAGTGAGACTTCTACTCGCATCATGCCTCCCAATTCCTTCATATTTCGAAGGAATAATAATAATAATAGCAACAATAATTATCCCGCCAAGTCTTCCCAGAGCTCAAATGTTGTGATGAATATAGAAAGTATCATCATAGATAATTATTGTTCTTTACACCAGGAATATCACTCAAAAACAACATGTCCACAGTGGAACCACAACATGAATGCTCTGGCCACACACATTGTGGATTCCTTATTAGTAGATGAAAAGATGGAACATACAAAGGAAATGAACGAACCTGCGGCGATTGAAGAAAGAAAGGGTGTTGTAAATGAAGTGAATGCATCTGACTATATTTATAACGTTGAAAAGGTGAACACCAATAAACCACCACAAAATGAAGCCCCTCCTCCAAAGAAAAATGGTTGATATACTTTGAGGAGTAAAGGGACCAATTTTTATTAGGTGGTGATGAGACAAAATATGAAGGAGCAGTTGTTAAGAAGGATCTCACCACTCGTCAATCTTGATCAGAATACATAGACAAAGTTTGGAAATGAAAATAATTCCAAGAACACTTCCTCCAACAATTAAAGTAAGTCTACCACTCTTCTAGTGTCAAACAAAGCTACTCCTCTAGATACTTCAGCATAACCAGCTAGAGGTGAAACAATTGATTATAACATTACTAAATATTTCAAGGGAGTGTGTGCCAATATTTCCATCTATGAGCTCATGAGGATCGCAAGACAACGTGAATTAATTGTCCAAGCATTTTCATAACCTTCTCCAAGTGGTAAAGCTTCTTCATCTCAAATGGTCTTAGGTAAGTCACATGGTCCGCTTGAATATGTAGCTAATGTTGTAACACTAGAAGCTAACACTCTCTACCCTCTATTTTACTAATATTCGAAATTTTCAATTATAATTTCCATAATTCTTTAGTATATTTTACTGCATCTGTAAACATAATTCCATTATTTGTTCCCAATAAAATAAACACTAAATGGGACAAAATCGATGCACAAATCATTCAGTTAGATAGATCTTTCATCCAAGTTGTTGGTGAACTCAAGAATGTGCTTATTAGATTATCAAAAGATGATCAAGTTCATCAATTTATAAATATTGTAATTTTGGACATTCAAGAAGCCTACGGTGTACTCTACAACAAAGACTACTCTAGCAAATTACAAGGGTATTTTGTGGCAAATGTGTCACATTTATCCTTACAGAGGCAAGAATAACCAAATTCATGTGGAAAGTGATCCATATATGAAACACATCGTGACATCACTTAAGGGCCACAATGAGCCCATTTCTCTTACTAATATGATATTTTTGAATTGTTTCCTTAAAAATGACATTGGGTGTTATGAGGCACAACCATCACCCGTTCCACCAGATACATAGTTGGATCTCCTTCCTTGTTCTCCAACTAGTGCAAATGAATCATGTAATATATATATACATAATACGAGTAGTAATAGTAGTATAAGAAGAAACTTAATAGCTAATAATTTTTGGACTCTATAATTTGAAGGTTCAAAGATGCAGGATGGCTTTGGAGCTGGTTGTGTGCTTATAGACCCATGCAACAAAAGGCATATCCTTTCATGTTATCTGGAGCTCGAGTGTACTAATAATATTCTCGAATATGAAGCACTCAAACTTGGATTAAAGAAAGTTATTTACCTGAAGGTAGAAATCATTAATGTAATCTCTGACTCAGAGGTGGTCACTGATCAGGTACGAGATACTTTACACTGTGTTTCATCGAATCTAAAAAACTACTTGCATGAGCTATGGAATTTAATTAATCATTTTAAATCTTTCAATATTAATTTTTTCCCTATAGTTAGGAATGCTACAACAAATGCATTAGAGAAATCAACCACTAGGATGTTGCCACAGTTAATTGGTTTTTCTATTGAAATTATATATAAACCATCCGTGTGAGATAACATCACTAATTTACGTGTTTTCAATGACAACCAATAGATACTTCACAGCATGGTTAATGCATATGTATTCAAAAATGATGCCATAGATGAGGATGAGCATGATCAACTCTTTAGGATGCATCCAACGCAATGAAAGGAAAGACTATGCATATGGGTATGGTGTCCCTGGAGAAGTTATATGACCTACAGAACTAGTTTAGAGAACCAACCAACACAAAGACTCGAAGCACAAAGTTATCATTTGAATAATTCAATCTAAGAACAGAGGAAGATCTGAAGTATGTAAAGCTCAGTACATGTTGTTCTCCATGAGAGTGATAAGAATTTATTTGCTTATTCAAACAATATCATGATGTATTTTCATGGACATATGATGATTTAAAGATATATGAAACTCATATTATCCAACACGTTATTCCTATAAAATAAGGGGAAAATGATTTCCATCATAAATTACGAAAATTTCATTCAAAACTAGGACCCCTTGTCCAAAAGAAATTGAGAAAGTGACTGGATGTTGAGATCATATTGAAAGTTAGTCAAGCCGATTGAGTTTCCAAATTGGTCCTAGCTAGAAATAATTCTGGTGAAATAAGGTTGTGTGTTGATTTCTAACACCTCAAATGGGCTTCTAATAATGACAATTAGCCAGTGACATCCATGGAAAAAGTCCTTAAGAAAGTATCTCAGTGTTAGATTTTTTCGCTATTAAATGGTTTCTTTGGTTATAAGCAAGTGCTAGTAGTGAAACTAGACAAATTGAATACTACCTTCAAGACCAAATGGGGAACGTTTTCATTCAAGAGGATGCCATTTGGGCTTATCAACATCAGTTGAACTTTCCAAAGAGAAACAAACACCTCCTTATGTGGCCTTATTAATCAGAGCGTAGTTTTTTATTTGGCTGATGTTACCATGTTTTCCAAGAAGATATCAGATCACATACATCATTTGAGATAGATATTTGAGCAGTGTCAAAAGTATGGTGTTTCTCTTAATCCCAAGAAGTGAGTCTTTGGTGTGTCTACAGGGATTCTCTTGGGGCACATCATTGCAAAAGGAAAAATTAAAATTGATCCCAAGAAGGTCAAAACCGTCACACATATCTCATATCTAGTGAATAGGAAGGCCATGAGTCTTTCTTAGGGAAAATTCATTTCCTGAGAAAATTCATCTATGATTATTGTAAGATTGTAAAACTTATGTAGGAGATGATTAAGAAAGATATATTATACAAACGGGATAAACGGGAGATGGATGATTTATGATATAGGTGGACATTGGTGGCCACCCTCCTATTCCACTTAGACCCCCACCATTGTTTCTTTCAGTTTTTCAATTTCCTTAATTGTAGCATAGTTTACTATTTTTGGTAGTTTTTAGGTTTCTTGAACTTCTGGAGAGTTTTGAGGTCCTAAACGACCTTTTTTGGGAAAACCACATTTAGCTACTAAGAGCATTTAACACAATATTCATTGTCAGCAATTGTATTCCTTAGATAGATCTTTCTAACAAGTTATCATGTGCGTCAAATGGAGATTGTATGCCAAAGATACGACCCAAGGAAGTTGATGTACCAACTTACCCCAACGGGCCCATAGTTTGGTATTTCATCTCCTAGGATTAGGTGTTTGGATGTTTATGGTTTTCCATTGTCTCTCAATAATAAATATGCCTTCAAGCCTTATTTTAATACAATTTAGAGGCATGTAGCCACCACATCTCTTCTTAGAGGTAAGCTACCATCACCCGAGCTAGTTTATTTCCATTCTGTATGTAAGCAGATTTCAATTCTTCGATATTAATAAAATGAAGTTTTATTTCTATTGCATCTTTTTGCATATGGTTATATCTGTAATTTCTTGCATTCATGTTTAAATTTGTATGATTGGATTGAGATCAATCTTCTCTTTCTTGATCCTTCTTTGCATGTCCCCACCAAGGTCAGGGAATAAGGAGTTAGGGATTCATCTGGTTGAACCTTTGCAATATGATCCTCACAAACCTAGTGGGCCACCCATGGGGGAAGAAAAGAAAGATGATGGATTAGGAGATCCTATCAAAATATTGCTCGAGGAGGCCCTTGAGAAACAAAGGAATGCGATGGTGGATAGCTTTGCCCATATCCTTCAATGGTTGCTCACTGGTGGTGCATCCACATCCAACACCCACTCTTGATGCACCACTCCTTTTAAGGTACAAGTAAACTTTGACATTCCCATATTTCAACGTCAAATAGATGGAGACATTGTAGATAAATGGTTAAATATTCTAGAAGGATATTTTTCAATTCATGACATTTCCAACCGAGAAAAGATTACTTCTTCTCTTCTCAAAGCCACCGCCCACGTCAAGGAATAGTGGGAAACCTACTATGAGAAAGATGATGAAAGTACGCAATCATTGTTTTTAGCTGCACCCATTTGGAACTCGTTCTAGGATGCCATCAAGGAGCACTACTACCCTGTTGGGAGCTATGAGGATAAATACACACAATGGACCATGCCATTGCAGGGAAGGGACCAATATGTGAGAGAGTTTACCGATGTTTTTCATACCCTTCACATGAATTTGGGTATCAAGGATTCTGAGAAACATTTGGTACTCAAGTACCACAAGTGCCTACATATGTAAATCTAGGATGAGATGGATTTAATGGAAATATCCTCCCTTGGCACGACATACCGATACATTTTCAAGATCTAGTAGAAGCTTAAATAGAAAAAGTGAGAATTTGGATCTGCGAATCTGAAGCAAGAGAAAGGTACCCCTAAACTATAAAACGAAGGATAAAGCCAAGGTAGGGCAGCCCAGGACAACCTACCAAAGATGTAATAAAATAACAACACAACGAAGCTGAAGAAGGACATCGGAAAGTCATGTGAGTTCCATAAAATCTCCACTCACAACACAAATGAGTTTCAGACTAAGCAGTCACATGTCAATGAGCTGAAGGCTTCTGACTCAGATGCATGTTCCAACTCTGAGTTAGAACCTGATAAGGGGAATGAAAAATGGAAGTAGATTATCGATGTAAAGCCCAATGTCACCATTGCCACCACTAAGATCTAGAAGGATGAACCTGAAGATCCATAGGAGGTGGAGCGCATCTTCGACTCCCAGATGTGGGTAAAGGGTTTACCACTATAGTTCATTGTCAACAGAAGGAGCCAAAAGAAGCTAATTTCAGCAAAGGTTGTGAAGTAGATGATCTTACCAACCATATCACACCCACAAATGTACACCATCGGGTGGATTCACTAAGGATGGGACCTTTGTGTCAGCCAGCAGTGTCCCCTTCCATACAACATCAAGCCCTTCACAGATGAGGTATTATGTGATGTTGCTCCTCTTGATGTTTGTGATGTATTATTAGGCCAACCATACTTGTAGAAGTGACATTTTGTGTATGAGTCATGGCCTTGCGCTATTATTGTTACCTTGGGAAATAAGTTGTAGAGGATACTAGAGGTGGCACTGCCTCCCGCCACTTCTTTGGTTCCTGCAAAACAATGCAACAAGCTTATTTCCAAAACTAGGAAATTTATTTTTCTGATGATACGCCCTCAGGGAAAGAAGAATACGATGGCCACCACCTCCACTCAAGGCCCCTCCACATGAAATTAACATATGGAAAAGGTCATCGAGGAGTATGAGGACATCTTCACCTCCCCCATAGGGGTGCCTCTACACTGTCAGGTCAAAAACTTCATCGATCTAACTCTAGTTGCATCGTTACCCAATGTACCAATATATCAGTGCTCTATTCAAGACAATAAAGAAATGAAGAGACAGATTTAGGAGTTGCTACAAAAAGGTCACATCTAGTTGATTTTATCACCTTGTGGGACTCTAATCGTGTTGGTATAGAAGAAGGATGGGACTTGGAGACTCTATATTGACTATCGGGCACTAAACGAGATCATTGTCCAGAATAAGTACCTGATCCCATAGATTGATGACCTTCTAGACCAACTCAAGGGGGGAAAATAATTCAGCGTGATCGAATTGAAGTCTAGAAATCACCAAGTACTAATCGAACCCTCCAATGTGTGGAAGACTACCTTAAAAGCCAAGGAGGGCCTTTTTGAATGGTTGGTTATGCCTTTCGGGTTGTTGAATGCTCCTCCAACCTTCATGAGGCTGATGGGTGACATATTGTAGCAATTCACCAACTCATTTGTACTGGTATAGTTGGATGAAATCCTAATCTTCATCTAGAGTTGGGAAGAGCACCTCCACCACATCTGACAGGATCTCAAAACACTGCGCCAACACAAGTTGTGTGCCAATTTTGAGAAATGCACTTTTGGCATGACCCAGGTTTAGTATCTAGGATACATTATTGATGAATGGGGGTGCATTTGGATGTAACCAAGATCCAAGTCATTTGGGATTGGCCAGCCTAACCCACTCTAACAGAGCTTCGTAACTTTCTGGGTCTTGCCAATTTCTGCCGCAGGTTCGTGTTGGCATTCTCTCATATCACTCGACCCTTGAGCCAAGTCACCAAGGGAGGAGAAAAAGCAAAATTATTTTCATCTGTATCTCGACAGAAGGTGTTCATAGAGTTGAAACATCACCTCTGCTCTACACTAGTGCTCACATTACCATACTTGCAACAACCATTTGAGATGGAGATAAATGCCTCTAACTATGTTATTCACACAATCCTTACTCAACAGGGGCATCCAGTGGCATATAACAGTGCAAAAATTTCAGACACAATTCGAAGTATACCAATTATGAAAAAGAGATGTATTTAATTGTGCAGGCCTATTGAAAATGGAAGCATTACATTTTGGGGAAGGAAACGGTCATCCACAAAGACCACAAACCCCTGTAGTTCATACAGATGCAAGGGAAGTTACAGAATGATATCCATCATAAGTGGTCCACATACCTACAACAGTTCCATTTTAATATCTAGTACAGTAAGTGGACCACCAATTATGATGCATACTACCTCATCCAACCCCCGATCATGGCGTTAATCACTTTGCTCAACTCTTGTGGGCACGAGACTTCTGATTGGCCACATCTCTAGAAAAAAACCAAGAATTTTGCCACACATACAAGATTCTCATGGAGGATTAGCAAGTTCCAGATTTTCACCTCTAGGATGCAGTGTTATGCCACCTGGGACATCTTTGTATTCCTTCAAGCAAGCGTGCCAAGATGATTTGGGAAGCGCACTACAGTCAAGTCACTGGGAATTTTGGGGTCGAGAAAACAATGGCAATATTGCAAAAGTATTTCCATTGGCCGAATCTTCGATAGGATATTGAGAAGTACATCAGATCCTCCACTTCTTGCACCATTTCCAAACCAACCATCAAGAAGCGAGGCCTCTATACTTGGATTCCTACCCATAGTCCACGTTGGAATTTGTCTCCATGGATTACATGTCGGGACCTCATTTTACTAAGCATGGAAAGGACTATGTTTTTGTTGTCATCAACACATTCTCAAAGATGGCCATTATGGCAGCCTGCAAGAAGAATATCATAGTAGAAACCATTGCTAAACTCTTCTTTGAACGATTGTGGATACAGTTTGGGATCCCACAGTCTATCATCTTGGATTAGGACAACAGGTTCCTCAATATAGTTTGGTCCAGTCTCTATTCGATGCTGGACACTAAGCTCACTAAGTCAACTTCTTTTCACCCCCAAACTAATGGCCAGATAGAGGTCATCAATAGGATGATTATTGGGTTGTGTTATATTCTTTCCATGACTAGCCCACGTAGTTAACCAGGGGGTTGGGGGGGGGGGGGGGGGGGAAGCACCCCTTCGTTGCGCCGATTGTGTAGCGAGGGGGGGGTCATAGGGGGTTTGAGGCATACCCATAATCCCACTTTTGGACCCTATGTTAGGATGAGCGGACCCACCTATGGTTTTGTGCATGATTTTCGCACATGTTTTTGGACGCGATGGTTTTCAGTCCATGGTATTGGATACTTCGGCATGTATAAATATGTATTATAACAATGAAAGGAACATAATGAAAAATCAAGATGGTAGTCCCGGTTTTGGGATCCATGGGAACATCTCTGTGTATATGTGTTTTGTGTGTTATGCTCTCGCATTGTTTATTTTATGTGTTTTAGAATTCATATGCAGGTAATTTCTGTACGGGGTTAAAACCTACATTTGCTATTAGAGCAGTTTTGGCTTCAAGGGGACACCTTTCTTGCTGAGGGTTTTCGCTCGGGCCTGTGGTAGACCCTATTTAGTGGGAGATCTACGAGATCGAATCTAGTGGTAAAAGAAGATGGCAACTAGTGGAAAGATAGAGATTGAGAAATTTAATGGTCAGAGTTTTGAGTTGTGGAAACTCAATATGGAGGATCTGTTGGTGGATAAAGATCAGTGGATCACGGTAGATCCGTGTACTAAACCAATGAGAGTGTCTGATGAAGAATGGAAGGAGTTGGATCAGAAGGCAAAACACACAATATGATTGTGTGTCTCAGACTTAGTATTGCTGAATGTATTAGGGGAAGCTACGACGAAGGCTTTGTGGGACAAGATAGGGACTTTGTACCAATCTCTGGTGAATAAACTGTTCTTGCGGGAAAAGCTGTATAACCTGAAGATGAAAGATGGAGACTCGGTGACAGAGCATATGAATGAATTTAACACTGTGGTAAGTCAGTTAGCATCTGCTGATATTAAAATTTCAGATGAAGATAAGTGCATCAGTTTGTTGTGTTCTCTACCAGATTCTTGGGATAGTCTAGTTATTGCAATAGGTAGCAATGCAACTGCCTTACATTTTGATGAAATAGTCTCAGCCTTGCTGATGGAAGAGATGAGATGGAAAAATATGGAGAGCCAGAATGGTGATGCCTTGTCTATACAAGGACGGTCCCAGAATAGAAACAAAAATAAGTCATCAAGTGGGAGATCTAAATCTAGAGGGAGATCTAAATCTCCGGGAAACCTTGTAAAGGTGGTGTGCTCGAAATACAGAAAGGTAGGGCACTTCAAAAGGGAATGTAAATCTAAAGCTCCTCATAAAGGAAAGGTATCTGATGATGCTCCTTTTGTAGAGGTGAAAACCACCTCAGATGAAGGTGAGGATGTGTACTTGGGTTCTTCAAGTACACATGTAGATCATGAGGCATGGTTGATTGACTCAGGTGCATCCTTTCACTTCACTCCCCATAGAGAGTGGTTCTGCGAGTATGAGAAATATGATGGTGGTTATGTCTTCTTGGGGGATGATAGGAAGTCTAGAATCATTGGTCACGGAAAATTAAAGTTGAAGTTACAAGGTGGAAGGGTTAGAACACTTCTGGGTGTTTTGCATATTCCTGCATTAGCCAGAAATCTGATTTCTGTAAGCAAGCTGGATGATGCAGGTGTGAAAAGGGGGTTCAAGAAGGATACCTGCAAGATGGTTTGGGGAGCACTGGTATTGATGTGGGGAGTTCAGATTGGAACTCTATACAAGCTACAAGGTAGCATAGTTGTTGATGGGTGCAACAGTTCTGTGGTTCCGGAAAGTGGAGTAGAAAATCTAGTGGTCTCTAGAGAGAAGACCATGCTTTGGCATCAAAGGCTTGGACATATTGGAGAAAAAGGCCTTCGAATACTTCATGGTAAAGGTATGGTAGAAGGTGTGAGTAATAACTCTCTGGATTTTGATTTTTATGAAAATTGTGTATATGGGAAGCAGAATCGAGTGAGCTTCCCCTCTGGTAGTAAGAGGGTGAAACAGATATTAGAGTTTGTGCATAGTGATGTGTTTAGACCTGTGAAGGTTCCATTACTGGGTAAGTATGTGTACTATGTATCATTTATAGATGACTTCTCAAGTAATACATGGATATATTTCCTTAAGAAGAAATTTGAAGCCTTTGACACGTTTAAAGAATTTAAGACTCTCATGGAAAATTGGACAGAGAAGAAGATAAAGGTGCTAAGAATAGATAATGGTGGAGAGTTTTGCGATAAGGAATTTGAAGAATTCTGTAAGAAGTGTGGTATAGCACGATAAAAGACTACTCCATATACACCTCAACAAAATGGAGTTGCAGAAAGAATGAATAAGACGTTGACGGAAAGGGAAAGAAGCATGCTCAGTGGTGCTGGGTTAGGACAAGAATTCTGGACGGAGGTGGTGGATACTACTTGTCACCTAGTCAACAAGTCACCCTCATCAGCGTTGGAGAATAAGACTCCATAAGAGGTATGGACTGGTAAGAAACCTTCTCTTTCACATCTGAGGGTATTTGAATGTGATGCATATGTACATGTTCCAAAGGAGAAACGAACCAAGTTGGATAGTAAATTTGAAAAGTGCATCTTTATTGCGTATAAGGATGGTTTAAAGGGTTATAAGCTTTGGAACCCAATCACAAGGAAGGTTGTGTACAGTCAAGATGTGGTGTTTAGAGAAGTAAAAGATGTTATTAAACATGAAGTCCAACTAAAGGAAGTTAAGAAGATAGAGTTTGAGCTTAAGGAGGAAGAATCAGACTCTACAGTAGAGGAGCAATCAAAAGATGAAGAGCCACAAACTCTGGGTGTAAGAAGATCAGTTCAAGAAAGATGGTAGCCAGAAAGGTATAGTCCATCTGTTTTCTATTCAAATTTTGCTTTATCTATTACTAACAATGATCCCAGAACTATGAAGGAAGCAATAGATTCAGAGGATGGAAAACTCTAGAAAGAGGCCATGGTTGATGAAATGGCATCTTTGCACAAAAATGAGGCTTAGGATCTGGTGGAGTTGCCGGCTAGAAGGAAACCCATTGGCAGCAAATGTGTGTTCAAGAAGAAGACAAATGCAGAAGGAAAGGCAGAGAAATACAAAGCTTAGTTGGTAGCAAAAGGTTATTCTCAGGTGCCGGGAATTGATTTTGTTGATATTTTTTCTCCTGTTACCAAGGTAGCTTCTATTAGGTTACTTTTATCTACTGCTGCTACTTTTGATTTTGAGGTAGAACAGATGGATTTGAGTACAACATTTCTTCACAAGGATCTGGAAGAGGAGATCTACATGAAGCAACCTGAAGGCTTTGCCGTGAAGGGTAAGAAAGAACTGGTATGCAAGTTAAAGAAGTCTCTGTATGGGTTAAAACAGTCACCAAGGATGTGATATCAGAAACTTGATACATTTATATGGGGACTTGGCTTCACCAGAAGCAAAGCAGATCACTGTGTGTATTTTAAATTAATTGGTGATCGTGTTATTTATCTGGTCTTGTATGTGGATGATATGTTGCTAGTTGGAAATGACAAGGAAATTATCCAAGATTTGAAGACCCAATTGTCCTCCAAATTCAACATGAAAGATCTTGGTGCTGCAAACTATAGTTTGGGCATGGAAGTTAAAAGAGATTGGGCAAAGAGGAAGCTATGGTTAAACCAGAGGAAGTATGTTGAGACAATACTATAGAGGTTTAATATGCAGGATAGTAAACCGGTGAAGATTCATATTCCTGTAGGTGTGAGGTTATCTGTTGAACAGTGTCCCAAGACACAAGAAGAGGAAGAGGACATGTCCCGTGTTTCATATGCAAGAGCAGTCGGTAGCCTGATGTATGAAATGGTCTGTACTAGACCAGACATTGCACATGCAGTGGGAGTATTGAGAAGGTTTATTTCAAAACCAGGGAAGGAGCACTAGATAGTAGTGAAGCGGGTTTTTAGGTATTTGCATGGCACTAGTGATTATGCTTTGTGCTATCAAGGAAGATCAAGATTTGATATAATGTTGAATATTCATGGCTTTGTTGATGTAGACTGGGTTGGAGATCTGGATCAGAGAAGATCTACAAGTGGGTATGTGTTCAACCTATTTGGAAGTGCAGTCAGTTGGATGAGTAAGAAATAATATGTAGCGGCACTATCAACTACAGAGGCAGAATACATGGCAGCCACTCATGCAAGCAAGGAAGCAGTTTGGTTGCAAAGATTGTGTTCAAGTATGGGGTTAGTATAGGGACCTATAAGGATAGATTGTGACAGCTAAAGTGTAATTTTTTTTTTGGCAAAGAACCCCACATATCATTCAAAGACAAAGCACATTGATGTTCAGTATCACTTTGTGAGGGGTATGATAGAAGATAAAATAGGTGTTGATGGTAAAGGTGGACACTTTGATGAATACTGCATATGCATTGACAAAATCTATGAGCTCTGAGAAGTTCTCTTGGTGTAGAGAGACAATGGGCATTTCAGGGCTGGAAAAATGACTAAGATCTCTTGTGGCCCCCTGTGGAAATAAAACAACAAATGGGAGAATGTTGGGTTGTGTTATATTCTTTCCATGACTAGCCCACGTAGTTAACCAGGGGCTTAGAGGGGGGTGCAGAGCCCCCCTTCGTTGTGCCGATTGTGTAGCGACGAGGGGTCACAGGGGGTTTGAGGCGTACCCGTAACCCCACTTTTGGACCCTATGCTAGGATGGGTAGACCCACCTATGGTTTTGTGCATGATTTTCGCACATGTTTTTGGATGCGATGGTTTTCAGTCCATGGTATTGGATGCTTCAGCATGTATAAATATGTATTATAACATTGAAAGGAACATAATGAAAAATGAAGCTGGTAGTCCCAGTTTTGGGATCCAGGGGAAAATCTTTGTGTATATGTGTTTTATGTGTTATGCTCTAGCATTGTTTATTTTATGTGTTTTAGAATTCGTATGTAGGTAATTTCTGTATGGGGTTAAAACCTATAATGATCATACACATTCTGCGCATGTACAACTCAAAGAATCCACGCACATGGGATGACAGCCTCCCCTATGTCTAACATAGCTAAAACTGGGCTCTCCACAGCTCGACTAGCCATAGCCCTTTTTAGGTAGGCTTGGGATTCCATCCACTATGTCCCATTGGTGTGGCCATACCATTTGTAGCTACTCAAGTAGATTCGGCTCATGTCTAGTTGAAAGCCGACGAGGAAAACAAATTCATTGAGAACATTCAATACATCCACCAATAGGTCCATGATGTATTGGACAAAGAAAATACTAAGTACAGGCAGTGACATGATCAACATCCGGTGCCAAACAAGTTCCAGGTGGGTGACAAAATTTGGCTACATTTGAAGAAGGAGCACCTCAATGGGACCCACCACAAGCTTCGCCTACTTCGATATGGGTCATACACGATCACCAAGGTAGTAGGGTCCAATGCCTTCAATCATAGTATTCCACCATTCCTTTATCTACACCGAGTGTTCAATGTGGACCTCCTTCGACCCTACTTTCCACCATTGTTGGACACATTCGACATTGCAAAATAACTCACACCAACAGAGTTAAACCCAGATTGCATGGAACAATCCACAACTGATCGAATCATGGACACACAAATCAAGAACACTTGATAACCAAGGATCCAACTATATCATGTTCTTAAAGAAGGTCAACTCCTTGACCAAGGTAAGTGGTTCACCAAGGACCAAGTTCAACAGAAGTTTCCTCATCTCATGGAGGAACTCAACGAAATGGGGACAATTTCTTCCTAAGGGGGGAGGAATGATCCATGTGGATATTGGCGCCCACCATCCTATTCCATTTACACCCCCAACATTGTTTCTTTTAGTTTTTTAGTTTCCTTAACTGTAGCACAATTTACTATTTTTTGCAGTTTTTTGAGTCGTGAACTTCCGAAGCAATTTTGAGGCCCTAAATGACATTTTCTAGGAAAACCACTAGCAGAAAATATATGGATTTAACTTCAAATTTCCTCTCAGAACTTGTATTCCTCAGATAGATCTTTCTAAAGACATATTGTGTGCTTCAAGCAGAGATCATATGCCAAAGTTACGACCCCGAGGAATTGATGTACCACTTACCCCAACGGGGCCCATAGTTTGGCGTTTCATCTCCTAGGGTTAGGTTTTTGGATGTTTAGGGTTTTCCATTGTTTCTCAATAATAAATAGGCCTTCAAGCCTCATTGTAACATAGTTAAGAGGCATGTAGCTACAACATCTCTTCTCAAAGATAAGCTACCATCACCCGAGCTAGTTTATTTTCATTCTGTATGTAAGCATATTTCAGTTCTTCGATATTAATGAAATGAAGTTTTATTTACACTACATCTCCGTGTGTATGGCTATATCTTTAATTTGTTGCAATCTCCTTTAAATTCGAATCACTTTAGCTTAGATCAAGCAAGCTATTACTGATGCACCTGCTTTATTTAGTCCAAACTATAGAAAATATTTCTTGCTCCATACGTTTGTTTCAGATTTGTCACTTTTGGTCATATTGACTAAAAAAGATATTCAAGGAAATGAGCAGCCTATCTCTTTTAATTGTGCTAGGCTAAAAGGGTCATAATTTAATTATCCTACCATTGATAAATAATAATATGTAGTATACAAGGAAGTTAAGTATTTTAGGCCCTATCTTTTGAAATCTTGCACGATCATCTTTGTGCCTCATAAAAACATGTTCGTTCAACAAGATCTTGGTGAAAATAGGGCTAATTAGATGACTTGCTTAAAAGAATATGATATGCAATTCAAGCCAATTCATACCATAAAGGGTCATGGCTTTTGTAAGCTAGCAACCAAAGCAAGAGATTCTTTTGAGCAATATCTTTCAGGTTGGGAGCAAGAGATAGAAATGTTTAGTATCAGACATTGTAGTCACCAATCCAGGGGTCTAGATTAGACTAAATTTAATGTCAACCAAGGTAAGTAAACTTAGAGGCACGTGTCTAAAATTTATAGACCTAAAAGGATCTCATCTACCTAGATAAGTGTCTACTGTGACAGGCTACAACACTCTTTTACAAGAGATTGGAATATGTTTCCTTTCACAATTTAAACACCTATATCCTCTAATTTAATTAGCTGTTCTAAAACAGAGTGTTACTAGTCTGAGTCTTCAATCCTCTTACAAGGATATAGGTCACAAAAAACTCTTTCCACCTAACACACTAAGCATTCATGAAAACCAAAAACTCTTTTAAGCATACTAAAACTCAAACTCATGAAAACAGAGTCCATAGAGATACTTTGAAATTCACTGTTCAATTAAACCTTTTACAAGATCTTGTTCAATAATTTAGTAATTGAATTTTCAAGCTATCACCATGAATCATACAATAACACTCGCCAGAACTTCTAATTGAATTAATAAACTCACAAGCAAGGAAATAACATCAAACGCTATTTAGATCTGAAGGCTAAATCCTATGAAAATGAAATGAAAGTATACCAATCTTCACATAGGGCCTGTCCATGCGTTGATGGCATACTTAGGAAGACTTCAGATGATAAAAAAGCGTTAACACATAAACACCATAATCGATGAAATGTTGCCTGAGATTAAGTTCTGAGAATAAATTACATGCAAAATAGAGTTCTGGAATACGCAGTCTTAAGTCTGCTCTTGTCTAACCTCTTCTTCACTAGCATTCCTCCCAATTATTACAATTTTCATCCAAACGTAAATGCATTATCGCTTCAGATGTTTCTGCTTTTACAATCAAAAAGACTAGGTTCGTTTTTTTCGAATCCTAACTGATTTCTAAAACAAAACGAAATCAGTTTAGGTAACTTCAGATTTTTGCTGCTTTTACAACCAAAAAGGTTGGGTTTGACCGGCATTGACCATGTATTCAGGAGCTCCAGATTCGATGCTGAATAGATCTTTCACCATGTATGTACATTCTATATCATGTCCTTATCTTTTATTATGATTTTCCTGTGATGCCATGTGTCACAACATAAACCAATTACAAGAAGTCATGGCATCCCATAATTTTGTTGAAAATTTCCAATTTTTAACATAAAAATCCACAAATTAAATTTAATATAAAATAACAATTATAATGCTTCATTAATCAATTTCAATGGACTATGAGGGGTTTATGGAGGAAAATGATAGATAAATGATGGATCTTTAGAAGAAAAGTATGGCAATAAAATAGTACCAACAGAGATGTTCCTTAGTCCACGTCTACAATGTTATGGTATCCCAATTTACAATAATTTCTAGAGCAAGGAACCCTACTCGTGCACCTATCAAATAAAAAGAAGAGGGAAATGTTTGACAGTTAGGATTGTCTGGATAACCAGTGTCCTAGTGAAAGTATGTACAAGTGTGTTGGCATTGATGTAAACTGGGCTAGCATATATATCTGTCAAAGTAGATGATTTGCAGTGATGGCTGAGGAGAAATCCCATGGTTGCTACAAAATTCATTGTAGAGAATCATCATAGTAGCAGGCTTATTACAGAATCCATAAAATGATTATTACATTGATGGGCCAGATGAAATTCCAAGGTAGTCGTAGGCTACATGTCTAGATTTTGGAACCATACTAGAGGTAGAAGATAAGCTCAAAGCCTATAGCGAACTCCCTTGATTGGAAAGTGCTCTGAATAAGATTTCCAACGATATGTGAAAGTTCAGAAATGGATTCCTAGTTCAAAACATATGGCCTGCTGAAGTTCAGTGATTTGAAGCCCTAGGAAGGAAGGGATATGAACATATCGGATATCAAAATGTCAGAGGTCCAACATATCAGCATATCGAAGATTGTAATGTCAAAGGTCTAGCATATCAGTGCATCGACATATTGGAACTCTAGGGTATCGGTACATCAGAATATTAGAGGTCAGCATAATTGGCGTATCGGCATATCGGAGATCGGAATGTCGAAGGTCTAACATATCAAGATATCGTTATATAGGAGAACAAGATGTTGAAGGTTAGAATATCATCACTTAGCCATATCATAAATCTAAGACATCAGAGTATCGACATATCAAAGATCTAGATACTAGAACATCAAACAATTGGCACAAGTGGCACATTGGAGGTAGGAGCCTTAGCACATCGGAATATCAACATATCAGGGATCAAAATATCAAAAATTCTTATAGTGAGGAACCTTCTAAAGTTGCGATATCTGATAACTACTAATAAGCCTTTATAAGAGATAAGGAATGCTAAAAGAAGATTAACAAAGGATTCTGGTACAAAACCAAATGTTGATGGGCCCTCTTCTCTCTCCTCTAATAGGACACATGGAAGCATATGATAGGCTTCAATAAGTTACAGTGGAAACTTATGTCATCATGATGTGGCAATATGACATGAAACACGGCAGGAATATTGAAGCTTATTGGGTAGGCTAATGGGCCAAAATCGGGTGAATGTGTCACAACTAAGGAGTTTCACATGGAGATATGATTTCATAAAGAAAGTTGATGCTTCCATCTCTAGTGGGTTCTTGATAAGTCTTGGGGGTTGGTACCTCCTACAAGTTGGTGCTTGCATAAATCCAAGCAGTTGCAAGTTGGTTCTTGTAACAAATCCATGAAGTTGGTGCTTCTCATGGTGCTTCTGGTAAGTTGGATAGGTGTCTTAAAAAGGAGGGAGTTGGTGCTTCCTGCTAATGGGTGCTAGCAAAAAATCAGAGGGAGTTGGTGCTTCTTGTGAGTAAGTGCTCACAAAACATATTGATGTAATAGAGTAGGTGATATTATTTTACATCAATAACAACAACAATCTTTCGCATTTTTTTTCCTGAAAGGGTATCCACGTAAAATCTTGTGTCTCATGTGTATGATGCTCATAGTGTGTGCTTGTATGCAGATTTGATATTGCTGCCATATTATGTGTTACTGTTGAGTAAGTAGATGGTTTCCAAGTTTGAATAAGAAAAGTAAATTGGTATAAAGAAATGAAAATTAGCCTTAATACTAATTCACCCCCCTCTCAGTATTAACATTATTTCCAACAATTGGTATCACAACCAAGTTCCTTCAGGAATAAATTAATCGCTACAAGGTAGTTCAAAGGGAAACAATGGCTAATCAAGCTTGGGTAACAACAAAAGGAGTTTCGTCTTTAAATGGATCAGACTATTAAACCTGGAAGGTTAGAATGTTGGCTTATTTGATGGTCTTGGATGCTGATATATAGCTCTTCGTAGTGTATGGAGAAAAAAGTGATTTGAATGAAGAAGCCTAGAATATTACCATGAAGGGGCTATCTAAGTTGGATGTTGATAAAGTGAGACATTATGAGTCAAAGAATGAAGTGTTGGATAGACTACAAATTCTGTATTGTAGAGAGAGGCATCTGGCTCAAGAAAAGGTTGAGGATCCATGGTGCTCTAGAAATGAACAAGAACATGGAGAAATTGATGTTCATCTCACCCATGTTGATGATGAAGATGTCTCAGAGGACAAACCATGTTTCTCAGAAGGTATGCTATTGCTTTGTGATAAATGTAAAGAAATAGGTCATTCATTATCTAGATGTTCATGTGAACCACTTGAAGATAGAGAGATCCATGCATCTAGTAGTTTTAATGAAAATAGACCCATTTTAGTATACATAGAAAATAAGGGATCCTCTGAAGGAGAAGAAATTATATCTCATGGAGAGAATAGGGGTATCACTGAAAGTGATGAATAAGGGATAATCGTTAGACTTGTGGAAGACTTCATGGACATAGAGATGGGATTAGATCTCTGTGATAACTCATCTAGAAACTATGATAGTGAACAAAAGGATCTAATTGAAATGATCTTTTTTAGAAAGAAGTTGATCTCTTCTCTAATGGTGATCAAGGACCTATTAGAGGAAAATCTCAAGCGAGAGGAGCAACTAAAAATATATGAGCTTGAAAATGAGAAGTTGAGCAAAATAATGGTTGAGCTAAATTCTCAACAAGTAGAAGCTAGTAGACTGACTAGAAGCTAGCAGACTGACTAGCATGTTAACCAATCAGCTGAGTGAGAAGGAATCTTGCTGTGGGAGACTACAAAATGAGGTATTCTCATTGATACATGACTTAAAAAAGTCAAAAATAGAGTTGTCTCAATACTAGAAGCCTGAGGGGAGCACAAAGGCCTTGGATTAGATTCTTATTAAGAAAATATCCTTTCTCATCAAGGTTGGTTTGGGTTTCAAGGAAAAACTAAGGTCCAAGATTGTAAAGGCTAAAAGGTCAACTTCCCATGTAAAGGGAGTTCAAGATTCCAACAACAAGAAAGAAACAAAAGGTTGTGTTCTCACAAAGACTTCAAGTTTGCTTTTCCTTAACTAATTAACTCATGGAGAATTAATTAATTAATATTCCAAACTGCTGGTAAGACCAAATTCGAATTTACTTCCTATAGATAGACCAAGGACTGCTATAAATAGGAAGGGACCTAGAAATACCATTTTTAGAAGATGTTATTTTTAGCAATTTCACCTCTCACCCAAGATGGCCAAAATGCTCATTGGCCAAACTACTATTTTTAGAAGTGCTATTTTTCACAATTCTATTTTTAGCACTTCCTAAATTTAGCATTTCTTGTTGCACACTTTTCAACAGGTTGTTAGACAACAACAATAGCATGGAAATCAACAACAACGAAATAAGGAAAGACAACAACAAAAGGCTAAGAAGCAACAACCGGTAATGCAGTAGAAGAGGTCTAGGTACCTGCGAGAAAGAGTGCATGATAGCAATGAAAGTTGTCATGGAATGCACATGAAGAGCTAGCATAGGACCTTTCCTTATTAATGACAAATCCTTCAAAGAAAAGGTAACCATGGTCAACAAAATCCTTTTTATGGGTATCTATTTTCTTGCAAATTGTTTTTACATAAAGCCATATACTATAGATGGCATGCAAGGAAACAAGATGTGTGAGAGAGAAGCAACCCAAGATGGCACAAAAAGGCTAGGAGAAGACATGTTGGCCATGATAGGATTTTTGCCAAAATAATCATCAAGAAGAGTAACTCCTTTTCCCCATTCTTAGGCCAAAGCAAATGCTACAATTGTGGAAAATTTGGGCACAAGGAAGCTTGTTACAGGCATGGGAAGTCAAAGCATACATTCCAAGTGATGTGACAAATTGATTCAATAATTTCTTTAGTTCTCTAAGTAAATAGAGCATGTTGAACAATGGAAGGAAAAATCATCAAGGTGTCGACCTTTCTCTGAAGAAAAATAAAAGAAAAATTAAGAAGGATGATTATCATATTCTTGTGAGAAAACCCTTTCTAGATGCCTGTTGTAATGAACACAAGCTTCAAGTAAAGAAAGGAAGAAACAATAACCCAATTACCATTATCTTGCAAACAAAGCAAAATGGTAGCAAGACGGTTTGGGCTAAGAAGGTGGAATTGAAGGAGAAGATTCATCTATCCATGTGTAGCTGAGAAGAAGCCCAAACATGGCCAAAGAAGAAGTTGGGGAGAAATGCTTCTATCAGGACTTGACCATTCAAGGTCTAGAAGATGAAGGAGGATGATCTACTCAGGGTGAGTAGATCCTCTGTTTCTCTTCAATGAAGGAAGAGAATTGTAGGTTTTAGCCCCATAGAGAAATTACCTACATATGAATTCTAAAACACATAAAATAAATAGTGCGAGAGAATAACACATATACACAGATATTTTCCCCTGGATCCTAAAACCGAGACTACCAGATTGATTTTTCATTATGTTCCTTTCAGTGTTACAATACATATTTATACATGTTCAAGCATCCAATACCAAGGACCAAAAACCATTGAGTCCAAAACCATGCATCGAAAACCATCGCATCCAAAACCATGTGCGAAAACCATGCACAAAACCATAGGTAGGTCCGCCCAACCTAATACAAGGTCCAAAAACATTTTGCCCAAGGCACTGCCTCGGACCCTGTATAGGGGGGCTACCCACCCCCATCATATTCCCTGTGACCCCCCCATTGGGAAATTGGCACAACAAAGGTGGGGCTCTGCCCCCCCTCTAAGCCCCCAATTAACCACATGGGCTCGTCATGGAAAGAATATAACACAACCCAACATTCTCCCACTTGTTGTTTTCTTTCCACGGTGGGCCACAGGAGAACTTAGTCATTTATCTAGCCCTACAATGCCCATTATTTCTCTACACCAAGAGAACGTTTTAGAGCTCACATATTTTGTCAATGCATCTATAGTATTCTTCAAAGTGTCCACCTTTAGCAGCAACACTTTTTTGTCTTCTATCATATCCCTCACAAAGTGATACTGAACATCAATGTGCTTTGTCTTTGAATGGTAAGTAGGGTTCTTTGCCAAGAAAATTGCACTTTGTCTGTCACAATCTATCCTTATAGCTCCTTATACTAACCCCATACTTGAACACAATCTCTGTAACTAGGCTGCTTCCTTGCCTGCATGAGTGGCTACCATGTATTCTGCATCTGTAGTTGATAGTGCCACTACAGATTATTTCTTACTCATCCAACTAACTGCACCTCCAAATAGGTTAAACACATACCCACTTGTAGATCTTCTCTGATCCAGATCTCCAACCCTGTCTGCATCAACAAAGCCACAAATATCCAAAACTCTATCCAATCCTAGTCTTCCTTGGTAATGCAAACCATAATCACTAATGCCATGCAAATACCTGAAAACCCACTTCACTGTTGTCCAATGCTCCTTCCCTGGTCTTGACATAAACCTGCTCAATACTCCCACTACATGTACAATTCCTAGTCTAGTACAGACCATCGCGTACATCAAGCTACTTTCTGCACTTGCATATGGAACATGGGACATGTCTTCTTCCTCTTCTTGTGTCTTGGGACACTGTTCAACATATAACTTTACACCTATAGGAATAGGAACCTTCACCGGTTTACTATCCTACATATTAAACCTATGCAATATTGTCTTGACATACTTCCTCTGGTTTAACCAGAGCTTCCTCTTCACCCAACCTCTTTTAATTTCCATGCCCAAAATATAATTTGCATCACCAAGATCTTTCATGTCAAATTTGGAGGACAATTGGGTCTTCAAATCCTAGATAATTTCTTTGTCATCTCCAACCAGCAACATGTCATCCACATACAAGACCAAATAAATAACACAGTCACCAATTAGTTTAAAATACACATAATGATCTTCTTTTGTTTTGGTGAAGCCAAGTCCTCGTGTAAATGTATCAAATTTCTGATACCACATCCTTGGTGACTATTTTAGCCCATGCAAAGACTTTTTTCACTTGCATACTAGTTCTTTCTTACCCTTCACCGCAAAGCCTTCAGGTTGCTTCATGTAGATCTCTTCTTCCATATCCCCGTGAAGAAATGTTGTCTTCACATCCATCTATTCTACCTCAAAATCAAAAGCAGCAACAACAGATAAAAGTAATCTAATAGAAGCTACCTTGGCAACATGAGAAAAAATATCACCAAAATCAATTCCCAGCACCAGGGAATAACTGTTTGCTACCCATCCAGCTTTGTATTTCTCCACCTTTCCTTTTGCATTTTTCTTCTTCCTTAACACCCATTTTCTACCAATGGGTTTCCTTCCAGCCGGCAACTCCACCAAATCCCAAGTCTCATTTTTCTGCAAAGATGCCATTTCATCAACCATGGCCTCTTTCGAGAGTTTTCCATCCTCTGAATCTACTGCTTCCTTCACAGTTTTGGGATCATAATCAGTAATAGATAAAGCAAAATTTGAATAGAAAGCAGATGGAATATACCTTTCTGGCTGCCTTATTTCTTAAACTGATATTCTCACACTCGGAGTTTGTGGCTCTTCATCTTTTGATTCCTCCTCTATTGTAGAGTCTGATTCTTCCTCCTTTAGCTCAAACTCTATATTCTTAGGTTTCTTTTATGGGACTTCATGTTTAATAACATCTTTCACCTCTCTAAACACCACATCTCGGATGTACACAAACTTCCTTGTTACTAGGTTCCAAAGCTTATAACCCTTTAAACCATCCTTATACCCAATAAAGACGCACTTTTCAGATTAATTACTATCCAACCTGGTTCTTTTCTCCTTTGGAACATGTACGTTTTTATCACATCCAAATATCCTCATATGTGAAAGAGAGGGTTTCTTACCAGTCGATACCTCTTGTGGATTCATATCCTCCAATGTTGATGAAGGTGATCTGTTGACCAGGCAACATGCTATCTCCACCGCCTATGCCCAGAATTCTTGTCCTAACATGGCACCACTGAGCATGCTTCTTTCCCTTTCCATCAACATCTTGTTCATTCTTTCTACAACTCCATTTTTCTCAGGTGTATATGGAGTACTCTTCTGCCATTCTATGCCACACTTCTTATAGAATTCTTCAAATTCCTTACTGCAAAACTCTCCATCGTTATCTGTCCTCAGCACATTTATCTTCTTCTCTGTCTGGTTTTCCACTAGAGCCTTAAATTCTTTAAACCTGTCAAAGACTTTAGATTTCTTCTCAAGGAAATATATCCATGTATTCCTTGAGAAGTCATCTATAAATGATACATGCTACATAGATTGATCCAATGATGGAACCTTCATAGGTCCAAATACATCACTCTGCTCAAGCTCTAATATCTGTTTCGCCCTCTTACCACTAGCGGGGAAACTTCCCGATACTGCTTCCCATATACACAATTTTCATAGAAATCAACATCCAGAGAGCTGTTACTCATACCTTCTACCATTCATTTACCATGAAGTATTCGAAGGCCCTTATCTCCAATATTTCCAAGCCTTCGATGCCGCAACATGGTCTTCTCACTAGAGACCACTAGATTTTCTGCTCCACTTTCAGGAACCACTGAACTGTTCCACCCATCAACAAGAGTGCTATGTTGTAGCTTGTACAGAGTTCCAATCCGAACTCCCTGCATCACTACCAGTGCTCCCTGAACCATATTACAGGTATCCTTCTCCAACACTGTTTTTGCACCTACATCATCTAGCTTGTTTACAGAAATCAGATATCTTGCTAATGTAGGAATATGTAGAACACCCAGAAGTGTTATAACCCTTCCACCTTGCAACTTCAACTTTACTTTTCCACGACCAATGATTATAGCCTTCCTATCATCCCCTAAGAAGACATCACCACCATCATATTTCTCATACTTGCAGAACCACTCTCTATGGGCAGTAAAGTGAACGGATGCACCTGAGTCAGTAAACCATGCCTCCTGATCTACATGTGTACTTGAAGAAGCCAAGTAAACATCCCCAGCTTCATCTGAGGTGGTTTTCACCTCTGCAGAAGGAGCATCATCAAATCCATTTCCTTTTTTAGGACCTTTAGATTTACAGTCCCTTTTGTAGTGCCCTTCCTTTCTGCATTTCTAGCACACCACCTTTACAGGAGTTCCTGGATATTTAGATCTCCCTCTAGATTTATATCTCCCACTTGATGACTTATTTTTGTTTCTGTTTTGGGACCATCCTTGTACAGACAAGGCATCACCGTTCTGGCTCTCCATATTTTTCCATCTCTTCTCCTCTGTCAACAAGGATGAGACCATTTCATCAAACTACAAGGCAGTTTCATTGCTACCTATTACAATAACTAGACTATCCCACGAAACACAACATTAAATTCGTTCAGATGCTCTGTCACCAAGTCTCCATATTTCATCCTCAGGTTATACATCTTTTTCTGTAGCAACAATTTATTCACGAGAGACTTAGATTGGTACAAAGTCCCTAACTTGTCCCACAAATCCTTAGTTGTAGCCTCCCCTAATACATTCAACAATACTGAATCTGAGACACGCAATCATATTGTGCTCTTTTCAAGTTCTGATCCAACTTCTTCCATTCTTCATCTGATACTCCCATTGGTTTAGTACTCAGATCTACCACAATCCACTGATATTTATCCACCAATAGATTCTCTATCTTCAGTTTCCACAACCCAAAACATTGACCATTAAATTTCTCGATCTCTATCTTTCCACTGCTCACCATCTTCATTCACCACCAAAATCGATCCCATAAATCTCCCACTGAACAGGGTCTACCACAGGCCCGAGCGAGACTCCTCAGCATCAAAGGCATCCCCTTGAAGCCAAAACAACTCTGATACCAAATGTAGGTTTTAACCCCATATAGAAATTACGTACATATGAATTATAAGACATAGAAAATAAACAATGCGAGAGAATAACACATAAAACACATATCCATAGAGATTTTCCCCTGGATCCAAAATCGGGACTACCATATTGATTTTTCATTATGTTCCTTTCAATCTTGCAATACATATTTATACATGCTAAAGCATCCAATACCATTGACCAAAAAACATTGTGTCCAAAACCATGGACCGAAAACCATCACGTCCAAAACCATGTGCGAAAACCATGCACAAAACCATAGGTAGGTTTTCCCAACCTAATATAGGGTCCAAAAAAATTTTGCTCGGGGTGTTGCCCTGGACCCTGTAGAGGCGGGCTACCCACCCCCCTAAAACCCCTTGTGACCCACCCACTGCGCAATCGGCACAATGAAGGGGGGGCTCTAGCCCCCCTCTAACCCCCTGGTTAACTACGTGAGCTAGTCATGGAAAGAATATAACACAACCCAACAAGAATGGCCTCAAGGGAGGCTGAATAAGTTAGATGTAGGAAGCTAAAAGGAATGAATAGAAAGTTGCATCTGATTGATGAAGGTATGGTTGTGTTTTCTTATTGATTACAAGAATAAATTAGTTTACTTTGAAAGTAGCAGTATAAAAAATGAGGAGTGGAGCCAACACGAAAAATACACAACAATATATTATGTTGTGGGAAGAAGAAGATGGGTTGCAACAGAAGTGTGCAATGACATCAATCTCACAGTCAAATTGCGTCCATAGAATCAATCCCCATGTAGAGGCAAGAAAGAATTTGTAGGAGATTAAAGAGCATTGGCTCAAGGGGAGATTCTTTGATAAGTAGTAGCATGCAACAATTGGAAGCCTCAGAAAGGAATATTCTTATGAAAATGAAAGGTTTACATCTTGGTTGAAATACCCTTATTTCATTTAAGTTGTGAGTTTTATTATGCATAGTAGTCTTGTGTTCCTGAAACAAAATTACTACAAGATTTTTATGTCCCTCAACCCTCAATTGGTATCTCTATTTCAGTTGATAGTGTTGAGCTCATGATGATTAACCTTGTATGCAAATGGATATTTCTTTATGATAGAAACTATTAGAGTTTGACAAGTACATTGTTCCATTTGTATATTTTTAGGTACAATTGGTATTGTTTAAAGCAGTGATCCATATTATTGAGGCTTGAACCCTAGGGGAGAAGTCTTGACTGTAAATATGCTCAGGAGGTCCAGTATATCTACATATCGAAGATCGGAAGGTCAGAGGTCTAGCATATCAGTGCATCAACATTTCGGAAGTCTAGGATATTGGTGCATCGAAATATCAGAGGTCAGCATAATCAATGTATTGAAATATCAGATATTGGAATGTCAAAGATCTAACATGTCGGTGCATTGGCATATAAAAAAAGAAGGTGTCAGAGGTTAGCATATCAATAGTTAGGCATATTGGAAGTTTGGCACATCAAAGAATCTACATATCAAAGATCCAGATACGTGAGCATCGAAGGATTAGCGCAAGTGGCACATCAGAGGTTGGAGCCTTAGCACATTGGAACATCAACATATTGGGATCGGAATATCAAAACTTCTTAAGGTGAGGAACCTTTAAAATTTGTGATATTTTATAAGTTTCGATAAGAATTTATAAGGACCAAGGAATGGAAAAAGAATATTAATAGACAATTTCATCACAAAACTAAAGGTTGAAGAGCCCTCTTCTCTCTCCTTTAGCAAGACACATGGTAGCATATGATTGGCTCCAATATGTTACAATGGCAGCTGACATCAGCATGACATGGAAGTATGAAAGGACACGTGGTAGGCATATTCAACCTTATTGGGTAGGCTAATGGGCCAAAACCTGGTGACATGTGTACCACTAAGGAGTCTCCATGTGGAGTGATGATGTCATATCAAAGGTTGGCATATCAAAGACTCAAGATGTCATAACTCTAGAATAGTTAGAGTCTGGAAAGGTTTTGATAAAGGGGCCTTCCGATATGGGGCTGAGACATGGTCGTGAGAGTTCAAAAAACCAAGGGCACAAAGCGGTTAACAAAGGAAGAATCACACCTCGAAGGAGACTGAAGGCTTAGCACCTTAATACTAAGTGGCAGGTCACAACTCTTGGTTGTATGATGAAAAATGTGATGAGGGCTAAGCAGAAGGAGCCAAAATGAAACCAAAAATTCATACAAGTTACCATAGAAAGGGAGCTTCAATATGGCATTAAGCTGATGGACACAGGCCTAGTCGTATGAGATAGTAAACACTACGAGAGCTAAGTGCCAAGGGACTGAGGAATATTGGAACATTGCACCATTGTGAAGTAACAAGTGGAAATTATCTTATAGGATAGTAGAGAGAGTTATAGGCGTATGGCTCAACAACTATGAGGATTGACTGTAGGAGTAGAGGAGTTAGTCTCAGGATTAATGGAGACTGTCAAAGATCATTGGGTCAGGGTAGCAAGGACCACGATCTTCAGGAAAGAGTGTTGGGTCTGCCTTGAGGTGAGACATGCCATCTTTATGATCTGATGAATGTCTCAATGAGTTAGGTGGATGAATGGGTCGGCTATCGAAGAAAAAATACATATCGACAGAGTTGGTTCATGGAGTGATATGGATCTACAAAAAACTCTTAGACAAGGAAACCAAGACAATGGTACATAAAGAATCCATCTTGAAGTAGACCCAAGCTATGTGAAATCATGATTAAGCATGGAGAGCCTGAGTGATAGGAGAGTTGTTCATAGACAAGATTTTCCTTGGTTGTGTTGTGTGTGGAGCCTGATTATCTTGTTTATTCAGAGATATTGCTGCATTGGACCCCATTTTGTAATGTGGAGGCAATGTCACCAGTCTATGTGCACCGCTAGGGGGTCCAGGTGAGGCAAAAATGATTACTTGGAGCCCCCCCTGGAGGGGGATCGAGGGAAGCACCCCCAAAGCTAAAAATAGATGTAAAATTTCCTTGTAAGATGTTGTAATTCCATAGCCAATCTGGGCCATTCATTAGGCGGAAATATGATGATAGAAGTTATGTTTAATTTAGGGTTTTTTGCCCTATGAGGCAACCCCTCACTATATATGAGGGAATTGTATTGTATCTATGAATATTTTTATTCTTAGTGACAAAGAGAGAGGAGATTGAGATCAAAGAGGGAATTACAGTGGATCTGTTGTAGGTTGTATCTCTGCATTTTGTTGGATAATATAAAAGGAAGGACTGGTTGTTTCTCCATGGACGTAGCCCAAATTTGGTGAACCATGTATATCTCTGTCTCTCTTTTTTTAGGCATTTTTTTGTGTTTATATTTATACAATATATTTTGTGTGTTCCATTTCTCTCTAATCTATAATTTTCTAACAGGTTGGTGTGTAGGTGGACTAAGAATTAATTCTCAGTATGGAGAAATGGTCAAGTTCTTATTCACATGTTTAATGCATTGGCAGAGGCCAAGTCAGATGCAATAGTAGAATGGAAAATCCATGTTGAACTAAACTTGAGTAGTGTGAATACATGATAGGAGTGGCATCATCGATTAGTGGGCAAGAGAGGAACAAAACCCAGGCTCTCATATGAGGAATGTGGAGGAAAAAAGCATTGTTGGTGGAGAGCTAAGTGGAAAAGCTTTGTGTGAGTGCACTGTTGTGTGAGGGTAAGTAAGCTTTTTCTATAGAGAAAGGATGAGAATTCATATGAAGAGGTAAGAGACCCCGAGAGAAGCTATGTTGTTGTGTGAGAAAGGTCGAAGGTGCTTGTGCAGAGAAAGAATTTTGAGTGAACCAGTGCTATGGTGTGTAAGGATGACAGGGCCTCATGAATAAAAGAGGCCAAGAACTGACTGTATGCTAATGAAGAGGAGGGAACAAAGAGCTACATGGACTATGATGAGTGATTGTTATTGAGCATATTAGTGTGTTGTTATAGAGTGAGAAGAGAATAGAACTGAGATCACAAAAAGTGGGTGCTAATTACATAGAACATTTAGTTCCTATTTAAGGGTGGCTTGGAGCCTACATACAGGAAGTTGGTGCATCAATCTCTAGTGGGTGATTGAGAATTCTTCGGGCTTGGTGCCTCCTGCAAGTTGTTTGTTTCATAAATCCGAGGAGCTGAAAGTTGGTGCTTGCAACAAATCTGTGAAGTTGGTGCTTCACATGGTGCTTCTAGTAAGATGGAAAGGTGTCTACAAAAGGAGGGAGTTGGTACTTACTACTAGTGGGTGCTAGAAAACAATCAAAGGGAGTAGGTGTTTCTTGTGAGTGGGTGCAAAGAAAAAACATTGATTTAATAGAATAGGTTCTCTTATTTTACATCAATAACAACAACAAGCTTTGGTGGTTTTTTCCTGAAAGGGTTTCCATGTAAAACCTTGTGTCTCATGTGTATGATGCTCATGGTGTGTGCTTGTATGTTGATTTCATATTAATTCCATATTATGTGTTACTGCTGAGTAGGTGAATGGTTTCAAATTTTGAATAATAAAAGTAAATTGGAATAAAGAAATTAAAATTAAGTATAATAAAGGATAAGTTTGAAAACCACAATGGTTGGCTTTCTATTGTTCTCGAACATTGTTTTGGAACATACTATAGCTTGTGCTAAGTCCAATTGGAAAATATGATTCGTCAAAAAGGAGAGCCTTGAGGGAACCAATTAGGTCCACATCTATGCCAATATCTAGACTATTCCACTTAATGTAAATCTACTTGTGTGTTAACGCTTGCGCAATATAGTAAACAAGGGATAAGGGGAAATATAAAGCGAGCAAACCTATATTAGAGGTTTAAAATAGTTCTCTAAAGTGGAAACCTACTCTTCTCTTAGTAAGTTGGTATCCCTCTTCTATCCGTTGAAAATAAGAAGTTTCGATTCACATTTCTATTGAATAAATAAATAAAGGTTTAAAGAAGAGAAAGGCATCTTGTGAAGGGAGGTGAGGCAAGCGACTTTGCTGGTGTAACGTCCAAGATTGATTTAAGTGATGTAGTGTTTGTGTCACTGAAGTGACATTCTAGGGTACTTTCTAGGCCTACTAGTATCGAAGAAACTCTAGAGATAAAAAATCATCGTTTGAATATCATAAACTCGTTGCACACATTACCCTTTCTTGGGTTGAAATAATTGTGATATGGCGTATCTTTGTGTGTGTTCAATGAAGTCGATAAAAGTGAAATGCTATGTATAAAACTAGATTGAAAGGGGGAAATTGAGGAAATCAATACTTCTTGAAGGTCTGACCCTTAACCAAAACCTATTCATGGAAATGAAGCCAAATACTGCCCAGTGTGTCGCCAAGTGTTATCGCTACTACAACACCCTCCAAAATTTCACTACAGTGGAAATTTTGGAGCCTACTATCACCGTCACCTTAATCATAATGTACTGTATCATGTTATTCTATGTGTTTCAAGTGTCCTTCTATGGTTGCAAGTATCGTCGCATTGGTTAGAAAATATTTAGGTGCATTTCATGGTCGTAACATCTTTATTGTTGTAAAAAAACACTTTTGGATCACAGTCGCACACAATCCACTCATCATACTTTGGAAATGTGTATGAAGAGGCGTTTTGATGTATATTTATCATTTTTTGAGCTTATGTAAGTTTTCTTGATGATTCGACATGTGTTACACATGATTTTTGTCTGAAACTCATCATGTTCACCCCTTGTTCTATCTCTCATATTTAGACAAATTTTGGTTTCAAAGCAAACCCATTAAGGCCAAGAGTGCATGAGCACACACTAAAGCCTTGATCTGGAATCATTCAGTGACCTAGAATCATTCATTGTTTAGAATCATGCCATGTGCCCTCCAAGAGTGCAGAGCACACTCCTTAAGCACTTTCTCCTTCCTTGTTTCGAATTGCTTCGTTCAAGAGACAAGTCTTCCTTAGAGCGCACTCCTTTGACTCGAAGAAGTGTGCCCTCCTTGAGCACATGAATGAAGCCTTAAGGTCTTAAGCTCAACCCTTTAACCTTCCACAACACTTTGTGTGCCTCCCTGGACCCCTTTAGTGCATGAGCGCACTCTGAAGGCACGAAGCATCTTCCTTCACCATTCATTCTTCCACCATGTGACCTCCTCGGCCTTTTGAGTGCATGAGCACATCTTAAAGGCCTAAAGCATTCCCATTTCATCCTTTAGAAGTGCACCCTATTCCCTTCTTCTCTCCCTTGACCACGCACTGCACTATGGAAACCTGAAGGCTCCTCCTTCATTCTTTGAACTTGTGGCATGTCCCCTGCCTTGATTATCTTTCTTCCTTGAGCACATGAGTGCATGTCAAAGCCATGAGTCCTTCCCTCTTAGCCTTTCAGCCATTCGAAGTGATCCAATGTGCTGAAAAGGTCTCCTTGTCCCTTTTAAGCATGTTGAAAAGGAATGAGCACGAAATATGCATAAAACATACTAGAATTGGGGATATTGAGGTTGATGGTTGCTTGTCATGAGTGATTACAGTTACAAGTGTTCCAAAAATAACATGCAAAACACACATGAGGGAGATAGGGTAGAGAATAAAATAAAAGGAAGCATCAAAGAATAAATAACATAGTGAAAGTTTGATGATCGAAGCACCCTAAAGACTCCAAGATCAAAGACCCTTTGGATGGTGAAGGCATCAATGATAAGATGTTGTATGAAGAATGAAAGACACAAGTGGTAGTCATCTCTCCATTGAAGAAATTCCATGTCATCAGTCACTATTAGTCCCAGTCATCAAATATAATGACATGCCATATCTTCATAATATGATGATGTTGAAGTCATCAAGTAATGTTGTAATCATTGTAAAAATAAACAAGTAGAAGTCCAAGAGTGACGTGTGGCCAAAAGAGCCATGAAATTCCAAAAGAAATGTAATACCAAAACTCATATGTAATTCAAAAGGAAATTTGGAATTCCAAGTGTTGTAGATGTCCAAATTTCATTAGGAGTTTGAAAGTAAAGATTCATGGGGATGTGAAGAGTTATGCCTAAAGTTATAAAAGGATCCTCATTTCTCATGAAGATCAATTTTAACTTTGGCTTCTCCCTCAAGGCATTAGAGAAATATAGTTACTACTTTTAGGGATAAAGTAGCGGCTTTAACGCTCCATTATTGGAGCTAATGATGTCCATTGTATTTATGTATCTTGGAACTTTTGCTTTATTTTAAAGCCTTTTAGGGCAACACATTCTCACACATGGATTGGGAATGTTTCTAAGACTATTATTTGGATGTTTATGATTCATGTTTTCTTTCATATGTAATAGGTTAATTGAAGTATTTCGGTGACTTTAGTGCTTAACTTACTAGAAATTTGTTCATGTTTATAATGATCGTCACATCTATGTGAACTATTTTGCTTGATGTTAGATGAGCCTTTATCTTTCTGTGTGTGTCTCCATTAGGGTAGTATTATTACTTCTCAATTAGAGGCTCACCTTATTTCTCATCTTGATCCAAAATGGATCCAGCATGGCCTCTAAATCTAAAGTCTTCAAATATAGGTGAAAGTGGAACAAGGATGAAGAGATTGTTGAAACAAAGATAATGGTGCAAGCCGCATGAAAATATGATTTTGGATAAGGAAATGGGAGCCAATTAAAGATTCAAGTCAAAAGGTCAAAGCATATGTCAGCAAGACATGTGATATCCTGGGAAAGAGTTGCAGGTACATAATGATGTCAGCGTAGTAGATGATGTGGCAATCTATGATTGGTTCAGACCTTAGGTGATGAGGAGTAGTGGTATAGAATAGCAGTCATCCGATCGAAGGAGATTGATGAATATTGTATCAAAACATGCAAGCATGTTACCTGGAAAAATGGACGTGATATATTTATACAAAAAGAGCTAAACCCTTTGAGTTCCAGCACAAGGGCGGTAAATGGTTTATCACATGCCCTCAAGGCAGGAAGCGGTTTTAGATAGGAAGCACGCAATTCCACTGAGCGAGTGACATGTACCCTCCTGAAAACCACTTTATCGTGTGCCTTTGGAGAAATAGTGAGTGTGCTAGTGGGAGCACGAGACCACGCAACAGCCGTCGGATTGTTCCGAGTAGATCAACGGTGTACATTTTTTGGACCAGTTGAGGAGCAGCACGTGACAACTGTTAGATGGGTTGTTCTCGAGATTAGCATCGGGGAAAGGCCGGATGGTTGGGGTCCACCCACGCCCACCAGTCCTTTGATTTTAAGCTTGTTTCTATTATAAATGTATTATTTCCACATTTAATGGAAATTGTAACTAAAATGTGTTATAAAAACAATGTAATACAAAAAGCTGATAGGAGAGTGTATTGTGAACCATTCCAGGGGGTCTGGAGGTTAGAGTGACCAATACGGTCATTTTTATACTCATTTCGACTCGAGAATTTGAGCAAAACTCAGTGGTGAGATACATTTCTATGTTTGAGACTCTGTTTTAGAGCTCACACCTGTAACAACCATTTTGAAGACATAATATAGAGGCTAACACATGAAACTAGGACCAAGAGACGTAGCCAGGAAGTCTGGTGAACTCATTTATCATTTTGGTTGTGTTGATGTTTCATTATTGTGTTTTCTAATTATTTAATTGTTTATATTATTCACAATCTTTTCTATCCATTGCACTAAGTAATATAGACAACTATACACATAAGTCTGTAATAGGTTTTTATCAGTTTCAGAACAAGTGGTATTAGAGCTTAAGGTTTTTAAGGTTTGACAAGTTTGTGTAGAGATTTGAATGTTGACTAGGTTAAGCCTCACACAAGGTGAAGGAGAACTTGTTGAGGCAAATCTAGAGATTGGAAGAGTCTATTCACAAAGAAGGATGGCAGATGAAGCTCCACTTGGGTCATAATCCCAGTTCTTGGATAGCTTCATGACGATACATGCCATGGTGTAAGAAATGTATCATGAGTTTAACAAGGGTAGAGGTGAAGGCACTTCATCACCTAGACCAGACAAAAGAGCAGAGGAACCTTTTCTCTTTGTCCCTCCAGAGAAAGAAGAGAAGAAAGATAAAGGAAAAGGAGGAATGTAGGAACCTTTTCTCCACTGTCTCCTCCATCATCACCATCATTGTCATCATGATCGTCTTCTCATAAAACTAGTTCTTCTAAGAAGAAGGAAAAGAAAGCCTCTTTGATCAAATTAGATGCAAAGTTTGATTTGCCAATTTATGATGGAGAACTTAATGAAGAAAAGATAGATAATTGGATGGCGCAAATTGATGTATATTGCAGGGTGTAGAAAGTCAATTCAGAAAGGAAGAAGATTTAGTTGGCTAGCCTTCGTCTTGGAGGAACCGCACTTGTGTGGTGGGAAGGCAAGACACAAGCAGATCTTCAAAAACATGGTAAAATCATTTCCACTTGGAATGAATTTGTTTCTGCCATTAAAAAGAAATTTTATCCTTTATCTTACATGCAGCAGGCAATGATGAGTTGGAAGACACTAAGTCAACTGACGGGTTAAAGTGTACAGAGTTATACTCAAGAATTTTGCAAAAGAGCTTTAACATTAGTTATTTCATTGGATTCACTAGAGACATTATTAAAATATATAGGTGGTCTTCGTAGTTATTTGAAGCATACTATACTTATGTTTAATCCCACTATCTTAGATGATGTATTGGTCCAAGCGACTCATCTAGAGGCTAGAGGTAAAAATGTAAACCCAGATGTTGGGAAGTCATCCAAATCTTTTGAGAACAAGAATAAAGGAAAGAGGAAACTGAAATGGAAGGAGAGGAAAAAAAACACTGTAAAGAAGGAAAAAAACTTAATGCACTCATTGTAAGAAATAAGGACACGATGAGGCACACTGTTGGTATTTGCATCTAAAACTGAAGCCTAAGAAGTTCGGGGGTAAAGAGCGAAAGAATGTTGCTGCTATACAAAAGGACATGGGGTCAAACTTAGGTGATGAAACAACAGTTACAACCACAGGTATAAAAGGTAAAGATTCTGATGCATCTACAAGTAATTCTTCACATTCTGTTGTGATTTGGATTTAAACAGGAACACAACAAATTATAGAGATACCCATAAATACAAAGATGCAGCAGAAATAATACTTCATTTAATTACTATAAAACACTGAAATATGCTTACAAACAGAAGTGGAAATAAACCAACTAGAGCGATCATAGCTTATCTATGAGAAGAGATGTGGTGGCTACATGACTTTGAACTGTGTTACAATGAGGCTCGAAGGCCTATTTATTGTTGAGAAACAATGGAAAACCCTAAACATCCAAAAACCTAACCCTAGAAGATGAAACGCCAAATTTGGGCCCCGTTTCGAGTAAATTGGTGCATCAACTTCCCGAGGTTGTAACTTTGGCATACGATCTTCGTTTGATGCGCACAATAGCTCGCTAGAAAGATCTATCCAAGGACTACAAATTTGGGAAGAGAAACATTGGTCAATGCCCCATGCTACTCCTAGTTTTCCCAAAAAAATCGTTTAGGGCCTCAAAATGGCTCCTAAAGTCCATGACCCGAAAAACTGCTAAAAATAGTAAATTGTGCTACAATTAAGGAAACTGAAAAACTGAAATAGATAGTCATGGGGGTCCAAGTGGGATAGGTGGGTGGTCACCAACATCCACTGGGATCATTCCTCCCCCCTTAGGAAGAAATTGTCCCCATTTCGTTGAGTTCCTCCCTGAGATGAGGAAAATTCTACTGAGCTAGGTCCCTAGTGAGCTGTTCTGCAACCTCTGATGTGTCCAGTAATGGTGGGAAGCATGGTCGAGGGAGGTCCACATTCAACACTCGGTGCAAGCGAAGTAATGGGGAAATTTGTGCTCCAAAGCATTGTTTCGACAGCCTTGGTAATGGTGTAAGGACCATGTTGGAGTGGTTTGAGCTTCTGATGGGCTCTTGTAAGGCATTATTTCTGCAGATGCAACCAAACATTGTCACCCACTTGAAAGTTGTGTGGTACCCCTGTGGGTGAGGAGAAGTTGTTCATGTGTTCTTTCATGACCGTATCCCTTTTTTGTTGCTACTACATGGAGGAACCGTTCGTGGGGGTCATGGATGTGGTGATGATAATCCCCTTACTTTGGGAGTGGACCAGAGAGAAAATAAATTTCCTAGTTTGTGAGATGATCTTACTACATTTCTTAGTAGAGATCAAAGAGGTGGTGGTAGGTGGGCCTACATCCGGTATCTTGTATAATGAATTACATAAAGAAATAATGATAGTGCAAGGCCTTGACTCATACACAGCATGTCACCTCCATAAGTATAGCTAGCCTAATAATACATCACAAACATCCAGAGTTGCAACATCACACAATACCTCATCTGTGAATAGTTTGATGCCGTAGGGAAGGTGGCAGTGCTGGTGACTTAGAGATCTCGTCCTTGTTGAAGCCACCCGATACTGTACGACTGTGGGTGTGATGTAGTTGATAGGCCCAACTGCTTCACAACCTCTATTGAAATGAGGTTCTTTTGGCTACCACTGTTGACAATGAATTGTAGCAGCGAACCCTTCACCCACATCTATGAGTGGAAAAGATGCTCCCCCTCCTCTGGATCTTCAGGCTCATTTTTCTGGATCTTGGCAGTGGCAACAGTGGCACTAGGCTTCACGTCAATGATCTACTTCCCTTTGCCATTCCGCTTGTCGAGTTCTGACTCAGGGTTGGAACATGCATCTGATTCAAAAGCCTTCAACTCAGCCACCAACGACTGCTTGGTCCGACACTGACTTGTGTTATGAGTGGGGTTCTTATGGAACTCACACCACTTCCCTATGTCCTACTTTGACTTCGTGTTGTTGTTATTTTCTTGTGGCTTCGACGAGTTGTCTTGGGTTGCCCCGTCTTGGATTTGACCTTGGTTCTGTGATTTGGGGAAGCCTTTCCCTTGCTTCAGATTTGCAGATCCAAAGTCTCACTTGTTTAGTTTAAACCTCTGCTCGATCTTGACAATGTATCAGTACAACGTGTCTAGTGAGGAGATGTTAGGTAACTCCACCTCGTCTTGGATGTATCTATGTGGGTAGTTGTGGTATTTGAGTACCAAATGCAGCTCAAAATCCTTGATACCAAACTATGTGCGAAGGGTATGAAAAATGTTTGTGAACTCCGACACATCTTGGTCCCTTCCCCGTCGCAGCGTGGTCCACTTTATGTATTTGTCCTCATAGCTTTTGATAGGGTAGTATTGCTCCTTGATGGCATCTCAGAATGAATTCCAAGTGGGTGCGGCTAAAAATAGTGAGCCCATACTTTCATCCTTCTACTCATAGTAGGTTTTCCACCAGTCTTTGACATGGGGGACTGCTTTGAGAAGAGCGAAGATAATATTTTCTATCGGTCGGATAAATCGTTCTTGCAGACAAGACCGATCTCCCTAGTATCTACTAATATCTAAAGACAAGAAAAATAAGCAAATTCTATCTTTCTCTAAATATTGTGATTTATAAATAAAAGCCAAGAGGTGTTTTAGACCCTACCTCAAGTCCAACGCTAGTTTGTGGCAGCCACGCTTTGACCATCCGAATGAGTTTCCTTTTAAAGAACCTGCAAACACAAACAAGCACATATCAAATAACACTTGCATAGCCAATATAGTAAACCATATTTATCATGATGATCAAGAAATTCATGAAATAAACCATAGAAAACAATTTATTGAGAAAAATGAATCTGATTGTATTAACTTTAATCAAAGAAGAACTTTACAACCTTGGTGCCTTGATGTTGTACAACCTCCTCCCAGGGTCTAGTAAGAATCTCCTCTACTTTTACAAGTTTCACTCTCTTCCCAATGAAGCCAAAAGGTATGTAATCTCTCCTCTCAAGCTCAAATAGGAAGTCTAAATTCCAACAGCATTTACCCTCAAAAATGTTCAGCTTTCAATCTCCCTAGCAACCAGCCCAATGCCTCAATTTATAGTGTAGAGGAGGGAAGTTACCAGGTCCGCCTTCAAAGGGATAAGTCCTCCTTCAAAGGGATAAGCTCCTCTAATCAAGGGGTTAGCTCCTTTAGTTATGGGATGCATGAACCACCTAGGAGAAAACCAACCACGTCAAGATTCCTTCTAGAAGCATCCAGATAGTGAGTTTTTAAGAATAAACTTATGCCTTTTTTACTTTTACAGGGGTCCGCACCCACTCCTTTAGAGATAGAGCAGGCAGGTCCGTAGGTAACATGACCAAGGGGTGCGGGACCGCAGGTAATTGTAAGAGAAAGTGCGGAACCAAAATTTTAAATATTTTCAAGGACTTTCTCTCATTTTTAAAGCTTGACATGAAGAACTGAGGTTTGGGACTTGCAAAGGAGGACAATATGAGTGGTGATAGACTCACACTGACTGCAGAAAGTCATGGTGACAATATTTTGTGTAACAGATTGCCCCCTAAAGTGCGAAGTCTGTAGTAGATGAGGATTTCATTTATCATCTAAGAAGAGTGAAGTACTTTATCATTTCGAGGATCATCTTGTGGAGAGCCTGGTTGGAACCTATAAAAACATTCAATACAAAATATATATATGAGATCATATCATCGCTGAGGTAGGCATTCCCATACTCAGATCAAAACTGACTAGAAAACTAACTAAACTGCTCTGATGTAGGAATGATCTTGTAATACATCACAAGTATAGACTCATGTAGACACAGTATGGGCGCAGCCATCTGTTTATGAATAATCCATTGTATAATGAATACAAAATTCCTCGCAGCCTAGATGGTGGAAACTAGATCCAGGGTCTTGATTTCTACTTCCCGAAATAGTACAATTCTATCCATGTGAATGAATGTGTCGAAGTCAAACATGGTAGAAACCACTTGATTACCAGTCAATGATGTAAACTATTAACAAGTGTGAGAGAAACCACCAGTAATGTCAATGGCTCTCAAAGTACTCAGTACAATCCATGAAATGTGAATAGATGTGTTGATGTTGAACATGTCACAGAATCCGTTGATCGAAGGTCAATGATGCAACCTATCGTCGAAGGTGAGAAACCTACCATTGAGGCATGCAGATCCCAAGGTACTGAAGATTTCTAGATCATCTTTCTAGATAATGAGCTGAAGTCGATAGAAATCAATCCGTCGTAGGTAAGACCACAACACGAAATCATAGATAAAGTTTGAAGAAATATAGTTGCAAGGACTGACTCAGGGATGGTCAAGATTGATGACAGATATTTTGCAGATGAATGGTTTATTTGCACTGACCTCTTGAACACATAACGACACTGCATATGGTTTGGTGACAATTGACCCAAAGCTAATACCCAGAAACCGACTGAAGACATTCAATATGGTTTGATTAACTGTTAGGCAAAGGATTTCCCAACCCAGGTGAACAAAAAGTGTCATGTTCAAGAGTGGTTAAACGCTTTTCTGAGACACAAAGTATGAAAAATAGGTTCATTTTTCTCTCTTTTACCCCACCATTTCTGGCAAGTACCTCTTTATTTCTGGCAAGCTTGAGGAGGATAACATTTGCTTGATTATAAGCTCATCCTTCGGATGAGTCCAACATAGTTTAAATTCGAACCCTAAGAAGGAGTGGTCCGTTCCTGTTTGTAATTGAATAGGTCCTTTACTGTTAAATTTTAACGAGTCCAGTATAGGAGAAACTCGACATTTTTCAATTTTAGGGAGTCTAAAAAACTTAAGAAAACTCCATGGTTGTCCTTTTTCGTAAATTTGTGTCTCCCAAGCCCGAAAAAGTATAAAATAATACTTGAGAGAACCGCTTGACCATTACGATCAAGGAATAATTTTCATAATTAGTGTCTCTGATCTGAAAAAGTAAAAAAGGGATCAATGACACGTCGTTTTATAACCAATATCGAATTTGAAACGACAAAAATCCAGCAATCTTTTCCTGTTTTTACGATCAGAAAAGAGCTGTAAGTGGACTGTTTTTTTAATTCTGTTTTAACGAGCTTAAAAAGAAAAACTCAGCAATCTTTTCATATTTTAGGAGTCAGAAAAGAGCTTAAAGGTGACTCTAATGTTTTTTGTCGAAAATGATCAATTTTGCCTGAAAAATCCGTTATCCTGCACAAAAACTCAAACATTACTCATACCTGTTTAAAATAAATAAAAATTCTTCAAAAGTTACCTCTTTAAAGTGAAAAATAAACAAATTAAAAATTCATTTATTCAAAAAAGCTTATAAAAAGGGCTTTTGTAAATGCATTTTTACCGTTTCACTTCAGAGTGAGAAAGAGAGCTTTTGGGTAAGAAACTTCCCGTAAAAATTGCGGAAAATCCGTCCATTGGAATCGAACACCATCACCTCCAGGTAATCCACATCACCTTACTCTTGCATTTCAACTGTTTGAAATTGGTTTTATTTTGATTTTTTAGGAAGAATTTTTTTTAAAAACCCGCTAGCGGGGGTCTGCAGGTGCAACATGCGAAAACTGTGGACCCGAATTTTTCGTATGCAGAAAAAATTCAGGGGCCCGAACCCGTTGTATAGGCAAAGTGCGAACCTATGCACTGTCTCTAACTTAGAGGGTGCGGTCCCCACGGCATATGCTCTAAAATTCCAAATTTTCCAATATTTGCCCAAAAAATTTGATTTAAGATGTTTTAATCCGCCTTTTCTTTGAATGTAGGGTATACATTATGCTTAGCTAGTGGGAATGGGAGCACGAAGATGTGGATGCTGCCGCACTAAATCATCAACCCTCAATAGATGCATTGATGGCATTCAGGCTATATAAATTCTAGGCCATGCCTGGCATGAGGGCCCAAGTAGACTTTTTGCAATGGCTGGTGGACAAGTGGAATGTGCAGGACCAGTGTTTCATTATTGGTGGCCACCAGATCGAAATGGAGCCAAAAGACATTTACTTTTTGACTGGTTTGCCTAAGAGAGGTGAACAATTGACTCTATTCAGGACTAGGCCAGGTGGCCAGTCTGTCGATAACCTCTGGCTAGAGTTTTGTAACGACCAAACCAAGGACAAAGGGATTAATATTAAAACCATTTCCCGTCCTAAACTCAAAGTGATTGCATTTACTGTCACCAGGCTCTGCAGAAGCGCAGCACTACATATGGCCACTGGATCCCAAATGCGGATGGCAGTAGACTGCTTTCGAGGCACCGTCTTTAACTGGTGTGAAGCTGTGTTGGCTAATGTAAAAGGCCAACTGACTAGAGCAAAGAATGGACAACTGAAAAAATTTGGATATGGTTTCTTAGTTGTGAGCTTCGGTCTAGAGAGGGTCCCAATGTTGGTCCCACAGAATCTTTCCGTTGGAGTTGGACTTCCCCGAGAGCCCAAACTGATGCGTTGGGTTGCAGTTATGGCCCGTCATCCTGAGGAGGGTTCAGAGGTTGTTCGATTTCTTCCTGAGTATTTTAATTGGTTGGAGAACCAATTTTTCATGATTCAGGATTTTCCTTATGCTGGGAAGGATTATCGTGGTGACCCAGACATGGCTCTTCCACCAGGAGAGCAATGGGATGACTCAAGTAAAATCATTTTCAACATTTTCTAATTTAATTTTTTTTTTTTTTTTAAATTGTCTCAAAACTAATAGTAAAAAGTTTCAAATGCAGATGTAGGTCCACGGCGACCAGCCACTCTTCGGCCCTATGAGAGGAAACAACGAGCTGCAACAGCACCAGCCCCATGGGACGAATCTACAGAGACCCTGGCCGAATTGGAAAACCATCTAGAGCGTTTAACAGCAGACATTCCAGAGACTAGCATGGATGAAATTCCTCTTAGGCTACAACGCTATGTGATTGGGGTCCCAGGACCTTTCAGGAGCTTCCTTTGTAGGGTGGCCCGTATAGTGGTTTCTTATCGTGATCATCACCAGTGATAGGATGATCGCCTGTTGTAGACTCATATGACATTTTTGCTTTTGTTACTATCATTTTTGCCGATCATAAGGTATTTTTCAACCTATGATCGAAGGCGATGTATATTTGACACACTTCTATGTTATGCTATATCATTATTACCGGCTATCTTGTAAAACATATTATGGAATGTTTTTAAATTTACTGTTTGATTATTGCAAATGTCTACTTAACATTCGAGAAGCAATTTTTATCTGCTAATGTATTTAAATATCTTGGAATATGTTGATATTCAATATAGTCAAATTCACGTTCCAAGAGACGAACTCTCAAAAATAATCTCAATAACACTGGATTTCTAATGGCATAAACTCTATTAAGCTGCAATACAACGAGTTCAGAATCTAACCTCACAATCAAACTCTGAATCCCAAATGAGATGGATTCAGATAATAACTCAATCACTACACTATACTCTGCAATGTTGTTTGTTGTTTGACCGAGGCTTACCCCATGCATAGATACCAACTCATTAGAGGGTGAATAAATAACCCAGGTTGCAGAAGAAATGTTCCGTGTATTATGACAAGAACCATCAGCAAAACTAATGTATGTTTGGAGAGATGTTGACATCTGCAATATCAAGACTAAAATCAAGATAAGCAGGAATAATGACAAAAACACTCTCTAAACTAAGCACACTTTTCTAATCTAAAACACACCAGCTAGAAAGAAAACTAACCTAGCTAAAATCTCCACACCCAAATTTAAGCATAATATCTTTTCGGGTAAAGACCATTTCTGGGTTTACCTAAAGAGACTCCGTCAATATCTACCAATTCATAAGCCCCTTTTGCTAGCTTTCGCTTAACAACATAAGGACCATGCCACATGGGTACGAATTTTCCAGTGCCTAACTTATCATTTGCTTGATCGTATAGTAAGACTAGGTCTCCTTCCGAAAAATTACGAGGAGTAACATTTCGATCGTACTGAGATTTAATACGTTTGGCATGAGTTTCGATTTCTAATACAGCATCACATCGATTCTCATCTAGCTGAGCCAAGTACAACAAACATTTCTCCTCTTCGAAAGTGGCTAGAAGTAATTCTATGGCCATTTGCAAAGACGGGGTTTCTCATTCAATGGGTCACACAGCTTCCAAACTGTAAACTAGTTGGAAAGGAGTGAAACCAGTTGATGTTTTTACTGAGGTTCGATATGCCCAAAGTACTGAAAATAACATGTTATGCCAATTCTACCTATGAATCCCAATGATTCGTCGGATCATAATGACTAGAACTTTGTTGATGGCTTCAACAGACCATTAGCCTGTGGGTAATATGGATTTGAACTATCGTGACGCAGGCCAAGTTGATCTGTTAGTTCAGTCATCATGATGTTTCGAAAATGATGCCCATGATTAGTGATAATCGCTTGTGGAACACCGAACCTAGCAATTATATGATTTAAAATGAAAATCGTAGCAGTTTTGCCATTTGCCGAAAATGTAGGCATCGCCTCAGCCCACTTGGTAAAATAATCTACCACAAGGATAATATACTCATGCCCCCCGACCAAATGAGGGTTACAGGTAATAAAATCGATACCCCATTTCGCAAAAGGACCGACGGCAATTATAGGGTGGAGAGGAGCAGGTGGAGCGCGCATCTTTCGATCAAAAATCTGGCAGTTGTGGCATTTTCGGACCGCATTAATACAATCTTTAAACAAAGATGGCCAGAAATAGCCAGTGCGCAATATCTTTTGGGCTGTGGCAAACCCAGACATATGTCCTCCACACGCTCCAGAGTGATAGTCATTTAGAACCCTTTCAGCTTCCTCATGAATTAAACAACGCCAAAAAACAGAGTCCGCCCCATGACGATAAAGTGTATCTCCAATAATTTTGAATTGTTGGGATTGGAATCGTATTTTCCGACGCTGAGATCTTGAAATTTCATGCCGAAAGGATTGGGTTTGGAGATAAACAATGATATCTCCATACCATGGATCAAGAGTGCTGATTAGAAACAAGGATTTGTCCGCAATGGGCTCTTCCACCACAGTTTCAGTATCAGCACGCGGGAAGTCACACATCAACTCCGCAAAAGCTAAAGATTTCTTTGACTTAGATTTTTCAAACTCCAGGTCAAATTCCTGCAGGATTACAATCCATTTGAAATACTTGCCCCCTAGCAATTGTTTTGTCAAAATATAGATCATAGGGTTACAGTCGAAAAATACAGTAGTTTTGCATAGTAAAATGTAATGATGAAAACGTTGGACAGCTTGAACAGCTGCTAAGGCCAATTTCTCAACATGTGAATATTTTAGCTCAGTCGGATTTAAGGTTCGACTAAGGTAGTAGATCACATGTTCGCTACCGAATTCATCTTCCTGAACTAACACCATTCTGATGGTGGAATGAGAGGCGGCGAGATATAAGAAGTAGTCCTAGTTGTAGTTGGGAGGATGCAATAACGGTGCATGGGTCAACGTGCGTTTTAGTGCATCAAAAGATTTGTCCGCTATCTCATCCCAAAAGAATGGAGTATTCTATTTCAACAACCTGGTAAAACCCTTTGTTATCTCGGCGTAGTTAGGAATGAATCGACGTAAAAAGGTTGCTTTCCCTTGCAAACTTTGGAGTTGGCGAAGAGTCGAAGGAGGAGGCAATTTGAAAATAGCTTCAACCTTCAAGGGATCGACACGAATGCCAGCTTTTGAAACAACAAATCCCAGTAACCGACCCATTTCTATATAGAAAACACACTTGTGTGGATTCAACCTAATTCGATAATGCCTACATCTCATAAAAATTGCTCGTAAATGGATGAGATGATCGGCTCTACATAATGAATGAGAAGGTAAATCATCGAGATAGGGTTGCACAATGTGCTTGATGTCATGAAACGCGTAAGACATGGCCCTTTGAAAAGTTGCACCGGCGTTCTTTAGCCCAAAAGGTAATTTGCAATAAGAAAACATTCCCCGTGGACAAATGAAAGCCGTTTTTGGTTGATCAGCAGGTAGAATATTGATTTGATTATAACTGGAAAAACCATCCATAAAGGAGAATATTTCACTGCCAGCACAATCATCAATGATTTGATCGATATAGGGAGTCGGATAATTGTCTTTTGGACAGGCTCGATTAATGTCCCTATAATCAATACATATCTTATTGTTCCTTATTTTTTATTAACAGGAACAATATTCGATACCCAATCCATTAAGGGAATTGGATAAATGAAACCTAATTTAAGTAATTTCTCAACTTCTTCTTTAATAGCAGTAACTTTTCGCGGGTGAATCTGACGCAAACGTTGCAGAACGGGTTTAGCATCTGGGTAAGTTTTGATTTCATGAACAACAATTGCTGGGTCAATTCCTGGCATTTCCTCATATGACCAGGCAAACACGTTGTGGAATTCTTGAAATAGGGCCTTATATGTTTGAATTTCATCTTCCGTACAAGAGGCACCTATATGAATGTTTTCAACAATTCCAGGCTTAACCGAAATGTCAATATGAATAGTTCGAGAAATATTTCCCAAGTTTAACTCAGAATGAGGATTTTTCAATGGATTCTGAGGTTCCTTGACATAATCAGTTGTAAAAATAGATGAAAAATCATTTCCAAAGTGATCAATCTCAGGTAAGAACGAAGATCTATGACAAAGATCTTCCCATGGTAAATCATCAACATATAAGATTTCACGGATCTGCTCATCAGTATGAACAAGTTCAGAAAAAGCTGTTGAATCTGAGTTTGGTGTCGAAAGTGATTCTTCATGGACTACATTCATTAAGTCAATTTTGGTTGAAGAAGAGTCGGAAAATGACTGTACGGCCTAATACGCAACTTCATAGGGACTCAAAGGCATAGCATCACCAAATGAATCCATCTCAGATTCGGAAGGGACAATCCAAGGATCATCATAAACAATAGTGTCTAATGAAATCATATGAATGGTTACAGTAGAAGGCGATATGTTGGGAGGAGGAAAAGAGAAAGTTCCTAGTAAACCAAAATCTTTAACTAGTCCTACTCCAACATCCTTATAAGGGATAGTTGTTTTTCCGACATGCTGGATACTTTTAGAAGAGGCTGGGTCGGATGAAAAGTAAGTTAGTTGGTCTATAGTTACGATCTTTCCATTATGAGGAAACTTTATAAGCCGAAAGACCGATGAAACAACAGCAGTCATAGCGTAAGACCAACTACGACCTAAGAGAAGGTTGTAATCTAGAGGGGCATCAACCACCTCCACATCTAGATTAACAATTTTGCCTTCAACCCCTATAGGTAAATCCTGTAGAATGCCAAAAGGATGGAACCCATGGCCATCAAAGGCCTTTATAATTGTTGGGGATTGATTAAGTGTAGGAGAACCAAGCGATCTCCAACACTGGATCGACATAATACACGTTGAAGCTCCCTCATCAATTACAGTCCTATAGCAAGGTCTGTTTTTTACTAACACTGGAATCTGGAAAGCCATTTGATGAGGTAAGTGAGGTGTACTATTTTCTAAATAAAAAATTATAAGGTTCGAGTCCTGAATATCAACAACTCCTATAGCCGACAATAGCAATTTACGCTGTGCTGGACATGATTGCATCACCTCCAAAGCTGACATTGTTGAAGGTGAAATAGCTAAATCTTCAACAATGTTATAGTTTTGAGCAGCTCTCGCATGTGGATTGAAAGCTAACTTTCGAAGTATACCCTTGGTGGGTAGTTTGATTACTAAGTCTGGGTTAGGTTTCTCGATCTGTAGTGGATTGGAACCAAGAGTTGAAGTGGGTGGGTTCGAATTAGAAGATTCTGCTTCCTTACCATCGACAGGACTTTTACTTCCATAATCTTGCAATCATGTCGCAATCCTAACATGGGACATCATCATTATGGGTTCTTCTGAGGCATTTGAGGAGGAACCTATCATCTTACTGTCTTGACTAGGAAAAGGATCCTTCAAAACAGCAGGCATTTGAGAACCTTTGATGATTTTCGCAACCACAACGCGATGAGGGAAGTCTCTTGTAAAATGCTCTTCATCACAAATGAGACAAGGATAACGAGGTTTACGTTTCTCGTCAGTAGATTCTGTTTTATCTGATTTCTCTTTCGAATTTTTATTTGATTTATTTTTCTTCTTCCCCTTCGTTTTACCGCTGGATTTTGATTTGGCCGCAGATGATTCTACAACACGAATATCGGTAGAAATTTCTGTGGAAGAATCTCCTGTCGGGGAATCTAGTAAAGTTATGATAGGAGAATAATTCTTGGAAGATTTCTTCTTACTTTTGGTGTTAACTGTACCAATCATACCATCAGCGGCATGAGACCCTGAAGGAGCTGCAGTTATTTGATTTTGTTTAGGAAGGTCGAGGATTTTCTCGTGTAACGTACTCAACTGCGTATAAACAAGGCCAAGGTACTGAGCTTGAGAAATTACTTGCTCTTCAGTAACGGCTCCTACCTTAGCTACATCCTCAATGATTTTAGGTAATAATGATTTAACAAACCATTCTAGTAAGATCTGATCCGGAATAAAAACTTTCACTAAACGTCGTCGACGTCTCCATTCATGAATGTGATCTGAAATATAAGTAGATGTTGACTTTTTTAATGAGGTCAATAATTCTGTGCCATTGTCATATCTGACAGGAAACTGAAAATGAGTTAAGAATGAAGTAGCTAACTGACTAAAGTTATAAAAAGTGGCTCGCGGTAACTCAATGTACCACTTGGCTGTAAGACCAATTAGAGTGCATTGAAAAAGACGTAAACGGATTGAATCATCTGAAATGGAGTTAGATGCAGACCAGAGGTGATAAGTCATCACATGGTTCGACGGGTCCTCTCCTGATTTACCTTCAAACTTTGGGATGTCACTAGGCAACTTATTCGGCATTGGCGGCCAAAATGGAAGATAATTAATCGGATCATTCGTAAGGCGTGACAAATCAAGCAAGTTCAAAGTTGCAATGAACGGTAACAGACGATTAGGGTCTCGAAAGACTTGGGTCATAAGACCAGCCCCAGGAGGAGGATATCCAGGATAACTAGGAATTGGAATTACATTTGGGATATTATATCCTCTTGGAAAAACAGGATTAACCGAACCATACTGGTGTTGTTGAGGTTGCTAATAAGTATATCCAAGGTACGGTTGATACTGATAGATTGGGTTCTACATAGCAAGACCGAATTGGTACTGTCCCTGGTACGGTTGATAAGTAAATTGAGGTTGACTTGTGACAACCGTACTTGGACCAGGTTGTCCTACAGGCATTTGAACCGAAGTCTGAATTGTAGGTCCAGACTGAGGTAAAGATGCTTGAGGAATTGATACAGGAACAGTAGAAACTGGAGCTGTCGATACTCTAGAAGTAGGTGGGGTAGATGGAACAAATGTTGCAACAGTTACAACAGTCATTTGAGGTGGAGTTCAAGGCGAACTAGGCCCAGGCTGAGAAACTACAGAAGGTGCAGAAGTTTGAATCGTAGGCTGGATAGGTTGCTGGGTTGAACCAGAAACCAAGGGTTGTCCAGATTGAGATGACAACTGCATGTTCAGTTGCAAGATCTGTTGGGATTGAGATGGATCCCACACTAAGTTCATTCTGGGGTATGGACCCATACTAGGTTGAGCATATTGAGGACCATAACCGGGTTGAGGGTAGGGTTGATAATTCAAAGGTACATTTCCAGCTTCTTCGACAAATGATTGACATGAAGGTGGTTGGAAACCTTGGGTTGGGTACTGACCTTGAGGTTGATAACCTTGAGGCACGTACTGATACTAGGGTTGACCTTGAGGTACGTACTGAGTCTAGGGTTATCCTTGAGGAATGTACTGTCTCGAGGGTATGTACTATCCTTGAGGTTGCCCCCCAGGCGGTAAGTGAGTATCTTGAGGTTGCCCCCCAGGCGATAATTGAGGACCTTGAGGTTGCCCCCCAGGCGGTAACCGACTACCTTGAGGTTGCAGATTTGGAATAGTACCTGACATCATAAGAATATCTTCTACACTCAACGGCTTAGTTCTGTTATTACCAGTTAATAACCCTTGTTCAACAGGTTGAGGAGATGCTCCCGAAAAAGTACCAGTAAGTGACTGATACCCAGAGGGAACAGAAGGACCACCATATAAAAATGTTTCTGGAGATTGAGAAAAAATGGATGACTGTCTCGACATATTCAAAGGAGGATAATAACCTCTAGGTGTTGGATGAAAAGGAATGCGAGGTGGTGAAAAACTTAGTCCCGGGTTTTTGCAAAAAATTGGTCAATGAAAGATACCAAGCATCCCTCCTAGGTGGACTATAAAATATCGACTCACGCTCCCTAAGTTCTATAGCTTGTTGATTTTCAGGGATGGATATACCTTCTTCCAGAGTAACAAGTTCTTCAATAGCAATAAGTCCAGAAGGAATATTTTGGGTAGTGACTCTTTCTACCCTGGGTGAACCAGGACCACTGGAAGTTGCAGAGGCAAATCCTGATGATGGAGTAGCAGCAGGTTCAATTTCAAGTTCAAAAATTTCAGGTTCCTCGACTAATTCACTAGTAGAAGAAAAACTACCAGTAACTTTGGAAAATGAAACAAGTTCAATAATATACTCTGGTGCTTGGACTTGATAATCAGGATGTACAACTAAAGAAGACTCTCCTTCTTCAGGTGACCCAACTCTACTATCACTAAGAGTTACAAGGGCTCGTAGCCCTTCAAGCTAGCTTGCTGAAAACTCAGGAGGTTGGCCCCGAAGTCTACGGGACTGCCTCGGTAATTCAGCCACGATTAAATATTTTAATTACTTCACACACAAACAAAGAAAAATCTTAATGAAAACCACCTAAAGTCTCTAAAGAACCAAACAATTTCAAATCACATGCCTAAAGAATCTAGGAGGTCAAACTACACACAAACAGTAACTTTCCATACCGAAAACACTAGTTCGTGATGAAATCCAACATCGCAAAATTCAATACAGAATGGCGGTTGGAACAGTTACCCTGACAACCTGCTTAAGGAATAGACTGGCACAAGTTTCTCCACTAAACCGTCTCGAGTGAAGAGAACCCCCCAGAAAATCCAAGTGAGTCTAGTCGACATCTGCTCCAGGTACAGTGGGATCTTCCTTCCACCGTCACCTTAGGAAAGAATCCTATAGATTATGGTCACGATGGTTACCAACAGAAACAAATATACCTGGGGGAACAGTCTGTGATCTAACACACACGCAAGCGCAGAGTAGCAAGCTCAATCCCCTTGAAGGCTCCTTAGCATAATCCAAGGTTTACCAACAAGTGACCCCAGGCTCCTCGACAATGGTTAATCCGAGGTTTACCATTTTTAATACGTGTATATCTTCTATCGTTCCCAATGAGGAAGGATTGATTACCCCACTGGCTCGGATACGATCTTATGCTTGACTCCTTTAAGGGGAGCTTCCCAGAGCATAGATGTAACAATTGGAATTTATCTCCTACCGCAAGATACAGCTACTTGTTTGTTTTTACTGTTATATACCTAGGGGGGATAATATGGGGTACCAAGGGAGGTACCCAAGGTAATAATGTAATAATGGGATGGGCCATAGTAATAAATAAGGTGGTACCCCATATTATCCCCCCTAGGATCATTACCATGACTTCCTCATACCATCGACTAATACCATGGGCCCATTACATTATTACTAACTACTTGTGGTCCCTTACATGATATGGGTTAACCACCTTATTTATTACTATTGCCCATCCCATTATTACATTATTACCTTGGGTACCTCCCTTGGTACCCCATATTATCTCTCCCTAGGTATATAACATTTACTATCTTGGAGAGTTAATTACTCCCTACTCCAAGATACTAGCCTAAGCTATGTTGGTGATAAAGATCCCTAGAAATAAAAAGATTGCGAGATAGATTTTACTTTAAGCGTTATTTTTATTGGTTTTTTCTTAAGTCAAAAGGTGCGGAGATGAAACTTTATGGTGTGAAGACTTGACTCCAAAACACTAAAAATGCACTTAAGATGATAAACAACCATTTTTCTTCAATGAATTTCTAGCTAAAGAAAGAGTTGAGAATGCAAATGCTTGAAAAACAAATCTTTCCTTAACCAATAAATGAAAAGAACTTTTTTGTCTTTTTCAATAAACTCAAAAACGAGACCACTAATTATGCTCACGAAAAAATCCTTTTTCTTGTTCAACAATCAAAAAACTATAAAAACAAACTTTTTCAAAAGAGATTTTTTTTTTTTTTTTTTTTTTTAATTTCTAGAAAACACTCAAAACTATTAAAAATCTAATCTTGAGATCTACAAATTCTAAAAACCTAATTGAAGTAAAAGCTTACAAAATTTATTTTCAAGGATGTTTTACTTAGTTATCAGCAAACTAAGGACTAACTTGTTCAGAATAACAAATTAATCAAAAAACAACCAGCTTTTGTTTTCTTTTTAAAAAATGAAATCCAAAACTTTCAAAACAAGTTCTTTCGAAGCTTCGCAAAGAGAAAAATGAGATGTATTCCTCACCAAAGGAAGATTTTACAAATCGGTCAGACTCATAAGAAGACCAGCAAAAACCAAGGTGATCTGAGGTTTCTAAGGCTTCTAAGCTCTGAGTTACTACAAAGACCAAACGAAAATCAAGCCAGGCACACAAAACTTCTAGAAATTCACCTAAAACCTAAATGCCAATGGAATTAACCTACGAAAAGTTTCTGACAAGACACGTGCAGATCTGGGCAGGGGCTAAAACATATAAACAAATCCTAAGATTAACTATATGAAAAGATTTTAGTTTTTTCAAAAATTTGACAGGGTCCGCAGTCCCCTGGTATAACTAGGTGCGATATCGTACTGTGTAGTAAAGGAATAGTGCAGGTATATCCGCACTGTGTTACAAACAGTAGGTGCGGTCCACTCTCAAAAATATGAAAAAACAAAAAACAATTCAAAATCTAAAAACCTACCCAATGCCACATAGCAAGCAAAAACCAGAAACAGAGAAACAGTTTCTCAAGTCAAAGTAAAAGCAAAGGCAAAAACCAAAAATTCAAGTCCCCAGCAGAGTCGCCGTTTTGTCGGCTGGATAAATCATTCTTGCAGACAAGACTGATCTCCCTAGTATCTACCAATATCTAGCGACAAGCAAAACAAGAAAATTCTATCTTTCTCTAAATATTGTGATTTATAAATAAAAGCCAAGAGGTGTTTTAGACCCTACCTCAAGTCTAACGCTAGTTTGTGGCAGCCACGCTTTGACCGTCCAAATGAGTTTCCTTTTAAAGAACTTGCAAACACAAACAAGCACACATCAAATAACACCTGCATAGCCAATATAGTAAACCATATTTATCATGATGATTAAGGAATTCATGAAATAAACCATAGAAAACAATTTATTGAGAAAAATGAATCAGATTGTATTAACTTTAATCAAAGAAGAACTTTACAACCTTGGTGCCTTGATGTTGTACAAGCTCCTCCCAGGGTCCAGCAAGAATCTCCTCTACTTTAACAAGTTTCACTCTCTTCCCAATGAAGCCAAAAGGTATGTAATCTCTCCTCTCAAGCTCAAATAGGAAGTCTAAATTCCAACAACATTTGCCCTCAAAAATGTTCAGCTTTCAACCTCCGTAGCAACCAGCCCAATGCCTCAATTTATAGTGCAGAGGAGGGAAGATACCAGGTCCACCTTCAAAGGGATAAGTCCTCCTTCAAAGGGATAAGCTCCTCTCATCAAGGGGTTAGCTCCTTTAGTTATGGGATGCATGAACCACCTAGGAGCGAACCAACCACGTCAATATTCCTTCTAGAAGCATCCAGAATTAACCCAAAGTGAGTTTTTAAGAATAAACTTGTGCCTTTTTACTTTTACAGGGGTCTGCACCCACTCCTTTAGAGATGGAGCAGGCAAGTCCGCAGGTAACATGACCAAGGGGTGCGGGACCGCAGGTAATGGTAAGAGAAAGTGCGGAACCAGAGTTTTAAAGCTTTTCAAGGACTTTCTCTCATTTTTAAAGCTTGACATGAAGAGTCGAGGTTTGAGACTTGCAAAGGAGGATAGTATGGGTGGTGATAGACTCACATTGACTGCAGAAAGTCATGGTGACAATATTTTGTGTAACATTTTCCCGACTGAAAAAATCATGAATAGAAAAATACCCTTCTAGTTGATTTAACCATTTATCTACAGCATCTGCGTCTATTTGACCCTCGAATATGGGGATTTTAAAATTAACTTGTACCTTAAATGGTGCGGTGTTTCCAGAGTAGCTGTTGGAAGCCAATGTGTCTCATGTGGGTAGCTACTAAAGGATCTAGGTAAAGTTGTCCATTATCGCATTCCTTTGCCGCTCGAGGGCTTCTTCAAGCAAGATTTTGATAGGATCTCCCACCCTCTCATCTTTCTTCTCATCCACCATGGGAGGCCATCGGGATTTGCAGGGTGGTCTTGCAAAGGTTTGACTAGTTCAAGCCCTAACTCCTTATATCTTAACCTCGTTGGGGACATGCAAAGAAAAACAGAGAAAAAGTAGACCACTCTGATACCACTGATTTGTATTTAAACATGAATGCAACAAATTACAGAAATAACCGTAAATGCAGATATGCAGCGAAAATAATACTTTTCATTAATGTAAAATACTGAAATATGCTTACAAACAAAAATGGAAATAAACCAACTAGGGCGATCATAGCTTACCTATGAGAAGAGATGTGGCGGCTACATGCCTCTGAACTGTGTTACAATGAGGCTCGAAGGCCTATTTATTGTTGAGAAACAATGGAAAACCCTAAACATCTAAAAACCTAACCCTAGAAGATGAAACACCAAATTGTGGGCCCCTTTTCGAGTAAATTGGTATATCAACTTCCCATGGTCATAACTTTGGCATACGATCTCTGTTTGATGTGCACAATAGCTCATTAGAAGTATCTATCCAAGGACTACAACTTTGGGAAGAGAAACATGGTCTATATCCCATGTTAATCTTGGTTTTCCCAAAAAATGTCGTTTCGGGCCTCAAAACGGCTTTGGAAGTTCAGGACCTGAAAATCTACTAAAAATAGTAAATTGTGCTACACTTAAGGAAACTGAAAAACTGAAAGAGATAGTTGTGGGGGTCCAAGTGGGATAGGTGGGTGGCCACCAATATACACCTGGATCATGTTGATAATGAAAGTAATGAGAGGAAAAGAAATGAGCTATTTCATATTAGAGTCATTCCAAGCACACTAAAATTGTTACTTTATTTGATAGTGGGTCACAAGTAAATTTGATTTCTAAAACAACTGTAAAGAAGTTGGGTGTAGAAACAAAACCTCATAAAAATCCATATCCATTAGGTTGGGTGTGTGATAAAACAAAGCTATAAGTTACGAGACAATGTAAACTTCGGTTTGCTATTGGGTCAACATTTGTAGATGAGGTTGAGTTAGATATAGTCCCTTTGGACATATGTGGAATTGTTTTAGGGAGTGCATACTTGTACGATAGAAAGGCTATCTTCTATCGAGTTGAAAATAAGTATCGACTCATTAAGTATGGAATTGATTATATTGTAAGAGCACATAAAATTAAAGATAACTTCTCTCTCATAAACTCAGGATAGATGAAAAGAATAGTCAATTCAAGTAAGCAATTTTTACTAATGATTGTAAAGGCAAAGGATCCTGATAAATTTGATGCATTCCAAGGTTGTAACCATAGACAAAAAGGAGATTTAGTTAAAGTTGTTTCTGATTATGATATTGTGTTTAAAGAGCCTCAGAGGCTTCCACCCAAGTGGGAGATAACACATGATATTTATTTGTAGCAAGATGCTCCACTACGTAACATTGGAATGTACAGGTTATCAGCTTTAGAGAATGCAAAGATAAAGAAGCAGGTACATGAGTTGCTCGATAAAGGGTTTATACAACCAAGCACATCACCTTGTGGATCACCAATTGTGTTGGTGCGAAAGAAAGACGGTTCATGGAGAATGTGCATTGGTCTTAGAGCACTAAATAAAATTATGATCAAGAATCGTTATCCTCTTCCTGGTATTGATGATTTATTGGATCAATTAAAAGATTTAGTTTACTTTTCTAAATTAGAATTGTGAAGCGGCTACCATCAGATCAGAGTTGCAAAACAGGATATATGAAAAACTGCTTTTAAGATGAAGCAAGGACTTTATGAGCGGTTGGTTATGCCTTTCGGCTTAACTAATGCTCATACTATGTTTATGCGAGTCATGAATGATATATTTAGACCATTTATTGATAATTTTGTAATAGTCTATTTAGATGATATTCTTGTTTTTAGTAATACTTGGGATGAACATGTAAAGCATGTCAAGCAGGTTTTATATGTTTTAAAGAGAGAAAATCTATATGTGAAACTGTAAAAATGTGAATTTGGTAGGACATCTTTAAATTATTTTGGTTATATTGTAGGGGGTTGTGAATTGAAGATAGATCCCTCTAAGGTTGAAGTCATTGTGAACTGGCCTAAGCCCAAATCTGCTACAGAACTTAGAAGTTTCTTAGGGGCAGCGCAATATTGGAGAAAGTTTATTGCTAACTTTTCGTTGATTGCAGCTCCTTTAGATGCTTTGACAAGTTTGAAATAGGTGTTTCAATGGGGAGGCAAACAACAGAAATCCTTTGACACCTTGAAAGAAAAGATAAGTACAACACCAGTACTAGCACTGCCAGATCATCAACATCCATTTGAGATTGAGACCGATGCAAATGACTATGCCATGGGAGTAGTGTTGATGCAACACAGAAAGGCTATATTCTTTCATTCTAAGACATTTACTTCTACAGTAGTTAACTATCCTACATATGATAAAGAATTGTATGAATTAGTACAAAGTGTTAAAAAGTGGAAACATTATATAATGGGTAAAGAAAAAATCATACATACAGATCATCAACCACTTCAATATTTACACTCACAAACTAAATTGCAACAATCAATACATTACATATGGATGGGTTTTCTACAACAATTTCATCTTGTTATCAGATATAAGAAGGGAATACATAATAAGGTTGCAGACATGTTATCAAGACCAATCATAAATGCATCCACTATACTTAAGCATAATTCAATAGTTCGTGAAAGTTACATTGAAAAATATTCTCAAGATATAGATTTTAAGGATGTATATGCAACTTTAAGGCATGGCAAGTAGGTAGAAGAATTGGAGTATTATATAAAAGACAAACTCTTATATCGTTTTCGAAAGTTATGCATTCCACAAACTGAAAGAGTTAACATAATTCGAGAAGCACATACTTCTCTCATATCAAGTCATTTTGGTGTAAGTAAAATAGTTGCACAATTGTAAAGGTTCTATTTTTGGCCATGAATGCATGAGACAACTTCTAGATATACGAAACGATGTATTATGTGTGCTACAATGAAGCCATGTAATATAAAATTAGGCTCGTATACTCCACTTCCAATTCCTTCTTGTCCTTGGGAAAGTGTTTCCATGGATTTTGTTGGGGGATTTCCAAAGTCTAGAAAAGGACATGATTATTTGTATGTAATTGTGGATAGGTTTAGTAAAATGCGTATTTTGATAGCATGTAATAAATAGGTAACGGCTGAAAAAACTGCAAAGTTGTTCTTTCAAAACGTATGGGTTCATTTTGGGTTACCCACTTCCATTGTATCTGATCGAGATTCTCGATTTGTTTGGAAATTTTGGTCAAGACTATGGGAGTTAATGGACACTAGGTTAAATAAGAGCAGAAAATTTCATCCATAAACAGATGGTCAGACAGAAGTGGTCAACATGATAGTGATATAGTTTCTTAGAGGATATTGCAGCAAGCATCCCAATTTTTGGGATGAGCATTTGTGTTATGTGCAGCATGCATACAACCGTGCCAAGCATTCTTCTACTCAAAGGTCTCCTTTTGAGACTTGTTTTCATTTTATACCAAAGTCTCCCTTGGATTTTGTCTTTGGTAAAGACATAGCAGTTGATGGACACAGTGATGTGGACAAAGCATCCAAGTTCATTGAAAAAATCCAAGAAATTCACCAAGCAGAATAGAAACAGCTGGAAAGAAGTCAAGCCAAGTATAAGGCATGGCATGATAAGCATCAAGTTGAACATAGTTTTCAAGTTAGTGATCAAGTCTGGTTGTACATCAACAAAGAAAGACTTCAAGGGGAAGGTAAGAAGTTGAAACCAATTAGATATGGTCCAATCAAAATACTTGATAAAATTGGTGAAAATGCTTTCCGCCTTGATCTACCAACTTATGTGCAAATCTATTCAGTCGTTAATGTTGAAAATATGAGATTATACGAACCTTAAATGGTTGAAGACCCTGAAGAGAAAGGTTATTTGAATTCCATTTAGGATTTGTTGCTTGAGTATCTCAATGAGTTACAGAAGGACATAGTTCTTGATAGGAGGATAAGAACTTCGTGATGAGGGAATGTTGAGTACCTGAGAGTTGGACTCAAAGGTACAAATCTAAGTAAAGCATGATGGATAGAAATTGGACAAGTGAAGGAACTTTATCCTCACTTACTCGATAGCTAAAAACCAACTTTTCATAGACCAAAAGCTTCCAGTGGGGAGGAATGATCCAAAATGGATCCAGCATGGCCTCTAAATCTAAAGTCTTCAAATACAGGTGAAAGTAGAACAAGGAGGAAGAGCTTGTTGAAACAAAGCTAATGGTGCAAACTGCATGCAAATCTGATTTTGGATAAGGGAATGGGAGCCAATTAAAGATTCAAGTCAAAAGTTCAAAGCCTACGTCAGCATAACATGTGGCAACCCAGGAAAGAGTCACAGGTACCTAATGATGTCAACACAACAGATGATGTGGTAGTCTACGATTGGTTTAGACCTTAGGCGATGAGGAGCAGTGGTAAAGAGAAGTGATCGTCCGATCAAAGGAGATCAATGAATATCGCATTGAAACATGCAAGCATGTTATCTGGAAAAGAAGATGCGATATATTTATACAAAAAAAGCTAAACTCTTTGAGTTCCGGCAGGAGGGCAATAAATGGTTTATCACATGCCCTCAAGGCAAGAAGTGGTTTTAGACCAGGAGCACGTGATTCCACTCAGCGAGTGACACGTAGCCTCCCAAAAACCACTTTATCACATACCTTTGGAGAAATAGCGAACGTGCTAGTTGGAGCGTACGACAGTCGTCAGATTGTTCAGAGCGGATCAATGATGTAGGTTGTCTAGATCAGTTGAGGAGTGGGACACGACAGCCATCAGATGGGTTGTTCTCGAGATCAGTGCTGGGGAAAGGCTGGATAGTCATGGTCCACCCATGCCCACTGGTCCTTTTGTCTTAAGCGTGTTTCTACTATAAATGTATTGTTTCCATGTTTAATGGAAATTGTAACTAAAACATGTTATAAAAACATTGTAATATAGAAAGTTGACAAGAGAGTGTATTGTGAACCATTCGACGAGGTTTGGAGGTCAGAGTGACCAATACAGTCATGTTTATACTCATTTTGACTCGAGGATTCGAGTGAATCTTAGTGGTGAGATCCATTTATGTTTTTGAGACTCTATTTTAGAGCTCACACCTGTAACAACCATTATGAAGACATAATATAGACATCAACACTAGACTCTAGGACTAGGAGACGTAGCCAGGGAGTCTGGTGAACTTCTTTATCATTTTGGTTGTGTTGATGTGTTATTATTGTGTTTTCTAATTATTTAATTGTTTGTATGATTCACAATATTTTCAATCCATTGCACTAAGTAATATAGAAAACTCTACACATAAGTCTGTAATACCTTTTTGTCAATTTCAGATCACATCTTCAGTGAAAGAGCATTGATACATCTGCAATCAGACAATCACAAGGAACACTCACTTACTCATTCAAAAGGACATTTGTTCTTCTCTATCATGCTGACAGCTAAAGCCAAGACATATCTTTAAGTAAATGGAAGTCAAGCCATATTTCTGATGGGACTCCTACACCAAACCATGTAAGGTAAAATTAGGACCTTATATTAGGGAGATCCCCTATATGTTGGCGATATCTAGCACCATCAACATTCTAGTGCTAGAAGGAGGGAAACGAGTTTTTTATTGATGATAACTCCACACACCCTAATCATCCATCTTCTGGACAGGGTAGCAATATTAGAAGAACTATTTAAACTCTTATTCCTGAAGTGGTAGGGTTCTCTCATCCTAGTCCAAAATTAACATATAATTTTAGCTATGAACAAATTTGGGCACTTTGACCAATAACCTGTCAGTTTTCTAAAATTACCGATTTAATCCTGGGAGTGTAGAATCACCTACATTTCTCGAAGAAAAAAGAAACAAATCATATAGACATATTAGTTTCTACAGTAGAATATTTTCTTTTTCCAACTCTTGAAGAATTAATAGAATCCGCAATATGATATAGTGTAGGAAGATCAACTTCCACCCCTTGAAGAAGGGTACAAGGAAGATATTGTTCTCTTAGACGAATTTTTTTACTGTTTAGACAGTGAAGGAGAAGACTCCTCAGATTTTGAAAAGGAGGACGAACATAGAGACAAAGACATGGATGAACAGGACATGGGTTGGATGGCCCATGGGCCTCTTTCTCTTCTAGAAATTCTCAATAAGTGCCTAGACATCTGGAAAATTTGTTATTAAATTTTGATCCAAACAAGAAGAGAAAGGTAGAACATCATATAGACGGCTTCTACATGCATCTACGGATGTTAGAGGTAAGGTACGATGATGTTTCTTGAAAATGTTTCCCTTATACATTAGAAACTAGAGAAACAACATGGTACCATAGTATTCTTATCAATTCACTCCATAGTTAGAGGGAGTTTAAGAAGTTATTTATAGAGAAATTTGTTGATTACAAGACTGCTACCATGTTATTGAAAGAGCTCGGAAATAGTAAGGTGGGGGGAAAGGAGGAAGTGGAAGACTTTAATCAGAGATTCAAACGTATATTGAACCCCAAGAACATAGCCACATGACTCAATTACTATCGAATATTATACAATTCCCTTGCCCACTAACATTTCCCAATTCGTTAAGGGAGATGTAAAGGAAACATTGGCATTAAACTTTGGAGAAGCGAACACTGTCGAGAAGGACTTGTTTACTATCAAAGTCATTACTGACAATGACAAATTAAAGGACTCCAATGAAACTAGTAGGAAGTCTCAACCTCCTTATAGTAAGGCTAAAGAAAATAAATCAGTAGATATTGAAATATTGAGTAGGATGGTGAAAACCTGTACTAATGAAATTTCATAGCTAAATAAAAGGTCAAACAAGACTTCTACTAGAAACAAGCCTCTCAATTCCTTCCTATTTCAAAGGAATAATAACAATAATAACAATAACAATCAACTCACCATGTCTACCCAGAGCTTAAATGTTGTGATGAATATAGAAGGTACATGAATGCTATGTTTGCACACATTGTGGATTCCTTATTAGTAGATGAGTATATGGAATAGATAGATGAATGTGTAGCAGCTGAAGAAAGAAAGGATATTGGACATATAGTGAATGAATTTGACTGTATTTATAATGTTGACAAGAAGAATGTTAAAGAACCAACATAAAGTGAAGACCCTCCTCTGAAGCAAAAATGGTTGATATAGTTTGAGGAGTAAAGGGCCCATTTCTAATTAGGAGGTGATGAGATAGAAACTAAATGATAAGCTGTTAAGTAAGATATCACCGCTAGTCAATCCTACTCATAATACATGGAGTAAGTGTTGAACTTCAACTAATTGCAAGAACACTTCCTCCAACATTAAAAATAATTCTACCCCTCCAGAAGTGTCAAACAAGGCTACTCCTCCACACACTTCAACACTTCCCACTACAGTTGAAACATTTGATTATAAGATTATTGAATATTTGAAGAAAGTGTGTGCCAATATTTCCATCTATGAGCTCGCAAGGATCATAGACCATCATGAATTAATTGTCCAATTATTTTCACAACCTTTTCCAGGTGATAAATCTTATTCATCTCAAATGGTGTTTGGTAAGTTATCTAATCCCCTTGAATATATAATTAATGTTGTAACACTATAATATAACACTATGTTCCCTCCGTTTTTATTAATGTTTGAAAATTTCAATTATGATGTGCATAATTGTTTAGTAGATTCTGGTGCATCTATAAACATAATCCCATTATCTGTTTCCAAGAAAATAAATTCTAAATGGAAAAAATTGATGAACAAATTATTTAGCTGGATAGATCTCTCATCCAAGATGTTGGTGAGCTCAAGAATGTGCTTATTAGATATCAAAAGACGTTCAAATTCATCAATGTATACATATTGTAATTGCAGACATTCCAGAAACCTATGGTGTACTCCTCAACAAAGACTGGTCTAGAAAATTACGACGATATTTTGTGATGGACTGGTCTAGAAAATTACGACGATATTTTGTGATGGACTGGTCACATTTATGGCTTCCATACAAGAGGAGAATAACTAGATTTGGGTGGAAAATGAGTTGTATATGAAACACACTATGACACCACTTCAGGGCCACAACGAGACTATTTATTTTGCTGATATGATCTTTGGGACTTGTTTCCTTGAAACTGACCTCAGGTGTTATAAGGCATAACCATCACTCGTTCCACTAGATACATAGTTGGAAATCCTTTCTTTTTCTCCAACTGGTGCAAATTAATTATGTAATATAGATGTACATAATACCAATAGTAATAGTAGTATAGGAAGCAACCTAGTAGTTAATAATATTTTGACTCTATATTTCAATGTTTCAAATATGATGGATGGCTTTGGAGTTGGTTGTGTACTTACAAACCCATGCAACAAAAATCATATCCTTTCATGTCCTATGGACTTTGAGTGTGCTAATAATACTACTAAATATGAAGCACTCGTACTTCGATTAAAGAAATATATTGACCTAAAGGTAGAAATTCTTTAGGTAATCGTTGAGTCAAAGGTGGTCACTTATCAGGTACAAGATACAATAAACTATGCTTCACTGAATCTAAAAAACCACCTGCATGAGGTATGGTGTTTAATCAATGATTTCAAACCTTTCAATATTATTTTTGTTCCTAGAGTTTGAAATGCTATAACAGATGCATTAGAAAATGCAATCACTCAGATTTCACCATTGAAAAATGGTTTTTTCTATAGAAATTATATATAAACCATCTGTGCCACATAACATGACTAATTTAAATATTTTCAATGAAGACCAAAAGATACTGCACTTTATGGCTAATGTGGATGTATTCAAATATTCTTCAATAGATGAGGATGAGCATGATTAATTTCTGTAGGATGCATCAAGTGCAACCAAAGGAAACATTATGCATAACGGTGTGGTGTCCCTGGAGAAGTTATATGACCCACAAAACTAGTTTAAAGGAGCAACCAACATGAAGACTCAAAGCTCAAAGTAATCATCTGAACAAGTCAATCTGGAAACACAAGAAGATCTGGAGTATGTACAACTTGGTATGCATTATTATCCATAGGATAATTAGACATTTATACACTTATTCAAACAATATCATGATGTATTTTCATGGATATATGATTATTTAAAGACATATGACATTCATATTAACCATCATGTTATACCTATAAATAAAAATCCAACAGAAATTATGAAAAGTTCATCCAACACTTGAACCCTCATCCAAAAGTAATTAAAAAATTTGTTGGATGCTCGAATCATCTTCATATTTAGACATTCCATTTGGGTTTCCAACTTGGTCCTAGTTAGAAAGAAGTCTGGTAAAATAACTCTATGTGTTGATTTTTGAAACCTCAACTAGGCTTTTGATAAGGACAATTACTGAGTTCCATCCATGGAACAGATCCTTTAGACAGTATCCAGGTATGAGATGTTCTCTCTATTAGATGGTTTCTAAGGTTATAATCAAGTGCAAGTAGTAGTACCAGACCAATTGAAGACTACCTTCAGGACGAAATGGGGAACATTCACTTGCAAGAGGATGCCATTTGTGCTTATCAACATTGGTAAAAATTTCTAAAGAGTGATGGACATTTACTTCCAGGACCTTATTGGTTAGAGATTAATTTTTGTTTGGATGATGTTACAATGTTTTCTAGGAAGAGATCAGATCATGTATGTCATCTAAAACAAATATTTGAGTGGTTTCAATAGTATGGGATGTATCTTAATCCCAATAAGAGAGCCTTTCGTGTGTCTAAATTGATTCTCTTGGGGAACATCATTGTAAAAGGAGAAATTAAAATTGATCCCAAGAGGGTCAAAACCATCCCACATATCATGTTTCTAGTGAATAGGAAGGCCATGTAGTCTTTCCTAGCGAAAATTAATTTCCTAAGAAAATGCATCTATGATTATGCTCAAATAGTAAAACATATACAAGAGATGATTAAGAAAGATTCAATATCCAAGTAGGATAAATGAGATAAGGATGCTTTTTCTCAAATCAAGCAGGCTATTATTGATGCTCCCACGTTATTCAGTCCAAACTATGGGAAATATTTCCTACTTTATACGTTTTCTTTGGATTCATTTCTTGTGGCCATATTGAATCAAAAGGATATGAACAAAATGAGCAGTCTATCTCTTTTATGAGTAGTTATCTACAATGGCCAGAATTGAATTATCCTACCATTGACAAACAAACATATGCAGTATATAAGACAGTTAAGTATTTCATACCCTATCTTTTGAAAACTCACCTAATCATTTTTTGTGCCTCATCCAGTGGTAAGAACACTATTCGTGCTGCAAGAGCTAGGTGAGAAAAGGGCTAACTAGATGACTTGCTTACAAGAATATGATCTAGAATTCAAACAAATTCATACCATAAGGGGTCTTGGCCTCTTTAAGTTAGCATCCAAGGTAAGAGATGCTCCTGAGTAAGATATTTTAGGTTGTGATAAGGAAATAGAAATGTACAATATTGTAAATGTCCCTTAGTCCACATCTACATTGCCATGATATTCATATTTACAGCAATGTCTAGAGCATGGTACACTTCCTATGCACTTATCGAATAAACAAAATAAAGAAAATTGTTTAAAATCTTATATTACCAGCTAGTCCATGGAGTGGTTTTCAAAAAGCACCATAATGGTGTCTTGCTAAGATGCCTTGAGCCACAGGATATGGAGAAGGTACTTAGAGACTTGCATGATGGACTGACATGTGATCACTATGTAAGAAACACTACAACACATAAAGTTATGAGGGCTAGTTATTATTGGCCCACTCTATTCAAAGATGCTCATTATTATGTCCACAAGTGCCAAGCTTGTCATAGATGCATCGGTTGCGATCAAAAGTCATTCGCCCCATTAATACCAGTAGAAGTTTAGGAACTATTCCAACAGTGAGGTTTGGATGTTATCATAAAAATATTTCCTCACCCATCAAAACAATAGCAATATATCCTAACATTGAGACATTATTTTACCCAGTGGTCAAAAGCAATTCCCCTAAGATAAGTAAAAGATGAAGAGGTCATCTACTTCTTACAGAATAACATTATCACTAATTTTGGCATTCCTACGTCACTTATCTTTGATAATGTGACTTAGTTTTCACCATTAAAAATTTACGAATTCACATTAGAAAATGGGATTGTTTTAAAACATACATGTAATTATTACCTGCAAGGAAATGGTTTGGCTAAATCGACAAATAAAAATATTATCCTCATAATCCAGAAAACCATTATATTTGTGCTAAAAGCCTACCATACTGCTTTGACTAATGCATTATGGGTTGACCATGTAACTCATAAACCTCCCTTTAAAACATTTCCATACTTTATAGATTATGGTAAATGAGTTATCTTGCCCCCAAACCTATATCTTCCAGCCTTCCAACTCTCCCAAGAGTCTCAAGTTAGACCTTGTCTTTTGGTTCAGAGCAGGATAAACACTTTACTCAACCTCGAGGAAGAAAGGCTCAAATCCAAGGACATATTTGTTGTGCATCAAAACACTGTAAAGAGATGGTTTGATAAGAAATTTGTAGGGAAAAAAAGCTTTGATGTGGCTGACCTAATACTGAAGTGGGATAAACCCCATGAAGACAAAGGTAAACACACAAAGTTCCAACCTCTACAGATTGGACCTGGTACCATTGAAGGAAAGCTCTACCAAAAAACCTACAAGTTGAAATCCTTAGATTGTAGGATTAACCCCATTCCCATAAATGGTTGAGATTTGAAACATTACTTCTAGTAGTATCTACAAGTTGCACTTCCTCTACAATTTTTTTATTTTGTTTCATTTTATTTGTGTCAGTCATACATGTTTTATGTTACTTGTCTCTTATTCTATCATTTTTGTTGGTCATGGTACATAAATAAGACCGTTTGTAAAAGTGCATGGCTCAAAAGACTTTGTGGTATAATAAAGGAGAAGTGTGACAACCACAATGCATTCATTTTTGTTGTTCTCCTTATTTGGTTTGGAAAATTCCATAGGTTGAGCTAAGTCTAGATGGAAAGTAAAATTTGTCCCAAAGGGGAACCTTGAGGGAAGCTATTAGGTTCGTGTCTATGCTAGTATCTAAACTACTCCACTTGGTGTGAATCTACTTATGTGGTAACACTTGTCCAATCTAGTATAAAAGGGATACGGGGAAAATTTAGAGTGATCAAACCCATATCAGAGGTCTTAAAATACTTCTTTGAAGGGGAAACCTCATCTTCTCTCAATAAGTCAAGATCTATATTCCTCTCTTCAAAATAATAAGTGTCGATGCATTATTATATTAAATAAACAGATAAGGGGTGAAATAAGAGAAAGGGTTTCTACACACAGAGGTGAAAAAAGTGACTTCGCTAGGGTACTGTCTAGGCTCGCTGGTACTAATGCAATGTTTGTGCACCTGAAATGGCTCCATCGGGGTGTTGTCTAAGCCTTATAGCAATAGAGAAACACGAGAGATAAAAACTCATACTCTAAATATCATAAAATTGCCACACACATTACCCTTTCCTCGGTTGAAATAATTGTCACTTGGTGTACCTTTATGTGTGTTGAACCAAGTAGGGAAAAGTGAAATTATTTGTGTAAAATAGGGTCAAAAAGGGGAAATTGAGGAAATCAGTACTTCATGAAGGTTTTCCTATTAACCAAAATATATTCCCATACAGAGAAGCTGAAGTATGCCCAATGTGTCGCCAAGTGTTGTTGCTTCTACAACCATCCAAAATTTCACTACATTCGATTTTGGAGCCTACTATCACTGTCACCTTGATCATCAAGTTTCATCTCATGTTATTCTATGTGTTTCAAGTTTCCTTCTATGGTATCAAGTGTAGTCACACTGGTTAGAACATCTTTAGGTGCATTTCATGACTGTAACATCTTTGTTGTTATAAAACGACACTTTTTGGTTGCAGTCAGACACATTTCACTCATCGTACTTTAGGAATGTGTACTAAGTGGTCTCTTGATTTATATTTATCACTGTGTGAGATTTTCTAAACTTTATTGATGACTTAGTATGTGTCACACATAACTTGTGTCTAAAATGCATCATGTTAACCCCTTCTATCTCCTAGATTGAAACAAATTTTGGTTTCAAAGTGAACCTATTAAAGCCAAGAGTGCATGAGCACACTCTAAAGCCTTGATTGGAAATCCTTCATTGTTCAAAAGTGTGCCATGCACCCTTCAAGAGTTCAAAGCGTGCTCCTTAAGCCCTTTCCCCTTCCTTTTTCTGCATTGTGTGCTTCAAGAGACTAAATCATCCTTAGGGTGTGCTCCATTAACTAAATGAAGTGTGCCCTCCTTGAACACTTGAGCGAATCATCAAGGCCTTAAGCTCAACCCTTTAGCCTTCCATAGTGCGACATGCTCCCTCTTGAACACCTTGAGCACATGAGTGCACTCCGAAGGCACGAAGCATCAACCTTCAGCCCTTAGGCTTGCGCCATGTGACCTCCTAGGCCTCTTGAGCACATGGGTGCATCCCAAAGGCCTTATGATTTCCCCTTTCAGCCTTCAAGAGTTCAACCCACACCCTCCTTCACTCGGTTGAGTGCATAACACACTTGGTAAGCCCAAACCCTCCTCCTTCATCCTTTAAACTTGCTCCATGCACCCTGCCTTGATTGTTTTTCTCCCTTGAGTTGATGAGCACATGCTTAAGTCCTTAAGCCTTCCCTCTCAACCTTTTAGCCCTTCAAAGCATTCCAATGTGCCTAGAAGGTATCCTTGTCCCTTTTAAGTGCAATAAAAAGGAATGAGCAAAACATTTGCATAAACCATGCTAGAATATGAGATTTCTAGGCTAATGGTTGCTTCTCATGAGTGATTGCAATTACAAGTGTTCTAGAAAGAGCATTACAAGCACACATGAGGTATATCGAGTAGAGAATACAATCAATGGAAGCATCAAAGGACAAAGAAAATAGTGAAGGCTTGATGATCAAAGCACCCTAAAGAATCCAAGATCAAAGACCCTCCCAAGGGTAAAGGCATCAATGATCAGAAGTTGTAGGAAGAACAAGGACATAAGTGGCAGACGTGTCACCACTGAAGAAAACAATGTAAACTTTGAAACGGGAACTGATACTGTTACTCGTTTTGTAGAGATAGCAAAAAAGTGACCTGATTTTGAAAAGGGGTGATGCAGAACACACATGTTTTCTTGAAAGCATAGTTTTTGGCACTTAAATTTTTTTAAATACTTTTTATGTACATTGCGTTTTAGAATGGTAGTGATTTTCATGCTGATTTAAAAAAGTGGTTATTCTGCATTAGACCCTTTTTTTAAAATACCTATTTTTTTGACTTTAACTTTTCTAATGTATGAAATGTAAATAATTATTTTGTAAATTTAATGATTTTGGAAGTGGTCTTCCTCTTCATATTTTCTTGTTTTTATTTTTTTGTAGTGAGGTTTTTATTGATTTGCATATTTAAAGAAGAAGGTCAATATTTTTCATTTTCGATATTTTACATATTTATACATCGTTAATTAAATTTTCAATCCAAATGAAATAATTGTCTCTAAAAAACAAATATAAAATTATATATAAAAAAAAAGACAAATAAAAAATAAAAAATGTTAAAATAATATCTTATAAACCATAAAACAATTTGAGAAAAAAAAAAAAAACAAAATTAATATATATATATATATATATATATATATATATAAGTCAGTAAAAATTGAGGAAAAAAAAAAACATTAGCAAAAACTAGGAAAAAAAATTAAAAACAAACTAGTTAAAAAAAATAAAATTAATGAAAAAAATTAAAAAAAACTAGTCAAATTAATATTTAAAAAAAAAACAAAAAATGTTAAAAAAATTATCTCACAAACCATAAAAGAATTTGGAAAACAAAAAAAAAAACAAAATTAAAATATATACATTTATTAAGTAAGTAAAAATAGAGAAATAAAAAAAAAAACATTAGAAAAAATTGGGGAAAAAAAAAAATTAAAAACAAACTAGTTTAAAAAAAAATATATAAATTAACGAAAAAAATTTAAAAACTAATAAAATTAATATTAAAAAAAAAAACAAAAAAAAAATTCAAATTATAAAAAAAAAAAACCAAAAAAATGTGTATTTTTTATTTAAAAAAAAAAAAAAGTAACTATTTTTTATTAAACATAGATATTTTATTTAAAAAAAAAAACAAATTTTTTTTTTTTTTTTTTAAACAATCTTTTTTATTATTAAAAACAAATTTTATTTTTATTTTTATTTTTTATTTAAAAAAAAATTATTCAACATACTTTTTATATTTTAAAAAAAAAAAAAAAAAAAAAAAAAAAAAATTAAACCTATATTTTATATTTAAAAAAAAAAAAATTAATTTACATTTTTTTTTAAACAATGTTTTTTATTAAAAAAAAAAAAAAAATGAAAATTAAATTTTTTTTTAAAACAATTATTTTTTCAAAATAATTTTTTTTGTTATAATTAAAAATAGTTTTTTTTTTTAACCAATTTATTTTTTTTTAATTTAAAATTTGAAAAATTATTAAAAAAAAGTTAAAAATTTAAAAAATTAGGATCGATTTATTATTTATTAATAAAAAAAAAAATTCGGGGCCCTCCCACCCTCAGCCGCCCGTGGCGGCGCTGCCGTGGGCGGAGGGGCCTGCGCGTAGGCCCTCCGCCCACGGCAGCACCACCACGGGCGGCCGGGGGGCGGGCTGTCGATTCCCGGAATCGAAGCCCTGCCCCCCGGTCGCCCGTGGCGGCACTGCCATGGGCGGAGGGCCTGCACGCAGGCCCCTCCGCCCATGGCAGAGCCACCACGGGCGGCCGAGGGTGGGAGGGCCCCGAAATTTTTTTTATTATTAATAAATAATAAATCGATCGTAATTTTTTAAATTTTAAATTTTTTTTTTTAATAATTTTTCAAATTTTAAATTAAAAAAAAATAAATTGGTTAAAAAAAAAAAAAAACTATTTTTAATTATAACAAAAAAAATTGTTTTAAAAAAATAATTGTTTAAAAAAAATTTAATTTTCATTTTTTTTTTTTTAATAAAAAAACATTGTTCAAAAAAAAAATGTAAATATAAATTTTTTTTTTTAATATAAAATATAGGTTTAATTTTTTTTTATTTTTTTTAAATATAAAAAGTATGTTGAATAATTTTAGTTTTAAATAAAAAATAGAAATAAAAATAAAATTTGTTTTTAATAATAAAAAAGATTGTTTAAAAAAAAAATTTAAATTTTGATTTTTTTTTTTAAATAAAATATCTATGTTTAATAAAAAATAATTGCATTTTTTTTTTTGTTTAATAAAAAATACACATTTTTTTGGTTTTTTTTTTTTTTTTTTTATAATTTGATTTTTTTTTTGTTTTTTTTTAATATTAATTTTATTAGTTTTTACATTTTTTTCGTTATTTTTTTTTTTTTTTTTTTTTTTTTAAACTAGTTTGTTTTTAATTTTTTTTTTTTCTTAGTTTTTTCTAATATTTTTTTTTAATTTCTTTATTTTTATTTTCTTAATATATATATATATATATATATATATATATATATATATTTTAATTTTGTTTTTTTTGTTTTCCAAATTCTTTTATGGTTTGTGAGATAATTTTTTTAACATTTTTTGTTTTTTTATTTTTGTCTTTTATATATATTTTTATATTTGTTTTTTAAGTAATCAACATTTTAATCTTAATTTTACTAGCTTTTAATTTTTTTTTTTAATTTTCTATTTTTTTAAATCTAGTTTGTTTTTAATTTTATTATTTAATTTTTTTGTTTTTTTAGTTTTTTGTTTTTTTTTTATTATTTTTCTATTTTCACCTACTTAATTTGTTGTTTCTTTTAAATGTTTTTTTTCTTTTCCATATATATATATTTCTTTTTCAGTTTTTTTTGGTTTACAAGATAACGCCTTTTTTTCCCATTTTTTAAAAATATTTTTTTACTATTTATTTATTTATAATTTTTTATTTTTTTTTCTAATTTTTTAATTATTATCATTAATTTCGTTCTTTTTACATTTTATGATTTATTTATTTTTTTTCGTTTTTTATTTTTATTTTATGTTTTTATTTTAATATATATTTTAATCTATGTTTTGTTTTTTTTGTTTTTTTTTTTTTTACTTTTTTTGTGTTTTTTCATTGTTTTAATTTTTTTTTTTTTAATTTTATGTTTTCATTATTTTTTAAAATTTAATGTTTTTTCGGGGTCATGATAAAATATTTCATTCCATTATTTCGAAATGTTGAAATTTTACTTTTGAAAAAGAAAATGTTCTTCCAGAATTAACCCTTTTCGTTTTGAGGGTGTTTTTTGGATAATTTTTGCGCAAAAAATTGGTTTTCACTGCCATTTTTAAAACATGTTGAAAATTTACCAAGAAAAGAAAAGGTGTTATTCCTGCATCAACACTTTTCACTTTTAGCACTGTTTTTGATGTTTTTTCGGGGTTTTTTGTCCATAGTTCCCGTTTTGAGTTTATAGTTCCCGTTTCAAAGTTTACATTGTTAGAAAGTCCATGTCATTAGTCATTATTATTTTCAATCATCAAAGATAGTGAAATGTCACGTCTTCATCATATAATGATGTGGAAGTCGTCATGTAATGTTGTAATCATTGTAAAGACAAACAGGTAGAAGTACAAGAGTCATGTGTGGACAAAAGATCCATGGAAATCCAAAAGACATGTAATACTAAAAGTCATATGTAATTCCAAAGGTCATTTGGAAGTCCAAAGGTCATCAGGAGTTGGAAATTCAAGTTTCATTGGGATGTGAAGTGCCATGCCTCAAGTTATAAAAGGATATTGATTTCTCATGAAGAGCACTATTAACATTGGGTTCTCCCTTAAGGCATTAAAGAGATAGATTTAGTACTTTTGGGGAGTAAGTAGTGACTCTAATGCTCCACTATTGGAGCTAGTGATGTCCATTTTATTTATGTACCTTGGAATTTTTGCTTAATTTTAAAGCCTTTCAGGTGGACACATTTTCACACATGGATTGTGAATGTTTCTAAGACTATTCCTTGGAAGTTTATGGTTCATGTTTTCTTTCATATCTACTTGGGTAGTTGAACTATTTTGGTGACTTTGGTGCTCAGCTTATTGGAAATGTGTTGTAATATTTATAGTGATCGTTGCATCTATGTGAACTGTTCCACTTGATGTTGAACGAGCCCTTCTATTTCCATTTGTGTCTCCATTAGGGTAGTACTATTACTTTTCTCTTAGAATCTCACTTTGTTTCTCCTCCGCAGTGATAGAACCCTGATACATCTACAATCAGACAATCCAAAAGCACACTCGCTTGCTTATTCGAAAGGACATTTGTGCTTCTCTCTTGTGATGACAATTAAAGACAACATATATCTTTAAGTGAAGGACGGTCGAGCCATATTTTGGATGAGACTCCTACACCAAATAGTGTAAGGTCTAATTGGGACCTTATATCGGGGAGATCCCCTGTATGTTGGTGGTATCCAGCACTGTCAATAGAACCCACACTTTCCATAATCTTGTTTCTCTATATTTGGTGTCACAAAATAGTAAAATAGTTAGTCATATATTATGGGTGTAATTTGTCATGACATTCAGAACTTATTAGCAAAATTAATTTTAAAAGTATGACTTAGTGAAAAATTTGAAAATAAAAATATAGACATCTCTCAAACAAGAAAAATGAGGTCATCTTTTTTCTTCATGGATACCTCTTTAGTTTCTCTAAAATTATATATCATGTTGATTTATCTATGCTAATATATTATTAAAATACTATTTAATATATTATGCTAACAATTTTAGTTAGAATGAAAACTACACTATTAAAATTAGTTGAACTTTCTAATTTATATATATTATTGATTAAGATTATATATAAACCTACATAAAATAAACCCTCACAAAACTAAAAATTAAATTACCTTAGTAAAAACAATGGATTTATGACTAAATCTTTTTACATCATGAAATACTCTTTCTCATGATTCCCCTTTTCTTAATTTTATGCATCCACATCTATTACACTATTTTACTTTCTTCTTGTTATTTCTATCAATATTAACATCAATGTGATGAGAATGTCGATGTTCAATATTTTGAGAGTGTCTAATATGTCTCCTTTCCACTACCTCACCTCGGTCTAATATTAATAGAAAGTATCCTTTACCATCATCTTAATATTTACAAGGACATTTTTATACTCAGTTATAGATACTTTATTGTGGTTTATAATAAATATATAGGAAAGATAATATAATTCTTAGTAATAATAATAATAATAATAAATATCTTCTTTAAATTTTTGTTGTTATGAATTTAAAAAAAAAAAACTACAAATCATCTTTTTTTTTCTTTATCTAAGCAATTCATTGAACGATACTAGATTCACGTATTCTTGGAAAACTATAAAGTACGTACTTTCTCTTCTTAAATCTATTTATATTCTAATAAAATTATCACCATCAAAAAATAATTCAAAGTACTCTGCAATTTCCTCTTTTCTATTATTAATTAAATACTCTCCAGGTATGAATCTAAAATGTAATTTCTATAACCAGATATAGATACCTATAATGAATCCATTGTTGTATGAGTATTCACATATCAAAGTATTCTAGAATTTCCTCTTTTCTATTATTAATTAAATACTCTCAAGATATGAATCTAAAATGTAATTTCTATAACCAGATATAGATACCTATAATGAATCCATTGTCGTATGAGTATTCACATTAGAGAAGAGTAGTGGTTTTATATTTAATGGAAATCAAAAATTATATTTCAAAATCATAAAACGTGATATAATTTATTATTATGATATTGACTTTCTAACTTCCTAAAGGATTAAACGAGGGATATAATTTTACAATTTTCATTGTCATGATTGGACGAAGACATACATTTAAATTGAAATTAATTTTAACTAAACTTACGAATTTCATTCACTTGAATCAATCATTTACATTCTACAGAAGAGGAAAAGCTATTGCAGTACAATTTCTGGAACAGATCACGGTATCTGTAGCCATAGGAATCATAGGAATTCTCTGTAGTGAGTATATTCGATATATTGTCTACTGTGAAAACGATGCTAATAACCCTGATCGATCGTTCCACGTTCAGTTCATCCGGTTAAGGCTGGCCTGCAAACAGTCCCTCTGTTGAGGTTTTCCCACTAACGATTGGGTTAATTTACCGTATTTATTTGTGTGGGGGGGGGAGTTCTTCGTTATTTGCTTAGACCATATCAGTAGTTGTGATTCTTGATATTTCTTGCATAACAATGTTTTAATTGGTGAGAGAAATCAGTTTTTCATCCATAAAGGAACTCCAACACAATGTCGCCGGGTTATTTGAAAATATTTTAAGCACTAGAGTCAAAGGTATATACAGAGTCAGAGAAAACTTGTATTTGATAAAACATACTCGACATTTCATTATTAACAGAGGTGCCATTATTCAGAGAGACATTCTTGTCTCTTATTGGTACGGAGAAAACCTGTCCTGTGTTCCTGTACAGAAATTCGTCTTCTGCTATATTGTTGCATTAACACACTTGAGTGCCCAGGCGCGATAGGTAAAGCTTTAAAACAGGGAAACTCCATCCATTGCTGTAGACCAGCCAATAAGTTAAAGAAGAAAATCCTGGGATGAGAAAGATAGTGCAGCATATTAAACGGGAGATAGAAACCTAACGCGATGCCTGGATCCTCCAACCTAGATAACGATGCACATCCAGGAAAGGGTATATTACTGTCATCTCTCCTCTGCGCGCCTTTATCTGGCCGTGTTCGGCGTAGTACTTTGCTACTTTGTTTACCATTGCGCTTTAGGGTTAGGGTTTTGACTATATGTCGAGGCAGAATGGTCGTAACAAATGCCTTTAAAGTTTAGGGTTTTGACTATTTGTCCATGCAGATTGGTTGTAACAGAAGGTCCGAGCTCTAAGATCTTCAGAACATGTGCTTGTAAATAGCATAAAACATGAGAAAAATCGTAGGGTGGACCAAGAAAAATCGCATACTGATCTGTAGGAGAACCATAAGAAACTTTCGTATTTTATGGCGAATGGGCCTAATTAATCTGGATGGAATGGGAAAAGGTCATTTGTTGTAATTTAAGGTCGAAATAATAAACATAAGATCCCTGAAACATTTCTAAAGAGGTTGGTTCTTGTTGAAATTATAATTTCAACTGCAGTGAACAGTTGAACAGCAGCAGCGACTTTACTTAAAAAAAAGCCACCGCCATTACCGTCTTTTCACCCTTTAACTTTTTTTGTGTTCCCGAAGGAAGAAGATCAGATCTAGCGCTGTGCCATTACTTCTAAACAACCGCATTAAATAGCAGAATGGCCGAAAGTGAAAAGAATCAACCTCGAGCCGTCGCAACATTTATCAGCCATGGGTTTCAACACCATCGACTCAAGAAATATAACAAAAGATCAGATTTGTTCATCATGAGCAGCAAATTGTAGTAAAGACTTCATCAGCGAGTTAAAGTAGTAGGTGGATAAGTTATGACCCCTTCCCGCACTGTAAAAAGCAGAAAATGTAATGCACTATAAAACGCAGACACAGCAGTGTAGAAAATATAGAGAGTTTTTTTTTGGAACCCACAAGAGTGCTAAAACTGTAATTTTTTAAGATAGTGAAAAATTGGTTTGTGGAACGGAAGCGTTCCTGTTGTAATCCCTCTGTCAAGAGGAAGATGCTCTTCAGCATAATCTCTTGTGAAAATCCCTCTATGTGAGGAAGACATTTTTGTAACAGTTGGTTTATTGTTAATGAATACAAGTTTTTTTTTTGTGTTGCTGAAACACCGTAATCAGAAAATAGTTTCTCGATGTCAAAACAGAGTGTTTCTGAAACACCAATTTCAGCATTGCTGAAACACTGTTGTTGAAACACTGCATTCAACAATTGACGAAACTGCGTTGCTGAAACACCGTATTCCGCAAACGATTTTTTTTTTTGTTTCCGCTGTGTTAAAACAGAGTATTGTTTTGTTTTGTTCAGTTTTGTTTGAAATTATCAGAAATTCCCAACATGGTATCGGAGCTTGTCCAGGCTCTTTGAAGACGTCACAGAAGCTGAAAGAAGGTTTCTTGTTGTAGCAAATTATCCAGCAGAGTGAAAATGTTGTCAAGGTATTTTTCAGATTAGTTTTTTGTGTAGATGTTGAAGACAATTAAGTGATTTTTAATACACAGTCAAGTATTGCAAGAATGGCTAGCACCAACACCAGCGTGGGTATGTTTAATACCCAACTCCCACAGTTTAATGGGAAAAACTATGACTACTAGGAAATAACCATGAGAGCCCTGTTTTTCTCACAAGATTTATGGGAGCTTGTTGATTATGGATTTGAAGAGCCAGCAAATGAAGATAAGTTTAATGGATTAACTCAGGCAGAGAAAGAGCTGTTGAAGAGCAATAAGAAGAAGGATTCAAAAGCCCTTGTATTTTTATATCAAGCAGTGCATGAGAGTGTGTTTCCAAGAATAGCAGCAGCCAAGACATCCAGAGAAGCATGGAAAACTCTCAAGACATCCTATCAAGGCATGGAGAGAGTGAAGACAGCAAAACTATAGTTGCTGAGGAAAGATTTTGAGAACCTGCGCATGAAAGAGTCAAACAATATTGACTCATTCTTCACACAAGCAATTGGTCTGGTCACACAGATAAGGTCTCATGGAGAAACTCTTGAAGAAAGGAGGATTGTGGAGAAACTATTGAGGTGCCTACCCTCAAAGTTTGATGTGATTGTCACCACCATAGAAGAGACAAAGGATCTCTCAAATTTTTCAGTTGATGAACTTCATGCATCACTGATAACACATGAACAGAGGTTGAGTAGAAATGAAAACTCATCTCTAGAGCAAGCCTTCAAGACCCAGATGTCATTTGGAAGAGGAAGAGGTCAAGGCAGAGGAAACAAGAGAGGAAGAGGCAGAAGCCAATACAGAGGTGGAAGAAACAGTTCAGCAAACGTTCTAGGAAGAGGCAACAATCCAAATCAGAACCAAGGTCAAGACAGCAGCCAACAAAGTGGACAACATCATGCTCAAGGACAAAGGTATGAAAAATCCAATGTCCAATGTTATTACTATAAAAAATATGGGCACTATGCAAATGAATGTAGGAAGAAGCAGCATGATATGAGTAATAGATCTAGTGCAAATATCACTAGAGAAAATATCAGCCAAGATAATGCGTTGTTAGTTTGTAATATGGCTGAAAAAAACAGTGAAGATATATGGTTTCTAGATTCTAGTTGCAACAACCATATGACAAGAAGCATAGCCCTGTTTTTTGCTTTAGATCAGAGTGTGCAGTCACAAGTCACACTTGGGACTGATAGTAAAATTTCTGTTATGGGAAAATGAGAAGTTAAAATATTTACAAAGAAAGGTGAAAAGAAAACCATAGCAGATGTCTATTATGTTCCCGGAATGAAGTGTAACCTCTTGAGTATTTGACAGCTTGTTCAAAAGGGTTACAATGTTTTCTTTGATAATGATGTATGCACCATTATGGATAGATCACCCAGCAAACGTTGTATTGCTGAAGTGAAGATGACGAGGAACAGGATGTTCCCTCTCAGAATAAGGGCATATTTGAAAAATAAAGAAGTAATTGCAGCAGTGACACAAGAGGCTCTCCAGTACCAAAGGATGAAAATTGGTTGTGGCATTTAAGATTTGAACATCTCAACTTTGGAGGTCTTAATTTGTTGAGTAGAAAAGGAATGGTAAGAGGATTACCATTGATAGAGAAACCGGACAGCCTTTGTGAAGGTTGTATCTTGGGGAAACAACACAGAGAAAGTTTTCCAACCGGGAAAAGCATAAGGGCAACGGCACCCTTAGAGATTGTCCACTCAAATTTATGTCAACCGATGCAAACCCCATCATTAGCAGACAGCCAATATTTTCTAACATTTATTGATGACTTCACAAGAAAGACTTAGGTTTATTTCCTAAAGAACAAAAGTGAAGTGTTTGAAAATTTTCAAAATTTCAAAGCACTTGTAGAAAATCAAAGTGGGCTGCGTATCAAGATTTTGAGAATTGACAGAGGAGGTGAGTATATCTCCAAAGAATTTTTACGTTTTTGCAGAGAAAATGAAATACACAAACAATTTACAGCTAGGTACACCCCGCAGCAAAATGGAGTTGCTGAAAGGAAGAATAGGACCATCATGGATATGGCGAGGAGCATGTTGAAGGCAAAGCATTTGCCAAATGATTATTGGGCTGAAGCTGTACACTGTGCAGTACATATTTTGAATAGGTGTCCAACAAAAGCAGTCATGAACAGAGTGTCGGAAGACGCATGGAGTGGGAGAAAGCAAGGAGTCACCCACATGAAAGTTTTTGGTTGTGTGGCTTATGCACACATTCAAGATCAGCTAAGGAAAAAATTGGACAACAAAGGGGAGAAATGTATTTTCATTGGATACAGTGAGGAATCCAAAGCTTACAGTTTGTATATCCCATCTACCAAGAAGTTTTTTGTGAGCAGAGATGTTTAGTTCATCTTGGGAAGGAAACATAGAGAAAACATTGAATGTTAAAAACTATTTGTCTCATGATGAAGATGATGAGGAGTTAGCTGAAACACATCCCCAAACAGCAGCGCCAACACAAGGACAACAAGGGACACCCTTGAGGAGAAATGAGAGTGCTTCTCTAAGCACACTACAAGAAGGAAATTCAAGTGCGTCCTCAAGAACTTGCACACCAAATGAAAGAGGTAAGAAATTCAGAAATTTAAGTGACATTTATGATGAAGGAATGAATTCTTTGTTTTCTTTGTATTGTCATGTTGATGACCCTGTTTATTTCGAAGATGCAATTAAAGATGAGAAATGGATAAAAGCTATGGATGAGGAGATGAATGCTATAGAAAGAAACAAGACATGGGATTTAGTTGAGCTACCAAAAGGTAAAGAAGTCATTGGAGTTAAATGGGTCTACAAGACCAAGAGTAATGGTGAAGGAAAGATAGAAAGGCACAAGGCAAGACTTGTTGTCAAGGGATACAAGCAGTAGTATGGGAGAGATTATGAGGAGACTTTCGCACCGATTGTAAGAATGGAAACCGTGAGAGCAGTGTTGTCCATAGCAACACAAAACAAATGGAAAGTTTACCAAATGGACATGAAGTTAGCATTCTTGAATGGAGTGTTAATGGAAGAGGTTTACGTTGAGCAACCTCTAGGCTATGAGAAGAAAGGCCAAGAGCACAAAGTTTGCAGATTGAATAAATATCTTTATGGGCTGAAGCAAGCGCCAAGAGCGTGGTACAGTAGGATAGATTCCTATCTGCTAGAGAACGGATTTGAGAAGTGTGAGGGAGAACCCACCATTTACATCAAAGAAAAGGACGGTAAAATTTTAATTGTTGTGTTATATGTTGATGATGTGATTTTTATAGGTAATGATGACTACCTCATTGAAAATTTCAAATCAGTCATGAAAGAAGAATTTGAGATGACTGACATGGGTTTGTTGATATACTTCTTAGGAATAGAAGTAGATCAAAATAAAAATGGAATTTTTATTTCGCGGGCAAAATATGTAAATGAAGTGTTGGGCAGATTTAACATGCGGGACAGCAAGGTAGCAATCACTCCCACAATGATGGGATTAAAACTTAGCAAAGAGGACAGCAGCAAGGATTTTGACCCTAGCGTGTACAAGAGCATAGTTGGTAGCCTTATGTATTTAACTGTAACTAGGCCAGACATAATGCATGATGTTAGTTTAATTTCCAGATTCATGGAGAGGCCAAAAGAAACACATTGGCAGGCAGCAAAGAGAATTTTGAGGTATGTTAAAGGTACAAAAAGGTATGGTGTTTTTTATATTGTTTCAGAATGTTCAGATTTAGTTGGATACACAGATAGTGATTGGGCTGGAAGTGTAGATGACCGGAAAAGCACATCTGGTTACGTTTTTCACATAGGTTCAGGAGCAATTTCATGGGCTTCCAAGAAACAACCAATTGTGGCGTTGCCTACAGCAGAAGTAGAGTACGTGGCAGCTACAGCAGCAGCGTGTCAAGCGGTTTGGATGAGGAGAATGTTAAGAAGTCTATACCAAGAGCAGGCAACATCAACGGTTATTTTTTGTGATAATAGCTCAGCTATTACATTGTCCAAGAATTCTTTGTTCCACAAGAGAACGAAACACATAGACACAAAGTTTCACTACATCAGAGAACTGGTGAAAAATGGAGAAATCGTTTTACAACATTGCAGGACTTAGGAACAGGTTGCGGATATTCCGACCAAGCCATTGGACCAGAAAAGTTTTGAGTTTTTAAGGAAACGTTTGGGTATGACTGATAACCCAGCAATTGAAATTAAAGGGGAGTGTTGAAATTATAATTTCAACTGCAGTGAATAGTTGAACAACAACAACTATTTTACTTTAAAAAAGCCACCGCCATTACCGTCTTTTCACCCTTTAACTTTTTTTGTGTTCCCGAAGGAAGAAGATCAGATCCAGCGCTGCGCCATTACTTCTAAACAATCGCATTAAAGAGCAGAATGGCCGAAAGTGAAAAGAATCAGCCTCGAGCCATCGTAGCATTTATATGCCATGGGTTTCAACACCACCGACTCAAGAAATACAGCAAAAGATCATATTTGTTCATCATGAGCAGCAGATTGTAGTAGAGACTTCATCAGCGAGTTAAAGCGGTTGGTGGATAAGTTATGACCCCTTCCCGCACTGTAAAAAGTAGAAAATGTAATGCACTATAAAACGCAGACACAGCAGTGTAGAAAATATAGAGAGTTTTTTTTTGTAACACACAACAGTGTTGAAACTGTAATTTTCTAAGATAGTGAAAAATTGGTTTGTGGAACAGAAGCGTTCCTGTTCTAATCCCTCTGTCAAGAGGAAGATGCTCTTCAACATAATCTCTTGTGAAAATACCTCTATGTGAGGAAGACATTTTTGTAACAGTTGGTTTATTGTTAATGAATACAAGTTTTTTTTGTGTGTTGCCGAAACACCGTAATCAGAAAATAGTTTCTAGGCATCAAAATAGAGTGTTGCTGAAACACCAGTTTCAGCGTTGTTAAAACACTGTTGCTGAAACACTGCATTCAGCAATTGACGAAGCTGCGTTGCTGAAACACCGTACTGCAAACGATTTTATTTTTTTTTGTTTCCACTGTGTCAAAACAGAGTATTGTTATGTTTTGTTCAGTTTTGTTTGGAATTATTAGAAATTCCCAACAGTTCTTTACTCCAGTTTCATGTATATGTCATCATCCTAGTTTTATATTAGACCAATTTTTGCCTTTTGGTATCTTGATACTTTTCATCTCATGTAGGTGAGTGCGAAGATTCATGGCATAAATTGTTAAGACTTTTAGATAGTTAGGTTTATAGGTGAGTGCGTAGATTCATGGCATAAATACTTGCGACTTATAGATAGTTAGGTTTTATTTTTCTCTTTCTAGGTTGTTCTATTTTATGTAGATGTTGTACATGTCATAAAAGCAACTTTTGACTTTTGTATGTTGTATACCAGTCATTTCATTTATGTGAGTCCGGGACGCATTGCATAAATAGATAGTTAGGTTTTGCTTTTGTTCTACATGTTATTCTACATATATAGGTTTTGTTTTTTCCTTTGTAGGTTGTTTTATTTTCTGTAAGCATGGGATATGTCATGAAGTATCTAAGAGATCTAAAATACACTCGGGTTTTTCCTTCCATCGTTTTCTTGGTTTTCAAAGAATCAGAGAAGGAGAAACTGATGTAGAGGATGGAGGAGAAGGGTTATTTTCTTAGCCATTGTCTTCTTTTAATTGAAATCTCTATATGTACTTTGTCCCTTTACAGGTAGCGGTTGTCTGTCTCCTTTTTTGAGGGTTTGTATTTGTAGATTCGGAGAGAAATTATCCTAAAAGAAAGGTGTCACAATTCTCTACCTTCTTCTGCTTGAAACCTCCATATGAACTTGGTACCTGTGCTTTGCTCCTGTAGAGCTCACGGTTGCTTTTCTCCGTTTCGAGGGTTTCTATTCGTAGCTTTAGAAAGAAATTTTATTTAAAAAGGGTTGTTCGAATTCTCTTAGATAGGGCCTTTCATCAACAAAGTAACTTGAGTAAGTATTACAATGGGCTTTTTAATCAAGTTGAAACCTCCATATGAACTTTGTATCTGTACCTTGCCCCTGTAGAGCTCGCGGTTGTTTTTCTCCATTTTGAGAGTTTCTATTAGTAGCTTTAGAATGAAATTATATTTGAGGGGTGTTAGAATTATCTTAGATCGGGCTTTTCATCAACAAAGTATCCTGAGTATTTTTTATAATGGGCTTTTTAATTAACTTTCTTAATTCACCATTGTATGCTTTTTTTATTATATATATATAAGTAGTAGGAATGGTATATAATTTTTGAAAAAAATTGTAATTTAATATAATTTGATTGAACTTTGAGCATCTCCGAAAATTGGAGATGTGAAAAAGGGTTAAAATTTATTATTTGAAGAAGGCTATAGAGATTGAAAGAAGGTCAAGTAATCTAAACAAAGATTATGACTATAAAATTAGCAGTTGTTGAGTCTCTGTCATTTCTTCATAACTTTTTATTTCAATTTCTTTTATTTTTATTAATTTATTAATTAATTTAATTTCTTTTATTTTAGTTATTTATTTTTATGAAACTTAAATTTTTAATTTCTCTTTTTCTCTTTTTATCACTTTTAGTTAATCTAATTATTATTAATTCTAATTCTTATCTCCTCTTTTGCTTATAGCCCCTTATTGTTTATTTTTTAGTATAATCCTAATTGTTTTGTTTTACTTCTTATATCATTAAGTTATTTCATATATATATATAGATATTCATATTTGATTAATATATTTATTCTAATTATCTTCTATTCATCTCATAATATTTTAATTTTGGTTATTTTATAATTTCATAATTGAATCTTTCTTAATTAATTTTGGTTATTTTATAATTTTATAATTGATTCTTTGTTAATTAATTTTGACCATCTTGGTGGGTCCTCCTTTTTAATTTAATTCAAATTGAATTTATACCCCTTTTCAATAAATAAATTTTCAATCAAAATCAAGTGCTACATTCTAGGTGTTGGAATAAGAAAAAAAATTTTATTTTCATTCAATTTAATTTATTTTTATTTTTTATTTTTTATTTTATAATTTAATTTATTAAAGTAGCGCTTACTAGGAAATAGTTTTTCCATTCAAAATTAACCGTTACATTCTAGATGTTGGAATTAACTGTCTCTATATCACACTCTCTCTATTTAATCTAATGCCATGACTTAATTCTCCATCTTTTCATGACCATAAACCACATTGGATGGTTTGAAATGTGACAAATGAGTATTGATGTGATTATCACCAAAAATTTTCTTACTAATCAAAATATGGATCATAAAAGCCTAAATTTGAATATAATTATATGTCATCATCATCATCCCATGGCTAACATACCCAACCTTTAAACTTTGTGGTCCCTACCTCCACGTCACCATCTGTGGGATGTTGCACATCCATCAATTGAATGGATCTCTTCCCTCGACATCCTAATCTATGGTTTTTTACATCACAACTCGCATGCCCATTAACCCCCACCGAGACTAGTGAAATCAGGGTTACAACTCCAGGTTCCAACCTTGTATCCAACAGACCACATCTCCACCACCCGATATGATGGTCTAGGAGACATTGCACATCCCCATCACCTTTTTGTTGACATCATGGGGAAAGGGCATCACAACAAAGAATGGGTGAGCATCCCTCCACCCACATTGCCTCTTATTGGTCCATGAGGGACGGTCCAAGATGTTGTCCCAGTCAAACAAACTCCTACACCCAATCTTGATCAGGCATGATCTTGGGAGCCAATAAGGGCATGCCACATCTTGGGATTTCCTTCCAATTAGTGGCATCAATTACATAGGTTTTGGTGATAAATAAAGTGTGGATGTCACTCCATGGTATCACTAACAATTATGGGCTCCTTTCATACTTGGTTGCACAACCTTTTCGACCATCACAATCTAGGCCAACGAATTTTTGAGGCCCTTAATCATTGCTAGACATTATAGGCACTACCTTCCTAAGATTCAGTCTGAGCAACTCCTCCCTAACCAACTAGAATTGTTAAGTACAAAAAGGACCTTGAGGAGATCAACACCCCTCGCTGATATGAAGACCAAGGTGTATCCTCAAGATTGTAGTGCCATATAAAGCAACACTAACACTATAGCTAGTGTCCCTCCACAACTTGTCGAAGGCTTCTAGGATTTCTAGAAATGCAAGGTTGCTTGCATCTCTTAAGAAATGCTTGAGCTACAATTGTCAGAAGACGATATCATCTTCAATGTCGTCACCAACATTCCCAAGCTTGGTCACCACTTGTAACTCTTATGTTGGCATTTGTCCAATGAGTCGTGCATAGACTGACCTAACAAATGGGTTGTCTCTATTGTGACTGTCATTTTTTTAATAAAGGATTTATGTGATTTAGATAATAATAGTCAACTCGAACTCCTGAGCCATTTCTGAGATTTAATATTGGACTTTGTTACCTCATGTTCTTGTTGTTAGCACAGGAAATATTTCATAACAATTACTTCATGCCAAAACGTATCACACATCTATTGTTTATGTTTCTTAGCACAATTTCGTTCTAGTACTTGCAATACATTTTCATCATGGTTTCAACACCATTAAAAACTAGAAATATAGGCACACATTCATTAACACAAGAAATATAGAAACACTTATCTTGGAATATCCTGGGCAAATAAGTTTGGAACAAGGACTTTCCACCCAACGACTACAACCAAAACTACTTACAACTATTACACCCGAGTGAGATCCAAGATATTGAGGGGCTTGCTTTAGAGATACTACCAATTGCCAACTAAAACAGGGACTTCAGAGGACCTCTCCCCTTAACCCACCAGCTACTCAACAGTTAATAATACCTAGGGAATCGAGAGGCCAGTTGTATCCACCCTAAGAAGACAAGGGGATCTAAAGAGAAACCTATCCGCCTTTAAAACAATAACAGAATCTAGAGAGTGACCTCTCCACCCTTAAAACAACAAGGGAATCCAGAGAGTGAACTCCCTGCCCTTAAAACAACACATGATGGTTCCACCCATGTACGGGAGTCCATAACACACTAAAATAATGAGCGGGAAGGTTTAAAGGCTCTCCCTCTAGGAAAGAAATGACACAATCCTCCACCCACACCATGAGGGGAATCCAGATAAAACCATCTCCACTCCCTCACTTTACAGGGAACCTAAAGGCATTGCTCCTCACCAAGGAGAAAACATCTGCTCACCCACCTTACTAACCAAAACTAGTTCCTTGTCTCCATCCTCTCCATCTTGTGATGATTGTTTGTCTCGTGTTTGAATCTTGTTCTCCATCCATTCACTCATTCTCTTATATTATCACTTCTCTCTTTCCTTGTTCTATGCCCTACTCTCATTCTTTCCTTTTCAAATGCCTTCTTCTCAATTGTTTTCTTGCTACAATGGGGTTGACAGTCTTTCCTTACTATCTACATTGTCAATCTGCATTAATTTCCTTGTCCTCCTTACTTGTCAATTCATCTCAAGATAGCATGGCCTATGTACCACTTTTCATCCCATATTTACTACATGGTCGGTCCATTAGGACTTCAACGACCATCTCTTTTAATTTTTGTCCCCAAAATAGTTCAGATTTCTTACTCAAGAAACACATGGCAGTCTTAAGCAGGTAATATCTAAAGCTCTGGAATCCATGTTCCTTTGACTCATCCCATTTACTTTAATTTCTATGAGAAATTTACAATGTGTGTTACATGAGAACCATGGTCGGGGTTGTCACGGTCCCCTTCTCCTTGTGCGAACACCAACCCTGATGTTATTTTTCCCATATACAACACCCAATACAAAATGCAACTACATATTGTGTTATGGAGCTTTATATATGCAACTCTATAAAATATTTACATTATATGCATGTTTTCCTCAATAAATAAAAAAGGGGTATGTTTCCTTCAAGGAGTCAGCCATTTTCCATGTGGCTTCCTCTATCCCAAAGAGTTTCCATTGCACTTTGACTTGTTTTATGACTAGATTTTGGAGCGTGAGGTTCCTCCTATCTAGGATGCACATCGGCTTTGGTTGGAAATCTCCCTCTAGTTCCACTTATAGGAAAAACCAATCAATCACGTGAATAGAATCCTACACATATCTTTTAAGAAAAGAAACAAGGAAAACATCATGAACTTTTACTAATGGGGGGTAAGGCCAACTTATATGTCATTGGTCTGATCCTTTCAAGGATCTCAAAGCATCCATAATATCGTGGTGCCAACTTGGCACATGTCCTCATCCTTAGGGATTTTTTCTTAAGTTTAATCCTCTAATACACATGTTCCCCACCTTGGAACTCCTTCTGAACCCTATTCTGATCTGCATAGATTTTATACCTATCTTATGCCACCTTGAAATTATTTTTGATGAGCTACACTTGTTAGTCCATTTCCTTGATCATTTTAGGCGCAATCATGATCTCATTCACCAGATTAGTGTAGCTGATAGGGGTGTTGCAATTTCTGCCATAAAAAGTTTCAAATGGACTTATTCTTGTGGACACTTGGTATCTAGTATTGTAGGCAAACTCTACAAGTGGTAGGTACTCTTCCCACCTATTGGTAAGTTGCATTACATATATCCTTAACATATCCTCAAGGGTCCTGTGGATGGTGGGCTATGCTAGATGCCACCTTTACTCCCAAATCTACAAATATTCCTTCCAAAATTGGGCGATGAACTTAGCATCTTTGTCTAATATAATTTTTATAGGAATGTCATGTAAACTCAAAACCTCCTTTTTGAATATTTGTACCACTTCACTGGCAGAATTGGTAGATTTGACTGCGACAAAATGAGTTATCTTGTTCAACTTGTCTAGTACTACCATGATTGCATCATGTTGCCTAGTCATTTTAGGCATTTTTCTAATGAAATCCATAAATATTACCTCCCATTTCCATTCTGGAGTGGGAATAGGCTACAAGAGTCCTACGAGGTTCTTGCACTCAACCTTTACCTGCTAGCATTCAATGCATCTTGCTACAAAAATAAGTCGCTTTCTTCTTCATGTCTAGGCAGTAATAGCACCTTTAATGGTTGTAAGGGTCTTATGGTACCCTAGATGTCTTGAATAAGGCTTAACATGGAATTATTTCATTATCATCCCTTTTGTTTCCTCATTGTTAGGCACATAGATCTTGATTCTGAATCTAACTAGGTCATCATCTGTGAGGTGATATTCCTTATACTTACTACCTTGTAGTAGTCTATCCTTGATCCAAATCTCTTACTCTACTGAAATTAACCAAGATCTTTTACTTCAGTGATTTTAGAATAATTTCATGTGAAAGAGTATGAAAATCCACATGTTCATACTGTAAGGAAGATGAAAAAACAATGGCAACCATCAAATCAAGAACACAAAACACATTGATAATATAGTTCACCTAGTGTGGGTTATGTCTTCGAGCCTGGTGTCAAGAGTGGGAGGTCACTTCATTAAATTTTGCAAGATGATTATGAGTACATGGTACATTCTTTGTCATCACAAGGATAAATTGAATTAACCAAAGTGGCATGTCTCTCCATGAGACGTTCTCCTATAGGAACTCTCACTCGCATGGGCTTCATTCATTATGACAAGCTAATAAAATTTCACATGACATGGCATAGAAGTATTATTCAACATAATGGTAAGAAGGATCTCGACAACAAAAACATCATCTCACAAAATCGAAAGAAAAATATGGCATCACTGCATCATTTACCTCCACTTTTGGGGATGGCCTAAAAATTCAAAGCTTAATTGATTAAATGGACTACATAATTAAATTCGTGGTTTGAAATTGTGTCAAACGACTACAAACTTGGCCCCTTTTTGTCACCGTCAAAATCTTGGTCCTCAGGAATCTCAAAAATTCCCCCAAAGATTCCTACCTGGAGATGGACGAGAAATCCTTTGCTTAGATTAAAATTCTATGCACACCATTGTGCTCCTTATGAAATTCTCTGAAAAATGAATGTAAAGTTGGAACCATTCCGCCTAAGTAAAAAATTAGCTTCCAATTGAATCTTTTAATTTCCACAAGATTCTGCAAAGATTCCTTGTTGTTGGTTACCTAAATTTTGGTTGCTAAGATGAGGAAATGGGCCACATCATCACATTCCCTGTGAAATTTTGGTTCGTTTGGGTATAAATTTGTCATGTTTATGTCACTGTAAAAAGTCACCCTCTAGGGAATCTTTTTTATTCCTTTAAGATTCTATATGAGAATATTCTATGCAATATTCCCCTAGAATATTCTCTATCTTGAAAAACGTGTCTTGTTGGGCACAGTTCCGCTCTACACTTCGTTTAACTCTGTCGGCCTCCACCTCATTTTTCCAACAAAATTATAAATAACTATGGTTTATATATAAATTTTGGGCTGATATAATAATGAAAGGCCCATTGGGCCATTGGTGGAGTGGCCCAATTGGGCACGCAAGTCCTAGGGTCAAGCCCCACCCATGGCCACAACGCTTAATAGTTTTTGTTTTGGCAGGTTGTTTCGATGATCGTTTGTTATTAACCACGGCAGTTTGTTGTTGTTATGTTTGAATTGGTGTGTAGTTATGTGGTTTTGGGTTTGCGGTTATATGTGATGTGGGGCCGTCATGTGGGATGGGTCAGCCATAGGCTGACATAGGTTCAAGTCACATTGGTCCTAGATTCTCAGCGTGTGGTTTTTTATTTAAACAGCCTTTGGGAATTATGTGGTGGTAGGATTTGACCACCCACAACCATATACATATATGTTATGCATGAGCCATTGGGCGAGGGTGGTGGCCTGTTGCCCCTTTTAATATATATATATATATATATATATATATATATATATATATATATATATATATATATATATATATATATATATGATTTATTATAACAAAATAGTTAAAATTTCGCTGTCATATTTTAACGGTTATTAGGAAAATTAAAGAGGTGCCAAATTATCCCTTTTAAATCATCATTTTTCGTTCATCATCACTTCGCCAAATTTTTGCCTCGTCAGTGATGGCCACTTGGTCTGGTTGAACCAGAACTTTGACTGGTTATATCTCGAGCATAAGAACTCTAATTTCAGTATTTCTTTCACTACTGGAATCGGGGCGACGAGAAATATGATCTGGTCTTGGTTTCTCTTCAATCCAATGACTTTGATTTTGGATCTAATATGAGTCATTTCTGAATTCTAAGAATTTTGTGAGCCACCTTGATCATTCCTACCAACATAGGACCTTTTGGTCATCCAAAATCATGAACATAATCTGCAAGTGTTGTGTTACATTTTATGCACAACAAGTGTCTTGAAAAGTCACACTTCCTTCTTCACCATTGTTCTCTGGAGCCCTAAGTGATAAGTCAACACCTGCATCTTGTGCAAACTTGTAATACAATATTTGCAAAATGAATTCTCAATTATATGACAAATAATGACCCAAAATCCCCATACTTGCCATGAGTTTACAAGACACACACTGTGGTCAAGTTTACATCATAATAAAAATAAATACTTGAGATATCAATAAAAGGCCAAAAACATCATCTTTGTCTTAATATATGATGGAAAACACCATCACTTTTACAATTATTTTGCAATAAATGATTTACAAAATGTGGCCATGAAAAACTACCATATCTAGTAAAACCATCTCTTACTCAATGAAGTGGTCCATCAGGATTGGGACAGATTTCCTTGTTGAACATCTTAACCAATTGGTTCTTACATGGGAACTTTGTTCTTAAGACAATGCTCTAGATGGAGCCTCCAACATGTGGCTCTTTGATGTTCACCTATGTTGCAATAATTATAAAAAGTCTTCTTCCTCTAGACTTGATTAACCTTCTTCCTTCCCTGATGTGGAGAAGGCCTTTCACACCTCATCCTCTTTCTTACTTCCATTCTCTTCCAGCAATTACCAACCACATGGTTATGCAAACCATAAAAACTACATGGTTTTCTACGACATGATTTATGCTCATCATTAACAATATTGATGTAATCAAAATGAACTTTATAATAATGAGACTTTTTATACCTCTCTTCAATGTCTCTGGTGAAATATCAATGATGGGACCTTGCCTTAGCTCATCCTTTGCAATGTGCACTGTCATGGGAGGATTATGATGTGCCCCAATCATCCTCTTTATCTTATATCTTCGCCAATTACTTGGAAGCTTATGATACCTTTGAGCACTCTCCTTCAGGTATCCCAAACCTAAAAATCAAGTTCTTTGTACAACCTCCAATGGTTGAGTCATTCCTTAGCCATTAACACCAAGTCCTCCTCCTTTATACCCCATCTTAGTAAGGAGTCTCATGTCAGTTCCTAAAATGGGTACCTCCATGTTTCCAAAATAAATAAAATCATGTGAAAATGAAACTGAAGAATGATCAACATTATTTACCTCGGTTGTTGATTTTGAAACAGGTGATGATGGCTTCGTTAAGCCTTCGTTGCACTTAAGTTTTTTCAAGGCCTCATTTGTGGCTTGTAACTGAAGTTGTGATCTCTGCTTCTCCTCTTTTTATTCTCGTAGAAGTCTCCTCAATTCATCATTCTCTGCTTGAAGCTCTGATTGATCTCCTCATACAAATGATGAGAAGATGCTGAAGAAGAATAATTTTCACTTGAGGGGATAGATGGAGCATCGTAAATACAAAGATGAATTCTAACAACCAGAGTGACATGTCTCTCCACAATATGTTCTCCTATAGGAACTCTCACTCACATGGGCCCTCCTTCAATATGAAAAGCTAATAAATTCTCACACGATGTGGCATACAAGTATCCTTCAGCATAATGGTAACAAGGATATCGATAACAAAAACATCATCTCACAAAATCAAAAGAAAAACATGGCATCACTACATTATTTACCTCCACTTTTAGGGATGGCCTGAAAATGCAAACCTCAGCTAACAAAATGGATTGCACCATTGAATTTTTGGTGCAAAATCATGTCAAACAACTACAAACATGCACCCTTTCTGTCACCGTCAAAATATGGGCCCTTGGGAACCTTGAAGATTCCCTCAAAGATTCCTTCCTGGAGATGGACAAGAAATTCATTGCTCGGATGAAAATTCTGAGCACACCACTCCGCTCCGTGCAAAATTTTGTGAAAAATGACTATGAATTCACCATCATTCTACCTCTGTCAAAAATCAACCTCCAAGGGAATCTTTTTTATTGCATAAGATTCTACAAAGATTCCTTGTTGTTGGCTGCTTGAATTTGTATTAATTAGATGAGGAAGCATACCATACCATCACGTTCCCTGTGAAATTCTTGTTTGTTTGAGTATAAAGTTGACATTTTTCTATCTCTATGAAAAGTTACTCTCCAAGGAATCTTTTTTATTCCTCCAAGATCATGCATGAGAATATTTTGTGGAATATTCTTTGTCTCGAAAAACACACCCGGATGAGCATGGTTCCACTCTACACCTGGTTCCACTCTATCGGCCTCCACTTCGTTGGTCCGATGAATGAATAACTATGGTTCATATATAAATTTTTGGGTGGATACGTTGGGTCATTGGTTGAGTGGCCCAAATGGGTGCATGAGGCCCAGCGTCAAACCCTACCCGTGGCCACAACAATTAACAATTTTTGTTTTGATGCATTATTTGGAGGCATGTTTTTTTATTAACAATAGTATTTTGTTGGCATTATGTTTGAATTGGCATGCGGTTACATGGTTTTGGGTTTGCAATTATATGTTATGTGGGGCTGCCGCGTGGGGTGGGCCAGCCACTAGCCTGTGTGGGTTCATGTCCCGCTAGCCACAAATATCGGTGTGTGGGTTTTTATCTAAATGACCTTTGGCCATGACGTGGTTGTGGGGTTTGACAACCCACCACCATATGCATATATGATATGTGTGAGCCATTGGGTGGGGGTGATAGGGGTGGTGGCATGCCACCCCTTTTAATATATTTGTTTTCGATTTATTATAACAAAATAGTTAAAAAATTTCTATCAATTTTTAAGGGTTATTAGGAAAATTGAAGACGATACAAATTCTCCCTTTTCGACTATTGTTTTCCATGTGTTGTCCCTTTGCCAAATTATTGCCTCGTTAGTGACTGCCACTTGTCCTAGTTCGACTAGAACTTTGACCAGTTATATCTTGAACATACGAACTCAGATTTGAGTTTCGCTCCCACCATTGGGATCAGGGTGACGAGAACTACGATTTGGTCCTAGTTTCCTTTCAATATGATGACTCTGATTTTTGAGCTATTATCAGCCATTTATCAATTATGAACATTTTTGGAGCCACTAGGATCATTCCTTAACTTGTTGATATTGTTCATCTTGTAGCTCAACATTCTTGACCCTTTCTACAAGTTCTACTATGTAGAAAATCATTGCTTCCAAGTTTCTTACTTGAACATTTCTACTAAGAGCATCAACCACCTTATTATTTTTGCCCTTGATGTACTCAATTTAAAAGTCAAATTCACTAAGCGTGGCCAACCATCTTACCTACCTAGTATTTAACATGGGTTTTCTAAACAGATATTTACGCCCACTATGGTTTGCATGAGTATGCATTTTCTACCAAGGAGTTAGTGCCGCAACATCTTCAATGCATGAGTAATAGATGCTAACCCGAAGTCATGACTTCCATAATTCACCTCATGTTCATTTAACTTCCTATACTCGTGACATATTGCCTGACCTTCTTGCATCATGACCCCTTCGAGTCATTCCTTGTAGCAATCTATGCACACAACAAAGTCCTTACAAGGATCAACAATAACCAACATTGGTGTATTAGTGAGCAACTACTTCATCTGCTAAAAATATTTTGCACATTGGGTAGTCCATTCAATATTCTTCCCCATCATGTGATAGGATGGCCTATCTTGGAGAAATTGCTAATAAATCTCCTGTAATAACCTACCAATCCTATGAATTACCTAACCTCTTCCACATTCCTTGGAATTTGCCACTCCATTATGACCTTAAACTTTTCAAGATAAATCGAGATCCCCTCCCTTGAGAAAATGTTACCTAAATAATGTGTCTCTGACTAAAATAAGTCACACTTGATAACTTTTGCATAAATATTGTGTTATCTTAGTAATTGTAGCACTGCGGCTAGATGATTTACATAATCTTCCTCTATCTTAGAGAACACCAATATGCCATCTACAAATACAATGAAAAACTTGTCCAAATAGGGACACAACACAATGTTCAATAAGCACATGAATGTGGTAGGAGCATTAGTGGGTCTTGAAGGTATCTCAACCTCAAGTCAATTTTGGAGAAGATTGTTTCCCCCCTTAATTGATAGAAAACACCATCAATTCTTGGCAATGGGTACCTGTTCTTTATGGTGATCTTGTTTAACTATTTGTAATCAATACAAAAATGAAGAATTGCATCTTTTTTCTTCACAAATAGTACATGTGCTCCCCATGGAGACACACTCAGCCTTATGTAACCTTCTTCAATAATCCCTTTTAATTGCAAATTTAACTCCACCAACTTTCGGGTACTCATCTTATATGGAGCCTTGGATGTTAGTGTTGCTCCAAGCACCAACTCAATAGAAAATTCTATCTCCCTGTGGGGTGGCAATATAGGGACATCCATTGGAAAAACATCTCCATATTGTTGAAGAAATGAATACCTTCTTAGCAATTCAACTTCCTCCTTTTTAGGGTCAGTACTATCTCTGATATCACTAGTAATTTGTATCGCAAAAAAGGTACATCCTTTCCTACTGCTATATTTGACATGCATAGCCTATATTTGCCTCACTAATGTAGGCTTTATTTTTCTCTGTAGAATTTTTCTCTCTCCCTGCTTGTCTAGACACTCGATCTCATTTATAAAACAATCCACTTTAGCCATGTGCATGTATAAGAAGTCCATGCCGAGTAAGACATTGTACGCACCTAAGGGAAACACATTCATTTTTTCAATTGTGGGCATTCTCTAAGCTCAAAGGAAAATGACCTTGCCCAGTGATTGATCTTCCTCTTGGTTTCAGTGACTAACTGAACCAACCATGGTTCTTCATGAAATCTCCTACTTAGATTTCATGTGTCAACAAGATCTAGGCTAATATAACTATAATTAGAACTCATATCAATTAAAATCTAGATAATTTGATCATGAAACTTACCTTCCATCTCAATGATGGATGTATGGTGATCAACCTAGCACTTGTCCATTGTTGCATAAATTCTAGGTACATTTTAAGCTACCTCACCCACAATGTGAGCTTCTTGAGCATTGTAAATATTTTTCCCAATATTTTGTTAATGTGGGAAATCCATTTTCCTATAGATTTTTCCACAATTCCATCACCTTATTTGTTCTTGGCCCTCAAACTTAACTTGCTATGTTTTGGTTGTTGCATATTCTTCTTAAAATCAATGTTAGAGTGTTTTTGAAATTGGTTTACAGGGGTTGGGTGCTTATCTTCCATCTTTTATAATCTCTTCTTAGGCTAATTGTTCTTTTTCCTAGGGCTTTTCCTTGGCTTCTAGTTGGTTTTAAACTTGCATTTTTCATATTCGTAGCAATGTTTTAACTTGTTCATGGCATCCTTTAGTGTTTGGGGTTCCAACAACTCAATTTTGTCACTGAATGCCATAGGTAGTTCACTAATGAACCTTTGGGTATTGGCCTTCTCACCTCTACGATATGGCACATACCTCAATAACTCTAAGAACTTAGTTACATATTCATCATTTGAGATATGTACCATAGTGGGTTGATAGAAATCTTTTTCATTAACATCATGATGCTGTTTAGACACGTATTTCTATCTAAAGAGCTTCTCGAATTTTTTCTAAGTCAACTCCTTCTCATTTACTTTTCCAACATTCTACAAGTTTCCCCACCATATGTCTACTTTCTCGTTCAAGATGTAGGTGGAAATCCTATCTTTCATTTTCTTAGAATGGTCATGAACCCAAAAACATTTCCTCATGCCTAACAACCAAGCTTCATTCTCTTTTTGCTTCTTCATTTCCCCATCAAATGTGGGTGCCTTTTCTTTCTTAAATTCTTGAGGCATATATTCATTTTCTTTCCCACCCAGGTGATGATGGTGGTGGTGATGAGGGTGATGGTGGAGCCTCCTGGTGGTCGAACAACATGGCATGTTAGCATGATTCACATGGGTGCTAGTTCCTCCCCTTGGGGTGCTTAGTGGCTCATTTCCTGGCACAATTTCTTCACTTCCATTCCTATGTCTCTTTCTAAACCTACCACCATCTCCCCATTGGTATTCTCTTCTGACCCACAAGTGTTTTTATTGTCTCTATGACTAGCCTCCATCTCAGATTTCCTTTACCTCTGCAAGTCAGAGAGACTTTGCAATATCACTGCATTTATCTAGACCTACCTTTCTTGAGCTCTTACCAACCTCTCACTCTCATATTTGAAACTCCTAACATTAGTCCTTAGGCTCCTCAAGGTATCTATCTAATATGGAGAGTGATTCCCTCCCCCTTGGTCAACCAATATTTTCCTTGAGAAAGCTCAGACCCCCTCACTTCCATATTGTGATTGATCAGAAATGTACTGCACCATCCTAGTTTGCAATATGTTTTACCCCTACTCTAGGTTTCTTGTGTTGTGTTGTCAGTCACACTCACCATTAGAGTTTGCAATTAAATAAATAAATAACCACAGTCATACCACAAATCTTACGCTTAGGGAGCTGCCAAGGTTACCCTGCTAGGTGAAGACAACCACATTAACCTAGTCATGCGATTAATTTTTATATAGAAACTAATCACCCTTCAAGGCCACAAAATAAAATTCAATTAACACAAAATCTTGATTTCACAAAGCTACAACAATCCTTAATAAAAAAACAATAATTGTTCTCCCACAATCTATAGCATTGCAAATTCCATGATTCAACACAACTCATAGCCTTATTCAATCATACTAATTATTAATCTTCCTATTCATCCGGGAGGTCATAGGGTGATTGGTATAACTTTTGGGTTCAGTTTATTAGGTTGGCATTTAATACCTAAACATTTTACTTAGCTAGTTTTTAAAAATCATCAATTATACATGATAAAGCCCATCCAATCCAAGTGTTGAACCTAGATCCTTTGATACCTCTCTGTAACATCCCTCCCACGAATCCTCCCTTTGAGTGGGACAAGTGTCACTGAAGACCCATCTCTTATGCTTCTGTTAGAGGAGTGGGTTATTGATTACAATATAATCAATTATATCTTTCGTGCCTTTTTTTGTTTTGTATATATATATATATATATATATATATATATATATATATATATATAGAGAGAGAGAGAGAGAGAGAGAGAGAGAGAGAGAGAGAGAGAGAGAGATTTTATTCTTTTACTATAGTTCCAGAGATAATAATTTATTTATGTATACTTAACGTTATTTTGTTTGTCATTGATCATCCCATGGTTAACATGCCTCACCTTTAAACTTTGCAGTCCCTACTTCCATGTTGCCATATATGGGGTGTTGCATATCAATCAATTGGATAGATCTCTTCCCTCAACATCTCGATCTATGGTTTGCACAACCATGACTTGCATGTCCATCAACCCCCATCAAGATTGGCACAATCAAGGTTACAGATTCAAGTTCCAACCTTGAATCCAAAGGACCATGTCTCCACTGCCCGATCCAATGGTCCAAGAGACATTGTGCCTCCCAACCACCTTTTTACTAGCATCACCGGGAAGGGGCATTGCAATGGAGAATGGGTGGGCCTTCCTCTTCCCATGCTGCATGAGGGCTTCACTGGGGAGAAATATCATAACACGTGCATTCATATTGGGGGATATATATTGAAGAAAAAATGTCATATTATACATAGAATATAATAGGGGGTAAAGGGTTTTTATAGTGATGGGTATAACAAATGGAGCTTAAAGTTAATGAAAAAATATAAATGGATATAATAAATGTTAATGAAAAAATATATACCTACAATATCTAGTGAAAGTAGGGCTTTTTTAAATCCCAAAGGTGTATTGGGTTATGTTGTAGGGAAAACCCAACACCCGCCAATTTTTTACTTACTTACTTCAAATAATGGGGATACTTTACATTATTTTTTGGAAAAACCCTTTTATGATTTTCATTTAAGTTAACTATCTTACAATTTTTACATTTTTCTTATTTTCATCAAATTTATATTTTAATTGTTTCATTGAATTCAAGTTTTCACTAGCTTTCCATCAATACTTGTTTCGCCTCATTTGGTCAACCGGTTTGAAAATGGCACTCCTTTGGAGTTTGATCATTCTTTTCGCCAGGGTTAAAAAATGTATAAAATCTATGATATTTCAATTTTTGCAATTAAAGTAGTTGTCCATTGTAGGTATTAACTGTTAGTTAACTTTTACTATTTTTTTCATGTTTTACTAATAGTCTTACAAAATGAACCAACCAAATTATAGAACAGTTGAAAAATATGTTTTGGGATCTAGATCATTTACTCCAATTTATTATTTTAAAACAAATTTCCAAACCCAAAATTTCAAAATTGCAAAATAGTTATAGTTCAATTTGTATAATCTTTAATTCCACATAGCCCCACTTTACATCACCTTTTTTCCTTCCAAAAAATTCCAATTTAAAATGGCCGAAATAAAAAATACCATTAAGCACCTCAAATCAAAATGTGTGATTCACGATTTTAAAAAAATGTAATTGGCTATTTATTTTAATACAAAGTTTTTGATAAGTCCCTTATACCACCTTACTTGCCCTCCACCTCACTCCTTATTGCTCCACCTCACTCACCCTCGCATCACCCTCCCTCCATTAACTCCCACCTCACCATATCCGTCCACTAACGTTAACTCCCATAGTATATTATGACATAAATTTGGAGTTTAATTCATATATTAGTTTCGAATTATATATTATATTTTTAAAATATTTAAATATTATATTAATATTATACTAATTATAATATTTTATTATAATTTTAATATAAAATAATTATAATATTAATATAATATAATGATAATATAATTAATTATTAAATCATGCTTTATTAAATAGTTTAATTCTGTTTTTAGCTTATTATTAATTAATTAAAGTTTCTAATTATAATTAACTAACATTAATTAAAATATAATTGCAATCTAATTTAGGATTAGATTATAACTAAAAATTTTGAGTTTTAGCCGAAGCAATAGAATTTCTAGAATTCTAGCAGTTTTGATTCATTAAATTTGGAGGCTCATAAATTGAGTTTTACTTAGCCAAATGAGGCCCAGGATGGCTCATTGAATAGATAAAATCATGGATATTATTTCTGAAGTAGTTTCAAAACCATATTTGATCACTAAATGGGTCTAAAATTAGGAAGAATTTCAAGCTTCAAATTTGTAAACAAAATTGATATTCTGAGTTTTATTTTTGCATTTTCATTTTACCACAGCACCTATTGAGTGTAGATCCATTCAACTATGTTATCCCTGACCAATTAAATCATCACAGGGATCAACAGAAATCTTATATTTCCCTTTCATTGATTTATTTAAAAATATTTTATTGAAGATATTTTATTCTAGATTTGGTATTTGGATTTGATTTCGCATTTGGATTTGATTTTGTATTTAAATTTAATTTTGGATTTGTTTTTTTATAGGGAAACAGTTGAAGAGATGAGAATAAAAATATCCCAATCAATGAGAAGGCTCCATCAAGAGATTAATGAGATTATGACCCAATAAAAATTGATTGAGAAAAACCACTCTTCAACAACTTTTTGATTGATAATTCCTTTTGTAAATATTATAAAAAATGTATTGTAAAATATATTAAGTGCTTATGTACTCTGTAATTCTGGAATTCCTAAAAGCAGTATTGTAATGAGGATTTAGAGATGTAAGTGAGAGGAAACTTGGGGGAAGAAGACTCTTTATTGCAGTGTTTTCAATTTTTTGTAGAGAAAATCCTTTTTATTATCTACTACCATTGTAGAGAGGATGTCATTTTCGCAAGCAGAGATCGATTGCATGCCTAACATAGATACCAATGAAACGAGAACTATTACCTCGAAATGGGTACTAGAGCCCAATAACCCCAAAACAACATGAAAAAACAACCCAAAAATGAAAATTGTTTATTCCATAACGATGGTTTTTTAGGGTAATTTTTCAACATTTTTTTAAATAGAAGTAAAAACCATTTTTTTTTAAATAGATGAAAAAACTCTCTTAAAAAGAAATGTTTATTCTTGAATAACTAAAAAAAAAATTGGGTTACAATTTTGATGTTTTTTAAGCAATGGAGTTAAAGAGAGAATATCCAGACTTTGAAAAACTGTAAAATTCCAACAATTCTCTGACATGATATTAAACATAAAATATCTTGTCTCGAATCCTGATAATTTGAACTATTTTTATCCATGTTGTTAAAGACAAAATTAATTGACTCTAAAAAACCTTGAAATTGTAATTGTTTTCGATCATAGCATTAAAGATAAAATATTATGACTTAGAAAAACATTAAAATCTTGACAATTTTTCAACCATGCAAAAAACCAAAGATTATGACTACAAAAAAATCTCAAGTTTTCAAAATATTTTAAGCATGACAATATGAAAAAATTTTATTACAAAAAACTTTGAAAATGAACACCCAAGGGTAATTATTTTATAAATGCAAAATATATAGTGATTCTAAAATCTTAGCCTAAGACAACTCGATACATTGGAACAAAAATTTATAAATCAACCATCAAATTGACACGTGGTGTAGGTGAACTCGACCCATTGTAATGAAAACTTAAAGTCCAACCATGAAATTGATACATTGTGGGGGCAAACTTGATTCATTATAACAAAAAATTTAAAATCAACTATCAAATTGCCCATAATGAGGTCGGGTTATTAGATGACCATCGACACAAACCCTATAGAAAAAAATGAAAGGGAAAAACAAAATAAAAAAAATAAATGTATAAAGAAATAAAAATGAAAACAAAAATTCAGATATTGAAAAAAAAAAACACTCAAAAAAATAATACAAAAGATATATTTTTTTAAATATTGATAAAAAGAAAAAACAATGAAAAAACACAAAAAAACAATAAAAAGAAATCAAATTTTAAATATTGAAAACAAAATAAAAACAATTAAAAAAGACCAAAAATAATAAAAAAAAAGACAACAAAAATTCAAGTATTGGAAAAAACAATAAAAATACACAAAAAATATTAGAAAAGAAAAAAAATATTATCAAAAATTGAAAACAATGAAAAAAAACACAAAAAAATACAAAAACACCATAAATTCAAATATAGGAAAAAAACATATATAGATTTTTTTAAATAATAACAATAAATAAAGCATAAAAAAATAAATTGATTAATTAAAAACATGACAAAAATTTATTTATTTTAATTTCATAATTTTAATGATTTTTTTTTTAATTATAATTTTTTGAATTTAAATATTTAAATCTTTTTCAATTTTATTTTTTTTAAATTTTGTTTGGGTTTTTTTTTTAATTATTATTTTGTGGTTCTCTTTCATTTTTTTAACTTAAAAAAATTGTTATGGATATATTTTCTTTCTTTTTTTATTATTAATATTCAAAAATTTTCTTTAAACTTTATGCTTTGATGAAATATTATATTTTTTTAAATTTATTTTTCAATATATATATATTTTTTATTTCTATTTTTTTTTATTTTTTTGATATTTACAATTTACTTTTGTTTTATTTTTACATTTTTATGAGTGTTTTTTTAGTTTTTCTTATTTTTTTTATTATTTGAGGTTTTTTGGTCATGTTTGTAAGTTTTTTTTTATGTTTTGTTACCAACATGGAAATCACAAACATTTTTAAAAAAATATTCAAACTTAATACATTAGAAAATTTAAAGTGTAAAAAATAATCCCTCTAAATAAAAGGGGTTGATGTCGCATCAACCCTTTTCAAAATCAAGATGAAATCACTAACATTTAAAAAAGTTGTTCATACTTGCTACATAAAAAAATAAAAAATAAATAAAAATAAAAATAAAAAATTAAGTGTTAAAAATAAACTCTTTAAAAAAATGTGTTGATGTTGCATCAACAATTTTCAAAATCAAGATGAAAATCACTAACGTTTTAAAAAAAAATGTTCATACTTGATACATAAGAAAATTTAAAGTGCTAAAAATATGCTAAGAGAAAAAGTGTATTCTCGCATCACCACTTTTGAAAATCGGGTGATTTTTTGCTACCTCAAAAAAAAGGGTAACAATTCATTTTCTCGTTTGATCAGTAACTATGTTGCCTATAGGATTGTGCACTACTGCCATACTTTGAGGTTTTGTAATTCGATTTTCTTTTGTTAATAAAGATTTGTTTCACTGATTTTTATATAGCACTACTATTTGTTGGAATCACAAATGCAAATTCTTTCTCAATTCTTCAATTTACATTTGTATATGTATGAATTAATTGTTGGCTTCATGCACTATTGTTGAGTTTTAATTCTTAATTCATTTAAAAGTCTGATTAGACTATTCTACAGACTTGATCTTAAATGTAATTTGAAAACTGAAGTGTAGATAGGAACAAAGAGTTTTAATCTTAGATCGGTAAGCTATCTTACGATTTAGAATAATAGTTATTTTCTTGCATACGTGATGTCTTATTTGAACTAATTTGAGTAATTCATCTTGAATCTTTGTAGTTCTTATGCATATCATAAATAAGGAATTGGAAATATTTTCAATATGCACTTATGTAACTATTTACTAAGTGTTTGATTTTTAGTATTTCTGTTGACAACAAATCAGATTTTGTGAGCTATCTCCTTGGTCTAACTCCTTCATCTTAATTCCAATCTTAAAGCTTCTTTTCTCAGTTAAGTTAATTGGGTCTTGATTGAGAGAGGGATTTCACTTTCATTCAATTGAAATTGGTTATTTTAATTGCATCCTAGACTAGATCTTGCATGTTTTATCATACCTTTGGCATTCTAGAAGTCCTCTTTTTAAGAGGCAAAACTTTAGAGTGGTTTGGATGTGCCATTAAAGTAGCTTATGGGTTATTCTCTTTCATGATCAACAAGAATAATTGATTCAATGTCCCTACCTATTGGTAACTAAAGAAACATCTTAAACCCATAGCAATACGGAAAAGGTAACTGGACCTAGTTAAACCAGTTGGAACCACCATTCCAAACAGAAAAGGAGTTGATTTAAGGTTCTAATTGGGTGCTCTCCCTTATAGTGTTGTAGGGAGAGAATTTTGAGCCTTCAACATTTTTGGCACTAGAAGGAGGGCTTGAAACTTGTTTTCTATTTGAGTCTTTGTATTCTAAAACTTTATTTCTATTACAATGTCTCCTCTTAAACTTCCAATTTGGAGTTGTATTTATGGACACGCATCTGCCAATAATCCACCAGAAGTGGTAAGACTCTTGTCTCAAGTAAATTTTAATGGTAAGAGGAATACTTTCGTAGTTGATCGTGCTTTACAATTCATTCAAAAATGTTTAAATCCTACTTTTCAAGATATTGATGAAGGCATTTTATGCGGGATTTTTACTCTTACATTTTTGGAAAAAGCCAAACGCTGGTGTCAATCGCATCCAGTTGCCTCAACTCACAGTTGGGATTAATTTATTACAATGTTTCTTTGTAAATTTGATGGCTATGTCTGCGAACATGTATGTGACAATTTTAAAGATTTACGAAGGTTTGAAAATGAATATTTTATTGATTTTTCCATTTGATTCCATTTAAACTGCTTGAAATTTAAAATTGAATATAAACCTTCGAAAAAGGAATTGTTAGATTGGTTTGATCATATTTTTTCTCTTCCTCGCATTCATAATCCATGTCAAATTATTTCAATCTTTACTCAATCTTCTTCCAATTTTGTTAACAGAATTGAGAATTCCAATATGGAGATGAAAACAAATGATGATGAAATGGCCTCTACTATGTACGATCATTTCCTTCATTTAGTACACACTTCATACAATATTAATAATGATCAAGATACACCTTCACATATCTGTGAACGTCAATCACAAAGCCTGGAAAATTTTACTATTCAATTACAAGAAGATACTAGAAATAATCTTAGAGAAACCATTGTCTTGAAATCAGAAAATCATTTTAATTTAAAAAATCGGATTATAAATTAGCAAGTACAAGCAGTAAGTAAAGTTTCCAATAACGCGCAATATGTTGTACAAATTTCTGAATTCTTTCGTGATGAGAAAATTCCAAATTCAATACATCAAAGAACCGTTATTCAATAAAGCACAATTAGGCAAGTGATCTTGAATATCAAATTTGCAATGAAGGAAATGCACGAGAGTTCTCAAATAGAGACATTTTTAAATTCATTTCTCCCAATTCACATTTTTCCCATTATCCTAATATTTTTTATGATAGCAACTTATCCTCTCTTCACTTTAAAGTTATTTTAGAAAATAGAGAGCTTGATCTAAATTAATTGCCAATTAATTTTTATCAAGATAGAGAATCAAGTCTTTGTCATTCTTCTCGTATTAATGAACATGTGCTTCATATTCTTTTTTCTTTTAATATATTTTATAAGATTGAATGGAATCCTAGACAATTTTCAGATATCATTTATGATAATTACTCTGCCATTGAGGATGTTAATTTGTATTTTTCTCAATTGAATCCTCATAATCAAATTCAAATCACATCTGAAATGTAGAACACTCTAATTCAAAAATTGTCTCAAATAGTTCTCATTTTCAAACAGTTAAGCATACTTATGATTTGAGCATTCAACAAACCATTCCAATTTATGATTTATATCACGATCAACCTCTCATTCCTATTCATAGTCATAATTCTCTTTCTAATTCACAAATTGGTATTGGAAATAATTCTAATATCATTATTTTTGCCAATTCTTGTGAAGGGGAAATTTCTTTAAGTCAATCCCAATTGTGTTGTAACAATAACTGTAACACTAGTGTAAACTATGATTTGATTTTATTGTGGTTCTTTCATTTATTTTGTTTCTTTTCAGATTTGTTTTCTGTCTTCAATTTTCGATTTTTAGGTACTTTTTCCTGGAATATTGAGAAGCTCAGTATTGAAGACTCAATTGATGCATTACCTGAATGGGAATATGAGGTTTCAAATTACAATCATGAACATCAAAAGCTATTTTTATTCCAATTTGAATTGATGTTTATCTCTTACCAATTTCTCCTTTCTTCTCAAATGCAGTGCCAAGAAGAGAGTGCATTTTCACAATATGACCAACAACCTAATTCAATTAATAATCTTCCATTGTATCTAACAAATTTCCATCCATTTTTCATTAACCCATTTGAAACACATTTGGAAAAGCTTCCTACATGGAATATTGTTAATAATTTAACACTTGCGCATAACACTAATAAATTTATGCAAGCCATTGTATCTAAAATCTCATTTCCACAATCTGGCCTGTCATCTTCCCTTTTAAACCTATCTCAATCATTAATAGAAACTCATCTATATTTCTATGATCCAATTGAAATTCAACAGGAAAGGACATTTCAAGAGAAGGTAATTGTAAATAAGTTGTTTTTTGTATATATGTTAGCAATAAATGTACATTCTGCATTAAGATTTAGTTTTTTTAGTTTAATTATATTTGTGTTCTTGTTATTAATGTATGCCATGTACACACATATAGGAAACAAAATTTTTGCACGGTTATAATGGAGGTATGACTATACCTAGTCATGTTTCTTGCATTAAGTTAGAAATAGCAATAGATTAATTTAGATTAATTTTCTTTTATGTTAGAAATTATTTCATTATTGCATATTTTTAATAAGAAACTAATTAATCTAATTTCTTATGGGCATCCCCTTTCATTTTTAGAAAAGTGGCTTAAAACATTTTAGAATCTCTTAAATAGTCAGATCATACATATTGTGAAGCCCTTAATTGTCTTGTTTTGCAAAAAATCATCACAATGATCATACATGAAGAAATTCCAGGAATTTGCTACAATTTGACAATTTTTTATTCACAAGTATTTCTAAAAAGAAGCTCATATTCACCACTCTTGTCCTCCGATGTAAATTTAAGGTGGATGCAATTTCAAAATTAATTACATAGCATTCTAGATTAAATAAGTAGGTGATCTTGAACATATGCAAATTTTGAGAAGTACATGGGAGAACTTGAAGATTCATGAGGTAAAATTACAATAAAAATTCTTTGAGGTATGTGTTTATAGGTTCATTGTTATCTATTGTTAGTTTTACTTTTTTAAAGGTTATTTAATATTTTTGTTTTATTTCTTTGCGGGTCTTCATCGAATTGATTATGGATATTTGAGATAAGCAGGCAGCCAACCCTTTTTCAAATTTCCAACATGTTCAGGGAAGTATTATTTGTTGTTCATTAGAATTTGAGTATTACTTATTTTTTTCTTTCATTTCACTAGAACACCGATAGGTCTATAAAATAGTATCATAATATTCATTTCGGACCATTCTAATATCATAATTCTCATCATTCAAAAGCTCCGTTAAAATCATTCCCCAATCAAATATTTCTAATAATTGATGAAAGGGGTTTCTTATTAAAATGTGAAATTGAGCTAAGCACTTTTCTATGAATATGACACAATTGTCACTTCGCATATCAGAGTTTTTAATGTAAACCTCATCGTGATTAGTTGATTGTTGATATTCCAAATGTCAAAACATTTTATATAAGCATCAATCAAAACATTGTGATAGCTACATATCTCTGATAGCCCGAATCACCACTTTTTCATAGATGACTTCACCAATATTTCGATGTACATACAACCCCGAACCCAATACGACATTTAAATCAAGTTTTAAAATGTATTTCATCCATTCATAAATCATAATTTTGATTGGGACATATGTTCAAAGGTCTCGATGTCCCAGATAAGATATGGAATTAAATCCACATAATAAAACTATCAGGTCTATTCTTCATCACACATCGATGTATTAACAATATTACATCTCGTACTCGAAATTTCTTATTGTTGATCTCTTATAAAATCCAAAGTCAGTCCCACCAATGAGCCACGTTGTCTATCGCATTCCAGTTATTGCAAGAATAATAATGATGTTTCCTTTTATTAACATCTCTCATATCTAATTTGACTATTCTCTAATATTGTAATTGTTGGATTGAAATTTCCCATTACATATGCTCATATCACAACTTTTCTATCGCAACACTTATATCGCATCGCCAGACTCAAATCATGCCTTGTCTTAAGATCCTCTGATGCGATAGACTCAGATATATTCCTCTCTTCCATTATCCTTTAACTATTGTATAACATTCAATGACATATCTACAAAGGTGAATCTTGTAGCCTGAAAGTTATTCCTGGCAAAGAAACTTGTGGTATGAAACATCCGATGAGGTGCTATTGTATATAAAAGAATTTAAGGAACTCTTGGGCAACCACTATGGTAATGAAGCAATTGATAAGAAATTTGGAACATGGTTAAATCATTTTTGATTTCTCTTATATTTGAAATTTGTTATATATCACTCTATATTTAATATACAAAATTCAAGACCTCTCCATCTACACATTTGTATTACATTGTTTTGGATTTGGTCTTCATTCTGATTAATTTATGAAAATCATGGAGTTAATATGAAACTTGTAATATTATGATGACATTCACCGTTGTGATTTATAAAGAAGCATCCTTTTATTCTCATTTCTCTGGATTTGTTTTATTTTCATATTCCTTGGACATAAAGTATTGTATTATTCTAGTTTACAGCTCATTTTAGATCAAATTTAATAAACAATGATTTTGGGTCCATAAAACTTCTTCATGCCTTTAATTTTAATTAAGTGAATAAGTTATCTTTTGTTGGAGAAAATGATACCTTTCAAGTAAGATTAAATGCAATTCTCCAGTGGTAAGTTTCATGTGCCCACTTTTATTTATTTTCATTTATTTACTTTTTTTTTTTTTTTTTTTTTTTTATCTTGAAATCAGTTTTTATAGGTCTTCATGAACCTTTCACGCCTCTACTAGATCCGTTTTGAAGATCATTCTCTTCTATTTTTTTCAGTTTTCTTTAAGATTCTTGAAAGAAGTAGAAATAATTCTCATCAAATCAGCTAGACTGTGGAGTTTCTTAACGTTTAGTCTGTTTCTTGAGAACTGCATTTATTAGAAAATGGTTAAGATGCTTTTATACAAATTTTACTTTCAAACAAGAAAGTTTTCAGCAAACAAAGACTTCTCATTTAGCATATTATCTATCATCACTTCTATTTACCTTCTCCATTTTGAAAGCCTCATTTCTTATAACTCTACAAGATAAAAAATTTAAATCTCAACATAGGGAGAAACATACATATGCTTATTTGATTTTATTTCATTTGTTGAGGCATTTGTATAAGTAGTCTTGTTGGACTTTATCTTCTAAATTTGGATTTTTCTTTCACCTTTCCCCATCTTCATTTTTATTTTTGTTTGCTGATTTCTTTTCTCACTTTAGTTTATGAATTATTTTCTTTTTTCTTTTAGTTTTGTTTTGAATTTGATGACTTTTCCATGATTTATGTGAAAGGCCTTTTACCTCACCCAACAACGATTAGCATACATGGGAAATATTTTAACTCTATCTATCTTAGTGAATTTCATTTATAATTAAAGACATATCTTAACGGAACCATAAAACCATCTTTCTTTAAATATTTTTCATGGAGGAATACACATCCTTTTTGAGTGCTATAGTTTAATTTTTCAAGGAAATCACTGATTTGAGTTTAACAGAATGAATCCCTACGACCTCGGTATGAAAAATCTCACAAAAAGATAGAAATATAGATCAATGACTTCAAAATTAGCCTCTTCTAGGTAGAAACCTCCTTTACATTATAGAAATGAACAATTCTTTGATGATACAAATGACTAAACCTCATTTCTATATATACAAGTCTAACAGGTCATGATATAATCAAGGTCGACATAACAATAATAATATAAGGGCACAACAATAACAATAGTTGGCTTCTATGGGGCAGACTAATAACAATAGTGGGATAATAGGGGCAAAATAATAACAATAAGGTCTACAATGGCAATAGTGATGGGGGAATCACTAGTATTATATGGACCTAACATGCCCCTCTCCTTCAAAAAATTGTTCTCTTCAATGCTTGAGTACTTCTGTATGCTTCTGTTTAAAATTGTCATCAGGGGATTTTTGAGGTGTAAAATGGGCCTCCTAAGAAAAATGCACAAGCAAATTAAACTTTATAAGAACCAATAGGGTTCAAGATGATGATCTCAACCATGGGGGATGACTCACCATTTTTGGAGTGAAAGGGTAAAAAGATTAAAAAATAATAAAATAATAAAACTATTTTTTCAACAAGTATTTTCAACTTATCTCCTTAAGGTTTTACTCAAATTTCAAGTGAGAGTATTCGTTGGATGTAAAATCTAATTCCTCATCCAAGGGGTACCCATGTTGCATACTTTTGATGGACCCTAATACACGAAAAATGAGAAATACATGAAAAACGTCATGTATTTCTCATTTTTTGTGTAGCAGGGTCCATCAAAAATATGCAACATGGGTACTCCTTGGATGAGGAATCAAATTATGCATCCAACAAGTGTTTCCACTTGAAAATTTAGTAAACCCATAGGGAGATAAGTTGCAAACACGAGTTGAAAAATTAGTTTTTCTTTTTTCCCTCTAAAATTTGATGATGTAATATAATATTATTTTATTATTTCCACTATTATTTTATAATTTCCTTAGGAGGCCTATTTTATACCTCAAAACTCCCCTAATTCATGCCCCCATGTGGAATGTTCAACGGGTAAGTTCTTCAACTTGATGAGATACTCCAAAATTAATCAATTGTGTAGCTGTCGAGTTTTTCTTTCTGTGCCTGCTTCAAGTTCCAATATTTTTCCTTCCCCGTCAAGTTTTGGAAATATTGTCTGAACTGGGAGCTTGTCACCTATAATCTTGTTTAAAAATTAAACATGGAAAACTGGGTGCACTCGAGAAGCTACAGGAAGCTCCAATTTGTATGCCATAGTATCAATCTTTTGCAACACCTTTTATGGACCATAATGCTTTGGTGATAATTTATTATCATTATTATCTTGCCTGAGGGACATTTTTTTATATGGTTGTAGTCGTAGGAATACCCAGTCACTTACATCAAAACTTCTTTTGCTGCGATGTGGATATTCCTGTTCTTTCATTCTATTCTACACCAAAGTGAGATTATCCTTTAAGATTTGGAGAACTTGTTGTTGATGCTCGATGTGATCTTCCACTACTTGAATCTTAGAAGTTTCTCTTAAATATGATGTTATGGATGGTGGATGATATCCATAAGGTGCCATAAATGGAGTCATTTTTGCTATAGTATCGAAGGAAGTGTTATACGACCATTCTGTCAGAGGCAACCATTTTTCCCATTGTGTCTATTTATCAAAGGCAAGGCAACGAAGATAATCTTCCAAACCTTTGTTTACTATCTCAGTTTGGTCATCATATTGAGGATAATAGAATGAGCTATGAGCTAACTAAGTATCGAGGCAAGAAAATAATTATATCCAAAAATTTCCAGTGAAAATTCGATCTCTGTCACTTACAATAATCTTGGGGTTTCCATGTAGCTTTTGAATTGTTTCCATAAATGTAGTAAAAAATGTACTGGATCTAAATGGATGAGATAATGAACAAAAGTGTGCATACCTGGTAAGTCTGTCAACTATGACCATGACTACACTCTTCCCTTCAGACATGGGTAAATCTATGATAAAATCCATTGAAACCTCCTCCCATTGTTGGCTTGGAATGGATAAAGGTTGTAATAGACCTGGTGTCTTAATTGTTTCAACTTCATTTTGTCGGAAAACCAAACATTTCAGCACAAACTTCTGAATATCTGATTTAAGGTCACCCCAAAAAAATTCCTTCTTAACCCTGTGGTAAGTTCTTAAAAATCCTGAGTGCTCTCCTCAGGGAGAAGTGTGCAATTCCATAAGAATGTTTCACTTGAATTGGGAGTTCTTACATAGGTATAAGCGATATTTGTACAATAACAAATCATTTTTCCAGCTAAATGTATCAGATGTACTAGGATCTTGTTGTAGCTTTTGAACGATTTACCACACTTTTTCTTCATTCTTCCATTCATCCCTTGCTTTGTTTATCCAATCTGGTCAGATAATAGAAATGGTGCAAATCAATGCTTCCATATCCTCATCCTTTCTTGAGAGTGCATCTGCCACAACATTTTGCTTCCCTTTTTTGTAGATGATTTCAAAGTCATAGCCCAACATCTTTGTGACCCATTTTTGTTGCTTTTCTAAGGATAATCTTTGTGCTAAAATGTTTCTACGACTATCATGATCTGTTTCTACCTTGAAGTGTCTTCCCATTAGGTAGGTTCACCATTACTTAAGTGCATGTAGTATTCCCAACATTTCCTTCTTACAAAAAGTGCTGTGTAAATACCTTCCTTTGATTAGATGACTTTTGAAAGCAATGGGTCTTTCTTCTTGCATTAAAACAGCACCAAATCCATTTCTTGAGGCATCCCATTCCATAATAAAGGTTTTTGTGAAGTTTGTCGTAGCTAAGACTAGTGCTTGGCAAATAGCCTCTTTAAGATGTTCAAACACCTTTGTTGCTTCTGGATTCCATGAAAATGCATATTTATTCAATAACGTTGTTAGAGGTTCTTATATTCTCCCATAATTGTTAACAAACTTGCGATAATACGCTCTCTATGCCAGAAATCCTCACAGATTCTTTATGGATGTGGGGATTTTCCATTCCTTAATGGCTTTAATTTTGCTAGGTTCTACCTTAACACCTTCATGAGATACAATATGACCCAAATATTCCACCTCTTGTATTCCAAAGAAACATTTGGAGTTTTTTTTTCATATAATTGTTTCTCCTTCAATAGTTTGTGCACCCTGTCAACATCTTGAACATGATCCTTCCCAGATTTGGGGTAGATTAGTATATCATCAAAAAATAATAACACAAATTTTATAAGGAAGGGTTTGAAAATGGAATTCATCAAACATTGAAATGTAGAAGGTGCATTCGTAAGGCCAAAAGGCATGACCAAAAATTCATAATGATACTCATGAGTTCTAAATGTTGTTTTTGGAATGTCTTCAATCTTCATTCTGATTTGGTGATATCCTAAACAAAGATCCAACTTGGTTAAGTAAATTGATCCATGCAATTCATTCAATAATTCATCAATGACAGGAATGGGAGATTTATCTTTAATAGTGAGCTTGTTGAGCTCCCTATAATCTGGACATGTGCATCATGATCCATCCTTTTTGTGGTTCTTATGAACCAATAATACTGGAGAAGAGAAAGAACTTTGACTAGGTTGAATTATACCAGCCTCTAGCATTTCTGCAACCATATGTTCAATTTCACTCTTTTGAGCATAGGGATATTTGTAAGGCCTGATGCTTAGAGGAGTCTCAAATACCTTAGAATGATTGTACAATATTGTTTGGAGATCTGGAGAAATAAATGATTTCGATGTGGGAACCTCTAGTGAACATAATTACGCAATTATGCCTTATTTTTATTTCTTTAGAAGCTTTGTCATTCCATTAGAGCTGATTATCCTTCTTGGTTTCCCTGCGATACCTCTTAATTCAACTTCCTTTCCTTTTGAACAAAATTTGATGAAAAGTTCTTGAAAATTGAATGTTATTGTACCTAAGGATTGTAACCATTGGACTCCTAGTACAACATCAACACCACCCATTGGAATGGAAATCATTGGGCTATTCAATACATATTCTCCCATGGATAGCTTGATATTATGGAACTTTCCAGAGAAAGTTATGGTTCCTCCACTTCCAACTATCACTTGACACTCTGGTGTAGGATATAGGGAGCAATTAAATTCCTTGGCTATCTTACAATGAATAAAATTATGGGTACTGCCCGAATCAATCAACACTATTACCTTTTTCTTCTTGATATGTCCTTCTATCTTGATAGTTTCAGGAGTGGTAATTCCAACCAATGCATTACAAGATATGGTTAGATTCATTTCTTCTTTCTATACGGTTTGTTTTTGGTGTATATCCTTGTCCTTTAATGTTTCTTGTTCCTTTTCTTCCTCTTTTTCATAATCTATGTAAAATAATTTCTTCTCAGCACACTTATGACCTTTAGTGTATTTGTTATCACAATTGTAACAAAGCCCTTTTTCTCTTTTTTCTTCCAATTGTTGTGGTGTCAACCTTGTAGGTTGTGGAAGGTTAGAGGCAAGAACACTTCCATCTTTATAGTTTTGAGTGGTAGGATTCATTGTTTCCATAATTTTTCCTTCCACTTTTCTTGCCAACCTGAATGCTTTCTCCAATGAATTAGGTTCCCAAAGGTGAACCTCATGTTGGATGTTATCCTTTCAAGTCCCTATGAACACATCAATCCTATGCTCCTTTGGAATATATTTTACTCTTATATTCAATTTTTGGAATTCCTCAATGTGCTCTATCATTGAACCCTTTTATTCAAGATTTATTAATTGGCTAAAAATAGTGTTGATTTTTGTATCCTCATAATGTGATATCATTTTTGTAAAAAAATTTGAAGTGACAATTTTTTTACAACGGCAAAGCCATCGTTCCATACAAACTGATTTGGTTCCAAATATAATGTTGCAATGCATACCTTTTGTGTGTTTTTCACATTTTGAAGATCAAAATATTTCTCCATCTGTAGTATCCATGTGACGGATCTTTGCCATCAAACTTCCTCATATCGATATGTGGAACATCGTGGGTCTTCAATCAAATGTTAGAGTCTATTAAATCATGATTAACATTTCTTTTGTTCTCATCATGAGTTTCCTTTACTACCCTTTCACCATCAGTAAACATTTCTTGTTGCAAATTTGTCAAATCTATCTTCAAATCTTCCATTTTTCCTTCCATCTTAGCTTCCACGTCATTCATCAAAGCTTCCATGCATTTCTTTAAACCATCCATATTAGCTTTTGTTACATTTTGTGAGAGTGAGTTTTGTTGCACATGGTCTCACAATTTTGATATATCATGTTGCATTTCTTCTTCTTCTTCATGAGTCATGCTAGTTTTCAGGTTTCTTACTAGGTGCTTCCATTTTCTTTCTTTGGGGAATCAGTTAATGATAATTATTCTTCACTATTCACTTTGAATTGCTTGAAACTAATTTGTCAAACCAAAATTATGTAAAATTTAAAAAAAACTACACAACTTTTTTTAACATTGTAGGAGCTCAATATTGAATATGATGTATCTCTGAAATTTCAGATCTCCAAGGTCGTAAATTGCATACTATAGTAGGTCTCTGAGTCCTCTTTCCAACGCCAACAATATTATCAATATGGGATTCTCCTAAAAAGAGTTATGCCCAATCTCCCAGGATGACTTGATTATACACTTTTTCAGTAGAGTGCACTTGTACGAAGCACCACGTGTCATTGTTTAAACTTTAGGACCTGCAAATGATTCACAGAAAACTAAAATCCATCCTCTTTCTTTGAATTCTTATGAAATTTCAATCTGATACTCAAAGAGAAAGTTATGATGATTTTCCCAAGGTCATCTGTTTAGGATGTAATTCGGGAGCCTACAAAAGCCTTAAGTTCATTTGATCATATCTCCGAAAATATAGGCCGACAAGATCTACAATTTAGACTCAAGGATCCTCGAGATTGTGGCTCCCATGGGTTTTTTTTTTAGCTTCTGAAACGTCGAAGAAGAACAGTTATAGTGAAAATTTGACGATGACCTGTTTGGAGCTACGAAACCATAGAATCCAAAGTTGTGATACCAAATGTTATGAACCAACTCACAAAAAGATAGAAAAGATAGATCAATGACTTCAAAATCATCCTCTTTGAGGGGGAAACCTCCTTTACATTATAGAAATGAACAATTCTTCGATGATACAAATGACTAAAACTCCTTTCTATATATATAGGAGTCTAAGGGGTCACAATATAATCAAAGCCGACATAACAATAATAATATAAGGGCACAATAATAACAATAGTGGGCTTTTATGTGGCACACTAATAACAATATGGAGATAATAGGGGCACAATAATAATAATAATAAGGGCTAGAATGGCAATATTAATGGGGGAATCACTAGTATTATAGTGACTAACACACCCCTCCACTTAAAAGTCTTTGATTAATATTCAGGGGGCCAGAATTTAAAGTCAACAATATGAAAGTATTATGTCCATCAAACATAAATCCCTATTACCATCCCAACTCTTTCACTCAAATACATCATAAACTAAAAGGCTTGCAAAATGCGCTAATCAACAGAGTGATTAAGAGGAAGCATGGGAAATACAGGTAAACCCTTTGGGGCTATGGACATTTGTTGGCAGTGGGACTAGGCTTCTATGGCATAAAACATAACTTCGTCAGGGTATTGTTCAGGCTCGCTAGCAGTGAAGTGATGCTAGAGACTAATCATAGAATGGATATATGATTTATCAAAAAAATCCTATTTGTACCTTCTTCTATTTTTTATACGAGGTAGTTTTCAAATAAATTTTCTCAGCTTTTAATTCTTGGTTTTTAATCTAATCTTCTTTAAGTACTTATCTTTACAAACTCAGATTACTTAATCTATTTATGTGGAATGTATGGAAATGTTTTACTATTAGACGGTTTCCTAAACTCCATTATTTTTAACCTCTTGGTTAAATTAAAATTCATTATCTTTAACCAGAGATAATTGCTCATTTCCAGTGTGTCGCCATTATTTTAGGGAAAACCCAACAACCCACCATTTTTTACTTATTTACTTCAAATAATGGGGAAACTTTACATTAATTTTTGGAGAAACAATTTTATGGTTTTCATTTAAGTTAGTTGTCTTACAATTTTTCCATATTTTTAATTTTCATCGAATTTATATTTTGATTGTTTTATTGAATTTGAATTTTCGCTGGATTTCCATCGATACTTGTTTCACATCATTTGGTTAACCAGTTTGTAAATAGAACTCCTTTTAAGTTCGATCATTCTTCTCACCACCATTAAAACATGTCTAAAATGTATGATATTTCAATTTTTGCAATTAAAATAGTCGCCCTTTATAATTATTAACTCTTAGTTAACTTTTACTATTTTTTTTCATTTTTCACAAACAGTCCTACAAAATGACCCTACCAAATTATAAACAGTTGAAAAACGTGTTTCAAGATCTAGGTAATTTACTCCAATTTATTATTTTAAAATAAATTTCCCAACCAGAATTCTCAAAATTGCAAAATGGTTGTAGTTCAATTTGTAGAATTTTTAATTCCGCGTGAGCCCCACTTTACATCACCCTTTTTCCTTCCAAAAAAATCCCAATTTAAAAAATCTAAAATAAAAAATACAATACGATTAAAAAATAAATTGTGATGATATTTTACGATATGACAAATCACATATTCCAAAATCTTAATCACCTCAAATTAAAACTTGCAATTCATGATTTTGCGATTCATGATTTTGAAAAATTGTGATTGCCTATTTATTTTAACACAAAATTTTTGTTAAGCTCCTTATGCCTCCCAACTCAGTGACCTCACTCGCCTTCTACCTCACTCTTTATTTCTCCACCTCCCTCCATTAACTCTCACCTCCCTCCACTCACTTCGCCCATGTCCATCCACTAACGTTAACTCCCATAGTATATTATGACATGAGTTTGGAGTGTAATTCATATATTAGTTTGGAATTCTAGATTATATTTTTAAAATATGAAATTATTATAGTTGTATTATATTAAAATTATAATATTTTATTATAATTATAATATAATATAATTATAATAATAATATAATATAGTGATATTTAAATTAGTTATTAAATCATGTTTTATTAATTAGTTTAGTTATGTTTTTTTAATTTTGTATTAATTAAATAAAGTTTCTAATTATGATTAATTAATATTAATTAAAATATAATTGCAATTTAATTTAGGATTAGATTATATCTAAAATTTCTAATTTTTGGCCTAGGCAACAGAATTTCTGGAATTCTAGTAGTTTTGATTCATAATTGTGGCGGCTCATAAATTGAGTTTTACTTGACCAAAAGAAGCCCAAGACGGCTCACTGGATAAATAAAATCATGGATATTATTTATGAAGTAGTTTCAAAATTAGATTCAATCACTTAATGGGTATAAAATTAGTAGAAGATCAAGCTCTCCATTTGTAAACAAAATTGATATTCTAAGTTTTATTATTTGCATTTTTATTTGCCCACAACCTCTACTGAGTACAGATCCAATCATCTATGTTCTCCTTGAACAATTAAATCCCCACAAGCATCAATAGAAAGCTCATATTTCCTTTTCATTTAATCATTTAATTTTATTTGAGTGAAGATATTTTATTCTAGATTTGGTGTTCTGATTTGATTTTGTATTTTAATTTAATTTTGGATTTGTATTTTGCAGGGAAACATGTGAAGAGATGACAAGAAAAATATCTCAATCAATGAGAAGGCTCCACTAAGAGAAGAATGATATTATGTCCCAATAAAAATTGATTGAGAAGAACCACTCTTCAACAACTCTCTGATTGAGAATTATTTTTGTAAATATTATAAATAATAGATTATAGAATGTATTAGGGGCTTCTTTGCTCTGCAATTCTGGAATTCCTAAAAGCACTAGTGTAACGAGGATTTAGAGTTGTAGGTGAGAGGACTCGTGGGGGAAGAAGACTCTATATTGTTGTGTTTCGATCTATTTGTGGAGAAACTCTTTTTTATTATGTACTACTGATGTAAGGAGGATGCCATTTCTACAAGGAGGGATCAATTGCATGCCTATAGGATTGTACACTAATTCCATACTGCAAGGTTTTGTAATTTGATTTTATTTTGTTAATAAATATTTTTTTCACTGATTTTCATATAGCATTACTATTTGTTGAAATCACAAACACAAATTCTTTGTCAATTTTTCAATTTACATTTATACATGTATGAATTAATTATTGGCTTCATGCACTATTATTGAGTTTTAATTCTTAATTCATTTAAAACTTTGATTAGAGTATTCTACAGATTTGATCATAAATGTAATTTGAAAACTGAAATATACATAGGAACAAAGAGTTATAATCTTAGATTAGCAAGCTATCTTTTTTTTCTCAATTAGTCTACTCCTATATTCATACAAAAAGTTACAGCGAGGCTGGCCTCGAGATTTCATGCCATGAGGTTGGCATATAGCAAAAACTTGACATCCTGACTGTAGAACTGTCAAAATGACTTACATCAGTGAGAATAATTTCCAGGAACAATGAACATACCATACAGACACAAGAACTGACCCAAACAACAATATCGGACTGAGTGGAACACTGTTGTTTCAAGGATCGATTTTTTACATAGATATAAGCATAAAAAGACCCTGACCTGTGTCATAAACAAAAGCCTGAGAGAGGCATGAGCCCTGTGGATCAAAAAGGAGGAGAGCTTTAACTTTGGAGGCAAAACCATAGAACCAAAGGCGCTGACTGTTTCAATCTTCATCTGAAGTGGATGGTTGTTCCTCTATAACCCTGCACCCAAAATGACCGGAGTCCATGGAGTCAAAGGAGCAGATTGCAGAGCTGGAAGGCTCTCCTCTCATGCTTGGGTCAACGTTGGCCTCGGAGTGCATGGTGGGCATGCTTCCGGTACCTTGGCGCGGGGTGGCAGTTTGACTTGCCACCTTCTATTCCTCCATAGCCCTCTGATGAACCGCACCTGGACCCGAGTTGTGCTCACATCTTTCGATGGTTACAGATACGGTGAAAGAGGAATTAGCCAGTGAACAGGGAATGTGATAGTGGGCAGTGGGATGCACATGATGCTGACAGGCTTCACCTCTATCCTGCCCTCGACCTCGACCTCTACCACTTCTGGTTGCTAGGTAGGCCGACGCTTCTTTAGAGGGGTCCAGAGAGGTGGAGGTATGTTGGGCGGTGACTCGACCTCGTGAACCACCGCGCCTGCTGATCATTTGCTGCCTTTCTTTCGGCATGATTATGGGATGGGAACAATTAAACGGAGGAGGGAAGGCGGATGATCGACTGAGGGACAAAATCACTGAGAGAGCAAGAAATTGAGCCCATGAAAAGCAGAAGGCTTTAGGAAGAGGAGCTGAAGGGAGGCTGGAGCAGATGAAGGCGTAAAAAGCTCTACAGAGCAAGACCAATCGGGAAGAATTCTCAGCATTTACCAGTTCCGAAAGGGAGCAGGCAGGCAGACTTTGGCTTGGAGAGAAGCCCAAGACCGCAACCTAGACTGAGCCGAAAGCAAACCAAAGAACAACAGCAATGAGAATGAGACGGAGCGCCATCGTTCCTATGACCAGAAACAGGGTGGGCAGAGTTAATGCTACCTTAAATGCATATGTGCGAGGCCTGTCATCCATGCCAGGAGTCATACGCTTCATGCAGATGGGCTGCCACTTGCCCATCTCGCGCGCCTCCAACGTACCCTTGTAACTAACAATCACCCGCATCCGAGAAGATTAGCAAGCTATCTTACAATTTAGGATAATAATTGTTTTCTTGCATACATGATGTCTTATTTGAACTAATTTGAGTAATTCATTATGAATATTTGTAGTTCTTATGCATATGATAAATAAGGAACTGGATATATTTTCAATAGGCACTTATGTAACTATTTGCTAAGTGTTTGATTATTAGTATTTCTACTAACAACGAATCAGATCTTGTGAGGTATCTCCTTGATCTAATTCGCTCATCTCTATTCGAAATCTTTAAAGCTTCTTTTCTATGCTAAGTTAATTGGCTCTAGATTGAGAGAAGGATTTCTCTTTTATTCAATCGAGATAGGTTATATTAATTTCATCTTAGACTAGATCTTTCATGTTTTATCATACGTTTGGCATTCTAGAAGTCCTCCTTTTAAGAGAAAAAATATTAGAGTGGTTTAGTTGTGTCGTTAAAGTAGCTTAAGGGTCATTCTCTTACCTAATCATGAAGAAGATTCGATCCAATGTCCCTCCCTATTGGTAACTAAAGAAACATCTTAAACCCATAGCAATAGGGAAAAGGTAACTGGACCTAGGTAAACTAGTTGGAACCACCCTTCCAAATAGAAAAGGAGATGATTTAATGTCCGAACTAGGTGGTCTCCCTTATAGTGTTGTAGGCAGAGAATTTCGAGCCTTCAACAAGTTCGTATTGATAGGGGGTTAAATAATGTGATATTTGCTGGTATTTTCCAATATGTAGTCAAATTAATGGTATTATTTAGTATGCCACGAACACATGTGATATGTTAGAGGTTCATTGAGTGAAGTCACTATGCCATGCTAACTTTGATTGGTCCATGGGGGATGGTCCAAGATTTTCTCATGGTCAAACGCACTCTAGTGCCCTTTCATTGTAAGGCGAGATTTCGGGAGCTAATAAGGGTATGCCATGTCTAGGCATTTTCTGTCAATCAGTGGCATGGATTGCATAGTGTTTGGTGATAAATAAAGCTTGCAAGTAACTCCATGGTATCATTGATGAGCATGGGATCCTTCCATACTTAGTTGCAGAGCTTCTACCACCATAACGATCAAGCCCAATGCCTCTGCATGGACCTTAAGGATTTCTATCCTTTACAGGCACTACCCTCCTGATATTAAGTACGATCAACTCCTCCCTAACCCAATTGAGTTTTTAATTACCAAAAATACCTTGAGGATATCGGTACCTCTATTTGATCTGTAGACGAAGGTGTATCCTAAAGCTTGTGGTGCCATAACCAGCATCACTGAGACTACAATCAATGGCCCTCTAGGAGCTGTCAAAGGCTTCTAGGACTGCTAGAAATGCAAGGTTTCTTGCATCTCTCAAGGAAATTCTGGGCTACAATAGGTAGAAGAGGATATCATCCTTAATGTCATCACCAATTTTCACAAGCTAGGTCACAACTTGTAACTATTATATAAGAATTCGTCTAATGAGATGTGAATATGCAGACTTGGGCAATGGGTTGTCTCTATTATAACTATAATTATGTTAAAAAGGATTTATCTGATTTAGATAATAGTGGTCAACTCTGACTCCTGAGCCATTTATAATATTTAATATTGGACTTTGTTAACTAATGTATGTGTTGTTAATACATGCAATATTTCATAACAGATACTTCATGCTAGAATGTATCACACATTTGTTTTTCCTATTGCTAAGCATAATTTCAATGTAGCACTTGCAGTACATTTTCATCACAGTATCAACACCATTACATACTAGAAGTATAGGCACACATTTACTTACACAAAAATATATAAACACTTACCTTGGAAGAACCTGGTAAACTAAGTCTGGAATAATGACAATCCACCCAATTGTATATATCCACAAGTAAAAGCCACTTGCATTCGCCACCTCCGAGCTAGATTCTAGAGACTGAGGGGCTTGCTTTAGAGATATTTCTAACTTCCAACTAAAACAAGGACTCCAAAGGACCTCTCCTACACCCACGAGCCACTCAACATCTAATAAAACACAGGGAATCCAGAGGTCGGTTGTCTCCACCATAAGAAGACAAGGGGATGAAGAAAGCATCCTCTCCACCCTTAAAACAATAAAGAAATGTAGAGAGTGACCTCTCCACCCTTAAAAAAAAGGGGGAATCCAGAGAGTGACCTCTCGACCCTTAAAACAAGACATAGTGGTTCCACTCACGTAGGAGAGTCCAATACACATTGCAATAAACAATAAGAAGGTTCAGAGGTTCTCCCTCTAGGAATCCAAGGACACAATCCTCCACCCTCACCACTAGCGGAATCTAGAGAAAACCATATCCATTACCTAGCTTTACAAGGACTCCATAGAAATTGATCCTCACCAAGGAGAAACCATATGCTCACCCATATTGCCAATCAAAACTAGTTCATTGTCTCCTTCCTCTCCAGCTCATTATTGTTGTTTATCTCATGCTTGAATATTGTTCTCCATCTTTTCTCTTGTTCTCTTCTCTTCTCATCCTCTCTCTTTCTGTGTTGTTGGGCGAATAAATCAATTCTTACGGGTAAGAAGGATCGGCCTATATTTCCAACAAAACCTAGTAACAAACATCAAAATAGGTGCTACCTTTATTTAGCCTATAACTAAAACATGAAACATGTAGTACACAAAAAATCACTTACCTATTAGTGATGTTCTTGTAGACGTCCTTTTAGTTCATTCCACATCTAGCTTTTCCTCAATGCCTTAGAAGCTTTCCCAATGATTTCCATAGCTTCTCGATGATGCTCTAAAAGGGATCTGCATAGACAAAAAAATTCAAAGGGATTAAAGAATCTTGCATATAAAATAAAAGTAAATGAAACCCATAACTTAACAAAAAACATATAGTTGAATAAATAATTAGATATAAACCATGTGAGTGATCAAGCAATCTCACAAATAACATCAAAATAAACGTAATTTGGAAAGAAAAACTACCTAGTATTAAATTTAAAGAAGAACAAGCTTACAATCTGGTTTCCTTGATGTCAAAAACCTCTTCAATTGGTCTTCATTCCTCCCCTTAATGGAAAGCTCTTCAAACACAAAATCAATTTCATAATTTCACAAATCCAAGTCCCTCCCTCATCCTCTAGCCTTGTCCTCAATTTATAGGGAAGAGGAGGAAGTTTCTAGTTCCTATTCTTAAGGGATATGATGCTTAAGAGGAGGATATTAGATCCATGAATGAAGGGATGAGGCGCAAGTATGCAGTAGTTTGAGGTTTATAAATTGGATAAGATTCCTCCTTCAAATATTCTAGAAGTTGATTTTTTATTTGTACTTTCATGAACAGGATTATGCGAGTTATAGTGGAAGAAAGTGCGCAAAATTGAGTGTGTCACAATGTTAAAAACTCCACATGCATAGGTAATGACTAGCAAAACTACGCAGAAACCCAAAAATGGTTTTTAAGAAGTTTTGCCCAAAATTCCTTTTGTCCTTGGTATTATTTTACTTCAAGATTCACAGGGGATTCACTTGAGACACATGGGATGGTGAGAGATCTGAATCAATTGTCATGGTGACAAAATTTAGTGTCATATGGCTACATTATTATTGAGCATGATGTGCATGTGGATCAACCCAAGATTCAAATAATTCATGATTGGTTAGCCTCGACCACACTAACTGAGCTTTGAATTTTCATAGACCTTTCCAAATTCTGTCATATGTTTCCATTTTGATTCTCCTGTATTGCATGGGTCCTCAGCCAAGTAACCATGGTTGGTGGTAAGAAAATTTACGAGGGGAAATTCACAATATAATTATTTCAATGATATCAAACATTGTTTTTTCTCAAACCTAATGCTCTCCTTACCAAATTTGCATCAATATTTTGAGAATGAGACACATGCTTCATAATATGTTGTGGGTACAATTCTCACTCAACGGGGTCATTCTTTAGTCTACCATAGTGAGACACTATTAGATGTAATCCATAAGTACCTGACCTATGACAAATGAATGTATTCCATTGTACAAGCTTGTCACTAATGGAAGAATTTCATTCTTGAGAAGAATACAATTATCCACATTAATTGCAAGCTTTTGTAGTTCATGCAAACACGAGGAAAATAGAGAATGAACACCATCAAAAGTGGTCCATACTTGGAACAATTTCATCTCAATATAAAATATAAAATGGTAAACACTAATAGCATCATTGAATTCCTTAGTCAACCTCTAGTTGATGCACTAGCCATGGTGCTCCACTCCTATAGATATGAGGTCTCCTTATGGCCCCAGCTCTATGAAAGCATTATCGAATTCACTACAACCTACTAGATGTTGAGTACAAACATGATCATCACTAACTTTCATCTTTAGGATGGAAAATAATGTCATCTAGGAAATCTTTATGTTCCTTCAAGAGTGTATGCAAAGTTGATTTAGGAATCTAACTATAGTTAGTGTCAAGATGATTTGGCATAGAGAAGAGATACGTTGTGTAGCAAAACATTTATTTTGGTCAAAATTTATATAATATGTTAACAAGTATAATAGGTCATGAAATGATTATTCCATTTCCAAACTAACCATTTAAGAAGAAATAAATGTACACCCCTCTTCCTACTCTTGACAGGCCCTCAGAAGCCATATTGATAGATTACATGTTTGGTATTCCTTTAACCAAGGAAGGAAATGATCGTGTCTTCATGGTTGTTGATCAATTTTTGAAGATGGCCATTTGGTAGCCTACAATAAGAATATCACAAGGGACTCTAATGCTAAGCTCTTATTCAAATGAGTCTAGGCACATTCTGGGTTACCATAGACCATCATGTTGACACCTAATCATGGGGATTCTGTGAACAGTTGTAAATAATGTAAATAATAAATAATGGAAAAGGAAGCTTCATTAAGAGATGAAACCCAAGATTCACTCCCTCATGTAGATAACTATGAGAAATGTAATAAATAAATAGATTCCATTTGAGGAGTTACCTCCCGGACTGACATGGTATCAGAGCCAACGCCATTTTTAGCTTCTCTTTCTGCTTTGTAACTCCCTTCTGCCTATTCTGCCTATGTTTTGCATCTTTTACAGACTAACATCTCTATCAAATCCCTGTGAAATTTCATGTATTGTTGAATGCATTGGTGCATTAAATGTTGGGTTTTGCATTCAATCTTACTGTTGTGTTGAGATAACCTAGTGCATTGAACATCCACTATGCATTTCCTGGAGGTACACAGCAGAAGCATGGTGTTGTGGACGGCATTATGACTGTGACAGGGTTGAGGTTTGGTATATGTCAATTTTTATATGTGACTGTGATTGTGTTGATGTTTTACATACCACTGTTGGTGTATTGGCATGATTGTGTAGTGTGTGCATGTTACGGATTAAACTCTGTTGGTGTGACTGTGTATTATCTCTATAGTGTGGATTACACCACCTCCTCAACCAAAACCCATGTCTATGTCTCATATCACGGCTGAAATGTCTCACACCTTACCACCACTCTTCCCACCCATTCAAGGTAGATGGACATGCCAACCAGGCATCGCATCAAGCATGCCAAGACATGTAATACAATGTAATGATGGTGTATGTCACATGTTATGGTATTGCCTTCCAATATCACCGTGGGATACCACTTCTACTCAGAGTGATTCCACCGTCCATCGCCTGGTCGATGCCTCCCCCTTGATCATATATGTTCCCATACCATTGATATTACATTAAAATGTTGTTGGTTAACACCTCTCACATCACATATCTCATTTGTTTCAAGCTCAGCCCATATCACTTCACTCCCACTTCCTTTTTTAATACATGCATTTTTAATAACGTTGACCTCCATTGTGGAATCACCCTTTGCATGACAATCCCAAACCTGCCTCCTCCAAACACCACTTGGTCATATTACCACTTGGTCCTATTACTGTTCACACCCTGTTATGTAATTCTTCCTTCACATGTAATTCCTCCCACATATATTACCTCCCCCTATATAACCCCTCCACCATATAATACCTCTACTCCTTATATATCAGATTGTAATTTTTTACTTCAGAACTGCATTCTATACAACAAAAGTGAAAATTATATACATTGGTAGAAAAAGTATTTTTTTTACAGAAAATATATTTTAAAATGAATTCATTGATATCTATTGTGGGAGTGGTTCTCGCTGACAAGGAGAACTATCCAGAATGGTCGTGGAAAATCAAACACACCCTCATTTTTAATGAGCTATGGAAAGGAGTTTGTGTTGGAGAAGGAGACAAAGAACCAGAAAAACCTACCTTAGACAAGGAATTTTCCATTCGGGAAAATAAGAACAACAAGGCTTATGCGTTGATTGCAGCATTAGTGAATGAAGATGTGAGTCACCATATTTCTCCATTTTCAAATGCTTTTGAAGCCTTACAAAAATTGAAGGAACTCTATGACTGACACTCTACGCTAGTGATTAAATTGTTCAACCATGAATTACAAAATGATGAACCTCTTTCTCTTGCATCAGAAATAAAATCTATTATGCATGATATCAAAGTCCCTAATATTGAGCTATACATTCCTCTAATACCTTTCTTCAAGGCACTTTATCCCACTTACTCAAATTCTCTTGAGTCATTGCAAGCAAATTGAAACCTAAAAGAAATTACCTTTGACTCCCTTGTGAATAAATTTGCTAAGAGAGAAAACGCTTTTGGGAAGAAGATAACTCCTCAGTCTTCTGAAGAGGCTATGTGTATTGCGCATAGAGAAAAGAATCTTGCTCAAGATTCTTCCAGAGGAAGAGGTGGTCAAAGAGGAAGAGGAAGAAGAAATTTTAGAGGCAGGGGGGGCAGACAGTCTCAAGGAGAAAAGTCATATTTACATTGCATACATTGCAATAGAGATGGATCACAAGATGCATCCACATACAAGTTTCCTTGGGACATAATTAAGCAGGAAAGAAATCAACGTAAAGGTAAAACTAATGACAAAGAGAAAGGTAAAGCACCTAAATCCACTCTCTATTTTGTGGCACATTGTAATATTGGAGTAAATGAGGAATTATTTAATGCTTCACTTGCTTCTTGGAAAAAGTATTGCTTGCTTGATTCAGGAGCAACTTGCCACATGAATTTTAGAAGAGATCTTTTGAAGAATTTACTGACACTATTGATGGAGCAGTATACTTTATAGACAAATCAAAACTCAAGCCATCAGGGCTTAGCACAATAAGTCTTAAATTGCCTAGTCTTCTATACTTTCTTCTGCATGATGTTTTATATCTCCCAGAACTGAGGAGAAACTTGATGTCCTTGGTCCACATCAACTAGCAAGGACACTCCATTCATATTTTTGATGGTTGAGGTGATAAAAGCATCATATCACTCACTTGTCATGATGGGGATAGAAGAAGAAAAGCTTCTCAAGCTACAAGGTACCTCTACTCGTACACAAAATTTCTCATACAATTCTCATTATGATGAAGGTACATTTCCATCAAGTTTATTATGGCATGCTAGATTTTGACACTTGAACTATGATAGCCTCTGCTTGTTGAAGAAAAATGGTGTTACTGGTTTGCCTAAAATTCATAGGAAACTTAAGCAATGCGATGCTTGCATTCTAGGAAATCATAGAAAACAATATTTTCATGATTCACATTCTAGAGAACACATAAAAATTGAACTCATTCATTCAAATTTATGTGGTCCAATGTTTGTTCCTTATACAAATGGAAATAAATATATGATGACATTTATTGATGACTACACCAAAATGTGTTGGGTTGATTTATTGAAGAAAAAATCTAATGCTCTTCAAAAATTCAAGAACTTTCATACATGGATTGAAAATGATGCACAATCTCATATTGACTCTATTGACACTGATAATGGAAAAGAATACACTTCAAATGAATTTGAAAAATATCTTCGCCAACATGGGATCAAACATCAAACAATTGTGCATTATAATCCCCAACAGAACGGAGTATCTCAAAGAATGAATAGGACAATCTTAAATATGTTGCGCTCCATGATGTTTTTCAAGAATGTAAAATTAATGTTTTGGGCTAATGCAGTTCTACGTGTTGTATATGTAAAGAATAGATGTTCATCTAATGTTATTAGAAACAAGACTCCTTATGAAATGTGGTATCGACACATTCCTTCGATAAAGCATCTCAGGATATTTGGTTCCACCTGTTATGCCTTGATACCAAAGGTACATAGAAAAAAACTTGGTGCAAGGAGTCGTAAGTGTATCTTCTTGGGGTATTCAAGCACCTCCAAAGCATATAGTCTCTATGATGAAGTTAATAAAAATTTTGTTGTATCTCGAGATGTAATATTTCTTGAATCATCCAAAGCTGGCAATGTTGTTGAGCAACAACTTGATCGCTTGGATAGATTCACAAATGAAAAATCATTTCAAGAATCCACATCTTGAAAGGGAGATTCCTATACTAGATCAACCTGTGGAATCTTCTCCTGAAGCACTCTCTCCCCCGCATGAAATTCCAACCACTGACGATACATTGTGTGATGTGATTGATAGAATTGGGAGACTCAATCTTGATTCAGTCCCAACTCAATCAACTAAGTAGCCTGGACCATCTCAGAAAGGTCCCCAATGTGGCTGACAAAGGCACTTGAAAGTGTTCATCCTGATAAGGTTGGAAAAAGAGGAATAAGAAATTCAACTAGGCAAAATGGAGGTGATGTAGATGATTTTGATTCACCTATTGATATGTATGTTTCTTATGATTTTGAATTGAATTTGTCTACATATTTTGAACCAAATTCCTTCAAAGAAGTTGCTTCTCATGATGAATGGAAAGAAGCGATGCAAAAGGAGTACGATGCCCTCATAAAGAATGGAACTTGGAAATTGGTTTATCCTCCATTGGGAACCAAACCAATTGGTTGCAAGTGGGTCTACAAGTACAAGTATAAAGTTGATGGCTCACTTGACGAGCACAAAGCCAAGCCTGTGGCAAAAGGTTTTGTACAAAACGAAGGGATTGACTATGAGGAAACTTTTCCCCCATAACAAAATGGGCTACCATCCATACACTCTTTGCCCTAGCAACTTAGAACGGTTGGAAATTCCATCAAATGGATGTAAAAACTTCTTTATTGAATGGAGATCTAAAAGAGAATGTTTTTATGTCTCTGTTATGAAACCAGATCAAGAAATAGATAGAGAAGATAAATCAACGCCTTAAAATTTAGCCTCTTCTAGGGGGAAACCTCCTTTACATTACATAAATGAACAATTCTTGGATGATACAAATGAAAAAACCTCCTTTCTATATATAGGAGTCTAAGGAGTCACAATATAACCCATCCGACCTAAAAATAATAATATAAAGCCACCAAAATAACAATAGAGGGATTCTATGGGGCACAGTAATAACAATATTGGGACAATAGGGGCACAACAATATTAATAAGGGGTACAACTACAATAGTAATGGGGTAATCACTAGTATTATAGGGACCCAACATGCCCCTCTCCTTAAAAAATGTGTTGTCCTCAACGCTTGAGTAGATCTGGATGCTTCTGTATAAAATTCTCATCCTCCCATGTGTAATCTTTAGCAGATAAGTTCTTCCACTTGATAAGATACTCTGAAATTGATCGATTTCGTAGCTATCGAGTTCCTGTTTCTATGACTGCTTCTGGTTCCAATATAATTTTTCATTCCTCGTCAAGTTCTGGCAATATTGTTTGAACTGGGAGCTTATCGCCTATAACCTTCTTTAAACATGAAACATGGAAAACTGGGTGCAATCGAGAAGCTGCGGGAAGCTCCAATTTGTATGCCATAATACCAATATTTTGCAACACCTTGTATGGACCATAATACTTTGGTGATAATTTATTATCCTTCTTAGCTTGCTTGAGGAACATTTGCTTATATGGTTGTAGCCGTAGGATACCCAATCACCTACATCAAAACTTCTTTCGCTGTGATGTTGATCTACCTGTTGTTTCATTCTATTCTATGCCAACACGAGGTTATCCTTTAAGAGTTGGAGGACTTGTTGTTGATGTTCGATGTGATGTTCCACTGTTGAACCTTAGAATTTTATCTTAAATATGATGTGATGGATGGTGGCTGATACCCATAAAGTGCCATAAATGGGGTCATTTTTGTTGTTGTATGGAAGGAAGTGTTATACCACCATTCAGCTAGAGGCAACCATTTGACCCATTGTGTCTGTTTATTAGATACAAAGCAACGAAGATATCCTTCCAAACATTTATTTACTATCTAAGTTTTCCCATCAGATTGAGGATGACAAGATGAGCTATGAGCTAACCCAGTACCAAGACAAGAAAATAATTATGTCCAAAAATTTCCAGCGAAAATGGGATCTCTGTCACTTACAATAATCTTTGGGTTTCCATGTAGCTTTTGAATTGTTTCCATAAATGCAGTAGAAACTGTATTGGCTTTAAATGGATGTGATAATGCACAAAATTGTGCATACATGGTAAGTCTGTCAACTACCACCATGATGACATTCTTTCCCTTAAACTTGGGTAAACCTGTGATAAAATCCATTGAAACCTCCACCCAACATTGGCTTGGAATGGATAAATGTTGTAATAGACCCCATGTCTTAATTGTTTCAACTTTATTTTGTTGGAAAACCAAACATTCCACCACAAACTTTTGAATATCTGATTTAAAGCCATCCCAAAATAATTCCTTCTTAACCCTGTGGTAAGTTTTTAAAAATCCCGAGTGCCCTCCTAAGGGATAAGTGTGCAATTCCATAAGAATCTTTTGTTTTAGCTGGGAATTCTTATAGAGGTATAAGCGATCTTTGTACCATAACAAATCATTTTTCCAACTAAATGTATCCGACGTACTGGAATCTTGTTGTAACTTTCGAATAAGTGCCCACACTTCTTCATCATTCTTCCATTCCTCCCTTGCTTCGTTTATTCAATATGGTTGGAAAATAGAAATGGCGCACAACAATGCTTCCACATCCTCATCCTTTCTTGAGAGTGCATCTGCCACCACATTTTGCTTTCCTTTTTTGTAGATGATTTCAAAGTCATAACCCAACATCTTTGTGACCCACTTTTGTTGCTCTTCAGAGGATAATCTTTGTTCTAAAAAGTATTTAAGGCTATCATGATCCAATTTTACCTTGAAGTGTCTTCCCATTAGGTAGGGTCACCATTTCTTAAGTGCATGGAGTATTGCCAACATTTCCTTCTCATAAATAGCTTTGTGTAAAAGCTTTCTGTTGATTGGACGACTTTCAAAAGCAATGGGCCTTTCATCTTGCATTAAAATAGCACCAATTCCATTTCCTAAAGCATCACATTCCACAATAAAGTTTTTTGTGAAGTCCGGTGTAGCTAAGACAGGTGCTTGGCACATTGCCTCTTTAAGATGTTCGAAGGCCTTTGTTGCTTTTGGAGTCCATGAAAATGCATCTTTCTTCAATAGTGTTGTTAGAGGTGCTGATATTCTCCCATAATTCTTAACAAACTTGTGATAATACCCTGTCAACCCGAGAAATCCTCACATATGCTTTATGGATGTGGGGATTTTCCATTCCTTAATGGCTTTAATTTTGCTGGGGTCTACCTTAACTCCTTCATGAGATACAATATGACCCAGATATTCCACCTCTTGTACTCCAAAGAAACATTTGGATCTTTTTGCATATAATTGTTTCTCCTCCAATAGTTGTAGCACCCTGTCAACATGTTCAACATGATCCTTCCAAGACTTGCTGTAGATTAGTATATCATCAAAAAATACTAACACAAATTTTCTAAGGAATGGTTTGAACATTGAATTCATCAAACCTTGAAATCCTAAAGGTGCATTGGTAAGGCCAAAAGGCATGACCAAAAATTCATAATGACCCTCATGAGTTCTAAATGATGTTTTCAGAATGTCTTCAATCTTCATTCTGATTTGATGATATCCTGAAAGAAGATCCAACTTGGTGAAGTAAACTGATCCATGCAATTCATCCAGTAATTTATCAATGACAGGAATGGGAAACTTATCTTTAATATTGATCTTGTTGAGCTCCCTATAATTCAGACACATGCGCCATGATCCATCCTTCTTGTGCACCAATACTACTGGAGCAAAGAAAGAACTTTGACTCAATTGAATTATACCAGCCTCTAGCATTTTTGCAACCATACGTTCAATTTCACTCTTTTGGGCATATGGATATTTGTACGGCCTGATGTTTGGAGGAACACTTCCTGGAATCAGATGAATAGCATGATCATGATCACGAATAGGTGGGAGAACTTTGGGAGTCTCAAATACCTTGGAATGATTTTCCAAGACTTTTTGGAGATCTGGAGAAATAGATGATTCCAATGTGGCAACATCTAGTGAACATAATTGTGCAATTACACCTTTTTGTTCCTTTTTTAGAAGCTTTGTCATACCTTTAGAGCTGATTATCTTTCCCGGTTTCCCTGCAATACCCCTTAATTCAACTTCCTTTCCTTCCACAGAAAATTTCATGAAAAGTTCTTGAAAATTAAAAGCTATTGTACCCAAGGATTGTAGCCATTAGACTCCTAATATAACATCAGCACCTCCCATTGGAATGGAAAGCATTGGGCTAGTCAATACATATTCTCCCATGGATAGATTGATATTATGGCACTTTCCAGAGCAATTTATTGTTCCTCCATTTGCAACCATCACTTGACACTCTGGTGCTGGATATAAGAAGCAATTCAATTCTTTTGCTACCTTATAATGAATAAAATTGTGGGTACTTCTTGAATCAATCAACACTATTACCTTTTTCTTCTTGATTTTTCCTTCTATCTTGATGGTTTGAGGAGTGGTAATTCTCACCAATGCATTACAAGATATGGTCGGATTCATTTGTTCTTCATCTAGGCTTTGTTCCTGAAGTATGTCCTCTTATTTTGACCTTTCTTGCTCCTTTTCTTCTTCCTCTTCACAATCTATGTAGAATAATTTCTTCTCAGCACACTTATGACCTTTAGTGTATTTGCTATGACAACTATAACAAAGACATTTTTCTTTTTTTCCTTCCAATTGTTTTGGTGCCAACCTTATAGGTTGTGGAAGACTAGCAACAGCAACACTTCCGTCTTTATAGTTGTGAGTGGTATGCTTCCTGGTTGCCATAATTTTGTTTTCCATTTTTCTCGCTAACCTAAATGCCTTCTCTAATGAATCAAGTTCCCAAAGGCGAACATCATGTTGGATATTATCCTTTAAAGACCCTATGAACACATCAATCCTATGCTCCTCTGGAATATTTTTTACCCTTATGTTCAATTTTTGGAACTCCTCAATGTGCTCCATTATTGAACCCTTCTGTTTGAGACTTATCAATTGGCTAAAAAAAGTGTTGCTTTTTGTATCCTCATAATGTGCTATCAATTCTTCCGTAAAAGTTGCCCAAGTGATAAATTGTTTACGAGAGCAAAGCCATTGATACCATACAAACTGATTTGGTTCCAAATATAAAGTTGCAATACGTACCTTTTGTGTGTTTTGTACATTATTGAGATCAAAAAATTGCTCCATCTGTAATATCCATGTTGCGGGATCCTTGCCATCAAACTTCCTCATATCAATTTTCGGAATATGGTGCGTCTTCGATCCAACATTAGAGTCTATGAAATCATGATTAACATTTCCTCTGTTCGGATCATGAGTTTCCTTTACTCCCCTTTCACCATTAGTAAGTATTTCTTGTAGAAAATTTGTCAAATCTACCTTCAAATCTATCTTCAAATCATCAATCTTAGGTTCCACGCCCTTTATCTTATATTCCATGCCATTTATCTTAGCTTCTGTTAGCTTTTGTGAGAGTGAAATTTGTTGCACTTGGTCTTCTAATTTTGATATATCATGTAGCATTTCTTCCTCTTCTTCATGAGTCATGCTAGAGCTTTCAGATTGCTTACTAGGTGTTTGCATTTTCTTTCCTCGGGGCATCAGTTACCGGTAATAATGCTCTATTATGCCCTTTGAATTCCTTCAAAATAATTTTTCAAACCAAGCTTAAGCAGAAATTTTAAAAATCTACACACCTTTTTTCACTTTATAGGAGCTCGATATTGCCTCTGATGTATCTCTGTAATTTTGGATCATCCAGTTCTGAAATTGCGACCTACGGTAGCCCTCTGTGTCCTCTTTCCAATGCCACTAGTCTAACCCCAATTAGACTCTTCAATAAAGAGTTATGCCAAATCTCCCACAATGACCTGATTATAGACTAATTCAGTAGAGCAAACTTGTACGACGTGCCACGTTTCCCTGTTTTGACCTTTGCCTCTAAAAGATATACACAAGAAACTACAGTCTGTCCTCTTCCTGTACCTTCTTAAAAAAATTTAATCCGATGCTCAAAGAGAAAGTTATGATGATTTTCCCTAGGTCACCTATTTGGAATGTAATTTAGGAGTCTGCAAAAAGACCAACTTCTTCAGATCATATCTCTGCAAATATAGCACGAAAAGCTCTGAAATTCGGACCCAAGGTTCAGTGCAATTTCATCTCAAATGTTTTTTTTTTTTTTTTTTCGCATCCGAAACTTCGCAGAAAAAAATTTATAGCGAAAATTCCAAGATGACCTGTTTGGAGCAGCGAAACCCTAGAATCCAAAGCTCTGATACCAAATGTTATGAAACCAGCTCAAGAAAAAGATAGAGAAGATAGATTAACGCCTTAAAATTCAGCCTCTTTGAGGGGGAAACCTCCTTTACATTACATAAATGAACAATTCTTGGATGATACAAATGACAAAGCCTCCTTTCTATATATAGGAGTCTAAGGAGTCACAATATAACCCAACCGACCTAACAATAATAATATAAAGCCACAAAAATAACAATAGAGGGATTCTATGGGGCACAATAATAACAATATGGGGACAATAGGGGCACAACAATATTAATAAGCGGTACAACTACAATAGTAATGTGGTAATCACTAGTATTATAGGGACCCAACAGGCTCAACCTGAAGGATTTACTGTGAAAGGACAAGAACATAAAGTATGCCAGCTTGTGAAATCCTTGTATGGCCTGAAGCAAGCACCATGAGTCTAGTATGAAAAGTTAACTGAGCATCTTCTGAAACTCACTTTCAAACATTATGATCTTGATGATGCAACTTTGTTTGTCAAGAAAGTCGGAAAAATAGTTGTATATCTTGTGCTATATGTAGACAATATTTTGATGAAAGAGAACAATGAGAGCTACATTGCATCCATAAAGAAGGAATTGAGGAAATGTTTTGAAATGATTGATTTGGGCCATGTTTATTATTATCTTGGTATTGAAGTAACTCAACATCCCAAGTCTACATTCCTTTCTCAAAAGAAGTACATTGGAGATTTGTTGAATCGATTTGGCATGGTTGAGTGCAATCCTCTAACCACTCCAATGGAACAAAACTTAAAGCTCACATGCATTGAAGGAAAAGAATTTGAGGATGAAACAAAGTATAGACATCTTGTAGGAAGTGTCAACTATCTAAGTACCACCAGACCAGACATTTCTTTTTCTCTTGGAATCCTCTCTAGGTTTATGAAAAATCCTTGTGAGGTACATTGGTCTACTTCAAAAAGAGTTCTAAAGTACTTGAAGGGAATGCAAGACTTTGGAAATAAGTAAACATAGGTGGGAAACTTCAACTTGATTGGATACTCTGATTCAGACTTCGTTAGAGACAAAGAAACTGGGGTATCTACTTCTCGTTATGCTATGAATATTGGATCAAGAGCTATCTCTTGGAGATCACACAAACAATCAGTTCCAGCAGATTCCACAACAGAGGCATAACATGTGGGAACATCTGAGGTAATAAAAGAAATTATGTGGCTCGAGAAAATTTTGGAAGATTTGCAGGTAAAACAAGTAGATTCGGTTCCACTCATGATTGACAACACTTCTACAATAAAGTTGGCCAAGAACCTAAAGTTCCATGATCGAACGAAGCACATCAATACAAGATTCCATATGATTCGACATCATGTTGAGGCCAAGACAATCCATCTATGCCATTGTTCCACTAATGAGCAGATTGCAGACATCTTCACCAAAGTGCTTGTAAGATAAAATCTTGAAAGATTCAGAACGATGCATGGACTCACCAGAATCCTTCAAATTAAAGGGGGGGGAATGTTGACACCTAATCATGCGGATTGGAGTGAATAGTTGTAAATAATGTAAATAATAAATAATGGAAAAGTAAGAGTCATCGGGAGATGAAACCCAAGACTCACTCCCTCATGTACATAACTATGAGATTGGGACAATAGATTACTAAGCAGTCCTATGAGATTGGGACAATAGATTACTAAGCAGTTTTTGGTTAAGCCTCTGGTAACTAATGGACACTAAGCTTACCAAATCCATTACCTTCCACCTCTGAATTTATGGCCAGAAAAAGGTTGTTAACATTATGATCATGTATATCTTTTTCATACAAAACTCCATGCATCCATTCACATTGGGTGAAATTATCCCCTATATTCAACATAGTTGCAATAGAACCCTCCATCTCAACCAAATCCAACCATTTTCAAGTGGGACTAAGATTATCCATTGGGTTTTATTGATGTAGCACTACACCTTGCATCCACACAAGAAGAATCTTCCCATGATCACTTTGAGACTGACAAAGCCACAAATTTCATTTAATGGATTTTTCACATTAGACAATAGGTCCATGATATTTTACACAAGGACAATACTAAGTACAAGTAATGACATGATCAACACCAAGTGCTACACAAATTTTAGGTCAGAGACAAGGTTTGGTTGCATTTGTAAAAAGAGCACCTCACAAAACTCCATTGGAAGCTTTGTCCACTTCAATATGGAACTTACATCATCACTAAGGCCATGGGTGAAAATGATTTTGAGCTACGTATTCCTTGATTCCTTGGGTTACATGAATGTTCAATATGGACCTCCCATTAGGGGAGTTTTGAGTTCTAAAATGGGCCTCCTAAGGAAATTATAAAATAATAGTGGAAATAATAAAATAAGATTAGATGACATCATCAAATTTTATAGGTAGAAAAGAAAAACTATTTTTTCAACTCATATTTGCAACATATCTGCCTATCGATTTACTCAAATTTTGACTAGAAACACTCGTTGGATGAAAATTTTGATTCCTTGTCCAAGCGGTACCCATGTTGCATACTTTTGATGGACCTTGCTACATGAAAAATGAGAAATACATGAAAAACGTGATTGCAATCACATTTTTTCATGTGTTTCTCATATTTTGTCTAGCAGGGTCCATCGAAAGTATGCAACATGGGTACTCCGTGGACGAAGAATTAAATTTTGCATCCGATGAGTATTACCACTCAAAATTTGAGTTAAAACTTAGGGAGATAAGTTGAAAATACTTGTTGAAAAAATAGTTTTATTATTTTATTATTTTTTAATCTTTTTACCTTTTTACCCCAAAACTGGTGAATTGTCCCCCATGATTGACATCATCATATTGAATCCTATTGGTTCTTATAAATATTATTTTGGTTGTACATTTCTCTTAAGAGGCCCATTTTAGACCTCAGAATTACCCTAATGTTCTGCCATGCTTTCCACCACTATTGGATAGATTAAATATATAAGAGTAGTTAACACCGATAGAGATCAACCTCTATTGCGTGGAACAAGAAACCATTGATCATAACATGGACATAAAATTTAAGTTCACTTTCCAATAGTGGTTACAAATTTATCTAGTTGTTAAATCAAGGCAACTATTGCACCAAGAAAATTGTCTCACCCAAGGACAAGTTCAACAAAAGTTTTCCAACCTAATGGGTGCACTAAATACAATGAATACCATTTCTTCCCAAGGGGGTAGGATTGATCCAAGTGGATATTTATGGCCACCCACCTATTCCACTAACTCAAAGAATAGTTCTCCATCTTGATAAAGTTTTTGTATTTTTTTGGTTCCTCAACTGAATCTAATGCAATTTTTAGGCCCTAAATGATGTTTTCTTGATGTGGTGGGGCCTAGGTGATAGCTACAGGATTTATCCGAGGTCCATTCAAAATTTGGACTTCTCGTATATATTTAAATGAGCTACCGAATGTGTCAAAAAATATCGTATGAAAACAATACGACACCAAGAATTTTAAGAACCAAATAAACCCATCGAGACCCACAAACCTTTTAGAATTATGTCTCCTAGGGTTAGGATTTCATATGTTTATGGTTTCCTTATTGCTTCTTTATGTTATAAAATGGACTTTCAACTTCATTGTAGTGAACACTTTTGAATGTGCATAGTCATAACATATCTTCTTAGATATATGCTACTGCCATTCAAGTGAGCCTGTTGCATTCTACATTTTTACAATTTTAACACATTCTATTTATTAACATAAGTCAAGTTTTTCTAGATTTTTATTTTTTTGTAATAAATCTATAGTTCATTTTATTACCTTCATAAATATGGATAAGTTCACATCAATCCTTGTTTCTTTCCTTCATAATGTTGTCCAACCTTACAACCATGCTTAACCTCTTACCTTCACACCAGTATTTCCTCCATCTTGCAATTCATATCACCTTTCATATAGATTCTAGTAATCAATGGATTTCCATTTCCACATACTTCACTGCCGCTTCTTTTTTTCTTAGGTCACTTTCAATAGCTTTATAACTAGATGCATATGGTTATATCACTCGTCTCTCTAGAATGAACTTCCTTTTGGCCATATTTTCAATCTTGTTAAACAATATAAATAGTAAGCTTATTTTACTGATATTTTTCCACTCATTAAACTCTATAAAAATGTCGAGTTATTTCCATTCTTTTCTACTTGTTAGTCAAGATGAAATTTAGCAGGCAATATCTTTTCTATTATCACACTTGTTAGACCATAAGAAATACATGAATACACTATTACCTCATTTTTAGTCTTGTTAAAACTAAATGAAAAACAAACCATCAAGCCACTTTTTCTTCTCTTTCAACCTCATTAAACTATGAAGGGGATCTTATACAAAAAAAATAGGAAGGGAGGAAAGTCTAATTATCTTCATTGTACCGTGGCTTGAATTAGTCACCGTTAAACTTGGTACTTGTCTGATTCATCATCATATAGTTGGTCTTTACCTATATCTGGAGCCAAAGCATCAACATGAGTTGAGACACATTTTTATTGAACCAATATTTCACTTGTTTAGATATCCTTCTAGTCCTCAGGCTATGGTGATTCATATTGTGTTTCCATTGTGTTTGAATGTCTTTTTTTATTCTAAGTTACCAATTCCACATTTATGTATTTGTATTATGTGTTCAACAGAAGTCCTAGTCATAGCCAACTATCTATAGTATCATTTCACCTTTTGTATTGGTCATCCTTGTTTCAATTATGCATCATTTCATCATCTTCTATTGTCAATGACCTTATCTTGGTGTCAGTTTCATTTCAAATGATAAGTATATTATCAATGCCCTCATTTGATAAATATCTTCCCGTCAACATTGACACCTTTTCTGATATGTCGATCTAGAAATAGTCTAGTACCTTGAAGTCTGTAGTCATCAACGAAGGGATTCCTTGCAATTGATAGTGGGTTTTTCTCATTGGCCTATGTAGATTGATTATATGATTTCTCAACATCAACTCATTCATTCACACTTGATAGATTGTGCTAGTTAACTAGGGAACCATTTTCACCGTTGCTGGTATCCGTTGCATTTATTAATAGGATGCCTCAATGCCTGGTAATCAAACAATATCCTTGCATGCTCGAAATTATCTCATTGAATTGTATATAGTAGGTTCATACCATTTGCATGAGATAGAGAGCCGAAGGTTTGTGGCTACCTCACTCAAGCATATTGCCTCTCCTAAGCCATCTTGAAGAATTTATTACAAACTTTGAGGAACACATTTGAGCACTCTTATTGGTATCTACAATCCGTCTCATATCTATTGTGACAAACCAAATTGTATTATGATCAGTCTTTGATGATATGAATTCAAAATATATTTTGTGGGTGGAGATGCTCTATTCCTTTGGTACCAAGTATGGGTATTCATACCTTGAGGATGTATATCATATATAGCTAACTATGAATTTTGTAGCTCCTTATAGGTTTCACATCCTTAGCTCCCCCCAACTCCTTAGCTCACTGAGGTTATTGTAATGTATTTCGCCCATCAATTCAGGGCATCTATGGTAGCTCAAAATGGCACCCCCTTGGCTCTAGCATGGAAGCATCTCATAATAAAGCCTAAATGGAAAGAAAAAATCCATCTAAAGACTCCAAAAAACTCAGTTTTCCTCTTCAAACCCCTTAGTAAACTAGTAATAAGAGTTGCAATGTCTGGGTATCCTAAAAAAATAGTTGCAACACTCCAACACCTTAGCAAAAGATTTTTGAAGCAACTAATATTGACAAAATGCATGGACAAGGGTAGAAAAGGTGAAAGGGCATCATAATTCAATGATAAGTATGAAAGCAACATATCAAACATGGTCAAAGGTTGTATAGATACATCTAATACTTCTTGAAAATCATCAATAAAAATAATGCTCTCAATGGAGTAGAGGGAGAGAAGTAAGAGATCAGTAGATGTTAACAGAATGAGAACCGATTTCTCCTTGAGATAAGACAAAAATGAGAGTGAAGCTTTATTGTGATATGTGGTGAGAAGAGGAACTAGGGGAAAGGACACCAAGGAACACAACATTGAAGACTTCTATTGATTTAATGAGAAATAATAATCCCTCCTCGTAACTTACATGTGTTATTCATGCAATTGTTAGCATATGTTTTTGGATTATCTTTTGTACTAATTCTAATGTGATTTGAAGCAAGAAAGCTATAATGTTGTTTATTGTTTGTTTGCGGGTTACAAGTGCATGTGTCTAAAGGATAAGATCTCAATAATTCCAACCACCTAGAGCATTAAGCATCCATCTTCCAAGCTAAGGTGCACCCACTATCATTTCCTTTATTTTTTAATCATGTATGCATGTGTGTCATTTTGGTGTTATGTGGATCTCTAGTGAATCATTTATCATACTTTTTATGCAAGCATGTGAATAAAAATTACTTTATTACTAGAGAGGAAATTCCATATAAACATCTAGGAAGAAATAACCTTGGATGAGGAGTCTCTAGAATATTTCAAGATACTACCCAAAGAATTATTGAAAAACACAGTTGGTAAAAAAAGGAAGCTTATGGTCCCATCCAAGAAAGGAGTATCGACAAATATCTTGAGGACACTTTTCATTTCGGGGGTTCTGTTTTGTGGAGGTTGTATTCTTAATCCAATAAAAACAATTTTTATGAAGGGTGGGCTCCGTCAATGTACTCTATAGTGGTTGAGGGAAAACCTTTCAATAGGGTCAACATCCTTTCTCTTCCTCTCCTTGAAAGAAAACATTAGGGAAGTTCAAAATCTAAGGGAATGGAAACAACCTTAGTTATTCATACTTCTACCTCTTCGATACTATTTACGTAAAGTGCGCATTCTCAACAATGGGATGGAAATGGACATTTAATGAGGTTCCAACTCACATATACTACAAATTCGTATCAGAGTCTCATTAAATCTAGTCACCACCAAAATCTACTAGAACTTCTTGGTCTTGCTCAATGAAATATAGTTTAATGTATATACATTATGCATGTCCCAAAGGTCCAGGAAAGTGATGTCAATAGTTGGTGATTGGTATTCTTATCATGATGGAACATATCTAAGAAAATTTGGAGTGGCCAAGCCTATTTATCTATTACTAACTTGTAATTGATCATGTAATATTGCATGAAATAGCATATCAAGTTTACATATGGGTAGATGGAGTGTTATCACAGGACAATAAGTCTCCTTAGCCACACAATTCATTACACTTGAGCTACTATTAGCTTAAGGAGATAAAAGAATCGAAAGTAGAATTTTACACCCCTCTTATATAGTGAAAAATCATTTGCAAATCATGGAAGTATGGGTGAGACTATTAATTAAAGAGATGGTCTCCCAAAGAGACAAAAAAATTCTTTTAATTTATCAATGGTCATTTTTAGCATAGGTTATAACCCTTCTCAAATGAAAAATGAGAGAGCCAAAGCTTAGAGAGAAGCCCTTACCTAGAAGTAGGCTTTGTAGCATGAAACAACTTGGGTAGCATAGGAGAAGAAGCTAATGAAAGACCAAGAAGTAGCTACGATAGCTCAAGAACTTGAGCTCAAGAACAAATAGGAGGAAAGGATGATGAGCAAGACAGAATAAAAATTAAATATAAATGAATAAATAAGAAAAGAGGAGACAACAACAAGAAACATAGGAAAGAGATAACAAAGAAGCTCTTAAGACCCAATAAGAAACATGGGAACAAGATGTACATTGGGACACAATTTCAATGGAGATTAACCGAGTTCAACTGAAAGCCCCTATCATCATAGGATTCCACTTACTATTCCCAAAGATGGGTGTTACACCAACTAGTAACAAGAAAGTGGTTAACTTTGGCATATTCAAACATGATCACATTATGAATAAGATAGTGGAGCATAATGAGAAGGCCCTACCAACTCCTCATCTGCCTCTAATGTCAATAACAATAGAAAGGCCCAATGTGTGAGACACTAGGAAAGATCCACTTGTTGTGGCCTCATTAGGCACAATATTCTCTAAAGTCGCTGACAAAAATGTGAAAAACATCCTAAAATAGATGAAGGTAAAAGATGACTATATTATAGAACTGAAGCAGTAGGTATGGATATTGAAAGTTGGTAATATAACTATAAAGAATAATGAAACTCAAATGGAGGATTATATTTATTACGCTTATCAAGAGCTTGAGTCTTATGAGGCCATGGTCAAACAAGTTTATCTATAGCTCCAACAACTACAAAATAGCTCCATTAAGCTACTACCACTCTCGGAACAGGGTAAGGATAAAGGCAGTCAACTCAAAGGGGTACAAAATGTTGTGAGTTAGCTATATCAATTGTGCAAGGAACATCCATAGGCTCCATAGGAAGTCCCTTGGACTAATGAAGAATTGACATATGTATTGGTTGTTGTCAATAGCTCCTTCAAGACTCAAGAAAAAATGAAAAAGAACATCTCCAAGTATGTGGTTTAGTATCAACAAAATTATTCCTTGTTGAAAGGTTAATTGGGATGACTAGACTACCAAATATTACGACCTAGGGAAAAGCCTGGTTAGATGAAGAAGTGAACAAAGAACTAGAAGAAATGATAAATGCTAGAGAGTTGTCTTGTAGTGTCTTCACCAACAAACTCATCAAAAAAATCTCAATCGACACATTGTGGAACTCTCCAAGGAACAAATAATCTAGAATTTCCTACATGGTCTAAATGAAGAAGAATGCACAAACTGTCCCCTAACACACATTAGAATACCATGTCATTATGGAAGGATTGTTTCCTAATAAGATTAAGATAATTTCATCATATTACAATATGTGGCTTGCTTATCATTGTGATTTCTTAGGGATCTTAGTTGAAGATCTAATTATATTATAAAAGCTACCAGATTCATTTTCTAGAAGTATTACAAAATATTTTCCTTATTTGAATCTTAAAATAATAAGAGTATGAAAGGTTGTAACTGCCGAGGGAAAATCCAAAAGTCCCAAGTAGTTTCTGATGTTGTCAATCAATCTTGTAAAACTTCTAGTAATAAGAACTTATGATTTTTTGAAAATCCTTGCCATTGATGCCTAGAAAGTTAGTGCACTGCTGGAATTTCAATTGGTATACATTGGGATTTTATTTTAAATAATCTTAGGTAATTACGCCGTAAGGCGTTCCCTCTGGAAATAACTCTCCTTGGGTGATTCGTGGATCTTTTTTCCACCGTCAGATGACATGTTAGACGATTAAAATGTTATTGATCATTCGATATCACCATATTATTTATTCAGTTAGTTCGTTAGCGTTTTGATTTAGGTTTCTATTTCGATGTATGGAAGGGGACAGTGGTGGGAGTCATAGGGCCGAGGGGGAGCGGAAAGTCGACATTTCTAAGGGCACTGAACAGGCTCTGGGAACCGCCCTTCGATTCTGTCTTCGTCTAGAACGACGACATCACCAACCTCAACGTGCTCGCCCTCCTGCGCCATGTGGACATGCTCTTCCACCCCTCTTCGAAGGTCGGTAATCGATTTGCTGCACATTTTTTTGTTCATATTAATGACTTGCTTCGACCTAATTTATTTGATTCACTGGAAGCGTTCCGGATAACATAAGGTACCGGACTGTGCTCCACGGGGAGAAATTGCCAGACAAGAAATTGGTTGAGTATTTGGGCTGGGCGGATTTGGAGTCCTTCTTGTCCAGAGGATTTTGGGGCTTTAAACTCTATTGGTTTATCGAAATCATTCATGAAGGGGTTTTTTCTGCAAATACCAAAATGATTCAAAACCTAAAGTGATGCTTTCCAATAGGGCCTCGGATCATTGGTCTTGTCAACAGTGTATAATCTGTCTAACATTGTTCTATTCTCACTGTGACTTGCACCTCTCAGATTGCACAAGCTTCAAAGTGTTAGTGCTTTCATGTATATGAATTTGGATAAGGAATCGATGATCCAGGCAGACAACTGAGTTGGATGGCAGCCAAAGCCGCTGCGGCTTTTCCCCTATTGAAATCCCTCAATGGAGGAGGACCATCAGGGCTTTGATTCTCCTCATGTTCGTTTCCTCTAAAGAATCATGTTTCGATAATCCTTTTGTCGCCCGTCTCTAGGGGTTTCACTTGAATGGTTGCAATCCTCTGAAGCCTGTAATCCGCAAGTCACTACGACGTGGTTGCTTCAATTGTGTCGAAATTGAAATGTATGGTAGGAAAACAGGTGAGTTTGAAGGCATCCAAAGCCGCTACGGCTTTTCCCCTATTGAAATCCCCCAATGGAGGAGGACCAACAGGGCTTCGATTCTCCTCGTGTTCGTTTCTTCTAAGGAATCCTGTTATGATAAACCCTTTGTCGCCCATCTCTCGAGGTTTCACTTGAAGGGTTTAAATCCTCCGAAGCCTGCAATTCGCCAGTGAATACGACGTGGCTGCTTCAATTGTTCCGAAATTGAACAGCATGGCAGGTAGAAAGCTGAATTTGAAAGTAGCCAAAGCGGTTACGGCATTTTCCCTATTGAAATCCCTCAATGGAGGAGGTCCAGAAGGGCTTCGATTCTCCTCGTGTTGGTTTCCTCTAAAGAATCTTGTTCTAATAACCCTTTGTCCCTATTCTGATAAACCCTTTGTCGCTCGTCTCTCGGGGTTTCACTCCAAGTGTTTCAATCCTCCGAAGCCTACAATCCGCCAGTCAGTACGACATCGGGAGAGATAAAATCAGCGACAACGATATTAGCCAAGTGAGATGCTTGGAGCGTTCGATTGTAGTGCGGGTTCCCAGTTGTTGGCGGAATATGGAATCGCAGAGGATGAGAGGCACGCGTCTTGGGCTTCAGGAGGTCGAGACGCCTCGGACAAAATACGGTGACTATGATACAAAACGTCGGAGCCAAAAGGAAAGTCGGCGGTGACGAGGAAGGGTTGATGTTGCCAAGCTCGGAATTGATGAAGAAATTATTAATTCTCTCAATAGGCGCAGTATTACTTGATTGTTCCCCATTCACAAAGCAGTGTCGGAACCAGTAATGCAAGGTTGTGACATGATTGGTCGCGCTAGGACAGGAACTGGAAAACCTCTTGCCTTTGGAATCCCACTCTTGGAAAAAATCATTCAGCACAACCGTAAGAATGGGCATGGATCATATCCCTTGGCACTCGTCTTCTCTGCAACACGAGAACTTGCATGCCAAGGAATTCCAAGAATCTACTCCAAGCCCACATACTCTTTGATGTTGTGGGGGTGTACCTATAATGAGCCAAATCAATGTTGCTGGAACACCTGGTCGCATTATTGATCTAATAAATCGTGGTGCATTAGTCTTGTCAGAAATACAGTTTATTGTTTTGGATGAGGCTGACCAAAGGCCGAATGTGGGCTTTGATGAAGATGTTGAGGTGATTATGGAAAGATGGCTGAAAAGGCGTCAAGAGTATGCTTTTTTCCTGCTACAATTAGAAACCGAGGTTCAAGTGGCAACAATTTATCTGAAATTGCAGAGTAGTACCCTAAGAGCCTCTATTCTTTGGGAGCGAGCTTTGTCGCAATCAGTGCCAACCTATGAACGAAATTGCTGGAATATGACATCTCTGTAACCACCAAGTTAGAAACTGAGGTTCAAGTGGCAACAATTTATCTGAAATTGCAGAGTAGTACCCTAAGTGCCTCTATTCTTTGGGAGCCAGCTTTGTCGCAATCAGTGCCCACATATGAACGAAATTGCTGGAATATGACATCTGTGTAGCCACCAAGAAAGAGACAGATTTTTGGTTCCACAGGAGATTCACTTTGTTTTTCTTAGTGAGTAATAGCAGTTCTGTATGGAATGTGTCATTTGAAAAGAAAATGCACATTGTATTTACTACAAATGAATTGTATCCTTTATATCATATTTTAGTGAAAATTCGTATAGAATATGTCGTTGAAAAAGAAAATGCACATTGCATTTACCAGCAAGTGCAAATGAATTGTATTCTCTATACCATATATTACTGAAAAGCATAGATACTTTAACTGTTGTGATTTTCATGCGCAATATATAACTATTGTTGATCTAGGAATATTCAATGCACCTAGTATTGTAGAGTGTATTGGTGATGGATCGATCGCTCTAGGATTCCACCTCGTTTTTCTTTGCAAATGTAAAGAAAATTGGGATTCTTTTGCTTAGATTTGACAATTTTATTTACATAGGATTGTGCGCAACTATTGCAGGTGTGCTGGGAGAAATTTGTTGGGCATTTGATCGAGCCAAGGCCAAGGATATATAAGAAAATAAGGGAAAACGCTTTCCATCTATGTCTTCCAAAGGCATTTCCTTTTTGTCTGTAACCTCTAAACAAGTACCAAGTTTTATTTTACTTTGTCCTTAATGTTCACAACACCTTGGACCATGTTTTCAGTTTTCCTACTTTTATAACACAAAGTTTATTAATTTCTTTTCACAATGTTTAGGAAGGAGATACCTTACCTAGTCCCCAAAATCGTGATTCGCAGTTTCCTATAATCGTGATTCTCAGTTTCCTATAGTGAAAATTGGTATGGTTATGCTCGACAAAAAAACAAAATATGATTGTCAAATTTCAGGTGGTTCAAGCTATTATTATATGCCTGAAAATGCATGACCCAACAATTTCTCAGGGGATTTTTTCCATAATGGTTTGTTACCCGAAGATTTTGGATATGGTGAGGATTATCAAATTTTAGTTGGGTCACAAGGACTTTCAAAAGTTTCTCCACTGCTAAATGCTTCCCAATGAATTTTCATTTCAGTGATATGGTGAGGATTATCAAATTTCAGTTGGGTCACAAGAACCTTCAAAAGTTTCTCCACTACTAAATGTGGCTAAATGAATTTAAATGAATTTTCATTTCACAGATATGCCAATGGTGATGGACAATTTCAAGGATTTAATAGCTCACATTGATGATTTAAGACTGTTGAATAGCATTTTGTTTACTGCCAATGGTGATGGACAATTTCAAGGATTTAATAGCTCACATTGATGATTTAAGACTGTTGAATAGCATTTTGTTTACTAATTTTTATCTTGACTTTTTATGTCATGATGCTTCTCCAATTTATGCCTTACGGCGTTCCTTTGCAACATTTGGTGCAATTGCTAGTCTTAATTATGTGTGCATTCTGGTAGATTTATTACTATTCACTAACAAAATGTTGTGTAAATTTGATAGCTGTTTTTCTCATAGTTACTTTTCTCTATCGTAGTAGCTTTTTCAAATGACTATTTCCGATTTTCTCTAATAATTTAAACATTTACGTGCTAGGAAATCAGCTCATAAGTATTAGACATTTAAACATTGGCTAACTATTTTCTTGATTGTTGTATTTATTACCTCATGTTTTTGTGTCTTTGTCTATCTTTTAGCATTTAGTTAGTTTGCAATAGTTTTATTTGGGCAGTTAGAGAGTTGTTAATTTACTTCTCACTTTTTCTGTTATGACAATTATTTAATATCTCACAACATTCAAAATTATATAGAAAATTGAATTAACTAAATAAAATAGTAATAATAAAATTATGTTAAAATACATGGTCACAAATATACCCACGCGAAAAGAGTAGCTACAAGCACTTGACAATCTTAAATATGACCGCATCAACCTGAATCAGTGATTCTCAAACAACTATTGAATTAACACAAACCATCAACCTGAATCAGTGATTCTCAAACAACTATTGAATTAACACAAACCGTATAAAGTACATTTGTGGCAATCCCTTCATGTAAAACGTACATATAACTAGAGTTTCCTAGTGTGTTTCTTTCGGGTCTATCGTCGAAAAATGGCATGCAAACATGCCAGTCTAATCCATACAAAGTAGCTAAAACCCTGCAAAAAACAGTAAGCAAATTCCCATACTGAATGGGACTCGAGACTTTGGCACTGATGAGAGCAAATCTAGATGCAGAAATCATTTTTTCACCCAATATTCTACTGGGATTTAGCCCTCTGTCACAGAAAGTATCAGAATTTTTTTAACCAACCATGGGTTCATACCAGCAAACTCCCTCCCTCATTTATGCTACCACCCGACGAGAAAGGGAAGTGGTAGATCTTCAAAGCCGGTGAAAAATGTTAGCGTAGAGAAAACCATAAATGCCATTTAAAATCATCAAACCATAATTCCATTAAGGAAGGCACCAGTAAGATGCTGGAATAAAATTCGATTACAAATCCTTGGGGAAGCATAACAAACTACTAATAAGATATTCAGAAATAGCAAATCGGGGGCATAATAGCAGTCCTGGACAAAGATAGTGTAAACTATAAGCTCCAAGATGGAAGGACAATTAAAATGATTTTAATGCTGACCATCAATATCAACATGTTAATTGATCAAAATAATAATATAATATTACAATTTATTTTTTAATTATTATTTGTTTTAAAAAAAAAATGATTATATACAGTTTTTAATGATTTTTTTTTTTTAATGAGATGAAAATCAAAATAAGGTAAATTAATGATAAAATACTTTCATATTTTTTTATCATAAATTTTTACCCTTCAAAAATTTAATAGTTTTATTTTTTTATATGTTCAATTGAAAATTTCCTAATTTAATAGGGTTGCTTTTAGTGTTAGGAAATAATGGTATTAATGCTGCGTACCTTTATTCAAACCATGACTCCATTTAATATGGTTTTCATGTTACGAATTACCCGGTTAACATATGATGTATTTGTCTTTTGAAATGACCTTTTAGCTAATACAGGATGAAAAGAGATTTTTTTTTGGAAAAAACAATACTTAATGATTCATTATTATTAATAATTTTTTTTATTAAATAAAAAAAATAAAAGAATTATGTCCTTATTTATATAATATATTTTAAACAAAACTATAAATAAAATATATATATATATATATATATATATATATATATATATATATATTATTTATTTTATATATTTCCATAAGTATGCTATCTTTTGAAAAACGATGATTTAGTGGTGCTTATTATTCCAGAAACATTCCAGACTTGCACTAGTTCCATCGTGTGTCATTAGATAGATGTGAACCATGGTGAGAGTAATAATGTTTTCAGGAAAAGTTATCAAAACAAATTTGAAGAGATGTTCATCGTGCATGTTTATAATGATAACATTATCAGGAGAAACACCAACAAATTTCTTAAGATTGATGCAAAAGAATATCAGTAAGAAATATGGAAGTTAAGAAATATAGAAGTTATTGGCATGTTGATGAGTCAAGTAAAATTAAAATCATAGAAATAATTAAATATTGATAATATAAAGATACTAATCAAGTTTTACAAATAGCAATAAAAAAAAAAGCATATATAAATTTATTATTCAAAATCTGTCTGCATATAAAGATAATAGAGTACATAGTAAAGAGTTCATATAATTGAACATAAATAGTAAATAGCTCATATAATTAAATATAAATAGTAACTAGCAAATGGATTGGTCACCACTCTCTGGAAAAAGTTTAGCTTTGTGAATATAATTTGAATTTGGATTTCATAATTATGAGCATATTTTAGTGATGTCTCAATGATAATGTTTATAAAAGTAATTAAGGCAAGTATTGTTGTATCTAATTAAATATTTAATAAATAAAATTATGTGTAATAGTTGTTTTTTTGTGTAATTTGTTAATAGTATAATGAAATTGATTTTTTATTCACTCTTTCATATTTAAACTATAAAGATTACAATTAAATATAAATACTTATAATTCTTATCTTGATAATCAATTGTTCATCCCATGATTTACTGTGATTTTTGAATTGATTCTTTTAACGAAAATTGTGATTTCAATTAATGAAATCAATGGAAACAAGATATTAACAACAATAAATGTTAAGTTTGAATGCTATTTAATAACCTATATTAAATAAATTTAATATTGAATTTAACTTCCATTCAATGAGTTCTTAATACACAATTCGATGAACTTTAGAAATGCTTTTAACATTTTGAACTTATTAGATTTAAATCACAAAATAAGCAATCACAAAATAAGCATCATTCGTATTTAAGAGAAAGGATCGGTTGGTGGCATTTCACTTTAAAAATGGAATCCATACAACATCCATATACACAAATCAACATCTAATTCATCTCCTATGGGAACAAACATATGCCTAATGATCGGTTTGTGGCATTTCACTTTAAAAATGGAATCCATACAACATTCATATGCACAAATTAACATCTAATTCATCTCCTGTGGGAACAAACTTACACATAGAAAACATGCAAACCAATGTGAAAAGGAAGATAGATAGGCCATTGAAGCCATGCAAAGTTAGAGAAATGATTTTAATTTCATTTATTATATATATCAATTTATTAATTTCTATGTAGTGAAAAGATGTAAAAATTAAAAATTCATTATAATTATTTTAATCTGTATATTAACCATTCCAATGATCATTTTCATGAGAAATAATCTTAAAAATTACAATTTTAGTTTGATTTACAATTGCTTTTAATGTAAAAAAATTCAACAACTTCTTATACCCATATTGCAACTAAACCATACAATGATAATATTTGATATATGTAATTTCATCAATTTAAAATAGACCTGGCTAGATTTGAAATGGAAAATATATATTTCCCTTACAGTGATTTTGAATAGTTAGCAAAAACACCAATGTATAAACATGTATACAATGACATGAACTTTAATACATTTAAAATTAAAATTAAGTATTAATATTCTTCCTTTTCATCATCTTGATTTTCTTATTAAAAAAATTTAATGAATATTAAAACATGAAGTGTTTAATTCATAAATTTATCCCTAACCTCTAGATTGTTATAGATAGCCTAGAAAATTAAAAAAAAAACAAACAATATATTAATAATAATGTATGAGATATATTTTATGGATTCCAAAAAAAATTGCATGATTTTGAAGTCCACGTAATAGGTTTTTGTATTTTCATTTAAGTTTTTATTAGATAATGATTTTTTAAATATGTTGATGATAAAATAGTCTAAAATAATATATATTTAATTAAAAATAAATAATTATGAGTAAATTGAATGTTATATATATATATATATATATATATATATATATATATATAATGGTAATTATAAGTATAATTATAATGTTAAATAAAATAATCAAAATTACAAATATAGTAAAAATTATATTAACATTAATTATATTAAATAGAAGACTATTTCATCTTAATAAATATTTATAGGGTTGAAAATAGCTTATTATTTATTAACTATTTCATAAAATTAAAAATAATATAATAAAATGTTCATTTATCATATTGAAATTAATTCAATTAATTGCAGATTATTTCATGTACAGAGTATATCAAATATTTGCATAATTAAAAATGTAATGTATTAATAAAAGTGTTTGGGATGATTTTTTTTAATTAAGTGAAATTCCTGGTTTTTTCTTAACATTGAAACACACTCCACCATGTCAATGGGAAGTCATTTCTCGATTTGTTGAGGGCATGCCATCATCATGGAAGAATTAGCCGGATGAATCTAGATAAGATGATGTGCAAGACAATGCTACATCGAGTTTCACTCCATCATTATTTAAACCTTACAATAAAAAATGATAAATCGAGTTTACTGACAAATTTTCTTCATGCTAAAACGATCTATCCAGTTCTCAAATAACCTGCATAGTGACATACGAACTGAATCCATAGAGATTTAAGAATGCGCAATTATAACTTTCTACAAGCATATTCTATTCAAACGAAATTCATGTCTCTTTGGCCGCATGCTTGCAGAAGCATCCAAATGGTCATTAATGATGTTTGACAAGGACAGCAAAATAAAGCAACAAAAATCATAAAGTTAGAATGAAGAGGGACTATTGACATCGTCCACAGCAGAATACAATGCATGGATATCTCGCATAACTCCTGCTATGCTTTGGTAACAAAATTCAAACTTTCAAGAAACGTTTCCAAAATTCAAAATTTTAAGTAATGCTTCCGACCAGTTCTTTAACAGAAACCAATTCCCTCTCCAAAGAAACCAGATTGTCCACATTTGTTCTGCCAGGATGACCAAAATAACCATCCTCCTGATTGAGGAATTCTCGCATGTGCTTCTTTAAGGTTCTCTGACGCTTTTGCGCTTGTGGGATTGTCACCTCTCTCATTCTTTCACCATGTGCAAGATCACTAGGAGATAAATTGGCCTGATTATGACCAAAAATGTATCCATCCTCTTCGCGATATACATTAATTTCAGCTGGGTTCTGATTCAGTATGCATGTTTCAACATTGGAAGCATTTTTGCCATGGAAACCAGATTTCTCATTTTCTTTGTGGAGTTCCAATGTCTTTCCTTTCTCTGCCTCCTTCGTCAAGTTTTGATGGGGATTACATCCCAACAGCCACGGTGATTGGAAGCATTGGTGTCTACGGTCAATGTAGATATCAGGAGAAGATCTGTTCTTTCTGTTGAAATGCATAGAAGTAGGCGTTGGTTTATATGATCTGAAGGCCTTTACAACATTTGTACTCTGACAAGCAGGAGGGGCAGTAGAGAAATTATTTCGATTGCCGTTGTAACAATCTGTGGAATGCAATTTCCTCTTCGTTTTTTCCCCGGATGTTAGTGTAGCGTGGAAGGGAGATTTGGTCCTCAACATACACGATTCCAAAGAAACATTAACATCACTAGGGATAGCGGAAGAAGGGGTAAAAGCTTCAGAGCGCCCGTTTGACGCATAATTTCCAGAACGCCTGAACTTTGGAACAGGAGGTATTTCTTTTATTGAATTCGTGAATTTTTCATTCTTATGCTTACAATCTTGAATGGGTTCTGAACTTTTAAACACTCTTCCAGTGCCAGAGAATGTTCCCCTTTGGCTGATTTCCATTACCCCTGATGAGTGAAAGCAATTGACATACTTTTGGGAAGAGGCCTGTGGTAGATCGGTGAACCTCCTGCTGTCTCCATTGTCTGTTGGAATGCTTTCTTCATTCCCACACTTTGCTGGAACTGATACACATTGCCCAATTAGCCTCAAGACAGGCGCGGAGGGAAAACAGTCTTTCTTTCCAGATGGTTGTCCCGTTTGGACATTTACCGGCTGCAATAAAACTGAGTTTCCTCGTCCACTGAAATAAAGAGGACCTGAACTTCCATCTGTCCTTACTGAAAAATTTGGAATACTATTTTCCTTGCGACTCTCAGATGGAATATCAAACTTTTTTTCAGACTTTCCCAAGTCTGAAATTTCACTGTTCAATTTTTGTGGACTGTCAGTTCTTGTGAGTTTTCTATGTGAGTACCCATCACAAGTAAGGGAGGAATCTGATTTATTTTGAAAAACGGGAATCCCTGAACCTGTGAAGTCTGATAATGCCGGGGTGCTTTCGCTGCACAGTTTCTGCATCTGCATATGGCCACAGTAAGTGGATACTCCCCGCAACTGCATAGAATCTGCCACCATTTTATTACTAGAGAAATCTCCATTATGATAAGAATGAGTAATAGGAGCATGCGATTTAGAGCCATCAATGGGGAATGTCAGATTGGAAGCAGAAACTGTTTCATCTAAAAGTGTTGCAGCAAAAACTGGAGAAATTTTCCCCTGTGGATTGAAGCAGTGATTTGGTTGCAACATGGCCAATTCCGCTTTACATGGGCCAGATGTAGTCCCTTCCTTAGCTGGAAAGAACGAATTATCTCTTACACCCTCGAAAGGATTGAATTGGGCAGAGTCTACTAGTATATCACTTTGGCAGTGATATCTCCCAGAGGTCTGCAGGTTTGATTTGCCAGTTTGTTTGGGCTGTGCCATACTCTTAGGTATTGCAGTTTTCTTCTTGCCACCTGTTCCTCTCTCTATATGTTTATTGACCTGAATGGGATCAGTTTCTTTCATTTTCAATCTTCTTCTACCTTTCTTAATGTTATCGCATTCGTGAAAATGATTGAGGTTTGATAGACCTCGCTCATGTTGGTTTTTATCCATCAGTTCGATGATATCCATAGGTATTTCATCTTCCGTTTCAGAAAACTTGTGTCCAATTTTCCCATGTCCACGGATTAAGATGTTGCGCTCAGGTGACGTGTCTCTTGATGCTGACACGAAAGGTGAGATGTCTTGAGGCATTTGAACAGCATTGATGACAGCTTGGGATGAGCTTGAAACAGATGAACTCTGAACCAAAAAATAAGAGTAACGTTTGTTACAGAGATTTCTTTTTTTTTAAGAAGAGGGAAATGTAACTTAAATCGGTGCATTCTTAATGGTTCGGGAACATATGAGACCAGACAGATCACTCAGGAATCATGAGTTTATTTAAAATAACCATCCTCAACGGAGTCCAGATATGACTTGCATCCAGAATGGGCTTATGACATGAATGCACGAATAGTGAGAAATAATAAACTGTGAAACAATAAAGCATCATATCACCTATCACCTAAAATTTGCATACTCAATATACATTTCCAATAAAAACAATCAGAACTATAAACATATAAACATATAATTGATAGCAAATAGGATTTGACCCCAATTAAAGCAAAATTCAAATTTAATAAAATAAAATATTACATATTAATATAACAAATACTACATAGCTTATATTAAAGTGCAATACTTTCATTAGTTCATGTTAAAAAGTACCAAATAGAGAAGAGAAGAGATAGAATAGTGAGCAAATCATCTGTCCAGTTCTATCCGTGTTGTTCTATTCACGTTGATGAAAATAAAAATTGAATAAAATTGGAAGTAAAAGTCTTTTTAGCAAATGTTGAGAAAACATATGAAACAGGATAAAAGGGAAACACATACCTTCACAAAAGTATATGAAGATTCAATTCCTATGTTGAGCTCCCTCTTCCTGACTTTAAGCTTTTTTGAGCGTTTTTTCTTAATTATAACATTATTCAGTTCTGCAGCAATGTTGACTTCAGATATTCCATTATTACTAGTTGCAGGTTTGGATGAATTTTTGACAGCATTAACCTTATTCGTTTCTGCAGTAATGTGGACATCAGACATTCCATTAGTACTAGTTGTAGGTTTGGATGAATTTTTGACAGTATTCATGGTAACTTTCAGATAATCTTCCTTTGGACGGGGGGATTCCTCATTGTTCTCAGTCGTGAAGATCTTTTTGTCCATTTCATCTGTAAACTTGGACTCTTCTGTCCCATTATTCCAACTTTCTAGATGGAAGGGTTTAGAAGCAATAATATCTGCTATTAATCGCTGCTTTTGTGGCTTCCTCTTACTTCTGGAATTAGTTGTCTTTAACTTCCTGATTTGTTCTGAAAGCAACACATTCTCTTTCTCCAGTAAGACCTGGCTATTGGAATTTTCAGTGAACTCTTTTACTTCAGTTACCTCGTTTATATTGATATGTTCACAACGTGAACTATCGTTGCCAGTCAAACATGGTACATCATTCCTTGCATCAGAGGATATATGAGAATCATGCTCATTTGGAACAATCAATTCCATCGTTTGAGTTGTCAATTGTTCTACTCCATCATCTTTTTCTTCAAGGACAACCAATTGACCAGGTTCAACGTTTTCAGCAGACGAACTGTGGATAGGAACAATGTTGATATTTGTTAGCTTGCTTGCATCTGTAGGATTTTGAGAGCCTAGTATTACAGAGCTTGCCTGATCCACATATTTTCTTTTCATCTTTTCACTTATCTCTTTAAAGACGTTGTTGTTCCTGGAAAAGTGCCCCCAAGAATTAGGAACCTGGCAAGGAATCTGTAGTTGTGATTTCTTTTGCTTTAAGCCAAACTCATCATTCGCTTTAGCAACTAGCATTTGGGCTGCTGTTTTCACTACTGCCTGCCTCATCTCTTCAGATTGTACATTCTCATTGCTGTCAATTATATTGATGGTTTCCTCACTGTTTTTAGCATTTGATAAACAACAACGGATTTCACTTTTATTCTCTTGCAAATCCGTGATCTCAGATTTGTCATTTTCTGGCTCCATTAGAACATGACTTTCGTTTTTTCCAGGTTCCCTTGCTTCATCTTTCTTCTCTTTGTCATTTTCATATGCAGAGCCAACAACATCACCTGATTTTAAGTCAACTGCCGTACTCTCTATTATTTCTGTGCCATTTAGCATATTTTCCTTTTGCTTTTCCTGAACATCAGCATTGGATGTAGGCAATAACATCAAGCATTGACAATCAAAATTACTATGAGCATTTGAATCCCTCGTATAGTCTTTCTCAGTTACGCTCTCAGCAGAAGTGATAAGGTCCCCTAAACAGCCTTCACAATTCCACCATCTGTAGTCAGGAATTTCTAGAGGAGGCAATGCGAGACTACCTAGATCCTTCAATCTAATTTGCAGTAAGTGCGGACGAAACGGCCAGCAAATGCTTCTGTCCAGCGTACGAATTGTTGCAACATAGCCTCTGCAGGAGGAAACTTAGAAATAAGCAAATTGAAGTGCTGAAATCAACATTAAATTAGCCTATTCTTACCATGGCTATATTCAGCAATCCGTAATGAACGTAAGTAGAGGCTTTATACGTGAAGGGTTACAAAAATGAGTGTTATACACGTGTACATATGTTAAAGAAACTGAAACAGATTGATTTGATGCCCACTGAATGACGACCAGTCCAAGACTATACATGATTCGAGGTCTCCGGAAAATCTAGAAACTGAAAATTGAAGAACGAACAAAATAGGATATCATGAACGAACGAAAAATCTTAAATCACATCTGGGTCAATGGGAATACATTGGATCGTGAGAAAGTGACATAGTCGGTCATTGTTTACAAGTATTTTAGAAGCAGACTAAAACATGAATAATGTATAATCAAAACGTTATTTGATTACCTAAGACTGAAACGCTCGCATGCTGTGCTATTGATAAGAATATTTCCCTCAACTGAATCTCTCCCCTTATTATGCCCGTCTGCATCTACAGCCTGCGCAAAGAGTTTTCATGTTATTCGTTAGCGAAGATTAAACAACAATTCGTGACGCCATTCAAATACCTATACTGCTGATAGGGTTTTAGGTTCGCGTCACCTTGGGTTCGACAACTTTCTGCTCCGAAGCGATGTCTACCTCCTCGGCATTCGCCATGACGCAAAACTGTATGCGGTTCGAACCGCAACCGATCAATTGCGAACTTTTACATTATGCAAATCCTATAAATATTAGAAATATTTCTGATTAGCTAATTCCGCACGGATGCCAAAAATAAGTAACTATGACAGAATGCATTGACGTCAAATAACGGACTTTATGAGCTGAGAGTCGTCAAACAATATCCGCCAACTGACACGAATGGTTCCAGTGGAGATCAAATGATCGTCAAATAACGGAATGTATGAGCTGAGAGTCGTCAAACAATATCCGCCAACTGACATGAATGGTTCCAGTGGAGATCAAATGATTTATTTATATCTTCATTAGCTAAAACGAACCTCAAAAGCGTAACTTGTACGATGCGTTGAAAAAAAAAAACAAAAAACAAAATACCATCAACGCTCATAAAATTTGAGGGATCTAAACATGAAGAACGGTGTAAAACTCGTAAATTGCAGCCCTAATGGCAGAAGCCTCTAGGGCTAATTCTTCCCAATGTCAACGTATCGTGGAGTCCTCGTGCTATTCGCGGTAGAATACATAAAGCCAATGTAACAATAAAAATAAACCCTAATTGTCAAAAATAAACGGACTGCGATGGCTGCATAATCTTAAAAGTGGGCAAATGGGCAAATGCAATAACCCAAGCGGTTCAAGAATCCATTCCCGAGTATGTGGTTCAATCATTAGGTGGAGAGGTTTAACCTTTACCGGTCTCATGGTACAATCTCGAGCAAGACAATGCCAGGAGTTCAAGAATCCATTCCCAAATACGTGGTTCAATAGTTAGGTCGAAAAGTTTAACGCTTATCAGTCCTATGATCCAATCACTAACAAGACTATGCCAGAGCTATTTCTTCAAATGAATTGAGAAAAAAACTATTCAAAAATAAAAGACCCTTTGTTTTTGAATACCCTCTGCAAACTGACCTCAAATCCGTCACCGGCATGCGCGACTGCCTCGCATGAAATAATCAACAAGCTTAAGAATATTTAACATTTGGCTTTAGGATCCAGGCTCCCAAAATTCCAACCCTCGGTTCTATATCCGATCTGTGACTCGAAATGTGCTAGGCAGCTAAATCTCTGGAGCGTCCTACAAACAATTAAACATGCCCAAAAGAAAGAGAGATTTATATATAGGGAGAGCAGTAATCTCAGTTCCAAATCCAAGAAACAAAGGTCAACGGCAAAAATCGTTTCAACCCTAGTTCGATCAGCACTCACAGATTCCAACTTTGCACAGCGCTAATCGTTTCAGCCCACAGATTCCAACCGAGGGCGTCCGATCCAGGCGATAAAAATGAATTCGCATTCCAACTGCCAACATCTTTATAAATTCTTTTCATGCTCCCTCCTGAGATTCGCTGGCTAAAATGGAATAACGGATAAGTTGATTAAATCTTAGGAAGAATTGATTGAATAGGACAGAAGAGACAATGCTCTGATGGACCAAGGAGCGAGATAGATTTGGTTGAGTTGAAGCCGGCACGGCTAACCCAGGTAGTTAGGGTTTGATTAAGATTTAGGGTTCGTACTCTTTTTTCCTTTCTGCTTCTCGTGGAAGGAAACTAAATACAATAAAACACAAAATGTTTGGCCAACAAATCCGTGAGGGGATACGACAGAATATTGTTTAAAATCCATTAGAATGTGTACACGTCATTCCAAGACTAATATAATGTTGCTTTTTCCTTTTCGTTTCATCCGGAAGAGATTCCAAACCCTACCAATGAAAACTAAAAGGATTTTAGAGTTTTTGATAGACACGTGTGTGGTCATTCACTCTCGGGGATGTATGGGTTAATATTCATATTAGTGGCTCTCACCTCATCCTGAAATATCTCGCCTTTCGCGAGTTACACATTTATGCTTTCAGTTTAACTTGAAAGTTTTATTAGTTTTCTCCATTTCTGTTTTCCGAGTCCATGCAACTTCTTTTGGTCTGTCTTTTAGGCATTCCTACGAAATATAAGTAACACTCTAGATATTCATCGAGGGTGATGGACAATGGGGTTAAAGATGCTATTTCAAATAAATTAAATTATTATTTACTGCTCTTTTAAAAGGCAATCTATATTTTCCCCGATCCGGGTGTGAGGGTTAATAGTGTTCATAGTACTTTGTGATGGGCATTCCCCATATCTCAAGTTAATAGTGGTCAAGGTACTTTGTGGTGGCATTCCCTATATCCCAAGACAATCTTTCACCACCCTCCACATGCTCGTATCACATGGAGCGGTGACAGTACGTCTGAAGGTAATCAATGCAAATAATGAAGGTGGCAAGGTTAGTTTAACTCAACATGCTCCCAATCTTTTCGGTGTTCAATCTGGTAAGTTTTTTGTTTGTGTATGGGGTCGGCATAAGTTTGGAATCAACATCCCTACAACCTGTGGTAGAATTTTGTGGCGACAATTTGCGAGGCTCTGGTTCATTCACCATGTGTTCAGGTCATCGATCTCGCGTATGTGCTCAGTGCTCTAACTTATTTCTCTCTCATGACACACTCTTCCTATCTGAGGGTTTCATGGGGAAAGGGATATGCTTTGTATAAAATGGCCTGAGAATTGTATCTTCTAGAAATGGGTATGGTCATCTCTGAATTGCTTGAAGGTTGTCTCGTTTTCTTTATTCATGTGTTTGTTCTCTATGGAGTTTTGTTGGCTCATATGGGTGTTCTCTTGCTTAGGCCGACGAGCCACTTATGGTCTCTCTAGTTCTATCACTGGTGCCCCAATCCTGGTTCTTCCCTAGCATGTTGTGGCTATGGCCCTGATATCCTCAGGTCTCTAGAAAACTCTAGTTTCGCTGGCCATTCTGCCCTCAACTGTTTTGATTATTGTTGGACGTATGGTTCTGAACATAGGGACGTCTTCTTTGTAAGGCCCTAGGTCCGCAATTGGGGCCACCATTGGGTATTGCATGGGTTGTGGTTCTCACCATCGATTACCTTGACAGGTCATCTCAGGTGTGACCCCCAACAACAATCTGCTCCTGGCTTGTGGCTCGCTTCGAGTTAGCATTCTAGGTATCAATTTTTGGTTTTTAGTTTCTTTTATCTATGTCACCAGCGTTGCATCATGGCTCGCACTACCTCTAGAAGAGACTGAACCATCCGAGGGTCTCGTGGTCATGCAAAGAAGGCCAATTCGGCTAGTACCTCCAACAATCCCAACAAATCTATTGGTAAATCACGTGGACGCAAGTCCACCTCTAGTATCATTGAAGAAGTAGTGACAATGTATCACACAGACTTGGCCCTAGTTCGTTAACTCGTCACCAAATGGGAAGTAGAGCTAAATGAGACAGCAGGACTGTTGGACCTTGACTTAGATGATTGGCAGACCTTGGTGCTTGATCCGGGGCATTCTCAGGGTTGGGTTTCTCAGTATAAGAAGATTGTTCACTTGTATTAGTTCTTAAAGGGCTCCCTCGTTAAAGCCCTGAACACATCCCTTCAGGATTTACTAGACTATAGCAAAGATTTTTAGAAAATCAAATTTCAGTTACAATAGCAAAACAACCGCCTTAGCTGTATCTAGAGGCATATCCCATGCATTCCACAATCTGAACTTCCTGGGTCAAGTTCCAAGGATTGAGCTCAGGTTGGCTCAGCAGATGACGAGAAGTTTGACGTATCACCTCTCTTTTACCTATTAGTATATGCAACATTTTTTATCTCTTCAGTACTTTTGGTATCCATATATATATATGTTAGGCACTTTAAGGACAATCAAAGTTCTTTAGCATGGATGGATAGACTTATTCTATTTTGTTTTTGCACGGCTTATCATGTTGTTAGGTGGCCAACAGACTTGGTTTCCCTCTTGGCAGGCCACATAACAATTCAGTATATGGATATTTGAGGCCACCTAACGATTCAGTATATGGATATAGCCTGCCTGTTTTTCAATTATAATGAAAACAAAGGTCCTACGAAACTTACAAATAAAAAAAAAGACAATCTATATTTATGAATAAGATATATATCTATATTAATATTAACAATTTTATAAAATAAATTTTGTTAGCAATCAATAACTATTGCTTATTTTGATAGAGTTGTTCTACCGTGTAAACATAGGGATGTTTCTATAACTTTTTGATAATGTACGTGGAAATATTAAATTTTAAGGTGATATAAATTTAATTAAAAAAAATTGGTTAATGTTTAATCTCATTATATATGAGAAATTAAATTATTAAAAAAGAAAAAAATGATGTCAATAATAATAAAAAGAAAGATGATATTGATTACTTGAAAAAATATTTTTCATTTTAATTTATGTAAATTATCTTTTATTAATTTTTATGTTTAAAAATTATATATAAAATCTTATAAATTTTTCACCAGATTGATTGAGCCATTTTTTAATTGTTTTCCAGGTGAATGTTATGATAAAATAGAGAATAGTATAAATATATTAATAATAATAATATAATTGTTAATATTTGATTAAATTATAAATGAGAAATTATATTTATTTAAAAACATCAAATAATATGAAACGAGTTTCCCAGGTTTCAATCGTGAGACTTCCGAGAAACATGCATCCTTTCTTCGTTAAGGGTTTGGATGGCAGAACCAAATGCATGCAGGTTTCTGCATCTCTCCGTGCGGCTTCGGATCAGAAGGACAGGTTTTTGGATCAGATCAAAACCCCCTCGCAACTTTTGAGGATCGTATCAGACAATTGCCAGATCGGCGAAGACACCCCTCCGGCTGATGGACGCGTCGGCTGGTACCCACAGATCCATCTCTTTCTGCGTTTGAGAAGGGGTAAAGGGGGTTTCGGCCCTATTCCGTGGAGCGACGCCACCAAGGCTGGTAAGAGGAAGACCAGAAACGTTGATGCCTGCGACGACAAGAGAGGGAGAAGGCTCCGCCATGTGAACGATAAGAAGGGATCTGATTTTTTTCACACAGATCCGGGAAATGCAACCAAGGAAGGGGGCCCGAATGCAGAAGATCTACCCCCTCACACAACAGATCGGGCCAAATCTGGTAGATCTGGGAAGGATTACACCGACCTGGAAACGGAAATCAAAGAAAGGGGCCTGCATGTAGCAGATCTACCCCCTCCCATAATAGATCGGGCCAAATATTGCAGATCCGGGACAGATCTATCTGATTTGTCCAGATCTAGGCAGAACATAGGTGGGAACCCGCCAGATCCAGAAACCAAATCCATAAAACTGGATCTGGATAAGGCAGACTTAGTGGATCTGAAGCAAATTTTTATTCGAACAACAGAAGGCAGACATGTTTGTGTGCAGATCTGGAAATGGATGAGTGTATTGGATCTAAAAAAAGAGATCCAGGACAAACTGGGAATTCCAGCTGCATTACAAAATCTATTATTTTCAGGGCTCTGTTTGCAGGATCAACACACACTCCAGCACTACAGGGTTGCAAAGGACTCAACCATCACTCTTAATCTCAGATTGCGAGGTGGATCCAAGGGAGCTCCCTCAAAATCTGCAGGTACTTACCGTGATGCAGCCAAAGGGAAAGAACCTCTAAAGGGGAAAGAACCTCTAAAGGGGAAAGAACCTATAGCTGTTAATGAACCCCCAGGGCAGTATATCGTGGATCAAATGCCGGAGAGCCCATCTATTTCCTTGGACATACCAGAGGTAAATTACATTTACTCAGATTTACAAAAACATGCTGTTATTTGTAGATTCAACGGTTTTTGGCCTAGAACCGATGCACTATACCAATGGATCCACACGGCTTGGACAAAAAACTGCCAAATCCACCTATGTTCTAAGGGTTTCTTCATAGTAATTTTCCATTCAGAAGAAGGAAAAAATTCTCAACCAAGGGCCATGGTTCTGGGGCAGTGCTGGACTTTTTGTTACTCCATGGTTCCCAGATTTTGATGCCAATACTTTGGTGGTATCAAGGATGCCAGTATGGGTTAGGCTGCATAACCTCCCGTTACATTTTTGGCATTCCAAGGCTTTAATAGCTATTGGAAATACCCTCGGGAAAATGTTAAAGATTGATGCAGAGAGACATATAAAGGGAATTTTTACTTTTGCCAGAATATGCGTCGAGGTAGATCTCAGCCAAGGATTACCTGAAAGTATAATTCTGAACTTTAATAATTCACAGTGGAAACAAATATTGGACTATGAGAATACAACTTTCAGATGCAGGGGATGTCAACAAACAGGTCATCTGTACAATGCATGCAAAAATCTCAACAAGAGCAAGAAACAACAAAGGAAGCCCAAAGGATGGCAGAATATAGATGATGTCGTAAAGAAGAGAGATACTGAAAAGAAAGAACACAATACAGCTCAGGAGAAAGACCAGGACAGCAAGGAAAAAGAGATTATTGAAGAAAAGGAAGAAGACCTTCAGCAGGAAATAAGCGGGAATAAGCGTAGTCACAGTCCTGAAGGATCAGATTCAGATAAAGAACAACAAATGAATCCAGAGGAAAACCAGCTAGCTATTACTGATTCCATGCTCAACACAGATGGTTGGCGAAAAGTGGAAAAAAAGAAGGGTCGGAAGACTTAGGTTAGCTGGTCATAGTTTATCTGGAAAGTTTTTTTCTCTTATGTTTGTAGTCAAAAAGGCTGAAAATTGATACCAATCATCAGAAGTATCAGAAATGCTTACAGCATATGCAATGTAACTTTTTATTTTTCTTAATAAAAAGTTCGCTTTTTCTTCGGAAAAAAAAAAAAAAAAACATCAAATAATATTGATAATAATAAAAAGATGATGTTAACTCAATGTGTAAAAGGAACCTCATATATAAAAGGAATCTCGTTTTAATTTAGATAAGTTATTTTTTATTAATTTATTTATATAAACGATATGTAAGATATTATGAAAAATGGCTATTTAGATTTCTAGAGCAAATATTAGAGGTGATGAAGATGATTTATTAATATATGATTAAATTATATATGAAAAACTAAAGTTATGAAAAAACGTAAGATGATGTTGATAATAAAAGAGAATGATATAGATTAATTGAAAAAGGAGTGGAATTGCGATTCATAGAAAATAATTTTTATTAATTTGTTTGTAGAAAATTATATATAAACTGTTATGAAAAACCACATTGAAGCACTTTCCAAAGTAATTGTTGGAGATTATGAGGATAATAATAAAACAAGGACAGCTACGAGGCAGCGAGTCCCTGCATCAAGTTAACATAAAACGAACAGATTATAACATAACACATCGACCAAATGAGGCTAGACAGAATGTCAGCCAGAACCCAAGTAGGAAAACTAAAGCCATGTGTGAGATCAAGTCCACCACTCGGTTGCTGCAGAAGCAATGTCAAGCTTATTAGTCCATATCATTAACAAAACAAATCTCACACTGAAAATGCCAAATGCCTTGGCATCTACTAACAGGTTACACGTGTTTCACAAATGTAGAACTCAAGGCTATACCAGCCTTAGCATCAAAGATACTCGACCTGTAAAGGAAAACTTGAAAATTTAGCCGTTTATCTAAAATACAAAACCAAAATTCCACTAAGCTATTTCATGCAAGTTCTTACCTTGCATCGCCTACAAAATCATTCGAAACGACATCTTCATCAGTGTATCCAAGGATGCCTTTTAGCGACCCTTCAGATGCGGCCCTGACCATGTATACAACACATTATAATACTAATCAAGGCTTTAAAATATGATACTAAGAGTGATCAGAGAAGAAGCATAGCTAAGGCTCCAAGATGATTAAGAGTAAAAATATGACACTAAGAGTTATCAGAGCAGAAACCATAAGCCATAATCAAAGCTTAATTAAAGATGACACTAAGAGCATTCAAAGCAGAAACTATTTTGGAACAATATAATGTTTTATCGTGGCAAGGTAAAAGGACAATACTTCATTGTTGCTTTTATATCATCGGAACATGCTGGTTTCTCAAGGCGACATGTCAGATCCACAACTGAGACATTGGGTGTTGGTACACGAAAAGACATTCCAGTTAGCTTTCCATTCAACTCTGGAAGGACCTTCCCAACTGCCTGTAGCTATTTATAGAAATTTCATTTCTTTGTCAGATATATACATTTAACAAAAAACAAATTACAGGTACAAGAACTGAATACACATGAGATAATAACATAAGAAATTCATAACAACTTTATTATCATTTTAAATTCAGGACTTAAAACAAAGAGGCCCATGCCTACCTGTTGTTGCATGAACAGTGGTCATGAGGGCCTCAGCAATACCAAATTCTTCATTCACCACCTGTAGCTAGTCCATGAGTATTCGTTTCAGTTTTTACAGTGAGCTAATTTTGACACATAGTTATGACTCAATGACAATGTTTGCAGGAAGTACATTTGTCGATGGAAAAATATAGATGCAACAATCTTAAGTACATTTGTCGATGGAAAACTATAGATGCAAACATAAAAAATACAAAAATTACCACAAAAAATATACCTTAAGATGTGCAGAAGCCTTCTCGGTTGTTGTAAAAGCTCCAGATGATTCTACAACATACTCAGCTCCATAGTTACCCCAGGGAATCTCTGAAGGATCCCTGTAGCAGTGGTTTCCAAGAGATCATAACATCATTATTCTCTAAATCATAATTATCAGTGTTTATTTACACATTGGTTAATGTTAAGGGGCATACCTTTTAGAATTGACAGTAATACTGTGACCATCAATTTCAAGAGTCGTGTCATCAACAATATTCAAGCTCCCTTTGTATACCCCATGAGTTGAATCATACTTAAACATGTAAGCCTGCCAGCCACAACCGCAAAACAGAAGTTTAGTCAAATTTCGGTCAATAGGAATGCTATAGTAATGCTTTAAAAGAAAATTCAGAACGGTATAAGGCACAAGAACAAATTCCATCAAGTTAAAGTTCACAGTATGCACTGAAATTAACCCAAGGAACTTGCTCAACGTAGAGAAATTATCCTACAGCAATTGCTTGCATGCTAAGTAACAAATTGCTAGAGTCAAGCACACCTTACAATCCAGAGAAATAAAGTCACTTAAACAAAAACATCGTCATGCAAAAGCAGCCTCCCAATACGACCAAATCCTGTACACAGAACAGTTTTGATCTTACTTGTTTGATCGTGAATATTCTCAGTGTGGGTTACATATCACAATCTGATTAGAATATTTACACATAGGAAACAATAAGTAAACGTACTCACCATTTATTCCTATCTTGGTCCTCTCCTTTCCCGAGGATCCTGCAAAAATAATGAATGATTAAATTTTTTTTAGTAATTACTGAATCCAAATGCAAGACATTGCCCACGACAAAATCTGTCAATCTGATTTATTTCCTGTTCTAGTTCTAAAGAAGACAACACAGAGAATGGGCTTGCTAGTACTTACTTTGAACTCTAGGAGGGGCCTCTGTTGCAGTAGCTCTAACTGGCTGCAAAGTCCTAGCACTCTGACATCTGTTAAGAGAACACGAAAACACATTACCTACCCGTAAAGCGTTGTGAGAATATTGCTCCCTTTAAGGTGAAGATGCCAGTCTTAACATTAAAGAGCAAATTTAACACCGTAAAACTATCACTGGATCTTCAGAACCCACTGCAGCATTAAGCGCCGCACCCGAGATTCCGTAATACCAATAACATAGTTCCAACTTAAACGTAAGGATACAAACACACAATCTTTACTGTTTCAGCAACAACTCAATGTATGCTTACAACTCAGCCCATGGCAATCAACCTCCCGAGATGGATTCAGCAGATCTGCTCAAAAGAATCAATGAGGGTGTGTTTTACACACCCATGGCAAGAAACCGAGAGTCTAACGAGAGATGGTCGGATCAAGACTGGGCAAATACGGACGTGGTAATAAACAGGCTAGTAATAAAAAGAAAAAACGAATAATTAAAAGTTATATAAAAAATTATTAAATAAAATAATATGACAATTAGAATATATAAATATATAAAAGTCGCCACAGCTGGACCGCTGGACTTCATGCTACCGCATGGATACCAAGTGTCGCGTTACCTGCACCCTAAGATCGCCATGATCGAGCGACGAAGCTGGAATAAGTTGTAAGTAAAGATAAGAAATCAAAGAACCATCCAGTATATGCCGTATAGGAATACCTCGGATGTTTCAGCCTCTGTGTTGATCCTGACGGTACAGAAAAGCCAGAGAACTTTCCTGCACGTCTTTCTGCCTTCATTTTCCAGAGATAATTGGTATCTCAGACTGCCGGCTCCCGCTCAGAAAGGCCATGCCCTGTTTAATTTAATCGTCTTCTTCTGGGCTTAGATGTGACAGAGAATTCTAGATTTTAGGGGTGCCCTGTGTTCGATTTTGCGATGGCAATGGAGAAACAGAAAGAGACAGAGAAGGAATATCCAGGCCCTGGATTTATTTCAAGCTGCAAGGGAGCTAAATTTTTCATGAAGACGATTATAATTATGGGTTTTTTGCTTATAGCAGGCCACTATTTTCTATTTGGAAGACAAGATTTCTCCTCCTGTAAATCTCTGGCACAAGCATTTCTCCAGGGAGATTCGAACCCTGGTGCATACAGTGTCGAAATCAGAAAAACAGAGCTGAAGGATATGATCATGGCAAGTAAAATGCATAATACTGGTATTGTCATGAACAGCACCAGCAGAATCACTGAGTTAATTCATGTGAAAGAAGATCCGAACAAGAGGGTGTTTCGTCCTTATGGGAGCGCTGCATACTTGTTTATCCAAATGGGCGCTTACAGAGGAGGTCCAGCCATGTTTGTTGTAGTTGGGCTCGCTTCCAAGCCTCTCCATGTTTATGGAAAGCCACGATTTGAATGTGAATGCATCCCCAAGAATTCGTCTTCTGTAAGATTAATAAAGGGCAAGGCCTACAAAATGCTAGAGCGTGGGCACCGATGACAATGGTGGAGAGCTCATTCTTCACGCAATCCATGGCGACGAGTTTGGAAAACCAGAGAGGATCGTTGCTCTTGAGGAAGAAAAAGGTAGCTACAATGGCTCTGTTTATAGCCAGGCTCCTCCCTATGATTATCTCTACTGTGGTTCCTCCCTGTATGGTGACCTGAGTGCTCAGAGAATGAGGGAGTGGATGGCTTATCATGCCAAATTATTTGGGCCTAGGTCGCATTTTGTTTTTCACGATGCAGGTGGAGTGCATCCCCAGGTTAGAAAGGTGTTGGAGCCATGGATCAGGGCAGGTCGAGTGACATTGCAGGATGTAGCAGAGCAGGAACAATATGATGGGTATTACCATAATCAGTTCCTTATTGTGAACGATTGTTTGCACAGGTACAAATTCATGGCGGATTGGACTTTCTTCTTCGATGTAGATGAGTATTTGTATATTCCCCGTAGGAAAACACTGAAATATGTTTTGAAGGAGCTCTCTGGTTATACTCAGTTCACTATTGAGCAATATTCCATGTCCAATAAGCTTTGCTTGCAGAATAAACTGGACAGCAGCTTGGCCAACAGTACTTATTCCAGGTAAGACCCATTATATTTTCAATTAATTAGTAGTAAAGATTCGATTATGGTTTTTGGATTTGAAATTCAATGTGATAATTCTGTTGTGCAGGGAATGGGGATTTGAGAACTTACAGTTTGTCATGGATTTGATACAATAGGTCGCAGGTTCGAAGCCCCGCAACCGGCGTTTTTGCGAACCAGACATTTGAGGGCCTCACGACCTGCCAGGCCATGCGAGAGCAGAATCCAAGGTACGGCATTAACGATTTAACGCCTGGAATTAAACTCGTTGCGCCCCTTCGCTGCGCGTGCCCGACTGCTAAACAGGTCGCCAAAGGCATCAAGCTTATTCTCTCCTACATCGCAGATCCGGACGACAATGACGATATAATCACAGAAAAATTCAATATAGTTCATGCAGATTTCATCTCACAGCTGTTGAACCATGGTGCATCATGGCATGCACCAGCTGCCAAGCCAATGCAGGACATTGTAACAGGGAACATGGAGCTTTATTAAACCTTCGCATACCCGGGCGGAAGTAATGCTAACATTAAAACCAGACACCCGTGACGGTTAGCGAAAATGCACCGCGCTTATAGCTTTTAAGCTATGGTTGAGCCTCTTCCGCCTCGGGAAGAGGCCAAATAAGATGGCCAAGCTAAGGTGCGAATGAAACTTAGGCATATCCCCGCTCTAACCACCGTATAACAGAGAAGGAAAGCGCTGAACTAATGCTAAGTCGGGTCATAACGATTACTATAGTCCCTGCCGGATGCCAGATGGCAGGGACTAATAAGAAGTGGGGTTTTCAAGTATTTTCATTGAAATGTTTTTGGATGTTATTATGTTTTGAGATTTGAATTATAGTGATGTTGATGTTAAATTAAATTTTTTAAATAAGAAAAATGTAAAACTATTTTGAAGGAAAAAATAATTATAAATGAAAATTTAATTTTTTAAAATGGAAAGGTGAATTAGATTTAGTTATATGAATATTTAAAATATTTGGAAAAAAAAAAATGAAATAATTATTTTTTTTAGAAATTAATAAAATATTATGTATATTATTTTATTGTTATATTAATATTAAAATTTATATATTAATAAATATTGAAAAAATAATGAAAACAAATAAGACAACATATTTATATTTCACTCTAGTTTTTAGTAATAAAATTATTTTCTTTAATTATGTGAACAATGAGAATATTTTTGTCAAAGAAATTAAGTTTAAGTGGTAAAGGCACATATTATGTTCCTGGGGTGAAAATTGTGAAAATATCGTATAAATTTTTTTACTAATTAATCCATAACCATTTTATTGAAAAAAAATCAATGTATTAATAATTCATTATATATTATTTTAATGATAATTATTAACAATATATAATGTTAAAAGAATAATCATCAAAACTCTCAATTTGAATATAATTTTCTAAGAATGTTACACTTCTTATTTGTTTTAAAATATAATTTCTATAATCAAATTTAAAATATAAATAAATATAAATGGATAAATATATCAATTTTGTAAATATCTAAAAATATTTATATAATTACAATAATATAACAAAAATTATTTATCTATTATGATAATTACTTTTGATATTAAATTTTAATAAATTTTTTTTTTTTTAATTCATTTAATTTAAACTTGGGCTTGCGATTACCTAAAATTATACGGATATTTATGGAATTCAGTTTTACGTTGGGTTGTTTTTATCATCTTAATACATTATTTCGAAATTATTTTAAATTTTTATATATAAAAAGTTATATGATAGTTTCAATTTTATTTTTATTTATTAAAGTTTCCCGTATAAGGATTGATTTCTCTTACAAAATGTATTGATTGAAAAATAAATATAATATGTGTTTAGATAAAAGTTAATATAATTTAATATTAGAGTAGTAGACTCTAATAATTATGATTTACTAACATTGGTATATTAGATTTTAAAACAATTGATAAAGTGTATATTGATTTGTTTTAGTATTTTATAATTGGAGAGAATCTTTTATAGCTTTTTTATTTTTATTTTCATGAGTTAATAATTAATGAAGATCAATTTTCTTCTAAATATTTCAAAACTAAAGTCAAATGGATGTATAGGTATGTTTACTTAAGAAAATATGTTTGATTTTTATTTTGCTTCATATTATAAAAATTAAATTTTATTTTTTTTGATGGTATGTTAATTTTACTTTTTAATCTATCTATTAGAAAAACATATTATTGATTTTGTAAGTTTGAATTTGATGATTTATTTATAGCACCATAATTTTTCTCCTATAAATTTAAACTTTGTGGTGTTCTTTTAAACTTTGTGGTGTTCTCAATTGTATGAATATTTCTTATTGTTACCTTGCACGTTACTTTTCAATAGTTTAACTAAAAATTGACATTTTTATCCCACCGTTTCTTAATTCTTAAGAAAAATTTACTACAAAGACTCATCCTTCATTTTAATATCATGTGATTGTACATTACATACCTAATCACAAACTTCAATAGGTGGTAGCTTAACATCTAATAGGCGGCTTTTTTTAAGGCTTATTGCTTTCAATTTCAACATTATAGATTATAAAATGCTAATTGATTTTCTTAATTTTCTTCAAGTTTCGAAAAAAGTTCCAACTCAAAGCTTCGCTTCTATATAAGATAACTAATATATTAGGTGTGTCAAAGAGGTGTTTCTTTTTCCCCAAAAGTAAAAAATTTATTACTTTATAATTGTTATTAATACCCAAAATAGTGTTTTCATCCTCCACTAATATCTTTATTAACATTATTGTTCTAGACGAGCTTGTAATGAACCAAAACTCCAAAATAAATATACTTATAATCTTCCTCTATGTTTGTATTATCATACAAAAAATTAGGCTAACTAGTGTTCTTCGATTGGATGATGATGATTTTTGTCATATATATTTTTATGTCACCCATCTTAATTATTAGGTGAGTTTTACTATGATTTGGAGGAATTCTTGGAAGACTCTCATCCTTCTTTTTGATAGAATATGATTGTATATAGATATAAAATCATAATTTCTCTTATCTAAGAGGAAAATTTTTTAAAATTTATTTCTTTTAATTTTAAGGTTATAGATTGTAAACTAATTATGAATTGTCTCAATTTTCTTTAAAGTTTCTCTAAAAAATGTTGAAACTTAAATATTCATATTTAATTAAGATAATTAAAGATTAAGTTTTTCAAGAAAAGGTTTCTTCTTTTTTGCAAAAACAAGAAATTCATTACTTTATAATTGTGCTTAATACCCAAATAGTATTTCATCCTCCATTAATATGTTTATCAACATTGTAGTTCTATATGATTTTGTAATGAATGAAAACTCCAAAGTGAATATATTTATCCACTTCCTCTAAAATTATGGTAACTAATGATTTTGGATTTGATGACCATGATTTGGTGGTATCAATGTTTGCTATCATGTTAGACATAAAACATAAAAATCTACAAATTCTTGTTGATTCTCAAGATTGTAGAGGCATATTAGAAAATAACAATATCACCTTTGCAAATAAGGTTAAGGACTATGCTAGAAAAGCAATGCTATAAAAACCTATTTTTCTAAAGATGCTTCTAACTTATTATTATAAATAATAATAATTATAAGAAAAATGAAAATCCTCCTTAATAATTATATTACAATTAATTCCAAGGGAAGTCTTTCCTTATTCCTGGACTTAGTTATCATACGACCTTATTATAGTACCTTTCACCTAAAAGGTATCTTTAGATCTAATAATTCCACCCATGTATTTTTTTTAAGCACTACATCAAAATCTTTCCTAAAGTAAATGAAGAGACAAAAGATGTTTACTTTTCAATAATTCAAAAATGAATTATCTAGGATAAAGCTAAATGACAACTTGGACTAATTATTGCAACAATGGTCCACATTGAGATTTGTTAGAAATGCTCTTTCTTTCTATTAGTTTTGACAACATTGTTAAATATATTGAATATTGTTATTGAAGAATTCCAAAACATCATTATATAGTATTAACAATGTATAACAAACCATATTTTTCATTTAAATTTATGTATTGTCTTAACATTTTTCATATTTACAATTTGTAATAAAGTAAGATAATATTAAAAAAACAATCCCAAAAATATGTAAGTGATTCCCATTGATTAATTCCTTTAAATATCATTTTTGTTGATGTAGATTTTTAATATGGTTGATGTAAATTTTTAATAGGGTTGATATGGTAAAAAAAACAACCATTTTTAAATATATGAATGTATGACAAAAAAATTTGTTCATATTTATCCTTTGGAGAGAGATGAATTCATATTAACTTCAAGAGCAATTAAATAGTCCACATTGAATGATATATTCCAATACCATTTTCTCCCGTATCCCTTTTCCTTTAATTTTTAGTTGTTTGCTTAAGTGGAATAATTGTATATAGCCCAATGAAAAGACGAAAAATAATCGTTGCATTTTAAGAATTGGATGGCTTTGTTTTTCCACTGCCTTTAATGCTCTTTCCTTTATTGTGTTGGACAATTATTATTAATTATATTGGATATTGTTAATTAAGGAAAAGACCGACAATATCTTTTCTTTAATTAAGTGTATCAAAGTCTCTTAAGCTTCTTTTCATATTAATTGTTTGTATCGAGGAAAGCTTACACTTTAAAGAAAACAATCCACGTAGTATTTATGATCGACCAGTGGTTGAAACATTTTAATATAATTTTTATTTTAAATATTGGTGATGTAGAATTTGAAATGATTATTGTATGCTGCTGATAAGGTAAATCAAATATTATTCTCGAATGCAAGTTAAGATTATTTCATATTTATCATGGGTATAAAATGAGTTCACAATTGAAAAACAACAATTTTGAAATAAATTAAGTAGTTTCCAATGATAGCTTTTAATACCATTATCTCATATAGCTTTTTCCCTTAATTTCTAGTTGTATGTGAACTTGTTTTTTTTAAATGATTCTATATAGCTTTGTAAGAAAAAGATTAGTCAAAACAATCTTATAGTTCAACGGGTTGATCTTCTCACCACCTTTAATGCTCCTTCACTTTATTAAGTTTAACAAACAATATTATTAATCATACAATATCCGCCAAATGACTCGAATGGTTCCAGTGGAGATCAAATGATTTATTTATATTTTCATTAGCTAAAACGAACCATAAAGGCGTAGCTTGTACGATGCGTTGAAAAACACAAACAAACAAAAAACCAAAATACCATCAACGCCAATAAAATTTTAGGGATCTAAACATGAAGAACGGTGCAAAACTCGTCAATTGCAGCCCTAATGTCAGAAGCCTCTAGAGCTAATTCTTCCTAATGTCGACATATCGTGGAGTCCTCATGCTATTAGCGGTAGAATACATAAAAATGTAACAATAAAAAAATCCCTAATGGTCAAAAATAAACGTACTGCGATTGCTGCATAATCTTTAAAGTGGGCAAATGGGCAATGCAATAACCCTTGCGGTTCGAGTATCCATTCCCGAGTATGTGGTTCAATCTTTAGGTGGAGAGGTTTAACCTTTATTGGTCTCATGGTACAATCCCGAGCAAGACCATGCCACAGTTCAAGAATCCATTCCCAAGTACGTGGTTGAATAGTTAGGTGGAGAAGTTTTCGGCCCTATGATCCAATCGCTGCTAGCGCTATTTTTTCAGATGAATTAAAAAAAAAAAAAACTATTCAAAAATAAAAGACCCTCTGTTTTTAAATAGCCTCTCCAAACTGACCTCAAATCCGTCATCGGCACGCGCGACTGCCTCTCATGAAAAAATCAACAAGCTTCAGAATATTTAACATATCGCTTCAGGATGCAGGCTCCCAAAATTCCAACCCTCGGTTCTATATGCGAGCTCTGACTCGAAATGGGCTGAGCAGCTAAATCTCTTGAGCTTCCTAGAAACAATTAAACATGCCCAAAAGAAAGAGAGATTTATATATAGGGAGAGCAGTAATTTCAGTTTCAAATCCAAGAAACAAAAGTCAACGATAAAATTGTTTCAATCCCAGATAGATCAGCACTCACAGATTCCAACTTTGCATAGGGCTAATGTGATGTCCCGGGAAAATGTAAATATTTGATTTTTCACTGTGATTAAAAATTGAATATGACATTAATTACTGTTTTAGAATTTAATAATATTTTTATTATTTCTTTAATAAACAAGAAATGCTTTCTTGGAGAAAGAGGAAGTTGGGAAAAACGGTTGCAGTTCACCTCCCCTAACTGGGAAAGTTCCCAGAGGAGAAGGGGGAAAGGGGGGTTAGTCTGCACCGTGGGGGGCAGGTAAAAAAGAAAGAAAAAAAGAACAGCATGGATGACTAAGTCTGGTAAGGACTAGATAGCTAGGCACTAGGTGCCGAAATCTTGCCAAGGATAGCAAACCTGCAAGAGAGCACGGGGGAGAGATTATGGTCCCAAAAGATAAATCTCGAGGTTCGGTGGCAGATTTGAAGCAGGGGACAAGAGAAAGTTCCGCTTATGTAAAACTATTCAGAGCACAACGACAGAGGAGGTAGAGGTGAGCAATTCAGTTGCAGACCGACTAGAGCAACAAGCAGACAGGTATGGAAATTACCATGCAGGTGCCCAGTTAAGTTTGTGCCATTTATAATTTGAGATTCGTAACAATGAAATTTAGTGCAGTTATAACCTTTAACCAAAGGGGAAACTTAGAAATAATGGTGATAGAGGGATTAATGGTTATATGCATTTTAAAAGGAAATGGGAAAAGGAAGTACAACTAGGATCCTCATAGGTTATAGAAAAACTGTTCATAACAGTGCCACTATAGAACATTCATAGGGTCATAAAGTGCTTGGACCACGTGAAATCTCTGTCCGATAGAGAAATCCTTAAGGGTGGGGAAGTTAGTTAATGACCCGACAAAAATGTTTTCCCTCCATTGTGTAATTCAGGCGTGAGAAAACCTGAAGCCGATGCTGTATAAAATCAAATAAAACAAAATAAATATATATATATATATACACAGATGTACATGCATTTGATAGAATTGTAGAGGCGATAATGGATAACCAAACCCTAAGACATTCCATCCTGGAGGCACGGGGGGTCGAAGGGTCTGACATGTTAAATTGGCAAAGGACCAATTTAGATAAATGAGCATGGTAGGAAACTGTGGTAGAGCGACATTCTCAAGAAAAGAACAGACTTAAGTGCATTATCATTTTAAATAAACATTCCTTCGCAGACTCACAAACAGTTGGATACTCAGAACTCTAATTAAATTTAGTTGATTTCATGTTGAAAGTTCTCGTAATAATAACAGTAGACACCACCAAGACTGTGGGGAAAACAAAATTCGTTTTAACAAACTCTGCTATCTGCGATAAACAAGAATAATTGATGCACAGAACGAGGCTAAGACTAATCTTAACAATTGCTTAAAGGAGAAAAACAAGGAAATGCAGATATATATAAGGACTACGATCCTTGGGAATTATCTGAAACAGTAATATTAAGTGGGTTTTCGGAACCGCTTTATAACCCATTAAAAGAACAAACAGAGGACTTGACGGAAGTTGTCACAGTTGTAGTCTTTACTTCAAGCAAGAAGCTATGATCACAATACCCATGAAAATTTATATAACAGTCATACCTCAGTTGATAGCCAACCAGAATTCAAAAACCCTTGAGTCATATACATATTTGAACATGTATATATATATATATATATATATATATATAATAGGAACAGTAAATTAACTGGAGCATGACTGGCAATTCAATAGTTCTTATGTACATCAAAATTTATAAACAATAGGTGTGCCACGGGGTCGAACCTTGGCAAGTATTAAAGCATTGAATCGATTGAAACAGTCACTGTCTGAGCCCCATACTGTAGGCAAACCCTCGATGCAAACACTGCGTAAGGGTTTCAACCTTCCATGACACACAGCTGGTAACATTCATAGAGCCCTAAACTCAAAAGACTGCGAGCTATCTGTGGGATAGCATAGGAATGTAGTGGGACTAAGAAGCCCTGCTTGTATGCAGGGAAATAACCTTCAACTGAAAAACCCTCAATTTGCAGATAACCTCTTACCCGGAGATTTGGCTGCGAGTCTGGTAAGTGACCACCACGCAACCATAGCAAACAGCTCCGGAGTCCTAGAGAAGGGCCCTACGAACAAACCACAATAATCCATTAGTTAGACAGGGTTGGGAGAGAAGCCGTCTAAGGGAAAATTCAATTGTAGAAGAATTCCAATACTCAGAACTAGTACTTACCCGGGACTCCGCTGGGACGAGCAGATGCCATAGGTTGTTCTCCAGGAGCTTCTAATCCATTCTGGAACCAGGAACAATAGCCGAACGGGTCGCGGGAAGAAAAACAACAGTGAAATGGAACCCATGCCAACACAAGGAGGCAGCAAATCAAACAAGATATGGTGACATAATCCTGAGAAAAACTTGAACCGTAGATTTGTAAACCCCCCATGATATCCGTCAATCTGATGGCAAGCCCAAGGATGGAGGCTGCGATGATCAAACTTGTTCATGCCACGTACAGGGCAGAGTAATGAGAATTACACCAAGCGTACAAACTCAATGTTTAATTAATAACAAATGCCAGATGTCAATCCAAGTCATTCACTTGTTGTTTGCGGATAGTTGGGTGTTTTCTCCCAAAAATTGAAATAGGTTAATGTACTATGGATGGACAGTACCGAGCCTTTATTACCTTTGGGGAAAAACATCAATTGGTTGCCCAGAAAATGGTAAGAAATGACCAGAGCAATAAATATTGCATTAAATAATCAGCTATGCTGACATGGCACACAGTCATTTGTGGTAATACCAAATATATATATATATATAAAATTTGATAGAGACATTACAAGTGGTATCAGAGCAAGGTTACAAACACTGTGGCCTTTGGAAAAAACTAAAAGCTAAAAGTTGAAAAAAACTGGAAACTGATAGATAAACAGAGTGTATACAATTATTCCATTTCTGCTGAGCAGTTTAAGACGAATAGGTAGTGCACTGACCCTTTTGTTTTGTGAATTGTTGTTTCTTGACACTTTTCTTATGTTAAGTTCAGAAACAGAGTACCGCCAGCATGCGAAGAACAGATAGTGCATCACACAGGTTCGTGGGGGGTCAAGGACCTGCAATTGGTCCTGAGAACAATCCTGAGCTATGGGTACAGCTCGGGGAGGAGGCTCGCAATACAAACCAGGCTATTTTGGAGACGGTGCAAGAATTGAAAAATGAAATGGCCCGGTTACGTGAAGATAATGCACGACTAACAATGGAACAAGAAAGAATTATAAAAAGCCTGTCTGACAGACAGAACCAGCTGCCAGCTAATCCTTGTGCGGAATAGTAGAGAATGTCAGAAGAACAGAACCATCATACAGAACTTGAAGGGTCGGAGGAGAGGGAGGAATGATTTGATAATGCATTTGAATAGCATACATCAAAGAGGCAACAGATAGAGTTGCAGGGAGAATTTCGTAAGATTAAACCTCTGCACTTTGATGGGGAATAGGAGGAAGCAGCTGAGGCATGGTTGATAAATATGAACAAATACTTCCAGTTGTATGAATACAATCATAACCTGAAGGCACAATTGGCCAATTGACCATCTTCCAATTACAGGGAAAAGCAACCCTATGGTGGGAAGAAGTCAAGATTGTAAAGGGAGTAAGCGAACAGATCATAACTTGGGAGAAATTTCAAAGGTACTTTAAAGAAAGATACTTGACCGAGCGTTTTTACGATGAAAAGGCAAGGGAATTCCATGACTTGCGGTTGGGGCAGCAGACCATGGACGAATTTATCACCTGTTTTACTTCCTTGTTTCGTTATGTGCCTTATATTAGAGAAGAAAAAGCTAAGGTGCAAAGATTTGTTAGTAGTTTACCTCTGTATGTGCGGGAAAGGATTGAGTTTGACAATCCAAAGACGATGGACGAAGCTATCTGGAAAGCTAGGATTTGTTACCAGTAGAGTAAACAAAAATAAGAAGTTCCAGGCAAAAGATGGAATGAGAAAAGAGGTAATAAGCCAGCTGGAAACAGTAAAGCAAATCACAGTGGTGGAAGCAAGGGAATTGGCAAGGGGTAGAACAACAGAACTATATAGAAAAACTCATTCAAATCTAAGCCAACTAGTGAATCCAGAGTCAACGAACAGCCTGCAAGATTGGACAGTGAAGGGGCAGCGAGACCCCCAGTACAGTGTTAGGGTTGTGGAGGGCCTTACTACGTCAAAAACTATTCGTAGCGAAAGGGAACCGAACAGTTATCCCAAATCCATGAAGCATCGACAATCGGCGATGTAGGACATAGCATACGAGGATTAATGTAGCCTTGGACGATCGTCAGGCGGAGTACCAGCCGACCATGGTGGAATTTGAAGGTAAAATTTCAGACCTTACTGTAGCTGTTTTAATTGACCCTAGAGCCACATTAAGTTATATTAGTCCTAAGGTAGTAGAACATTGTAAACTAAAACCTGTTAAATTCAATAATCCATGGCTAGTACAGCTGGCTATAGGGGCCAAGAGGCAAGTGTTGGCAAAGGTCAATAACTGCTCTTTGACAATAGCAGGGCAGCCAATAATGGCAGATTTAAATGTACACCCCCTTAGTTCATATGATGTTCTAATCGGTATGGATTGGTTAGAAGACTACTGGTCATTGGTCAATTGCAAGACAAAGACTATTTATTATAGGGATGAACTTGGAGCTAGGCAAGAGATGCAAGGAACTAAGCGACCAGTACAGGTTCGGCTAATAACTGCATCTCAGTTAGCAAAATGCATCAGGAAGGGGTGTCAGATTTATGCCATCCAAGTGGGCTATGCTAACTCGAAAGATAAAACAGCCACGTTGGATAACATCCCTGTGATACAAGAATTTGCGGATGTGTTCCCAGAAGAGATTCCCGGACTGCCGCCTAAGAGGGATATAGACTTTACCATCGAATTGGTACCAGGGGCAGCACCGGTATCGCGAGCGCCCTATAGAATGAGTGTACCTGAGTTGACAGAGTTAAAAATGAAGTTACAGGAACTGTTAGATAAAAACTATATTTTCCCCAGTGTGTCTCTGTGGGGAGCCCCAGTGTTATTCGTTAAGAAAAAAGACGGGACTGTCCGCATGTGTATAGATTATCATCAACTGAAAAAGCTGACAATAAAAAACAAGTATCCTCTACCTCGGATTAATGAACTTTTCGATCAAGTGAAGGGTTCAACAATATTCTCCAAGATCGATTTGCAATCAGGTTACCACCAGATCAGGATTAAGGAGGAAAACATAGCTAAAATAGTTTTTAGAACAAGGTATGGGCATTACGAGTTTGTGTGCTACCCTTTGGGTTAACTAACGCCCCTACAACTTTCATGTGCTTGATGAACAACATATTTCATCGATATTTGGACAGATTTCTGCTAATATTTATTGATCATATACCGATATACTCCCGCACTATGGAAGAGCACAAGGAGCACCTCAGAATGGTGCTACAAACCCTCTGAGAACACCAGTTACATGCTAAGTTGAGCAAGTGTGACTTCTTCAAGGAAGAAATACAGTATTTGGGCCATATAATCACAAGGGAAGGGATCGCGGTAGACCCTGAAAAGATAAGAACCATAATGGAGTGGCCCGTACCGAATGATGTAGCAGACATCAAGTCCTTGATGGGGTTAGCTGGTTATTATAGACGATTTGTGGAAGGCTTCTCAAGAGTGGCATACCCCATCACTTTTTTACAGAAAAAGGGAAGAGCATTCAAATGGACCCCATAATGTCAAAGAAGCTTTGAGCAGCATAAGCATCTGCTCACCACAGCACTCATTTTGAGCATAGCTGATCCTAATAAGGACTATGTAGTGTGCACTGATGCAAACAAGGAAGGTGTGGGAGGCGTGTTGATGCAAGAAGGGAAAGTGATTGCTTACGAGTCAAGGAAACTAAAAGAGCACGAGCAGAAATATTCTGCCTATGACTTAGAGCTGGCAGCCATCCTACACGCCTTGAAGATGTGGCGACATTATCTCATGGGAAGGAAATTTTTATTACTGACAGACCGCCACAGTTTGACCAATTATTTTAGCAAGCCCACGTTAAACACAAGGCAAGCATGGTGGGTAGATTTCCTAAGTGGTTTTAACTATGATATCAGACACTTGAAGGAGAAAGAAAATTGGGTGGTGGACACTCTAAGTCGGAAATTACAATGTTTATATGAAATTTCCTTTAGCGAATGGAAAATCCCCTTCGAGGAAATGATAAGAAAGGTAGCAGAACAAGATATTGTATACCAGCAAATAAAACAGCAAGTACAGCAGTGTATCAGTGAGGGGAACTAGAAAGGCTATGAGGTAGGTGATGCTAGAATGTTGTATTACAAAAAGAGGCTATATGTGCCTAATCAAAACAGTCTTAAAAATCTGATTTTGGATGAATTTCACATCAGTCACTATGTTGGACACCCAGGCTATCAGAAAATGATCACTGCGCTTCGAAAAGAGTACTATTGGCTGGGTATGAAGAAAAATGTGACCAAGTATTTAGCACAGTGTTTGGAGTGCCAACAAATTAAGGCAAAGGATCAGCATCCAGCGGGGCTATTACAACCCTTACCCATTCCGGAATGGAAGTGGGAAACCATTTCTATGGATTTTATAACAGAGCTACCTAAGACAAAGAAGAATAATGATTCTATTATGGTGGTGGTAGACAATTTGAGTAAAGCAACACATTTTGTACATGTGCAATCCACCTATAGAGCTATATAGATTGCCCATATTCTCATGCAGAATGTGTTTAAATTGCATGGACTCCCAAAGACGATAATTTCAGATCGTGACGTGAAATTCACGTTGGCCTTTTAGAAGACATTATTTGCAAAATTTGGGACACAGCTGAACTTCAGTACAGCGTATCACCCCCAGACCGTCGAAAAAACAGAGAACCAGGTGGTGGAAGACATGTTAAGAGCATATGTAATGCAGCAACCAATGCAGTGGGAGGAGTATTTTCACTTGGTTGAATTTGCATACAACAACGGGTATCATACCTCGTTACAAATGAGTTCCTTTGAGGTCCTGTACGGGCAAAAATGCCGCACACCCTCAAGCTAGGGTGGACCTGAAGACAAATTAAGGTTAGGGCCAGAAATGCTTAAGGAAATGGAGGAAATGGTGAAAAGGGTATCCTCTAATTTAAAAGTTGCTCAGGATAGGCAAAAGAGCTTAGCTGACTGGAAGAGGAGGTTTATAGAATACCAAGTCGGTGACCATGTTTATGTGAGGATCCAAGCAAGGAGGAGTACATTGCAATGGAGCGGGTGTGCCAAGTTGGCACCCCGATATTGTGGACCATTCCAAGTCTTGACAAGAATTGGGCCGGTGGCTTACCAGCTCACCCTGCCAAGTCACATCCGAGTCCACAATGTTTTCCATGTCTCTGTGTTAAAAAAATATGTTTATGATCCTAAACATGTGATCAGATGGCAGGATATACAGGTGAGGATTATTTCCAGTAGACAAGTCTAAAAGTTTACTTTAAAAGAGACTGATTTGGAATATTGCTTGTTGTAGGTCGAACCGGAAGAAGAAGTCTTGGTCGAGCCACTAAGCATTCTCGACCGAAGAGAAGTACAGTTGTGGAAGCGAGCTATTACCCAAGTTAAAGTGCAGTGGAAGCACTTTGGGCCTGATGAGGCCACTTGGGAAGATGAACGGCTCATGAAAAAGGCTTACATAGAGCTGTTTATGAACATCAGACATTGGGACGATGTCCAATCTCAGGAGGGGGAGATGTGATGTCCCAGGAAAATGTAAATATTTGATTTTTCACTGTGATTAAAAACTGAATATGACATTAATTACTGTTTTGGAATTTAATAATATTTTTATTATTTCTTTAATAAACAAGAAATGCTTTCTTGGAGAAAGTTGGCAACTTCTGAGAGGGAGTTGGGGAAAAATAGTTGTAGTGAACTGCAACCCTAACCACCTCCCCTAACTAGGAAAGTTCCCATAGGAAAAGGGGGAAAGGGGTGTTAATCTGCACTGTGGGGGATAGGTAGAAAAGAAAAAAAAAAAAAAGAACAACATGGATGGCTAAGTCTGGTAAGGACCAGATAGCCAGGCACTAGGTGCCGATATCTTGCCAAGGACAGTGATCCTGCAAGAGAGCACGAGGGAGAGATTCTGGTCCCGAAAGACGGATATCGAGGTTGGGTGGCAGATTTGAAGCAGAGGACAAGAGAAAGTTTCACTTCTGTAAAACTATTCAGAGCACAGTGACACAGGAAGTAGAGGTGAGCAATTCAGTTGCAGACCGATTAGAGCAACGAGTAGAAAGGTATGGAAATTACCACGGAGGTGCCCAGTTAAGTTTGTGCCATTTATAATTTGAGATTTGTAATAGTGAAATTTGGTGCAGCTATAACCTTTAACCAAAGGGGAAACATAGAAATAATGGTGATAGAGGGTTTATGGTTATCTGCATTTTAAAAAGAAATCGGAAAAGGAACTACAACTAGGATTCTCATAGGTTATGGAGAAACTGTTCATAACAGTGCCACTGTAGAACATTCATAGGGTCATAAAGTGCTTGGACCACATGAAATCTCTATCCGACAGAGAAATCCTTAAAGGTGGGGAAGTTAGTTAATGACCCGACAAAAATGTTTTCCCTCCATTGTGTAATTCAGGCGTGTAGAAAATCTGAAGTCGATACTATATAAAATAAAATATATATATATATATATATATATATATATATATATATACATGCATTCGATAGAATTGTACAGGCGATAATGGTTATCCTAGAGGCATGGGCAATCGAAGGGTTTGACGTGTTAAATTGGCAAAAGACCGATTTAGATAAATAAGCATGGTAGGAAACTGCGGTAGAGCGACATTCTCAAGAAAAGAACATACTTAAGTGCATTATCGTTTTAAATAAACATTCCTTCACAGACTAACGGACAATTGGATACTCAGAGCTGTAATTAAATTTAGTTGATTTCATGTTGAAAGTTCTCGTAATAATAACAGTAGACACCACCAAGACTGTGGGAAAAACAAACTTCGTTTTAACAAACTTTGCTATCTGTGATAAACAAGGAATAACGATGCACAAAATGAGGCTAAGACTAATCTTAACAACTGCTTAGAGGAGAAAAACAAGGAAATGCAGATATATATTAGGACTACGATCCTTGGGAATTATCTGAAACAGTGAGATTAAGTGGGTTTCCGGAACTGCTTTATAACCCATTAAAAGAACAAACAGAGGACTTGACGGAAGTTGTCACAGTCGTAGTCTTTACTTCAAGCAAGAAATTATGATCACAATACCCATGAAAATGTATATAACAGTCATAGTTCGGTTGATAGCCAACCAGAATTCAAAAACCCTTGAGTCATATACATATTTGGACATATATATATATATATATATATATATATAATAGGAATAGTAAATTAACTGGAGCATGACTGGCAATTCAATAGTTCTTATGTATATCAAAATTTATAAACAATAGGTGCGCCACGGGGTCGAACCCTGGCAAGTATTAAAGCATTGAATCCATTGAAACAGTCACTGTCCGAGCCCCATACTGCTGGCAAACTCTCGATGCAAACACCACATAAGGGTTTCAACCTTCCATGACACACAGTTGGTAACATTCATAGAGCCCTAAACTCAAAAGATTGCGAGCTATATGTGGGATAGCTTAGGAACGCAGTGGGACTAAGAAGCCTTGCCTGTATGGAGGGAAATAACCTTCAACTAAAAAACCCTCAATTTGCAGATAACCTCTTACCCGGAGATTTGGCTGCGAGTCTGGTAAGTGACCACCACGCAACCATAGCAAACAGCTCCGGAGTCCTAGAGAAGGGCCCTACGAACAAACCACAATAATCCATTAGTTAGACAGGGTTGGGAGAGAAGCCCTCTAAGGGAAAATTCAATGGTAGAAGAATTCCAATACTAAGAACCAGAGTACTTACCCGAGACTCCGCTGGGACGAGCAGATGCCATAGGCTATTCTCCAGGAGCTTCTAATCCATTCTGGAACCAGGAACAATAGCCGAACGGGTCGCGGGAAGACAAACAACAGTGAAATGGAGTCGGCGCCAACACAAAGAGGCAGCAAATCAAACCAAATATGGTGACATAATCCCGAGAAAACTTGAACCGTAGATTTGTAGACCCCCCATGATATCCGTTGATCTGGTGGCAAGCCCAAGGATGGAGGTTGCGATGAACAAACCTGCTCATGCCACGTACAGGGCAGAGCTATGAGAATTACACCAAGCGTACAAACTCAGTGTTTAATTAATAACAAATGCCAGATGTCAATCCAAGTCATTCACTTGCTGTTCGCGGGTAGTTGGGTGTTTTCTCCCAAAAATTGAAATAGGTTAATGTACTATGGATGGACAGTACCGAGCCTTTATTACCTCCGGGGAAAAACATCAATTGGTTGCCCAGAAAACGGTAAAAAATGGCCGGAGCAATAAATACTACGTTAAATAATTAGCTACGCTGACATGGCACACAGTCATCTATGGTAATACCAAATATATATAATAAATATTTTTGATAGAGACATTACAGCTAACCCTTTCAGCCCACAGATTCCAACCTCGAGGCTCCCGTGGGCGTCCGATCCAGGCGATAAAAATGAATTGGCATTCCAACCGCCAACATCTTTATAAAAAAAAATTCACGCTCCCTCCGTAGTTTCGCTGGCTAAAATGGAATAACGGATAAGATAATTAAATATTAGGAAGAATCGATTACATAGTACGGAAAGACAACGCTGTGATGGACCAATGAGCGAGATAGATTTGGTTGAGTTGAAGCCGGCACGGCTAACCTAATTGTTAGGGTTTGATTAAGATTTAGGGTTGGTACTCCTTTTTCCTTTTTACTCCTCACGGAAGGTAAGTAAATACAATAAAACGCAAAATCTTAGGCCAACTAATTCGTCAGCGGATGCGACAGGATATTGTTTAAAATCCATTAAAATGTGTACACGTCATTCCAAGAATAATATAATGTTGCTTTTCTTATTCGTTTCATCGGCAGAGATTCTAAAACTAATATGATTTTAGAGATTTTTGATAGACACGTGTGTGTCCATTCACCGTGAGGAAGTATATGTTAGGAGTCCTCTACCGAGGCGGAGGAATGGCCAGGATTGTTAAAAGTGGTTGTCAATAAAAAAAATTCAAAAAATCTTATAAAAGCATGGTTTAAATTTTGTTTGTGATGATGGAAATAGATTCAGCACCATCAAAAACGTCTAAAACACTAAAAATTTTGAAATTCAAGAACTATAACTTAGATTTACAAAAATCCTTATCAAATTTTCTCTAAATATAACCGAAATTTCTTTAACTTTCCAAGCAATTCCTCCAATTAATTAGACTACGACTATGTTAATATATTTCCTTGAAATATCTCGCCTTTCGTGAGTCGCACATTTATTGTTTCAGTTTAACTTGAAAGTTTTATTAGTTTTCTCCACATCCGTTTGCCGAGTCCATGCAACTGCTTTTGGGTCTTGTCTTTTACGTATTACTCCGAAATAAAAGTAACACTCTAGATATCCATCGAAAGTGATAAGACAATGTGGTTACAGATGCTATTTTAAATAAATTAAATTATTATTTATTCTTATTTTAAAAGAGAATTTATATTTATGAAAAAGATTTTCTTTTCAGTGCTAAGAAGTATTGAAGAAGCCTGGCATAGTTTTAAATAGAATATTTTTCAAATCATTTAACAAATTCTAAATCATTTAACAAATTCATGTCATGTCATAGGATTGGAACCCAGATTAAAATTATCATTAAACCCTCCAACCAGCCATACTATCAATATTAACAATTTTATAAAATAAGTTTTGTTAATAATAAATAACCATTAGTAATTCTGATAGAGTTACCATACTATCAATATTAACAATTTTATAAAATAAGTTTTGTTAATAATGAATAACTATTAGTAATTCTGATAGAGTTATCTTCGGTGTAAACACTGGAAGATTGTTATGAATTTTCCGATGATTTACATCGAAATTTTAATTTTTAAGGTGATACAAATTTAATTAAAAAAAAAAATTGTTAATATTTATTTTCATTATATAAGAGTTGTTAAAAAAAATTGATGTTAACCATAAAAAAGAAAAACATTATATTGATTATTGAAAAAGGATTTTTCATGATCCTTTAAAAGATTTGTTAGGTTGATTAAGTCGTTTTTAAATGGTTTTCCAAGTGAATGATTTATTAGGATGATTTATTAATATGCGATTAAATTATACACGTGACTAATTAAATTTACGAAAAAAATATGAAATGATGTTAATAATAAAAGATGATAATATAGATTAATTGAAAAAAGCATGGAATTTGGATCCATAGAAAATACTATAATTTCTATTAATTTGTTGGTATAAAATTTATTTAAAATTTTATAAAACATCACATTGAAGTACTTTCTAAAGTAATTGTTCGAGATTATGTAGGTTGTTGCGCAGTTCCTAAAATGCTATGGATGGAAAGGATTTGCCATATATGTGAGAATAGGAACATCAAGGATGAAAACCACTTCTTCTTAGAGTGCCCCGGGTACAACCACATTAGATCTCAGTTTCACAATCTTTGTTACAACACTGACCTTCCTAGCCTTTTACAATGTGAAAATTATAGTGAGCTTGGGAGGCTTCTCTCCAAGCTTTTTGAGCATAGGAATAAAATCTTAAATCAAAATAAATAATTTGTTTCTTTAGGTCCGATAGACCATTGTTTGGTCTCAGCAGACGTTCACCACCACCACCAAATAAAATAAAATAAGTGAGGTTTTCAAGTATTTTAATTGAAATATTTTTGGATGTTATATTACATATTAGCATTTGAATTATATAGTGATGCTAGTGGGGTTTTTAAGTATTTTAATTGAAGTAGTTTGAGATGTTATATTATGTATTAGAATTTGAATTATACACGGACGTCAATGATATATTAATTATAAAAAAAATTAAATGAAAAGTTAATTAAAATTGAGAATTTATTTTTTAATGATTGAAAAGTGAATTAGATTTAATAGTATGATTATTTAAAATATTTAGAAAAAAATTGAAACAAATATTTTTTTTATAAATTAATAAAATATTTGTATAATATTTTCTTGTCATATAATTCTTTCTTTCCTATTCTATTAATATTAAAATTTATATATATTAATAAATATTCCGAAAACAATGAAAATAAATAAGACAACTTATTTATATTTCCCCAGCGTGTTCTATTTGTTGAAAATTGTGAAAAGGACTATATAAAAGAGTACTCCTTAATAGTCCCATCACCATTTCGTTGAAATAAACAAAAAGTAAGTTTTCAATATATTAATAATTCATTGTATATTATTCTAATAATAATTATTAACTATATCAAATGTTTAAAGAATAATCATCAAAATTCTCAATTGAATATATATATTTTTAAGAATCGTGCACTTCTTATGTGTTTTAAAATATAATTTCAATAATCAATTTAAAATAGAAGCAATAATCAATTTAAAATAGAAGCAAATATAAAATGATAAATATATCATTTTTATAAATATCTCAAAATGTTAAAATAATTACGATAATATACCAAAAATTATCTATTTATTATGACAATTATCTTTTAATATTATATTTTAATAAATATTTTTCTATTTCTTTTAATTCACTTAATTTAAACATATGCTTGTGGTTACGTAAACGTAAAATTACACTGATATTAATGGAATTCATTTTTTATCTAGTAAATTGTGTTTTTTAAATTACCTTAATACATTATTTGAAAATTATTTTAATTCTTTTATATATGAAAAAGTTATATGATACTTTCAATTTTATTTTTATTTATTAAACTAAATTTAAAAAAAAAAACAATAATTTACCTTGAAATTTTGTTAATATATATATATATATATATATATATTTTGCAGTGTGGATGTTCCCTCTATATATATATAGACATACGCACATGTCACAAAAGTATTGATTTCTCTTACCATGTAATATATGGAGATTTCTCTTACCATGTAATATATGGAGAGAAAAATGTTTAGATAAAAATTAATATAATTTAATATTATAGGAGTAATATATTCTAATAACTATGATTTATCAATATTGATTTATTAAGTTTTAATATTGTTTTATTAGGTGATTTATTAAGTTTTAATATTGTTTTATTAGGTTTTAAAACAATTGATAAGGTGCATATTGATTTGTTTTGACATTTTAAGATTCTAGAGATATTTTTATAGTTCTTTTATTTTTATTTTGATGAGTTAATAATGAATGAAGATCAATCCTCTTTCAAATATTTTGAAACTAAAGTGAAATGCATATATAAATAACTATCTTTATTTAGGAAAAAAAAATTATCTTCATTTTGTTTCATGTTATAAAGATTTTTTTATTTTATTTTTATTTATTTATTATGGTATTCCAATTTTACTTTTTAATCTATCTATTATAAAAACATATTATTGATTTTGTAAGCTTGATTTTGATGATTTCTTTATAGTACTTTATCTTTGCTTTAATATTTTATTCTTTGTAGCAACATACCTTTTCTCCTATAAATTTAATTTTTGTGATGTTCTCAAACTTACGAATATTTCTAATTTCTATCTTGCACATTACTTTTCAATAGTTTAACAAAATATCAATATTTTTATGCTACCATTTCTTAATCCTTAAGAGAATTTTACTACAGTTTGAAGCAATACTTGGGATACTCTCATCCTTCATTTTAATATCATGTGCTTGTACATTAAAAACCTAATCATGGAATTCAATAGGTGGTAGCCTAACATCTAAGAGTTATTGCTTTCAATTTCTAGATTATAGATTATAAAATGCTAATTGATTTTCATAATTTTCTTCCAAGTTTCTCTAAAGCAACTCAAAGCTTCACTTCCATATAAGTTAACTAATCTAATATGTGTGTCAAAGAGGAGTTTCTTTTTCCCCAAAAATAAAAAAATTATTACTTCATCATTTTTATTAATACAAAAATAGTGTTTTCATCCTCCACTAATCTCTTTATCAACATTATTGTTCTCGATTACCTTGTAATAAAGCAAAACTCAAAAATAAATATACTTTTCATCTTCCTCTATGTTTGCATTATCCTACACAAAATTAAGGTGGCCAATGTTCTTCAATTGGATGATGATGATTTTTGTCTTACCAATATTTACTACCATAATAGATATACATTTTTATGTCTCCCTTCTTAATTATTAGGCGACTTTTACTAAGATCTGAAGCAATTCTGGGAAGACTCTCATTCTTACTTTTTATATCACTTAATTGTATATAGATATAAAATCATAGACTTGCTCTAATCTATGTGGACGATTATTTAAATTTTATTTCTTTTAATTTTAAGATTATAGATAGTAAACTAATTATGAAATTAAAAAAAAAATTAACAGAAACAAGAAATTCATTACTTTATATTTTTTCATCAATAACTAAAATAGTATTTCATCCCACATTAACATGTTTATCAACATTGTAGCTAGATATGATTTTGTAATGAATGAAAAATCCAAAGTGCATATACTTATCCGCTTCCTCTATGTTTGTGTCATCATATACAAAATTATGGTAACGCGTGATCTTGCATTTGATGACCATGATTTGGTCTTATCAATGTTTGCTATCATGTCAGACATACAACATAAATATCTAAAAATTCTTGTTAATTCTCAATATCGTAGTGGCATATTGGAAAATAATAATATCAGGTTAAGGATTATGCCATCACAACAGTGATAAAACAACCTATTTCTTCTGTAGATGCTTCTAACTTGTTATTATAAATAATAATAATTATAATTAAAGAAAAAATAAAATTTTGCTTAATTATTATACTACAATTAATTTTAAGGGATGTTTTTTCTTGGTTATCATATGACCTTATTCTAGTATCTTTTCACCTAAAAGATATCTTTAGATATTATAATTTCTCTCATGTATTATTTTTAGGAATTGCATCAAAGTATCTCCTAAAATAAATGAAGCAGCAAAAGATTTTAGATTTATTATTTTAATATTACTTTGCAATAATTTTAAAATGATTTATTTAAATAAGATCAAATGACAATTTGGAGTAATTATTGCAACAATGATCCATATTAAGAATACTCTTTTTTTTATTAATTTTGACAACAACATTATTAAACATATTGAATATTGTTATTTAAGAATTCAATAATATCATTATATAATATTAACAATCTACCAACAAACCATATTTTTCATTTAAATTTGTGGATGTATCCAACATTTTTTTATATTTCATATTTGTAACAAGGTAAAGTCACATTTAAAAAGAAATGAAAAAAGAATACAATTCCCCAAGTATGTAAGTGATTCTCTATTGATTGATTCCTTTATTATTTTTTTAATATTGTTGATATAGATTTTTAATAGATTAAATCATATGGTACAAAGTAAAAAAACATTATTTTTCACTTAAATATATATAAAAAAATTGTTTATATTTATCATTGGTATAGAGATGAATTCGAACAACTTCAAGATCAATTAAATGGTCCACATTAAATGATATATTCCAATACCATTTTCTCTTATATCCCTTTTCTTTTCATTTTTAGTTGTGTGCTTATGTGGAATAACTATATATAGCCCCGTAAAAAGAAGAAGAAGAATCATAGCATTTTTAGCATGGGATGGATTGTTTTTACACCGCCTTTAATTTTCCTTCCTTTATTTTGTTTGACCACCATTATTAATTAGTTATATTGGATATTGTTAATGAAGATTACTTTAACACTATTTTATTACGGTGTAAGGATAATATTGATAATTGTTATTAGGGTGTTAAGACAATATAGTTTATTTAATTAAGTGAGTGAAAGTGTTTTAATCTTATTTTCATATTTATTATTGTTTGTATGAAGGAAATGTTACATTTTTAAGAAAACATTTAATATCATTTTTTAAGAAAACATTTAATATTATTTTTTCTTTTGACGTTTTTTATTTAAAGATTGGTGGTGTAGAATTTGGAACGATTATTATATGGTGTTGATAAGTTAAATCAAATATTATTCTGGAATGTGTGTTAAGATTATTTCATATTTATCATTTATACAAAATCAGTTCACAATTTAAAAATAATAATTTTGAAAGAAATTAAGTAGTTTTCATTTAATGATAACTTTTAATCTCATTTTCTCATCTAGTTTTTTTCCTTAATTTCTAATTGTAAATGAACACAATTTTTTTACTATGATTTCGTATAGCTTGATAAGAAAAGACTATTCAAAACAATCCTATAGTTTAAAGATTTGATCTTCTCACCACTTTTAAGGCTCATTCCTTTATTAAGTTTGACAAACAATATTATTAATCATACTGAATATTGTTAAAAAATACTTTTGTAACATTAATATATAGAATTGGCAAAGTATTGATAAATTCTATTTTTCAATTAAGTTTATGAGAGTATGTCAAGCTTATTTTCATATTTATTATTTCTAACAAAGAAAGTTCACATGTGAGAAGATACAACTCTAAAAAAAGAAGTGAATTTTTACTTTTAATTTTTTTGGAATATTGTTGATATAGCCTTTGCAAACATTATTGTACGGTGCTAACAAGGTGAATCAAACATTATTCTTTGCTTAACTATGTGAATGTGTATTTATACTATATTCACATTTATTACTTGTAAGAAGATAAGTTCATTTTATCAATCATATAAAGATGCCTTTAAATTTTTAAAAATAACAATTTTGAATGTAATTAAGTGGTCCCTATTAAATGATAATTTCTCATATGGTTTTTTCCTATAACGCTTTTCCTTAATTTCTAGTTCTAAGAAAGCATACCCTTTTAGAAGGATTCTATATGGCTTGGAAAAAAGAGTACTAATCATAATGCTTCCATAATTTAAAGTGTTGGTTTTGTCACCACCATTAAAGGTAAAACAATAAGGATTTCTAATCTAAAATTTAAAGAAACATTATTTAATTATTATATTGAAAAATCTATTTAATTATGGCCAATAAGAAATAGTCTTCAATTTTTAGGAATTTTGTATTACAATCTTCCATGTCATTAGCTTTCCTTTTCTCAAACCATCTCACCCCAAAATGATATCATTCAAAGTATGAATTTCTCTACTATATTAGAATTTTGAATTTTACCTAAATATAAGGTAGATTCATAATGTTTTTTAAAGTTTCTAATCATTCATAGAAATTGTATTATTTGTATATTTTTCTATCTAAGAATTTATATCTAAAATGATTTTAAGAAAAAAAAATCTAAAATCATAATTTTGATATGTAAAAAATCATTTTCCCTTTTACTTAATTATTTATAATGATTGTTTTTATTGCTATTAAGAACTAATGAGAGGCTTTATTAATAATTTTCTCATCTATCTTCTAGTCTTTTCCACTCTAATTCTAAGAAGTCTTGAAATAGTACTTGTTGATACAAACTGAGAATTTCATTATAAATTTGTGTTAAGAATATTCAATACTCTTGCTATTTATGACGAGATTTAATTTATTTTATGAAATTATCGAAAAACAATATTTTTTTTTCTTTTAAAGATAAAATAATTTTTATTATTGAAACTATCATCCATGAGATTTTAAATAAGGTAATTTTTAAGTTAGAACTATCATTCCATAATGTGAGTTATACTTATGATTACATAAAATTAACATTTTATTTTCCATTAGATAATATTTGATATAACATAGTCTTTAAAATATTTACAAACCTGTGAATGCAAATCATTGTTAAATCTTCTCTATTATATTAAACCAATCTAAAATATTAAATCTTTATAACTATAATATTTGATCATTTCAATATCAAATAATATTTCACCTCAATTATGAAATCTTCCATTATAAATTAAAAATAGATTAAAATCCTAATATAATGATAAAACATCATGGCTAGAAAAGTTTAATAAGATTATACCCTGATTGCTTCTTGTTCTAACATTAAATACCGATAAAAAAATATTAAATTTATTTATTACATGAATAATATCACGTTCTAAGTCATTGTTGGACAAGGTGGGGTTGGAAGAATTCCAAAGAAAATATCATAAAATCCCGTCTAAATGGAGGGTAAATTAACCACCAAACAAAATAATGGCTTATAACCTATTTGAACTAAATGGGACTTTTAACGTTAAATGGGCCAAAATAAGAGAGCTCACATTGAAATAGTCCATTCGCATGAATAAGCTAACCCATTGGAGTTCGACATTGAAGTAGTCCATTTGTAATGACTAAGAAAACCCATTGGGCTATTACAAAGACAATTTAAATTATTTAACTTGTTCTTCTTCGCAAATTTATAATTATTTAACTTGTTCTTCTTCGCAAATTTATAATTTATAGGTGCAAAATAACAGATTTTTAAATATATTATTTATTCTAAATTCTCCATCCCCGTGTATTTTTTTTATAGACGTTATTTACAAGAATAAAATAGCGACTAAGATTACGGCTTCCCTAACAAACTATGTCTCCATGTCTCCAATGCCTCATAAAATGATCTATTATTTTAGATGGATTATTAGAAATACCCATCTATATTAGTTACTTTTCTCAATTTTAATACACAAGATTATATCAAAATTTGGCACTAAAAATCTAATTATCTTATTATATTCCCAAGCATCTCAAATTTATGAAAATTATATTAATTATAATATTTTTATTCTTTAATTTTAATAATTTATTTCTTATTTTTAGGCCGATAGGCTTTCCTATGCATTAACAAGCGTCAACACTTATAATTTGCTCCGTTTGATCAAGTGAGAGACTTTCAACCGTTGATTTGAAGTGTCATCTGGCAAGCATGCACTGCACTTTGACTGCTTTTTCCAAATCACAGTTGAGATGCCTTCTTTTCTGTTGTTCATTGAACCTGACCTGTTATGCAAAAACTTTGATCAGAAAAACATTTATAGCAAACATGCACTGCACTTTGACTGCTTTTTCCAAATATCAATTGAGTTGCCTTATTTTCTGTTTTGCATTAACCTGGCCATGTTATGCAAAAACTTTGATCAGAATGCCATTTATCGTTGCAGGTACGCCGTTTTTTCCCTTCATTTTGGTTTAAATTCTTCTTTGTTTTGAACGATCTGAGTCATTTCCTTTGCATTTTGAGTTTTGCAAGGCATTCTGGTTTCCTCTAAAAATAAGGTTTCATTAAATTTACGCTTTCTGGTAAGACATGCAGACAAATGTGCTTTGTTTTATCTTTTCTGATCTATTCGCAATTAAGCGGAAACCAAGCATGAATCCAAGATATTTCAGGTGTTTAATAATCATCGCATATTTGCAGTGTCTATGTCCAAAGTGTTTTTATGTTTTTAATTTTAATATTAAAAAATGAAGTTAAATTCAGTAGTTTTTCCTGAAATTTCAATCGTTTCTTAAGCCTTGCCGTTTTGTTTTGTTTTTTGTTTTTTTAAATGAAAGTTGAAATTACATGGCGTGATGCTCATACCGCTTCATAATTTTCTTGCTTGAATTTTCGTAGATCCCAGAAAATGATCCTACTTGGAGTAGTCGCACATTTGCTGGAGAAATATATGATAATTTTGACCAGAGTTTTCGCGCATTATCTCCTTTCCCGAGGCGCATGCGACTGTTGATTCTTCGTAGAATTCCCTTCTCTCGGACTCCGGTGAGCTTATAAATTACAAGTGATCTTCATGATTTTGGGGTTTTGATTAAAGATTTTGTCTTGGTGGTCCGTGAGGGGAGCCGTCCTGCACAGAAGCAGTAACCCAACCTCAAAAACAAGCTGGGAATCTTAAGGTAGCAACCGAACCTCAAAAGCAAGCTAGGAATCTTTAGGTCGCAGTCTCACAGCAGAAACTCGAGAATATAGGTTCTGAGATCTGGCCGTCGAGCAAATGTGCCTACAGAGAAATCTCTAGCTAAGGGCCCATCTTCAAGCTAAGAAGAGGTATTGTATTCAGTGCAATGAATTTTATCTAACTACAACTTTGTCAGATTCAGAAAGATCTTCGCGCAACAATGAATATATGTACGCTAGGATTATGCCAAAGGTTTGGAACTTTGTTTTGAGTTTGAGGTTTATCAATTTCTTTGCCGATGCGTGTGGGACTGAGCATTTAAAATTTTAAATCTTCAAATAAGCAAAAGTACCATATGAGAATTTTTATATGTTCTGGAATTGCTAGAGCGTTCTGTATCAGTTACTGCCAGAATATATGCAATGAAACGAAAACAGTTGATAACCAGAAAGATCATAGATCCACCTTCGGACGTGGGAGATACCAAAACAACTATGTCGATTATGAGTGCGTTTATGTTTTGTTCCAAGGGTTATTCTTGGCCTCCCATGGGATTATCATGATTGCCATCCCATTCCCTCCTATCTAGAGCCTTGACAGGACAACATTCTATTTTATGTTCTGATGGTTATTCTTTGTCTCCCAACCTCCCATGAGATTATCAAAGATTGCCATTCGTTCTTATCTAACCCTAGACCCTGGACTTCCAACCTTTGATATCCAAATCCTACTGATTGAAGTCTCCATTCGTTCTTATCTAACCCCAAACCCTCGACTTCCAACATTTATATCCAAGTTCTACTGATTGATTGACTTCGAACATGTGATATCCGTAGTCTTTGACTTCCAGCATTTGATATTCTAAGTCCTACCGATTGATGTTTTGATGGTTATTCTTTACCAATTGATATCCGAAGTCCTAGACTTCCAACATTTGATATTCTAAGTCCTACCGATTGATGTTCTGATGGTTATTCTTGGCCTCCGAAGAGATTTTCAAGATTTTCCATTCGTTCTTAGCTGGATGAACCCCGAGACTAGCTGATATAACAAAACAGAGTAGACCTCTTCAACAATAACCTGCAGCAGATTCAAAACTCGCAATTGTTTATGCACAATAAATTCTCAAAACTATTAAAGAGAATCGTGCATCCTGTGCGAACGACTTTGCTGGAACAAACTGCCAACAAGCATAATATAATTGGAACAATCTGCCAACAAGCATAATATAATTGTTGCCAGTAAAACTTAACATCAAACCAACAGAATACACGTCACATTTTGAATGCGTGGGACTATAAGCAGAGAAAAACCACATAAAACTTCAGCCAAACACTTTTAGCTAAGAGAATATCAAGATTTTCCATTTGTTCTTATCCCAAGTCCTACCGATTGATGATCTGATGGTTATTCTTGAGAGTCCCAAGAGATTATCCAGATTTGGCATTCGTTCTTCTGTAGACCCTTGACTTCTAACATTTGATATCTAAGTCCTGCCGATTGAATGCTCAGGATAAATCCTAACATTCGCTTACCCTCTCTCTTTATTATGTTATGTTAAGTTGGTTGGTGGATAAATCCTATCATTAACAAAACATAAAACAAACTTTATTTAATGTTCAGGATACATCTTAACATTTGCTTCCCTTCTCTCTTTATTATGTTAAATTATGTTAAAGTTGGTTGGTGGATAAATCCTACCATTAACAAAACATAACATTTGCTTCCCCTCTCTCTTTATTATGTTAAGTTGGTTGGTGGATAAATCCTAACATTAACAAAACATTAACATTTACTTTATGTTAAGCTTGTTGAAATTTACATTACATTTGTTTTAGGTTAAGCTTGTTTGTGGATGTAGATTAATATAATTTTTAAGAAATGTTTGTTGATTTGTGTGGAGGATGAATCATGAATCACAATACATGGAGGAATCATGAATCATAATAGATGGAGGATGAATCAAAATAAATGGTTTGAAATTTTGACGATTAATCCAAAATATAATCACAATAAATGGTTTGAAATTTTGATGATTAATCTAATATAATCACAATAAATAGTTTGAAATTTTGACGATTAAACCAAAATATATTTAGATAATTTCTGTCCAGAGAATAAATCACAATAAATTATTTGAAATTTTGATGATTAATCCAAAATATATTTAGATAATTTCTGTCCAAAAGATGAACCACAATCAAGGATGAACTACAATAGATAAACTACAATAAATAATTCTAATTCAAAAATGATAAACCACAATAGAAAGTATGATTAATCACATAATTTCTAATTTCTATATTGTCTTGAAATGACCAATTTATTTATAACTTATATTTTTTTGTTTAAATTAATATAATATCTAATGACCAATTTATAATCACATGTACGCATATTCACCATTGTGAAATTTATATATAACTTATATTTTTTTTGTTTAAATTAATATAATTTCTAATGACCAATTTATAATCACATGTACGCAGATTCACCATTGTTGTTTACGTTGATTTATTGATTGTCATGGTTCACCATTTAATTAGGCCGAAAGGCCTTTCTATGCATCAAGAATCGTCAACACTTTTACCCTACTCCGTTCGATCAAGTGAGACGCTTTCAATCGTTGATTTGAAATGTCATTTGGCAAGCATGCACTGCACTTTCACTGCTTTTTCCAAATATCGGTTGAGTTGCCTTCTTTTCTGCTGTGCATTGAACCTGGCCCTGTTATGCAAAAACTCTGATTAGAATGCCATTTATCATTGATTGGTATAGACCTGGGAACTACTTACTCCCATGTTGTGGTTTACAAGAATGGTCATGTGGATATTATTGCCAATGACCAAAGTAACTGTATTACCCCATCATGGGTGGTGTTCACGGAAAATGAGAGGTTGATTGGAGAGGCTACCAAAAACCAGGCCATAGTCAATGCCTAACTCTGATCTCTGATTTGCCCATTCATTAGAGAATTATATTTATTGCAAGTCCAATTCTCGCCTTGATATTGAATCTACAAGGGTGTTAGTCATGAAATTGGCACGTTAAGTCAGGGGTCAAGCAACATTTTGGTTGGGGTCAGATCAGGATTTGATTTCTGCCCTGTCCAAACTTCAAGAAAATGATTTAAAACTTTTACTTGATGAGCACAATTAAATGAAAACATTTGTTTTATATAGGTTTGAAGACAAAGAAGTTCAGAAGGATATGAAACTAGTACCATACAAGATTGTGAACAAAGATGGGAAACGTTATATTCAAGTTCAGGTATGAGATGGAGAGACAAAGGTATTTAGCCCTCAGGAAATCAGTGTTATGATTTTGACTAAGATGAAGGAGACTGTAGAAGCATTCCTTGGCAAGACTATAAAGGATGTTGTGGTCACTGTCCCTGGTATGCTTTCTTTTCAACTTTTTTTTTTTTTTTTTATGAGGTTGTGGGTAACCAATTGTTGACTGCATTGTGACTGTTAACTTGTGGGCTTGCGCAACTTATTTTACTGATGCATAGTGCCAAGCAACGAAAGATGCTGGTGTTATTTTTGGCTTGAATGTAGCTCGTATTATCAACGAATCCATAGATGTAGCAATAGCTTATGGCTTGGACAAGAAGGGTGGAGAGAAAAATATTGTTGTTTTTGATCTTGGTGGTGGCACATTTAATGTCAGCGTTCTGACTATTGACAATGGAGTTTTTGAGGTTTTGGCTACAAACGGTGATACCCATCTTGGAGGTAATCTGTCTGAACTCTGTCTGGCAGTTTTACATTACGAATTTGAATATGTGCACGATGGTTATCATTGACTTTTTTGGTTGGCTTTCAAGCTTTGAACTTACCGGGATGTACACTAATATGCACGTGAGGACTTTGACCAAAGGACAATGGAATATTTCATCAAATTGATTAAGAAAAAGCACGGAAAGGATATTAGTAAGGATAGCAGAAATGAAATACGACATTCAATGTGTTCCTTGTAATATAGATATAAACAAAACATCTAAAGAAAATTAATTGCACAATGATCCAGTCCAAGAAAACAAGGTTTTCCACAAACCAATTAACTCTTCTAGAAAAATTCAACAATTCCAATTCAATAATCCTATCGGCCTCTCTTTGTACCTTTTGGGACAATTGCTAGTTTATTATCATTCATTTTATTCTCTGTTGACTTGGTTTATGTTAAAAAGTTATTTTTTAAAAATAATTTAATTTAAATTATTAAAATAAAAGTTGCACATAATTTTTTGTTTGTTTGTTTTTAAACGCTAAAATTAAATATTTTATTTAGTTTATTAGATTTATTTTTTATTTATTAGATTTATTTTTTAATAAAAAATATATATTTTTTATATGATTAACTTTTTTGTTTTGTTTTATTAGACAACCCGAAGGCAATGAGGGTTTTTTGGAGCTCTGCAACCCTAATGGTCATGCGGCCATGAGGTAGGCGGTGTGGAAAACCTCGAAAACAGGCAGACAAGCGGCACTGAAACCAAGAGAGTATAGTAATGATAGAGGAAAACACGAGGGGAGAGATCCCCTCCTATAGAGATGCAACGGCAGGAGAAGAAACGAGAAACAACAAACTGGAGGAGGAAATAAAGACACAAGGACCTGTCCTCAGAGCAAGATGGCAGGTAGGAAGCAAAGGCAAATGCTTACTGTGTGCAGTGGAAAAACCGAGATTTGTTATTCCCATGAATAAACTCGAGAACTATAGAAGCTATATGAAGGACCACGCATTAATATGCAAGTTCATCGGCATATGGCCGTCAGAAAAAGACCTAACAAGATGGATACAATATAAATGGCAACCCCAAGGCCACATAGAGCTAAAGCTAGGCGCACGAGGCTTCTTTACGATAATCTTCTCAAACCTACAAGATAAATAAAGAGTGTTTGAAAATGGTCCATATTTTCATAATAATGCAGGTTTATTCATGAGGTATTGGGAGGAATGTTACAACCTTGATATAGAGAAATTCCTAGCAGCTCCAGTGTGTGTAAGACTGTTTGGATTACCAATGGATTTCTGGGACCCTGAGATTCTGGAAGGAATAGGTAATACCATAGGAAGCTTTGTCAGAATAGATTAATCAATAAAGAAGGGAAGATATACCTTTTATGCAAGAATCTGTGTCTATATGAACATAGCGAACCCTATTCCAAGGGCAATGGAGCTAGAATACCATGAGGAGGTGTGGCAGCAGGCACTGGACTATGAGCACATCCCCTTCTGATGCAGAAAATGACATGAATATGGGCACCTTTACAAGGAATGTCTCCTTAACGTAGAAGAGGAAGAACAGAAGATTAAGCAACAAAGGAAATATTAAGAAGATAATGATGCATTTTAGGAGATAAAATATATGAAAAAACCCACAAAGGAAACCCCTAAGGAAGGAAGAAAAGAACAACCAGCGAAAACAAATAAGGCAAATAGGTTTGAAATCCTATAGGTAGAAGAAGAAGATCAAGAGATCCGAGTAATGGATTATCAAGAGGAAAAAGAACAGGGAGGCAGACCAAGACAAGACGTAAATAACACAAAGCGAAAAACCCAAAGCAAAACAGCGGAAAAGGTAGGAAAGGAAAAGGAGGAGAACCAGGAAAATGAAGTAATGGAAATATATACGAGTAAAGGGGAAGATACAATGATAGAAGAAGAAATCCTGAGGAAACTTCTAGACAAATGGAGACACTTGGACGAAAGGTTCATCCCAGAAGAGGATAAAAAATTATACAGGGAAACCTTCCAAAAATATAAAGAAAAACAAGATCAGGGAAACATAGGAATGAATGAGCAACTAGGCATACAACCTGAAAATAACCAAGATCAACAAAGTAAAGCGAAAGGAGGGAAAAAAAGAGGTAGAAGGAATCTTCAGGAGTCAATATAGTTATGGGAGAAATGCTAGTTAATACGGGAAGAGTAGTACCGCTCTCAGTGGTCTTCCACAAAACAACCCCAACCAACCAATAATAATTACGTCTTGGAACATTCAGGGTCTTAATAGCAAAGGTAAGAAAAGATACCTAGCATAAATGATCAAATGAGAAAAACCCCAAATTATGTTGTTACAAGAAATAAAAATAACAAGGCGGAAAATGGAGGAGATTCTAAAAAAAATCAAACCTATATATAAATGTATTATAATTGATGCAAAAGGTAGTGCGAGAGAATTGCAATCCTATGGAACCCCGCATAAGTCACAGTAGACTATTGAATAGGAATGAAAAGGATCCTTTCAGGGAGATTTAGACTTATAGACCACAAAGACTGGCTCTTGGTCTCAGCGGTTTATGGACCCCATATAATAGTGGAGAGAGGAAACATCCTCCTCCAAATGCAACAGTTAGGAACATGCACACAGAAAAATTGCGGGTGATAGCAGGTGATTTTAATATGATGACTTCAAAAGAGGAAAAGAAGCGGGGATTGCAATGCGAAAACCAGACATGGAAAGATTTAGAGAAACACAATCGGCTCTAAAAATGATTGATATACAAACCATTACTGGAAAATTCAGTTGGAACAACCGAAGAGGTGGAAGTAAGTAGATAGCCTCCAGGCTTGACAGGTTTCTAGCAACAGAACACTTTATAGGGAAAGACATTTTCTATGAAGCGACAATCCTTCCATGCCAAGGATTAGACCATTGGCCCATAAAACTAGAAATCACCATGAATAGTCAAAATCAAAACATACCCTTCAGGTTTGAAGCTTTTTGGTTGCGAGAACCAACCTTCATAGTAAAAGTGGAGCAATGGTGGCAGAACAATGAGATTGAAATAAAAGCAAGGAAGAAGATGCACACCCTCCAATTAAGATTAAAGGAGCTAAAAGGAAAAATAAAGAAATGGAATAGAGAAGAATTTGGAAATATTCAAAATGCCCAAGGAAAGCTTCAAACATACATGAAAAGAATACAACAGAAAATAATAGAAGATGGGAGAACAAAGGAACTAACTGAGGAAGAAGGAGTGGTACTAAACAAGCTGGAGGAAAGAAGAAAACAAGAGGAAATTTATGGCGACAGAAGTCAAGAATACAATGGCTGAAAGAGGGGGAAAGAAATACGAAATTCTTCCACAGAGCCATGCAGCAGCATAGATAACAGAATAGAATATTTTCTTTAAGAGATAACCAAAGCAACAGGTTAACTCAGAAAGAGGAGATGGAGAAGTTGTTGATACAACACTTCAAAGGAATCCTTATTGAGACACAAAGCAATAGAGAAGAGGAGATAGAAAAAATAAGTCAATATATACCCAGAAGGGTGAATCGGGAACAGAACATGCCACTCTTAAGGATGATAACTGAAAAAGAGGTAGAAGAGACAATGAAGACAATGGCAAAGAACAAAGCCCAAGGACCTGACAGATACATAGCAGAATTCTTCCAAGCAACCTAGAGCTTTATGAAGCAGGTCATTGTAAATGCCATGGAAGAATTAAGATGTATGAAAAGAATGCACCCAACTTGGAATGCAACCTTCCTAGCATTGATCCCAAAGCTAGAAAAGGCTAATGAACCTCAAGGTTTTAGACCAATAGAATTATGTATTGTAATTTACAAAATCCTAGCCACCATAATGGTGAACAGATTAAAATCTATCCTTCCATAATTGATTTCCGAGGAACAAATAGGGTTCATGAAATGGAGACAGATAGTGGACGGAATCATAGTTTCAGAGGAGGTGATCCATTCACTGAAGAATTCAAGACACAAAGGAATGATGATCAAACTCAACCTAGCTAAAGCTTACGACAAGCTACACTAGGAATATCTCTAGAAAATCCTAAAAGCTTACGAGTTCGATGATAGATGGATAGAATGGAGAATGTCTATGATCACCACTTCAAGTATGTCCATAATGCTAAATGGGACCCCTTCAAAAAATTTTAAACTGTCCAGAGGGCTTAGACAGGGGGACCCTCTTTCCCATTCCTGTTCATAAAAGCTACTGATGGTCTGGCTAGACTAATAAAAGTAAGAGTGAATAGCGGAAAGCTAAAAGGCCTTAGATTGTGGGGAGAAAAACTAACCATTACACATCAACAACTCGTAGATGACGTCGTAATGTATGGACAAGCCAATCTTAAGGAAGCAAAGCAATTATTAGAAATCCTTGAAGATTTTACAAAAGCATCAGGTAGAGAGATAAATAAAGATAAAACATAAATATTCTTCTTTAATACCCCAATGATTTCCTAATCATTCCTAGCTAGAACAATGGGGTTTCGAATAGGGAAGTTCCCTACCAAATATCTAGGTGTCCAGCTTAGTGATAAGCAAAAAAGAATTGCTAACTGGGGAGGTCTGATAGGGAAAATTCAAAAAAGAATGGACAACTAGATGTTCAGAACTCTAAACACCCCGAGTCACCTCATTCTCCTTAATACAGTCCTCCAATCAATGCCAATATACCAAATGACGAACCAAGCTTTTCCAAAAACAATATGCCAAAAAATGGTGGAAATTTTCAAAATAATTCTATGGCAAGGAACAAACAAAACTAAAAAGTGGGCACTGCTTTCATGGAAATGGCTGAGCAAATCTTTAACAGAAGGAGGATTAGGGTTGCGAGATCCATATATCCTAAACCAAGTAATGGGTGCAAAACTATGGTGGTTATGGATACAAGGAGGAGAAGATCTATGGAAGACATTGTGAGAAAAGAAATATGATATGGCCATATCCTGTGAAGGAAAATTGAGAAGCTAATCAGAAAAGAAAGGCTCCGCAATTTGGAACCAAGCAAGATCAAATAGGGACTAGATAAGAGAACATAGTTTCTGGGAAATTAGGGAGGGCGACAAAGCAAACTTCTGGAATGAGGCATGGCAACAGAGAGAAACCCTCCACCAGCAACCTCAACTCCAAGATATTCATCAGTTCACCACCCAAATGGAGGAAGACGTGGCTCGGAACTACTGGTTGCCTGAAAGGGGCAGATACTGGAGAAAATGGAAAATGAAAAAGGACTGGCAAGAAGCACCAGAAACAGAATAGTGGGCAAATTACAAAAAGGAGATGGAGACAAGGAAAATTGTAGTCAAAGAAGGAACGAATATTATAAGTTGGGGAAAATGCATCAAAGGAATGTTTATGACAACATACGTATATTGCGTAAAGGCTGGTAGCACCAGCAACCCGAAAATCAAAAAATGGGATAGAATCTGGAAAATGAAAACTTGGCCAACGATAGCATTATTTACCTGGATACTATCCCATGGGTGAGCCTTAACCTGGGACCAATTGAGAAGGAAGGGGATACAAGGTCCATCGCACTGTGTCCTATGCCAGGAACAAGAAGAAATAATGGAACACCTGACCAACTCCTGTCGAGTCAGCAATACCCTATGGCAAAACCACCAACAACTCTTCGAGATTAGCGACAGAGATACAAGTAGCATAACTACAACTGTAGAGAAATGGAGGAGTAAACCGTACCGTAATGTAATCTTGAATAGAGCTTGGAATCTATCCATAGGGTTCTTCCCGTGGAACATATGGAAAGCAAGAAATCAGTTGATATTCAAGGAAGATGGAAAAGCTAAGAAGGAAATATGGAGCCAAACAGTACAAAACATAAGAGAAACCATAATCCTTGAGAAGCGGAATGACGAAGACTAGAGGGCAGACCAAACAGAGACATGTATTCTGAACCACTTTCAAATCAAAATAACTACCATAGACATGGCTGGAAGAAAACATAAGCCTGGAAAAGCACGAGAAGACAACCACTACAAGAACCCGCCGTAGCGATTCAAAAAATTAAACTTTGACGGAGCGGGAAAAGGGAATCCAGGGGAGGTAGGTATAGGAGGAATATTCAGGGATGACAGAGGTAGAAATCAATGGGTTTATGCAATGGACTGTGGAAACGCATCAAATAATGAGGTAGAATTCTATGTGCTGAATAGGGGGATAGAAATAGCTATCCAAGAAGGGTATCAAAAACTCTAGATAGAAGGAGATTCGAAACTCATGATAGACACACTCAAACAATTACATCATGGAGTACCAGCAAGAAGCTGAGTCAAAGCTGGCGGACTGCATGGATAATTAAATAAATAAACCAACAATTGAGAAGGATAGCCTACATAATACCTTCCCATGTGAGACAAAAAGGAAATGCTCTTGCAGATTGCCTTGCGAACTGGGGATGTTGGAAAGGGGATTAGTAACTAGATGCAAACATGGAAGAGCTCCACCAAAACGGGGATATGGAGCAATTGATCCAAATGATAGAACAAGACAGGATTAAGAGTGAGCATCTAGAGAATTCACCCAAAAAAGACTGGAGTGGAGAGGGAAAAGGACAAACACAGGAGGAACAATACATGACAGAGGTGGAGCAGGACAAGGTAAGATCGGAGTTCGATAGGATGATGGAGGAGGGTAGAGGAAGGAGAATCCCTGAGGGTAAGGGGGCAGAGATGGAAAGGAATGGAAGAGGAGAGTGCATGACAAAGAAATTGAGGACAGGGAGCGAAATAATGAAAAGTGGCAGGGCAAAGTTAGTGACCCGATGGCAAGAGCATCCAGGAGAGGAAAGAAGTTAATTCAGGATGGTGGACAGGACAAGAAGGTAGCATCCCAAGGCAGGAGGAGAGGGAGGCATGCCAAGGAAAAAACAGGATAGCTGGCGATAAAGACAAGAAGAGGGAATGAAAAAGGAATAAAGTCTAAGGAAAAGGGGAAAGAGGTAATATGCATGCAGACGAGAATGAAGAAAGTTGATGAGAAAGGAAGAGCACGCAGTGAGAAGAAGCAGAAGGAGGAAGCAAGGTGAAGCACGGTAAGATGGTCTCGCAATAGAACAAGGCAAGACCATGAAACAAGACAAAGAGAAATAGTGAAAAGGTGTTAAAGGCCAAGCTGAAAGAAGAATGGCTCCCAGGAGAAGCAAGAGGACAGGCAAGAAAGAAGAAGGAACCAGTAGCCAGAGAAAGAAAAGGGGCAGGAAGCCTGATGGAGATCACATGAAGATGATCATTGACTCATACATGGAAGGAAATCCGAAGGAAGTTAGGGACCAGATTTGGAGCTGGGAGTGAGATCTAAGAGACAACCTTAGATGTAGAGACATAAACATGGAAGAATGGGAAGGAATGTTGTAGGACGTTGGGACAACGAATGGAAGACAATCGCTATTCAAAAAGACCCTACAATAGTGCTGGATCATGAAACACATCGTGGCTCAGGCCATGACTCTCCACCATGAACACAGGGAAGGAAAAGTATTTGAAAAATAAGAAAGTAGCAAGGAGAAGGACCCGGTCCATGCGGATCTTCTTAAGGAAATAGCGACCATACAGATATAGACTTACCAAAACAATCTCGCCCTAGGAAGGATTGAACAGACCCTGACAGCGATCAAGTGGAAACTGGAACAAAGACGCGAGTTGCCAGGCCCTAGTGCATAGGAATTAGTTCCAATAACATCCTATGATAAGGATTAATCTAGAGATCCAGATAGTTTTGTTTTCTGACTTTTGATGAAGGAAATAAGCATGTCTGTTTTCATATTTAGCGATAATAGTAGAGATAGTCAACATAGAAATAGTGGATGGATTATCATGAACTTATTCAAATTTTGGAATGGTTTTAATGCTGACCGGTGGTCGCCTGGTTTCCCTCAAGTGGGTGACTACTCGGAGAATATGGATGTAAAAATTTTTTTGAAAATAGTTAATACATAGAGCTCTACAATGTTAAAAAAAAAAAAAAAAAAAAAAAAAAAAAAAAAAAAAAAAAAAAAAAACTTTTTTGTTTTGTTTTGTTAAGATTGGTAGGACCATTCTAAATTTTATTAAAAAATAAACAAGTTTACACCACACAGATTAACCAGGTGGCCTCAACTTTCCTCAGAGGGAAACCAAGTCTGTTGGTCACCAGTCCACATTGTAAGCCATCCAAAAACAATACTATCTTAATCTTTCTAGTGAAGTTAGATATGTCTCTGTTTCATGTCCATACACTACATAACTATATAAACTGGTATTTGCAACATAGAAATTAAAAGCTATTCGCATAAGACAAAATTATGCATGGGTAAGAGTCTAATCCTTTTGTTCCTCTAAGGAAGATGCAACAGGTGCTAGATCCTTGGAGGATTCTCCTGGCATATCATTCAACGCCAGTATGGAAGGGATATGGAGGTCAATTTTGTCTAGCCTAGTATCTTGTCTGTGCAACTGAAAGAGGATTCTCTCCATATCCTTCTTATAGCTTGGCATTCCCTGTAGTGTCACTGCCATTCCAATGGAGATATGCTCCATAACCTTGCCTAATAAACTCTTCATTAACTATTGCAAGTACAGAGTTTGCTTGAAATGTGTGATTCTTCCACGGGTGTTACTCGGATTGGGGACTAAGGTCCTCCAGTTATCCATTTCTTCCTTTGTCTTGCTACCTTGTTTTACTTCCTCTTCCCATTCTTTTAGCAATTTCTAGATTCCAGCATCTATCCCCTCTTAGTAAGCCTTCGTTGCTTCAATAATGAGATGTTCTACTGATTTCCTACCCTTGCATGGTTCTAACATGCTGAACCCCTTATCTTTACATGGTGTCGAACCTCTCCTACCATGCCCATGACCTCTTGTAGCACGAGCCATGACCTGCTTTCCAGAACACTGATGACATCCATAATAAGTTAGATTAAAACATAGAATTTTAGATGCACCACCTTACCAATTCATTATTGCCTTTAGCGGGAGACATCTTTCCCTACTCCTCTCCGCCAATTCTCACTATATTCATGCTAAGGTGGACCGAAGCCCATAGCCCACAATGGGGAGGGTCATGTCCCATGCCCCTTAATACACCCTTTTTCCCCTCCCCATTACTAGCGTTTGTATACAAGTCAACTAACCCATGCCCAAGCCAAGCTCGTAGACTCCCCTTGATTTTTGCTATATGTCTACTGTAGTTTAGGTTCCTTTCCCCCTTTTCCCAAGGATTAGTGACTTTTCCTCTCAGTTCCCCCTAACTAGGTTTCCACCCAAATTGTTTGGCCTTACCATCACTCCAATAGGGGTTCTAGGTAACCCAACAGTTGCTTTGTGAGCCATAGGAATGGTTCTGCCCCATGCCTCCTACCAGTTGCTTCCCTCTACTCCCTTCTACTATCATTTGCCCCTCATGCATTTCCTTGCCACAATTAAGCTCCCCACAAACCTTTTTTACATAGTGCAGATCTTCTCAACCTGACAGCAAGCAATTGCCCCAAGTAGTCATGGGTTTTACCCACTTGACAGAAGGTATGGATGCAAAACTAGGAAAAGGCAAACAATTGCCTTCCCCATTGCCACCAACAATTTTCTATCCCCCAGACTCTCTTGCTAATTACCCTCCTTTCACTCTGGCAAAACCCCAACCAGAACATAATTACACTGTTGAATTGGAGCCGAATTACATACCCAAAGTCTGCAGGCGTTCATATTCGGGCTTGGTTCACGTCCTCCCACAACATTGAAATGCCACCCTTCTCCACAAGCTATCTTTCTAACACTGCACGTTGAGTTACCTCACCTACCAATATACCATGCCTTACCTCCAATCCTGCCACCTTGCCCACCTCCCTAGCATGAATTCATGCCAAGGGTCACTGCAACCCCTCCCTTGAGCATGTGGGGGACGACACCATTAACTACTCAGGTATAATTCATAATTGCAACCAGGTTGTCCCAATTGTTGGCCCGCATCCCAGTCGAGATCATGAGTTGCTTGGAATCTACTTTCTCAGCTCTGTCTAAAGTCCTGAGCCAGTATTAGCTCCAGGGGTTTGAATTTTTCATCCCGGGGTTGGACTAACCACTATTTTTCTAACCTTTCATGTTGATGATTACACCCCTAGTTATCCAAGAAGTCAGCCCCTTTTTTTCCTTCCCTCCTAACATGTCTGACCTAAGTGTAATCGAATTTGGGGATGATTTCACCTATCCCTTGGATGAGTCTTGTTGTCCTCTAGCTCTAACTGATGTTAACCTACTTAGTGCCATTGTTTAGTTTTCCCATTGTATTTATGACCAGGATTGAATCCCCTTCCACCTCTAAGTTTCGATATCCCATTTTGACTGCTATTAGGAGACCTTGTTGCACTGCAACAAACTTTGCCTCATTTTTACTAGCTATCCCACAACTTTAAGCATAAATAAGTCGAGTGTTAGCTTGTAGGTACCGGAAGATTCCATCTAGCCCTGCCTCACAGGGGTTCCCTTTGGATGCCCCATCAAAGTTTAGTTTCATGAAGCCTTCTTTTGTAGGGGTAAAATGGGACTGGGATGTCGAACCTACCCCGCTTACCCTCCATGTTGTGGTAGCAATCATTCCTATAGTTAAATTTAAATTTTGAAGGATGCAAGCTTCTTGGGGGGGCCCTTGCGAGTCTTCTTTGTTCCATGACTTAGCAAGAATTATTTCCTTGATAATTTGGACTATTGGTTCCCATACTTTCTCTTGTGTAGTAGCTTTAGTCTTAAAGATTCTATGGTTTTTTCCTTCTAGAGCACCCAGAGGTTGAATCCTATGGCCAGACCCCATGCACGATTTCTACTATGCTTGACTAGATATGATTTCGCAATAGGAGAATTGTTCCTTTTATGCTATTTTGGTCTCATTCCATTATGTCGAAAACTCCTTTCATTTGCCTCCACTTTTTCTCTGCAAATGGGCATGCATTGAGGATATGCTCCATGTCTTCTCTGTGTTGATGGCCTAGCCAACAAAAGGAAGGCCTCTGAAATTATCTTTTATGCAACTGGTCCCAAGTCAAGATGTGCCCTTTGCAAATCATCCAAAGGAAATGGGTCTTAGGCCGCCATCCCTCCTTCCAATTTTTTTTTCCATATGATGTCTTGTCCATCCTGATCTTGTCTTACTTGGATGTCATAGGCTTTGTTTATAGTAAAGGTGCCTTTAGTGGTATGTCCCCATCTCAAAATATCTAGATCCCGACGGATCATTAGCTGTCTTGTCCTCAATTATTTTTCAAGAGCTTCCCATTGTTCCATTTCTATTGCCCGGTCCCAGTCTTCCTTTGTCTCCAATCTCCTCCAACTTCCCATTCCTTGGTCTTCTTTCTAGAATTGTTCTAGCACATGCTTATTCATGTCCCTGGTATACTAGTATATGTCCCTGAGCTCCTGACTCTCTATCATTTTTTCTCTTTGTTGCCATGAATCCATCCATAATATTGTTATTTTTCCATTACGTATCTCTGGAAAAGCATGCTAGGTAATAAGGTGCCTATTGTGGTCTGCCAGATTCCACACCATCAATCCTTTTTGGGGGTCATGATATATAAGGATATCCTAAATTCTCTCAGGCATATTGTGTTTCCTTATACAAATTTGTTTCCATGGATCAATTCCCCCTCCCATCCATCACCACCAAAGTTTTTTTCCCATTGTTTGATTTAGGATATAGGGATCTCTTAGGCCTAGCTCACCATGCAATTTCTTTTTGGTCAATCCTTGTCATGATACCAGTGCCTAATTCTTGATTTGTTGTGCTCTGCCCCACAAGAAATTTTTGAATATATCCACCATTTTGGAACACACTCCTTTGGGGGCAGCCATGCCTGAGAGTTGGTATATGGGAATCGATTGCAGCACGACTTTGAGAAGAACTGCTCTCTCAGTGAAGTTAAGAAATCTGAAACCCCAACAATTGAGCTTTCCTTGTAATTTTTGGAGAATGTTCTGCCAACAAGAATTTCTTAAATGGTTATCAGAAAGGGGCATGCCTAGGTATTTGGACGGTAGATTTCTAGTACTCAACCCAAGGATTCTGGCTAGATAGTTCTTGACATTCTCTTAAGTATTGAAGAAAAATATGTAGGATTTTTCATTATTTATCATAGTTCCTGAGGTTCCCGTCAAGGTGTTTAGGATTTCTCTAATTCGATGGGCTTCCTTTAAGGAGACCTGATCGAATAACATAATATCATCAACAAATTTTATGATGGGTGATGGGCATGTCGTTACCCCATATCCTTAGGCCTTGAAGTCAGGATTCTTGATCCTCATGTTTTATGAACTAGCCTAATCCTTCTGCTGCAGTGATAAACAAGAAGGGCGATATAGGGTCCCCCTGCCTAAGGCCCCGGGTTGGGTTGAACATCGAGGTAAGTGTCCCATTCAGCAAAATAGAGAAAATCAAGGAGGATATCATGGCAAGGATCTAGTTTATCTATCTTTGGGAAAAGCCATAGGCTTTGAGGATAATCATCAGGTACCCCCAACTGAGTTTGTCATACATCTTGTATAAGTCCAACTTTATCATCATACCAGGAATATTTTGGGTCTTGAGAGAGTGCACTACTTCCTGAGACATGATGAAGCCATCAAGGATTTGTCTACATCCAATAAATCTTGTTTGTTCATGAGAGATGAGGTTTGGAAGGAGAGGCTTCAGATGTTTTACAATAAGAGTAGAAATAATCTTGTAAATGACATTACATAAGGCTACGGGCCAAAATCCTTGAGGATCTTCAGCCTTCACAGTTTTAGGAATCAAAGCTATAAAAGTAGAATTCAGACTAGGACATACCTTTTGGTTACGTTGTGATTCCTTTACAACCTCTAGGATCTCTTTCCCCATGAATTGCCAGGTGGCTTGATAGAATTTTGCGGTGAACCCACCGGGTCTAGGGGATTTATTCTTCTGCATTCCATGGACTATCTCTTCCACTTCTTCTAGGGTATATGCACGCATCAGGGCCATGTTCTAGTCTCGAGTTATCAGATGGGGTATTTGTTGCGTGATTATTTGAATGTCTCTTGTTCTATTCTCAGGGGTTTCTGAGAGAATGTCTTTGAAGTGGTTGACTAGGAGTTCTTCCATCTCTTCATGTTGAACTTTTTGTTGTCCTTCCTCATCCTTTAAGGAGTATATTTTGTTTTGCTAATGATGGTGCACCATAGCTTTGTGGAAGAATCTTGCAATTCATTCTCCTTCCCTCATCCAATGGACCCGTATTTATGTTTCTAGAGAATCTCTTCGTGCTTTCTTCTTTCCTCCATCTTGTTTATCAACATTCCTTCTTCTCGGCCTAGCCCTTTAGACCTCCCTTCCTGGATAATTTTTTGTTGGACTTCCACCATACGTTTGTTTATCACGTTTTGATCATTGATAATGTGTCCAAAGTATTCTTTATTCCACTTCCTGAGCTTTTTATTTAGCTCTTTAAGTTTCAGTTGGAAGGTATGCATACTAGTTCTGCCCTGCTGTTCACTTCGTGTCCACCATTTCTCTATTATTTTAAGGGGACTTGGGTCTCTAAGCTAGAAGGATTCAAACCTAAAGGGATGGTTCTTGGGTCTTTCTTTTAGGTCCACCTCCAGTCTTATTGGCCAGTGCTTTGACCCCATGCATTGGAGGATCGAGGCTTCCATAAAAATATATCATCTTATGAGCTGCTCTGAGAGTAGGAACCTATCCAGTCTTCATGCTATTTGATTTGTCCCTCCTCTTTTGTTGTTCAAAGTGTGAACACCACTAATTGTGGGCATATCAACGAGGCATAAATTTGTAATGGTTTTAATGTAGGCTTCCATCTCTACATCCTCCCTTCTCATTCCTCCCTTTTTTTCCACTAGGGTTGTAATCATGTTAAAGTCCCCTCCCACTATCCCCATGTCCTCTAGGTAGAGGTTCCTCAGGTTAAAGGATATGAGGCCCAAATACCCCTATAAACAAGACCCATTCATTGCATCCTATATTCCAGAATTTGCCTATGAGAATTCTTGGTAAGCTAACCTAGTATTCGAACGAAACTTCCTCTAGGTTCTATAGAATCGCCAGCCCCCCTGTGCTACCATTAGCATCCTGAGCCATGACTTGATACTCAGGCTTAAAGAGCTCCATAATTTCTTTTAGTTTTCTTTCATTGATTTTAGTTTCCTATACTATCATAATGTTGGGCTTGTCTTTTTTCAATATCTCTTTAAGGTACCTCTATTTCCCTCTGTTATTGAGGCCTCTAATGTTCTAAGTTGTAATAATCATTTCAACACTTTTAGGGGTTGATGAAAAACTTCTGGCAATGGAACTACTCTTCCAAAATTCACCAGCAGATCAACTACAATCTAGATGGATTCATTCATCATTCTCCTTCCTCTTTTTTCCCCTTTTTCCTTGTGTTTCGGCCTCTTGCCCTTGGCTCAATTGGGACCCTAAATGGTCTGGCTGACTTGTTATCGCTGAGCCTTGTTTGTCTTTATATTATTGAAAGGTATCCTTATAGAGTTGTTTCTGGTTTTCAGGGATGAATCCTTCATCCAGATGTCTCCATTCTTGTAGTAGACGCTTCATGACTTGATCTTCGCCACTTAATTTGTTGGGTCCCTATAATACTAGTGATTACCCCATTACTATTGTAGTTATACCCCTTATTTATATTGATGTACCCATGTAGTGCCCATATTGTTACTATTGTGCCACATAGAAGCCCACTATTGTTATTGTTGTGCCCTACAATATTATTGTTATGTAGGCTTTGATTGTATTGGGACCACTTAGACTCCTATATATAGAAAGGAGGTATTTTCATTTGTATCATCCAAGAATTGTTCATTTATGTAATGTAAAGGAGGTTGCCCCTCGAAGAGGCTGAATTCTAAGGCGTGGATCTCTCTTTTCTATCTTTTTGTGAGCTGGTTTCATAACATTTGGTATCAGAGCTTTGGATTCTAGGGTTTCGCTGCTCCAAACAGGTCATCGTGGTATTTTCGCTATAACTTTTTTTCTGTGACGTTTCAGAAGTCTCAAAAAAAACCCATTTGAGAAGAATTGGCGCTGAACCTTGGGTCCAAATTTCAGAGCTTTTCGCGCGATATTTTCGGAGATATGATCTGAGGAAGTTGGCCTTTTGGCAGACTTCTGAATTACATTCAAAACAGGTGACCTGGGGAAAATCGTCATAACTCTGTCTCTGAGGATCGGATTGAAATTTCGTAAAAAGGTACAGAAAGAGGACGGACTGTAGTTTCTTGTGTGTGTTTTTCAGATTCAAAGGTTGAAACAGTGACTCGTGGCACGTCGTACAAGTTCGCTCTACTGAACCAGTCTAAAAGCAAGTCACTGTGGGAGATTTCACATAACTCTTCCTTGGAGAATCCAATTTGGCTCAGACTTGTGGCATTGGAAAGAGGACGTAGAAGGCTACTACAGGTAGCAATTTCAGAATTGGAGGATCTGAAATTACAGAGATACATCAGATTCAATATCAGGCTTCTATAAAGTGAAAAAAGGTGTGTAGTTTTTTTTTTTAATTTTTGTGTAAGCTTGCTTTAACGGAATTCAAAGGGCATAGTAAAACTTTATTATCGGTAACTCATGCCCCGAGGAAAGAAAATGCAAACACCTAGTAAGGAACCTGAAAGCTCTAGCATGACTCATGAAGAAGAGGAAGAAATGCTACATGATATATCAAAATTACAAGAACAAGTGCAACAAATGTCACGCTCACAAAAGCTAACAGAAGCTAAGATAAATGGCGTGGAATCTAAGGTAAATGGTGTGGAATCTAAGATAAAGGGAATGGAAGCTAAGATGGATGGCATGGAAGCTAAGATTGACGCTAAAATTGATGGCATGGACGCTAAAATTGATGGCATGGATGATAAGATGGATGAATTGAAGAAGTTGCTACAAGAAAGGGTCACTAATGGTGAAAAGGTAGTAAAGGAAACTCATGATGAGAATAAAAGAAATGTTAATCATGATTCCATAGACTCTAATGTTGGATCGAAGACTCACCATGTTCCAAAAATCGATGTGAGGAAGTTTGATGGCAAGGATCCCGCCACATGGATATTACAGATGGAGCAATTCTTCGATCTCAATAATGTGCAAAACACACAAAAGGTACGTATGGCAACTTTATATTTGGAACCAAATCAGTTTGTATGGTATCAATGGCTTTGTTCTCGTAAACAATTTATCACTTGGGCAATTTTTACGGAAGAATTGATAGCACATTATGAGGATACAAAAAGCAACACTTTTTTTAGCCAATTGATGAATCTCAAACAAAAGGGTTCAATAATGGAGCACATTGAGGAGTTCCAAAAATTGAACATAAGGATAAAAGATATTCCAGAGGAGCATAGGATTGATGTGTTCATAGGGTCTTTAAAGGATAATATCCAACATGATGTGCGCCTTTGGGAACCTGATTCATTAGAGAAGGCATTCAGGTTAGCAAGAAAAATGGAAAGCAAAATTATGGCAACTAGGAAGCATACCATTCACAACTATAAAGATGGAAGTGTTGTTGCCCATAGTCTTCCACAACCTACAAGGTTGACACCACAACAATTGGAAGAAAAAAGAGCAAAAGGGCTTTGTTACAATTGTGATAGCAAATACACAAAAGGTCATAAGTGTGCTGAGAAGAAATTATTCTACATAGATTGTGAAGAGGAAGAAGAAAAGGAGCAAGAAAGGTCAAAAGAAGAGGATATATTCCAGGAACAAAGCCTATATGAAGAACAAATAAATCCGACCATATCTTGTAATGCATTGGCGGGAATTACCACTCCTCAAACCATCAAGATAGAAGGACAAATCAAGAAGAAAAAGGTAATAGTGTTGATTGATTCAGGAAGCACCCACAATTTTATTCATTGTAGGGTAGCAAAAGAATTGAATTGCTTCCTATATCCAGCACCAGAGTGTCAAGTGATGATTGCAAATGGAGGAACAATAAATTGCTCTGGAAAGTGCCATAATATCAAGCTATCCATGGGAGAATATGTATTGACTAGCCCAATGCTTTCCATTCCAATGGGAGGTGCTGATGTTGTACTAGGAGTCCAATGGCTACAATCCTTGGGTACAATAGCTTTTAATTTTCAAGAACTTTTCATGAAATTTTTTGTGGAAGGAAAGGAAGTTGAATTAAGGGGTATTGCAGGGAAACCAGGAAAGATAATCAGCTCTAATGGTATGACAAAGCTTCTAAAAAAGGAGCAAAGAGGTGTAATTGCACAATTATGTTCGCTAGATGTTTCCACATTAGAATCATCTATTTCTCCAGATCTCCAAAAAGTCCTGGACAATCATTCCAAGGTATTTGAGACTCCCAAAGGTCTCCCACCTATGCGTGATCATGATCATGCTATTCATCTGATTCCAGGAAGTGTTCCTCCAAACATCAGGCCGTACAGATATCCCTATGTCCAAAAAAGTGAAATTGAACGTATGGTTGCAGAAATGCTAGAGGCTGGTATAATTCAACCGAGTCAAAGTTCTTTCTCTGCTCCAGTAGTATTGGTGCACAAGAAGGATGGATCATGGCGCATGTGTCCGGATTATAGGGAGCTCAACAAGCTCACTATTAAAGATAAGTTCCCCATTCCTGTCATTGATGAATTACTGGATGAATTGCATGGATCAATTTACTTCACCAAGTTGGATCTTCGTTCAGGATATCATCAAATCAGAATGAAGATTGAAGACATTCCGAAAACGGCATTTAGAACTCATGAGGGTCATTATGAATTTTTGGTCATGCCTTTTGGCCTTACCAATGCACCTTCAACATTTCAAGGTTTGATGAATTCAATTTTCAAACCATTCCTTAGAAAATTTGTGTTAGTATTTTTTGATGATATACTTATCTACAGCAAGTCTTGGAAGGATCATGTTGAACATGTTGACAGGGTGCTACAACTATTGGAAGAGAAACAATTATATGCAAAAAGATCCAAATGTTTCTTTGGAGTCCAGGAGGTGGAATATTTGGGTCATATTGTATCTCATGAAGGAGTTAAGGTAGACCCTAGCAAAATTAAAGCCATTAAGGAATGGAAAATCCCCACATCCATAAAGCATTTGCGCGGATTTCTTGGGTTGACAGGGTATTATCGCAAGTTTGTTAAGAATTATGGGAGAATAGCAGCACCTCTAACGACATTATTGAAGAAAGATGCATTTTCATGGACTCCGGAAGCAACAAAGGCCTTTGAACATCTTAAAGAGGCAATGTGCCAAGCACCAGTCTTAGCTACACCGGACTTCACAAAAACCTTTACTGTGGAATGTGATGCTTCAGGAAATGGAATTGTGCTGTTCTAATGCAAGATGAAAGACCCATTGCCTTTGAAAGTCGTCCAATCAAGGGAAAGTTTCTAAGAAAAGCTATTTATGAGAAGGAAATGTTGGCAATACTCCATGCACTTAAGAAATGGCGACCCTACCTAATGGGAAGACACTTCAAGGTAAAAACAGATCATGATAGCCTTAAATACTTTTTAGAACAAAGATTATCCTCTGAAGAGCAACAAAAGTGGGTCACAAAGATGTTGGGTTATGACTTTGAAATCATCTACAAAAAGGGGAAGCAAAATGTGGTGGCAGATGCACTCTCAAGGAAGGATGAGGATGTGGAAGCATTGTTGTGCGCTATTTCTATCATCCAACCAGATTGGATAAATGAAGCAAGGGAGGAATGGAAGAATGACGAAGAAGTATGGGCACTTATTCGAAAGCTACAACAAGATTCCAGTACGTCTGATACATTTAGCTGGAAAAATGATTCGTTATGGTACAAAGATCGCTTATACCTCTGTAAGAATTCCCAGCTAAAACAAAAGATTCTTATGGAATTGCACACTTCTCCCTTAGGAGGGCACTCAGGATTTTTAAAAACTTACCACAAGGTGAAGAAGGAATTTTTTTGGGATGGCCTTAAATCAGATATTCATAAGTTTGTGGCAGAATGTTTGGTTTGCCAGCAAAATAAAGTTGAAACAATTAAGACACCGGGTCTATTACAACCTTTATCCATTCCAAGCCAACGTTGGGAGGAGGTATCAATGGATTTTATCACAGGTTTACCCAAGTCTGAGGGAAAGAGTGTCATCATGGTGGTAGTTGACAGACTTACCAAGTATGCACACTTTTGTGCATTATCACATGCATTTAAAGCCAGTACAGTTTCTACTGCATTTATGGAAACAATTCAAAAGCTACATGGAAACCCAAAGATTATTGTAAGTGACAGAGATCCCATTTTCACTGGAAATTTTTGGACAGAATTATTTTCTTGTCTTGGTACTCAGTTAGCTCATAGCTCATCTTATCATCCTCAATCTGATGGGCAAACTGAGATAGTAAACAAATGTCTGGAAGGATACCTTCGTTGCTTTGTATCTGATAAACAGACACAATGGGTCAAATGGTTGCCTCTGGCTGAATGGTGGTATAACACTTCCTTTCATACGGCAACAAAAATGACCCCATTTATGGCACTTTATGGGTATCAACCACCATCCATCACATCATATTTAAGAGAAAATTCTAAGGTTCAGGCAGTGGAACATCACATCGAACATCAACAACAAGTCCTCCAACTCTTAAAGGATAACCTTGTGTTGGCACAGAATAGAATGAAACAACAGGCAGATCAGCATCGCAGTGAAAGAAGTTTTGATGTAGGTGATTGGGTATTCCTACGGCTACAACCATATAAGCAAATGTCCCTCAAGCAAGCTAAGAAGGACAATAAATTATCACCAAAGTATTATGGTCCGTACAAGGTGTTGCAAAAGATTGGTACTATGGCATACAAATTGGAGCTTCCTGCAGCTTCTCGATTGCACCCAGTTTTCCATGTTTCATGCTTAAAGAAGGTTATAGGCGACAAGCTCCCAGTTCAAACAATATTGCCAGAACTTGACGAAGAAGGAAAAATTATATTGGAACCGGAAGCAGTTATAGAAACAAGAACTCGACAGCTACGAAATCGATCAATTTCAGAGTACCTTATCAAGTGGAAGAACTTATCCGCTGAAGATTCCACATGGGAGGACGAGAATTTTATGCAGAAGTATCCTGAACTACTCAAGCGTTGAGGACAACACTTTTTTGAAGGAGAGGGGCATGTTGGGTCCCTATAATACTAGTGATTACCCCATTACTATTGTAGTTATACCCCTTATTTATATTGATGTACCCATGTAGTGCCCATATTGTTACTATTGTGCCACATAGAAGCCCACTATTGTTATTGTTGTGCCCTACAATATTATTGTTATGTAGGCTTTGATTGTATTGGGACCACTTAGACTCCTATATATAGAAAGGAGGTATTTTCATTTGTATCATCCAAGAATTGTTCATTTATGTAATGTAAAGGAGGTTGCCCCCTCGAAGAGGCTAAATTCTAAGGCGTGGATCTCTCTTTTCTATCTTTTTGTGAGCTGGTTTCATAACATAATTCCTCTTTCTATCTATCAATCTCCATTAGGGTTTGTTCCAACATTTTCATGGTGTCCGTTGTTCCTTGATCTACTTCTGTCTCCATCTTCTTCATTTTGTTTTCTTTCGGTTCTTTGTCCTTTTGTCCTGTCGCTTCCCGGGTGCTGTCCAGCATGTGCCCTCCAATGCCGTCCTCCTGTAGTACCGCAAAGCGGTTCTGGGGCCTTTGGTCTTTCTCATTTTGGTTTGCTTTCTGGTTCCCTAGTTGTCTCTGGTTCTGTTTTCTCCGTTGCACCTCCTAGAACCCTTCGCCATCTTCCTTTGCCATCGTTTCCCCTTTTCTTTTCTCCAGAGAAGGGTTCTCCTTCTAGTTAAGGCAGCATGCACGGAAAAAGTGGCCATATCCATGGCAACAGTGACACCTGAAAGGTATGTGTTTGTAGTCTAAAGGTGGTGGCCATATATCATCGTGATATTCCAACTCTATATAATCTAGGAGTGGCTCCATAATATTCATGCAAACACAGATCCAGGCGTAGGAAATGTATCTTCCTTTTCTTGTCGAATTTGCCACTTTAACAAAGGTTCCAATAGAGTTCCTGATTCCTTCTAAGATCTCTAGACCCCAGAAATCCATTGGTAATCTGAATAGTAGAACCCAAATTAGGGTAGCCAGGAGTTTTTCCTAATCTAGGTTGTAGCATTCTTCCCAATGCCTAATGTAGAGTCCTACATTGTTAAAGAAATATGGCCCATCTTCGGAAACCCTCTCTTTGTATTCCAAATTTGAGAGGATCACTGTGAAGAATCCCTTTGCCCCAAGCTTGAGGTCAATGTGGCCTTTCGGTTTCCATGGTTGCTGGATCCATTTAATAAACTCTTTCTCCGTCTTCCATGCCCCGATGAACTTGCAGATTAGGGCATGATCCTCCATATATTTTTGATGTTCCTCCAGTTTGTTGTTTAGGATAACAAATCTTGGTTTTTTGGCAGCTCTTGGTAGGCATTTTCCTCCCAAACATGCTTGCCATTTGGCTCCCAAGACTGGTATTCCTTTTCATCATCCTCAATTGCCGCCAATTGCTCCATGCTAGCTCGATTCTCTTGCTGCAATGTTCTTATAGGAGGGCATCTCTCGCCCCCCTTCCATTCCGCTCATTTCTTCCTAACAGTGCACCGTGGGTCAGTTTTACAGTCTTCATTTCGTAGTATGCTAGCACGGATGTCAGGGCAGAGTCGTGAAGACCCTTGAAACCCTAACTGCTCACGTTCCTTGCACTCTCCGCCAAAAGAACATTTTCTTATATGATTAACTTTATAAATAATAATTTAATATAATATTTTATAAGCTTTTATATATATATAAATAATGTTTCAAAAAATAAAATAATTTAATTTTTTAAAATATATATATATATATATATATATATATATATATATATATATATATATATATATATACAAACATCACTTTCATTAAATATTAAAATTATATATAAAGAGATGTATAAAATATTCTCCCAAACAGTAAGGCGTCATCTTTTTAAAATTATTTACAGAGATATAAAAATTTCTCTCAAGCAACTTACATAGAAGTCTATTGCAAGAGGCATCATCTTTTTAAAACGATTTATAGAGATATATGAAATCTTCTCAAAAACAACTTACATAAAAGTCTGATGTAAAGAGGCCCCGTCCTTTTGATCAGATTGTAAATCTTATAGTTATTAGATGGTGATGGATGATGTAACTTTCAAGTTGGCCCAATACAAAATAAAGCCTAAAAGGTTGCCCAATGTAAAATAAAGCGTTGCTGACAGGGCTGCGAACGCGGAGGGACACACTTAGGACGAGAAAGGAGAAACAATGGGTAGTTTACAGGACAAAAACATGATGGAGAAGGGATATTGGAGGGAGTGTTATTTAAACTTTTTATTAAAATGAGAAATTAAACTTTTTATTAAAATGAGCAAATTAATTTAGGGTAATGTATGAAAGAAAAATATGAGAGAGAAGGGGATTCGAGGGAAGTGTTATTTGAGTTTTTTATTAAATTGAGCAAGAGAATGTGACAGTAGTTTACAATAAGAAAATTTAAGGGAGAAGGGGAATTGGGGGAGTGTTAATTGGTGTTCTAATTATATGGAGCAAATGAATATGAGGACAGGATAAAATCATGAGGATGTGGGGAAATTATTTGATATTTTATTAAATGAAGTAATTGAATGAAATGGTAATTTAGTAACTAAAGTATGAAGAAGATAATTTTTGGAGAAAATGTTATTTGAGCTTTTTATTATTAAATAAAGCAAATGAATGTGAACAACAACCAGATGTATTGGGAAAAAGTTTAGACACGTTTTGTAATGATGTACAAGAATTGCAAGAGAAACTAGTGAGGTAAGTGTGGTAACGGAAGCAAAACAAAAACATGGATGTAATTAAGGTAACTTGATATCTCAAAAATATAGGGAATGTCAATTATCAATATGATAATTATGTAAATGTAAAAATGGTATATAATAGACTTTTAAAAAATAGTAAAACAACTAGATTATAATAAATTATAAAAATAAAAAGTAAATGAAGAAAATCAAGTTCAAAATTTAAATTTAAGAAAATGTTATTGAATGATATATATATATATATATAATATTATAATTTTAAAGTTTAAATTGGTTCATAAAATAAATATAAATTTATAAAGCATTTAAATTATACCACACACATTTAAGAGGAAAGACTCATTGTGTATTTTATTATATTATTTGTAGGTCTTTTAGAATGATAAAAATATCCTAGAAAATAAGATGGGTGAGTGTCAATATCATATTATACATGTAAATTGCAAAATTTTCATGGGTTAGCGGTCAAAATGATATTATATATGTAAATTGTATAATCTTCATGTGATTTTTCTTATTAGATATAATAATTATGAAATAATAAATTGACATTTTTGATAATATTTAGCTATTTAGGGTTTTATTTAATATATATATTTTTATTAATTAAATTTTTAAATATGACATTATAGATAATTTTTGCAAAATTTTAGTTGAAATTTTCTACAAACCTTAGTTGTGGTAGTTTGGGTTCACTTCCTACCCACTCTTGTTTTTGTTAATGCCAATGGTGGGAGTAGTACTACCTCTTATAGTAGGATTTTTTTAGCGGATAATAATTTGGAATGGTTTTTGGCTTCTATCCTGAATTCCTCTAGTTCAAAGTCTAATGGAGATTAGAAAAACATACAACATTCTACTTCTGAGTATGGTGAATTGTGGCCATAGATTTCCTTACTTAAAGTAGTAATATACCCTAAGTTTGAGCTTGATCAAATCGAGCTGGTGAGTATATACAATCCAAAATGGGATGTCGAAAAGGGTTCTATTGCAAAAATTGGCTTGGATCCCTTATCCGATCTAATAGGTCCTCAACTATTATCCTTTCAACTTATTAATTTTCTGTATAACAATGGTTTATATGTGATACAGGACATTGCAAACAAAAATATCTCATCCTCCACTTATACACACTAGAAAGACAAGGAAGAGTTGGAAATCTCTGCTCATCTAATCCAGGAATGCAACTTATACATCATTGATCTCAAAATTTCAAGGATTCTTCTCTCCACTAAAGAAGACAAATTTACTTGATGCGGTGGATCACAACAAGATCAGGGAACATCATATGAGGCAGATGAGATGATACACCAATTGTTAAAAATAGCAACAAGAAATTCCAATTTAATTTGTCCTTGAATTAAATTGTGAATTTAAAATCGAATTCTATTCTCATAGCAAATTGTAATAGTTAATTAAGTTAAATTGACTTAATTAGCTTAGAAAATTTGAGTTAGAAGTCTATCTAGAGTCATGTGGAGTGATCTGTAAACTTTAGGGGCTAGGCTAAGTTCTTTGGAGTTGTAATTAGATAACTTAGTCTTGGTGAGTTAGAGTCAATTAAACTAGTTCTAATTGCTAGAGGAACTAGTAGAGGTCTAGTAGTGGATTTGTGTGCCAAGCCATCAAACAGTACCACACCAGTTAACTGGAGATTCACTCACAAAAATTTCATGCATGTCAGTTCAAAGGAAGACCCAGTTGAGACTAGAGTGCAGGGACAATGTACTATCAGTTGTTTAATTTTCCGAGTTGTATAGATGGTGCATGCAATCAGTTGAGAACCTAAATTTGGATTGCGCAGATATGGAGGAAGGATTTCCCAATTAAATATGGGATGATTATCTCAGAAATTACATAAGAAACTAGGGGCTTGGTAGGCAGCATAATTGGATAAATGTTGGCTTGAGATGACTTGTTAAGCAGAGAGTTAGATCATACTTTTACAGGGATTGTTCTAGTGTGAACAAGCATTGTATTTTCTTCTCAAATCTTCTGGTTAATACAACATAGATAGTTGGGGTTTTGAGAAGTTTCTTTCCTAGAGAAATATTGTGTTATGTGTGATTGACATTCTTCCTCTTTCTGATTATTATTTTCATCAATCATTATTGGTTTCCATTGTAAAGAGTAGAGTATATTCGTGTCTTATGTTTTAGTATATCACACGAGATGTTGAACATACAGAAAAATCTACATGTTATCAGAGCTATATTTGTAGAAATCTCTACATAGTATCAGAGTAGCAGGCAATATAAAAGAGGATATTTCGAGTTTGTTGTGCAGGTGAAATTGAATTTGCAGTTCATACTTCAGATCAACAATATTTCATTCTACAAGTTGCGACTTGAGTATGCCTTGGAAGGAAGCTCGAATTACATAACATGGAAGGATAGGATGGAACCAATGCTAGCATACAATGGCCTCAAGGAATTCATTGATCAATACATTCATAAGCCTCCAAAATCAAATGCTCAAGATCTGGTTGAATGAAGAAAGTGTGTGGCAAAGGTGAGGCAAATTATTCTTGAGGGAGTTCGAGACCACATTGTCTTGAGTATCCATGGCAAGGAAATTCCATACTAAATATAGAGGACATTGACGAACATGTTCTAGAATAGCAGTGACCATAGGAATTTGGCACTCAAGGACAAGCTTAGAAAGATCAAAATGGTGAAGGGCGGCTCAATTCCGAAATAATTGACCAATTTCACTCATTGTCGTGATGAGCTTGGAAGTGTTGTGATTACTGTTGTTGAGGACGATATGGTGAGCCTAGCTCTTCTAGGACTTCCAAAGAGTTGCCATAGTTATGAGGACTTTGTCAATTGGAGGGTGAAGCTTCCATATTGGGAATGATTATGGTTAGATTTGGTACAAGAAGAGACTCGAAGGAACACCAAAGATGGATCCTCATCAAAGAATGATGACGAGGAAAATTGTACCTTAGTGGAAAAGGAAAAGAAAGGGAGGTGGAAGGTGTTCCATTCCAAATCATATTCTTGTCATGAAGATAAGAAGAAGGACATGTCAAAAGTCAAGTTCTTTCATTGTCATGTGCTGGGACATTTTGCTACAAAGTGTTCACTTAAGAAGGCTAAGAAGAAGTCCTCAGGAGAAGTGGCAGGTGAGGCTCTTGCATCACAATTCGAATTGGACTTTACCCTCATCACATGTATGATTTCATCAATGATGGGTAATGTATGGTAGCTAGACAGTGGAGCTTATTTCCACATAACTAGTAACGAGGAGCTCTTCGGTAACTTGGAGGAGAAGGATCTCCATATGCATATCGAGATGGGTTATGACATGAGGTATAGTGCTACCAGCCTTGGGTTACAATTACCATTGAGAGGGAGTTAGATCCTCCCCTCACTTTGCAAGATATTATTTATGTTCCTGGTTTGAAGAAGAACTTGGTATTTGTTGTCATGTTGGAGGGTAGCAGCTATGATGTGATATTTAGTAAGGGAAAGGTAATACTTCATCACATAACCACGAGACAGTTATAGAGGATAGGGATTTAGGGGAAGAATCTCTATAAGTTGGAGGTAGAGTATTGTGTTGCCTTGAGCACAAAAGCAAAGAAGGTGTAGAGCTGAGACAAGGTGAGTTGTGGCATAGGTGGTTGGGTCACTTGCATCATGGTGGTTTCAAAATCATGCAACAAATTTCTATTGATCTTCCCAAAGGTACACTAGAGCAAGTTGACACATGCAAAAGTTTGATCTAGGTCCAGGTATGAGAAAGGACCCTTCCAAGACCTTTTAGTTTCGTGATGTGTTAAATTGCATTTTTAAAAGAACATAAGTGAATACATGTGCATGTTGTAAAGAAGAGGAATATGTCAATCATCAGCAACATAAAAAGACATAAGTCGTTGATAATGGAGTTCGTCCAGGAGGGACTACGTCTCCGGGCCCTTGTGTCAAGATGGTGTAGGCCGCTGCATTAAGTGTTGTCAATAGTGATGATGTACATAAGAGGTGATGTCACTATCATACAAGGAAAATGCCCACATGCAGGAGTGGCTCCAAGAGATGTTCCACTACAGGAACTCTTAGTCAAAAGACTCATATCAGTATGACACAAACTCATGCTATGATAATGAGCATCCCACAAACATGGCATAAAAGTGATCTCAATGGAAACATGCGTGATGATGACATGAGTATCCCATCAACATACAACAAAGGGATCTCAAAACACAACATGATGAATCATGACTAGAAGTACATCACATAGATGATTTAGCATCACATCAAGTAGGAATCATGAAACACATAAGAAAACAAGATCCCACATCAATCATCAAATAGGGATTCGTGCAGCACAATGCATAACAAAAGATGTATATGAACACACTGCATATACCTCACATCCAGGGACCATCTAAAGAAGTGGATGTCAAACTGTTCAAGTTGTTCATGCCATCAATCTCGAGGCGTCGAATCTCATGGAAATGGTTGCTCGCACATGAATGCTGACACCTGCACTCAACTTAGAAAAGTCGCCAAAAAATAGAATGAGAAAATGAAAAATATGAATGCACCACCAGATCTGTGGTGTCGAATAATGCAAAATTGACTGTTAGATTTCTGAATTCTGAGAAAATGAAAATCTAGGGATTAAGGAATCTTTTAGATTCCCCCTAGATTCCTCAAAGATTCCCTCCTCCAGGTCCTCTGCCAATCAACTGCTTAGATCAGGAAACTGACTGTGCCATTACATTCATGTTGACAAGAGGTATAAGATCGACATAGAGTTTGTCCAACTTGGACACTGCAAAAATTTCACCGTCACAGAAATCTTACTCAGCCATGGTTCCACCTACAAAAAAATTAATTAAAAAAATGGTCTCAAATTCTGTGCCCACTCCTAGTTCCTCCATTCCTAGGTGCAATGACAAAATGAGCATCTATATAAATTTTTCTGGGCAAATTAAACAAGGAATGTCATTTAGGTGACTTGGTATGATGTCCGAGTTATAAGGAGGAGGTCGGGTGGTCAAACCCTGACCCCTCCATTTTAATACATTTCCTGTTTAGAAAAAACCACATTATAGTTTTTTTTAGGGGTTGGGTCTGCATTGGGCGGCTAGCCCCATAGCCCCTGCAACAAATGTCCTGCATTAATTTTTTTTTGAACAGTTGAATGAGTGGCGTGTGGTTGGTGTATTAAATGGTTGGTACATATCATGTGGATTCAATGTGGGTTTGGTGTGACATGGGGCCGCCGCATGGTGACGGGCTAGCCCACATGGTTGGTGCGGGCTCGATACCCACCAGCCTCCCATTAATACGTATGGTATATAGATATGGTGAGGTGTGGGGTGGTGGGGTTGGCGGCCCATCCCCTCCTTTACATTTTTTTTATTTGTTTTTTAAATAATAAGGCCATTTCAAAAATTTTGAAGATTGGCTGAAGGAGACAATTTATCAAGACGACAATTTCACCCGGAATCCAGCCAGATTTGGCTGGATTTCGTCTGCTGGAAAATTCTAAATTGTGTCTCCATTAACCTGCCTAGTCAACAAAAGTCAACCAAAACTTTGACTGCCCCTATATTCCTCATCCAGACTTGGATTGATGAACCATTCGCACCACCACGATCATGACGACGAGGTATTTAACATGAACCTAGTTCAAGCATAATCAAAACACTTTGATTTTTGAGCATTCATAAGCACTCTTTGTTGTGTGTGTGTCTCTGGAGCCACTTAGATCAATCCTCCCAACTAAGGAGCTTTTGGTCCTCCAAAATCATGAAAAATAACCTGAAACTTATTTGTACCTTGTCTGCATCTCAAGTGTCCTAAAAAGGTCTCACTTCCATCTCCTTTACCTTTATTCTTCAGAGCCTTAAGCGATGAGCTGACACCTGCCACCTCTGCAACCTATAGCACACTGTTTTTCCAAATTAAAGGCTTTATTTTCATGACCAACTAATGACCCACGTGTCCCACACTTGCCACGAGTTTATAACACATACTCGGTGGTCAAGTTTACAACAATATGGAAGCAATACCCCAGCTATGAAAACAAAGCCAGCATATCATTGTTGCTTCAACAAGTGATGGAAAATACATCATCGCTGAAACACATGATTTACAATCGTAAGACAAAACACTATTGTCTTGACAAGTGATGGAAACATGACATCAGTTTCACAGTTTATCATGCTACTCAAAATAAGACTAGACATCATTGTTGCTGAACAAGTGATGGAAAACACATAATCACTTTTACATTTTAAAATGCAACAAATGATTTGCAAAAGCATGACCATGAAACGCTAACATATCTAGAAACCATTTTTCACTTAACAAGGTGAATGGGCCTCCTCCTTGTGGCACATTCATTTGTCAAACAACTGTTTCATCTGGTTCATGGGCCTCCTCCTTGATGACCACTTCTGTCATAATCAGTGCAATAGGTTTTCTTCCTCCATACTTACTTAACATGTTTCTTTACCTGTTGTTGAGAGGGTCTTTCATGCCTCATCCTTTCGTGTGCTGCCATTCTTTTCCAACACATAGAAAATGTATGGTTATGTAATCCACAAAAGGTACATGTTTTTCGTTGCCATGTTTTATGTTCATCTTTAAAAACATAATTATCATTGAAATGAACATTCGAATATCAAAACTGATTATACATTTCCTTCTCGTCTATGGTGCAAGTATGGTGATGAGAGCTTGCCTCAGCTCTTTCCCTACAATGAAAACTGCCATGGGATGATGGGGATGTTTCCCATCATTCTCTTTTCTTGACAATTTGAATGAGGTCTCGGAAGCATATGACACATTTGAGCATTCTCCCTTGGTGTATCTCAAGCCTGCAAATTGAGGTCTCTGCACATCCTCCATTGGTTGAGTTATGCCTTGGTTATTAACACAAAGTTCTTTTTCCTCCTCGTGCCTTGTCCTTGTAAGGAGCCTCATGTTTGTCCCTGTAATTAGGTTCTCCAAATCTCCAACAAAAATCATACTATGTGACAACGAAACTGAAAGGAAATCAACATCTTTTACCTCCTCTGTCGATTTGGAACGAACTAATGAGAGCTGCTCATTATCTGTTGTTGGTGGTTCACTAACTGTCGTGGTACATTCCCCAAATTCCTTTTTGACATACCTAAGTCATGTTCGACATGGTAATTCCTCTACTTTAATGGGGTTGATAATGTCTTTGCCATTGATGCACAAACCCTTTCCTTCATACCCCATTTTCTTCAACAGTTTGGGGCAAATTCCTATGGTATGATTTTCAAAAATAGCAAAATCATCATCAGGAAACATATATGAATTTAGAGAACTACTTTTTACCTCACATGGGTCTTGCTGGAGCTTTCCCAAGGCCTTGTCCTTTGCTTGCAGTTGTCGTAGCAAACCATGTTTTTCCTCCTTCTCTTCTTGTAGACACATCTTCAATTCAACATTCTGTGTTTGAAGGTTTTGGTTGTTGTGCTTCAGTTCTTCCATGGCCTCTTTCGTGGCTTGCATCTGAAGCTGCAATCACTCCTTTTCCTTTGTCTCTTTCTGTAGAGTTTCATACATTATTTCCACCTTTTTGGAAATTTTGAGCATCGTCTCGTACATCGCTTTTTCATCATCTGTCACTGTGCTTGCAATTCACATCAACAAAAATACTACTTTGATACCACTTGATCCAGGTCTAGGTATAACAAAGGAACCTTCCAAGACCTTTTACTTTTGTGATGTGTTAAATTTCATTTTTAAAAGAACATAAGTGAATACATGTGCATGCTGTAAAGAAGAGGAACATGTCAATCATAAGCAACATAAAAAAACATAAGCCATTGATAACAGAGTTCATCCAGGAGGGACTACATCTCCGGGCCTCGATGTCAAGATGGTGTAGGCCGCTGCATTAAGTGTTGTCAATAGTGATGATGCACATAAGAGGTGATGTCCCTATCATACAAGGAAACTGCCCTCAAGCATGAGTGGCTCCAAGAGATGTTCCACTACAGGAACTCTCAGTCAAAAGACTCCTATCAGTATGACACAAACTCGTGCATGATGATAATGAGCATCCCACCGACATGGCATAAAAGGGATCTCAATGCAAAAATGCATGACAACAACATGAGTATCCCATCAACATACAACAAAGGGATCTCAAAACACAACATGACGAATGGTGACCACATGTACATCACATAGATGATTCCACATCACATCAAGCAGGGATCATGAAACACATAAGAAAACAAGATCCCACATCAAACATCAAACAGGGATCCATGCAGCATAGTGCATAGTAAAAGAAGTATATGAACACACTGCATATACCTCACATCTAGGGACCATCTAAAGAAGTAGATGTCAAACTGCTGAAGCTGTTCATTCCATCAATCTCACGGTGTCGAATCTCATGGAAATGTTTGCTCGCACATGAATGCTAACACTTGCACTCCACTTAGAAAAGTTGCCAAAAAATAGAATGAGAAAATGAAAAATATGAACACACCATCAGATTTGTGGCGTCAAATAGTGCAACATTGACTGTCAAATTTCTGAATTTTGAGAAAATGAAAATCTGGGGCTTAAGGAATCTTTTAGATTCCCCCTAGATTCCTCAAAGATTCCCTCCTCTGTGTCCTCTACAAAGTGGCTACTCAGATCAGGAAACTGATTGTGCCATCGGGTTCGTGTTGCTAAGAGGTGTAAGATCGTCATAGAGTTTGTCCAATTTGGACACTGCGAAAATTTCACCCTCCTAGAAATCTTGCTCAGTGATGGTTCCACCTACATAAAAATTAATTAAAAAAAATGTCTTCAGTTCTGTGCCTGCTTTTGGTTCCTCCATTCCTAGGTGCATTGACTAAATGAGCGTTTATATAAATTTTTCTTGGTATATTAAACAAGGAATGTCATTTAGGTGGGTTGCTATGATGTCTAAGTTATAAGCAGGATGTCGGGTGGTCAAACCTCGACCCCTCCATTTTAATACATTTCCCATTTAAAAAAACCTACATTATAGATTTTGTTGGGGGTCGTGTCTACATTGGGTGTCTTGCCCCATAACCCCTACAACAAATTCTGCGCGTTAATTTTTTTTTTGAACGGTTGAATTAGTGGCGTGTGGTTGGTGTATTAAAAGGTTGGTACGTATCATATGGATTCAATGTGGGTTTGGTGTGACATGAGGCCGTCGTACGGTGGTGGAACAGCCCACATGGCTGGCATGGGCTCAATACCCATAGGTATCCCATTAATACGTATGGTATATAGATATGGTGAGGTGTGGGGTGGTGGGGGTGGTGTCCCACCCCTCCTTTATATTTTTTAATTTTTTTTTTTTTTAAATAATGAGGCCATTTCAAAAATTCTGATAATTGGCTGACAGAGACATTTTATCAAGGCGAAAATTTTGCTTGGAATCTAGCTGAAGTTGGCCGGATTCTGTCCGCTGGAAAATTCTAAATTGTGTCTCCATTAACCTGCCTAGTCAGCAAAAGTCAACCAAAACTTTGACTGCCAGTATCTTCTTGATTCGGACTCGGATTGATGAACCGTTTGCACCACCACGACCACAATGACAAGATCTTTAACATGAACCTAGTTCGAGCATAATAAAAACACTTTTATTTTTGAGCATTCATAAGCCCTCTTTGTCCTGTGTGTGTCTCTGGAGCCACTTGGATCAATCCTCCCCACTAAGGAGCTTTTGTTCCTCCAAAAGCATGAAAAATAACCTACAACTTTTATGTACCTTCTTTACATCTCAAGTGTCCTGAAAAGGTCTCGCTTCCATCTCCTTTACCTTTGTTATTTGGAACCTTAAGTGATGAGCCGACACCTACCACCTCTGCAACCTGTAGTACATTGTTTTTGCAAATTACATGCTTGACTTTCATGACCAAATAATGACCCACATGTCCCACACTTGCACGAGTTTATAGAACACATACTCGGTTGTCAACTTTACAACAGTATGGACGCAATATGCTAGCTATGAAAACAAGGCCAAAATATCATTGTTGCTTCAACAAGTGATGGAAAACACATCATTGCTGCAACACATGATTTACAATAATAAGGCTAAACACTATTGTCTTGACAAGTGATGGAAACATGACATCACTTTCACAGTTTATCGTGCTACTCAAAATAAGACCAGACATCATTGTTGGTGAACAAGTGATGGAAAACACATCATCACTTTTACATTTTAAAATGCAACAAATGATTTACAAAAGCACGACCATGAAATGCTAACATATCTAGAAACCATTTTTCACTTATCAAGGTGAATGGGTCTCCTCCTTGTGGTGCATTTGTTTGTCGAACAACTATTTCATTTGGTTCATGCACTGACACTTTTTCTTTAAGGTGCTACTCTTGATGGAGCCTCCAACAAGTGGCTCTTTGATGGCCACTTCTATTGCAATGACTGTAATAGGTTTTCTTCCTCCATACTTGCTTAACATATTTCTTTACCTGTTGTTGAGAGGGTATTTCATGCCTCATCATTGTGTGCTGCCATTCTTTTACAACACTTAGAAAATGTATGGTTATGTAATCCGCAAAAGGTACATGTTTTTCGTTGCCATGTTTTACGTTCATATTTAAAAACATAATTATCGTCGAAATGAACATTCGAATATGGAAACTGATTATACATTTCCTTTTCATCTCTGGTGCAAATATGGTGATGAGAGCTTTCCTCAGCGCTTTCCCTGCAATGGAAACTGCCATGGGATGATGGGGATGTTTTCCCATCATTCTCTTTTCTTGATGATTTCGACGATGTCTCAGAAGCATATGACACCTTCGAGCATTCTCGCTTAGTGTATCTCAAGCTTGTAAATTGAGGTCTCTGCACATCCTCCATCAGTTGAGTTATGCATTGGTTATTAACACCAAGTTCTTTTTTCTCCTCGTGCCTTGTCCGTGTAAGGATCCTCATGTTTGTCCCTATAATTGGGATCTCTAAATCTCCAACAAAAATCATACTATGTGATGATGAAACTGAAAGGAAACCAACATCTTTTACCTCCTCTGTCGATTTGGAACGAACTAATGAGGGCTACTCATCATCTGTTGTTGGTGGTTCCCTAACTATCGTGGCACATTCCTCAACTTCCTTTCTAACATACCCAAGTCCTGTTCGACATGGTAATTCCCCTACTTTGATGGGGTTGATAATGCCTTGGCCATTGATGCCAAAGCCCTTTCCTTCATACCCCATTTTCTTCAATAGTTTGGAGCCAATTCTTGTGGTATTATTTTCAAAAATAGAGAAATCATCATCAGGAGACATATATGAATTCAGAGAACTACTTTTTACCTCACATGGGTCTCGCTGTAGCTTTTCCAAGGCCTAGTCCTTTGCTTGTAGCTGTCACAACAAACTATGATTTTCCTCCTTCTCTTCTTATGGACACATCTTCAATTCAATGTTCTCTATTTGAAGGTTTTGGTTGATGTGCTTTATTTCTTCTAGGACCTCTTCTGTGGCTTGCAACTAAAGTTGTAATTGCTCCTTTTCCTCTGTCTCTTTCTGTAGAGTTTCATACATTATTTCCACCCCTTTGGAAATTTTTAGCATGGTCTGGTACATCGCTTTTTCATCCTCTATCATTGCACATTCTATTGTTCACGCTTGCAATTCACATCAACACAAAGACTGCTATGATACCACTTGATCCAGGTCCGGTATGACAAAGGACCCTTCCAAGACCTTTTACATTGGTGATGTGTTAAATTGTATTTTTAAAAGAACATAAGTGAATACATGTGCATGTAGTAAAGAAGAGAAACATGTCAATCATCAGCAGCATAAAAGAACATAATCTATTGATAATGGAGTTTGTCGATGAGGGACTACCTCTCCAGGCCCCTGTGTCAATATGGTGTAGGCCGCTGCATTAATTTCTATCAATAGTGATGATGTACATAAGAGGTGATGTGGCTATCAAACAAGGGAAATGCCCTCACACAGGAGTGGCTCCAAGAGATGTTCCATTATAGGAACTCTCAGTCAAAAGAATCCTATCAGTATGACACAAAATCATGCATGATGATAATGAGCATCCCACCGACATGGCATAAAAGGGATCTCAATGCAAACATGCATGACGAGAACATGAGTATCCCATCAACATACAACAAAGGGATGTCAAAACACAACATGATGAATCATGGCCACATGTACATCACACAGATGATTCCGCATCGCATCAAGCAGGAATCATGAAACACATAAGAAAACAAGATCCCACATCAAACATCAAACAGGGATCTGTGCAGCCATGGAAAATTTTAGGGACGAATTTTCGCCCTTCGGCTAAATTAAGAGATTTTATATTTTTATTGGGGAAATATTTTGTATCATAGTACATTGTTACAAATCGCCTCAAATTTATTTTATAAAAAAATTAGGTATGGAGGTTAGCCCACCTTATTTTAAGGGAGAGGCTAAAAAAAGTAAATTTGTCCCTTGAAATTAGGAGTTACAATCTTCCATTTGCCCTCATTTTCAAGAAAATGTATTTATGATAGTTATAAATATAAATATAAATACACTGGAGGTATGGTAAATAAGTAAAAACTCTTTTTATACTTACTCCAAAGGTATGGTAAATAAATAAAAATACAAATAAACTAGAGGTATGGTAAATAAATTGTTAGAGATCAGATGCACAGCTAACAATAAAACATAAACACAGCAATTAAAATCATGCACAAGAACACAACTTTCTAACGTGGTTCACCCAACCAATCTGGGCTACGTCCACCAAACTAAGGCATCGGCAATCTTATTAATTAAACAGGAGATTACATCAATAAAACTCTCACGCTCACCCTCCCAGCGATCCGTATGACCACCTCTTTTATAGCAGGGAGAATCTAACTGCCTCTCACATCAAATTTAGGAAGCATTAATTTTCTCCCAACAACCTGGAGCTAATCCAGCAACAGATATCTATTGTTGTCACAAACTGGGATTCTTTCCTATTTTATCTAAAACAGAAAATCTCAACAATCTCCACCTTGACAACAATTCGCCTGATGCCCTGTTATTATTATTTTATCTTTTCTGCAAGCCAAGAGAAGCCAAACACCAGCGTAGCTTCTCTAACAAAACTGGTTTCGTGAACATGTCTGCACAGTTTTCCTTTGTATGCACCTTTTCAAGAGAGACTCCCCTTTCAGTGATAACCTGTCTTACAAAATGGTACTTGATCGGTATATTCTTTGATTTACTATGATAGGCCGGATTCTTAGCCAAATGTATTGCACTTTGACTATCACAAAGTAACCTGATGTTGTCCTGTAACCTACCAAACTCACCAAGCAAACCTTTCAACCATACCGCCTCTTTGCAAGCATGCAAAGCAGCAATGTATTTTGCTTCAGTAGTGGATAAAGCAACAATGTTTTGTAGCTTTGACATCCAGCTAATAGCTCCACCTGCAAGAGTAAAGACATACCCTGAAGTTGACCTTCTCTTATCCAAATCACCTGCAAAATCAGAATCAACATATCCGCTAACAGATTCACTACTCTTATTGTAAGTAATACAATAACTACTTGTGCCTCTCAGATACCGAAGCACCCATTTCACTGCTAACCAGTGTTCTTTACCCGGATTTGCCATATACCTGCTGACAACCCCAACTGCATGTGAAATATCTGGTCGCGTACACACCATCGCATACATCAAACATCCTACTACATTGGCATACGGAATTCGAGACATATAATCCTTTTCTTCATCTGTATTAGGACATAAACTGGAAGAAAGCTTGAAATGGGAAGCTAAAGGGACTGACACAGGCTTCACATTATTCATACCAAACCTCAAAAGTATTTTCTCAACATACTTCTGTTGTGATAGCCACAACTTACCATTACTCCTGTCTCTGAAAATCTCCATGCCCAAAATCTGTCTTGCTGCTCCTAGATCTTTCATATCAAACGTCCTTGCCATCTGAGTCTTCAACTTGTTGATTTCTTCAATGCTTTTTCTTGCTAAAAGCACATCATCAACATACAACACTAAGATAATGAACATGCCATTATTTAACTGCTTAAAGTAAACACAATGATCATATTCACTTCTTACATATTTCTGACTCAACATGAAAGAATCAAACTTCTTATACCACTGCCGAGGCGACTGCTTCACGCCATATAATGACTTCTTGAGCCTGCAGACAAATTTCTCATTGCGATGCTGAACAAACCCTTCCGGTTGTTCCATATATATTTCCTCATCTAAGTCACCATGTAGAAATGCAGTCTTAACATCTAACTGCTGCAACTCTAAATCAAGCAAAGCCACTAATGCTAACAGAATTCTAATTGAAACAATTTTAACCACTGGTGAAAATATCTCATGAAAGTCTATGCCAGCTTTCTGAGAAAAACCTTTTGCAACCAGCCTCGCTTTGTACCTGTCTTCCGTATCATTCACACCCCGTTTTACCTTGAAAACCCATTTACATCCCACAGTTTTCCTACCTTTGGGAAGTTCAACTAGATCCCACGTGCCATTCTTACCTAAGGCCATCATTTTGTCCTTCATGGCTGCTTTCCACTTGTCACTATTTGAACCTTCTACAGCTTCCTGATAACACAAAGGTTCATCATCATTAGCGGTCAAAACAACTGAAGTAACATGATCATCATACCTTCTCAGAGGGCGTTTGATCCTTGTAGACCTCCTTAAGAATGTTTCTGGTGCTTCCACAATTGGCTGTCTATCATCTGTAAGAACTTCTTCATGATCTCCATCTGAGACCTATTCATGACCTCCATCTGAACCCTGTTCATAATCTGATTCTGAAACCTGTTCATGACTAGAATCTGAACTATGGTCATTATGACTATCATTAGAAATGTTGTCAAACTGAATGTGCTGGAAATCAAATACATCATCCTGTTTCAATCTACTATCTACATCTAATTGTACAAGAGAGGATTCATTAAACTTTACATCTCTGTTGATGATGATTTTGTGGGTAATAGGATCCCACAATCTATATCCCTTTGTTCCATCACCATACCCAACAAAGATATACCTTTTAGACTTTGGATCTAATTTAGTTCACTGATGTTTAGGCACTAGAGCATATGCTTCACAACCAAACACTCTGAGTTTAGAATAATCACAAGGGTGTCCTTTCCATACCTCTTGCGGAACCTTGTAGCCTATCGCCGTTGATGGAGATCGGTTGATCACATAACAAGCTGTTGCCACTGCTTCTATCCACAACTCCTTTTGCAACCCGGCGTTACTCAGCATACACCTTGCTCTCTCTAGAAGAGTCCTGTTCATGCGTTCAGCAACTCCATTCTGCTGAGGAGTATAAACCGTGGTCTTATGTCTCTCGATCCTTGCATCCTTGCAATAGCTGTCAAACTCCTTGGAGGAAAACTCACCACCATTGTCAGTTCTTAAACATTTTATAGTTCTACCAGTGCTGTTTTCTACCAATGCTCTAAACTGCTTGAAAACTGTAAAAACATCAGACTTCTGTTTCATAATGTAGACCCACACTTTTCTAGAAAAGTCATCAATAAACGATACAAAATATGACGAGCCACCATATGACGTAGCAGGGGCTAGACCCCAAACATCTGAATGAATATAATCAAGTATCCCTTTACTAGTATGTTTGCCTGTTTTAAACTTTTGTTTACTTTGTTTTCCAAACAAGCAATGTTTACAGAAATCTAACTTTCCAGATCTTAGATTAGGAAGTAACTTGCGGTCAGCCAAAATTTTCAACCCTCGTTCGCTCATATGACCCAACCTTTGATGCCATAGGCGAATAGAACTACTGTCCTGTTCAGACACCAACACATGATCTGACCCAGTTCTACCTTCTAATTGAAAAAGATTTCCTACCTTCTTAACCTTCATCACTAGTAAAATACCTTTATAGATTTTCATAACTCCACCTTGAATTACAGTTTTATATCCATTCGTATCCAGTGCTCCTAATGAAATTAGATTTTTTCTTAGATCTGGTACATGTCTCACATCAGTTAACAATTTGGTTGTGCCATCAAACATTTGCAGTTGTATACTCCCTATTCCAACAATACTGCAAGTGACATCATTACCCATGTACACGACTCCATCATCAACTGATCTATATGTCTTAAACCAATCTTTATGAATACACATGTGGTTAGATGCCCCGGAATCTAACAACCAATTTTGATCATGTTTTGAAACATTAACAGACAATACCTCATCACTCATACCTGAACCAGATACTGAACCTGTATCTGTGGTGTTGGCTTCCTTCTTTTCTGTCGAAGAGCCATCTTTAGCAGCCTGCTTTCGCTTCCAGCAATCCTTTTTAAGATGTCCAGCCTTGCCACAATGCCAGCACTTCACCTTTGTCTTCTTTCCTTTGGACTTTGAACGAGAGTCGCTATGCTTTCCCCCGGAGTGTCTCTCTCTTGAGCGACCTCTGGCCATCATTACCTCTGATGTAGAGCTGTCTGCATTCGATCTCTTCCTCGTCTCCTCAGACAACAAGGCTCCAACAACATCATCAAACTCAAGAATGTCTGTTGTACTAAAGCTTATGAAAGTAACAAAGTGATCCCATGATTCGGGCAATGAACACAATAAAGTTATTGCCTTATCCTCTGAATCAAATTTCACATCTAGACTGTCTAATTGCACCAGTAAGGTATTAAAAACATTCAGGTGATCAGTGATCGAGGTACCTTCTTTCATCCGCAAACCGTAAAGCTGCCGTTTCAGGAGAATCCGATTTGTCAGGGATTTCGTCATATACAGCTTCTCCAACTTCGTCCACAAACCAGCTGCAGTCTTCTCTGACACGATGTTAAATAAAACATCATCAGCCAAACACAACCGAATTCCGCTCAAGGCTCTGCCATCCAATTCATTCCACTCATCATCTGTCACGGGGGAAGGTAGTTTGGACCTGCCCAACAATGCCTTTGCCACGCCCTGCTGTACCAGCAGATCATGCATTTTTACCTTCCAGATCTCGAAATTATTTTTCCAATTAAACTTCTCGATTTCGAACCGGGCACTTTGAGTTTTCGCCATTTGTATCAAAAAACACAATAATCTCCAAAACCAACGTGTAAATACCAGAAATTTAAAAAACAAACTGCCTATGCCTTTGTGTTTACACCACAAAAGAAAAAAACTGCCTTATTGCTGTGCAAAAATACAGTATATAAACTGAGTATCAAACTTAAGAGTAATACATCCCTTTTAGGCAAAATAATACCTCTGCGCCAGCATTTAAAAAAAAAAAAACAAACCTGATTTCGGTACTGATCATCCACCAATGATGTACTCTCTCAAAAGTTTCGGGCAAATAGTTTCGCCGAGCTGAGCTTGGACACAACCTAACAGGATTATGTGATTTTGGGCCGACTGTTATTGATAAAATTCACATATATACACAGCGCATATATTTAAACAACAACACAGTTTTAAATACATATCAACGCTGTTTCAAATATATATATCTACGCAGTTTGAAAAATATACCCACGCAGGTTACATATCCACGCTGTCAGGTTATATATCCACGCTGTTTATAAATACATACCCACGCTGTTCGCCGTTTTGAAATATATTAACGCAGGTGTCCATGCTGATAGTCACATATATCCATGCTGATATAACTACGCATTTGTCAAGGTAATTTCATCTCTACGCAATTGACAAATATATATGTCCACGCAGTACAAATATCTATCAACACCGTTTTTCAATATATATCCACGCCCCTTTTTTTTTAAATGTATATTCACACTGTTAAATAGGTAGAGATCTCTGCACGATTTGAAGACCAACGCACCACAAAATTTAAAAAAAAAAAACATACCAGCAACCTTACGCAGGTATTATGACGCACCATTCATCAACAATCACTCTGCGCCCAACAACTCATCTCCACATCCAGCACGCAGGTTCAAGGATATTCGGTCTTCAACGCCAAAACAAAACCCAGCATGCAGTCCAGCACCAGCACACACAAACCAGCAATAAATTCCACGCACAGCACAACAATGAACTGATTAATGGGCGCCTCCAGCAAAAACTCGCATTGATCAAACAATCGGACTGATCAAAAAACAGTTCTCGGCCTCCAGCAAAAATAATCGCACTGATCCACGCATCAACTGCGCTCCACCTCCAACATTGCTCTGATACCAACTATTAGAGATCAGATGCACAACTAACAATAAAACATAAACACAGCAATTAAAATCATGAACAAGAACACAACTTTTTAACATGGTTCACCCAACCAATCTGGGCTACGTCCACCAAACTAAGGCATCGACAATCTTATTAATTAAATATGAGATTACATCAATAAAACTCTCACACTCACCCTCCCAGCGATCTGTATGACCACCTCTTTTATAGCAGGGAGAATCTAACTGCCTCTCACATCAAATTTAGGAAGCATTAATTTTCTCCCAACAACCTGGAGCTAATCCAGCAACAGATATCTATTGTTGTCACACACTGGGATTATTTCCTATTTTATCTAAAACAGAAAATATCAACATAAATAAAACCTCTTTTTGTACTTCAAAGGTATGGTAAATAAATAAAAATATAAATAAACTATAGGTATGGTAAATAAATAAAACCTCTTTCTATATTTAGTCCATAACCCTCTTTCTATTTAAGAAGGATCAAAAAGGAGGTTTTAATTAATTGAATCGTATGGGTAAAATACCATATTTATAAAAGAGGTATGGCAAATTAATAAAAATATAAATAAGCGAGAGGTATGGTAAATAAATAATTTTTTTTATATTTACTCCATAATCCACCTTATATTTACAAACACTCAAAAAATGTGTTATATTTAGGTGAAGCCTATGGGCCTAATACCATGGGCCAAATTATTATTAATACCATGCAAAAAAACATTATTAACCCTAATATTAGTATTAATAAAAATAAAGATAGCACATGGTATTGACCCATGGTATTCACATGGAATGCAGCCTATTTAAAGTGGGAAATTAAACTAGCATAGATCCATTTTTACTCTGGATCAAATATCGTGATATGCAAACTAACATAGAGTGAAAAAATATTTGATCCCTCTCGAGGCTTGGTAGATCAAGAGTAAAAATGGATCTTGTAATTTAATGTCATTTAAATGTTTTAACTTCGTTAAAATAAAAAAATAAAATAAAAATCAATTATTATTTTTATTATTTTTGATAAATTACTAATAGTAGTTTTTAAGCTTCAGGTTTATGATAACCCATGGTATTGACCCATGTTAATACCATGGTATTCATGTGAGCAGAGACTATTTAAAGGGGAAATTCTATCAGCTTAGATCCATCTTAATTCTGGGTCTACCAAGCACTGGGAGGGATAAATAGATTTCATCCCTCTAAGAGTGGTAGATGTGGAGTTAAGATGGATATAGGTTGGTTTTTATGATAATGAAAATATTAGATAGACTTAGGAAATTATATTGTAAAAAAAATCTTAAGGTGAATGGTTAAAGCTACATTTAGTCATTTCATAAAATTTAGTAAAAAATACTGATATCTCGATTAATATTGGTTTTTCTGATTTAACAAAAAAAAATTCAAAACAATGAAATCTTAACTCTTTCCGCATCACCCTCACAGAAGAGAGATAGTCACTACCCAAATTTCCCACCATTTTTCAAACATTCTCAATATGATATCTTCATGAAAAAGTTAAGGTACTGATCTTGGATTAGGTGTTTGAAAAATATGCTGGTTGGTACAACCTTTCATATTCTCTGCTATTCTTAGTTTGTCATAATGATCTGTAGGGGTTGGGTCACTACACCATATTGTCCTAAAAGGTGGAAATTGTGCACCAAAAAGGAAATTAATCCACATGTTACAACGATGTTAAAAATGGTATGAAGGTAGTGAATTATGCTAATAAGAAATTTAGATTGGGAGAGACGTAATTAAATTTTATTATTTAATTGAAGATGTCCAATTAAAATATTAATAAATCTACATTTATATATTTATATATTGATTGGAAGGCTTCTGACAACTGTCACTTCTTTCCATTAGATCCCCTTCAGGCCTTTGGGATACCTACTACTTCATTATATTATATAGTTGGGGCTTGCTACTTGTTGGCGTGTTGGGGTAAACAAACTTGATGTGTTTTTTTTTTCTTATCTCGCATTTGGAGTCTATGGAATAAGAAAGAAATTTGATAGCTTGGAAAAAGTGGTAGCATGACAAAAGTGGTAGAGAAAACATTAATCTCTCCTACCATGACAAACATGACCACTAACACTTGCAACATAGTTTGTAGGAAGTGAAAATTGTGTTTCTTTTTTCCAAACATGTATGTTAGTATATTACAATTTAATGAGTATGTTTTATTATTATCATATATGGTTTCATAATTTAACAAAATATTCGCCAAGACTTCACAATGTTTTATTATACAGTGAAAGATTTTCCAAGATCTCACAAGATTTTATAATTCAGTGAAACATTCACAATGACTTTACAAGATAATATAATCTGGTGAGAGATTTGCCAAAAAATATCTATACACATATTATATTAGTGATAAAATTGCCTCCCATTTTTCCTATGTATCATGGGGATTCGCCCATTTACTATACATATAAGTTTATGGTGGTTCTTAAAATTTTCCCTGTGTGAAGCACAATGCATAGCAAAAGAAGTATATGAGCACACTACATATACCTCACATCCAAGGACCATCTGAAGAAGTGGATGTCAAACTATTGAATCTGTTCATGGCATCAATCTCGCGGCGTTGAATCTCATGTAAATTGTTGCTCACACATGAATGCTGACACCTGCACTCCACTTTGAAAAGTTGCTGAAAAATAGAATGAGCAAATGAAAAATATGAATGCACCATCAGATTTTTGGCATCAAGTAGTGCAAAATCGACTGTCAAATTTCTGAATTCTGACAAAATGAAAATCTGTGGCTTAAGGAATCTTTTAGATTCCCCCTAGATTCCTCAAAGATTCCCTCCTCCGGGTCCTCTGCAAATCGGCTGCTCAGATCAGGAAAATGACTGTTCCATCGAGTTCGTGTTGAGATAGGTATAAGATTGACATAGAGTTTGTCCAATTTGGACACTGTGAAAATTTCACCCTCCTGAAAATCTTTCTCAGCCATGGTTCCACATGCATAAAAATTAATTAAAAAAATCGTCTCGAATTCTGTGCCCACTCTTCATTCGTCCATGCTTGGGTACACTGACGAAATGAGCATTTATATAAATTTTTCTTGGCAGATTAAACAAGGAATGTCGTTTAGGTGACTTGGTATGATGTTCGAGTTATAAGGAGGATGTCGGGTGGTCAAGCCCCTACCCCTCCATTTTAATACATTTCCTGTTTAAAAAAAAAGAATTATAGTTTTTATTGGTAGTTGGGTCCGCACTGGGTGGCCCACCCCATAACCCCCTTAACAAATGTCACACGTTAATTTTTTTTGAATGGTTGTGTTAGTGGTGCGTGGTTGGTGTATTAAAAGGTTGGTATGTATCATATGGATTCAACGTGGGTTTGGTGTGACATGTTCCACTACACGGTGGCGGGGCAGCCCATGTGGCTAGCATAGGCTCAATACTTGCAAGCCTCCCATTAATACGTATGGTATATAGATATGGTGAGGTGTGTGGTGGTGGGGGTGGTGGTCCACCACCTCCTTTATATTTTTTTTTATAATTTTTTTAAAATTAATAAGGCCATTTCAAAAATTATGAAAATAGGCTGAAGAAGACATTTTATCGAGGCAACAAGTTTGCCTAGAATCCACCTGGAGTTGGTTGGATTCTGTCTACCAGAAAAATTTAAATTGCACCTCCATTAACATCCCTAGTGAGCAAAAGTCAACCAAAACTTTGATTGCCCCTATCTTCCTTATCCGGACTCGGATTGACGAACCATCCACACCACCACGATTAAGACGACGAGGTCTTTAACATGAAACTAGTTTGAGAATAATCCAATCACTTTGATTTTTGAGCATTCATAAGCCCTCTTTGTCCTATGTGTGTCTCTGGAGCCACCTAGATCAAGGGTATACTTTGGGAAAATTCACCAAAGTTTCCTTTTAGGAAAAAGATAGTGGAGCACATGCGATCCTTGATCAACTCCATTCAGATGTTTGTGGACCATTATTGACAACATCCATGGCCAAAAATAGGTATTATGTTATATTTTTGATGATTTTTCTCATAAATGTTGGACCTTTTTCATGTAGAAGAAAGATCATGTTTTTGCAAAGTTTTGTGAATTTAAAGCATTGGTCGAGAAATATACTGGCAAGAAGGCTAAACCTCTCAGGAGTGATAATGGTGGAGAGTATGTGTCAAATGAGTTTGAAAACTTCTGTTGAGAAGAAGGCATTAAATGAGAGTTCACAACACCCCATAACCCACAATAGAATGGGGTCACAGAAAGGAAGAATAGAAGCATTGTAGGGACATCATGGGTGATGTTACATGATGAAGGCCTACCACTACACTTGTGGGCCGAGGCATGTAGCACAGTATTTTATTTGCAGAATAGAAGCCCTTATCGGATTCTTGGGATGAGTACACAAGAGGAGGCTTTCTTAGGAAGAGACCAGATGTGGGTCACTTTAGGATTTTGAGGTTGTTGGTATATTTCCATCTGATCAAATATACATGCAAGAAGCTTGCATCGACAAGAGAGTTGGGGATGTTTTTGGGGTACACTAATACACCTCACAACTATTGGGTGTACCTTTCGACCAAGAGGATGACAGTGGTTTGCAGGGATGTCAAATTTGATGAAGAGAATGCCATGAGATGTTCCCTTGGGAGGGAGCTTCAGCTACGTGCAGTTGAGGATATTTTAGCTCCTAAGGAGGAGTCTTAGATTGATGTGGAGAAGCCACATGCAGAGGAATTGGGAGTGGAGACATCCACTTAGGAAGAATCTTCAAGAGATGGGAGAAAGCACATCGGAGAGGCTAACATGTAACTGCAGGATAATGTGTGAGCACCCACATCATAGTTGGAAGAGGAGTTCACCTAAGAGGTACACTGGATACATGGCTCTTATGAGCGATGTGTTGAGACAGAGCCATCCTCTTTTAAGGAGGCAATGTAGAAACTCGGTAGGGATGATGCCATGGTAGAGGAGTATGACTATATTATTCGTAATAGTGTTTGGGATGTGGTCCCATGATTGGAAAACAAGTTAGTGGTGAGTTTCAGATGGCTTTACAAGGTAATGAAAGCAACAGATGGTAGTGTGGAGAAATATAAGGCCGGGTTCATGGCCTGAGGATTTTATCAGGTAGAGGGGATTGATTATGATGACACATTTGCTCCTGTTGCAAGGTACTCATCAATCAGATACTTTTTGGCACTGTTAGTGAAAATTCTTTGGAAGATACATCAGATGGTTGTAAAGACATTCTTTCTTAATGACATGATTGAGGAAGAGGTGTATATTGAGGAACCTAAAGGTTTTGAGACCTTTGATCGAGAGTCGCATGTGTGCTGAATCAGGCTAATGTTGTATGAGCTGAAGCAATCACCTTTTGATTTCTACACCAGGATTGATAGCTACTTCACCAGATTAGGCTTCACCAAAAGTGAAGGAGATGTGAACCCGTACCATATTGTGGTTGAAGGTAATTTCATTTTTATTTTTATATGTTGATTATTTGATTATGACAAGTAATGATAAGCTCATCAATTCTTACAAAGAGGATGTTCCAAGGGAGTTCGAAATGAAGGACTCAGGGCTCATGCACTACTTTCGCGGCATGGAAGTACGACAAGGTGATGGGGAAATGTTTGTCTCTTTGTGAAAGTATGCCAACGAGACACTCAGGAGGTTCCACATGAAGAGTAGTAAACCCATGAAGACTCCTCTAGCAGGTAACTCGAGGAAGGAGGATGCTACTTCGAGAGAACTAGTGGAAGCTGATGTTTACAGGTAACTTGTGGGTGCACTCATGTATTTGGTGAACAGATGACCAGACATGTGCTATGTAGTTAACTAGCTTAGTCAAGTGATGGTTAGGCCAACCAAGTTGTATTCGAAGGCATCCAACCATGTGTTGAGATATGGCAGAGGCACTACTCAATATGGATTATGGTACAAATGAATAGATGGAGTGAAGCTTCTAGGCTTCACCAATACATGTTGGGTAGGGAGACCATCCAACAGGAAGAGAACATTAGGATGGAACTTTAGTATTGGGTCAAAAGTTGTTTCTTGGTACAACTGGAAACAATGATCAATTGCACTCAGTTCAATAGAGGCGAAGTACATGGGTGCTAGTCAAGCAACTTGTGAGGCCATCTAGATGAGGAGGATTTTGGTTGGTTTGTTTGGTCAGCAGATGGATCCAACTGTGATTTATTGTGACAATCAGAGTTGTATCAAACTCTTTGAAAATCTGTTTTTTCATGATCGGTCCAAGCATATTGATATCTAGTATCATCATCTTCGAGATTGTGTGCAGAGGTGGATTATGTTGTTGGAGTACATTCCCACAGAGGAGCAGGATGTAAACATTTTGACAAAGGCATTGCCAAGATGTAAATTCAAGTTTCACAGAGATAGGATCGTGGTAGCTGATAATCCCTTTCTTGTTAAGAGTTAATGTTGAAAATAACAACAACAAATTCCAATTTAATTTTTCCTTGAGTTAAATTGTGAATTAAAAATCAATTTTTATTCTCATAGCAACTTGTAATAGTTAATTAAGTTAAATTGACTTAATTAGCTTAGGAAATTCAAGTTGGAAGTCTATATAGAGTCATCTAGAGTGATCTGTAAAGTTTAGGGTGCCAAGTTGACTTCTTTGGAATTGTAATTAGATAACTCAGCCTAACTAAGTTATAATTAGTTAAAGTAGTTCTAAATTTTAGAGGAACTACTAGAGGTCTAGGAGGGGATTAGTGCAATAGTGAATCAACCAGCATCATACAAATTAACTGAAGATTCACTCACAAGTAATTCATAAACGTTAGTTTAGAGGAAGACTCAGTTGAGATTAGAGTGTCAGGACATTGTACTATCAATTGAGGACCTAGGTTTAGATTGCACAGTTATGGAGGAAGGATTTCCCAATTAAGTATGGGTTGATTCTCTCTAAAAATGCACAAGGAAGTAGGGGCTTAGAAGGTAGAAGAATTGGCTAAGTGTTGACTTGAGCTAGCTTGTGAGGCAGAGTGTTGGATCATACTTGTGCATGGATTTGTCTACTGTGAACAAGCATTGTATTTTGTTCTTAGATATTCTGGGTAATGAAATATAGATAATTGGGGTTTTGAGTAGTTTCTTTCCCTAGAGAAATATTGTGTGATGTGCGATTGATATTCTTCCTATTTTTGATTATTGTTTTCATCGATCATTATTGGTTTCCACTTTAAAGAGTAGAGTAGATTCTTGCCTTATGTTTTGGTATATCACATGAGCTATTGAATCGACAGAAAAATATACATGGTATCATAGTTATATTTGTAGAAATTTCTACATGGTATCAATTTAGAAGACAATATAAAAGAGGAAATTTAGAGTTTTTTGTGTAGATGAAAATTTAATTTGTAGTTTATACTTCAGATCAACAATATGTCTTTCTACGTGTTGCCACTCGATTATGCCTTGGAAGGCAACTCACATTATATAGAATGGAAGGACATGATGGAAGCAGTGCTCGAAGACAATGGCCTCAAGGAATTCATTGATCAAGACATTCCTAAGCCTCCATGATTGGATGATTAAGATATTACTGAATGGACAAAGTGTGTGGAAAAAGTGAGTTTGATTATTCTTAGGGAGTTTGAGACCACATTGTCTCGAGTCTCCATGGAAACAACACTCCATACTCAATGTGGAAGGAATTAACGGACCTGTTCCAAAACAGTAGTGACCATAGGAAGTTGGCACTAAAGGAAAAACTCAGAAATATGAAAATGGAGAAGGGCGAGTCAGTTCCAAAATAATTGACCAAGTTCACTCGTTGTCATGATGAGCTTGGAAGTGTTTGGGTAACTATTGCTAAGGATGATATGGTTAGCCTAGCTCTTCTAGGACTTCCCAAGAGTTGGCACAGTTATCAGGACTTTGTCAATGGGAGGGTAAAGCTATCAGATGGGGAATGATTGTGGTTAGATTTGGTACAAGAAGAGATTCATAGGAAAGCTAGAGACAGATCCTCATCAAGGACTGATGATGAGTAAAATTGTGCCTTAGCGTTAAGGAAAAGAGAGGGAAGGAGAAGACGTCCCATTCCAAATCAGATTCTTTTCATTCAAGAAAGAAGAAGGACATATCAAAAGTCAATTTCTTTCATTGTCACTGGGTGGGAAATTTTACTACAAATTGTCCACTCAGGAAGTCCAAGAAGAAGTCCTCATGAGGAGCGGTAGGTGAGGCTCTTGCCTCACAATTTGAATTGGACTTTACCCTCATCACATGTATGGTGACAGCGATGATGGGTAGTGTATGGTACCTAGGAAGTGGAGCTTATTTGCACATGAATAGTAACGAGGGTCTCTTCGGTAACTTGGATGAGAAGGATCTCCAGATGCATATCAAGATGGGTCATTATGGGAGGTATAGTGCTACTGGGCTTGGTATAGTTACCTTTCAGAGGGAGTCACATGCCCCCCTCACTTTGCAAGATAGTATGTATTTTCCTGGTTTGAAGAAGAAATTGGTATCTATTGTCATGTTGGAGGATAAAGGCTATGATGTGACCTTTAGTAATGGAAAGGAATTCCTTCATCACATAGCCACAGGATGGGTAAAGAGGATAGGCATTCAAGTGAAGAATATGTATAAGTTGGAGGTAGAAGATTATGCTTCCTTTAGCACAAAAGATGAGAAGGTGCAAAGTCAAGGCAATGGTGAGTTGTGGCACAGGCGGTTGGGTCACTTTCATCATGGCACTTTGAAAATCATGTAGTACAATTTCTATCGGTCTTCACAAAGGTACACTAGAGCAAGTTGACACATGCAAAGGGTATACTTTGGGAAAATTCACGAAACCTTCCTTTCATGAGAAAGATAGTTGAGCATAGGCGATCACCAAGTGAGTACATTTAGATGTGTGTGGACCATTCTTGACAAAATCCAAGGCCAAGAACAGGTATTATGTTATATTTGTTGAAGATTTTTCTCGTAAATGATGGATCTTTTTCATGCAGAAGAAGGATAAGAATTTTGTAAAGTTTTATGAATTTAAAGAATTCGTCAAGAAAGATATTGGCAAGAAGATTAAAGGTCTCAGGAGTGATAATGGTGGAGAGTATGTTTCAAATGAGTTTGAAACCTTCTTTGTGGAAGAAGGCATTAAACAAGAGTTGATAGCACCCTACAACCCACAACACAATGCGGTGGATGTAAGGAAGAATAGAAGCATCGTAGGGGTAGCACATATGATGCTGCATGACCAAGGCCTACCACTACACTTGTGGGTTGAGGCATGCAACAAATTTTTTTATTTGCAGAACAGAAGCCCTCATCAGATTCTTGAGATGAGTACACTAGAGGATGCTTTCTCAGGAAAGAGACCAAATGTGGGTCACTTTATGATTTTTAGATCATCGGTATATTTCCATGTGACCAAATATGCATGGAAGAATCTTGAGATGACAATAGAGTTGGGGATATTTGTGTGGTACACTGAGACACCTCACAACTATCAGTTCTACCTGCCGACCAGCAGGATGACAGTGGTTCAAAGCGATGTCAAATTCAATGAAGCGAAGGCCATGAGATGTGGTTCAGAGAGGCAAGATCGGGGTAGATGATCATCCCTTTCTTGTTGGGAGTTAGTGTTAAAAATAACAACAAGAAATTAAAATTTAATTTTTCCTTGAGCTAAATTGTAAATTAGAAATCGAATTCTATTCTCATAGCAACTTGTAATAGTTAATTAAGCTAAATTTACTTAATCATCTTAGGAAATTCGAGTTGGAAGTCTATCTAGAGTCATGTAGAGTGCCCTAAATTTTATGGGCATGGGTTGAGTTATTTGCAGTTGTATTTAGATAACTCAGTCTAATTGAGTTATAGTGAGTTAAACTAGTCCTTATTTGTTATGAAACCAGCTCACAAAAAGATAGAAAAGAGAGATCCACGCCTTATAATTCAGCCTCTTCGAGGGGGCAACCTCCTTTACATTACATAAATGAACAATTCTTGGATGATACAAATGAAAATACCTCCTTTCTATATATAGGAGTCTAAGTGGTCCCAATACAATCAAAGCCTACATAACAACAATATTGTAGGGCACAGCAGTAACAATGGTGGGCTTCTATGTGGCATAATAGTAACAATATGGGCACTACATGGGTACATCAATATAATAAGTGGGTTATACTAATAGCAATAAGGGGTTACACTAGTAGTATAGGGTCCTAACATTATTATTGGAGGAACTAGTAGAGGTCTATTAGTGGATTAGTGCACTAGTGTATAAACCACTACCACACCAATTAACTGAAGGCTCACTCACAAATAATTCATAAATTTTAATTCAGAGGAAGACGTAGTTGAGATTAGAGTGTTGAGGCATTGTACTATCAGTTGTATAATTTTCTAGGTTGTATAGATGGTGCATGCTATCAGTTGCAGAATTAAATATAGGGTGATTCTCTCAGGAATTGCGTAAGGAAGTAGGGGCTTGACAGGGAACAGAATTGGTTAAGTGTTGGCTTGAGTTGGCTTGTGAGGTGGGGATTTAGGTCATACTTGTGTAGGGATTTTTCTAGTGTGAGCACACATTATATTTTCAACTTATATCTTTTGGTTAACACAAAATGGATAGTCGGGGTTTTGAGCGATTTCTTTCCCCAGAGAAATATTGTGTTAAGTGCGATTGATATTCTTCCTCTTTTTGATTATTGTTTTCATTGATAATTATTGGTTTCTATTGTAAATAGTATAGAAGGTTATCATCTTATGTTTTAGTATATCATAGGAGCTGTTGAATCTATAGAAGAATGTACATGGTATCAGACCTATCTTTGTAGAAATTTCTACATGGTATCAGAGCAGAAGACAATATAAAAGAGGATATTTTGAGTTTGTTGTACAGGTGAAAATCGAATTTGCATTTTATACTTCAAACCAACAATAAATGTTTCTACGAGTTGTGACTTGAGTATGCCTTGTAAGGCAGCTCAACTTACATAGCATGTAAGTACATGATGGAAGCAATGTTGGAAGACAATGGCCTTAAGGAATTCATTAATCAAGACATTCCTAAGCCTCCAACATTGGGTGCTCAAGATCGGGTTGAATGGAGAAAGTGTGCGGAAAAGGCAAGGCAGATTATTCTTGGGGGAGTTCAAGACCACATTGTCTCAAATCTCCATGGCAAGGAAACTCTAGACTAAATGTGGAACTTATTGATGGAAATATTCTAGAATAACAGTGAACATAGGAAGTTGGCACTGAAGGAAAAACTGAGAAAGACCAAAATGGAGAAGGTTGACTCAATTGAAGAATAATTGACCAAGTTCAATCATGGTTGTGATGAGCTTGGAAGTGTTTGGATTACTTTTGTTGAGGATGATATGGTGAGCCCAACTCTTCTAGGACTTCCCAAGAGTTGGCACAATTGTCAGGACTCTATCAATGGGAGGGTGAAGCTTCCATATTGGGAATGACTGTGGTCGGATTTGGTACATGAAGAGATTTGGGGCAACAAAAGAGACGAATACTCGTCAAAGACTGATGATGAGTAAAATTGTGAATAGGTAGGGCAAAGAAATGGAAGGGGAAGGTGTCCCATTCCAAATCAGATTCCTGTCATGGAGGTAAGAAGAAGGACATGTCGAAAGTCAAGTTCTTTCATTTTCACGAGCTGGGACATTTTGCTACAAATTTTCCACTTAAGAAGGCCAAGAGGAAGTCCCCAGGAGGAGCAGCAGGTGAAGCTCTTGCCTCACAATTCGAATTGGACATTACCCTCATCACATGTATGGTGACAGCGATGATGGGTAGTGTATGGTACCTAGATAGTGGAGCTTCTTTCCACATGAATGGTAACGAGGATCTCTTCAGTAACTTGGAGGAGAAGGATCACCAAATGCATATCGAGATGGGTTATGATGGGAGGTATAATTCTACCAGGCTTGGTACAGTTACCTTTTAGAGGGAGTCAGATGCTCCCCTCACTTTGCAGGATAGTATGTATTTTCCTAGTTTGAAGAAGAAATTGGTATATATTGTCATGTTGGAGGATAGAGGCTATGATGTGATCTTTAATAAGGGAAAGGCATTACTTCATTACATAGCCACGGGATAGGTAATGAGGATAGGGATTCAGGTGATGAATCTCTATAAGGTGGAGGTAGAAGATTATGGTGACTTGAGCAAGAAAGAAGAGAAGGTGCAGAGATGAGACATCAATGAGTTATGGCACAAGTGGTTAGGTCACTTGTATCATGGCACTTTGAAAATCATGCAACAAATTTATACCGATCTTCCCAAAGATACACTAGAGCAATTTGACACATGCAAAGGGTATACTTTGGGAAAATTCAGGAAAGCTTCCTTTCATCACAAAGACAGTAGAGCACAGGCAATCCTCGATCAAGTCCATTCAAATGTGTGGAGACCATTCTTGACAACATCCACAACCAAGAAGAGGTATTATATTATATTTGTTGACGATTTTTCTTGTAAATGTTGGATCTTTTTCTGCAGAAGAAAGATAAGATTGTTGCAAAGTTTTGTGAAATTAAAGAACTTGTCGACAAAGATACTCGCAAGAATGTGTTGAACCCTCGAAACCATTGCCTCAACATGGGGGAAAACCACCTAGTCTGGACCTTGGTTGGCATCTCCTTTTTCGTTTGGAATAGTGGCTTTGACTGAGGATAATGGGACCAATTTCCCAATCTTTTTAATGCTTGTGCTAAATTGGGTGATGTTAGAAAACCTGCACAGATGAATCTAGCTAGTAAAGGTTGAACACATAGCTTTGCAGAGAAAAAACACTAAAAGAAAATCGAAAGAAGAAAAGAATGATTCATTAGAAAATAGGTTGCAATGCTCATGATATAACATTACTTGGTGAAGATCCCAAGGTAATGCACCATAGTGGTGATCAATGACAAGACTCAACACCTACAACAAGTTTCGAAGAGAACTAACCAGTTGCGGAGTGAAAGAAGGAGCAAATCAGGGAGTAAATCATGTAGAAGAACTTACCAGTTGCGGAGTTAAAGAAGGAGCAAATCAGGGAGTAAGTCATATAGAAGAACTAACTAGTTGCGGAGTTAAAGAAGGAGTAAATCAAGGAGTAAATCATGCAGAAGGAATCTTGCATGTAGTCCCATGCTCTAACTAAGAGTTCGCATGTAGGTGTGTAGTAGTTCCAACACCCCCCCTGAACACCACTATGTGTGATGTTTTAGAGTAATGTTTAAGCTAATAGTAATCTAGTATAAACTAAACAATCACAAATGCATTTAACTTTTAATTTTTTTTAAAACTATCTAATCATAATATACCCAGGATAAACTTGACATATGTGATCTACAATAATTTCTAAAAGAAATTGGTAATAAAGATCATTCAATTACGATTAGAAGTGAATCCGTTTTAATAATAATCATTTCGTATAAAAAGTTAGCTGAAAAAATTGTGAGACATATATCGCATGAAGAGTTATTCATATATTCAGTATAAAATAAAGATCATCATCATACATAAGTGCAATAACAATAACCAAAATTTAGAGTTTCATACATAAATAATTATGTTGGGTAGCGGAGGCCTCACGTAACGGTTTTGGGACTCAAAGTCCAGTTTTGGGAAAAAGTATGGTAAAGACTCCGCGAAGTGCGCGGAGTGCGAAATGTAATGAGTCAAGTCAAAGGGTTGTCTACCCAAGCATAATGTAAAATAATAGGAAGAGATTTGGCCTACTCATGGTCCACGGACCATGGGAATGTATAAATAGAGCAAGGCTCTATGGCTAGAGGTTAGTTTTTGAAGAAGTCTTTGTCTTAGATCTCGGTGTTATGGTTTTGTGAAGACAGTATTATCTGCGTCTGTAAGTCCGAGTTAGGGGTGTTGATAGATGGAGACTCTGCAGCTGTGTGCACGGAGGCTTGATAGAGTCCGCAGCTATGTGCGCAAACCCCTGCAGTGGTGTCCGTGGGCTAGAAAGAAGGTTGTACTGGAAAGAAGATATTAATAAGGATAAGTTGTTTCTCAAATATCGCGGATCTATTATATTCTAGTTTATGCATATGTTATATGAATTTATATCTTTTTATGATTGCGCACACTGGGTTTATGGTTAAATGTTTTCTTAAAGATTGTATAAGAAGATTAGATCTATAATAATTTCATTAATAAGGACGTACACCTACACGGAAGCCTAATACTAGTCCAAAGTGGTGCGAGGCCACAGAACAGTTCACAACCCCTCCAGACCACATCAAGACATCCCAAGGGTGCAGAAACCTGGTTCCAGCACCCTCCCCTACTACCTCAAGTGAGAGCTCAGCCCGCGCTCCATGGCCTATTGCCGAAAGGGTCGGTAGCTGCGGGATTTGTTTGGCTAATAACTCTTTCAAACCTAGGTCATGGCCCAATAAGCCAACAAATGGTTCTGTTGCCAAGACTGGGATTTGCCTAAGGGATGTCCGATGTCGGAATGCTGGAACCCTACAAAGAAAAATCTTGGAGATTGGTTGGATCAGAAGCTTCATGAGTTCATGGTACAAGGAAATAGAAATCTGTGGATATCTGAGGAAAGGTGGTTGGATCGCTACATATACGCAGAAATCCACGAGATTTTCTTCACACCATTCTTGATAGAGGTGTATGAGTGGATCGCGAGGCTAGCTGACGATTAGGGAAGGTGCAGATTGGATCAACCCATCTTGTGGACCTTAGAGTTGGTGCGTAGGTTGGAAGCATTTGAAGACAAAATCGCATAGGCAGTAGAACATTGGTTGGATCGAGTAATAGGAGGGTTTATAACCAAGTTCGCGATTGACACAACTGTGAGTTACAACGAGGCAGAAAGGTGCTTTCTCCAAGGGCTGTGGGGTAAGTACATCAAATCATTGAATACTTGGATTTAAATGCTATTATGTGAAAAACGGGTTATGCACATCCATTGATGTCTGGGGTAGCGAGGAGCGGAAGAGGTTACTGAGGGACCGAAGGATTAGAAAATAGTCCTCTAATTTCATTCTTGTGAGAAAGTGAGGAGGAGCTCGCAGGGTTCTCTCTGAGAAGCACAGTTCGATTGATAAAGCAGCTCTTTCCACCAACACCACCGCCATCCACGCCATCACCTACTTCACCCACATCCAACCCATCTTCACCTACCCCACTACCACCACCACCGAGGGTAGGGATGGTAGGTGCGATCAAGTTGCCGGTACTTAGAGGTGTAGGAAATGAGGAACCAAATCAATTCTGGTCATGGTAAAGGCTGTATGGGAAGTTCAAGGTGTAACAGATGAGAACATCAAAAGGGCTTCTTTGGTGAGCGTGCTACAGGACCGCACATTGACGTGGTATATAACGTACTCTAGCAATCACCCAAATGTGGGAATAGTGGCAATTCAGGATGTGTTGAACAAAGAATTTAGCTAACCAAAATCAGAAACATATCTGATCATTGGGTTCAAGGAGATTGCGACGATGCCTGGTGAAACACTATGGGATTTGGATTAGAGATTGAAAATTAAAATCCGTGAGGCAAATATGACGCTGACAGACACACAACACTGCGTGTGGTTTGTGGCGTCATTGACACCACATCTGAGGATGGCACTATCATAGCAAAAGATCTCAACCCAAGTTGAATCATTGGAGACAGCGAAGAGGTTGCATGAAACTCCAATACAGGATCCAGGGTTGGGATTTCAGCAAATCCACACGCAACTACAAAACTTATGCTTAGAAATGTAAAGCTTGAAGCAAGAAGGGGCGCCCTGACCGGAGGCGCGTATAGAAGTAAGATGCATCAAATGCAAAGGTCAAGGTCACGACAAATACCATTGTCCCGTATTCATGAATTATCTGGTAGGATGGGGTTCGATGCCATTAAGGCTGGAAGTACAAGCAGGACCAAGTGCGGTGCCTACCCTATGGTGTGTGATTTGTTAAGTAGGAGGAAAGCATGCAACAGACAATTGCCACCTATTGCAGAAGTATACCTAGACTCTGCAGTAGCTATATTGAAACTTTTATAGGTCAGTAGGTCACAATAAGCAAATATGTCGAAGCTACAAGCTAATGATGGAGAGGACCCCAGCCTATCGAATGCAGATTGAGGTGCAGGATTTCGACGTAGTCGCAGGGCCCCACAGGGGATTCTAAAGACACGAATGAGGAAGAGGAATGAGGCTTGGATGGGGCTGCGGATAGCTGATCTGTTATAATTACGGTGGGTTGGGGCATTACGCTCGTGATTACACTAACCCTATTAGAATATCGTGTCCCTACTGTGAGTAGTTTGACCATGAAATGGTAGACTGTCTGACGCTAATTGCCCAGATGCGTGAAAATGGGGTATTACAGCCTAATCCAACTCAAAATGTCCAAATGATGAAGTCGGAACCGCGCAAAGAGGATCCTAGCGTAAAGATGGTACTAAGCAGCAGCACAGCTACTAGGGGAGATGCGCAGACATAGTCTACAGAAGATGAGAAGGGTGGCGATGCCCCTAGAAGGGAACCTAACTTTGAGGTGGAACAGGTGAAGAATATGCCTAAGGAAGGTCAGAAGAGCTTCATGTAAGTCTCTATTGTAGGTAGAAGGGACCCAATTGAGTTGGGAATGGATCCCTCTATGCTTACTACCGTTTTAGAGACATGTATGAAGTTTTTGTACAAAAATAGAGCTATTAAAGGACTACAAGAGCTGATCACTAAGTGCACAGGGTCAGGGGAGCCCCACGTAGTTGGGAAACTGGGAAGACATGCTCTACGCACTGGATGGGAGATGCAAATGACAATGCAAATCGGTGAGTATGAGATCGACCTGGTCATTCTGGATTTGGGGTCGGATGCGAATGTGTTGCCCAAGAAAACATGGGAATGCACGGGTAGGCCCAAACTGCAGTGGTCTCCTATCTAATTGAGGTTGGCCAACCACCAAAAGATCTTACCGATGGGTCAACTGCAAGAGGTGACAGTGGACATTGAAGGCGTAAGTATGTAAACTGACTTCGAGGTAATAGAAATTCTTGATGACAGGAATCCATACCCTGCATTGCTAGGAATAGATTGTGCCATGGACATGAATGGGTTCATCAACTTAAAAAGATGGAAAATGACGTTCGAAAAAAAGTCACTCCGGCTAATAGTTCCATTGGACCCAGCTGAAGGAGCATGCTACACCGAACTAGTGCACAACGAGGACAGTGATGATGAACTGGACTGCATCTACCAGATAACAGTGAAAGACTAGGATCAGGTGAATCCCACAGTGGATGGAAGAATCTCATGGGAGCACGATAGTTCCTGCACTTTGGATTCAGACGAGGAGATCGAACGATGGTAGAACTGATTGCACGAAGTGACAACACTCAACTATAACATGATGATTTGATCACTATGACACATGACAACTGAGGCACGGCAATAGCCAGCGGACAACAACACACCAAAGGAGGAGGATTTTGTCACTCGTGGTGGAACTTCAATCATAAGGCCACAGCCACAGGGGGGGATGGAAGAGGCACCACGCGTGGCAATCACACGAGGGTGGTGTGCACAAAGGAAGATAAGGGGGAATGAGTGCAGATGTAGAAGGTGGTTCCAGGTACGGATTGAAGGATGTGCGTGGAGAACGCAACTAGGGCACCCACGACGGAGTAGGGAGGCCACCCATCTATAACATCAGACACAGTGGTATGCTATGCAACCATCGACCCAACTGAATCTGCACGTAACGAGGGTTCGTTGGGCCCATAAGACCGTAAATAAAGCAGGGTATGCCAAACAAACTCTATCCACGGTCAGATGGGATGTAAAGGGAAATTCCCTGACCACTGCCCCTACCGTTCAAACTGAATAAACAAACCTAGATGAAAGGATCCGATGCTTGTAGGAAGCCATTCGGTGCGGTAGCTTGAGACGTCGCGAACTGAAGGAAAGTGGGGCAAGGTTAGTAAGGAAAAGCGTGAAGCTAGACGAAGAAATTGACAAAATAAAAATAGGAGACCCACAAACTGACTGTGCAAGAACATGAGGGAAGGAACCATAACTGGTTGGCCCTCTTATGATCTTGGCACAAGCCATGACCCTGCTATCATGGTTGCAACTGCACCCTACTGAACAAGGGAGTACAAACCGTAAGAAGATATTCAATTAGAAGGTATGTGAAGGGTTCCCGTGACCCAGGCTAGCGGGGAAAAGGAAGGTTCGCACAAAAGGTGCAACCAATTGACTATCTATAGGATGCCTAGTCTCAGTGTTCCACACAGTTGAAAGAGGGCGTGGGACTATAAAACAGGCTACAGGAAAGCTGCACGATTCAGCCATGGCACACAGAGCCAGTCAAACGCATAGAACACAGCCACGTACCAGGGGTTGTGCTACTACGTGGGAGGGATGGAAGGAAACCGTTGCAGTTACTATTCATGATAAGATGTCCCATTTAGGACACTAAGGAGCAGGCGGCGGGAAATTAAGGCATAGGGGTAACTGCCAAGATCACATTAATGAGCCAAGAATATGGCGAAAGGCCGAATTTGAATTAGAAATTGTATATAACAAGCAAGTGAAGGGGCACACAACACAGCTTGATCATTCAAATAATAGGACACCCTGGGTTCAAACCGAGAGGAGCAAGATGAATGAAAAGCTGATGAAAGAAAGATCGCGGTTTCAGGAATTGCCAAAGGAAATACGAGAGTCATTACTCAGGTTGATAACCCCCGCCAAGGAGGTTCCAGAGAATCCTACGCCATAGGTAGCCGAAATCCTTAAATCACCCAAGACGCCGTGAACCAAGAAGGACCCCCAGATACCAGGACCAGTAAGGATGTCACCACGAAATTTGCAATTTAGCAAGCTCACAATGGAAGAAAAAAGCAAAGCGGTTACTATTGAAAGTGACGAGGAGGAAGAGGGACCTCTGAACTATGTTGAAGAAATAGAACTAGATGAAGAAGGCGAAGAAGACATCCAGCCAGTAAGATGACCCAAGTATGCTCCTCCAAGGAAAGGGAAGGCTAAGGTCCCTACAAATCTGGATGACGTTGACAACATACTCATCACCTCGTCCCTTCCTAAAGAGGTGCTGCTTGAAGCAACGGTGACCAGCGGCATCTCGACTATAAAGTTTGAAGATTGGGACCTTGTAGATACCGATAAGTTTCCACATTTGGCAACCAATGAATTAATGAAGCAATGTCTGGAGGGAACTATTATGACGCTTTAGATGAGGAAGTGGCTACGAAAGCTGGAGGAAGCTGGGTTACTCTGTCTCCTGTCCATTCCACATTTTCAACGACCCCCCATCACAATATTGGTCATCCGACAATTGCTATGTTTGGTACACAATGGATACTTATGGATAAACAAACCCGTTCCCATCACGATCGAACTTATTCACAAGATCACACAACGTCCCTGTGAAGGCAGGGACCCCATGGAAATAGTTGCTATGAGTGGCGATGTGATGATGACGGAAACCTTGAAAAATAAATACAATTTGGAGAAGAAGCAGCATGGGTATGCTATTGAGAGTATTCTGAACAAAGGGGCTCACATTGCTACCCAATTGCTGGTAGGAAAGCTAATGCGGAAATGTCGCACCAACAAGGTCCCAGTAATAGTCGTCGCACTAGCAGAGCAGTGCGTAGAAGGGGAACGGTTCAATTGGGCACAGTTCCTCTATGACGAATTCCTGACCAACTACAGGGAGGTCCAAGAGTTGGGTAAGACATTCCATTATGCACGGTTGTTGTTATCCATCATGTTGTTTACTAGTGAACTACCCAAAGACAACCAATTCCCTTCCTTGGACTAGGATTGGCTAGAAGCTGCCAAATACGCATCACTCTAGGTGACGAAGGACGCCGCAAGAATTGGGGGCATCAAGATTTTTTGGATACTAATGGAAGCAAACATCCGATAATGGATCAACCAGCAACCCTGTCTATCCAACGAGACTTATGACAGTGTGTGAACATCGTCGAGTTTAAGGCATACATGCACTATGTATACATCCGGGCGTGCAAGGACCAAGACTAGACGTGGTCCACGCTCCCCTTCATTGCCATTGATGAGGCTGTCTTTGCGATATTGGATACCTAGACACTAGAGTGGCACAGATTCGATGGGGTGGGGCATGATGAGACCACTATCCAAAAATAGAAGGCTGAAGCTAAGCATGTAGAACAACGAAAGAGGAATGAAGAGCACTTTGTAGAAGTATGGGTGGCCTAGGAGGTAGCATAGGCTTCTACAAGTAAAACACCCACAAAAGGAGCTATGATGAAAAAGGACGCAAGTAGTCCAAAGGTGCCCACAGAGACACCCACGAAATCAAGGACGGGAGGAATGCCGCCAACCACCACAGGTGTGCCCTTAAAATGGCCGCAACCGACAAAACGGACGAAGCCACGGAAGAAGGCCAAGGCATCTAAATGGGATGAAGAACTGACCACATTTGACAGGGGGCGACGTAGGTGACAAAGGGGACACAATTCGCAAAGTCACCTGGGAAGCAATCGACGAGGCCATGTTGGAGCAACAGATTGTGTTGGGGGCACTCTGCACATAGATACAAGAACTTGGGACATGGGTCTCACAGCCGAGAACCATCGCTACTCATGGAGTTACAGGTATGTCATCCACTGAGCAGCTACTAAAGGCCAAAATGGCTAATACTATCGTGATCCCAGCAGGAGTGTTGATAACAGAAAATGCGGCGAACAGAGCTATGGTGGGCTGGCTTATGGGGCTTGGATTAAATTTTGTTGCCCTCCTGTGCAAAAGCTTGCACCAACTCTAGGACAGCGCAAAGATGGAGCTCCGTGCTAGGGACTGACGCGTGGAATAGGTACTCAGCGAACAAAGAATTAATATAGAATAGTTGAGCCTCCAATGGGACGAAGCGGTCACACAGAGTTAGCAGTTGGAGCAACTTGTAGGGGAAGCATGTTTGCGTGCCCTTGAGCTAGAGATTGCGGCCGAGTTGCTTGTTGTCATACGAATCCACAAGCTCGCTAGTGGGTTCCGCGAAGAAAAGGAGGAGGCCACAAGGATTCAGTTGGCTCTTGGCTTGTAGATTGTAGAGCTAAAACTCAAAGCACAACCTTCTACACCATTAGAGGACACCGAACAGTGGAGAGGAATCATTCAATCCAAACGAGAAACAGTAACACGTGCTATGGAGGAGTGCCCCGATGTGTTGGATCAATCACTTCTTATGCTCACATCCCTATAGGAGGATCCAACCTTACAACGGTTGGAAACAAAGGAAAGGGAGCTACAACAATCCTATGATAATGTTAGGGGGACCACGCAGATGGTTGCTACTATGCAGCTCTTGGCCAAAATGAGGGAGGCTCAGGCTCTTAAGATACAGGCTGACAACGCTCGGCAAAATGCAGCAGTAATTAAAGAACAGATCTAGCCTTGGCTTGATGAGGCATTCAGGGTGTCCACCACCATCGAACGAAAGGTGGCCTACATGCAGGCAGCATATGTAACCAAACAGGTGACTGAAGGAAATACTGATGCATCGATGGCTCGCGTAGAACAAGTACAACAGATGGCAGAGGAATTTTTTGCAAGTGTAAGCGAAGCACATAAGTTGCTGCATGACCTTAGCGTAAATATTTCTGCACCAGTCGAGTGACTTGGGACGAGTTACATTGATTGTGTTGGGGGCCTGTTGGGTAGCGGAGGCCCCGCGTAATGGTTTTGGGACTTAAAGTCCACAATTTTGGGAAAAAGTATAGTAAAGACTTCGCGAAGTGCGTGGGGCACGAATTGTAATGAGTCAAGTCAAAGGGTTGTCTGCCCAAGAATAATGTAAAGCAATGGGAAGAGAGTCAGCCTGCCCATGGTCCACGGACAATGGGAATGTATAAATAGAGCAAGGCTCTATGGGTAGAGGTCAATTTTTGAAGAAGTCTTTGTCTTGGATCTCAGTGTTATGGTTTGGTGAAGATAGTATTATCTGCATTTGCAAGTCCGAGTCAGGGGTGTTGATAGATAGAGGCTCCATAGTTGTGTGCACAGAGGCCTGATAGAGTCTACAACTATGTGCGCAGACCCCTACAGCGGTGTGCACGGGGCAGAAAGAAGGTTGCACTGGAAAAAAGATATTAATAGAGATAAGTTGTTTCTAAAATATCGCGGATCTGTTGTATTCTAGTTTATGCATAATTTATATGAATTTATATCATTTTATGATTTCACACACTGGGTTTATGGTTAAATGTTTGCTTAAATATTGTATCAGAAGATCAGATCTATAATAATTTCATTAATAAGAATGTACACTTGCGAGGATCTATGCGGAAGCCTGATACTATTCCATAGTGGCGCGAGGCCACTGGACAGTTCGTGACCCCTCCAGACCACATCAAGACATCCCAAGGGTGTGGAAACCTGGTTCCACCACCCTCCCCTACTACCTCGGGTGAGACCTTAGTCCACGATCCGTGGGCTGTTGCCGAAAGGGCTGGTAGTTGCGGGATTTGTTTGGCTAATAACTCTTTTAAACCTGGTTCAGGGCCCAATAAGCCAACAAATTCGAAAAAGAAATGATTTCTTAATACATAAGTGAAAAAGATTACAAGATAAAAGTACCATTTATAATATGTCCTACTATGTGTTTCAACAATATTGATCTATCTTCAATCCATTCGACATCATCTAAGAGTACAAAAGTGCAATTTCAGTAGAAGATGCTAAATAAGATAAAAATAATTCATGTTTCTTATATTTCAGCAGAACTTCCTTAAAGGGACAGAAGTTCATGTTTTGAATAGAGTTTCTGATTAAATTCTGGACCCATCTCTAAATGCATGAGAAGGGCTCAAATACTAAAACTATAATATTAAAAATATATTATTACAAAAATAGTTGAGGAGGTTTAAACGATCTGCCTCAATTTATGCAAAAATAAAATCAAAATTAAAGTAAACAAGGTGACTAACTATGTTGCATTTGTCCTTCAGATTGCAAATATCCACCATAGGCTTCATCTATGTAGGCTGGCCGACTTTAGCTTTCAATTGTCCATCGAATATGACATCGGTCAGTGTTGGTGCCATTTGCTTGGTAGAAGTGGTTAGGCATCGCAAGGTCATCCATTGGCTGTGAGGCTTGACCAAATGTTGCCAATACACCTCCTAGTCTAGCCTGGTCGTTTGCCTTACACTTCCACTTTTTCTTCCATTGCTAGTTTCCATTGTTGTTCGAGCTATTTCGCATTTGGAAGAAACCCTGGAATGGACTCTAGCACTAGATTGGCACCAAGAAAATTCTCATTGATATTTTCTATGATAATGTTTGATGCTTCCATCGCATCTGCTATTGCCTTTTCTACTTCTTTAAGTCGAGAATCCTAACTTGGAAACATAATTTCCTTATGTGATTCTTCTAGCTTGGGCAGGTCAGCTTTTCTCCCCTCCTCTGTATTTTTCTAAGCAATGAAATCAAAGACCTTTTTAAAGATCTCATCATATTCAAGTCACATTTCTATGACTTGACTTGTCATTTTATCACTTGTTTTGAAAAAAGATTTCCAGTGTGAAATCTTCTGGCACAGTAATTCTTTCTGATGTGTCAACTGGGAATTAAGTACGAGTGCTTCAATAATAAATTGAGCAATTTTTTTATTGTCTTTTTGTAGATCAGTTATTGCTTGCACCTATGCTTCCTTCTCGGTTAAGCTAGTTCGACGTTCTATCTACATCTGTTCAAATACCTGTTGAAGCTTGGCCAACTGTATCTCTGCTTGCTGGTCAGATTTGACTTACAGTAATTGTTCCTCAAGCGACATTTTATTTTCCTTCTCTCTAAGAAACATTTGGACTTTTTTTGCTTTGTCTATGGTCATTGTAGCATAAGCACCTGCAAACTACGAGTGTATAGTTAGGTTGGCTGATGGATCGACAAGCGAGTCCTTCCATAGAACATCCATTAGTTCATTTTCAAGGGTAGTAACAGCTATAGAGTCCATTTTTCTTTTCTTTCTTTACCTTTTCACCACGGCCTTATGTTGTGGGCTATCAAATACATCGAGAGGGGGTATTTCTTCAATTCTCAAAATTATTTCAGAGGTGGGGGTAACAAGGATATTCTCTACTTCTTGTTCATTCACAGTTGCTTCCACTATAATTTCCAGAGCTGTTTTCTTTTGTGGAGTTTGCAACTCTGGCATCTGTTCCTCTATATTGAGAGTTTTATTAGAATTATCCCACTCTTCCTCTAAGTCAATTACCATGGGTTTTATTGGTTGTGTAGAGGTAGTATGGATTTCAACCTGCTTTCTAGTTGAAGCTTCTTCATCTATCTTCTGTGTAGATTGGGTCGTATCCTTTATTGACTCGATGCTTCTGCTTTTGCCATTTTGTGATGACTGTCACGATTCACCAATAGATTTATCTTGAGACTCTGCCCTAGAATTGTATTTCAAATTTTCTTTGGAGTCACCTTCTATAGTCACATTAGGAGTAGGCTCCCTTATTGGTTCAATTAATAATTGGTTCAATGGGACCATTTCCAACCTTCTTTCTCTGTAACTATAAAATTTTCTAGATCTTCATGGTCAAAAAGTAGTTGTGCCATATGCTTCACCTCTGTAAAGGTGTTTTTATGCAAAAAGATATCATCCTCCTCCTCATTAGTGAATACTTTTATTTTCACCAAAGTGGTGAAATTTTTGATAGTGCCAAACGGGTCATACCACCGTCTAGGGAATTTGGGTAATTGTAGAGATAGCATGTTTTCTGCTTCTTTGAACACGTGTCCTAGGTCATGTAGTGAAAATTCTCAGCACTATACAAGGAATGTAGGCCAAATGACTTTCTTTGACTCTTTCAGTGTATGGCTTATTCCTCCCTCACTAGCTGTCTAATAGGCTATCTCCCTAGCCATCAATTTATCTAGAATATAGTATGGGAGGATATGGGGGTGGGTGATGCTGCCAAAAACTCTGATATATGTAAATTTTTCCTCCCCAAATCATCTGGCCGACGGGAGGATGTCAAATTCATCTTCATGGGGAAGCCTGGGGGCATCTTGATTATAAAGCCGCCTGTGAATATGGAGCATAACTCCATGGCAAATCTTGAAAAAATGTGGTTGAAAATTGGATTCCCACATGACCTTGTGGTACATTAGAATGGGAAGTGGATTTTGAACGGTCCATTTCCATCCCATGATGGGGAACTTTGAACTAAAACAAATAGCATCCATAACATAGGCGCTCATAAAAAATGGAGGGTAAACCCTCGAAGCAATACTTCTTCTCCTTCTATACTTGATAAATGTTTTTGTTAAATTGTCTGACAATATTTGGGCTGAATTCAGTATAGTTGCATTAAGGACTGTGTCTATTAATGACAACCACTCTGGGGAGAACTTAGTATTATCTGGTCTACCAAACAGTCTACATAACATCACCACTACAAAACTATAAGGGGGACAAATAGATGCAGTAGTGTGCATACCATTTTTGTCTTTCTTGATTTTCTCTTCATTATTCGACTAGGCACGAGTGGAATCTGCTGGGTCGTTGTTCTCTTTAGCAAACTTCTCTATGAATTTCCTGTTGTAGATGACCTGTGGCTTTGGTAGGTGGTACATAAGTTGTAGGTTGTCTGGAGTAAAATATATGATGACCCCTTAGCTTCTCGTCTTGAATTCTCTGCCTGAGATGTCAGCTTCATCGATAACCCATTTTACCATGTCAGTATATGGGATTATCTTCAGCTAAGTGGCTATGCGGTGCAAAATCGAGTAATTTGTCTCTAGCATGGAAGCATCTGAGGAATCTCATCTGTCAACTGTAACATTTGTTTCCATAATCCTCAGTTGTTTCTCCTCCAGTATGTTGTACATAACCTCCCATGTAGAGGTTCCTCCCTCTCTACTGGATGTGGTATCTGTGAATAGGGGAGTAATCTTTGTCTTCTCAGTAGCTACAACCTTTCCTTTCTTCCCCATTGTTCTCAATGCTCTGCTCTGCAGGTTTTTCCTGAAATGAAGAACAACAACTATCAGACACTCAAATATGAACGTAAGAATGAAATAATGCAGATACGCTGCTTGTAAAGGTGGTAAAAGAAGCATTATTTGAATGCACGTAACAAGATATCATATCAAGTTGAATGGCTTTTCACACATAAATGCAGTTATTTCCCACTAATTCCCACTAATGATTCATCATCCCTTAGCTTTATTGCTCGTAAATGTTTGCGTCGTAAAACGGGATGAAAGCTTCCAGGGTGGCGAGCCATTGCACTGCAATGATAGCGATTATGTGATTTACGAAGCAATATCATAGATCGCAATATTGCAAGATGTGCCTTTTAGCATTCTTACCTCCTATTGTGTGGTTGTGAGATGCGAGATGTGAGCCGTCCATTAGTTGTTTTACGTATAGTTAACCACTAGGTTTATCCTATGCAATAGAATTGATGGACTCGAAATATTTACTTTTAATATTCTAAGAAGTGGGTCAGGGCGCTAATTACATTTCACAATATTGGCTGATGGTAAGTGCAAAGCATTTTCTTGAATGCCTGAAATGCGATGCGATAAAAGTCAAAGCGCCATCGCAATTTCGCAACTCGCAAATTTTGCTATATCATTTTTAAGATAGAGTTCTTTATAAGTCGTGATATGTGATGCAAGACTTAAGCCTAAAAATCTTAAGGACTTTTGTTTTCATCAGATTTTATGTGAATTTAGACTATGGAGCCTTTATTTAATCATTTTTTATTTATTTCGGAGGTCTTTTATAAAGGTCCTTTAGTGGGTTTTAGACATGCTATGTATGAAAAGGTAAGTCTTTAGTAGTTCGCAAAAAGGTTTTGATTATTATCTTTTCTTTATTCAAAAAATAAAAGAAATGACTAAATGCTAAGTTTTGTTTTTTGGATTAAACTTTTTAAAGGGTTCCCATTTATAAATGTAACATTAACTACTATCATTAATAGATGGGGAATTGTTGAATACCACAACAATTAGCGATTCACTTGGAAGAACCAGTTATCTCTGAGAATTTTTTGAAATTTCTAAAACTTCGAAAATAAAGATAGCTTTGAAAATAAAATAAATTATATGGAATATAAGGTAAGAAATATTGCTTTTGTAATAAAACAATCATCTTCCTAACTACCTTTCTTTTGACTATTCTTTTCTTATAAAAAGTAAGTTTCTCTACATCAGTCTTTACTTGGTTTTTTAAAGATAAAAGCCATGTGTCTCTCCCCAGATTGGTTTTTTTTTTACTCCGTTGTTGTAGGTATAGACTTTGCTACCAACAGGTGTTCATAGCCTCGACAAGGTTACCTTTTAACCAGCAATGTCCTAGTATTCCACTTAAATTAGAATGCAATTTTAAAGATAAGCTCATAAGTATACTTATTCCTTTCTTTATTTTATAAAGTAATTCATTTGTTGCTTCAAATTTTCATCCCCATTTCCTAAAGGACAATGTCTTGATTTGGTGACCAACATTGACAATGCCATTCACTTGATTCGTAACTTAACTGAATAAGCTAGCTCATGATGAGACCCCTTATATTTTGATTATTATAATCCTAAGTCATTACCCTATTTTGATATGAATTTTTGGTAATGTCAATTTAGTTATAATCTTATGATCATGGTAAATCGGCTCTTGATGAGACCTCTTATCCTTTAAGTTTAGGTATATTTTAGAATTACACTCTAAAAATGAAAACTGACTAAGTGGGGAGGATCATTGCCCCCCTAAGAGCTTCAGGATGACAGTTGTAGAGTTTTTAGAGATGCCTTTCTGGAGAGAGACTTTTCTTTGTATAGATTCTTTTCTAGATTGATATAAAGGAGCAGTTTCTCTTTTAAAGTTAAGCTTCATCAAAATCAGATAATTAAGGAGAAAGATAGTCAATTTAAGAGCAATCAAACTTAACTATACATTTCATAAAAATATTTACTTATACAAGCAAAAAGTCAAAATTGAAAAGAGACTATCCTTTGTAAAACCAGAAGTGAATGCTTTTGAATTGGTATTATTATTTCTAAAGGAAAATTTTAACTATGGGCAATAATGTACAGTGAACAGAAGAGATCATCTTCTATGGAAAGTATTTCTTTAGGACCTGTCCATTAACAAGTAGAGATCCTCTCTTACCTAATAAATCATGTAGTAGAAAAGTTGATGGGCCTAACTGTTCCACAATCTGAAATGGGCCTAGCCACATTTCTTGGAACTTGGTATGCTTACCTTTCTCTTCATGGGCTTTATCCCATTTTAATACTACGTCTTTGAGTTGGAAAGATTTTGAAGCTACAAAATTTGAATCAAAGGAGGCTTTGACTAACTGCTGATGATGTGCATGTGTGCTCCTAGCTTTTTCCCTTTCCTCTTTAAGCTTAAGAATTTGTAATTGTCTAACCTGCATAGATGAGGAAGGGGTTTCTCCAATGAATTGAACTAAGGCTAAGGAGGGAATGACTACACTTGTTGGTAAGACTACTTCTTTCCCATAGAACAAATTAAAAGGAGAAGTGTCGATGCAGGCTTTCGAAGTTTTTCGATCTTGCCATAGAGCAAACACTAAAGACTTATGCCAGTTCTTTTGGCCTTAGTCAATAGTACGTTTAATAATCCTGATGAGATTTTTGTTTGTGGATTTGGCTAGTCTATTTCTTTTTGGATACTAATTTTCCGAATACTTAAGCTTAAAACCTCTTTTAAGAGAAAATTTTGTCACAGCATTGCCTGAAAAATAAGATGCATTATCAAACATTAAAGCATATGGTAAGCCAAATCTGGTGATGATAAATTGACCTATAAATTCAATAATATTTTGAATTGGCTACCTTTAGTGGGATTGCCTCTACCCATTTGGTGAAATAATCAGTGGCTGTAAGAATGTATCTATGTTGTTTAGAAGAATGAGAAATGATCTCACCTATTACATCCAATCCCCATTGTTCAAATGGTTGGTCAATGTTGACGAGTTGTAATGGTAGCACGGGTTTCTCTGTCTTCCAGCAGTTGTTTGAAAAACCTCACATATTCTTACATAACTATGTGCATCTTTGAACAGAGTTGGCCAGTAATAGCTGGCATGCAGAATTTTATAACATCTCAAACTCTATCTTCTCAGTTTCCTTTGGTTGGACTTCATGTTTAATAACATTTTTCACCTCTATGAACACCACATCTCGGCTGTATACAACCTTCCTTGTTACTGGGTTCCAAATCTTATAACCCTTTAAACCATCCTTATAGCCAATAAAGATGCACTTTTTAGATTTACTATCCAACTTGGTTAGTTTCTCCTTTGGAACATGTACATATGCATCACATCCAAATACCCTCAGATGTGAAAGAGGGTTTCTTACTAGTCCATACCTCTTATGGAGTTTTATCATCCAACGCTGATGAATGTGATCTATTTACCAAGTAACATGCTATCTCCATCGCCTCTGCGTAGAATTCCTGTCCTAACCTAGCACCACTGAGCATGCTTCTTGCCCTTTCCATCAATGTCTTATTCATTCTTTCTGCAACTCCATTTTGCTAAGGTGTATATGGAGTAGTCTTCTGTCGTGCTATACCACACTTCTTACAAAATTCTTCAAATTCCTTACTATAAAATTCCCCATCATTATCTGTACTCAGCACCTTTATCTTCTTCTTTGTCTAGTTTTCCACCAGAGCCTTGAATTCTTTAAACCTGTCAAAGACTTTAGATTTCTTCTTAAGAAAATATATCCATGTATTCCTTGAGAAGTCATCTATAAATGAGACATAGTTCATGGACTTACCCAATGATGGAACCTTCACAGGTCCAAACACATCACTATGCACAAGCTCTAGTATATGTTTTGCCCTCTTACAACTAGAGGGGAAACTCACCTGATTCTACTTCCCATATACACAATTTTCACAGAAATCAAAATCTAAAGAGCTATTACTCATACCTTCTACCATAACTTTACCATGAAGTATTTGAAGGCCATTCTCTCCAATATGTCCAAGCCTTTGATGCCACAACATGTTGTTCTCTCCAGAGACCACTAGATTTTTTTCTCCACTTTCAGGAACCATAGAGCTGTTGCACCCATCAACAACAGTGCTACCTTGAAGCTTGTATAGAGTTCCAATCCGAACTCTCTACATCAATACCAGTGCTCCCTGAACCATCTTGCAGGTATCCTTCTCAAACACTATCTTTTACACCTACATCATCCAACTTGCTTACAGAAATCATATTTCTAGCCAATGCAAGAATATGCAGAACACCCGGAAGTGTTCTAACCCTTCCACCTTGTAACTTCAACTTTACATTTCCGCGACCAATGATTCTAGCCTTCCTATCATCCCCTAAGAAGACATCACCACCATCGTATTTCTCATACTTGCAAAACCACTCTCTATGCGGAGTGAAGTGAAAGGATGCACTTGAGTCAATCAACCATGCCTCATGATCTACATGTGTACTTGAAGAAGCCAAGTACACATCCCCACCTTCATTTGAGGTGGTTTTTGCCTATGCAAAAGGAGCATCATCGGATCCCTTTCCTTTATTAGGAGCTTTAAATTTATAGTCCCTTTTGTAGTGCCCTTCCTTTCCGCATTTCCAGCACACCACCTTTACAAGTTTTCCTAGAGATTTAGATCTCCCTCTAGATTTAGATCTCCCACTTGATGACTTATTTTTGTTTCTGTTCTGGGACTGTCCTCGTACAAATAGGGCATCACCATTCTAGCTCTCCAATTTTTTCTGTCTCATCTCCTCTATTAGCAAGGATGAGACTATTTCATCAAACTGCAAGGCAGTTTCATTGCCACCTATTGCAATAACTAGACTATCCCACGAATCTAGTAGAGACCACAACAAAATGATTCACTTATCTTCATATGAAATTTTAATATCAATAGATGTTAACTGACTTACCACAATATTAAATGCATTCAGATGCTCTATCAATGAGTCTCCATCTTTCATCCTAAGGTTATACAATTTTTTTTGCAGGAACAATTTATTCAACGGAGACTTAGATTGGTACAAAGTCCCTAAATTGTCCCATAAAGCCTTCGTCATAGCTTCCCCTGATACATTCAACAATATTGAATCTGAGATAGACAATCGTATTGTGCTTTTTGCCTTCCGATCCAACTTCTTCCTTTCTTCATCAGACACTCTCGTTGGTTTAGTACCCAGATCTACCGCAATCCACTGATTTTTATCCACCAACAGATCCTCCATCTTGAGTTTCCACAACTCAAAACTTTGTCCATTAAATTTTTCGATCTCTATCTTTCCACTGCTCGCCATCTTCTTTCACCACCAAAATCAATCTCTAAGGTCTCCCACTGAACAGGGTCTACCACAGGCCCGAGCGAAACCCCTCAGCAATAAAGGCATCCCCTTGAAGCCAAAACAGATCTGATACCAAATGTAGGTTTTAACCCCATATAGAAATTACCTGCATATGAATTCTAAAACACATAAAATAAAAAATGTGAGAGCATAACACATAAAACACATATACAGAGAGATTTTCCCCTGGATCCCAAAACCAAACTACCAATTTGATTTTTCATTATGTTCCTTTCAATGTTATAATACATATTTATACATGCTGAAGCATCTGATACCATGGACTGAAATCATCACATCTAAAACCACGGACTGAAAACCATCGCATCCAGAAACATGTGTGAAAATGATGCACAAAACCATAGGTGGGTCTACCCAACCTAACATAGGTTCCAAAACCAAATTTTTTTGGGGCTTTTCCCCAGACCCCATAGAGTGGGGTTACTTGCATCCCTCAAACCCCCTATGACTCCCCCCACTACGTAATCAACACAACAAAGAGGGGGCTCTACCCCCTTCTAATCCCCCGGTTAACTACGTGGGCTAGTCATGGAAATAATATAACACAACCCAACAAGCAGATGGTAAGCCAAATCTGGTGATGATAAATTGATCTATAAATTTAATAGTATTTTTTGAATTGGCTACCTTTAGTGGGATTACCTCTACCCATTTGGTGAAATAATCAGTGGCTGTAATAATTTATCTACGTTGTTTATAAGAATGAGGAACGATCTCACCTATTACGTCGAATCGCCATTGTTCAAATGGTTGGTCAATGTTGATGGGTTCTAATGGTAGCATGGGTTTTATCTATCTTCCAACAGTTGTTTGAAAAGCCTTACATCTTCTTACATAATTGTGTTTTGAACAGAGTTGGCCAGTAATAGCCGACATGCAAGATTTTATGTGCTGTCGTGTCACCTCCAAAGTGACCACTAGCTGGTCCATCATGAAGTTTCTATAACACCTTCTCTGCCTCAGATTTTTCAAGACATCTAAGTAAAACAGAATCATAATTTCTTCTGAAAAGTACATCGTTGACAATCTGATATTGCCTTGCTTTTAATCTCAAGGCTCTTTACTTTGTGTAATTCAACTGGGCTGGTGCATATCCATTTTTTAAGTAAAATATGATATCAGCATACCTTGATTCTATGTCATTGAGGCTTACCTCATATATTTGTACATTGTCACCTAAATGCTGCAACTTTGATAGATTTGAAGCACCCACCAACATCCTGCAGAAACCTTGACCTTTTACAATATTAGCTAGTTTAATTTCTATGTCATATTCTTGCAGGGCAGTGACCCAGTTTGCTCTCTTTTCCCCTACATCCCTTTGTATTAAAATATTTCTTACTCTTGAGAAGGGTACTATGACTTTAGTGTGGGTTTTGAGGAGAAAAGGTCTGAAATGTTTTATAGATTTGAAAACAACAAAAGCCTGTTTTCAACATCTGAGTAATTTAATTCAGCTCCTTGCAAATTGGAGCTAAAGAAAGAGATTGGAGCTTCAGCCTTATCTTGATTTGTTTGTGTCAATATGGGCGCATATGATTTCTTAGAAGTGAAAGTATATAAAATGAAATGATTGGAAAAAATCGGGGTTTCTAGAGATGGAGTGTTAATAATTGCTTGTTTTATCAAGCTAAAAGCTTCATGTTCCAAATGTCCCCATTTAAGCAAAGATTTTTATTTTTTTTATAATGGATTGAAGAGGTAAAACAATTCTTCAGAAGTCAGGGAAAAATCTTTTAACAAAATTTATTTGACCTAGGAAAGATTGCATTGATTTCTTGTTATGTGGTAAAGGTATTTTAGAAATTTCTCTAATTCTGTCATGTTCGATATGAATTATTGCTTTGGAAACAATGAATCTAAGGATCTTTCCTTGACTTAACGTGAAGAAAGAATTTTTTCACTACAAGAAAAAAGGACATTGGCGAGGGGTGAAAAATGTCACCATAAGCTCATTGGTGACAGTCAAAAGAGCCTTCGTCACCAAAAACTGAACGTCACCAAAAGGTGGTGTCACCAAAAGTATAGGTGTTATGGTGACATTCAAGGTCCATCACCAATAATGATTTATAATGATGGATAGTGACTGTCACCATTTCATATGAGCAATGGTGATGGACTTTAGCCTCGGTCACCAAAAAATTGAACATCACCAAAGATGGCGTCGCCAAAAGTATAGGTGTTTTGGTGACATTCAAGGTCTGTCACGAATAATCATTATAATGATGGATAGTGACCATCACCATTTCATATGAACAACAATGATTTATTGTGATGGACCTTTCATGGTCGTCACTATTGATGCATATATTTGGTGACGTTCGTTGACGTCACCATTTCATATTTTGGTGAGGGTCAAAAAATATCATGATAAGCTCATTGGTGACATTCAAGGTCCATCACAAATAATGACTATAATGACAGATAGTGACCGTCACCATTTCATATCAACAACAATGATTTATGGTGATAGAACTCTCATGGTTGTCACTATTGATGTGTATATATGGTGGCATTCATTGGTCGTCACGATTTCATATTATGGTGAGGGTTTAAAAACATCACCATAAGCTCATCGATGATGGTAAAAAGAGCCTTTGTTACCAAAAAGTAATCGTTGTCATTCTATATTAATATCAGGGCACAATGGAATCAAACCACCAACCTCCTGCTTGTATAGCAGATGCTCTTCCATTGAGCTATCACCCTCTAAAGAATTAGAATTTAAAAAATTAGGCCTTGAAACTTTATAAATTGTAAATTCTACAACTTTCAATAAATTATAAAATGTAGAAAAGTCTTGGCAAATCTTTTACTAAACTAGCAAAATAACATTAACATTACGGGTCGCTACCTAATAGTCATGGAAGTTATGAAAAGTGGGTAGAGCGGAAAATAGTTACATATAAAAAATTCAATATGTTCAATTGAATACTCAATTAGAAGTGAAACTTTGAAGACATTTATAGCCTATAAATGACCTATAACTATCAATTGCATCAGATGTTGTAAAGGAAACATAGTAAATGAATAACATATGGAAGAAGAGCATTGATGAAGGTATATGCAATATGTTACAATTTGAGTGAAAAAAAAAAATCTAAATTTCATTGCTATTGAGTGACTTTTTATAATTGGGACCTTTGTCTTTCCTTTATCATGTATAAATTCAAATTAAAAATTAAAAAATTTAGATATTTGAATGATATCTAAACTTTTGTGCAAATGCAACATGGATCTCTAGGGACCATGAACCACTAGGAAAAAAAAAAGACAATGACCAAGGAAATATGTAATTTAGAGTTTCACAAGTCCGCACTCAAAACATGACAACAACCAACCAACGAAAATTTTTGAAACTTATCAATGTAATAATATCTTTTTTTAGTGGTGGACAGTTGACAACAAACAATAAGACAATAATTAATTCAGCTTAAGATAAAAAAGGATTGGAAAAAAACATTGTGTTCAATTATTTGCCAGTACAAAATGGATTTAATTATGATGAAATAGAGGAGTCAATACTAAGTCACAAATAACAATGACTAGCAGCAACGTAAATTTTGTTTTTTCAACAACACAATCCATCACTACCTTCCATGTCTAGACATCTATATTTTTCAATATTAACAACCTCTTCTGCAGCAAAAACCAATGAATAGATTTCATAAGTTTCAACTAGAAAATCCATAAAACATGTAGTTCATGAATATTAAAGATGGAGCTGAAAACTAACCCTTGACTGATTTTGATCTCTGCATGTTTGCATCCAGGGAATGGTGCCTTTATCACTACGTTGATGAAGAGAAAGATGAAAAATCTAATTTTTTGTTTAGTCTTGCTTCACTTGTCTTGCAAGTATATTGGGTCATTTGTTTAATTTCCAGTTCAAAGGCGTATGGATCAGCATCTAGGGTAGAAGAGTTTAATTGTTCCCTAAGTGTGGATGAACCAAAATGCTCAAATGAGCCAACAGTTGTGTTGCCTTTGGCTTTAGGACCACCTTTTGCCCCTGTTGTAGGGGTCTTAATCCCCACAACTTGCTTTTCCCTTTTACCCACAACATGCTCCTTGCTTGGTGAATTCTTTTTCTTTCTGCTATGTGGAGTGTTTTCTTTCACTATAATTTGAAAAATATTATGATTAAGTTGAACACACTGCATAAGATAGGCATGATGACTACCAGGCATATCACTCAGTATTTTATTAATAGAACTAGGGGTACCTTGTGAACATATCATACTTAAATTTGGCAAATTGAGAGAATCACTTTTTCTTGGCTTTCTTTTATCCCCCTTTGTTTTAGTTTTCTTTGAATACTTTGGCATGTCGTCATTCCCTCGGTCATCAATTTCTCTATGTGTTAGTGTTTTATCAACTGCCTGTGTTTTGCAATTACCTAAACCTAATTCTTCTGAGGCCCTTTTCTCACTCACAAAAGAATTTTTTGTATTACTTTTGCCAACTACTGGTGAACTTGAAGATAAAAATGATTTTAAAACAAAACTTTTTTCAGCTGAGAAACATGGAAACATGGGAAAATTTTGCGTATCTATTGTAGGAGAGGGCATATTGCTAGACTTAAACATTTTATCCTATTAAGGTGTTCCAGTGACTTCACTTGGAGAAAAAGCAATAATTTCACCTTCATTCTTCAGTTGCTTTTGTTTATTTGAATTTGACTTGTGACATTCTTTATCTAACAAGGAACCATAATCATCACTAGTATTAAATTCATCCAACATGGACTTTGGAGGTCCCATTGACATCTGTTTTTTTGTTGCCATGCCGGAAAATCATGGATATTCTTGTCGATACTAGAATAAGATGTATGTTTGTTGCTCAAGAACACATTCCTTATTAATCATTGTTACCTGACATAAACCAAACAGACAACACAACATCAATGTACACAAAATTCCCTACTGAAATATAATCATAACTTAGTTAAAAAGTCAAAAAGATATTCTTAATTAATAAACTTTGTATTTAGAAATCTTGTTTCTTCATATTTAAAAACGATTGTATGTTGTACAACACTTATGTCTATTTATCCAAGCAATTATATCATAACATATGTCACGCAGTAGCAATATATGGTACCTAAAGTAAAAAGAAACTTTTTCTCAAGAAATAAATTTAGAAAAGATCTTTGAAAACTATATGTTTGTCATCAAAGCTTTAATTAGTTTCACAATCAACTAGTTGGAGTTAGAAAATCAAAATCAATCATAGAAAAAGAACAAGACAATGGCTAAAGTCACTATTCATACAAGTTACAACTAAAGCTAGTCACTATTGCCATTGTAGGTAACTAAAATTTGGGCATTGGTCTAACAATTAGAGCTAATCAGCAAGGAAGACTTGTCAATACCATCATATTTTTTTCACAGTTTGTCATGTCTCTAGATCCCAATCAGATAGCTTGCTATTCATGGGTTCTACCTTTCAAGTACTTATTTCTGGCTCACCCTTTACAACACAATTGCACCACTTCATTTGATTTTGTTTTGTCAAGAGAATTGATAAGACCTTCGCATCCTCTATTTTACATCAATCAATAACCATCCATCAATGATATAAAGAATAACAAATACACAACAAAGGCCAAATATGCGCTTGATGTATACTTATGTTCCAAATGGACTCATCTAACTTTACTGGTGCAAAGAGCTCACCCTAAAAAAATAACATCCACATAGGATTTATAAAACTTTTTAAAATCAAACTCCTAGTAAACCAATCAAAATATGAATATTATTTTAATCAATGTAATCTCTGACATAAAATGCAAGTGGTCTAGAATTGAATGTTACATCAACCATGTAAAGTAACTGACATCCAGTGACTCGTGAGAAATACAGACCATCCATATTGGATTAGTGAAATAATTGATCTGATAAAGCTCAAAATCAAACAGATGAATTACAACTAAGAAACACAAATAAATGACTTACAGCTAAGACATGAGGTTGCCTTTCATCCCTATTGTTAGATAACTCTTCTTTACATCCTAGACAATGTAATTTTCTCTAGTACTAGGTGGAAGTGGTATTGTAACATTAACCTCTGTAGAGTCTGTGTCCCAAACTAATTCTCAAGATCCGCTCCATTACCAACATTTGGGGCTAGATAAGATACATGCAAAAACCATCAACAGGAAAATGAAATCTACATCCTTGTAAAAGAAGGGGAAGAAAAAGATAATACACAAATTAAAACAAACTGTAGGACAACTCATTCTTGCAACATGATTATCTTGTCATGAACAATAAGAAATGAAATCGGGAGTTTTAACCACAATTTGATGATCATTTCCTTTTGCATATTCGATGAGCAATTGATGAAAACAGTTAGCTAAAGCTTGTCAACATCAGGATTATAGTCAAACATAAAGAATTGTTCCAACAAAAATATAATTCTAAACACAAGTGTCTATACCATCAACAGGAAAATGAAATCTACATCCTCGTAAAAAAAGGGGAGGAAAAAAATAATACACAAATTGAAACAAAATGTAGGACAACTCATTCCCGCAACATGATTATATTTTCATGAATAATAAAAAATGAAATAAGGAGAAATGTAATTTTAGCCACAATTTGACAATCATTTCCTTTTGCATATTCTATGAGCAATTGATGAAAACAGTCAGCTAAATCTTGTCAACATCAGGATTATAGTCAAACATAAAGAACTACTCCAACATAAATATAATCCTAAACATAAGTGTCTATACAGATAAATATCTACTATTTACTAAGGACATTATGTTTATGAAAATATGGAAGTCAAATCTTTGAAATAACACAATTATGGTACCACTGTCTTACCACTATATGTTGAGTATTTACTAAAATCCATTCAGGAATTTCTTCAAAGTTCCAACAATTAACATGTAGCATAAAAATGGACAGATTTGAGAAGGAGATAACCAAAAGTTGTAATATATATACCACCAAGTTGAGTGGGTAATTTTAAGATATAAATGCACTCCCTAACTTAAATCATCCAATAAGCTGAGTGTCATACAAGATGACATTATTTTCCTAAGAGTTCAAAATCTAGATACATCCTTTTGCTCTTTTTCATCAGGAATGGATGGCCTTTGTTGTGATTTTTTCATTAGGAATGGATGGCCTTCATTATGATTTCTACAAGGCCATGTTGGACACAATACAAGATGATTACTATTGTTTGATAGCTGAAGAATTCTCTTCTAGAAGGCTATCTAAATCTCTCAATCAAGGCCTTAGTAAACTCATTACGAAGAATGTATCTAGGGGTACCATTGGAGGTTGGAGGCTCATTACTTTCCTCAGTGTCTCATACAAGATCATGGCTAAAACAATGGCTCTGCAAATACACTCAATTGCATGGAAGGTAGTTCAACAAGAGTAGATAGGCTTTGTACAGGGTCCAATTACTCTAGACACATAATCTAGACTTGAGAGGCTTTGGAATGGGCTTGAGATAGTGGCTATCAGCCCCGTTTTCTGCAGATTATAGCTTCATCACAGACATGTTGGTTTTTCTTGGCACTTGGACCATGATATGTGGCCATGGTGAACACACTACTCTCTAATGCATCAGCATTTCTCCTTATTAATAATTCATTATCCCCTCAAATTTTACTGAATCAATCTATTTGTCAAGAGTACCCCTTTGCCCCAGATTTGTATGTTTGACAGTGGATGTCTTGATTCACCTATTTGAAGTTGTTGGAATTTAGGGGTATGTGAAAGACATCTTATCTCCTAATGAGTTAGACATGGTCAATAATCATTTTGCTAATGGATCCTTTATTTCTATGAGTGTTAAGCAGAGTTTGGTTGATGGTGCTCATACATGTTTCTACATATTTGGCTCTATGTTAGATGTTGTGATTAGTGACCACGAGACAATTTTTTGGTTGTTAGAGTTAGAATCTCAGCTTACTAGATTTCCACAGCTCGGACTTATGTTTGACCCAGGGTAATTGTGAGGTATCTAGGCATTGCATTTGAATTAGGGCTTTCTCCAGTGGCTATCCAAGATTGGTGTACCATGTCTTCAACAATTTCAGAGTAAGCCTTGATTTTCGCATCATAAGGACTTGACATTAGATAAGAATTTGACAAGGGTTGGACAGATCTTCTATGCCTCACACATTTATTATGTATCTTGTTGGTTGCCTAGTAAGACTCAATTTTAGCATCTAGAGCAGATCATGTAATCATACCTGTGGTCAAAGTATGGTGGGAAGAACAATTTTCCACAAGTATGGGGGGGCTCATCCCTCACCCGACATGTTGAAAAATAACATTGTGACATCGAAGCTATTTTGTAGGGATGCGGGGTGGAGCTTTGGTCAGTCCTTGTAGTAGTATCAACCACAAAGGCTTTAATATTTGTTGCTTTAGAAGAATCCATTAGCTCCAACTCTCAATGCAAGATGGGGTGTCGATTGATCTAGAAGAGAAGTGAGCTAACAAATTGCACAGTTTCTAATATGTTTGTAAGGATAATCAGGACCAGTATTTAGTTCACCTCCAATGTAGGGCTACTAGTGCGCTGCCTTGTTTGGTAGTTGTAGCTATCTGGTCCACTCTTCCTTCATTGGGATTTGGTAGTGATTGAGAGTCTCTGCTCTATTTTCCCTTGGAAGATTAAGTGTACATTTGTTTTTGAGCAAGAAGTTAGTAATTGTCAATTTTTTGTTCCATGTGATGTGATTAGGTACATCACTATTTGTTAACTGAGGGTGCATTATTAATGAGAGTTGCTCAATCTTTAGATTCGGTAACCTATACATGATTTATTTCTTCATTGTTAGTCTTACAGAAGAGGATATTGATATAAGCTCCACCTTTTGATTTTCTATTTGCAAATAATTTTCTGTAAATATAAGACATATTTTGACAACAACAACAAAAGAATAAAGGGTGACCTACTCTAAAAGTTGATGCGTTCCTTACATTCTTCAACTGTGTTGGAGCAGGAAAAGAATGACAGTCACTAGAAAAAATGCATGCCATCAGGATTAGAGAATGGCTAGTGCAAGCGAAATCAATGCCATGGAACACATGGTTCGGTATTGGGATAATAAAGCATATGTATATGATAAGTTGAAAGGAGTACCATGTCTACTTAGATTGCATAACTTCTGATCTAGTTAATATTAGCTTGAAAACCTTGTCAGATGGGACTATGATAAGTAATTATTAACCAACACAAAAAATATTAATGGGATTTCGGCTTTCAAGGGCTTTTCTAGAAGTTGGTCCATTCAATCATGATAGCTAAATGGATTATCTAGTAGTACATACATAACATGGTGCATATCAAAATGTATGATGACAAGAAATAATCACTACTCCTGCCTCCTATAGGGGGTTCAATAGGATGGCCAGTGTGGGCTGGAGAAGGCTGGCTAATAGCCCAGCCAATAGAGTTCTTTCCTAAGCCAACATAGTTCTTTCTGGAGGCACTAGAATAGACAACTTTGGGTGGTCCAACTGATTCTCCTTCACTCAACCAGGGGTGTGGGAAACATCCTAACCAATCTTGATATGTTACTATCAGGTAGGGGTGAAGCTCTACTCAACCGGGGAAGCATGGACCTTCCTTTTGAACAATGCAACTGGGGCTTCAGGATAGGATACTAAAGGAGGGCACTGCCTAACTCTGTTTAGCCAACTAAATTATCTTGGATTGATGCTCAGACCGGAGGCAAGAAATAAGATTAAAGGCTTGGACAACTAGATTGATGTTCGAGGGATGCTCACTTGGACCATGGCCAAAGGGTGTAAATGGATGGCACCCCCAATTATCTTTCTTTTCTGCTTTGTCCAATGGCCAAGAAAAGTAGTTCATTCCTCTGCTCAATCCATTAAGCCTATTGGCCCTTATCTCCCTGGATTCGTTTTGTTTGAGGTTGCCCACTTACTATTTCGGGACTTGACCACTTCATCTTGCACATTCATCCAAGGAGTTGGTTGCATGGGATTTACTCATGTGAAGTTGGTTGGAGATTAATTAATTTATTGTTGTTGACTCTTTCCTTGTAGAAGCCTTGAGAAGTTGTAACTACCTAAAATATTATTTGTTTCTTTATTGAGGCAGTTTCACGTTTGAGAAAGAGTCCATGATGAATCTTTCTACTTTAAGAAAGTTGGAGGCTTTACCAAGCCTTTCTTGAGGATTCATCCAATTTGGCTTTCGCTTTAATGCTTGCTTGGCAAGTCTGCAATTTCACAACATTGTCTACTTAATCCAAAGAAATGAAAATTAATGGGACCAACAACATTCTTCCACAAAAAAAGCTAGCGGATGTGTTCACTGAAAGGCACATAAATTTCACCACCATTTCAACCAAATGTTGTATATCTGCATAATTGTGGCCTTCTCAGTAGGAATGCATTCTTTTACTTCCAACATAGAAACTCAAAATACCTAGTGTTCTGAGTCCTGGCAACGTATAACTACTAATTTCAGGTGCCTAGAAGCCAACCAAATGCCTTTGACAACTCCAAAAATATTCTTGCACCAGAAAGACAAATACAAGATATCCAGACATCCTGATATAGGCAAATGCAAAAATATTACCACACCACACACTGAAAACTTTTATATGTAGATAGATGCTAGTAAGACTACTACACCAAACATTGAAAACCTTTATAGCATAAAATCCCCATGTTTGACAACTACAACACATCTTCTGAAGGTTATGGTACTTACTCCTTCCGATGAACATTTGCTTCCTGCTCAGCTCTCCTCTGTTTCCGTAATGCCTCTCTCTGTTCTATGTTTTCTCTTAAAATTCTGACCTCTTCAGGTATTTTTTTAACTACATCCAAGAAAAAAAAGTAGCTTATTCACTATATTGACAATATGAAGCAGATGTATAGAAATGTTATTGAATTGCTCTTCACTATGTTTATAATAAAACAAGATCCCTATTCGTGATGTTTTCCAACATATAAAAGCTAATGATTAAACATGTACATAATTATTTTCAATCACCATTCAACAAAATTCTTGCAAATTAAATAAAAAATGGTTTGGTCATCTCACATCATCTAACATTACACACAAACTAGAAGGGAGTCCTATCACCTAGATGCTTATCCTACAATCAATTTTCTTTGTAACAATCTTGTGTTAGAAATTTCTCAAATTTACAAAAGATCAATAATAGAAAATGTGGACATTGGTCACTGACTACATCCAAGCACACACTAAATAGGATAAATATTGACAAAAGTTGAGAGAAATAACTTGAGCCTAGGGATAAATTCAAAAAGCTATTTTCTCCATCGAATGAAACATGTTCTAAAAAATAGCCAGAATTTCTCATGGCTATGGATTGAACTATTGCCAGTTTATGGCCTAACCTAGTTTTACAGATAAAGATAATTTCTTCTAGAAAACGAGAACAAGCATACCTATTATTCATTCTAGTCCTTATTCATTCAACATCACATGGAATCACTAAATACGAAAAATGAAAGGGAAACAAGCAACAAACCAAATTCATGGAAGATGATAGCTCCAGAACTTAGGCCTTCCTCAACTCTCACAAGTTGCAAATTCATCCGTGGTCCTATTTCATGAAGCTTCACAGAACTTTGAGTAGATGCTCTATTTACTCGACCACAATCATTCGCAAGTTTGACTATTGTTGCTTCATCTTCCATCTCACTTTCTAATCCATAATTTGTTCTGTCAACAATAGATATTCAGTGAGAAGATAATTTCACAAACGGAAGCACTGACTATACTCAAACCTGTAACTCCTACTTTCTACATATTTTAATTTTTATTGATCATCCCTATTAAAAAAAAACTTCAAACAAGTGTATAAAGGCACTTGATAGCTGAAAACTAACAAGAGGAGCTTTATAGCTGAAAGTTAACAACACTAACAATGAGTGATTTTTTCATTTAAGATTGGAATAGACAGAATACACTATGCAAGAGCAAAAATTTTCATCCAAACCCTAAAATAAAATGATTTTACTCACACAAGGTTGCTAACTGCACTTCTCCAAGTGAGAAGATTGTTCTAGCGTGTGCTGTTAGAGGGAAAACTTATTGTGGGTTTATGTTTTAATTCAATTGAACAAATGAAATCTTATACATATTTGTAATGTTTGCCAAGTCTTTGCGAAGTTTGTCCACATTTTTAATGCTTGCTTGGCAAGTCTACTACTAAGTAGGTTGCAACTTGATCCATTGTAATAAAAAAATTCCAGAAGATTTTTGTCTAGAAGGAACAAGTTCTGAAGGAGTAAGCTAGGTTTTTAAATCTAGTTAGGCTCATGGAGAAATTGTTCTTATAATAAAGAAACCAAGTTTTGAGAGAAATGGATCATCTCTATCAAGGAATCTTGTAGAAATGTAGTCATTATGGAGGCCAAATAGACATAGTAGGGCTACTAGAAGAAAAATAAAAACGTTCACAGGTGCATATTTCTCAAGTGAAAGTTGAGCAAAGGAATGCCACTTTCCTCAAGTCTGTAAAGAAGAAACATGACATTGGTACATTGCAGAACATGAGAAATCGGATGGTCAAGTTAGAAGGCATCTCCTAGCACGTGTTGAAGAGCAGACTCTCTACTATAAGATCTAGGATTTTTGGGCATTATAGGAAAGCCATAAGGCCTGTTTTGGAGGGTTAAGAAGCCTAGCAGAATGCTAGTGCAAGACCACATCCTCCAAAAGAAAAATGTGCATGAGATCAAGGTCCAAGGAGAAGATCGTTGCTAGTTTGTGGCTACCCTAGATTGGGCCAAGAAACTCATAAAGGAGCTGAGATCTGAAGGAGTCTTGGAGATCTAGCAAGATGTCGTCAAGGAGAAATGGATACAAGGAGATGTGATTTGTTAGATCAAAGTTAGTAGGACATGTTTTTGTGATCTATCCTGAGGGTTTATTTCATGTTGCTACAGCCCCAAATTATGTACCACACAAACTCAAATTCATGATGAAAAAGGAGGGCTGAGACCCCTAGAGACTATATCTCATACCCTGTGACAATGCTACCACTTGTATGCTTGTCTATGCAAATGGATTTGAAGGTTAGGGTGGCTGCAATCAGAGAAGAGCAACGTGGTTCTGAACAGAAAAGGAGTGGTCTCTACAATGAGGAATAAGAGCCCGAATTTGGGCTAGAGAAAAGATGTGTCTTGAAGGGACTAGGATAGAGGTGTATAAGCCCTATATAAAGGCAGATATAGCAAGCCATAGTTAAGGTTCTTAATGGGTTGTCCCAAAGTTAGATCATCAACACGGCAGTATATTACCTCAATGAATGTATAATAGAATGAGCAGTTGGGAAACAATTAGGGAATGTATGGTAAAGAAAGTGAATGAAAACTGTTGAGTATCCTATGGATAGCCAGTCATGGACTGATAGTGGCTATGAAGAAGCCCTAGGAGAGGGCAGACTTAGAGCCCTAGATCTAGGTAGATCTGGAAGTGTATGCAGTGCTTGAACAATAGTTTAGTGGAAATATTGTTGGGTGGGCTGCTAGGAAAAGCCCTAAGATTTTGTCATACTTGAGGAGGCAAACAACAAAAATGTGGGCTATGTAACAAGTCCTAGTTCAATCATCTAAATGACAGAGAGAGGATTGATAAGAGGGTAGATTTGTGGAACCATAATACAGTACAATTTTGGTACTGTTAAGTGGGCATTTTGTTGAAATCCTGAAAAGACCTCAAGTACAGTGGACTATTAGGATGCAGATTTGGAGCCCTAGGAGTTGCAAGATGACCAATGTCAGTGATAAGAGGGTTGGTTGAGGAAACTACAACCATTGTTCTCTCCTAACACCTTGTCTTCTGTGACTTGGTCTGGTCTAGTTGATGGACTATCAACTAACAGGACTCCCATTTCCATTAGATGCCATTTCTATCAACTAAGCACCAAACCTTTGGAAGACTAAAACATAGAATTAGAAGGGATATGTGTGATCTAGTTAATGAATACACCGGCCTAATTGGGAGATTGAACTTATTAGCAAGTTATGAAAATTTTGACCGGTCTAGTGAACGACTCCACTGGCCCACCAGAAGATTGAACTTATCACCAAATTATGAAACTTTTGACCTATCCAGTGAACAATTCCATCAGCCACTGGGCCACCTTAATGCACATTTAGACTACACGAATTTCTCTTGATCCAATCTCCCACAATTAAGTCCCTTTAGCAGCTAAGTCTTGGTCACGGCCCTTGTTGGCCCATGTGACTAAGGGTTGGCGCTCAGACCATCCATCCCCAAATCTTTGAAAACTCAATGCCTGAATTTTCTGAATATTTATAGGCTTAAACAAGTTTTCTCCAACCTGCCCTTATTGGTTCATTTTGACTCTGCCTGGTTTATGTTTGCTCCAAAATTTCTCAGAGGAACCCAAGTCCTCCTAAGCGTAAAAGGCACTCACTTCTTAGGTAGTTTAAGCCATTAGCATATAGCTTCCAGGGATTAAAATCCACCAGCCTCCTACTTATTTTGCCTATGATATCTCTCTCCTTTTCAAACAGACATCATAGGCCTTGTGCCCTATTCAATTTAATTTGAGAGGTCAATGTTATGGTTGATTTCCCCTAAAGCAATGCCCCGTAGAATTCCTTCAACTGGGATTTCATCCTTATACTAACACACATACAATTTACGAATTCATAATAGCAAAAAGACTCTTGGAGGTTGTCTAGCAATTATGGTAGGGTTTCTAGCTAAATAAAGGCAGGTAGCTAACTCAACTCATTATGTTTCCAGTCAAGGACAATCTTCCAATTCCTTCCTATCCCTATAGGGCATATGTCTGTTGTTCCTCCTCAAGTTGATCCCACAGGGGTTCCTAACATATTTCCCTTTTTAAACCTTACAAGAATATTCATCAAGAGTTTAGTACCCCATGTAGTTAGGTCGGTAATGTATTGTTAAGCATAATCAGGTTGGCCTTGCCAACATACTTAACTAAACAATATGCCAATACCATAATGTGTTCAATATTCAACGCAATCACTTCAAATAGAATACATTCCATATTGAGTACAAGTAGTTACAAAATCATACATAATAGGTACATACATTTAATATCCATGAATGAATTAGACACATGAAGTTGGGCAGCATAATTTATCACCATTTGGTTGCAGACCTCAGACATTCTTCCTAGCTATAGACAACACTGCTTTAAAACTCTCAGCAATGGGTCTCCTATGAAATGGGGCCATAACTCCACAAGGGTATTGGATCACCTACAACCAATTGCATCATGCATTCAGTACTGTTCAAGTACTCCCTAACCATAGTCCTACATCCCCCACTTTGCACACTCTAGATAGTGTACCCTTTCATTATTTCTACAATCCATCAGGCTGTGTCGATATGCACCCTTTCACTGTCTCTGCAGTCCATCAAATTGTGCCACTACTCCATATTGAGTTTCAAGTGCAAAACAGTAAGAAAGTCTAAAAAGGATAGTAGCTCCAAGAGTTCCAACTATTAGTATTATGAAGGATTAGAACCTATAAAAGGAATAGGCATATACATTCGAAATTGAGTAGCTCAAAATTTGGGAGAGATTTGATCATTCGTGAGCTCTTGGATAGCTCAGAGCTTTCTCGGAGCTTTCAAAACGTAAGGAACCAAAGCATAGATCTGAGATGAACAAGCCCAGGAAAAGGGTGAATATAGGTGATCCTTGGGGAAGTCTTCAAATATTAACTTCATAATTTTGTTGTGTTATGGGACAATGACTCTATAGGCCTCCACTTTTGTGGAATGTTGCTATTAGTAGCAAAAGCAAGCAAAGTTTTCAATTTGTGATTGTGTGCCAGCGGTTGTTTGACATTTTATCAAATATGAAATACATTGGGGTTTTCTAATGTAAGAATTTGGGATCTAGAACAACGACGACAAATGTGGATGTCGCTCCCAAACGTTCCACCAAGTTTCTAAGACAGGGGATGTTGGTTTCTAACACAGGGATGTGCAAACAGGGAGACACATAGGGGAATTGTAGGAGCACCCTCAAATTTTAAGGAAATTCAGGGAGACGTGTGGGAGAACCATCAAATTCTAGGAAAATTCAGAAGAGACAGGGGACATCGGTGTGTGTGTATATATATAATTAAAATTAAAATTCAATAATGAAATACATTGATTCATATATCATAAATGATTCAATGTAATATAAATGGTAGCTTATTGTCCACAATTATTTAAATTCATCATTCATTATTCTAAGAACTTGGTTGCTAATGTAAGGGAAGTATGAGTACTTCTTAACACAAGCTGAGGCTTGTTGATGAATTCTCCCTGGTTGAGAGGGAGTGAGTATGCATTTTTGCTCTTAGGTTGAGAGGGAGTATGTTTCAATAGTAGTTCTCCCTATGTCATGTACTAGGCTAGGACTAACAACTGAAGTCTAGTGCATGCATCATGGATAGGGAGAATGATTATTTTAATTAGCGTGGTTCTCCTTGTGTCAAGTACTGTGATAGATTATGACTAATATCCTAAGTCAAGTACATTGACATGGATAAGGAGAATGGTGGATTGGATAAGCATCTTGGATAGACATTCTTAAGTCATGTAGTGTGATGGATTAGGATGAAAATCCCAAGTCACATGTACTCTGAAAAGAATGGTCCAATGGACAAACATTTCCTTGAGGGAAATGGTATGATGAAAGATATACTCCGGGTATCATAGGTGGAGTACCTACCTCATGTTGTTTTTCCACAATACTAGAGTCTAGGATAGAATCATAAATCACTCTCAATACCAATCCAAGTATCACAACAAGACTACTTTGCACAAGGAAACAATATAAAACAATAAATCTACTAGTGGAAAAAAATATATACAACATTTTACAAATTTATACAACCACCCAACTTCGTTATATTAATCAAACTAATAATACATTTGTTTAAGGCTCTCATACTAGGGAGAATGGTCCCCACATCCACTAGTACAATATACACAACTAGGGTTTGGTGTCAGTCACTTTGATAACCAATCTATCCTAAACAAGATACAATGACCATTTGGTTGATGTAGCGCTCTCTCATCTCCTCTCGGTTGTACCCTGAACACACTTGCCTAGTCCTTCGACTGTCGATTTGTAGCAACACAACTCTACCTTTATCAATGAACCAGCACCATTAGGTCACTTAAATTGGCTCCACCTGCTCTCTCATTGACTGTTATTCCTTCAACACATGAACACATCGATATTTTTGTTGATTTGTTCATAATTCTATTTGTGAACAAGTCTCAACTGCCCATTGCTGCTCCTCAGCTCTTTTGGGACTTTCTTCCCACTAGTGCCTTCTTATGCTACCTAATGAGGGCACACTTAGGCCGGAGGGCTTCCCACTATCACTGTTGAATGTCCTTCTCCAACAATGAACTTAGGGCATGGAGAACCACCCAAGTTTTGCTATAAATGTCCTTCTCTATAAGGCAGGTCTAGGGCTACAAACTACTCCTAGTCCTTAGTCCTTAGTTCTTCAATAGATTTGTTCCTTAGGGCTTGAAGGAATCCTTTACAATCCTCCACAAGTTGTTATTTAGGTTGCGCCAACTCTGCCACTTCTAGTAGGCCTAAAGTCCTTCTTAGGTCACTACACTTAGGGCTCATATATGGACCACTTTCACGCTACCCTCCATCAGTCCACAAATTTCCATACAAAACCAATCAAACATTAACAATAAATATCTCTCTATTGCAGCATCTGCTCACTGGTTAGGGCATCCAACCATTATGATTACCCTTCCTCTTGGCTGCTAAAAATCCTCCAAAAGTTGTCCTCTTCTAGGACACTACATCCTGTAGCAAATCATCAAATCAAGAAGATTACCAACTATCCTGCAACCCCTTGCTTTTCCTCTTAACATACATGTAGCTATTATTGATGAAATTGCTTGTAGGATGTACCAATCACTGTCCAACTAGGACCTCCATCCAATCTGATCCAAACTATGAACCAACACTCAGCAACATAAGAGAGACAACATACCTTATAAACTATTGTGCATACCTTCAGATCTAGGCATTGGTTAGGGCACACTTGTAGCCCACATCAACCCTACAACAATGGTCAATCTCCCCTAAAAACTCTATGGCCTCCTTCCTTTCACATGCTCCTACACTCGACTGCCTTAGATGTCTGTTATAGCCACTTGTTCACGATTTGCACAAGTGGTATTTGATAAAGGAGGATGAGTGCTTGTAGGACTGAGCCAGTGGAGATAATGTAGGCTTAGAGGGAGTCTAGCCTCAGAGGGAGCAACCCATATGGAGGTTTGGGATCTTCAGGTTCAGATGTGATGAGGCAGAAGCACTATCGATATTGTCGGATTCATTCTACAGGGTATGTTGCAACAATGGATGCTAGATGGGCTAGTTTCACCAGATGATGATGGTTACTTCCTAGCTTTGGAAGTACCTCCCTCGCTAATACGTAGTGTTGATTTTTATGTAACTTGGGAGGTAATCCAAGCCCTAGTGTTCGAGGGTTGGAGGTCAAAGTTCCACAAGTAAACATGTGGGCTTAGAACCCAAGCCTAGGGTTTTGCACCCATAGATGTTTGGGCCAGAACTGTGATGATTCTTCGAGATGTGATGGATGAGGATGATAGATCTCAGCGAGGTGATTATAATGCAATGAGAATCATCCGATTCTAGTTGTCATTGAGGATTTATGAATTTTTGAATTCTAATGTTGGGTTGGCACCATATGAGTTAAGGTCGGCTTACATTTAGTAAGCCTCCTTAATAGCTGGACAACCCTAGATGGACAACCAAAGTTCAGTTCATTCCATGAACAAAAAATGAAAGGTATGTTAATTCTCCAATTTTGCCTTGTGTTGGGTCACAATTTGTGACCAATATTGGATCGGTTAGTTTGCAGCCTATGGGAGCCATTTGTTGGAGTTGCCTTGGGCATGAAGGAACTACAACTAGGAGTAGATTACATGGTTGATGGTGTCCTAGGATAGGACAAGTTGTTGATGCCCAGTTTTTGTGCAATAACTCCTCTATTATAGAGCAAAGGGTGGAATGGTGAAGTCTATGGGTAGCCATGTGTAAGGGTCTTCCAAGTGTGGGGATGCCCTAACTAAGTGCAGATGCTACAACGTGGACTTGGTGTTTCATGGATTTTTGGAGGATAGTGTAAGAGAAGAGCAAGTGTGGACATGATTGGGCGCTTATGGTGTCCAAGTTGGAGCACGATAAGCAACACCTTGATGGAAAAATTTGGTTGCAAGAGAGGCAGTTGTTGAGCTCAAGGGTGTGATAAACTAAGAGCAGTTTGTGGAGCTTGAGACTTGTGTGTGGAGAAGGACTTCTACAGCAAATGATGGGCAGTCCTCCTAGCTCGTGTTCATTGTGGGAGATGGACATCTTGCAATGATAGGTGGCAGCCCTCTCTGTCCTATCTTGGTCTTCATCGGTGTACCACAAGAAAACCATAGTGGGTTGAAGTCCCTGAGTAGCTGAGGAGCAGTAGTGGGCATATTGAGAGTTGTTCACAAGTGGAGTCGTGAACAACTCGACAGGAGTCTTGATGTGTTGTGGCCTTGATGGATGAAGGCACAACTAGTGACCAAATTGGATAGCTGAGATTTAGTGTCCAAATGGACTTGGAACATTAACAGAGGCAGGAGTTGCAGATCGGGAGCTGAAGGACCGAGCAGGTACAGGGTATGACCGAGAGGAGCTGAGAGAGCATGCGACAACCAAATGGTTAGAGTATCTTGTTGAGGATAGATTGGTTGTCGATGGATTGACACTAAGTCCCAGTTTTGTATCTTGTACCAATGGATGTATGAGGGTCATTATCCTTGGTACGAGAGCCCTAGACTGTTGTAGTATATGTTGTTTAATATAACGATGTTCGACTATCATACAAAATTGTAAAAATTTGTCCATATTTTGTGCATGTGTGATTTATTGTTGTTTATATTACGTTGTGCAAAGTAGTATCGTTTAGATTCTTGGTTTGGTAGCGTCAGAGATTTTAAGACTCTATCCTAGACCCAAGATCGTGGAAATTCAACATTTCTCTCTCCTCTCTCTCCAATGTGGGAGACTATTTGTACAGGTTTATGAGCTCTTTAGTGGAGGCACTAATGCTTTGACCCTTTCTTGACCCTCACAGGTGGGAAAGAATAGGGTTTGTTGGCCAAAAGGAGTAAGACACTCTTTTGTTTGACTATTTTGACCCTCAAGTATGGGAAAGGGTTGGAGTGCACCGCCTAACATCTAAGTGAGGTCCACACATGAGGAAATAGTTGGGAGTCAGTGGTTTACCACTTGTATTGAGCACACCATTTCATGATGGCACATGGTTTTGTAATGATGGCTTCGGAGCCCTCTCTTTCTATAATAGGATGGCACTCCTCTCATCTGTACATGGTTGGAAATGGAATAAAACTCTCATTTCCTCACTATTGGTATGAAAATTTTCCTATCTCTCAATCATTTAGTCCCAAGTTAGAAATAGAAAGGATTGTGGGCATGCACATTACATTGAAGGATGGAGCTAGTGCAACATCAACAAATGCAAGTAAGATATGGAGTGTTCCTATGTTGTTTCATTATGAAAATGTTTAAGCTAGTTTTGAGTATTGGGGTTGATTATTTTCATAATTTATTCTTTACCTCAAATTTGAGCTTAGAAATTTCAATTTTTTTAGTTGCATTACTTAGGATAGATCTAATACTAGTCTAGACTCTCTTTGATTTCTCTACAATCTAGCTTCCTATAGTGACGTTTTCCAAGCATTCACCAGGGAATGTGTAAAAACATTAGAAATACAAGGCAAAGGGGCTTTTTCTTGAGTATCAAGATAAGACTCCATGCCCCATGAAGGCATTTAGGGCATTTTCTTTACTTTTCCAATAGTCTCTTTGAGTTTTTCCTCTAACCTCTATTTACTTGCAACCTAGGACTTGTATATCTTTACCTTTAGAACTAAATTTCTTTTTTCTTGTTTCAATGAGCTAATTTCTTCATCTTTTGTTACAAAAAGATTTTTTCTATAGGTCAACCATGTGAGATGGCATAATCTCTAGATTGATTTGTTGTTTGCATGATATTATCTACAGGTCATCCATTTAAAAGGGGCCCATTCCAAATTGGCTTGCATTCCTTTTCTTTGATATAACGATTTATTGCATTTGCTCAATTTTTTAAACTTGGATCTTCTCATGCTAATAGATTTTCTCAAGGTTTATCATTTGAATTTAGCATAAATGAGGTTTTGATTTGGTTTCCTTGCACATAGCATTGCATCTAACCCTAAGTATAAATAAACTCAAGAAATTCAATGTTCAAACATTTAGTGAGTTTTCATGCCTGGAAATGAATGGTCAACATTGCCACTTGCTCTCTAATTTGAGGTTTTATGCTAACATTGCACCATTAATAAATGGAAAATCAATTTGTAAGGGGACAACGATCTAACCATGTAGAGCTGTGATTTACATGTTGGCAAAGAATTTTCAGGATTTGACTTTTCATTCTCAGATTTCAATTTTTTATGGTATACTTGGCATAATGAACATTTTGATGTATATCTAAAATCCACATATGAATGCCTAGGTGTCTTGATCTCGGGTAATGGACCATCAAACACAATCATCAAGAGCTACATAAATTATGTAAGATATCACAAGGTCAAAAAAAAAAGACATGAAATCTGCTTGCAAAATATAAAGCAGCCAAATCCAATGGCATACCTATAAAAGTCAAGGCAGTCTTGATGTAATGAATGACCATACAACTCTACTTGTTGTGACATGATTAGAGAAATTAAGCTCTAGGAATTTTCCAAAGGATAAACCCCATGCAACATCAGACATGACTACTAGTCAGGTTGCTTCTAGAACTTCGTCTTTACATTCATATTTTAAGCACCCAATCCACATCCATATTTCCCTTCACGTTCACCACGTAATTTCAACAGTAAAGGATACAAGAGATACAAAGTATGAGATATAGGAGATACAAAGTAAATACTATTGTTATTCAAATTTAATAAAAAGTATTACAATGCCTTCCCCCATAGAAAATGTATATCTTCCATAGAATATTTTCTCCATGAACCTGATATACAATTAAGTTCTTCGCTTCATGCACTCGAGGATAGAAATTGATAGGCCCTACCTCTTCCCTTGGTGTGCCTATAGACAAAACCGACATTGATAGGCCCTTTGACTAGTTGAAGAATAGTAAGGCCTCGGCACGCCAACCTCAACTACCTAGCTGGGATAGTTGAACCTGTGACTGTAGGAGTCGAAGGGATTCCTGTAGAGAGATCTGATTCCTTCTACTTACCCGATGTTGTGGGTGTTTGGAACCCCAACATATGCATCATCTTTGCTGTTGACGACACGAAGAAGGCCTAAGGCGCACCTGCTCTGCTGGGCTCCTCTGTAATCGAATGTGAGGTCGGTTGAGTATGGTGACTATAGGGGGACAATTTTCAGTTGCTGGGTAGAAAAAGGATTGAAAGACTTGGATTTTCCTTAAAAATGGGTTAGAGAAAAACTATAATTGCATAAACAAAGATTTTGAAAATAGGTATTAGGAGGGAAACAAATTTGGATCGCCATGAATTACACCAGGTTTAAATAAGTGAGATAGTTTATTAAAAAATAAAAGAGGAAATATTAATGGATGTTTTTCCTTTTAATTAATAGGATATAAACAATTTACCTCTAACGTAATTTAATGTTAAAATAATTATTATAATATTTATTTTTCTAATCTTTTACCTTATTAAAACTATTAACTTATTAAAATTAGCTATGGCATCAAAAGGTACAAAATAAATCTGATAAGAGTAGACCTTTGCACCATTAGAAGGAACCATATATCACCTACACTTGTGTTTTCTTCTATTACTTTTGTTCCATACATTTTTTCATGACAAAGAGACCTACATATTATTTTTCATGCATGACATTTTGATATTTTCCCATCTAGATAAAACAATAAAAAACTTAAGGGTGGTTAAATTTTTAATTTCTATTTTATAAAGGGTAATTGGTACACCATCTCTAAAATTGACATCAATATGTTAAAGTGAACATGCTCTATAAACATATGGATCCATGTGGATTGTGAGTCTACCCCAATTGTTTGCCTAGGTATTGATAGATGAATAACCTATGGAGGCATGTGATAGATTTTAATTCATGTAAAATTAATTTTTCTTCTTTTTAAAAATAAATAAAAATCATTTAGTCTTTGAAATTTTGATCTAAATAATAAGAGAATGAACATATTTTATACACCAAATATTTTGTCACTCCAGGTGTGCTAAGGGAGTGACAAGATATTCTTTGCAGTGCTAAGGTATGTTAAAGGCTAGGGCAATGATATGCCAAGATGTGCCAAGTGTTAAGGTGTGTCAGTGCATGCCAGGGAGTGTTAGGCAGTGTCATGGAAACAAAAGGGAGCACTAGTTTCAAATGCATTGAAATGAATGAATAAGAGTATGTGACAGGGAGTGTTAGTGAGTTCTAGGTGTGTTAAGGAGTGAGTGACAAGGTATGCTAGGTAGTGCCAAGGCGACATGCCAAGATGTGCCAGGTATCAAGGAGTGTTAGGGAGTGTCATGGAAACACAACGGAGAACTAGCTCAAATGCATGGAAATGAAGGAATAAGAGTGTATGATAGGGAGTGTTAGTGAGTTTCAGGTGTGTTAAGGAGGGAGTGACAAGGTTATATGCTAGGCAGTGCTAAGTGTTGGCATTATGACACAGGTGTTGTCATTGATGGCAACTCTCTCAGATGACAAATCACAATACAATAGGTTAACAACTTAGAGCTACAGATCAAACTTCATAGATGAAGAAAGAGAGGTATATGCAGGTTCACCATTGGCCAGGCCATGTATACATGCAAGTTCACTGTATACAAGTCATATATACATACACATGCACTTTCACAAAAGGAAAAGCGCATATACCTTGAAAAACTAAGTTTTTGGTCCAAAGTATTTGGTCCATGGTATTTTGATCCATGGTATTGGTCCAAGGTATTAGGTCTGAGGTATTGAACCTAGGTATTTGATCCAAGGTATTGGTCTTAAGTGGTTTTGGTCCATGGTATTGAGAAAGGCCTAAAACTATAAAAGGAGGAGAAGATCATTAGGCCAAGGTACTTAAGCATTGAAAATCTGATGAAGAGTGAGATCTAGTATGCAGGTTATTGGGTTATGGTGCATTGCTAGATCTGAACCAAGGAGGAACCTTAGTGGTTGATGGAGGATAAGATCTAATGATTGATCGGGATCTTAAGGTGTAAAGTGAACTATCATTATGTGTTTTTTCTCGTGAATATTCTAGATCTGAATATTGACGCATATATTATTCAGTAAATGATATGATCTGGGTATAACTGAGTCTGGTATGACTGCAAAATTATGAATTAATATTTGCAGATGTATACGCTGGTTGGATTTGAGGAAAGTGCGTATACACACAGGTTCAGCACAAGAAAGTAGCATATACCTTAGGTCTATGTTTTAGTTGTTGTTGTCTATTGTTGCAATGTTCTGGGTTTTGGCTTGGGTTCTGGTTATTGTATTTTGGTGACACATTATGAAAGATTAGATTGATGGGTTGTGTTAGTGCCTAGATATACCTTAGGTTGAAAAGGTAGGATCTAGGGCCAACATCAAACCATGCTCAGCCTGGTAGCTAGCCCCACCAGGTCAGGGGAGGGCTCTCTTCGGGTCAATCTCAGCAAATTATGATCAATGAGGGCTTGAGATGACTGAAATATCTTCTAATGTTAGGCTAGGTATATGTGCAAGAGAGTTTGATTTGATAAAATGATGATTTTTTGGCTCAGATGGAAAGATAGATTTTGGGTGCTAGGATTAAGGCTCAGTCCCGCAGAGATCTCAATGAGGCGAGGTAGGCAATTGTTTTTGGCACTTCAAATTGAATGAAAAGGAAGGAATAGACAGGTTAGGTGTGGAAGAGGGCAAGAGCACTCATGTATCCTCCCCAAATAGTTGAAAACATCAAGAGACTAAAGCAAACCTCAAGTAGAGCACTGCAATTTCAATGGATTCTACTTACACTCTTGTTTGTTTAGTTAAGAAGAAATAAGATAGAGAATGGAATATATAACACATAAGAAAATTCACAATTAAAAAAGAAATAACTGTACCAAGAAAAATTGCCACATGGATCCCAAAGAGTGCTGCAAACCCTGGTCTCAATTCCTTAGCCAAAATGCTGATATGAATATACAATGAAGCTCAAGGCTTTCTAAAAAATCCAACCATGCTAATGATTGAAAAACAACATAATATAGACAAACATAGCTCATCCTTTCCTCTAGGGGTCAAGCTCACATGTTTAGGAGCTGATCCAACTGATTCTAAACCGAGAACTAGAAAATAGGCAACATAACAGCATGCCTCTAGAAACAAGGGAACTGATTAATTCAGTTTCAAACAACCTTTAAACTGATGAATCTACCTCTACAAGTGAAAATTTAACATATTTACATCATTATCCATCAATGTTCATCGAATTACATCACAAATTTTCCATTAGGAAAGTAAAAAAGTCAAACTAGGCAAAGCTGGGCGAAAAACAGAGCAAAACTTGGTCAAACTAGCAATTTTTCGTCTATGCGCCACGCCTGATTCTCTATTTGTCGCACCTATTTGGACCCACTTTTGAAGGCCTTCTCAGTGTCCAAATGAGCTACAGGTGTGATTGTTGGAAATTTTTGCTTGTCGGCTTTCCAACTCAAGTGGAATTTTTCAATTTGGCCTTCATTTGCCCCTCCAAAAGTCCATTCTCCCAACACTGCTTCTTGTGTGTCAAAATAGGGGCAGTGAGGTCATTTTTTGAGTGTTTTTGACCTCTTTGAGGTCTCAAAACTTGCCCAAATTTCTTGGCCATAGGTAGGAAAGCATAATTTCTCATGCTAAATCCAAAAATGCTAAGTTTTTGTGATTTGGAGGCTCCTAGCAAAAGCGAGCGCCATGTGGTGCGGCGCATAGGGCCGAAAATCCTGTCTTTGTGCCAAAAAATTTCCAAAATGCAAAAATTGCTCCAAATTTTTTGAAATTTGGGCTGAGCCTTCTCTATCAAGAGATATGTTGGGCCAAGGAAGCCTCAGCCAATATTTGAAGTCAATCATGCTCCTTTTTCCTCTTTGATGCCTTCTTCAATTTTGCTTTCAGATTCTTGATTCTCACCTTACAAACTTTGTTCCTCACCATGTAATGAACAACCATGTGTCTCAACAAGTTTTTTTCCTTGTTGGCCTTCTCCAATAATCTCTCTAAGTGGATGTTGGCTCTTTCAAGCCATGACTCTTGATTGGCATTGATCTCTCGTTCAATTGAAGTGAACTCCACCCTCCTCCTTTGGGTAGCTTGGCGATTTTCCCGTATGTTTTGTAACTCCATGATTGCTTGCTGATCTTCAAGCTACTTATTTCTTTGCACTAGTGTATGTCTCTTCATCACGGTCATATGAAGGATCAGATGCCATCTCTTCTAGTGGATGAACTATCTTGGAGTAGCCTTCATGAGAAGTAAGTGATTGTGATGTTTCTTGACTTTTTCCACCAAGGGAAAAGTGAGATAAGGGATTGTGGAGGGAGAAAATAGTAATGGATTTAGGGATTGTTGGGGTAGGGTTTAGTCAAGGGAATAGGGAATTAAAGAATAGTTTGGGAATTTTTAGTATAAGAATAGGATTTGGGAATTTGCATGTGGGATTTTGGGAAATGGGAATGGGGATATGGGATTGGGATATGGGATTAGTGAATTTTGGGATATGTAGGTTTAAGGAACAGGCAAATGAGGAAAAAATGGAGTGAGGGAGTAGAAAAGTGAGGGAATAACTTGGCAGCCAAATAATTGATACAAACCCTAGCACTATTTTCTTTGGAGTGAGATGCAGGGTTTGATTTTCTTAGCCAACCACCATAAGACAACCACCATCAAACAATCACAAAAATTGGATGAAAAGCAGTGATAGAGGCTCAACCTACTTGCAAAAATGATGATCCAAGCATATTGGGCAATTTGAAATGAATTGGCGAAGATTTTGGGCTTGGAAGCTCTACGTGCCACGCCTCAAACCCAACATTCCATGCCTTCTCTATACACCATGCCAGTGTAAATTTGCATTGGAAATTGCAGCCCAATGTGCTGCGCCAGTTATGTGCGCCGCGCCAGTTGCCCAATGCGTCGCGCCACCACCCAGTGCGTAGCACTTTTTGCAGGAGACTTTTGGAGGCCTTCCTAGTGTCCAAATTGGGCGTGGGATAGCTCATTCGAAAGGTACTTGAGTTTAATTTCCAATCCATCCTGAATATTTCAATTTGGAGTTCATTTTCCCTGTCAAAAATAAAATCTCCCAAGACTGGTCAAAATGTGCCAAATGAGGATGCCTAAAGGCAGAGTGCTGTTGCAGTCAACTTTTGAAGGTCTTCCTCAACTCCAAGTTGAGCTCATGATAGCTAATTAGAAATATATTTGTGTCTAGTTATCATTTGACTCATTAATAAAGTCATTTGGCCAACCAAGCTAGGAAAAATCTTGATTTTCGCAAGGTCACTTCAGAGGTGCATCAATTCTCCTGAGGCAACTGTACTTTTGACATTTCGCTAAAACCATGACACCTGTGTAAAAAGTGAAGGAGGTTTCTCTTCCTTGGCCTATTGGGAACAAAAACCTCTCTTCATTTTCCAAAATTCATCTTTTCTTGCTCAGAAACATCGTTTGAGTAAAACCTACCCCGATGTGTGGAACAGGGGATTTGTTGAAATGAAGCGAAATGAAGGGGATAAGGGGCTTCTAAATTCTTGAGAAATTTTTGGGAAGTAGGGAGAGATGTTAGGAAGTAGGGGAAAGTGGAATTTCAAACATGAGTGAGGGGAAGGGGTCCAAAAGGGCAAAACACATGTCTAGCCTAGAAAATTGCCAAGTTGTAGCAAGAAACTAGGGTTTGTGCGAAAATGAGGAATTTTGGGGATCTCAGTGATGGGAAGTGTTTAATAAGGTACATTAAGGATAGGGGAGGGTGTATGAACATTAGGATACAAGTTTTGCTGATGATTTGACCATCCAAGAGAAATTTCCTTCAAAACCCTAGGAGAGGGAAATGAACCTTACCTAGGCACAACTGAAGCATGAACAAGGTGTAAAATGACCCATTGGACCCTGACATGATGATGACAAGCTTCTGAATGATGGTGCACTCAGATGAGTGGTGACATGGACCGAAATTTGGATAACTTTGAAAGGAGTAAAAGAAAACCCTATACCTGATGCCTAGTGACCACATTTTGCTTGAAGACTCACTGAAATGACAAAATTTGACCTTGACACCTTAAAATCACTTTTTAAGAGCATGTTTGATCACTGGAGGAAGGTTGCAAAGACTGACACTAACATTGGCTCCAATGGGGATGGTAGCTCCTTGGAGGTGCCAGGAACTACAGATCTTTGGAAGAGCAGACAAGTGCCTTCATCCATTGGGCAATGGAGTCAAAAACTCAAGATGAAATGCATGACTGAAAACTGATGACTCGATGACACAAATTGACTCTCACTCAACTAAAAACTAACTCGATACTTAAACGCAATCGGAAAACTTGAAAATAATTCTCAAAATAAAGCTTATTCATCAAAACCTACTCTAACAGTTCCATTCATCACCTGATCAAGTGAAATGAAACAACCAATGCAACCAAGTAAGCATTCCGGCTACTGTTTGAATTCTCCGCAAGTAATTTCTTATGAAAAACAAGAGAGAACTACTGAAAGGCAACTCCCATGAAAACTTGTGAACAGATCTGTTGAATGATATGGATTCTATATCTGCCTCCAAAAACACTGCATAAGGATCTCAAAATTCATGCATACTGGGACTTAGCTCATCCAATAGATTACTTATCTTCTCTTCATAACATAAATGCAAACTTTGATATGGTCTTTGTGATGAGACTCTTGTTGAAAATGACAAAGAAACCGGCTGCCGGATCAAGTTTGTATCAATACACATTTCAAGCTCACATGTAGTCAATGGAGAAGGGCTTTGACTACAGACATTATCCAACGCATCAGCTATTGGATTGTGAAAAACATGAAAAGACTGCTGCAACCCATTTTCTATTGTTTTTTATGAGATTACATGGTTTTCTACAGGCTGCTCATTTGAGGATATACTATGCAAATTTCCCTTCAAAAACTAAAATGATTCAAAACAGAAAGGTACGGAATCATCTTGCATCATCTGATCATATGTGCCAGCTTCCATGTCTTCATCTGCAACTTGACAATCAATGGCATTCGAGAGCTGCAAATCTGGATATGAGATGTATTGAACAAGGTTTTCATTACCCTCAAGATGGTCTAAATCAAGACTTTTCAACAGTTGATTTCTGAGTGCATGAATATTGTCTCTGATGAACTAAAATGAAGCAAAACAAAAAGGCAAAGATCCTTCACTTACCTCAAAATTTTCTGCACTTTCCTTGTCATTTCCATAGCTGATATGTGATGGCTGAACATTGTATTTGAGCTGCTGAAAGTGAACTTCTTCCTCCCACAAGCCAATTGCTGATTTGTTTGGAAGATTAGCTTATGTTTGGAGAACATAATCATCATCATACTAATCAAACTGAGGCAAATCATCAGTAAAAATACATCATCAAGCATACATGTCATATCAACAGATCTCTCTTCTCCAAGATAATCTACAAAACAATCATTATCAGATATATGACAACTAGGATAAGAAATAAGATGTTTTGGATTAACAACTTGTTCCTCTTCAATCAGCGAGCCATGGGCTTGAAAATTATACTCATTCCTTGTGCTGATCCTTTGCATCATCTCTTCCACTGCACCTACCAAAATGTCAAGCTTTACCTCTAGAGATGTCGGTTCATCTGGATCTATGTTTTTCATCTCTTCTTCCTTCAACTTTGCCCTTCGGATTAGCAAACGAGACTTTACATCTACTACACTATTCTGCATCTCTTCAAATGTTGCAAGATTCCTTTCTCTCAGCTGAAATTCCATTTCCGGATCAAAGGCACCTAGGTAGTGCAAGAGAGCAAATCTAGGAGGAGGTCTTATATTCATCGGCAATGAAAAATAAACTTGGTTAAATCTGGAAAAAATCTATTGTACTGTCTCCCCTACCAGTCTTTTCAGCTGGTTATACTCTTCTATAATCAAGAAAGGGTTCTGTCTGACCACCCACCTATCAAGGAAAACTTTGACAAACCGCTGGAAATCTGAGATGCTCGCATCAGGCAGGGTTTTGAACGAACTCTTGACTTTGCCTTGCAAAGAAAGAGAAAAAAGCCTAATACTGACATCTTCTTCATCAACTTCAAAAAGGTCAAGAAAGGACTCAAAATTCAATACATGTCTCTCAGCAGTGATATTGTCGCCTTCACCATCAAATCTTGGTAGATATAGGTCATGATTTTTAGGGAAAGCATGGGATATAGGAGGTAAAATCAGAGGGTTGTATCGATCTGGAATTTTACAAGGTAGTGGGGTATGTACAGAAGCTATAGAATTAGTCTTGGTCTCTTTAGGTTCATTATTTTGAAGACGATCATCACAAAATTCAGAAGACGGGTCTTGATCAAGCTCAAAGGCATGCAATTCCTTGGTATTCACAAACTTCAAAGGGAAGGAATCAGATGCAGGCCGAGGATCTTTTCTCAAATACAATATACTTTGCAAAGACTTCTTTACATTCTCGAGAAAAGAGAATAAATAATTTAGAACAAAGAACAAAATGTCTTGGATGCAATTCCAACTTGAATACTTGATCTTTCCATATTGTCCTTTCATGTTTTTGCTGGCCGGGTACATCCTCTAGTGGAGTCTTTGGATCTGATCTTGAAAATGATTTGGAATCGCCAACTAAATGATTTCAGACTTTTCGGTGCTGATCGTTGTCCACCATCAACAATCAGATATGAACTTCATTTGCCCCTCCAAAAGTCCATTCTCACAACACTGCTTCATGTGTGTCAAAATAGGGGTAGTGAGGTCATTTTTTGAGTGTTTTTTACCTCTTTGAGGGCTCCAAACCTGCCCAAATTTCTTGGCCATATGTAGGCAAGCATAATTTTTCATGCCAAATCCAAAAATGCTGATTTTTTGTGATTTGGAGGCTCCTAGCAAAAGTGAGCACCACGTGGCACGACGCATAGGGTAGAAAATCCTATTTTTGTGCCAAAAAATTTCCAGAATTCAAAAATTGCTCCAAATTTTTTGAAATTTGGGCTGAGTCTTCTCTATCAAGAGCTATGTTGGGCCAAGGAAGCCTCAGCCAATATCTGAAGTCGATCATGCTCCTTTTGCCTCTTTGATGCCTTCTTCAATTTTGCTTTCGAATTCTTGATTCTCGCCTTGCAAACTTTGTTCCTCACCATGTAATGAACAACCATGTGTCTCAACAAGTTTTTCTCCTTGTTGGCCTTCTCCAAAAATCTATCTAAGTGGATGTTGGCTCTTTCAAGCCATGACTCCCAATCAGAATTGATCTCTCGTTCAAGTGAAGTGAACTCCACCCTCCTCCTTTGGGTAGCTTGGCGATTTTCCCGTATGTTTTGTAACTCCATGATTGCTTGTTGATCTTCAAGCTTCTTATTTCTTTGCTCCAGTGTATGTCTCTTCATCACGGTCATATGAAGGATCAGATGCCATCTCTGCTAGTGGATGAACTGTCTTGGAGCTGCCTTGATGAAAAGTAAGTGATTGTGATGTTTCTTGACCTTTTCCACCAAGGGAAAAGTGAGATTAGGGATTGTGGAGGGAGAAAATAGTGAGGGATTTAGGGATTGTTGGGGTAGGTGTTGTGGGGAAAAATGCCTATGCAGGACGATCCTATCCACCTAAGGCGTGATAGTGCCTTAGCAACAAACGAATGCAGCTACTTCGATTTCTTTCCTCTATGAAAATGGAAAAGAGGAGATTGGTAGACTTACCGTTATCTTTCGGTTGTCCCTCGATCTAGATCCTCTCCGCTTTGTGTGTCCACAACTACTTGCCTCCTCGCTTTTGCTCCCACGAGATCACAAGAGAACAACTACTTGTGACAAGAGAGCAGCTACATGCAACAAGAGAAGGACACAATACAAAGATAAATATTCATATTCATAAACGATTCAGGATAAGAAGTAAATCAAATACACTAATGCAAATCATACAATAAACACCAGCATATAGGAAAGAACCAAGAAGCTTTATTGATTGATAAACAGGGTTCAGGAAGAGATACAACCCATAAGGTTCCAACCCAGCATCTCCTTCCCAGCAGCAAGGAATTCCTTCTTCAGCCCTTTTCAAAAGCATAAACACCCAATGATCCAACCACAATCCAACAGCAATTCTTTACAATACAATCCAACCTCCTTAGACCTCATGAGAGAGCTCTATATATAGGAGTTTTGGAGAAAGGATGAGTCAGCTTGAGGCTTGCATGAAGCTGACTAGTGTCCTCTCCCACTTCAGTTCTTGAGTCCACTTGGAGATTCTTACTTCCACTTGGAGATTTGGAACCTCTTACTCATCACCAGTCGAATTCCTTGATCCAAGTGTCATTTTGGAAGCTTCCTGGGCATTGACACCTTGAGGAATGAGTCTACCACTTGTCCAAGTACGATCAGCGCAGGTGGCCTTCTTTGCAGTTGACATTCAGTGCAGGTACAGAGTGGAGCACTTGACATTCAGCGCAGATGCTCAGTGGAGCAGTTGACATGATCCAGAAATTGCTTGTTTTTGAGTGTTTTCAGGTGGAGAACTTTTATAAACTATTGTGGTTTGCTGGCCTTGTTCCTCTAGGGGTAGGAAAAACATGTTTAGGGACTTTGGATCCCTTAATTATTGACATTTCATGCTCAGTGATGCAAGGCACAAAAATGTCTATAACAGTTGCCCCCTAAAGTATGAGGCCGTTTATCGGGTGAAATGCTTTATCCAGGGGAGTCTGAAGTTCATCCATTTGCTGGGAGGAGACCTGTAATAAGATACAATACAATACATTATGATTCATTCTGCTTTCATGATCTAGCTGAGGCGGGCATTCCCATGCTCAGCTTTATAAATACATTTTGGTACATAGAACAGACGATTGTCTGATGGTAGACTGATAGTTCTGGCGAAACTATCATCCTTTGAGGAGGATGATCATCTGCTGCAATGATGTACATAACAAATGTCTTTATTTTCCTGAATATATTATCGCAGCCCGGATGGATGAAACTAGATCCGGGGTCTTCAAAATCGTTCGATCTTCACTCTAAGTACAAGTCGATCCATGTGAGAATTGCGCTGAAGTCGAACATGGAAAGACATTGCTTGATTACCGGTCAATGATGTAAACCGTTAACAAGCGCGAGAGGAATCACCGATAATGATAATGACCCTCAAGGTACTGCAGTACAATTCACGTGGTGTGAATAAAGGACTTGGCGTCGAACACCACGCGAAATCTTCTGGTCGAAGGTCATTGATGTATACCTGTCACCGGAAGTGAGAAACTTGCCATTGAGGCAGGCAAGCTTCAAAGTACTGAAGGGGTTGTTCCTAGATCAACTTCTTGGATAATGAGCTGATGTCGACAAGAAGCGATCCGTCACAGGAGGGCCTTAATGGATCCCACATCAGTGACACGGAACGGAGCTAATGACTTTAATGGAGGTGAAAACAATCTGTGACATATGATTCAGGGGGGCGGTCATGAAATGGATGAAGGATAATGTATGGTAGTGGATGGGACCTGGTTGACTCTTTCTGAATGACTTCTCTTGAACATATGGCGACACTGATGCGATGGATCGGTAGCATTACCCCAAATATGGATGGTGTGGCAAAGACCATGGTGATGTGACCAGTGAATGAAACAACCCAACCCGATGTGATACGGAGGAAAAGTGTCATGTTCAGGAGCGACCTGCTACCATCAAAGACTTCTCGATTTTTCCCAATTTTTTCCCAGTCATTTCTGACCAGTACCTCTTTATTTTTGTCAAGCTTGAGGAGGATAACATATGCTTGTTCTATAACCTGCCCTTCGGGCAAGCCCATCGCTATGTTTTAACGAGCCTAGCGATAGGGAAACTCGTTCTCGTCTAAAGACAAGTTTGTCGCTATTTAATAATTTTAACGAGTCTAACGACAAGGAAAACTCGGCCCTTTTCATTTTTAGAGAGTCTGAAAAGGTACATAAAGTCAACTCCAAAATTCCTTTTTCGTCATCTAATCCCTTAAGTCCGAAAAAGTATAAAACAATACAGAAGGGATGAGTTTTCGGTACTTTTAACGAGCTGAACAAAACAAGCGCTCGATCTTTTTGTGCAATAATCCCTCAGGTCCAAAAAGATTAAAATCTAGAGGAGGGATAGCTCTTCCGGTCCTTTAACGAGCTGGAAGGCCAAAACTCGGCAATCTTTTCATATTTTACGAGTCAATTGAAAAGAGCTTAAAGAAGACTCGTCTTTTGAGGAACGAGTGATGAACAGGGATAGCAGCTGATTCCAGGTACAGGTTGGAATTTTCCAATCACGGCAGTGTCACAAGGATGGCTAGGTGAAATCACTCTTCGCAGCTGTTCCTCAAAATGGGTAAACAATCATATGGAGATAAACGATCGGCCAAATGAACGGTGGAGGTGAAGGTGCACAAAACACGACCAAGGTCTTTTTATGGTTGATCAGGTTACATTCTTAATGGTTATTTACCGGGAAGTTCATTTTTTAACGAGCTTAAACTTGCTCAAAGCTTATGTTTATTTTTTAACGAGCATGAACTATGCTGCTAAAACTGCTCGAAAGCTTATGTTTATTTTTTAACGAGCATGAACTATGCTGCTAAAACTGCTCGAAAGCTTATGTTTATTTTTTAACGAGCATGAACTATGCTGCTAAAACTGCTCGAAATACCAGTCATATGATAAGATTGTCTCATTGTGAGATCCCTATTTTTTATGGAGCTTCATCTCACTACGCTTTGCTCCGCACCCTTCCTTTATGCAAGTTCGGAAATGGCTAACCCCAAAAAACAGATAAATAACCGGTTCCGACACAGCTAACCCAAAAAACAGGTAAATAGCCGCTCTTTTCTTGCACTCCAAAAGGGTTTGCATGCCCCCAGGTATAAAATATGATTTCAAGGTTGCCCCTCCTCCTTCTCACTTCTGTTTTTCTTTGGGTGTTCACAGCTACTTGTCATTGCAAGAGAAGAACACTACTCAAAAGATAAAACATTGGTGTTATTGAGGGAGGCTTACCTCTTTCTGGTTACCCGAAGATTGTCTCGTTAGACAAAACACTTCCTTGGCCTACCTTTTTCAGGTTACCTAAAGATTGTTTCGTTAAACAAAACTCTTCTTCGGCAATGCCTACCGAAATAGACAAAGATGGGAGACGGGCCCCGTCTCTCCCAAGTACCTTGACAAAAGAATCCTATTCTAGAACAACCCTCTTTCCTTCATGGACGGGGTACGGACTAGTCATATTCTTTCGCAGAAATCCTACCTTATACCCAAAGTTCTCCGCCGAAGCAGACCAGGACGCATGCCCCCTGGGTTCCAGTCATGTCCTCCCGAATTACTCGCGCTCATTAGGAGGACGGACCGTGGGTTGAGACACTTCTTGCATGAATAGACCATTTAGGGATGGTAAGCGACTATTTGCGATGTGTGATCTAGGAAACGAAAGTTGGTCCACGAGCTTGACCATTCTTCCTCCATGTGGAAAACACATTACTCTAAAGAGTGAGGAGACTATTGCTCCTATGCAATATATATAGTCTCGTCCAAGGAGTAGGTTATAATCCAAGGGTCCTTGAACGACCATCACGTTCATTTGAACGGTCTTCCCCTTCAGTGTTATTGGCACATTGGGGAGGATTCCTAAAGGGCGACTGGTTCCTTTATCAAAGCCTGATAGATTTCTCATCTCAGGCAAAAGCGCAGGCGAACCAAGTGCTTTCCAAGCAATAGAGGAAAGGATACTCACAGATTCCCCCTCATCAATGATAGTGCCAGCCATTACCATTCTATATATTTGACAAATAATTCTGAATGATACACTGGCTGGCAACCGGGGTCTGCCTAGTTGGTTCCAATCAAAGGACACAACCAGGTTTCTTGGTGGTGGGACCGAGTAAACGGCCGGATAGCGCTCTGATGAACTTCCTTCCTGCGATAAAGGAATGGTGGCATTTCCCCCTTGATCATCAGAGTCAGTGCTGATGAAGAGAATCTGGAGGGTGTCATCTTGATTCCCCTCTGTGATGGTGTCATTCGAAGATGGAGCCTCTGAAGGCAAAACCGGGTCAACTGCCGTATCAACCTTTTGACTTTCGTCAGGCATGGATCTAGACGGTTCATCCTCAATGACAGGTGCTTCGGCTGACCACCTGGGTGGGTCAACCAGATTCTCAACTAACGAGGGACATGGCAAGAGTTTTTGATATCCAGGAGGAAGATTTGCTCGTAATATCGGGAGATCTTCCAGAACTCTTTTTGCCTCGTCTAAGAAGGGACAACGGTGGATGGCGTGATCGCCTTCGCACAGTCTGCAGGGAAATTTAGCTTTCTCGTTCTGTCCTGGAGCTTCACTCCCACTAGTTGACGGTGAACAATCGACATGGCTATCAGAGGTCGATGCTACCAAATTGTGCAGACGGGGGGACCAGTCTCTTAGTATCCGAGGGATACATGGACAATATCTATGGAAGTGGTCTCCCCTGCATATGACACATGGCGATTTAGGCCTTACGAGTGCGATGTGTGGATTTTTGTTAGATGACGATTGTTTGCCCCCAGTCGCCTTAGGCTCCTTCTACTTCTTTTCTTTCTTCTTCTTCTCCTTTTTCTCCTTAGGAACTCGGTTCTTTGACCGACCCGTTCCATCAAGCGAAGAGGAAGGAGGAGAGGAAGATGAAGTAGAAGGCTGGGAGGCAACTCTTGTCTGATCTAACTGTTGACTCGACTGCTCAGGAATGGTGGCATTCTGAACGACATTGGTTGAAAAGAGCCAAACAGGTAGGCCAATTGTCAATCCTGGAAGCGACAATGTGGCCATGTGGGGCGCACCAACATCTCCCCAAGAGGAGAAGGGACTAGGATTCCCACCAAGGGGAACTCCTTGGTTGGTGTGCTCCATCTTTTCAACCTAAAGATCAACGTGGGAATAAGGGTGATTGTTCCGTTTAAAATAAATTGTTAACGACGCTTTTAGACACAACTTGCTTTTTTAGTTTTAAAGAGTCGAGAAAAAGCTAAAGATGACTCTAGTCTCCTTCGATATTTTAACGAGCCCGAAGTGACAAATGCTCGGTTGGACTTTTTCTGTTATAGAGTCTGAAATAGGCCAAAAGAAACTGCTCTGGAGATCTAGGCAGAGGGTGTGCCAAACTTTTCGCAAAACCACAGAATACGTTTTATGGTACAGGTGGTCGATCTTCGTGAATGTTGTGTTCACTGCATTGCGATCAGTAGGGCGGCCGACACGGCTTCCTAAGGATAAAGGATATATGCCTATAGGGGTCTCCCAATATATACGCGACGGTACGTGGGAGCACAAGTCCGTATTAGTGTAATCGTCCCTCAGGAGGAATCACCCACCTTCTTAGAGATCGACAGTCACTACGTTTAACGACGCCGGAACACGTCTCTACCTAGACCTCTACTGTGAGCGTTATGTTGCAAAGCGTTGTTAGGTTCATTCAATATATTTTAAGTTGATCTTTTTTAAAGTTTGTCTTTCAGGATCACCACGAGATGTATTGGTACAAATTCCTAAATGCAGTCTAAGATGATAAGCAAGCTTTATAATCTTTCAACTTTGAAAATCCTAGCTACTAAGGGAAAAGAGAGCGACTATCTTTTCTCAAAGAGCAATCAGCACACTCTAATGCACTCTTCCTAAATCCAACATGCGATCTTATCAAAATGCAAAATGCACAATGCAGGTGTTTGTTTTCACTTTCTTAGTATAAATGCCTGCAAAGAAAGCTTTTTGCACAACTTCGAATTTGCTTTTAAATGACTGAAAATAAACAAGTTTACTTTTTCCAAAATCAGCAAGGGTAGAAGAGATTACAATCACTTTGCGATTTTCCAAAAGAAATACTTGTTTCGACACTTAAAAATGACAAATTCAAACCAATAAGCAAAAGCAAATGATAGATCAAACTGCAAACAGCCAATGAACTCTCTTCTAAGATCACAATCAATCACTCAATCAGATCTGAATCAAGGCTACAGGATGACTATTTCGCTCATGCAAAGGAAAACTGTAAATGACGCCACAAACACATAAAAACACTTACAGTCTTTTTGTACAAAAATGAGGCTGAATACAAGCAAAGAAAAGGGATTACAGATGTGGTACCTATGCTGGTTAAAGGCTGCAAAAACAGAGATCAAAACAGGCAAAAGACAACAAGGAACCCCAGTTGCACAAGGCCACACTGGTTCAGTGCAGGTACAACACTGTCAGTTTGACATTCAGCGCAGGTAGCCTTCATGGGACCTGCGTTGAAATGCAGACTGCCTTCACAGTGTCTGCGCTGAAAGGAGAAACTCTCGTCTTTCTTGGTTTCCGGGTCATAAAATGCTCAAAATCAACTGTTTCAGGCCAAATAAAAAACACAAGCAAGGTATAAACAGAGGGATACTTTGAAAGGGTACTAAAGACTATCACAAAGGATCATCAAGTCATTTATGAGTCCATTGTTAAGATCATAGACAAAAACCCAGTAAAGGATCAAAGCAGCAACATTCTACTTTGCAAAGCAGTTCGATTGTTGCCATTGAGTCTATGAAGTAAACAATGATGCAAGCTCAAACAAAATGACTAAAACAAAGTTCTTCCCCAGTGGAGTCGCCAATTTGTTGTGGGGAAAAATGCCTATGCAGGACGATCCTATCCACCTAAGGCGTGATAGTGCCTTAGCAACAAACGAATGCAGCTACTTTGGTTTCTTTCCTTTATGAAAATGGAAAAGAGGAGATTGGTAGACTTACCATTATCTTTCGGTTGTCCCTCGATCTAGATCCTCTCCGCTTTGTGTGTCCACAGCTACTTGCCTCCTCGCTTTTGCTCCCACGAGATCACAAGAGAACAACTACCTGTGACAAGAGAGAAACTACATGCAACAAGAGAAGGACACAATACAAAGACAAATATTCATATTCATAAATGATTCAGGATTAGAAGTAAATCAAATACACTAATGCAAATCATACAATAAACACCAGCATATAGGAAAGAACCAAGAAGCTTTATTGATTGATAAACAGGGTTCAGGAAGAGATACAACCCATAAGGTTCCAACCCAGCATCTCCTTCCCAGCAGCAAGGAATTCCTTCTTCAGCCCTTTTCAAAAGCATAAACACCCAATGATCCAACCAAAATCCAACAGCAACTCTTTACAATACAATCCAACCTCCTTAGACCTCATGAGAGAGCTCTATATATAGGAGTTTTGGAGAAAGGATGAGTCAGCTTGAGGCTTGCATGAAGCTGACTAGTGTCCTCTCCCACTTCAGTTCTTGAGTCCACTTGGAGATTCTTACTTCCACTTGGAGATTTGGAACCTCTTACTCATCACCAGTCGAATTCCTTGATCCAAGTGTCATTTCGGAAGCTTCCTGGGCATTGACACCTTGAGGAATGAGTCTGCCACTTGTCCAAGTACGCTCAGTGCAGGTGGCCTTCTTTGCAGTTGAAATTCAGCGCAGGTACAGAGTGGAGCACTTGACATTCAGCGCAGATGCTCAGTGGAGCAGTTGACATGATCCAGAAATTGCTTGTTTTTGAGTGTTTTCAGGTGGAGAACTTTTATAAACTGCTGTGGTTTGCTGGCCTTGTTCCTCTAGGGGTAGGAACAACATGTTTAGGGACTTTGGATCCCTTAATTATTGACATTTCATGCTCAGTGATGCAAGGCACAAAAATGTCTATAATAGTAGGGTTTAGTTAAGGGAATAGGGAATTAAAGAATAGTTTGGGAGTTTTTAGTATAGGACTAGGATTTGGGAATTTGCATGTGGGATTTTTGGAAATGGGAATGGGGATATGGTATTAGTGAATTTAGGGATATGTAGGTTTAAGGAATAGGGAGGTGAGGAAAGAATGGAGTGAGGGAGTAGAAAAGTGAGGGAATAACTTGGCAGCCAAATAATTGAAACAAACCCTAGCACTATTTTCTTTGGAGTGAGAGGTAGGGTTTGATTTTCTTAGCCAACCACCATAAGACAACCACCATCAAGAAAGCACCAAAATTGGATGAAAAGCAGTGATAGAGGCTCAACCTACTTGCAAAAATGATGATCGGAGCATATTGGGCAATTTGGAATGAATTGGTGAAGATTTTGGGCTTGGTAGCTCTACGCGCCACACCTCAAACCAAATGCGCTGCACCTTCTATATGCGCAGCACCAGTGTAAATTTACACTGGAAATTGCAGCCCAACGCGCCGCACCAGTTATGTGCGCCACGCGGTTGCCCAATGCGCCGCGCCACCACCCAGTGCATAACACTTTTTGCAGGAGACTTTTGGAGCCCTTTCTAGTGTCCAAATGGGCGCAAGATAACTCGTTCGAAAGGCCTTTGAGTCTACCTTCCAACCCAACTAGAATTTTTCAATTTTGAGTTCATTTGCCTTGTCAAAAGTCAAATCTCCCAAGACTGGTCAAAATGTGCCAAATGAGACTGCCTAAAGGCAGAGCGCTGTTGCAGTCAACCTTTGAAGGTCTTCCTCAACTCCAAATTGATATCATGATACCTCATTAGAAATATCTTTGTGTCTAGTTATCATTTGACTCATCAAATAAGTCATTTGGCCAACCAAGCTAGGAGAAAACTTGATTTTCCCAAGGTCACTTCAGAGGTGCATCAATTCTCTTGAGACAATTGTATTTTTGACATTTCTCTAAAACCATGACACATGTGTAAAAAGTGAAGGAGGTTTTTCTTCCTTGGCCTATTTTGGCGAAAAACCTCTCTCAGTTTTCCAAAATTCATCTTTTCGTGCTCAAAAACATTGTTTGAGTAAAACCTACCCTAATGTGTGGAACAGGGGATTTGTTGAAATGAAGCGAAATGAAGGGGATAAGGGGCTTCTAAATTCTTGAGAAAATTTTGGGAAGTAGGGAGAGATGTTAGGAAGTAGGGGAAAGTGGAATTTCAAATATTGAGTGAGGGGAAGGGGTCCGAAAGGGCAAAACACAGGTCTAGCCTAGAAAATTGCCAAGTTGTAGCAAGAAACTAGGGTTTGTGTGAAAATGAGGAATTTTGGGGATCTCAGTGATGGGAAGTGTTTAATAAGGTAAACTAAGGATAGGGGAAGGTGTATGAACATCATGATACAAGTTTTTCCGATGATTTGACCATCCAAGAGAAATTGCCTTCAAAACCCTAAGAGAGGGAAATGAACTTTACCTAGGCACAACTGAAGCATGAACAAGGTGTAAAATGACCCATTGGACCTTGACATGATGATGAAAACCCTCTGAATGATAGTGCACTCAGCTGAATTGTGGCATGGAATGACATTTGGACAACTTTGAAAGGAGTAAAATCAAACCCTAGACCTAATGCCTAGTGACCACATTTTGCTTGAAGACTCACTGAAATGACAAAATTTGACGTTGACACCTTAAAATCACTTTGTAAGAGAATGTTTGATCACTGGAGGAAGGCTGTAAAGATTGGCACTAATAGGTTGTCAAAGTGATTCATTGATTTGGTTGTGGTTGGTTCAATAGGAGATTGGTTGATGCAGATATATTTGATGATTGAATGATGTTGTCGATGGATCCAGTATGAAAATTTATGAAACGTGGTCTCTGGATGAAAGAAAAAGGATGTAGCCTTCTGTAGGCTGACACCTACGTACTAGTAAACATATCAGCTAGTACAAGAGCTAGGGGATTGTAGCTCCCTTCCAGTAGAAGTTGGAGAATGAGAGATGGTTGTAGCTTTCTACAGGTAGAAGCCTACATAATAGTATAAGGCTACACCAATACAAAAATTGCAAATAGAATTTTCTTATTATTAAAAGAAGAGAGATATGATAGCAGCAGGTGGTTTTCACCCACATTGGGTTTCCACCTTATATCTTGGTGTTTATGTGTGTTGCTTATGTGTGATGATTTATTCTGCTTTTACTGCACTGTCTAATGAATTGTTGATATACTGATTAAGGTTCACGACATGATAATTTGGGTAAATCAAAAGATCTCTGCATATATGCTGGTTTCATTAAGTATAGTTGTGTATACACGCTAGTTCACTGAGCTGAAGTAGTGTATACAAATCAGTTTTGAAAATTAAATTCTTGTTGGAAATAACACTGATTCACCCCCCCTCTCAGTATTATTTCCAAAAATTGGTATTAGTGCAGGTCCTTCAGAAGAAGCTTCATCGCTTGAAGATAGATCCATCATCATGAGTAATCAAGAAAGAGGGTGATCCATCATATCGCTAATCTTTTATGGGAGCAACTTCGTTTATTAGAAGGTAAGAACCACAACCTATCTTCAATCTCTTGGAACAAATGTCTGGGAAATCATGAAAGGAGGATATATATTTCCATCAGCAATTCCTATAGATACGGTAGGTAAAAAGCAATATGAAACCAATGCCAAGGTTGTCAATACATTATTAGGAAGCATATCACAATCAGAGTTTGTCAAAGTTATGCAACTCAAATCAGCCAAAGAAATATGGGACAAAATCGTTCTAAGCTACGAAGGAGACTCTCAGGTAAAATGTGCTAAACTGCAAGCTCTCAGAATTCAATATGAAACTCTCAAGATGCACAATGATGAAAGTATAGCTAGTTACTTCTTGCGTATAGATGAGGTTTCCAATTGCATGAAGAATATGGGTGAAGAGATAGAGGAAGTTACTTTAGTTGAAAAAGTTTTAAGATCCTTATCTGCTAAATTTGAATCAAAAGTATCTACCATAGAAGAAAAGAAGGATCTACAGACTATTACTATGACACAGCTTCACGAAATCTTAACTATATTTGAGATGAGAAAATGAGGTCAATCAGATATGAGAGAAGCCACCTTTAAATATTTAGCAAAAGGAAAAGAGGAACTCAATTAATCAATACATATTTTAGAAGAAGAAGAGGAAGTAAACTTTTTCAAAAAGCTTCAACGGGGTTCGGGAAGATTTAGAGGTAAACTACCTTTCAAATGTTTTGCATGTGGTAGAGTCACTCATTATGCTGCGAAATGTCCTCATAAAGATAAATATGATAAAGGGAAGGAATCTGCGAAATGGAATAGAAAACAAAGTGTAAGTAAAAAGAGCTACTATACTCATGAACATAGTGATGGTTTATCAAATAGTGATGAAGATGAAAATAATAATGATTATAGACTTCTGATGGCTTATGAAGAAGATAACTTTTTGGATGATTTAGATGAAGATGACCTTTATGAAGAAATCTCTAAACTCAAAACCTGTTTAGAAGAAAATAATATGATTATAGATACCTTCATATCTGAAAGAGAAAAACACAATGAAAAACTAGAATGTGAAATTGTGGGTCTAAGAAAGGATCTTGAGAAAACAAAAGCTCTCAATCTTAGATTTGCTAAAGGATTAGAAACCTTAAATGAAGTTATGAAAGTGCAACGTTCTCCTGTAATAAAGATAGGCCTTGGATATACTAAAGAAGCATCTCAATCACAAAATCCGTGAACCTCCACTAAAAGCTTTCTTGATGTAGCAAAGAGCAATGAATAGTTTGACAATCGTCAGCAAAGGCATAAAGAAGATCACCAGGTAAATTAGGCTCTATTTACTTCAAGGATGAACAGAAGCCACAATCAACCATAGGTAAATAATACTCAAGTTGCTTCAAAGACAAATATCAGTAGAAACTACAATCACCAGGTTAGTAGATTCGATAATCGTAGGAACTTCTTTAATGGTCAATGTTTCTCATCTCATAATTTTGACACAAAGCTGCTCAATGTGTTGCTTACAAAACCATCATTAGTAGAGAAGCATGAAATGAAAGTAATGTGATAGGGATCAAGAAAAGTTCCTATAATGACTTTTCTCTTCTTGAAAATGAAATAGAATGCTCAATTTGTAACAACTTTGGCCATGAAGAATCTAAATGTAGGAGTAAATTTTGGAAAATATCTCAAAAGGAGAAATCTCCATTAAATCCAAAAATATGGAGAAAGAAAGAACTGTGAACAGAAAGATGTGGTATAGCCTTGTATACAGAAGGACAAGAAAACCAGTGGTACATCGACAGTGGATGCTCAAAACGCATGATAAAACTACACTCATATAATGCCTTAGAAAAGGAAAAGAGTGTCTCATTTGGAAATGACACTCCTGCTATCATAAAAGGTAAAGGCTCTGTTTTCTTGAAAGAAAAAGTTAAATATGGGAATGTTATGTATGTTGATGGCTTAAAGCATAACCTGTTGAGTGTGAGTCAAATGTGTGATCAGGGAAATGAAGTAGTGTTTTGATAAAATGGATGTGTTGTTTGTGAGCTTGATATAGGAGAAATTGTGATCAAAGGTACAAGAACTCCAAACAACCTATACTTACTCAAGGGAGGACAACAATAGTGCTATCTAAGAAAAGATGATCAAAACTGGCTATGGCACAGAAGATTAAGGCATCTAAGCTTTTCTCAAATAAGAAAAGCATGTAGATTCTAGGTTGTTCGTGATCTTCCAGATATTAACATTCCTGAAAATACTATATGCAAATCATGTCAATCCGGTAAACAAACCGGATCTCACTTCATCAAAAAGGAAGCGTTAGCTAGTAAGCCTCTTGAACTTGCTCATACTGATTTATGTGGACCATCAAGGAAAACGTCACCTCGTGGAGAACAATACTTTATATTATTCATTGATGATTTTTCCAGAATGTGTTGGATAGGTTTTCTAAAGCATAAAGATGAAGCATTTCAAAAGTTCAAAGCCATCAAAGCTTTGGTTGAAAATGAATCAAATAAAAAAATCAGTGCCTCAGATCTGATCGAGGAGGGTAATTTACCTCAGATGAATTCTTCGACTTTTGTGAACAACATGGAATAAAAAGGCAGTTCTCCACCACAAGGACTCCTCAGCAAAATGGAGTGGTAGAAAGGATGAACAGAACTATTCAAAACATGTCTCCTACTATGCTAGATGAATTTGAAACTCCTGCAACCTTCTGGGGTGAAGCTACATTTGTCGTCGTCACTATTCTCAACCAAGAAAATGTTCGGGTAAACAAAACTCAAACAACACATGAACTTTGGTATGGTAAGACTCCCACTGTAAAATACTTCAAAGTTTTTGGAAGAAAATGTTATGTCAAAAGGACTGATGAAAAATTTGGTAATTTTGAACCCAGAGCAGATGAAGGTATTCTTCTTGGTTGCTTATCCCGAAGTAAAGGATATAAATGTTATAATAAAAGACTTGGGAAAATTATTGAAAGTATTGATGTTGTGGTTGATGAAGCTTGCAAAAAACCAAAACAAGTGAAAACCAAAGGTTATGACAATGAAGAAGATGAGGAACATTTTCCCACATCAAATCACAATGACTCTGAAGAAGAAACCAATGAAGCACCAGAAGAAGAGATAATGATATAAGAAAAGACTCTGTCTAGGTATGTTTAGAAAAATCATCCAGAAACTCAAATTTTAGGGGAAATGGGGGCAGGTGTGCAGACAAGAAGAATCATTGCCGAAGCCTCAAGCTATCTAGCATTACTATCTTCCATTGAACCTCAAAATGTAAATGAAGCATGCAAATATGAATGTTGGGTCAAGGCCATGAATGAAGAACTTGACCAAATTGAAAATAATAATACTTGGGAATCAGTTTCTAGACCTGATGATAAGAATATCATTGGAACTAAATGGATATTCAAAAACAAGATGAATGAAAATGGAGAAGTTATTAGAAGAAAGGCTAGACTTGTTTGCAAAGGATATGCTCAACAAGAAGGTATAGATTTTGAAGAAACTTTTACACCTGTTGCCAGACTTGAAGCCACAAGAATGTTTTTTTCCCTTTCTAGTTTTCAGAAATTCAAAGTATACCAAATGGATGTAAAATTTTCCTTTCTTAATGGAGACTTAGAAGAAGAAGTCTATATTGAACAACCAAAAGGATTCATACTTGGAAATGATGCAAAAATTGTATGCAAACTCAGAAAAGCTCTCTATGGTCCAAAACAGGCTCTAAGGGCATGGTATTACCATCTTGACAAATATCTCCACCAACAGGGTTTTTCAAAGGGGCCAGCAGATATCAATCTATATACAAAGACAAACATTGATAAAGTTCTAATAATTGTTGTGTATGTTGATGATATCATTTCTGGTAACAATGAAGAATCCATTAGTCAGAATATTTCCTCAGTAATGCAGCAAGAATTTGAAATGTCTTTTCTTGGTGAGCTTACCTACTTTCTTGGTCTACAAGTTCAACAAAATAAAGATGGTATTTTTCTCTCACAAACCAAATATCTCAAATAGATCCTGAAAAAGTACGGCATGGAAGATTCTAAATTAGTATGTACTCCAATGGTAACAGGATGCAATCTTAGCTCAAATGATGAATCAACAATAGTGCATCAACCAACTTACAGATCCATGATTGGTAGTCTGCTTTATCTAATAGGTACCTGACCGGACATCATGCATGCAATGGTAATAGTTGGAAGATTCCAAGCAAATCCTAAGGAAACACATCTTCATGCAGTCAAAAGTATTTTCAAATATCTTCAAGGAACACAGAAATTAGGTTTATGGTATCCTTAAGATACAGATCTTACACTTCATGCATATACAGATGTAGATTGGGCAGGAAATGTAGATGACAGAAAAAACACTAGTGGTGGTGCATTCTATATGGGTTCCAAGTTAGTGTCTTGGTTCAGCAAGAAACAAAGTTCAATTGCATTATCTACAGCTAAAGCAGAATACGTGGCTGCTGCATCTTACTTCACACAACTACTTTGGATGATGCAAACCTTGCAAGACATTCAGATCACATGTACTCCACCCATCTCCATTCTATGTGATAATACAAGTGCCATCAGTATTTCAAAGAATCCAGTCATGCACTCCAAGACCAAGCACATACCCATCAAATATCACTTTCTACATGAACAAGTGCTTGAAAAAAAGGTCAAATTGGAGTATGTTCCCTCCAAAGAATAGGTTGCTAATATATTCACTAAACCACTGCCCAGAGAGACATTTGAATATCTCAGACAAAAGCTGGGAGTATTTGCTTCATCATCCTACTGTTAAATCCTATCTTCTTTAGAGAAAGGTGGTTATACGCGAGTTTCATGAAGCATAGTCACGTATATACGTTGGTTTATGTGGGTACAGTCGCGTATATGGTGGTTTTAGGAAAAGAAGTGGGCCAGACTCAAGAGAAAGGGGTTTGATATGCTTCAGTAAATTATCTATTCTGCTTGATGATGGTTACAGTCTATTGATGACATGTGGAAATATGTTGGCTCTCATAATTTATTGATAACTTGATATATATTTGATTGATGATGATGCCTTGATAACTTTTTTGATATGTGAAATGATCAAATTTGACAGTGAACATATGACACATGTTCAGGCGGAGCATATGCTTCTAATAATGCATTGTTGGCATTATCTTAGAAGAACTCAGTGCAAATTTTGTTTCAGGTGGAACAGGTTCAAGGGGAGAACATGGTTTCTAGTATGGATGCTGATTGACAGATGTTGTTGATGATAGTTGCTGATGACTATCATGGTCTTGTTTAACATATTTGGTCTCTGTTATATATTTCATGTGTATCTTTTAATGTAACGGTCATGAAAAGACCTAATTTGTAACCCCACTATGCATGGGATGGATGATGTAATGTTCCTTGTTTTTGACATGTATAAACAATTGATATATCCCCAATTGGTTTGGTGGATGAGTAAAATTTGGTATATCCCCACTTGGTTGGGAGATGGATGTATGCATGAGTCATTGGTGATAGGAAGGTCATTTGTGATGCATGTATAGAGTCATGTTCTTCTTTTAGAATAATTTTTTGCAGAGCTTGCTTGTGCTCAGGGGGAGCATGACCCTTTTCCCTTAATGTCAAAGGGGGAGAGTGACTTGGTGTGGTTGTTGCCATCAAGTCCAAAGGGGGAGATTGTTGGCATTATGACACAAGTGTTTTCCTTGATGGAAACTCTCTTAGATGATAGATCACAATACAGCAGGTTAATAGCTCAGAGTTATAGATCAAACTTCACAGAATGAAGAAAGAGAGGTTTATGTAGGTTCACCATTGGCCAAGCCACGTATACATGCAGGTTCACTGTATACAAGTCGCATATATGTACACATGCACTTTCACAAAAGGAAAAGTGTGTATGCCTTGGAAAACTAAGTTTTTGGTCTGAACTATTTGGTCCATGGTATTTTGATCCATGGTATTGGTCCAAGGTATCAGGTCCGAGGTATTGACCCTAGGTATTTCATCCAAGGTATTGGTCCTAAGTGGTTTTGGTCCATGGTATTGAGAAAGGCCTAAAACTATAAAAGTAGGAGAAGATCATTAGGCCAAGGTACTCAAGCATTAAATATTTGATGAAGAGTGAGATCTCGTATGTAGGTTATTGGGTTATGGTGCATTGCTGGATCTGAACCAAGGAGGAACCTTAGCAGTTGATGGAGGATAAGATCTAATGATGGATTAGGATCTTAAGGCATAAAGTCAACTATCATTATGTGTTTTCTCTCATGAATATTCTAGATTTGAATACTGACGCATATATTATTATGTAAATGATATGATCTAGGTATAACTGAAGTCTAGTATAGCTGCAGAATTATGAGTTAATATTTGCAGATGTATACACTGGTTGGCTTTGAAGAAAGTGGATATAGACACAGGTTCGACACAAGAAAGTAGCGTATACATTATAATCTATGTTTTAGTTGCTGCTGTTTGTTGTTGTAGTGTTTTGGGTTGTGGCTTGGGTTCTGGTTACTGTACTCTGGTGACAGCATTCTAAAAGATTAGATTGATGGGTTGTCAAAGTGATTGATTGATTTGGTTGTGGTTGGTTCAATAGGAGATTGGTTGATGTAGATATATTTGATCATTGAATGATGTTGTTGATGGATCTAATCTGAAAATTTATGAAACGTGGTCCCTGGAAGAAAGGCGAAGGTTGTAGCCTTCTGTAGCCTAGCACCTATGTACTAGTAAACATATCAGCTAGTACAAGAGATAGGGGGTTGTAGCTCCCTTCCAGTAGAAGTTGGAGAATGAGAGAAGGTTGTAGCCTTTTGTAGGTAGAAGCGTGCCTACTGCTATAAGGCTGCACTGGTACAAAAATTGTAAATAGAATTTTCTTATTATTAAAAGAAGACAAAGACAATTGCAGCAGGTGGTTTTCACCCACATTGGGTTTCCACCTTATATCTTGGTGTTTATGTGTGTTTCTTATGTGTGATGCTTTATTCTTCTTTTACTTCACTGTCTAATGAATTGTTGATATACTAATTAAAGTTAACTACATGATAATTTGGGTAAATCAAAAGATCTCTGCATTTACGCTGGTTTCATTAGGTATAGTTACGTATACACGGTAGTTCACTGAGCTAAAGTAGCGTATACAAATCAGTTTTGAAAATTAAATTATTGATCTGATAATATTGATTCACCCCCCCCTCTCAGTATTATTTCCAACACCAAGGCGTGTCAGATTTCTAGGGCATGTCAGGGAGTAATAGGGAGTGCTAGGGAATGCCCAAAGCCTACCAAGGAATGTAGGGGGTGCTAATGTGTGCCACAGAGTGCCAAGGGATTATTAGATGTTCCAGGTGTTATGGCATGTCAAGATGTAAACTATGTTGTTCAGTTGTTTTATGGCCAAGTTTGGATGTGAGCCTTGACATAGTAATTTGTAACTTGTTAAGTTGGATAAGATGAAATTATACATGAGTAGCCTAATATGAGTTATAGTCAGTTCTTAGGTGAATAAGGCATAGTCTAGTTGTAGTAATTGTAACTTGGTCAAGTTCTTGTAGTTGAGGCAAGACTTGGTTGGGTTCCCAAGTCCCAAAAAAAGTAAGGGTAGTTGTGAATGAATTATAGCTAAGGAGTTCCAAGGTGCGCCAAGGAATGAAAATGCATGGAAACACATGTCAAGCATTGCTAATGCATGTTGTGGAATGTTAGGGAGTGTTAGGACATCACAAGGAAAAACTAGGTCAAAATACATGGAAATGAACAAATAAGTGTGTGTGCCAAGGAGTGTCAATGAATTCTAGGTGTCTCAATGAATTCTAGGTGTCTCAATGACAAAGTGTGTTAGGAGAAGGTCAGAATATGAATGTAGGAGGCAAGCCTATGGTTACAATTATAAGGGGTTGGTCAAAGTAGTTTCACACAAAGGGAGACTTTGGGTTTGACACAACATTGTTTTGCCAATGACTTGGTTGGGTTCCCAAGTCGGAAAAATAGTAAAGCTATCTATGAGGGCATGACAACTAGAGAGTGCCAAGGTGTGTTAGGGAATGCCAAAAGGTACTAACACATCCTATACAATTCCATGGCATGTTAGGCATGCTAAGACAAGACGACTACTAAGGCATGCCGAGATGTGCCATGTGCAAAGGTGTGGCACGAATGCATGCTAGGGAGTGTTAGGGCGAAGTTCCAAGGAAACACAAGGGAACACTAGCTTCAAATGCATGGAAATGAAGTGTCAGCGAGTTCTAGGTGTGATAAGGAGGGAGTGAAAAGGTATGCTATGCAATTCCAAGGCATGCTAGAGTACCAGGGAAGCATACCTAGATGTGCCAAGCACTAAGGTGTGCTAATGCGTGCTAAGGAGTGTTAGGGAGTGCGAGGGAAACATAAGGGAGCACTAGTTCAAAATGCATGGAAATGAATGAATAAGAGTGTGTGACAGGGAGTGTCAAAGAGTTCCAAGTGTGCTAAGGAGAGAGTGACATGGTATGTTAGGTTGCGCTAAGTCATGCTATATTGCTAGGGCAACATGCAGCCAAGATGTGCCAGGTGCCAAGGTGTATCAGCATGTGCTACGAAGTGTTAGGGAGTGCCAGGGAAATACAAGGGAACACTAGGTAAAATTAATGCATGCAAATGAACAAATAAGAGTTTGTGACAACAAGTGTCAATGAGTTACAGGTGTGCTGAGGGAGTAACAAGGTATGGTAGATAGTGCTAAGACATGCTATAGATCATGGTGACATGCTAAGATGTGTCAGGTGCTAGGGTGTTCCAATGCATGCCAGGGAGTGTTATGGAGTGCCAAGGAAACAAAAGGGAACACTATTTTCAAACACATGGAAATGAATGAATAAGAGTGTGTGGTAGGGAGTGTTAGCGAGTTCTAGGTGTGGTAAGGAGGAGTGACAAGATATGTTAGGTAGTGCCAAGGAATGCTATAGTGTCAAGGCAACATGCCAAGATGTGTTAGGTTCCAGGGTGTGCCAATGCATGTGAGTGAATGTTAGAGGGTGCCACAGAGACACAAGGGAGAACTAGTTCAAAATGAATTGAAATGAACAGATAAGAATGTGTGATAGGGAGTGTCAACGAGTTCCAAGCGTTCTAAGGAGGGAGTGACAAGGTTACATGCTAGACAGTGCCAAGGCATGCTACAGTGCCAGGGCATGTTAGGGAGTGCTAGGGTGATCTAGGGAGTGCAAAGAATGTTAAGAAATGAAGGACATGCTAACACGCACCACATAGTGCTAAGGGCTTGTTAGACGTGCTAGGTGTTATGGCATGTCAAGATGTAAATTGTGTTGCTTACTTTTTTTATGGCCATGGTTGGACGTGAGCCTTGACTTGGTAACGTGTTAAGTGGGATGAGTTGAGATTGGACATCAGTAGCCTAAGATGTGTTATAGGTAGTTCTTAGGTGAACATGGCATAATCTAGTTGTAGTAACTATAACTTGGTTAAGTTGTTGTAGACGAGGTCGAACTTGGTTGGGTTCCCAAGTCTCAAAAAAAGTAAGGGTAGTTCGGAGGGCATGGTAGCTAAGGAGTGTCAGGGCATGCCAAGGAATGAAAAGGCGTGATAACACATGAAGACAATGTCAATGGATGTTGAGGAGTGTTAGGGTGTGTTAGGGGAACACAGGGGAGAACTAGCTCAAAATGCTTGGAAATGAATGAAAAAGAGTGTGTGCCAAGGAGTGTCATTAATTTCCAATTGTCCCAAAGATGAAGTGTTTTAGGAGAAGTTCATAATAGGACTTGCAAGAGGCAAACCTATGGTTGTGATAAGGTGTGGACAAATCAATTTCAGAGAAAGGGAGACTTTGGGTTGGGCACAATATTGTTTTGTTAATGAATTGGTTGGGTTCCTAGGTCACAAAAAAATTAAAATTAAGGCCATCTATGAGGGCATGACCACTAGGGAGTGCCAAGGTGTTATAGGGAATGTAAGGTTCCCAAGTCATGGAAAACTGTAATTCTAGCTATGAGGGCATGACTACCAAGGTGTGTTAGGGTATTCTAGGGCATGCTAACATGTGCCGGATAGTGTGAAGGCATGTCAAACAAGCTAAGATGTGCCAAGTGTTAAAGTATGCCAATGTGCAAGGGTGCGACAATGCATGCTAACTGGGACTGTCAAGGCAAAAAAAATGGAGAAACAAGTTAAAAGGCAAGGAAATGAACACATAATAGAGTTAATAAGTCATCAATTTACCTTTTCCATGAGGGGCATTCTAGGCACACGAACACTGGGTGCCAATAGGTGCCAAGTGCCAAGTGTTAGTGCATTCTAAGTGCCAAATCTTCCTCCATTTCTTCTCATCTACTTTCCAGTAATTGATCTCAAATTACTTTAATATTAAACCATGCCATAGCATACCATGTCATCTCAATGCATGCCAAACATGCTAAGACTTGCCAAGTGCCAACACATGCCAAGTACTAATGTGTGTCAGGGAGTGTGATGAATGCTATGAAGTAGCAGAGCATGTCAAAGAGTGATAAGGTTTGATAGAGAGTGCCAATGCATGATGAGGAGTGTTAGGGAGTACTAGGACAACACAAGGGAGCACTAGGTCAAAATGGATAGAAGTGAATGAAGAGGAGGGTGTGTCAGGGAGTTTCAATGCGTGCTAGTCGTCATGCCAAGGAGGGAGTGACAAGGTATGCTAAGCATTGGTAAGGCTTTCCAAGGAATATTAGGGCATGTGAAGAAGTGCTAGAGTGTGCTAGGTAGTTCCAGGGTGGGATTACATGTGTCAAATAGTGCCAAGGAATGCCACAATATGCTAGGTGTTAGGACATGCTAGGATGTCTAGGGTGCCAGATTATGCCAATATGAGTCAAGGAGTTTCAAGGAAACAAAAGAAATAACCAAGCTAAAATGTGCTAAGGAAATGAACACATAAGAAGGTTAATAAGTTGGGACTTTATCTTTTTCAAAAGGGACATGCTAGGTTGTAGGAATGGGGTCCTCTGGGTCAGTTTTGGGGTTAAAATAACCCAATTTTTGATATATTTTTGTAACTAATGTAAAGTCATCACAATTTGTGGATGCAGAGCATGTAGATGATTAGGAGTCAAAGAGGTTTTATCCCCTTGTTTATGTAAAGTGTGAGTCAGTTTTGAGATCCGCCCATGGTCTACGGACAATGGGATTGTATGAAAAAGGCTATAAATAGGTGTGTCTTAGAGAGCCTAAGGCATGTCTATGGAGATCATGTTAGCAATGGGTCAATAAAAGAGAAGTGGTAGCACATAGAAGTGGGTCAATTAGGAGACGAAAGGCTCTACAGCTGAGTGCTCAGAGGCCTAGGTAGAGTCCGTAGCTGAGTGTGTGGACCCCTGCAGCTGAGTGCCCAATGTAGTTTTGAGTTTGTAAATTTGAATTGAAGATCAATAAAGAAAGTTACTGAAGAATTCTTGTGCATATCTGTTTATTTCTGTTAATGCAGTTAATATTATATGTTGTCAATGAATAATGTGTTTATGAAATAATGATCTAATGATGTGCGATTCTCTTGAATAAGCCTTAATAGATGCACGCAATACATGTTAAGTACTTTCATGAAGACTGTGATGAATTATGTTATGTTTACTAACTAACTTAAGTAGATTTGTGCAACGCTAATCAAGGGTTGTTCTTCGATGCACGCAAGTGGATAAATAAATTGTTAAGGGTCCGTAAAAGCTAATCGTAGACCTTCACGAAGGTCTGAGGACTATTTTAGTAGAGTTGCAGTACCGAGCCCTTAGGGCTTATCAATCTGCATGGAAGGAAGATTTGAGGTGCTAAGAGACATCACACTCGTCTCTAGATGCAAAAACTTGGTTTCAAAAGGGGCATGCTAGGCACACTAATAATAGGTTCCAATACATGCCAAGTGCCAATGTGTGCCAAGTGATAATGTATGTCAATGCAGTATTATGCCAAGGTGTTCTAGGGCATGCTAGCGACTACAAGGCACGCAAGCACATGCTAGGGGAGTGTTATGCTATGCTAGGGCATGCTAACATGCGCTTGGGCATCCTACTCATGGCAATATGTTCTTGGTAAAAAGATGTTCCAAGACCTGCGAGGTGCCAAGGAATGTTAGTGTGTTCCAAAGCATGTTAAGGTGTGCCATGAGTGTTGATGAGTGTTGTTGAGCTGTAAAAAGGTTCTTTTTAACCTCTATTTACCCTACATTAATTATCAATCCAGGTACGATTTTTTATCTCAAGAGTGTACCAAGTCTGAAGCGATCACTTGTTCAAGAGTAATGCTTGCCGTATAGTGCTTTCAGAAGTAAATAAATGTTGGAAACAAAATCTAATTGTAATGGCAAGAAACTTAAATACTTTGTAACTAAATCATTCGCTCAAGAAACTACAGCAATCATTAGTCAAGGATGCAGTAATGATAACTCTTTCTCCTATAAACTGATGTAAATGTAAATCAATTACAGACAAGACCTCCAATCTGAGAACTTAGACAGCAGTAGTCAAGGTTCGTTACAATTGTAAATCTTTTTACTCACACCAAAGCAAATGCTATAAATGACAATTCAATTTACAGCAAAGGAACAACAACTAATCTATTGAAAAGATCGAACAACGAAGCTTAATCTACAGAACTGATTTAAGCAGCAGTCTTAACCGAAAGAAACTAAACAACAATCTTTAACTAATAAAGGAATTGAACAACAATCTAAGAAAGGAACAGTAAACTGAAGTGAATCTACAGAAATTAAACAACAAACTTAATTAAGTGTAAACACACAATGACTGTAGAATCAATAATCTTATTCTAGCATGTGGACATTAACCACAGACATAAAGGACAACAACTGCGATTATAATTGAATAGCAGTTAAATGAACAAAAATCGCAATTGTAAGTAAACCGTAGTTAAATGAACAGAAATCGAAACTCTAAATGAACAACAATACCAATCTATAAATGAATAGCAGAATCCGAATTAGACAGTGCAATGTTATCTCAAAATGAACAACATAACATTTCAGGCTATGAATAATAATCTCGCTATCCAAATATGATTTTGATATAATAGAGCAATTTAATGAAATGTTCAGAAATAAAAGACTACTGAGTAAAGAAAGTTAAGGAAATGTAAAGGAAATCAGACCACACATGACTGTAATCATAAAATAATGATACAAGAAGCAAGTGATCCACTAGGGCCGGGCCCTTAGCCACCAAGGAAGCACTGTTGTGGTTACTCCAGAATTAGGTAATGGAATAACAACTAAGCATATATATTAATCATAAATGGTAGAGTTACAGCTATCACTTTTTAAATAGAGTCAATGATCAAAGTTAATATTACAACAAGAAGTTCTACAAATTGACAATAATAATCCCCTTCGGCTACCAGCATTGTCCCCTTTTATAATAGTCAAGCGGAAGTATCAAGAGTACTGATAAGCCTTGAAACAACGATCCCCAGGATCAAATATCCTGAGGGATTCCCTACATCTTTGATCTTCAGTTATCATTTTGTCTACTTGCACTGATACTGTGTCTCCTCTTCCTTTTCTTGGGTTATGCGCTCTGATCTTGATCTCCTCATTTGGATACGGCTTCCTGTCAAAGGGACAACAGTTGGTTCTGCTTTGTATTTTCCTCCTGAATAGTGATTTTCCATTTTCTTCATTTTCTGCATAGAAAAATACAATAATTAGTCATTTTGCATCAATCACAAATCTCCTTAGTTCTATCATAATTCTTTATCATATTACCATCTTAGAATGTAAAGAAGTTATGATTTAAAGGAAAAGATAAAGAAATAAATGGTAAATACATACCTTTTCCAATACTCAACACACCCCCTTGCTTACCCTTTTTCATGCCCTCATGAAAAGATTGTAATTGACATGCAAGGCAATTAGGGAGTAGGCTGGAGAAGGATTTTCATGCAGTGCTCTAAAACCATGATGTCTAGCTAAAACTTCAAAAATATTCCCTCTCTGGCCTTCAGGAAATTCATATAGGGCCTTATACCCTAGTGCAGGATACCAGATGATTGGACTTCGAAACCTATAGCCTAACCAATACGGGCCTTCTCTCAGGATGAGGTTACTATAGGTACCCAAGCGATCAACAACTAACTTAAAATTTTAATAATTGAATGGCTCTCTGTCCTCAACATTCCGATTGGCAGTTTTGTATCAGAGTTTAGCTATTGCTATGGTAAGGTATTTGATGGCTAGGAAGTACTCTACCCCTTGCTGGACAACTACTTTGTGAATGGGTCCCAATGTCTGGATCACACCCTTCTTTCTCATTAAGCTTCTATGCTTATTCCACATTTGTAATGGGTTTCTTGGTTCACCCCTTACCCACAAATATAACTCGTTCTCCTGTCTCTGAAAGGTATTATGGGCTTTAAGCCACTTTATCTGGTTAACAATAAAAGAGATGAATTCCTGAAGTTGAATGTGACGCAAAAAAGGACTAGGTTTCTCTTTCGTTTCGCCATCCAACACAAGATTATGCAAATAAAACTCACATAGAAATCGTTGGACTTTCACCCCATATTGTTTACAAAAATTTATAAAATCATCAATAGTTTTTAACTCTATAGGTACCCCTGCCTTGACAGCCTTAATTTTTAATTGTCAGCACCTTTCCATAAAAAGCAAAGCATAATTTTTGGCAGGTGCCCTACAGGCTAGAACATTAGTATATAGAGAACATAGGGTATCCATTTGACTCATAATTGTGTCTATTCTATTAGTTACCTTTCTAATTTTTTCTTCTGCTCTCTGACATCTATCGATGGCCTTTCTCTTCGATGCATTCATGTTCTTTACTTGCTACTGTAATTTTTGATATTTCTCCTAAGGAATAGTTTCCTCTGTGAGCTTTTCTATTGGTTACTGGGCCTGTGCCAGATCCTTTTGAAGTCTCACTATCCTCGGATCACTGTCCATCAACATTTTTGGGCCAGAGATCAACCTGGATCTCCTTATTGCGACATCTGGTTCCTATGGTCTGTGTTTCCTTCTCATGAATTGTCTGGTGAGTCGTGATGCTAGAGGAAAATGCCTTTGTCTAGACGTCCTTATTATAGATAGGTGTGTCTTCTATTTGGGTCTCTGCATTTGTAACAACCACATGTTGTTCCTTGCGGTCTTGAATAATAATGCGTTTGGTTTGAGTCCTTTTGGTTTTCATTTTATGGGGTTTCGCTTGAGTGGCTACATCCTTTGTTCTAGTGGTTCTTTTTGAGATTCTCCCCATTTTTAGGACCCTTTTTTGTTGTCTGAGTTGTTTTACTACATTTAGTAGTCTCTGTTGTTCCTTTCACAACCTTTTGATTTCATTCGTTTTCTTCGAAGGAACAACTGTTTCTTTTCTTGAGCTTGGGCTTTGTTCTTCAGGGATTGTACCCTCACCCTGGCTTATCTCCATGTTTTCTGCTTGGAATACTTCCTCAGTGTTCGTGTCATGTTGATAAGGTTTCTCAAAGGTGGAAACCCTAGTTTGATCTGCTATTTTTGGGGCGGCTTCTGCTTCTACTTCTTCTTCGTCATTCATTTCTTCGGATGCACTCTCACTGTGAACGAAGTGTTCCTGTGATTTCTCTTCCTCTTCTTCCTCATCATTCAACTCCTCAGATACACTCTTACTATGCGCAGAGTGTTCCTATGATGGTCCTGCCTCAATATTGAGGTTGAGTGGGCTGTGGGGCTAGATGTATTCACCCATATTGGCCAAAATTTGGGCCAATTCGTCTTCTTGTAGAGGGTTTTGTAATGGGCTTTCAGTGGGTGGTTCTGCTTCCTCCCATTCTTCCTCACTGAAGTGGTCAGTTTCCTCTTCTGATTCCTCTTCTTCATTTTCTTCTAATTCTTCTTCTTCATTTCCCCTCCTTCAAGTTGTGGGGGTCGCTCGTCCTCTGAGTCATATATCTCTAATGGTTAGTGACTGTTTTCTTGGGGATTTCCCAACATTCCTCTGCTTCTCCCCAGTCTGGTGGATTGTCTCCATTTCTGTGGTCTAATTGATGTGCTAGCAATTCTTTTTCGTTTTGGGGCTGGTAAGGCCAATCCCCCATCTATTGAGAATATCAATTCTTCCCAACTACTCTACTGTTGAGCAAGACTATAACTAACTATTAGCCGAATTAATTCGTGATGACTTATTACCGTTTCTACATGATGATATTTTCTCATACTTCTAGCAGCATCATGCAATAAAGAATTTAAGTATGCGGGAAAATTCACAGAACATTTTTGTTTTAATACAATTAACAGTTTGAGATGTCGTGGTCTTACCACATCTTTTCTGCCATCACATGTGATGTAGCTTTGCACAATCCTGGCTAATTCTGCCCATGGTTCTCCCAGGGTTGCAGGCAGGGCTCCTTTCCCTTTGATAATAAGGCTTTGTCCTTTGTCTCGGAAGATGGTTACAACGTCTTGGAGTCTCACTTTCTTCTGGGTCCATACTGGTCCAATAGCTGGCAATCCCGATACTTCAACAATTATCGCATCTGTTACTGTTATTTGCCTCCCCCTCACCATGGAACTATCTTCCTACAATTTCTGTAGAAATTCAATGGCCACTGTCTCATTAGACTACTATAGTAAGTTAAGGTAGGCAATCCATCTTTCTCTTATTAAAATTTCACGTGCAGTGTCGGAGATCATTAACACCTGCGGTTCACTACTATTGATTCGCCTCCCATTTTGTTCAAGCTTAGCACACTTATTTTTACAGAGCAAAAACATGGAGATGTTGATGGAATAGCAAGCTATTAAAGCTTTAGCACAGAGCAAAAATACAGAGATGATGATGGAACAACAAGCTGTTCAAGCTTTAGCATAGAGCAAAAATACAGAGATGGTGACGGAACAAGAAGCTATGCATATTGGGAAATATCGATACCGTTAAACTTACTATTCCTATGTTTTGATGGAGTCATAGTACCTCCAAATAAGGAGTTGACACGTATGCCAGTGTATTATGGAGGTCACCCATGCTGCCCTGAAATGTGATAAGCTGTCCTTGGCCAACAAATAAAGGAGCAGCATGCTGGACTGCAGTCATACAGTAACATAAAGGAACAAAGTATATATCCATGACATGATTACAAAAATCAGCAAATTACTGAAATCGAGGCTTATGATGGAAATCAAAAATAAATATGGAAATGCCGTGATATGATGCAAAAAATAGAGGATAAGAGAGCTGACGTAAGTAAAAGTTCTTATGTGGTCATTATCCACTTTAACCATTATGATTTATTTATAAATGATTTTTCAGGTATAAAAGGTTCGAAAAGGGTTATATAACATAATCTCATTTGAAATCAATATAAAGATATAAGAAAAAGGGTTTATAATGACCGTTGGTGTATGAAAAGTATGACTTCAATATCATCAGTAGAGCTCTATTGTCCATAGGTGTCCATAACCTTGACAGAGTTGCTTGTTTCACCCTTGGAACCATAATCCTTTGTGTATGCCTAGGAAAGTGTTGTGCGATGTCAGAATGGAGGCCATTGTGCTAGCTTGGTAACCAGATGAATAACAATTCGATTCACCAGGAAGGAGTGAAAGGTGGGCAGGCCAGCTCGTGATGAGACCTCCTGTTCCAAGGACTTTTTTATTTTTTTCTGATATGCCTCTTGGATCATCTCCCTGGTGTGGTGGCCATAGTGGGGATGCCACTTTAATTGCTTTCTTATGATCATGGTAGGCTGGTTCTTGATGAGAATCCCTATCCTTCATTTGAAAAATCATGTTAGTAATCATATAGATATATATTTTTTTTTCTCTGTTTTTTTCTTTTCTTTTATATAGCACTTTCCTATTTATATACAGAGGGTGGCTCAACACTCCTTAAGAGTAGGGGTGGTGGATGAAGTCTAAACATCTCAATAGAGGAAAATATGCCCTTATTCTTAGTCAATAATAATGATCAAAGAGAATTATGAAGATTAAGAAAGAACCAACATGATAAAATTAATCAATCAAATAGGTTTCAATGAAAATAAAGACAGTAAAGTGATATAAATAGTTGCGTCCTTTCTTCTTTTTTCTTATCAATTAGCAATTTCTCTAAAGATAACGATTTTTCTTTGGTTTGCTGATTTCAGTATCCTTTAGCTTTTGTGTTCTTTCATAAATTTATACCTGTGCCATAAATGAACCATCATTCACAAAATTCCTCTAAATGATCAAACACACACACACACACACAAAAACAAGAAAATACACTCAAAAAGTGTTGTTCCTTAGATGGAACAACATCTGCACAAAAAAACCGTGGTTCCTTTAAGAGGAACAACAAACAAAAGAAAGAAAAAAAATACACTCGAAACTACTGTTCCTAAAAAGGAACAGTAGCTGTTCCTGAAAAGGAACAGCAGTTGTTCCTTAAACGAAACAGGAAATAAAGCAAGAATGAGATAAAATACCACTCCTTTGGCGGAATAGCCTAAGATCATCCGAAATTGAAACTACTGTTCCTTCAGAAGGAACGATAGAAAGGAAAAAAATGTGAAGGAGGGTTGTTCCTTTAAAAGGAATGGCAAAACAATCTGGTGGAAGTGTTGTTCCTTCGGAAAGGAACAACAAAGATGTGGAAATGTTGTTCCTTCGGAAAGGAATAGAAAAAAATGGAAGTGTTGTTCCTTCGGAAAGGAACAGCAAAAAACGAAAGTGCTATTCCTTCGGAAAGGAACAGCAGGAAAATGAAGGTGTCGTTCCTTCGGAAAGGAACATCAGAAAAATGAAAGTGTTGTTCCTTCGTAAAGGAATAGTAGAAAATGAAAGTGGTATTCCTTCGGAAAGGAACAACATAAAAATGAAAGTGATGTTCCTTTTGAAAGGAACATAAGAAAACAAAAATGTTGTTCCTTCAGAAAGGAATAGCAAAAAAATGAAAGTGTTGTTCCTTTGGAAAGGAACAACAGAAAAACGAAAGTGTTGTTCCTTTGGAAAGGAACAACAAAAATGCAGGGATGTTGTTCCTTCGGAAAAGAATAGCAAAATGCGAAAGTGTTGTTCCTTCGGAAAGGAACAACAAAAAAATGAAAATGTTGTTCCTTCGGAAAGGAACAGCAAAATGCAAAAGTGTTGTTCCTTCGGAAAGGAACAACAGAAAGGTGGAAATGTTGTTCCTTCGGAAGGGAACAACAGAAAGGTGGAAATGTTGTTCCTTCGGAAAGGAATAGCAAAATGCAAAAGTGTTGTTCCTTCAAAAAGCAACAGAAAAAAGGCAGAAATGTTGTTCCTTCAAAAAGGAACAACAAAAAGGTGGAAATGTTGTTCCCTCAAAAAGGAACAACAAAATCCAAAAGTATTTTTCCTTTGGAAAGGAACAGCAGAAAGGTGGAAATGCTGTCCTTCGGAAAGGAACAACAAAATGCAAAAGTGTTGTTCCTTCAGAAAGGAACAATTAAATACAAAAGTATTGTTCCTTCGGAAAGGAACAACAAAATGCAAAAGTGTCGTTCCTTCGGAAAGGAACAACAAAAAGGTGGAAATGCTATTCCTTAGGAAAGGAATAGCAAAATGCAAATGTGTTGTTCCTTCGAAAAGGAATAGCAAAATGACAGAAATGTTGTTCCTTCAGAAAGGAACAGTAAAATGCAAAAAATACAGAAATGCAAGAAAAATATGTACAGAAAGTAATTTATACAAGCAGAAAAAAACTTAGGTACAAAATTTAAGAACAATGAAATTACTTACTGAACTAATGCCGAGGAAGGATTATTTTCCTCAGCAAGAATCTACATATCTAAATCTTCCCGAAGCTGGTGGTAAAAGGATTCATGAGTAAGCAGTTTATGGTACAGTCGCACTCGATGGCCATTTTCTTTAAAGGTATGTCCAGATCTGTCAATAGTAGTCAAAGTAATAGTGCCATTGTCATGCACTTTCTGGATTTCATACGGTCCAAGGCATCGAGTCTGAAGTTTTCCCAGAAAATCCTTAAACCTGGAGTCATATAGGAGTGCCCAATCTCCTTCGTGGAAGATTTTCTTTTTGATCAGGGCATCATGCCATTTTTCTCTCTGCTGTTGAATTAATGCAGTGTGTTGAAGAACCGAGAGCCTAATTTCATCTAGCTCGTTAATTTGCTTTAATATGTTAATCTGGGCCTCATTCAAATCTAGACCGATATCTTGTGCTATTCTTAAGGTTTGTATTTCGAACTCTATTGGAAAGATGGGTTCCTTTCCAAATATTAGCTGATATGGTGAATAATAGGTGGTGTTTCTCCATGTTGTTCGGTATGCCCACAAGGCCTCCAGAAATCTTGAAGCCCAATCACACTTGTGTGATGCAATGGTTTTTGTCAATATTGCCTCTATCACTTTATTCATGCTCTCTACTTGGCCATTTTCCCGTGGGTGATACGGAGTGGTAATTTTGTGCTGAATGTGATAATTTCTTAATTTTGCAGCAATTTTATTACCTCCAAACTGTGGTCCTCCGTCTGTGATTATGTCCCTTGGGAGGCCATATCGCACAAATATTTGAAACAAGAAATGAATCACAAAGTCCTCTGTAGCTCTTAGAAGTGCCTCTGCTTCAACCCATTTGGTAACATATTCTGTTGCTACTAGAATATACGTTTTCTAATTTGATGATGGGTTGATCGAACCAACAAAATTAAGCACCCAATGCTCAAATGGTTCAATTACTAACTATGGGTTTAAAGGCATTTCATCGGACTGTCTAGGGTGTCCTGCTCTTTGGCAACTGTCACAGGCTTGAACAAATTTCTTAGCATCTTTAAAGATTGTGGGCCAGTAATTACCTGTTTGCAAAACTTTGTGACCAGTCCTTCAATCTATGAAATTTCTGCCACATGGTTCATCATGACAAGCTTTTAGAATGTCAAATATTTCGTCTTCATGGACACATCTTCTGATGTGCATATCTGCCCCTGTATGAAATAGGTAGCCCCCAATCCAAGAAAATCGGGTACTATGTTGCACAATCTATTTTCGTTCATTGGGGGTTAGATACTTTGGTAATTTTCCTACTGCTAAATAATTTGCAACATCAGCATACCAGGGTGTCTTGATAGTGACAACAAACAGATGTTCATCTGGGAATTGATCTTCGACTGCTGCTATGTCCACTAGCTTCGGCATTTGTGAGAGAAAGTCAGCTACAAGATTCTCTTTCCCAGTTAAATCTTTTATTGTGATGTCAAATTCCTACAATAAGATCAACCATCTTGTTACTCTACCATTTGTAATAGATTTATTTGCTAAATATTTTATGGCAGAGTGATCTGTATATAAAACAACAGGATATCCAGTGATATAATGCCTAAACTTATTTACAGCATGTATTACAGCTAAAAACTCTTTTTCAGTAACGGTATAGTTCAGCTCAGTAGGAGACAAATTCTTGCTAATATAATAGATTGCATATGGTTTTTTGTCTTCTTCCTGCCCAAGGACTAGTCCAATAGCTATGTCTGAAGCATCTGATGAAATTTGAAATGGCAGGTCCCAATTTAGACCTCAGAGCACTGGGACTGTTGACACAAGCTTTTTAAGATCCTCAAAAGCATGGTCACATTTATCTGTCTAAACAAAATCAACATTCCCTGTCATTGCATATAGAGGTGTAGCTATTTGAGAAAAATGTTCTATGAATCTCCTATAATAGCCAGAAAATCCAAGAAAACTGTGTACCTATGTTTGTGTGGTAGGAGTAGGTATTAACAAAATTATTTGAATTTTGGCCAGATCTACATGTATTCCAACTTCTGAGATATAATGACCTAGGATGAGCCCTTCAATCATCATCATATAGCACTTTTCATGGCTCAAGCAGAGCCTAGTGGCAATACATCGTTGCAGCACCTTTTCCAATGTGTCTAGTGCTGGCTCAAAATCATCTCTGTATGGTGTGAAATCATCCATGTATACTTTGAGCCCTTCATTTATTAAATCTGAAAAGATGCTGAGGATGGCCCTTTGAAATGTGGCAGGGGCATTGCATAGGCCAAAGGGTAGGACTCTGTAGGCAAATGTTCCCCAAGGACAGGTAAAAGTAGTTTTGTCCTGGTCTTCAGGGGCAATCTGAATCTGATTGTATCCACTGAAGCCATCCAAGAAAGAAAAGAATTTCTTTCCTGCTAATGTGTCTAATACTTGATCAATGAATGGAAGGGGAAAGTGGTCTTTCTAGGTTGCTTTGTTTAATTCTCTGTAATCTACACAAATCCTCCACTTTCCATTCTTCTTTGGCACCACTACTAGTGGAGAGACCCACTTGCTATTGGAGATTGGATAAATAAAGTTTACATCCAAAAGTTTTTGTAATTCAGCTTTCATAATATCTTTCAGGTGAGGGTTGAGTGTTTGTTGGGTTTGGTGAACAAGTCTAACATCCTTTTCTATATAGATGTGGTGCATACACAACTGGGGATCAATTCCCTTCATGTCCAGATAGTCCCATGCAAAAGCTTCCTTGTAATTTCTCAGTAGTTGGACCAACTTTTCTTCTTGTTTAGGAGTCAGGTTACTGTTAATGTTCAAGGTTTTTCTTGGCTCAATCTCTATAGCTTTGCTGTTTGAAACAGATGTAGTGGGTATTGTTTGGTCATGAGTGTCTTTGAGAGGATCTCCTTCTAGTTCATTGTCAAATGCTACCTCTATCATGTGACATTGTACATGGGATATGGATTCGGATTGGTTAATGAAGTTGTTAATAACATCATCCTCTATTTGATCTCTGAAATTGAAGGCATCTTCAATGGTTAATGGAGACCTAATGTTTTTTGTGACGTATGATACAAGTTATTTGTTAGTTTTTATTATTGTTACACTTGGCTGGGCTGGAGGGTATAGAGCTAGATTCTTGATCTTACTCCCTCTAGTTATGGTCATACTGCCTTGTCGGCAGCCAATGTAAGCATCAACAGTCGCAACCCAAGGTCTACCTAAGATTAACGGGTGTCCATCGAGTCGGTTTTTGGGGTTGATTATCAGAAGGTTGGTAGGATATTCCCAGGAATCTACAGATACCATTACATTGTGTAGTGTACCTTTTGGCCTAACTACTGACCAGTCAGCCAGTTCTAATAATGTAGAGGTTGGTTCCACTAATGTAATACCCAGTTTTTGATAAGTGGTGGTTGTTAAAATATTAGTAGCAGCCCCTGAATCAACCATGGCATTTGAAAAGGTTTGTCCATTGATTTGCACCATCACTATAGGATTCCTTGGGTCTTCATATTTGACAAGTGCTTCTCTTCCTGATAACAGATCAGATAGGGTGCCAACTACTTGGATTGTTGGGTTATTTGTTATTCTCCTCTTTGGCTTCCTTATACATAACTCTTTGATTGTTTTTTCATATATTGGGATATCTTGGATAGCTTGGAGGAGTGGGATTTTTATACAAAAATTTCTAAGTTCTCCCAGAATATCAAAGTCAGGATGTTCTATAGGGCGTGGTGTGATTAATAATTTTGAGAATGGGGGAGAAGATTTGGTTGCTTGGTCATGAGTTTGTTGTCTGACCACATCTTCTTCTTGTAATGGTTGTTCTACGGGTAACTGATTTTCAACTTGAACATGTTTATCTCTCTCAGTTTCTATTATGATCCCAGACCTTAATTGAAGGTCATTGCACTCCCTAACATCGATTTCTAGTTCTAGTGTTTCAATTATTTGAACAGAATGAACCAGTCTATTCTTTGGGTTCGGGTTAGTTTGGGCTAGGAGTTGCGGTCTTAATTTGGACTGGGGATTTTGTTGTAGTGTATATGGTGTTGGCAATGTAGGTCGAGGGTGTAGGATGGTTCTAGCTATCTGATTCATCGGTCTCTGCCATTTTTTCTGCTTGGCTTGACTGTGCGAAGTGGGAGGGGACCATTGTGTTGGATATGCATTATTTTGCCAATATGGTGGAGAGTAGGGAAAATTTGGCCAATTAGGTTAGCTTGTTTGATTCGACCATGGTGATGAAGGGAATGGTTGTTGTGACCAATTTGAAAAAGATGGTTGGTTTTGCCACATTGTATTATATTGCTCAGCATGATATTATGGAGGTTGGAAAGAAAAAGATGGATCAGAGGGCATACCTGGTTGTCATGGCTGCCATTGACGGCGCTGATTGAGTAGGTACACTGATTTTGATTCTTCCTCCGCTTCCTTGTACACTTCTTTCAAACCCGAAAGTGTGGGGAAATTCTCTGTGGAGTGATCTTTTGTACAAATAGCGCAGACTTGAAATGCATCCAGTGGGCACTCTTTGTGGCTGTGTTTCTTTCTGCATCTAGGGCAGAATATTGCCAGATGTTGCTCTGCTTCTAATTGTTTCTGTTTCACTTGCATAATATCGAGCTGCGTTGTCAGATTCCCCAATATATCAGTTTTGAAATTCTCCAGTAAATTCCCGATTTTTGCACGGTTACTCCTCCACCGGAGATCTTGCTGTCCCTTGTGAGCATGTCACGTTCCGCTGGTTTTAGCATTGTGCTACCTCGTGAACTCTTGATGCAAAAATCAATAATGTTAGCAAAATTTTCTTGATAAATGTCACCATTTCCGATAATATTTAGTGTTTCAACCCATTGTTCCTTCATTCCTTTAATTAATGTCGTTTTTAATACATTGTCAGGTAAGGGTAATGTTGCATAAGGAGATCTCTGAAGATTATACTGAAAACATTCAACATATTCTTCTAGTGTCTCATTAGGTCTAGCTACCATCTGAAATATTTCATCCTTTAACTCTCTAGACCTACAATAATCCTGATATTTCTTTAGGAAAGCTTCTTTCATCTGATCCCAGTTGTTTATGACACCTCCACCTAACCCCATAAACCATCGTAAAGTAGCCCCTTTTAATGTAGAGGGAAACAATTTTAGCTTTTGGGGATCAGTGGTATAGTCATATCCCCTGCACAGTACATCGAATTCAAACAAAAATGCGTCTGGATCTTCCGATGTTAGGCCATGGAATGTAGGGATATGTTGAAGAGGAATGGCCTTCATAGGTGCATTAGTTGCAGTATCTACAATGGGATATTGCAGTGTGGAGGTTTGAGGTGTTTGTTGGTTCTGGGCCATTTGGTCGAATATGTGCCAATATCCTTCTGGGATTTCTAGGAGGGTATTCCTAGGCTGGCTAGAAGGAGCAGGAATGGCCTTAACAACACTTCCTTTGTTTGGGATGATGAGAGTTCCTTGTTGAACTAATGTCTGGGGGGATCTTAGCTCTTCAGGTTCTTCAGCTTTATTCTGGATGATTTTGACAACACTTCCCTTATCTAGGCTGCTCAATGGCTGAACTATTCCAAGAGGAGATCTTGGTTCTTCGGTTTCCTCTATTTCTCCTCCTCCTTTGTAGAGATTACTAAGGTTCCCTTCTTGCAATGATTTTGGGCTAGAATTCTCAAATTCTTGAAAATATTGCTCCTTTGTTTGGTTGTGCACCTCAGCAAAGCCTACAGATGGTGATTCTGTGGCCCGAAGGGAACTAGTAGGTTGTCTAGAAGCAGCTTTTCTAGGTCCTATTGACGGCTGAGATTCTGCTTTTTTAAGGATTTCATCTACAAAGATCGATTGGCCAAGGGTCACCAACCCCTTAGCTTTATCAGGCTTCGGTAGTGGTTTAAGATTCTTTTCAGGGTTTTTCTGCTTAGTCATGCACACAAATCAAATACTTATTTCTAACCAAAATAACCAACAGATCTGCAGGAAAGCGGGCAGGGAGCAGGGCTGTTACATGCTCCATACGCAGGTTCTTACCTTTTGTTTTTAAAACCCAACTCTCTACTAGCAAGTACTTACACTACTCTCTTTCCAAAAGAAATAAATGGCTACAGTCTCCTCGGAAACGACGCTAAAATGTTGACCTATAAAAAAGGTCTTTTTAACCTCTATTTACCCTACATTAATTATCAATCTAGGTATGATTTTTTATCTCAAGAGTGTACTCAGTTTGAGGCGGTCACTTGTTCAAGAGTAATGTTTGTAGTATAGTGCTTTCAGAAGTAAATAAATGCTGGAAACAAAACCTAATTGTAATGGCAAGAAACTTAAATACTTTGTAACTAAATCATTCACTTAAGAAACTATAGCAATCATCAGTCAAGGATGCAGTAATGATAACTCTTTCCCTTGTAAACTGATGTAAATGTAAATCAATTACAGACAAAACCTCCAATCTCAGAGCTTAGACAACAGTAGTCAAGGTTCGTTACAGTTGTAGCTCTTTTCACTCACACTAAAGCAAATGTTGGAAATGACAATTCAATTTGCAAAAAAGGAACAAAAACTAATCTATTGAAAAGGTCGAACAACAAAGCTTAATCTACAGAACTGATTTAAGCAACAATCTTAATCGAAAGGAACTGAACAACAATCTTTAACTAATAAAGGAATTGAACAACAATCTAAGAAAGGAACAACAAACTAAAGTGAATCTATAGAAATTGAAAAGCAAACTTAATTAAGTGTAAACACACAGTGATTGTAGAATCAGTAATCTTATTCTATTATGCAGGGCATTAACCACAGATATAAAGGAACGGCAACTGCAATTATAACTGAACAACAATCGCAATTGTAAGTAAACCGTAGTTAAATGAATAGCAATCACAACTCTAAATGAACAACAATACCAATTTGTAAATGAACAGGAGAATCTAAATTAGATAGTGTAATGTTATCTCAGAATGAACAACATAACATTTAAGGTTGTGAATAATAATCTCGCTATCCAAATATGATTTCGATATAATAGAGCAATTTAATGAAATGTTCAGAAACAAAAGATTACTAGGCAAAGCAAGTTAAGGAAATGCAAAGGAAATTAAACCACACACGACTGTAATCGTAAAATAATGATACAAGAAGCAAGTGATACACTAGGGCCAGGCCCTTAGCCACCAGGGAAGCACTATTGTGGTTACTCTAGAATCGGGTAATGGAATAGCAACTGAGTTATATATTAATCATAAATGGCAGAGTTATAGCTATCACTCTTTAAAGAGAGTCGATCATCAAAGTTAAGATTACAACAAGAAGTTCTACAAATTGACAATAATAATCCCCTTTAGCTACCAACATTGTCCCTTTCTATAATAGCCAGGCAGAAGTATCAAGAGTACCAATAAGCCTTGAAACAGCAATCCCTCGGGATCGAAGGATCCTGAGGGATTTGCTACATCTTTGATCTTCAGTTTTCGTTTTGTCTTCTTATGTTGATACCATGTTTCCTCTTCCTTTACCCGGGTTATGCACTTTGATCTTGATCTCCTCGTCTCGATACAAATTCCTATCAAAGGGATAGCAGTTGGTTCTATTTTGTCTTTTCCTCCTGAATAATGATTTTCCATTTTCTTCACTTTCTGCATAGAAAAAGACAATAATTAGTCATTTTGCATTAATCACAAATCTCCTTAGTTCTATCATAATTCTTTATCATATTACCATCTTAGAATGTAAAGAAGTTATGATTTAAAGGAAAAGATAAAGGAATAAATGGTAAATACATACCTTTTCCAATGCTCAACAAGTGTTAGGTCTTTCTCATTAATAGAATTGATAGAGCTTGATTATGTATTAAATAATATAGTTCCTTCACACACTACTGGAACTTTATCTAAAGGGAATTTGCTAGATACAAAACCTAATAGAGATGAATCATTTGTTGACTCATAGGAAAACTATATTCTTATTACTTGAGGTAAATGATACACACTAATTACTTCTTAACAAATTGACTTACTCTAACCACTATGGCCTTGGACACATAATGAAAAGGACTCCAAAACAATGGCCTTAAATCATTATCTTTTGACAAAAAATATAGTAACAGGTACATAACGTCATCAAAAACTCATTAGAATGATCAATAATGACAAACATTTTTTGACCGTCACCAAAAGTAACAAAAAAGAGCATTGGTGAGGGTCAATAAAAGATCCTCACTAGAAGTGTCACCAAAGAGAGAATTAGTGATGGGATTTTTACGACCCTCACCAAAAGTGTCACCAAAGAGAGACTTAGTGACGGGCCTTTAACGACCCTTACCAAAAGAGTCATTGAAAATGGCTTTGGTGACAAACCTTAAAGTACCATCACTATATGCACTTACAACAATGCTTTTTTAAGGACCGCCACCATATGTGACATTGGTGACGAACCTTAAAGGTCTATCACAAGCATGACCCTCACCAGTGACATTTTTTCTTGTGGTGTTGGGGTTCAGAGAAATTCCATACCTTTGGCAACGTTCAAAGATTTGTTTCAAGTCTCTTAGATGATTACTGCTTTTTTTGGAGTATACCATTATATCATCTAAGTAGATCACTATTGACTTCTTTACCAAACCTTTGAAGGATATATCCATGGCTCTCTAGAAAGTAGTAGTAACATTGATCAATCCAAATGGCATCTTTTGATAAGCATAAGTGCCCCACTTTTTCTTGAATGCAGTTTTCAGTTGGTCATCTGGATGTACTAAGATTTGGTTATAACCTAAGAATCCATCTGGGAAATACATTAGTTCAGAGCTCGCTACTGATTGCAAAATCTGTTCCATAGGAGGTAATGGGAAATTGTCCTTTTGGCAAGATTTATTGCGGTTGTGAAAATATATACATTTACAAATATCATCGTTCTTTTTCTTGACTGGGACAATATTGGAAACCCATCGGGAGTGCCTAATAGGAAAAATAATTTTGGCTTTCAGCAGTTTATTCAACTCAGATTTAATTTGACTTTCTAAATTAGGATGGATTTTCCTCAATTTTTGTTGAATAGGTCTTTCATCAGATATCATAGGAATAGTGTGTTTGATAATAGAGGTTTCGTATGTCTTGAGATCTTAATAGTTCCATGAAAAGATATTCTTATATCTTTTCAACAAACTTATAGAAGCTGCTTTTTTGCCTGACGTAAGACCTAGACCTAAGTTACTAGTTTGAGGTTTTAAATCAGTCCCAATATTGACCAATTCAAACCTCAGGGTTGAACTCTGAAGTTTTGAATTGGTAGATCATTTAAATTTGTCTTTAAGGTCATATAAATATTTCAACTTAACTATGGACTTTGGTATAGCATTAATGATTTTTTCTTGTTTAAGTTGGTTATCATGCTAGTCTTCATCAACTATCTGGTCATTGTATGAGCCTTCTAAGGTTAGGAAGCTTACGATATCTAGATTGTTATTAAAGACTCTCTAGTTGGTGATATTATCAAGGATGGAAGGCCTAAAAATTAATCCAATGGAGAATTGATCTGAGCTATAATCTTCTAGAGGCATAAGCTTGGAAGTGACATTAGCTAGAAGATCGACACTAGCATTCTGGAGCCTTGGGATAAGGGAAATATTAAATGCAGTAAAGTGGAGAGTCAGATCTGGAACTAACACTTGACAGTTTTTCAAGTGTCCTGATAAACAATGTATAATGTTTCTTACCTGTTTTATGACAATTTCTGAATCCCCGAACACCTGGAGGTATCTTAAGTTAAGGCCAATTGCCTTATACAGAACTTGAACTAGTGCCTCATACTCAATAGTATTTTTGGTGAAAGCAAATTCAAGTCTGCATGCTAGCATAGTTTTCTCCCCCTCTAGGCTAACTAAGATGCAACGTGCTCCTGCTCCATCATTGGATTTAGATCCACAAAAAAATAATTTCCAAAATAAAGATTTAACTATAGGTTTATCTACAAAATTTACGCATTTAGAAGTGTCTGTTTGGGAAAAAATTTCAATTTGAGAGACAACAGAGTTTTCCAAGAAAGGTGTAGTATGAGTGTTGAAATTTCCTAGAAATGACTCTACAAAATAATTTCCGATGATATTGTTGCTATACGCAACTGGTTCGTTTTCTCCTTCTAATTCTATCACTATGAACTTTTGATGTTTCTCGCGATCAACCCTTATTTGATTTGGTTTACCATTATAGGGAAGCCATAGGTGAGACAAGTCAGTTGAAAAATAACCATGAAGTTTTTCTTACTAGTCTCTACTAAGGATTAAACCATAGAACTCAGAAATGTCAGCTACAAGTATGTCGATGACTTGGAAAACTTTTGGGTTTGATGAAAGTCTGATGGTTACTTGAATAAGTTCCCCGATGACCTCGACTTGAGAGCAATCTAATTGAACTATTCGTACAACAGGTTTCTGAGGTTGAATATTCAACTTCTCACAAACTGTTCTGGGCAAGATGTTAGATGAAGCTCCGGAATTAGCTAGACAATTGTGTAAATTTTTGTTAAAGACTTCAAAAGTAAGAAGAAATGGTGGAGTGTGGCATTTTGATCTTCCTCCAATTAAAGCTATATCAGTTGGATGTATCTTATTCAAAGAAGTACTAGGGGGTCTTCCCATTTCTTGGGCAGCTTGTGAGATTACGACAATAGGAAGTGGTGCAGTAGTTACTGCTTTAAGTTCTTTCAGAAGTAACTTCTGTTGATGTTTCAATTTGCTAAGCTCATAAATTATAATGTTTGCCCTAGTTTTCTTCATATCATCAATAATATTATATTCCATTTCATCAGAAACTATCAAAGTTTTAGATGAAGGAGAAGGATCCAATCGAGCGGGTGTTGTTTGAGTGGAGTTTGGTACAATTTTCTTACCTATTTCTTTATCCCTAGGGGGTGGAATTGAAGCCTTCTGTTTTGGATTTGTTTGTGACAATTCGAGAAGATTTTTACTTTGGGTAGCGATAGGTAAGGCTTCTTGAGTTTCTTCATTGGGAAGTATAAAATCCCACATCCCTTGTAACTTTGCTACTTCCTCATCAACCGTTTGTTCTTCTCTAGATGAAACTTCATCCTCATCTGACCTAGCATTTGATATGGCATTTGGAGGCTTAGGATTAGTAGAAGAATTCCTTTTGAATGGTCTAAAACATTTCTTAGAGGAAGTCTCTGCTACCTATTTCATAATATCAACCATTTCACTAGACATGGTCTTGATGACTTTTTGTAACCCTTCAAGATCAAAAGGATCTTTCGGTGGTTTCTTCTTAGAGTTATCTCTGAAGGTTACTTTCTTAGATTTCCGTTCTTCTAATGCATTTCTCTTTTCGACAACTAAGATTCATTTTTCTACCATTATTGCCTCTTTCATATTTTCTACCAAGTTTGGTTTGGCAGCTCTATCAACAAAGATAGATGTGCTTGACGGCAGAGCATAGATGTACCACTCATTTTGGACCTCATCGCTAGGCTTAGATGCCACTGGTATTTTATTCAATAGTTTATTGAAGCGAGAGTTGAAGTCCTTGATGGGTTCTCTTGGCTCAACTTCCAAATTGGATAGATCATTAATTAAGGTAGTTGTAGATCTATCATCTCCAAACTTTGTTAAAAATTGCTCGTAAAAAGCATCCTAACTATTAATAGAACCTAATGGTAATGAAAATTACCATGATCCTCCTGCTCCCTACAAAGTATATGGGAATAGTCTTACAACTTCATCTTCCTCCTCTACTTGATTCAACTTAATGGACAACATAAAATTATTTATATGTTCCTCAGCCAATAGGTCATTATCAGGATTGAATTTGGGCAACCATTTTTTTGGATGTGCTGGTAATTGATGTAAAGGAGTAGCCATCCTAACAGCCCCTGGGTTTGTCCATGGCCTTGGAGGATTTTGTGCCATCGCTAGTATGTGGGTAGGGGGAGGTGTTGCAGTAGGGTTTGAAGGTGATTGGTTAGAGGAAGATATAGCTCTTGTACCTGTGTGAATCACGATCTAGAGTGCTGGGATGGATGATTGATCTTGTGAGGGTATAGATGGGATGAATGAAGATGATGATAAAACCTCATTGTGAGATTTAGATGGTGTCTTCTCACCTTTCTTCCAGCTTGGAAGAGGAAATTCAAACAAAGGTATTCCAAAATTTTTGCTCTGTGCTCTAGTTAATGCCCAAGATGGAGTCAACTGAGAGGTAACACTTTCCTGAGATATCTCAGATTCTTCCTGTGATAGCGAAATCCCCTGTAATTTGTGAATCAAAGATTGACCTTCAGGGGCTTCGCTAAGAGAAGAAAGCTTTAGATCGATTGGGTTTTCAAAAATGGGTTGTATAATATCATGTGCAAGTTCTCGCTTAGGATCAGGGGATTTAGGAGACTTTCGAGAAGTTGGAGGTGAGGGTGAGGGAGTTTTACTCTTAGAATGGCCTATTAATTTGGATTTACTTTCCATTCACAGTTCATTCCCTCCTTTTAGTGTGAAAATGTTGATGCCTCAAAAATAGTTGCCTCAACATGGGGGAAATCCACCCGGTCCAGACCTTGGTTGGAATCTCCTTTTCTGTTTGGAGTATTGGCTCCGACTAGGGATAATGGGACTAGTTTCCCAATCTATCTAATGCTTGTGCTAAATGGGGTGATTTGTGATGTTTTAGATTAATGTTTAAGCTAACAGTAATCTGGTCTAAACTAGCTAATCACAAATGCATTTAACTTCTAACTTTCTTAAAAACCATCTGATCATAATATACCCAGGATAAACTTGATATATGCGATCTACAATAATTTCTAAAAGTAATTGGTAATAAACATCATTAAATTACGATTAGCAGTGAGTTCGTTTTAACAATAATCATTTCTTATCAAAAGTTAGCCGAAACGATCGTGGGAAATATATCGCATAAAGAGTTATTCATACATTCAACATAAAATAAAGATCATCATCATATAGAAGTGCAATAACGATAATCAAAATTTAGACTTTCATACATAAATAATTTGAAAAAGAAATGATTGCTTAATACATAAGTGAAAAGGATTACGAGATAAAAGTACAATTTATAATACGTCCTACTCATGCGCTTCAGCAATATTGATCTATCTTCAATCCATTCAACATCATCTAAGAGTACAAAAGTGTAATTTCAATAGAAGATGCTAAATAAGATAAAAATAAATCATGTTCCATATATCTCATGAGAAATTCCTCAAAGGGACAGAAGTGCATTTTTTGAAGAGAGTTTATGATAAAATTCTGGATCCCTCTCTAAATGCATGAGAGGGGTTTAAATACTAAAACTATAAAACTAAAAATAGATTATTACAAAAATAGTTGAGGAGGTTTAAATGACCTACCTCAATTTATGCAAAAATAAAATCAAAATAAAATTAAACAAGGTGACTAACTATGTTGCATTTGATCTTTCAGATCGCAAATATCCACCATAGGCTTCAACTGTGTAGGTTGGTCAACTTCAGCTTTCAACTGTCCATCAAATACGACATTGGTCAATGCTGGTGCCATTTTCTTGGTAAAAGTGGATAGGCATCATAGTGTCATCCATTGGCTGTGAGGGTTGACTAAATGTTGCTAATACGCCTCCCAGTCTAGCCTGGTCATTTGGCTTATCACTTCCGCTGCCTGTTTCCATTGTTGTTCAAGCTGTTTCGCATCTAGAAGGAACCCTGGAATGGACTCTGACACTAGATTGGCACCATGCAAATTCTCATTTATATTTTCTATGATAATGTTTGTTGTTGCCATCTTGTCTACTGTTGCCTTTTCTGCTTCTTTAAGTCGAGAATCCCAGCTTGCAAACAAAATTTCTTTATGTGATTCTTCTAGCTTGGGCATGTCAGCTTTTCTCCCCTCCTTTGTATTTTTCCAGGCGATGAAATCAGGGACTTTTTTAAAGGTGTCATCATATTCAAGTCACATTTCTATGACTTGACTTTTCATTTTATCAGTTGTTTTGCGATAAGATTTCTAGTGTGAAATCTTTTGGCACAGTAATTCTTTCTGATGTGTCAACTAGGAATTAAGTTTCAATGCTTTAGTAATAAACTGATCAATTTTTTTTATCATCTTTATGTAGATGAATTATTTCCTGCACCTATGCTTCCTTCTTAGCTAAGCTGGTTCAATGTTCTATTTGTATTTGTTCAAATACCTATTGAAGCTTGGCCAGCTGTATCTCTGCCTGCTGGTAGGATTTGACTAGCTGTAATTGTTGCTAAAGCAACGTTATTTTATTTTCCTTCTCTCTAAGAAATATTTGCACTTCTATTGCTGTGTCTATGGTCGTTGTAGCATAAGCACATGCCAATTGCGAGAGTTTAGTTAGGTTGGTGGATGGATCGATAGACGAGTCCTTCCATAGAACATCCACTAGTTCATTTTCAGGGGTAGTAATAACTATAGAGTCCAATTTTCTTCTCTTTCTTTGCCTTTTCACCACGGCCTTATGTTCTGGGCTATAGAATACATCCAAAGGGGGTATTTCTTCAATTATCAAAATTATTTCGGAGGTGGGGGTTACAGGGATATGCTCTACTTCTTGTTCATTTGCAGTTTCTTCCACTATAATTTCTAGAGTTGTTTTCTGTTGTGGAGTTTGCAACTCTAGCACATGTTCCTCTATACTGAAAATTTTATTAGAATTATCCCACTCTTCCTCTAATTCAATTACTGTGGGTTTTATTGATTGTGCAGAGGTAGTATGGATTTCAACCTTCTTGCTAGTTGAAGCTTCTTCATCTATCTTCTGTGTAGATTGGGCCGTATCCTTTATTGACTTGATGCTTCTTCTTTTGCCATTTTGTGATGACTATCACGATTCCCCGATAGATTTTTCTTGAGACTTTACCCCAGAATTGGATTTGGAATTTTATTTGGAATCACCTTCTATAGTCACATTGGGAGTAGTCTCCCTTATTGGTTCAATTAATAATTGGTCCAATGGGACCATTGCCAGCCTTCTTTCTTTGTAACTGTAAAACGTTTCCAGATCTTCATTGTCAAAAAGTAGTTGTGCCATATGATTGACCTCTGTAAAGGTGTTTTTATGCAAAAAGATATCATCAAAAACATCCTCCTCATTAGTGGATACTTTTATTTTCACCAAAGTGGTGAAATTCATGACAGTGCTAAACGGGTCATTCTGCCATCCAGGGAATTTGGGTAATTTCAGAGATAGCATGTTTTCTTCTTCTTTGAACGCATGTCCCAGGTTGTGTAGTAAAAATGCTCTGCACTGTATAGGGAATGCAGGCCAAATGGCCTTTTTTTACTCTTTCAGTGTATGGCTTATTCAACCTTCACTAGATGTCTGATAGGCCATCTCCCTAGCCATCAATTTATCTGGAACATAGTATGGGAGGATATGGGTGGAGGTGATGCTGCCAAAAACTCTAATATATGTAAATGCTTCCTCCCCGAACCATCTGGCCACTGACAGGATGTCAACTTCAGCTTCTTGGGAAAACCTGTGGGCATCTCGATTTTAAAGCCGCTTGTGAATAGGGAGCATAACTCCATGGAAAATATTGAAAAAATGTGGTTGAAAATTGGATTCCCACATGACCTTGTGGTACATTAGAATGGGAAGTGGATTTTGAACAGTCCATTTCCATCCCATGATGGGGAACTTTGAACTAAAACAAATAGCATCCATAACATAGGCACTCATAATAGGTAAACCCTCGAAGCAATACTTCTTCTCCTTCTATACTCGATAATTATTTTTGTGAAATTGCCTGACAAGATTTGGGCCCAATTTATTATAGCTGCGTTAATGATTGCATCTATTAATGAAAACCACTCTTAGGAGAACTTAGTATTATCCAGTCTGCCAAACAATCTACATAACATAGCCACTACAAAACTATAAGGGGGACAAATAGACATAGTAGTGTGCATACCATTTTTGTCTTTCTTGATTTTCTCTTCATTATTTGACCAGACACAGGTGCAATCTACTGGATCGTTGTTCTCTTTAGCAAAATTCTCTACATTTTCCCTGTTTTAGATGACTTGTGGCTCTAGTAGGTGGTACATAAGCCGTAGTTTGTCAAAGGTAAAAGATATGATGACCCCTTGGCTTCTCGTCTTGAATTCTCTATCTGAGATGTCAGTTTCATTGATAATCCATTTTACCATGTTGGTATAAGGGATTATCTTTGGTTGAGCGGCTATGCGGTGTAAAAATGAGCAAGTCGTCTCTAACATGGAAGCGTCTGAGGAATCTCGTCCTTCAACTGTAACATTTGTTTACATAATCCTCAGTTGTTCCTCCTCTAGTATGTTGTACATAGTCTCCCATGTAGAGGTTCCTCCTTCACTACTACATGTGGTGTTTGTGAATAGGGGAGTCATCTCTGTCTTCTCAGACACTATCGCCTTGCCTTTCTTCCCCATTGTTCTCAATGCTCTTCTCTGCGGGTTTTCCTGAAATGAAGAACAACAACTATCAGACACTCAAAGATGAATGTAAAAATGAAATAATGCAGATAGGCTGCTTGTAAAGGTGGTAAAAGAAGCATTATTTGAACACATGTAACAAGATATCATATCAATCTGAATGGATTTTCACACATAAATGCAATTATTTCCCACTAATGCCCACTAATGATTCGTCATCCCTTAGCTTTATTGCTCATAAATTTTTGCGTTGTAAAACAAAATGAAAGCTTCTAAGGTGGTGAGCTATTGTACTGCGATGATAGTAATTGTGGGATTTGCAAAGAAATATCGCAAGATGTGCCTTTTAGCATTCTTACCTCCTGTTGTGTGTCTGCAAGATGCGAGATGTGAGCCATCTGTTAGCTGTTTCACGTATAGTTAATTGCTAGGTTTATCGTATGCAATAGACTTGACGGACTCGAAATATTTACTTTTGATATTCTAGGGTGTGAGTCAGATGCCAATCACATTTCCCAATATCAGCCGATGGTAAGTTCAAAGCATTTGCTTGAATTCCCAAAATGCGATGCGACAAAAGTCAAAGCGCCATCGCAATTTCGCAACTCGTAAATTTCGCTATATCATTTTTAGGAGAGATTTCTTTATAAGTCATGATATGTGATGTGAGACTTAAGCCTAAAAAGCTTAAGGACTTCTGCTTTCATCAGATTTTATGATAATTTAGACCATGGGGCCCTTATTTAATTATTTTTCTTGATTTTGGAGGTTTTTTAGAAAGGTCGTTTGGTGGGTTTTAGACATGCTATATGTGAAAAGGTAAGTCTTTAGTAGTTCACAAAAAGGTTTTGATTGTTATCTTTGCTTTATTCAAAAAATACAAGAAATGACTAAATGCTAAGTTTTGTTTTTTGGATGAAAGTTTTTAAAGGGTCCCCATTTATAAATGTAACATTAACTACTATCATTAACAAATGGGGGGTTGTTGAGTACCACAACAGAAGGTTAAATCTCTAAGGAGTGATAACGGTGGAAAATATGTATCAAATGAGTTTAAAAACTTTTGTGCGGCATAAGGCATTAAACGAGAGTTGACAACATCCTGTAACCCACAATAGAATGGGTGGCTAAAAGGAAGAGTAGAAGAATTGTAGGGATAGCACGAGTGATGTTGGATGATCACGGCCTACTAATACACTTGTGAATGAGGCATGTAACACAGTTGTTTATTTGCAGAACAGAAGCCCTGATCAGATTCTTGGGTCACTTCAGGATTTTTGGATCAATTTTATACTTCCATGTGACCAGATATGCATAGAAGAATCTTGAGCCAATGGTAGAGTTGGGGATATTTTTGGGGTACATTGATACACCTCACAACTATCGAGTGTACCTGCTGACTAGCAGGATGATAGTGGTTCGCAGGGATGTCAAATTTGATGAAGAGAAGTCCATGAGATTTTCCCTTGAGAGGGAGCTTTAGGTACATGCGGTGGAGTAGATTTTAGCTACTAAGGAGGAGCCCCAGATTGATGTGGAGAAGCCACATGCAGAGGATCCGGGAATGGAGACATCCACTCGGGAAAATTCTTGTAGAGATGGGAGAAAGATCACTAGAGAGGGTGACATGTTATTGTCAGATGTGAGAGGGAATTTTGGAGCACCGACATCACAATGCAGACATAGGAGCTCACCTGAGAGGTACACTGGATACATGGCTCTTATGAGCGGATGTGTTGACATAGAGCCATATTATTTTGAGGAGGAAGTGCAACAACCAGTTTGGGTTGATGCCATAGTGGAGGAGTATGACTCCTTTGTTCCTAATAGTGTTTGAGATGTGGTCCCAAGACTGACAGACAAGTCAGTGGTGAGTTTCTGATGGATTTACAAGGTAAAGCAAGCAACTTATGGTAGTGTGGAGAATTGTAAGGCCAGGTTTGTGGCTTGAGGATTTTCTCAGGTAGAGGGGATTGATTATGATGAAATCTTTTCTCCTGTTGAAAGGTACTCATCAATCAGACCCATTTTGGCACTGTCAATACATATGGGTTGGAATATACATCAAATGGATGTAAATACATACTTCCTTATCTCTTAGGGAAAGTATGCCAATGAGATACTCAAGAGGTTCCGCATGGACAGTAGTAAACCCATGGAGAGTCCTTTAGGAGGTAATTGGAGGAAGGAGTATGGTATTTCAGGTGAAGTAGTTGAAGCTAGTATTTAAAGGTAGCTTTTGGACTTCACTCATCTATTTGGTGAACACATGACTAGACATGTGCTATGCAATTAACCAGCTTAGTCAAGTAATGGTTAAGCCGACCAAGATATATTGGAAGGTGACCAAGCATGTGTTGAGATACCTTAGTGGCACAAATCAGTATGGATTGTGGTACAAATAGACAGAGGGAATATAGCTTCAAGGATTCACCAATGCAGATTAGGCAAGGAGTCCATCCGAAATGAAGAGAAGATCAAGACAGAGCTTCAGTATTGGGTCACCAGTTGTTTCTTGGTACATTAGAAAACAAAGATCAGTTGCACTCAGTTCAGTAGAGGCAGAGTAAATGACTTCTAGTCAAGAATCTTGTGAGGCCATCTGGATGAGGAATATTCTGGTTGGTTTGTTTGGTCAATAGATGGATCCAACTACGATTTACTGTGACAATCAGAGTTGTACCAACTATCTAAAAATCCAGTTTTTCATCATCAGTCCAATCATATTGATATTCGGTATGATCCTCTTAGATATTGTGTTCAGAGGTAGTTTATGTTTTTGGAGTACATTCCAACATAGGAGTACGTTGCATACATTTTAACAAAGACATTGTCAAGATGTAAATTTAAGTTCTATTAAAAATCCAATTTAATTTGTCCTTGAATTAAAAATCGAATTCTATTCTCATAGCAACTTGTAATAGTTAATTAAGTTAAATTGACTTAATTAGCTTATGAAATGTGAGTTGGAAGTCTATCTACAGTCATGTAGACTGATCCCTTAATTTTATGGGCCCAGGTTGAGTTATTTGGAGTTATAATTCGATAACTCAGTCTAACTAAGTTATAGTCAGTTAAAATAGCTCTAAATGTTGGACGAACTAGTAGAGGTCTAGTAGTGGATTAGTGCACGAGTTCATCAACATGTGCCACACCAGATAACTGAAGATTCACTCACAAATAATTCATTCATGTCAGTTCCGAGGAAGAACCAGTTGGTATTAGAGTACAGGGATAGTGTACTATCAGTTGTATAATTTTCCATGTTGTACAGATGATGCATGAAATCAATTGAGGACCTATTTTTGGATTGATCAATTATGGAGGAAGGATTTCCAAATTAAATATGGGTTGATTCTACAAGGAATTGTGCAAGGAAGTAGGGGCTTGGAAATTAGCAAAATTGGCTAAGTGTTAGCTTGAGTTGGTGTGTGAGGGAGAGAGTTAGATCATACCTGTGGAGGGGTTGTTCTAGTGTGAACAAGCATTGTTTTTTCTTCTTAGATGTTCTGGTTAATGCAATATAGATAGTCATGGTTTTGAGAAGTTTCTTTGCCTAGAGAAATATTGTGTTATGTGTGAATGATATTATTCCTCTTTCTGATTATTGTTTTCATTGACCATTATTGGTTTTCGTTGTAAAGAGTAGAGTAGATTATTGTGTTATGTTTTAGTATATCACATGAGTTGTTGAATCTATGGAAAAATGTACATTGTATGAGAGCTATATTTATAGAGATTTCTACATGGTATTGGAGGAGAAGACAATACAAAAGACGAGATTTTGAGTTTGTTCAACAGGTGAAAATCGAATTTTGATTTAATTCTTCAGATCAACAATATGTATTTCTATAGGTTGACATGAGTTTTCCTTGGAAGGTAGATCAATTTACATATAATGGAAGGGTAGGATGGAAGTAGTGTTGGAAGATAATGTCCTCAAGGAATTCATTAATCGAGACATTCCTAAGCTTCCAGCATCAGATGCCAAAGATCTGGCTGAAGGGAGAAAGTGTCTAGAAAAGGTTGGGAAAGTTATTCTTGAGGGAGTTCAAGACCACATTGTCTCGATTCTCCATGGCAAGGAAATTCCATACTCAATGTGTAATGCATTGACAGACCTGCTCTATAATAGAAGCGACCATAGTAAGTTGTCACTAAAGGATAAACTCAAAAGATCAAAATGGAGAAGGAGAACTCAATTCATAAATAATTGTCCAAGTTCACTCATTATCGTGAAGAGCTTGGAAGTGTTGGGATTACTATTATTGAGGATGATATGGTGAGCCTAGATCTACTAAGACTTCCAAATAGTTGCCATAGTTATCACAACTCTGTCAATGGGAGGGAGAAGCATCCTGATTGGTAACAACTGTGGTAAGATTTGGTACAAGAATATATTCGGGAGAACACCAAAGATGGATCCTCATCAAAGAGTAAAGATGAGGAAAATTGTTCCTTAGTGGGTAAGGCAAAGAAAGGGAAGGGCAAGGCATACCATTCCAAATCAGATTCTTGTCATGGATGCAAGAAGAATCACATGTCGAAAGTCAAATGCTTTGATTGTCACGAGCTGGGGCATTTTGCTACAAATTGTCTACTCAAGAAGTCCAAGAAGTAGTACTTAGGAGGAGTGGCAGGTGAGGCTCTTGCCTCAAAATTCGAATTGGATTTTACCCTCATCACATGTATGGTGTCATTACTAATGGCTAGTTTATGGTACCTAGACAGTGGAGCTTCTTTCCACACGAATGGTAATAATGAGCTCTAAAGTAGCTTGGAGGAGAAGGATCTCCAAATGCATATCGAGATGGGTCATGATGGGAGGTATAGTGCTACCAGGCTTGGTATAGTTATCTTTCAGAGGGTGTTGGATGCTACCCTCACTTTACGAGATTTTATGTATGTTCTTTGTTTGAAGAAGAAATTGGTATCTCTTGTCATGTTCGAGATAGAGGCTATGATGTGATCTTTAGTAAGGGAAAGGCATTCCTTCGTCACACATCCACGTGACATGTAAAGAGGATAGGGATTTAGGTGAAGAATATCTATAAATTGGAGGTAGAAGATTGTGTTTCCTTGAGTAGGAAAGCAGATAAGGTGTAGAGCTGAGATATCGATTATTTGTGGCATAAGAGCTTGGGTCACTTGCATCATGGCACTTTGAAAATCATGCAGAAAATTTCTATTGCTCTTCCTAAAGGTACACTAGAGCAAGTTGACACATGTAAAGGGTATAATTTGCAAAGATTCACCAAATATTCCTTCCACAACAATGAAAATCGAGCACAGGCGATCATCGATCGAGTCTATTTAGATGTGTGTTGATCCTTCTTGATAACATCCATGGCCAAGAACAGGTATTATGTTATATTTATTGACGATTTTTCTCGTAAATGCTGGATCGTTTTCATGTAGAATAAAGATCAAACTTTTGCAAAGTTTTGTAAATTTAAAGCATTGGTCGAGAAATATACTGGCAAGAAGGCTAAAGCTCTCAGGAGTGATAATGTTGGAGAGTATTTGTTATATGAGTTTAAAAACTTCTATGCAGAAGAAGGCATTAAACAAGAGTTGACAACACCCCATAACCCATAGCAGAATGGGGTGATTGAAAGGAAGAATAGAGGCAATCTGGGGGCATCACTCATGATGTTGCATGATCAGGGCCTACCACTACACTTGTGGGTCGAGTCATGTAACACAACTTTTTATTTACTAAATAGAAGCCCTCATCGGATTCTTGGGATGAGTACACCATAGGAGTATTTCTTAGGGAAGAGACCATATGTGGGTCACTTCAAGACTTTTAGATCATTGGTGTATTTCCATGTTACCAAATATGCACTAAAGAAGCTTGAGTTGACAATAGATTTGGGGATATTTTTGCGGTACACTCATATAGCTCACAACTATCTGGTGTAACTATTGACCAACAGGATGACAATGGCTTGTAGGGATGTCAAATTCGACGAAGAGAAGGCCATGAGATGTTACCTTGAGAGGGAGCTCCAGCTACATGCACTTGAGGAGATTTTAGTTATGAAGGAGGAGCCTCAGATTGATGTGGAGAAACCACATGTAGAGGATCTGGAAGTGGAGACATCCACTCAGGCAGAGTCTTCCAGAGATGGTAGAAAGTGCACTGTTACACTAAAAAATGTCACCATGACTATTTACAGTTAGTATGGCTCAATCAACAGTCATGCTACCCTCTTAGGCAAGTCTTATGCCTCTGCTCTCCATGTCAAACTTCAAAAAAGAGAGAAAGTCTTGTATAAATGTATTTATCTCTGGGGACGCAAGTTCTCTCAACCTTAGCTGCGGGGACGCTCCCAATGTTCACAAAAGCTGCGTCCAAAGATGCTCTGTATGCAAAGGGACAGGTGCGTCCCCCTGTAAAGGTTAGAATGCGCAAGTTTCATCTTTAAAAAGTTACTTGTGGTCATTTCTAGAGCATTCTAGAAGGTTGTTCGACGTGTATTGGGCGCCTCCAGATGGTTCATGCACTCCTATCAAAGAGGAACTTATCCCATCAATAAGGGAGCTATCCCACCCAAAGAGGGGATTATCCCATTGATGGTGGACCTGATTAACCTCCTCTTGAGCACTATAAATACAGGCATTGGGCCAGAAGGAGGGGAGGTTGAAAGCTATACATTTCTAAGGGTAAATGCTGCAAGAATTAGGACTCCCATTTAGAAGCTTGTGAGGAGAGATTGCCATCTTTGCTTGTTCTATTTGGAAGTGGGTGTGCTTTGTCAAAGTAAAGGAGAACTCTTGATGGACCCTGGGAAGGACTTGCACAACACCAAGGCTCAGGTTGTATTTGTTCTTTTTGTTACCTATTAATGCAAATGAATCCATTCTTCTCAATAACTTGTTGTTTATGAGTTATTTCATGTACTCCTTGGTCTACATGTTGAATATGCTTTGTTTTATGTTATAATCAGGTGCTATTTAATTGTTTGACTGTTGGTGATTACAGGTTTTGGAGAAAAGGAGGAGCTCATCCAGATCAACAAAGCTTGGACTTCTACAACAGCGTTTGGACAAAGGTAAGAACAAAACACTTGATATCTCATATCATAATGCATGTTTAGAGAAGGATAGATCTTATTTGTCTTGTTTGTCACTAGAGAGTCTTAGGCTACTAGGGAGGTTGGTTGTGTCTGCACAATCGACTCTTTCCGCCTGACAAATTGGCGACTCCACTGGGGATTCCATTGATGTGAAAAGTCTTTTCCTTTGTGTGAACTTTGCTCTGAGAAAATTGGTTTATTTTTCTGGTTTTTGGCTCTGTGACTTTGTCTTTGGGTGGGTTAGCTTAGGGTTAGATTTATTTTGGTTTTTCTTGAGTTTTCCAGTAGGACGCACCCTCTGAGTATTGCACAGTGCGTCCCTGGACGCACTGTCGCTGTGTGCACAGAGCGGGCCCGCACCTGTTCTAACGGGTTGCCTGCGTCCCCTGCTAAAATTTGAGAAAATTCCATTTTTTTGCATTTTTTCTCTTACATTTTGCTTTTTCTTAGTTTTTACCGCCCAGATCCATTAGTCTCCTGTCAGAGATCTTCACCTAAACTTGTTTCATTGGCATTCCTGTTTTAAGCTTTCATTAATTGGGTGTTTTGAGTCTCTTTTTTGAGAAATTCTTGATTTGATTTCCTTTGGTCATTACTTGGAGGTTTGTCTCAGTATTTTCACAATTTTGCATCTTTTTGCTTCTGTTTTTGCAAAAAAAATTTCCCCCTCATTCGCCGGGGGGGGCTAAATTGTGTATGAGTGTTAATCGCCTTTGAGTTTTTTTATTTTTTGATCTTTCGAACTCTCACCCAATTTTCTCAATTTGCACTTGATTGGTTCTTAGATCACATTAGAATCGTCTTGTGTTTGGGAATTCTCTTGCATAGATCACATTTGCATAATTAGAATTCTCATTTTCAGAATATGAATGAAAAATGTGCATAGATTACATTTGCATACTTTTCAAGTGAATTGTGCTTAGATTACCATTGCATAGTTTACATTCTGAAAAATCAATCGTAGATTTAGATCAGCTTTCTTTGATTTGAATTTACACAAAAAAAAAAAAAAAATGGTTTGGAATTGATTTGCATTAGTTTTTCTTGATGAAATTCGTGCATTAGAGAATTTGTTATATTTTCTCTTAGTGATCAATTTTTTGCATTGTTGGAAGTGAATGGAAACTCTCTCCTTACTTTAGTTAGGATTCATCGAATTGAAAAGATTACATTATCATATTCGATTGCATTCAGTTGAGTCGGGTCATAACACCATTGGTTTCATCTCCATTTACCCATTTGAGTAATAAAAGCCTTAATAACACAGCGCTTAATTAAAATTCATCTAGTAATTTTTACATTTCTAGGGCTCTGAAACACCAACATAGATCAGGTTAGTGTCTTGGAGTAGGAGTAATTAACTCTCCAAGACAGCAAAACCAAACAAGTAGCTCATCTTGTGGTAGGATAAATCCAACTGTTTCATTTGTACTCTGGGAAAGCTCCTCTTAAAGGAGAAGCACGAGCTCGTGTCCGAACCAGTGAGGGATCAATCCTCCCTCGTTGGGAACGACGCCAGACACGCACGTATTACAAACGGTAAACCTCGGATTAACCATTGTCGAGGAGCCAGGGGTCACTTGTCGGTAAACCTTGGATTATTGTCAAGGAGCCGGCAAGGGGATTGAGCTTCATACTCTGCCCTTGCGTGCTGTCGGAGTGTAGACTGTTCCCCCAGGTGCATTTGTTGCTGTTGGTAAACTTAGTGACCATTATCTTTAGGGTTCTACCCAAGGTGACGGTGGAGGGAAGATCCCACTGTACCTGGAGCAGACGTCGGCTAGACTCACTTGGATTTTCTGGGGGGTTCACTTCACTCGAGACGGTTAAAGTGGAGGAACTTGGTCCAGTCTATTCATTAAGCAGGTTGCCGGGGTAACTGTTCCACCCGCCACTTCTGTACTGAATTCTGCGATGTTGGATTTCATCCCCAACTAGTGTTTTCGGTCCGGAAGGTTACTGTTTGTGTATGGTTTGACTCCTAGATTCGATAGCGCGTGTTAATTTGTTTGTTTTTACTTTTAGAGACTATAGGTGTGAATTGTGAATTTTAATTGTTAAGTGTGAATTGTGAATTGTTAATTTTAGTTTTAAATTGTTAATAAAATTCACTGAAGTTGAATATAATGGCAAATGTTCCGGAATTTATCAACCTAGGAACCCCTCCTGATGAGAATCCTAGTACTTTTCCTTACTTTGGAAATGTTGGTCCTCCCTATATGGCTACTTTGTCATTACCTGGATTTACAATAGGATTACCGATATGGTTATTTTCAACTTCGTTGGCCCAAAATACTCCAATTTTTCCATCTCAACCGGATGCTTCACCTCAACAGAGTTCACCATCTCAACATCACCAACCTTCTGTTGACCCTTTACCTTCTTCGCCTAATTTTTCTTCCTCCATTTCTCCCTCTTCGCCTGGTAAAAACCTTGATGCTAGTAACCAGGAGGTTAAGAAGAAGAAGAAGAAGAAGGAGAAGCAAGATAAGAAAGAAGTCAACCAACCAACCACGACTGTAAGTGTTAGTTGTGTTGAGGAAAACTCCGACATGCATCGTAAACCCAAATACCCTTGCAGGCTTTGTAAGGATGACCACTTCCTTGTCAATTGTCCTGGTATACCAAAGGTCTTGGAAGTATGGTCAGAAAAATCTCATCAACTTTCCGTTGATCCATCAACCAGTGATAGTCAGGTTCCTGGGAAAAAGGGTAAAGTTAGGTTTCCTTGTAAGTTATGCAAAGGGAGTCATCAAACTCACATTTGCCCTCACATGGACGAAGCCTCAACATTGTTGGAAAACCTTATTGTTCCACAGCAAGAATTTCCAACTGGTTACCGTAAACTTTCTCCCAACCTACCGTCAACTGACGGGGTGATTGATCTAATTTCAAGTACAGTCGATCACACTCTCCCATTGGAGAGTGAAACTCATGTCACTCAGGTTGATGATCCATTAGTTGATCAAGTGGTCAATTCAATTTCACAAAGAGTCGATCCCACTTTCTCTTTAGAGAGTGAACTTCATACCGCTCAGGTTCTTCTTGTTACATCAGATTCTTCTATGCCGGGGGGCATTTCACCTGTTTCTACAGAACCCCCTCCAAGTACTGAGGTCTTTTCCTTTGATTGGAATAGACTGATAGAACCTCATCTTCCTTCCTCCATCCCTTTCCAAATCATTGTTAAGGCTGGTGGTAGGGACATACATCGTACTCAGGTAGATGAAGGTGCTTTTGTTAGTATTTTATCCTCAACTGTTTGGAAAGCTTTGGGTTCCCCTCAGCTTGCGCCTATTACCCAGAATCTGAAAGCTTTTAACAGAACCATTAGTGAACCTTTAGGGATCCTTCCTAAGTTTTCTATTACCTTGGAAGGTAAAACTGTCTGTATTGATCTTATGGTAGTTCGAGGTCCCTTGGATTTCAATTTACTCCTTGGGCGAGACTATGTTTATGCAATGAAAGCTGTCGTATCGACACTCTTTCGCGTGATGTCTTTCCCTCATAATGGCAGTATTGTGACTGTAGACCAGCTTTCGTTCCCTAGTCTTGTTTCAACTACTAATAATATGACACCCCTAAATGTTCCTGATTCTAAAGTGGTATCTACCCTGGCACAGGTTAATTATGTGGCAACTGGTCCCATGTTTTCAGTTACCGATGTAAGTGAGCCTCTCACTGTTGATTTAGATCCGGTAATTGACATGGAAAACTCTATGGGATTATTTGAACACGATGTTATTATCCCTTTTGAGTCCCTTGACATGTGTTCCTTCCAGAGAAGTGTTCTTCCTTCTGATGAAGACCTCTTGGAAGCCATGATCAAGGTGTGTCCATTGACATGTTTTTCTTCCAGTTGGAAGCCATGATCAGTGAGTACGAGGATAGTTTTTTCTCGTATCAACCTCGTTAAAAAATGAAACAAGGAGTAACGAGGATAGTTTTTTCTCGTATCAACCTCGTTAAAAAATGAAACAAGGAGTAACGAGGATAGTTTTTTCTCGTATCAACCTCGTTAAAAAATGAAACAAGGAGTTACGAGGATGGTTTGTTCCTCTCTCAACCTCGTTAAAAAATGAAATTGGATAGTATGAGGATAGTTCTTTTACTGAGTCAACCTCATTAAAAAATGAATCAGCTAGATTTTAGGATATGTAGGTAGATTGTAGAAAGTAGGATTTTGAGGATAGTTCCTGTTACTGAGTCAACCTCGTTAAAAAATGAATCAGGTATGAGGATAGTTCCTGTTGCTGAGTCAACCTCGTTAAAAAATGAATCAGGTATGAGGATAGTTCTTTTCTTGTGTCAACCTCCTTAAAAATGAAACAACTCCCTTTTCAAGTTAAATATTGAAAGTAAACCTTCATTTCATCCAGCCGGTTGAATGGAATGAAGCCTGGGGGGCATGTACCTCGCTATGCATCATTATACTGGGGGCATGCGAACTTTTAGAGCATAGTTCCTTGTCTTGTGTCAAGCTCGTTAAAAAATGAAACAAGGGTAGGTTAAGTAGGTAGATTGTAGAGAGTAGTAATGAGCATAGTTCCTTATCTTGTGTCAAGCTCATTAAAAAATGAATCAAGGATTTTAGAGCATAGTTCCTTATCTTGTGTCAAGCTCGTTAAAAAATGAATCAAGGTTTTTAGAGTAGAGTTTTTGTTAGGTAGATTGTAGAGAGTAGTTATGAGCATAGTTCCTTATCTTGTGTCAAGCTCGTTTAAAAAATGAAACAAGGGTTTTGAGGATAGTTCTTTTCTTGTGTCAACCTCACTAAAAAATGAAACAACTCCCACAAGTCTTTCCAAGATCTTGAAAGTAACGCTTCATTCCATCCACCTCATTGAATGCAATGAAGCCTGGGGGGCATGTACCTCGTTTTGCGTCATTATGTTGGGGGCATGTGAACTTATAACAAGCATAGTTTTTCGTTTCAAGCTTGCATAAACATGAAACCGAATCTGAGCATAGTTCTTTTCCTGTGTCGAGCTCATTAAAAAATGAAACAAATCCTCCTCTAATTGAGTCGAGAGTTTGACTAGATCTCGTAAATGTTAAGTTGTATATTTAGGTTAGTTATTTCATTGTTTTGCATAATTTTCTTACCAGTTTTAGGTCGAGTCTTTCAAATGATCTCGTAACTGAACCTTCATTTCATCCAACTGGTTGAATGAAATGAAGCTGGGGGGGCATGCGCTCTAGCAGTTATGCTTAGGGGGCATCAAGCACAGTTTTATCTCTGTTTCAAGTTTGTGTAAAAATGAAACTACTTTGAAGCATAGTTTTTCTCTGTTTCAAGCTTTTGTAAAAATGAAACCTATCTCGAGTCAATTTTAGTCATTTTCAAGACTCGTTAAACTCATGAAAATATCGAGATTATTTTGCTATCTTTCATTCTCGTAAAACAAATGAAAATGCCGAGTTCTTTCCGTCTTTTCCTGCTCGTAAATTAAAATTGAAAGTCCGCCATATGAGTACATTTTTATCCCTTTTTCTAACTCATTAAAACTTACGAAAAAGTGAAAACCATGAGTACATTTTTATCCCTTTTTCGAACTCGTTAAAACTTACGAAAAAGTGAAACCTCAGAGTCATCTTTTAAGCCCTTTTCTGACTCCTAAAATATGAAAAGATTGCCGAGCGTTTCTTTTACACTCGTTAAAACGGAATTAAAAGACGGTCTCCTTATAGCCCTTTTCTGACCGTAAAATCAGGAAAAGATTGCCGGGTTTTTGTCGTTTCAAACTCGATACGGAAATAAAACGACGTGTCTTTGATCGCTTTTTACTTTTCGGGTCAGAGACACTAATTATGAAATTACTCCTTGGTCGCAAGATCAAGCGGTTCCCCCAGGTATTATTTTATACTTTTTCGGGCTTGAGGGACACAAATCTACGAAAAAGTTCAACTTGGAGTTTTCTTAAGTTTTTCAGACTCTCTAAAATTGAAAAACGCCGAGTTTCTCCTATATTGGACTCGTTAAACATTTCACAGTAAAGGACCTGTTCAATTACAAACAGGAACGAACCACTCCTTCCTAGGGTTCGAATCAAAACTAGGTTGGACTCATCCGAAGGATGAGCTTATAATCAAGCATATGTTATCCTCCTCAAGCTTGTTAAAAATAAAGAGGTACTTGCCAGAAATGGTGGGGGAAAAGAGAGAAGAATGAGCCTATTTGTTATCTTTTGTCTCAGAAGAAACTTTATTACCACTCTTGAACACAACATTTTTCATTCACCTGGGTTGGGAAATCCTTTATCTCACCGTTGATCAAACCACTTTGAAAGTCTTAAGCCGGGTTCCGGGGATTAACTTTGAGTTATTCATCACCAAGCCATCTGTCGTGTCATTATGTGTTCAAGAGGTCTGCAAGCAAAAATTTCATCTGCAAAATACTTGTCATCCATTTGACCATCCCTGAGTCAGTCCTTACAGCAACATTTCTTCAACTTGAACAATGATTTCGTGTTGCGGGCTTGCCTGCAACGGGTCGCTTTCTATCGACATCAGCACATTATCTAGAGAGATGACTTAGAAATCGTCAGTACCTTGAAGTCTGCATGCATCAATGGCAGGGTTCTCGCCTTTGACGTCAGTTTACATCATTGACTTTCAATTGAAGGATTCCGTGAAATGTTCGACATCAACTCATTCATTCACATTTCATGGATTGTACTGGGTACTTTGAGAACCATTGACATTACTGGTGGTCTCTCTCACGCTTTTTAACAGTTTACATCATCGACTGGTAATCAAGTGGTTTCTACCATGTTCGACATCAACTCATTTATTCGCATGGCTAGAATCGTACCAATTCGGGAAGTAGAAATGAAGACCCTGGATCTAGTTTCCACCATCAAGGCTGCGAGGAGTTTGTATTCATTATCTAAGTAGACTAATCATAAACAGATGGCTACGTCCATACTGTGTCTACAAAAGTCTATGATTGTGATGTACTGCAAGATCATTCCTGTATCAGAGTAGTTAGTTTGTTAGTTAAAGTTTTGATCTGAGTATGGGAATGCCTACCTCAGTGATGATATAATCTTATACATGTATTTTGTGTTGAAAATTGCAGGTTCTGACCAGGCTCTCCACGGGATAATCCTTGAAATGATAAAGCGCTTCACCCTTCCTAGATATTACAAACCCTAATCTATTCCAGGCTTCGCACTTTAGGGGGCAATCTGTTACACTAAAAAATGTCACCATGACTATTTACAGTTAGTATGGCTCAATCAACAGTCATGCTACCCTCTTAGGCAAGTCTTATGCCTCTGCTCTCCATGTCAAACTTCAAAAAAGAGAGAAAGTCTTGTATAAATGTATTTATCTCTGGGGACGCAGGTTCTCTCAACCTTACTTGCGGGGATGCTCCCAATGTTCACAAAAGCTGCGTCCAAAGACGCTCTGTATGCAAAGGGACAGGTGCGTCCCCCTGTAAAGGTTAGAATGCGCAAGTTTCATCTTTAAAAAGTTACTTGTGGTCATTTCTAGAGCATTCTAGAAGGTTGTTCGACGTGTATTGGGCGCCTCCAGATGGTTCATGCACTCCTATCAAAGAGGAACTTATCCCATCAATAAGGGAGCTATCCCACCCAAAGAGGGGATTATCCCATTGATGGTGGACCTGATTAGCCTCCTCTTGAGCACTATAAATATAGGCATTGGGCCAGAAGGAGGGGAGGTTGAAAGCTATACATTTCTAAGGGTAAATGCTGCAGGAATTAGGACTCCCATTTAGAAGCTTGTGAGGAGAGATTGCCATCTTTGCTTGTTCTATTTGGAAGTGGGTGTGCTTTGTCAAAGTAAAGGAGAACTCTTGATGGACCCTGGGAAGGACTTGCACAACACCAAGGCTCAGGTTGTATTTGTTCTTTTTGTTACCTATTAATTCAAATGAATCCATTCTTCTCAATAACTTGTTGTTTATGAGTTATTTCATGTACTCCTTGGTCTACATGTTGAATATGCTTTGTTTTATGTTATAATCAGGTGCTATTTAATTGTTTGACTGTTGGTGATTACAGGTTTTGGAGAAAAGGAGGAGCTCATCCAGATCAACAAAGCTTGGACTTCTACAACAGCATTTGGACAAAGGTAAGAACAAAACACTTGATATCTCATATCATAATGCATGTTTAGAGAAGGATAGATCTTATTTGTCTTGTTTGTCACTAGAGAGTCTTAGGCTCCTAGGGAGGTTGGTTGTGTCCGCACAATCGACTCTTTCCGCCTGACACTAGATCATTGGTGTATTTCCATGTTACCAAATATGCACTAAAGAAGCTTGAGTTGACAATAGATTTGGGGATATTTTTGCGGTACACTCATATAGCTCACAACTATCTGGTGTAACTATTGACCAACAGGATGACAATGGCTTGTAGGGATGTCAAATTCGACGAAGAGAAGGCCATGAGATGTTACCTTGAGAGGGAGCTCCAGCTACATGCACTTGAGGAGATTTTAGTTATGAAGGAGGAGCCTCAGATTGATGTGGAGAAACCACATGTAGAGGATCTGGAAGTGGAGACATCCACTCAGGCAGAGTCTTCCAGAGATGGTAGAAAGTGCACCAGAGAGGCCGACATGTTATTTCATGATGTGAGAGAGAATGTGGGTGAAAACACATCACAGTATAGACAGAGGAGGTCACCTGATCAGTACACTGGATACATGGCTCTTATGAGCGGATGTGTTGAGACAAGGTCATATTCTTTTGAGGAGGAAGTGCAACAAACGACTTGGGTTGATGCCATGGTGAAGGAGTATGACTTCATTGTTCATAAAAATGTTTTAGAAGTGGTCCCAAGACCAACAAACAATTTAGTTGTGATTTTTTTTATGGTTTTACATGGTAAAACAAGCAGCGGGTGGTAGTGTAGAGGAACATAAGGGCAGGTTTGTGGCCCGAGGATTTTTGCAGGTAGAGGGGATTAATTACGAGGATACCTTTGCTCCTCTTGCAAGGTACTCATCGATCAGATCCATTTTCACATTGTTGGTGCAGATGGGTTCCAAGATACATCAAATGGATGTAAAGATAGCCTTCCTTAATGGCATGATTGAGGAAGAGGTGTATATTGAGTAACCTATATGCTTTGAGACCTTCGATCAAGATTCGTATGTGTAACGACTCAAGTGAGTGTTGTATGCGCTGAAGAAAGCACCTTGTGCTTGGTACACTAGTATCAATAGCTACTTCACTGGGCTGGGCTTCACCAAAAGTGAAGTAGAGGTGAATCCATACCATATTGTGGTGGAAGGTAAATTGTTGATTATATTTTTATATGTTGATGATTTGATTATGATAGGTTATGATAAGTTGATCAAGTCTTGCAAAGAGGATCTTGGAAGAGAGTTCAAAGTGAGGAACTCATGGCTCCTGCAAAAATTTCTCGGCATGGAAGCATGGTATGGTGATGGGGAATTGTTTTTCTCTCAGGGAAAGTATGCCAATGAGATACTCAAGAGATTCTACATGGGGGGAAGTATACCCATGGAGACTCCTCTAGAAGGTAACTGGAGGAGGAAGGATGCTACTTTGGGTGAAGTAGTGGAAGCTACTATTTACAGGAAACTTATGGGTTCACTCATGTATTTGGTGAACACACAAACAAACATGTTCCATACAATTAATCAACTTAGTCAAGTGATGGTTAGGCTGACCAAGATATATTGGAAGGCGGCCAAGCATGTGTTTAGATACTTTAGAGGTACCACTCAGTATGGATTGTGGTACAAACAGATAGAGGGAGTGAAACTTCAAGGCTTCACCAATGCATACTGGGAAGGGAGTCCATCCGATAGGAAGAGCACATCATGAGAGATCTTTAGTATTAGGTCAACAATTATTTCTTGGTACAGTAGGAATCAAAGATCAGTTGCACTCAATTTAGCAGAGGCAATGTACATGGTTGCTAATCAACCAACTTGTGAGGCCATCTGGATGAGGATGATTTAGGTTGGTTTGTTTGGTCAGAAGATGGATCCAACTATGATTTACTTTGATAATTAGAGTTATATCAAACTCTCTGAAAATCCATTTTTTCATGATCAGTCCAAGCATATTGATATCTGGTATCATCATCTTCAATATTGTGTGCAGAGGCAGATTATGTTGTTGGAGTATGTTACCACAGAGGAGAAGGATATAAACATTTTGACAAAGGAATTCTGAAGATGTAAACTAGAGTTTCATAGAGACAGGATCAGGGTAGCTGATAATGCCTTTATTTTTGAGAGGGTGTGTTAAAATAACAACAACAAATTCAAATTTGATTTGTACTTGAATTAAATTGTGAATTAAAAATTGATACTCTGATAGCAACTTGTAATAGTTAGTTAAGTTAAATTGATCTAATTAGGTAAGGAAATTCGATTTGGAAGTATATCCAGAGTCATGTATATTGATCCTTGAATTTTAGGGAGCCAGGTTGAGTTCTTTGGACTTGTAATTAGATAACTCAGTCTAACTGAGTTATAGTTAGTTAAACTAGTTCTAACTGTTGGAGGAACTAGTAGAGGTCTAGTAGTGGATTAGTGCACCAGTGCATCAACCATTACCACACCAGTTAACTGAAGATGCACTCACAAGTAATTCATGCATGTCAGTTCTGAGGAAGACCCAACTGAGGTTAGAGTGCAGGACAATGTACTATAAATTGTATAATTTTCTGAGTTGCACATATGGTATATGCAATTAGTTGAGGAACTAAGTTTGAATTGCACAATTATGGAGGAAGGATTTCCCAATTAAATATGGGTTGATTCTCTCAAGAATGTTTCAAGGAAGTAGGGGCTTGGTAGGTAGCAGAGTTGACTAAGTGATAGATTGAGCTGACTTGTGAGGTAGAGAGTTAGATCGTACTTGTGCAGGGATTGTTCTAGTATGAACAATCATTGATCTTCTAGTTAATGCAATATAGATAGTCAGGGTTTTGAGAAGTTGCTTTACCCAGAGAAATATTTTGTTATGTGTGATTGATATTCTTCCTCTTTCTGATTATTGTTTTCATTGATCATTATTGGTTTCCATTGTAAAGAGTAGAGTAGATTCTTGTCTTAAGTTTTAGTATATCACATGAGCTGTTGAATATATAGAAAAACCTACATGGTATCAGAGTTATATTTGTAGAAATTTCTACATGGTATCAGAGTAGAAGACATTATAAAAGAGGAGATTTTGAGTTTCTTCTGTAGGTGAAAATCAATTTTTCAATTCATACTTCAGATCAACAATATATCTTTCTACGGGTTGCGACTTGAGTATGCCTTGGAAGGAAGCTTGAATTACATAGCATGCAAGGAAGGAGGGAAACAGTGCTAGATGACAATGGCCTCAAGGAATTCATTGATTAAGACATTCCTAAGTGTGTGGAAAAGGCGAGGTGGATTATTCTTGAGGGAGTTCGAGACCACATTGTCCCTAGTCTCCATTGCAAGGAAATTCCATAGTCAATGTGGAACGCGTTGATGGACCTATTCTAGAATAGCAGTGACCATAGGAAGTTGACACTAAAGGACAAACTCAAAAAGCTCAAAATGGATAAGGGAGACTCAATTATGAAATAACTAACAAAGTTCACTCATTGTCATGATGAGCTTGGATGTAATATCCCTCGTGAAAATTCCATGTAAAAATATATAAATACCATGGATGATGGGACACACCTTTTGAGCTAAATGGTGGGCAAGACATCCTAGTGTGTGTTAATTTGGTTGTTTATGGCTAAGGAAATTGGCAAAGGAAATGACTAAGGCATCAATGAGGCAAAAAAGTATTTTGGCACATTTATTTATGAAAATATTGAAAATTAGGAGAAAAGGAAGGTGAAATGTCACAGGTTGCATGTGAGGAGGAAAATGAAGGAAGATAATGGAAAATGAAGAAAATAGAGGCCTCTCAGGATAAATTGGCAGGTTGCTCAATATTACACTTGGTTAGTTTATGTTCGAAGCTCTCTCATTATTCTCTCTCTCTCATACTCTTGGACACTTAGAGTTCTCTTGGAGCACTTTCGAATTGGAGCAAGACAGGAAAAAAAATGCAAGAGGAAGCAAAGATCAAGGACATGAAAGGCAGGATTAAGCATTAACAGTAGGCCTCATTGCAGGTATCAACTTGCATGTGTATTTTCCTTGCTAGATTTGGCATGCATGGGATAGCATGTGTTTATTTTCTACCATGGCTTGGGTTTTTCCAGGTGTGACAGTATTTTTAGCTTAGCCTTGCCATTTCCTAATAGGTTTGATGAGATGGGTTCTCATTCGGTTTGTGTGGGATGGAAAAATTGGATTCAAAGCTGAGTGGTGTGGATCTCTGAATTGGCAAACACATGGTGGTAGTGGTCCCTGAACTGAATAGAGGATGTACGAAGCCACTGGCCTAGTAACCCCTGAACTAGACTATGAGTTGTGGTAAAGCCAAATCATGTGCCATGGTGGACATAGGAACCCTTATCGGTGAATGGCGGGATATATGGTAAAGCCAAGAGGTGGATTTTCTCTCTATTCACTATTGGGTTGTGTTATATTCTTTCCACTACTAGCCCACGTAGTTAACCGGGGGATTAGAGGGTGGCGGAGCACCCCCTTTGTTGCACCGATTGTGTAGCAGGGGGGGTCACAGGGGGTTTGAGGTGTACCCGTAACCCCACTTTATGGGCTCCAGGGCAGTTCCCCAGAAAATTTTGGTTTTGGACCCTATGTTAGGTTGGGCGAACCCACCTATGGTTTTGTGCATGATTTTTGCACATGTTGTTTGGATGCGATGGTTTTCGGTCCATGGTATTGGACGCCTCAGCATGTATAAATATGTATTATTACATTGAAAGGAACATAATGAAAAATAAATATGGTAGTCCCGGTTTTGGGATCCAGGGGAAAATCTCTGTGTATATGTGTTTTATGTGTTATGCTCTCACATTATTTATTTTTTGTGTTTTAGAATTCATATGTAGGTAATTTCTGTATGGGGTTAAAACCTTCACTGGCCCTAGTGACTTCAGGATGGAATGCATAGTAAAACCTGGAGAGTATGTCTTAGTATAGGGCCTAGTGATCCCTAGATTGAACTGTGGATGCATGGTAAAGCCTGAGAGACTAGGAGGCACTCAAATTCCTCACGTTGTATGTGAAGAACTCGGGTGACATCCACATTGATTGTTGTTTTTGATGTGTTCTATCAGTCCCACATTCATGCTTCGATTAAGGCACAAAGTTGATTGGATGAAGAGAGACTTGGCTCAACAAATCTATGGTTGAGTGGAGCATGGTAGTCCCATCTCCGGTCGGTTCATTGCATTGTATAATGATAAATTCATTACATTGATTTTCATGTGTAAATGTAATGGTGTATATATGGATTTTGATGGCTGATATGTTTATTGTAATTTTGTTCCTATTATGTTGGTTATATTTTCATTTTATGGCTGTAATTATGGATGGATCTCATCATGTTTTTACTTGTATGTGAGTGTATAATGTGTCTATGACCTAATAAGTGATAAGGCAACAAATGACACGAGGAAACAATAGTTCATTGCGATTCTCAGATTATTAAGAAATCCCTACACTTAACTGTCTAGTTTACACCTGTAGGTTACATGTCGATGATATGTTTGATGAAATGCCTGTCATGGCTAGTAGCGGTCTGGTTAAGGCCTTGATCAACTATTCACTTTTGCATCATTGTTTCACTATACTTTGCTTAATTTTGAGCTTTCATTCCATTCTAGGCAGTGGCATGGGCTCTGGGCCTGAAAAAGTGGCTCAAATCTAGAGTCACTAGCATAGAACTGGCAAGTTTGGACCACAGTCACTGCTAGGTAGGCCTATGAGAGCGACTGAGCCATAAATTGTCTAGAACAATAGTGGGATCCAGGGGCAGGCTATCTGAGTGGCTGAATTGTCTCCTAAGGGCCATGTTGATGGTGTTGGATGGTTGCATGCAATGTTTTGTCGATTCCACTTTCTTAAGGTTACCTAGGAGGTTGAATTTGATCATAGTAGCCTCTCGTCTCATGGTTACCCCAGTTGACATGGTTACTTGAGTTTATGTGGGAGGATGGTATTACAAAGTGGTATCAGAGCATGTTTCAACTCTCATACTAGATGGGTTGAATGTGTTAGTCATGCATGCATGTCGGTTTCATGTGTGTCTCCTACGCTTACATTTCATGTGCTTGTTGCATTTGCTTGATGATTGATTATGGTTGTAGTAATGTTGCCATGGAGAATTTGATGTTGATTTCGTGAAATGTATTGGTCATGAGTATGTGACTGGTTTCATATGGATGATATGTCACTTACATGTTCATTTTATGGTGCCTAATTACATCCTTGTATGTTAGGTTAAATTGTTGAATATTTTGATTACATGTATCAGTGTTATAGGTTGATTACAAGATTTGATCACTTATGTTTGACTACATCTGTTTATGTGTAGGTGTAGTTGATTGGCATTGCTTTTGCATACTATTGGTTGCATGTGGAAATGCATACAATGGATTAATGGTTGTTGTCATCCATGAGGTCATGGTTTGTGTACTTGATATGGTCACGCATTGATGACTGGACTCTAGCTAGAATGATGTGTGTATGGTTTGGTACTCATTTGTTATATGTCTATATGTAGTTGTTATGCATGCATTGTCTTGGTTATAGTTTGAATAGTAGGTCAAACATGCCTTGTGAAGTCATTGTATGCAATTTATGCCATCATGGTGATATTTCTTGTAATGATTCTAATGTGTTGAATGAGATAAAATAGGAGATGCAGATCATCAAAGTGAAGTTACAGCATTGAACCTCGAGGCAAGAACATGTCGTGATATAGGTTTGTATGTTGCGCATGCAGGTATGTAGGTTAAGGATTGTTATATGCATTAGGGTTATATACATTAGGTTTATGTACATGTCTTCTGATGTTATGGTTACATTCATGATAGGTGTTAGTTGATCAGTGTAGTTATATGCACATGCGTCAGATAGTTAAGGATGGTGGTAACCATGGTTGTAAGTATGTCTATTGTTGGTTAGGTTAGATAACTTGATGATTATTTTATATGATATGTTGTTGATGAGTATGTTATAGGTTAAAATTTTTCCGTTATATGACAGTTTGCTTGACGATTAGGTTTTATGTTGTTGACGAGCATGATATATAGCCTATTGTTATTATGTGCTATTAACTTGATGATTAGGGTTGTTTCATTGATATATTGATGTTGTAATTTGAATTGGTCATCTGCATGATTGTTATGTTCATTACATTGAGGAGCTTGATGATATATGTATTGTGCTAACCTGATTTGACCTTTGCAGATGGTTATGGTTGCAATATTTAGGTATGAGCTGACATATTTGTGATATGGTGTCGTACTAATCAAGATTGATCATACATATGTGATTGTTATGCATGAACAACAAATTCTTATGAACTTGTGATGTGAACATGTTAGTTAGTTACTATTATGGATATCATGATTTATGTTTGAGTTGATATGTTATGAAGTTGTATCATGCTAACCTTGCTTTATTGTGTAGACAAGATAGCCTCCTCTGATATACATTAAGGTATGAGTTTTCTTATTTCATAGATTTGGTGCTTGGTTGTTTGATTATGACGTATATTTGGTGTTTGAGTGTTTGGTGCCTCGTTGATTTACATAACATGGTATGTTTGCAAGTTGGTTGAAATTTTGATGAATTTCATAATATGAGTATGTATTCCAATGATCTTTCCTTAATATGGTTTTATTAATACATACGTGTTGAGACAGTTTATGTGTACTTGAGTGTAGTAGGTAATAGTTGTAGCATTATGTCTAATGACAATGAGTTGGCTATGGATTATAGCATGATTGTTTGTAAAAGTTGACCTCAAATTGATAGATATGATTGTCTTGATATTTGGAACATGTGGTTGAGATGTGTGAGTAGGTGTAGGAAACATGCCTAGTATTAGTGTGATGAGGTAATAATTGATTTGTTTATATAACTAATACTTGGGTGACGTGACAATATATAGTAAGACTCAGTTGCAGTACGGTAAAGGTAAAAGAAAGGAATTAAGTAAGAATTCCTTTAGCTATGTTTGGAAACCCTAACTCCAAATGAATGAGTGATTCACATACAAGAATTATTATTAACCCTAAGTTGTATCAAATTATGTGGATATGTGTTAGATTCATGAATATGTTCTTGACAGGTATATTAGCAAGTTTTTAATTATAAGTAGATCTATCAAGGAAATTGGAGTCCCTTGAGACATGGCACAGATGTGTTCAGCTATAAGGCAGCATGCTTGACATAACAAGATAAGGTAATTGATGTATTTTTATGTTTATTTATATAATGAAAATTAGGTGTTTATGGAAATATGATGTAGGGGACTGCATGGAAAAGAGACGCTACCATGAAATCTTGAAGAAGGCTCTGGTTGAGTTTCCTTGGGAACCATGGGGATTAAGTCATGGTGTCTATTTTTATTCTTTTGCTTTTGGTCTTTTGCGGTTGTTGCGCTTGATTTTTGGTTTTTCTTATGCCTAGTGCAAGGCCTTGCCACTTTGATAGCAAAGTCGCTTTGTTATTGGTTTTCATGGTTCTCTTCTTCTTATTGTTTCCATTCTTTCCTTTTATGTTTTAGTCTGGGGAATTGGTTGGGAAAGAGGAAAACTTGACGGAGCTTGGGGAGACATGTCTAGTACCCAACAGGTAATGTAAGACATGAGTGAAGCTCGATTCATGCATAAGTGCAATGGACGGTAATACTATCACACGGTTGGATTGGTTGGGTCCATTGTGGTAAATGAATGATGATAGACCAGTCATGAGAAAGGTAATCAAGAAAAGTTAAAGTAAATGGATCTGAGGTGTAAGATGCCTTGGTTATGTTGGGACTATTGTTCCAAATATTTCACATGTGTTGCACGAATAAATGAAGTTCTCTTAATGTAACAACCCTGGTGAAAATTCCATGTAAAAATATATAAATACCATGGATGATGGGACACGTATTCCAAGTTGAATGGTGGGAAAGACATCCTAGGGGGTGTTCATTTGGTTTCTTATGGCTAAGGAAATTGGCAAAGGTAGTGGATATGAAATTAAAGAGGAAAAAAGGTATTTTGGCACATTTATTTATGAAAATAATGGAAATTAGGAGAAAAGGAAGGTGAAAAGTCACATTTTGCATGTGAGGAGGAAGTTGAAGGAAAATAATAGAAAATGAGGAAAATGGAGGCCTCACTAATAAAAAGGCTTATGAGGATTAGTGGGCAAGACATGGTCAGTTTAGCTTTGGAGCTCTCTCATTATTCTCTCTCTCTCTCTCATACTCTTAGTCACTTAGAGTTTTCCTAGAGCACTTTGTCACTGGAGCAAGAAAGGCAAAGAAGGAAAGAGGAAGCAAAGATCATGTAGGGAAAGACAAGATCAAGCAGCTACAATAGACTTCATTGTAGGTATCAACTTAGATGTGTATTTTCCTTGCCAGATTTTTCATGCATGGGATTGCATGTGTTTCTTTTCTACCAAGGCATGGGTTCTTCTAGGTGTGATAGTATTTTCAGCCTAGCCTTGCCATTTCCTGATAGCTTTGATGAGATGGGTTCTCTCATGCCTTTTGTGGGGGATGGCCAGATTGGATTCGAAGCTGAGAGGGGTGGATCTCCAAATTGACAAACACATGGTGGTAGTGGTCCCTGAACCAGACTGAGGATGCACAAAGCCACTGGCCTAGTGACCCCTGTACTGGATTGTGGGTTGTGGTAAAGCCAAATTGTGTGCCTCGGTGAGCCTAGGAATCCTTGCTGGTGAATGGTGGGATATACGATAAAGCCAAGAGGAGGATTTTCTCTCCATTGGGCCTAATGATTCTAGGATGGAATGAATGGTAAAGCCTGGAGAGTATGTCTCAATGTAGGGTCTAGTGATCCCTGGATCAGACTGCGGCTGCACAGTAAATCCTAAGAGACTAGGAGGCACTCAAATTCGTCACGGTGTAGGCGGAGAATTCCGGTGGCATCCACATTGATTGGTGTTTTTTGATGTGTTCTATGAGTCCCACATTCATGCTTGGAATATGACACAGGGGTGATTGGTTGAAGAGAGACTTGACTGAGCCAATCTATGGTCGGGTGGAACGTGGTAGTCCCATCACTGGTTAGTTCATTGCATTATTAATGAAAATAATTCATTCCCTTGATTTCCATGTGAAAATGTAATGACGTATATATGGATTTTGATGGCCGATATTTTTATTGTATTTCTATTCCTATTATTTTTTTTATATGCACATTTACCCTGGAGGGTGTTACAAGTGGTATTAGAGCATGGTTGAAACACTTGGACTGGTTGGCTCTATCATAGGTAAAATGAAGAACAAAGGTTAATTTTTAGACCTTTCTATCATATGTGTTATAACCTTTTTTTTGTCGAATATTAGAAGTCAAAAATTTGTCCATGCTGAAGGTAAATCCCACTAATAATGTGGTAAACATTTTAGATATTGATTCCCAATACTTTAGGGATTATGATATGTTAGGTTCCTATACCAATAGGTGTCATATTTCATGATTGACTGTGGAAATGCCAAATATGTTCATCCTTTCCATGCTGCAAAGGTTCCATATTTTCATAAAACCAAAAAATTTAAAAAATGTAAAGAGGGTATGCCCTAAAAGAAAAATCAAAGGGCAAAAAGAATGAATTCGTCAACAAGACAAAGAAAATGAACCCCAAAGAAAGGACCAGGAAAGTGTGCTATGCAAAATGCCACTACTGTCCTATTTTTTGCAAAGAACTTCAAATCATACAATCATTGACTTCTGTCACACTTGATGGATGGCCAAACAGCTCAATCTTGGCAAGTCCATGTTTAAATTTCTTGTTGTAGAACTAGAGAATAAGATCTGTTCCAACAGTTCAAGCTTGGCAGACAAACAGCTAGGTAGAGAAGCAAAGGGTCTCACTAAATAAATCTAAGCCCCTGGAAGAGATAAGGGTAGACTTAGATAGGAGGACAGTTGAAAGAAAAAAAAAGAGAAAGGGTTTGCTAGTTCAAATGCACCCAATCAAAAGGAAGAAAAAATGTTAGGTGTATTAGGCTGGGTAGGTAGTTGGATGTTGCAGAAGCAAGTTCATGAACAGTTTTTTTCTTTTTATGATCTATCTCATGGCTATCACAGGTACCATGGCAAGATGATTATAGTTCAGGTGGAGCATGACTAATTTCCCCTCTCATTTCCCCAAGAACATTTACTAACTTCCCTCAAGGTCATTGGGATCTACCCAGTGGTCCTAGTTCACTTCATTTTATGAGAAATACTAAGTAGAACTCTGTGTTTTCTTAGCCAAAATAAGCCACATTTTTTGTGTAAAAAGATCCTTTTCATTTCCCCCAAAAAACCTAGGTTTTTACCTTATAAACCTAGTGTTCTCCATTCATAAAACCATATTAACATCCTAACTCTATTTATATAACTCCTATGTATTTTTCCCCTCCCATACTATGTAAAAATACATAAAAAAAATCCCAAATATATTATAAATATTCCCCCCCCGCGCCCCCCGCGGCTAAAGTTATGGCCATATTTTAATTTTTTGTCGGGATTATTGGTCCACCCGGGGCCAATAACAACCCTCCACGCATTCCACTGGGATTTATTTAACATTTGGTTAAACAAATAACCATAGCTGCCCACATAAACCATACAAAAAACCCCGAAAAACCAAGGTTTAACACCCCGAAACGTTATAAAATGTTGAATTAAATTGGCAGGACCTGCGCCGTATCTCCCTGTTAACTCATTGTCCCGTCAACCGTTGGATCTAATCCCACAGATCGGAGGGCTCTCATCAATATCAGAGGTGCCCCGATGTCCGAAAGATAGCGTGCGATGAAAAGGGGTATTCCCGCCGTACTGTGGGACATATGTCGCCCCCACAGTTTATCACGTCTGTTTGGTCCAAAACTGCCATGGTACATAAAGCGGTGTGATAAAACCACAAACCGCTCCTGCTTTCTGCTGTTGACATCATCAACCATGTCAGCACCCACGTAAACTGCCACCCCGTCACTGTTTCATCTACAGTGTTTGCCACGTCGTCCACCATGTCATCCGCCATGTCATCCGACACGTCACCTTCTGTACCCCGCTACATGACAAAATTTACATCATGATGACGTCATCACAAAAAAGCGCCAAAAAGCTCGAAAAATCCAAAAATTTGTTTAAAAACCCTTGAAAGTGATTGTTTTCGTTTATTTCTATTCATTGATTTGCGGAACCTGTGCATGCAAATTACGATGAATTTTCCACCAAAGCTCCAGTCCGCCACCCAGGGGAATTCACTCCGCAGCTCAGCCCCTCAGCTCAGTCTTGTACCTGCATTTCGCACCAAGCATCCATAGAACAGGTATTTACCCGTAATTCGTTCATAAACCCTGTTTTTCCAAGTTTTTATGTAGAAATCCTCCGGATAACCAGAATTCGAGTTAAAATCACAGTGCTGCCACTACACCTCTGCACTATAGTCACCACTTTACCCATTTTTTCCAAAGAAATCCTGTGAACTGTCTTTCCCTCTGCAAATTCGCCCGTCGAGCTGATTTTAAGCTTATTTTCTCTGCATTCCACTCGAAGAACCAATAAATCCAACAAATTCAGTCTATAACCCCAGCTAGAAACATAGTGAGCTGATAAAAATAGGAATGTACCAAAGTCTTCTTTCCAAGCCCCCTGTTTTTAACTTTCCTCTGCAAAATCACGAAAAAATGCCCAAATATTGAGTTAAAATTGTCAAGACACCTGTAAAAGGAGCACCATTACCACTGTTTTATCCAGCTTTCCAAATAAACTCTGCAAACTTTGTTTCTCACCATGAATGTTACCCACTGAGGTAATTTCTAATTAAAACTTAGTCTGCAATTTCCTGAGAAAAACCTCAGAGCCAGTATATTGTTTTCTACTGTTGCACAGACCCGCATTCCAATTAAAAACACAGACAGTTGAAGCATGGAGGCTCCAGTGGTCTTGAATGTTGCCCCCTTGAATGCACCACATAAAGATTTGGAGTGGATGCCCCTTGCTGACAGAGATTTCCAAATTACTGATATGATTGGAGAGAAGCCTCACCTTCAAGCCCTTTGTGAAATTAAGAATAGCTACAGAAGAAATACTGATGTCTTTGGAATTTGGGAGTACAACATGCCTATCTACTACCTTCCTTCAGTAAATGTGCTGCCTGATTTTATCCATTTATGTTGTGAAAATTATGACCCCACACAAAGAGCAGTTATGGCTCCATCTAGGACTGTCCTCTTCCATATTACTCCTCAATCCATAAATGAGATGCTGAACTTTAAGCCAACTCAGCCTCTGGCTCCTCTCACCATGGGATTCTTACTTGAACAAGGTGCCAAACTGCCCAGTTCAGAGATAGCCAAAATAGCTCAATTATTCATGAAACCAGACCGCCAGCCCAGGCAGCCACCTCCTTTTAACCAAGTCTGGTTCAATGAAGCTGGTGTATTCATTACTGATATGATTTCATATATCTTGGGTTTCAAAACTAGTGAGCATATTGATGAAACTGTCTTAGTGTTGATGTCCATATTTACTCCCGGACAGCCCCTTGCTGTCAAATATGATTACGCTTCCTTCATAGCTAATAAAATCCATGAGCAATTCATGAACTTGGAAAGAGAAAGAGTGTTCAAATACACATCCTACATATATCATTTGCTTCTATACTATCAACCTAATAGTTTCCAAATTTCTCTTAGAAGATTGGACCTCAAACGAGAAAGGAGATCTGTAATTTTCTGGACCTCAGTATTTCATGAAGTCCATAACTCCCCTTATACATATTGTGATTTTGTTGACCTGTTCATATATCCAACTACTTCTCTATTATTGATAACTCCTCCTACCAGACTCTCTGCTGAAATGCAGAAAATTCTACATCTCTCAAAGCACTACAGTATTGGTGATTGGTATTTTTACCAAAATCACACAGTGATCAGGATTTATGGCTGTGAATTATCCCCCTACAAGCTGCCAAAGTATGTCCCTATGAGACTCTTTGCCCTGGAATACTTCTGGCAATTTAGTAGTTCAGATTCGACTCATTTCTATGGTGCTAGGAAAAAGCCACAGCTCAAGATAATAAATCAATCGGGCCCTTTTATCTTCAATAAAAGAGAAGAAGCCTGGGAAGAAGCAGATAAGATTTTAAGGTATCAACTTATGCTGAAACAAAGTTTTCATTGGTCACCATATGACCGTGAACATTTCGTAAGTAATAGGAGAGTCAAAAATAAGCTTACAGGATATGTGCATCATAAAATCTCTGAAATTGAACAATATGCTAACGAACAAGAATGGGTAGAAGGCACATTAGTAGAAGAGATTACTGAGGAAGAGAGACTGGAAAAGGCTATGAAAGGGCTTGAAAAAACGCTTGACCTGGACTCTTTTGGACAGGTATCCTTCAAGCTGCCCCAGCACATAGGAGGTGACACATCTTTTTCCGGGACTTCTCAACAACCATTACAAAATGCCAGCACGGCATCAGCTAAAGGTAAGGAGGTAATAGGTGGGGAACAGGAAACAATGGCAGATCATCTAGATACATCAAAGGAACAAAGCCAAGGGCAAGGTCCTTCAACATAGATAAAGGTACCTGAAATCCCGGTGTTACAAACCCCTCTCAATGAAGAAAGAGCCAAGAAAAGAGAGAGACAAGAAGACACACATGGATCAGCAGAACATCAAGGGGAAAAGAGGCAAAGGTTAAATCCTTACTCTGAAGAGGAATTATTGGGAGAGACAACAGGCAACCTGAGAGGTGAGGAAAGAACTGAACAACAAATCCCTCCAATTTTGGAAACATCAGCTAGCTCATATCAGCAGGAGCTAGTGGGACAGCATGGTGAAGAGGTCACATCCACTAAGCCACAGAGCAAACAATAGAGAAAGCAAGGCTAGGATATCAAGAAAGCTTTTACTAAAATAAAGGCTAGAAATGACCCAATAAGGATCCAACTTTACAGTCAGTTGCTAAGAACAGCCCCCACAAATCAACAAAGGCTAATGGTAGCCTATGATATTCAGGAAGGGAAAATGACCCTTAGTCACTTCAGGCCCACAATGCAGCAGCCTCAGTCAGCTGCTGATTATATCAGGACCAATCTGGAAGTTCTCTCTAAAGACATCCACCCAATGGACCACATTGAATTATACAAACAAACCGGAGAAATGGTGTACTCCACCCTGGAAGACAAAGCATTATTAGCTCACAAATTGTAGAATTCATTGCACAATACCTCTGCCCAATTAGAATTGGATAATGCCTCCTCATTAGCCAAGGATAACATGATCAAATCCTTGGAGGAAATTATTATTGAGCTGGGACATGATCCCAAGGATCCCAAGGGCATCCAGGCATTAATAAAAAAAGAAAGAAGAAGACATTGCAGCTCTTAGGACGCAGCTCAAGCGGCCCCATTACAATGCACCCACAAACCACAGAACTTGCACAGCAAAAAGAAGAGGAGGACGTGATGGGTTTACTGATAAGGATGAATGAGAGATTAGCAGAAATAGAGAAGGCAGTGGAGGAAGCACTACAAGGAAAGCAGGGAGTGTCAACCTCCCAGCCACCAGAAACAGCTCCAATAAGCACAACAGCTCCTCCTACGACTACAGTAGCAGTCCCTCCCACTGTCCCAGCATCAATAGCAGGTACCTCAGCTTCAGCAACAACTACAACAGCAACAACAGTAGTACCAGATACCAGCCTGAGCATGGAAGAGATGATGAAGGAAATAAAGGCTTTAGAACTCCAAATGATAGAGCTAAAGGAAGCCAAAGAATAACTATTCAAGTTAGAGGTGAATTATGATAAATCAGAAATGACTGTGGCTGAGAAAACAAGAGAGGTAAATGCCTTGGAAAGTAAGGTAAAATCCTTGGAGAAAGACCTTACTCTTCATAAAACTCTGACAGAAATCAAAACAATTTTGTGGACCAAAATTGGCCAGTCCATTACTAATCAATGGAGATCAATACAGACTATCTATGAGCAAATTGAGTTGATAGAAATAGCTCAATCTGAGATTCAAAAGGCCAGAGCATTATTAGCAAACAAGCCCGAATAGGCCAATAGACTAATTCATTTTTTGAACACTCACACCAGGGAACAATTAGCAGCTATGAATATCAATGACAGAACAGACACCATTTTGACAGTGAAAAAGGTGCTAACCATAAGGAATTTTGTACAAAATCTGGAAAGAAAGTGACAAGAAATGCAGACAGAAATAAATGCCTTTACAGAAAAATTCACAGTCTTACAGAGCAAAGGGTTACCCAACTTATTGACCAGCAATCAAAGACTGTTGACACATGAACAATATGCTCACAGGGTAAATACCTATGTTACCAATCAAATTACAACATCATCAAGCATTTCAGAAGACAAAGTACCTCCCTCTGGACAGAGCTTATATGACAAATTGGAAAATTTGTTCTACATTGAACATGAGATGACACATCTTTTTGAAGTCCAGCCCAATTACTATAGGTATACTGAAGCTGATGAAACATTAATAAAACTACAAAGACACCAGTTGCCAACAGACCAATGGTGGCAGAGCATGTTGGAGGTTTTACCAAGGTAGTCTTTGGTGCTTGTTCTTTTTTTATCATCTGCATATAATCAAATTCAAATGCATAGGCCACCTATCAGAAAATGAAAACAACGGAGGAAGGAATTCATGCCAAATGCATTAAAGTGGAATCAGGCATAGATGGAAGGGCCAGGACAGCAATGTAGGAACACAGAATAAAGAGACAGCTACCAGCTGACTTGTTGAGTCAAAAAGTCAAATATATCAGACCACCTAAGACAGCCAGTACATCGGAAGTTACTCCTGCATTCATTGCACTCTGTTTTCAATGTCATTTACTGCCTTTGAAGAAGTAGATGGATGAAGTTAATGCTTGATATTTTCTCTATGAGATATTTTGTAACTTTTTTTTTTTATAGATACCTCCTCAACATATGTATTGTTGTTGGTTGGTGAATATCATTCTGGACTCGTGCTGTAAATTTTGAGAACCCTTCTAAATAAAGATTGTTGGAATGCTTTGTTGGTGAAATTGCTGGTTGTGGAATTAATGGCTGAAGAATATATTACAGAATTCTCGTGTTACCTCATGGATCAATAAGTCTTTTTAACGCTTGTTTTACTGTTCCTGTGTCTTATATATGATCTATATATCATGCTCTAAATTGCAGGAAAAAAGAATAGCCCAGAATTTACTTTACTGTACTCTGTGTTCAATTCTTGTCATTATTTATGTTTTCTACAGGACTAGCATAAGCAGGAATTCTTGACTACTCCTGTCTCCCTGGTTCTTTCACTCTAAATATAATTAAGGAATTCTTAACTGCTCCTTGGTAATATTTATTCATTTTCCCTCTGTTAGCATAATGAAAGATTCTTAATTTCCTTTCATTCCCTGACTTCATCTCATCTTATTCTAGCTTGAAGATTGTTCCATGTTTAATTATCTTGCTCTGTAGTTCCCCCTTTTGCCAAAGAAATCATACCCAGAAAGTTTATTTTCACTAGACTCCATTAACCGAATGGTCTGAACTTCTTATAATTCGCAGTTCTGTTCTATTGAATGTCACCTTCTAAACACCAAACAAACACTTGTGCCTCATAACTAGCCTAACATATAGCAAAACAAAGCTAAATCATATAGAGAGAGCCCTCTCTGGTTGCAGATTGTCTAGAATCTGCAGCTAAAAGATTGGTTAGTGGTTACCTCGGCCGTATTCCCTCAGAATTTTCCTGGGGAACAACCTGAGTGATAACATCATTGGCGACTCCACTGGGGAATGAATGACTAGGTTTGGTACTGCTGTCTACTTTCTAAAGCTACAGATGGAGCCTGAAGCTAGCCAGGTAGCATTTGAAACTGTTTTTGCTGTGCATCTAGAGGAGTAAATAAAAGCTACTTTAGTCAATCTCTAGTCTAGTATTAGGATTTATACAGCTATCTCAAAAATTCGATTATTTTCCTATTGTTTCAAAAAATCTTTAGGAAAATTCAAGACCTTCATAATTCATACTTTCCTAGAGAAATATTGTCAAAAGCATCATCCTTTAAATATCTCTATAAAATACCAAAAACATATTTAGAAGATAGCTCCAAAGAATAAAACTCGATACACTAGATCAAATCCAGATCCTAATCCTCCAGCTATTTTTGAAAACCCTAATTTGATCTCTAAAAGCCTTAAAGGACAAGAAAGTCTAGAAAATTCTGTTGATTTGAATCTTCATATACTACAGCAAAACCGTACCCAATCTCCTCCTGGAAAAGCAGCAGTCCTTTCTACTGTCACTACAACTTCTTATAGTTCACCATCATCACTTCAAAGCACCTCTTCCACTCCTCCATCCACTCCATTTATCTCAGTCGTTATCCCTGTGCTTCCAACTGTCCCATTTATACCTATAAATATGGCAAACCGATACGCCCCTCTGCAGTTGCCTGCAAATCCACGGGCTATGCCTCAAGATGATCAGAGCAAAGTTACATATTTTGATGGTATTGGCTCCTATACAGCCCAACAACACACTAAGAAAATGATGGACTACTTTGAGAACTATGAAATTGATGACAACGATGTCAGAATGAAAATTTTTGTCCAAAGCTTAACCGGCGAAGTAAGGAGTTGGTTTAGGGCACTTGCTGCAAACACAATTGCTGATTTGGATGCCCTGTACCAAACGTTTTTGAATAGATGGGAAAAGAAGAAGGACCCACCGCATATCCTATCAGAGTATGATAGTTTAAAAAGAGGCCCACAAGAAACTGTCCAAGACTATTGTGCTAGATTCAACAATGTATAAAATGCTATTCCTCAAAACCTTAGACCTCCACCAGACTTAGCCTTGATCAAACTCGCTGATGGATTTGACTCTGACATTGCATATTAGCTAAGGGAAAGAGCTCTTGCCAGCTTAGAAGACATGCAGAGCATAGCTGTTAGTGTAGAGGCAAATCTGATCTCTAAAAGAGCCCGAGCTAGAGCTGAAAGAAGGACTTGCTTCAAAGAAGAGCCTTCAGCATTTGAACAAAAACTAGATGCAGTCATCAAAGGAATGGATAGATTGGGTGATAGAGTGGAAACCATTGAAAAAAAATCCTCTTGGGAAGGTCAACCAAGTAACACCACTAGAAATCCAAACTTTAGAAAAAATCAAAATCCTAACACCGGGAAAGCTGGCCCTGATCAGAACATCAAACCTCCATTTCAAGAGAACTATGCTGAGGCTTCAACCTCTAGTGAGCTAATAGAGGATACCCAAATCAACCTAATGGGTTTAAACCGTGAACAACAAATCTTTTTAATCCAAGATGACCAAGAAGCTCATAATTTCAACCAATTCCAAACTAAATCCGTAGAATTATTTGACTTCAGAGAGGGATATGATGTAGCTGTCTATGACGTTGATAAACAATACAAATTGAGAAGCAGAACGGTAGATGTGCCTGAACCTAGCAAGCTGAAAGATACCAAACAGCCTAAGAAAGCAAAGGATAAAACTGCCCTGACAGAGCTCTCTGCTAAAACAGACCTCAATCCGAAAGAATCCATGGTTGAGGACATAACAGATTGGTAGCCCTCAAAAAATCATTCATCCACCTCTTTTCCTCCAAAAGAAAATGTAAACAGCTCTCCTGAAAATAATTTCAAAGCAAATCCAGTTTCAAATAGCAATCCTGACAGAGAAAAGATCACGGAAAACACAGTAGAAAGGGAAAACCTTGCTGCTCAGAATATAAAAATTCAAGTGGAAAAACCTTTCAACCTAGAAACAGAAATAGGCAAATTAAAAATAGCCATTCCACTTTCTGAATTGGCTAAACATGAGGTTTACCGAGAGCAAATTAGCAGGTCACTTCAAATATAAGAGAATAGAGATGCAGTCAATGTTTTAGATGACCAACCAGAACTAATTTTTGGTCCTGAGGTAAACGGTAAAATAGTAGATGGAGGAATCCCTCCATTCTACGTAAGCTTAAACATTCCTGATAAAGTGCTGCATAATGAAATGTTTGATTCGGGAGCTTCCCATATCTGATGCCTAAATATGTGATGGAAAGATTGGACCTAGACATCACAAGGCCATACAAGGACTTGTTCTCATTCGATTCTAGCCAAGTCAGGTGTCTAGGCCTAATAAAATATTTGTGTGTATCTCTAGTACAATACCCTGCCAAGACAATTCTAATGGATGTGGTGGTAGCTGATATCCCACCTAAATATGGAATTCTTTTTTCCAGATCTTGGGGTGCAAAATTCCAAGGATCTTTGCAGCTAGATATGTCTTATGCCACCATTTCAGTCTTTGGCCAGCCAAAGAGATTGTACCGGGAAACATTGATGAAATATGTGGTCAGCAGTCAAGAGAAACCCCAAAACTTCCCCATTTACTCCATGCATTCGGATATGGATTCGTTTATCTTATACAATGCTGAGATCTGCCCAAAAACTTATGACAAACTTCTAGAACTAGCACAAGCAAGAGACATAAATGAAGAATCTACTGCTCAAGTTAAAAAAATTGTTGAAGTGATTGATGCAGCAAACAAACAAGACATACCATATCAGTTACAAAATCCAAATCTGCCCATTAAGAAAGTTTCCAAAACTCCTAAGGCTAGTTACAATCAAGAAATCTTATGGTACTTAGAGTTTGATGGATCAGTGAATAAACCAGGAGTAGGGGAAGGGATTTGGATACACAACATGCAAAATGACCATGCTGAAGGACATGCATATAGGCTGAATTTCAGATGTACAAACAATATGGCCGAATATGAGGCCCTTTTGCTGGGACTCAAACTAATTAGAAGTTTAGGGGCAACTAGGATTTCAATTATAGGGGACTTTGATTTGATTATTCAACAGATGAAGGGAAGCTTTGTTACAAATGATCTCAGGATGAGAGCTTGTAGAGGGGTAGCAATGGAAATACTCAATAGCTTTCTAGAATCTCAGCTCACCAAAATTCCAAGAAATCATAATTTACATGCGCATAGTTTGGCAACTTTTGCCAGCACTTGCAAGCTGCCATTCGAGCCCAACCATCACTTTACTGCTGAGATTAAGCATAGGCCCACGGTCCCAGATAATGTTATGAATTGGAAAGTGTTTGAAAATGATACACAAATCAATAATTTCTTGACTTTGAAAGAGGATTTCTCAAGCACAAACATAGACACAAGCACATTTTATGATCAACAACAAATAGACAAAATTGAGGAAAATATATCAGTTGAAACAGAAAATCAAATTTTGCATCCAACAATTTTTTTCAGCAAAAATTTACAAGAGTTGAAGTAAGTGGATCTTAATGAAATTACTGAGGAAGAGTCTGGGGCAATCAAGCTAAAGGATAATTTTTTGCCCACAGGCTTGACTCCTTTGGAGGATATTTTCGATTCAAATGATATACGAAGAAAGCCGAAGATGCAACCTTTAAATGCAGAAATTGAGGACTGTAATATAGGGACTGCACAAAATCCTAAGATGGTAAAATTGTCCAAAACCATACCTCCCAACCAAAAACTGAAATATATTGAGTTATTTAAAGAGTTTCAAGATGTCTTTGCATGGAGCTATGAGGACTGTTAGCTACCTATACCAATAGGTTTCATATTTCATGATTGGCAATGAAAAGTTCCAAATATGCTCTGCTTTGATGATGCAAAGATCACATATTTCCAAGAGAATACAATCTGTGCTTATAGCTTGATGTTGTTTCAATTTTGATGGATGGTCCAACAGCCTAATCTGGATCATGCCATGTTTTAAATTTCCAGTTGTAGAATAGAGAAGGAAGTCTGTCCAAACTGTTTAATCTTGGCAGACAAGTAGCTTAGGTAGAGAAGTAAGGCTCCCAACTGCTTAATCTGGGACCTTGGAAGCAATAAGGGTAGCAGTAGATAGAAAATCAAAAGGAAAAAGCCAGAGAAAAGAAAAGGCAAATAAGGGTCTGCAAGTCTAAGTGCACCCTCCAAGAAGAAACAAAAAATGCTAGGCAAATAGATGGGTAGGCAGATGGGGTTGCAGAAGTGTCATTCCTTACAATTGAAGGTGTGCCAACCTATTTTCACAAAGCAAAATCAATGGATTGAGAAGTCCTTCTTCTCTATCAGGGTGCAGCAAAGCAAAGGAGCATGTCTAACCTCCCTTTTCCGGTTTTCCCATTCATTACTAACATTCCCTCATAAATTGAGATTCATGGAAGAATTTATTGTTTCATGGTGGTTCTTGATGCTTTAAAAGCCACATTTCTTGTCTAAAATTCTTTTCATTTTGATCTACTCCCTAAACTAAGTGAGTTTCAAACAAACTTAGTGGTATCTCCCCTCATCCACCCTTTTCATCCATATTAACCCTAACTCTATTATGTAATTCCCCTATGTTACCCTTCCCCTACTATTATTAACACCATGGTGTATAAACCCCAAACATGCTATAAGTATCCCCCCCCTTGGCATTATAGCCATATGTTCTCTGTCAGGGATCAAAATGACATCTGGTCACTTTGATAAACCTAAGCCTTACCCCTCTCCCCTCTTCTGAATCCATTTGACCCATTAAGACCCTTTGTTGGCTAAGAAAACCTTATAAAAGACCTTTTTTTACCCATACCCGCTTTAAATTGCAAAATAACATCAAAACCCACTTTCATTCGCTTATCCAAAGTATCCGCCCGCATTATTTTTATTCCAAAATACATTGAAAAACATTGCAAACCACCATATCCCGAAGGTTTTCCGCCGGGCGCAGACCCCAAAAAATATAATATTATAATCCTCCCCCGCTGCCGTATCAACCGCATAACTCATCAACCCGTCAAACGTCCGATCGAGCGCTTTTGATCGGGCGACCATTATACATATCGGGTTGGGCCCGATGTTCGACATTTAGTACCCGAGAAACTGTCAGAGGGTGACGTTAGGCCTCTGCCACGCGTCGCCCTCACAATTTCTCGGGTTGCCCTCTAACAAAACCATCGCCGTATCGTAGGCGGTCCGAGAAAACCATTACCGCCTTTTTGTTTACCACCAGTTTTGCCGGGCCTGCGTCATCCCCACGTCGGAGCCACGTCACTGCCACCCCACCGTCACGTCAGCATCTTCGTCCGCCCCCGCGCTGATATGTCCGCCACCTCACTATCCCCGTGGACCAATCACAGCCTGCCACCTCACCCAGTGACGTCATGCTGACATCATCCGACTTCGACCCCACCTGATGACGTCATGCTGACGTCATCCCAAAAACGCGCCAATATGCCAAAAATCCATATTTTGGTCGATTTTTCGTGTTTTTCATACTTTTTTCCAAAGCGCTGCTGCTTTCTCTGCATGGTTTTTTACGTCCAAACTTGCACCACCTTGCTGAAATCGATTTGGAGACCTCCGATGCGCCATTTCTACATACATTCGTGACCGTTGCTCGCTGTTTACCAGGTATTTACCCTTGTCAATCCTTCATACGCCTAATTTGTCTGTGAATTCCCTCAAAAAGGCTTAAGAGACGCAGAAACTTATAATTCGCCGGCGAAATCCTTGTGCCTAGCCCCCATTTACAACGGTGAGATCGAAAAACATCAGCTGAGCCTTGTTTGCCTACATTTTCGTTAAAAAACCGCACTTTGTTCGCGCAATCGCGAAACAAGTTACTCAAACGGTACCTACCTGCTAAAAGAGACAGATTGAGACCACACATTGGTCTTATTTACACTTCAAGCAGTATTTCAATTGCTGCGGCTGTTCATTCACCCTCTGTTCCATACAATTCACAGTTACATCGTCAAGAAACTCCTCTGCGTTATTCTGCTCACTCGAACCAGTTCACATACAATTCAGAAGCCTTACTAGCCATGGAAGCACCAATAGCCCTGAATATTCAGCCTTTGAATGCCCCTCAGAGGGAGTTAGAATGGAAAGCCCTGGGAGATTTAGATTATCAGATGATGGACTCCTTCCCAATGAAATCTAAATTTAATATTCACATGCTAAACGAGTTGAAAGCCCAACACCTTAGTGGAGCTGATATATTAGGGATTTGGGACTCAAATTTTCCCATTTATAACCTCCCTCAAGTCAATGCCTTCCCAGACTTGGTCAATAGGTGCCAGGAGTGTTATGATCCATGCCAAAGAGCTGTTCTCATTCCTACAGGCTCAGTGTTGTTCCATATCACCCCAGAAGCCATAAATGAGATGCTGCATTTTCACACTGCAAGACCATTGGCCTCTCTCTCCATGATAGACTTGGTCAAGAAGGGGAGTAACTTGTCAAGTGCCCAGATCACCAAAATCAATCAGTTATTCATACAGCCAAGTTTTGAAACTATAAGAACTCCTCCTATTGGATATCCTTATCTGAATGACTTGGGCAGAATGCTGGTGGATTTGATCAGCTATGTCCTGGGGTACAGGGGAGTTGAAGATGTTGATGACACCATCATGGCAATGTTGTCCATATTCTCTCCTGGGAAGCCTCCAGCTGTACACTATGACTATGCCACATATATTGCAGAAAAGATTCATGAACAGCTAATGAATCTGCAAAGGGAAAGGGTGTTTAGATACACCTCCTACATTTACCATCTGTTCTTATTCTATCAACCAGACAGCTTCTCCGTTCCCCTCAGGAAACTTAATGTACAGGGGAATCCAAGGTCAGTTGTGTTTTGGTCCTCAGTTTTTCACCATGCTTCTGAATCACCATACACATACTGTGAATTCATGGACCTGTTCATTCACCCAGCTATGACATTGTTGTATGGTGTGCCTCCTCCAAGGTTGACTGATGACATGCAAAGAATTCTCCATCTCTCCAAGGCCTACAGCATTGGTGATTGGTATTTTTACCAACACCACACAGTAATCAAAATATATGGCTGTGAATTGGACCCTTATAGGCTGCCAAGGTATGTCCCTATGAGACTTTTTGCCCTAGAATACTTCAGGCAGTTTGGAAATGCTGACTACATCCATTTCCAAAGTAAAAACAAGAAGGTGCAGCTGAAAGTAAGGAACCAGCTAGGTCCTTTTCTATACAACAAAAGAGAGGAGGGATGGAAGGAGGCAGATATGATCCTAGAGGGCCTCAAATTACAAACCAGTTTCAAATGGACACCCTATGACCGTAATCATTTTATTACCCTCAGGAGGATAAAATACAAATTGGGTAACTATGCACATGTAAGGCTGCCTCATGTTAAGCAGTATGCCAATTCTTTGAGCTGGAAAGAGGGCACTCTAGAAGAGCCAATTACTAGAGAACAGATGCTAGAAAGAGAGGCTAGGAATGTTCGAAAAGAGGCTGACTTGGAAACTTGTGGACAGGTTTCCTTCTCATATCAAAGGCCACTCGGAGCAGCTGCCTCATCTTCAACGACACATCAGCAAGCTGCCATGGACACTCAACAAACATCCAGCAAAGGCAAAGAAAAATAGGTGGAACAGGAGCAACCACCTCCCATGACTGAAGAGAAAACAGAAAAGGAGGTGGAACAGCAAGAAGAAGTGCTGCAGCAGGAAGTGCATCAACAACAACAGGGGCAGCAAGAGAAAGAGCAGCCCTTACAGCAAGAAAAGGCAGCTCAGGCCCCAATTCTCACTGAGCAGCAGGCTCAAGACATGGTGCCTCCCAGGCAAGAAACATCAGTTGAAGCATCAATCCTCCAAACTCCACAAAAGGAGGATATAAGCAGAAAAAGAGACAGAGAGACTCCCTTAACCACATCAATAAGTCATGGTGAGAAGAGGCACAGGATGACTCCCCTTTCAGAGGAAGAGATGCCTATAGGGCAATCTTTGGGTATGGGCCCACCCAGTATGGAGGCATCTGCAAGTTCCTTCCAACAGGAATAAGAGAGGACAGTGGGAGGAGAAGTCAGCTCCTCTAGCCAGCAGAGAGAAGGTGAACTGGGCATTAAACAACAGTTCATTGACATAAAGAGGAGAAGTGAGCCAATAAAGATACAACTGTACAATCATTTGTTGAAGATGGCTCCTACTAACCAGCAAAGACTCATGTCTGCATATGATGTAAGTGAGGGCAAGATGATCATGAGTCACTTCATGCCCACTACACTACAACCACAGTCCCCATCAGATTACTTGAGGGCCAATCTGGAAGTCCTGGCCAAGGACATCCACCCAATGGACAAAATAGAATTGCATAAGCAAACGGGTGAGATGGTGTATGCATCCTTGGTAGGCAAGACCTTGGACAATTACAGGCTAGTAAATAGCCTAAATAATACAGCTGCTCAACTTGAGTTAGAAAGAGCATCCTCTCAAGCAAAGGATAACAGAATCAGGTCCTTAGAAGATATAATCATAGAGATTGGGCATGATCCCAAGGATATCAAGGGCATACAAGAAATATTGAAGTTGAGGGATGCAGACATGGCAGCTTTGAGGAGAAAGATCAAAATTCCAGCCACAATTCACCCTCAAACAGATGAAGTAGCTCAACAAAGGCATGATCAAGATGCCACAGCTTTGCTGGTGTCTCTCTATAAGCAGCTTATCCAGACACAAGAAAAGCTGGGAGAATCAGAGGCTGCACAGGCAGCATTACAAGCAACTCTGAAACAAAGAGAAGAAGGTCGAACCTCCTAGCCTCCTCCTCAAATCATTAACCTTGAGGAAGCTACTCCAACTACTATTCCTCCTCCTCAACAGACTGAACAAGCAGCACCGTCTACTTCAGCACCACCAACAACAGAGCAGGCCCCTAGCTTGGATATGCAAAAGCTAAAAAATGAGATTCAGGCCCTGGAAGCTCAAATGACAGAACTGAATGAGACCAGGGAGAAATTGGCCAAAGTAAATGATAGATATGACAAATCCAAGCAGGCTGTGGCAGAAAAGGGCAGGGAAATAAAAGCCCTCAAAGACAGGATCAAAGAGCTAGAGAATGAGCTCAAATTAGATAAGGTTGTGGCTGAGCTTAAAACAGTGTTGTGGGCTAATATTGGCCAGTCTATTACTGACCAATGGTAGTATATTGAAACAATCCATGAGTAGTTAGAGCTCATTCCAAAAGCACAGAAGGAAATTCAGAGATCAAGGGCTGCTCTAAGCAATATGCCTGAGGTTGCTACTAGGATGATTAATGTGCTTAACAATAGAACAAGTACTCAGTTGGCTACTATGGGAATTCCAAACAGAACTGAGACCATTCAGTTAATCAAGAGGGTTCTTACACTGAGAAACTTGGTGCAGACATTAGAGAGAAGAACCCAAGACATGCAGACTGAGGTAAACAGGTTTATGGACAAATTTCAGGTATTACAAAACAGAGGGCTCCCTAGCTTACTGAACAGCGCAGGGAGACTGTTCACACATGAGCAGTATGCCAAGAGGGTCAATGCATTTGGCACAAGTCAGATCAATGAGAAGCCCAGCACCTCGGAGGAAACAGGGCCAGCCACAGGACAGACTCTCTACAACAAAGTAGAAAGTTTATTTTTTATAATGAATGAAATTAAACACCTGTTTGAAGTGCCTCCCAATTTTTATAAATATACAGAGGCAGAGGAGACTATGGATGCAATTCTCAGGCATCAACTACCTACACAAGAATGGTGGACTAAGGCAATACAGATGATTTTATAAACAGGAAACCATTTAATAAATTTTGTTCATGGAAAATACAAATTGTCATGCGCAGGACAGTTTAAAAGAATCAGCATGCATTAAAGATGAAAGCTGAGCCAACTCAGCAGAACTTACGGCCAACAAAGCAAGATGAGAAGCTACAGGTGTCCAGGCCGAGAAGCTACAGCAGAGCAGCTCCAAAAGCGCATTCTCCAGCATTAATGCAGATCACTCCAACCGACTCGTTGGTTTCCAAAAGCCAAAATATCTTCTGACAGATAAAAAGAGCATTTATGTTGTATTAAAGGCAGCAATAACTTCTTATCTGCGGTTCTCTACAAAGTTGGTGAAATATTCATTTCTCAGATGACTCAACGCCTTAGATATTTTGTAATACTGTCTGTATATATTTGCCCCTCGCACAAGCTTGCAGGGGTTGTTGTTGATTTCTCTTGAAGAAGTTTCTTATGCAGTAATTTTTTCAGAGTTTAATAAACAAAGTGATGGAACTTCTCAAAGTTCTGAAGTGTTGAATGCGTTCTGGTGTTTGTTGAAAACTGCAGGATCCCTGTGCACCTCACAATACAATAAGTCTTCTGTAACTCTCTTCGTTATGTGTTTCAATCTTTTGCAATCCATATATGTTTCTAATTTCTAAGTATTTAGCAACAAAGAAAAAGAATAGCCTTCAGGATTTATTCACGCAATACCCTGAGCTCAATCTTTGTTGTCTATGAATGTTTTCTTCAACTATAATCTTGATAAGTGTAATTCTTAATTGCTGCGCTTTCAGAATATATCTTTCACAGTGACCCTTGTTTCAGGAATTTCAAGTTTGCTCCTAAGCAACATGTTTCACTTTCACATCACCAGCTTAATGGAGAATTCTTAATTGCTTTCTGTTGGCTAACCATATATCACCACTTAAGTTTAATTTTTTTTTGTTGAGATACCCAATAGGCCCTGTAGTCTGAACATTCTCACTCCAGCATTTCAAACAGTTCACAGCTCTAGACTCCATTGCCCAATGATATACTACTGTCTGAACACTACATCTTAAACACTGAAAGAAGTCCTTCAACCAAAACATAAACCAAAAACCTGAGCATAATAGCTAGCCTAAAACACTATCATAATAGAGACAAATCATAAAGAGAGAGCCCTCTCTGATTACAGTTTCGCTAGAAGCTGCAATCCAAAGATTGGTTAGTGGTTACCGCGGCCGTATTCCCTTGGGAGTCAAAGGGAACAACCTGGGTGTTAACAAGGACCTCAAATCCTATGATACTTCGGTCATCCAACACACAATACCTTTGAAAGAAAATCAAGAACCTTTTAAACAAAAGCTTAGAAGAGTTAATTAAGTCCTCCTTTCTCTCATTGAGAAAGAGGTCAAAAGAATGTACCAAGCTGGAATAATCGCACCCATCAGATTCCTACAATGGATTTCAAATCTAGTGCCCACCAGGAAGAAAACCGGAGAGATAAGACTGTGTGTTGACTTAAGAAATCGGAATAAAGTCTCTCTCAAAGACCACTACCCCTTACCAAAAATGGATCACATCTTGCAAAGGGTAGTGGGAGCCTCTAGGATTTCACTCTTAGATGGATTCTCAGGATTTAATCAGATCTTAGTTCACCCGGATGATCAAGACAAAAATGCCTTCACAACACCTTGGGGAACTTTCAAATATGTCAAAATGCCTTTTGGACTTAAGAATGCAAGGGCCACATTCCAACGAGCAATGGACATAGCCTTTGCAAAAGAGATTCATGATTTTTTAGTCATATATGTTGATGACCTCACTGCTTTTCCCAAATCAGATCAAGAACATTTAGAGCATTTAAGACAAGTGTTCCGAATTTGCAGAAAATATGGCATATCATTGAACCCAAAGAAATCATTGTTTGGCCTAGAATAGGGCAAACTCTTAGGTCACATAATTTCAAAATATGGCATAAGAATTGACCCGGACATAATACAAGCCATCCTCCAAGTGCCTCATCCAAGAAACATCAAAGAATTGCAAGCTTTTCTAGGAAAAATCAATTTCCTAAGAAGATTCATACCCAACTTGGCTAAAGTAATAAGACTATTGAATAACATGCTGAAGAAAGATTCCAAAGTAAAATGGACAATAGAAGCTAAGCAGGGCTTTAAGGAAATCAAAATAGCCTTAACCAAAACACCGGTCCTCACAAGCCCAAAGTTTGATAGAGACTTCATAATCTTTTCCTTTGCATCTGAGCATACTATTGCTGTTGTCCTATTACAAAAAGCTGATCAATGATGTGAGAAACCCATTGCTTTCTTTAGCAAATCACTTAGAGATGCGCCTTTAAAATATCAAATCATGGAAAAACAAGCTTATGCCCTTGTAAAAGCCATCAAGGATTTCAGAGTTTACATCTTGTACTCTCATATAATAGCTTATGTCCCAAATACCGTGGTCAAAGATATTCTAACTCAAGAAGGAATTGAAGGCAAGAGGGGCAAATGGATAGCTAACATTTTAGAATATGACCTTCAAATTAAGCCAACAAAACTGATAAAAGGACAAGGATTAGCCAAATTGATGACTGAAATCAATTTTCAAGCCCTTGACATCAATGAACTAGATAACGAGCAGGAGATGGCGACTCCACGGATCAATCAAGCCTTCTTATTTATGCTGATATAATTTATGTATTGTTAAACCTGCAAGATCCTCCAGGGTTATCCAGAACTAAAAAGAGATTCTTGAAAATGAAAGCTTCAAAGTTTTGTATTCTAGATATTGTTTTATTTTGGAAAAAACATCAAGGGATTTTACTAAATTTCCTAACACAGAATGAAACTGACAAAGTGTTGAAAGAATTTCATGCAGGGGACTGTGGTGGACATTTGTATTGGAAATCAACAGCTGATAAAATCCTAAGAGCTGGTTTTTATTGGCCCTCCCTATTTGCTAATATAAAGAAATTTGTAGCTTCTTGCCATAAATGTTAAATCTTTGAAGGCACGAGAAAACTGTTACCTTTACCCCTAAAACCCATTTCCACTGAAAGACCATTTCAACAATGGGGTTTAGATTTCATTGGAGAAATTCACCCTTCCTCTTCTAGCCAACATAAGTGGATTTTAACTGCCACAGATTACTTCACCAAATGGATAGAGGCCATCCCTTGTAGGCAAGCCAATGACTCAATTATTATACAATTCCTAGAAACCAATATCCTATCTAGATTTGGTTGTCCGGAAAATATCATAACAGACAATGCTGTTGCCTTTAAATCCAAGAGAATGATCAATTTTTGTCATAAATATCATATTACCTTGGGCCACTCCACAGCCTATTACCCTCAAGGTAATGGCCTAGCTGAATCATCCAATAAGAGCTTGATCAACATCATAAAGAAAATATTGGAGGAAAATAAGAAGAATTGGCACAAAAAGCTTCTTAATGCACTATGGGCAGATAGGTTAACCACAAAGAGATCTATTGGAACAAGCCGCTATGAGTTGGTTTATGGCATGGAGGCAGTATTCCCTTCATCTTTGGGAATCCTTGTGACAAAATTTCTGCAAGAAATACAGGCTGAACCCAATGATATTTAGAGTAGAATCAATCAAACAATTCACTTACAACATACTAGAGAAGAAGTGTATTAGAGAACTCAGGTTCTATAGGAGAAACTGAAAAAGATTTTTGACAAAAGGAGAAAAGCAGAGGATTTTTTCATAGGTGAAAAAGTGCTGAAGTGGGATTCCAGGAGGGAAGACAAAGGAAAACATGGCAAATTTAATTTCCTATGGAAAGGACCTTTTATCATTCAGGTTGTACAAGGAAATAACACTTACTTTTTGAGAAGTTTGGGTGGTACAAAAGCAGAGGATGGGCCAGTCAATGGGAAAATGCTCAAGCATTATTTTGATCCTCTTTGTTAACATATCAGGACTATATTTTGTACATTATAGTGTCTATTTTCAGCAGATTATTACAGTAATAAGATAGGAAACAAGATGCAACAAATTTTGAGGAAAAGCAAGGGTCTGTGCAACCTTTCTGTATTCCATTTTGAGACTATTAGAAGACTTAAGGAAGAAGACTTGGGAGCTAAAAATCTGATGGAAAATACTTAGGCCAACTATCATAGACAGAGCTGTAATTGTTCAAAACAGCTCATGAGAAAGGCATATGGGTCACAGAGATACAGTTTTTTGGCTTACAGTAGAAGGAAATTTCAGATTGTAGCAAGAGTTGAAAATAAGGCCATATGACCTACTGTTCTTGGCTTTTCACCTGGAAAAGCCATCCCCAAGTGGAGCCACTGTTAGATTCCTATACCAATAGGTGTCATATTTCATGATTGACTGTGGAAATGCCAAATATGTTCATCCTTTCCATGCTGCAAAGCTTCCATATTTTCATAAAACAAAAAAATTTAAAAAATGTAAAGAGGGTATGCCCTAAAAGAAAAATCAAAGGGAAAAAAGAATGAATTGGTCAACAAGACAAATAAAATGAACCCCAAAGAAAAGACCAGGAAAGTGTGCTATGCAAAATGCCACTACTGTCCTATTTTTTTCAAAGAACTTCAAATCATGCAATCAATGACTTCTGTCACACTTGATGGATGGCCAAACAACTCAATCTTGGCCAGTCCATGTTTAAATTTCTTGTTGTAGAACTAGAGAATAAGATCTGTTCCAATAGTTCAAGCTTGGCAGAAAAACAGTTAGGTAGAGAAGCAAAGGGTCTCACCAGATAAATCTGAGCCCCTGGAAGAAATAAGGGCAGACTTAGATAGGAGGACAACTGAAATAAAACAAAAGAGAAAGGGTTTGCTAGTTCAAATGCAACCAATCAAAAGAAAGAAAAAATGTTAGGTGTATTAGGCTGGGTAGGCAGTTGGATGTTGCAGAAGCAAGTTCATGAACAATTTTTTTCCTTTTATGATCTATCTCATGGCTATCACAGGTACCATGGCAAGATGATTATAGTTCAGGTGGAGCATGACTAATTTCCCCTCTCATTTCCCCAAGAACATTTACTAACTTCCCTCAAGGTCATTGGGATCTGCCCAGTGGTCCTAGTTCACTTCATTTTATGAGGAATACTAAGTAGAACTCTGTGTTTGCTTAGCCAAAATAAGCCACATTTCTTGTGTAAAAAGATCCTTTTCATTTCCCTTTCATTTCCCCCAAAAAACCTAGGTTTTTACCTTATAAACCTAGTGTTCTCCATTCATAAAACCATATTAACATCCTAAATCTATTTATATAACTCCTATGTATTTATTCCCTCCCATACTATGTAAAAATACATAAAAAAAATCCCAAATATATTATAAATATCCCCCCCCGACGACTAAAGCTATGGCCATATTTTAATTTTTTTTCAGGATTATTGGTCCACCCAGGGCCAATAACAACCCTCCACGCGTTCCACTGGGATTTTTTTAACAGTTGGTTAAACAAATAACCATAGCCGCCGACATAAACCATACAAAAAACCCCAAAAAACCAAGGATTAACACCCCGAAACGTTATAAAATGTTGAATTAAATGGGCGGGACCTGCGTCGTATCTCCCTGTTAACTCATCGTCCCGTCAACTATCGGATCCAATCCCACAGATCGGATGGCTCTCGTAAATATCAGAGGCGCCTCGATGTCCAAAAGATAGAGCGCGATGAAAATCAGTATTCCCGCTGTACTGTGGGATGCATGTCGCCCCCACAGTTTATCACATCTGTTTGGTCCAAAATCGCCATGGTACATAAAGCGATGCGATAAAACCACAAACTGCTCCCACTTTCCGCTGCTGACATCGTCAACCACGTCAGCGCCCACGTCAGCACCCACATCAGCTGCGACCCCGTCACTGTTTCATCCGCCATGTCCGCCACGTCGTCCGCCATGTCATTCACCATGTCATCCGAGATGTCACCTTCCATACCCCACTACATATAAAATTTACGTCATGATGACTTCATCACAAAAAAGTGCCAAAAAGCCCGAAAAAGCCCAAATTTTGTTTAAAAACACGTGAAAGTGATTGTTTTCGTTTATTTCTATTCGTTGATTTGGGGAACCTGTGCATGGAAATTACGACGAATTTGCCACCAAAGCTCCAGTCCGCCACACAGGGGAATTCACTCCGCAGCTCGACCCCTTAGCTCAGTCTTGTACCTGCATTTCGCACCAAGCATCCATAGAACAGGTATTTACCTGTAATTCGTTCATAAACCCTGTTTTTCCAAGTTTCTCTGTAGAAATCCTCTAGATAACCAGAATTCGAGTTAAAATCATAGTGCTGCCACTGCACCTCTGCACTATAGTCACCACTTTGCCCATTTTCTCCAAAGAAATCCTACGAACTGTCTTTCCCTCTACAAATTCGCCCGTCGACATGATTTTAAGCTTATTTTCTCCGCATTTCGCTCGAAGAACCAATAAATCCAACAAATTCAGTCTATAACCCCAGCTAGAAACACAGTGAGTTGATAAAAACAGGAATGTACCAAAGTCTTCTTTCCAAGCCCCCTGTTTTTAACTTTCCTCTACAAAATCGCCAAAAAACGCCCAAATATTGAGTTAAAATTGTCAAAACACCTACAAAAGGAGCACCATTACCACTGTTTTATCCAGCTTTCCAAATAAACTCTGCAAAATTTGTTTCTCACCATGAATGTTACCCACTGAGGCAATTTCTAATTAAAACTCAGTCTGCAATTTCCTGAGAAAAACCTCAGAGCCAGTATATTGTTTTCTGCTCCTGCACAAACCCACATTCCAATTAAAAACATAGAGAGTTGAAGCATGGAGGCTCCAGCGGCCCTGAATGTTGCCCCCTTGAATGCACCACATAAAGAGTTGGAGTGGATGCCCCTTGCTGACAGAGATTTCCAAATTACTGATATGATTGGAGAGAAGCCTCACCTTCAAGCCTTTTGTGAAATTAGGAATAGGTACAGAAGCAATACTGATGTCTTTGGAATTTGGGAGTCCAACATGCATATCTACTACCTTCCTTTAGTAAATGTGCTACCTGATTTTATCCATTTACACTGTGCAAATTATGACCCCACACAAAGAGCAGTTATGGCTCCATCTGGGACTGTCCTCTTCCATATTACTCCTCATTCCATAAATGAGATGCTGAACTTTAATCCAACTCAACCTCTAGCTCCTCTCACCATGGGATTCTTACTTGAACAAGGTGCCAAACTGCCTAGTTCAAAGATAGCCAGAATAGCTCAATTATTCATGAAACCAGACCACCAGCCCAAGAAACCACCTCCTTTTAACCAAGTCTGGTTCAATGAAGTTGGTGTATTCATTACTGATATGATTTCATATATCTTGGGTTTCAAAACCAGTGAGCATATTGATCAAAATGTCTTAGTGTTGATGCCCATATTTACTCTCGGACAGCCCCCTGCTGTCAAATATGATTATGCTTCTTTCATAGCTAATAAAATCAATGAGCAATTCATGAACTTGGACAGAGAAAGAGTGTTCAAATACACATCCTACATATATCATTTGATGTTATACTATCAACCTGATAGTTTCCAAATTTCTCTCAGAAGATTGGACCTCAAAAGAGAAAGTAGATCTATAATTTTCTGGACCTCAGTATTTCATGAAGTCCATAACTCCCCTTATACATATTGTGAGTTTGTTGACCTGTTCATATATCCAACTACTTCTCTATTATTGATAACTGCTCCTACCAGACTCTCTGCTGAAATGCAGAAAATTCTACATCTCTCAAAGGACTACAGTATTGGTGACTGGTATTTTTACCAAAATCACACAGTGATCAGGATTTGTGGCTGTGAATTATCCCCCTACAAGCTACCAAATTATGTCCATATGAGACTCTTTGCCCTAGAATACTTCCGGCAATTTAGTAGTTCAGATTTGACTCATTTCTATGGTGATAGGAAAAAGGCATAGCTCAAGATAAGAAATCAATTGGGCCCTTTTATCTTCAATAAAAGGGAAGAAGCCTGGGAAGAAGCAGATAAGATTTTCAAGGATCAACTTATGCTGAAACAAAGTTTTCATTGGTCACCATATGACCCTAAACATTTCATAAGTAATAGGAGAGTCAAAAATAAGCTTACAAGATATGTGCATCATAAAATCCCTGAAATTGAACAATATGCTAACCAACAAGAATGGGTAGAAGGCACATTAGTAGAACAGACTACTGAGGAAGAGAGCATAGAAAAGGCTCTGAAAGGGCTTGAAAAAATGCTTGACTTGGACTCTTTTGGACAGGTATCCTTCAAGCTGGCCCATCACATAGGAGGTGACATATCTTTTGCCGGGACTTCTCAACAACCATTACAAAAGGCCAGCACAACATCAGCTAAAGGCAAGGAGGTAATAGGTGGGGAACAGGAAACAATGGCAGATCAGCTAGATACATCAAAGGAACGAAGCCAAGGGCAAGGTCCTTCAACACAAACAAAGGTACCTGAAATCCCGGTGTTACAAACCCCTCTCAATGAAGAAAGAGCCAAGAAAAGAGAGAGACAAGAAGACACACCTGGATCAGCAGAACAGCAAGGGGAAAAGAGGCAAAGGTTAAATCCTTACTCTGAAGAGGAATTCTTGGGAGAGACAACAGGCAACTTGAGAGGTGAGGAAAGAACTGAACAGCAGATCCCTCCAATTTTGGAAACATCAGCTAGCTCATATCAGCAAGAGCTAGTGGGGCAGCATGGTGAAGAGGTCACATCTACTAGGCCACAGAGAAAACAACAGAGCAAGCAAGGCTCGGATATCAAGAAAGCCTTTACTGAAATAAAGGCTAGAAATGACCCAATAAGGATCCAACTTTACAATAAGTTCCTGAGAACAGCCCCCACAAATCAATAAAGGCTAATGGCAGCCTATGATATTCAGGAAGGGAAAATGACCCTTAGTCACTTCAGGCCCACAATGCAGCAGCCTCAGTCAGCTGCTGATTATATTAGGACCAATTTGGAAGTTCTCTCTAAAGACATCCACCCAATGGACCAAATTGAATTACACAAACAAACCGGAGAAATGGTGTACTCCACCTTGGCAGACAAAGCATTATTAGCTCACAAATTGCAGAATTCATTGTACAATACCTCTTCCCAATTAGAATTGGAGGGGGCCTCCTCATTAGCCAAGGATAACAGGATCAAATCCTTGGAGGAAATTATTATTGAGCTGGGACATGATCCCAAGGATCCCAAGGGCATCCAGGCATTAATAAAAAAGAAAGAAGAAGACATTGTCGCTCTTAGGAAGCAGCTCAAGCTACCCATTACAATGCACCCACAAACCATAGAACTTGCACAGTAGAAAGAAGAGGAGGACGTGATGGGTTTACTGATGAGGATGAACGAGAGATTAGCAGAAAAAAAGAAGGCATTGGAGGAAGCAGTACAAGGAAAGTAGGGAGTGTCAACCTCCCAGCCACCAGAAACAGTTCCAATAAACACAACAGCTCCTCCTACAACTACAATAGCAGTCCCTCCCACTGTCCCAGCATTAATAGAAGGTACCTCAACTTCAACAACAACTACAGTAGCAACAATAGTAGTACCAGATACCAGCCTGAGCATGGAAGAGATGATGAAGGAAATAAAGGCTTTAGAACTCCAAATGGTAGAGCTAAAGGAAGCCAAAGAAAAAATAGCCAAGTTAGAGGTGAATTATGATAAATCAAAAATGACTGTGGCTGAGAAAACAAGAGAGGTAAAGGCCTTGGAAAGTAAGGTAAAATCCTTGGAGAAAGACCTTACTCTTCATAAAACTTTGACAGAAATCAAAACAATTTAGTGGACGAAAATTGGCCAGTCCATTACTGATCAATGGAGATCAATACAGACTCTCTATGATCAAATTGAATTGATAGAAATAGCTCAAGCTGAGATTCAAAAGGCTAGAGCATTATTAGCAAACAATCCCGAACAGGCCAATAGACTAATTCATTTTTTGAACACTCACACCAGGGAACAACTAGCAGCTCTGAATATCAATGACAGAACAGACACCATTTTGACAGTGAAAAAGGTGTTGACCATGAGGATTGTTGCATGTTTAATTATCTTACTCTGTAGTTCCCCCTTTTGCCAAAGAAATCATACCCAGAAAATTTATTTTCACTAGACTCCATTAACCCAATGGTCTGAACTTCTTATACTTTGCAGTTCTTTTGTATTGAATGTCACCTTCCAAACACCAAACAAACACTTGTGTCTCATAACTAGCCTAACATATAGCAAAACAAAGCTAAATCATACAGAGAGAGCCCTCTCTGGTTGCAAATTGGCTAGAATCTGCAGCTAAAAGATTGGTTAGTGGTTACCTTGGCCGTATTCCTTCCTTAGAATTTTCCTGGGGAACAACCTGAGTGATAACATGATCTAAGGAAGATGACCTTCTTCAATGCACCTTTAAATAGGTCACATTGGCATTTTTGCAATAACTTTTCTTCTATAGGCTTTCATAAGCTGAAAAATTGTCCACATTGAGGGGAAGTATCAATGATCACGTGGTAGAAATTTCAGATATTGGGTTGCAATATTTTAGCAGATATGAGCAGAGGGAGTCGAGCCTTCTGAATGCTCCTAAAATCAGGTCTAAAACATGTGATGCTAACATTTTTGTTATATACTTTATTATGGTCACTCTCAGTAGCTAAAATATTTCCCACAATGAGAGGAAATCCCACTTATATTATGATAAAAATTTCAAACATTTATTCGCTATATTTTAGGAGATATGACCAACGAAAGTCAAGCTCTCTTGATACTCCTAGAATTTTGCATCAAATAAGATTGTGTTGGTATTTTTGTTATAACTCTTCATGTATGAAATATCAGAAGTTGAAACTTGAACCATAGTGAGGGATAATACCATTGATCATATGGTTTAGTTCCATAACTTGTACTACTACAGTTTAGGATTTATGCATTGAATCATTCACTATATTAGTTTGCATGCAAAGTGTTTGATGAAATGATTAAATAATTCAATGATTAATTGCATACAAATTGTTTGATAAAGTGCCCCAATGAGTATATTGTTTGTGGTTGGGGATAGTATTGATGTGTAATAGTATTGTTGTAGCTGATATATTCTTACTTGTACGAAAATAGTTTTCTATATTAGTTTGCATGTAAGGTGTTTGAATAAATGCTTACATGCAAATGTAATAGTATAGTAGTTGTTTGTGGAAAATGTAAAAGTATGGTAATTGTTTGAAGAAAATGTTATTTTCTTAGATGGGATAGTATTCTAGTATGATAATATGGATGTAGCTGATCTATGCCTACTTGCATGCAAAGAATTTGAAGAGTTGGTTGTAGGGAATTTGAAAGGTTGCATGCAAGGAATTTGAAAAGTTGCATGTAAGGAAATGGAAAAGTGGCATGTTCTTAGTTATGATGTTACAAGTGGAATAAGTGAAATATTTTTGACTTAGTCTCATACAAATGTATGAGAAATAAAAATAAATTTATTTTCAAGTATGGTTAAATTTAATAGAGACTTGGAGATCCCATTTCCATAATTGGACATTGGAGATTGGGTCATTATAGTAGCTTCCTCCTTATACCTTAGTGTGAACCATGGATAGTAAGGGGGTATGCTTATAGCTTGTTAGAATTGGTGAATATTGATTTCAAAGTAATAGACATGATGTATTGATTTTTGGAACATGTGACTAACTATGTATGAATTATATGTCGCTTTCATGTTGATTTCATGATACCTACTTACATCCTTGTATGTTAGATTACATTTTTGAATATTTTGATTACATGTATCAGTCTTGTAGGTTGATTACAAGGATTGATAGCTTATGTTCGACTACATGCATTTATGCGTAGGTGTAGTTCATTTGGAATTGCTTATGCATATTGTTGGTTGCATGTGGCAATGTGTACAACAGAGTAATGGTTGTTGTTATGCATGTATGGTCATGGCTATGATTATTCATGTATAGTAGGTCAAACATGCCTTGTGAAGTCATTGTATGAAATTTAGGTCATCATGGTGCTATTGGATGTTATGATGCTAATGTGTTGGCTGAGATAGAGCAGGAGATGCAAATCATTATAATGAGGTTGCAACATTGGACTTTGGGGTAAGAGCAGATCGTCATACAGGTATTGTATGTTCGACATGCAGGTATGTAAGTTAAGGATTTTATATGCATTAGGTTTATATACATTAGGTTTATGTACATGTCTTTTGATGTTATGGTTACATTCATGATAGATGTTGGTTGATTAGTGTAGTTATATGCACATGTCTCGAATAGTCAAGAATGATAGTAACTTGTAGTTTTATGCATTGCTATTGTCGTTTTATATTAGATAACATGATGATTATGCTATATGTTGTTGATGAGTATGTTATAGGTTAAGTTGTTGATTGTTATATGACAGTTAGCTTGATGATTTGGTTTTATGTTGTTGATGAGCATGATATATAACTTATTGTTGTTATATGTTATTAAATTGATTATTACGGTTATTTCATTGAAATATTGATGTTATAATTTGGATTGGTCATATGAGTAATGGTTATGTTCATTGCCTTAAAGATATTGATGTTATAAGTATTGTGTTAACCTGGTTTGACCTATGTAGATGGTTATGGTTGCGATATTCTGGTATGAACCAACATATTTGTGAGATGGTGTCATACTAATCTATATTTAATTTTCATATGTGTGAATGAAAATTGTGTATGAGTTTACGATGTGAACATGTCAATTAGATATTGTTATGGATATCATGATCTTATGAGTGCTTGAGTTGACATGTTGTAAAATTATATCTCACTAACTAGATTGATAATGCAGACAAGATAGCCTCCCCTAAGGTACACTAAGGTATGAGTTTGCTTATGTATTATACTTGGTGTTTCATAGTTGATTACATCATCTAATTGGTATTTGAGTGTTCGGTGCCTATTATGTCATCTAATTGATTTATTTAACATGGTATGTTGCAAGTTGGTATGAATGTTTGATGAATTATGTAATACGATTATGTATTCAAATGATTTTGTTTTAAGATGATTGTGCTAACATGTATGTGTTCAAATAGTTGATCTATACTTGAATGTAGTTTATAGTTGTAGCATTATGTCTAATGACTATGGATTATGACATGATTGTTTGTAAAAGATGACTTCAAATTGATAAATATGATTGTCTTGATATTTGGAACATGTGGTTGACATGTGTGAGCATGATGTAGGGAGTTGCATGGTAAGAGAGGTTGCCATGAAATCTTGAAGAAGGCTTGGGTTGAGCTTTCCCTGGGAACCATGGGGATTGAGTCATGGTGTTTGTTTTTACTCTTGTGCTTTTGGTCTTTTATGAATTTTTGAGATTGATTTGTGGCTCTGTTTATGTCTAGTGTATGGCCATACCATTTTGTTTGTGGAGTCATGTTGTTATTTGTTTTTATGGTCTTCTTCTTGTTTGTTTCTTGTCTTGACTTTTTTTATGTTTTGAGTCTTGGGAATTGGTTGGGAAAGAGGAAAGTTGATGGAAATTAGGAGTGATGTGTGGTACCCAACCGATGATATAAGACCCAAATGAAGCTTTGTGCATGAGTAAGCACAGTTGAAGGTAAGACTATGATAATTGGTTGGATTGGTTGGGTCCATTGTGTTAAATGGACAGTAGCAGTGCAGACAAAAGAAATGTAACTAGAAAAGGTAAAGTAAATGGATCAAAGGTGTCATATGCTTTGGCTATGTTGGGAACTATTATTCTCAATGCTTTTGCATAAATAAAGGAAGTTCTCTTAACCTAGACCTTATGTTATCTGGTAATTATGTTACGATCATGATTATCCTTATGTTTAAATATGTATACATGAATATATGTATGTCGTTGTTTGACAAGATCATGATTGTTTTATGCTAACATTTATATATGTACGTATGTTTCCATATATCTATGTTACTGTCTAATAGGGTTGTCAAGTATCATTCTTATGAAGGAATGATTGCTTATGTAGGAGAACGACATGAAGAGGTTCCTATTCTACGAGGAATCAATTGGAAAGACTAGTCACAAAAAATATACGAGGTCAACATCATGTGGATATGAATTGATATTGTATACTTGTATTATGCCTATGTTTATGTTATGACAGGTAACACTAAAGGATACACCAACAAAGTGAAAGCAATATGGTTTGCGACATGCTAGGATAAGCATAGATGAGATACTAGAAGCAAGGTTTCTTGGTAAGGACATTGCGGTTTTGGATATGTTGTACTATTGTTGCGCATATGTTGTATATGTTGTACATGTTGCATCTATGATGTGTGCACTTGTGGTGTTGTGTATACATAGCATGTGTACATGTTATTCATGCCATGTTATATACAATATGGTACAAATAGGGTTGTGTGAATATTGCATATGGGGTGTTGTATACATATTGTACTATCTTCATGATGTATATGCAACGTGTGTGCATATGGTGCTCTGTGCATGTTGGATATGCAGTGCTGTGTACGGATGATGCTATGTACATGTTGGATATGCAGTGTTATGTACATGTGGTGTTGCATGCATGTTGTACATATGGTGCTATGTACATATGGTGTTGTGTGCATGATTGTACAAGTGGTGCTGTGAGCATGTGGTGCCATGTACATGTTGTACATAAGGTGTTATGAGCATGCGGTGCTGTGTACATGTCATGCATGTGATGCTATGTACATATGGTGTCGCGTACACATTGTGCGTGTGGTACTATGTACATGTGGTATTGTGTACACATTGTACAATGGTGTAGTGTACATGTGGCATTGTGTACATGTTGTGCAGGTGGTGTTGTATACATGTGATGTTGTGAACATGTTGTGCAGGTGGTGCAGTGTATTGGTGGTACTATGTACATGTTATATATATGGTGTTGGTGTATGTGTGGTATTGGGTGCATGTCATCCATGATGAGTTATGGGCATGTGGTATTATGTATGTGCATTGTGCAGTCATGGTATCATGACACATGCATTCATTGTGTTGCACCCTAGACACGTATTTGTGTTGGGTTGTACATCAGGTGTAGGTGCATGTATTGTGTTATACACAAGATGTAGGCATATGTATTGAGTTGTGTCATACACTGGGTGTAGGTGTATGCGTTGTATGTCAGGTGTAGATGCATGTGTTTCATGGAGTTGCATGTCATATGTGTGTGATGCACACTATGCGTATGTGCACATGTTTGAGGAGAAGGCTCTGGATGTTTTTCGGGTGTGGAAACCAATCCAATGTGTTACAAAAAGAACCAAGGTAGAAGTAAGGATCGATGAAGGATAAGGATCGGTATTGTATTTTGGTTTTAGTATGCATGTGATTTATGATTCTGTCCCATGATGATTACATGTGATCTATGATTTTGATTTATGATGGTTACATGTCATTTATGATTTTGATGGCTATGTTTGATCTAACTTGATGTGATATTTTTATACATGTTGACTTGGTCAAATATGCTAGTTTGACTTGTTGTGATAGGAAGCTAACATGATTGCAAATGTAACACATTGACGAGCTACCAATGAGGTATGATGTGAATTTATTTTAATTTATTTTAAAACTGATGGAAGCTATGTGCGTGGTACAGGAATCATGAACATGCCTAGTTGTGAAATCAACTACAAGAATTAACAACTTGATATGGTGGTTTGGTGGTTGCTTATGGTGGTTTGGTAGTTTCTTTATGATGGTTTGATATTTAATTTATGTTGGTTTAGTATATGCTTTATGGTGATTGATATATGCTTTATGATGGTTGATATATGCTTTATGATGATTTGATATGTGGTTTATGTTGGTTGATACATGGTATATGATGTTTTGATATATGCCTTATGATGTTTTGATATGTGCTATATGATGATTAGCGTATGATTGATATATGTTTGGTATATTATTTTTCATATGTTTTGGTATATATATTTTGATGTTTTTGTTATACGTACACCCATGTATGGACGTAAATACTGTAATGAGCTACGTTATAAAGCTCCACTATGTGGTATGGGTGTAATGTTATCATGATGTTATGATGTCATATGAGTTTTCTTAAGCAGAATGATCATTGTAAATACCATAATGAGCTGTGTTATAAAGCTCCGTTATGCAGTATGTTGTCATGCCGTTATGATGTTATGTCTTGAGCAAATATTTCATTGCAAATACTACATCGAGATGGGTTATAAATCTCCATGAGTAGTATGTCTTCTTTCAGTAGGTTTTTGAGGTATATGTGTGATTGAATATCGAGGATGGTGTTTCCCCAAGGGGAAGGGTTCTGTAACAGCCCTGGTGAAAATTGCATGTAAAAATATATAAATACCATGGATGATGGAACACATATTCAAGCTGAATGGTGGGAAAGACATCCTAGGGGGTGCTCATTTGGTTGTTTATGGCTAAGGAAATTGACAAAGGCAATGGATAAGGCATTAAAGAGGAAAAAAGGTATTTTGGCACATTTATTTATGAAAATAATGGAAATTAGGAGGAAAGGAAGTTGATAGGTCACATTTTTCACGTGAGGAGGAAATTGAAGGAAAATAATGGAAAATGAAGAAAATAGAGGCCTCACTAATAAAAAGGATTATGAGGATAAGTGGGCAAGACTTGGTCAGTTTAGCTTTGGAGCTCTCTCATTATTCTCTCTGTCTCTCATACTCTTGGTCACTTAGAGTTTTCTTGGAGCACTTTAGCATTGGAGAAATAAAGGCAATGAAGGCAAGATCAACCAAAGATCAAGCAAGGAAAGATAGAATCGAGTAGCTACAATAGGCTTCATTGCAGGTATCTACTTGCATGTGTATTTTCCTTGCTAGATTTGGCATGCATGGGATTCCATGTGTTTATTTTCTACCATGGCATAGGTTTTTCCAAGTGTGATAGTATTTTCAGCCTCACCTTGCCATTTCCTGATTGCTTTGATGAGATGGGTTATCTCATGCCTTTTGTGGGGGATGGCTAGAATGGATTTGAAGCTGAGTGGGGTGGATATCTAAATTGACAAACACATGGTGGTAGTGGTCCCTGAACCAAACTGAGGATGCATGAAGCCATTGGCCTAGTGACCCCTGAACCAGACTGTGGGATGCGGTAAAGCCAGATTGTGTGCCTCAGTGGGCCTAGGAATCCTTGCCAGTGAATGGTAGGATATACAGTAAAGCCAAGAGGTGGATTTTCTCTTCGTTGGGCCTAGTCATTCCGGGATGGAATTCATGATAAAGCTTGGAGACTATGTCGCGGTGTAGGTCCTAGTGATCCTTGGATCTGACTGTGGATGCACGGTAAAGCCTAAGAGACTGGGAGGCACTCAAATTCCTCACGGTGTAGGTGGAGTACTTCGGTGCCATCCACATTGATTGGTGTTTTTTGATGTGTTCTATGAGTCCCACATTCATGCTTGGAATATGACACGGGGGTGATTGGCTGAAGAGAGACTTGGCTCAACCAATCTATGGTTACGTGGAACGTGGTAGTCCCATCACCGGTAGCTTCATTGCATTATTAAGGAAAATAATTCATTCCCTTGATTTCCATGTGAAAATGTAATGGTGTATATATGGATTTTGATGGATGATATTTTTATTGTATTTATGTTCCTATTATGTTTTTTATATGCACATTTACCTGGGAAGGTGTTACACTCAACCTTGACCTTATAATATCTGGAAATTTCGTGTGATTGTGATTATGTTGAGGCTTATATATGTATACATGTAGGATTGTATGTATGTCCTGTCTAATAGGGTGATCATGAATCATGATTATTTTATGCCAATGTTTATATGTACATATGTGTGTATGTATGACGTTGAATGATGAGATAATTATTATTTTAGGATGTGTGTATGTGTACATGTATCTATGTCACTTAGTGACAGGGTCATCAGTAATCGTTATTGTGGAGGAACGATTTCTTATGAAGGAAAATGACATGAAGAGGTTCTTGATTCATGAGAAATCAAGTGGTAAGAGTAGTCACAACAAATATATGAGGCCAATATCATGTGAATATGAACTTATATTGTATTCTTGTATTATTCGTATACTTATTTTATGGATAGGTTATACCAGGGGATACATTAGCAAAGTGAAAGCAGTGTGGTCTACAAGACACCGGGACAAGAACGGATATGATGTTGGAATCAAGGTTGCTTGGTAAAGAGATTGTGGCTTTGGATGTGTGGTACTATTGTTGTGCACATGTTGTATATGTTGTACATGTTTTATCTATGATATTGTGCACATGTGGTGTTGTGTATACATAGTGTGTGTACATGTTGCTTATGCAATATTATGTACATGATGGTATAGATAGTGTTGTGTGAATATTTCCTATGTAGTTCCGGGTATAGATGGTGCCATGTATATATTGGATATGCGGTGCTATGTACATATTCTACTATGTGCATGATTTATATGCGGGGTTGTGTGCGTTTGGTGCTTTGTGCATGTTGGATATGCAGTGTTGTGTATAGATGATGTTATGTACATGTTGGATATGTAGTGCTAGGTACATGTGGTGTTGCGTGCATGTTGTACATATGGTGCTATGTATATATGGTTTCGTGTGCATGATTCTACAAGTGGTGTTGTGTACATGTGGTGTTGTGTACATGTTGTACAAGTGGTGCTGTTTGCAGGTGGTGTTGTGTACATGTCATGCATTTGGCACTGTGTACATGTGGTGTCGCGTACATGTCATGCATGTGGTACTCTGTACATGTGGTATTGTGTACACATTGTACAAGTGGTGTAGTGTACATGTGGTTTTGTGTACAAGTTGTGTAGGTGGCATCGTGTGAATGTGATGTTGTGCAGGTGGTGTGGTGTACAGGTGGTACTCTATACTTGTTATACATATGGTATTGTGTGCATCTCATACATGTTGTGTTGTGTTGGGTATATGACCAAAGTCCCACATTGACTAGAACTGGAGAGGATCATGGGTATATAAGGATGGACAAATATCTCCATTGGTATGAGGCCTTTTGGGGTAAAGCCCAAGAGAAAATCCATGAGGGCTTAGGCCCAAAGTGAACAATATCATACCATTGTGGAGATATGTGGTGTCCAGAGTCTTACAAGTGGTATCGGAGCCAAGTTCGAAGTTAGCCAAGTGGATGATTCCTCAGAATACCGAATGAAGGTGGTGGGCCCCGATAATATCACGATGGGATCCATGGATGAGCTCGGTTAAATAGGTGGTGTGCTCCGGATTCTTCATGGACGTGTCCTGGTCCCAACATGGTGAAGAGGAGTTGACCTGGGATAGAGCAAGCTCTCGAGACAGGTGGTGCTCCATGTAAGGCGTGTGCTTCCAACGCATTGGAGCGGAGAATCCTAGTTGGTAGAGAGTGGACGGATGGATAATCGTTTGAGGGGAGGCTCGATGGTCCTTTGTTCGAGGAGAGGATTGTTGGGTATACGACCAAAGTCCCACATTGACTAGAAGTGAAGAGGATCATGGGTATATAAGGATGGACAAATATCTCCATTGATATGAGGCCTTTTGGGGTAAAGCCCAAGAGAAAATCCATGAGGGATTAGGCCCAAAGTGGACAATATCATATCATTGTGGAGATATGTGGTGTCCAGAGTCCTTACATGTTGAGGGCATATGGTATTAGGTATGTGAATTGTGTAGGCACATATTATGTGGTGTTGTACATTGGGTATAGATTTATTGTGTTTTGTTGTATGCCAAGTGTAGATGTATGTATTATGTTATGCATTGGATCTAGGAGTGTGTATTGTATTGTATACGCTAGGTGTAGGTGTACATGTTGTATGTTAGGTGTAGGTGCATGTATTGCATGGATTTATATATAATATGTGGTCATATGTGTGTGATCCACACTATGTATATGTGCACCTCGTTGAGGAGAAGGAATTGGGTGTTTGTTGGGTGTGGAAACCAATCCAAAGTGCATATAGAATAAGAACAAGGGTAGAAGGATCAACTAAAGGATAAGTATCAGTACATTACTTTAGTTTTTTATATCATGATTACATGTGAATTATGATTCTGTTTTATGATGTTTACATGTGATTTATGATTTTGAGGGTTATGTTTTGAGCTAACCTAATGTGATATTTTTATACTTGTTGATTTGGTTGAATATGCTAGTTTGACTTGTTGTGACAAGAAGTAAACAGGATTTCAAGTGTAACTTATTGACGAGCTACCAATCAGGTATGATTTGAAATTATTTGAAATTATTTTGAATCTAATGGAAGTTATGTGCCCTGAATAGGAATGCATGAAAATGCTTGGTTGAGTGGTTGAAATAAACTACAAGAATTAGTAGTGTTAGCAAAAGGAATTGGAAAATGTAGCAGTATGCTAGTGATGCCTTCAAGAGTAAGGCCATTACAAGTCATCAGTACCCAATAGTGTCCATTTATCTCCATGAGCATGCTATGACCAGTATGAGGGTTTTAAGGCAGGGATATGCCTTGGTTTTTGTATATTGTGATGCGAGGAGGCCTTTCCAATGGATGGACTGCGTGAGATGGGGGTGCTAGTGGAACTTGGAAGGTGAGTGACTGCATTGAAGGGGTGACCGAATTTCCTAAGGGACTGTGTATAAGAGAAGTGAAGGTCGTGGATGGATTTGTTTTGGTCATTAGCATTGTCAGATGGAATCAGATGCATATTGGGAGTGCGCCCTGGAACAATGAACTAGTAACTGTTCACTGAGAGGACAAGTGGCATAGGATTATAGTGTTGGAAAATGTATGCAGTTTGACTGTGGCCTTGGATTTTGGACTTCCTGGGTGGAAGGTGAATCTTGGTATTAATTTGAGGATGGAAGTGTGAGCCTCTGGATTCCCTTGTTGTGGATGCAAACATCATATCTTTTTATTTGTTGGTTGAGAAAATGTGCATATGTGTATATGTGTGTATTATTGTAAATAATGTATCGAGCTAGATTTATAAAGCTTCATAGGCAATATGGTAATTTGGTGGTTGAAGAAAATGTGTATGTGTATATGTGGATTGTAAATCCCATAATGAGCTATGTTATAAAGCTCTAGTAAATGGTATGATTGCCATGTTTCAACAGTGGTCATTGTAAATACTACAACGAACTAAGTTATAAATCTCCATGAGAAGTATGTTTTTTTTTCATCAGTCTTATTGGTTATAGGTATCATTGAAGACTGAGGATAGTGTTCCCCCAAGGGGGAGGGTTTTGTAACAGCCCTAGTGAAAATTCCATGTAAAAATATATAAATTATTGGCATTATGATATATGTTTTGTACTTGATGGCAACCAACTTGTAGCAGAACAACTCACTTGTATATGGTAACTAGATGAATCTACTTAACTAGATGAATCTACAGGAGAGATATTAGAAGTGACAGAATGCATAGCAATTGTGTTTACAGATGTGAAAAAATGTAGGCAGATCAAAGGAATCATTTCATAAGTAATATGGAAAATCACATTATAACAAGTCTATTCAGATGAAACAAAGTATGGGCACAAAAGAATAGGATGAAGGAACAAAGGACTACAAATGAGAATCAAGAAATTGAAGAAAGAGAATGGTTTAAGAAGTATATGCTAGTTCACCTTTTCCAACTAGTGTATACACACGGGCTCATGGAACAGAAGAAGCGTATACGTATGCATGCACTTTCACAGAAGGAAAAGCAAGTATGGGATGGAAAATCAAGGTTTTGGTCCGAGGTATTGGTCTGAGTTTTTGGCCCAAGGTATTCAGTCCGAGGTATTTGGTCCAAGGTATTCATCTGAGGTATTTAGTCCTAGGTATTGGTCCAAGGTTTCAGTCTGAGGTTTTGGTCCAAGGTATTGGTCTAAGGTATTTGGTCCAAGGTATTGGTCCGAGGCATTGGTCTGAGGTATTTGGTCCGAGGTATTGGTCCTAAGTGGTTTTGGTTTGAGGTATTGAGAAAGGCCTAAAAATATATAAGGAGGAGAAGATCAAATGTATAAGTGCACAAGTAGTGTATATCTGAAGTCAGGAATTGCAACAAAGTTATAAGTATTTGTAGATCTATATGCTGGTTCACTTTGGTGAAGGTGCGTATACACGCTAGTTCTACTCTTCCAATTAGCGTATGAAAAAGAAAAGATTGATGTTCAAGGATGACTAATCTATTAGATCAGTACTACTATTTTGCTACAGTTTTACTGCTATTTGTCAATGAAGTCTTCTTAGATCTAAAAGTAGAACTGAATGTATAAGGAAATTGAGTCTGATTGATTGATTGATTGAGAAAGAAGGGTGATCCTTATTATTATCTATTTATAACTCTGTAATATGATAGTAGATCTTCAGAATGTCATTGGTTGGTATAGTTTATGGTTCAGAGGTTTTATGATTCAGTATATTTAGAGGTATACGTAGGTTGGGCTAAAGGAAGTAGCATATACACGTAGGTTGGCTTCATTGAAGAAGCGTATATATTCTGACACATGCCTTTTGAGGTTACAATTAGTTCTAGTTGTTGATGCAGTGATCTGGGTTCTGATCTATGTACTGGTTACAGTGATCTACCTGTTCTAGTTGATTGGTTGAATTTGATTAAGTTTAAATGAATGGTTTATTCATTTGTGTCAGAGGTTCAGTGATAGTTTGATTCAGTTGTGATAGAGGTTCAGAGGTTTCAGTGATTGATTGTTTCAGTTATATTAGAGATTGATGATTGAGTTTCAGTTATTGGTTGATGCAAATGTATCTGATGGTTGTGTTGTAGTGGTGATTTATTTTGAGCTTCAATGTCACTAATCGGTCCAGTGTGAAAATTTGATGAAATTTGGCCTTCATATTGTAATGTTTTGTACCAGGAGTATATAGTGTGAAAATTTATGAAACATGGTCCCTAGAGGATACTAAGGGTTGGAGCCTTCAGTGAGGAAGTCAAAGTTTCCTACCAGTAGTGGTTGGTGATTTGACTAGGGGATTGGAGCTCCCTTCCAGTAGAAGCTGGACAACAAGTGAAGGACGTAACCTTCTGTAGGTCAGAGCCTATGTACTAGTAAACATATCAACTAGTAAAATAACTAGGGGATTGTTGCTCCCATCCATAAGAAGATGGAGAATGAGAGAAGGTTGTAGCCTTCTCTAGGTGGGTGCCTGCATACTGGTATGATTTTGCACCAGTACAAGATCATAAAATTATTTTCTTATTATTAAAAGAAGACAGAGATGACAGCAGGAGGTGGTTTTCACCCACATTGGGTTTCCACCTTAAATCTTGGTGTTCATGTGTGTTTCTTATGTGTGATGGTTTATTCTGTTATTACTGCACATGGTTACTGTTTAATTTTTAATAAATTACTGATGAACTGATTAAGGATCAACATATGATGGACTAAATGAATCATAATTTCACTGGATATACACTGGTTTCCTTAAGAACAGTTGCATGCACATGTGAGTTCCCTTCATTGAAGTAGCGTATATAAATCTGATTATGGAAATTAAAAGTTATTGATTTTTAAATACTAATTCACCCCCTCCCCCTCTTAGTATTATTCCCAGCAATTGGTATCAGAGCAAGTCCTTCAGCATAAGCTTGATCGCTTGAAGGAGATCTATAGTAACAATGGGAAAGAAGAAAAATAAGAAAGCACCTCAAAAGAAGAAGACATCTCAAAGGAACTGTGACAGTGGGAGAGACGATTGACCATTATGTGGAAGCAACTCATCAGATTCATAATCACCTCAAAATGAAGATGAATAAGCAAAAGAATTATCAGGTATGAATTTATTGTCCTCTAGTGATACACTTCTCTATTCATTTGAAGATAATGAATGCGAGAGCGAAACAACTAAATTTTCTCTTATGGGTGAAAGAGAAAGAAATCAAATAGAGTCATAATTTAAAAATCTCAGAGACACAATTAGAGATAAAAAATATCTAATTGATAAAATGGAATTTGCCTACAAAGAAGAATTTACCAGATTAAAATCTCAGTTGGAGGAAGGAAACAAAGTAAGGAAGAAGCACAAGGAAAAGGAAGATCAATGTCAAAAGATGCAGGATGTAGTGACATCATTGAGAAATGAAGTGAATGAAATAGACACAACAACCAAGGAACTTATAGAAAGAACCAGCTGCTATGAAGGTCTTGAAGCTGTGGTCATTTCTGTAAAGAAATATCTCAAAAATTCAAATAAGCATAATCAAGAACTACTCCAAGCATTTGAAGAACAATAAAATGAAGTTCTCAAATTAAGGAAATAAGTGAAAGAGGGAATAAAAGTTGAAGAAATCATGAACAAGAAGTATCTTGAAAAGGAAGAAAAATATCCGGTTGAGGTAAATATCCTAAAAGGTAAATTAGAAGTAAAGGATAAACTTTTACGATTTCAAGATAGTACTAAGATTTTGGATGGTATTCTTAGTAGTCAAATTTCTCCTGCCATCAAATCTGGTCTTGGTTTTCATGAGGATGTTAAAGGTGAATCTAGCTCACAAGCTAAAGCAAGGAACTCTAGTTCAAAATCTGAAATGCTCAACAAGGAGATAAGAGGTCAATGCCATCAACAACCAAGGAAGGAAAGTCTTAAAATAAAATCATTTACTCATAACTATGGAAGTGTTAATCGATTCTTTCCTCTAATGAATAATATTGAATGTTTTGTATGTCATAATTTTGGACATGTTGTAGCCAGATGCAGAAGTAGAATGGTTCAAGCTAATAATAGACACACAGAAAGATCATCAGCTTCCAAGTACTTTAAGGGATATTTTTTTTCTTGCAATATGTTTGGTTACAAAGCCATTGATTGCTATAGAAGGAATATGAAACATATAAGATATTATGCTTGTAACAAGTTTGGGCATATAGAAAAAGAATGTAGGAGAAAATTTCGGCCAACATACCAAAAGGAACAAACATCATCACACTCCAAGGTATGGACGAAGAAGGTAGTACAACCAAAAATATGTGGCATAGCTCAGTATATAAGCAGAACAGATTCAGAAGGAACTAAAAGTATGAAATTTAAGTGTCCTAATTCTCATTCACAGTTATCCTGAAGACAAGTCGTGTATATACGTGAGTTAGAAGCTACACAGTCGCGTATATGTTGGTTTGATGAAGAAGAGGTGGGACAAACTCAAGAAAAGAGGTCTGGTATGGTTCATTCAATTATCATATATCTTTTCTATTCTAATTGATGATGATGACAGTCTGTTGACGATATGTATAAGCTGTTGATCACTTGATGTATAACTATGATGATTCTTACTAATATATGCAATGATCAGATCTGACAGTTAACAATTGGCACAGGTTCAGAGGGAGAATATTCTATGCTTCTAATAATGCATTGTTGGCATTATGTTTAGAAGTCTTTGGTACTTATGTTGTTGAAGTGTTTAAATGATACATCATGCCATGATGTAGTCATGAGTTTCCTATGATGAAATCTCAGATGATACTTATATTGCTTGAGCCACATAATTGTTATTCAGATCAAATTTATGCATGATTGTGGATAACCTTTTTGATGATGCATATAGTACATATGATATGTTGCTTACATGGTGATATTCGTAAGGGCAGGAGAAGTACAAAGCTTGAGTATACAACTTCATTATTTGATGATGAGTCACTCATTTCTTTTATGTTGCTGTCATCATGCCTTCAAATATGTATAAAGATCATATGGTGCAGTTACGATGCAAGATTCCTATAGTTCTTGGCTCTCACATGGTTGAGGAATGTTGTTGTTGATAATATCAAGAAAGCTTGACAAATGACATGAGCTCATGGTTTGCTAGCTACATATTGCTATCTCTTTGATGGATACACATTATGCTGGATACATGGATGATCACTTAAGTTTCATATTGATAAATATTGTTGTTTCGCCAAGAGAATGGTGTTATTATAGGTCTCATGAAGACATAGCTATTTGAAGACACAGATATACATAGACATGGCTTACTTAGTCACATAATGATGATGCCTTCTTACTTTATGATGATAGGTTTGATACTCACATACGTTGATTATCATGGTTAATGCTTATCATATGTGGGATGTTCCCTAGTGATGATACATGGTTGATATATTGGGGGTTCTTATAGAAAGATCATGTAGTTCTTGATGATGATGTGATGATCATAGATGATGGCTATGGTCTTTTCACATACATATGATATGATGTGAATGATTTTGTGTTACTACTTGGAGATATGACATATACTTAGTTGATTCATGGAAGGTAATGATAAGGCTCTTTCTACTAAGGAAATGAAGCATATTGATCTTGATGAGATCAAGAGGATGAGGATGAGTTATGATGACCAGACTCCCCTCTAATAGCTAGACCATCACCCTACGATCAACTTGATCGACTGTCAACTAGAGCAGTGTAGAAGCATCAAGCAAGTATTTTCAAGATACGCTTCCCCATAAGAAATTCAATCCACTTTCATATTGACAACCTGGACAGTTAGACCTGGCAGTCACCCCGGGACTGTCTCCCCTAAGAAATTGCGTAGAGGCCACTGACCTTACTTGCTCAGCTAACTGAGGAAATTACGCAGACAAGCCAAACATACACTAAGTTCCCGTCCCTATCTCCCTCAAAAATTTGTGCATTTTTTCCTGGTCAGGCATCCCAGTAGTCCACCTATTGCTTATCCAAGAAATTACACAGTTTTCATGAGTAGGCCTTCTGCTACCTAATAGTCCTCTCAACTCAGAAATTGCACAGAGATGATCAGCAAGCCAACCTCCCAGCCTAAGTCCAGTTTTATCTACCAGTAGCTCCTAACAGGAGACTACTTGTTCCCTCAAGGAATTGTGTAGTTTCTGCTGCCAGTGACCCAACAGCCAACTACCAGTACCCTCTGGGAATTGTGCAGTTTTGGCTGCTAGTGACCCCAGCAGCCAACTGCCAGTCCCCTTTTGGAATTGCATAGTTTTTTCTACCAGTGACCCCAGTAACCAACTGCCAGTTCCCTATGGGAATTGCACAGTTTTGGCTGTCAGTGACCCAAGTAGCGAACTGCCACTTCACTCTGGGAATTGCGCAGTTTTGACTGCTAGTCTCCCAGCAGTTCCTCCCAAAAAATGCACAATCTCTACCTGCTAACCCTCCTTGCAGCCCGACTTGTTCCTCCATAAAATTGCACAAATTTGGCCTTCTAGCCCCTACTTCCCACTTGTTCCTTAAATTACGCAGATCTTGCCTACCTTGCTTTCCTGCAGCACAGAATTTCCCTCCCAAAATTTGCGTAATTTTTCCTTCCAGCTGAGCCAAACCTCATAGAAAATCACTGTAAACTTAGATTTCCCATCTTCATCACTCAGTGACTCTTTCACGTCTTTCATCATTAGTGCACGTATCCTTCATCCCAATTCACAACCTTACTGCCTCTCTTAGTCACCTGCATTCGAAATGATCATGTGTCATGGTAGACTAGGAGGTTTTGGATTTGATGTCGTCTCATCATGAGTGACTGTAGTTATAGATACACCAACAAACATGGAAAAACGACGAATGGGATAAATGGAGGGAGCACATGCAGAAGGATAGGTTCACCAATAGACGAACGAGTGATGCATGCCAAGAGATGTGCTCGCGAATGGATGATCATGCAAAGATATGTTCACGGATGGACCGATGAGCAAACATGAAAGTTGTGCTCATGAACGGATGAACATATGAACATGCACCTTTTACGAAAGGATGAGCCTATCAAGACTTCCAACATTCAAGAAAGGAGAAACATGCCTAAGCATCATCAAGCGAAACAAAGACCATCAAAGACTCCATGCACTTTGCCATGCAGAGGTGAAGTTATGATACACCATGAAGACCTCCATCACCTAGCATCACTGTAGCGCAACTTGCACTCCAACAACATCGCAAATGTACCGACACTGTCATCTTGAGCCATGTCATGAGTCATGTTGCCCACATTTCCACTATGGACTATGTTGTCAATGTTGAAAATGGCAACAAGAAATGCTAAAAATAGAAGTGCTAAAAACAACACTGCTATGAATATCAGTTTGGGTACCAGTGTTGGATTGAGCAACAAGGAATGAAAAATGGAAGTGCTAAAAATAGAATTTCTATTTTTAGCAGTTCAGGATGGATTCCTATTTTAGTCAGTCCCTAAACTAAAATAGTGAAGTATATTTCAAATTTGAACTTAACAACTGTTTGAAAATAAATTAATTAATTCACCATGAGTTAATTAGTTGTGAAAAATCAAACATGAAGTCTATGTGAGGGCATGCAATAGTTTCTCCATTAATTAAGGAATTTATCCATCAATTAAAGAGATAAGGATGAGTTCTAATTTGAGTTGTAATTAATTGGCTCAGTTAACTAAGTCAACTCTAGTTAGATTGATTTAAACAATTTGTTTAAATTAATGTGAGTTAAGTTAGTTAATGCATGCTTGCATATAATTGTTGCACTTCAGATAACTAAATATTCTCTCATGAATAACTCATGCATGTCAGTTCAGACATAGACCCAATTGAGATTAGAGGAGGGACAGTGTACTATCAGTTGGATGGATTTTTCCTATAAAGGAAGCTCATCCATGGAGAAGGATTTATCTCCTTCAGGATTGCGCAGTTGGATCAGAAGTTAGTGAGTGTGTGAAGAGGCCAATTCACACAAGTGGCTGCATTGGACCCCAAGGAAAATGGTGCAAAGAAATAGGAGGCTTGGAGGGAAGAGGAGAAGGTTTGAGGGGACTATATTTCCAGTTGTATGATAATACAGAGTTGGGTTTTTAGGCTGAGGCTTTCCCCTAGTTATTTCTTCTGTGTTATGTGTGATTGATTTCTTCTTATTAGTTATATGTGTTCTTATTGATCTTGCTCATATTCAATTAAGCTTCCGCAAGTTTGTTGTAGAAGTAGATCTTGTATTTTGCTTTAGTATATTGCATTATCAGGTGATCTACAATGGGAATTTCTACAATCAATCAATATAATGTAACATGGAAGTCTAGGAGACTCACTTCTTGTACGAAGAGTCATGTAAAGTCAAAAATTCATGGAAGTTGAACAATCATGAGGGTAGTCGAACAACCACAAGGGTCAGTTTTCACCCTTTGCTATAAATATCCCCTCATTTGTACATGCAAAGGACTTTTTCACCTCAGCTCCTCCCACATAGCTAGGAGATTCTGTAATCTTTTCTTTGAGGAGTAAGTAGTGGTTCCAACGCCTCGCACTTGGGGTTAGTGATGTATGGTGTAATGATGTTTCTTGGAACTTGCACTTAATTTAGAAGCCTGCCAACAGACCATCATGCTTTCACACATGTATTGTAAATGTTGTAAGACTAATATTTAACACTTTTTATGCATGTTTCTTTCACTTGTGTCCTACATCAGAACTATCTCACTTGTTGTAATACGTAATCTGTTAATGGAAATGTGTTATATATGTTGTTAACATTGTCTCGCCTATGTAGACTACTCTACCGGAAATTAGAAAGACCTTTCACATAAAAATTTCTATAACAATCGTGGCTCTCATGTGGACTAATCTGCTGAGTGTTATACATGTTATCTTCCCTTGTGTGTTGTGACTACCGCATCTGTGTGGACTGTTCTACTAGAAGCTGCACATGTCCTGTTGTATTGTGTGTTCCTAATAGAGTTGGGACTTCTCCCAACTGACTTGGGACTCATTCCCACCCTCTTCCTCTACGGTGAAAGAACCATTGACACAAGTGACACTTACACTCACTAGGTATGCAAACCTCACTTCTCGGAAGATAAGGAAAACCACTCTCCTGTGCTGACAAGTAAGAGTTGATGCAAATATTTAAGATAATTACAGCTGGACCATCGTACTAGATGGGACTCCTACACCAAACAGTGTGAGGTGTAATTGGGACTTCATACCAGGGATATCCCCTGATGTTGGCAAGTCTAGCACCGTCAACAAGTTCCATGCTTTTTATTAACGGGCACAATATTTGATACCCAATCGGTTAAGGAAACAGGGAAAATGAATCCAACTTTCAACAATTTCTCAACCTTAGTTTTGATAGCAACAACTTTTCATAGATGTATAGGATGTAATCATTATCTAATTGGTGTAGCATCCGAATAGGTTTTTATTTCATGTAGAATAATGCTAGGGTCGATTCCTGACATCTCTTTGTAGGACCAGGAAAAAATGTCACGAAATTCATGAAACAGGGCTTTGTAAGTTGAAATCTCTTCTAACAAACAAGAAGCTCCTATATGAATATTTTCAATTATTCCAGGTTTTACTGAGATATCGATAGGTACTGTTGCCGATACATTACCTAAATTCTATTCAGAACTGGAAGAAAGGGTAGATATTGGATTTTTAGGATCCCTAAGGGTCTCAGATGAAAATAATGATGAAAAAATATTCTCAATTTTATCAAAATATGGTAATAAAGTTGAACGATGATGAGTATTGTCCCATGGAATTTCATCCAAGGTCATAAACTCCATAATCCCTTCATCAGTTAAAAAATCTTTGTTAAAAGGATCAGGCATAGAGATTGGTTCCAAGCATGATAAATGAGAATATTCATCAATGATCATATTCATTTGATCATTATCAGATGTTGATGGGTTTGAAAAATACTGAATGGCCTCAGGAGTATGAAGAATTTCTTCACCATATAAGATCATTTTTAATTCTAACAGTACTTTCCATGGATCTCCCAGTTCGAAAGTACTTGATGTAATCATGTTAATATGTGCTTCATTTTGAAGAAGAACGAGTGGAGGGAATGTGAAATTTCCCATCAAAGATGAGCCTTTAAGGAGGCCAACACCAAATTCTTTATATGGAGTGGTCGATTTTCCAACAAATGGGATACTACTCGAAGAAGTAGGGTCAGAGGTATAGTAGGATAATTGATCTACTTTCACAATTTTTCCTTTGTGAAGAAACATAATCATCCTAAAATATGATGAGACTACTGCCACCATGGCATAAGTTTAGCTCCAGCGAAGCAAAAGGTTGTAATCAAGTTGAGCATCAAAAACCTCAATGTCTATTGCAACTGTTTTGCCTTCTAACTCGATTGGCAAATTATTTAAAAGTCCATACGGACAAAAACCTCTTTCATTGAAGGCTTTCAAATTCATGGGAGATTCATTGATTATTGGAGAACCTAAAGCTTTCCAACACGCAATGGACATAATGCATGTCGACACTGCTTCATCAATTGTTGTTCGAAAAACTTGTTGATTTTTGACGTGAATCGGTATCTCCAAATCCAATTGGTGGGGGAGACGCAGGACATGATCCTAGAGATAAAAAAACAATCAAATGGGAGTCTTGAGGATCTACAACTGCTATTGCTAATAATAATAATTTCCTTTGCACTGGACAAGTTTGCAACACTTCAAGGGTAGACATGGCTGAAGGTAACAAAGCAAGATCTTCGAGGATATATTTTTTGGTAGCCCTCGCATGAGGATTAAAGGATGGATTACGAAGCATAACCTTTGCAGGGAGACGAATTACCATATCAGGATTTGGATTTTCAATCTGTAATGGTTCAGAAGAAGGAGGAGTAGACGTGGAAGTTTGACCAAGTGAACTGGAGTCATCTCCATTTTCAACAGGACTCTTTGATGCGTAATATTTGGATCTTATTGCTACCATAACTCTAGAAAATATCATCATGATATCTTCTGACGGGGATGAGGAGGATTGGTCATTAGAGATCAATTTATTGTCTTGAGGAAAATGATCCTTCAAAGCAGCAGGTGTGGGCTAACTTTTATTGAACTTGGAAACTTTGGCCCGATGAGGGCACTCTTTAGTATAATGGTCTTCCTCACAAATCAAACAAGGATATCGAGGTTTCCTCTTTTTGTTAGATGGTTTGTTCTTGGTTGATTTCTCCTTAGAGTGGTTTCCTTGTTTAATTTTTCCTTTTCCATTTTTCTTATTTCCGAATGATTTACATTTGCCAGTAAATGAATCTTCGACATTGATTTTAGAAGTAACTTTGGGAGAAGGATATTCATCAAATGAAGCAGATAGAGACGAAATTTGAACATCCTTATAATTTTTCTTTTTGTTCTTAGTCTTCTAGTTCACATAACCAATCATGCCATCTACGACATGTGATCTTGGAAGAGGTGGATTATTTGGATTAGATTGGGGTAAATATGGGATATTTTCATACAAAGTACCAAATTGAGTATAAACAAGATCAAGATATTAAGCATGAGAAATTACTTACTCTTCAGTTACAATACCCCTTTTGGCCACATCTTCAGTTATTATTGGTAAAAGTGATTTTATAAAAAATTTGGCTAGAATCTGGGCTGAAATATAAATTTGATTCGGTGACATCTTCGTCTTCATTCATGAATGTGATCTGAGATATGAGTAGACGTTAACTGCTTTAAAGAAGTCAAAAGTTGAGTTCCATTGGCATACCAAATGGGTAACTGAAAATGGATCAAAAAGGCTATAGCAAGGGCATTGAACATATTAAAAGAAGCATGTGGTAATTCCGCATACCATTTTGCTTCCAAACTGATTAGGGTTCATTGAAAAAGTCTTAATCTAGTAGAATCATCATTTAACAAGTTGGACGCGCACCAAAGATGGTAGGTCATGACATGGTTGGACAGATCTTCACCTGACTTTCCTTAAAACTTAGGAATGTCACTGGGAAAGTTAGTAGGAATGGCTGACCAATGGGGGAAATAAAGAAGTGGATCATTAGTTATCCAAGAGAGCTCAGGCAAATCCAAAGTTGCAATGAAAGGCAACTGGAAATTGGGGTCTTGCGATGGATATTGATAACCCTCAAGGGTGATTCTTGTACCAGGAGGAGGATATCCAGGATATCCTGGGATAGCATGAGCAGTTGGGATCTGCATACCTCCTTGCTATCTAGGTGTTTATGGGAAAACTAGTATTTCTAAAGAATTCCAGCCCTCTAGGCTTGGCAGCTAATCTAGAAACAACAGTCAAAGCAATTCAAAAGATTTCCTATGAATAATAGATAAGAGTGAGATAATAGGGGACCAACCTGTATCTTCCGCTTGAATCCTTGCTTGATCTCCTTCTCCTTTGGCTGATCCCATAACTCCTCCCCGTACTTAACAAACTTGGAGAGTACCTTCACACTACAGAAACAAAGACCTGTCAAAGCATCGTGATCTATTGCAACATAAACATTATAGAATCAGAAATACAATGAACAACTGAAAGCATTTACAATTAACACAATCAGTTGGGAAAAATCTTAAATAACTTTATTAATAACAAGGAAGATTACAACCCAGTTGTCTAACCCAATGCCATCCTAATAGCTTTAATCCTTCTTCACCTCATGAATTAGCAATAACACACCAACAATACAATACTCTCTCCTCAATACTGAAAATAACTGCACTTGCTTACAATTCACCACCATTTAGCCTTTTGATCTCTTGAATGGGAGATCATTTTATAGATGTTTGCAAGGGTGTGAGTCATCCATGGGAATTGATGAGTGATTCCATTTTTTGAAATTGGTTCTACAAGAGAGGGAAATTGGAGATGGTTTCCTAGTTCCCTTGGTCATCCTTGGGCGAATTCAGAGAGGCAAGGGGCATAGGAAAAGTTTGTAGAAGATTCCATGAGCAACCAACTAACAAATTGTCCTGAAACTTTGTCTAATCTCACCCATCGCACCTACTAAAAGGCCAAAGTGCGATGGATCACACTTAGCTAGTGCAGCAATCAATATGCATCTCACCTTAAGATAGGGCTTTCTGATATGGTTTTGTTTTGGAACTTTTCTGGATGATTTCTCAGATGGAACTTTTGTGGAATGAAGCATTCACATGAATAAGATTCTTTAGGGTATAAGACAACCATTTTAGGGTTTGGTGAGCCCTAATATCATCAACATATGAGTTTACGGTTGATGTGCCCAAATATGTCTACAACAATTGCTCCCTAAAGCATGACGTCATAAATGTTCATGTCGGATTATCATGAGGATCCGCAGTTTCTAACTGGAAGGTGACCTACATAAGTTACAATACAATACATTATCATAATATGATTTTTCATGAACTAGCTGAGGGAGGCATTCCCATGCTTAGCTCTATAAATTTTATTTCATGTACATTGATAAGATAGTCGTCTGCAGATACAGACTTGTGACTCTACAAATATAGAGTCGTAATCCATAATTAGGATGACCATATGTGTAAATGTTTTGTACATTTGATGTCTTCATATCCCTGAATATATCATAGCCTAGATGTAAGAAACTAGATCTGGGATCTTCAAACTCGTTCAATCTTCGCTCGATGTAGAAGTCAAGCCATGTGAAGAGATGCCCTGAGGTCAAACATGGAAAGACATCACCTAATTACCAGCCAATGATGTGAGTTGTTAATAGATGCAAGAGGGATCATCGATAATGATAATGATCCTCAAGGTACTATAATACATTTCACGTGGTGTGAATAGATGATCTAATGTCGAACACCACGCAAAATCTTTCAGTCGAATTCCATTGATGTGAACTTGTCGCCGAAAGGAAGAAGCTTGCCATTGGTATAAACAAGCTTCAAAGCATTGAAAGGGTGTTTCTAAGTCAACTTCTTGGATAATGAGCTGATGTCAACAAGAATCAACTCGTCATAGGAGGGCCTTGATGTATCCCACATCTATGACACGAAACAAAGCAAATGATTTCTAGAGGTGAAAATGAACTGACAACACAAGGTTCAGGAATGGTGGTGATGAAAAAGTGAAGGTTGGAGGTATTGCAGTGTATGAGACATTAACTGAATGACTTCTCTTGAACATGTCGGCGAAACTGAGATGAATTTGGAGTGTTAACCCCAAAATATTTATTATTTGAAAGACCAATGGTATGATGATCGGTGAACAGAATAACCCAACCCAACTCAATCATGGAGATGAAGTGAAAGTGTCATGTTCAAGAGCGACTTGATACCATAAACTATTCAAGATTTCTCCCCCTTTTCCCTAGTCATTGTTGACTAGTACCTCCTTATTTTTGTCAAGCTTGAGGAGGATAACATATGCTTGTTCTATAATTCGCCCTTCGGGCAAACCCATCACTATTTGATGTCTTAACAAGTCTAGCGACAGTGAAACTTGGTCTCATCTAGATAGGCAAGTTTGTCACTATTATTTTGACGAGTTTAATGACAAGGATGTTATTGGGAAATCTAGTGTCCACTCATATCTGCTAGTCCCACTAAGACTGGTAGCTATCTTAGAAACAAACAAACTAAACCACTTTTGTTTTCCTTTATGAGAAGTAGATAAGAGTGGAATGAAGGACACCAACCTCAGTCTTGTGCTTGGTTCCCTGCTTGATTCCTCTCCTTTCTGACAGATACTTGCCGCTTCTCTTTTGTCTAACCAGCTTCAAAGAGAACCTATGGAATCAAATCAGCATAATACTATCGAAGAACAAAGATCTACAATCTTAAACAATATAGGACCAGATATATATTGACCACACAAATGCATATGTCATCAAACATACAAGAATGTGGAGGAAAACTTGAATATCTTTATTAATAATCAAGAATAGCAAAGAGGATTACAACCAATTGTTCTGACCCAACGTCATCGTCCAGCATGAAAGCCCTTATTTCACCTCATGAAAAGCTTAGATCTCCCAACACTATGATAATCCAACAAGAAACCAACAACACTTCCTTACAAGATACAAAATTCCAGCCTCTGGATCTCTGGGATGAGGGATCCATATATAGATGATTGAAGGGGGGTGAGTCAGCTTCTGGGATTTGATCAGTGTCCTCTCTCTGATAGTTCTTGATTCCACTTGGAGATTGATGATCTCTTACTCATCTCTGGGAGAATTCAGAGAGGCAAGTGTCACAGGAGAAGTTTCTGGAAGATTCCATGATCATCCACCTCGCAAACTGTCTCTGCCATTTTTCGACTCTTGCCCATCACACCCCATAGAAGGGCTTTTCAGTATGCATCGCACCTTCCGTGTACATTTAGGTGGGATGCATTGCACTTTGACCATGGAGCAGGTGAGATGGTCCAGTTTTGACCAGTTCTGAGTAGTGTTTCATGGAGAACTTCTGGGAGATGATGTAATCAACTGACCTTGTTCTTTTAGGGTATTAAACAACACTTTTAGGGACTTAGGAGCCCTTGGTTTATGGACATGTTTGATTGGGGTTGTAGTGCCCAAGAATGTCTATAACAGTTGCCCCCTAAAACATGAGGTCATTAATCTTTTGATGTCGAATGAACTGCTTTATCATGAGGATCCGAAGTTTTTTCGAGCTGGAAGGTGACCTGTAATAAGATAAAATACAATACATTATCTTCATAATATTTTTCATGATCTAGCTGAGGCAGGCATTCCCATGCTCAGCTTTATAAATTCACTTCCATGTACATAAGATAGACAACCGTCTGTGCGGGAGACTGATGATTCTAATAGAATCATCATCCTTTGATTCGGATGATCATCTGTGCAGCAACAATGTACATTTGATGTCTTTATTTTCTTGAATATATCCCAGCTTAGATGGTTGAAACTAGATCTGAGGTCTTCAAACTCGTTCAATCTTCACTTGGAGTACAAGTCGATCCATGTGAAAGATGTTCTGGAGTCGAACATGGAAAGACATCCCCTGATTACCAGCCAATGATGTAAGTTGTTAACAGGTGCGAGAGGAATCACCAATAACAATGATGACCCTAAAGGTACTACAGTACAATTCGTGTGGTGTGAATAAGGGACTTGGCATTGAACACCACGCAGAATCTTTCGGTCAAAGGCCATTGATGTAAACCTATCGCAGGAAGTGAGAAACTTGCCAGTAAGGCATGCAAGCTTCAAAGTACTGAAAGGGTTGTTCCTAAGTCAACTTCTTGGATAATGAGCTGATGTCGACAAGAAGTGACCCACCATAGGAGGGCCTTAATGAATCCCACATCTACGACATATAACGGAGTAAATGACTTTGGAGGTGAAAACGGTTTGATGATACAAGGTTCAAGGTGGCGGTCATGAAAGAATGGAGCGTGAATGTATTACAGCGGATGAGACACAGGTGAATTCTCTGAGCGACTTCTCTTGAACATACCGGCAACACTGACATGATGAGTTGGTAGCGTTAACCCCAAATGTGGATGGTGTGATGGACCAATGGTGATATGACCAGTGAATGGAACAACCCAACCTGACTCGGATGCGGAGTGAAAGTGTCATGTTCAAGAGCGACTTGCTATCAATAAAGTTTCTTCAAGTTTTCTTCCCAATTTTTCCCAATCATTGCTGACCAGTACCTCTTTATTTTTGTCAAGCTTGAGGAGGATAACATATTCTTGTTCTATAATTTTCCCTTCGGGCAAACCCGTCGTTATATTTTAACGAGCCTAGCGACAGTGAAACTTGTTCTTGTCTGTATGGACAGGTTTGTTGCTATTTGGTTTTAACGAGTTTAACGACAAAGATAACTCGGTCCTTTTCAATTTTAGAGAGTCTGAAAAGGGATGTAAAGGAAACTCCAATGATCCTTTTTCCTCATATAATCCATTAAGTTTGAAAAAGTATAAAATAATACCAAAGGGATGAATTTTCGGTAATTTTAACGAGCCAAACGAGACAAGCGCTCGATCTTTTTGTGTAATAATCCCTCAGGTCCAAAAATATTAAAATCTAGAGGAGGGATAACACTTCCGGTCACTTTAACAAGCTGGAGAGGCCAATCTGTTATAGACATTTTTGGGCACTACAACCCCAATCATAAAATGTCAATAAACCAAGGGCTCTTAAGTCCCTAAAAGTGTTGTTCCGACCCCTAAAAGAACAAGGTCAACTGATTACATCTTCTCCCAGAAGTTCTCCATGAAAAACTACTCAGAACTGGTCAAAACTGGAACATTTCACCTGCTCCATAGGCAAAGTGCATTGCATCCCACCTGAATACACATAGTAGGTGCGATGCATGTCAAAAAACCCTTCTATGGGGTGCGATGGGTGAGAGTGGACAAATGGCAGGGTCAATCTGCAAGGTGGAGGAGCATGGAACATTCCAGGAACCTCTCCTGTGACACTTGCCTCTCTGAATTCGACCAGGGATGAGTAAGAGATCATCAATCGCCAAGTGGAATCAAGAACTATCAGAGTGAGGACACTAGTCAAATCTCAAAATCTGACTCACCCCCCTTGCAAACATCTATATATGGATCCCTAATCCCAGAGATCCAGAGGCTGGAATTTTGTATCTTGTAAGGAAGTGTTGCTGGTGTTTTTGTGCAATATCATAGTGTTGGGTGATCTAAGCTTTTCATGAGGTGAAGAAGGGCTTCTTCTGAGGGGATGATGCTGGGTCAGAACAATTGGTTGTAATCCTCTTTGCTTTTTCTTGATTATTAATAAAGCTATTCAAGTTTTCCTCCACATTCTTGTATGATTAATGATATATACTTTTATGTGGTCAATGTACATCTGATCCTATATTGTCTATGATAGTAGATCTCTGTTCTTGGATAGTATTATGCTGCTTTGATTCTACAGGTACTCCTTGAAGCTGGGTAAATGAGGAAGCGAGTGGCAAAGATCTACCAGAAGAGAGAGGAATCAAGCAAGGAACCAAGCGCAAGATAGAGGTTGGTCTCCTTCTTTCTTCTCTCATCTACTTCTCATAAAGGAAAACGAAAGTAGTTTTACTGTGTTTGTTTCTAAGGTAGCTATCACCCTTAGTGGGACTAGCAGTTCTGCATAGACACTAGTTTTCCCGATAACAAAATGGTGACTCCACTGGGGAGCGAATAGATTGTTTGTTTATCTACATTTGTTTACTTTATAAGCTTACAGATGGAGCCTGAAGTTGAGCCAGGTAGCCTTCGAACTTCATTTTCTATGCAAATGCAAAGTAGATAAATGTCGCTTCAGTCTATCTCCAGGTTTTGTTTATGAATTAAACAATTGATTTACAAACTCTCTAATTGCCCTTGTGGTGGCTCTAGTAACCTCTTTAGATCTACCCCTATGATTGATTTACTGATTACCACTTGCTCGGCCTAAATCCCTGAACTGAACTGCAAACTGTGACCCGGAACCCAATCAAAGTCTTGTCCCTGGTCCAGCGCACTGTCTGTTCTGTGAACTTCAAATGCATCGCACTTCCCGAGTGTAGTAGGTGCGTTGCATTTCAATTTCACTGTGTTACAGGTTCGCTGACCAGACAAGGCCTTATTTCTAAATTTTGGTTTCTGTGTTCATTCTTTTCAGCTCTATTCAGGAGTTTTGCTACCTATAGTTAGTACACCTCTGTTGAACCCCCTTTCCTTGCTGATATTCCATCTCCATTGTGCAAAGAACTGTAAATGTTTTTATGTATTTTTGAGTCATTTTCAGTTCTCCTTTACAAAGAAGTAGCGTAATTGTACTGTCGTTTCTTGATTTAAAAGTGTCGCAAGTGTCGTTTTCAGTCATAGAAGAGAATCTGATTGTTCTTGAGAGTCAATTACCCTGTTACTCTTGTATTTGATCTGAATTAGTAGTTTTTCTAGTGTCGAAAACAAGTTTTCAATTCCAAATCGCAAAGTGTTGTCATTGTCTTCATTTTGTCTTGAAAAGAAACTTGTTAGTAATTGTCGCTTTGAAAGATAATTCAGATTTGCACATTAGCTTTCTTTTTTATCATTTATGCATTAAGAAGGCTGAAAACAAATACATGCATGTGCATTTGCATTTAAAATGTTTGTTGGTTTGATTTAGGACAGTGCATATAGTGTGTGCTCTTTGCTCTTTGTTGAAAGAACGCCATCTCTCTTTCCTTAGTAGCTAGGATTTTCATTTGCAAAAAGAAGATTAAATGATTGTTTATCATCTTAGATTGCATTTTAGGAATTGTACATCTACATCACGCGATGAACCTAAAAGGCAAATTTCTTAAGCAAGATCAACTATAAAATAAATTTAATGAATCTAAAAATGCTTTGGAACCTAACATACAACATCTAGAAGTCTAGGCTAGAGACGTATTCTGGCGTCGTAAAGCCTGGTAACTGTTTTTTTCACTGTTGGTTGGGTGATTCCTCCACTTTGAGATGATAAGTGCCAGTATCGACTTGTGCTCCCACGTACCGTCGATTATATTTTGGGAGACCACAATAGGCTTAATCCTTTATCCATAGGAAGCCGTGTCTGCCGTCCTATCGATCACAATGCACTGAACACAGCGTTCGGGAAGATTGACTACCGTACCGTAAAAAGTATTCTACAATTTTGCGATTGGTTTGGTAATCCCTTTGTCTAGATTTCCAGAGCAGTCCCTTTCGTTCCTTTTCAGACTCCTTAAAGGAAAAGCTCCATCTGAGCACTTGTCACTTCAGGCTCATTAAAAATCGAAGGTAACTAGAGTCATCTTTTGTTTCTTCACGACTCTTAAAAATTGAAAAAACAAGTTGTGTGAAAGCGTCTAAAATTTATTTTAAATGGAATAATTATCACCTTTCCTACGTTGGTCTTAGGTTGAGGAAAATGGAGTCCACCAACCAAGGAGTTCCCCTTGGAGGAAATCCTAGTCCCTTCTCCTCTTGGGGAGATGTTGGTGCACCCCATATGGCCACATTGTCGCTTCCAGGATTGACAATTGGCTTGCCCGTAGGACTCTTCTCAACCTCTGTCATTTAGAACACCGCGATTCCTGAACAATCTAGTCAGCAACTAAATGATACCAGAGTTACCCCCCAACCCTCTACTTCATCCAATTCTTCCTCTCCTCCTTCCTCTTTGCTTGATGAAGCTGGTAAAGCCAAAAATCAAGTACCTGAGAAGAAGAAGGAAAAGAAGAAGAAAGAGAAGAAGAAGAAGGAGCCAAACGTGAAAAGGGGAAACCAAGCATCATCTAGCGAAAATCCACACATTGCACGACTAGGCCTAAATCGCCATGTGTCATTTGCAAAGGAGACCACTATCATCGAGATTGTCCTTGCATCCCTCAGATCTTAAGGGACTGGTCTCCTCATTTGCACAATCAGGTGTTGTCAACCTCTGATGATCATGTTGAAAGTACACCATCAACTACTGAAAGTGAAGCCCCTGGACAAAAAGGAAAATGTAATTTTCCTTGTAAACTATGTGAAGGCGATCACGCCGTCCACCGTTGTCCCTTCTTAGATGAGGCTAAAAGAGTTTTGGATGACCATCCAGTTTCACCATTACGGCTTCCTCATGGATATAAGAAACTCTTGCCGAGTCCGTCACTAGTTGAAAATCCGGCTGACACGCCCTTGTGGTTGGCCGAAGCGTCTATCATTGAAGATAAACCATCTGAATCCACACCAGACGAAAGTCAAAAGGTCAAGGCGGCAGTTGACCCGGTCTTGCCTTCAGAGGATCCATCTTCAGATGATATAGTCACCGAAGAGAATAAGGATGACACCGTCCAAATTCTCTTCATGAGCACAGACTCCGATGAACATGGGGGCAGTCTACCCATTCCTTTACCACAGGAAGGAAGTTCATCAGAGTCATACCCGGTCGTCTATTCGGTCCCACCTCCATGCAACCTGGTTGTTTCCTTTGACTGGAATCTACTAGGCAGACCTCATTTACTGGCTAGTGTACCATTTCGAATAATTGCTCAAGTATATAGAATGCTCATGGCCGGTACCATCATAGATGAAGGGGCTTCTGTGAGTATCCTTTCCTCAACTGCTTGGAAAGCGCTTGGTTCACCATCACTTTTGCCTGAGATGAGAAATCTAACAGGCTTTGACAAAGGAACCAGTCGACCGTTAAGGATCCTTCCCAATGTGCCCATAACATTGAGAGGGAAAATTGTTCACATGAACATAATGGTAGTCCAAGGACCCCTAGATTATAATCTACTCCTTGGATGAGACTATATTTATTGCATGGGAGCCATTGTCTCATCACTCTTTAGAGTAATGTGTTTTCCGCACGAAGGAAGAGTGGTCAAGCTCGTAGACCAGCTTTCATTTCCCGGTTCACACATAGTGAATAGTCATATACCAACCCTGAATGGTCTTTTCACGCAAGAAATGTCTCATCAATCCCTAGTCCGCCCTCCTGATGAGCGCGAGTGATTCGGAGGATATGACTGAAACCCAAGGGGCATGCACCCTGGTCTGCTTCGGTAGGGAAACTTCAGGTATAGGGTAGGTTTCTGCGAGGGATATATGACTAGTCTGACACACCCATCCGTTTAGGAAAATGGAATTAGGCTAGAATAAGATTCCCTCATCAAAGTTATGTGAGTGGAGGCGTCTGCGCCATTCACCTTTGTCTATTTCGGTAGACATCGCCGAAGAAGTGTTTTGTTTGTGGTACAGATAGAACAATCTTTGGTAGCCTAAAAACGGTAGGCCATTCCCGGCAAAACAAATGTTTTGTCTGCAAATTGAGGGGTAACCTTGAAACTCTATTTCTCTATACCTGGGGGCATGCAAACCTTTTGGCATGCAAGCGAAGAGCAACCATTTATTTTTTAAATTTGTAGGTCCTCTAGCCCTTTAAACTCGTAAGATTGGTCGTTTCCTAACTTGCATAAAGAAAGGATGCGAGGCAAAGCTTTGAAATAATGTTGTTTTTAGATGAGACATTCTTTTTATACGACTGGATCGAGAAATTTTAATGCGGACTTCAAGCTCATTAAAAAATAAACATAAACAATGAGCAAATGTTCCACCAGTGTTTAAGCTCATTTTAAAATAAAAAATGAACCAATTTCCGGTAAATGACCATCGTGAATGTAGTACTTTAGCCTTTAAAGCCTTGGTCGTGTTCTCATCATCACCTCCACTCTGTATTGGCCGATCATTCACCTCCATTTGATTGTTTACCCCTTTTGAGGAATAGCTGCTAAGAGTGATCCTATTAGCCATCCTTGTAACACTGCCATGATTGGAAAATTCCAAACCTTACCTGGAATCAGCTGCTACCCGAATTTATCACTCGTTCCTCAAAGACGAGTCTCCTTTAAGCTCTTTTCAATTGACTCGTAAAATATGAAAAGATTGCCGAGCCATTGGCCTCTCCAGCTCTTTAAGGTGACCGGAAGTGCTATCCCTCCTTTAGATTTTAATCTTTTTGGACCTGAGGAATTATTACACAAAAAGATCGAGTGCTTGTTTTGTTCGGCTCATTAAAAGTACCAAAAATTCATACCTTTTGTATTGTTTTATTCTTTTTCGAACTTAAGGGATTAGATGACGAAAAAGGATTTTTGGAGTTTCCTTTACGTCCCTTTTCAGACTCTCTAAAATTGAAAAGGACTGAGTTATCTTTGTCGTTAAACTCGTTAAAACCTAATAGCGACAAACTTGTCCATAAAAAACAAGAATGAGTTTCACTATCGCTAGGCTCATTAAAACATAGCGATGGGTTTGCTCGAAGTGTGAATTATAGAACAAGCATATGTTATCCTCCTCAAGCTTCACAAAAATAAAGAGGTACTGGTCAGCAATGACTGGGGAAAAATTGGGAAGAAAACTTGAAGAAACTTTGTTGGTAGCAAGTCACTCTTGAACATGACACTTTCACTCCGCATCTGAGTCGGGTTGGGTTGTTCCATTCACTGGTCACATCACCATGGTTCCGTCACACCATCCACATTTGGGGTAATGCTACCAATCCATCATGTCAGTGTCGTCGATATGTTCAAGAGAAGTCGCTCAGAGAATTCGCCTGTGTCTCACCCACTGCAATACATTTACGCTCCATTCTTTCATGACCGCCACCCTGAACCTTATATCAGTAGATCGTTTTCACCTCCATTAAAAACATTTTCTCCGTTCCATGTCATTGATGTGGGATTCACTAAGGCCCTCCTATGACGGATCACTTCTTGTCGACATCAGCTCATTATCCAAGAAGTCGATCTAGGAACAACCCTTTCTGTACTTTGAAGCTTGCATGCCTCAAAGGGAAGTTTCTCATTTCCAGCGACAGGTTTACATCAATGGCCTTCGACCGAAAGATTTTGCGTGGTGTTCGACGCCAAGTCCTTTATTCACACCACGTGAATTGTACTGTAGTACCTTGAGGGTCATCATCATTATCAGTGATTCCTCTCGTGCCTGTTAACGGCTTACCTCATTGGCTGGTAATCAGGCGATGTCTTTTCATGTTCGCTTCCAGAAAATCTCTCACATGGATCGAATTGTACTTTGAGTGAAGATCGAACGAGATTGAAGACCCCAGATCTAGTTTCATCCATCCGGGCTGCGATAAATATTTAAGAAAATAAAGACATCAAATGTACATCATTTCTGCATAGATAATCATCCAATCCAAGGGATGATGGCTCTACCAGAATCATCAGTCTACACTCAAACGATTGTCTGTCTCATGTACATGAAAAATGAATTTATAAAGCTAAGCATGGGAATGCCCGCCTTAGCTAGATCATGAAAATATTATGAAGATAATGTATTGTATTGTATCTTATTACAGGTCTTCTTCCAGCTTGAAAGAACTTCAGATCCTCATGATAAAGCATTTCACCCGACATCAACAAATTAACGACCTCATGCTTTAGGGGACAACTGTTATAGATATTTTTGGGCACTACAACCCCAATCATAAAATTTCAATAAACCAAGGGCTCTTAAGTCCCTAATAGTGTTGTTCCGACCCCTAAAAGAACAAGGTCAACTGATTACATCTTCTCCCAGAAGTTCTCCATGAAAAACTACTCAGAATTGGTCAAAACTGAACCATTTCACCTGCTCCATAGGCAAAGTGCATTGCATCCCACCTGAATACACACAGTAGGTGCAATGCATGTCAAAAAACCCTTCTATGGGGTGCGATGGGCGAGAGTGGACAAATCGCAGGGTCAATCCGCAAGGTGGAGGAGCATGGAACCTTCTAGAAACCTCTCCTGTGACACTTGCCTCTCTGAATTCGACCAGGGATGAGTAAGAGATCATCAATCTCCTAGTGGAATCAAGAACTATTAGAGAGAAGACACTAGTCAAATCTCAAAAGCTAACTCACCCCCCTTGCAAACATCTTTATATGGATCCCTCATCCCAGAGATCCAGAGGCTGGAATTTGTATCTTGTAAGGAAGTGCTGCTGGTGTTTTGGTGCAATATCATAGTGTTGGGTGATCTAAGCTTTTCATGAGGTGAAGAAGGGCTTCTTGCTGAGGGGATGATGCTGGGTCAGAACAATTGGTTGTAATCCTCTTTTCTCTTTCTTGATTATTAATAAAGTTATTCAAGTTTTCCTCCACATTCTTGTATGATTAATGATATATACTTTTATGTGGTCAATGTACATCTGATCTTATATTGTCTATGATAGTAGATCTCTGTTCCTAGATAGTATTATGCTGCTTTGATTCTACAGGTACTCCTTGAAGCTGGGTAAACGAGGAAGCGAGTGGAAAAGATCTACCAGAAGAGAGAGGAATCAAACAAGGAACCAAGCACAAGACAGAGGTTGGTCTCCTTCTTTCTTCTCTCATCTACTTCTCATAAAGGAAAACGAAAGTAGTTTTACTGTGTTTGTTTCTAAGGTAGCTATCACCCTTAGTGGGACTAGCAGTTCTGCATAGACACTAGTTTTCCCGATAACACAATCGCTCGGCAATCTTTTCATATTTTACGAGTAAGTTGAAAAGAGCTTAAAGGAGACTCTTTTTTTAGGGATGAGTGATAATTTCGGGTAGCAGCTAATTCTAGGTAAGGTTTGGAATTTCCCAATCATGGCAGTGTCACAAGGATGGCTAACAGGATCACTCTTCGCAGCTGTTCCTCAAAAGGGGTAAAAAATCAAATGGAGGTGGATGATCGGCCAAAACAGAGTGGAGGTGATGATGAGAACACAACCAAGGCTCAAAAGCTGATGATAATGCATTCACAATGGTTATTTACCAAAAATCGGTTCATTTTTTAATGAGATTAAACTCTGGGGGAACGTTTTCTCATTGCTTATGTTTAATTTTTAACGAGCTTGAACTCCACATGAAAATAACTCGTGGCGGGTTTATTTTTTAACAAGCTTGAACCCTGTGGTAACACTGCTCGCAAAAGGTTTATTTTTTAACGAGCTTGAACCCTACGGTAACACTGCTTATGATAAGTTTGCATGCCCCCAGCATAATAACACAAATCGAGGTGCACTCACCCCAAGCTTTGTTGCATTCAACTCGGTGGTTGGAATGAAGGTTTACCTTCGAGATCTTTGAAAGACTCAACTTGGATTTTACGAGATCGTAATCAAAGACTCGATTTGCAAAAGGGAGTCGTTTCATTTTTTAATGAGGTTGACACAGTAAAAGAACTATCCTCAGAATCCACTATATTTACAGTATTTGATAGAAAATCAAAAACTGAAGGATGATTAAGGTCACTGGAATAATATTCGTGGTAATCCAGAAGATGGGAACGATGGTGGTAATCTTCCCATGGTGCCTATCCTATCATCATTGACTGAATGATTCCTTCGTCTGTAGAATGTACATGAGACCAAGGATTTGAAGAGGTGCCATATTCCTTAGACCTATCTATCGAAACACTCGATGAGTATTGATTTGGGTTTGCCCCCGAGGCCAAGAAAATTGATTGCTACAATATTTCTAAAATGGCCATGATCCATGCTGACAAAATGTTCAAGAATCTTCCGAATCTTTTAGATATAGAAGAAATCATATTCCAGGTTCCCACTGTGGCCACTTCCGCCATATTGTTTGGAGCCAGTAGGGAAAAAGTTCCCATCAATGTAAGGCCTTTTAGGAGGCATACTCCGACATTTTGAAGCGATTGAGAGCTTCCATGGATCATTGGAATGCTTCCCGTAACTTGTGAACTATTGGGGAGGAATGTCTCTTGGTCGACGATTGTAATTCCTCCTTGAAAGGGAAATGCAATCTTCCTGAAATAGGTCGACACAACGGCTGCCATAGCATATATCCAGGGCCTTTCCAGTAGGATGTTGTAATCGAGGTTTCTGTCAATTACTTCAACATCTATTTCTACTGTTTTGTCCCCCAGTTTGACTTGCAAGTTACTTAAAATCCCATATGGGGTGTATGTTCATCCATCAAATGCTTTTAATGTTGTCAAAGATTGCAAGAAGGGTGGAGATCCTAAAGTTTTCTAGCAACTCATCGACATGATACACGTAGATGCCCCCCATCAATAATTGTTCGGTGAACAGTTTTGTTGAGGGCTTTCACTTGAATAAGGAAAGCTAGTTGAGCTAGTAACTGAGGGTCATATCCTTTGTGATTAAAGGACATAAGATTGGAATCCATTGGGTCAATCCCACCTATCATTGATAATAAAGCCTGCTTTTGAGAGTGGCAGTTTTGCAGTACCTCAAGTGTCGACATAGCGGATGGCGATTCGGCCAAATCTTCCACTATATTATAATGCTGTGCTGCTTTGGCATGAGGATTACTACTCCCTTTGGTGGCTTTATCGTTAGTTCAGGAATGATGGGTGGCACAACTTCGGTCGAAGTTGTTGTCGAACTACTAGGTTTATCATTGGCCTTATTGTCTGACAGTTATGGATTCCCATAATCTTTATTCCTTGTTGATATCAAAGCACCATTTGGCTGGTATGGGGAAGCATTGTCACTAGCAACTAGATTTGTTCCTGGATTTGGAAATGGATCAGTCAATACTGCTGAGGTTTTTGAATTCTTGAAGAACTTTCTAAGCTCAGCTTTATATGGACACTCTCTTGTCCAATGATCCTCATCACATATTAGGCATGGACTTTTTGGTTTCCCATCTCCAGGAGGGTTTGCAAAAGATTTTTCAGGGGATGACTCCTCCTGTTTTTTCTTCTTCCCTTTCTTTTTCTTCTTGCCTCCTGGTTGCTTGGTTTCTTTGCCTTTGTCTGTTGATATGGCATTTACTTCCGAGGCGAGAAGTTCTTCATTTGCATTTTGACTCGAAACCGTACGGGCCTTTTTCGACTTAGCCATTGCGATTTTCGTGCTGGTCGTTCCTATCATGCCGTCCCCGGCATGAGAGTCTTTGTTTGATTTAGGAGATGGAGGAACAGAAAATTCCGGTCTAGGAGCATCAGGGATTTTATTGTAGAGCATGCCAGACTGAGTATAGATCAAGTCTAGATATTGCGCACGAGAAATTACTTGCTCTTCAGTGACGACTCCTCCCTTTGCCACATCTTCCGTAATAGAAGGTAACAATGACTTAATAAACCATTCAGCCAATAGCTGATCAGGAACATATGTTTTTACCCTTCTACGACGAAGTCGACACTCATGAATATGATCGAATATGTGAGTGGTCGTCGTTTGCTTGAAATTGGTAAGAAGTTCTGTTCCTGTTTCGTACCTTATGGGTAACTGAAAATGGGTTAAAAAGGTTGTGGCTAGGGCACTGAAGTTATCAAACGAAGCTCTAGGCAATTCGATATACCATTTTTCCGCCGGACCAGTTAACGTTCGCTGAAAGAGGTGAAGCCTGATCGAATCATCATTTAGAGTGTTAGATGAACACCACAAGTGAAAGGTCATCAGATGATTCGACGGGTCTTCACCCAGATTTCCATTAAATTTAGGAATATCTGACAGAAGTTTGTGAGGAATTGTTGTCCACCAAGGGGCGTAAGCGATTGGATCATTTGTTAGCCGATTTAGATCTGGTAACTCTAAATTCGCCACGAAAGGAAACTGTTGATTCAGGTTTGGCGAAGCATACCCAGGATAAGATGGGATTGCCTGAGTAGGGGGTCTTTGCATACCATCATAGTGCATTTGATGTTGATAACTTTGATAAGGTTAATGGGCATAACCATTATGAAATGGTTGATGTTGACCGTTTTGAATATACGGCTGCCCATTACTTGTAAAGACTTGGTGCTTAGATCCTTGGTAAACTTGTTGGAATTGTGGTTGTTGATATTGCACCAGCCATGGTTGTGGGACCATGTGCCATTGTCCAATACTGGTTGCTTGACCAAGATGAGGGGTAATGGTACCTGTTTGAGCCTAGGTCATTCCAGTTAAGGAGCCACTAATCGATGATTGTGGTGGCGTCGCAGGGACAAGGGGCTATTGGATTGCAACCTGAGAGACTTGAGGTTGGCATACAACAGGTAACACTTGTACTTGCGACACCGTCACAAAAGCTGGTGTAGTGGGGATATTAGACATAGGCGAACTTTGTTGCATTGAGTATACAACTCCTGGTTGTTGAGACAATATTGGCATCCAACCACTGGATGTAATTCCAGCATAACCTAAATTCTATTGGGAACTCACGTATGTTTGACCTCCTGGAGGAGACAATGAAAGGGCATATTTCCCCCCATACAGTGGTAATCTAGTGCTTAAGGGAATTATTTGCCTTTGAGGACCGGACTGCCCAAATTGACATTGCGAAGGATCAATTTGATGAGACTCAACATAAGAGATTCCAGATATTATTCTGGACGAACAAAAGGGAACAAACCATACCGTCGAAATAGCCCCTGGATGGATCCCATTCAGTGATTGTGAGCTAGTTGTGACAAAAGATACGCCGACAAACATTATCGGAGTAGCGGTAGGAAGTTCTGCCACTGCTGTGTCAGATGACACAGTCCTAGATGTCGATGGTTGTTCAGACATATCTAGTCTATCCAAAAGGTTTCCTAGTGATTCTACAGGAACTTCCGATAATGGTAGACTAATTTCTGATGAAGAAGGATATAGAGTGACCCCTACTCCAAATTGCGATGGAATATTAGGTGGTGGATCCTCCACAATCTCTTCTATAGCAATCAAACCGGGTTGAAGAGGTAGACTGTCAGGTCTGTAAAATGTTTCTGGTGCTGAAGAAGGTATAGATTCTATAGCGACTGATATTTGGGGAACAACACCTTTCGAATCAATTATGGATGGAGTCGGTTCAGATGTAGAAGTGTTTACCCTCACACTAGGATAAGTTCTACTGTCCTCTTGTTGCTGTGGAACTTCTTCTGTAAAGGCAGGGGTACAAGAAATGTTTGGAGTAACGGAGTCTCCGAGGGTGTCGGAACACTTGTTCCAACCCGGCCAAGGGACTTCGAACCAGTTAAACGAGTTTGCTTTGTCTGGAAAAGTTTTGATTCTGGGGACAAAGATGGTTGACTCATAAGCCTCCGCGAACGATGGGGTTTAAATTCACTTTCTTCCATGATTGCGGATTACTTGATCAACTAAAAATAAAGGGGAAAATGTTTCCGAATTAAATGAATTTTAGACGCTTTGACACAACTTGTGTTTTCAACTTTTAAGAGTCGAGAAAAAACAAAATATGACTCTAGTCACCTTCGATTTTTAATGAGCCTGAAGTGACAAGTGCTCAAATAGACCTTTTCCTTTAAGAAGTCTAAAAAGGAATGAAAGAGACTACTATGGAAATCTAGACAGAGGGATTACCAAACCAATCGCAAAACTACATAATACTTTTTACGGTACGGCAGTCAATCTTCCTGAATGTTGTGTTCAGTGCATTTCGATCGATAGGGCAACAGACACGGCTTCTTATGGATAAAGGATATAGCCTATTGTGGTCTCCCAATATATACTCGACGGTACGTGGGAGCACAAGTCCGTACTGGCACTTGTCGTCTCAAAGAGGAGGAATCACCCAACCAACAGTGAAAGCAACAGTTACCAGGTTTTACGATGCCAGAATATGTCTCTATCCTAGACTTCTAGATGTTGCGCATTAGGTTCCAAAGCATTTTTAGGTTCATTAAATTTATTTTACAGTTGATCTTTCTTAAGAAATTTGCCTTTCAGGTTCACCGCGTGATGTAGATGTACAATTCCTAAAATGCAATCTAAGATGATAAACAATCGTTTAATCTTCTTTTTGCAATGAAAATCCTAGCTACTAAAGAAAGAGAGACGGTATTCTTTCAACATAGAGCAAAGAGCACACACTAGTTGCACTGTCCTAAATCAAACCAACAAGCAGTCTAAATGTAAATGCACATGCATGTGTTTGTTTTCAGCTTTCTTAATGTGTGAATGACAAGAATAATGCTAAGTACAAATCTAACTTATCTTTTCTAAGCGACAGTACTAACAGATTTCTCTTCAAAAAACGAAAGGAAGATAATGACAGCACTTTACTATTTCAAATTGAAAACTGCTTTCGACACTTGAAAAACTACTAATTCAAATCAAATACAAGAGTAACTGTATAATCAACCACCAAGAACAATAGAATTCCTTTCTTTGATTGAAAACAACACTTGCGACACTTTCAAATCAAAAGACGACAGTATGACTATGCTACTACTTTGTAAAAGAGAACTGAAAATGGTGGAAAATACACAAAAAAATTCACAGTTCTTTGCAAAATGGAGGCGGAATGATGGAAAGGAAGGGGGTTTCCACAATGCTATACTGATCACAGACAACAAAACTCTAGAATAGAGCTGAAAAGAGTGAAGAAAAACCAAGACCTGGAGGCAAAATTAGCCTTTTCTGATCATCGCACCTGTAACATAGGGAAACAGGGATGCATCCCACCTACTGCACATGGGAAGTGTGATGCATCCAGATTTCCTTAAAGAGAGGGTGCGATGGTACCAGGACGAGACTTTACTTGGCTCTTGGTCACAGTTTGCAACTCAATTCAGGGATTTAGGCCGAGCAAATGATGTACAGTAAATAGAAATCATAGGGGCTGATTTAATGAGGTTACTAGAGCCACCACTAGGGAAATTAGAAGGTTTGCAAATCGATTGTTCAATTTATAAACAAAACCCAGAGATAGACTGAAGCAACATTGATCTACTTTGCACTTGCATAGAAAATGCAGTTTGAAGGCTAGCTGGCTTGACTTTAGGCTCCATCTATAAGTTTATAAAACAAACAAATATAGACAAACAAATAATCTATTCGCTCCCCAGCGGAGTCACCATTTTGTTATCGGGTAATCTAGTGTCCACTCGGATCTGCTAGTCCCACTAAGACTGGTAGCTATCTTAGAAACAAACAAACTAAAACCACTTTCATTTTCCTTTATGAGAAGTAGATAAGAGTGGAATGAAGGACACCGACCTCAGTCTTGCGCTTGGTTCCTTGCTTGATTCCTCTCCTTTCTGACAGATCTTTCGTCTACCCAGCTTCAAAGAGCACCTGTGGAATCAAAGCAGCATAATACTATTGAAGAACAGAGATCTACAATCATAAACAATATAGGACCAGATATATATTGACCACACAAATGCATATATCATCAAACATACAAGAATGTGGAGGAAAACTTGAATAGATTTATTAATAATCAAGAATAGCAAAGAGGATTACAACTAATTGTTCTGACCCAGCATCATCCTCCAGCATGAAAGCCCTTCTTTCACCTCATGAAAAGCTTAGATCACCCAACATTATGATATTCCAACAAGAAACCAACAGCACTTCCTTACAAGATACAAAATTCCAGCCTCTGGATCTCTGGGATGAGGGATCGATATATAGATGATTGCAGGGGGGTGAGTCAACTTCTGGGATTTGATTAGTGTCCTCTCTCTGATAGTTCTTGATTCCACTTGGAAATTGATGATCTCTTACTCATCCCTGGGTGAATTCAGAGAGGCAAGTGTCACAGGAGAAGTTTCTGGAAGATTCCATGATCATCCACCTCACAAACTATCTCTGCCATTTGTCCACTCTTACCCATCGTACCCCATAGAAGGGCTTTTTAGTATGCATCACACCTCCCGTGTGCATTTAGGTGGGATGCATTGCACTTTGACCATGGAGCAGGTGAGATGGTCTAGTTTTGACCAGTTTTGAGTAGTGTTTCATGGAGAACTTCTGGGAGACGATGTAATCAGCTGACCTTTTTCTTTTAGGGTATTAAACAACACTTTTAGGGACTTAGGAGCCCTTGGTTTATGGATATGTTTGATTGGGGTCAGAGTGCCCAAAAATGTCTATAACAAAGGATAACTCAGTGCTTTTCATGTTTAGAGAGTTTGAAAAGAGAAAAAAGAAAAACTCTATAAGTTCTTTTTCGTAAAGTAATCCCTCAGGTCTAAAAAAAGATAAAATAATACAAGAGGGATGACGTTTCCAATACTTTAACAAGCCGAGAAAGACAAGTGCTTGACAATATTTTCATGTTTAGAGAGTCTGAAAAGGTTTTAAAGAGGACTCTATAGTTTTCTTTTCATTTTTGAATCAAACCTCGAAAAGAAGACAAAAATTTTTCTTGGTGGTCAAAGATGCTCAATTCACCTTTTAGCACATCAGATTTTGTCGACAGTAGTTCAACTTGCTCAAAAACTCCATCAAATTGATTAAAAATACATATTCATGGATGAAAAATGAACTAAAACTCACATTTACTTGAAGTACATGGAAAAGAAAACATAAAAGTAGTTTTAACATTTCATTTTCACCATTTCATTTCAAATTTTGGATTTTGGAGCTCTGAAGCGGTTCCCCCCCGAAATTTCAACAGTCAATTGCGAGAGATTTTGTGGACCATTTCCCGCACCGTCAGGACCAGGTAGGAGCTATCCTTATGCTCTTCAATTTCACTCCATATTTTTTCAATTCTTGGCAAGTTTCCTCATCTTTTTAGGCCTCACGGGTTTGAAAATTCATTCTCCAATCATCGAACTTTTCCTATATCAAAAGGTGTGATGCATACTAGGCTACCAATAGGCCACTTAGTATGAATCTCACCTTGCTCAAGAGCTAAGTGTGATGGGCGCAGAAGGGCAAGTTTGTATAGTGTTTTTTAATCAAATTTTGAACTATTTTTGCCAAAAAGGGATCCTAAGTCACCTAACATTTGCATTTCAGATATTTGTTCGATCAAGATGGTCATTTAATGGTGAGAATGAGAGCATGAAGAAGAGGATATGATTTCTTTACATGACTAGGGCACAGTGGATGCATTAAGGAACTATGGTTTACTGAAGTTCTTTTGCTTATATAGCATGAGACAATAGATAAGTTTGTTGTAGTATCTTCTTCATGCTTAGGATCCTATTGACTAGGTATTCTAGATCAGGGGTAAATCCATTCCTTTCACGATCGAGGATATTTATTTTCTGACGGGTTTGTCGAGACGTGTCGCCCCTCTTTCACTATCAAGGTTCGCTCATGGGGGTGTATCGGTGAAAGATTACATTCGTTAGTTCTACAAGGATGGATCCCAACCCAGTAGAGATGGCAAGATTAATATCTAGGATGTTACTGATCGGCCTTCGAGGACCATTCCTTTTACCCTTGCTAGATTGGTTGGCAGCGCAGCTTTACACTTAGCAAACAAATCCTACATGCAGTATGCCTTGGAATGCCTGGAACCGAAGGTGTTCAACTGGTGTGAGGCAGTACTTCCTATCATGAAAGATCAACTACCCAAAGTAAAGACTGGAAGAACCAAGAATTTTGGTTATGGATCCATTTTGACTGCCTTTGCTTTGGAAAGAATCCCACTTATGCAACCTCAGAACATTTCACTAGGAGTGTCGGGACCGGGAGAACCACAGATGCAGAGATGGGTGGACCTTATGGCTAGGCATACTGGCCAGTCACAGGTCTCATTCTCATATTCCTTTTTCAAGTGGTTTGATTGCTAGGAGCTGGTGTTCGTGGAGTATCCATATGTAGGGATGGATTTCTGAGGCGATCTGGATTTGGCATTACCAGTCAGTGAGCAGTGGAGTGCTATAGGTAAAATTATTTGACCACATCTTTTCTTTTCGTTTTCTATTGTTTTCATATTATTTTTACTGTTACCAAGACTAAATAAACTCATATTTGTGTGCAGATATCGGACTAGTTCGACCAGTGGTATGTCCACAGGAGGAAGATGCTCCGGTGGGTGAAGCTATAGGGAGAGCAGTCCTTAGGGACTTGGACATAGCGGAGACCCTTGCACAGTTGCAGGATTAGATAGAGGGATTAACTCTTGGGATTCCAGATGTTTAGAGTGACGAGCTACCTATGAGGCTACAGCGCCATACTATTGGTGTACCGAGTCGTTGGACTAGGCTCCTGCACATGATAGCACAGGCAGTGACCTGTTATCACCAGCATCACTAGTCTAGGATGTTTTTCTGCATTCATTTTGAGTTTCTAGATTAGATGACTAATTTTGTCTTGGACACAAAACATTTTGTGAAAACTTATAAACAACTATCTATTTTGACTTTCGGAGTTTATTTTGGCTAAGTGATGAAATCCTAATGCAAATGTTGATGTGAAATGCTTTCTTTACAGATGTTACAAATGTCTATTTAACACATATTTTGCTAATAAATCAGTCAATGTGTTTAAGTTTCTAGAAATGTGTTGATATTGAATGAAATCAAAATGTCTTTCCAAAATCCTAACTCTTAGGAACATGCGATGAATATCTGGGTTCCGGACGGAATAAACACCAATAAGTTGTAGAATGACAAGTTGTGAATCTAGCCTAACAATGATTCGATGTATGCCATGTGAAATGGCATCAGATAAAGGTTTAATCAACGCGCTATATTCAGTGATGTTATTTGTCGATCAACCAATACATATCCCCATAAAACTTACTAACTCACTGCTTGGAGTGAATATGGCCCAAGCTGCAGAAGATAGGTTTTGCATGCTACGACTAGCTCCATCAGCATACCCAAAAAATGGTTCCAAAAAGTTTGACATCTACAACAAATGTGAAGTGGATTACTTAACAAAAATGACAACTCTAAAAGAAAACACACAAAAAATGCTATGAAAGCATATGTACAGTGAATTTTAGTACACTCAATCAAGCATAGTAATGTTTGAGATACAACCCATTTCAGGGCTACGACAGTGGAATCCCATCATAATCGACTAACTTGTAGGATCCTTTTGTCAACACACATTTAACGATATAAGGGCCCATCCATAATGGTTCAAATTTCCCTACTCCTAATTTGTCAGAATCCTGATCGTAAAGCAGGACCAGGTCACCTTTTGAGAAGACATGAGGCTTAACATTTTTGTCATAATGTGCCTTGATGCGTTTATTATGTGCTTCGTTAGCTAATGCGGTATCACGACAAGTTTCATCTAGATGGATTAATTCCAAGAAACGAGCTTCTTCTTTAGAAGATTCAGGTAGCAGGTCGATTGCGAGCTTGAGGGATGAGATTTCACACTAAATTGGTAAGACTACTTCTAGCCCATACACCAACTAAAAGGGCATAAATCCAGTTGAATTTCTCAACGAGGTCCAGTATGCCCACAGAGCTGAGCACAGGATTAAATTCCAATTCCATTTATGGACTCCTATCATTCTTTGCAGCATGCACTTAAGGACTTTGTTGATTGCCCCAACTTGTCCATTAGCCTACGGATAATATGGAGTAAAACTATCATGGGACAGTCCTAATTTGGTAGTTAACTCGATCATCATGTGATTGCGAAATGTGACCCATGATCTATGATTATAGCCTGTGGCACACCGAATCTAGAAACTACATGATTGAAAAAAAAAAAAGCAGTCGTTTTGCCGCTGTTGTTCAATGTAGGCATCGTCTTGGCCCATTTTGTAAAATAGTCGACAATGACTATAATTTACCCATGCCCCTAACCAAGGTGGGGTTACATGTCATGAAATCAATGCCCCATTTCATGAATGGGCCAACAACAATGACTGGATGCAGTGGTGTAGGAGGTAATCTGGTTTTACGATCGAAAATCTGACATGCATGGCACTTTCTGACTACATGTATGCAATCTTTGAAAATGGTTGGCTAGAAGTAACCAACTCGTAAGATTTTTTGTGCAGTTGCATAACCAGATAGATGCCCCCCACAAGCACCTAAATGACATTCATTCAAATCTTTTTTGGCCTCCTCATGCGTAAGGCACCTTTGTAAAATCGTATCCACACCACGACGATAAAGTGTATCACCAATGACTAGATAAGCTTTGGCTTATTGTCGAATACGTCGTTGTTCAGAGCGAGAGGTGTTAGGCCTAAAAGCTTGGGTCTAGAGATAGACCAGTAAATCCCCATACCACAGATCACTTGATGATATTAGAAACAGAGACTCATCCACGATTGATGCTTCTGATGTTAAATCGTTGGAGGACTAGGGAAGGTACAAAATCAAGCAATCAACCAGAGCCGACACAAAACACACATTTGTGCGGATTGAGTCTTATCTTGTAGTGTTGGCAATGTAGAAATATGGCTCTCAAATGTTGTAGATGATCAGTTCGTTTTCATGAATGAGAAGGAATATCATCTAGATATGGTTTAACTATGTGTTTGATGTCATGGAAGGCATAATTCATTTCCCTATGAAACGTTTCCCCTACGTTCTTAAAAAAAAAGGTAATTTACGATATGCGAATGTGCCCCACAGACATATAAATGTGATTTTTGATTGGTCCCGTGGGCAGATATTGATTTGATTGTATCTAGAAAATCCATCCATGAATGAAAATATTTCACATCCAGCACATTCATCAAGAATCTGGTCGATAAAGGGTGTAGAATGGTTGTCCTTTGGACATGCTTGATTTACATCCCTATAATTGATGCACGCTCTTATCATTCCTTGTTTTTTCATCGCAAGAACAATATTCAATACCCAATTAGTGAGAGGTATAGGGTAAATGAAGCCAATACGCAAAAGTTTTTCAACCTCTGATTTAATGGCAACAGCTTTCTTTGGATGAAGGTTGAAGCCGTTGATGTACTGGTTTGACATCAAGATACGTCTTGATTTCATGCTCAACAATTCTTGAGTCAATTCCTGGCATCTCCTCATAAGACCATGCAAAGACATCTCTGAATTCACGTAAAAGAGCACAATAATTTTCTAGTTTTTATGGAGAACAAGATTTGCTGACGTGAATATTTTCTGCAACATTGGGTTTGGTTGTAATATTTATGGAAATAGTTTCTTCGATGTTAGATAGATTTGACTCAGAATCGACCATATTTACAGAATTCAATAAAAAATAAACAATTGGAGGGTGATTGAGTTCTTTTGAATAATCTTCATTGTCATCTCGAAGGTGGGAACGATGATGATAATCTTCCCACGGTGCCTCTCCTATCATCATTGATTGGATGATTCTTTCCTCTGTAGAATGTATACAAGACCAAGGATTAGAAGAGGTTCCATATTCTAAAGACCTATCTACCCAAACACTTGTCGAGTGCTGATTCGGGTTTGCGCACAAGCCCAATAGATTGATTGCTACAAAGATTTGATGGGGCTCGGTGGCAATGCCTCATGATGATCATCACTTTCAAAATAGTTGGAAACCTTCTTAAACTTAGATAATGTAGAGGAGATCATGTTGCAGGTTTCCACTGTGGTCACTTCCACAAAACCAGATGGAGACGGGAGGGAAAAAGTACCCATCAAGGAAGGATCTTTTAGGAGACCTACTCCAACATTTTGAAGTGATTGTGAATGTCCATGTATTAATGGAATGCTTCCAGTAGCTTGTGAACTATTAGCAAAAAAGGCTAGTTGGTCGATGAGTGTGATTCCACCTTTGAAGGGAAATGCAATCGTTCAAAAGTATGTGGACACAACCATAGCCATAGCATAAACCCAAGGCCTTCCCAGTAAAATATTGTAATCAAGGAGTCCATCAATGACCTCGACTTCAATTTCTACTATTTTTCCACCTAACTCTACTTGTAAGATACTTAAAATCCCATCTGGAGTGTATGTTCTTCCATCAAAAGCTTTCAGTGTTGTTCGTGATCGTGACAAGGGTGGTGAACCAAGAGTTTTCCAGCAACTCATTGACATAATATAGGTAGATGCCCCATCATCAATAATGGTTCGATGAACATTTTTGTTGAGGACTTTTACCTGTATAAGGAAAGCTAGCTACGCTGGTAATTATGGTGTATATCCTATATGATTAAAGAACACACGATTGGAATCCATAGGATCGATCCCACCTATTTCTGATAACAAAGCCTAGTTTTGGGAGGGAAAATTTTGTAATACCTCAAGTGTCGACATAGCAGAGGGCGATTGAGCAAGATCCTCCACTACATTATAATTTTGGGCTGCTCGAGCACGAGGATTAAATGTCGATTTATGTATAACTCCCTTCAGTGGCTTAATTGTTAATTCAGGAATAATGGGTGGAACAACTTCTTGTCAAGTCCTGGTTGAAGTACTAGGTTGATCAGTAGCCTAGTTGTTCGACGGCAATGGATTCCCATAATATTTATTCCTTGTTGATACCAAAACATAATTTTTCTTATTTACGATGGATAACATTAGCACTTGGGATGTGAAAGCATTATCAGTGGCAACCAAATGTGTTTTTGGGTTTGGAAACGAATCTGTAAGTACCTCTAAGGTATTCGAAGATTTTAAAAGTTTAGAAACCTTAGATCGATGTGGACAATCTCTCATAAAATGCTCATCATTGCATATTAAACAGGGACAATGAGGTTTCCTTGCATATTGGAATTCTCCTGTTTCTTCTTATTATTCTTCCCTTTCCTCTTGCCTCCTGGTTGCTTTGGATTTTTGCCTTTGTTAGATGACATGGCATTAATCTCAGAGGCAAGAGTGTTTTTAGATGAATTTGCATTTCGACTGGAAATAGCAAGAGATTGACTAAATGGTCCTCTCGCTATTTGTGTGCTCGAGGAACTGAGTCCGTACTCGATTTTGGAGGGGGTGGAATGGTGAATGCTGGTCTAGGTGCATCAGGAATTTTTTCATAGAGTGTGCCTGACTATGTATAAATCAGATCCAAATATTGGGCACAAACAATGACTTTCTCTTTTGTGACAACTCCTCCCTTCACCACATCCTCAGTGATAGATGGCAATAAGGATTTTATAAACCACTCAGCTAATATCTGATCAGGAACATATGTCTTTACTATTTGACGATGATGCTGCCACTCATGAATATGATCGGATATGTGAGTGGAGGTAGTCTGTTTAAAGTTGGTAAGAAGTTCTGTTCCAGCTTCATACTTGATAGGTAACTGAAATTGGGTTAGAAAGGCAGTGGCAAGAATGGTGAATCTATCAAAAGAAGCTCTAGGCCATTCAATATACTATTTTGCTGCTGGACCAGTGAGCATTCTCTGGAAAAGACAAAGTCTAATTGAATCATCATTCAACGTGTTGGATGAACACCACAAATGAAAAGCCATTACGTGATTCGATGGGTCTTCTCTTGGATTTACATTGAACTTTGGAATGTCAGATGGCAGTTTATGTGGAATCGTCGGCCACCAAGGGGTGTATGCAATTGGATCATCAGTAAGCCGGTTCAAATCTGGTAGTTCTAGAGTTACTACAAAGGGAAACTGTTGATTTAGGTTGGGTGCAGCATACCCAGGATAAGATGGAATCGCTTGAGCAATAGGTCTTTGCATACTAGCATATGGAAATTGCATCTGGTAACCTTGATAAGGTCGTTGGATATAACCAGTATAAGGCGGTTGTTGATAACCAATTTGCAAATATGGTTGTCTGTAACTGGCAAAGCCTTGTTGCCCAGATCCTTGATATGTTTGATATTGTCCCATACTAGTTTGAGCTTGGAAACTAGGTACAAACTAAGGTTGGGACTGTTGGAATTGAGGTTGTTGATATTGCGATGGGCACGGTTATTGGACCATTTGCTATTGCCCAGTACTGGAAGATTGACTAAGTTTCGGATTAACTATAACCGTGTATGCTTGAGTCGTTCTAGATAATGGAACACTAACTTGCGGTTGTGGTTGAGCCCTAGAAACAAGTGGCTGTTGTACAACAACCTGAGAAACTTGATCCCCTTGCCTTGAAACCTGAGGTTATGAGGAAGAAGGAATAGGTTGAGGTTGAGAAACAACAATTTTTTCTTGTGATTCTGGCACAGTCGTAACAACAGGTTTAGTGGGAATATTCGACATAGGTTGGATTGGTTGTGTTGGATATATAACCCTTGGTTGCTCTGGTAGTACTAGTTGCCAACCACTAGCTCTAATTCTAGTTTGACCTAAAAACTCTAGGAAACTCTCATATGGTTGTCCCCTAGAAAAAGGAGGAAAAGGTGAGTAAGCATACTATTCTCCATATGGTGGCATTCTGGTGTTTAAAGGATACATCGGTCTTTGATAACTGGTTTGCCCAAACTGATACTGGTATGCAGTATCTAATTGCTGAGTTTCCATGTGAGAAAAACCAAATTGAAATCTGGACGAATAAATGGGAGACCATGGTGCTGAAGCAACCCCTGAGTGGGTTCCAGCTAGTGATTGGTAACCAACCGGAACAGGTGGTATATCGTATAGGTGTGACTTAGGTGTACCAGAAAACACCGAAGGAGTAGCAGCAGGAGATTCTGCCACAGCCACATCAAATGATACATTCCTAGATGTTGATGGTTGTTCAAACATGGTTAACTTATCCAAAAGCTCTCCTAACGATTCGACAGGAACTCGAGATGAAGCAAGATTAAAGGAAGCAAACTCATGAGTAGCAGGATATAAAATGAATCCCAGTTCCAAAATGAAACGGGGTGTCAGATGGGGGATCCTCTACTATCTCCTCTATAGCAATCATATTAGGTGGAAGAGGTTGACCATCAGGTCCGTAAAAGATTTCTGGAGCCGAAGAAGGTGTAGCTTCTGCAGTGACAAATACTAGAGGGGTGACAACTTATGGGTACTGAAATTCAAAGTCCAGATGTTCAGGTAATTGAACTTCAGTCTTAATGGGAGGTTCTTGAACAACTCCTGGTTCAGTTGTAACCTCGATTTGAAATGAAATGGGTTTCGGACCAACTCTAGATGGAGTTGTTTCAGGTTCAAAAGTGTTTACCATTACACTAGGATTAGTTCTAATGTCCTCTGATAACCGCGAAACTTCCTCTTTAAAGGGATGTACCAAAAATAATTGGAGTAATTGGAGTCCCTGAAGATGTTGAAACGAATGTTCCAAATAACCCAGATGAGCTAGACTTAGTTAAACGAGACCACTTTGTCTAAATTGGTTTTGCTTCCGGAGGCAAAGATGGTTAACTTGCTAATATCCGCGAATGATAGGGTTTTGATTGACTTTCTTCCATGATTGTGGATTACTTGGTCAAATTAAAAATCAACTAAGGGAAAGTGATGTTATTTTGTGGCAATTTATTTTAATGACACTTGGACACAACTTTGCTTTTTTAGTTTTAAAGATTTGAGAAAATGCTAAATATGACTCTAGTCACCTTCGATTTCTAATGAGCCTAAAAGGACAAGTGCTCAGATGGACCTTTTCTTTTAGAGAGTCAAAAAGGAAAAAAAGCGACTACTCTGGAGAATATAGACAAAAATGTTTACCAGACCAATCACAAAACTACAATATACACCTTGGTGATAAATTGAAGAGAAATTATCAAGGACTTATGTATGGCAGTCAATCTTCCCGAATGTTGTTTTTAGTGCATTGCGATCAATAAGGCGACAGAATCAGTTTCCTATGGATAAAGGATTTAAGCCTATTATGGTCTCTCAATATATATGTGACAGTATGGGGAGCACAAGTCCATGCTAGCACTTGTCGTATCAAAGAGGAGGAATCACCCAACCTTCAATGAAAACGATAGCCGCTAGGTTTAATGACATTGTAACACGTCTCTAGACTATACCTCTAAATGTGTTGCGTTAGATTCCAAAGTGCTGTTAAGTTCATTGAAGTTCATTTTAAAGTGTATCTTTCTTAAAAGTTTTCCTTTGATGGTTCACCACATGATGTATGATCTGAAATTCCTAAAGATGTAATCTACAATGATAAACAATCTTTTCATTTATTTAACCAATGAAAATCCTAACTACAAAGGGTAGAGCATAGAAGCGAGAGCACCCACTAATGCAATTTTCCTAAATCATCTTTTTGCACACAAACCAAAAAATGCTAAAATGCAAATGCACGTATTTTTTTTTTCAGCTCTCCTTAATGTGATCAAAAGCATCAAAATAGTTTAATCGATAAGTTATGAAGGAGGATTTTGCGACACTTCACTTTTTGACAAAAATAGAAGACTTTACGACACCTTTTCCATCGAAAATGACAAATCGACTATCACTACTTTTAATAATGGATTGTAAATGAAGAACAAACACACCAAAACATTCACCAATCCTAGTGTAAATAGAGGCTGATCTAAGTGATGTAAGTTGACTTCAATGATGAGGTATTGTTCAAATTCAGCAAATAGCCAAACAAAACTGAAAACTAGCCACAAATCCTCAACTCCTAGATGGGAATGTTGAGTTCAAATAGTCATCACACCTAGGCTTCACAGAAAATTAGATGCATCACACATTTCTCTTTTGGGAGGTGAGATGCATACTAAGTCATAGCGGAAGACAATGCGATGGTCAGGTAGTGCTTCTGAAGATGGTTTTGGCTCAAATTCACAACAACTTTCAATGGATTAAGGTTGGTTTTGAGGAGTAATGATAAGCAAAGTATGATGGAATGTTTTCAGAGGTTACTGAGCTACCTAAAGGGCTTCTAGATGTGTTTGCAAATTAGATGTTCAATACATAAACTAAACCACAGATTGACTGAAGTAGCATTCATCTACTACACAATTGCATGACAAGAGCGGTTCGAAGGCTCCCTGGCTAGCTTTTGACTTTGTCTATAGTCTATATAATAGAACAACAAATAAACATCTGGTCTCCCCAGCGAAGTCACCAGTTTGTTTCTGGGAAAACTAGTATTCCTAAAGAATGCTAGCCCTCTAGGCTTGGCAGCTAACCTAGAAACAACAGTCAAAGAAATTCGAAAGATTTCCTATGAGTAATAGATAAGAGTGAGATAATAGAGGACCAACCTGTATCTTGCGCTTGAATCCTCGCTTGATCTCCTTCTCCTTTGGCTAATCCCATAACTCCTCCCCGTACTTAACACGCTTGGAGAGTACCTGCACACTACAGAAACAAAGACCTGTCAAATAATTGTGATTTATTACAACATAAGCATTATAGAATCATAAATACAATGAACAACTGAAAGCATTTACAATTAACACAATCAATTGGGAAAAATATCAAAGAACTTTATTAATAACAAGGAATATTACAACCTAGTTGTTTGACCTAGTGCCATCCTCCTAGCTTCAATCCTTCTTCACCTCATGAATTAGCAAGAACACACCAACAATACAATACTCTCTCCTCAATACTGAAAATAGCAGCACTTCCTTACAATTCACCACCATTCAGCCTTTTGATCTCTTGGATGGGAGATCCTTTTGTAGATGTTTGCAAGGGTGTGAGTCATCCATGGGAATTGATGAATGATTCCATTTGTTGAAATTGGTTCCACAAGAGAGGGAAATTGGAGATGGTTTCCTAGTTCCCTTGGTCATCCTTGGGCGAATTCAAAGAGGCAAGTGGAATAGGAGAAGTTTCTAGAAGATTCCATGAGCAACCAATTAACAAATTGTCTTAGAACTTTGTCTAACCTCACCCATCACACCTAATAAAAGGCCAACGTGTGGTGCAACACACTTAGCTAGTGCAGCAGTTAGTATACATCTCACCCTAACACAGGGATTTCTGATATGGTTCAGTTTTGTCACTTTTTTGGATGACTTCTCAAATGGAACTTTCGTGGAATGAAGCATTCAGATGACTAAGCTTCTTTAGGGTACAAGACAACCATTTTAGGGGTTGATGATCCCTAATATCATCAACATATGAGTTTGGAGTTGATGTGCCCAAATATGTCTCTAACACTAGGATGAACCATACCATATGGAAGTTGAATAGGTTGTCGAAATGTATTACCTGTGTATGGTTGATTCTGGAAAGTGAGATTCTGACCCATTTTACCTTGAACAAACTATCCTTGAATGGTTTGGCTTTGTAGGGGTTGACCTTGGAGAAATTGAGTTTAAAAAGGTGTAGCTTGAACAAAATGACTCTGGGTTATGTTAGCACCTAATTCTGCCTTAGGCTGAAGGAAGGCAAAATTCAGGGTAACCACAAACCACGCTCAGTCTAGTAGCTAGCCCTACCAGAACAACAGAGGGCTCTCTCCGAGTCACACTCAATGAATAGATAAGCAAAAAACGATCTGAGATGACTTACAATGAAATATTGATCTTAGGCTAGTAAGTGAATAGGGATACAAGAAACCATTTTTATGAATGACCAGCTTTCTGGGATGGTATGGGACCAGCGTCAACAAAGAACAGAGAACTTAATACAAAGGCACAGATTACTCCATGAGGCAAGGCAGGAAGAAAATGTAGCAATTTAGTTTGAGGTAACACGAAATGAATAGATTGCTGAAGAAAGTGAAAAGGGCATAGTTACATGAATCCTTTTCAACAGAAGAAAAAAACACTGAACATGAAATTTTCCCACAGGCAGAGCAATAAAATTGAATTCTACCTAATCTCACTTAGAAAATTTCACTGGAAATGAACATGATTTGAATTATGAAACATAATGAAATACATATGAGAACATAAGAGACACATTTTCTACACTCACAACCACAAGAATCTCATGAAACAGAGCTGCTGCCTTTCATTAATTCTCTGTCAAAAATACACAGTGAAGAAACAAAGTTTCTTTACCATAGTCTCCCAGAAGTTACAAACTAAGAAACCCTTTGCAAATAGCTTGCATACAATATATAGGATGTGTAAGGAAGAGATAGAATGCCCAAGGGTTGGGGAGTTACTTGAATCATTACAAAATGGAGATGAAGAGCCAACCATCAGCTACAGGTGCAGCGCTACAAACATGACATTTGGCTTGGGTGACCGTTTGCCTTCCTTCGCCATTTGGATAGAAGCAAATCTAGAGAAAAAAATACTTTAAATGCCACGTTTTGTGCCAAAAAAACCGAAGTGTAGATGAGCAGGCCCACTTGGAGAAGTCGCGAACCGAAATTTCGTGAAACGAAAGAAAATTTGGCAATTTTTCCTCTGTCCGTCGCGCCATTTTCTCTATGCGCCGCACTACTTTGGGGCTTGTTTTGGGGCACTTGAAGGTGTCCAAAATGTGCCCAAGTGGGCTTGTTGGAAAGCCTGTCCTGTCTACTTTCTAATCCCACTAGAATTTTTGAATTTGGTGCTCATTTGCCCCTCCAAATCTTCATTCTCCCAATACTGCTTCTTTTGTGTCAAAAAAGGGGCAGAGAGGCCATTTTTGGGTGTTTTTTGACTTTTTGGAGACTCATATCTTGCCAAAATTTATTGTCTAGGAACTAGTAGTCGTGATTTTCCATGCTGAATCCAAAAATACAAACCATTCCTCATTTGGAGTTCTAGATTTTTAGTGCCGCGCCACAGGGAGAAAAACCCTGTGTCTTGCCCAAAAATTTGTGAAGCGACCAAAAATTCCCCAATTTTTTTGAAATTTGGGCTGGAGTTTCTCTATGGGGTGTTATGATGGGCCAAGGAAGCTTCAACCAAGATTTGAAGCCAATCTTGCTCTTTTGCCTCCTTTGCCTTTCTTGTTGCTTTCCTCAATTTCGCTTTCAAACTCCTTATCCGGGCCCTTGCACTCATGTTTCGTGTCCTGTAACGATAAGCCATGTGTCTCAGCAAGGAAAGGTCCTAATCAGCCTTGTCTAGCAGCATCTCCAAGTGCATGTTCATGCTCTCGAGATGGGCCTCTCGATCCTCATTGATTTCTTGCTCCAATGATGTGAGCTCAACTCTTCTCCTTTGAGCATCTTGGCGATGTTCACGAATGTTTTGCAGCTCCATAATTGCCTGCTGATCCTCAAGCTACTTGTTTCTCTGCTCCAAGTACTTTGTGTTCCACTTGGCCCTCTCTAAGTCAAGGGATAAGGCCTCAATCACTAATTGCTGCTCCTAGATGATCTCTATAAGCTCTGCATTTGTTGGTTCTGTATCTGTCTCATCATCATGGAGGAGAAGGAATTCGGTCTCTCGTTCACCTGATGGCCCTTCCTCCTGCATTGGCTCCTTACCTCTGCCCTACTTATGTGATGCTGATGTCAGAAGTGAGGCCCCTTCCACCCCAGGTGGAAATAACACTCGCTTTGCTGCTGCAAATAAGGGTCTACTGCCTCTCTGATAGGTGATGTATACTGGCATAGTAGCAGTCTCATGTCACTCATACTGATGAGATGGACCACCTATCTCATGCTCTGCCTCTGATACTTCCTGTGGAGCACTGAAGAAGTCACGGGAGATGAAGTCCTCCTAAGCAATACCCTGCAATCCCAACTGATGATCTACCAAAATCTGGATAAGAGCAAAGTGATAAACACTGTTAAGCTGCTGTCAAGGGGTCTTGTGCTGCATGAAAATTTTCATCCTCTCTGTGTTCCCGCAAATGAAAAATGGAAGGTTCATCATCTGCACCCTAGTAAAGTGCATGAGAAACCTGATGTGATAGGCATAAAGGCGAGAAAGCCTCCCCTCACAACTGAAGTACTTCATGATCAATTTCATGAGCGGAGCATACTCACCTCTCAAAAATCTAAATGGGAAAACTCTCCCGAGCTGACTCAAACAACTAGCCTTAATGTAAGGCTCATAATGATGCCTCTCCACCTTTTTCTTCTTATGCCACTGTTCTCCAACGTTTGGTATGCCTGTTGCAACTGATATGGTTTCAGGTGTCAATGTGAAAGTGACCCCAACCAAGATAGACTGACCTCCATGTAGGTGAAGTGCAAAAAGACGGGCCAACTCATGATGAACTCTGACATTTTCCACCCTCTGACAAAATTCAAAACATGCTAAGTGCTGGAAACATGACATAGCAAGAGGGCACGCCTGTAACTTGGTGAGGGTGTTTGGCTCATCTCTAACATGTTTGCCACTCCGGTGATGTCTCCTGGGGGCCTATTCTCCTGAAGCTGTATCACTGTGGGTATCCTCCTCATATTTTGATGAAACCTCGGATGCCATGACTGCTGTTTTGTAAACTAAATTTAGGCTACCCTTTGATTATAGTGAAGCTGGAGGTTGCTTTGACAATCTTGCAAATAGAAGAGCTCCACAAAGATTTGAGGTGATTTGGTGATGTTCTGGGCGCTTTATCCCTATGCGCCACACGCAAAGCCCAGTGCACTGTGCCTGTGGAAAGTTTGAACTATGGGCAGGCTCTGTGTGTGTCGCGCCCAGTGTGTGCGCCGTGCCCCTGTCTGTGTGCGCCGCATGCCTTCAAACTGCCTCCAACTCCCTCATACACTCACGATGCACACTCACACCCTTTGCAACATTTCTCCAAGGCTTGGATTAGCACAATGCCTTTGATTTTGATGAAAACTTGTATATATAGCTTTAGAGGTCATCTTTAAATTTTCTTTTTAAAAAAAACCACTTTTCTAATGTCCTATTCAACACTTTTTCACTGATTTTAATATAACCCTGATTTTCACTTTTCCTCTGAAATTTTGGCTTAAATGATGAAATTTTCGACACTTTTTGCAGGGATTGCATGATAGAGCATCTGGTCACGCGAACCATGACTGCACCTGAAGAAATCAACTATAGACTCTTTTTGAAAATTTTGTCACAAATGACGCTATTTGACTTTTCTTAAAAATAGAGTTTTGAAGAATAGTCAAAGTCTATCAATATGATGGTGAAACTCTGCGGATCATTACTTTGTAAGAGCATCCCTCTAGCCTGCATGGCTTTACTAGACATATTAAAGACCAAATTGATCAATCCCTAGACCTAATGACCAAAAATGACTTTTGTCCATTAAAGGACCAGACCTTGACTTTTATGGACTTTTTGATTATTTGACACAAAGACATAAGCCAGCAGGAGCCAAACATGAGGGGAAATGCCCAGCATGACTTTTTCCATCAAATCATGGCATGCCCCTAGCGGAATGCAACTGAGTGAATGGAGCGGGACACTTAAAAATGAAATTCATAAAGAGTTTTGATCTCTGATGGAGGACTGACCAGACTGACTCTAACATTGGCTCCAATGTGGTATGGTAGCTCCTTGGAGGTGCCAAGAACAGCAGATCTCTGGAGGAGCTAGACAGTTCCTTTTGTCCATTGGGCTATGGAGTCATCATTTCAACTACAACACAGGACTCTGACTTATTTATGAAACTGAAATGACCAAGAAATTGACTTAAACATGACATTGGAATGACTCAAAAACTAACTTGACAGACTGAAACCAAAACTGAAATAAAAATGGTATTTATAATGATAGTGGAAGCAGCGTTAATAACTAAGCAGTGGTACCGCTTAAGCAATTGACCATTGATCGGCCCTCTTGGACAATCTTTCGCATTCATTTCCTTCAGAAGAAAGGCATTCTGACCCCTACATGCTGCAATCTTGAAAGGACCTTTCCAAAGATTCTCGAACTTTCCGTGCTTACCTTTCTCTTCATTCCTTGCATCCCACTTCAGCACCACATCATCCAACTAAAATCTATCGGCCTTTGCTTTTCTGTCATAGAATTTCTTTATTTTCTCCTGCAATTTGGATGTGTTCTTGAAAACTTCTTCTCTTGACTGCTGCAAGTGGACCATTTGATTCAACCTTCTCTGCATGGGATCTTCTTCACTTCCTGCCTCCTGAAGAAGTCTGACTACCGGGGCAGCAAGAGAGGTGGGAAATACTGTGCCAACTCCATAAACAAGCTCAAATGGTGACATACCAATGGATTTTTTCTTACTGATCTGATCTACCCAAAGCGCATGGACCAACCTCTCATTCGAGTTCTTTTTATTTATTTCCAACAGCTTCTTGATGATGTTGACCAATGATTTATTCGAAGATTCCACCAATCCATTGCCTTGTGGATGATAGGAAGTTGAGTGACCCAAAATGATGTGATATTTATGACAAAATTCTACCATCCTCTTTGATTTGAAAGCTGCTGCATTATTGGTGATTAACTTATTCGGACAACCAAAGCGAGACAAGATGTTATTTTCAAGAAATGAAATGATTACCGTATCTGTGGCTTGTCTGGTGGGAGCTGCCTCAATCCATTTTGTGAAATAGTCTGTCACTGTAAGGATCCATCTATGTTGTCTGGAAGAAGCCGGATGAATTTCCCCAATGAAATCCAAACCCCACTACTGGAAAGGAGTGCTCACCTCAATAGGATTAAGTGGCAAAGGCTGTAATTTCTATATTCCTTCGAAAATCTAACATTTATGACAGCGCTTGACCATCTTATACACATCAGCAAACAACGTAGGCCAATAATACCCTGCTCTCAGGATTTTGTTCACTGTTGACTTCCAAAAAAGGTGACCACCACACTCTCCTCCATGAAAATCCTCCATGACTTTCTTTGCCTCCTCTTCCACCAAACAATTTAACAAAATGCCACTAGGATCTTTCCAATACAGCGCAAAATTTATAATGCAAAACTTGGCAGCCTTCAACTTGAGTGTTCTCGCTTTATTTCTAGTCATGCCGGGTGGTGGTGATAGATTTTTTTGCACATATATTATATCTGAATACCATGGGGACAAAGCAAACATTTCAGATACCTGAATTGACGATCCTTCCTCATTCTCATCAGACATAGCAGCGATCAGATTTATGTCCAAGGCATGCAAGTTTGATTTGGCCATTAACTTCTCCAACCCCTATCCTTTGACCAACTTTGTGGGCTTTATTTTCACATCATATTCCAGCAAGGCTGCAATCCATTTGCCTCTTCTTCCTTCTGGATCGGTCTACACTAAAACATCTTTTACAGCAGCATTAGGAACATAGTCCAAAATATGAGAATGTAGAATATATACCCGGAAATCCTTCAATGCCTTCACCAGTGCCAGGACTTGCTTCTCAATGATGTTGTACTTTAAAGCTGCATCTCTTATAGCCCTGCTGAAGAATGCTATGGGTCTTTCGTGATCATCTCTTTTCTGCAATAATACTGCTGTCATAGTGTGCTCCGAAGCAAATGAAAACACTATGAAATCCTGAGTGTAGTCCGAGCTGACTAGAACTGGAGCTGAAGAAAGGGCCAATTTAACCAAATTGAAAGATTTTACAGCCCCCTCTATCCATTTCACATGGCTGTCCTTCTTGAGCATATTGGTCATCTCTCTTAAGTGTTCAGCAAGATTAGGTACAAAGCGACGCAGAAAATTCATCTTACCATTGAACGATTGTATCTCTTTTTTATTCTGGGGTAGAACGATTTGCTGAATTGCTTGCACACGTGTTGGGTCAATACGAATGCCATCCTTTGAGATAATGTGCCCAAGTAACTTTCCTTCCTCCATGGCGAACAAGCTGTTCTTAGGATTCAGCGATAAACCATATTTTCTGCACTTTTGAAAGACAATTTTTAGATGATGCATGTGCTCCTCATCGGATTTGGAAAACACCATCAAATCATCCAAGTACACAACCAAAAACACATCCTTCTCATTCACAAAAGCCAAGCCCATTGCACGCTGAAATGTGGCACCTGCATTCTTTAAACCGAAAGGAATTTTGGCATAATGAAAGGTTCCCCATGGAGTGTTGAATGTTGTCTTGTCTCTGTCATCTTCATGGACAGAAATTTGATTATATCCAGAATAACCATCAAGCAATGACATACGAGATGCCCCCACTACTCGCTGAAGTATATGGTCCATTTTGGGCAGTGGATAGTTTTCCTTCAATGAGACTTTATTTAGATTTCTAAAATTGATACACAAGCGGATCTCACCTGTCTTATTTCGTACGGGCACCAAGTTAGAGATCCAATCTGAAAATCTGATGGGCACAATGATACCTGACTTGTACAACCTGTTTACATCTTTTTCAATAGATGGCAGCAACTTTGGATTTATCCTTCTCAGCTTCTGTCTAAATGGTTTTTGATTGGGCTTGATGGGTATCATGTGCTGAATAATATTGGTATCATAGGTCTTTAAATTAGAATAGTCCCAAGCAAACACATCTGCAAATGAAGCCATCAAACTGATGTATTTGTCCTTGATCTTTGGCGGCAATGCTTTAGACAATTTCACCAACTTAGGATTGGCAGTTGTTCCTATGTTGACCTCTTCTACACCTTTCTCTGTTGGTTGCAATGTTGGCTTGTGGGCTACATCATCCTAATCAAAAAGTTCTTCTAGAGGTATCAAGCCTTTAGGAATAATGTTATTCTTCAGCTGCAACACGTCCATTTCATTGATTTGCACGTCATCTATACCATTCCCTTTACCATCGTCGTTTTCTACATCAATTGAGGTCTCTTTGAACTTGCCTTTTTTTTGCAGAAAATCCTTAATCTCCTCATCATCTTGAAACACTTGCCAATATCTCTGATTGTCTGGAATGGTTGGATGATGCTTGACTTGGATTTCAAATTTATTGCTGGAGTTCATGGGGATCTTCAAACTACTTGCTGCCTTGGCAAGAGCATCAGCAATACTATTTTGTATACGAGGCACACATGTCAAGCTGTATTCTGAAAATATTTTTAAGATGTCTAAAACTGCATTGCGGTAGGCCCGCATCCTAGGATGCTTTGCTTGATACTCACCTCTGACCTGCTTTATTACCAATTCAGAGTCGCCATATACCGAAATCCTTTTAGTATTCAACTTTCTAAGAATCTTCAGGCCAGCAATCAGAGCTTCATACTCAGCTTCATTGTTTGAACACTTATAGGCCAGATTGTAAGAGCAAACCCTTATGCTGCTGGGCACTTTGTTTGGGGCAGAGAAAGGACTGCGTACGCAAATTCCAATTCCAGTACCATCATTTCCTACTGCTCCATCAAAATCCATGGTCCACAAGCCTTTTTCCTCCTCTTGTAAGTGCTAGAAATCTGTTTGTCGTGCCTTGTCTGCTTGTTGTCCATTATTTTCAGCTGATTGCCCAACATTTTTCTGCTTTTCTTGTCCTTCTTTCTTCAAAATTTCTCTGAAATTTTCTATTATTTCTGGAATATCATCTGCTTCTACTATCTAACTATGTATATAATTTAAACTATCTAAAAACAAAACAAAAGACTCTAAATCTATATGTACATAGTTAATTGGATGATTTATAGGGTTCTCCTTGCTTGTGATCATATATTTCATTTTTTGTTCCCGATATAATTTCCTCATTTGTCTAAACACTGGGATCGTTGCATAGGAGAAATCCAGCTGTAGTGTCCCTTTGAATTTCACTACCCAAGACCTGGAAAGAAGCATGCCAAACCTTGGAGGAATATCTGCTACCACGACATCCATCAAAACACTTTTCACGGGAAGATGATCCAAGCTCACAACCAAGTCTTTGATGAGTCCTATACATCTCACTCTGCTAGAATCAAATGAATAGAGATCGTGGTACTGTCGGGTGATGTCTAGACCAAGCTTATCCATGGTAGCTTTGGGCATGAGATTGTGAGAAGCTCCGGAATCGAACATGGCATTATGTAACACAAAATCATGCAATCGTAAACTGATATAGAAGGGTGGCATATCACTGTCAGGAGACTCACCATTTGATGCTGGTCCAAAAATCATTTCAGGTTGATCATCTTCTACATTTACCATGTCAGACATTGGGTCCAAATTCAACAGTTTAGATATATGTCCTCTATAACTATTGTTCTTCATTATTTCAGTTAAGGGGATGGATACCTTTAACTTTGAAATCTCATTCTCTAAGCTAAAAGTGGAAGTCTTTTCTACCTCTTTGACGGGGATCTCTTTCTTTTCTTTTTCTTTTGATGCAGCTTACTGCTGTGATTGTTCTACTGATTTTGATTTGTTGCTCTCCGGACCAACTGCCTCCTTTCCTTTTCTTTGTGTAGATGATGAATCATTATTCGTTGTTTCAACCTCGTTCTTTTTATGAATTGTTTTGGCCGACACATCTCTGTTTCTAAGTGAATATCACTGCTACTGTGCGGACAGAGCATTCATATACCCCCTTTGATATTCCTCTGATTCTTCTTCTAAAAGAGTGTCACTAGCTAGAATGAAATCCGTGTCTTTGTGTGCAGCTGAACTCACCTGCACACTCCTCTTCTTCGGTAATGTAAGTAGGCAGCTCATCTGGAGTAAAGAGGTGGTTTTCTTCACCTATTACATTCCCGTCCTCATCTCACTCCGATCCATGCACAAAATTTTGCTGCAAAGGTGTTTGTACTGGCTGTTGTGCTATCTACTCTTAGGTTTGCTGATCTCTCTGTCTTATTCTATATTGTGACTGCTGCTGGACATGGAAGTTAGGATTTCTAACTTGTGTCTCAGGCTTGTCGAGCTTCACCCTTTCAAGCATCTGCTCTACCTTTTTGAGTAGTTAATCCATTGAGGAAGACTCTTCTTTCACAATGATTTTCTTTTCTGCTTTCACTCTAGCTCTTTTGGACAACAGATTTGCTTCAACGCTGACCGCAATTTTCTGCATGTCTTCCATTGTGGCCAGTTCTCTCTCTCTTAATTGGTAGGCCATATCAGCATCAAAACCGTCTGGAAATTTCATCATAGCTAGTCCCACAGGTGGATTTAGATGATCTGGAATCTCATTGTAAACTATATTGAATCTAACACAATAATCTTGGACCGACTCACCAGTGTTTCGTTTGATTTGTTCATATTCAGCCAGAATTTGAAGGGGATTCTTTTTCACTTCCCATCAATTTAAAAATTGTCTCTTTAGTTCAGCCAAGGTAGTGATACTTGCTGCCGGCAAACCTCTGAACCATTTCCTCACATCACCTGCAAATGTCTGTACAAAGAGTCTCATTGCCACGTTCTCCGCATCGATCTCATGGAGTTCATAGAAGTCTGCCATTTTGTCCACATGTTGCTGAGCTGTGATGCCGTTAGGAGTGCCATCAAAAAATAGGATTTTACTTTGATAATCCACTGGCATATCATCTAGAACTTGGGGCAAAACAAGGGGTGCAAAACGGGCAGCCATCATTCTTGGTGGATTTGGCCTTGGAGGTGTTGCAGGAGTTTGCACAGTTTGTAAGGGGCTAGCAATTGGATTTCGAGGCTATGTTGCAATATAATTATCAATTAACCGATCAGCTCTTTCTGTTTCATGGTCTACAAGAAATTGAGGATTGGGGACAGTATAATCAACAGCCCTTTCAGATTTAGACTCAAACAATGATATCTCAAACCGTTCATCAAACTCAAGCTCTTCAAGATACTCAAAAATATCAGGACGTGAATGAGACTTGAACATGGGAGTTATGGTGCTTTCTTGACGAAGGAGTCTAGGAATCAAATTGGGATTTTCGTAGATATGAGGAGGATCCGGGTCTGGATTGGCTCTGGTATATCGTCTAGAAGCCAGCGTGCTATTGAGAAAAATCACAGGACACAACCAATTTACTAAGCCTATTGAATCCTAAGCTCATCATCCGGAAGCTTAGAATTATTATGAAACAAGGGGATTTGATTTCAGTTTTGATTAAGTCCCCAGTGGAGTCGCCACTATGTTAGCACCTAAATCTGCCTTAGGCTAAAGGAAGGCAAAATTCAAGGTAACCACAAACCACGCTCAGTCTGGTAGCTAGCACTACCAGAACAGGAGAGGGCTCTCTCCGAGTCACGCTCAGTGAATAGATAAGCAAAAAATGATCTGAGATGACTTACAATGAAATATTGATCTTAGGCTAGTAAGTGAATAGGGATACAAGAAACCAATTTTATGAATGACCGGCTTTCTGGGATGGTATGGGACCAGCGGTCAACAAAGAATAGAGAACTTAATACAAAGGCACAAATTATTCCGTGAGGCAAGGCAGGCAGAAAATGTAGCAATTTAGTTTGAGGTAATGCGGAATGAATAGATCGCTGAAGAAAGTGAAAAGGGCATAGTTACATGAATCCTTTTCAACAGAAGAGAAAACATTGAACATGAAATTTTCCCACAGGCAGAGCAATAAAATTGAATTCTACCTAATCTCACTCAGAAAATTTCACTAGAAATGAACATGACTTGAATTATGAAACATAATGAAATACATATGAAAACATAAGAGACACATTTGCTACACTCACAACCACAAGAATCTCATGAAACAGAGGCGCTACCTTTCATTAATTCTCTGTCAAAAATACACAGTGAAGAAACAAAGTTTCTTTCCCACAGTCTCCCAGAAGTTACAAACTAACCAACCCTTTGCAAATAGCTTGCATACAATATATAGAATGTGTAAGGAAGAGATAGAATTCCCAAGGGTTACGGAGTTACTCGAATCTTTACAAAATGAAGATGAAGAGCCAACCATTAGCTACAGGTGCAGCGCTACAAACATGACATTTGGCTTGGGTTACCATTTGCCTTCCTTCGCCACTTGGATAGAAGCCAATCTGGAGAAAAAATACTTTAAATGCTGCCTTTGGTGCCAAAAAAACCAAAGTGTAGATGAGCGGGCCCACTTGGAGAATTCGCAAACCGAAATTTCGCGAAACGGAAGCAAATTTGGAAATTTTTCCTCTGCGAGCCGCACCATTTTCTCTGTGCGCCATGCTACTTTGGGGCCTGTTTTGGGGCATTAGAAGGCGTCCAAAATGTGCCCAAGTGGGATTGTTAGAAAGCTAGTCCTGTCTACTTTCTAACCCCACTATAAGTTTTGAATTTGGTGCTCATTTACCCCTCCAAATCTTCATTCTCCCAAGACTGCTTCCTGTGTGTCAAAAAAGGGGCAGAGAGGCCATTTTTGGGTGTTTTTTGACCTTTTGGAGACTCATATCTTGCCAAAATTTCTTGTCCGGGCACCAATAGTCGTTATTTTCCATGCTGAATCCAAAAATGCAAACCATTCATCATTTGGAGCTCTAGAGTTTTAGCGCCACGCCACAGGGAGAAAAACCCTGTGTTTTTCCCAAAAATTTGTGAAGTGACTAAAAATTCCCAATTTTTTTTGAAATTTGGGCTGGAGTTTCTCTATGGGGTGTTATGATGGGCCAAGGAAGCCTCAGCCAAGATTCGAAGCCGATCTTTCTCTTTTGCCTCTTTTTCCTTTCTTGTTGCTTTCCTTAATTTCGCTTTCAAACTCCTTATCCGGGCCTTTGCACTCATGTTTCATGTCCTGTAAAGATAAGCCATGTGTCTCAGTAAGGCAAGGTCCTAATCGGCCTTATCTAGCAGCCTCTCCAAGTGTATTTTCACGCTCTTGAGATGGGCCTCCCGATCCTCATTGATTTCTTGCTCCAATGATGTGAGCTCAACTCTTCTCCTTTGAGCAGCTTAGCGATGTTCATGAATGTCTTGCAGCTCCATAATCGCCCGCTGATCGTCAAGCTACTTGTTTCTCTGCTCCAAGTACTTCATGTTCCACTTGGCCCTCTCCAAGTCAAGGGATAAGGCCTCAATCACTGATTGCTCCTCCAGGATGATCTCTGTAAGCTCTGCATTTGTTGGTTTTGTATCTGTCTCATCATCATGGAGGAGAACGAATTCAGTCTCTCGTTCACCTGATGGCCCTTCCTCCTGCACTAGCACCTTACCTTTTTCCTACTCGTGTAATGCTGATGTCAAAATCGAGGCCCCTTCCAACCCGGGTGGAGATAACACTCGTTTTTCTACTGCAAATAAGGGTCTATGGCCTCTCTGAAAGGTGATATATACTGGCATATTAGCAGTCTCATGTCGCTCATACTGATGAGATGGACCACCTATCTCATGCTCTGACTCTGATACTACCTGTGGAGCATTGAAGATGTAATGGGAGATGAAGTCCTCTGAAGCAATACCCTGCAATCCCAACTGATGATCTACAAAAATCTGGATAAGAGCAAAGTGATCAACATTGTTAAGTTGCTGTCGAGGGGTCTTGTGCTACATGAAATTTTTCATCCTCTCTATGTTCCCACAAATGAAAAATGGAAGGTTCATCATCTGCACCCTGGTAAAGTGCATGAGCAACCTGATGTGATAGGTATTAAGGCGAGAAAACCTCCCCTCACAACTGAAGTACTTCATGATCAATTTCATGAGTGGAGCATACTCATCTCTCAAAAATATGAATGGGAAAACTCTCGTGAGCTGACTCAAACAAATGGCCTTAATGTAAGCCTCATAATGATGCCTCTCCACCTTCTTCTTCTTATGCCATTGTTCTCCGATGTTTGGTATGCTTGTTGCCACTGATATGGTTTCGGGCGTCAATGTGAAAGTGACCCCAGCCAAGATAGACTGACCTCCATGTAGGTGAAGTGAAAAAAAACGGGCCAACTCATGATGAACTATGACATTTTCCACCCTCTGACAAAATTCAAAACATGCTAAGTGCTGGAAACATGACATAGCAAGAGGGCATGCCTGCAACTTGGTGAGGGTGTTTGGCTCATCTCCAACATGTTTGCCACTCTGGTGATGTCTCCTGGGTGCCTGTTCTCTTGAAGCTGTATCACTGTGGGTCTCCTCCTCATATTTTGATGAAACCTCGGATGCCATGACTGCTATTTTATAAACTGAATTTAGGCTGCCCTTTGATTATAGTGAAGCTGGAGGTTGCTTTGACAATCTTGCAAATAGAAGAGCTCCACAAAGATTTGAGGTGATATGGTGAAGTTCTGGGCGCTTTATCCCTGTGCGCCGCGTGCAAAGCCCAGTGCACCGTGTGCTCTGAGTGCGCCACCCCTGTGGAAAGTTTGAACTATGGGCAAGCTCTGTGTGCGTCGCGCCCCTGTCTGTGTGCGCTGCGCGCCTTCAAACTACCTCCAACTCCCTCAAATACTCACGATGCACACTCACACCCTTTGCAACGTTTCTCCAAGGCTTGGATTAGCACAATGCCTTTGATTTTGATGAAAACTTGTATATATAGCTTTGGAGGTCATGTTTAAATTTACTTTTTAAAAAAACCACTTTTCTAATGTCGTGTTCAACACTTTTTCACTGATTTTAATATAACCCTGATTTTCACTTTTCCTCTGAAATTTTGGCTTAAACGATGAGATTTTCGACACTTTTTGTAGGGATTACATGACAGAGCATTTGGTCATGGGAACCATGACTGCACCTGAAGAAATAAAATGTAGACTCTTTTTGAAAATTTTGTCACAAATGACGCTATTTGACTTTTCTTCAAAACAAAGTTTTGAAGAATAGTCGAAGTCTATCAATATGATGGTGAAACTCTGTGGATCATTACTTTGTAAGAGCATCCCTCTGGCCTGCATGCCTTTACTGGACATATTAAAGACCAAAGTGATCAATCCCTAGACCTAATGACCAAAAATGACTTTTGTCCATTAAAGGACCAGACCTTGATTGTTATGGACTTTTTGATTATTTGACACAAAGACATAAGCCAGCATGATCCAGACATGAGGGGAAATGAGTAGCATGACTTTCACCGTTAGATCATGGCATGCCCCTAGTGGAATGCAGCTAAGTGAATGGAGCGAGACACCTAAAAATGAAATGCATAAAGAGTTTTGATCTCTGACGGAGGGTTGACCAGACCGACTCTAACAGGTTATACCTTGGAAAGATATCCCTTGAAAAGGTACTTACATATATGGAACACCAGGCTGAACAATAGGTATTTGAGGTGTTGATGGAATCGTAGGAATGGATTGAACATGGGATGCCTGAGGTAAAGACTGAACAAGAGGTTGCATAGTAAGTTGTGACGTAAGTGGGAAAGTTATTTGTGATACTCTTGGAATTGGCGTTCTAGGTGAACTTGAACATGGGTTCTGAACAAACATTGTGATAACAAACTACCCTACATTTTGATGGGTACTTTGGGTGTGCTTCTGAAGAAATTTCTAGGCATGTGCCAATGAGGTAGCCCGGACGGTTTCTTGAATTTGAGAAGACATACCTTGAAAAGGCAATTGCTACATAGGTTGTTCAAGAGGTTGGCTAGGTTGATACAAAGGCACTTGAGAATAAATAGGAATTGATTGTTGAGAAGGGTTCTAGATTGTATTCAATCTAGGGTAAGGCATTCAATAGGTAGATTAAGGCATAACAAGCTGACCAAAACTGGTTTGAGGCATTTGAGCATAGTTAAAGCAGTTTCTAGCAGGAGGATGGTCCCCCAGCTGCAAGGTAAGGTCCACTAAAAGGCTGTCCTCTAGGTGGAGGATACAATGGTTTCTCCCCAAGCAGATAATAACCACCTATTGGGTTAGCTTGTGGATTACCAACATTACAAAAAATCATATTAATGGCTTGTTCAGATGCCAAACCTTCATTGGTAGGGTTAATTGCACCAGTTGACATGTTTGATGATTGGTTCGAGGAAGTATCTCCTGAATAAGCTCCTGCTAGAGAGTGATATCTAGGTGGTAAAAAACCACCATACAATGTGGACTCGGGAGAAGTGGAATACGTGATGTATTTGTCACGACGCTTCTAGGAATCATTGTGGACTAGTGAAAACTAGGTACGGTAGAATAAGGAGTCATGTAATGCAAAATCCCTTTCCCAAAAAAGTTCAAGGGTGTAAAATACCAAGGGGCAGGGTGAATAGATCAAAACAAAATTGCTAAGATATCCACAGGTTCACTAGTAGAAACTAGAGGTTCTTCCTCTTCGTTTGAAACAATTTCTTCAATGGAAATAGCTAGGAGGAATACTACCAGTAATGATAAGTTTCACACACGGTGAAAGTGGAGGATCTAGAATATGTGTTGTAGCAGGTGTATGAATTTGAGGCTCACAAATATCAGACTAAGGTTCGTCAATATCTGGTTCGGAAACAATTTTTATATCAGAAGATTCTCTGGTATCTAATTCAGTTTGAATGATTCTAGTAATTTGTAAATATGTTGTTGTTAACTATGATGTTAAATTTTAGTTTTGATCAAATTTAATCTCTATTACTTCAGTGCCTAAAATAGTGGATGTTATAGGTTGATTAACTTCAGTTCCTCTTACATCAGAATCTATAATAGTAGAAGTTTCAGTTTCTGCTCGAGTTCCAGTTTCAGATGATTTAGATTTTTCTTCTTTAATCTTCTCTAACTGACTCGGTGTATACTCAGGGGGATCCGTGAGTATCCTAAGTGATTTTCTTGGTAGTTCCACCATTGTTACACAAAAAATTGTTATTTTCCTTGTACTCCCCATTCCTCAATCTTGGAGGACCTCTACAATGACCCTCATATGCTTTCCTACCATGAATAACATGTCCCTACATCCGTCTTCATCTGTAGACCATTTCCCTCTTACATCATTTCCCAATAATATTCCTTCACCTCAGTTTTCAAGATTGGAGCTAGCACTTAGTTTCTTCCCTATACTGATTTGTAGAGTATAACATTGGGCGTATCACCGAACTGCATTGGTAAGCCATTCATGACCTACATTGACCCTATTTTGGAAAGTTTTTAAAAATGGATTCGAAGCTTCCAAGTTTAGAAGCTTCGTTAACAAATGGTAAATGGTTGAGCAAGATAGTGCCGAGAGAGACTGTTTGGGCTCCTTTTCCCTATTAAGATGGAAGAAACCAAAATGGATAAGGCCTCTCCCATCATAAAAGGATCCATTTCCCCTCTATCAAAGCTATATAAACTCCTCATTTCCCAACCTCAACTAGCTAATGAAAGGGATGAAATAATCTGAAAATCTTGATAGCCATCTTGAGAACCTTAGCCTTCTAGTTTGTGTGTGAAGGGAGAATAAGATTGTAGTGTTTGGTTTGGAACAAAGGGGAAGAGGCCTTGAATTTCCATTATTTTAAGGGTGAATCATGAGATACTTATAGTGGTGTTGGAACCTAGAAATGCCAAAGGAACCTGCAATGTCAAGGCTCCGATTGTATTTCTTTTTGAAGCTCATTTTAATACAACTAATGGTTTATTTCCTATATCCTATGTAATATTACATTTGATAGCTTAGAACTCCTTGACCTTTTAAGTAGATTAATTCAATTTTATGCTATCACGTTTGTTGTTATCTCTTGGATGTATGTTTCAGGTATTTGAATGAAAGGAACAAAATGAAGCTGGAGTAAGGAAGCAAGATCACCATCAAGTGGATTAGTGTTGTAAGAGGTAATCCCTATTATTCGATTCTAATCTAAGGAAATTTACATTAGATTCTCTTGTTTGTGGCTAGACCCACTCTCTTGGGCTAGAGGGATCGTCTCTGTCTGCAGAGAGGATACTTGTACTTCCCAAATTGGTGACTCCGCTGGGGATCCATTCCTCTCTTTGTATTGCTTTTCATTTCATGATTTGTGACAACTTTCCTTCTTTCACTCTTTCTCTTTGGTAATTTGTACTTCAAGTCATCTTCTGCTTTGATTCTTGAATTTAGAGTGACAGGTCTGGTATTGGTTTGTGAAATTTTTATTTTTTCTAAGAATTCCTTGATTGACATGCTAATTTGCTGACAATCGCACCGGAAATCATGAGTTCCCTTTGAATAGTCACACCATAGTCCCTTCTGGCACTTGTTGCTAGCTAGACAGTCGCATCGATGCCTGTAGGTTAAAATTAGGGTTTCTCCTAAACCATTTTCAGTGTGTCTTGTCCTCATAAATTTTGTTTCTTCGCTTTTTTGCCTGTATTTTCCCTGACTAGAATGCTTTGTCAGCTTGATTGGTTTGAGATTTCCTTACTTGATTTTTTTGAGTTTTTGGATGGTTAGTGTCCCTAGGGCATCTAGGTCATTATCCACTCATTTGTTTGTTTTCTCATCAAATCAAGTTGTTAGTTTACTACTGTGTGCATTTCATTTTTTTGTCCTTACATCTATCTTGCTTTGGTTTCAATTGAACAAGTAAAAAGTTTCATTTTCTCTTCTCTTGTTGAACGTCTCTTTTCTAGGCATAGATCACATTGCTCCATTTGTTTCGGTTGAATCTTAGCATTTGATTTGAAAGGAGTTCTTCTTGTCATGCTTTGCATTTGATTGGTATTTGGGTGTTTGGAAATATTCATTGAAATCTTTATGTGAAAGTTTCATTTTAATATTCCATTGAAGCAAATACACCATTCTAGTTTGATTAATTAATATGTTGCATTGATTGGCATCATTGAAAGCTAGAATCACATCATCATGAGCATGTGGAGTCAAATGAACATCTTTTACTATTAAGACGACTAGTTGAAGTGCTCGATAGGAAGAGTAGGAAGCATAAAGAATTTTCATTATTTTGTTTGGGAAAGAAAAGTATTGAAGAGCCATCTTATTTTCGATTGCTTTCTTGTTGCATTGATTGTTTTCTCTTCTCTCAATTAGTGTAAGAATTCATCGAATTGAAAGGGTTTTGTCTCATATAGTTGCACACAAGAGTTTTTTAGGTGAAATTGATAGGGCCTAAAAAATGAGACTTAATTTCAAGATAAACTCCTAAAATGTATTCAATTAACCTAAGGCACATTTGAAACTAAACGCTCATATTTAGAGGTTTAGGCTAGAGACATGGTTCGACGTCTTTAAACCTAGCAGTTGTGTTCACTTCAGCATTATACAATGCTAGTACGAACTTGTGCTCCCCATATCATCATGTATATAAAGGGAGACCCCACTAGGTTTTCAATCCTTTATCCATAGGAAGCCAAGCCTGCTGCCATGAAATGTGATACACTAAACACAACATTCTGGGAGATTGCTTACCTATACTTCTCAGTTCGCTGGGAGGTATTCTGCAGTTCATGTTACTTGATAATCCATTTTGCCTAGATTATCATGAGCAGTCATTTTGGTATTTTTGACTCTTTAAATTTAAAATATCATCGAGCACTTTTCTTTCTAGCTCGTTCAAACTGAAAGAGACTAGAGTCATATTTGCCTTTTTCTTGACTCCTAAAACATGAAAATGCAGTAGTTTATTTCAACGTCTTAAATTTTTTTGCCCACGATCACATAACATTCCTAATAGTATTATGCTTGACCACATCTTGAGTATATCCCTAATATACTTTTAAAACCATTGAAATTAATATCTATTCTCTTTTGTTTGAGACAAATTCATCGTCGCTGAACCATCAAGTTTGCCTCGTTCCTCTTCCTCTCCTCCATCTAGAAGGTCATCTGGATAAAATTTCCTTGAACTTTCGTAGTCACTTGAGGATCAAGGTATTGAACTTGGAATTGTTCTAAGTATTTAACCTTTGTCCTCACATCTGCCTCCATCAGATACTGGGTCGTCTTACGAATCTGGCCCGAAATCCCCTGATAATCCTATCTAGACTCCTAAGAGTCCTTAGAATTTTGATAGTTTGCAAGGACTGGTTATAGACCCTTTTGCGGTATCTCCACAACATCCTTATAGTCTATATGATCAGTCTGGTGTTCCATTGGAGTTGTCTCCTCATTCATCTTTGGCTCATTGCCGGTAATTTCCTATGGAGTCAGAAAGCAAAATTCTAGTCCCATTTTCGAGTTAGTTGGAAGTTTCTGCCACTCACACTCCTCATCTGGTGTTTATCCTGAGTTTAGTGAGCCTTTATTGCCACATGGTTATACCTCTCTAGCTTAGTTGGTTTCGAGTGCTCCCAATGCCTCATCATTGTATCAAAATCCTATATAGTCTTCTGGCACCACGCCTACATAAGGTACATTCATCCAGAACATGAACTCTTGACTAATTGTACAAACTGCAGTTACTTCAGTTCTAGTTCAACTTACCATTCCATCTCTACTTGTTTCATCATTTCAACTGACTCTTTCGGCTCAACTAATGGTCTCGGTAAGTATGGTATCAGTAAGTTCTTCTACCCCTCTAGTGAGTGGACAGATTGTGCCATCACCTGGGGATAAGATCCAAATATCTCTATGATGTTAGGCCAAACCAATGTTAGTGGATCACGAACTCACATGGTTGGAACAGATCAAGATTTCTATGGCACTATTCCTAACCCTGTTGCTCCATCTAGGTTAGCTAATGTCCAATACTAGCAGCCATACGTGGCTCAGGGTCTGTTCCAACCAGCTTATGTTCCATATGGTTCCCAAGCCTTCGTTTCTCCACCTTACATTCCTCAAGCTGGGCCTTATATTTAGCCTATCCAATCCACTGTGCCTAGCAGGTATGGCCAGATTCAATTCAAGAACTATGTAGGAACTATCCAGCTACCTTTACAACAATAAGGAAAACCTTCGTAGCATCATGGGAAAGCATTATAGTAGTAAGGACAATTGCTACAACCATAAGGGAAAACTTTGCAATAGTTGCAACAACCTTTGCAGCCACAGATTTATTTTGTTCAATAATCCTCCTAACCTTCATCATCGCATGGCCATCATTTGCAGCAGCAGGGGAAATCTTTGCTGTAGCCACAAGGTCAACCTATGCAGCAACAAAGCCAATCTTTGCAGCAACCAGAAGGTCAACCTTTGCAGTAGTAGAGCCATCCTCTACAGTAGCAGGTTGTGTAGGCATATCAGCAAGGTTAGCCTATTCAGAGCTGAGGTCAACTTTTGCAAGGACAAGGACAACCCTTTTAGCAGCAGGTTCAAAATCCTTATGTCTAAGGGTAGAAGGTTCAAAATCCTTACGTCCAGGGGTAGCAGGTGCAAAACCCTTATGTCCAAGGGCAACAGGTTCAAAATCCTTATGTCCAGGGGCAGCAAGTGTAAAATATGTATGTCCAGGGTCAGCAGTTTCAAAATCCTTACGTCCAAGGTCAACAGGCTCAATAGCCTTTTAACCCATATGCATATTAGTGGCCTATGATAGGATAGTATCAAGTCTACCTAGGACAAAATCCTCCCTACGGGAAAGATAACCTACAATGGGGGAAAAATTGGAATCCATATGGACAAAAGCTTCCACTATAGGGGCAATATCCTTACCAACAAGGACGGATTCTGCAGTTCAGGTCTGTTCAAAGGCTTGAAATGCCTTTTAATACATAATTTCTATTCTTGGCTATGTTAGAATTGCCAGATGTTTCAAGTCTCACCAATTATCCAATTCTTCATTTTCCTTACTGACCTCCAGTCCCAACGAATGTTCTGAGCGATTGCCTGAAATTTGAGGGAAAAGAGAAGGAGGATCCACAAGCCCACATGATGACATATCACCTCTGGTGCTACTCCACTTTGTACATTGACGATTCTATCTGCTTACAACATTTTCAAAGAAATATCACAAGGGCTACAGTGAAATGGTACATTGAATTGGCTCAAGGCACCTATAATGACTTCAACACTCTCGCTATGGCTTTCCCCACTCATTGATCCAAAATGGATCTAGAATAAACTTCTAAGTCTAAAAATGTTCCTCACAAAGGAAAATTAAAGACATGGGCTACTCTTGGAAATAGTCCCATTGCATAGATCACATCATTCTAAATCTACTACAATTTGAATGGGCTAAAATGGACTACGAATGAAGAAGTTATCGCAGAAAGAAGATTGTCCATTGTCCTTTGAAAACAAGGCAAATTCTTAGAAAAATGCCATAAAAGCGTCTTTAAGGAAAAAAAGCATCAGAGGGTTAAAAGGAGGACATAGACCAAAGGCAAAAGGACTCCCTCGATTAGCGATCTCCAATATATTGGGTCGGAGGTAGCCTGCATGCGATATCGGGACCCAGGTGGAGCCGATTGCGATAAAGCGGGATCGGTTCGGCGATTAGGTTGGCACAATCCATGGTATATGGAAAGAACCCCCAGGCTGTTACATATGCGATATGCCATGATGCGATATCGATTGTCGGATCGAGGAGTCAGATCAATAGTCGGGATCTAATCAGAGTGATTGGTGATCGGTGATCCCCGATACAAAGGGCCAATTCACATTGTGATTTGCGATTGCGATGCCGATAAAGGGAGGACCCGATGGGAATTATAAGAACGAATGAACAAAATTTGAAATCCAGTTTATTCAGATTTCCTTTGTATTTACCTTGTATTGAGGTTTTGACCTCCCACCTAAGCGATTGTGATATGATGATAGAAGGCAGATTCGATGGGAATTATGGATGCGATTTCATAATATTTGAAATCCAGAAATTCAGATTTTCAATGTATTCGTATGTATTGGTTTTTTTTGCCAATACGCCATGCGATTGTGATTTTTGATGGAATGGCGGACCCGATAGGTTTATAGAGGCAGTTTCATTCTATTTGAAGTCCATATTTTGCGACCGATAGTGTATTTCCGATATATTTCTATGTATTGGAATTTTGTTCCATTTTCGGGTTTTCGCCTGAAGAAAGGCCCTAATTCCTTTATAGCTGTCCCTGATCATTGTACCATGCCACAAGCTAGCATTTTGTAACAATGATGCATTTGTAACACACAGAGCCACAGAGCTAGAAACTAGAGGGCCAATCGAAGAGACAGAGGAATGATTACACACAGAGAAATGGACAAGAAGTCATAGAGCTGGAAGGATGTCTCACAAAAGCCAGAATGTACAATTGACAGAGGCAGAGTTTTTGGAGTCGCTTGGAGGTTGAGTGAAAACCAGAGAGCTTAGAGAAGCCAGAGCGAAGAGCCAGAGAGCCAAAGAGCCAAAGCCAAAGCCAAAGAGCCAAAGCCAAAGCCAAAGCCAAGAGAACAACAAAGAGATCAAATGATCCAGCTATTGCTGGTGTCCAAAGTGTGCTGAAAAAAGAAGAAGGTATTCCGGAGATAGTGAAAGAATTCTGAGGGAGCTGGTGCAAGCTAGTGCTCAAGATAGCTCAGAGTGCTGATTGAAGGAGTCTAGTCTAGAGGAGCCTAGATCTCTCTACAGAGTATGGATAGCCAGTGGGATAAGATGGTATTATAAACCCATAGGTTCAGTTGTAAACCAATGGAGTTGAGTGTGGAGCTTGTAAAATAATTTATGCCATAATCCCAGAGAGCCTAGTTGAGTTGACTAGAGCTCACGGAGACGTAGCCCAAGAGGTTTGGGTGAACTCCATATTATATTGTTGTCTTATGTGTTTGTTGGTTTGCTGCTTTATTTACTGTTATGTGTGTTTAAAGATGAGAATAAGCAAATGTACATAAGCACTTGAACAATCTAAAAACAAACACAAGCATACACCTATTTCAAGCACTTTTTAATTCCACAATTGGTTAATCATAAGGTCTTGAGAATATATAAGCTTTGGAGTGGGAGAGGTTCTTGTAATCTTGACAAGAAGCCTTTAGTGCCCCATTTTTAGATCACTCATTTCCTGCTGCTAGTTCACTATGAAACTAACACCTATATTCTTACGTCACTTAAGAAAGAAACTGTGACCCATATCTTTAATCACATCCATGAATCAAGATGTTCGTGTCACCTGATCAAGTTTGAGATTGCTAATCAGTTGTTGACAGAATGGTTCACAAAATCATTCGTTAGCAAAATCACTAAGGACATAGCTATGGGTAGATGCATTACTGAGGAGCAAGCCATCACTCGTGCCTGGTATTTAGTCCTTGTCTACTCACAATCTCGCACATTGTATGAGATGTTACCCAATGCTCCAAGACCATAATCTGATCTGACAGCATCAAAGTCTCTAGATATGCCACTTGTTGATGGAGTGATTGGTTCCATGTCTCAAACCCTCATGAAATATTCTTCCAAGTAGAAGTTGGTCTCAAACACTAGTTCCAATGATCCCTCTCGAAATTCATCTGGTCCTGGTAAAACCTCTGAGGTTCACGCTATGCAGTCTACCACAACGGACAAATGCTCTAAGGGTAAAAGGAAGGGCAAAGGAAAATCCAAAGTTGATCCCCTAAAATAGGGCCATCCTAAGTTGTTTGGTGATGATTCTCAAAGAAAGCTGAAGTATCCATGCCTCATCTTTGAGGAGGATTATTACACTAAAGATTATCCCTGGTGATCTAAAGTTAGTCGCTTGCTTAAAGGGACCCTGATTGTCTTAAAAGAACCCTTTCCATCCCAGCAGACCCAAATGGTAGAAAAACCTCAGTCTTCCGTTCCCTCAGGTTCCCAAGTGTTTATGATGAACATGCCTATAAATGTGGCTACCAGATCTAAATATTATCAAACCTCGATGGCTAGGAAAGAGAAAGAAAGTACCCTTTCCTCCTCTATCCCGTCAACCTCCGGTCCTCTCCATCTAGAGAGATCTAATCCCGATTCTATTGTCCAACCACCCTCTTATGGTGTGCTATGAAAATACTCATACAATCCAAACACTCGAGTTGCTCAACACTAAAATATTGTTGACGATTTGGCTCAAGCGCCATCAGCTATGTCTACTCTCGAGGTCCTTCAAAGTTGTCCCTCTTAGTGGAAAGCATTATTGTTGGACATTGGATGTGTTGATCCATCTGACTCTAATATCATTTGCTTTGATCTATAAAACCATGTTCTACGCTTACCTCATCAAATTTCCTTTATCATTCAAGTGATCATTAATGAAAATACGATTCATAGGACCATCATTGATGAAGGTGGTTCTACCTGCATCATGTCTGTGTCTTGTTAGAAGGCATTGGATCTCCTACCTTGAACCAATCACCTAACATGTTTGAAGCCTTTTATGGATGTGATTCTCGACCATTCAGCGTCCTTCCTAATCTTTCCATTGCCTTGGAAGAAAAGAGAATTAATGTCAAAATAGAAATTGTTGATGCAAACCTTAACTATAATCTTATACTTGGGTGGAGTTGGACCCATGCCATGCATGCTATAGCCTCTTCTCTATTCCGCGTGCTCTATTTTCCTCATCAAGGGAAAATCGCCACAGTTGACCAATTATCTTTCTTTGCCTCTTGTTTCTTGGATGGCAATTTTCCTTATGTGAAGCATACTAGTGCTCCATATGAGAGTGTGGGAGCTGGACTTTTCAAACATCCCGCCTTGATGGGTATTTTTCCTCTCCCACCTCCGAATGTTGCCTCAGTCAACATGATCTTAGTTAAGTATGATCCTTAGGTCATTCCTCCTCCTAATTAGGTTGATGCATGGGGTGATGTCATGTCATTAAGCACCACCTAGATTAATTATGTGGAGATTGTTTCAGGTTCAGCTTCGGTATCTTCTGATCACACTCCTTTGGGTACATCTCTTGATGCATATTCTAAATCTCCATGGCTTGGTTCTTTGGAGTCTTCTGATCCCTTAATCAAGACATTTCCTATTGATGAAAGAATCATGAAAATTATGTTTCTTAAGGAAGCACCTTTGAATGATACTCATCATCGTTCCTCATTCTTACCTAGCCACGGATCCATGTCTACTTGTTTTGAGAAGTTCTCTTCTCATTTCCCGACCCATCCACTTTAGATGCCTACCATGACCCATGAATTTTAGTCGGAAGGAAAAATGTGTAATATTACCCAAACGATGCTTATTAACATTTCTATTAAGCCTAGTATCGTTGAAAATGTTCACATTGGGGTAACTTGCTCTCCTGATGAGATCAAGCTTTATACTCATCTTTTTTAAGAGTTTCTAGATGTTTTTACATGGTCATATGAAGAAATGCCTAGGATTGACCCAAGTATAGTCGTGCATGAAATTTAGACTTATCCTAATGCGAAGCCCATTTGCCAAAGGCTTCGTCCTGTGCACCCTAAAAGAGTGGTCGCCATTAAGGGGGAAGTTGAAAAACTTTGTAAAGCTAGATTTATTTATCCTATTCCTTCAACAGATTGGGTGTCCAATATTGTACCAGTGACTAGAAAAGTAAGGCACCATTCGGGTCTATGTTGATTATTGTGACACTAATCATGCCTACCTGAAGGACAATTATCCCACTCCTTTTATAGACCAGATTATAGATGAATTTGCTGGGACTGAGATTTTCTCCTTTATGGATGGTTTCTTTGGTTATAACTAGATAAACATTATGCCCAGTAATCAACACAAGACAACCTTTATTTATCCGTGGGGGAATTTTTCATATAAAACACGCCCTTTTGGCCTTAAGAATGCTGGGGCACTTTCCAATGGGATATGTCTTATGATTTTCACGAAATTTAAAACTCCGTTCAACCTTACTTGGATGATCTTCCTGCTCATTCCTATAAGCACAACGACCATCCCGATCACCTTTGACAAATATTTCTTTGTTGTTAACACTATAACTTTCATCTTAATCCACATAAGTGTGTCTTCTGCATTGAGTCTAGACAACTCCTTGGTTTTATTGTTTTGAAGGATGGTATTCACCTTAATCCTCTCAAAGTCAAGGCTATTTTTAATCTACCCCCTCCCTCTTCATTGCATCAATTGCAGAATCTACAAGGGAAAGAGAATTTCCTTCATTGTTTTGTGCCTAACTATGCTGAGCTAGCTTTAGGGTTCACTCAATTGCTTAAGAAGGGAACTCCGTTTCATTGGGATGAGACTGCCCAAAAGTTTTTTGATGACTTAAAAGCTGTCCTCATTAATGCTCGTTTATTGCACCGTCTGAACTATCATCATGATTATTTCCTCTATCTAGTTGCAGCTTCTAGCACTATTGCTATGGTTTTGGTACAAGACGACAACAAAGGTCATGAACACGTAATATATTACCTTATTCATGATCTCCTCAATACTAAGACCCATTATGCTCATGTCGAGAAATTGTTGGATGTTATTCATTCTGTTCAATGCTTTCGAAATTCTATTCTCCTTCACACTACAACCATGATTTCTAATTTCAACCCCATGACTTATATTCTGACTCATCAACTACTTGGGGGAAAATATTCCAAGTGGATTGTCATCCTCCAAGAGTTAGTTTTGGTGTTCACTACTGCCAAATTCAAGAAATCACTTGTATTTGTTGAGTTAATTTTCTCCTTTCCCTCTGCTTCTCTCCCTGCCAGTGTTGATGAGCAATAACCCAATGGGACTCTCTTTCTAATTAGCACTCTCGATCGTTGGTACGACGATATCATCGTGTATCTCCAAATTTCTACCTTCCGGTCTACATTGTCCAAGGATGATCACCGACGCATTCGACATCAATCCCAACCTTACCACATCATTGGGGATACTTTATACCACGTTGGTGTTGATTCAATTCTTCGTCGATGTTTAACCCTCGATGAGGCTAAAAGAGTCTTGAATGACTAACATTATAGCACATGTGGTGGTCATCTGTCTGCCTATTCCACTACTCAAAAGATCCTCTGCGTTGGTTACTTATGTCCCTCTATTTTTAAGGATTGCATTCTTGTTGTTTGCAAATGCAACTAGTGCCAGATTTATCAGTAGAAAATGCGCACCCCGCCCACTCCTTCACCTTGTTATTATCATTGGTCCCTTTTCCAAATGGGGCATTTATTTTATCACATGTAACCCTCATTTGGCTAGGGGCATGGTTATATTATCATTTTCGTGGATTACTTCACCAAATGCACTGAAGCAATGCCTACATATTCAGCTGAGGGTAAAATGATAGCACAATTTATATTCAATCATGTGATTTCCACATTTGGAGTGCCTCAAGCCATTGTCACTGACCATGACTCCCATTTTCATGATTACATGCTAGCTGAGCTGACTTTGAAATTGGGCTTGCGTCACGATAGCTCAACTCCATATTACCCTCAGGCCAATGACCAAGTTGACGCAATGAACAAAGTTTTAGTTACTATGCTTCAATGCACCATTGGGATGCACAAGTCCAATTGGCATCTCATGCTTTTTTTTTCTTATGGGCCTACCGAACCTCGACTAAAGACACATCTGGATTCAAATTTTCTAGCTCATCTATGATCTAGAAGCTACCCTACCGATTGAATGTGAAATTCCCTCACTCAAATTGGTTGTCAAACTGCTCCTTGAAACCTCACCTCAAGAAGAGCATCTCCTATATTTGGAACGACTAGATGAAACCCATCGTCTCACTGCTTCAGTCATTGAAGCTCAGAAAAGGTGAGTTAAATCCTATTTTGATCAGTCGGTCTCTCCTCATGCTTTTTCTAAGGGTGATTTGGTCTTGCTATATGACCAAGCTAACAATAAGCTAGGGGCAGGTAAATTCGAACCCATGTGGCATGGGCCCTAAATTGTCAAGAATGTATTAGAAAAAGGGGCCTATGAGCTAATTGATTATGAGGGTAACCCTTTGAGCAAGCCCCGCAATGGGCTGTACCTGAAAAATTATTATGTGTGAGTCATCTCACATGGTTACTTGTGTACATAAATGTGTTATTCATTTTTTTGCAGTTTTGTTTGGTGTGTTTTTTTCAAGTAACTTTCCTACTTATTATGTCTTCACTTGCTTTGCACATGTCTATGAATCCTTAAATTGATTTTGCTAATGGTGCTTCTATAGTACCCAGAATCTATCATTCGTGGCATCGGCTATTTATGTTCCTCATGGTGAGTTTATTGATCTTGGAGGTATTTTTTTGGGTCAAACAACTAATAACATTGTTGAATATAGTGCAATTATAGAACTCTTGTCAAAGGCCATTGCTCTTGACATTCAAGAATGGTTGTTAACCTTGATTCGCAACTTGCTGTTCTTCAGCTCAATGGACAATGTTCTATCAGAAACCCTCAGATATTGAGAATATATTTGCGTATTCGTATATTGGAAAGAAATTTTGATTATATCACATATCATCACATTCCTAGGCATATGAATACATTAACAGATGCATTGGCTAATTATGTTTTAGACAGACATTTACGCAATATGTGAAAAAGAATTGTATCATAATAAACAAGAAATATAGCATATATATATATATTTAAATATATAGATATATATATTTAAATATATAGATATATATATGTTGATAATGTTTGAGTGTGATACATCAACATCCAAAACTGATATGTGTTCTGAATACATCTATGGCTCGCAAGCCTCAAAACTGTAAATGCTAAACTATGGACTATTCTGTGTGGCGATCACGATAACATGTTACTGCTTGTACTACAGGAGTTAGTAATCATCAAATCTGATCTAAAACCCCCACTTTGTGCCTCTGATAATGGCGAGGAATGTCCTCGATTCGTGCATACTCAAGGATTCCTCTTGTCAGGCCCTGTAGATTTCGAGCAATCTCCTCTTCATTGTCCACGACCTTGAACTATCGAGCCACATGTCTAGCTATAGGGGAAATCCCCCATGGTCTTTCCAGTCCAACATTTGTAGTTACAAAATCAATATGTCACAAATACATATATTCAAAAACAATAAAAATATTGAGAACCAAAATTGTTTTCCTCACCTCTATCATCAAAGTCTTCTCCCTCTAGGAGTGGAGTGTCAGGATCACCGCAGAAGTTAGTCACATTATATGGCCAATCCTCCATGACAATCAAATGTTGTCTGAGCCACATGAAGAAGGTGGGCTTGTACAACATGTGTTGGCCCCCTCTAGCCCTGGGTATCAGCTCACCCCAATGGACCATCTATGGATCTAGTGGCATCGGGGGGTTCACCTCTGCTAGCTAATAATGGAATAGTGGGATCCATTCTAAGAAGAAAGTCACCAGAATAGAACCATACCCAAATTGCCTTAGGTTCCCTACCTTGCATTTGGATAATCGGTGTTTCATGTTCACTTTCATGGCTGCCCCCCAGTTGAAGACAATGGGCACCATGTAGTCTACCACATTTTGGAACTTAGATTTGTTGGACTCGTGTAGTGCTTGAGCCCCAACCACTCGATTGATGGTTAAGATAAGCACCTTCAATACAAGATTTTTTATTGACATGATATCAATCTTGCCACTTGTAGACTTCAGAGCTCCCGAGTAATGTTTGTCGAGGAGCATATTTACAATCGCCCCGATGGGCCTGCCTCCATACAATTGGACTATTTCCCCTTTGCATGATAGTCCAGTAATGAAGTAAATATATGAAGTATCTAGCTCTAGCTCTTGGTCATGGATTATAAATACCTCCCGTCCAACATCCCATAAATTGATCAAGTATTGTAGTAGCTCAGGTTGAGCCCAAAGGCCTGGTCTGGTGTAAGAAAGGACTTGAGGAGCCCACAATTCCTCAATGCATCTAGATAATTTGGATATTCCAATGCCAATGAATCTATTCTTTCATGCTCACATTCTTTCCACTTGATCACCATCTTTCTTGTTGTAATTTTCTTGCAAAAACCTCGTAGTCAAGATAACATCAATCCTTGAAGGAGAAATTTCAGATTTAAGGTAACGAAATTGGGCGGAAAATGGAAAAATTTTAGTTCGTTGCATCGACGCGACTGTTTTTGAAACAGGTACGCCAATGGCATGAGAGCCCGTACTAAAATATCCTGATCCTAAACCAACCAAGGGTGGTTTTTTTTTTTGCTAAAAATCCCTTAAAACACCCAAAAAAAATAGTTAAATGCATGAAAAATAGGCATCAATACAAAGAGTAGGGCCACCGCTCTTACCAGCAACTTACAGTTTGATGATCAGCCCCTTGGATTTGCAAAAGTCACTCCTAAAGATTTAGGGAACAAGTGGGTACAAATTGCTCCAAATGAGGTAAAAGAGGTAAATGGTAAAAAATGTTTTACCTTTTCCCTTTTTATAAACTTCTCACCATGTTTTAGGGTTTAAAAAAAATCACCATTTTTCCTAGAAATGGATAGTACGTTCGCTTCTTGTGTAGCAACAGGTGATGGTTTGTTGATGGTGATGCAAAACTAGAGTCGTATTTAAGCTCTTCTCCCGACTCATAAAAAAACTGAAATGAAAAGATTACCAACTATTTTTCCCTTTTTGACTCATTAAAGAAAATAAAAATGGGGAGTCCACTTTAAGCCCTTTTTCGACTCTCAAAACATGAAAAGGTTGCCAAGTTCTTTTTGTTTTGATGTCGTAAATGGTTTCAAAATGTGTTTACCTAGTATACATTTACCCCTTTTTCAAGCTGGGTAAGCTATTTACGAAAAAGTTGTTCCTTGGATGACATGTTCAAGAGGTTCTTTTGAGTAATTTTTTCTACCTTTTAAGACTCAAGAGACAAATTTACAAAAATGGACCTTTTGGAGTTTTCTTTTCCTTGTACTTTTCAAACTCTCTAAACATTAAAAAGATATTGAGTTTTCCCTTTGTCGAACTTGTTCAAATTTAAATGACATCAGATTCGTTACCATGATGGACACAAGCTCCTCCTTCCTAGGGCTCGTTAATCTTACTAGGTCAGATATATCTGAAGGATGGACTTACATTACAAGCATATGCTCTCCCCTTCAATATTGTGATAAAAAATAATTGGGGTACCTGCCAAAAATGGTGGGGAAAAATGGGAAATTTTTACCAGTTGTTTCGGTCGCTTGTCACTCTTCAACATGACACTCTTATACTTTGTTTTGGGTTGGGATATACCCACTTCATCATTGACCTTCCTAGGTTTGGGCAACCATTTTTTTCCTTTCAATTTGATCTTTGCCATGTCATCATGACTTTTGATCCTATGGATCCAAAAGCTGCCAAACTTTGTAGTCATGTTTTCGATATGTTCAAGATTTAATCCTTCTGCAGTTTACACTCATTCTTGATTCTCTGTATCATCCATAAGCATTGCATCCCTTGTCTCATGTCGATGATGTGGGATACATCATGGCCCTCCTTTGACAAGGTCACTTCTTGTTGACTTCAACTCATTAGCCAGGAAGTTGGCCGAGATACTTGCTTCCAGTACCTTAGAGCTTGCACGCCCTAATGGAAAGTTCTTCGCACTTGACGACAAGTTCTCATTATTAGATTTTGATCGAGTGACTTCACGGGTGTTCAACTTCAGTTCCTTATTCGCACTTTGTGAATTATGTTGCTGGTACCTTGAGAGCCATTGTCATTATTGGTGGTTTCTCTTGCGCTTGTTAACAGTTCATATCATTGAATGGTAATCAAGCAACTTTCTAGCATGCTCGACGTCAACACATATATTCACATGCTAGAATTTGTACTTTGATTAGGTTGTGATGGAGTGCAAGACCCTAGGCTAAGATTACAAAAGTTCATGTTGTAGATAAATGTGACATGATCATGCTTACATACATGTCTCTTTCATATGGATGGTTGCGACCATACCATGAGTCTATTATATGTGATCCTTCCCATTGTTAGATGGTTGCGACCATACCTTGGGTTTGATATGATCCTTCTTACTAGATGGATGCACCCATACCTTGGATCCATTTACATGATCTTCTTCTGGATGGCTGCATCCCCACAAAGATTTATGTATCAGATATTTTAGTGATTTATATGTATCTATTCTTTCTTGTAGGTTTTCTGACAGCGGTCTCTGGTTCCATGCATCTACTCATAAATAATTTCACCCCTCACTATTGTTTGGCCTTCATGCTTTAGGGGGCATCGGTTACACAAAATTTTGTCACTGTCCCTATACTCCCCATTCCTCGATCCTGGAGGACCTCTACAGTGACCCTCATATGCTTTCCTATGATGAAGAACATGTCCCTACATCTATCTTCATCTGCAAAAATTTCCCTCTTACATCATTTCCCAAGAATATTCCTTCAACTTAGTTTTCAAGACTGGCACTAGCATTCAGTTTCTTCCCTACGCCGATTTGTAGAGTCTAACACTGAACCTGCCATTGAACAACACTAGTAAGCCATTCATGACCTACTCTAACCCTCTTTTGGAAAGTTTTTAAAAATGGAGTCGAACCTTCTAGGTCTAGAAGCTTCATGAATGGAAGTCTAGTAAATAGTTGAGCAAGATAGAGCCAAGAGAGACTGTTTGGGCTCCTTTCCCCTATTAATATGGAACAAATCAAATGGGATAAGGCCTCTCCCATCATAAGAGGATCCATTTCCCCTCTATCAAACCTATATAAACTCCTCATTTTCCAACCTCGGCTAGCTAATGAAAGGGCTTAAGTAATCTGAAAATCTTGATATCCATCTTGAGAACCTTAGCCTTCTAGTTTGTGTGTGAAGGGAGAATAATCTTGTAATGTTTGTTTTGGAAGAAAGGGGAAGAGACCATGAAATTCCATTGTTTTGAAGGTGAATCATGAGATTCTTATAGTGGTGTTGGAACCCAGACATGCCAAAGGGAACCTGCAATGTCAAGGCTCTGGTTGTATTTCTCTTTGAAGTTCATTTTAATACAACTAATGGTTTATTTCCTATATGATGTGTAATAATACATTTGATAGCTTAGACCTCCTTGAAATTTTAAGTAGATTGAGTTTGATTTTATGCTATCACATTTGTTGTTGTTTCCTTCATGTTTTTTTTAGGTATTTGAATGAAAGGAAGTTGGAGCAAGGAAGCAAGATCACCATCAAGTGGTTTAGCGTTATAAGAGGTAAGCCATCTTATTCAATTCTAATTGAAGGAAATTTACATTAGATTGTCTTGTTTTCGGTTAAACCCACTCTCTTGGGCTAGAGGGATCGTCTCTGTCTGCAGAGAGGATACTCCTGCTCCATAGCCACAATGAAATTTTTTAAAATTATTAATCACACAATATCTAAATTACACCTAAAGTCTCTAAAAAGTAGAAAAGAAAAAAAAAGAAAGTAACACGCGCTAGAGAAATCTAAGAGTTCAAACCACACAAACTTACTTTTCATAGAGATCAATATATACTACTTGGTGATGAAATCCAACATCAAAGAGACCAAGGTGAAATGTTTTATAGAAAATGAGTTTTTGGACTAGTTACCCTTACAACCTGCTTAATGAAATGGTCGGGTGCAAGTAACTGTGCTATAAACCATCCTGAGAAATTATTACCCTCTAAAGAGTCCAAGTGTGTCTAGGCAATGTGTGTTTAGGTACATCAGGACCTTCCCTTTGCCATCACCTTAGGTAGAGCACTAGGATTATGGTCACTATGTTTGACAAATACAACAATTTTACCAGGGGGGATAGTCATAGATCGGACGTACATGCAAGGGCAAAGTAACAAGCTCAATCCCCTTGAAGGCTCCTTCACATGAACAATTGGAGGTTTACTTTCAAGTGACCCCTACTACCTTTCAGCACCATTGTAATACATGTAAATTACTATATCTAAGCCAATGAAGTGGTTCAGATCACTTCACCAGAGTCGACATGACCTCGTACTTAACTCATGTATAAGAAGAGTTTCCCATAGAAAAATGGAGATACTTGGATTTTCTCTTCCTAACTATATATTCTATTGTCTGTTTGTAGCTTTGGAAATTTTACTTCCTTCCCTATTCCAAAGCCCTACACTTAAGCTAATGTAGGTGAAAAGAGCCCTAAAAAATATAAAATTTCTAAGTGAATTTTAATTAGTGTTGTATTATTAAGTTGTTCTTTTACTCAATGGATAAACGAGGTGAAACTTATGATGTTTTAACGACTCGAAATCTTAATGCACTCTAAAATGGATAAGCAACTTTAAATTTTTGATGAAATTCTGTTTAGAGAAAAGAAAGAGCTTTCTTTGATTTTTGACAAATTAAATGAAACAACTCACAACTTTTCAACTTTCCTCAAAACAACCAATTTCACTATTTTATAATGAAAAATGCAGCCAACAAACTAATTTCCAAATTTCCCTAATTATCAAAATAAACTAAAAACTCTTTTCTTCTAATCACTTGAAACTTTCAAGCACACAAAAATTAATCAAGAAGATGGAGAAAAGCATATCCTCCTATGAACTCTTTGATTTGATGATAATAATAGTGCAATCACAGAATTTTTTCCAATATGAAAGCAACAACTTTTTTATCAAGAAAAAATAACCATGATTCTTTCACAAAAGCACAAGGTCTTTAGAAACCCTAACTTGTAATTCAAAGAAATTTTGAGTACAAATAAACAATTCTTAAAGCTTAACCAGTGTATTTGACAGAACAAAATAAGAATATCAATGACAAAAAGACACTGAAACTTGTTTTGATCAATCAACAAATCAACTAGTCAAAACCATAGGGTATTCTTCAAAAAATACCTAATCTTCAGAAAATCATTGACAAAGCAATCAACTGGGTTCAAAAAAGACAACAAATAGTCCAAACAAATAGAATTACACTTTTATAAACACAAATTCATGTATGGGTTCAATCTATAATTGAAATTTCAAAAACTTTCAAGGCCTGCATGGGTCTCCAGTAGGCAACGATGTGCATGTGCTCAGTTTATAGGGAAAAATGGTGCATAGATGTGCTCTATCTACAAACACAAACACCGTAGGGAGGAAAACTCAAAGAAAAAATAAAAAACTTGAAAATCAACCAATCAAATCTAAAAGGCCATTAATTTATGAAGAATCAGGGCTAGATAAATCATAAAAATCAGAAAGCAAGGCTAAGGAAAAAGACGAGAACAAAGACATTCCCTAGTATGGTCACCAGTTTGTTACACTAGACAATCCCTCTTGCGGACAGTAGAGATCTCCCTAGATCCTAAATGGAAAATAGAAACAATCATGACAAATGAACTGACTCTTTCCCTAAGTTGGACTTAATCGAATTACAAGCAGTCTAACTGATATATAGACTTCTTACTAGTTTCACAAAATCCCTGATGAAGATCCCTATTTGTGACTTGATGCAACACTTAAATGCTTAATAGAACCTCTAAACATAAACCATAAAAAGGATCAAAGGCATATGTGATATAGTAATTCAAACAACCTAGCCTAATGATCAAGGAAATTATGGATTGAACTTGCCTTAATGAACATAATAACCAATTGCAAGCTATTCATCATTCATAAAAGACAAAGATCAATGGGAGAAAGTGCTCATTTGTATTAGTTAGAAGATAAGAGGAGCCTTACAGCCTCCACCTTGATGCCACGAGGTCCCTCCCAAATTCCTTCAATCTCCTCCATATATAACAAGCTCTCCAATCTCAAATTAGCAGCATAAGTTTTTATTGTCTTAATTATGACCTCCTCCATCCATCAACCCTCTAGTCCTTTTATACATCAATTTAAGAGGGGGGAGTTTAAGATCCCTAAGAAAGTGATGAGCCTCCTTTAGTGAAGGATTAGGTTACCATGACAAAATGGATGGAGATGCATCTTATGAGGTTTATAGTTCAAATAGTCATCACCTGGAAGCTTTCAATTGGGAAATATTTGACCAACTAGGTTTCTAGAATGTACTTTTTATTTTTACATTCTATAATTCACCTACATAGGTTTATAGTTATACACAGAGTGCAACTCTGTGCTATTCTCAGTGTGGATTTTAGATCATGCGGAGGAAATACTAGAGAAATAGGTAGAGGTGGAACTTAACAAGGTGTGAGAGGTAATTTACCCTAATTTCTCATGGACTTTAACATATTTTGAGTTGTTGGACTTCTAAGGGAGATAGTTTCAGCATGTTCATGAATGGTAATAATATCCATAAACTGATTAAGTGTCATGGTGACAAACTGACATGTAACACAGAGCCCGTGTGCTATGTTGATGTTAGAGGTACTCCAATCATGTCCAGTGAAAAGGAGTGCTTTGCTCACTGTGATTGGAGCAGTTGATCTAAAAAAATCTCCTGTAATTACATTTGATATCCCAAATGTTAAAAAGAGAGTCCATCATCATATGGATTTTCATATTAAATCTACATATGATAAGAAGACCATCTTTCGAATTGTAGTTGATGAAGGGGATTCCACATGTGTCATGTCTATGTCATGTTGGAAAGCTATCGAGTCCTGTGAAGCTGTTCCATCTCCTACTCTCTTAACCGAATTTGATGGTCATTTTCGTAGGCCTCATGGGATTCTACCTGCCCTCCCTATTTGTGTAGGGAGCAAGGTTGTTAACCTGGAAGTAGAGATAGTCGATGCTAGTATTTCTTATAATCTTTTTTTGGGTCTGAATTGGGTTTATGTGATGGATGGCATAGTCTCATATTTATTCTGCATCTTATGTCTTCCTCTTGAAGGGATAATTGTTACGATTGATAAGTTAGCCTATTCTCCCAATGACCCTAATGCATCTGCTGACTCCACTGTCCCCTTGGTGAAGAATACCAAGCAACCTATTGAGAATTTAGGAGTTGGAATGTATTCCTCTTTGATGGGTACTTTTGATCTTCCACCTCCTATTGCTCATATTAATGCCATTTCATCCTCTAGGATGGTCCCTTGACAATGCTCATTTAGAACTTGTTATTTTTAAGATCCTTGGCCCTTACCCCCTCCTACAACCACATTAGAAGAAGGGAAAGTCGGTGGAATGGCTTACCCTATATCTACAACAAAATTTTTATATCAATCTATTTCTAATTTTGTGGATTTTGATTTTATCCATGTTTCAACAAAGGACGTGGATGATGATATGGCATCAACTTGGACAATTGATTCCACTTTGGCTATGGATTTCCTTGATATTATTTTACCATCTAAGGAGGAAATTATAGAAGCAATGAATGGTGTACAAATTCTATGGCATGATTTGCATCATGAGTCCTATCTTCTCCCTTATTTCCATAAATTCGAATCAAGTTTGTCTAGTCCTCTTTCTCAATGAAGTGGCAATAAAATTTTAAACCCTTTGGCTCCAACACATATTTTTGCCAAAGTTAACCTAGATAATATTCCAGAAATTATTCGCAGTGAACATTTATAGGAATTCTAACCTCAAGTTCATCGAAGTTGATTGTTCCCCTATAGAATACCTCAAGAAGTACTATGCCTAGGCTCTTTCATAGCATCTGCTTTGTTTTGTAAATATTATACACAGTTTTATTTTATGTCTATAGGTCTCATGGCGATGATGGTGTTTTCGATTTGGTTTGGAATGTTTAATAGATGTTGCTTGTAGAGATTTATCCTAACTTAAACAGGAATGCACCACCTTAAAGATCTAATCATAAAAACAAAGATGCAGCAGAAAACCACTTCATTTCAATAATAGAAAAATATTGAACTATGCTTACAAACAGAATGGAAACAAGATAGCTCGGATGATGGTAGCTTATCTTTGAGAAGAGATGTGGAAGCTACATGCCTCTAAACTATGCTACAATGAGGCTCAAGGGCCTATTTATTACTAGAAAACATGAGAAATCCCTAAACAATAAAAACCCTAACCCCAAGAGATGTCAAGAGTTTGTGGGCCTCGTTGGGGTTAGTTGGGCAGCCAACTTCCCATAGTTGTAACTTGGTCATATTATCTCTGTTTGGCGCATACGATACCTTGTTGGAAAGGCCTCCCTGAGTACTACAAGTTTTTCCATAGGCCATCGCCTATGGCTATGGGCCTACCGCAGACCCCAAAAAAACATCGTTTAGGGGTTAAAATTGCTCTAGAAATTCGGGACCCACAAACTGCTAAAAATAGTAAATGGTGAAATGAACAAGGAAACAAATGAAACTGACTTGGGGGTCTATGTGGAATACATGGGTGGTCACCAATATCCACCTGTATCATTCCTCCCCCCTTAGGAAGTAATGGTCCCCATTACGTGTAGAGCCTCATTGAGTTGAAGAAATTTCTATTAAACCTTGTCCCTAGTGAACCACTTGCCCTGGTTAAGGAGTTGCCCTACTTTGACAACTCGATATAGTTGTATCCTCTGTTAGCAAGTGTTCCTGTTCTGTGTGTCCATGATCTGAGAATTTGTGCCATGTTCCATGTAGTATCAGTTGAGCAATGTTGGTGTGAGTTGTTCTACAATGTCAAATGTTGAATTGAGGCTTATGTGATCCATATCAAGTTTATGAGAAAAAAATTGGTGTAAGTCACATGATAATACATTTTTCGATGCGTTTCAAACCAACGAGTGTGGTTCATCCTTAGGATGCGTTTCAATGTCAGATGTGTCCAACAATGGTGGAAAGTATGGCCAAAGGCAATCTACATTGAACACTGGGTGTAGACCAAGGAACGGTGGGATGCTGAGCTCGAAGGCATTGTCACTGATGGCCTTGGTGATGGTGTATGGCCCATATCAGAGTAGCCAAAGCTTACGGTGGGGTTCAAAAATCACTCATTCTACAAATGTAGCCAAAATTTGTTGCTTACTTAGAACCTGTACGACACTCGATGATGATCATGGCGCTACTTGTACTTAGCATTAGATCTATTAATATATCATGGACCTACTGGAAAATGTGTTGAATGCACTCAATGAAGTTGTTAACCCTTTCAGCCTCCGAATGAATGTCAGCTGAATCTACATGAGTGGCTGCAAATGGTATGGCCACATCAACGAGGCATAATGGCTGAAATCCCAGCCCTACCTGTAAGGGGATGTGGCATCTTGAGCCGTGGAGAGCTTTGTTGTAGCTGTGTTCAACATAGGGGATACTTTCATCCCATGTGCGTGGATGCTCTGAGTTGTACATGTGTAGAATGTGTATGATCATCCTGTTGACAACCTATGTTTGGCCATCCATGTTTGGATGGAAGGCCGTGGACTTAGTAACTTTTGTATCCAGCATCGACTAGGGACTTGACAAAAATGCACTCAAGAATATGCTTTCCTGATCTGAGACAATGGACTATGGGATCCCAAAGTGTACCCATACTCACTCAAAGAAGAACTTAGTAGTGATTGTAGTTTTTTCTTCTCAATGATGTACGAAAAAAACCCACTTAAGATTGTGGATGACAAACAATCTCAACAATATAAATGGATGCTAAACATTGTATATTTGGAGTAACTTATAGAAAGAAAACTTGCCAAAGTCCAGATCTATGCCACAATCATAGTTAAACAACAAAAAGAGAGAGTAATAACCCCAAACATCCAATTGAAACCAGATATGTAAAGAATTATTTTATACTAACACCTGTGAAGAGAATATATAAATGTTACCAGTCCCCCTCTATGGGATGGATTCTTGGTTATCCTCAAACATCTTCAGCTTGTGTAGAGTCTTTCTCCTTTATAATGCATAAACCCAGTAAAAATATGGTGTGCGACAATGAAAATAATTGGGGCTACAAGAGTCAGTGCAACAATGAAAATAATCAAAAGTGAATAATGAATGGAAAACCCTTCTATTTATAACAAAATATTGAGTTATCCTTGAATAATGAGCAATAATAAAATATTATTGATCCCATTCCTGGAATAACCACTTGGAATATTTTATCATATTTGTTTAGGTGGGAAAAAGTATTTAAACTTTTATTTAGAAATAATAAATAAATAAATGATTTATTTATTTTCTCAAGGAATTAGTTAAGGAATAATAAACAAATAAGGATTTATTTAATTATTCCTAAAGGATTTAGTCAAATTTTTACAAAGAATAATAATTAATTAGTGATTAATTAATTATTCTTAGAGAAAAATAAGATAAATAATGATTTATCTGTTTATTTTTCATGATTGGATCAAATATGACAATGGTTTAATTAATTATTCCTAGAAGAAAATCAAATAAATAGTGATTTATTTAATTATTCTTCATGGGTTTACCTATAAATTATTTAATGAAGGTGGTTTATTTAGTAATTTCTCATAGTGAAAGCAATTTTACTATGGTAGAATTGGCTTTACATGGTGTACTTCTATCCATCTAGTAAATTGTGCTAGATGATCAATTTTTTTGTGATAACAGATTGCCCCCCAGCATACGAGTGTTAGGAGAAAAATGTGTGACTGAAGTACATTGTAAAGACACAATCACTTAGACAAAACAGGGGAGTGAAGGGGAGAGAGAGAGAGAGAGAGAGAGACGAATGAAACTAAATTGAAAGAGGATAGGGACAAAGGGGAAGAGACTAATGCAAGTCTCCTTTTATGTTGTGGTACCGGACCTTAATGAGATGGAGGAGGCATACCCATACCTGCCGAGATAACTTAGTATAAAAATAATGGTTCGCCCAGACATATAAAACTCATCAATGAAGTATATGCTAAATGGTACATGACATGCTAGTATAACAAAGCCAAAAAATAATACAATGTGTCCGATATACATAATGCACCTAGTAAAAACATGAGCCAGGATTGAATACAAAGATATGTGAGTACATGAGATACAAAACCACTTACCTCAACAAAATGGGTGGGAGGAAGGGTAGAATAGTTGGAGAAGCCCTACTAAACAAGGAAGGGCTCTGCAAAAATGAATGGATCATCTTGAGGAGACGTGCATGCGATGAACACTACAATCGATAGGAATCAAACCCATCAACTCTGCAAAAATGTATCTAAGTATGTAGCATTGTAGGTATACGGTATACATATGGGAATGTGTGGGGCCACCTGAAGGTCCACCCCCTCATGAGGTCTGCAACATCTCATACACACCCGGGAATCACTGGTAAAATCTGCTGCATCACTAGACCATGAAGTGTATGCATCACGAACATGAAACGACCAAGTCAAAGGACAATAATGAGACCTTCTTCTCGATCCAAGGTGCCAAACAAGAATGGAATCTGGAACCGAGATACACTGCCCTCTGGGTCATTCTTCTGGAATAAATGAGTTGATGTCAAAAGAATAGGGCCCGTGATAAATGAGGCAATGAGGACCCTTGACTAAAGCATGAGGGGAAATAGTATTGTGAATGATGGACTGACACCAGTGATAATGGCGAAATGGGACTGACGGACAAACAAATGACTACCCTTGTCAGATCATAGAGTTCATGGTTGACCTGGCAACAACTGACTCAACTCCGGAGGAGATGGGGACAGCATGACTGAAGGCTAATATGGGAAACACAGGATGAACGGTATGCAAATATGGATGGAATACTGTGACGTGATATGATGGGACATGAAATAGACTCCAAAGATGCAAGGGTGACTTATCGCGGATGCTCTGAACAACGACGACTCGATGATGCTGCCACACATACTAGGCCTGGTGGGGACCATGAAAACATGAGTAAATGATGGTTACTCATGACGAAAGTCATCATATGGTATGAAAAGTATTAAGAGGAGGCAGACCTTAAAGTACAAGTGTTGCGTTATGGCAAAATTCGATTTTGAGAGGTGATGAAGTGACCTTTATTGGAAAAATGGCTTCCTAGTGAAGTGTCAAATCATCGAAAACTGAGGAAGGCCCATTATAAAGCTTGATGAGAGATTTCCAATAGTGTTGGTGGATCGTCAAAATGAGCTATAGTCTAGTTGCAACGGGCGATAGAAAAATTTGGGATTTTTCTATGAATGTATGTTTTCCCTCCAATTTGAAAGGAAGAGAGGGCCATAAATCTTATGGAGATCATAGCAGGCAAATTAACCATTAGAATTGGGATCTACAACTTTCAAGAAAGTGGCTTTACTTGTCTAAATATGCCCTTAATGCTTCTTGGAATGATGGTTCCTGGGTGAAGAATTAAGGGAAGAGGAAAACGGGAATGAACTACTAGAGGAGGTCTAGAATCATCCTCACCCACGAAATCAAACATGGGGACTATGTGGACATAGAGCAGAATATTTGAATATATGGTATCAATCTTCTATGATATGTGACGTGCATATGGCTCACTGGATAGACCCATAGGACAAACTATCTAAGGAATGGGAGGATAATTGAGCATATCTAGATTCAGTGGGATCTAGGCCAAGACTTATTGAGAAGATGGCTATGGGAAAACCATCATACCCCCAAGCATGGCATACTGCCCACAACCATATGTGATGGAGGGGACTGATATGGATTGCAAAGGTTGGAATGATGCACCCTAGCAGGAGGAGTTTGTCGAGCGCCATTGTGTTCCCAGTGTTTGAAAAAGGGATTCAAGCATCTTGGACGAACTTGGCACAAGATCCTCCAAAGGAGCTGTAGGGGCCTATGTGTCCCCCAGTATGCTATGGGCGTACTAGATGTATTTAGACCTATGGGCTCCAAACACTTATATGATACATAATATGATTATGCTTTTTTTATAATGATGATGGTTCACCATTTTTTGTTTATGGTTATCTTCTGTGGTATACATGTGATAAATGCCAATCTAGAATGTTGTTTGTGGTGGTATCTACATAGTGATTTTTGGCTCTAGGCACATGAATGAACGTAATGGTTTCAAATTCATGTACCAATAGGTTAACTCATAGATATTTTCTAAATAGGACTTGGTTATGCACATGATAAACACCATTCAATTGCATGACAAGTAGCAAGGATTCTAAACAAACATGAAGATGAAGGATGTGATGAGCGAGGGCATTAACTAACAAGCCTATCACTACATCATATTCGGCTTGATTATTGGTGGCAGATACTATGCACATGCCATTTGAAAGGACTAACGTATGCAAGGGGGTAAAAATGGCCCATGCTACTGAGACTAGATAATGGGAGAAGCGACTTGCACTGTTGGCATGACCGATATATGGTGTGGATAATGGATCCATATAAAAGGTGCAAAATACAATTGATGAGATGATGCAATCTACATAACTTCATGGTGCAAATCAAAGGGATATGCTATGAGTGGAATTTCTTGAGGCAGAGCACATTGGGAGAATTAGGAAGGAAATGGCCTTCAAAATTATTTAAAGATATGCTCCCTTACTTAAGGGTAGGGGTAATCAGGGTTACACCTAGCTTCCATGGTGTCCTCACCAGGCTAGGCGATGGGTGGATGGGAGGAAGACTGACTACATGATACAGTGGGATTACATGGTGCATCAACCTGAGAAATAAGGTTCACATACGCATCATCTTGAATGGTAGATGACAGGTTGGTAGATGGAGGATATACTGATGTTGAGACCTGGGATTCTATAGAAAGATGTTTGATAGAAACATGCACATAAATCTCTGAAAGGTTTCACTGCGAGGAACTCAACAATGATGATGGGTAAAGAATGGGGCCTGTGGTGTCCGTCATCTTGACATCGGGGGGAGGAATCACAATAGTAGGGCTAGAGTTTCCCTATTCTAGTTGGTTGGTGGTAACAAAATCCATTGGTAGAGGAGTAAAGGCTCCATTATGAGTGGCCTCGTATTCATGAATTGCCCCAAGGCAATCATGAAATTCATCAAGACGAGTGCAACAATGGGAATAGTGACCGTGATGATCACACAGGGCCCAAGGGTGGTTTGTGCGCAACGTTTTTAGTTTCTTGAGTGGGCCAGGTAAGTTAACATGGACTTCTAGGATATTTGACTCAGGGAATGCTTCATGAACCAAAGGTTTAAGTTAAGGAAGTTCAGGACAATTATTCATGGCATGCCCAATAACCTCACACAAAGCACATGAATGTGATGGATTTGGGGTTTTTGGGGTTGGAGAAGCCTGGGGAGCCTTGTCCTTAGGTTCTTTCCTCTTGGCTTTCCCCCCATGTCTGGATGATGTCACAATAGGAGTGGGTTCCTGTTGAGGTTGTGGTGGAACTAGAGTAGTGACAGGGGTTGTAGGGACCAGTTGAACTCAGGTCAAAGCACGATATGCTCGTAGTTGAACAGGAAGAGCTCTTGCTAGGGGATCAATGTACCATGCTAGGATCCCCAAAGTCACATTACGAAGGACCAGTGAAGCCATGACATGGACAAGAAATACTCTCGGAGGGGGAAATAATAAAGGTATCTGGCCTACATGGTAATATCCCGGTAGAATAGCTCCTGGATGGTTAAGACCTAGAGGAATGGTTCCTTGTGGGAACATTGGAGAGGCACCCACAAATGGAGGAGGTCCTGGGTGGGTGGATCTTGATGACTCAGCTGAGATGGTAACAATAGAGGGCTGAGGATCTGACTCTTGAGCATAGGTATTGACCTCGTTAGAATCCATCATAAGGATCTGGTAGTCACCAGGACTAGAAGGTTGGGGGGATGGGTTGCTTGATCTCGCTAAGGTTGAAAAGCAACAAATCCTTTCTGAGGGAAAGGATTTGTGAGCACTATTAGTTGATATGGCACAGGATTCTAAGGTGATTGTTGACCTCTAGAAGCTGCTTGAGCTTCCCACATTTGGTGCACATGAGTAAAAGGGGGCACACATGTGTATAATGGCCATGTACACCACAAAATGCACATGGCTTGTTCATATGAATAACCTTGTTATTCTTGGGCTGGTTGCCCTGTTGCTAGTTGTTAGTGCTAGGATGGTTCCCTTGGGGTTCACTAGGCTGGTTACCTTGATTACCCTGGTTACCCTTGTTACCCTTCCCCTCATTCTTTTTCTTAGAATTTTGGGGATTGGTAGTACTTTGCTATGCAAACACTTGACCTTGAGGGGGCAATGGTTGCTGGGGCTGAAGATGCATGGGAGGCTGTGATGTTAATGCTTGAGGGGCTAGAGCTCTCGACTGTTTGTAAGGAGGAGAAATGGTTTCGTAGATGGGTTGGGGTCCAGGAAACATGTTGCTAACAGGAGGGGCATAAGTGTTGGAGGGACTAGTGCCCCCTATCGGTAGCCATAAATCTACTAAGTATATGGCAAAGAATGAGAAAGGAATCTAATGATACCTTCAGCAGTGTGAGATTCCCCCAGTGCATTGGCACTTCCGGGATGAGGGAGGTTTGGATGATGGTATAGACATAACCTGATTGTTCATAAATCATATCATATCTCAAAGTGGTCTGGAGCGCTTCTTCCTCGGTCTGAGGAAAATGGGACACGACATCTTTCCCGATGGGGGATAAAGGGTCTTAAGAAACCAATATAGATAGACATGGTCTTCAAAAGGTAGGGCATGACATGTGCTACTCCTTTGATGCCACTCTTTAACATGATCAAAAAGGTGAGCAGCAAAGGACTAACGAAATGTGGTCAATAGCTCTATACCAGTGTCGTACTTGAGAGGTAACTATGAATATGAAAGGAATGGTTTAGCAAGTGTCACGAGAATGGAATGAGAGGCGTAGGGCTGGTCTACATACCATTTTACAGTGTCTCCAGTGAGTGTGCATTGGAAGAGTTAAAGACGAATGGAGTCATCAGTTATGGAGTTGAACGAACACCACATGTGGAAGGATCGAACATGCTTGGTAGGATCCTCTTCGGCAATACCCTCAATCTTTGGGATGTCAGAGGGAAGCTTGGTCGACATAGAGGGCCAACTAGCATCATGGTGTATGGGATCATTTATCAACTGGTTAAGATCTAGTGGACTTAACCTAGCCATAAAGGGGAGCATGGAGCCTGTCAGAACGGTTCCTGAGACTGCTCTGCCTGATGTGACTATCGGTGTAGAACCAGAGCCACCACTAGCTGTGGGTCCAGACATGGTGATGATATGTGGTGAAGGAGGCTCGGAATTAGATGAGGAATCATAAGGACGAGGAGAAGAGTCAGTATGGGGACTTGGAGGGCTATGAACTCGAACACGGTGGGTAGGGGTAATACGCCCAAGCAGAAACTGGGGGTGACAGAATAATAATCTCCATGACACACGCCTTTGTGGTGCAATTGTGGAAGGACACATAGAACATGGAAATGGTGAAGGGAGATCGACAATATATCTTTTGTCTCTGATGCGGGGAGATAAATTTATTTTGTTAAGTCTTGGCTTGGCCACGTGAACCAAGTTCCCTTCTCTTAAGGTGTGTAGGTGTGTGCAAGTGTATTAATTGATTAATCCAAGATCGTGTTTGTAAAAAATAAAAAAGCTTGCTGCAAATAAATTCAAATAAATAACAAAAAATGAACAACAAAAGAATTAACTAAATGCCACCCAAACTGGGTTTACAAACACTGTACTTCATGGTGGCTAAACCGATGGAAAAAAGACTGAAACAATCAAGAGATCTGAATGTTTGTTTTTCTGAGATCAAGTGACACTAAGTTGCTGGAAAGTTTTGCAGCAACAAAAAAAAAGAGAGAGCAAGATCACTACAAAAAGATAGGGAGATGGGTGAAACACCTAGGGCAACCGATTGGACCCTAATGGAATGACCAAACAAGTTTAAATGTGAAACGATGGATGGTAGCAACCTATCTTGATAGATTTGAAACAAAAGGCTACATATTTGGAAAATGTGGATGAAAGCACTGCAAAAACTCAGACTTCTCACTTAGCTAAACTCCTCCTAGAAGGGTGAAGTGTACTAGAAACCCTAGGGGAGGCTAAGATTAACTTCGACGAGTAAATCAGAGTGGATCAAGGCCTAAGTGGTATGAGACAAAGGTCAGAGAAAAACCCTAAAACCCAGAAATCATAGGTATTGACCTGTTTTTTGTTGAAATCACACTTTTTGGGCTGAAAGGTTTGTTCTAAAGCCCATATCGGACCGTTTAGGCTGAAAACTGCGATTTATGTTTCGAGGATCCCGGTTTGCAAATTTCAGAAAAAAGTGTCGCCTTTGTCGAGGCTGCTTCCTGTGACCTGTGTAAATGACCAGAAAGCTTACAGAAGTAAGAAATTTATCAGATCTATGGTTAAAAAACTAGGAACATTAAGAGGATTGAAAAAAGAAGAAACCCTAAGATGAAAACCAAAGGTCACCGAAGTTTCTAGATCTGAAGTATAAAACCTAGTGAAGTCGCCAATTTTGTTGTAGTGTTTTCTTCTCAACGATGTATGAAAAGAACCCAATTAAGATTGTAGATGACAAACAATTTCAACAATATAAATGGTTGCTAAACATTGTAGATCTGTAGCAATTGATAGAAACAAAACCTGCCAAAGTTTGGATTTATGCCATGATCATAGTTAAACAAAAAAAAGAAAGAGTAATAACTCCAAACATCCAATGGAAACCATATATGTAGAGAATAATTTTATAATAACACCTGTGAAGAGAAAAACTAAATGTTACCATTGCCCCTCTATGGGATGGGTTCCTGGCTATCCTCAAACGTTTGCAGCTTGTGTAGAGTCTCTCTCCTCTATAATGCATAAACCCAGTAAAAATATGGTGTGCGACAATGAAAATAATCAGAGTTACAATAATGAGTGAAACAATGAAAATAATCAAAAGCGAATAATGAATGGAAAACCTTTTTATTTATAACAAAATATTGAGTTATCCTTGAATAATGAGAAATAATAAAATATTATTGATCCCATTCTTGGAATAACCACTTGGAATATTTTATTTATTTGTTTAGGAGGGAAAAAGTATTTAAACTTTTATTTAGAAATAATAAATAAATAAACGATTTATTTATTATCTTAAGGAATTAGTTAAGGAATAATAAACAAATAAGGATTTATTTATTTATTCCTAAAGGATTTAGTCAAATTTAACAAAGTATAATAATTAATTAGTGATTAATTAATTATTCTTCTAGAAAAATAAGATAAATAATTATTTATCTATTTATTTTTCATGATTGGGTCAAATATGACAAGAAATAATAATAAAACAATGGTTTAATTAATTTTTGCTAGAATAAAATCAAGTAAATAATGATTTATTTAATTATTCTTCATGGGTTTAACTATAAATTACTTAATGAAAGTGGTGTATTAAATAATTGCTCACAGTGAAAGCAATTTTACCATGGTAAAATTGGCTTTACATGGTGTACATCGACCCATATAGTAAATTAAGCTAGATGATGAATTTTTTGGTGATAATAGTAGTGGCCTCTGCTGTGATACTCTTCTTGTAGGCCGCCATAATGGCCATCTTAGAGAATATTTCAACGACCAAAAAAATGAAATTGTTGTCGTGCTTAGTAGAAGGAAGGCCTGACATGTAATCCAGGGAGACCAATTCCCAAGGTCGGTTCGGAGTAGGTAGAGGAGATTATACGACTTTCTTCTTGATGGTTGGTTTGGAAATGGCATAGGGAGTGCAGGATCTAATGTACTTCCCAACATCCTCACGAAGTTTCGGCCAATAAAAATACTTCTAAAATACTGCCATTATTTTCTCTACTCTGAAATGTCCAGTGACCCGACTATAGTGCACCTCCCAAATCATCTTGTCAACCTCAATTGAAGGAGCACAAATGTGTCCCAAGTGGATTAATAGTGCATCCTAAAGTTGAAAATTTCGAACTTGTTTCCCTCCCAGGAGTGTCTGGTATATGTTGCTGAATTCTAGATCACTCTTGTAAAGATGCGGCCACCCCAATGTCTCGTGCCCACTGGAATCGAGCACAATGATCAACGTCATGACTAGTGGTCAGGTGAGGCAATCAACAACATTATTGGTGCTTCCCTTCTTATACTTAATGCTCAAATGGAACTATTGCAAATAGGTGGACCATTTCCGATGGCAATCATTCTACAACTTCCCTTGTGTCTGTATGAACTGTAGAGGTTGGTGGTTTATGTGGATGATTGTTTCCTTACCCATAATGTAATATTTCCATTGACGACATGCCTACACAATGGAATACATTTCTTTATATTAAGTGGGGTACTTTCAGACTATGTCTAAAAGTGTATCACTATGGTAAGCCACTGGATGCCCATGCTGAGTAAGAACTACACCAATAGCATCGTCAGTGGCATATGTCTCAACCTCAAATGGTTGTTGCATGTTTGGTAATGTGAGCATTGGTGCAAAACAAAGGCAATTCTTCAACTCGTAGAACACTTGTTGTTAGGTTTCCAACCAAAAAAACTATGCTTTTTTCCACCCTTGGTGACTTGACTTAAAGGCCAAGTGATATGAGAGAACCGCAACACAAACCTACAATACAAATTTACAAGACCCAAAAAGCTACGAAGCTCTGTTACAATGGTTAGGGCTGGCCAATCCCGAATGACTTGTATCTTTGATGTGTCCACATGTACACCCTACTCATCAATGATGTACCACAGATATTGAACTTGGATTAGGCCAAAGATACATTTCACCAAGTTAGCACACAACTTGTGTTGGCATAGTGTTTGAAGAACCTGTCGAATATGGTGGAGGTACTCTTCCCAACTTTGGATTAAGATCAAGATGTCATCTAAATACACCACCATGAATGCATTGGTGAAGAGTCACAAGATGTTGTTCATCAGTTGCATGAAGGTTGTATGGGCGTTCGTGAAGCCGAATGGCATGGCCAACTATTCAAAATGGCCCTCCTTGAATTTGAAGGTAGTGTACCACACATCAGAGGGTTCGATAAGCACCTGGTGATGACCAGGCTTCAAGTCAATCTTGCTGAAATATTTTCCCCCCTTGAGCTGGTCCAGAAGGTCATCAATCCAAAAGATTGGGTACCTTTTTCAGACAACGATCTTTTTCGGTGCCCGATAGTCAATATAGAGCCTCGAGGTCTCATCCTTCCTTTGTACTAATATAATCAAGATCACACAAGGTGATGAACTTGGCATGATGTTCCCTTTCTGCAATAGTTCCTCAATTAGCCTCTTGATATCATCATTCTCTAGAAGATAACATCGATAGATCATTCCATTGGGAAGTAGTGTAGCCAGGGTCAGATCGATGGAGTGCTTAACCTCATAGTGTAGAGGTACCCCTGTGGGTGAGGCAAAAATATACTTGTACTCCTCCACGACCTTGTCCATCTACTTCTGTTGTGTAGAGGAACCCTGCCTTGACATCATGTCCACGACCTTCTTCTTTCCCTCGGGGCCAATCATAAGGAAAACAAATTTCCTAGTCTCGGAAATGATCTTACTGCATTGCTTTGCAATGATCAAAGAGATGGCAGTAGGAGGGGATACCTCTAGTATCTTGTACAACTTATTAGACAAAGTAATAATCGCAGAGCAAGGTCTAGACTCATATACAACATGTCTCTTCCACAAGTATGGATTTGCTAACAATACATCACAAACTTCAAGAGGAGCAATGTCACACAATAGCTCATCTGTTAAGAGATTGATGTTGTAGGTTAGGCAGCACTACTGGCTGACGTGAAGATCTTGTCCTTGGTGAAGGCACCTGATGGTCTACGGCTATGGATGTGCTATAGTCTTTAGGCCCAACCGCTTCATGACCTATGTTGGAATGAGGTTCTTTTGGCTCCCACTGTCAACAATGAACTACAATGAACAACCCTTAACCCACACCTATGAGTGGAAGACGTGTTCACCCTCCTTTGTATCTTCCGGCTCAATCTTCTAGATCTTGGTGGGAACCATGGTGGAACTGGGCTCCACATCAATGATCTTATTCCCTTTGTCAGTTTCCTTATCGGGTTATGATTTAGAGTCAGAACCTACGTTTGATTCACAAGACTTCAACTCCACCACCAGTGACTGCTTGGCCCGACACTCACTTGTATTGTGAGTGGACCTCTTATGGAACTCACACCATTTTTCGTGTCCTTCCTCATCTTCTAGGTGTTGTTCTTTTTTTGTGGCTTCAGTGGGCTGTCCTAGGTAGCACCACTTTGGCTTGGTCCTTTTTTTTGTGGTTTGGGTGTGCCTTTTCACTGCTTTGGATTTGCATTTTCAAAGTACCACTTCTTCTGTTTAAACTTCTGCTCAATCTTGACAGTGTACTGATATGCCATGTCGAGCGAGGGAATATCCAGGAACTCCATCTCATCTTGGATGTACTTGTGTAGATAGTAATGGTACTTGAGCACCAAATGCCACTTTGTGTCCTTCATACCCAACTTCGTGCGAAGGGTATGGAAATTAGTTATGAACTCTGGCACATCTTGGTCCCTTCCTTGCCGTAGCGTGGTTCAATTTATGTATTTGTCTTCATATCTCCCAACAGGGTAATATTGTTCCTCGATGGTGTCTCGAAAATAATTGCAAGTGGGTGCAGTTGAAAATTGTGAGGGTTCACTATCTTCCTTTTGTTCATAGTAGGTTTCCCACCAATCGTTGACATGTGGGGGGTCTTTAAGAAGTGAAAAGTAATATTTTCCCGATTGGAAAAGTCATGAACTGAAAAATATCCTTCCAATAGATTTAAACATTTATCTATGACATATGCATCTATCAAACCTTCGAATATGGGAATATTGAAGTTAACTTGTACCCTAAAATGAGTAGCACCTCCAGAGTGGCTGTTGGATGAAGATTCATCACCTGTGGGCAGTCATCGAAGGATCTAGGCAAAGTTATCCATCATCGTGTCCCTTTGTCACTCAAGGGCTTCCTTGAGCAACATTTTTAAAGGATCTCCTTCCCCCTTATCTTTCTTTTCTTCTACCATGGGAGGTCATTAGTTTTTGTGAGGCTGATATTGTAATTGTTCAAGCAGATCAAGCCCTAACTCCTTATACCCTAACCTCATTGGGGACATGGAAATTAAAAAAGAGAAAAAATAGAATGCTTGATACCACTGATCTAAACTTAAACAAGAACGCAAAAACTTACAAATCTAATAATAAACATAGACATGTAGCAGAAAAACACTTCATTTCATTAATAGAAAAATATTAAATTATGCTTACAAACATAATGGAAACAGGATAGCTTGGGTGATGGTAGCTTATCTCTAAGAAGAGATGTGGTGGCTACATTCCTCTGAGCTATGGTACAATGAGGCTCAAGGGCCTATTTATTATTGGAAAACATGAGAAAACCCTAAACAACCAAAAACCTAGCCCTAGGAGATGGAACACCAAGAGTTTGTGTGCCCCATTGGGGTTAGTTGGGCAGCCAACTTCCTAGGGTCATAACTTGGTCATATTATCTTCATTTGGCGCGTATGATACCTTGTTAGAAATGTCTCTCTGAGTACTATAGGCCCCTTCCCATGTCTATGGGCTTACTACAGACCCCAAAACAACGTTGTTTAGGGGGTCAAAACTGTTCTGGAAGTTGAGGACCCAAAAAACTGCTAAAAATAGTAAATGATGAAATGAACAAGGAAACATATGAAACTAACTAGGGGGTCTAGGTGGAATAGGTGGGTGTCCACCAATATCCACCTGGATAAGACATACTCAAAAGTTAACTTCCACCACTTGGGTAACACATTATCCGTCTAGTTAGTTGTTGGTCACAAGAGGCATCTGTATCGATCCTGCTTCTCATAATATGGCTGAGTACATTGCCATTATTCATTTACTTTCTGAGGCAATATCTTACGGTATTGAATCATCAGTGGTTTACCTGGACCTGCAACTAATTGTATCTCAGTTAAATAATGTTTATCATGTGAGGGATCCTTTATTACACTGTTAATCTATGAGAGTGAGATTATTTCAAAGATCATTTAATTTTATTACTTTCATTCACATTCCATGATCAGATAATGCATTTTTTGAATCTATAGCTCACAAGGCATTGGATTGGTATATCAATCATTCATCACATTAAATTGAAACATCAAATAATCATCTATATATATGATCAATTCATCACAAAATCTCTATATATAGATAGATAACTCTATCAAAATATTACAAAATGTGGACAAATGTCCTGCAAAATTAGAGCTTAAGCTTGATCATGTCCATATCAAAATATATTAGACATCTAAAAGAATAAGTCTGTGTTCCCTTCCCTTGATGAGCATCTCGGTAGAAGAAAATGGCATTCACCACTTGTCAGAAGAGTCACACCCACTTTCATGGTACTCCAACCATTCATCTCTGTATAGCCTCTGGTAGGTCCTCTACTGTTGCCATTGGAATCTGGCGAGTCAAACACTCAAACTTCCTCTATACAATATGGAGGACTTTCTTAGACTCAACTTCTACTCTCTCCATGTCTCTGTCATGATTCCTATGCCTCAATAAACCCTCATGTCTTACTAGTCCCACATCTATATCATGATAATTTAATATTGTAAGGATTGTTGTTTCATGAAAAAAAACCTTGAGATTATATTAAAAAATCCAAGAAAAGTAAATTCAAATATGTTAAAAATCAAAGACTTACCAATATTTCCCAATGTCGCTCCTTCAAGTAGTGCTAACTTTTGATCCCTTCAGAAGTCTAGTCCGACATACAGGTAATAAGATATGGCCACAACTTGTTGCTCCCACTAGTGGAAGAACTCATCATGAAAGGTCACTCGAGTGATTTTTCCTATGACAAGTTTCTTGATTAGATCTACCCATTTGGCCTTCCTTGGATTTCTAGGATTGCTGATGGTAGATGCTACTCTAGGTCATAATGCAGTATCCGCTCAAAGAAAAATTAGAAGAGGGTGGTGCCATAATCGAAGTTCTTTGTCATCCCATGTCTAACTAATGTTAGTTTTTTCTTCATTTTGACTAAGAGCATTGTGCACCAGTCATATACTACTAGTTTTAGGCACTCTACTACTAGGAACATAGTTGGTCATGAGGCATGATGCAGCAAAGTTGAACTTGATATCTTGGCAATGGTGAAAATTTTTATCTTGATGGGAAGGTTAAGGATTTGTTTTATCAGGACTTATGAAGCGACTTTGTTAGTCCTTGGTGCATAGTAAACAAGAATGTAACAAAAAACATTAAGCCCTCCACAAGCCTCCCCCTTCAGATCTATTGCTTCTCCCCTTTGAGAAAGTCGTGTAATTAAGTAAATATCTTCTACTTTGATCCGTAAAGGCATTTGATCTATGATGAATTTCTCTTTCTCTAGGTCCCACTATTGAATTAACATCTACAATCATCGAGTTTGAGCTCTCATATTTGGCATCATGGAGAATTGAGCAATCCACAATATTTCAATCCATCCAACAATTCTTGATGTTCTAAAACCTAATTATCCACATCAATGTGCTCTCTTTCCCTCGAAATGACCGACATCCTAAACAAGTGAGAGATTTCATATAATAGATTTTTTTAAACTTTACTCTACGCATATGCGGTTTCTATAAGAGACAGTCACGTATATATGTGACTTTCCTTTTATTAACTCGCATATAGGGATTTATATATGCGACTTTGAAAGCCAAAACCCACGTACACACAGAGCGATTTTGAAAAATAAAAAATTCTCTCAGAATTTTGATCTAATCCATAAAGTTTTCAATTGAATATAAGAATTTAAGGTCATGAATTACCTAGAGTTCGTGTTTTCTGGATTCATTGGTGGAATTTGTTGGATTGGTTTGCCCGAATTCACTCCAAAAGCTCTCTTCTCGACACTTGGATGGTGAAAATGAAATTGGGTGATTCCAAAAGTATATTTTATAATCAAAACTCAATAATATCCTTCCTAAAGTTCATTTTTTAACTTTATTATTTTATTTTTTGAACTTTTGACTTTTTCTTGAAGTGTTGTGAAAGGTCCCTTTCAGGGTGAAAAAGCCTTTTTTTATCACTTAGCGATATTTTTTTTGTTGCTTTGACACCATGATCGCTGACTTATCGTGGAAAATATTATATTCTAAATTGACATATAGGTTAAGACATATCACTTTTCCATTGCATTATGCATCTTGACCTCATAATATGATATTTAGCTAGATGGTCGACCCCATTATGTTGTGATTTTTTAACCTATCTCACTTGTCATCCTGTAAAATTGTAACATAGTGGTAGAAACTTTCCTTCCATAGGCTTCCTATTTAGAATCACGCTAGAATATGTTTCCCATGCTACAACTATTGAGTAGAATATGAAGTCCTCTGTAGTCCCACCATGACGTTGTGTTGAAGCCTCATTCTTCTTCTTCTTCGCTATTTTTTTGGATTTATACCCTAGAGGCTCCCATGTTTTGAGTTGTACAATTGCATTGCATATTGACCACTTATGTCCCTTTTGGCCTTAATCCGTACTTGCCCTTGACACTCGTTCACTCCACTATACTATACACATTCTTTTATTCTTTTCCAGGATTTAAATATGAAAAGGACAAAAAAATTAAATATTCCAAAAAAATAGTGGGAACGAGACGGTTTCTTCATCATTTGATCGCATCAAGAGTCAGTTATGTCGACCTTGAAGAAAGCACTTATAATGAGTATTTCGTCCATTCTTTGGTGTCTATTGACTCATTTATGTTGTCCATACCCAGTCTATCAAGTTATTCTCAATATCACATGAGTGACATTGTCCTTTACTTGTGTTGGTTGAGAAGGTCCCAATTGACTTCTTACTGGTGGGTCTTCTCTTACTGACTTTGAAAAATTTCTCTGAGAGTAGACCTAGAGTTGCACCCTTGCCATGTTTGCATCAATGACAAGTGACCTTGTGCTCAACATCAGTCAAAATTATGGGTCTTTGACTCAATGGTTTCCCATGTGTTCAACATCAACTTACATTATCACACATTGGAATTCATTCAATACCTTAGTTTCCATTTGACCCTATTGGTGGATTCCCCACCTCTGTGTCATCTTTCATTATTGGTTAGTTCACAGTGTTTCTGTCATGTGTTAGCTACAACTTTTGTACGTTGGAAATGTACTTCAAAATGGTTACTTCATCTCTCTTCATCTATGTTCTTCCAAATTATTGGCCTCCGGGTTACACTCACACTGGTTTATGAGGGATGGATTAATTCTTCCTTCCAGTGGATATTTTCACATCGACTCCAACTCATTTATCTAGGAACAAGATCTAGAGTTTCTTTTATAGTACCTTAGGGTTTGTAGTCATCAATGGAAATCTCCTTCACTATCGATAGTGATAATACATCAATGTCTCCTGAATGATAGATTCTTTCAAGTGTTTGACTTCAACACATAAATTCACTCTTGTTAGATTGTATTAGGTACCTTGACACTCAATGTCATTATTGGTGACTTGTCTCGTGTTTGTTAATGGTTTACATTGATGACCAGTAATAAAATGATTCCTCACATGGTCGACATCAGCTCATTTGTTCCCATAGTATATAAATGTACCATTTGCGGTGTGAAGACCTCGGGTTGTGTCAACATCTTGGTTCACTTGAAAACTCCTTCATTTTTCTACCAATGACGTTTCTCACCTTTATATGTTACATTCTTTCACAACAACATCTTATATGTTGGAACCTGAGTTAATGCAGTACCACTATTTCACCTATATGACTTGGGACTTTATGAGGATCAATTATGCAACATCATTTATCATAAAGTCTTTTAACATCATTGATTAGACATTCTTCTATCTGTGATATTGAGACATAGCTCTGTTGTGTACTTTCATGGATATGATATGATGATCCATTATGTATTCTTCGACTCCTTTTATACACTTATGTATACATTCTAGATCTGCTTTATACTTGATCAACATACATGATTTACTACTTCTGAGCATGGGTATGCCTGCATCAGACATGAGTTCTCCTCCCGACTCATTCCATGGGTATTCAATGGAATGGAATATGGTGATCACTTCCTAGGTTTCTGAATGGCTCCACTATCTATACTTAATATATTTTATCCATCACATTCCCCTTCTGATCTCATACATTACGGGGTATCTGTTATAGCATCATTCAACACGCTTGTAGACTTGATGCTATTTTATTGCCTTGGAAAATCCCTTTTCCTATGCAGACTTGATTTTATACTAAAAAATAGTGTTTCAAAATCCATACGTGACTTTTCCCTTACTAAATCGCATAAATATGAAGGGCCCATAACACTATACCCACGTATACCTTTTGAAATATGGAAAATAAAATAAAATGTTATTTTTTGGGTGGGGTTTATGGGTTTTACCAAGAGCCCACATATAAAAGCTTGTGGCCTAATTGAGATAACCAAATTGAGTTGGTCTATATACACCCCATGGGTAGGCATAATGAATATAAGAATAAGGATATTGACATTATTTTTGATTTCTCCCATATCAAGTCTGTCTTTCACATGCCTCCTGCACTCCCAATCTCTAGAAAACCATGGTTTCCTTTATGTAGATTCTCAACATCCTTATCTAGCATATACTTGCACCTATTAGAGAGGTTGTCTTCATGGCTCTGGTTGGACAAATTGGGAGGAAGGCTTTTTTGGTGCCTTTGGCCTGAGTCAGGTTGTATCTTTCATGTAATTACTACTACTAATCAATAAAGAAACTCGTGTCTTGTTCTTTATATATGTTGAATGATATTTTATACGTTTATATATTATGATATAACATATTACTATGTATGCACATTGAATTATCTATTATGTATATGCTTCTTCGATTTCTTTGTAGGTCTTCACATCTTGGAGGAAGTAGAGGGTTTGGACCCTACAAGAACATATTCAAACGTAGGACCCCTGGGTATGTCTCCAAGTCTAAGTTTGATAATTTGTATGTTTGGCATGCTTGTTTAAGTTCTATTTGTTTATTATCTTACTCTGCTCTGTTGATGATTTCGACCCTTTCCTTAGGGAACTTTTCCCGCCAACGATAATAAATATAAATAATATTTATAATAATTCCCAAATCTCAATACTCATTAGATCATCCAACATTAACGAGATATCTCTTGATATAAATTAGGCTCCAAGTTACAATTGAAAGGGCTTCAAATGTTCAAATTTTTCTATCCTTCTAATATGAAAAAATGTTATAGAGTTGGAGAGATCTCTAGCTCTTGGGTCACTAGTGACTCCAGAGATATGGATCTAACTCATGTTCTCTAGTAGAGTTGTAGAGATCTCTAGCTCTTGGGTCACTAGTGACTCCAGAGCTATGGATCTAACTCATGTTCTCTAGTATATTTGTGTCAATACTTCACTAAATGGTTATGGATCAATAATAATATGAAAACCCTAAGCCACATCTCAGTGTGAGTCAAATGTAAATTAAATATAAATTGATGATTTGTATATATCTTGAGAAGATAGAGCATAAGTTTGTGCACACAAATTCACTAGATCCAAAGAACTTTGACAATTAACACACCAAGAGGAAAAATCACACACTCCTTCAAAAAACCAATGAAACCACTCAATAAATAAATGAAAGGGGTGATGAGCTAGGTTGGTTGGGAAAAAACGAAACAACTCACCCCCTACATAAAAAAATATAAATTGCATAGACAAGATTAATCATAAAGTGCACAAATAGATGAAATAAAACCTAGCATGAGTCTTCTGGATTAATGATATTCAATCTATTACATCAACAACCACATGTTCTAGGCACAAACCAACAATATAACACTAGAATAATATCCTCATTCCTAGCATATTCCATGGCTCGTATTTCTATACATCTTACATTACTAATTTAGACTGTAATAACCCATTTTATTCAAATGCACACATGATTCAAAAATATGGAAATTTGTGAATTTTTGACAAATTATCCCCAAACAACTTTTCGTATCTCCTTGACCATGGTGAATTTTGGAAAACAACCCGTTAAATACTCAATTTTCTATACTCGTAACAAAACGCATGTCCCATAATTTTGAGATTCACCCTCACCTGCACACAAATCATGGAGGAAGTTGGTTATTTGAAAACTATTGCAAATTTGGGCTGAGGTATCCATTATTTTCTAGAAATCCATTTCTATGACTTTAGCATGTTTTGACTCATGTGGGAGCATGAAAAAATCATTTTGGTTACAAACCATGTCTCAGTTTTCTCCCAGAAGTGTCCAAATATGTCGAACCCCAAAAGAGTGCAAGAACTACACTTGGTGTAGGAACAAGTCAGTGAAAGATAAATGCACCTTTGACTGCCATATATGCTCCAAAATAGTCTCGATCAGGTGCTTGTGCTACCATCTACCATTGGCCTCCGTGGAGAGCTCAAATGATAATGCGCTCCACATGTAATCTAACTCTTGTGTAGGATCTCTATGGAGTGCAAGAACTACATACACCTCAATTAGTGGCTTTTTAAGGAGCATAATAATTATATAATACTTACAAATGAGAGAATTTGACTTAGAAATAATGATTACCTATCAACCTTTTAAATATATGTAGATTAAACACAAGTCTTCATGGTTATGCCAAAAAGGAGGTGATAGTGCTAAGTAATGGTTCAAAATTGGTAAAACAAGGGGGTAAAAAACATATGATAGGGAAAAATGATATATTAAATATAAAAGTTATGGGATCTAAAAAGAATCCACAAGAACCTCCTTCTTTGGACAAAGAGAATCCATAAGAAACTCATAATCCGGTAGGAAGAAATCGACAAGAAACCTTCCCACCAGATGCAAGGAATCCATAAGAACCCTTCCTAAAGGACTTCTCAAAGTTCTAAATCTCTTCACGGTATCTTGATATCATATTCTACTTGCAAAACTTGGAATTTCCACCTGAACTTCCGAAAGCCAATTGCAGATCCCTAAAATTGAAAGCACTTAAGTATTTCATTTTGGAGAAGTCTTATATTGGAAAGATCTTGTTGGCATTCTCCTTACATGTGTCACTAAGGACAAAATACCAAAGATTATCTTGAAGTTCCATCAAGGTGTGCTTGGAAATAAACCATGGAAGGTCACAACCTACAAAATATTCAGAGTAGGATATCACTAGCCTTCCCTATTCAGAGATACAAATATTGTTGTGAGTGCTTGCCCAAAATGTCAAATTTTGTAGGAAAATTGAAACTCAGATATCTTCCATTGAAACCAATCAACATTCAAGCTCCATTTCAAAAGTGGGAATTATATTTCATTAGAGAGATATATCTGAAACCAAGTGGGAAACACAAATACATTCTCATGGGCACTAACTATTTCACCAAGTGGGAAAAATCCATCCCAACCTGCAAGGCTGATGAGAAGGTCATCATAAACTTCTTAGAAGATAACATTCTCTCCCAATTTGGGTGTCCCTGGTGGTTATTCACAGATAATTCCCAGGAATTCAATTCTTCTAAGATGGTGTAGTCCTGTTAAGATTACAACATAAAGTTGGTGCATTTTACAACATATTATACTTTGGGTAACATATTGGAAGAATCATCAAACAAGAACCTAATAAGAACTATCAAGAAGATGTTGGACAAGAAAAAAAATAGTTGGGTTACAAATTTCAAATATGCACTATGGGAAGACAAAATCAACACAAAAATGCCTATTGGCACCTCACCTTCTCAACTATTGTATGGCATAAATGTCATATTTCCTATGAATCTTACCTTGCCAGTGCTAAGACTAATGTCGGAGGACGAAGAAAATACTAGCTTGATGCAAAAGAGAATTTATTAGAGGATAGAAGTTTAATAATGAAAGGAAGAGGCCATGAGAAAAATTGAAGCCCACCAACATAATATGAATGATGTATTTGATAAGAGAACAAAACAATGTAGCTTACAAACTAGAGATTTGGTACTGAAATGGGGCTAAATAGATGTCAATAAAAGAAAACATGGAAAATTCAAAAATATTTGGATTGGCCCATTCTGAGTGCATGATGTTTTGGATAACAATACATATCAACTGGAAACCCTTGATGGATATTTCCTCGAGAACCTTGTCAATGACATGTTTTTGAAGAAGTTCTTCACTTGAATGCTACTATTCTAAAAAAGAAAAAAAAGATAATTATTTTCCCTTTATTCTCAAAATTCATTTCCTGTAATTTTCTTTCTGTAATATTTCAATTTTCAGTTTTCAATGAAGTTGCAAGGAGGGATAGATAAATTTTCAAGCAGACTCCACAACCCAATGAAAAAAGGCACTTAAATTGCAAGTTCTAAATAGACCAAAGTGGCTTATTGTCCCCCATGGAGTCGATGTTGGTGTCAAAATGTAACACCCCTAAAAATTTTGGGCCTTGAGTCTGAATGTCGATAGCCCTGGTGAAACCCGAGCTTAAAGGGAAAAAGGATGCTAGGTTTGGTTAGACAGACACAACTGTTAATAAGCATCGACACCAGCCCTGACTTGTCAATGGGAACCAATGCAATAAGTTATTCCAAAACCATAGGAACCATGCACCGATGGAGGTGCACACTAACTAGACCTGATGGTGGGAGGGCTTGCCCATCCAATGGCAAAGAGCGCTCCATGCCCAAAGATGCACAAGTTTTAACACTGGTGGGGCGATGTGGAGAAGCCATGTGTCACTCCCTCGGGCCCTTTTCATTCCTTCAAAAGCTTCAAATGTCAATCCCCTGCCTATGAAAATTGTTGCTATGTGGCCTCCACCTCATGCCAACCACCCACATCACCATCCGTTGGAGGGGTTGGTCGACTTAGTAGGCTAGCATAGACAAGTTGGGAGGAATACATAGGAAGTTGATTGTTGAGATTTTTAAGATGTTGATGGACGTTTTATTAAGTTAGATTTTGGTTAGATAGTTAGACTTCTATAATTGTCGCAATGTGATATAAATGTATTTCTATGCATCTATGTATCATTTTTTAATGGATTTTAAGAGATAATATAAAGTGTGATTTTGTTTGTTCTCCAATACTTGTGTCTCTTATATTTCTAGTTATCTATGTGTTTTGTTAGGTGAATACTTGATGTCTTTGCTACAAGTATTCATGTATTCTTTTCCCTAAATTACAATTCCATGCCATTTGTACTACTTCTTGCAGTCTAGTCACTTGCTGAGTCATCACCTTTGTATGTCATGTGAGCCTCTCATGTAGTCCAGTCATCCATCGAGTCATCCACCATGCACTCACTGTGATTTTCTCTTTGGCCTCCACGTGGTCGGCCCCACCTCTTGCAGACATCAACTTGATATCTCTAAAGCCTCAACAAACTCACACATCGGGGAAGATCCAATGGTCATGGATGCGCTTCATCCAATGGCTATGGAGAGCTCCACACTATGGAGTTGTGTAGTCAATAATGTAATTTAGGGGTGTGGGACATGTGACGTGTCACCTCCTAGTGGACTCTGCAAGCCCCCAAAGATTGCAAGAGTGAACCCCTAAACCATGTGAGAAGGCACCATGTGACCATCCGTGCTTGTTTCCCACATGTCGCTACATCACACAATGACCAATCACTTCCTACCTAGTCAACTCTACCCACCATTTGTCTACCCATCACCTATTTTTCCATGTTGTCTTAGTTATCATTCACAATTATCTTATCATGTGGCCCCAGACATTACTAACATCAACACGACCTCATTTGAGCTTGCCTGTCAAACAAACCCTCTCGCGCGTCATTTATTGACTAGTATAAAGTGACTACAGGGGCCCATTTTTCGTATTTTCTATTGTTTCCATCTAGTTTAATGCTTGTGCACTTATAGGATTTAATTTGTGAAATTTTGGAAATCAAATAAATTGCAAGAGAAAATATGGTCGAATATGAAACATTGAGGCTCGTAGAGAATACTCTAGAAAGTAATACAAAAGAAAGAGAGAAGAACACTTAAATATTCAAACAGAAAATCAATCTCAACAAGAAGTTGAACCAAGTATGTAAATGTAAATATTATAAATGATATTTAAAATTTAATAGTCTATTGTGGAATTTAATTTTTATCTCATGAACTAATTTTAAAAGTATTTTGCAATGTAAACAAAGAGAGATTTTCCTCATAACATTGATGATGAGATTGAAAATGTTGAAAGACAATGAAAAAGAAAATTAACGAATGATTGATGATGTTGTTGAAGAGGTTGAAATAGATTCAAGTGAAGAAGTTGAATCACCCTTATCTATATATATATATATATATATATATATATATATGTCATGTATTATTGAAATTATACATATTTATTAGTTTCAATTTCCTGAACTCTATTTTTAATTTAATTATTTAATGTATATCTATACTTATTTAAATTAAATTCTCATATGTACAGATGAAATCAATTTCAATAGTGATATGTTAGAAAATATCGACACTGGCACATATGGAGATAAAAAAATGATCATGTTATCGAATATTGTGTTAAGCTCATTATTGATAAGTTCTTAAAAAATGAAATTGTGATAGTTCAAGCTCAAATTTTGAGAGGTCTCTTAACATCAAAGAAATTAAAAGAAGCTACAACACTATTGGGTATTCAGAAATCAATGAAACATAAAAAGGTGAAGGAAAATGTGATTCAAAATATAAATACTGCTCTAAAATTAATTGGAAGATCTAGAAAGAAAAGTGATTTAGATGCACGTAGAGCAATACAAATGGCAGTGGTTTCATCAAGTACTAAGGAAAATCGTTTGGTAAAAACTATGGAACAAACATTAGGGACCTCATGAAAAACATTGCACAAACATAGGAAATTTCAATTGCAAATAGATGCAAATGATGAGATTGCTTGTTGGACAGTGATTTGTACACAACCATACAATGATATACTTGGAAGATGTAAAACAAAATATATGAATATTGGACGAAAAAATCACGTGTTTGACCAAAATTAAGGGATGTGATTTGGTGAAGAATAGCATGAAATCAATATGAAGAACATGCAAAACATATCTTGGACACCACAGAGATAGATTTGTTCAATAAGTTCATAGAAGAGAATCATGGAATTAATGTCCTAATCGGTACTTTTGTGCAACAAAAACCATGGTATGTTAAACCTATCACTGCATGCAACACTTTATGTTGTCATTATCATGTGGAATTTCAATTATATTATGACACCTTCCTTAATTTTGGTAGAACATTTTGGAAAAGTTCACCTCCTCCTTCCACTATCCATGATTTCATATCTCGAATTATATGTGGATAGAAAATCATGAAATATTTTACCAAAAGAAATGTGTTGGTGGTAGAAAATGTGATCATTGTGGAAATTTGACTTTTTTCATCACAAATATCCTATTGATATGAATGATCAATCACTATCCAATATAAAAGTGAAATGGAAGAGATATGAATATATCCATACATCGATTGGTTCAAGTAGTAGTATAAGTGCTAAAAGGATTCATTTACAAGAAGAATAAATTTTTTTGATAGATGTTTTGAAGAATTTTGAGACAAAAAATTATAAGTACACCAAGCATTCTCATAGAGCTTGATGTAGAGACCTACAATTCAAAAAATCCCCTAAATTTTTTCCACTAGAGACCATTATGTCAATAGTTGACTTTACAGAAAATTACAGATTTGTTGCACAAAATGAAATACAGAGTGAATATTATCATTCTGACCAAGTCTCTATTCTTGTCCATGTTCTATATAGACATGCTAAACAAAATGTTGATCATATAGAAAGCACCAGTGAAAATCAACATGATATGAAAGAATATCATGTTTATATCAGCGATGATCATACACATGATACACATTTTGTACAATATTAGTTTGACAAGATTTATGACTCATTGAAAGGTTGTGGAATAAAATTCAATGAATATTGGATATGGTCAGATGCTTGCATAGGTCAATTCAAATAATCATTCTTTTGGTTTTGTTGTCTTTATATGAAAACCAACATTAAACATTGTTGGAATTTCTTTGAAACTAGTCATGGAAAAGGAGAATATGATGGCATAGGGGCATGTATAAAACAATCACTTTGAAGATATCAAATGGACCACTTTGTGAACCAACTTGTCTTAGCTGAAAAAGTTGTTCATTGGTGCATTGTTGCATTAATCCATGAGACTAACCCATCAAGGGAGGTATGCATGTATGTACATATACATTAACTCAAGTAATTAATTTTAATATGATCATTTTTATTAATTTTCTAATTTTAAACATTTATAGATTATATAGTTTAAATAACTGGTTGATGATTATCTTTGATATATAAATTCTATTTTAAATAACATATTTAAACTCTTGTTTGAATTTACTATAGGTTTTTTGGCATATTGGAGTCGAAGATGCAGATAGATCGATTATATATGAAGCTGAAATAGTAAAAGGGGATCAAAATTTTCATTCAATTAAAACAAAAAAGTATCAAAATACATTTGCATTTGATAGAAGAAAAGAATCTAGTTTTTGTCATCTTTGCATAGAGGACACATAATTCAATGATGTTTGTGAAAACAATATGTATGCAAAATATTGGAAACATACAGAACTCAATAAAAAGGGGAAAACATCGCTTGCAAACTTCAAAGGGATGGAATCAAAGGAGAGTATAGTGTCATCTAAAGGCGATCGAGTTTCTGATCTTATTAGAGAAGTTAACATTTCAATTGCTTTCAAAGAATATATATATATATATATATATATATATATATATATATATATATATATATATATATATATATATATAAGTTTTATGGTTTTAAAATCATTGTGTATACGTATCTAGATAATAGTTAAAATATAGATGTAAATAGATAATAAAATAAAGTACATGTTCATAACTAATTTCTTGTTAATTATGATCCAAATTTACAATTTTTTTATTATGTAGGAGATACTTTTGTTGTAGTTGCACCCATTAACAACATGGAACATGTCAAGTATTATTTGATACGATGCACTGAATTAAAGATGAAGTTATTGGAGGACTATGATGATAAGAATTTTATATATGAAAGAGGGTCTATTATATTGAAAGGATATTTTTTCCAAGGAAATCATCAAAACGATTCATGTTTACTTTCAAGACTATCAACCCGATGTCATAAGTTGTTAATATAGCCACTTGGTGTGTGCAACATGCATAAAGTTGATAGAAGTTCAATCAAGACAAAATTCGAAAGTTAAAAAATGGAGAATGTCAAAAGTTGACAATGAATGGATCATTGAGGATGGCATTCCATTAGAAATTTTTTAATTGAATTGTCCAACAATATATTCTCTTTACTCATCTTTGAGAAAGAGTTCAAGTAGATTGTTAGGCTTTCCTTTTGTTTACTCTTAAGTTGTTCATTCTAGCTAACTTACTAAGTATTACAATTCTTTTTCATTAATATGGTGGCTTTGTTGTTAAGTTAAAAAGAAGTTCATTTTATTGTGTTTGTCCTATACATATAGTGCATACAAAACCTATTGAAACAAACAATGCATTCTCCACACATAGTATTTAATATTTGAAAATTTCATAGATAATTTAATGCAACTTCAGTTGATTCAACATTGCAATTTTTAATTATCAATCTTTGAGATTGCTGAAATTTCATGAAAAATGCAATTTAGTATATGAAAGTAGACTTTAAGACAAAAAAAGGTACAATTTAGAATGCATGTTTTATAATGAAATTTTATAGTATGTTTGCATTGAACAAATTCACAAAACCTAACAATCAACCCAAATCCTTATTATCTTCTACTAACATTATAAGAATCATCATGCAAAATATACCAACTAAATGAAAATTTATAAACATTGCTTCATATTCATGAAGTTATATGTAAAACATTTAAGCATCAAACTATGCATCATGCAAAATGTAACATGTTTTAAATAATTTTTATTGTTGATTAAACTCACAAACTATAACTTGAAACCTTACGTCAAACAAAGAGTTGCAAGTTAACTAGAACAACCAAGCAAAGGTTGATCCATGAGAACTTTGGTGGGTAATAATGAAATCCAAAATGCCATGCATTATACTTATCATTTAACTTGAAACATACATCACTTGAAAATTTGGTATGGGGAAACTATAACTATTACAATGGGTATCAAAACTTGGGTTCTAAAACTTTACATATGTAAGACATACAAAGTACCAAATAAATGCAAATTTTCTATAGTATGTTTCCTTTGAGCAACTTTATATTAAACGTTAAGTATCAATAACCCTTCTACAAAAGATAATGATCTATTCATGAATGCGAAATGTATACATGTACTAGATGTTTTATAATGAAATTTTAAGTTATATGATTGTTTTAGACATCTACACCACTATAAGAATCACAAATTCAAAATGTACCATGTTTTGTAATTTGCAATTTTTGTAGCTTTGCACATTTACAAACATTTCTCCATATTCATGAACTTAAATGTAAAACCTTTAATCATAAAACCATGCATCATGCAAAATGTAACATGTTTTAAATAATGTTTATTTTTTATTAAACTCACAAACTATATGTTGAAACTTTACATCAAACAAAACGTTGGAAGTTAACTAGAACAACCATGCAAAGATTGATCCATGAGTACCTTGGTAGGTGATAATGAAATCCAAAATGGCATGCATTCTATTTATAATTTAATTTGAAACATACATCACTTGAAAAAATGGTATGGGGAAACTAGTTTGATGCACCACAATAGAAAAAGTACAAACGAGGTGGCAATGTGGGCCCAACTACCCTTATATATACCACTTTCACCATTTTTTGTAGGCTTGTGCAGGAACCCATGGGCTTCATTTTCAAATCATCACTTACGTTGGGATCAAGTCAGTTCATCCTTCAACATCATGCCCTTATTTAGTTTACCAAAATTTATCATTTTGTGACCTTATTGTTTTTTGGTCATTTTTTCTTTGAATATCTAAAATTTATCTTGCATATAACTTTCAATGATGCTTTCACCTAGGGTATTAGTTTCTAAGTTGTAGGTCACTTCCATATTCAAAGTGAATTTAGGACCCCCATACCGATGAATTGATGGTTAAGTTATCATTCTTCACTGGCATGATAGGTTTATCCAAAAAAATTGCATACCCTAACATCATTTCTCCTTAGTTAACCATAGGGCCCATCATATCAACCATGTATTCCAGCACCTTCCATTTGCATTCAATAGATGTCTGTGTTAGTTAATAGTTATTTTACCCATATGGATTGCCTAATCTAGTAGCACCCTCCACACTATTGGCATCTATGACCATTCTCTTCCCAAATTTAGAGTCATTCACATGCATGACTTTAAAGATGAGAGTAATTCCCCTCTCTTTATCTAATTTCTTACCATCCCTTTCATGGGCACTCACCACATCCACATTCTCATAAATACACCACCACATTCTACACTTGGCCTCTCACTACCCCACATTGCAATAGACCATCTACAACAAAAGTTCCATTTCATGCACCTCAAATCAAGACCAACCAATGGGACCACCACCCTTTTTTGTTACTCTCTTGTGCCATCGTGTAGGCTATTATATCACTGGGGTGCACATATACATGTTTGTACATTCCAACCCTTTTTAAAATGTTTGGAAAATGTACAAATATTGTTTTTTGGGAAAAAAATCCTTACCTATATTTTTGTGTCAATTACCTGGTGAATGTCACTAGTCACCCTTGATTGGAGCTTTCATCACCTATCATTAATTCCAAATAAAGAATCACCATTGTTCAACCATCCCCATTTCTAGTCAAAATAATCATCCCTTGTTCCCTTAGACATCCTCTCAATTTCAGGGGCCTATTACTCAACATTTTGTTTTGAATGTCACCACTTGGACTCCCACTCCAAGCTTGGGAAACTAAAAATATCCATTACACACTGTCAACCTTAGCCATTATGCCTTTGTCCCACCATATTGCACTACCTGTATGAACGTCCCTTAAATTTTCTGGAATCATCTCTTCTGGATAGTAATTTCATTTTTCTTTATGACCTCAACACTCATTTTCCATACAAGGAGTAGTACCTTGGCTAATCCCCACCCTCGGTTATAGGTCAATATCAGGTGAAACTATATGAATCATCATTGTCCACTAATTTCACTAGTCCCCCTGATTTTTTAAATCAACGAAGTTTTCACATTAGTAGTGTACCATACTTCATGATTGTTTGATTTCTCTCATTTAATCAAACAGCGATGCCTTTAGATGACACCTCCTTTAGCATTTCCTGATAACTAATCCATGGGGTACCCCATTCAATCTATTTTTTATAGATGGCACTGAGTGCGAAAGTAGTTATTGTCTTCAGCTTACAACACATCATCCACCCTCAGTATTTATTTGTTAGTATTTTCGTGTGTATTTGTAATATCTTAGTCAAAGTTATGAGCACGAGCATGGGACATGCCCACCTTGTATAAACACTTTTTGTACAAGCATTTCTATTAGCATGGTGTCCTTACAGTTATCATTAGGGGTTTTTTCAATCCTCTCCTCAATAAGACATTCTCTCTTAAGAAGTCAGTAGGAATCATCGTGAGGCACAAAAAATGGTTATGTATTTCAGCTATATGCTTGCTCGTAACGTCATAGATCAAGGGGAAACTATTAATATGGAAAAATTGTACACACAATTATATAAGTTAGAAAACATTCAACATCACCAACAACATGTTTATTCTAGGCTAGATACATGATCGAGCAAAAAAAAATTAAAAGGTTCTCTAAGGTCTATTTCAAAAATCAAACTTTACAAGTGCACAAAAGGAAATTTTTACCATACCCTCATGGATATTCCTTTGATAGCTATGAGGGTTCGCCAAAGAGCTAAGTCAATATACCCTAGAGCACATTTCATCGATAGGCTAGTTTTTCTCTGAGAGTACGAGGTCAAGGTTAGACGACCATTTTGGAGTTGTTTCTATTTGAATCTGAAGGATATTCAATCCCAAGGGTATCCTACTATGCTTCCCCAAATGTCTTTCTCATAGAGTGAAAGAGGGAATGATATGATTCAAATTCTATAAATTCATGGGAATAGAGAGCCAAAACATAGAAAATTCCATCCATTTCTACTCTACCAAAATTTCTCCAAGAAATCAAGCATTCCATTGCCAAGGAAGGATTTATCATTGTAAACTTATTCCACATACTTCTGTGAGAGAGAGAGAGGAGTCTAAAAAGGATTGGAGAGACAAAATTCATTGATGAGATCCAAGAGGCACCATTGCCATCATTGATTCTCTTCAATTGTATTCAACACCTATTGTATCTATACCACTAGATACTTAATAAAGAGGAATTTTCCCCTATATTCTTTGTTTTTTTTTTATTTCTCTCAGGTTCACGTGTTTGATTTTTAGTCCCTTATTTTATTTTTTATTCATTTTTGTTCACTAATTATAGTGTATTTGTTATCTTATGTTTAACCACTCACATTCTTGGTTTTGTGTGACTTTTTGTAGGTAGGAACCAACTGCAAAGAATGAGAAATTGGGACTCCCTTTCTTCAAAATCCAATACACAAGTTTGTTCCTATTAAGATTTCTTATAAAGAAATTTTAATTTATATATTGTGCTCCAAATGTGAGATTGTTTGGTTATGATTCATGAATATTTAAATAAGCAATAAATTGTCCTATATTGATTCATCCTAACCCCTCCCCCCGCCCCCTCCCCACAAGTATAAGTATCAATCCAAAACTTCTCTTACTATATTGATATATTCCCCATTATCGATAAATTTGATATATGTATAGTTGTAAAGAATGAGGATATGATAAATGCAAGAGATAAATAGTCAGAATGAATATGCACTAGAGACAATACTAGGAAGTGGTGTATACGGCATATAGGAAATCTTAAGCACATGTAAGATACTTATAGACTAAGAGTAGTCTAATAATACACACACACACACACACATATCAAATAAGGATGTTATGATGGTAAAATGTCGCTAATGATGGTTATATAAGAACTAAAAATGCTAATGCTTCCATTACATATGATAATAATCCTTATTGTTGGAAACCTCTGAGCACTACTGATAGGGGGAGTCAATCTGTAGTGTGACTTCTTAATAATTTTTACCAATTAAAATATTCTCTACTGAATCTCACAGGAATTAACTACCAACTAATAATAAATCATAACATATGCACAATATGAGAAAAAACTAAAAACCATAAGCATCAACATAAAAAATAAACAATCAAATCATCACACATGAGACACAAGATATATTGTGGAGACCCTTCCAGGAGAAAAACCATCCTTGTTGTTGTTGAGTTTCTCTAAGTCTCTATTATGTTAATCAATTTGTCTTTTACATATATAGATGACTAACATTAGCCTAGAGAATCCACCTCATATACAATCAACTGAGTCCCATTAGGAATGAGACATGATTCTGTTGATCAGCCAAGAAGAAAATATTCTCACACGGACCTACGAACTACCATCTGCTGAAAGCCACAATGATAAAAAATCCTCACACAACTCAAATTAAATTATCTAACTACCATTGGATTGAGAAACTATTTCATTTGCTAAATCATTGATATCATTTCTCCACACCAATGAACTCACTTCTCTTCTACTTTATGTAGGCCTTACTTATTTTATTTTCATATTGGATCCCAGGAATTTTTTCTCAACTTGATTCAACTCTGCAATACAATCTCCAACAACAAGATATCATCAACACAAATCAAATAAAATCACCATAATCATATTCTCTCCACTTAAGCAAAATAGTGGCCATAATGCATGCATCAAATCTGAATAGCATAAGAACTAGCATCTAAAAAAAACTCATGCTCATCCATGCATCAAGCCCTCACTCCAAAAAATGATTATTAAATAATATAATCAACAACATAAAACACAATGGCTATGTGCTAAATGCATCAACTCCTAGAAAAAAATGTGAGAATCTCAAATATGGAGCTATAACAAGATATCCATCACTAATCCAGGTGGATTTTGGTGTCCACCCATCTATTCTACTTGGACCCCCACCACTACCTCTTTCAGTTTTTCAGTTTCCTTAATTGTAGCAAAATTTACTATTTTTAGGAGTTTTTTTGGTCCTGAACATCCAAAGTCATTTTGAGGCCCTAAATGATGGTTTTTTTTGGCAAAAAATAATTTCAGTGGTTTCCAAGGAAATCACGATTATAGTTGTATTTTTCGAAGAGATCTTTCCTGTTAGAGCCTAGATTTACCTTAGGCTGAAAAGGTAGGATCCAGGACCAACATCAAACTACGCTCAGCCTAGTAGCTTGCCCTACCAGGTCAGGAGAGGTCTCTCTCCGGGTCAATCTCAGCAAATTATGATCGATGAGGGCTTGACATGACTAAAATATGTACTGATATTAGGCTAGGTATGAGTGAAAAATGGTTTGATTTGATAAAATCATGATTTTGTTGGCTCAGATGGAAAGATGGCTTTTGGTTGCGGGGATTGAGGATCAGTTCTATAGAGATCTCAGTGGGGAAAGGTAGGCAATCATTTTGGCACTTAAATTTGAGTGAGATGGAAGGAATAGACAGGTGAGGTTTTGAAGAGGGCAAGAGCAATCATGGATCCTCCCCAAACAGCTAAAAACATCAAATAACTAAAGCAAACTTCAAGTAGAGCACTGCACTCTCAATGGATTCTACTTACACTCTTGTTTCTTTAGTTCAGAAGAAATCAGAAAGAGAATGACATACATAACACATAAGCAAATTCACAATTACAAAGAAAAGCACTGTACCAAGACAAATTGCCACATGAATCCCAAAGAGTGCTGCAAATCCTGGTCTCAATTCCTTAGCCAAAAAATGAAATATGAGTGTACAATGAAGTTATTTTCTTCCTAAAGAGTCCAACCATGCTAATGACTGGAAAAAAACATAATATAGACAAACATAGCTCATCCTTGCCTCTAGGGGTCGAGCTCACATGTTTAGGAGCTAATCCAACTGATTCTAAACTAAGAACTAGAAACTAGGCAACATAACAACAAGCCTCTAGAAACAAGGGAACTGATTCATTCTGTTTCAAACAACCTTTAAAATGATGAATCTACCTCTACAAGTGAAAATATAACATATTTACATCATGATCCATCAATATACATCAAATTACATCACAAATTTGTCATTAGGAAAGTAAAAAAGTCAAACTAGGCAAAGCTGGGCGAAAAACAGAGCAAAACTTGGTCAAGCTGGAAAATTTTCCTCTATGCGCTGCGCCTGATTCTCTATGCATTGCGCCTATTTGGACCCACTTTTGGAGGCCTTTCCTGTGTCAAAATGAGCTACAAGTGTACTGGCTAGAAAGGTTTATCTTTCTACTTTCCAACCCAAGTTGAATTTTTCAATTTGGCCTCCATTTGCCCCTCCAAAAGTCCATTCTCCCAACACTGCTTCCTGTGTGTCAAAATAGGGGCAGTGAGGTCATTTTTTGAGTGTTTTTTACCTTTCTGAGGGCTCAAAACATGCCCAAATTTCTTGGCCATAGGTAGGAAAGCATAATTCTTCAAGACAAATCCAAAAATGCTGAGTTTTTGTGATTTGGAGGCCCCTAGCAAAAGCAAGCGCCACGTGGCACGGTGCATAGGGCAGAGAAACCTATTTTTTGTGCCAAAAATTTCCAAAATGCTAAAATTGCTCCAAATTTCTTGAAATTTGGGCTAAGTCTTCTATATCAGGTGTGATGTTGGGCCAAGGTAGCCTTAGCCAATATCTAAAGTCCTTCATCCTCTTTTTGCCTCCTTGATGCTCTCTTCAACTTTGCTTTCAAACTCCTGATTCTTGCTTGGCACACCAAGTTCCATGACAAGTAATAATATGAAAGGTTTCTAAGCATATTCTTTCCATTGATGGCCTTCTCCAGCTTCCTCTCCAAGTGGATATTGACCCTTTCAAGCCATGACTCCCTATCAGAATTGATCTCATGCTCCAATGAAGTGAACTCCACCCTCCTCCTTTGGGCAGCTTGGCGATTCTCCCGAATGTTTTGCAACTCCATAATCACCTGCTGGTCCTCAAGCTGCTTATTCCTCTAGTCCAAGTACTGTATAGTCCATTGAGCTCGATCCAAGTTGGTTGACTAGGCATCAATGTCCACCTGCTGCTCCTTAATGATTTCTCTAAGATTTGTGCTTTGCAGTCCCATATCGGTATCATCACCCTCAATGAGGATGAAATTAGTCTCCCGCTCACCTGATGGTCCTTCTTCCTGTAGTGGCCTCTTGCCTCAGTCCTGAACCTGCTATGCTAATGATGGAAGTGAGGCCCCTTCCACCCCAAGTGGAGATAACACTCGCTTTGCTACTACAAACAACCGTCTAGTGCCTTTCTGATAGTTTATGAACACTGGCACACTAGCAGTCTGTGTCTCATGGCCCTCATGCTAATGGGAAGTTCCACCTATCTTATGCCCAGCCTTTGAAGGTTCCTGTGAAGCTCTGAAAAACTCATGAGAGATGAAGTCATCCCAAGTGATGCCCAGTAAACCAAGCTGATGAACGACCACAATTTTGATGAGAGAAAAATGATAAATATTGTTGAACTGCTGCTGAGGAGTCTTGTGCTGCACAAGGGTGGTCATCTTCTCTATGGTTTGGCACATGAAGTAAAGGATGTTCATCATCCGTGCCCAGGTAAAATGCATCAGCAGCCTGATATGATAAGCATATAAGTGGGAGAACCGGCCCTCACATCTGAAATACTTTATGATGAGTTTCATTAAAGGAGCATATTCATCTTTGAGGTATGGAAAATGAAACACTCTCTTGAGTTGTCTCAAAAAGTCGGGCTTTATGTACAGTTCATAATGCTGCCAGTCAATTTTCTGCCTCTTGTTCCATGACTCTCCAACGTTAGGTATGCCAGTTGCTAATGAAATGGATTCTGGTGTTAATGTGAAAGTGACACCAGCTAGAGTGGCTTGATCAGCATGTAAATGCAGTACAAGCAAGCGGGCCAACTCATGATGAAACTGAATATTAGCAACCTTCTCACAAAATTCATAACATGAATGATGCTGGAAACAAAAGATGGCAAGAGGGAAGGCCTGTAATTCAACAAGAGTGGTTGGTTCTTCTCTGATATGTTTGCCACCTCTATGAGGCCTCCTGGGTGCATGTCCCTCTGTGGGTGAGTCACTTTGGGTCTCCTCTTCATAATCATATGAAGGATCAGATGCCATGTCTACTGGTAGGTAGACTGTCTTGGAGAAGTAGGTGCTGATATGTCAAACTGTCTTGAACTGTCTTTGATGATGTGTTTTACCTCTACCACCAAGGGAAAATAGTGAAATGAGGGACTCTAGAGGGGTAATTTAAGGAAATAGGGAATTAAGGACTGTTGGGGTAGGGTTATTAAAGGGAACATGGAATTAGAAAGTAGTTTGGGAGTTTTTGTATAGGATTACGGTTTGGGAATTTACAATTGGGATTTTGGGAAAGGGAACTTGGGATAGGGGATTAGTGAATTTAGGGGGTAGGGGAACTTAGGGAATAATGAAATCAATGGAAAAATGGGATAAGGGAGTGAACTTGGTGGCAAAACAGTCAATCAAAACCTAGCACTATTTCTTTGGAAATTTTGAAGAAGTAGGGTTTGGTTTCTTTAAACAATCACCATTCATCAACCACCATGAAGCAAGCACCAAACTTGGATAAAAAACAATGATGGAGGCTCTACCTACTTGTAACAAGGCAAATCCATGCGTTTTTGGGTGATTTGAGTGAGTTTTGATAGTTTTTGGGCTCTCTGGCTGTGTGTGCCGCGCATCCAACCCAATGCACCGTGCCCAGCGTATGCGTCGCACCCGTATTGTTTTACACTGCGAAATGCGGCCCGATGTGCTGCGCCTCGTGAGTGCGCTACACCTCTTGCCTAGTACGCCACACCAAGAAACTCGAAGCAATTTTCACCCAAACTTGTCACCTACTCACCAAAATCGCTTTGCCTTGCTTCTCTTTGCTCTTGAGTGCAAATGAGCTTTAAACATTTGGAGAAATGATTTATACATGGAGCTTTTAAATTTTAATTTTACCAAACCCACTTTCATAATGTTTTGCAAATGACTTTATTTTCAAACTCTGTTTTTTGGACTTTTTCACTTCATTTGAGTTTTGTGATGACTAAATGACATGAGATTTGCTTGTTTTGCGGGTGTTGGAGCTTCTGGTGCTAAGGAAGGAAACCAGGATTACCGATGGAGTTATACACAATGAAGAAAACAAAATTTCATGATTTTTGTACAATAACAGCAAAATACTCTGTTTTTTCCTCAAAACAGAGTTTTGAGGAAAAACACATTTTCGAACACTTGGCAATGAAATTTATTGATATTGAAACCTCCTCATGGCCTGCTAGTAATTATTGGACACTTTGAAACATTTTTTGACGAAACCCTAATGAAACTCTATACCTAATTGACAACGAAACCCTAAAGACAACTTATGCAATCTTTAAAATAAAAAGAAGACTTTATATGCTTTTTTAATGAACAAACATGAGCCAGCAGGTAGATAACATGAGGGAAACTGCAGGAATTCCACTACCATCAGATGATCCATGCACCTAATGGAATGAAAATGACTGGGTGGGACACCTAATATGAAATGCAACAAGAGGATTTGATCTCTGACAAAAGGATGAAGATACCGACACTAACATTGGCTCCAATGGGGATGGTAGCTCCTTGGAGGTACCAAGAACTATATATCTCTGGGAAAGTAGGCAGTTCCTTTGTCCATTGGGCTATGGAGTCAATAACTTCGACAAGCCAAAACCAATATATTGACAACAATCCATCGAAACTCAAGACTCAAGACTCATAATTGAAACAAGTACTTACAAAGCTTTTAAATGGCAGCAGACCATCGAGATTTGAGAACTTCAAATCATGATGACAACCACCTGCCTACTGATGAAATATGTACGATCATGTGAAGTGGTCCTTCCAATGTAACCAATCCAACAAATGGCTACTCAATGAAATTCTACTCTCTCTTTCCTCGAGCAGGCAGAATGATATACATGTAGGCAACTCACAATAACAACTAAAACCAAGGCTTATGATAACAAACTAGGCAACATTTATCTTGTCTAATTCTTGCAAAAGAATGCCAAAGCGATCTTGATAATCCTGAAGCACTAGCCTGTCTTGAGATCCAGCAGCAAAAATACAAGTAATCCCTTCATTCTGATCTGAAAGAACAGTGGGTTGCTGATTGATAGTAACTGAATTGAATTCTGGCTTACTGTGTCTCTCAGATTCACATTCCTTGATTTCATGGTCTAGTTCATTCTTAAACAGAAAGAAATCTTCAATATTATCAAACATGACAACCTTATCATCTTCATGAAATAAAATATTATCTGTTTGCTGATCTATAAAGCTAATTACAAGACTGTCATCATTTTCAAAAGAGGAAGAAGTTCCACCATCACCTTCTTGACCATGTGCACACTATAGATCTGCATTAGCTTAGGCTGGAAACTAACCTTTCAGGAATAGATCTATCTCATCTTCAGACAAAGGAGATAATACTTTTTGTTTTCTTTTGCTCAAGCAATTATTGTCTTCTTGAAATAACATTTCAAAACATGAAAAACCTGATTGGCAGTCATCATTTCCCCGATCTTCTGAAATTTGAAAACATTGTTGATCATCTTCATATGACATGGCAATCAACTTATCATTTACCACTGAGTTATCGAAAGAGGATTTTTCACTTACTTGAACAAAGATCTCATCTTTTTTTTCATGAACTAACTGGATTACCTCCTCATGAAGGCTTGGTTCTAATGAAATGAGAACACTTGGGTCAATAACTCTATCTTCTTCTTTCTAGATGATCTCAACAACAGAGCTATCCTTAATGGAATTCAGACCAAGGTACTCTTGATCATCACGATCTAAATCTAGATCTGAAATAGCTGACTTGACTTTATCACATTCTGAAATTGAAACTTGACTTCCCTGCATACTGTCTTCTTCTATGGACAAATCTGAAATAAAACCTTCTCTTTCAACAATTTCCACTGTAATAAGATCTTGATCCTACTGCAAATTTTCGTGATCATTTTGATAAGTATCACTCTCTTTATGCTGCTGAAATGCATTTTCATACAGGGCTTCCATGATCTCATCATCCATAAAGTCATCATCTTCATAAACTTTCTCAAGATGTTCAATAAAACTATAAACATGTTTGCAACAGTTCTGAACTAGATTTAATGATGGATAAGATTCTTTATACCTTTCAAAGAACATGGTATGAAAATCCTTCAAACAGTAAATACAAGCAGGTGGCAAACTTTCATACCAAGATCGGGCTTCATCTTCCAGAGTGGGCATGAATATCTTCATCGAGCAATCTTTAGGAAAATCGACCTTCAACTTGCGAACATGTATGTAAAATCTAACCGGATGTAAAGCGGCATCATTCCTATCATCATCTTTAAACGTAGGCAAATTCCTTTAACAATCTACCTTTGGAATTCTATTTTGACAACCTGGAATGTGATCTCTGCTCATGGGAGCATATCTTCGATCCAACAAAACCATTTTGATAACAATGAATTGACCAAGAAATCCTTCAGGCTACTGATTCTTGAAGAGTAGAGTCTCCATAAAAATTTAGAGCCTTGGGATTCCTCGACACTGGAGTCGCCAGGTCAATGATTTCAGCCTTCATATGTGTCTGATTGTTGTCCACCATCAACGATCAGATCTAACTTGATTCATGTACTGGGGCAATTTGTAGTCCAGATGTTCTGTTCATAAGACTAGACCAGAGATTTACTGAAGTAGCGTTTATCTACTTTTGCTAATGCAAAGCAAGAGCATTTCAAAGGCTACCTGGCATAACTTCAGGCTCCACCTGTAGTTTATGAAACGAAGAACACTAACAATCAAAAATTTCTTCCCCAGCATGGTCGCCACTATGTTAGAGCCTAGATTTACCTCAGGCTGAAAGGGTAGGATCCAGGACCAACATCAAACCACGCTCAGCCTGGTAGCTAGCCCTACCAGGTCAGGAGAGGGCTCTCTCCGGGTCAATTTCAGCAAAGTATGATCGATGAGGGCTTGAAATGGCTGAAATATCTACTAATCTTAGGCTAGGTATGAGTGTTAAAAGGTTTTATTTGATAAAATGATGATTTTTTTGGCTCAAATGGAAAGATGGCTTTTGGGTGCGGAGATTGAGGATCAGTTCTGCAGAGATCTCAATGGGGCAAGGTATGCAATCATTTTGGAACTTAAATTTGAGTGAGATAGAAGGAATAGATAGGTGAGGTGTTGAAGAGGGCAAGAGCAATCATGGATCCTCCCCAAATGGTTGAAAACATCAAATAACTAAAGCAAACTTCAAGTAGAGCACTTCACTTTCAATGGATTCTACTTACACTCTTATTTCTTTAGTTCAGAAGAAATCAGAAAGAGAATGAAATACATAACACATAAGAAAATTAACAATTAGAAAGAAAAGCATTGTACCAAGACAAATTGCCACATGAATCGCAAAGAGTGCTGCAAATCCTGGTCTCAATTCCTTAGCCAGAAAATGAAATATGAGTGTATGATGAAGTTCTTTTCTTCCTCAAGAGTCCAACCATGCTAATGACTGAAAAACAACATAATATAGACAAACATAGCTCATCCTTGCCTCTAGGGGTCAAGCTCACATGTTTAGGAGCTGATCCAACTGATTCTAGACTGAGAACTAGAAACTAGGCAATATAACAACAAGCCTCTAGAAGCAAGGGAACTAATTCGTTCAGTTTCAAACAACCTTTAAACTGATGAATCTACCTCTGCAAGTGAAAATCTAACATATTTACATCATGATCCATCAATATACATCGAATTACATCACAAATTTGTCATTATGAAAGTAAAAAAGTCAAACTAGGCAAAGTTGGGCGAAAAACAGAGCAAAACTTGGTTAAACTGGCAAATTTTCCTCTATGCGCCACACTTGATTCTTTATGCATCGTGCCTGTTTGGACCCACTTTTGGAGGCATTCCCGATGTCCAAATGAGCTCCAAGTGTGCTTTCTATAAATATCTATCCGTCCTCTTTCCAACCCAAGTGGAAGTTTTCAATTTGGCCTCCATTTGCCCCTCCAAAAGTCCATTCTCCTAACACTGCTTCCTGTGTGTCAAAATAGGGGTAGTGAGGTCATTTTTTGAGTGTTTTTGACATTTTTGAGGGCTCAAAACATGCCCAAATTTCTTTGCCATAGGTAGGAAAGCATAATTCTTCATGATGAATCCAAAAATGTTGAGTTTTTGTGATTTGGAGGCCTCTAGCAAAAGCAACCGCCACGTGGCACGATTCATAGGGCAAAAAAACCTATTTTTTGTGCCAAAATTTTCCAAAATTCAAAAATTGCTCCAAATTTCTTGAAATTTGGGTCGAGTCTTCTCTATCAAGCATGATATTCGGCCAAGGAAGCCTCAGCCAATATCTGAAGTCCTTCATCCTCTTTTTTCCTCCTTGATGCTCTCTTCAACTTTGCTTTCAAACTCTTGATTCTCGCTTGGCACACCAAGTTCCATGACAAGTAATGATATGACAGGTTTCTAAGCATATTCTTTTCATTGATGGCCTTCTCCAGCTTCCTCTCCAAGTTGATATTGACTCTTTCAAGCCATGACTCCCTATCGGCATTGATCTCTTGCTCGAATGAAGTGAACTCCACCCTCCTCCTTTGGGCAGCTTGGTGATTCTCCCGAACGTTTTTCAACTCCTAATCACCTATTCATCCTCAAGCTACTTATTCCTTTGCTCCAGGTACTGTATAGTCCATTGAGCTCAATCCAGGTTGGTTGATAAGGCATCAATGTCCACCTGCTGCTCCTTAATGATTTCTCTAAGATTTGTGCTTTACGAGCCCATATCGATATCATCACCCTCAATGAGGATGAAATCAGTCTCCTGCTCACCTAATGGTCCTTCCTCCTATAGTGGCCTCTTGCCTCAGTCCTGAACCTGCTGTGCTAATGATGGAAGCGAGTCCCCTTCCACCCCGGGTGGAGATAACACTCGCTTTGCTGCTGCAAACAACCATCTAGTGCCCTTCTGATAGGTGATGAACATTGGCACACTAGCGGTCTCTGTCTCATGGCCCTCATGCTAATAGGAAGGTCCACCTGTCTCATGCCCAGCCTCTGAAGGTTCCTCTAAAGCTTTGAAAAACTCACGAGAGATGAAGTCATCCCAAGTGATGCCCTGTAAACCAAGCTAATGAATCCCAAGTGATGCCCTGTAAACCAAGCTAATGAACGACCACAATTTTGATGAAAGCAAAATGATAAATACTGTTGAACTGCTGTTGAGGAGTCTTGTGCTGCACAAGGGTGGTCATCTTCTCTATGTTTCGGCACATGAAGTAAGGGATGTTCATCATCTGTACCTGGGTAAAATGCATCAGTAGCCTGATATGATAAGCATATAAGAAGGAGAACCGACCCTCACAGCTAAAATACTTCATGATGAGTTTCATTAAAGGAGCATATTCATATTTGAGGTACTGAAAAGGAAACACTCTCTTGAGTAGTCTCAAAAAGTCGGGCTTTATGTACGGTTCATAATGTTGCCAGTCAATTTTCTGCATCTTGTTCCATGGCTCTCCAATGTTAGGTATGCCAGTTGCTAATGAAATGGATTCTGGTGTTAATGTGAAAGTGACACTAGCTAGAGTGGCTTGATCACCATGTAAATGCAGTACAAACAAGCAAGCCAACTCATGATGAAACTGAATATTAGCAACCTTCTCACAAAATTCATAACATGAATGATGCTGGAAACAAAAGACGGCAAGAGGGCAGGCCTATAATTCAACAAGAGTGGTTGGTTCTTCTCTAATATGTTTTCCACCTCTATGAGGCCTCCTGGGTGCATGTCCCTCTATGGGTGAGTCACTTTGGGTCTCCTCTTCATAATCATATGAAGGATCAGATGCCATGTCTGCTGGTAGGTAGACTATCTTGGAGAAGTAGGTACTGATATGTCAAACTGTCTTGAACTATCTTTGATGATGTGTTTGACCTCTGCCACCAAGGGAAAACAATGAAATGTGGGACTCTAGAGGGGTAATTTAGGGAAATAGGGAATTAAGGACTGTTGGGGTAGGGTTATTAAAGGGAACAGGGAATTAGAATGTAGTTTGGGAGTTTTTGTATAGGATTAGGGTTTGAGAATTTACAATTGGGATTTTGGGAAAGGGAACTTGGGATAGGGGATTAGTGAATTTAGGGGGTAGGGGAACTTAGGGAATAATGAAATCAATGGAAAAATGGGATAAGGGAGTGAACTTGGTAGCAAAACAGTCAATCAAAACCCTAGCACTATTGCTTTGGAAATTTTGAAGAAGTAGGGTTTGGTTTCTTTAAACAGTCACCATTCATTAACCACCATGAAGCAAGCACCAAACTTGGATAAAAAACAATGATGGAGGCTCTACCTACTTGTCACAAGGCAAATCTGTGCATTTTTGGGCGATTTGAGCGAGTTTTGACAGTTTTCGGGCTCTCTGGATGTGTGCGCCATGCATCCAACCCAATGTTCTGCCCCCGTATTGTTTTACACTACAAAATGCAGCCCAATGCGCCGCGCCTAGTGAGTGCGCCACGCCTCTTGCCCAGTGCGCCGTACCGAGCAACTTGGAGTTATTTTCACCCAAACTTGTCACCTGCTCACCAAAAATGCTTTGCCTTGCTTCTCTTCACTCTTGGAGTGCAAATGAGCTTTAAACATTTAGAGAAATGATTTATACATGGGGCTTTTAAATTTTAATTTTGCCAAACCCACTTTCATAATGTTTTGCAAATGACTTTATTTTCAAACTCTGTTTTTTGGACTTTTTCACTTCATTTGAGATTTGTGATGACTAAATGACCTGAGCTTTGCTTGTTTTGTAGGTGTTGGAGCTTCTGGGGATAAGGAAGGAAACCAAGATTATAGATAGAGTGATATACAATGAAGAAAACAAAATTTCATGATTTTTGTACAATAACAGCAAAATACTCTGTTTTTTCCCCAAAACAGAGTTTTGAGGAAAAACACATTTTCGAACACTTAGCGATGAAATTTATTGATATTGAAACCTCCTCATGGCCTGCTGGTAATTATTGGACACTTTGAAACATTTTTTGACGAAACCCTAATGAAACCATAGACCTAATTGACAATGAAACCCTAAAGACAACTTATGCAATCTTCAAGATAAAAAGAAGACTATATATGCATTTTTAATGAACAAACATGAGTCAGCAGGTAGATAACATGAGGGAAACTGTACGAATGCCACTACTGTCAGATGATCCATGCGCCTAAAGGAATGCAAATGACTGGGTGGGACACCTAATATGAATTGCAACAAGAGGATTTCATCTCTGATGGAGGGATGAAGATACCGACACTAACATTTCCAATGAGGTATCATACGCGTCAAATGGAGACAATATGACCAAGTTATGACCTCGAGAAGTTGGCTGCCCAACTAACCCCAACAGTGCCCATAAAATCTTGGTGTTACATCTCCTTGGGCTAGGATTTTGGTTACTTAGGGTTTTCTCTTATTGTTCAATAATAAAAATTCCCTTGAGCCTCATTGTAACTTAGTTCAGAGGCATGTAGCCGCCACATCTCTTCTCAGAGATAAGCTACCATCGTGGAAGCTAGAATTATTTCCATTTTGTTTGTAAGCATATTTCGGTATTTGATATTAATTAAATGAAGTGGTATTTCTACTTTATCTTTGTATTTATGGTTATATTTGTAATTTGTTGCATTCCTATTTAAATCTAGATCAGTGGTATCAGAGCGGTTTTCTCTTTCTCTATTTTTCTTCACATGTCCGCAACGAAGTCGAGATATAAGGATTCAAGGCTTGAACTGGTTGAACCTTTGCAAGATCACCCTTGCAAATATTGACGGAGTCCCATGGTGGATGAAAAGAAAGACAAGGGAGTATGAGATCCTATCAAAATCTTGCTTGAAGAATGCCTCGGGCGACAAAAGGAACATGATGATGGAAAACTTTTCCCAAATCCTTCAACGACTACCTAGGGGAAACACATCTACTTATAGTAGTTACTCTGGAAGCCCCACACCCTTTAAGGTACAAGTTAAGTTTGACATTCCCATATTTTAGGGTCAAATAGATGCGGATGTCATAGATAAATGGTTAAATATGCTAGAAAGATATTTTTTTGTTCATGATTTTTCCAGCAGGGAAAATATCACTTTTGCACTTCTCAAAGCCACCAACCACATCAAGGACTAGTGGGAAAACTACTACGAGCAGAAGGATGAAAAGTACAACCTTACTGTTTTTAGCGGCACCCACTTGGAATTCATTTTAGGATGCCATCAAGGAGAAATACTATCCTATCAGAAACTATGAGGATAAATACATAAAGTGGACCACACTGTGGCAGGGAAAGGACCAAGATGTGTTGAAGTTTACCAATATTTTTCATACCCTTTGCACAAAGTTGGGTATCAAGGATTATGAGTGGCATTTGGTACTCAAATATCATGACTACCTACACAGGTAAATCCAAGATGAGATGGAGTTCCTGTACATCTCCTGGCTTGGTATGACATACCGATATGCTGTTAAGAACGATTAAAAGTTTAAACAAAAGAAGCGAGACTTCGGATCTGCGAATCTAAAGAACAAAGGACAAAGACAAGGTGGGGTGAACCAAGAAAACCCATTGAAGCTGTAAGAAAAGAACACCACCATGAATTCAAAGAAGGCAATAAGAAAGTGGTGTGAGTTCCATAAGATCCCCACTCACAACATAGTTGAGTGTCAGGAAAAGCAGTTGCTAGTGGCCGAGTTGAAGGCTTCAGAATTAGATGCAAGTTCCAACCCTGAGTCAGAACCCGACAAGAGGAATGGCAAAGGGAATAATATTATTGATGTGCAACCCAACACCATCGCTGCCACTACCAAGTTCCAAAAGAATGAGCCTAAATATCCAAAGGAGGGGGAGCGCCTTTTCCACTCACAAATGTGGGTGAAGCATTTGCCACTGCAATTCATTGTCGATAGTGGCAACCAAAAGATCCTCATTTGAGCAGAGGTCTTGAAGCGGCTAGGCCTACTAAGCATGCCACACTTGCAGTAATACAACATCAGGTGGATTCACCAAGGACGATATCTCCGAGTCTGCCAATAGTGTCGCCTTCCCTACAACATCAAGCACTTCACATATGAGGTATTGTGTGATGTTTCTCCTCTCGATGTTTGCGATGTATTATTATGACAACCATACTTGTGGAAGCGACATGTTGTATATGAGTCTAGACCTCCCTCTGTGATTATTTATTTCGGTAATATGTTATATAGGATACTAGAGGTAGCGCCACCTACTGCCACCTCTTTGATCTCTGCCAAGAAATGCAATAAGATCATCTTCCAGACTAGGAAATTCATTTTATTTCTGGTTCACTCCCAAATTAAGGGGAGGATCATAGCCACATCCATGGCCCCCGAGAAGGGTTCCACCATGCAACAGAAGCAGGTGGATACGGTCATGAAAGAATACAGGTGTTATAGACATTTTTGTGCCTCGCAGCATGGAGCATGAAATGTCAATAATTACAGGGATCCTCAGTCCCTAAACATGTTGTTCTTACCCCTAGAGGAACAAAGTCAGCAAACCACAGCACTTCCTATCAGTTCTCCACCTGAAAACACTCAAAAACAGGCTATTTTTGGATCATGTCAGCTGCTCCACTGAGCATCTGCGCTGAATGTCAACTGCTCCTCCTTGTACCTGTGCTGAAAGTCAAAACCAATGAAGGCTACCTGCGCTGGGCGAGATTGGCCAAGTGGCACAGTCATTCTGCAAGGTGTCAACTGCCCAGGAAGCTTCCAAACTGACACTTGGTTCAAGGAATTCGCCCTGTGATGAGTAAGAGGTACTTGATCTCCATGTGTAAGCAAGGATCTCCAAGTGGACTTAAGAACTGAAGATTAACTGAAGAGGGAAAGGACACAAGGCAGCTTCATGTCAGTCTCAAGCTGACTCATCCTTTCTTCTTCTATCCTATATATAGAGCTCTTCTATGAGGTCTAAGGAGGCTGGAATTTTGTGCAAAGCAAGGAAGTGCTGTTGGTTTACAGTTAGAGCTATTGGGTGATTGCTTTTATAGAGGGGAAGAGGAGATTTCTTGCTGCTGGGGAGGTGCTGCTGGATTGGAGCCATTGATGGTTGTAACCTTCTCAGAACCCTTTTACTTCTATCAATAAAGCTTTGAATGTTCTCCTATATACTTGTATTGCATTGATGTATTGTATTTACTTGTATATCTGATTCACTCTAATCCATGCATCAGTTATGAGTACATGTTTCTTGTAGTTTCCCTCTCTTGTTTGTGCAGGATCTTTGTGTAGCTGGGCCGGCAAGAGAACAAGGAGCTGGAAGCAAGGGACAAAGAGAGAAGACAAGATCGACAAAAGCGAAGGATATCGGTTGGTCAATCTTTTCTTCCTTCTCTGTACTTTCATAAAGGAAAATATCAAAGCTTTACTTTCAGTTGTTGCTAAGGAACTATCACCCTTAGAGTAGGGATAGGGTCATTCCGAATCGGATACTTTTCCCCACAACAAACTGGCGACTCCGCTGGGGAGCGTATCCGTTTGATTGTATTTGTAGTATCTTTGCTATTCATTTCTTGAAGAAAAGAGTACCAAATCGAAAAGCTTTTGACTATATCAAAAGCCAAGTAGAGGGGCTGCTACTCTTGCTCATTTTCTGAGCAGATTCATGATTTGAAGAGCTGATCTACAAAAGACTCTTGTACTCTTTGTGATAGCTTTTCATCCTCTTGATCATCCCTTAGCTTGTACTTGACCTATAGCTTTTTATTTCAGCAAAAACAGTGAATTTTTGAGCTTTTTATGACCCGGAAATCCTTGTAAACGCAACTCTCCTGTCTCAGTGCAGGCTGTCCAAAGGCAGTCTGCATTTCAGCGCAGGTACTCCCTTCGGGAACTGCGCTGAAAGTCAGTTTGACAGACCAGAGCCTGCGCTGAACCAGTTAGCCAATGTCTTGCTGAGGTTTCCTACTGAGTCTTAGCCTTGTTTTCACTGTTATTTTGCTGCTGATTGCTTGTCATTTGTACTTGCTGTAAACCAACTTTCCTTGACATTATTCCGCCTCAGTTGTGTGATTAAACTGTGATTGTTCTTTCAGTATTTCTTGTTTCAGTTACAGTTTCCCATTGTGAAAAGCAAACCAGTATAGCTGTGGCCTCTTAGATCCTGAACTGCAAAAGTGTCTTTGTGATCTTAAGAGCTAGTTTTGTTACTGTTCATGGCTGTTTGAGTTTGTTTGTTTTTCATTTTGTGGTTTGAATCTATACATTTCCAGTGTCTAAACGAGTCGATCTTAAGGTGTCTTTTGATTTTGGACAAGCTTGTTTACTTTCGCTTGAAATTAGATTCAAAGTTATACAACAGTTTCCTTTTTGTCTTACATCAACATTAAGGATAAAGAAAAGAAATATCTGCATTGTGCATGTGCATTATTGACAGTTTGCATGTTGATTTAGGAAAAAGTGCATTTAGTGTGTGTTCTATGATCTGTGTGAAAAGTTGATGTCTTTCTTTTCCCTCAGTAGATTAAGGTTTTCAAAGTTGAAAGATTGAAAAGTTTTGCTTCTCATCTTAGATTGCATTTAGGAAGTTGTATATATACATCTCGTGGTGATCCTTAAAGGCAAACTGCTAAGCAAGATCAACATTAAAATAAATCCAATTTACATAACAACGCTTTGTAACATAACGCAAACATCTAGAGGTCTAGGTAGAGACGTGTTCCGGCGTCGTTAAACATAGTGACTGTCGATCTCTACGAAGGTGGGTGATTCCTCCTGAGAGTCGGTGGCACTAATACGGACTTGTGCTCCCACGTACCGTCGCGTATATATTGGGAGACCCCTATAGGCAATTATCCTTTATCCATAGGAAGCCGTGTCGACCGCCTTACTGATCGCGATGTAGTGAACACAGCATTCACGAAGATCGACCACCCGTACCGTAAAACGTATTCTGTGGTTTCGCGAAAGGTTTGGCACACCCTCTGCCTAGATCTCCAGAGCAGTTTCTTTTGGCCTTTTTCAAACTCTATAACTGAAAAAGTCCAACCGAGCATTTGTCACTTCGGGCTCGTTAAAACATCGAAGACGACTAGAGTCATCTTTAGCTTTTTCTCGACTCTTAAAACATGAAAAAGCAAGTTTGTGTCTGAAAGCGTCATTAATAAAATTTATTTTAAGCGGAACAAAATCACCTGTTATTCCCACGTTGATCTTTCAGTTGAAAAGTATGGAGCCCACCAACCAAGGAGGCAACCTTGGCAGAAGTCCAAATCCCTTCTCCTCTTGGGGAGATGTTGGTGCGCCTCATATGGCAACATTGTCACTTCCAGGATTGACAATCGGCCTCCCTGTATGGCTCTTTTCAACTAATGTAGTCCAGATCGCCACTAATCCTGAGCAGTCGAATCAACAGTCAGAACAGTCTAGAACTACCCACCAGCCTTCCACTTCTTACAATACTTCCTCTGATCCTTCATCTTCGCAAGGTAGAGTTGGCAAAAGTCAGCCTCCCAAGGAGAAGAAGGAAAAGAAGAAGAAAGAAAAGAAGAAGAAGGAGCCTAAGGCGACTGGGGGCAAGCAAAAGACATCTGACAAAAACCCACCCACTGCACAGACCGGGCCTAAATCGCCATGTGTCATATGTAGAGGAGACCATTTCCACAGAGATTGTCCCTGTATTCCCCGGATACTAAGGGACTGGTCGCCTCGTCTGCACAATTCGGGGGCATCAACCTCTGACAATCAGGTTGATTGCTTTCCGTCAACCAGTGAAAGTGAAGGATCAAGACAAAAAGGGGGAGTAAGATTCCCCTGTAAGTTGTGTAAAGGCAGTCATGCCATTCACCGTTGTCCCTTCTTAGACGAAGCGAAGAGAGTTTTGGAAGATCGTCCGGTTTCACCGGTAAAACTTCCTCCTGGATACAAAAAAACTCGTGCCAAGTCCTTCGTTGGTTGAAAATACAGCTGGCCCGCTCAAGTGGTCGGCTGAAGCGTCAGTCACTGAAAATGAACCTACTGAATCCAGACCGGACGAAAGTCCAAAGGTCGATACGGCAGTTGACCCGGTTCTACCTTCAGAAGTTTCATCTTCAAATGACACCGTCGCCGAAGAGTCATCTTCATGCGACACCCTCACTGAAGAGAATAAGGATGACACCATCCAGGTTCTTTTCATCAGCACCGACTCTGATGAGCGTCAGGGCAATGCGCCCATTCCTTTATCGCAGGAAGGAACATCATCAGGGTCATATCCGGCCGTATATTCGGTCCCACCACCAAGCAACCTGGTTGTATCCTTTGATTGGAATCAACTAGGCAGACCCCGGTTACCAGCCAATGTACCATTCAGAATCATTGTCCAGATCTATAGAATGATCATGGCTGGTACTATCATTGATGAAGGGGCGTCTGTGAGTATCCTTTCCTCTGTTGCTTGGAAAGCACTGGGTTCCCCGACGCTTTTACCTGAGTTAAGAAATCTCTCAGGTTTAGATAAAGGAACCAGTCGACCATTAGGAATCCTCCCCAATGTGCCTGTTACATTGAAAGGGAAGACCGTTAATTTGAACGTGATGGTCGTCCAAGGACCCTTGGATTATAACCTACTCCTTGGACGTGACTATATTTATTGCATGGGAGCGATAGTCTCCTCACTCTTTAGAGTAATGTGTTTTCCACACGAAGGAAGGATGGTCAAGCTCGTAGACCAACTTTCATTTCTGGGATCTCGCATCGCAAATAGTCAAATACCATTCCTAAATGGTCTGTTCACACAAGATTCACCTCCACCCCCAGTCCTCCTTCCCGATGAGTGTGAGTGATTCGGAAAGAAAGACTGGAACCCAGGGGGCATGCACCCTGGTCTGCTTCGGGTAGAAGAAACCCTGGGTATAAGGTAGAATTTCCGCAGAAGAATATGACTAGTCCGTACCCCATCCGTGGATGGAAGAGGGGTTGTTCTGGAATAGTATTCTTTTGTTAAAGTTATGTGTTTGGCAAAAGAGTCATTCACCTTTGTCTAAAGAGGTGGGCACTGCCCAAGTAGGAATTCCCTTATTGCAACAAGCAGTAACCATCTTTGGGGAAAAGCAAGCCTCACCCATTAAAACAGATGTTTTGAAGGATAAGTAGGGGCAGCCTCCAAAGAAAGAGATTCTATTGTTGAGATTTAGGGTAACCATCTTTGAGTAACCCAATGATAGACATCGCCGAAGAAAGAGATTGATTTGCGGCAGCAAATAGAACCCTCTTCGGATAATAAGAAAGAGGCAAGCCTCCCTCAATAATACCAATGTTTTTTCTTTGAGTAGTGTTCTTCTCTTGTCACAAATAGCTGTTCGTTGAAAGGTGGGCCGACGGGAAGACTGAGTACCGCGTAAGACCCCTTAGAATAACGAGAAGACTAGTATCGTTAACATTAGATTAGCAAGATGACAAGTAGCTGTGAACACCCAAAGAAAAGCAGAGGTGGGGGAGAGGAGGGGCAGCCTCGAAATCCTACCCTATACCTGGGGGCATGCAAACCTTCTGGAGTGCAAGCTAGGGGCGGTTATTTATCTGGTTTTAAGATTAATCATTTTCCGAACTTACATAAAGGAAGGATGAGTTGGAGCATAGCTGTGGTAAGGCGCAAGCTCTATAAAAAATGGATCCTTAGAGGAGGCATTCTTATTTTATGACTGGTATTTCGAGCAGTTTTAGCACATAGTTCATGCTCGTTAAAAAATAAACGCAAGATCCGAGCAGTTTTAGCGCATAGTTCATGCTCGTTAAAAAATAAACATAAGTTTATGAGCAGGCTTTCCTTTAGAGTTCAAGCTCATTCAGAAAAAATGAACCGGTAAATACCCTTTTGAGATCGTAAATTCATCAGCCATAAAAGCCTTGGTCGTGTTTGTGCACCGTCACCTCCACTTTTCATTTGGCCGATCATTCACCTCCATTTGTGTGTTTACCTCTTTTGAGAAACAGCTGCGAAGAGTGATTTCACCTAGCCATCCTTGTGACACTACCGTGATTGGAAAATTCCAACCTGTACCTGGAATCTGCTGCTATCCCTGTTTATCACTCGTTCCTCAAAAGACGAGTCATCTTTGAGCTCTTTTCTGACTCGTAAAATATGAAAAGTTTGCCGAGTTCTGGCCTTCCAGCTCATTAAAGGGACCGGAAGAGCTATCCCTCTTTTAGACTTTAATCTTTTTGGACCTGAGGGATTATTACACAAAAAGATCGAGCGCTTGTCTTGTTCGGCTCGTTAAAAGTACCGAACACCCATCTCCTCTGTATTGTTTTATACTTTTTCGGACTTAAGGGATTAGATGACGAAAAAGGAATTATGGAGTTAACTTTCTGTACCTTTTCAGACTCTCTAAAAATGAAAAGGACCGAGTTTTCCTTGTTGTTAGACTCGTTAAAATGATTAAATAGCGACAAACTTGTCTTTAGACGAGAACGAGTTTCCCTATCGCTAAGCTCGTTAAATCATAGCGATGGGCTTGCCCGAAGGGCAGGTTATAGAACAAGCATATGTTATCCTCCTCAAGCTTGACAAAAATAAAGAGGTACTGGTCAGAAATGACTGGGGAAAAATTGGGAGAACATCTAAGCTTAATGGTAGCAAGTCGCTCTTGAACATGACACTTTTCTTCCGTACCACATCGGGTTGGGTTGTTTCATTCACCGGTCTCATCACCATGGTCTTCGCCAAACCATCCACATTTTGGGGTAATGCTACCAATCCATCGCATCAGTGTCGTTATATGTTCAAGAGAGGTCATTCTGAAAGTGTCAACCGTGTCCCATCCACTGCCATACATTATCCTTCATCCATTCATGATCGCCACCCTGAATCATGTGTCACAGTTTGTTTTCACCTCCACTAAAATCATTAGCTCCGTTCCGTGTCATTGATGTGGGATTCATTAAGGCCCTCCTTTGACGGATCGCTTCTTGTCGACTTCAGCTCATTATCCAAGAAGTTGATCTAGGAACAACCCCATCAGTACTTTGAAGCTTGCATGCCTCAATGGCAAGTTTCTCACTTCCGGCGACAGGTATACATCAATGACCTTCGACCAGAAGATTTTGCGTGGCGTTCGACGCCAAGTCCTTTATTCACGCCACGTAAATTGTACTGCAGTACCTTGAGGGTCATTATCATTATCGGTGATTCCTCTCGCGCTTGTTAACGGTTTTCATCATTGACCGGTAATCAAGCGATGTCTTTCCATGTTCGACTTCAGCGAAATTCTCACATGGATCGACTTGTACTTAGAGTGAAGATCGAACGAGTTTGAAGACCCCGGATCTAGTTTCATCCATCTAGGCTGCGATACATATTCAGGAAATATAAAAGCATTTGTCATGTACATCATTGCAGCAGATGATCATCCTACTCAAAGGATGATAATTTCAGCAGAGAATTATCAGTCTACCATCAGACGATCGTCTGTTCTATGTACCAAAATGTATTTATAAAGCTGAGCATGGGAATGCCCGCCTCAGCTAGATCATGAAAACAGAATGAAAAATAATGTATTGTATTGTATTGTATTACAGGGCACCTCTCAGCACTTGAATGAACTTCGGACCCTCTGGATAAAGCATTTCACCCGATAAACGGCCTCATACTTTAGGGGGCAACTGTTATAGACATTTTTGTGCCTCGCAGCATGGAGCATGAAATGTCAATAATTACAGGGATCCTCAGTCCCTAAACATGTTGTTCTTACCCCTAGAGGAACAAGGTCAGCAAACCACAGCACTTCCTATCAGTTCTCCACCTGAAAACACTCAAAAACAGGCTATTTTTGGATCATGTCAGCTGCTCCACTGAGCATCTGCGCTGAATGTCAACTGCTCCTCCTTGTACCTGCGCTGAAAGTCAAAACCAATGAAGGCTACCTGCGCTGGGCGAGATTGGCCAAGTGGCACAGTCATTCTGTAAGGTGTCAACTGCCCAGGAAGCTTCCAAACTGACACTTGGTTCAAGGAATTCGCCCTGTGATGAGTAAGAGGTACTTGATCTCCATGTGTAAGCAAGGATCTCCAAGTGGACTTAAGAACTGAAGATTAACTGAAGAGGGAAAGGACACAAGGTAGCTTCATGTCAGTCTCAAGCTGACTCATCCTTTCTTCTTCTATCCTATATATAGAGCTCTTCTATGAGGTCTAAGGAGGCTGGAATTTTGTGCAAAGCAAGGAAGTGCTGTTGGTTTACAGTTAGAGCTATTGGGTGATTGCTTTTATAGAGGGGAAGAGGAGATTTCTTGCTGCTGGGGAGGTGCTGCTGGATTGGAGCCATTGATGGTTGTAACCTTCTCAGAACCCTTTTACTTCTATCAATAAAGCTTTGAATGTTCTCCTATATACTTGTATTGCATTGATGTATTGTATTTACTTGTATATCTGATTCACTCTAATCCATGCATCAGTTATGAGTACATGTTTCTTGTAGTTTCCCTCTCTTGTTTGTGCAGGATCTTTGTGTAGCTGGGCCGGCAAGAGAACAAGGAGCTGGAAGCAAGGGACGAAGAGAGAAGACAAGATCGACAAAAGTGAAGGATATCGGTTGGTCAATCTTTTCTTCCTTCTCTGTACTTTCATAAAGGAAAATATCAAAGCTTTACTTTCAGTTGTTGCTAAGGAACTATCACCCTTAGAGTAGGGATAGGGTCATTCCGAGTCGGATACTTTTCCCCACAACAACAGGGACATCTTCTCCTCACTCATAGGGGTATTGTTGCACCATCGGGTCAAGCATTCGTTCAATTCAACTCCTGCAGCACCTCTTCCCATTGGGCCGCTATATTGCCACTCCATTGTGGAAAGTGCCAAGTACAAGCAACGACATGATCAACATCGGGTGCCACACAAGTTTCAGGTGGGCAACAAAGTCCAGTTGCATTTGTAGAAAAAACGCCTTACACGAGCCCATTGGAAGTTTAGACCACTCTGATATGGTCCTTACACCATTACCAAGGCTATGGGAAAAAATGCTTTGTAGCACAGAATTCCCCCATTCCTGGACATGACAAAGATTGCAGAACAACTCACTAGGGACCAAGTTCAGCAATAGTTTCCCCATCTCATGGAGGAACTCAGTGCAATGGGGACCATTTCTTCCTAAGGGGAGAGGAATTATCTAGGTGGATTTTGGTGGCTAGCCGCCTATTCCACTTGGACCCCCACCACTACCTCTTTCAGTTTTTCAGTTTTCTCTATAGAATTTCCTACAAATTCTCTACAAATCTACCTCTGAGATCTATTTAGAAAATCTTATTATAGATTAACTCGATAATGCAATATACCAAAGAAAAATACTATAATCTACTTCTACTATCAAACTTGTCGAATCTTAAAGATCGAGCTGAATCAAAGCTGAACACATATAACCATAAGAAGAAGAATCAATGCACATGAAACACAGAAAATACTCATGGGAAAGCCTCAGCTAAAAACCCCACTATCTGTATTATCATACAAGGTGGAAATACATCAGAATTACACAAAGCCTTAGCTCTCATAGCTAGCCAGCTCTTAGTACAATCCTCCTGGATGCTCACAGGAAAAATTGGCTTCTCACAACCCTTCTCCTCTACCCTCCAAACTCCTATTTCCTTGCGCAATTACCTTTGGGTAATCCTCCTGTTCCCAAGTGTAACACTTATCTCTCACACTGATCTCACACCCTGTAAAACTGCACAATCCTCAAGGAACCTTAGCTTGACTACATGCACAAGTTTCCTTTAGAGGAAAACACATGAAACTGATAGTACACTATCCTTGACATTTATCTCAACTATGTATTTCTCTGAATAGACATGCATGAGTTCCTGATGAGGGAATCTTCAGTTATCTGGAGTACACTGGTTGAGTGCATGCATACACCAACTGACTGATAAATCACAATTAGTTCCTCAAATAGTTTTGAACTAATTTAACTAGACTTAACTCAGTAAACTAAGCTAACTAATTACAACTCAAATATAACTCAGTCTCATCTCCTTAATTAAGGGATAATCTCCTTAATTTAAGGGATAGCTGTTGCATGACTTCAGAAAGACTTCTAACTTGAATTTATGCAACTAACTAATCCATAATGAAATAATTAATTATTTCCAAGCAACTGGTGAGACTAAATTCAAATTTAATTCACAATTTTAATTCAAGGACAAATTAAAATTGGAATATTTAGTATTATATTTTTATCATTTCTTGTTGCCATTTTCAACACTCCCTCTCAACAAGAAAGGAATTCAACTCAATCCCGATCCTGAACCTTTGGAATGTTATGCATGCAACACTTCTCTCTAGTGTTGTTGCTCCAACAACTCTAGAAACAAAAAAAACATCCAACCTGAATCAGTATGATGCATCTGTCATCAAAGTCTCTGATTGCTATTGCCTCTTTCAACTAAAAACTTTGCGCTTCGGCTGACTCTACCTTTCTGCACTATTGTCAATCCTTATCTATGCTCCTCAGTATTTGACTTCTCTAGCCTCTGTCACTTTGATCTCTGACTCCATCAATCCCACTAATTCCACCTGCTACTATGTAGTTTGGGCTCTCATAGCAGGTACGATCCATGAGATAAAACCTCTCAATGGACCCTGCCCAATTTCAACCTTCTTGAGACTATCACTTCACATTGCCCCACCTCACAACTAGAGGTATGGCTGCATGTGATCCCTCTGCCCACTTCTCCAATTGTGGCTCATCGACAATTGTCTAAGACTTCTTCTAGGACTACATGTTGAGAGGTAATTTAGTCTCCCTCTCAACCACCAAGTCTCTAACATTTTCCTTCTTCTTCAAGGCTTTTCATGCATCTTGAACCTCAAGAGCATACAGGTTCTTGACTCGTGAACCAATCTGTTTCACTTGTCTCATGGTGATGTGTCTAAGGAAAACCATTCCCTTATTGAAGACAACATCGTAGCCTTCGTCCTCCAACATCGCAACCAATACCAAGTTCTTCTTTAGTCCAGGCACATACTTCACATCTGTCAAGGTGATAGAAGCTCCATGCTCCATCTGAAAAGGAACAATGCCCACTCCTAAAACACTAAACCTTTTGACGTCACCCATCTCTATGCGCATCTTGAGGTCTTTCTCCTCCAAGGTATTAAATAAAATTTTATCATCGGTCATGTGGAATGAGGCTCCACTGTCAAGATACCAACCACAACCCATCATAGATGACACCATGCATGCGATGAGGGTGAATTCCATTTCGAACTGAGAGCTTAATGCCTCGCCTTCTAATCCTTCCAAGGATCCCTTCTTAGACTTCTTCGATGGGCATTTAGTCACATAATGGCCCATCTCAATTTTTTTTATTTTTTTTTAAGTATGATATGAATTCAATTTGCACCTGCAACCCCGAACTTCAAACTTCAAATTCTCTTCCCCATATACTGTTCACTACTCCAATAAACTAGGCTATAATACCATGTAGAATTTCCTACAAATTCTCTACAAATCTACCTCTGAGATCTATGTAGAAAATCTTATTGTAGATTAACTCAATAATGCAATATATCAAAGTAAAAATACTATAATCTACTTCTACTATCAAACTTGCGGAAGCTTAAAGATTGAGCTGAATCAGAGATGAACACATATAACCATAAGAAGAAGAATCAATGCACATGAAACATAGAAAATACTCAGGGGAAAGCCTCATCTAAAAACCCCACTATCCGTATTATCATACAAGGTGGAAATACATTAGAATTACACAAAGCCTTAGCTCTCACAGCTAGCCAGCTCTCAGTACAATCCTTCTGGATGAACACAGGCAAACTTGGCTTCTCACAAGCTTTCTCCTCTGCCCTCTAAGCTCCTATTTCCTTGTGCAGTTACCTCTGGGTGATCCTTTTGTTACCAAGTGTAATGCTGATCTCTCACACTGATCTCACACCCTGTAAAACTGCGCAATCCTCAAGGAACCTTACCTTGACTACATGCATGATTTTCCTTTATAGGAAAATACATGCAACTAATAGTACATTTTCCTTGACATTTAGATCAACTAGGTATTTCTCTGAATAGACATTCATGAGTTCCTGATGAGGGAATCTTCAGTTGTTTGGAGTACACTGGTTGAGTGCATGCATGCATCAACTGACTAATAACTCACAATTAGTTCCTCGAACAGTTTGGAACTAATTTAACTGGACTTAACTCAGTAAACTGAGCTAACTAATTACAACTCAAATATAACTCAATCTTATCTCTTTAATTAAGGGGTAACTATTTCATGACTTCAAAAAGACTTCTAACTTAAATTTCTCCAACTAATTAATCCATAATGAATTAATTAATTATTTCCAAGCAACTCGTGAGACTAAATTCGAATTAACTCACAATTTTAATTCAAGGACAAATTAAAATTGGAATATTCTAGATTCTATTTTTATCATTTCTTGTTGCTATTTTCAACATCATTAATTGTAGCACAATTTACTATTTTTAGCAGTTTTTTCGGGTCCTAAACTTCCGGAGCCATTTTGAGGCCCTAAATGATGTTTTTTTGGAAAAATTCTTCCAGCTATTTCCATGGGAATTACATCAGCAACTGTATTCCTCAAAGAGGTCTTTTCAATGAGGTATCATATGCATCAAACATAGATAATATGACCAAGTTACAACCTTAGGAATTTGGCTGCCCAACTAACCCCAACAAGGCCCATAAACTCTTGGTGTTACATCTCCTCAGGTTAGTGCTTTGGGTTTTAGGGTTTTCTCTTATTGTTCAATAATAAAAAGGCCCTTGAGCCTCATTGTAACTCAATTCAGAGGCATCTAGTGCCACATCTCCTCTAAGAGATAAGCTACCATTGTTCGAGCTAGTCTTATTTCCATTCTGTTTGTAAGCATAATTCAATATTTGATACTAATGAAATGAAGTCTTATTTATGTTGCATCTCTGTATTTATCGTTATATCTGTAATTTGTTGCATTCCAGTTTAAATCTAAATCAATCACTACAAACATCGTTGTGATAATTCTTTGCTTCTCTCATCTGCAATCTGAAGTTTTAAATCAAAACATTGCTTTAGTAAATAGATTTGCTTAAACTTCTACCATTAGAGCTCATACACTGAAGAATCTATGTTCTCAACCAATTCTGAAACATTCCTCCAATAGGCACCCTTCTCTAACTCACTCTCATACTCCATCAACCAATAAGCATCTCCAAAATGATGTATATATAATGTGTTGGGAGAAATTCTTCTTTGGGATGAGATCCAGAGTGCACAAAGTTGACAAACTCAATCCACTATTACCATTACTTGTGCACTTGATCCAAATGGAAAGAGGCATCCACCCATGGTATTGATTGACCCATTGTATTTATCCACTCATGGAACCTACTGATGGTATTGTAAGTGGCATCCACCCATGGTATTAATCGACTCATGGTATTTATCCACTCATGGAACCTACCCATTGTATTGTAAGTGGCATCCACCCATGGTATTCATTCAGCCATGGTATTGTAGGTGAGATCCACCCATGGTATTCAATCACCCATGGTATCTACCCGCCCATAGAATTTACCTATGGTATTATAACTAAAAAATAATATAAGTAACAAGTCGAATTTTGTTAAATGAAGATTCTCCACCATAATGTAGCTTTTATAATTATTCTTTGTTTAATAATCAAAAAGTTTTTTTTTTGGTTTTGTTTATTGTGTGTCTCATTTTCTTCTTTCATTTCAAATTTTTATAACCTGGGGGCCTCCCCCCAAGATACAGATCAGTGGTGTCATATATAGCTTATCCATGAATGAGGGTTTGAAACATTTTTCAATTTCAAAGTTTTGCACCAATATTCAAAAACCTTTATGCAAGTGATATAACCTTCACAAAGAATTTTAGAAGGTGTAAAATATTTGATTTGAAAGGATTTTCTATTAGCTCAAATGGATTTTTTATGGAATTTGATTTTCCCCATTTGAGAGACATGAGCAATTGAAGTTAGATGAGTTTGGATCATTGCATGACCACATGTCCCATGAGTTTCTGGAATCTTTTTCTCACCCCACAGGTCACAAAATTTCAAGTATCTTATATAAATGGAAATATGTCTTCAATACCTAAAATGGGTCTTTGATAGAATTTGATTTGATCACTTGTAGAAAACTTTATCAGCGAAGTTGTAGCAAGAGGTCTATAATGATACAAAATCCTTTACAAAATCTCATTAGATAAGAGAATATGAAATGGCCATAGCCACTTTTGTTGCAAGTATGAAACACATTTATAGTTCAGGTACATCTTTGATGTGGCCTGGTTCTGTATCCCACCCAAAATTCATGAGTTTTTATATCTGGACCAACATTCAAAGCAAGTTCTCTTTGGAGATGCACCCTTCCACCCAACTTTATTAGGCACATGCTTCACATTCATCAGTTTCAGTGTAGTGACATCTAACTTGTGTTAATTTGGAGACGTTCCTTACCACGCTAGACTATGTAGGCACCTGCTACTTCGTCATTAGTCAGCATCACAATTATGTGCCAACAACACAAAATCCTTGTCATCGAAATCCATTTGATAGGCCTCACACTGTTAGTATCACAATTGGTCAAAAGCATTACAAGGTATCTATATCCCCAGATCTTTGTTTGTCATCATTATGGATCATCCGCAAACCCACACTTCATCGAAGTCCATTTTCTTAGCCGCAGACTATTAGTATCACAGTTGGTCAGAATCATTACAATGTATCTCTATCCTTAGATCTTCGTTCATCACGATTATGGGTTAACCATACAAAACCTTTCTCTTCAGTGGCTCTTCGTATTCAACAAAGGCTTCTCAGGAGGGAACTTCATGCAATGAGGACCATTTCTTCTTAAGTAGTGAGGAATGATCTAAATGGAAAGTGGCATCCACCCATGGTATTCATTGACTGATTGTATTTATCCACTAAAGGAATCTACCCATGGTATTGTAAGTGGAACTCACCCATGGTATTCATTGACTGATTGTATTTATCCACTGAAGAAATCTACCCATGGTATTGTAAGTAGTATTCATTCACCCATGGTATTGTAAGTGAGATCCACCCATAGTATTCAATCACCCATGATATCTACCCACCCATGGAACTTACCTGTGGTATTATAACTAAAAAACACTATAAGTAACAAGTCACATTTTGTTAAAGGATAGGTTGTCCACAATAATGTAGCTTTTACAGTTATTTTCTATTTAATAAAAAAAAGTTTCTTTGTGGTTTTGTTTATTGTGTGTTCTCCTTTTCTTCTGGCATTTCAAATTTTTTGATCTTGGGGGCCTCCCCACAATGTCTATATCATCGCTAAAGGTGTTGAAATCATTGAAGGACCTTTTCAAACCATTCCCGACCTTTACAACTTAATCTAGAAGCCTCTGAGAATTTCCATGCAAACTTAAATTTGATTTGCATTAGGAATCCAGAGAAAGTTCTATGAAATCACTCAACCGCATAGATATCTCTAAATACTTTAGGTTTCAACTGCTCCCACAAGATTGTATTCCAGTGGTTGGCATCTTTCAACCACTCCCATAGGCTTTCATACCAGCAGTTGAGGAAAAACCTATGTAAAAACATCAAAACACAAAACAAAACCTCTAGCAATTGATTTGTCACCTTTTCCAACTCTTTTACATGCCTCCAAAACTTTGTCATAGCCTTTGACACCTATGAAAATGAGTAAAATAATTCTCCCAAGTGTCATTGTTATGTTGACCTAGAAATCAACAAACAAGGGTTGGCATGAGTGCCAACAAATCCTCAGGTATCATCAACCACCTGCTAAAGCTGCAACACATATGAACATACCTGTAACACTTCTACAACATAATCATCATCATCATGAAACCAAACCATCATTGTAACAAGTCATATCCATGAGCATAAGCACAAAGACCTAGATGAATACCTAACTTCCAACTCAAATAGTGTGCGAACTCAACCACATGAATGACACTTGAGTCATCATCTATAGCACCTATAGATATACATCATCCACCTATAATAGCATATCCAATGCCCCCAAATGATGCATATGCCAACAAAAGACAACTCAAGGCAACACCTTCGTGAACACTATACTACCAAGAAGCTACATCATCAAGTTTGACATAAATGCTAACACAATCAACTCAATGCCAATACAACCAAATGCAACTAAGCTATAAGAGTGGAATCAATGCATCAACTAGTCTACATAGGATTGACATCAATGTCGACGTGAGCTAGATGCCATCAAGAAACCAATGCCAACATGAACTAGTTGAACACATGAACATCATAATGCCAACAATCTCCCCATTTGGCATTGATGGCAACCACACACACAACTCCAAACCAATATCCTCTATCACTCCCTCTTTGACATCAATGGAAAAGGGTCAACTCTATCTTATCAAGAAACAATAATACAAGTAAAAATACTTAAAAAAATGATCTCTACGTGCCTAAAAAATAATCCATATCAATGATGTTATGCAACCAATTCATAAAATAAAAGAAGAGATATATCAATGACTTAAGAATTAACCTCTTTGAGGGGGAAACCTCCTTTACATTACACAAATGAAAAGACCTCCTCTCTATATATAGGAGTCTAAGGGGTCACAATATAATCAGAGCTTACATAACAATAATAATGTAAGGGAACAATAATAACAATAGTGGGCTTCAATGGGGCATAGTAATAACAATACGGGGACTACATGGGCACAATAATAAGAATAATAGGGCTACACTAGTATTATAGGGACCTAACATGCCCCTCTCCTTCAAAAATGTGTTGTCCTCAACACTTGAGCAATTTTGGATGCTTCTGTATAAAATTCTCATCCTCCCATTTGGAATATTCAGTGGGTAATTTCTTCCACTTGATGAGATACTTTGAAATTGATTGATTTCGTAGTTCTCGTGCTCTTGTTTTTATGACTGCTTGAGGTTCCAATATGATTTTTCCTTCCTCTCTAAGTTCTGGAAATATTGTTTGAACTAAGAGCTTGTCACCTATAATATTCTTTAAGCATGAAACATGGAAAACTAGGTGCACTCGGGAAGATGTCGGAAGCACCAATTTTTATGCCATAGTACCAATCTTTTGTAATACCTTGGAAGGACCATAGTACTTTGGTGATAATTTATTAACCTTCTTAGCTTTCTTGAGGGACATTTGTTTGTAGGGTTGTAGTTGTCACCTACATAAAAAATTATTTCGCTGTGATGTTGATGGGCTTGTTATTTGATTTGATTTTGTGCCAAAGTGAGGTTATCCTTTAAGAGTTGGAGAACTTGTTGTTGATGTTCAATGCGGACTTCCACTACTTGAACCTTAGAATTTTCTCTTAAAGATGATGTGATAAACGGTGGATAATATCCATAAAGTGTAATAAATGGGGTCACTTTTGCTACAGTATGGAAGGAAGTGTTATACCACAATTCAGCTAGAGGTAACCACTAGACCCATTGTGTTTGTTTATCATATATAATGCAACGAAAATATCCTTTCAAACATTTGTTCACTATTTCAGTTTTCCCATCATATTGAGGATGATAAGATGAGTTATGAACTAATTGAGTACCCAAACAACAAAATAATTTTGTCCAAAATTTCTAGTGAAAATAAGATCTCTGTCATTTACAATAATATGTGGGTTTCCATTTAGCTTTTGAATTGTTTCCGTAAATGTAGTAGCAATTGTATTGTCTTTAAATAGATGAGATAATTCAGAAAAGTGTGCATACTTGGTATGTTTATCAACTACTACCATGATGACAGTATTTCCTTCGGACTTGAGTAAACCTGTGATAAAATCCATTGAGACCTCCTTCGAATGTTGACTTGGAATGGCTAAAGGTTGTAACAAACATACGGTTTTAATAGTATCAACTTTATTTTGTTGGGAAACCTAACATTCTCCCACAAAATTTGGAATATGAAATTTAACGCCATCCCAAAAATATTCCTTCTTGATCCTGTGGTAAGTTATTAAAAATCCTGAGTGCCCTCCTACGGGAGAGGTGTGCAATTCCAAAATATTTTTTGCTTGAGTTGGGAATTCTTACAAAGATATAAGCGATATTTGTACCATAATGAATCATTTTTCCAGATAAATGTATTAGAGGTACTAGGATCTTGCTGCAACTTTTGAATGAGTGTCCACACTTCTTCATCATTCTTCCATTCATCTCTTGCTTCGGTTATCCAATCTGTTTGGATAATAGAAATGGCACAAATCAATGCTTCCATGTCCTCATCCTTTCTTTAGAGTGCATCTACAACAACATTTTGCTTCCTTTTTTCGTAGATGATTTCAAAGTCATAATCCAACATATTTATGACCCATTTTTGCTTCTCTTATGAAGATAATATTTGTTCCAAAAAGTATTAAGACTATCATGATCCGTTTTTACCTTGAATTGTCTTCCCAATAGGTGAGGTCCCCATTGCTTTAGTGCATGCAGTATTTCCAACATTTCCTTCTCATAAATAGGTTTGTGTAAATACTTTCATTTGATTGGATGGATTTCAAAAGAAATGGGTCTTTCTTCTTGCATTAAAACAACACCAATTCCATTTCCTAAGGAATCCTATTCCATAATAAAGGTTTTTGTGAAGTTTTGCGTAGCTAAGTCCAGTGCTTGGCACGTTGCCTCTTTAAGATGTTCAAAAGCCTTAGAAGCTTCTAAAGTCCAAGAAAATGCATCTTTCTTCAGTAATTTGTTCGAGGTGTTGCTATTCTCTAATAATTATTAACAGACTTGCGATAACACCCTATCAACGTGAGAAATCCTCGAAGATGCTTTATGGTTGTGGGGATTTTCCATTGCTTAATGGCTTTAATTTTGTTAGGGTCTACTTTAACACCCTCATGAGATACAATATGACCCAAATATTCTACCTCCTATACTCCAAAGAATCATTTGGAGGTTTTTTCATATAACTATTTCTCCTCCAATAGTTTGAGCACCCTATCAACATGTTGAGTATGATCCTTCCAAGACTTGTTGTAGATTACTATATCATCAAAAAATACTAACTCAAATTTTGTAAGGAAGGGTTTGAAAATGGAATTCATCAAACCATGAAATGTGGAAAGTGCATTGATAACGCCAAAATACATGACCAAAAATTCATTATGAACATCATGAGTTCTAAATGTTGTTTTCAGAATGTCTTTAGTCTTCATTCTAATTTGATGATATCCCAAATGAAGATCCAACTTGGTGAAATAAATTTCTCCATGTAATGCATCCAACAATTCATCAATGAAAGGAATGAGAAATTTATCTTTAATAGTGATCTTGTTGAGCTCCCTATAATCTGGACACATGTGCCATGATCCATCTTTCTTGTGAACCAATTCTACTAGAGCAAAGAAAGAACTTTGACTAGGTTGAATTAGACCATCCACTAGCATTTCTCCAACAATACATTCAATTTCACTCTTTTGGGCATAGGTATATTTCTAAGGTCTAATGTTTGGAGGAACACTTATTGGAATCAAATGAATAACATGATCATGATCAAAAATAGGTGGGAGGCCTTTGGGAGTGTCAAGTACCCTGAAATGATTTTCCAAGACTTTTTATAGATTTGGAGAATTAGATGATTTTGATGTTTGAACCTCTAGTGAGGAAAATTGTGAAGTTACACCCCATTGTTCCTTATTTAGAAGCTTTATCATTCCATTAGAGCTAATTATATTTCCTAATTTCCCTACAATACCCCTTCATTCAACTTCCTTTCCTTCCCAAAAAATTTCAGGAAAAGTTCTTGAAAATTACAATCTATCATACCCAAAGATTGTGACCATTGGGATCCTATTACAACATCAACATCACCCATTGGAATGGAAAGCGTTGGAATATTCAATACATATTTCCCCATGGTTAGCTTGATATTATGACACTTTTCAGAGAAATTTATAGTTCCCCCATTTGCAACCATCACTTGACAATCTAGTGCTCAATATAGGAAGCAATTCAATTCATTGGCTATCTTACAATGAATAAAATTACAGGTACTACCTGAATCAATCAACACTATTCCCATTTTCTTCTTGATATGTCCTTCTATCTTGAGAGTTTAAGGAGTGGTAATTCCTGTCAATGCAATTCAAGATATGGTCATACTCATTTCTTCTTTCTCTAGGGTTGGTCCTTCATGTATATCCTGTTCTTTTGACATTTCTTGTCCCTTTTCTTCCTCCTCTTCATAATCTCTGTAAAATAATTTATTCTTAGCATACTTATGACCTTTAGTGTATTTTCTGTCACAACTATAACAAATCCATTTTGCTATTTTTTCTTCCAATTCTTGTGGTGTCAACATTGTAGGTTGTGAAAGGCTAGGAGTAGACAAAATTATCTCTTTGTAGTAATGATTGATAGACTTCCTTGTTGCCATAATTTTTCTTTCAACTTTTCTTGCCACCCTAAATTCCTTCTCTAATGAATCAGGTTCCCAAAGGCAAGCTTCATGTTGGATGCTATCCATTAAAGACCCTATGAAGACATCAATCCTATGTTCTTATTGATTATGATTTACCCTTATATTAAATTTTTGGAAGTCCTCAATCTTCTCTGCAATTGAACCCTTTTGTTTGAAATTTATCAATTTGCTAAAGAAGGTGTTGCTCTTTGTATCCTCATAATGTGTTATGATTTCCTCCATAAAATTTGACCAATTGACAAGTGGTGTAAGAGAAAAAATGCATTGATATCATACAAACTGATTTTGTTCTAAAGAAAAAGATGCACTGCGTACCTTTTGTGTGTTTGACACATCATGTAGATCAAAGAACTACTCCATCTATAGTATCCATGTCACCAGATCCATGCCATAAAACTTCCTCATATCGATATTTGGAATGTGGTTAGTCTTCAACCCACTATTTGAGTCTCTAAAACCATAATTTTTATTCCTTTTATCCTCATCATGATTTCGTGGAGTATCTTGTCACCTTTAGGAAGCATTTCTTGTAGCAATTTTGTCAAACCTTCCTTCAAACCTTCCAAGTCCCTTTCCAAATCTATGTTTAAACCATCCTTAAAACCTTCCATCTTGACAGTCATCATTGTTTCTATGTCATATTTCAAAGCATCTATGTTATCTTCTAGTTCATTTTTTGTTACTCTTTATGAGAGTGAAATTTGTTGTACTTGATCTCGCAATTTCGGTATATCATGTTGCATTTCTTCCTCTTCTTCATGTGTCATATAAGAGCTTTTTGGTTACATACTAGGTGTGTCCATTGTTTTGAGGGATTTTAAAATCAAATAATGATATCTATACTTCACTATGCCCTTTGAATCACTCCAAACTAATTTTTCAAACAAAAGTTATGCAAAATTTAAAACTTCCATACCTTTTTCTTGGTTTTCAGGAGCTTGATATTAAAGTTGTTGTATGTCTATAATTTCTAATCTACAAGATTGGAAATTTATTCCTATAGTATCCCTTTAATTACTTTTTCCAAACCAACAAGTTAGACCAATATTGAATTCTTCAAGAAATATTTATGCCCAATCTCCCATGATGGCCTGATTATAGACTGGTTTGGTAGAGAAAAATTGTACAAAGTGCCACATGTCATTGTTTTGACATTTGGCATTGAAAATGATAACCAAAAAACTATAGTCCATCCTATTTCAGTCATATTTTATGAAATATAAATTTGATCCTCAGAGAGGAAGTTATAATGATTTTCCGTAGATCGCCTGTTCGAGATGGAATTCTAGAGCTTGCAATAACTCTAACTTTCTCGGATCATATCTCTGACAATATAGCGACACAAGGTTTGAAATTCGTACATGAGGTTCACCAATATTTTGGCTCCATGTGGTTGAAATTCCAACTTCTAAAGCTTTGTAGAAAAAATGTTGTAGCGAAAAATCCATGATGGCTTGTTTGAAGAAGCAAAACCCTAGATTCCAAATCTCTGATACCAAATGTTATGCAACTAGCTCACAAAATAGAAGAAGAGATAGATCAATGACTTAAAAATTAGCCTCTTCAAGGGAGAAACCTCCTTTAAATTACACAAATGAAAAATTATTGGATGATACAAATGACAATACCTCCTTTCTATACAATATAATTAGATCCTACTTAAAAATAATTTAAGGGCACAATAATAACAATAGTGGGCTTCTATGGGGCACAATAATAATATGGGGAGTACATGGGCACAATAATAAAAATAAGGGGGATACACTAACAATAATAATAAGGGGATACACTAGTGTTATAGGGACCTAACAAACTAAAATCCATGCCTCTCATATCAATAACAACAAGCAATTTAATAAACCAGTCATCATTCAGAGCAACATATCCAACCAACAACCTCTAGCAGCAAACAACAATATGCACAACTATAGGCAGCATCAATGAACAACATAATTATATTAACCATGAGCAGCAATAAGTATATGAAACAATATGCACATGAGCATCAACCCATCAACATCCATAGAAACTGCATAGAAGTAATAATCAATGATCATCATCAACCTCTCTGATCATAAAATGTGGCCAAGAACTCCAACATTCAAAGCATAGCATGAGGCACATCATGCCACCTTCAAGTGGATCATAATTCCAACAATGTATGGCTGAAGTATCTAGGAACAAATAATTCTCCCCCTAAACATATGCCATCTCTAACATCATCTCTATCCTGAAGTGAACCGCTTTCACTGCAACATTACTTTCTTTCCAAAAGAAAGAGGCACACGGTGGACCAAGACTCGACATGACCATGATTCATAACATATTCATGATAAATACATGGTTGTAGTAGTGACATAATACCTCATACATGACCTCATTTGACCATAGCTTGACCTTATGACTCATCACTATATGACCCAATGATACATACAATACAAAGTGCATAGCTCCATGAGTATTTACATGAATTTATCAATGAAGTACATAGTTTCTATGATCATCTCCTATGGACTAACGACTCAAATACATGACATATCGTAGCTGATACAACATTATTGGCCCATACATGTGGCTATAAAATGAAAACATAAACTACTCCGAAACATGCCTAACACCATGATGACTCAACAACTTTTGACTTGACTCTCAACCAATACATGATGATGAAATAATAAAAGATACATTTTGTGATAACGAGCATATAATAGCCCATAAATGGCTAGTCCATGGCTCATGTCATCTGTATACATAGCTAAAGCAATGATCACATTTTATTCATGATCACACATTTTTTCAACCAACTGTTAGTGAAAACCAAAAACATATATGTGGCTAAAAAATGTACCGTTTTTCACTCATGAAAACACATATAAACCCATTGCAAACAACTAAGTGAAAATTATGAAGAAAAATAAATAACTCATGCGAACCTCATACCATGAATATCTCACCATGAGCTCAATATAACTCCAAAATCTAGGTTGATCCTGTAGTCCTGAATGTGCATGAGGCTCAAATGAACTCATCAAGTGTTGTTGCAATAAATCATACTCATAAAACTTTCACACTGCTACCATACGCTCCTCTTGAGTCTATCCACCTCTTATGAACTCTGCAATCCTCTATAAATATGTAGGAAGTAATCATGGACTATAGGAGGGGCTTCCCTTCAGTACTTGAAGGGTTGTTGTTCCTTCTTCCTCCACATGGTCTTGGGTTGCTTCTTTTCTTCCTTCACTAGTTTCCTGCTAGGTTCTCTTTGTTTTTACTGCTTTTGTCGATTTTTCCTTGAATAACGAGGTAGAAAATAGTCTCTTTCAATATGGACAAAATTATGACATGAGTAGAACTCCACATGGCCAAGATATGAAGCAAGAGGATCAAATATCCTACTCCTCATGCCATATCTATACCTTGCATGCAGTGTGCTTTTACTCCATTGGTTAGACCTACAATCTATTGTATTATGGACAAGCATGTTACATGAGTAACAATAACCATACGAACCATGATTATACCTATTGACCAACCTCATTAGCTATTGATATTGTTGCAAGCTCTGTTTATTATATATATTTGTTCTTCTTCTGCAATTAGCTGCAACATGCCAAAAACTGTGACAACTGTAACATTCTACCTTATGCAAAAAAGTAAGAAAGTTCTTTGTTTCCTTTGAAATTTTACAAATCTATCACAATCCTCTCTAGGAGAAAAATATTTTCTGAAAGTTGAAGCTTCTTAAGGTTTTCTTCTTTTCTGCCATTGGTTTTCTTGCTTGATTTGTTTCTTATTCTACTTCTTGTTTCCTTGGTTCTCACTCTTTCTACTTGTATTATTTGTTGTAGGTTCGTTTGGTTCTAGTTTGGTTCTTTTACCTACATGCAAGCTGAATTCACCTTTTTGAAATCCAAGACCCGTTTTATCCAATGGTGACCTCTAGATCTCAAGCAAACTATCCAAGGCCATGATACTCTTCTCCATCTTCCACTGCTTTCTCAAGGACATCACTTTAGCTTCTAATCACTCACAGTGATATTCTTTCTCTTGGTATTTCTTCCTCATACCTTCCTCAAATTTTTGTGATTATGCCAATTCAATCTTTAAGATGAAAATGACTTCCTTGAGCTTAGCCTGCTTATCATCATAGATCTATAATAGTTTTTATTGATCCTTGCATGCTACTGTTAGTCTATAAATATCAACTCTAAGAACCTTAATATCATTCTAATATTCCTTCTCTTGGTCTTTCTTCCTCATACCTTCCTCAAATTTTTGTGATTCTACCAATTCAATCTTTAAGATGAAAATGTCTTCCTTGAGCTTAGCCTATTTATCATCACAGATCTGTAATAGTTTTTATTGATCCTTGCATGAAACTGTTAGTCTATAAATATCAACTATAAGAACCTTAATATTATTCTAATCTCCACTAGGAAATTCAACGTCATCAAACTATGAATCATCAAAATTTTAAGTCAACAAAAAATCATTAATATTTATACCTTTTGGTTTAGGATTTTATGATTTCTTCTCATCTTTAACTGAATCATTTGCACTAGTAGGATGAGACTCTTGTGGCTAAGCTTCTTATTTTGAAGCCCATTCTACTTGTTCCTCTTCTTGTTTCTCTTAATCTCTTTCTCCATATTGTTGTTGGTACCATCTCCAAATATGGATTCTAGCTTGTCGCAAATTTCCTTGGCATATTTCAAACCTACTAGCCTCTTCAAATAATCATTATGAAGATTCTTGTAGATTATGACTCTAGCTTGTGCATCCTGTTGTAAAACTTCGTCTGCAATCAGATCCTTGCCACAACCTTCACATACTAACCTCCAAATATGAAACCTACTAGAAAATAATTGAGATTTAACATTTTTGTGACATACCTTGTAATTTTCAGTAGTGAGGACATCCATTCCTTGAGAAATTATTCCAAAAATTAATTTCAAATTCCTCTCCAACAAACCCCAGATCTACTGTCCAATAATCAAGCTACAACCAAGAGCCCTACTCTGATACGAATTGTTGGAAAACTTTGAGAACTACTTGTGGGGGGGGGGGAGAGAATTATTAGTGTGAATTAATAATTTTTACTAATTAAAATATTCTCTATTGAATCACACATGAATTAACTAACAACACATAACAAATCATAACATGTGCAAAATATGATTAGAAACTAGAAACTATAAGAAAAAACATAAAAAATAAACAATACACAAAATCACATCATCACACATGAGACACAAGATATATGGTGGAAACCCTTTAGGGAGAAAAACACCCTTGTTTCTATTGCATGGTTCTAAATCTCTATTATGTCAAGAAATTTGTCTTTTACATAGATAGTTGATTCCCATCAACTTGGAGACGCAACCTCATATACAATCAACTTACTTCCATCAGTCAGGAAACTTGATTCTACTGATCAGCTTGGAACAATATGCTCTCACACAAATCTAGAAATTGCCATCCGCTGAAAGCCACCACAATCAACAATCCTTACCCAACTTCAATTGGACTATCTAACTACCATTGGATTGAAAAGTTGTTCCTTTTGCTAAAGCTTCGATATCACTACTCCACAACAATGAAGTCATTTCTCCTCCACTCTATGTGGACCTCGTTTCATTTACTTTCATATTCGATCCCAAGACTCTCTGTGTTATGAAACCAACTCAAGAAAAAGATAGAAAAGATAGTTCAATGCCTTAGAATTCAGCCTCTTCAAGGGGGCAACCTCCTTTACATTAAATAAATGAACAATTCTTCGATGATTCAAATGACAAAACCTCCTTTCTATATATAGGAGTCTAAGGAGTCACAATATAACCCAGCCGACCTAACAATAATAATATAAAGCCACAAAAATAATAATATAGGGATTCTATGGGGCACAGTAATAACAATATGGGGACAATAGGGGCACAACAATATTAATAAGGGGTACAACTACAATAGTAATGATGTAATCACTAGTATTATAGGGACCCAACATGCCCCTCTACTTCAAAAAAGTGTTGTCCTCAATGCTTGAGTAGTTTTGGATGCTTCTGTATGAAATTCTCATCCTCCCATGTGGAATCTTCAGCGGATAAGTTCTTCCACTTGATAAGATACTCCGAAATTGACCGATTTCGTAGCTATCGAGTTCTTGTTTCTGTGACTGTTTGCGGTTCCAATATAATTTTTCCTTCCTCGTCAAGTTCTAGAAATATTGTTTGAACTGGGAGCTTGTCGCCTATAACCTTCTTTAAACATGAAAAATGGAAAGCTAGGTGCAATCGGGAAGTTGCAGAAAGCTCCAATTTGTATGCCATAGTACCAATCTTTTGCAAAACCTTGTATGGATCATAATACTTTGGTGATAATTTATTATCCTTCTTATCTTGCTTGAGGGACATTTGATTATATGGTTGTAGCTGTAGGAATACCCAATCACCTACATCAAAACTTCTTTCGCTGCGATGTTGATTTTCCTGTTGTTTCATTCTATTCTGTGCCAACACGAGGTTATCCTTTAAGAGTTGGAGGACTTGTTGATGTTCGATGTGATGTTCCACTACTTGAACCTTAGAATTTTCTCTTAAATATGATGTGATGGATGGTGGCTGATACCCATAAAGTGCCATAAATGGGGTCATTTTTGTTGCTGTATGGAAGGAAGTGTCATACCACCATTCAGCTAGAGGCAACCATTTGACCCATTGTGTCTGTTTATCAGATACAAAGCAATGAAGATATCCTTCCAAACATTTGTTTACTATCTTAGTTTTCCCATCAGATTGAGGATGATAAGATGAGCTATGAGCTAATTGAGTACCAAGACAAGAAAATAATTATGTCCAAAAATTTCCAGTGAAAATGGGATCTCTATCACTTACAATAATCTTTGGGTTTCCATGTAACTTTTGAATTGTTTCCATAAATGCAGTAGAAACTGTATTGGCTTTAAATGGATGTGATAATGCAAAAAAGTGTGCATACTTGGTAAGTCTGTCAACTACCACCTTGATGACACTATTTCCCTCAGACTTGGGTAAACCTATGATAAAATCCATTGAAACCTCCTCCCAACGTTGGCTTGGAATGGATAAAGTTTGTAATAGACCCGGTGTCTTAATTGTTTCAACATTATTTTGTTGGCAAACCAAACATTCCACCACAAACTTTTGAATATCTAATTTAAGGCCATCCCAAAAAAATTCTTTCTTAACCCTGTGGTAAGTTTTTAAAAATCCTGAGTGCCCTCCTAAGGGGGAAGTGTGCAATTCCATAAGAATCTTTCGTTTTAGCTGGGAATTCTTACAGAGGTATAAGCGATCTTTGTACCATAACGAATCATTTTGCCAGCTAAATGTATCAGACGTATTGGAATCTTGTTGTAACTTTCGAATAAGTTCCCACACTTCTTCATCATTCTTCCATTCCTCCCTCTCTTCGTTTATCCAATCTAGTTGGATAATAGAAATGGCGTACAACAATGTTTCCACATCCTCAGCCTTTCTTGAGAGTGCATCTGCCACCACATTTTGCTTCCCTTTTTTGTAGGTGATTTCAAAGTCATAACCCAACATCTTTGTGACCCACTTTTGTTGCTCCTAAGAGGATAATCTTTGTTCTAAAAAGTATTTAAGGCTATCATGATCCATTCTTACCTTGAAGTGTCTTCCAATTAGGTAGGGTCGCAATTTCTTAAGTGCATGGAGTATTGCCAATATTTCCTTCTCATAAATAGTTGTGTGTAAAAACTTTCCCTTGATTGGATGACTTTCAAAAGCAATGGGTCTTTCATCTTGCATTAAAGCAGCACCAATTCCATTTCCTGAAGCATCACATTCCACAATAAAGGTTTTTTGTGAAGTCCGATGTAGCCAAGATCGATGCTTGGCACATTGCCTTTTTAAGATGTTCAAAGGCATTTGTTACTTCTGGAATCCATGAAAATGCATCTTTCTTCAATAATGTTGTTAGAGGTGCTGCTATTCTCCCATAATTCTTAACAAACTTGCAATAATATCCTGTCAACCCGAGAAATCCTCGCAGATGCTTTATGGATGTGGGGATTTTCCATTCCTTATTGGCTTTAATTTTGCTAGGGTCTACCTTGTCTCCTTCATGAGATACAATATGACCCAGAGATTCCACCTCTTGTACTCCAAAGAAACATTTGGATCTTTTTGCATATAATTGATTCTCCTCCAATAGTTGTAGCACCCTGTCAAAATTTTCAACATGATCCTTCCAAGATTTGTTGTAGATTAGTATATCATCAAAAAATACTAACACAAATTTTCTAAGAAATGGTTTGAAAATTGAATTCATCAAACCTTGAAATGTTGAAGGTGCATTGGTAAGGCCAAAATGCATGACCAAAAATTCATAATGACCCTCATGAGTTCTAAATGTTGTTTTCGGAATGTCTTCAGTCTTCATTCTGATTTGATGATATCTTGAACAAAGATCCAACTTGGTGAAGTAAATTGATCCATGCAATTCATCCAATAATTCATCAATGATAGGAATGGGAAACTCATCTTTAATACTGAGCTTGTTGAGTTCCCTATAATCCGAACACATGCACCATGATCCATCCTTCTTGTGCACCAATACTACTAGAGCAGAGAAAGAACTTTGACTCGGTTGAATTATACCAGCCTCTAGCATTTCTACAACCATACATTCAATTTCACTCTTTTGGGCATAGGGATATCTGTACGGCTTGATGTTTGGAGGAAAACTTCCTAGAATCAGATGAATAGCATGATCATGATCACGAATAGGTGGGAAACCTTTGGGAGTCTCAAATACCTTGGAATGATTGTCCAAGACTTTTTGGAGATCTGGAGAAATAGATGATTCCAATGTGGAAACATCTAGCGAACATAATTGTGCAATTACGCATATTTGTTCCTTTTTTAGAAGCTTCGTCATACCATTAGAGCTAATTATCTTTCCCAGTTTCCTGGCAATACCCCTTAATTCAACTTCCTTTCCTTCCATAGAAAATTTCATGAAAGGTTCTTGAAAATTAAAAGCTATTGTAGCCAAGGATTGTAGCCATTGGACTCCTAGTACAACATCAGCACCTCCCATTGGAATGGAAAGCATTGGGCTAGTCAATACACATTCTCCCATGGATAACTTGATATTATGGCACTCTCTAGAGAAATTTATTGTTCCTCCATTTGCAACCATCACTTAACACTCTGGTGCTGGATATAAGAAGCAATTCAATTCTTTTGCTACCTTACAATGAATAAAATTGTGTGCACTTCCTCAATCAATCAACACTATTACCTTTTTCTTCTTGATTTGTCCTTCTATCTTGATGGTTTGAGGAGTGGTAATTCCCGCCAATGCATTACAAGATATGGTCGGATTCATTTCTTCTATATCTAGGCTTTGTTCCTGGAGTATATCCTCTTATTTTGACCTTTCTTGCTCCTTTTCTTCCTCCTCTTCACAATCTATGTAGAATAATTTCTTCTGAGCACACTTATGACCTTTAGTGTATTTGCTATCACAACTGTAACAAAGCCCTTTTGCTCTTTTTTCTTCCAATTGCTATGGTGTCAACCTTATAGGTTGTGGAAGACTGGGGGCAACAACACTTCCATCTTTATAGTTGTGAGTGGTATGCTTCCTGGTTGCCATAATTTTGCTTTCCATTTTTCTTGCTAACATGAATGCCTTCTCTAATGAATCAGGTTCCCAAAGACGAACATCATGTTGAATATTATCCTTTAAAGTCCCTATGAACACATCAATCTTATGCTCCTCTGGAATATTTTTTACCCTTATGTTCAATTTTTGGAACTCCTCAATGTACTCCATTATTGAACCCTTTTGTTTGAGACTTATCAATTGGCTAAAAAAAGTGTTGCTTTTTGTACCCTCATAATGTGCTATCAATTCTTCTGTAAAAATTTCCCAAGTGATAATTTTTTTACGAGAGCAAAGCCATTGATACCATACAAACTAATTTGGTTCCAAATATAAAGTTGCAATATGTACCTTTTGTGTGTTTTTCACATTATTGAGATCAAAAAATTGCTCCATCTGTAATATCCATGTTGTGGGATCCTTGCCATCAAACTTCATCATATCAATTTTTGGAATATGGTGGGTCTTCAATCCCACATTAGAGTCTATGAAATCATTATTAACATTTCTTTTGTTCGCATCATGAGTTTCCTTTACTACCTTTTCACCATTAGTAAGTATTTTTTGTAGAAAATTTGTCAAATCTATCTGCAAATCTGCCATGTCTCTCTTCAAATTTGACTTCAAGTCTATCTTCAAATCAGCCATCTTAGCTTCCACACCCTTTATCTTAGCTTCTATTAGCTTTTGTGAGTGTGACATTTTTTTCACCTCGTCTTGTAATTTTGATATATCATGTAGCATTTCTTCCTCTTCTTCACGAGTCATGCTAGAGCTTTTAGGTTGCTTACTAGGTGTTTGCATTTTCTTTCCTCAGGGCATCAGTTACTGATAATAATGCTCTACTAAGCCTTTTGAATTCCTATAAAATAAATTTTCAAACCAAGCTTTAGCAAAATTTTAAAAAATATACACACCTTTTTTCACTTGGTAGGAGGTCGATATTGCCTTTGATGTATCTCTATACTTTCGAACCATCTAGTTTTGAAATTGTGACCTGCAGTAGCCCTCTGTGTCCTCTTTCGAATGCCACCACTGTGATCTAAATTGGATTCTCCAAGGAAGAGTTATGCGAAATCTCCCACAGTGACCTTCTTACGAAATTTCAATCTGATGCTCAGAGAGAAAGTTATGACGATTTTCCCCAGGTCACCTGTTTGGAATGTAATTTAGGAGTCTACAAAAAGACCAACTTCATCAGATCATATCTCCCCAAATATAGCACGAAAAGCTCTGAAATTCGGACCCAAGATTCAGCTCAATGTCTTCTCAAATGGGTGTTTTTTTATCTTTTGAAACGTCGCAGAAAAAAGTTATAGTGAAAATGCCATGATGACCTGGTTGGAGCAGTGCAACCCTAGAATCCAAAGCTCTGATACCAAATGTTATGAAACCAGCTCAAGAAAAAGATAGAAAAGATAGTTCAACGCCTTAGAATTCAACCTCTTCGAGGGGGAAACCTCCTTTACATTACATAAATGAACAATTCTTTGATGATTCAAATGACAAAACCTCCTTTCTATATATAGGAGTCTAAGGAGTCACAATATAACCCAGTCGACCTAACAATAATAATATAAAATCACAAAAATAACAATAGAGGGATTCTATGGGGCACAATAATAACAATATGGGGACAATAGGGGCACAACAATATTAATAAGCGGTACAACTACAATAGTAATCCGGTAATCACTAGTATTATAGGGACCCAACACTCTGCTCTACTTGATTCATCTCTACAATATGATCTCCAGTACCAATACATCATCAAAACAAATGAAATAAAATCATCACAATAATATGCTCTCCACTCATGCAAAATAGTGGCCACAATGCATGCATCAAATTTGAATAGCGTAATCACGAGAAGCTAAAACAAACTCACACTCAGCCATCCATCAAATGCTCACTCTAAAATATGATTATTGCATAGTATAATCAACATCATAAAACACAATGGCTATGTGCCCAATGCATCAACAATGCCTGCAAAAAAAAAATGAGAAAATCAAATATGAAGTTATACCAAGATCTTAATCACTACCAACACCTCTGATCCAATTCTCTACTTCTCTGATCTGCAATCTAAATTTCTGAATAAAAACATTGCTTCTGTAAATAAATCTACTCAAATTGCTACCATTAGATCTCACACAATGAAGCATCTATGCTCTCAATCAACTCTGAAACATTCCTCCACTATGTAGCCTTCTCTAATTCACTCTCATACTCAATCAAGCAAAACTCAACTCCAAAATTATGTATATATAATGTGTTGAGAAAAATTCATCATTGGGATGGGATCAAGAGTGCACAAAGTTCATGAAATCTATCCACTATCAACACTATTTATGCACAAATGGTGTTCACATCATTGCAGGACCTTTTCAAACCATTCCTAACCTTTACAACTTAATCTACAAGCCTCTAGGAATTTCCACACCAAGTTAAATTTTATTTGCATGAGGAGTCCAGAGAAATTTCCATGAAAAGGCTCAACTGCACAAACAACTCTAGCTTCTCTAGGTTGCAACCACTCCTGCATGCTTGTCTACCAGTGGTTGGAGTCTTTCAACTGGCCTCATAGGTTTGCATGCAAATGATTATGGAAAAACCTAAGTAAAATTGTCAAAACTTACCCTAGAACCTTTGGAAGTTGATTGGTTACCTTCTGCAGCTCCTCTACATGCCTCCAAACCTTTGTCATAGCCTTTCACACCTCTACAAATGAGAAAAACAAGTCTCCCAAGTGTGACTTTGATGTTTACCTAGAAACCAACAAACAAGGGTTGGCATGAGTGTCAACAAGTCCTCATATCTCGTCAAACACTCTCTCAAGCTGTAAAACATCTAAACATGCATGTATGCCTCTACAAAAACATCATCATCATCATCATGAGGCCAAATAATGACTATAACAAGTAATATCCATGAACATAAGCATGCAGACCTAGATGAAGACATATCTTCCAACTCAATTAGTCTGCCAACTAAACAACATGAATGACACATGAGTCATCATATCCAACACCTATATATCTACATCATACACCTATAATAGCATTTCTAATGCCCCCAATCAATGCATATGCCAACACATGCAAAAATAATACAACTCAAGGAAACACCTCCATGAACACCATACTGCCAACAAGCTACATCATCAAGGTTGACATCAAAGGCTAACATCAATGCCAACATAATCAACTCAATGCCAACATAACTAACTGCATGCAAGATACGAGAGTGCCATCAATTCATTAGCTAGTCTACATAGGGTTGACATCAATGGAAACATGAGATAGTTTGCATCAAGAAACCAATGTTGGCATCAACTAGTTATGCACAAGAACACCATAGTAAATGGAAACACCTTTACGAATGAGATGAGGATAAAAAAATCTTGATATGGAGGTTGGTGAAGGAACATGTCAATTTTTGTCATACACTAACTAGTTAGGTACACATCAAATAAATTTATGGAAACCATGAAGTTATGAATATAATATACTCTTTTATAAAGATGCTAAAGGGAGTTTAAGAATTTTCTCTAGCAAGATTTGATATCTAGCTTAATATGTTTATGTGATTTGAATACATTAGGAATGATATTCCACTTAGTGCAATAAAAGTGGAAATCCTATTATATAAAAATGATGTTTAATCTTTGAATGCATTCATATGAAATAAATGGAATTCCATGTTGTGTTCGTTATGAGTTTCTACCAAGGAAATTCATGATATATAATGCTATTGTAGCAATGAATGGAAACAAAGTTAGCCATATATGAGGCCAAACATAGTTGGATATCGAAAGTCTATGATGCTACATATGTGTCCACTGGTCTTCCTACTTTATTGGTTTCTTGTACTATCCCTTGCTTGTGAACGTTGAAGCGAACCTATAGAGGGGAACTAACGAACTATATAATAGGTAAGGGAAATTAATTATAGTACACTTAAGGGACTATTTAGAAAAGAAGGGTTATATGCATAGTGTTGTGTTGGACTAAATAGAAATGTCTCTAGATGGTAAATCAAGTATTGGGGAGTTAGTTAGATGATGTGTTGATGCATTACTTGTATCTTCAAATCACCATAGTAGAATACATATCATATAAATATGGTATGATTGAATCAATGTAGCAATGCATAGAGTAGATGTACGTGAGTAATCTGTACAAGTGTGCAAGTTGTGGATATACATATGCACATGTTGGCATATATGTTTAAATGTGTGCTTGTGTTATGTTTCCATGAAATTAACATGTGAACAAGTAAAATGATGGAATTTCTACTAACTCATGAATTTGATATCATTTTAGGAACTATTGTGGATGTTGCAATATAAAAGTTGCATGCACGAGTAGTCACATGTGGATGGACTGCATGAAAGCTCCATCATGAAAAATGATGATGAATGAAATAAGGAAAGCTTGGGAATAATGCCACCATGTCAGCACTAGGACATCTGATTGCTACAAGTTACTAGTGAAAGACTATTAGTGGATGCCTTGTAGTAAGTTGGCAATCTCCTTGAACATGAAAAAATTGAAAAAATAGATCACCGAAGGGAATATTTTTATTATTAAATCAAATTCATGATCCAAGAGCGTGAGTGCAAGGAGGAAGAAACTTAAAAGTGCATTTGGAATGGCAGTTGGAATAAAAAGGGTGTGCTAAAAAGTTTAATAAGTTGAAATCTTGCTCATTACATCCATATGAAACAAAGAAATAGCCTTGAAGATAAACACAAAATCATGGGATATTCATTTTATTGTTTTCTATCTCATCATGTCCATTCATAAATGGTGTTTTATAACTATGAAAAATAGAGTGAATATATTAGAGGTATTGTGGGGGATGTGTATTCATGGTGTTTATAGGTATGCGGGTGTATAGAAACGGTTTTTTTTGTCTTTTTTAAATAGGATATATGTAATAAAAATAGGGTTTATATTTATTATGGACATATATTGGGATGGGGGTTCCAAAAAAAAGGATTTGGTATTTTTCTATCAATATATAGTAAGATTACAGGTATTCTTTAATATCTCATGAACAAAGTCACTATGGCACAAGTTGATGAAGTGGAGACCATGTGTATCAAATTATTATTTCAAAGTTATTATGGAATACATGCTTACATTACGAATTTGCGAATTTAGGTTGATAAGGTAAATTTTTTATGGAAATACAATGATAATATGTGTGTTTTCTTAATGGTTGTTATAGGAATGGGCTTTGGATTGACGGTGAATGGGTGCACTGTTAAGGCACTCCTTGCGATAGGTCACCAATTCAAATCCCCCGTGGATACTTAGGTTAGTCTTAACTAGGAAAAAAAAAAGGTTGTTATAGGAATAACTAAAAAATGAATACATAAATTAAGTACCCACAAATAGGAATGCTAATGATGGTGCTATTCGAAAGGGGAAAGTGATGTAATACTAGGTACAACTAATATGTATATCAGAGAAAAAAGACATCATGCTCAACAAAAAATGATTGAATGTGGTAAGGTACAGATTAATAATAATCCAATGCCAAATCTATTTTGAGGATAAAAGGGTAGGAAAAATCGATAGAGAATTTAAGTGAAAAGTAGTGGATGATGAAAAAAAATGTCAAAAAGGATGCCAATACCAGGGCTCATCACTTAGTTTCCAACAAAAATATGCATAATTTTCTTCAGCTCCTAGGAAAGGTTAACCCCCACACATATCTCGCACTATGGATGGAGGATAGAAAAACATATCAAGTTCCTCAGAGATAAAATTCCCTAGTGGGGTGAATTTTTTTTTTGTAGGGATAACTAATGTTCCATGGGTGGGATATGTGATTAAACCCATATTGGGAAGGTTATATATGCTTATTTGTTAGTGGAAAAGTCACATATCCCTTGATTCAATACCGCTAGTGGATTCTTGTACATGTAGGCTCTAGGCATGACAATAATAAGAAGGTTGCATCCTATGGCCCAACTTAAACAATAAAAATGTGGTATATTTCCACAATACGTCTCTAGTTTAAACAAGGAGGGCTGCGAAGCAGCTAGTCCCTGCACATAGCACATAGTTCTTTTTTTTGTTATTGCCTATATTAAGCAGAATCTGTAAGCATAAGTAAGTCATTCCATATTAGAGATAATGTAATGAAACTTATGACTAGAGATTGGTTAGCTGATTGGTGTATTCAATGGGTTTAGTTCAATATGCTTATACCTAGTATACTCATTAAGCAACAGGTTTCATGTCCTTGTTGCTTACTCTATACTGGAAGCTATTACTCTGGGAACTACAGAGAGACTTGCAATGATAGCAATTTCAAGACTTGTTTAGTCATACATAGGACTGATACGTTCAAAAGGTCATCCACAGAGAATCGTGTAGGTTTTGAGCAAATAGAGAAGTTCCGACCTGAAAAGAAAAGAAGCTATATGCTTATACCTAGTATACTCATTAAGCAACAGGTTTCATGTCCTTGTTGCTTACTCTATACTGGAAGCTATTACTCTGGGAACTACAGAGAGACTTGCAATGATAGCAATTTCAAGACTTGTTTAGTCATACACAGGACTGATACGTTCAAAAGGTCATCCACAGAGAATCGTGTAGGTTTTGAGCAAATAGAGAAGTTCCGACCCGAAAAGAAAAGAAGCTATTTAGTTCTTGAGGTCCTCATGAAGTCAAAAATCAGCCTTTATTGAACAACTTTCCCCCAGAAATCATACGTATAATCGTAGTCATAAAATGAAGCTTGCATAAGATACAGATTTCAGAAATTTAAAATCCAGATCAAAAAAAACAAGAATATACTTACTGGTATTACCTGAAGGAGTCATCTACGGTGACACGATTTCAATCTGTCCAAGGGAAAAGCCCAAATGGAACCGAGTCAAAAATCTTGGACTATAACCGAAAACAATAATTCTATGCTTAGAGATTACAGAATCAAAGTAATAATACAGTGCTAGAGAAAACTAGAGTGATAGCGGTACTAAGGTTTGATGGGTAAAAACCCTAAAGAATAGGAATAGGAATTTCGAAGATAAAAAATATAAAACATTTGTTACAAGACATGGAGAATCCCAATATTAAATAAAGAAAGTATGGGTCAATAATCTTAACACAGTGGTCGTATGTCTTCATAATTAAACTGAGAGTGTAGGGTACAGCTAAAATAAACCCTTATAATGAATTAACTCCTACCCAGATACCAATTGGAATAACAAAGAAAGGAAGAGGGTTTTACCCTTCCAAGGGTATAGGCACAGCTGTAAGAACTGTAAGCAAATAATCAACACCAAAACCTTCAGTCTCTTGAATAAGAGAAGTCCATGCATTAAAATCTGCTGAGTTTGCCCTTACTATGCTCCATAACCTTTCTTCTTCAGTAGAGATGGCTGCCAAAAGAAAGTAAAAATATATCAGCTATAATATATAGAGATTCAAGAACGTCAGTCCTCTCTAATTTGACATCTATTATCTACAAGACAATATTACTCTGGGAACTACAGAGAGACTTGCAATGATAGCAATTTCAAGACTTGTTTAGTCATACACAGGACTGATACGTTCAAAAGGTCATCCACAGAGAATCGTGTAGGTTTTGAGCAAATAGAGAAGTTCCGACCTGAAAAGAAAAGAAGCTATTTAGTTCTTGAGGTCCTCATGAAGTCAAAAATCAGCCTTTATTGAACAACTTTCCCCCAGAAATCATACGTATAATCGTAGTCATAAAATGAAGCTTGCATAAGATACAGATTTCAGAAATTTAAAATCCAGATAAAAAAAAACAAGAATATACTTACTGGTATTACCTGAAGCAGTCATCTACGGTGACACGATTTCAATCTGTCCAAGGGAAAAAGCCCAAATGGAACCGAGTCAAAAATCTTGGACTATAACCGAAAACAATAATTCTATGCTTAGAGATTACAGAATCAAAGTAATAATACAGTGCTAGAGAAAACTAGAGTGATAGCGGTACTAAGGTTTGATGGGTAAAAACCCTAAATCTTAACACAGTGGTCGTATGTCTTCATAATTAAACTGAGAGTGTAGGGTACAGCTAAAATAAACCCTTATAATGAATTAACTCCTACCAAGGCTCCATATTTTGAGAGGTTCAAGTTCGAGGGCCACAACTTGGATTTATGTAAACCCAAAATAAACTATGCCAACAAGCACCAACATAATATGTAGAATGAAGACAATGAGACTCAACATTTCTGTAAGCCTCTGAAGCAGCCTATTCTGGCGGGAGATAAAGTGAAGTGAAGCCCTCTTCACTTCAAGAAGTCTTTGCTCTCCCTTATCGATGCATGAAGAGGGCGGGGTGTGATGGGATCATGGCGTAGGAACTGCCCCTGCCCTATAGATTCAATACAGCTATACAATCTTGGAAAGGAAGGCTTGGAGAGGAGAGGAAACTCCGAAAGCTTCATTTCATGATTGACAAACCAGCCCAGAAGTGGATTGCGGGGGGAGGGGTCACTCTGGTAACTGATTTTTAACTTGGAGAGCCGCAAATTTCCCCAAGTTTTCATGTGCCTAAAGATTTCTTACAAAACCACAAATTGCAAACGACACTTGGCATTTAGCTTTTTTTAATGGCAATAGTCATCTCAGGTCGTTCTCTTGCTTCCTAAACAACTATGCATGTCTACAGCGCATGTCTACAGCACTAATTTCATCCCATACAGGCATTTACATTCACAAATCCTGAAGAGCCATGAAAATACCTTAACAAACAAAAGTACAATTATTGCATGTATGAACACTGATAAATAGCTGGGGAAACACGGCTGCCAAAGTGATAGTTGTTGTAGTTTGAGAGGTTCAAGTTCGAGGGCCACGCATACTAAAACATCTCAATTGATTGCCCTTCTGCAACTTGGATTTATGTAAACCCAAAATAAACTATGCCAACAAGCACCAACATAATATGTAGAATGAAGACAATGAGACTCAACATTTCTGTAAGCCTCTGAAGCAGCCTATTCCTGCCTTATCGATGCATGAAGAGGGCGGGCCGTGGAGAGATCAAGAAGTGCCTTGGCAGCTAAAGCAGATCCACCAGCAAATTTAGATAGAATCCTAATCAAACCCTGCAAACCAATTGATAATATGAGACCATGCAATAAGTTATAACAGAACCTTCCAATTTTTTTAACAAATAAGTCACTTATGTTGATACCGTATATGTGGATGTACTAAGAGATGACTGGCCACTTCCAGAAGTACTGACAGATATAAGTCTTGCTGCTTGTGTAACCAAGCCATGATTACAGAGTTCATCTAATTTCTCAGAAGAAGAGGCAAAAGATTCTACAATCCGAGTCAAACAAATACATGCATCTTCGACCACCTGCGTAACAAATATTTATCATTGGCCAGAGGAGGAAATGTACTTCAAGGTAAACCTTCAAAGGATCAATAAAAATTGAACACAGAACACAAACAAATATAAATTTAACACTATGCCATCTTTATAAACGCACTCCTACGTTAAATATGAAAGGAGAATATGCAAAAAATAGATTACCTTTGAGTCATGAAATTGAAGAAGATTTGTCAATATTGGCACAGCATCCATTACAAATTCCGCTGCATCAGATGGAATCTTCTTGCAAATGTTTGCAGCGGTGGACAATGCTACCCTCTAGTGCATTCCAAGAGCAGACTCAAACATAAGATTAAATTTTCCTATATAAACAAAAGCTAATAAAATACAACTTTTGCGACTGTACCTGAACACCGCTGGAGAAAAATTCCAGATAAGATACCACTGCCATTAGAGCACCAGCACGAAGGCATCATCCCTCTTACAATCCCCCTTAGCAAACCCTGAAAACAAGAAAATTTGACAATAGAAAACTCACACCACCCCACTCCCCCTCTGCCCCAAAGCCACGCACAAATAGCTCAACAAGTTGCTCAATTTCCAAAATCATCATAAGCCTATCAGTCAAACGCATTTACAGCATTCATGGAAGCAAAGACTACAATGAAAACAGGTAAAAATCTAAAATGACTTTTCAAAATACCCAAATTCAATAAGCCCAATACAAATTTAAGCTGGAAATTAACCCGAATGGGCGCAGCAGCAGAAACCCACCAAACGAACATGCAGCAAAACATAATCAACGAAATGACAGAATTTAATACAGGAATTTTAACCCAACCTGGCAAATGTGACCCTCAAGGATTTGATGAAGAACAAATAAATACCAAATGACTTTCACAGCAAGAAAATATACTTACATGTATCTCAATATTATGGCTGGATCCTCCTCCGCTTGTCCGCCCCTTCACAGATTCATAACATGCCAACAAAAGTAAGCTCTCAACTGTACCAGCTCTCAACTAAGAAACGACAATGCAACATCAAATTTCAAATTTAAATAAAAATAAGAAAATCAACCGATGTCAATAAAAATAAAAATGAAAGTCGAAACTTTTATCCACCTTGTGGGCCCTACATGACGGCCATGTGCCTAACACCTATCTCCCTAGCATAACACATGCAAGCTATACAGCAGGCCACCTAAGGTGGCATCAGGTTAACAGCTGTCATCAGGGAGATTGAAACCTGAAACCCGGGCACTGTAGCTGGTTGGAATACTACTACTCAAGTCCATCCTCTTCCTGGATTGAAGAAACCCACAAACGCATATTTGAAAAATCGATGGTTGCAGACCTAGACCTAGAGTGGAATCCTTTTCCATTGGATGATGATTTCTTTGCCATCAGAAAGAAATGGCTCTGCGATTTCAATTCGAATGTGAAGAAGGCCATAGAGAAGGAGCCCTTCACCTTTGCCTGCACAGATCGTATAGCAATGGAGATGGAGACAACTCCTTCTCACAAAACCATTCGCAGGTTTCGACAGATCACAGGAGGACGTGGGGATTCATTCGCTATTCAAAGAATAGTAGAGAAAGCTCAGTTCCGCAGGGATGAATTCGTGAAGGACCTGGCTGATCGAATGACAACGATGGAGATGAGTGTGGAAAAGCTCAAGGATTTGAAGGCCAAGAAGGAAACTAAACCTGAAAAAGCAAAGCCACTGCCATGTGCATGTACTGTGAAGAAGTCCTTAAAGCAAGAATGGAAGGGGGATAATGGTGTGAAGGGCAAGATTTCATACAAATGGGAAGAATCTAAGAATAAAGTCACCGATCCCATCACAATAACAATTCCTGGAGCGCGGCAGGGGGAGTTCAAAACCATTCGAGTTGAAAAATATACTGTTATCAATGATAACAAGTCTTCAGATGCTAAGATCCGAGTCATTCCACTTGAAGAAGGCGGTGGGAGCAGCAGTAGCAGCAGCAGCCACAGCAGAAGGAGTTGTCTCCCCAGGATGCTGCTGTGATCATTCAGACCTGCTTTCGGGAATATCTGGTTCGTCGTTCCCAAAACCTTCGAAAGAATTGCGCTGAAGACAGTTGAAAAATGTGAGGCAGTCTAGGTTTTGAGATTTAGAATAGATTTCGAAATTTCAATTTTCGTTTATTTCTATGAAAATAACGGCGTTTTGTAACTCATCTTTGCCCATACGCTTATAGACGACCATAACGAACTATGGCGGTACTTATTTAAGTCAAACAGAAACTGAAATTTCTAGATGTGATTGAAGTACCTGATACCGTGAAGTAGGGAGCTTTTCAAGAGATGGGCGAACTTTCATTGTAGGCCTCGCTCAAAGTAGAAGAGCCCGTTCCCTCCATTTTCGATTCCTTCGGTTGAACCTATCGTCGAAGAAGAGGTAATTCTTTCACAGAAAGTATTTGAAGTGAGCTGTGGCACGTAGGTGTTTACGTAACTATTCACCACACCCAAAGGCCTCAAGGTCTCATCTGCGTAAATGTGATCTTTATTATGCGAAGAAGAAACGAGAGACGCAGTAGATTTCACAAGGATCTGTGCAGAAGCTGTGGAGTACTGGATGGGCTTCATAGCTGTGGCCACGGACGAAGATGAACAGAACAGTTTCAATATGAACAGAACAGTTTCAATATTAGTTTGCCACCTGTATCCCATGCATAACCATGGCACTTGTTTTATTTTTTGTATATCTATGAGATCACGAATTAATGTTAACATTAAAACAACCCGTTGACGGTTAGCCGGAATGCAGCAGGCGTGTAAAACGAATTTAAGCTATGGTCGGGCCTCTTCCGCCTCGGGAAGAGGCCAAATAAGATGGCAAAAGTTAAGTTAGAAACAAAACTTTGGTTATCCGGCACAGCGCGTTAATCCAGCGTTTGAAAACTTTGTAATAACCAGCGTATAACCAGCGTATAACAGAGAAACGCAGGGGTCAAGTAATGCTAAGTGGGGGTCCTATCGATCACTATAGTCCCTGCCGGATGCCAGATGGCAGGGACTAATAATATTGGATAACTTGAGAGGAAAGAAATAATAAAAATTTAATAAGAAAAGTGAAATCCTTAGATTATCCCATGTCTACACCTAGGTAATATTGCTAAATTGGAATAAAAAAACTACTTTATTGAGATCCATGCATATGTACAATTCCAACCATATTTTTCTCATATCTAAAAACCTAATTCTAGATAATTGCCTCAATAGGTGGTTCGTAAGGAAATAAATTAAAATAAATATGACCATAAAATAATCCTTATAATTAACATTCTCATCCAAATTAAAATGAAAACAATGGTAAGAAAAATCAATTTCTTATTTAATGATACATTAATTAATTTTATATCTAAATTTCAGCAAATACATGACCATCAAAAAATACATGTTATAATAATTTAAGGGGAGATATGGGTGACCCTTTCACATAGATCAATTTTCATGGTAAAGGATTCAAATGTCCCATGTATAGTTATCTCCCATTCGAAATTCTGGTAGACATTAAATACAATAAACAAGTCAATCACTTTGAAGCCTAAAGTGACTTTTCTAAGGAAAATTACTGTATATGATAAAGCATCCTTTATAACTTTTCTCGTAAATTAAATATAATAAATAGGTCAATTGATTGTAGAGTGAGCCCTGGAAGTATTAGGGTTACATTTCTAATTATTTTAATATAAATTTTAGTTTTAAAATTGGAAGAATAGAGCGTACAAGGCATTGAATTATAATATAAATTTTAGGTAGAGCGTACAAGGCATTGGATTAATAGTGAGGGGGTGTTTTGTTGGTTGTTAAAAGGTTATCGGTTCAAATTTTCTATAGATGTTCATCACAAAAACTAAAGAATATTGACTACATAATTTATCCAATTTTATATAAAATTTAGAGAAAATCATTGTGAAAAGGAATAAATTAATAGAAAGACAAGTTTCTATAATTTAAGGTAGTTGTTTTTAGAAAAAAATGAATTGGTTTTTTTTGTTAAGGTGAATTCTATTACAACAAAATGAAGAAGTTATAGAAAAAAGGGTCATAAATCTTTCTAATTTCTCACTTGGGAGACTGCACCATACGAAAAATTGGGCCCTTCGAAGGACCATGAGTACCTGACATTGTCTAACATAATTGAACTTAAACATAAACACACAAGGAATTTGACCTAACTAATCATTATCATAAGTAAAAACAAGAGGAAATTTGTAACCATCATCATCAATCATCACAATCTCAAGGATCTGGATCAGATTATGAACCAACCACATGAATAGGATATGTTAGGGTTGTTGGGGGATTGTCAAGGTGTCTTTTGATTTGTGCCAATCTATGGTCCATTGTTTCTAGTCTATAGTCATAGATCCTAATGTGGCCATGCATGTGGTCCTCCATCTCCAATAAGCCCCTCCTCACTTCCTTACTATCTAGGAGCACCTATCCTGTGAGAAATTTCATTTTCTAGTAGAGATTAATTGGATGCATGTACTCATTCACTCTACTCCTTGTTTTCCATATATTTGGAATCCATCCTTCCCACTCTGAACTAAGTTTTGCATCGGAAAGAGTGTTTCTTTGTGAGGAGGCCTATATTTCCAATGTTGATACCTCATCTTTGACATGCATAGGCATATGTTCATGGTACCTAGATGAAAAACCTATTATGTTGTTTTGAAGTTGTGAGTTCCCCTGAAGGAATTTTTCGAGAATTCCTTTAGGCCCCCAGGATAGACATATATACAATGTTATAAGTGCTATAATTTTTATTAAATATTACATAAGTCTAAGAGGAAAAGAATTCCAATACTACCTTCACTTCACTATTACCTTTCTTCCCTATGTCTTCTTTACTTTGAGTCATTGGATTATTTTTCTGGAACTTCCCCCTCTAATGTATGTCCCCCTACTATATTCAGGGAATGGAATCCACCCTCCCATTTCCACAGAGGAAACAACAACCAAGCATCTTTACTTCTCTCTTTCCAGCCATACAAAAGAGAATTTTTCTCCTTCACTAACCAAGAATAGGTTCTCACTATTTCTCTACTCCAACCACCTATATGTTCGACTTCCCTGAACTAGCTTTACGCTAAATCAAGAGAAAGGTATTCCCTCATGATCCATTATCCTGTTTATAGTGCCAACCAATAACTTTACAATTGTAGAAGACTCCACCACCCTTATTCAAATTATTATACTCGTCACATGGTAAGAATCAAACCAATTTCCAGTAATAGTTCTATGTCAGCTATTGGTGTCAAGATTGGATGACTGGTAATGTCCTTAGATGGGTAAAATTAGTTGGATTGTCGGTTTCAACATGGTCTTCACCCTACTTTTGAAATTTGTCGACCAACATGATAGAGAGACACAACTACTTCCCTCAGGCATCATATTGCACTTCTGACTGGGACATGAAATGCTGGTGAGCATGCCTAAAGGTTGGACGTGGTCGAGTCATAACAGGCTGAGTTGGGAGGGGCAACAAAGTGCTAGTAGTGCCTATGCCCCACACGGATCTAACAATGATGATCGATGCACATATGATGCCCAAAGTTTGGTTGTGCCCTAGAAATGCATGATAGATAATGCCATGAGATCATGTGGATTCAACCACATCTCGACAGCACAGAGCTCTCACACAATCTCGTGGCCCCTGATTTACAACCCTTACCTAACATGATACGTCACATCATGTCCATGTTCATGTCAGAAATAGGCCCCATTGCACCACCACATTCTCCATCCCTAACACCTCGTCCTCCACACCACGAGACCACGTTCAACATACTCCCCCACCCATTACTCTCCACATGCCTTAATCTCACAATTAAATGTTTCACCCTAACATTGCGAGAGATATGGAAATCAAGTCTCTCCTACTAATCAGACAGTGACGATTTCTGTCATCTCATGACTATGAGGAGCTTCGCACTAGGAAGATGCACCATGGATAAACAAAACATATCCTGTAGAGACAGATCCATGACAAAACCCCCACAATCCCACACTGCCTTACATCCTTTTGTAGCTAGTAATATCATTGTCCAAGAACATGGGATTTGTCCTCGAGATCATGAAAGTTGGCCCACATTCTCAACACCAGTTGTAACCTCACATCCTTATAGCATAATATGAAGTCACCATCAAAATCATCTTGGGCCAATCGTCGTGTGTGACATGATGATTATAAAGGAAAAATGGAAGTAAAGGTGCGTTTCGTTTTTAGGAAAATCGTACAAGAAATGATCATCATAAATAGTTAAGGACATCAAAGTGTGAGCATGAGCTAGGGGAGGGACGTGATTACCTATGTGCCTTATCTTCCATCTTAGTTGTTGATGTGGAAACACCTACAAACTTGTACGACACTTGCCGAGTAACTTCTACCACGTGTTGCAGTGGGTGTGGGAATTTAAGTCAACAATTAATATGTTGTTTATTGTTTCATTCCACGTGTTTTCTGGCATGTCCTCTTTACCCTATGTTGTTTCATTCGATTCTGTTGTGTGGGCGATGTGCTCCACCAATAATGGATTGGGACGACTCCAATACTGGTTCACCTTGTTTGCCATTCTGGAGTTGTTCATCGAGCAAGGTTGCTTGCAGTGGTTCATTAACCATTTAGGGTTTATGGTATGGTTGCTTAATTTGCCTGACATTACTATTTGTACACATTCATTTTTCATTCACGGTTTAGGGTTTTTTTGCTTTCCATGTTTCGACGGGGGTTTAACACTTCCGCTATTGTTGTTAGTTCTGCATCGTCGAAGGTTTACAAATTCCATTGTTGTTGTTCATTTTGCACCATCAGGGGTTTACAAATACCTTGGTTGTTGTTTCATCCTTGTGGCCTATTTTTTGGGAAGGAGCCAGTGTGAAATTCTAACCAGTTCGAGGTCCATGAAGGTAAATCTGTAAATTCATGTGTTTTTTTCCCAATTTGTTGTGATTCGTTTGTAGGTTTTTTTCCCAACTAGTAATTTTTTCATGTGTTTGCAAGTTTTGGTTGCAGGTAATTTGTGTGGTTGTTGCAAAAAAGGTATGGCGAGGTCTAGGGGACATTTGGACATAGTGGTGGCTTCTGCGTCTCTCTGGTAGGATTCTAAATCTTACCAGCCACTATGGTTTTCAACACTTCAAATTGTTGTTCGGATTTTTGTAATTTTTCTCTTGTTGCACTATTGTGTTTTTCAACACTTGAATTTGCTGGGAAATTAGATCTTGTTACATGGTTTCTCCATTTTCTTCTAATTTCTTCTTACTCTGTTAGGATTTTTGCTTGCTTTGCGTACTCTGTTACGATTATGTTTATTCTGTTTGCGATTTCTTCTTGCTTTGTTTTATTCTTGAATGTTCATGACTGGATACCAAGTGAAGTCAAGTCAATTCTAGATGGATGCAATCCATGTTGTTCTTCCTTTTACTTGTGCTCTATAGATTTTAGGGCTATTAATTATACACATCATTGGTCTCTCATGAGTTTTAGCATGCTCTATGAGTTTGTAACAAGCGCTCAATGACATTCTTCAATGTTTCCCCAATACCAATTGGTATGCATTTGATCCACCTTAGCGTGGATTTCTCTTCATGGTAATGACTATGTACATATCTCAGATAAGTGACCATGCTTCCTAAACCCATTTTAGAAGGGTATCATGTTAGTTTCCTCCCTCTTCTGGTGAGGAAATATTTTATTCAATGTTTCCGCACATAAATTAATTGTTACATCAAAGAAATCAGATAAGGAGTAATTGGCTAAATTTCTAGGACTAGAAAGTTAACCACGTTTTACAGTAGGGCCTGCAGCCTATCACGTTACAACTCCTTTTCATCTCTTGGTATGATTTTATCATGGCTTGAAGTCCCAAATAGCCTAATAACTACCTTACCAACACTTTAGATAAATGTTCAAATACGTATAGTATTGCCTATGTTGTTTCTCATAACATCATTGGTAGGAGGTTGTGATTTGGTGCATTTCAGATTGTATTTAAAAGCTTGGGAATTATACTTTGTATATGGTGGAGTTTAATTTCTATGGTATCCAATGGAGGGCCTAAAAAAATCACACAACTAATCACCCAATCTAATCAGTGTGAGATGGAACACTATTTTTATTGCCAAATGTATTTTTGGAGGTAAATTGATTTATAAGAGGAACTTTGCATTGTGTTTGGATCTGAAGTAAATTGGGTTATAAGGGAAATTCAATGCCAAGAGTGCATTACCGATTTGTATTATATTTTGAATGGAAGTACATTGATTTATAAAGGTAATTTTATTCCCATAGTAGGAAGACCAACCTATTTGCATGGTGTTTTAATTCATTTATATATTGTTTGGAATAGAGTCTACGATAATATATAGAGATTTCACATTCAAACTTCTTAGAAATATACTTTAAATGTAGTGACTCATTCATCTGTGAAATTCATTTGCCGATTCCTTCTTCTATAACACTTACAGTTAAAAGATGTAACTTCACTTATTGTTTCGGTTGGAACAAATGTATAGTTAAAAGATGTTTGGGTTGGAATGAATGTACTTTTGTATTGTTGTTTCATTCCTTTGTGGCATCTGGTTTGTGGAGAAATATGGATTATATGTCATTTTGGAAATGGTTTTCATTCTGGTTAGATTCAGTCTATCGTCTTCTTGAGTTTATAACAGATGGATCTAAGTTGTCCTTTCTTAACTTGCCATCTTGAGGAGGTTCTTTGTTGTTGTGTCTCCATATTTGTTGATGTACAAAATGTTAGGCTATTTCACATATTTTTTGATGTATGGAATGCTAGGTTCTTTTTGAATATGAAACTATTAGCCATGTAAGTTTTCTATATTAATGAATTTCAAGTGCTACAGTTTATAAAAAGAGAAAAATACACAAGTTGGTATAACCATTTCTCTCATATTATTGAACTTATTCCTAAAATGTTCAATGCTTCTTTTAATTACATTACACATTTTTTGAGCTTGTTGGAGCGGTTTCCTCTTTGTCAATTATTTTTTTTTTCCATGATCATTGTAGTCATTAACTCTAACGGATTTTAATTTGTTCCAAAATTTGGTAACATATTTAGTGGTCAATAGAAGGACTACAATTTATGCATTATTGCATTATCTTAAAGCAATGAATATGGAAAAATTATTGTCAACTTGGACACATCTTTCTACTCTATATTTGCCTAAAAGTAAAGTTATGAATATGGGATTTTTTTTTCGCTATAAAGTCAAGTGTTTACATTGCATTTGATGTGTAGTATATTCATTTATAAGAGTAATTCTATGTCCATATATGAAAAACCAATTGATTGTGTTTCAATTGGAGGTAAATTGATTTATAAGGGAAACTTTGCATTGTGTTTGGATTCAACTAAATTGGTTTATAAGGGAATGTCAACACCCAGAGTGCATTTCCCATTTGTAGTGTTTTAATTGGAAGTACATTGATTTATGAAGGTAATATGATGCTGATAGTGGGCTGGTCTACCAGCCCATTTGCATTGTATATTCATTTATAAGAGTAATTCAATGTCCATAGTTCGCAGAATTGGAGGTAAATTGATTTATAAGAGAAACTTTGCATTGTGTTTGGATTCAAAGTAAATTGGGTTATAAAGGAAATTCAATGCCGAGGGTGCATTACCCATTTGTATTACGTTTTAATTGGAGGTACATTGATTTATAAGGGTAATTTAATGCTCATAGTGGGAAGACCAACCCATTTGCATTGTGTTTTAACTCATTTATGTATTGTTTGGAATAGTGTCTATGATAATATGCATAGGTTTCACATTCAAACTTCTTAGACATATAATTTAAATATAGTGACTACATTAATGTGTCAAATTTATTTTCTGATTCGTTCTTCTATAACACTTACAATTAAAATATGTAATTGCACTTAATGTTTGGGTTGGAACGAATGTAAAATTAAATGTTTGGGTTGGAAGGAATGTACTTGTGTATTGTTTTTTCATTCCTTTGTGGCATATTGTTTGTGGAGAAATCTGGATTTTGTCATTTTGGAAATGGTTTTGGTTCTTGTCGGATTTAGTCTATTTCTTCTTGAGTTTATATCAGATGGATCTAAGTTGTCCTTTTGTAACTTTCCATATTGAGGAGATTCTTTATTGCTTTGTCTCCATATTTTTCGATGTATGGAATGTTAGGTTATTTGACATATTTGTTGATTTACAGAATTCTAGGTTCTTAGTGAATACGAAACTAATAGCTATGTAATTTTCCATATTAATGAATTTCAAGTGCTATAGTTTATAAAAAGAGGGAAATGCACAAGTTCATATAACCGTTTCTCCGATATTATTGAACTTATTCCTAAAATGTTCAGTGCTTCTTTTAATTACAGTACATGTTTTTTGAGCTTGTTGGAGCATATTCCTCTTTGTCAATTTTTTGTTTTTCTCCATGATCATTGTAGTCATTAACTCTAAGGGATTTTAATTTGTCCCAAAATTTAGAGTTGAAAAATTTTATAATTATATTTTCCCTATAGCTTTTCTAATTGTCCTTGCAATTTATTTTTAGTCTTCTGATATTCAACTATAATTCCATCTTTTTCCATTATTTTCTCTTTAAAAATATCTAACTTATCATGTTTAATAGTGATTAATCTCTTCAAATTTTCATATGTGGTGTGAGATTAGGTACTTTTGTTGTTCACTGTTTATGGAATTTTCATATTAATATAAGTGACATGTTCAAGACTTCATTATTCACTTGTTTCTCATCATATTTACAACTCGGTTATAAATGTGTTGTAAATCATTTGGTGTGTAGAGGCATAACAGAAAATTCCATTTCCATTCTCAGGTAATATTTCTACATTATAATAGACTATAGATGTTTCTTCTAAAATGGATTTTGGTTACAATGCCATAAATAGTATGAAATAAAACAACCTAGGTTGTAAGCTAAAATATTTTTTTTGCAAGAAAAAGAGACAATCCATCCAAAATCCACATCATAATGTGGTTACAACCAAAAATATGTAACACCCCTATTCTTTATGACCTTAAGAATCTTGAGTGCCAAAACTCCCTCAGCTACCTGCTTAAGCCAAGTAGGTTGGCCTACCTAAAAAGGGTTGATTAGGAAATGGTTGGTTGTTTCCATATTATTGAGTCGAAGTTGCATCTTCCAACCATGGGGGAATTGAGTACCCATACCTCACATTTGCACTACTAACCCCTACAATAAGTGGAGGTGTGTGATGAGCATACATAGAATTGACACCTCCTCTGGTAGGAATAAGGAATGTGGGTAAACCATCATTTGGATAGTGAGGAACTTGAATGTTTATGAGGTCTTGGAATAATGGTGTATTATCTACAATATTTTCCAATGTGTTTGACATAATCCCGGTTTCTTCAACTATGTTTGCATCATTTTCAACCATATTGATCATCCCTCTTTCCTTTTTAAGCATTTGTTGTGCCTTTATTGATTCATTTTCCTGTCTTGTCATTTTCTTTTTTTTATCTTTCTCTTTCCTTGATTTATCTCTTTCAAGACTTTCATCTACTCAATGTTGTGCCGCAACAATATTTGTTGTCTTCTTCTCCTTGGATAGTATCTTCTTTTTTTGTTTTAATTCATGCATTTCAAATTTCTTTTTTTTCAGACTCAACTAATAGGTTTATATAGTCTTCCTAGGTGAGTAACTATGAACTTCAGCCCAAAGGAATACTACCCAATGTAACTTGATTTTTTTCATTGATACTCTCTCTACTTGTAGCTTTAGGAAAAGACAAAGTATCTTCTCCACCCATCCCACATGCATGTCATTTCCTGGCACTTCCCTTTTAGTATTTGATACAACTGATTGAACTATATTGTTATCTTCATTTCATTCCTCATTATGTGCTTCATCTTCTTCCATTGATCTATTTTCCATAATAAAATGAACAATTTCATTGTTTAATTCTACTGGTTGTGAAGGTAGGTTCATTCTTTGTTCATTGGTTATTGAGACACTATATTTGTTCAAATTAATCATGGCTTCTGCCAGAGATGGTAGTGGGGTTACCTGGCTTGGAAATGTTAATTGGTCATTGTCAACTACATGTTCAACAATGTCGTTAACAATATCAACAATAGAAGTTTCATATTCTTGAGTTGGTAGAATGACCTCCATGTTATTGTGAATTTGTTCATGATTATATTTTGTTTCACATATAGTTTCATCATGTTCACCATATAGGTGCCCTTGAGAGAGGGAAATCATATTACCAATTGAAACCACATCATCATGTTCATCTACTTCTTTCACTTCAAAAACTATTTGGACATGCCCTTCTTCCTTGCCATCCACATGAAATGCCTAGACACAGTTACCAATATCATGCATAAGAGCATCATAATTCAATGGCCAGATTCTTGTCCTCCAAAAGCTAGCCTTGATATTTTATGGTGTTAGATCCCTTTTAAACACTTTACTTGCAAGCTCTGCTAGCTAGAACATTTTCACTTCAAACCCTGGATTCTTTACCATCAATGCAACATGCTCTAACCTGAAATAGTTGTTGAAAGGGCCAGACACACTAACATCGAGGGGTTGCAATCTGTGACTGGTATGAGCAGGCAATGTCAATAGGTCAATACCCAAATTGTTTTCTTCATCAATTTTTTTGTACAACCATTTTGTTTCCATGGTCATCTAATATCAATAGGTGTTTGTTATTAGGTGAGACACCACCTGGTACAGATTCATCAAAGTGAGAAAGAAAAAAAAAAAAAAAAAAATCTTTAGTCATCCGTGCATGGGGATGTGCAACCATGCATGCACCTAGTTCACAATTTTGTATATAATTTTTTCAATTTATTTTTACCTTTGGATAGATAAAATCCTTGGATTGAAGTACCAATTGTGTTGACACAACATGAGATAGTTATCCACTGCCTACTCTTAGGTAATTTTTTTGGCACATTTTGTCTCCCATAAGAATGTTTATCGTAAGCACTAGAAAGAGTGTCATAGAACTTACATACAACCACAGGGTGCAAATTTAATGCTTTTTCTTTGTCAATGTCCTCAGCTGTATGCAATACAAGATCTGCATGCCTTTTTTTAAACCCAAACCACCATGATTTACCAGGAATCCCATCTTTGAATGGGTTTGGCCTCCCTTGACAAATTTGAGAAATGGTGGATTTGAGTTGTATCAGCTCTAGCCCATGTCCCAATTTGGCCATCTCCTTACACCACTCAACCACCTCGGCCTCCTCCTCTTCAATCATAACTGTAAGAGGCCATCTATGTTTTGTGTGAGTGATTCCATTTATCCAATAATGTATTTATGAGGGAGGAATACCATGTTTTTTGTAGACACATGAACTCAATATCCATTAAACTCTATGTCGTCAATTGCAATTAACACTTCTTCTTTCTTACTGCTCACTCTCCTGCCACTGCTCCTTGTACAAGCAACATAACTAACTCTTTCCATAGATGCAAAAACTTGCACAATTATTGCATTCATTTAGTTAAGAATATTTGAAAATTATGCTTTCATAGAAGCCAAAAATATTTCTTCTTTATTACAGGAAATTATCAACATGTATGTTAGTATCCTTGAAAAATCAAATCTACAGAATGAATTTGTTGTATGCCTTAAAAATTATTAGTGATTGTTGTTTTGATAACTTCTTTTTACACTTAAAATACCATGATTGTTTTTGTACTTGGAAAACTACTACCAGTTTCCACCTTCTTATGGTACTATGAGAGGACTCCACTACTTATTGCTGACTGTAATGCTTCATAAAATTTTGCATTGCTTGTTTTCTTTAATGCTATCCTGGTTCCTTTTCTGGTTAAGATGTTGATTTGGTAGTTATTGTTGTTTGAATTAATTTGTTTAGCATCATGTTTCTCATTATTGTTATTCATAGTGACCACAAAAATCTTAGGTTTGGATTGGGAAGGCATGGTAATTTTGCAAGTTGTTTGGCTGCTGAGGTTAGCCTTAACTGTATTCTTGGACCTAGTTATAAAGTGCATTGGACTACTATTTTTTCAATTAAATTTAATCCTTAAATGTTGAAAACTATAAATTCTGACACTTTTGGAGACGCTCACAGACATCCTAGGAATTTCAACTAAGCAAAGTGATATTTTTGGTTAAGATGTTGATATGGTTTAGTTCTTTTTTATAAACTGTTATTTAAATTAAATTGTTTAGCCTCATGTTTGTCAATATTTTTAGTTTCATTAAGTCTCTAAGTACCAAGATCTGAACAATATTTATATTTTTTCTTTGATACCAGAACTTTAGATCTGACAAAGCAAGAGCATCCACAAAAATTCCAACCTACATAGATATATGAATTACATCATAAGATATATACAAAATCCTTTTTGACACTTTGATTCAAATGGGATCCTGTTCATAACTTATTTTTCTCCTCCAATACCTTCTTCTTGCAGTTAGTTTATTTTTAGGTTGCATGACAGATGATTCAATGTTGCACCATTTTCATTCCTTTTGATATCAGTAACATGTCTGCCTCTACTCACATATTTGCATACTTTTAGTATTGAATTTCTCCAAAAGATTGTTTGGGTTTCTACATTCTTGTCATCTGATTCATTTTCTTTCCTTTTGATATCATTATCATGTTTGCCTCTATTCACATATTTGCATTCTTTTAGTATTGAATTTTCCCAAAAGATCATTTGGGGTTTCTCCATTCTTCTCATCTGAGCAAGCCCATCTATTTTTTGTTGACTATAATGCTTCATAAACTTCTACATTTCTTCTTTTCCCTGGGTTTCCACCTTCTTATGGTACTATGAGAAAACCCCTCTACTTATTGTTGACTGCAATGCTTAATAAACTTATGCATTGCTTGTTTTCTTTGGTGCTATCCATGAATTCTCATTTGTGTTCTTTGGAAACTTAGAGACATAATGTCCATAATATTTTTATTCCTATAGCTAACACTCTTCAGACATGAAGGAAGCTCTAGGAGGAAGTTCAACTATAAAAAGTGCCACTTGGTTCTTTTTCTGGTTAAGATGTTGATATGGTTTAGTTCCTTTTTATAAACTGTTTTCCTTTTCCTTGCATAATTTTAAAGGTAAACCACATAAACATTTGTCTCTTTGAAATGAAGTGGCATTGAAAGTGTCAAACTATGTTCCTGGTGGGATTCTTTGCCAGTTAGATTGTTTGCCCCTAAATTTAAGGTGGTCATCTGTCTCGATTTTGTTGTGGCTTTAGGTATGCTATTAATAAAGTTATTTTGAGTAAGATTTAGGTAGATGATCCAGTCAAATTTCCAATAGCTTCAGGTATGCTACCCATCATTTTATTTTTAGCTATATTTAGGGTAGAGAGGGGATTGGACTAGTGAGATCATTGTATCCAATTGATGACACTTGGAGAGAAGTATAGTTTCTCAGAGAAGTTGGAATACTTCCACTAAGATTATTGTTGCTCAGGTGGAGTTGTTCCAACTAGAGTAGATGACCAATTTCTGTTTGTATACTCTCGACCAAGCTATTTACTGAGAATCAGATCAGTTGCAACTTTGTACAATTGCGTAACTCTTTTGGAATATAACCATAGAGAAAATTAAAGCTGAGGTTGATAACTCCTAGTGCCTTTCCCTTCCTAATCTCTATTGGAATTATTCTTGTCAAATTATTCCGAGAAAGATTGAGAGTGCATAAGAATGAGAGGCTGCCAAGGGATCGCGAAATGACATCTTGCAATCCCAATACTGGCAGCACCAATTTCACAAATTCTCTCTTTGATTTGGCTACTAAGGGTAGCCTTATCTATGTACTTGGACCTAGTTATAAAGTGCATTGGCTTACTACTGTTTCAATTAAATCTAATCCTTAAATGTTGAAAACTATAAAATATGACAGTTTTGGAGACACTCACAGGCATTCTAGGAATTTCAACTAAACAAAGTGATATTTCTGGTTAAGATGTTGACTTGGTTTAGCTCTTTTTTATAAAATATTATTTGAATTAAATTGCTTAGCCTCATGTTTGTCAATATTGTTTAGTTTCATTAGGTCTCTAAGTTCCAAGGTCTGAACAATATTTATATTTTTTCTTCGAGACAAGTTAGTTTATTGTTAGGTTGCATGACAAATGATTCAATGCTGCACCGTTTTCATTCATTTTGATATCATTATCATGTACGCCTCTACTCACATATTTGCATGCGTTTAGTATTGAATTTGCCCAAAAGATAGTTTGGGTTTCTACAATCTTGTCATCTCAGCAAACCCATCTAGTTATTGTTGACTGTATATTCTGCATTGCTTGTTCTCCATAGGTTTCCACCTTCTTATGGTACTATGATCATACCCCTATACTTATTGTTGATTGTAATGTTTTATAAACTTCTGCATTGCTTTTTTTCTTTGGGGATATCATTGAATTCTCATTTGGGTTCTTTGGAAAGTTAGAGACCTAATTTCAATATTGTTGTTATTCCTATACCTAACACTGTTCAGACATGAAGGAATCTCTAGGAGGAATTTCAACTACAAAAAGTGACACCTAGTTCCTTTTCTGGTTAGGATGTTGATCTATATTATCTATCACACGTTGAATTTTGGACTTATTTTTGCTCAAGAAAAAAGTTTAATGAAATATTTATTTTCAATAAAAGAAGAAATGAACGCCTATGGTTTGAGAATTAGAATATGTAGTTGTCTGTTCAATTTAAAGTTTATCTCCATGAGTTCTATTCTTTTTCATATGTAGCTAGCCATACTAGCCAATAGTCTTCATTATGGTTGTGTCATATTTTCCAATTAACTTTAAAATGATTCAGAATATAGAAAAATAGAAAAAATATATATTTTCATGAAAATGAAACTGTAAGAAATGAAATAAAAACTATAAGAAATGAAAATAATACCGTAAGAAAAATGTGTTGTAATTGAAATAACTAACCTTAATATACTATCAAATGTCTATGATGATTTGTCTCTAGGGTTGGTGAATAGTTTTAATGTTAAAAATGAAACTTCAATAGTGGTTGAACTTCTTTTATAGCTTTTTTCACTTGAATTTAATTGGTTTAAAGGATGGAAATGGATTGCAATGGCTTCATTTTGAATGTGTGATCTGGATTGATTTGGATGTGATCCAAAGGCTAAGATTTTTTTTTTTGTTGATCCATGTGCTTTGATCTATTTTAATGGGAAATAGAATGGGTAGGGTGTCATTTATTGAAGTTATTGGGTTGGGTGTCATTTGTTGAACACAATGGGTTTAAATGTTGAACAACAGAACAATTATGGTTGACATACATTCATTTTTATTATGTGCAGGTATGGATATTTATATGGGATACATAACTTCAATTCTTATGAGTTGGGGTTGAAGTGACTGCTACTTTGTACTTCTAGAATAAACCATTTTGTAAGGATTTATGGTTTTATATGTTTTCTAGTTGCATCAATATGATGTGTACTCTTAAGTATTAAGATACTGTTTATGGACAGTTGTGGGCCCAGTCAATGTTTTGGAAATTTTGGAGATAAATTAAAACATATTTTCACTTAATGTTATTTATTTTTGTTTAAATATTGGTTGCATATCTCTCAATTTATGGTGGTTTGGTGGGACTAGTACTATATCAATTACTGGTCCTTGCACAACATTAGACATCTCTTCCGTATGATAATTCAAATTAATGTTCGAGTAAGCCAGTAATTATTCCCCCAAAATGTTTTGTGTTGTTGTTTCGGATTGGCTATGCCACCTTTAATATTTTCTTCTAGTAAAAGAAAGAATACTTGAGTATTTTCAAGAAGTCCCACTGCACAAAATTTTAAAGCACTCTAAGGATTAGGTTTCGAGGAAAAATTCAAGGCATAGGCATCCTACATCTCTAAAGGATCACTTATCCCCCATTGTGACACTTGTCCCCTACATCACCACGACACGTACTCTGCTTGCAGCCTCTAGATCACACGGTTGAATCATTCTATGGCCTTTTCTTATGTCGACAAGAAATGTACCAGAACTAAAGGTGAAGAGATCGAGGTAGAACAACCGCCATCTCTAGAGCTGAGGTAAGGCCTGAAGAAAATGGAAGCAAAGATCCATTGAGCGAAAGAGTTCATCCAAAGACTCGAATTTCATCATACCTGCATGCTAAGAATAAGGATGACAAAGTGTTTGTGAAAAGAGTTAACGTGTTTGTCTCGGAGGAAGTGATTAAGCTAATTAGTTAAGGATAGAAACAATTATAATTGATAGAGGATAAAGTCAAAATAGTCAAGGAAATTCATAGAAAAATAGTGATGCTCAAAGAACATACTGGGTGACCTCGCACAATGTTAGAGTAATAGATGATTTTTTAAATCAAATGACTAAATAAGAGGGCGGGAAGGTGAGGGTCGATCATGCCCGTTTGGAAACCAGTGTAGCTCATATAAAGAGGAAGCATGGGATGATAGCATAACTAGAGGAAAGGGTCGATGTCATGGCAAAGGAGCTCAAAGATTTTGAGAAGGAGTACAAAGGGTTACAAAAGAAGGGCCTATCGTCATTCTTTAATAAACAAGGAGTCCTATTTCCTAAGGTATTTATCCTATATAGTCTATGTCTCACCAAGGATAACCGAAATGATGCTGAAGGTGAGGAGCATATTCTGAATGAGGAGATCCTTACAATTTTTTCAAAGACAAACTTTGAACTACTACTTAAGTTGAAGCAACCCTTCAAGGGTAAAGGTTAAATCAACTACGAACCCATCATAGATATGGAAATGGACATAATTGAAGCGTGGTTGGGGGACGTACTAACCAAGGAAGAGTGGGATGGTATGTATGATGTATACTTGCTATATGGTGCCGCAAACAACTTATATATTAGCAAGTAAAAGAGCCACTATCTTTGATCATTCTAAATCATCTGATAAAATGTAGTGCCCAACCTAGTCAGCGCAAAGAGTTGGAAAGAACGCTATGCCCCGTAAGGAGAGAGAACGTTGGTATCAAATAAAATCTAGAGGGGCCCACTTTATAGTTAGCACAATCTTCAAGGGAACTTCTAGAAGAAGTTATTTATAATACAACTGGTAGTTTTGTAGGGCCAAGCTCTTGGAGTGACTATATATAGGCCTCATTTTGAAATGTAAAAGAAGGGGGAGAAAAATCTTGGTTGTTGGGGAAACACTGCCAAAATTGTTGGGAAGTCTTAAAACAATTTCAGGGAAGAATTCTAAAGTAACTCTTGGGGTGCCTAATTTAATCATCTTGTGTGTGTTCATCTTGCCTTTATTTTGAATTTTACTACTAATATGAAGCAAGTTTATGCAGCTTTCATGGAAATTTGAGTTGTAAACCTGATATGTTGTGTGAAATGCATGGAAATGTTTCAAGATCTTGGCTAAAATGAATTATGACATCAATATGATGGCTTATCTGAGTTTTGTAAGATCTATCAAGCTAGCTTGAAGAGTATCTTGGCTTTGTTCATATTTCTTGCAAGGGTTTTCAAAGAGCAGGTAAATATCATAATTATATATTTTCTCATGGTTGAATTCCTAATTTCTAAGTCATCCACCAAGGTTTGTTTCTCCCAAAGGAATTTTTAGTTGCTCCTTTAGGTTGTGGAAAACCTGATTCCCGATTTCATCCACCTTTTATTTTGAACATTTTCATGTCAAATCCAAGGGTTATAAATGTTGAAGAATCTAGGGCAAATAAGTGTAGTGTGATTCTCCATTACTTGATAACAATTTGTGGAGCCTTTTTACTTTTTCTTGTTAGCTTAACATTCTTCTTCTTTTTATTAATGCATTTGTGTGTACTTCATCAAAATGCAACCAAAACATAAGAACAAGACCACAAGATGTTAACTCTCTGTCAGGGCCAAAACCTCTCTTCTCTTAAGAGGAAAACCCTTCGGTAATTTTTCTCTTATTGAAGCTTCTCTCTTCATCAATGCCAAACCCTATACCCTTTACTAGAAGAACCTCCAAGCACAAGTCAAGTCCTTCCTTTTCTTTGCACTATGTTTCCCCGAAATTTTGTCTATCTCCTTTTGGCACTTCGTTACCCAACACTTTGTCCTTCTTCCGGCACTTCATTCTTCCTTCCACTATAAGTAGACCTTCTAGAAGAGATACTTTTCCTTAGTGATATCCTTCACCTAAGGATACTCATTCCTTCTATTGATCATCTGAGTTCCTTCCTGGTGTATGGTGGAAGGCTTAGTGTGATAGCATTGTATCCCTAATTGTCACACGTGTGGGGGTTTACTTAATGATGTAGGCTCTTTTTTCCTTCGCTTGAGTGCCCTTATTCTTTGCTTGATTGGGAGGCCTTATAGGCCTAGTTTACTAGCCCCAAATAGTGATATATATCATCTGTGATTTTATGTCCTTATGGCCATAGGAAAACCCTTCCTCTCTCGCACATGTGGCTGTGTTTTTACCCTAGAAATAGACCTTAACCCTCGGTGATGACTTATCCTTTTTCGTTGCACTTGAGGCTCCTTAAACTTGTTTTTCTTCTCTCCTTTTCGATCTTCTACCTTCACTAGTTTCATAGGTGAGTTAATTCATTATAGTGGAGTGGACAACCTCTATATATAGAGGACTGTCCCTCCCTTTAGGCTGACTAGAAGGCCCACTAGAAGAAAATTTGTAGGTCGACTTGTTGTCTTACATCAGATGGCTTCTTTGGTGGTGTAACATGCTTGAATCAGATTCTTTGGTGTTGCCTTTGCATAGGAGGAGACTTGAATTTGCTTGGAGCTAACTCCCTTGACACTTATATAATGTAACATGCCCTTAAGCTCTTTAACATAATTATTTTGACCTTTTGATTTATGTATAGCACTTTCACATGTGCTATACCTACTTCAATGAGCAAGAAAATGATTGACATATATTATAAAAATAATATTTTTTTTCTTGAATAAATACAAATATCAAAAGTACATTTATGAATATCTAACCTAGTTACATTTCCTTCAACACTCCTTCTTAATGAGGGAGGTATTCATACAGCATTACAAGGTGTTTGGTTATGTTTAAATCTTGAATAATTTACATAAGAGAAATTGGATTTGCAATCCATCTGTTATAGCATCGTATCAATGAACATTGTCATAGTGAAAGGCCTTGACTACAACTCCTTCTCTTCATGAGATCATGAGCTACAATGTTGGCGAGACCAATGATTTATAGACACCTTCATTATTGTTTGTCAAGGTACATACCCATCGGGGTGTTCTCTAAGTATGACCTTCTAGGACTATTCTTATCTTGGGTTCCCAGCCCTCAAAGAATATCGATCCTCTTGCCTACTATTGTCTTGGATGCCCTACACATCCTCAAAGAGTATCAGTTGCTATATGATTACCTAATCCTCCCATTCCTTCTTCGTAAGTGAAGACAAGAATGTCGTGTATATCTTGTGTCTACACTTCCATTCATGGCCTTCATCTAGACTTACGGTTGTTAGTATTGGTCTAGTCCATGACCCATGAAATGGAAAAACACACTTTTCACTCCTTTGTAATCACGGGTGATCCAAAACTCCCTTTTGATCAGGTATCTGTTAGAGCTCCCTCTTAATTAGGGAATATTTCATTTATTAGCAACTTCTTCTTCGTGGGTCTTTCAGCTTCTTGATCTCCTTCCTTTCTTTGATGTCATGAAGTCTTTGTTCGAACTTCTTCTAGGTAGGGCACCATCCATCAATCACTTTCCTTTCTAGTTTGTCATGTATTTTGTTCCTTCGTAGAAAGTATTTTTCTTCCCATACATCAGGTTTTATTGTCATTTGGATACTCCTTTTTCATCTGTCAATTCTTCGTAACACTCCTATCATGGATGATTCACTGTACTTGTTTGTTTACATTCTTCAACCTAGCAGCCCATTATGACTTCATCCTAATATTGCTTCAAAATTGCTTTTTATTTTGTTGGATGGCTTCTTCATCATGACATCTTTGTAGAGTATAATCAATTATCTGTATATTTCATATCTCCAAGGACTTCATAAGTGTCAAGGGTCCTTCCTTCCTTTGCCAGAGTTGTCTTGCCTTCTTTCGGGAGATATCTTCAAAGTATCTTGTCAAATAGTGATTCTTGGTGATCATTGTGTTCTTCACATGCTTGATCTCTTTCTTCATTTTCTTCTTCTTAGATAGATAGGCCAACCATCTTATGCTTCTTGTTAGAGTATTTCTTCATTGCTTGTTTCCTGGATTCAACAAAAAGGTGATATGTAGGCAAGCTAAGATGAAGCAAGAAGGGCCACACCAAGGACAACCAAATGAAGCTAAGATGATCAAAGGAGAATCAAGATGAGGTATGGATGCATCAAAGTTTAGTCATGCTATCATTTGTATATTATGAATTCATGGGAATAGTTCTATAACATGATCAAGTATGAAAGAATCTCTTTCACTAAGGACATTCTCGAAGGCATGTACTACAATGAAATGAAGGTCAACAAAAGAATATGCTCACATAGGGAGTATAAGGTTGGTGACTACAAAGAAAGACGAAATGTTGACTAGTCCTTGTTGTTTTCCTTCTTAAGCTTAAGACAATTCCTTTTGTAGTGTGCATATTCTTGGCATCCAAAACATTGGATTTTGAACATGTCTTTGTCGTTTGTTACTCGTGGACCAAATTTTCCAAATTTACCCTTTCTTTTGGCCATGGTAGCAAATGATTGCTCCTTGATCCCACATCTTCCTTTCCTTTAAGTCTAGTTTCCTCTGTCCTGCATAGAGATCAAATTTCACTAAGTGTCGTTGCTTCCTTCTTGGCATATATGCTTGATGTGAATTTTCCCCAATCCTCGGATAGATCATTGAGTACTATAGTTGTCATCTCTCTGTCAGACATGACTTCCACAAGCTCTTGAAGTTGATCTCTCATTTCATAGATTTTCATGAACTAGGGAGATATTCCTTCCTTTGTTATCTTCATCTTGTATAATTAATTCCTTAGCGATATTACTTCTTTGATTTTGGATATCAATAATAGCTCTACTAGCTTATCATAAATTTCTTTTGATGTTTCAAATTTGGAGACATAAAGAATGAGAGAGTATTTGGTTAATTCTATTAAAATCCTTTGAGTTCTTATCTCATCCTTATTGTACTTTGTTAATTCTTTAGTTTTCTCCTCAGCAGGGATAGAGATATTCCCTTTGACATGTTTTAGGAGATCATTGTGCTTGAGAAGTAAATAAGTCCTCTTATTCCATGAAAGAAAGTTATTGGTACCTAACAATTTGTTTCTTTCCTTCCAAAAGGACATTGATGTATAAGCAGAAGGGGACATATACTTACTTGATATATTTTGAGATGTAGTGGATTTGCTTTCTCCTTGATGACTTGATGGCTTGCCTTCCTAGGATCTTGATGTTCTTCAAGTTTCCTTCTCCAGGTGGACTTACTTGATGATTTGATTTTCTTGATGACTTGTAGCTTGATGTAGGTCTTGCTTCAACTTGCTCTTCTTTGTAGGTGCATTTATGTAAGGCTCTTCTTCTTTCTATGTAGACTTCCTTGATGAATGATGTATTGTAGACCTTCTTGTCCTTGAAGTGATTGAGAATTCTAAGCTTGATGCTTCAACCTTGTAGATGTATTTCCTTGATGAGTGTTCTTGAGTTTCCCTTTCCTTGATGTGTCACCTTAGCTCCGATACCTTGTTGAAGAATCTAGGGCAAATAAGTGTAGTGTGATTCTTCATTAGTTAATAACTATTTGTGGAGTCTTTTTCCTTTTTCTTGTTAGCTTAATCTTATTCTTCTTCTTATTAAGGCATGTGTGTGTACTTCATCAAACTGCTACCAAACATAAGAACAAGAACACAAGATGTTTGCTCTCTACCAGGGCCAAAACCTCTCTTCTATTGAGAGGAAAACCCTACGGTAAGTTTTCTATTATGGAAACTTATTTCTTGATCAACGCCAAACCCTAGACCCTTCATTATCAGAACCTCCTCGCACAATTCAAGACCTTCCTTTTCTTTGCACTATATTTCCCTGACACTTTTTCTACCTCCTTCCAACACTTTGTTCCCTAGCACTTCGTCCTTCTTCTAGCACTTCATTCTTCCTTCCACTATAAGTAGACCTTCTAGAAGAGATACTTTTCCTTAGTGATATCCTTCACCTAAGGATACTCATTCCTTCTCTTGATCATCTGTGTTCCTTCTTAGTGTATGGTGGAAGGCTTAGTGTGAAAACATTGTAGCCCTAATTCTCAGATGTGTGGGGGTTTACTTGATGTTGTAGGCTCTTTTCTCCTTCGCTTGATTGGGAGCCCTTATAGGCCTAGTTTACTAGCCCCAAATAGTGAGATATATCAGTTGCGACTTTCTGTTGTGATGACCACAGGAAAACACTTGGTCTCTCACATGTGTGGCTGTGTTTTTACCCTAGAAGCATACCTTAACCTTCAGTGATGACCTCTCCTTCTTCGTTACACTAGAGGCTCCTTAATCTTGCATTTTCCTCTCTCCTTTTCTGTCTTCTACCTTCGTTGATTTCAAAGGTGAGTTAGTTCATTATAGTGGAGTGGAAAACCTCTATATATAGTGGACTATCCCTCCCTTTAGGCCAACTAAAAGGCCGACTAGAAGAGAGTTTGTAGGCTGACTTGTTATCTTACGTCGGATGGCTTCTTTGGTGGTGTAACATGCTTGAATGAGATTCTTTGGTGGTGACTTTGCATAGGAGGATACTTCACTTTGCTTGGAGGTGACTTCCGTGACACTTATACAATGTAACATACCCTTAAGGTCTTTAACATCATTATTTTGGCTTTTTGATTTACCTATAACACTTTAACATGTGCTAGATGTAATTCAATGAGTAAGAAACTCATTGACATATATTATAAAAATAATATTTATTTTTCTTGAATAAATACAAATATCAATAGCACATTTATGAAGACCGAACCTAATTACGTTTCCTTCAACAATAAATGCCCCTTCCCAAGATCAGTGGAAATGTGGTTCAACAAAAGGCTTAATCTAAATGGTGTTTGCCCCCAACATCAATCCCAAAACCACTCTAAAAATTAGCAGTGTTTTAGACAACATTTCACAAAATTTAAACACCCAGCATGCTCACCATGTGCCCATGAAGAACATTCAACGAAATTCTATCTGAATAAGTTTCATATCATGTATGTTTTAATTTTGTTAATGGCTTGATCATAGTAAATTAGTTAAAGGACATAACATAAGTTACAATCGCATAGGATTCTATGATATGGTTGTGGCCAAAATTCAACATGTTGTTTCTTTTGTTGTGACATTTAAAGCGGGGGGGGGGATTAAATGCATGTGACCTAAGTGTATAATGTTTCTTTTTGGTTAATTATTAATTATGAATTTCATAGTCATATATGATTCTCAAAGAATGATTAATATATGGTTCACTCATTTGTTGTAATGTCATCTTGCATAATCTATACGTGGTCCAAAAAAAGAAATATAATCAATGTCATGGGGATGCCAAACACAAACTTTGTTGTTACAAGTGAGATGACTAAAATATAAACTAGAATTTGAACCCTCCTACTGGTCAAACAAAAAATATAGCCCATTTAGATGTTCTCGGCCTCTTCACCATTACACAAGACGGTGTGACTCTGGGGAGCCAACACAAGGTCTGATTCCCACCCAGAATAATAGAAATAATACCTCCTATAACATCCCTAGTTAAAAATCCATGTAATAAAGTTAATAAAGGAAAAATAAGACAAAAGGCCATGGGACACATATTCTAAGCTAAATGTTGGGTAAAAATATAGTGATGGGGATCACTTGTGATTAATAAATAGCTATGGAAATTGGCAAAGGAAATGAGAAAGGAAAAGAGGCATTAATTGGAATTTTATTTATGAAATAATGGAAAATAGGAGAAAAGAAAGGTGAGAGGTCACATAATTTCATCTGAGGAAAATTGAAGGAAAAATAGAGAAAAATGAAGAAAATAGAGGCCTCAATGATAAAAAGGCTTTTGAGGATCAGTTCACAACCATTTTTTAGTTTTAGCTTGGAGCTCTCTTCAATTAGTTCTCTCATACTCTTACTCACTTATAGTTTTCTTGGAGCACTCTTGGAGGATTGTGTCATACATTAGATTTGGAAAAAGAAGGCGTAGGAAAAGTAGGAAAGTGGAAGAGGATGTCATGTTTGATAGCTGCAACAGGATTTTTTTGCAGGTACCAAGTTGAATGTATGATTTCCTTCATAGTTTTGGCATGCATGGAATATGCATGTGGTTATTTGGTTATCATCTATCATTGGCATGGAAGATTGTCTAGATTGGCAATGGTTTTGCCTAGCGTTGTCATTTCCTGGATAGCCATGGCATTATGGGTTTTCCCATTTTTTTTTTGGCTGGTGATCATGTTCCTTGTGGATATGGGTTGAGTGATTAGTTTCTCAAGCCTTTCTTGGACAAATGATCTAGAAGCCCTCAAATAGCTTGTGTTGAGTTACAAGTCCTAGAATGCTTGCTTAGACAAATGCTTTGGAACCCTCAGTGGGTTGAGTTGCTAGTCTTGGAGCTGGGTTGGAACAAATGCTTTTGAGCCCTGTACAACTTAGGTAGAGACCTACCTTGTGATGGTTAGTGATGTCAAACACTGTGGTCGAACCACTAGTTGAGGGTTGAGGTGGTTTAGCTTTTGGAAGCCCTGGTTTAGTTTTGGTTGGTTTATTCCATGAGATCCCACATTCATGCTTAGAATATGGCACGAGGGTGCTTGGATGAAAGAGATATTTTGGTTTAGCTAAATCTATGGTCGAGTGGTACGTGGAAGTCCCTGACATGGTTGGATTTGTATGTTTTAACATAATATCTTTCCTCTTGTAATTCTTGAGTATTTGTAGTTCTTATTATGTGGCCTTGATGGGTATTCTATAATTCTTATTATGTTGGTTATATGCATGGTTTTGTGACAAATTCTATTTATGTCTCTTAACATATTTTGATTAGTAAATGAACGGTTATTAAATGCATGACCTAATAGATGTTTTTGTAGTTATTATTAGAGGGAATCAAACCTTATTGTGGATTCTTAGATAAGCATGACACCCCTATGTTCAGTATGTATTTATGAGTTACAGATTGTATGTTCACAATGTGTTTGACGAAATGTATGTCATGTTTAGGCCTGGTTTGGTAAAGTCCTTGATTAATTTTTGTGTTAAAGGATTTTTATTGGTTTCTTTTATGATTTTTGGAAGTTCTATAAAGTTCTAGGCAGAGGTATGGATCCTAGCCATGAAGAAGTGGCTCAGATCTTAGGGTCGCATACACAAAACTAAGTAATTTAAGTCGCAGCCACTGGGAGGTAGGTTCATCCATCCGACTAGAGGCTTCCAGTCACTGTCTTTCCTTATTATACAAGCGACTGAGAGTCTATGTTAGTGAAAAAGAAAGCTAACACATGGATTGGGGACCTGGAGTGGTTTTTTGGCTTTTAGGAGTCCTGCAACTCCTGAGGAAGGTCAGTAAGTTTTTAGTCCATCGACTCCACTTCCTTAACTATACTTAAGAGGTTGAATAATATCATAATAACTATTCTTCACATATTTACCTTGGTGGAACGGTGAACTTGGGTAAGAGTGGGAGAAGGGTGTTACACCTTCTATATGGTAATTGCCAAATGCAATCAACCCACCAAAAAATAATATTGGAGTATGTCAAATTATTTTATAGGGACAATTTTCATAACCCTTCACATTAGTAAGCCAAAATTTTTAGTAGGGAATACTTAGAGAGAGCATGGAAATGTCTCACATTGTGTGGCCAAGCCACCCTATCATCATCCCTTGTTCAACTATCTTCTTCTAAGGAGCTCTCTGATTAGAAAAAAAATTGCACCTTTGCCTAGTGACCCTCGAAATTCCATCCTTCTCTGGATGTGAGGTTGGATTTCTTTGCACTATCCCAACTAGGGCTAAGACTCCCATTATTATTCATAGCCTTCACGAAGTAAGAAATCCCATGCGAACTATAATTCTCCCATATTCCAAATTTTAATACCGCTAAACTCTATCTGGTGATGATCAATTACGTTTCTTCCCACTAGCACACTCCAAATTGTTGCATATCCAAAGCACAAAACTATTATCATGTTGCTCATAAATGGCCAACCACTCCTGTGAGGCATGTTGTTTAATGCTCTCATTTGACATTGCCTCCTCTGGTGAATTATATCAACATTAATTTATTGATTAGTTCGAGTCGGTTGTCAATGATACATCTATTATCCGCCATATCACCTCTGCATATTCATGTTTTCTCTTGCCATGAATATGACATCCACCTCATCATTTTAAGAAAAAATTGATATCGTTTCTCTCATTATCATCAAACTCAAGGGAACGTATAAATTTGAGAATAGGTTATGAAATTTGTTGGAGGGTGTGTTGCCATTTTCCCCTACCTATTGGTCAGGTGGGTAAGTAGAAACCCACCCTCCGAGCCTCCTTTGGTCACTCAAATCTAAGGAAAATCAATTGGTGAAATATTTTTGTGATAAAAATAATTTTTAAAAATGGCTTAGGATTTTTAGGATATTTTATTTAAATGTTTTCAACTTATATATATATATATATATATATATATATATATTTTGTTAGTTTATATGAACCCTAAGATGATTACATGACTAACTGGTGGCTTTAGTACACGTGGCCCAAGGACATCTAAGATGTCAAAATGACTTGGGGATTGTACCCGACTTGGATCACACCAATGCTTAGCATGACTAGTGTTTTTTCCACAGAAATTTGAATTGATAACCTTTACAACATGTAGTGCCTCAACAAAAACACCTTGTCACCATATATTCTACAACCTATAGACTATTCATATTTGTATATTAATTTAATTATTTAAATTATATTAATTAACATCTTAAAAAAAATATAAATTTATAAAATTCTTTTGATTAACTTTTTTTAATAATAAAACAGTTGCACTAAAATTAAATATCACTAAAAAAAAATTGAATTAAAATCAACTTTTTTATTAATTTTAATTTAATTAAAAAAAACAAACTGACAAACATTATTATAAATTAATAATAATGATCATGAAAATACACGACATAGAAATTCCCATAAAAACTATACCTCTTTATTTATTAAAAAAAAAAACACAAAACAAAATCTAAACCTTACAAACTCATTGAACCAATTAGGATTCACCAATATTCCATGTTTTCTTATTTCAATGTTGTACAAAGAATTCATGTATATAAAAGAGTAATCATGGCTTATTTGTTTAAAAGGGAATGACCAACGGATTCAAAACTTACCAATAATGAAAATAGTTATCAATTGATAATTTAATATCTTGAAATTTATTTAAATATGTCCAACTGAAATGTAACTAAAATATTAGTGTTTAGGATCTATTTTCAATATTAATAAGTATTTATTCAAATTCTATTAATTACATTATTCGATAGGTCTAAAAAGTAATTTGATTATTTTTATATTCAGATGATCATGCCGTCTTCAAAATGAATCACTTGATATAATTTTTTATAAAAATAATATAATGTTATATATAAAAGTGTTTGTTAAAATATTATCTTTTATACTTTATTAAAATGTGTATAAACTAATTTGATTATTTTTATATTCAGATTATCATGTCATCTTGAAATTGAGTCGCTTGGTGTAAGGGGTTTGAAGGTCAGATATGTAATTTTTATAAAAATAATATAGTGTTATATATAAAAGTATTTGTTAAAATATTATTTTTTTGTATTTGATTAAGAGGTATATATATTTGTGTTCGGAATTTTTTTTCTCAATATAATTTTTTTTCAAAAAAACATAACAAAACCAATTTTGAGTTTATATGTATTATCCTTGTTCTACTAGAGCATGGATGCTTATTTTTATTTCAAAAGTAAAATATGTATTTCTATAAATTTCTAAAAAATGTTATATATGGTTTTAAAATGCAAAAAAAAAAAAAACTTGTGTATATAATAATATATTTTGGTATGGAGTATGTTGGTTAGATTAAAATCCACTTTTTGTTTCTCATGCAAAATAACTTAAACAAATTATTAGGAGTATAATTTTATGCCAAGGATAGAAAGGGATCACATTGATGCCTTGACCAAGCTATATTATGCTATCAAAAGATCCATGATCCTAGTTTGCATTCCATATGTTTTTAAGCATTCTCCCAACTGGGAAAATCTCATTTCTTGATCTAATCATTGATTTTGAGTTGAGCCCCTATCTCTCATTGACTGAAGACTATTTCTTGGGGGCCCTCAATGCCCTAGAGCAAAGGGATCTAGAGGATATTTTTGTGTAATGCCAGTAGCAAGTTACAATTGTATTATATAATTTTGTACTATTGTTTATCTAACAATAAGAAGGTCATCTTTCATTTCTCCAATTTGATGTTTACTTAATCTATCGTATGATTGTGCATTGAAGTTTTCATTCATTTCACTCTGAGTATTAAAGTTTTCTTTAGATATACTATTCTACATCCTTTGTTAGTTGTATTGAGGATCGAAAGATGAAGATCAAGTGACAAGATATAAAACAACCATTTTATTTTTTAAGTAATTGTATCAACCCTTGACTATTTTTTTAGTTTTCTTGATTGTTTGATCTTTCAATTTGATTTTCTTATCACTACTCTGTTATGGCTCCAACCTTAGCCGTAATTTCCGTTTTTTTTACTACTAACACTATTATCATCAACATAATTGCTAATAATTGATTTATCGGAATTCAATTTATATGACAAATGGAGTTTGGCAATTAATAAGTAGCACTTATTTTTTATGTATAAAGAGTAAAATTATAATTTAATAATATGTTGTCTATATGATGTAATGACATGAACATAACCAATGATAAAATGAAAGTGAATTAGGATAATAAATTTATTGATAAAAGCTTAAATTTTATTTTTCTATTTTATAGTGATTGTTGACTTATTCATCAATATTCTTAATTTATAATATTTCTCTCTAACATGTCATTTACGTATCTATCTATCTATCTATCCACTTTCTAATTTAATGGTTATGTCAACCAATATAAATATCTAAGGTATGTTGATTATGGATAAAAGGATCCACTTAATGGACCTACAACATAGTATGCACATATTAATGATATTGAAAGGTACCTCATATATAACTAGGTGTTATTGAATATCTCTTAAAAGTGTTTTTTTTAACCCTTGCTAATACAAATTTACAATTAAAAACATCTATATTCAATAGAGATATCCTACATATCCAATTTTTGTTATATATCTGAGATATCCTACATATCCATTTTTTGTTATATATATATATATATATATATATATATATATATATATATTTATATATATATTTTGTAATATGATGACATGGCACAATTCTCTTTAGCACAATCCTCATTATTAATTTGACTAATGAATTAATTAAAGAGTAATGAGCATTCTAATAATGTTAATTAATTTTTATCATTTAATGAGATCGAAACGTTTCAAGTTACTCAAATCATGAGTGCTATTCTTTTTCCTAAAGGAACAACTAATGGAAAAGGATATTGATAGACATGTTGGCTTTTGAGTTATCAATATATCAATATCTACGTCACACTCCTTAGTAGGTTAGGGAAAATTACTTATAGAAGTTACTAATGTACATTCTCGTGACCCTTTAATTGTTTCTACCTAAATTAAATTTCTTCCCTACATGACACTTAGAAGAAGTAGGTAGGGGAAAAACACTTCTACAAACTATATTACAAATTCTTGGGACCCTTGTTGGGTGCGGGATCACCCAAGGGTAGTTTTGGGGTTTAAAGCCCATATTTTGGTCAAATTTTGTAATCCAAGAGTAAAGACTCCACATTTAGTGGTCGTGGAAGACGTAGATATTAAAAGAATCATTGGGTTGTCCACCCTTATTTTGGAAACATAATGTCGGCTATAGAAGATCTACCCATGGCCCGCGGACCATGGGATTGTATAAATAGAGCTAAGCTCTAGGTATTTAGAGGAATCAATCAATGAAGCAATATCGAACATGTATGAGAGATAAATTTGAAGTAGAAGTCTAAGCTTGGGTTGTAACGTAGGTAGAGGCTCTGCAACTGACTGCGCAGAGGCCTAGAAGTCTGCAGCTGAGTGCGTGGACCACTGTAGTTGAGTGTGCAGGGCGGGTCGAGTCTGTAATTGTTTAGAATTATCAATAAAGAGAAGTATTCTACATTTTTTGTGTCTTTCTTTCCTGTTTATGCATCTGTTATATTGGGTATGAATTTCACTTATAATGTTTATATGATACACGAATATATGTAATTGTGTTGGTTAAGTGTATGCAAGTAAGAACATCTGTTTATGCAGAGCTAACTAAAGATTTGTCAATAAGATAAGAAAGACACTTAGCCTAGTTTGGGGGATATCGCAGTTCGCTGCCTTAGCAGCGCGAACAGACTTCAGACCCTAGATAGGGCTATGCAAAAGCAGATTGTACCCTTCCGCGAAGGTACTGAAGGGTGGAACAGAGGGTTAAGCCACCTGTGTGAAGGCAGGTCTATCCAGAATAAACCAATATCACATCCATCTCAAGGGTGTAAAAACTTGGTTCCAGCATCGCCCCATACTGCTTCGGGTGAGACTTCAGTCCGCACTCCGCGGACTAATGCCGAAAGGGCTAGTGTTGTAGGGATTTGTTTCGCTGACTAATGCTAAAGCTGGATCAGGCCCCCTCAAGCCAATAAATGGTTCCGTTGCCAAGATCAGAATCTTCATAAAATATGTGTGATGTCGTATCACTGGAATGCAACTAAAGAAGAAATAAAAGGCTGGTTGGACAAAAGGATTCATGAGTTCGCAGCACAAGAAAACGAAAACTCGCGACTGTCCAAAGAATAGTGATTGGACTGATACCTATATACGAAGATCCACGAAATCTTCTTTGCCTCCTTTCCTACTGAGTTATACGAGTGGATTGTGAAGCTAGCAGGTAGCCAAGGAAGGTGGAAACTTGACGGTCCTATTGTGTGGACCCCAGAGCTAGTGCGAAGGTTGGAAGCATCAAAGGATAGGATCATGCATGCCATCGATCATTGGCTTGATCACATCATAGGAGGATTTGTTACTGAATTTGTGGTCAACACCTCAGTCAGCTATAGCGAGGCAGAGCGACACTTTTTCAAAGGACCGCGAGGTAAGTACGTTAAATCTCTGAATACTAGGATTGAAATCTTGTTGTGAAAAAAATGGCTTATACAGCTGTGTTGATGTTTTGGACTACATGAAGCAGAAAAAGTTACAAAAACGAAGGAAATACAGGTCCAGAATATAGCCCCTTTATTTCACCTCCACGAAGGGACGAGGAAGGAATAGCGAAGGTCTCTCCATGAAGTTCTATTCATTTGATAAGACAAGGATTCCTGCAAATACCACCTCCACCCACACCACCTCCATCTTCACCACCATTACCTCCAACTTCACTCGTACCGCCTCTATCACCACCTCGATTTTGTATGGCAAACACAATGAAGTTGCCTTTATTCAAAGGTTTTGTAAATGAGGATCTGGACCAATTTTGGTTCATTGTGAGGGTTGTATGGGAAGCTCAAAGTGTTACAGATGATCATATAAAGAAGACGATGCTGGTTAGTGCTCTGCAAGATCACGCGCTAACCTGGTACATTAAGTACTCTAACAATAACCCAAATTCTAGTGTAGCAGACATCCAATCAACACTAAATAGGGAATTTAGTAGGCCTAAGTCTGAGTTGCAATAGATTGTGGGATTCAGAGAGATTGCGATGTGACTAGGTGAGACACCGTGGAAATTGGATCAAAAATTGAAATGTCAAATCTGTGAAGCCAATATGAATTTGACATATGGAAAACATTACGAGTGGTTTGTGGCTTCACTACTACCCCACTTAAGGAGCGCGCTGTCACGGTAAAAGATAACAACTCAGGCAGAGGCCTTGGAGATTTCCATGAGACTACATGAGACTCTGATACAAGATCCTAATCTACGAGTTCAACAAATCCACGTACAACTATAGAAGTTGTGCCTTGAGATACAAATTCTGAAGCATGATAGGATGGTTCAACTAGAGGTACACGAGGAAGTATGGTGCCTGAAATGCGAGAGTCAGGGTCATGACAAAGACCACTTCCCGGTGTTTACAAATTACCTTGCAGGAGGAGGATTGATGCATTTAAGATTGGAAGCTCAAGAAAAACCTAGTGCGGCACCTTCTTTATGCTACTCTATCTATCAGGTAGTCGAAAAGAATGCTATGGATAACTATCACTTGCTAGAGAAGTATGTGCAAACACCGCAACAGTTGTTCTGCAACTTTTGTAGGTCAGTAGGACATGATGAGCATACTAGCAGGAGCTATGAATTGATGATGGATAGAACTCCTGCCTATAGGGTTCAAGCCAAAATGCGGCCCCTTGACCAGAATGCATGGATGGCACGAACAGGATTTCAAGGGCGTGGACGAGGCCAAGGTGGAGGAGGACCTGGTAGGGGTCGAGGACAGTTGATTTGCTACAATTGCGAAGGGCTAGGACACTATGCCCATGATTGAACTAATCCTATGCGCCTGTCGTGCAAGTATTGCATGCTATTTGATCATGAAACATAATATTGTCCTACACTTATAGCTAGGATACATGACAAAGGGGCTCTACTGCCTCCCCCAACTCAGAACCTTGAGATGATGTGATCTGAGCTGTGCGAGGAAGATCCGAACGTAAATATCATGCTTTGGAGTGGAATCGCAATGGGAGATGACAAGGGGAAACAACTAGAAGATAGTACATGGGTTCGCAAAGCCCTGAAGAAAGAGGCCAAGTTCTATTTGGAGCATGCTCATGAAGCATTCATGGAAGCTAAGAAGAGCTTCGCTGAGGCCTCCACTTTAGGAAGGAAGGATAAACCAGAGCCGGAAATGGACCCGTCTTTGCTCACAACTTTCCTGGAGACTTGTATGAAGTTATTGCGCAACAGTAAGGTTGTGAAAGGGTTACAAAAACTCATTAATAGATGTGTTGGGATCGCGCCAAGTGAACCATGTGTAGTACAAAATATCGGTAAGCATAAGATAAGGACAGGGCATGAAATGAGACTCACCAAGCTGATCAGAGAATACGAAATGGATCATGTCATTTTGGATTTGGGATCATATGCGAATGTTCTACCGAAACAAACATGGGAGCGAATGGGGACCTGCACTGCAATGATCCCTGATTCAGCTAAGGATGGTGAATCAGTAGAAAATCATATCCATGGGGTCGCTGTAGGAAGTGACCGTGGATATTGAGGGAGCAATCGCACTGGAAAATTTTGAAGTAATCGAGATTATGGATGACAACAATCCCTACCCCACACTCCTAGGAATTAATTGGGTTACTTATATGAATAGGGTCATCAATCTGAAGAAGCGAAAGATGATCTTTGAGAAGAAATCATTATCCGTAATAATACCCCTGGATCCTGCTATCGAAGGATGCTATATAGAACCAATCCACAATTATGAGAGTGATGATGATCTTGACTCAATCTATAAGATAAGAACACGAGACCAAGAGTGCGTGAATCCCACTGTGGATGGGTGGATTACATGGGAGCATGAGAGTTCTTGCACTTCAGACTCCGACGAAGAAATAAAATGTTGGTAGAATCGGTTACATGAAGTAACTACACTAAATTGCAGCATGATGACCCGGTCACTGTGTTGTGTGTTGTTAGAGGTAAGAAATCTTCTTATTTATGATGGTATAAATGAGGTAGATACCTTGTTGAATGCATTTGAAAGGGAGGTGCCAGAAAAGCAACGCTTCCAGGCCCTGGACTAGGCACTGTGCACTATGCCCGCAAGATGGTGGGGTACGCACAAGGGAAGTCTTGATGATTAGCACAGATTTAGGAGGATGATGAGAACATAGTTTGGGAAGCCTAAGATGTGATTGACAGACATGTACGATGGGAAGAATTATACGTGCATGCATATGGCAAAATGGACACAGGCTTATAGAGAGAAGCCCCAACTTGAGTGGGTGCACCTATTCTGCCATACCCTGGATGTCATCCCAATGAATTGGTATATAGAAACAGAGCTCTGCCATGGGATAAATGAATGGGACGTCCTACATGTAGGATTCATGACAACATTTAGTTTTGAGGATGCGTTTGATGGTATTGATGAAGTGCTACAAGAGGTGAAAGCAACCATCCTTAGGATACCGCAGGATCCTTTAGACTTGACGTAGCCTGAATTCGCTACTCAGCTGAGTCATGTACTGGAATGTTATAATGTAACTACTGAAGAGGAGGACAAGGATCCATGGAAGATTAACATTCTAGAAACAGAGGACCACCGCAAGGTCCAAGGATCGTAAATTGAGAACCCTGATATAACCAGGCCAGTGATAACTAAACATGTGAACATTGGTACGGAGGAAAAACCTAAATTCACAAAGATTGGAGACTACTTGGATGACGCGACGATGGATAATGTCACTGAATTACTCCATGAATATCAGGACTTATTCACTACCAAGTTTATGGATTTGAAATGAATAATTGGAGATCTAGGAGTGATGAAAATCATGTTAAAACCTGACGTGAAGCCAGTTAAGTAGAGGCCTTACCGCCTGAATCTGAAATACAAGGAAAAGGCCTGCTTAGAGCTAGACAAAATGTTAGCAGCAAGCATCATTGAGCCTGTGGAGGAATATGATTAGGTAAGCCCAATGGTGGTGCAAGAGAAGAGGCAAAAGGATGAGATAAGGATATGTGTGGATCTCAGAAAAATGAATGACGCTTGTGTGAATGATCCTTTCCCAACTTCATTCATGGATGAAGTGTTAGACAATATAGTTGGCTAGGAAGCATACTCCTTCAGTGATGGGTTCTCTGGGTACCACCAAATCAAAATTGTGTTGGAGGATAGGAGCAAAATAATCTTCACGACTGAGTGGGGTTGTTTTGAATATACTATAATGCCATTTGGGTTAAAGAATGTGCCTTCTATCTTTTCATGTGTGGTTGTCGCGGCATTCGAGGAATTCATTCATAAGTTCATGGAGGTATATTTTGATGACTGGACTGTATTTGGGCTAGTTAAGCACGATATAGCAAGCTTGCGCTTGATGCTAGATACCTGTCGAAGATACCAAATCGCATTCAACCTCAAGAATTGTTTGTTTTGCATTCCTTTTGGGAACCTATTGGGGCATGTGGTCTGCAGACAGGGGTTGATGTTAGAACCTGCCAAGATTGTGGTGATTCTAAACTTGGAAGCGCCGAGGAGTGTGAAATGGTTGTGCACTACTCTGGGACATACTGGATATTACAGGAAGTTTATCAAAGGCTATGCCCAGATCACCATGCCGATGGAAATTTTTTTGAAGAAGGATGTCTCATTCTCCTGGAAGGATGACTGTAAGAAAATATTACATATAGTGAAAGAAAATATGGTTACCATGCTGATTCTAGTCTTTCCGAACTAGAAGAAAGAGTTCCATGAACATGTTGACCCATCATGTATATTGTTAGGGAAAATACTAACACAGGATGGCAGAGAAGGATTGGACCACCCTATCGCATTCGCAAGCCACAGATTATCCATAGTAGAGAAGAACTATTCCACCACTGAGCGTGAGGGGCTAGCTATGGTGTATGTGCTCCAGAAGTATCGACACTACTTAATAGGAGGTCACTTTAAGATGTATCTGGATCAATCCGTGCTAAACTACCTTGTGAATAAGCATGTGTTTGGGGGGAGAATTTGTAAATGGCTCTTTTTGTTCCATGAATACAATTTTGAAGTTGTTGTGAAGCCTAGATGATTGAACGTTGGACGAGATCACCTGTCATGCATCGAGACAAGGAAGGAACCCACTAATTTGCAGGAAGGACTACCTGATGCATAGCTCTTTGCTTTGCGTGTCGCAAATGGAAATTTTGAGGATATAATACACTTCCTAACAACAAGAACTGTGCCAAAAGGATACTCTGTCTAGCAAAAGAAGGAATTAGTGGTGTGCATGGCAGATTTCTCTGTCATTATTGGGCATCTATATAAGATGGGGTCTGATGAGATATTTCAAGGGTATGTACCTGAGTTTGAACAAAGCATCATCTTGCAGATGCTCATGGGGGAACTGTGGGAGGACATTATGTAGGGAGAGCAACCGCGCAGAAGATTCTATGTGTAGGGTTGTGGTGGCCAACCCTTCATCAGGATTCAAAAGCATATTATAAGGCATGTGATGTATGTCAGCGAATAGGTAGGCCATCGCAAAGGGCTGAAATGCCTTTGAATCCACAAATGATGTTGCAACCTTTATAAAGGTGGGTATTAGAATTTGTAGGACCTATTTAGCCCCAAGGAAAGAGAGGTGCAAGGTACATTATCACTGCGATGGAGTACTTGACTTGTTGGGCAGAATCCCAGCCAATGAAGGATTGTACAGCCATGATGGCCACAAAGGTTCTATTTGAACATGTAATAATGTGATTTGGATGTCCAAATATCTTGATGAGTGATCGTGGTACGCACTTCCTGAATGAGACAATCAGCGCACTAACAAGGGAATTTCAGGTCTATCACCAAAAGAGCACACCTTATCACCCACAGGCTAACGGGATAGTGGAGGCGTTCAACAAAGTACTGGGGACCATGATGACCAAGGTTTGCAATGCTCAGTGAAATGATTGGGACCTACACATACCTGTAGTATTATGGGCTTATTGGACAGCATGCGAAAAGCTAACGGGACAAGCACCCTTTAGGCTGGTATACAGGGTTGAAGCAGTGATGTCTATGGAATACATCATTCCTAGTCTACACATAGCAAAACTCACTGGTATGATGGATCGTGGAGCCCTCGAAGAGAGGCTTGCGTAGTTAGATACACTTGAAGAAGAGATATTTTTGGCTAGATTTCATCAACAGCTCCAAAAGCAACGCGAAAAAGTGTGGCATGACTAACATATTAAGCTATGCACCTTTAAGGTGAATGACTTAGTACTGTTGTATGACAGTAATTTTGATAAATTTCTAGGGAAATTAAGAATGCATTGGCTGGGGCCCTATGTTATTAAGGAGATTACTGATGGTGGCGTGGTCAAGTTGGTTAAGTTGAATGGAGATCCCTTCCCAGGAAAAGTGAATGGCAGTCGATTGAAGCCATACACAGGTGGCCGCCCATCTGACTATGTGACAAAAGCATAGCCTTAGCACTCTAGGTAGCTGAAAGGAGGTGGGGAACTATAAACTACACTGCCCAAATTGGGGAGTTCCACAATTTCAGGATTGCGCGAAGCAGCGAAGTGTCGTAGGGTCCACAACAGTGCAAAGACAGTTGCGCTAGCGCACAGTTCTGCCATAAACTAACCGTTAAACTCACTATTCACAATTTGATGGTCGGTTTGAGGCTAAATGGAGTAGTTGGCAGGCATTTAAGGCGAAATTTATGGATTGGATTCTTGAAAATATACTACCAATCTAGCATTAATGGGCTGAGTGTGGGGGGAACAGTTGAATTTGAATTCAAAAGGCCCTATAAATTAGAAGTGGCTATCTAGCGAAAAATAATTGGAATTTTCAAAATCCAGTTGTTGCACTATCAGGTGTGTATGGACCTTATGAATTTTGAGGTTTTGAGAGCAAGTTCAATGTTTGAGACATTGTTGAAGGAGACGTAGGACCTCCTGACTAGAATGATGTCGACACCCGAGGAAGTCACGCAGGAAATTATGGTAGTAGAAGCCCCAGAGAGAGCCGAAGCAATAGCTGAGGTCCCTAAATCACCCAAAACACCAAAACCTAAGAAGGATAAGTAGGTTATGATCCCGGTGCACATCTCACCATGAAACCAATAGAGGACCAAGCTCACCTTACAGGAAAAGTGGAAGACCATTAATCTAGAGGCCAACAAGGAGGAATTTGAAGAAACCCTAGTGGTTGAGGAGGACGTGGAAATGGAAGTTGAAACCCAGTGTGTGAACCCCATTACCAGGCTACCAAAATATGTTCCTCCGCACAAGGGTAAAGCCAAGGTGCTGAAGGACATAGACGAGAGCAAGAGCTCCTTCCAAACTCCGTTGCTTCCAGATGACCTTGTTTTTTAGGGACTGCACTTAGGGCAGGTTCCTATCCTAAAGTTTGGAGATTGGGACCTCGCAGATCATCATAAATTTCCACATTTAGCGACTGAGCAGCTAATGCACCGATGGATTAATGCAACCAGTGACCATCTTCGTCATCAGGTAGCTACTTTCCTTGGTGCATGATGGGTGTTTGTGGCTGGAGGAGCCCATTCCCATCACATATCACTTGATTCATTAAATCACACGGCTGCCTTACTCAGGGGAGGATCCAGTCAATATATCAGAGGGAAAAGGTCGCAAGTTGATCCTTGCGGAAGCGATGAAGAAGAAGTTCAAGTTGGAGAAAAATAAACGAGGATATGCCATCTCCAACATTAATAACCTTGTAGTCAAAGTTGCAACACAAATTTTAGCAGGGAAAATGATGTAGAAGTGTCACGTAGATGAGGTACCCATGCATGTGACTGCACTAGCGGCCCAATGTGCTAAAGGAGTCAAGTTCAATAGGGTGAATTATCTATGTGCTGAGTTCCGTGCAAACTGTCGCAAGGTATAGGAGCAAGGCAAGGTGTTCCACTACACGTGGCTCTTTCTCCTGATTGTATTGGTGGCATGGGAGCTACTCGAAGATAGCCAATTCCCTTCGATCACGCCAGACCTTCTAGAGGTAGTGAAGTACACTTCACTGTGGGTGACCAAAGACACACAATGTATAAAAGAAAGCAATATATTTTGGATGTTGATGGAAATGAGTATCTGGATGGGGATCAATCGGAAGCCACAGTTGTCGCCCACAATATACGCCAATTTGCAGAGCTTTGCAGAGTGGAAAGCAGATTTCCACCATGTCTTTATCAGGGCATGGAAGGACCCTATGAAGACATGGCATAAAATACCATATATGGCAACTGATAATGTAATTTTCATAGTCCTAAAGTATTGGCTCCCCGGTGGAAACGAAAAAGTTCGCCATGCAGCGTAAGAAGGAAGAAACAAAGCTCTGAATGGTGCAACTAGTGGAGAAACATAGAAAAGAGTAAGCAGAGGCTAAGGTCCAAGAAGCGCATGACACCGCAAAATTAGTGGAACAATAGAAAACAGGCGAAGAAGAGAGTGAAGCACAGAAGTCACTTTCGCCCAGGACTGAGGTAGAAACAAAGACAAGAACAAGGTGGCGTGAACTCACAGACAACATCCACCCAACTCAAGCATTTGCAACTATGAGAGCAGCGAGTGCCATGAAAGAAAACCAAGGCATCAAAGGCATACTTTGACCCAATCACCCTCATAGAGGGGTATTTGCATGATATTAGAGAAACGGTGAAGGATGTCACCACGGAGGCCCTCCAACAGTTCGAAGAGAAGAAATAGTTGGTATTGGGGGATCTCTGGACAGAGCTGAAGGAGTTGAAGGTTTGCACTCCCCATGCTAGCAGAGTGTCCACCAGCCTTGCAATCGCACATTAGCTGCCGAGGAGATGTTGCACACAAGGGTGACCAACATGATAGTGCTACTTGATGGGGCACTCACTACAGAGAATTAGGCCGACAGGCCCACGGTCAGCAGTTTGAAAGGGGTAGGATTGAATATGACCGTGCTCCATCGAGAGATGCTTTACCTCTTGCAGGATGGAGTCACTGTGGAACTTCGGGCCCTGGAGAGTCATGCTCTATAGGTAATGAGTGAGTAGCACATCAAAAGCGAGCACTTGGGCCTGCAACACAGGAGGTAGTGGAGCAGAATCTGAAAATAATGGAGGTAGTGGAGGAAGCCTACTGAATGGTCTCGGAGTTGGACATTCAGGCAGAAGAACTAGTAGAGGCACGTGTCCGCAAGTTGACCATAGGGGTGCACGACGCTCAAGCAGAGATGGCCTGGGTTTAGTTGGATTTGAACCTACAGATCACAGAATTGTAGTTGCGGGCTTAGCCTTCAACTCCACCAGAAGTCATGGAACAATGTACCACTATTGTTACAATAGTAATAGCAGCGATCGATAGTGCAGTAGTAGACTGCATGTAGTTTTTTGAGAAATCATTCAAGGTCCTAACCATCCTACAGGAGGACTTGAATGTAGAGCACCTGGAGACAAAGGCACGTTAGCTACAGTAAAAATATGACGAGGTCAAAGGGACCATGCAGACGGTTTCTCTTACACAGAGGCTCGCACTAATGCAGGAGGCAAAGGTGTTGAAAGAAGAGGTGGATGTCGCTGGACATAAAGAAGTGTCTTAAAAGCATCCCTATAGCCATGGATAGACGAGGCTTATACAATCACAACCTCCATTGAAGGAAAGCTCGCACAACTACAGGTAGCTCAGCAGAAGATTCAAAGCAGCAGTTCAGCAGGAGTCACTGAGCAATGAGTGGAAGAAGTCTAGTGGGCGGCCGCTCAGTGCGTTGTCGAGGTTGCAGTTATCCAAATGGAGCTGGGAGGTCTTTGCGCTAAGATCTTCGCACCTTCAGAATGACTCGAGGGTGAGTCATGATGTTTCTGCTGGGGGCCTGTTGGACGCGTGATCCCCCAAGGGTAGTTTTGGGGTTTAAAGCCCATATTTTGGTCAAACTTGTAATCCAAGAGTAAAGAATTCACATTTTATGGTCGCGGAGCTCATAGATGTTAAAAGAGTCATAGGTTTCTGACCCTTATTTTGGAAATGTAATGTCAGCTATAGAAGATCTACCCATGGTTCATAGACCATGGGATTGTATAAATAGAGCTAAGCTCTAAGTAGTTAGAGGAATCATGAAGCAAGATCGAACATGTATGAGAGATAGCTCTGAAGTAGAAGTCTAGGCTTGGGTTGTAGCGTAGGTAGAGGCTCTGCAGTTGAGTGTGCAAAGGCCTAGAAGTCTGTAGCTTAGTGCACAGGGTAGGTCAAGTCTGTAAGTGTCCAGAATTACCAATAAAGAGAACTATTCTACAATTTCCTTGTCTTTATTTCCTGTTTATGCATCTGTTATATTGGGTATGAATTTCACTTATAATGCTTATATGATGCGCGAATGTATGTAATTGTGTTGGTTAAGTGTACACAAGTAAGAACATCTCTTTATGTGGAGATAACCAAGATCTGTCAATAAGATAAGAAAGACACTTAGCCTAGTTTGGGCGATATCGCAGTTCGTTGCCCTAGCAGCACAAAAAGACTTCACACCGTGGTTAGGGTTGCATGGAAGCCGACTGTACCCTTTCACAAAGGTACTGAAGGGTGGAACAAAGGGTTAAGCCACCTGCATGAAGGTAGGTCTAGCCAAAATAAATCGACATCACATCCACCTCAAGGGTGTGGAAACTTGGTTCCAGCATCCCCCGATACTAGTTCGGGTGAGACTTCAGTCTGCGCTCTGCGGGCTGATGCCGAAAGGGCGAGTAGTGTAGGAATTTGTTTGGCTAACTAATGCTGAAATTGGGTCAGGTCCCTAAAGCAAACAACCCTTATTTGTTTCTATCAAATCTTATCCTCTTCTCCTTCCTAAAGTAATAACCAATAAAAGGTACTCCTAACAAATAGGTTGACCTTTAAATCATGAACAGATAATTGTCTATATGACACTCCTCCTTAGTATGTGGGGAAATTCAAGTCTAACACCCTTTATTTGATGGTGTTATATCTAAATTTATTATAAAACCCTTTCATCATAGGTATTTTTTCTCTGTCTCGATCTAATTTTAGATTTTTCTATTTTAATGGTTAACTCAATCAATATAAATACCTAATGCATGTTGATGATGGATAAAAGGATCCACTTAATGTACCTATAACATAGTACGCACATATTTATGATATTGAAAGGTACCCCATATATAGCTAAATATTAGTGAATATCTCTCAAAAGCATTTTTTTTACCACTTGTTAATACAAATTTACAATTAAAAACATCTATATTCAGTACAGATCCTACATATCCAATTTTTGTGATATATATATATATATATATATATATATATATATATATATTCTAATTGTAATATGGTGACATGGCACAATTCTTTTAAGCACCAATCCTCATCATTAATTTAGCTAATGAATTAATTAAAGAGTAATGCAGATGCTAAGAATGCTAATTATTTTGTATCATTTAATGAAGCCGAAAGGTTTCAAGTTACTCAAATCACAAGTCCTATTCTCTTTCCTAAAGGAACAAATAAGAAAAAAGGATATTATTAGACATGTTGGCTTTTGATTTTCAATATATCGATATCTACATCACACTCCTTAGTAGGTTGGGGGGAATTACTTATAGAAGTTACTGATGTATATTCTCGTGACCCTTTAATTATTTTTACAAAATTTAAATATCTTCTCTACATGACACTTAGACGTAGGTAGGGGAAAACACTTCTACAAAATATATTACAAATTCTTGAGACGCCTTATTTTTTTCTATCAAATCTTATCCTCTTCTCCTTCCTAAAGTAACAACCAATAAAAGATACTCCTAACAAATAGGTTGACTTTTAAATCAACAAAAAATCATTTTCTACATGACACTCCTCTTTAGTAGGTCGGGAAAGTCAAGTTTAACACCCTTTATCAGATGTTGTTGTATCTAAATTTATTATAGAACCCTTTCATTATAGGTATTTTTTTTTGTCTCAATCAAATTTTACATTTTTATAATTTAATGGTTAACTCAATCAATATTAATATCTAGGGCATGTTGATGATGGATAAAAGGATCCACTTAATGAACCTATAACATAGTATGCACATATTTATGATATTGAAAGCTACCCCATATAGATTTTTCTAATTTAATGGTTAACTCAGTGAATAAAAATATCTAAGACATGGTGATGATGGATAAAATGATCCACTTAATGGACCTATAACATAGTATGCACATATTTATGATATTGAAAGGTAACCCATATATACCTAGGTATTAGCAAATATCTCTCAAAATTGTTTTTTTACCCCTTACTAATACAAATTTACAATTAAAAACCTCTATATTCAATAGATATATCCTACATATCCAATTTTTGTGATATATATATATATATATATATATATATATATATATATATATATATATATATATATATATATATTCTAATTGTAATATGGTGACATGGCACAATTCTTTTAAGCACAATCCTCATTATTAATTTTACTAATTAAAGAGTAATGAAGATTATAAGAAAGTTAATTGTTTTGTATCATTTAATGAGGTCGAAAGGTTTCAAGTTACTCAAATTATGAGTCCTATTCTCTTTCCTAAAGGAACAACTAAGAAAATAGGATATTGATAGACATGTTGGCTTTTGAGTTATCAATATATAAATATCTACATCACACTCCTTAGTAGGTTGGGGGAAACTACTTGTAGAAATTACTGATGTAGATTCTTGTGACCCTTTAATTATTTTGACCAAATTTAAATTTCTTCCCTACATGACACTTAAAAGTGGGTAGGAGAAAAACACGTCTACAAACTTGGGACCGTTGATTTTCTTCTATCAAATCTTATCCTCTTCTCCTTCCCAAAGAAACAACCAATCAAAAGTACTCTAACAAATAGGTTGCCTTTAAATCATGAACAAATCATGGTCTACATGAAACTCCTCCTTATTAAGTGGGAAAAGTCAAGTCTAAGGCCGTTTATCTAATGTTTTTATATCTAAATTTATAATAAAAAGGTATTTTTTGTGTTTGGATCAAATTTTAGATCTATAATGATTATTTTATTTAAAAGTAATAATAAAAAAATATAACAAGAACATTTCAAATAACGTTAAGTTTTTTAAACTATATAAAGAAATGAATATAAAAATAATTGATAAACATAACTAACCTTATAATATCTATTAAAAATCGATAATTTTGGTATATTACAAATAAAATTTAAAACATAAAAAATATCCATGAAAATTAAAATACATTATTATAAATCACGATCTGCATGATTACCACGACTTTAATACATAATTACCTATTCAAACCCTGCTCACTACCTCACATTCTAATTTTAACTCTAAATACTTAATTTTAACGATCCCTTATTTAATTCTACACCCCTATCATATCTACATATATATTTTTTATATATTAAAATATTAGCCATAGACTCCTTTAATTTTTAATTCCTAATATATAATTGGAGACTATGATATTATTCCATTAATACACGTCAGTAATGATCGAGAAAACATCCATGAGATGGAAAGAAAATTATTTTTAATTTTATGTATTAATTTTGAATTTCAATATGAATTATTGCCACTTTTATACAAGGTTACCTATTCAAATTAACACTAATTGGATATTGAAAATTTGAGTTTTGCATTGCCAAATATGCTAACAGAAGTTTTTTTTGTTCTTCTACATTAACATTCACCTACCTTCCACACGAACATTTGCTTATTGATATACACTATCATTTCACCATATGCTATTGATATTCTAGAAACAATCTTTTACTAACTCTCTAGAATAGTCGTGATTATTTTAACACTTTCCCTTAATCATAACTTCTATGATAACTTTCCTGTTGGTCTAAGTGTCGGCTAGGCTTACAACAGGATTTAGATTTTCTACAACACATTACTTACTTCAACAGATTTTAAATTTATCATTTCCAAGAGGCTTGGAGAATATGACATCCATTTATCATTTCCAAGAGGCTTGGAGAATATGACATCCACAATTTCATCTGTATTACAATATGTTAAGTCAATTTATTTTGATTGTAATCCCCCCCCTAAAAAATGATGTTTTGTTTCTATTAGGTTTGACCTTGCATGTTACAAATGATTGTTCGCTAATTTAATGGTGCCTTGATTATCACATGTGATCACTGTAGGTCCTTGGTATGTTTCTCCAACATATTCAAGTATCCTTCTAAGCCATATTTCTTTGAAGGTAGAACTGCTTAATGCTTTATACCTAGCTTCAGTCAGAATGATGACTTGTCAACTCAACATTACAATCAACTCAAAATTAATATTTCCTTTTAAATATTTAAGAACCCTTTTTGGAGTTAGCTAATGCCTCTCATGACATTTAGCAATGAATTGATTAAGTATGTTAGGTGTATAAGCAATGTCTAGCCTAGTAGTAGTGAGATAATTTAGGCTTCCCACTGATTGTGGATCCAATGTTCCATTCACCTATTTTGTTCCATCATTATTTCCGAATTTGATATTTGCTCCAATAGAGTACTCATTTCTTTACATTCATTCATATGAAATATCATTAGTAGCTCCTTTGTATATTTTCTTTATCGATTAAATTCCTTCCATAGTCTCTCCATACTTCAAGATCTAGACAATAGCGGATCTAGCCAAGATCATTCATCTCAAATTCATGACATAATTATCTTTTCTATATCATTAATTAATTCTGTAGCAGTCCCTATTATTATTAGATCTTCAAAATATAATGAGATTAATGCTATATTTCCATTTATGTTTGACTTCATATACAAATTAAGATCACTTCTACTTTTGTTAAATCCGTGCGGAAAGAAGAATTTGTCTATTTTCTCATACGAGGATCCAACTATCTATTTTAGTCCATATAAAACTTTCTTTAGAATATCTCTATTTTCTCATACCAAAATTTGAGTATTTGTTTTAGTCCATATAATGTTTTCTTTAACTTGCAGATTCAACACAATTTCACTGAACGCTTTGATATCATAACGGAGATTGCACAGTGAAAAGATATCTTTTGCATTGCCAAACATGTTAATTTATAAAAGTGCAGAAGGTTCTCTATTCTTCTACACTAAAATTCACCTACCTTCTACACTCACATCCGCCCATCAACATTAATTGTTATTCCACCGCCTATCTGTTACAGACATTTTAGAAACTATCTTTCACCAATTCCCTAGAATAGTTGTAAGTTTCAACAGTATACATAAATTACATGTAAATATATTTTTAAAGTATAAAAATATACGATGGGAAGAACATAAAATATAAAAGAATATTTTTTTTTGAAACTTAGAGTGAGAAAAATAGATTGATTTTTTATTATATTCCTGTTACAATACATTATATACATGCCATACATGCCAAAGCATTCATAAACCAGCATCCATTAACCCTAGATTAGAACATAATCATAGTTCGCTTGACCTGATCTACGAAATACCATGGGAAAAAATAATCTTACCCAAAACCATATGCGAAAACCACGTTTAAAATCATGGGTAAGTCCGTCCACCATCATTAAATTTACCACCCTAAAACCCACCTATACCCAATACAATATAACAACACCTTAAAAAATATAACACATATCTAACAATAATGATGATTATTCTAACACAAACCCTACTTATTGCTTCACATTCCTAATTTTAACTACTAAATATTTAATTCTAATAGTCCCTTAATTAATTTTTAACTCATATTATATAATATAATATCATGTCTATATATATATTCATTCTTACATTAATTTTGGATTCCTAATATGAATATGGATACTATGATATTCCTTGACAATTAATGAACTTACTGATGGAGAAACTATCCTCATTTGATAAACGAAATTTATTTTTATCCTCCGCATAGCTTTTGAATCAATTAAAAAAAACTAATTATATGCCTAATGAAAATATTTATTTTAATAAATAAATAACGTGAAAGCCTTTCTGATTTTAATGAAGACTCCTCATGGCATATTCTTTAACAATTAGTTAATGAACCTCACTCATGCAGAAACCATCCAATTGATAAAAGAAATTTATTTTCATCCTCTGCCCATATATATATATATATCGTGAAAACCTTTCGAGTTCAATGAAAAATCCTCGTGAACCTAACATGGAAAATCTTGACCGCTCAAACATGAAAAATAATGGACCTATTTTCATTTTACTGAAAATAGTCATAATCTGACACATCGAGAGACTAATAGCCAATCACACAACCTTACCCGTGGAATCAACCACGCAGATGAATCGTTCACATGGCGGGGAATCGGCGAGAACCACAAGAAGGCTTTTTGACAGCGCCAGATTATAAAGTGCCCGCTTTTACATTGAACTCACTTGCTCTCAATCTTTCTCGAACGTTGCGATCCCTGCAAATGGATGTGGCTATGGAAACAATCTCGTGACTTGAACACCAGATCGTTCAAAAAGTTTACAGTATCATGGAGTCATGGAACAAAATAGACGTTAAAGGTTTTTCTGTGCCTCACATTTTTCAGCTGCCATCCTTATCCATAACCCTAGGTCCCTGGTGATTTTCAGAAGTCTCTCTATGAAGGGCTATGTGAGCTTTGCTCATTATATATCAATGTCTGTGATATGAATTTTTCTCTCACAGGTTATGCTCGTCGCAGTAAGTGAAAGTTGAGACTCGCAGCAATCTGAAGCTTGAGATAGCAGCATGGCACCAGATGCGATTGCCTCAAGATTTTCTTCCTTAGTCTTGAATCCAAACGGGCCATCGGTGCACGAGGTCGAAGGATCGAAACATGGGGCTGTACCTATTGGGAGGACCCCCAGGCGGTCCTTCGACGGGGGCCGCGTGAAGAGAACAATATCCGATGTTTCTGCAGAAATAAGCCGAAGCTCGACGAATTTGGACGTGAATCTACACGCAGTAACGAATTCGAAAGTAGAAAAAGCTCAATGCGAGTGCTGTGGAATGTCTGAAGAATGCACACCGAGTTATATTTGTAGGGTTAGGGATCTCTTCTGTGGGCACTGGGTTTGTGGGCTCTGCGCAGAAGCTGTCAAGGAAGAACGGCGTCGGATGGGTAAAGGAGTACCCATGGAGGACGCCTTGCGTTCGCATATGGCTGTGTGTGTTAAATTCAACAAGGTCGCCCGGTCGAATCCTGCGATGCATGTTGCTGAATCAATGCGTGAGATTCTGAAGAAGAGTTCGCGGGCAAATGGTATGAGATCGAACCACAACAGTCCCAGAGACAGAGCAATTCCGAAAAGTACTATTTCCCGTAGTACCAGCTGCATTCCTGCAATTGTAAGGAAATAAATTAGCACCCGTTTCTGATCTTTACTTTGATGGTCATACCCTATCGAAAGTCCGTACCGCGGTTTTCTCTAATGTCTCTGGACTACAAGTGTAATCCTTCCCTTCTGCAACATATGTCCATGTTTCTTTTTTCTGTGGGCACTTCCCAGTGTAATGCTTCCCTTCTGCAACATATGTCCATGTTTCTTTTTTGTGTGGGCACTTCCTTAAGCGTCCATGTTTCTTTTTTGTGTGGACACTTCCTTAATCGTCCATGTTTCTTTTTTGTGTGGACACTTCCTTAAGCTTCTGTAAACTATAGTTACCAAATTTGAATTCGAACGGATACGAATTCGATTTGGCGTGGGAAAATTGACAATGTAAAATTCAATATGGGAATTGGACAATATGCTTCTTATAAAGATTAATAAAAAATTTTCCTTGCTGGGATATTTTGGCGAAAGTGGTATTTATTTCTAGTATTCATTTTCTTTGTCTATTTAAAATTATTTGATAATAAAAAAAATTGGGTAAAACAAAATTTATTAGTATTATAAATTTGAAAAAATGTAAATCAAATATAATAATATGAATAACAAAAAATCAAACTTGAAATTTAATATAAAAAATTAGATATTAAAATTAAAAATTAGTTTAAGTGATAATACATATCAAGAAACTTATATCTTAATCTCTTTCTTTTTCAAATCTAAATTTATTCAATAATAAACTTGTATAAATTAATTTTTATGGTGATCACAAAAAATAAACTCTTTAAATTAAATTCCATACCAACAATTACTAAACTGAATTCCACACCAACAATTACTATACACCACTATCATCTAATTTACTAATAACTATCATCCAAATAAAAAATTTTAAAGTTCTTACCATTTCTTTAATATATAACTTACCCTTCCCTTTTAACTTTTTAATACTAAAGTCTTTTTAAATATAAAATTTCTATCACATTATTTAATATAAAAAATATTATTTTTCCGCTTAGATATATTTTACATTGCATGGGAGATTTAAACACTATTTCGAAGGGCCGTGCTCTCCGCTCACCCTCTTTGCTTATGACTGCAACGGCGGTCGGTTGAAGATAATAAGAACCCGCGAACCTTGGTCACTGTTAACATAAATTGAATCCCTAAACTAAAAACTTTGTACCGTATTAAATTTATGGTATTAAGACGCGAATTTCCGAATTTTTTTCTGCTGATACTGCCGAACTTGGTAACTTAACTGGAAGCAATTCTCTTATGTTTCTTTTTTGTGTTGACACGACCTTAAGCTTCTGGAAACAAGGAGGCCTCTTTCCTAAGGAGTTTATCGTACATAGTCTATGTCTCGCCAAGGATAACCGAAATGACGCTGAAGGCGTGGAGCATATTCTGCCGGAGGAGATCCTTGCATATTTGTCAAAGACTAAGTAGTAAAGCAACTATTCAACGGTAAAGGTGGAATCAGGAGTTAAATTTGACGGGTGCTTTTATCCGTCGGAATTTTTTTATGACTGTTTTTTTTTAAATGGCCTATCACATAACTTTTAATATTTATTTATACAAGTTTTATTTAATTTCTTAAACATAATTGTTGCAAATTTTCTATTATTGCAAAATAATTCAATAAAAAATTATCAAAAAATATAAATAATATAAACTATAATAATTAACAATAAAAATAAAGACTTGTAAAAGAAAAAAATATCAATTCATCGTCCATATATTCTAATGTCAAATATCATCGCCCATATATTCTAATGTCAAAAATTCTTTTACTCTCTGGGATTAATTCTCCATATGTATTATTACAAATAGAGAAACGACTTGTATAATTTTTTCTTCCTAATTTTCTCTGTAATTATTCACTTGCGTGCATAATCGAGGGAGAGTTAATTATTTACTTGCGTGCGTATTCCATGGAGAGCACCAGATGACAGCGATTGATCAACACAGGCTAAGAATTTCAAATCTGACGCATTCTGTGCAACTCTAATGTCATTTCAATTCTTTTACCAAAAAATGTTAAAAGGTTGGGATTTTTTATTTTTTTTATTATTAGGAAGGCAAATCACCCTTGAGGGTCAATTTGGCAGTCAAATTCCACCCGTCACTCACACTTTCAAACTCCAGGTGTATTTTATGGATGGGGTATCCGCTGCTTTTTTTGGGTAATAAATCACTGTAGGAATGCAGAACAGAGGGAATTAGTACTTTTATGAAGAAATTGAAATGGAAATTGAGTTATTGCATGTAGAACGAAGGGAATTGGTACTTCTGTAAAGAAATTGAAATGAAAGTTGAGTTATTGCCAACAGTGGTTTTTTCTATCTTTTTGTGTTTTCGTAAACCCTGCATGAGAATTTTGTTTTTAGGTGTTTGGACAATTTTGAAGGATGGCTGAAGCGATGTAGAGTGAGTTGAACATGCATAAATGGTGGAGTTTTTTTCTATAAATCCTGTAATCTATGAGGAACTGATGAAAGCAATTGAACATTATGTAATGAGAAATTAAAAGCTAAAGTTGTCTGATAGTGAGGATCTCGTAGATGTTTCTTGCTCTTCTTCTTGATTTTTCATGGGCAGATCAGGAACAAATACAGAAGAGGCTTCTAGGCAACAATTCTGCTAAAAAAGTTCCAGAGATGTCAGTTTGTCCAATATTTCAATCTCATGATCTAAATTGTTAATGAATGGATGCAGTAACGCTGGAGATGTGTTTTAGTACCTGAGTTTTCATGGGTTAGAAACCAATAATCAGCAGCAATATGCATTCGTTCCAAACCAGATTATGGATATGGGTTTGCAGTGTATGCCTTCATTCCAAATGGGTTCTTTTCAGTTGGGAGTCAATTCATCTAGCATATCTGAAATATATGAGCATGTTCATGCCAATATATAGGCACAGAAGAAACAACAGATAGACCAACTACAATTGTAGCTTTTCTTAGCCAAAAGCCACGGTAGCAAGTAATGGGGTCTCTAGCCTACCATAAGGGATTTATATTTATCAAGAAACCTACAAAATTGATAGATTTATCTTTATAAAAAAACCTACTTGGGGTAAGGGTTCAACCCATGAAACGTTCTGCAAAAAATGATTCAAAACTGGGTATTGCAAGGCCATCCAAGCTCTACAGAGGAGTGAGATAGACTCGGCCCTGTGAGTGATTGAATGACTCATTGAAAATAACTAGAGCAGAGAGATAAGACAAGGAAAAAATGAGGAAATATGGCAACAAGGTTTTTATACATATAAACAGTGATATGGTAACACGACACCACTTTCCCTTATGCACTAATTAATTTGAAACTATAACCATCTTTTTCATACACGTTGAGAAAAGCAGGGAGAACCATTGTGTCAAGTAATGCTTTCGAAACAAAATAATCAGAATCCAGAGAACAAGGTATCATTTATCACTTACTGGTTATTTATGCTTGAAAGTTCTTCATGATTAGATTGTGCAACACAATGCTCTGCTAAGTTCCAGGTTCTATAGTGTTGGAAGTTCCAGATTTTGCAGCATTCTGCATATGCCCTTTTTCATGGTTAGATTGTGCAACATAGTGGTCTACTGAGTTCCAGGTTCTGTAGCCTGTTCTAGATTTTGCATCATTCTTCCTATGCCCCTACTTACGAGAATTCACATCAAGTAATAACTTGCACACTTGCAGTGGATTGGATTTGGAACTTGCAAGTTGGAAGCCATGCAAATAACCATAACATAACTAGGCAGTGGGTAGCTGGGAGGTCACCAAGCAGATTAATTGTTATGGCATTTAGATGGCTTCATCCTAGACATCGTAAGTTGTAATATTTACATGTGATTCTGATACTGAGATCATTAAGGAAGGTATTAATGAATCACATGCTCACCTTTTAGTTTTAACCATGTTATTGCTGCCAACTTGCCAAGTATATATATAAAAAGATTAAAAGTTGCTATTTTTTAATATGCCCATCAATATGGCTTTTTAAAAAATTATTGGCAAGTTAGAGATGATGTGTAGATTTTGAAATAGATAGTATTTTACGTGAAAAAAGGAAAATACATGCATACAGGTGTCAAATTTAACCCCTGGGTGGAATCAACTACAAACCCATCGTAGATATGGAAATGGCCATAACTGAAGCATTGTTGGGGAACATACTAATCGAGGAAGAGTCGGATGGTATGTATGAAGTATACTGATTGGCCGTATATATAGCGGCCACACCAATGCCACAAGTCGCTTCTATATTAGAAGGTAAAAGAGACGATGTATTCGGTCATCCTAGATCATCTGAGAAAATGTAGTACCTGACCTAGTGAGCACAAAGAGTTGGAAGGAACTCTATGCCCAACAAAGAAAGAAGGTTGGACTTTAGAGGGGCTCACTTTACAGTCAACACAATCTTAAAGGAAAATTCTAGAAGAAGTTAGTTATAATACAATTGGTAACTTCAAGCCAAGCTCTTGGAGTGCTTATATATAGGCCTTATTTTGAAATGTAAAAGCGGGAAAAAAATCTTGGTTGTTGGGACAGCTCTGCCAAAATTTTGTTGAATGGTTGGGAAGTATTGAAACAATTTTGGGGATGAATTTTGAAGTGATTCTTGGGCTATTTATTTTTCTCATCTTGTATGTGTTTATCTCGCCTTTTTTTTTTTTTTTAATTTTACTACTAATATGAAGCAATTTTATTCAATTTTCATGCCACTTTGAGTTGTAAACCTAATTTGTTATGTGAATTCTGTGGAATTATTTCAAGATCTTGGCTACAATGAATTTTGGCATCAATATGATGGTTTATTTTAGTTTTACAACATCTATCAAGCTAGCTTGAAGAGTATCTTGGCATTCCTGATATTTCTTGCAAGGGTTTTAAAAGAAAAAGTAAATTTCATAATTATATATTCACATGGTTGAATTCTTAATCTTTGGTTCATCCACCAAGGTTTATTTCACCTGAAGCAATTCTCAATTTCTCTAGGTTGTATAAACCCGATTCTCCATTTCATCCACCTTTTATTTTGAATATTTTCATGTCAAACCCAAGGGTTATAAATATTCCTTCCCAAGATCAGTGGAAATGTGGCTCAAAAGAAAGCTTAATGTAAATAGTATTTTTCCCCATCCTTGATTCCAAATGACTCTAAAAATTAACAATCATTTAGAGCAGATTTCACGAAATTTAAAGACCCACCATGTGCACCATGCACCCATGAAGAACGTACAATGGAAGTCTATGTGAATGAGTTTGATATCATGTATATTTTCAGTATTTTAATGGCTTGATCATAGTAAATCAATTAAAGGGCATACCATAAGCTACAATCACACAGATTTGATGATATAGTTGTGATCAAAATTTGACATGTTGCTTCTTTTCTTGTGACATTTAAAGGGATGACATTAAATGCATGCGACTTAAGTGTATAATGTGTGTTCTTTGGTTAATTCTTAACTTTGAATTTTACAGTCATATATGATTGTCAAAGAATAATTAATATATGGTTCAGTCATTAGTTGTAATGTCATCTTGCATAATTTTTTCGTTGTCCAAAGAAAGAAATATAATCAATGTCATGAAGATGCCAAACACAAACTCTATCGTTAGAGGTGATATGACTAAAATATAAACTAGATTTTGAACCCTCCTACCATTCATACAACAAATATAGCCCATTTAGATGTTCTTAGGTCCTACACCACAACACAACATGGTGTGACTCTGGGGAGCCACTACCAGCTCTGATTCCCACGCAAAATAATACAAATAATACCTCCTGTAACATCGCTAGTTAAAAAATCCATGTAATAAAGTTAATAAAGGAAAAATAAGACAATAAGTAGTCATGGCACACGTATTCCAAGCTAAATGTTGGGCAAAAACATAGAGATGGGGATCACTTGTGATTAATAAATGACTATGAAAATTGGCAAAGGAGAAAAGGCATTAATTTCCATTTTATTTATGAAATAATGGAAAATAGGAGAAAAGGAAGGTGAGAGGTCACATAATTTCATATGAGGAAAATTAAAGGAAAAATAGAGAAAGAATGAAGAAAATGCACCGATCGATGATAAAAAGGCTTTTGAGTATTAGTCCACAACCTTTTTCAGTTTTATCTTGGAGCTCTTTTCTATTCTCTCTCTCATACTCTTACACACATAGAGTTTTCTTGGAGAATTCTTGGAGGATTGTGGCATACTTTGGATTTGGAAAAATAAAGTGAAGAAAAAGTAGGAAAGCACAAGAGGACAATGAGACCAATAGCTATAGTGGGTTTTCTTTGCAGGTACCAAGTTGCATGTATGATGTCCTTGCTAGTTTTGGCATGCATGTCATATGCATATGCCTAATTAGTTATCATTTATCATTGGTATGGAGGATTGTCTCGATTGACAATGGTTTTGCCTAGCCTTCCCATTTCCTAGATAACCATGGTGTTATGGCTTTTCCCATTTAGTTTCTGGTTGGTGCTCATGTTCCTTATGGTTGTGGGTTAAGTTATTAGTTTCTAGAGCCTTGATTGTACAAATAATTTGGAAGCCCTAGAATAGCTTGAGTTGAGTTACTAGTCCTAGAAGCTTGGTTGGACAACTGCTCTAGTGCCCTCAATGGATTGATTTACTAGCCTTGGAGCCGGGTTGGAACACATGCTCTTGAACCTTGGAAAACTTAGACAAAGACTGATATGGTGATGGTTAGTAATGTCGAGCCATGAGATGGAATGACGTTTTCAGGGTGGATGCGGTTTGGCCTTTGGAAGCCTTGTTTTCTTTTTGGTTGGTTTATTTCATGCTCCATTCATTCTTGGAATATGGCATGGGGGTGATTGTATGAAATTGAGATTTTGGTTTCACCCAATCTATGGTCAAGTGGCACTTGGAAGTCCTTAAATTGGTTGGATTTTCAAATGTTAATATAATCTCTTTCCTCTTGTAATTCTTGAGTATTTGTACTTGTTATTATGTGGCCCTGATGGATATTCTATCATTGTAATTATTATTGTTATATGTATGTTATGATCATGTTTTTATGAAAGATTTTAGTTATGGGTCTTAACATATTTTCATTAGTAGATGAATGGTTATTGAATGCATGATCTAATACATGTTTTTGTGGCTATTATTAGAGGGAATTAGACCTTCTTGTTGGTTCTTAGATAACTATGAGACCCCTATGTTTAGGTATGCATTTATGACATGTACATTATATTTTCACTATGTGTTTGATGACATGCCTCTCATGGTTAAGCCTGGTTAGGTCAAGTCCTTGATCAATTTTTGTGTCAAATGTTTTTTATTGGTGTATTTCATCATTTTTGGAATTTATATCAAGCTTTGGGTAGAGGTCTGGATCCTATCCCTGAAGAAGTGGCTTAAATCTTATGGTCGCATGCTCAAAACGAAGTAATTTAGGTTGCAGTCACTAGGAGACAGTGTCATTCATGCGACTAGAGGCTTCGAGTCACTATGCCTTATTATACAAGTGACTAAGAGGCAAAGTCAATGAAAAAGAAATTTAACTCATGGAATGGGCACCTAAAGTGGATGTGTGGCTTATAGGTGTCCTGCAACTCTTTAGGAAGGCGAGTAAGGTTTTAGTACTTCAGTTCCACTTCCTTAACTATACTTAAGAGATTGAATAATATTATAGTAACTCTTCGTCACATATTTATCCCGGTGGACTAGTGAACTTGGGTAAGAGTGGGAGGAGGGTGTTGCACCTTCTGTATGATAATTACCAAATAGAATTGATCCACCCAAAAATAATATTAGAGTATGTCAAATTATTTTATAGGAACAAGTTTCATAACCATTCACATCAGTGAGCCAAAATTTTGAGTAGGGAATCCTTAGAGATATATTGGAAATGTTTCATGATTTGTGCCCAAGCCACCTTATCCTCATCCCTTGTTAAACTAGCTTCTTCTAGGGAGCTCTCAACTTAGAAAAAAACTTGGACCTTTTCCTAGTGACCCTTAAATCCCTACCTTCTCTGGATGTGAGGCCGACTTTCTTTACACTATCCCAGCTAGGGTTGAGACTAACATTATTATTCGTAGCCTTCACAAAGTAAGAACATGGTTGAAGATAATAATTCTCCTCATATTCCAATTTTTTAATACCCCTAAATTCTGACTGGTCATCATCAATTATGCTCCTTCCCACTAGCACACTCCAAATTGTTGCATATCCAAAGAACGAAACTATTAGCATGTTTCTTGTAAATGAACACCCACTTCGGCGAGCCATGTTGTTTAATGCCCTCATTTAAAATTGCCTCCTCTCATGAATTTCTATTAGCATTAATTATTTGATCAGTTAGAGTCTATTGTGAAGGATATGTCTATTATCCTCCATATCAACTCTGCACATTCATGTTTTCTCTCGCCATGAATATGGAATCCACCTCATCATTTTAAGAAAAAAAATGATATTATTTCTCTTATTATCATCAGACTCAAGGCAACATATAAATCCAAGGATAGGTTATGACATTTGTTTGGGGGTGTGATGCGATGTTCCCCTACCTATTGGTCAGGTGGGGGGAAGGGAGGGTAGTCGAAACCCACCCCCTGACCCCATTTGGTCACTTGAATCCAAGGAAAATCATTTGGTTAAATATTTTAGTGTTAAAAATAATTTTAATAAATGGTTTATGATTTTTAAAATAGATTTTATTTAAATGTTTTCAACTAAAATTTAAATTTACAGTTTTTTTTTCTATAAATATATAGATATATAAAGTTAGTTAATTTATATAAGGTTTGAGATGATTACATGACTAACCTGTGGCTTTACTAATCGTGGTCTAGGAGCATTTACACTATCAAAATCATCCAGAGATTGCACCCAGCATGGATCACACCAATGCTTACCATGACTAGATTTTTTCCACAAAAATTGAACTTGATAACCTTTACAACATGGAGTGCTTTAACAAAATACATTGTCACCATATATTCTACACCATGTATACCATTCATCTTTGTATATTAATCTAATCATTTAAATTATATTAATTAACATCTTAAAAAAACATAAATTTATCAAATTCTTTTGTTTAAAACAATTTATAATAATAATAACAAAATATAAAATTAAATATCACTAAAAATAAATAAAAATTAAAAGAATTTTTTTAATTAATTTTCATCTAATTAAAAAATAATAAATTAACCAAAACTCTTATAAATTAATAACAATGATCAGGAAAATTTCCCTAAAAAGTACACCTCTTTATTTATTAAAAAAAAAACACAAAATAAACCCTAAATCTTACAAACTCATTGAACCTAATTACCATTCACCAATATTCCATGTTTTGTTATTTCAATGCTGTACAAAGAAGTCATGTATATAAAAGAGTCATGATGACTTATTTGTTTAAAAGGGAAGGACCAACGGATTCAAAACTTATTAATAATGAAAATAAATATCAGTTTATAATTTAATATCTTAAAACGTATTTATGTATGTCCAATTCAAATGTAACTAATATATTACTGTTTAGGATCTGTTTTCAATATTAAATAGTGTTTATTCGGATTCTATTAATTACAATCTTCGATAGTTCTAACAACTAATTCGACTATTTTTATATTTCAAGAATCCTGCCATCTTGAAAATTAATCACTTCACTTAGTGTAAGTGGTTTCAATATTAGATATATAATTATTATAAAAATAACATAATGTTATATAAAAAAGTATTTGTTAAAATATTATTTTTGATACTCTATTAGGATGTAATGTATATATATTTGTGTTTAACATTATATTTTTTTCTTAATATAATTTATTTTCGAAAAAGAAAAACAAATTTTGAGTTTCTATATGTTATTTTTGTTCTAGCGTAGCATATATGTTTATTTTTATTTCAAAAGTAAAATGTATATTTATATAAATTTCTTAAAATGGTTATGTATAGTTTTAAAATGCAAAAAAAAAATTAATTTTGCATATAATAGTATATTTCGGTGTGGAGTATAATGGTTAGATCAAAAACTATCTTTTATTGCCTATGCTGCAACAACCTAAACAAATTATTAGGAATATAAATTTATTAGGAGTAGACTAGGATCACAATCATGCCTTCGCCAAGCTAAATTATGCCATCAAAACTTCCATGATCCTAGTCTACATTGCATATGTTTTTGAGCATTCTCTCAAATAGAAAAATATCATTTCTTGATCTAATCATTGATTTTGAGTTGAGCCCCTATCTCTCATTGAGTATAAGACTATTTGTTGGAGAGTTTCAATGGCCTAGAGGAAAGGGATTTAGAGGATATTTTTGTGTAATGTTAGTAACAAGTTATAAGTCTATTCTATAATTTTGTACTATTGTTTATCTACTAATAATAACATCATCTTTCTTCTCTCCAATTTGATGTTTATTTAATCTAGTATATGATTATGCATTGAATTGTTCATTTATTTCACTCTAAGTATTAAAGTTTTCTTTAGATATATTATTCTACATATTTTGTTAGTTATATGTGTCCATGTTTCTAAATTCAAGATCGAAAGACAAAGATCAAGTGAGGAGATGTAAAGCAACCGGTTTTTTGGTCTGAGTAATTATACCAAACCTCAGAGAATTTCTTTAGCCTTCTTAATTGTTTGATCTTTTGATTTGAGTTTCTTACCACTACTCGGTTATGGCTCCAACCTTAGCCGTAAAAAAGAATTTACAACTATAAGTATTATCATCAAAAAATTTGTTAATAATTGATTTAGTGGGATTCATTGTGTATGACAAATGGAGTTTCACAATTAGTACGTAGCACTTACTTTTTAAGTATAAGTGAAAGTAAAATTGTACTTTAATAATATGTTATCTATGTGATGTAATGAAATGAAGATAACGAATGATAAAATGAATGTGAATTGAAACAATAAATTTATTGATACAAGTTTAATATTTTTTTTCTATTTTATAGTGATAGTTGATTTATTCATCCATAATCCTAATTTATAATATCTCTCCATTATTCGATTTATCTATCTATCTATCTATCTATTTACTTTCTAGTTAATGGTTAACTCAATCAATATAATTATTAAGGCATGTTGATGATGGATAAAATGATCCACTTAATGGACCTATAACATAGTATGCACATATTTATTATATTGAAATGTACCCCTATATAGCTAGGTATTAGTGAATATCTCTCAAAAGTATTTTTTTTTACCCCTTGATAATACAAATTTACAATTAAAACCCTCTATATTCAACAGACATATCCTAGGTATCTAACTTTTGTGATGTATTAAATATATATAATTTTTTCTAATTGTAATAGGATGACACGACACAATTCTTTTAAGCACAACCATCATTATTAATTTGTCAAATGAATTAATTAAAGATTAACGATGATTCTAAGAATGTTAATTATTTTGTATCATTTAACGAGATCGAAAGGTTTCAAGTTACTCAAATAATGAGTGTTATTCTTTTTCCTAAAATAAAAACTGCTCAAAAAGCATATTGTTAGACATGTTGGCTTTTGAGTTATCAATATATCAATATCTACATCAAACTCCTTAGTAGGTTGGGGAAAATCACTCATACAAGTTATCAATATCTACATCACACTCCTTGGTAGGCAGGGGAAAATTACTTATAGAAGTTATTGATGTAGATACTCGAGACTCTTTAATTATTTTTACCATATTCAAATTTCTTCCCTACACAACACTTATAAGTAGGTAGGGGAAAAACAATTCTACAAAATATATTGCAAATTTTTGGAACCCCTTATTTGTTTCTATCAAATCTGATCCTATTCTCTTTCCTAAAACAACAACCAATAAAAGGTACTCCTAACAAATAGGTTGACCTTTGAATCATCAACCAATCATTGTCTACATGACACTCCTCCTTAGTCTAAGAACTTTTATCTAATGTTGCTATATATAGATTTATTATAAAACCCTTTCATTATGGGTATTTTTTTGTGTCACGATCACATTTAAGATATATAATGATTATTTTTATTTAAAAAAATTTAATAATAAAATATAACAAGAACATTTCAAATAACTTTAAATTTTTTAAAATATATAAAGAAGTGAATATAAAAATAGTTTATTAACCTAACTAACCTTATAATATTTATCGAAAAATTGACAATTTTTTTAAAATACAAATAAAATTTTAAACATTAAAAATATCCATAAAATTAAATACATTATGAATTAAATACATTATTATAAATCAGGATGTGCATGATTACTACCACTTTACTACAAAGTTACTCGTTCAAACCCTACACACTACCTCACGTTCCTAATTGTAACTCTAAATACTTAATTTTAATAGCCCCTTATTTAATTTTACACCCCATATATATTTATATTATTTTGCTAAATCTTAAAATATTAATCATAGACTAATTTAATTTTGAATTCCTAATATAAACTGAGAAACTACGATATTATTCCATTATTAAACGTCATTGATGATGGAGAAACCATCGATTACATGCCAAAAAAAATGATTCTATGTATTACTTTTGAATTTGTATTTGAACGATTACCACTTTTATACAAAAATATCTATTCAAACTATCAACGATTGCATTATGAAACCAACTCACAAAAAGATAGTAAAAATAGATCAATGCCTTAGAAATAAGCCTCTTCAAGGGGGCAACCTCCTTTACATTACACAAATGAACAATTTTTGGATGATACAAATGACAAGTCCACCTTTCTATATATAGGAGTCTAAGGGGTTATAATATAATCAGAGCCGACAAAAAAATAATAATGTAAGGGCACAATAATAACAATATGGGGACTACATGGGCACACCAATGTAATAAGGGGGTTTTACTAATAACAATAAGGGGTTACACTAGTAGTATAGGAACCTAACATGCCCCTCTCCTTCAAAAAGTGTTGTCCTCAATGCTTGAGTAGTTATGGATGCTTTTGTATAAAATTCTTGTCCTCCCATGTGAAATATTCAGCAGGTAAGTTCTTCTGCTTGGTGAGATACTCTAAAATTGATCGATTTCGTAGCTACTGGGTTCTCATTTCTGTGACTGCTCCAAGTTCCAATATGATTTTTGCTTCCTCTTCAAGTTCTGGAAATATTGTTTGAATTGGGATCTTCTCATTATGTAAGCTCGCCATTTTTTAAGTGCATGTAGTCTTAACAACATTGCCTTCTCATAAATAACTTTGTGTAAATACTTTCCTTTGATTGGACGACTTTAGAAAGCAATGGGTCTTTCTTCTTGCGTTAAAACATCACCAATTCCATTTCTTGATGCGTCATATTCAACAATAAATGTTTTTGTGAATTCTAGAATAGATAAGACCAGTCCTTGGCACATTGTCTCTTTAAGATGTTCAAAGGCCTTTGTTGCTTCTGGAGTCCATGAAAATGCATCTTTCTTCAATAATGTTGTTTTCAGAATGTCTTCAGTCTTCATTCTTATTTGATGATATCCTAAACAAAGATCCAACTTGATGAATTAAATTAGTCCATGCAATTCATCCAATACTTCATCAATGACACGAATGGGAAATTTATATTTAATAGTGAGTTTGTTGAGCTCTCTATAGTCTGGACACATGTGCCACGACCCATCCTTCTTGTGCATCAATACTACTTGAGGATAGAAATAAATTTGACTAGGTTGAATTATACCAACCTCTAGCATTTCTACAACCATACATTCAATTTCACTATTTTGGGCATAGGGATATCTGTAAGGCCTAATGTTTGGAGGGAGACTTCACTGAATCAAATGAATAGAATGATCATGATCATGAATAGGTGGGAGGCCTTTTGGTAGTCTCCAATACCTTAGAATGATTGTCCAAGACTTTTTTGAGATCTGGAGAAATAGATGATTTCGATGCAGGAACCTCTAGCAAACATAATTGTGTAATTGCACCTTGTTTTTATTTCTTTCGAAGCTTTGTCAGTCCATTAGAGTTGATTATATTTACCGGTTTTCTTGTGATAACCCGTAACTCAACTTCCTTTCCTTCCAAAGAAAATTTCATGAGAAGTTCTTGAAAAGTAAAAGCTATTGTACCCAAGGATTGTATCCATTGCACACCTAGTACAACATCAGCACCACACATTGGAATGGAAAGCATTGAGATATTCAATACATATTCTCCCATGGATAGCTTGATATTATGGAAATTTCTAGAGAAATTTATGCTTCCTCCACTTGCAACCATCACTTGACACTCTAGTGCTAGATATAGGAAGCAATTCAATTCCTTGGCTATCTTACAATGAATAAAATTATGGGTACTCCCCGAATCAATCAACACTATTACCTTTTTCTTCTTGACATGTCCTTCTATCTTGATAGTTTGAGGAGTGGTAATTCCGACCAATGCATTACAAGATATGGTCAGATTCATTTCTTCTTTCTCGATGTGATCTTTCACTTCTTGAACCTTTTTCTTCTTCATATGTCCTTCTATCTTGAGAGTTTGAGGAGTGGTAATTATTTCCAATGCTTTACAAGATATGGTCGGATTCATTTCTTCTTTCTATGGGGTTGGTTCTTGGTGTATATCCTATTCTTTTGATGTTTTTTATCCTTTTCTTCCTCCTCTTCACACTCTATGTAAAATAATTTCTTCTCAGCATACTTATGACCTTTAATGTATTTGTTATCACAATTGTAACAAAGCCCTTTTGCACTTTTTTCTTCCTATTTTTGTGGTGTCAACCTTGTAGGTTGTGGAAAGCTACGAGAAACAACACTTCCATCTTTATAGTTGTGTGGGGTAGACTTCCTTGTTGCCATAATTTTGCTTTCCTCTTTTCTTGCCAAACTGAATGCCTTCTCCAATGAATCAGGTTCCCAAAGTTGAACCTCATGTTGAATGTTATCTTTTAAATTCCTTATGGAGACATCAATTCTATGCTTCTCTGGAATATCATTTTTCCATATATTCAATTTTTGAAAGTCCTCAATGTGCTCTACCATTGAACGCTTTTGTTTGAGATTTATCGATAAGCTAAAGAAGGTGTTGGCCTTTGTATCCTCATAATGTGCTATCATTTCCTCCATGAAAATTGACCACATAACAAATATTTTACGAGAAAAAAGCCCTTTATGCCATAGAAATTGATCGAGTTCTAAATATGAAGATGCAATATGTACCTTTTGTAACAGTTGCACCTCATGTATACCAAAATATTTCTTGATATTTAGTATCCAATTTACCGGATCCTTGCCATCAAACTTCCTCATATCGCCTTTTCTTGATTTTAGGAGCTCCATCTTGAAATGACTGTAACTTTGTAATTTCATATCTCCAAGTTCTGAAATTGTGTCTTTTAGTAGCCCTCTCAGTGCTCTTTCTAACTCTGCAAGTCTGATCAATATTGGATTTTGCAAGGAAGAGTTATGTCAAATATCCCATGGTGACCTTGTTATAGACTGGTTCAGTAGAGCGCACTTTTATAGAGCGTCACGTGTAACTGTTTCAACCTTAGGACTTGAAACCGATACACAAAAAACTAAAATTCATCCTCTTTCTACAACTTCTTACGGAGTTTCAATGTGATGCTCAGAGAGAATGTTATGGAAATTTTCTCAAGGTCACCTGTTTAGGATGTAATTCGGGAGCCTGTAGAAACCCTAAATGTCTTGAACCGTATCTCCGAAAATATAGCAAAAAAAGATATGAAATTCAGGCACAATCTTCAACAAAATTGTGGCTCAAATGGGTTTTAATTTCAGAGTCTGAACCTGTGTAAAGAAATAATTATAGCTTAAATTCCAGGATGACTTGTTTGAGATGGAATTCTAGAGTTTTCAAAAACCCTAACTTCCTTAGATCATATCTCTGAAAATATAGCGAGGGAAGATCTGAAATTTTCACTCGAGGTGCAGAACGATTTTGGCTAAAATGGGTTTTTGTTTTAGCTTCTGAAAACTTGTAGCGAAAATTCAACGATGACCTATTTGGAGTAGCGAAACCCTAGAATCCAAAGCTCTAATACCAAATGTTATGAAACCAGCTCACAAAAAGATAGGAAATATAGATCAACAGCTTAGAAATAAGCTTGTTCGAGGGGGAAACCTCCTTTACATTACACAAATGACAAGACCTCCTTTCTATATATAGGAGTCTAAGGGGTCATAATATAATCAGAGCCGACATAACAATAATAATGTAAGCACACAATAATAAGAATAACGGGGTTCTATGGGGAACAATAATAACAATATCAGGACTACATGGGCACATGAATATAATAACGGGGTTTTACTAATAACAATAAGGGTTTACACTATTACTATAGGGATATAATAGATTGGATATTCAAAACTTGAACTTTGCATTGTAAAAGATGTTAATTTATACAAGTTCATAAGGTTCTTTTTTCTTCTATACTAACATTCACTTAGCTTCTACACCAACATTTTTCTACCAACATACACCATCATTCCACCATCTGCTACTAACATTCTAGAAACAATATTCTACTATCTCTCTTGAATAGTCATGACTAATTTAACACCTCCCCTTAATCACAACTTCTATGATAACTTTCTTGTTCTAAGTCTCCACTAGGCTTACAACATGATTTTGATTTTCTACAACACATAACTTACTCCTACAAATTTTAAATTTATCCTTTCCAGGAGGCTTGGAGAGTATGTCACCCATAGTTTCATCTATAATACAATATGTTAAGTCAATTTATTTTGATTGTAATGTTTCCCCTAGAAAATGATGTTTTGTTTCTATATGCTTTGAGCTTGCATCTTATACATGAATTTTTTCTAATTTAATGGTGTTATGGTTATCACATATGATCATTGTAGGTCCTTCGTATGTTTCTCCAACATCTTCAAGTATCCTTCTAAGCCATATTGATTTGGAGGTAGCACTACTTAATGCTTTATACCTAACTGCAATTGATAATAAGAAAACAATTGGTTGTTACTTATCGCTCCATGATATAGCTCCTGATCCTCTATTGAACATGTATCCAATGGTATATTTCCTCTCATCTATATTTCTAGCTAGGTTGGAATCAGGATAACCTATCAACTCAACATTTCGATGAACTCGAAATTAATATTTCCTTTTAAATATTGAAGAACCCTTTTGCACATAGCCAATGGCTATCCTGATGTTTAGCCATGATTTGACTAGGTATGCTGATTGTATGAGCAATGTCTAGCCTAGTGGTAGTGAGATAATTTAGGCTTCCCATTGATTGTTGATCCAATGTTCCATTCACCTATTTTGTTCCATCATTATTTCTGAATTTGATATTTTGTTCCAATAGAGTACTCACTATGTTACATTCATTCATATGAAATCTCATTAGTAGGTCCTTTGTATATTTTCTTTATGTGATTAAAGTCCTTCCGTTGTCTCTCCATACTTCAAGGCCTAGACAATTGTGCATCTATGCAAGATCCCTCATCTCAAATTCATGAGATAATTATCTTTTTATCTCTTTAGTCAATTCTATAGTACTCTCTGTTATTATTAGATCATTGACATATAATGAGATTAATACTATATTTCCATTTTTGTTTGACTTGATATACAAATTAGGATCACTTCTACTTTTTTTAAATCCATGCAGAAAGAATTTATCTATTTTATCATACTAGGATCTAGGTATCTCTTTAAGTCCATTTAAGGCTTTCTTTAGAATTTATCTATTTTCTCATACCAAGATCTAGGTATTTGTTTTAGTCCAAATAAGTCCTTCTTTAACTCACAGATTAAACATAATCTCACTCGATGCTCTTATACAATAACATAGACATAACATAGATTATAGAGTCAAAACTTGTCTTTTGCATTTCCAAACATGTTAATTTATACAAGTGTAGAAGGTTCTCTATTCTTTCACCTACCTTTTACACTAACATTCACCTATCGACTTACATCATTATTCCACCAACTATTTTCTACTGACATTTTAGAAATGGTTTTTCACTGATTGCCTAGAATAGTTGTAGGTTTTATCCTTATATATAGATTACGTGCAAATCAATTATTAAAACACAAATATATATATTGGCGAGAGCATAAAATATACACAGATATTTTCTCTTGGAACACAAAGCGGGAAAACCAAATTGATTTTTTATTATATTCCTTTCAGTGTTACAATACATTATATACATGTTGAAACATTCATAAACCCCAATCTATTAACCCTAGATTAGAAAATAACGGTTTCCTTCACTGGATCTAAAAAATAACATGGTAAAAATTCATCATTTGTAAAACCATGTAGGAAAACCATGTGCAAAACCATGGGTAGGTTCGTCCACCATCTTTGGGTTTACCACCCTAAGACCCCGAATGCTGCGACACAATGTAACCACACATTACACATGGGTAGGTCCATCCACCATCTTTGAGTCTACCACCCTAAAATCCCCCATGCTCTCACACAATGACACACAACTAGTCGCATAAAATTTATAACACATACTTAACCAAACCCTACCTATTACCCCCACATTCCTAATTTTAACCACTAAATACTTAATTCTAAAAACCAGTTATTTAATTTTTAATCTCTATCTATCTATCACATATATATAACTATAATTTTTAACACATGTACTAACCTATAATTCATATATATAGGATGCGTGATATGAATATGCATACTGGGATAATCTTCGACCATTAATGAACCTCACTAAGGGAGAAACCATCCAATTCATAAAGAAATTTATTTTTATCCCATGCATAACTTTTGAGAGAAATAAAAAGTATCCTATCCATAATGAAAATATTTATTTTTTAATAAATAAATAACGTGAAATCCTTTTTGATTTTAATGAAAAATCCTCGTGAACTTAACATGGGATGTTCTTCAACAATTGATTAATAAACCTCACTGATAGAGAAACCATCCATTTGATAAAAATATTTGTTTTTTCATCCTCTGCATTAATTATTGATGATGTATACACATGAAAACTTTTATTTTTAATGAAAACATTTATTTTTTATGAAATAAATAACGTGAAAGCTTTTTGATTTTAATAAAAAATCCTCGTGAACCTAAAATGGGGAAATCTCGACTGCTCAAATAATTCACATATTTTGATTTTCACTGAAAATTGTCATAATCTGACTGATCGAGATCCTAATAGCCAACCACACAGCCGTACCCTTGGAATCAACCACACAAATGAATCGTTCACATGGTCGGGAATGGAGAACAACCACAAGAAGGCTTTTCGACAGCGCCAGATTATAAAGTGACCCCTTTTACTTCTTTTATCACATTAGTCCCGGAGCGAGTATGATGGAACCGACTCTCTCAATCTTTCTCGAACGTTGCGATCCCTGCAAATGGATGTGTGTATGGAGACAATCTCGTGACTTGAACACTAGATCGTTCAAAAAGTTTACAGTATCATGGAGTCATGGAACAACATAGACGTTAACGGTTTTTCTGTTAAATCTTTGCCTCACTTTTTTCTGCTGCCATCATTATCCATAACCCTAGGTCCCTGGTGATTTTCAGAAGTTTCTCTATAAAGGGCTATGTGAGCTTTGCCCATTATATATCAATGTCTGTTATATGAATTTTTCTCTCTCAGGTTATGCTAGTCGCAGTAAGTGAAAGTTGAGACTCGCAGCAATCTGAAGCTCGAGATAGTAGCATGGCACCAGATGCGATTGCCTCAAGATTTTCTTCCTTAGTCTTGAATCCAAACGGGCCATCGGTGGACGAGGTCGAAGGATCGAAACACGGGGCTGTACCTATTGGGAGGACCCCCAGGCGGTCCTTCGATGGGGTCCGCGTCAAGAGAACAATATCCGATGTTTCTGCAGAAATAAGCCGAAGCTCGACGGACGTGAATTTACACGCAGTAACGAATTTGAAAGTAGAAAAAGCTCAATGCGAGTTCTGTGGGATGTCTGAAGAATGCACGCCGAGTTACATTTGTAGGGTTAGGGATCTCTTCTGTGGGCACTGGGTTTGTGGGCTCTGCGCAGAAGCTGTCAAGGAAGAACGGCGTCGGATGGGTAAAGGAGTACCCATGGAGGACGCTTTGCGTTCGCATATGGTTGTGTGTGTTAAATTCAACAAGGTCGCCCGGTCGAATCCTGCGATGCATGTTGCTGAATCAATGCGCGATATTCTGAAGAAGAGTTCCCGGGCAAATGGTATGAGATCGAACCACAACAGTCCCAGGGACAGAGCAATTCCGAGAAGTACTATTTCCCGTAGTACCAGCTGCATTCCTGCAATTGTAAGGAAATAAATTAGCAACCGTTTCTGATCTTTACTTTGATGGTCATACCCTATCGAAACTCCGCACCGCGGTTTTCTCTAATGTCTCTGGACTACAAGTGTAATGCTTCCCTTCTGCAACATATGTCCATGTTTCTTTTTTGTGTGGGCACTTCCATGTGTAATGCTTCCCTAAATTTATGGTATTAAGACACGAACGGAATCGTAATGACGAATTTCGGAATTTTTTTCTGCTGATACGGCCGAACTTGGTAACTTAACTGGAAGCAATTCTCTTATGTTTCTTCTTTTTGTGTTGACACGACCTTAAGCTTCTGGAAACAAGGAGGCCTCTTTCCTAAGGAATTTATCGTACATAGTCTATGTCTCGCCAAGGATAACCGAAATGACGCTGAAGGCGTGGAACATATTCTGCCGGAGGAGATCCTTGCAAATTTTTCAAAGACTAAGTAGTAAAGCAACTCTTCAAGTGTAAAGGTGGAATCAGGAGTTAAATTTGACGGGTGCTTTTATCAGTTAGGGAATTTTCTTTTAATGAAGATTTTATTTTTAAATTGCTCATCATATAACTTTTAATATTTATTGGTACAAGTTTGATCTCATTTCTTATATAAGCAAATTTTCTATTGCTGCAAAATAATTCATAATAAAAATTATAAAAAAATATTAATAATATAAACTATAATAATTAACAATAAAAATAAAAGTTAATAAAAGAAAAAAAATACCAATTCATCACCCATATATTCTAATGTCAAATTTTCTTTTACTTTATCGGATTAATTCTCCATATGTATTCTTATAAATAGACAAACCATTTGTATAATTTTTTCTTCCTAATTCTCTCTATAATTATTCACTTGCGTCGATAATCCACAGAGAGTTAATTATTCACTTGCGTGCATATTCCATGGAGAGCACCAAATGACAATGATTGATCAACACAGGCTAAGAATTTCAAATCTGACGCATCTGACGGGGATCTCTGCAACTCTAATGTCATTTCAATCTTTTTACCAAAAAAAGTTGAAGGGTTGGGAATTATATATATATATATATATATATATATATATGAGAAAGGCAAATCACCCTTGAGGGTCAATTTGGCAGTCAAATTCCATCCGTCACTCACACTTTCAAACTCCATGTCTATTTTATGGATGGGGTTTCCACTGCTTTTTTTGGGTAATAAATCACCGTAGGCATGCGGAACGGACGAATTAGTACTTTTTTTTGAAGAAATTGAGATGGAAGTTGAGTTATTGTATGCAGAATGGAGAGAATTGGTACTTTTTAAAAGAAATTGAAATAGAAGTTGAGTTATTGCCAACAGTGGTTTTTCTATCTTTCTGTGTTTTCGTAAAGCCTGCATGAGAATTTTGTTTTTAGGTGTTTGGACAATTTTGAAGGATGGCCAAAGCGATGCAGAGTGAGTTGAACATGCATAAATGGTGGAGTTCTTTTTATAGACCCTATAATCTATGAGGAACTGATGAAAGCAGTTGAACCTTATGTAATGAGAAATTAAAAGCTAAAGTTGTTTGATAGTGAGGATCTCGTAGATGTTTCTTGCTCTTCTTCTTGCTTTTTCATGAGCAGATCAGGAACAAATATAGACGAGGCTTCTAAGCAACAATTCTGCTAAAAATGTTCCGAAGATTTCAGTGTGTGCACCCACTATTTCAATCTCATGATCTAAATTTCTAATGAATGGATGCAGTAACGCTGGAGATGTGTCTTGGTACCTGAGTTTTCATGGGTTAGAAGCCAATAATCAGCTGCAATATGCATTCGTTCCAGACCAGCCTATGGATATGTGTTTGTAGTGTATGCCTTCATTCCAAAAGGGTTCTTTTCAGCTGGGAGTCAATTCATCTCAGCCATTGAGCATATCTAAAATATATGAGTAGGTTCATGCCAATATATAAACACAGAAGAAACAACAGATAGACCAACTACAATTGCCGCCTTTTTTAGCCAAAAGCCACGGTTCACAACAAGTACTGGGGTCTCTAGCCTACCCTTATCAACAGCAATAGCTTCAGCTGCTGAAACAATTAAGGTATTTATGTTTATCAAGAAATATACACAATTGATAGATTTATCTTTATAAAAAAACCTACTTGGGGTAAGAGCTCAACCCATGAAACTTTCTGCAAAAAATGATTCAAAACTGGGAATTGCAAGGCCAACCAAGCTCTACAAAGGAGTGAGACAGACTCGAGCCTGTGAGTGCTTTACTGACTCATTGAAAACAACCAGAGCAGAGAAATAAGACAAGTAAAAGATGAGGAAATACGACAACAAGGTTTTTATACAGATAAACAGTGATATGGTAACATGACACCATTTTCCCTTATGCATTAATTAATTTGAAATTATAACCATTTTATTGATACACGTTGAGCAAAGTAGGGGAGGACCATTATGTCAAGTAATGCTTTCTAAACAAAATAATCAAAATCCAGAGAACAAGGTATCAGTGATCACTTACTCGTTATTTATTCTTGAAAGTTTTTCATGATTAGATTGTGCAACACAGTGCTCTACTGAGTTCCAGGTTCTATAGCATTGGAAGTTCCAGATTTTGCAACATTCTGCATATGCCCTTTTCATGGTTAGATTGTGCAACACAGTGGTCTGCTGAGTTTCAGGTTCTGTAGCCTGCGAAGTTCCAGATTTTGCAACATTCTGCCTATGCGCCTGCTTACGAGAATTCACATCAAGTAATAACTTGCACACTTGTAGTGGATTGGAATTTGGAACTTGCAAGTTGGAAGCCATGCAAATAACCATAACATAACTTGGTGGTGGGTAGCTGGGAGGTCACCAAATAGATTAATTGCTATGGCATTTAGATTTACGGCTTCATCCTATACACCGTAAGTTGTAATATTTACATGTGATTCTGATACCGAGATCATTAAGGAAGGTATTAATGAATCACACACTCGCCTTTCAATTTTAACCACGTTATTGCTGCCAACTTGCCAAGTATATATATATATATATATATAAATTAAAACTTGTTATTTTTTAATATGCCCGTCAATATGGCTTTTTTTTTAAATTATTGGCAAGTTAGAGATGTCCTGTAGATTTTGAAATAGATAATATTTTACGTGTAAAAAGGGAAAATACGTGCATACGAGCGTCAAATTTAACCCCTGGGTGGAATCAACTACAAACCCATTGTAGATATGGAAATGGCCATAACTAAAGCCTTGTTGGGGAACATACTAACTGAGGAAAAGTCAGACGGTATGTATGAAGTATACCAATTGGCCGTATATATAGGGGCCACACCGATGCCACAGGCTGCTTCTATATTAGAAGGTAAAAGATACGATGTCTTCGATCATCCTAGATCATCTGAGAAAATGCAGTACCTAACCTAGTGAGCGCAAAGAGTTGGAAGGAACTCTATGCCCAACAAAGAAAGAAGGTTGGACTCAGAAAATTGAGAGGGGCTCACTTTACAGTCAGCACAATCTCAAAGGAAAATTCTAGAAGAAATTAGTTATAATACAATTGGAAACTTCAAGCCAACCTCTTGGAGTGCTTAGATATAGGCCTTATTTTGAAATGTAAAAGGGCGAAAAAAATCTTGGTTGTTGGGAAAGCTCTGCCAAAATTTTGGTGAATTGTTGGGAAGTATTGAAACAATTTTGGGGATGAATTTTGAAGTAATTCTTGGGCTATTTATTTTTCTCATCTTGTATGTGTTTATCTCACTTTTTTTTTTTAATTTTACTACTAATATGAAGCAATTTATGCAATTTTCATGGCACTTTGAGTTGTAAACCTGATTTATTGTGTGAATTGTGTGGAATTATTTCAAGATCTTGGCTATAATGAATTTTGACATCAGTATGATGGTTTATTTTAGTTTTACAACATCTATCAAGCTAGCTTGAAGAGTATCTTGGCGTTCTTGATATTTCTTGCAAGGGTTTTAAAAGAACAAGTAAATTTCATAATTATATATTCGCATGGTTGAATTCTTAGTCGGTGGTTCATCCACCAAGGTTTATTTCACCTGAAGCAATTCTCAATTTCTCCTTTAGGTTGCATAAACTTGATTCTGCATTTCATCCACCTTTTATTTTGAACATTTTCATGTTAAACCCAAGGGTTATAAATACTCCTTCCCAAGATCAGTGGAAATGCGGCTCAACAAAAAGCTTAATGTAAATAGTATTTTTCCCCAACCTTTATTCCAAATGTCTCTAAAAATTAACAATGATTTAGAGCAGATTTCACAAAATTTAAAGACCCACCATGTGCACCATGCACCCATGAAGAATGTACAATCGAAGTCTATGTGAATGAGTTTGATATCATGTATATTTTCATTATGTTAATGGCTTGATCATAGTAAATCAATTAAAGGGCATACCATAAGCTACAATCACATAGGATTTGATGATATGGTTGTGATCAAAATTCAACATGTTGCTTCTTTTCTTGTGACATTTAAAGGTATGACATTAAATGCATGTGACTTAAGTGTATAATGTGTGTTCTTTGGTTAATTCTTAATTTTGAATTTCACAGTCATATATGATTGTCAAAGAATAATTAATATATGGTTCAGTCATCAGTTGTAATGTCATCTTGCATAATTTTTTCGTTGTGCAAAGAAAAAAATATAATCAATGTCATGAAGATGCCAAACACAAATTCTATCGTTAGAGGTGATATGACTAAAATATAAACTAGATTTTGAACCCTCCTACCGGTCATACAACAAATATAGCCCATTTAGATGTTCTTAGGCTCTCCACCACAACACAACGTGGTGTGACTCTGGGGAGCTAGTACCAGCTCCGATTCCCACGCAAAATAATACAAATAATAACTGCAGTAACATCACTAGTTAAAAATCCATGTAATAAAGTTAATAAAGGAAAAATAAGACAATAAGTAGTCATGGCACACATATTCCAAGCTAAATGTTGGGCAAAAATGTAGAGATGGGGATCACTTGTGATTAATAAATGACTATGGAAATTGGCAAAGGAAAAGAGGCATTAATTTCTATTTTATTTATGAAATAATGGAAAATAGGAGAAAGGGAAGGTGAGAGGTCACATAATTTCATATGAAGAAAATTAAAGGAAAAATAGAGAAAAAATGAAGAAAATGGATCCCTCGATGATAAAAAGGCTTCTGAGTATCAGTCTACAACTTTTTTCCGTTTTATCTTGGAGCTCTTTTCGATTCTCTCTTTCATACTCTTACGCACTTAGAGTTTTCTTGGAGAACTCTTGGAGGATTGTGGCATACATTGGATTTGGAAAAATAAAATGAAGAAAAAGTAGGAAAGCGCAAGAGGACAACAGGATCAATAGCTACAGTGGGTTTTCTTTGCAGGTACCAAGTTGCATGTATGATGTCCTTGCTATTTTTGGCATGCATGTCATATGAATGTGCCTAATTGGTTATCATCTATCATTGGTATGGAGGATTGTCTGGATTGAGAATGGTTTTGCCTAGCCTTCCCATTTCCTAGATAACCATGGCGTTATGGCTTTTCCCATTTAGTTTTTGGTTGGTGCTCATGTTCCTTATGGTTGTGGGTTAAGTTATTAGTTTCTAGAGCCTTGATTATACAAATAATTTGGAAGCCCTAGAATAGCTTGGGTTGAGTTACTAGTCCTAGAAATCTTGGTTGGATAACTTCTCTAATGCCCTCAATGGGTTGATTTACTAGGCTTGGAGCTGAGTTGGAACACATTCTCTTGAGCCCTGGACAACTTAGATAGAGACTGATATGGTGATGGTTAGTAATGTCCAGCCATGAGATGGAATGACTAGTTCAGGGTGGAGGTGGTTTGGCCTCTGGAAGCCTTGCTTTCTTTTTCGTTGGTTTATTTCATGAGTTCCCCATTCATTCTTGGAATATGGCATGGGGGTGATTGTATGAAATTGAGAATTTGGTTTCACCCAATCTATGGTCAAGTGGCACTTGGAAGTCCTTAACTTGGTCGGATTTTCAAATGTTAATATAATCTCTCTCCTCTTTTAATTCTTGAGTACTTGTACTTCTTATTATCTGGCCTTGATGGATATTCTATCATTGTAATTATTATGGTTATATGTTGGTTATGATCATGGTTTTATGAAAGATTTTAGTTATGCATCTTAACATATTTTCATTAGTAAATGAATGGTTATTGAATGCATGATCTAATACATGATTTTGTGGCTATTATTAGAGGGAATTAGACCTTCTTATTGGTTGTTAGATAACTATGAGACCCCTATGTTCATGTATGAATTTATGACATGTACATTATATTTTCACAATGTGTCTGATGACATGCCCCTCATGGTTAAGCCTGGTTAGGTCAAGTCCTTGATCAATTTTTGTTTCAAAGGTTTTTTATTGGTGTATTTCATCTTTTTTGGAATTTATATCAAGTTTTGGGTAGAGATCTAGATCCTACCCCTCAAGAAGTGGCTTAAATCTTAGGGTCGCATGCACAAAATGAAGTAATTTAGGTTGCAGTCACTAGGAGACAGGGTCATCCATGCAACTAGAGGCTTCCAGTCACTATATTATAAAAGTGACTAAGAGGCCAAGTCAGTGAAAAAGAAATTTAACTCATGGAATGGGCACCTGAAGTGGATGTGTGGCTTATAGGTGTCCTGCAACTCTTTAGGAAGGCGAGTAAGGTTTTAGTACTTTAGTTCCACTTCCTTAACTATACTTAAGAGATTGAATAATATTATAGTAACTCTTCATCACATATTTATCCCGGTGGACTGGTGAGCTTGGGTAAGAGTGGGAGGAGGGTGTTGCACCTTCTGTATGATAATTACCAAACACAATTGATTCAACCAAAAATAATATTAGAGTATGTCAAATTATTTTATAGGAACAAGTTTCATCGCCATTCGCATTAGTGAGCCAAACTTTTGAGTAGCGAATCCTTAGAGAGATACTGACAATGTTTCATGATTTCTGCCCAAGCCACCTTATCCTCATCCCTTGTTCAACTAGCTTCTTCTAGGGAGCTCTTAGCTTAGAAAAAAACTTGGACCTTTTCCTAGTGACCCTTGAAATTCCTACCTTCTCTCGATGTGAGGCCGACTTTCTTTGTTCTATATCAACTAGGGTTGAGACTAACATTATTATTTGTAGCCTTCACAAAGTAAGAAAATGCTTGAAGATAATAATTCTCCTCAGATTCCAATTTTTTAATACCCCTAAACTCTGACTGGTCATCATCAATTATGCTCCTTCCCACTAGCACACTCCAAATTGTTGCATATCCAAAGAATGAAACTATTAGCATGTTTCTCATAAATGACCACCCACTCTGGCAAGCCATGTTGTTTAATTCCCTCATTTAAAATTTCCTCCTCTCATGACTTTCTTTCAGCATTAATTATTTGATCAATTAGAGTCTATTGTCAAGGATACGTCTATTATCCTCCATATCACCTTTGCGCATTCATGTTTTCTCTTGCGATGAGTATGGCATCCACCTCATCATTTTAAGAAAAAAATTGATAGTATTTCTCTTATTATCATCAGACTCAAGGCAACATATAAATCCAAGGATAGGTTATGACATTTGTTGGGGGGTGTGATGTGATGTTCCCCTACCTATTGGTCAGGTGGGGGGGAAGGAGGGTAGTGGAAACCCACCCCCCGACCCCATTTGGTCACTCGAATCCAAGGAAAATAATTTGGTGAAATATTTTAGTGTTAAAAATAAATTTCATAAATGGTTTATGATTTTTAAAATAGATTTTATTTAAATGTTTTCAAATAAAATTTACAATTTACAATTTTTTTTTCTATAAGTATATAGATATATAATGTTTGTTAATTTATATGAGGTTTGAGATGATTACATGACTAACCTGTGCCTTTACTACTCGTGGCCTAGGAGGATTTACACTGTCAAAATCACCCAGAGATTGCACTCGGCTTGGATCACACCAATGCTTAGCATGACTAGATCTTTTCTACAAAAATTTGCCTTGATAACCTTTACAACATGGAGTGACTTAACAAAATACATTGTCACCATATATTCTACACCATGTATATCATTCATGTTTTTATATTAGTCTAATCATTTAAATTATATTAATTAACATCTAAAAAAACATAAATTTATGAAATTATTTTGTTTAAAAAAATTTATAATAATAATAATAATAAAATTTACAATAATATTAAATATCACTAAAAATAAATAAAAATTAAAAATATTTTTTAAATTAATTTTAATCCAATTAAAAAATAATAAAATTAACCAAAACTGTTATAAATTAATAACAGTGATCATGAAAATTTCCCATAAAAAGTAAAAAAACACAAAATAAACCCTAAATCTTACAAACTCATTGAACCTAATTAGCAATCACCAATATTCCATGTTTTCTTATTTCAATGCTGTACAAAGAAGTCATGTATATAAAAGAGTCATGATGACTTATTTGTTTAAAAGGGAAGGACCAACGGATTAAAAACTTACCAATAATGAAAGAAATATCAGTTTATAATTTAATATCTTGAAGTGTATTTAAATATGTCCAATTAAGTGTAACTATATATTACTGTTTAGGATCTGTTTTCAATATTAAATAGTGTTTAATCGGATTCTATTAATTACATTCTTCGATATTTCTAACAACTAATTCGATTATTTTTATATTTCAAGAATCCCACCATCTTGAAAATTAATCACTTCACTTAGTGTAAGTGGTTTCAATATTAGATATATAATTTTTATAAAAATAACATAATGTTATATATAAAAGTATTTGTTAAAATATTATTTTTGATACTTTATTAGGATGTAATGTATATATATTTGTGTTGACATTATATTTTTGTTCTTAATATAATTTATTTTCGAAAAAAAAAAAACAAATTTTGAGATTCTATATGTTATTTTTGTTCTAGCATAGCATATATGTTTATTTTTATTTCAAAAGTAAAATTTGTATTTATATAAATTTCTAAAAAAATGGTTATGTATAATTTTAAAATGGAAAAAATAAAAAAATTAATTGTGTATATAATAGTATATTTCAGTGTGGAGTATAATGGTTAGATCAAAAGCTATCTTTTATTGCCTATGCTGCAAGAACCCAAACAAATTATTCGGAATATAAATTTATTCCAATGGTAAAAGAGGATCACAATCATGCCTTGCCCAAGCTAAATTATGCTATCAAAACTTCCATGATCTTAGTCTACATTGCATATGTTTTTGAGCATTCTTCCAACTAGAAAAATCTCATTTCCTGATCTAATCATTGATTTTGAGTTGAGCCCCTATCTCTCATTGAGTATAAGACTATTTGTTGGAGAGTTTCAATGGCCTAGAGGAAAGGGATCTAGAGGATATTTTTGTGTAATGTTAGTAACAAGTTACAAGTGTATTCTATAATTTTGTACTATTGTTTATCTACTAATAAGAAAATCATATTTCTTCTCTCCAATTTGATGTTTATTTAATTTAGCATATGATTGTGCATTGAATTGTTCATTTATTTCACTCTAAGTATTAAAGTTTTCTTTAGATATAATATTCTACATATTTTGTTAGTTGTATGTGTCCATGTTTCTAAAGTCAGGATCAAAAGACAAAGATCAAGTGAGGAGATGTAAAGCAACCATTTTTTTTGTCTGAGTAATTATACCAAACCTTAGACAATTTCTTTAGCCTTCTTGATTGTTTGATCTTTTGATTTGAGTTTCTTACCACTACTCAGTTATGGCTCCAACCTTAGTCGTAGAAAAGAATTTACAACTAGAAGTATTATCCTCAACAAATTTTTTAATAATTGATTTATTGGGATTCATTGTGTATGACAAATGGAGTTTGGCAATTAGTAAGTAGCACTTATTTTTTAAGTATAAGTGATAGTAAAATTGTACTTTAATAATATGTTATCTAGGTGATGTAATAACATGAAGATAACCAATGATAAAATGAAAGTGAATTACGATAATAAATTTATTGATACAAGTTTATTATTTTTTTTTCAACTTTATAGTGATAGTTGACTTATTCATCCATAATCCTAACTTATAATATCGCTCCATCATGTGATTTATCTATTTATCTATCTATTTACTTTCTAGTTAATGGTTAACTCAATCAATATAATTATCTAAGGCATGTTGATGATGGATAAAATGATCCACTTAATGGACCTATAACATTGTATGCACATATTTATTATATTGAAATGTACCCCTATATAACTAGGTATTAGTGAATATCTGTCAAAAGTATTTTTTTACCCCTTGATAATACAAATTTACAATTAAAATCCTCTATATTCAACAAACATATCCTAGGTATCTAATTTTTGTGATGTATTAAATATATATTTTTTTCTATTTGTAATAGGATGACATGGCACAGTTCTTTCAAGCACAACCGTCATTATTATTTTGTCAAATGAATTAATTAAAGAGTAATGATGACTCTAAGAATCTTAATTATTTTGTATCATTTAATGAGATCGAAAGGTTTCAAGTTACTCAAATAATGAGTCTTATTCTTTTTCCTAAAATAAAAACTGCTCAAAAAGGATATTGTTAGACATGTTGGCTTTTGAGTTATCAATATATCAATATCTACGTCAAACTCCTTGGTAGGTTGGGGAAAATTACTTATAGAAGTTATTGATGTAGATTCCCATGACTTTTTAATTATTTTTACCATATTCAAATTTCTTCGCTACACAACACTTATAAGTAAGTAGGGGAAAAACAATTCTACAAAATATATTACAAATTTTTGGGACCCCTTATTTGTTTCTATCAAATCTTATCCTATTCTCTTTCTATCATATCTGATCCTATTCTCTTTCCTTAAAGAACAAGCAATAAAAAGTACTCCTAACCAATAGGTTGACCTTTGAATCACCAACCAATCATTGTCTACATGACACTCCTCCTTAGTCTAAGAACCTTTATTTAATGTTGCTATATACAAATTTATTATAAAACCCTTTCATTATGGGTATTTTTTTTTGTGTCTCGATCACATTGAAGATTTATAATCATTTTTTTTATTTAAAAAAATTAATAATAAAATATAACAAGAACATTTCAAATAACTTTAACTTTTTAAAAATATATAAAGAAATGAATATAAAAAAAGTTGATTAACATAACTAACCTTATAATATTTATTGAAATTTGACAAATTTTTTGAAATACAAATAAAATTTTAAACATAAAAAAATCCATAAACATTAAATACATTATTCTAAATCAAGATGTGCATGATTACTACCACTTTACTACAAAGTTACTCGTTCAAACCCTACACACTACCTCACATTCCTAATTGTAACTCTAAATACTTAATTTTAATGGCCTTTTATTTAACTTTACACCCCTATCGCATCTACATATATATTTATATATTTTGCTACATCTTAAAATATTAATCATAGACTAATTTAATTTTGAATTCCTAATATAAACATGGAAACTACGATATTATTCCATTATTAAACATCATTGATGATGGAGAAACCATCGATTAGATGAAAAAAGAAATTGATTCTATGTATTACTTTTGAATTTATATTTGAACGATTACCACTTTTATACAAAACTACCTATTTAAATATTAGTGATTGCATATGAACCCGGCTCACAAAAAGATAGAAAAGATAGATCAAGGCCTTAGAAATAAGCCTCTTCGAGGGGGAAACCACCTTTACATTACACAAATGAACAATTCTTGGATGATACAAATGAAAATACCACCTTTCTATATATAGGAGTCTAAGGGGTCATAATATAATTAGAGCCGACATAACAAGAATAATGTAAGGGCAGAATAATAACAATAGTGTGCTTCTATGGGGCACAATAATAACAATATGAGGACTACATGGGCACAACAATATAATAAGGGGGGTGTACTAATAACAATAAGGGGTTACACTAGTAGTATAGGAACCTAACATGTCCCTCTCCTTCAAAAAGTGTTGTCCTCAATGCTTGAGTAGTTATGGATGCTTTTGTATAAAATTCTTGTCCTCCCATGTGAAATATTCAGTAGGTAAGTTCTTCCGCTTGATGAGATACTCTAAAATTGATCGATTTCGTAGTTATTGGGTTCTCGTTTTTGTGACTGCTCCAGGTTCCAGTATGATTTTTGCTTCCTCGTCAAGTTCTGGAAATATTGTTTGAACTCGGATCTTCTCATTTTGTAAGGTCGCCATTTTTTAAGTGCATGCAGTCTTGACAATATTTCCTTCTCATAAATAGCTCTATGTAAATAGTTTCCTTTGATTGTACGGCTTTAGAAAGCAATGGGTCTTTCTTCTTGCGTTAAAACATCACCAATTCCATTTCTTGATGCATCATATTCCACAATAAAGGTTTTTGTGAAGTCTAGCATAGCTAAGACCAGTGCTTGGCACATTGCCTGTTTAAGATGTTCAAAGGCCTTTGTTGGTTCTGGAGTCCATGAAAATGCATCTTTCTTCAATAATGTTCTTTTCAGAATGTCTTTAGTCTTCATTTTTATTTGATGATATAAACAAAGATCCAACTTGATGAAGTAAATTACTCCATGCAATTCATCCAATACTTCATCAATGATAGGAATGGGAAATTTATATTTAATAGTGAGTTTGTTGAGCTCTCTATAGTTCGGACACATGTGCCATGACCCATCCTTCTTGTGCATCAATAATACTAGAGGAGAGAGATAAATTTGACTAGGTTGAATTATACCAGCCTCTAGCATTTTTGCAACCATACGTTCAATTTCACTATTTTGGGCATGGGGATATCTGTAAGGCCTAATGTTTTGAGGGAGACTTCCCTGAATCAAATGAATAGAATGATCATGATCATGAATAGGTGGGAGGCCTTTGGTACTCTCTAATACCTTGGAATGATTGTCCAAGACTTCTTGGAGATCTGGAGAAATAGATGATTTTGATGTGGGAACCTCTAGCAAACATAATTGTGTAATTGCACCTCATTTTTATTTCTTTACTTTGTCAGTCCATTAGAGTTGATTATCTTTCCTGGTTTCCTTGTGTTAACCCTTAATTCAACTTCCTTACCTTCCAAAGAAAATTTCATGAGAAGTTCTTGAAAATTAAAAGCTATTGTACTCAAGCATTGTATCCATTAGACACCTAGTACAACATCAACACCACACATTGGAATGGAAAGCATTGGGATATTCAATACATATTCTCCCATGGATAGCTTGATATTATGGAACTTTCTAGAGAAATTTATGCTTCCTCCACATGCAACCGTCACTTGACACTCTAGTCCTAGATACAGGAAGCAATTCAATTCCTTGGCCATCTTACAATGAACAAAATTATGGGTATTGCCTGAATGAATCAACACTATTACCTTTTTCTTCTTGACATGTTCTCCTCTCTTGATAGTTTGAGGAGTCGTAATTCTGGCCAATGCATTACAAGATATGGTCAGATTCATTTCTTCTTTCTCGATGTGATCTTTCACTTCTTGAACCTTTTTCTTCTTGATATGTCCTTCTATCTTGAGAGTTTGAGGAGTGGTAATTATTTCCAATGCTTTAGAATATATGGTCGGATTCATTTCTTCTTTCTATGGAGTTGGTTCCTGGTGTATATCCTATTCTTTTGATGTTTTTTTATCCTTTTCTTCCTCCTCTTCACACTCTATAAAATAATTTCTTCTTAGCATACTTATGACCTTTAATGTATTTGTTATCACAATTGTAACAAAGCCCTTTTGCTCTTTTTTCTTCCGATTGTTGCGGTGTCAACCTTGTAGGTTGTGGAAAGCTAGGAGAAACAACACTTCCATCTTTATAGTTGTGAGGGGTAGAATTCCTTGTTGCCATAATTTTTCTTTCTACTTTTCTTGCAAAACTGAATGCCTTCTCCAATGAATCATGTTCCCAAAGTTGAACCTCATGTTGAATGTTATCCTTTAAATTCCTTATGGAGACATCAATCCTATGCTTCTCTGGAATATCATTTTTCCTTATATTCAATTTTTGAAAGTCATCAATGTGCTCTGCCATTGAACTCTTTTGTTTGAGATTTATCAATAAGCTAAAGAAGGTGTTGGTCTTTGTATCCTCATAATGTGCTATCATTTCCTCCATGAAAACTGACCACGTGACAAATGGTTTACGAGAACAAAGCCCTTTATACCATAGAAATTGATCCGGTTCTAAATATGAAGATGCAATATGTACCTTTTGTAACAGTTGCACCTCATGTAGACCAAAATAATGCTCCATCTGTAGTATCCAATTTATCAGATCCTTGCCATCAAACTTCCTCATATCACCCTTTCTTGATTTTAGAAGCTCCATCTTGAAATGACTGTAACTTTGTAATTTCAGATCTCCAAGTTCTAAAATTTTGTCCTGTAGTAGCCCTCTGAGTGCTCTTTCTAACCCCGCAAGTCTGATCAATATTGGATTCTGTAATTAAGAGTTATGTCAAATATCCATGATGACCTGATTATAGAGCACACTTTTATAGAGTGCCATGTGTCACTGTTTCAACCTTAGGACTTGAAACCGATACACAAAAAACTAAAATTCGTTCTCTTTCTGTAACTTCTTACGAAGTTTCAATCTGATGCTCAGAGAGAATGTTATGGTGACTTTCCCAAGGTCACCTGTTTAGGATGTAATTTGGGAGCCTGCAGAAACCCTAAATGTGTTGGACCATATCTCTGAAAATATATCGAAAAAAGATCTGAAATTTGGGCACAATCTTCAATAAAATTGTGGCTCAAATGGGTTTTAATTTCAGAGTCTAATCCTGTGCAAAAAAACAATTATAACGCAAATTCCAGGATGACCTGTTTGAGATGGAATTCTAGAGTTTTCAAAAACCCTAACTTCCTTAGATCATATCTCCGAAACTATAGCGAGAGAAGATCTAAAATTTTGACTTGAGGTGCAGAATGATTTTGGCTCAAATGGGTTTTTGTTTTCGCTTCTGAAAACTTGTAGCAAAAAGTTATACCAAAAATTCAACGATGACCTATTTGGAGTAGCGAAACCCTAGAATCCAAAGCTTTGATACCAAACGTTATGAAATCAGCTCACAAAAAGATAGAAAATATCGATCAACACCTTAGACATAAGCTTCTTCTAGGGAGAAACCTCCTTTACATTACACAAATGAACAATTCTTCAATGATACAAATGACAAGACCTCCTTTCTATATATAGGAGTCTAATGGGTCATAATATAATCAGAGCTGACATAACAATAATAATGTAAGCACATAATAATAACAATAGTGGGGTTCTACGGGGAACAATTATAACAATATGGGGACTACATGGGCACATGAATATAATAAGGGGGTTTTACTAGTAACAATAAGGGTTTACACTAGTAGTATAGGGACCTAACAGATTGGATATTCAAAACTTGAATTTTGCATTGTAAAAGATGTTAATTTATACAAGTTCATAAGGTTCTTTGTTCTTCTATACCAACATTCACTTACCTTATACACCAACATTTTTCTACCAACATAAACTGTCATTCCACCATCTGCTACTAACATTCTAGAAACAATATTCTACTATCTCTCTTGAATAGTCATGACTAATTTAATACCTGCCCTTAATCACAACTTCTATGATAACTTTCATGTTGCTCTATGTCTCCACTAGGCTTACAACATGATTTGGATTTTCTACAACACATAACTTACTTCTACAAATTTTAAATTTATCCTTTCCAGGAGGCTTGGAGAATATGTAACCCATAGTTTCATCTGTAATACAATATGTTAAGTCAATTTATTTTGATTGTAATTTTTCCCCTAGAAAATGATGTTGTGTTTCTATATGCTTTGAGCTTGCATGTTATACATAAATGTTTTCTAATTTAATGGTGCTTTGATTATCACATATGATCATTGTAGGTCCTTCGTATGTTTCTCCAACATCTTCAAGTATCCTTCTAAGCCAGATTTGGAGGTAGCGCTACTTAATTCTTTATAACTAGCTTCAGTTGATGATAAGAAAATAATTTGTTGTTACTTATTGCTCCATGATATAGCTCCTTATCCTATATTGAACATGTATCCAATGGTATATTTCTTCTCATCTATATTTCTAGCTAGGTCGGAATTAGGATAACCTATCAACTCAACATTTCGATGAACTCAAAATCAATATTTCCTTTTAAATATTGAAGAACCCTTTTTCACTTAGCCAATGGCTATCCTAACGTTTAGCCGTGATTTGACTAGGTATGTTGATTGTATGAGAAATGTCTAGCCTAGTGGTAGTGAGATAATTTAGGCTTCCCACTGATTGTCGATCCAATTTTCCATTCACCTATTTTGTTCCATCATTATTTCTGAATTTGATATTTTATTCCAATAGAGTACTCACTGCGTTACATTCATTCATATGAAATCTCATTAGTAGCTCCTTTGTATATTTTCTTTATGTGATCATGGTCCTTCCATTGTCTCTCCATACTTAAGGCCTAGACAGTTGTGCGTCTATCCAAGATCTTTCATCTCAAATTCATGAGATAGTTATCTTTTTATCTCTTTAGTCAATTCTATAGTACTCTTTGTTATTATTAGATCATTGACATATAATGAGATTAATACTATATTTCCATTTTTGTTTGACTTGTTATAGAAATTAGGATCACTTCTACTTTTTTTAAATCCATGCGGAAAGAAGAATTTATCTATTTTATCATACTAGGATCTGGGTATCTCTTTAAGTCCATTTAAGGCTTTCTTTAGAATTTATCTATTTTCTTGTACCAAGATCTGGGTATCTGTTTTAGTCCATATAAGTCTTTCTTTAACTCACAGATTAAACATAATCTCACTTGATGCTCTCATACCATAACATAGACATAACATAGATGCGGAGTCAAAACTTGTCTTTTTCATTGCCAAAGATGTTAATTTATACAAGTATAGAAGGTTCTCTATTCTTCTACACTAACATTCCCCTACCTTTTACAATAACATTCACTTATCAACTTAATCATTATTCCACCAACTATCTTCTACTGACATTTTAGAAACGGTTTTTTAGTGATTGCCTAGAATAGTTGTAGGTTTTATCCTTATACATAGATTACGTGCAAATCAATTATTAAAACACAAAAATGTATAGTGGCGAGAACATAAAATATACACAGAGATTTTCTCTTGGAACACAAAGCGGGAAAACTAGATTGATTTTTTATTATATTCATTTCAGTGTTACAATACATTATATACATGTTGAAACATTCATAAGCCCCAATCTATTAACCCTAAATTAGAAAATAATGGTAGTTTCCTTCACTGGAACCCCGAATAATGTAACGACACATTGCACATGGGTAAATCCATACACCATCTTTGAGTCTACCACCCTAAAAACCCCATGCTCCAACACAATGACACACAACTAGTCGCATAAAATCTATAACACATACCTAACCATACTTGTGATTATTCTAACACAAACCCTACCTATTACCCCACATTCCTAATTTTAACCACTAAATACTTAATTCTAAAAACCACTTATTTAATTTTCAACCCTTATCTATCTATCACATGTATAATTATAATTTTTAACCCATGTACTAACCTATAATTCATATATATATAATTATAATTTTTAACCCATGTACTAACCTATAATTCATATATATAGGACACGTGATATGAATATGGATACTGGGATATTCTTCTACCATTAATGAACCTCACTAAGGGAGAAACCATCCAATTCATAGAGAAATTTATTTTTATCCCATGCATAACTTTTGAATTAAAAAGAAATAAAAAGTATCCTATCCATAATGAAAATATTTATTTTTTAATAAATAAATAACGTGAAATCCTTTTTGATTTTAGTGAAAAATCCTCGTGAACTTAACATGGGATGTTCTTCAACAATTGATTAACAAACCTCACTGATAGAGAAACCATCCATTTGATAAAAATATTTGTTTTTTCATCCTCTGCATGATGATGTATACACATGAAAACTTTTATTTTTTTATGAAATAAATAACGTGAAAGCTTTTTGATTTTAATAAAAAATCCTCGTGAACCTAAAATGGGGAAATCTCGACTGCTCAAATAATTCACATATTTTGATTTTCACTGAAAATAGTCATAATCTGACTGATCGAGATCCTAATAGCCAACCACACAACCTTACCCTTGGAATCAACCACACAAATGAATCGTTCACATGGTCGGGAATGGACAACAACCACAAGAAGGCTTTTCGACAGCGCCAGATTATAAAGTAACCCCTTTTACTTCTTTTATCACATTAGTCCCGGAGCGAGTATGATGGAACCGACTCTCTCAATCTTTCTCGAACGTTGCGATCCCTGCAAATGGATGTGGGTATGGAGACAATCTCGTGACTTGAACACTAGATCGTTCAAAAAGTTTACAGTATCATGGAGTCATGGAACAAAATAGACGTTAACGGTTTTTCTGTTAAATCTTTGCCTCACTTTTTTCTGCTGCCATCATTATCCATAACCCTAGGTCCCTGGTGATTTTCAGAAGTCTCTCTATAATGGGCTATGTGAGCTTTGCCCATTATATATCAATGTCTGTGATATGAATTTTTCTCTCTCAGGTTATGCTAGTCGCGGTAAGTGAAAGTTGAGACTCGCAGTAATCTGAAGCTTGAGATAGTAGCATGGCACCAGATGCGATTACCTCAAGATTTTCTTCCTTAGTCTTGAATCCAAACGGGCCATCGGTGTACGAGGTCGAAGGATCGAAACACGAGGCTGTACCTATTGGAAGGACCCCCAGGCGGTCCTTCGATGGGGTCCGCGTCAAGAGAACAATATCCGATGTTTCTGCAGAAATAAGCCGAAGCTCGACGAATTTGGACGTGAATTTACACGCAGTAACGAATTTGAAAGTAGAAAAAGCTCAATGCGAGTGCTGTGGAATGTCTGAAGAATGCACGCCGAGTTACATTTGTAGGGTTAGGGATCTTTTCTGTGGGCACTGGGTTTGCGGGCTCTGCGCAGAAGCTGTCAAGGAAGAACTGCGTCGGATGGGTAAAGGAGTACCCATGGAGGACGCTTTGCGTTCACATATGGTTGTGTGTGTTAAATTCAACAAGGTCGCCCGGTCGAATCCTGCGATGCATGTTGCTGAATCAATGCGCGATATTCTGAAGAAGAGTTCCCGGGGAAATGGTATGAGATCGAACCACAACAGTCCCAGAGACAGAGCAATTCCGAGAAGTACTATTTCCCGTAGTACCAGCTGCATTCCTGCAATTGTAAGGAAATAAATTAGCACCCGTTTCTGATCCTTACTTTGATGGTCATACCCTATCGAAACTCCGCACCGCGGTTTTCTCTAATGTCTCTGGACTACAAGTGTAATGCTTCCCTTCTGCAACATATCTCCATGTTTCTTTTTGTGTGGGCACTTCCAAGTGTAATGGTTCCCTTCTGCAACATATGTCCATGTTTCTTTTTTGTGTGGGCACTTCCTTAAGCTTTTGTAAACTATGGTTACCAAATTTGAATTCGAACGGATTCGAATTCGATTTGATGCGGGAAAATTAACAATGTAAAATTCAATATGGGAGTTGGACAATATACTTCTTAAAAAGATTAATAAATTTTTATTTTTTTTTTAAATTAAAAAAAAAATGAAATGAATTTTTCTTACTGGCATATTTTGGCGAAAGTGGTATTTATTTCTAATATTCATTTTTTATATCTATTTAAAACTATTTGATAATAAGAAAAAATGGGTAAAGCAAAATTTATTAGTATCGTAAATTTGAAAAAATGTAAATCAAATATAATAATATGAATAACAAAAATTTAAACTTGAAATTTAATATAAAAAATTAGATATTAAAAATTAAAAGTTAAGTATGGGGGATTTACGCAGTGCATTATATTAGATATCATTTTTGGGATTCAACTGCGTTAAGTAAGTCATTCAAACGTATGACCATTTCCATGAGAGGTAGTCGTAACTGACTAATTTCTCATGATTTTTGAATAGTTCACTACCTCTCATGGAAATGGTCATACGTTTGAATGACTTACTTAACCCAGTTGAATCCCAAAAATGATATCTAATTAAAAGTTAGTTTAAGTGATAATATATATCAAGAAACTTTTATTTCAATCTCTTTCTTTTTCAAATCTAAAATTATTCAATAATAAGCCTGTATAAATTAATCTTTATGGTGATCGTAGAAAATAAATCCTTTAAATTAAATTCCATACCCACAATTACAAAAGCTGAATTGCATACCAACAATTACTATAAACCACTATCATCTAAATTAAATTCCATACCAACAATTACAAAAATTGAGTTCCATACCAACAATTACTATAAACCACTATCATCTAATTTACTAATAACTGTCATCCAAATAAAACTAACAAAAACTATTTTAAAGTTCTTACCATTTCTTTAATATATAACTTACCCTTCCCTTTTAACTTTTTAATACTATAGTCTTTTTAAATATAAAATTTCTATCACATTATTTAATATAAAAAATATTATTTTTCTCCTGAACGATGAACCACAGTAGTTGGTTCGAAATGCGTCGGCAAATATCTGTCTACAAGTAATTTACACCGAAGTTATTCTTTCAATTATTTTTCCCCTTCGATATACCTTACATTGCATGCTTGCTAATTAATAAAAATCTCCGCTCGGCCTCTTTGGTTATGACTGCAACCGGCCAACATTGCATGCTTGCTAATTAATAAAAAGAGATTCAAACACTTTCAAAGGGCCGTGCTCTCCCCTCGGCCTCTTTGCTTATCACTGCAACCATGGCCGGTTGAAGATAATAAGAACCCGCGAACCTTGGGCACTGTTAACATAAATTGAATTCATAAACTAAAAACTTTGTACCGTATTAAATTTATGGTATTAAGACGCGAAAGGAATCGTACCCGAACTTGGTAACTTAACTGGAAGCAATTTATCGTACATAGTCTATGTCTCGCCAAGGATAACCGAAATGACGCTGAAGGCGTGGAGCATATTCTACCGGAGGAGATCCTTGCATATTTTTCAAAGACTAAGTAGTAAAGCAACTCTTCAAGGGTAAAGGTGGAATTAGGAGTTAAATTTGACGGTTGCTTTTATCCGTAAGGGAATTTTTTTTAACGATGGTTTTATTTTTAAATTGTCCCTCACATAACTTTTAATATTTATTTGTACAAATTTTATCTAATTTTCTTTATACATAATTGTTGCAAATTTTCTATTATTGCAAAATAATTCATAATAAAAATTATAAAAAAATATTAATAATATAAATTATAATAATTAATCATAAAAATAAAAACTAGTGAAAGAAAAAAATATCAATTCATCACCCATATATTTTAATGTTAAATATTTTTTTACTCTCTAGGATTAATTCTCCATATGTATTTTTAGACAAACCACTTGTATAATTTTTTCTTCCTAATTCTCTCTATAATTATTCACTTGCGTGCATAATCCACGGAAAGTTAATTATTTACTTGCATGCATATTCCATGGAGAGTACCAAATGACAATGGTTGATCAACACAGGCTAAGAAGGAGAGCACCAAATGACAATGGTTGATCAACACAGGCTAAGAAGGAGAGCACCAAATGACAATGGTTGATCAACACAAGCTAAGAATTTCATATCTTACGCATCTCACGACGATCTCTGCAACTCTAATGTCATTTCAACTCCTTTACCAAAAAATGTTGAAGGGTTGGGAATTTTTTTTTTATATTAGAAAGGCAAATCACCCTTGGGTCAATTTGGCAGTCAAATTCCACCTGTCACTCACACTTTCAAACTCCAGGTCTATTTTATGGATGGAGTTTCCGCTACTTTTTTTGGGTAATAAATCACTGTAGGCATGCAGAACGGAGGGAATTAGAACTTTTTTGACGAAATTGAAATGGAAGTTGAGTTATTGCATGCAGAATGAAGGGAATGGATACTTTTGTAAATAAATTGAAATGGAAGTTGAGTTATTGCCAACAGTGGTTTTTTCTATCTTTCAGTGTTTTCGTAAAGCCTGCATGAGAATTTTTTTTTAGGTGTTTGGACAATTTTGAAGGATAGCCGAAGCGATGTAGAGTGAGTTGAACATGCATAAATGGTGGAGTTTTTTTTATAGATCCTGTAATCTATGAGGAACTGATGAAAGCAGGTGAACCTTATGTAATGAGAAATTAAAAGCTAAAGTTGTCTGATAGCGAGGATCTCGTAGATGTTTCTTGCTCCTCTTCTTGATTTTTCATGGGCAGATGAGGAACAAATACAGAAGAGGCTTCTAGGCAACAATTCTTGTAAAAATGTTCCAGAGATGTCAGTGTGTCCACTATTTCAATCTCATGATCTAAATTGCTAATGAATGGATGCAGTCACACTGGAGATGTGTCTTAGTACCTGAGTTTTCATGGGTTAGAAACCAATAATTAGCTGGAATATGCATTCGTTCCAGACCAAGCTATGGATATGGGTTTGCAGTGTATGCCTTCATTCCAAATGGGTCCCTTTCAGTTGGGAGTCAATTCACCTCAGCCATTCAGCATATCTGAAATATATGAGCAGGTTCATGCCAATATATAGACACAGAAGAAACAATAGATAGACCAACTACAATTGCAGCTTTTCTTAGCCAAAAGCCATGGTTCACAATAAGTACTGGGGTCTCTAGCCTACCATTATCTCCAGCAGCAGCTTAAGCTACTGAAAAAATTAAGGGATTTATATTTACCAAGAAACCTACACAATTGATAGATTTATCTTTATAAAAAAAAACTACTTGGGGTAAGAGCTCAACCCATGAAACTTTCTGCAAAAAATGATTCAAAACAGAGTATTGCAAAGCCAGCTAAGCTCTATAGAGGAGTGAGACAGACTTGGGCCTGTGAGTGATTGACTGACTCATTGAAAACAACTAGAGCGGAGAAATAAGAAAAGGAAAAGACGAGGAAATATGGCAACAATATTTTTATACAGATAAACAGTGATATGGTAACACGACACCATTTTCCCTTATGCATTAATTAATTTGAAACTATAACCATTTTATTCATACACGTTGAGTAAAGCAGGGGAGAACCATTATGTCAAGTAATGCTTTCGAAACAAAATAATCAGAATCCAGAAAACAAAGTATTAGCTATCACTTACTGGTTATTTATGCTTCAAAGTTCTTCATGATTAGATTGTGCAACACAGTGCTCTGCTGAGTTCTAGGTTCTATAGTGTTGGAAGTTCCAGATTTTGCAGCATTCTGCGTATGCCCTTTTTCATGGTTAGATTGTGCAACACAGTGGTCTGTTGAGTTCCAGGTCCTGTAGCCTATTCCAGATTTTGCAGCATTCTGCATATGCCCCTGCTTACGAGAATTCACATCAAGTAATAACTTGCACACTTGTAGTGGATTGGAATTTGGAACTTGCAAGTTGGAAGCCATGCAAATAACCATAACATAACTAGGTGGTGGGTAGCTGGGAGGTCACCAAGCAGATTAATTGCCATGGCATTTAGATTTATGGCTTCATCCTATACACCGTAAGTGGTAATATTTACATGTGATTCTGATACTAAGATCATTAAGGAAGGTATTAATGAATCACATGCTCACCTTTCAGTTTTAACCACATTATTACTGCCAACTTGCCAAGTATATATATAAAAAAAATAACACTTGCTATTTTTTAATATGCCCGTCAATATGGCTTTTTTAAAAATGATTAGCAAGTTAGAGATGACGTGTAGATTTTGAAATAGATAGTATTTTACGTGTAAAAAAGGAAAATACGTGCATACGGGCATCAAATTTAACCCCTAGGTGGAATCAACTACAAACCATCGTAGACATGGAAATGGCCATAACTGAAGCCTTGTTGGGGAACATACTAACCAAGGAAGAGTCGGACGGTATGTATGAAGTATACCGATTGGCCGTATATATAGGGGCCACAACGATGCCACAGGCCGCTTCTATATTAGAAGGTAAAAGAGACGATGTCTTCGGTCATCCTGGATCATCTAAGAAAATGTAGTACCTTACCTAGTGAGTGCAAAGAGTTGGAAGGAACTCTATGCCCAACAAAGAAAGAAGGTTGGACTCAGAAAATTCAGAGGGATCACTTTACACTCAGCACAATCTTAAAGGAAAATTTTAGAAGAAGTTAGTTATAATACAATTGGCAACTTCAAGCCAAGATCTTGGAGTGCTTATATATAGGCCTTATTTTGAAATGTAAAAGCGAGAAAAATATCTTGGTTGTTGGGAAGGCTCTGCCAAAATTTTGGTGAATTATTGGGAAGTATTGAAACAATTTTGGGGATGAATTTTGAAGTAATTCTTGGGATATTTATTTTTCTCATCCTGTATGTGTTTATCTCGCCTTTATTTAATTTTAATACTAATATGAAGCAATATTATTCAATTTTCATGGCACTTCGAGTTGTAAACCTGATTTGTTGTGTGAATTGTGTGGAATTATTTCAAGATCTTGGCTACAATGAATTTTGGCATCAGTATGATGGTTTATTTTAGTTTTACAACATCTATCAAGCTAGCTTGAAGAGTATCTTGGCATTCTTGATATTTGTTACAAGGGTTTTAAAAGAACAAGTAAATTTCATAATTATATATTCACATGGTTGAATTCTTAATCTGTGGTTCATCCACCAAGGTTTATTTCACCTGAAGCAATTCTCAATTTCTCCTTTAGGTTGTATAAACCTGATTCTCCATTTCATCCACATTTTATTTTGAACATTTTCATGTTAAACCCAAGGGTTATAAATATTCCTTCCCAATATCAGTGGAAATGTGGCTCAACAAAAAGCTTAATGTAAATAGTATTTTTCCCCAACCTTGATTCCAAATGACTCTAAAAATTAACAATGATTTAGAGTAGATTTCACAAAATTTAAAGACCCACCATGTGCACCATGCACCCATGAAGAACGTACAATGGAAGTCTATGTGAATGAGTTTGATATCATGTATATTCTCATTATGTTAATGGCTTGATCATAGTAAATCAATTAAAGGGCATACCATAAGCTACAATCACATAGGATTTGATGATATGGTTGTGATCAAAATTTGACATGTTGCTTCTTTTCTTGTGACATTTAAAGGGATGCATTAAATGCATGTGACTTAAGTGTATAATGTGTGCTCTTTGCTTAATTCTTAATTTTGAATTTCACAGTCATATATGATTGTCAAAGAATAATTAATATATGGTTCAGTCATTAGTTGTAATGTCATCTTGCCTAATTTTTTCGTTGTCCAAAGAAAGAAATATAATCAATGTCATGAAGATTCCAAACACAAACTCTATCGTTAGAGGTGATGTGACTAAAATATAAACAAGATTTTGAACCCTCCTACTGGTCATACAACAAATAAAGCCCATTTAGATGTTCTTAGGCTCTGCACCACAACACAACATGGTGTGACTCTAGGGAGCCAATACCAGCTCTGATTCCCATGCAAAATAATACAAATAATACCTCCTGTAACATCGCTAGTTAAAAAATCCATGTAATAAAGTTAATAAAGGAAAATAAGACAATAAGTATTCATGGAACACGTATTCCAAGCTAAATGTTCGGCAAAAACATAGAGATGGGGATCACTTGTGATTAATAAATGACTATGGAAATTGGCAAAGGAAAAAAGGCATTAATTTCCATTTTATTTATGAAATAATGGAAAATAGGAGAAAAGGAAGGTGAGAGGTCACATAATTTCATATGAAGAAAATTAAAGGAAAAATAGAGAAAAAATGAAGAAAATGCATCCCTCGATGATAAAAAGGCTTCTAAGTGTTAGTCCACAACATTTTTCAGTTTTATCTTGGAGCTCTTTTCTATTCTCTCTCTCATACTCTTACACACTTAGAGTTTTCTTGGAGAACTCTTGGAGGATTGTGGCATACCTTGGATTTGGAAAAATAAAGTGAAGAAAAAGCAGGAAAGCACAAGAGGACAATGGGATCAATAGCTATAGTGAGTTTTCTTTGTAGGTACCATGTTGCATGTATGATGTCCTTGCTAGTTTTGCCATGCATATCATATGCATGTGCTTAATTGGTTATCATCTATCATTGGTATGGAGGATTGTCTCGATTGACAATGGTTTTTTCTAGCCTTCCCATTTCCTAGATAACCATGGTTTTATGGCTTTTCGCATTTAGTTTTTGGTTGGTGCTCATGTTCCTTATGGTTGTGGGTTAAGTTATTAGTTTCTAGAGCCTTGATTGTACAAATAATTTGGAAGCGCTAGAATAGCTTGGGTTGAGTTACTAGTCCTAGAAAGCTTGGTTGGACAACTACTCTAGTGCCCTCAATGGGTTGTTTTACTAGCCTTGGAGCCGGGTTGGAACACATGCTCTTGAACCCTGGACAACTTAGATAGAGACTGATATGGTGATGGCTAGTAATGTCTGGCCATGAGATGGAATGACTGGTTTAGGGTGGAGGTGGTTTGGCCTCTGGAAGCCTTATTTTGTTTTTGGTTGGTTTATTTCATGAGTTATCCATTCATTCTTGGAATATGGAATGGGGGTGATTATATGAAATTGAGATTTTGGTTTCACCCAATCTATGGTCAAGTGGCACTTGGAAGTCCTTAACTTGGTTGGATTTTCAAATGTTAATATAATCTCTTTCCTCTTGTAATTCTTAAGTATTTGTACTTGTTATTATGTGGCCTTGATGGATATTCTATCATTGTAATTATTATGGTTATATGTTCGTTATGATCATGGTTTTATGAAAGATTTTAGTTATGGGTCTTGACATATTTTCATTAGTAAATGAATGGTTTTTGAATGCATGATCTAATGCATGTTTTTGTGGCTATTACTAGAGGGAATTAGACCTTCTTGTTGGTTCTTAGATAACTATGAGACCCCTATGTTCAGGTATGCATTTATGACATGTACATTATATTTTCACAATGTGTTTGATGACATACCTCTCATGGTTAAGCCTGGTTAGGTCAGGTCCTTGATCAATTTTTGTGTCAAAGGTTTTTTATTGGTGTATTTAATCATTTTTGGAATTTATATCAAGTTTTGGGTAGAGGTCTGAATCCTAGCCCTGGAGAAGTGGCTTAAATCTTAGGGTTGCATGCACAAAACGAAGTAACTTAGGTTGCAGTCACTAGGAGACAGGGTCATTCATGTGACTAGAGGCTTCGAGTCACTGTGCCTTATTATACAAGTGACTAAGAGGCCAAGTCAGTGAAAAAGAAATTTAACTCATGGAATGGGCACCTGAAGTGGATGTGTGGCTTATAGGTGTCATGCAACTCTTTAGGAAGGTGAGTAAAGTTTTAGTACTTCAGTTCCACTTCCTTAACTATACTTAAGAGATTGAATAATATTATAGTAACTGTTCGTCACATATTTATCCCGGTGGACTAGTGAACTTGGGTGGGAGTGGGAGGAGGGTGTTGCACCTTTTGTAGGATAATTACCAAATACAATTGATCCACCCAAAAATAATATTAGAGTATGTCAAATTATTTTATAGGAACAATTTTCATAACCATTCACATCAGTGAGCCAAAATTTTGAGTAGGGAATCCTTAGAGAGATACTGACAATGTTTCACGATTTGTGCCCTAGCCACCTTATCCTCATCCCTTGTTCAACTAGCTTCTTCTAGGGATCTCTCAGCTTAGAAAAAACTTGGACCTTTTCCTAGTGACCCTTGAAATCCTTACCTTCTCTGGATGTGAGGCTGACTTTCTTTACACTATCACAACTAGGGTTGAGACTAACATTATTATTCGTAGCCTTCACAAAGTAAGAAAATGCTTGAAGATAATAATTCTCCTCAGATTCCAATTTTTTAATACCCCTAAACTCTCACTGGTCATCATCAATTATGCTCCTTCCCAGTAGCACACCCCAAATTGTTGCATATCCAAAGAATGAAACTATTAGCATGTTTCTCGTAAATGACCACCCACTTCGGTGGGCCATGTTGTTTAATGCCCTCATTTAGAATTGCCTCCTCTCATGAATTTCTATCAGCATTAATTATTTGATCAGTTAGAATCTATTGTCAAGGATATGTCTATTATCCTTCATATCACCTCTGCACATTCATGTTTTCTCTCGCCATGAATATGGCATCCACCTCCTCATTTAAAGAAAAAAATTGATATTATTTCTCTTATTATCATCAGACTCCAGGCAACATATAAATCCAAGGATAGGTTATGACATTTGTTGGGGGGTGTGATGCGATGTTCCCCTACCTATTGGTTAGGTGGGGGGAAGGGAGGGTAGTGGAAACCCAGGCCCCGACCCCATTTGGTCACTCGAATCCAAGGAAAATCATTTGGTGAAATATTTTAGTGTTAAAAATAATTTTAATAAATGGTTTATGATTTTTAAAATAGATTTTTTTTAAATGTTTTCAACTAAAATTTAAATTTACATTTTTTTTTCTATAAATATATAGATATATAAAGTTTGTTAATTTATATGAGGTTTGAGATGATTACATGACTAACTTGTGCCTTTACTACTCGTGGACTAGGGGCATTTACACTGTCAAAATCACCCAGAGATTGCACCCGGCTTGGATCACACCAATGCTTAGCATGACTAGATTTTGTCCACAAAAATTTGACTTGATAACCTTTACAACATGGAGTGCCTTAACAAAATACATTGTCAGCATATATTCTACACCATGTATACCATTCATGTTTGTATATTAATCTAATCATTTAAATTATATTAATTAACATCTTAAAAAAACATAAATTTATCAAATTCTTTTGTTTAAAATTTTTTATAATAATAATAATAATAAAATTTACAATAAAATTAAATATCACTAAAAATAAATAAAAATTAAAAGAATTTTTTTAATTAATTTTAATCTAATTAAAAAACAATAAAATTAACCAAAACTCTTATAAATTAATAAGAATGATGAGGAAAATAAACCCTAAATCTTACAAACTAAAAAGTACACCTCTTTATTTATTAGAAAAAAACAAAAAATAAACCCTAAATCTTACAAACTCATTGAACCTAATTACCATTCACCAATATTCCATGTTTTCTTATTTCAATGCTGTACAAAGAAGTCATGTATATAAAATAGTCATGATGACTTAATTACCATTCACCAATATTCCATGTTTTCTTATTTCAATGCTGTACAAAGAAGTCATGTATATAAAATAGTCATGATGACTTATTTGTTTAAAAGGGAAGGACCAACAGATTCAAAACTTACCAATAATGAAAATAAATATCAGTTTATATTTAATATCTTGAAATGTATTTAAATATTTCCAATTCAAATGTAACTAATATATTACTGTTTAGGATCTGTTTTCAGTATTAAATACTGCTTATTCGGATTCTATTAATTACATTCTTCGATAGTTCTAACAACTAATTCGATTATTTTTATATTTCAAGAATCCTGCCATCTTGAAAATCAATCACTTCACTTAGTGTAAGTGGTTTCAATATTAGATATATAATTTTTATAAAAATAACATAATGTTATATATAAAAGTATTTGTTAAAATATTATTTTTGATACTTTATTAGGATGTAATGTATATATATTTGTGTTGACATTATATTTTTTTTCTTAATATAATTTATTTTCGAAAAAAAAACAAATTTTGAGTTTCTATATGTTATTTTTGTTCTAGCGTAGCATATATGTTTATTTTTATTTCAAAAGTAAAATGTGTATTTATATAAATTTCTTAAAAAAATGGTTATGTATAGTTTTAAAATGCAAAAAATATAAATTAATTGTGGATATAATAGTATATTTCGGTGTGAAGTATAATGGTTAGATCAAAAGCTATCTTTTATTGGCTATGCCTCAAGAACCGAAACAAATTATTAGGAGTATAAATTTATTCCAACGGTAAAAGAGGATCATAGTCATGCCTTGCCCAAGCTAAAATATGATATCAAAACTTCCATGAACCTAGTCTACATTGAATATGTTTTTGAGCATTCTCCCAACTAGAAAAATCTCATTTCTTGATCTAATCATTGATTTTGAGTTGAGCCCCTATCTCTCATTGAATATAAGACTATTTGTTGGAGAGTTTCAATGGCCTAGAGGAAAGGGATCTATAGGATATTTTTGTGTAATGCTAGTAACAAGTTACAAGTGTATTCTATAATTTTGTACTATTGTTTATCTACTAATAAGAAGATCATCTTTCTTCTCTCCAATTTGATGTTTATTTAATCTAGCATATTGTTATGCATTGAATTGTTCATTTATTTCACTCTAGGTATTAAAGTTTTCTTTAGATATACTATTCTACATATTTTGTTAGTTCTATGTGTCCATGTTTCTAAAGTCAGGATCAAAAGACAAAGATCAAGTGAGGAGATGTAAAGCAACCATTTTTTTTTGGTCTGAGTAATTATACCAAACCTCAGACAATTTCTTTAGCCTTCTTGATTGTTTGATCTTTTGATTTGAGTTTCTTACCACTACTCAGTTATGGCTCCAACCTTAGTCGTAGAAAAGAATTTACAACTAAAAGTATTATCATCAACAAATTTGTTAATAATTGATTTATTGGGATTCATTGTGTATGACAAATGGAGTTTCGCAATTAGTAAGTAGCACTTATTTTTTAAGTATAAGTGAGATTAAAATTGTACTTTAATAATATGTTATCTATGTGATGTAGTGACATGAAGATAACCAATGATAAAATGAAAGTGAATTACGATAATAAATTTATTGATACAAGTTTAATATTTTTTTTTTTTTATTTTATAGTGATAGTTGACTTATTCATCCATAATCCTAACTTATAATATCTTTCCATCATGCGATTTATCTATCTATCTATCTATTTACTCTCTAGTTAATGGTTAACTCAATCAATATAGTTATCTAAGGCATGTTGATGACGGATAAAATGGTCCACTTAATGGACCTATAACATAGTATGCACATATTTATTATATTGAAATGTACCGCTATATAACTAGGTATTAGTGAATATCTCTCAAAAGTATTTTTTTTACCACTTGATAATAGAAATTTACAATTAAAACCCTCTATATTCAACGAACATATCCTAGGTATCTAATGTTTGTGATGTATTCTATATATATATATATATATATATATATATATATATATATATATATATATATATATATTCTAATTGTAATAGGATGACATGGCACAATTCTTTTAAGCACAACGATCATTATTAATTTTTCAAATGAATTAATTAAAGTGTAATGATGATTTTAAGAATGTTAATTATTTTGTATCATTTAATGAGATCGAAAGGTTTCAAGTTACTCAAATAATGAGTCTTATTCTTTTTCCTAAAATAAAAACTGATAAAAAAGGATATTGTTAGACATGTTGACTTTTGAGTTATCAATATATCAATATCTACATCAAACTCCTCAGTGGGTTGGGGAAAGTCACTCATACAAGTTATCGATATCTACATCAAACTCCTTAGTAGGCTGGGGAAAATTACTTATAGAAGTTATTGATGTAGATTCTCGTGACTCCTTAATTATTTTTACCATATTCAAATTTCTTCCCTGCACAACACTTATAAGTAGCTAGGGGAAAAACAATTCTACAAAATATATTACAAAATTTGGGACCCCTTATTTGTTTCTATCAAATCTGATCCTATTCTCTTTCCTAAAAGAACAACTAATAAAAGGTACTCCTAACAAATAGGTTGAACTTTGAATTATCGACCAATCATTGTCTACATGACACTCCTCCTTAGTCTAAGAACCTTTATCTAATGTTGCTATATACAAATTTATTATAAAACCCTTTCATGATGGGCATTTTTTTTTGTGTCTCGATCACATTTAAGATTTATAATGATTTTTTTTATTTAAAAAAATTAATAATAAAATATCACAAGAACATTTCAAATAACTCTAACTTTTTAAAAATATATAAAGAAGTGAATATAAAAATAGTTGATTAACCTAACTAACCTTATATTATTTATTGAAAAATTGACAAATTTTTTAAAATACAAATAAAATTTTAAACATAAAAAATATCCATAAAAATTAAATACATTATTATAAATCAGGATGTGCATGATTACTACCAATTTACTACAAAGTTACTCGTTCAAACCCTACACACTACCTCACATTCCTAATTGTAACTCTAAATACTTAGTTTTAATGGCCCCTTATTTAATTTTACACCCCTATTGCATTTACATATATATTTATATTATTTTGCTACGTATTAAAATATTAATCATAGACTAATTTAATTTTGAATTCCTAATATAAACTTGGAAACTACGATATTATTCCATTATTAAACGTCATTGATGATGGAGAAACCATCGATTATATGCCAAAAAAAAAAATTGATTCTATGTATTACTTTTGAATTTATATTTGAACGATTACCACTTTTATACAAAACTACCTATTCAAACTCTTAGTGATTGCATTATGAAACCAACTCACAAAAAGATAGAAAATATAGATCAATTCCTTAGAAATAAGCCTCTTCAAGGGGGCAACCTCCTTTACATTACACAAATGAACAATTCTTGGATGATACAAATGACAAGACCACCTTTCTATATATAGGAGTCTAAGGGGTCATAATATAATTAGAGCCGACATAAAAATAATAATGTAAGGGCACAATAATAACAATAGTGTGCTTCTATGGGGCACAATAATAACAATATGGGGACTACATGGGCACAACAATATAATAAGGGGGTTGTACTAATAACAATAAGCAGTTACACTAGTAGTATAGGATCCTAACATGCCGCTCTCCTTCAAAAAGTGTTGTCCTCAACGCTTGAGTAGTTATGGATCCTTCTGTATAAAATTCTTGTCCTCGCATGTGAAATATTCAGCAGCTTTCGCTTGATGAGATACTCTGAAATTGATCGATTTCATAGCTATTGGGTTCTCGTTTCTGTGACTGCTCTAGGTTCCAATATGATTTTTGCTTCCTCATCAAGTTCTGGAAATATTGTTTGAATTGAGATCTTCTCATTATGTAAGGTCGCCATTTTTTAAGTGCATGTAGTCTTGACAACATTTCCTTCTCATAAATAGCTTTGTGTAAATACTTTCCTTTGATTGGATGACTTTAGAAAGAAATGGGTCTTTCTTCTTGTGTTAAAACATCACCAATTCCATTTCCTGCTACATCATATTCCACAATAAAGGTTTTTGTGAAGTCTAGAGTAGCTAAGACCAGTGCTTGGCACATTGCCCCTTTAAGATGTTCAAAGGCCTTCGTTTCTTCTGGAGTCCATGAAAATGCATATTTCTTCAATAATATTGTTTTTAAAATGTCTTCAGTCTTCATTCTTATTTGATGATATCCTAAACAAAGATCCAACTTGATGAAGTAAATTAGTCCATGCAATTCATCCAATACTTCATCAATGACAGGAATGGGAAATTTATATTTAATAGTGAGTTTGTTGAGCTCTCTATAGTCTGGACACATGCGCCATGACCCACCCTTCTTGTGCATCAATACTACTGGAGGAGAGAAATAAATTTGACTAGGTTGAATTATACCAGCCTTGAGCATTTCTACAACCATACGTTCAATTTCACTATTTTGGGCATAGGGATATCTGTAAGGCCTAATGTTTGGAGGGAGACTTCCCTAAATCAAATGAATAGAATGATCATGATCATGAATAGGTGGGAGGCCTTTGGTAGTCTCCAATACCTTGGAATGATTGTCCAAGACTTTTTGGAGATCTGGAGAAATAGACGATTTCGATGTGGGAACCTCTAGCAAATATAATTGTGTAATTGCACCTCGTTTTTATTTCTTTAGAAGCTTTGTCAGTCCATTAGAGTTGATTATCTTTACCGATTTCCTTGTGATAACCCTTAATTAAACTTCTTTTCCTTCCAAAGAAAATTTCATGAGAAGTTCTTGAAAATTAAAAGCTAGTGTACCCAGGGATTGTATCCATTCAACACCTAGTACAACATCAACAACACACATTGGAATGCAAAGCATTGGTATATTCAATACATATTCTCCCATGGATAGCTTGATATTATGGAACATTCTAGAGAAATTTATGCTTCCTCCACTTGCAACCATCACCTGACACGCTAGTGCTAGATATAAGAAGAAATTCAATTCGTTGGCTATCTTACAATGAATGAAATTATGGGTACTACTCGAATCAATCAACACTATTAAATTTTTCTTCTTGACATGTCCTTCTATCTTGATAGTTTGAGGAGTGGTAATTCCAACCAATGTATTACAAGATATGGTCAGATTATTTCTTCTTTCTCAATGTGATATTTCACTTCTTGAACCTTTTTCTTCTTGATATGTCCTTCTATCTTGAGAGTTCGAGGAGTGGTAATCACTTCCAATGCTTTACAAGATATGGTTGGATTCATTTCTTCTTTCTATGGGGTTGGTTCCTGGTGTATATCCTATTCTTTTGATATTTTTTTATCCTTTTCTTCCTCCTCTTCACACTCTATGTAAAATAATTTCTTCTCAGCATACTTATGACCTTTCATGTATTTGTTATCACAATTGTAACAAAGCCCTTTTGCTCTTTTTTCTTCCAATTTTTGCGGTGTCAACCTTGTAGGTTGTGGAAAGCTAGGAGAAACAACACTTCCATCTTTATAGTTGTGAGGGGTAGACTTCCTTGTTGCCATAATTTTTCTTCCCACTTTTCTTGCCAAATTGATTGCCTTCTCCAATGAATCAAGTTCCCAAAGTTGAACCTCATGTTGAATGTTATCCTTTAAATTCCTTATGGAGAAATCAATTCTATGCTTCTCTCAAATATCATTTTTCCTTATATTCAATTTTTGAAAGTCCTCAATGTGCTCTGTGATTGAACACTTTTGTTTGAGATTTATCAGTAAGCTAAAGAAAGTGTTGGTCTTTGTATCCTCATAATGTGCTATCATTTCCTCCATGAAAATTGACCATGTAACAAATGGTTTACGAGAACAAAGCCCTTTATACCATGGAAATTGATCTAGTTCTAAATATGAAGATGCAATATGTACCTTTTGTAACAGTTGCACCTCATGTAGACCAAAATATTGCTCCATCCTTAGTATCCAATTTACAAGATCCTTGCCATCAAACTTCCTCATATCAACTTTTCTTGATTTTAGGAGCTCCATATTGAAATGACTGTAACTTTGTAATTTCAGATCTCCAAGTTCTAAAATTGTGTCCCTTAGTAGCCCTCTAAGTGCTCTTTCTAACCCCACAAGTCTGATCAATATTGCATTTTCCATGGAAGAGTTATGTCAAATATCCCATGATGACCTGATTATAGACTGGTTCAGTAGAGCACACTTTTACAGAGTGTCACGTGTCACTGTTTCAACCTTAGGACTTGAAATTGATACACAAAAAACTAAAATTCGTCCTCTTTCTACAACTTCTTACGAAGTTTCAATTTGATGCTCAGAGAGAATGTTATGGCGATTTTCTCAAGGTCATCTGTTTAGGATGTAATTCGGGAGCCTACAGAAACCCTAAATGTCTTGAACCGTATCTTAAAAAATATAGTGAAAAAAGATCTGAAATTCAGGCACAATCTTCAACAAAATTGTGGCTCAAATGGGTTTTAATTTCAGAGTCTGAACCTGCGCAAAAAAAATTTATAGCTTAAATTCGAGGATGACCTGTTTGACATGGAATTCTGGAGTTTTCAAAAACCCTAAATTCCTTAGATCATATCTCCGAAAATATAGTGAGAGAAGATCTGAAATTTTGACTCGAGGTGCAGAATGATTTTGGCTCAAATGGGTTTTTGTTTTATCTTTTGAAAACTTGTAGCGAAAATTCAACGATGACCTATTTGGAGTAGTGAAACCGTAGAATCCAAAGCTCTAATACCAAATGTTATGAAACCAGCTCACAAAAAGATAGAAAATATAGATCAACACCTTAGAAATAAGCCTGTTCGAGGGGGAAACCTCCTTTACATTACACAAATGACAAGACCTGTTTTCTGTATATAGGAGTCTAAGGGGTCATAATATAATCAGAGCCGACATAACAATAATAATGTAAGCACAAAATAATAAGAATAGTGGGGTTCTATGGGGAACAATAATAATAATATGGGGACTACATGGGCACATGAATATAATAAGGGGGTTTTACTAATAACAATAAGGGTTTACACTAGTACTATAGGGACCTAATGGATTGGATATTCAAAACTTGTATTTTGAATTGGAAAAGATGTTAATTTATACAAGTTCATAAGGTTCTTTGTTCTTTTATACTAACATTCACTTACCTTCTACACCAATATTTTTCTACCAACATACGCCATCATTCCACCATCTGCTACTAACATTCTAGAAACAATATTCTATTATCTCTCTTGAATAGTCATGACTAATTTAACACCTCCCCTTAATCACAACTTCTATGATAACTTTCATGTTGGTATAAATCTCCACTAGGCTTACAACATGATTTGGATTTTCTACAACACATAACTTAATTCTACAAATTTTAAATTTATCCTTTCCAGGAGGCTTGGAGAGTATGTCACCCATAGTTTCATCTGTAATACAATATGTTAAGTTAATTTATTTTGATTGTAATTTTTCCCCTAGAAAATGATGTTTTGTTTCTACATTCCTTGAGCTTGCATGTTATACGTGAATGTTTTCTAATTTAATGGTGCTTTGATTATCACATATGATCATTGTAGGTCCTTCGTATGTTTCTCCAACATCTTCAAGTATCCTTCTAAGCCATATTGATTTGGAGGTAGAACTACTTAATGCTTTATACCTAGCTTCAGTTGATGATAACAAAACAATTGGTTGTTACTTATCGCTCCATGATATAGCTCCTGATCCTATATTGAACATGTATCCAATGGTATATTTCCTCTCATCTATATTTCTAGCTAGGTCAGAATCAGGATAACCTATCAACTCAACATTTCGATGAACTCAAAATTAATATTTCCTTTTAAATATTGAAGAACGCTTTTGCACTTAGCCAATGGCTATCTTGACGTTTAGCCATGATTTGACTAGGTATGCTGATTGTGTGAGCAATGTCTAGCCTAGTGGTAGTGAGATAATTTAGGCTTCCCACTGATTGTCAATCCAATGTTCCATTCACCTATTTTGTTCCATCATTATTTCTGAATTTGATATTTTGTTCCAATAGAGTACTCATTGTGTTACATTCATTCATATGAAATCTCATTAGTAGCTCCTTTGTATATTTTCTTTATGTGATTAAAGTCCTTCCATTGTCTCTCCATACTTCAAGGCCTAGACAATTGTGCATCTATCCAAGATCCCTCATCTCAAATTCATGAGATAATTATCTTTTTATCTCTTTAATCAATTCTATAGTACTCTCTGTTATTATTAGATCATTGACATATAATGAGGTTAATACTATATCTCCATTTTTGTTTGACTTGATATACAAATTAGGATCACTTCTACTTTTTTTAAATCCATGCAGAAAGAAGAATTTATCTATTTTATCATACTAGGATCTAGGTATCTCTTTAAGTCCATTTAAGTCTTTCTTTAGAATGTGTCTATTTTCTCATACCAGGATCTGGGTATTTGTTTTAATCCATATAAGTCTTTTTTAACTAGCAAATTAAACATAATCTCACCCGATACTCTCATACCATAACATAGACATAACATATATTGCAGAGTCAAAACTTGTGTTTTGCATTGCCAAAGATGTTAATTTATACAAGTGTAGAAGGTTCTCTATTCTTCTACACTGACATTCACCTACCTTTTAGACTAACATTTATACAGGTGTAGAAGGTTCTCTATTCTTCTACACTGACATTCACCTACCTTTTAGACTAACATTCACCTATCGACTTACATCATTATTCCACCAACTATCTTCTACTGACATTTTGGAAATGGTTTTTCACTGATTGCCTAGAATAGTTGTAGGTTTTATCCTTATACATAGATTACGTGCAAATCAATTATTAAAACACAAAAATATATAATGGCAAGAACATAAAATATACACAGATATTTTCTCTTGGAACACAAAGCTGGAAAACCAAATTGATTTTTTGTTATATTCCCTTCAGTGTTACAATACATTATATACATGTTGAAACATTCATAAACCCCAATCTATTAACCCTAGATTAGAACATAATGGTAGTTTTCTTCACTGGATCTAAAAAATAACATGGTAAAAATTCATCAGGTGTAAAACCATGTAGGAAAACCATGTGCAAAACCATGGGTAGGTTTGTCCACCATCTTTGGGTTTACCACCCTAAGACCCTAAATGCTCCCACACAATGAAACGACACATTGCACATGGATAGGTCCATCCACCATCTTTGAGTTGACCACCCTAAAATTCCCATACTTCGACACAATGACACACAACTAGTCGCATAAAATTTATAACACATACTTAACCATACTTGTGATTATTCTAACACAAACCCTACCTATCACCCCACATTCCTAATTTTAACCACTAAATACTTAATTTTAAAAACCACTTATTTCATTTTTAACCCCTATCTATCTATCACATATATATAACTATTATTTTTAACCCATGTACTAACCTATAATTCATATATATATAGGATGCGTGATATGAATATGGATACTGGGATATTCTTAGACCATTAATGAACCTCACTAAGGGAGAAACCATCCAATTCATAAAAGAAATTTATTTTTATCCCATGGATAACTTTTGAATTAAAAAGAAATAAAAATTATCCTATCCATAATGAAAATATTTATTTTTTAATAAATAAATAACGTGAAATCCTTTTTGATTTTAATGAAAAATCCTCGTGAACTTAACACGGGATGTTCTTCAACAATTGATTAATAAACCTCACTGATAGAGAAACCATCCATTTAATAAAAATATTTGTTTTTTCATCCTCTGCATTAATTATTGATGATATATACACATGAAAACTTTTATTTTTTATGAAATAAATAACGTGAAAGCTTTTTGATTTTAATGAAAAATCCTCGTGAACCTAAAATGGGGAAATCTCGACTGCTCAAATAATTCACATATTTTGATTTTCACCGAAAATAGTCATAATCTGACTCATCGAGATCCTAATAGCCAACCACACAACCTTACCCTTGGAATCAACCACACAAATGAATCGTTCACATGGTCGGGAATGGACAACAACCACAAGAAGGCTTTTTGACAGCGCCAGATGATAAAGTGCCCCCCTTTTACTTCTTTTATCACATTAGTCCCGGAGCGAGTATGATGGAACCGACTCTCTCAATCTTTCTCGAACGTTGCGATCCCTGCAAATGGATGTGGGTATGGAGACAATCTCGTGACTTGAACACTAAATCGTTCAAAAAGTTTACAGTATCATGGAGTCATGGAACAAAATAGACGTTAACGGTTTTTCTGTTAAATCTTTGCCTCACATTTTTCTGCTACCATCATTATCCATAACGCTAGGTCGCTGGTGATTTCAGAAGTCTCTCTATAAAGGGCTATGTGAGCTTTGCCCATTGTATATCCATGTCTGTGATATGAATTTTTCTCTCTCAGGTTATGCTAGTCGCAGTAAGTGAAAGTTGAGACTCGCAGCAATCTGAAGCTTGAGATAGTAGCATGGCACCAGATGCGATTGCCTCGAGATTTTCTTCCTTAGTCTTGAATACAAACGGGCCATCGGTGCACGAGGTCGAAGGATCGAAACACGGGGCTGTACCTATTGGGAGGACCCCCAGGCGGTCCTTCGACGGGTTCCGCGTCAAGAGAACGATATCCGATGTTTCTGCAGAAATAAGCCGTAGCTCGACGAATTTGAACGTGAATTTACACGCAGTAACGAATTTGAAAGTAGAAAAAGCTCAATGCGAGTGCTGTGGAATGTCTGAAGAATGCACGCCGAGTTACATTTGTAGGGTTAGGGATCTCTTCTGTGGGCAATGGGTTTGTGGGCTCTGCGCAGAAGCTGTCAAGGAAGAACGGCGTCGGATGGGTAAAGGAGTACCCATGGAGGACGCTTTGCGTTCGCATATGGTTGTGTGTGTTAAATTCAACAAGGTCGCCCGGTCGAATCCTGCGATGCATGTTGCTGAATCAATGCGCGATATTCTGAAGAAGAGTTCCCGGGCAAATGGTATGAGATCGAACCACAACAGTCCCAGAGACAGAGCAATTCCGAAAAGTACTATTTCCCGTAGTACCAGCTGCATTCCAGCGATTGTAAGGAAATAAATTAGCACCCGTTTCTGATCTTTACTTTGATGGTCATATCCTATCGAAACTCCGCACCGCGGTTTCTCTAATGTCTCTGGACTACAAGTGTAATGCATCCCTTCTGCAATATATCTCCATGTTTCTATTTTGTGTTGACACTGCCTTAAGCTTCTGGAAACAGTTCTCTTTGGTTCTTTACGTATATCTTTTTGTTTGGAGCCAACTGGTCTAAAGCAATAACTTACTGACTTTGAAATTCAGGTTGACTGAAGGACAACTAGTCTGTTATTTTCATTTACTCACGGTGATGAGCTGTGCAAAATACCCCGAGTTTGCCGTTGCAAGTATTTTTATTATGCCAAGATATTTTTGAATGGAAATTAATGGAAATGAGAATGGAATTCTAATATAACCTGTTAGGATGAATTTATAATAAAAGCTTTAATTTTATGGGAATATTAGGCCATCCACATGCTATTTCTTTTAAGTGAGGTAAACATGTTAAATTTAAATTTTAGTTTAATACTTTTTAAAGTTGTGTTCTGTTTTAAGTTTTACGATGATATACGCAAATTTTTTTGATACAATTTTTATAATGAAAAAGATATTATTTTATTTTTGGTATATTTTGAGATTTTCACACACGTTTTTGATAAGTTTGTTATTGGTGAAGCTATATTATAACATTTCGAGAAGGAGGAATGGGAGTTAATATTTTTTAATGTTCAATGTTTTGTTTTAAGTTTTATGATGATAGTTTGTTTTAAGTTTTTTTTTGGCTGATATAGACAAAAAAAAAAAAAAAAATTGATAAAAAATTTATAAAGCAAAAAAAATTATTTTACTTTTGGTAATTTTTGAATTGATTAAGAAACAGTTTTTGAGTAGAGATTTAGACAATTTTTTTAAGTTAAATATTAGAGAGGCTACATCTACATCATGATCATGTCTAACAATAACACCCAAATAAAATAAAAAATTAAACGAATAACTTAATTACCTTGAAAACAGACTCTATCAGCTCTATCCAAAATTTAAGGACTCTATCACCTCTATCCAAAATACCTAAAAATTTCCAGAATTACCTATATTGTTCATAAGTTTTTTTAAGTAAACTGTTTGTATTGGTTTTCTTTGAAGTAAACGTCAGTAGTTTGCAGAGTTGACTTCAAAAAAATGTATTAATAATTAAGTTATAAAAGAAAACTAATTTATTTATATGTAATAATCTGTTATTATTAGTTTAGTTTTTTTTAAAATAAACTGTGTATTGGCTTTCTTTGAAGTAAACGTCAGTAGTTTGCAGAGTTTAAAGAGTTGACTTCAGAAAACATATTAAAAATTAATTTATAAAAGAAAACAAATTTGTTTATTTGTGCCTTAACCATTTCATTTATATCCAATATTACACTAATTTATTATTAGTTTATATTATGTTGATTGGCATTTCATATGTGTGCATACAGTTATATATATATATATATATATATATATATATATATATATATATAGATATATAAAAATAAAATTTTAAAGGAAAAAAACAAATTAGCTATAATTTTAATATATTAGTTTACTTAATCCCCATAGATATTATGGTATTTTAATAAAGGGATTATGTTTTATGAAATTCTAAGATGAAATTTCATATAAGTCTTTACCATTAGACACTATGAGATGATCGTAATTGAATTACTGCTTAGCATTAATGCACGTTGAAATTACTATAAACTTTTGAGCTTTTCGCAATAATTTGGAGGTCGGACGAAACACTTGATGGTCTTATTTTGCCTCTTCCCAAGGCAAAGAGACCATTTGACTAATATTCTTCATATCATATATTTGGTTAGAAAATTTATTTCATTTGTTTCTTTTAAATTGAGACTAGTGCTAGCATTAGTTTGGAAGCATTAGTTGCTACACTTTCTTCATGGTTTATTGCTTCGTATAATTGCATATCAGAGGACTAATGGATGTCAGTGTGGGGTTGTGTTGAATACGACTACAACGACATGCCAACAATGATGACATATGGGGAAAAACAAACAACATATACAACAAGTACAAAGTTTCAAACTTTCCACCACCCTGTGAATTTAATGACATATGGACTTGGTAGTTTTACACCTTGAAACACCCTATAAGAACATATTCACATTTTTATTATTCAACTGAAGGCTCCTTCAATATTCATATTTATTTCCTATGCTTCGCCTCACTGGAACTCTCCGAAGCTTGCAGGGGACACATGCTCTATTACTCATTGGAATAATAAGTGATGCCTTTATTCCACGAGTTTTCTTGTGTTTAATTTCTATGATATTAAGTTTAGGTTATAATCTTAGAATCTCTAACACTACCAAACCAAGAATCTCAACAGGCGCTACTTTTCACAATGGAAAATATAAAGCAATAAATCACATATGCACAAGTATACACAATTATTAACAAAATATTGTGCAAAAATTTACAACCCAATCTTCATTATATTAAACCAATTTGAATAATACAATATTCTATGGAATACAAGATATAATGACAATCAACCTACAAACTCTATGTCATATCTCATCCTATTGGTCCTTCACTCCCATTCTACTCTCTAGTTGCCCCTTACTCCATCAAAGGACAACACATAGTCTCTCCAGAAGGACTATCACCTATAACTACTACAAGTCGCTTCTGCTACTATGAACACGGGCTTATCCAATCTTCTCTCTAGGCTAGCCAATACCTGAAATCTAATCTGCCAATCTAGAAGACACTTTTTTTCATCAAAGTGCTACACACTAGGCTACAAACTTCACCCAAAATTCATCTTTCACACCTCCTTTAGGATTTCTCATCATAGGTTACTTTGGGTAGCCAACATGCTACCCTCCACCAGTCCAATGGATCCCAACTCTTAGCTATAAGTTCTTCTCCTAGTTGAGGTTTCCAACTACCTAGTCAACCACAACACATGGCACTTATAGGCTGCTCATAAAACTGGTCCAAAAATGGTCAATACTATGACCAAACACAAGAAAAATTCTCCTCCAAGTCAGTTTTACTACTGTTTTCATTCATTGTTCCTGGTTTTGGAACTTGGCATGCTACAACAACCCTAAAACATCCACACATATTCCCTCAAACAACGGTGGCTTCCCTTCACAAGCATGGTTTTCCTCCACGTTGAAGTTCTAGGCACTAATTAGCCCTCAAACAACACTTCACATGCCTATCCTGAGGTGTTAAAGATTGGATCCTACCACACTTGTCTTCAAGGCTTTGCGACTTGCACAAAACATAGATTCTTGTCCCTAAAATGTGCCCCAAACATACTTGCATCCTCCTTTTCTTACTCGACCTACCTGTAGGTGTAAAATGACCTCTCAACAACCATGAAAGGCTCCTATGAAACCTCGTCCTATTGCTGTAATGCCCTCCTACCTGAAGCCCAAAACAAAAAATATCTTCCCCATCAAATGAGCTTATATTTCTCCTTTTTGTACCCTTATGTTGCACCTTTGCATGTGTGAAATTATCAAACACTAACCTTGTATTTATACAACATACAAGCACTAGTACAAAATGTCTAATTAGTTACTAAAAAAATGAATAAAATTTGCATATAAATGACCGCTTCTCAGTTGATGACCAATAGTGGCTATTTTACAGTATCTTATAACACAACCAACTTTTAGTCATTTTTATCTTAATCATTAATTGGTTGTCTCAATTTTATCGTGTAGTATTATATTTAGGCGTAACTTTGGTGATTAATTTAGTCATTGATATAGTCATTAGTTGCCACAATTAATGACCAAATACACAACAAAATATACTACTATATGATCACTCGAGAACACCAATTAATGACCAAAGAAATATGACCAAAATATTGGTGGCATTATAAGATACTGTAAATGAGCTACTAATAGTCATATATATGAAAATTTTAGTCATCATTTGAAACCAATTAATGACCAAATAAATATGATTAAATTTTGGTCGTGTTATAAGATACAGTAAATTAGCTACTAATAGTCGTATATATGCAAAATTTAGTCATCATTTTTAATCAAAAATTTATCATTTACAATAGTCATTTGTATGTTATTAGTAGTTTCATATTCTTTATATAAATGACTAATTTAGTAGTTTATATTCATTTCATTTACTTTAATTAATAATCATTATAAACAACGAATTTAGTTGTATAGCCATTTTATCTGTGTTCATGGTTAATCGATATAAAATACTAATTTAGTAGTTTTAGATTGATTTTATGTGTTCATTATTAATCAGCATAAATTAATCAGTACGATTTTGGGACTAAATTTTTAAAAATGTCATATTATGTCCATGTTCATCTAATACGAAAACACAAAGTTACGCATGGCAATTACAATACTAAATAATATCAAGTACAACTATAAATAATTTCATCTGCATAAATTATATTATATTAAATGTCAAATATTACAATATAAATTTCCAACTTAATATTGGTTTGATTATACATAAAATATTGTTTCATCACTTCAAAACATTATCGTTGTGTTGCCAACGTATTGTAGGTGAATTCACCAACTCTAAAGACATTACCATCAGTATCTATGTCTGTATCTCCTACTAGATACTGGCTTTAGGGTATCACTAGACCAATTGTCTTCTCTCTTTATTTTGACATTTGTCACTCCAGTGTTATTGTTCTTCTCTTTCTTCAATTCTTGCTTCCTACCATCAATACTCAGTTCCTTTTCTAAAAACGAAAGAATATACAATTCAAAGTATAAGACATAAAATATGATGAAAAAATAATATAAACTAAAATAGACTATAAAGGATTTATATGAGATATACCTCAACATCAGAAATGTCAATGCCATATTTCCCAAGAAAAACAAGAATCTTGAACAAGTTTTCTTGAGTTGGGCAATAATGACCACTATGTTGTGAGATGACCTGTATAGACAAAAAAAATCGAACATCACCATAGAAAAAAACACCTTGGTAGCTTACTATTCAACCTTCAGGAAAAATGTAGGCACAATCAAGCCAACTACGTTACATTTTATAAAGCTCGGACTATAGATAATTCATGAAAACAAATAATATGAGGTGTGATGCCTAATATTTTTCGTTTTATTCTCAATAGGATTCCATTTTCTACTGCATGAACTTGGTCAATTATATAGACAACCTATGCTCAAATAACAACATCAAAGTAAACTTTTCTAATAATCATGAAAATCTCTTAACTAAAATGACTAAACTAATTTCAATCAATATTGTGTAATACTAATTTCATATTTAATATTTGGATGTTGTTTAAATGGATATGATAACAAGTAGACAAAACAACAGATTTCAATCAATATCGTGTAATACTAATTTCATCTTCAAGCTTTGGATGTTGTTTAAATGGACATGATGCCAAGTATTTTCAATTTCATAGTTAAAAGACAACAAAAGCAAAGAAAACATTCAAAATACAATGAACAATAAATAGAGGATACCATGGAATGGGCATTGCAATGATAAAAAAAATGTATTCAACTAAATATGTATTGCAAAAATCATACCCAATGTTGTTTCTCTTCCACTTGTTTCTTCAATGTCACCCAGTCTACAAGTGAACTTCTCCTTTTCTTTGTGAGTTGGTCAGATATTTTGTTTGTGTCATTATTATTTCCAATAACTTTTTCATCAACCATCCCATTTTGATTTTATGGGCTCACTTCCTAATGAAAATAAAATTAAATGAAAAGGTACATATAAAGAGGTCTTGAGAAAATGACTTCAAAGTGGTGGGAATCAAGTTTGATTTTGATTTCCTAAAGAATTTCTTAGTATTATTTGCATTGTTTATCAAATTGAATGTGTTTTTTTCTCTTATCTTTACACAAGTTTTCAGTTTTATAAAAATAATCAAATTCCCTTCATGTTTATGGTAGATTCCACATACGTGTTCAAGCTAAATCTTTATTTTAGTAAACTTGGGCCGGAATCATCAAGCAATATGCCATTCAGTATCTTCCATTCAAAAAGAATAAAAAAGTTCAAAAAAATGAAGTAGAAGCATAGTCACAAAACACTCATTTGGATGTTACTGTGAAAGCAAGGTGTGTTGCATTATAGTACCAGTTTTTAGTTTTACTTGACTGGAAAATTTAATGTCCTTCTAAAAAGAGTCATTTATGATTTGTAGCATCAAGCTCATAGGTCAAATTGGGCTTGAACCTTGCACTCTCTATGTTTTTTAGTTTTAACATACTTATCAGGGTTATCTTTTTGTTCAATTAAAAATATCATATATGACACTTTCAACACAATGTAATATATGTATTAAAGTTCCAAAACATGGTAACTAAATTTTGAGGATAGCATCCTCAACCTATAATGTTTTAGGTGCAACACGATTTGAGAGAACAAAGGATTATATAAAACAACATGCATTTCAAGATTTGAGCCCACGCTTTGAAGCACTTATGTTGGTGCACCCCCATTTTTAGATTCCAACATAGACAAGCCACATCTATGCGACTAAGCCCTACATCCACAAGCACAATGATTATTGGAGGCAAATCTCTGGACAAATAATCTAGTCCAAGTTGTGTTGGCACTCCCAATTTATTTAGAAATTTCTTTATAGGGAGTGCCAACAATAACTTACAAAGAGCCAGAATGCATGGAAGTGAACCATAACTTAGTTTAATCATTATGTTTTCTCTATTTTACCTTCTATAGCCAATGTTTTCATTTATTTTATTACTTTAAGGGGATGATGATGTGCATACTCACATCAAGACCAAACCTGCCTACAAATTATATATTTCTCTAATATCTGTAGAAATTCAAGCATGTGGCATTCTGGAGGGAACTATAGTGTAATGGTAAATATTAAAAATTTAAATGTTTGAAAAGTGGATTAGGATGTCAGATAATGCTTGGTGATGTAGAGGGCTATAAAAAGAAACATATCTAATTTAATGGCCTTGACACTTGTTTCTCTGTTAGCGTTGAACTTTTATATTCATATTGCACAGAATAATCAATTTATGTATAAGCTCTATATAGAATACGTAATCAAACCACTCTTATTAAAATAAATAGAATTCATTGTATAACTAGTCAAAAGTGAAGTGGGACAAAACAAAAAATAGCAATCCAATCTCCAATTCTGAGCACCAATATGTAATGCATTCCAATCATGCATGTGACAGTTGCAACAATAAATTCAGCTTGAAAAGAGACATCGACCATTTTGATTTTAACGAGTGTCAAAAATCAGAAACATATGAGGCAGATGAAATCCCATTTCTTTAATGTATATATCCATTGTGTCAATATTCCCTCATCCATCACAATAGAAGGCATCCAATAACATATTGTTAGAAATAGTACAAACCTGGTTGGGGAGAAGTATGAAGATATGAGGAGAAAACACCTTTTGTAGAGGACACTGCAAAATCTCATTGAAGCTTCAAATTCTCTCCCATGATAGCAACCAATTCCATAATTGCATCTAAAATATCCCATGTTAGTTTAGGATGGTATAAGATAATGTTCACTTCCTACAATAGACCATAGCCATGTTAATAAACAACAACAAAAGCTACATTTACACTCGGTTATTCAATGTTAACATCCCAAACCTTTCCCTTTTTGTTTGAAATGCCTCTGATTAACTTGGTAGTAAGCCTGTCCTTTCCCAATGTAGGAATTTTACAGTGGGATGTAGCCAGTTTACAACCCAAAAAATAATGCCTTCTCTAACAGGCCATAATGAGGGGGAATCTAATCAGACAAATATGCTCTGGGCCTGCACCTGGTCCCATTATCCATCTGCACAAAGGCCTGCCTATATAGGAAAGACATATAACTTTGTAAGGGAAAAACAGCCCATCAGGGGTGAAACATGCGTGTGAGGTATTTAAACTTTGGTGGAGAGTATGAAATACCCCCACTTTACCATGAAAAAAATATCCCATGAAAACATCATAAACCTTTTGACATGACTGTTAAACTAGTTCCTCAATATGCTTATTAACTATTTTTTTTTTACATGTAAGTATTTTTCCCACCCTCCAATCCATAGGGAACAATGAGATTGATTGTACCTTCCTAGCCCTGGTAATTTTTGTTCGTAGCCTATTCAAAGTTGTTTGCTCCTTTTGTGCAACTAGAAATGTACCTTTTTTGACATAGGGTAAACTATAAATGGGTAGCATTTTTTCCTCGAACAACTTATGATTGGTGCCATGTGTACATTTGTATTATGACAACAGAGGCAGGTCCATATGTTTGGAAAACCTCATCATTACTATCTCTTTATTTTGTGTTTCGAGAGAGAACATTGTACAAGGACCTCCTAGATTTTGTTTTCTTGGGAGAAAATTTAGATACAAGCCTTGTGAATGGATCAAGATTTTTTAAACTGAGAAATTAGGCAACATTTCATGTTAAGTTGTTATTGAATTTGAAATAAATTTTTCCGAATTATGGAATTCTTTTGGCCTATCCATTGTCTTCAAAGAAATTTTCTATTTTATTTTATTGCTAAGCTTTGGAGATGTCTAAATAACAACTATATTTTACCTCTCAAATATGATAAAAAGGGAAATAAACCTTTAAATTTTAAGAAACCCTAATAATTTAATTTTCACCATTTGGCTGATTTTAATTATATGTTTTAGTGCAAACATATCATTAAGGGTGCGTGTTTTTAGGTCTTTTTATCCTTCATCTATGTTGGTAGGGCTATTCTATATAAAATTTGGAAAATATCCTTGAAATGTTTTGATTGTTGTTGGGTATTATTATGAGAAGTGAAGTTCATAATCCTTTAGCATTTAACTTCATATATTATATAATAAACTATATCGGCCCATTATATGTTAGATAATTCAGTCTTATTTAAATTGGTTGTTTGGTTGGATTTAAAATGGAAGTTAAAAAGCATATTGAAAGTTTCCTCTTTAGTAGAACTTATTTTCTAATGGAATCCTTTTGTTTTCATAGGATGATGTCCTAGAAAGGTCCACCAGAAGAGGTGTCTTTTCCATTCACAAGCTCCCTAGCATGGAATAAACTTGAGTACAAGTGCACTCCTATAAGGGAAATTGATTATTCTTTAGTAATATCAATTTTTTATTCTTTTGCCTACTCATTCTTTCAAAACATGTTGAACAGTTTATTTGGTTAATATTTGAAGTAAGTCTTACCAAAGAATGCATGTATAGAATATTCAAATTTGTATCTCTCTTTACAGATTTGGACAAACAATTGATGTTTGTGCCTATCGTTTGGTTTCTTATGCATCTAAGAGGGTTGGCTTTGTCATTCACATGAGACCTAAAATGAAAAAGTTGACTACATGTGTGTTTCTTTATGGGAAATTGATTATTTTTTAGTAGTCTGAAGTTTTCATTACTTTTCCTGCTCTTTCTAATAAACCTAGTTGAATGGTTTCTTTGGTTAATATTTAAAGTAAGCCTTACCAAAGAATCCATGTATAAATTTTTCAAATCCCCATCCCTCTCTATAGATTTGGATAGACAAAGCAAGTTTATTCCTATCTCTTGGTTTCTCATGGAATGATAGAGAAAGAGGTATATAAACGATAGGTAGAAAAGTCTATTCTCTTTTAACAATTATCTTTGTAAGAGATTGGTATGGAACTTATTCTATCCGACTAGATTATGAGTTTTAATAGGTAGCAAAGAAGGGTCCTGCAACAAGAATTGTCGATAAGCAATAGGTTCACAGTTCCATGGCTAAAGAGGAAGTTTTAATTCTATTCAATCTTGAATATAATGGCAATATTGCCAATAATTCTAATGGAGTGAAAGATCAAATCACCCATCTAGAGAATACAACAGAAGTTCTAGTTAGTTATAATGAAAATCCATCAGTTGATATGCTCAGTTCTTTACCAACAGACGCTCCATCTATGGAGAGATTACTTAAAGATCATTACTCAAGGTAAAATCTTAACAATACCAGCATAATTATTTTTCCTAGCAGTGAAGTTTGTCTTAATCAAGTGACATTTGTAATATGGGTATATTTTTCTGCAGTTGGATTGACAATTATCATGAACATGAGACTCTTCTCTAGGAGAATGAAGATGAAAGACTTTCAAAAGAAGAACATGATATGGCATGGGAAAATTTTAAAAATTTCATGGAATCAGAAAATATCAAGCATTCCATAGAAATCTCTCATGTTGAGTTGGTCCAAGTAACAAATCAACATGTTGAACAAAACACTGGAAATTATCACTTGAATCTGGGACAAGCTACAGAGACAAAGTTGAGTAACAAGAATCATGCTAATGACCAAAATTTCAACATTGTTGACAGAGTTATAATACAAGACATAAACCAAAAATCTAATAATAGGATTCATCCTATGGAGCAGAGATCATATAGCTGTGTCATTGCCCCATACACAATACAACTAAAAAATTTAATAACAGGAGTCATGCAAATCTCCTGCTTCAAAGTGAAGTGAAGCTCCTTGGTAAATTTACGTTTGGTGACCATGGTAAAGAAATTAGTTAGGAGAACTTGGTCAAAAGGAGGTGATAGGAAGCAGTTCTTGTTCCCCTCTAAAGTTTGACAATCAAAGTTCTCAGATCCTGTAAGAAGATTGTATTATTTTATTTATGATATCATGTACCTTTATCCCAGTTAAGATGATTTTAAGTGATTTTATATTTTATGGCAAGTCTAATTATGGAATTTCTCCATTGTTTCCAAAGATAAAACAATTCTAAAATATAATTTTACTTGTGCTCAATTTCGAACAATCTTTCCCTTTGTGAAGAGGTTCACAATGTTGCCTCTAACATGAATGATTATTAAGTCAAGGTTATGTGTCTTGTAGGCCTTTTATGAATAAGAAATTTCTTTGGGATAGCTTGTGCATGTGGAAATTGTCTGAATGTGGAAACGATTCATCATAATTACTCTATTATTTGGAATAAATGACTAGGGAGAAAGTTAAGGAAAAGTTTCAGAAACATTTTATTGAAGCAGAATAACATGGGTGACCACTGATTGATCGATCTTATAATTAAATTTTTAATTTTCCTAATGTTTGTAGCATATATAAATTCTTGGAACGAGTGTAAGTACACTTTTCTTGATATTTTCTTATCCCTAGATATTGGTAGCTCTGTTTTCCTTCTATTTTTGTGGGTAGCATGATAATTGGAAGTCTACTTTCATAATAATTCAAGGATTGCATGATTTGTTAATTATGCCATTTAGCTTACGGAGTGCTTCAACAACATTTATATATTTATGTGATGTCTTGAGGCCATTACTTAACCTTTTGGTCATTGGTTATTTGGATGCATAATTCTTAAGAAAAATTGGAAGCGGCTTGTGCGACATTTGGGAGGTAGTAATTCAAACCTTTCAAATTTTCAATAGCATAGTTGCAAGATAACATGAGGAAATTGAATTTTTCATGACATGTATATATATGCCTTGGTGATGACTAAGGTAAATTTCATACAGATCCATTCATGGTAAAAGGCACTATGAATTGGTGAGAGATCAACTTCAATCTCAAACAGAATTCTCTTTTGCCAGACCTAAAACCAATGCATTGCCAATGTTTTGATTTCAGTATTACAAATTCTTTCATATTGAGCCATGATCCACTGAATTAATTTTCCTCCATTTATGACTTCATTTAGTGGCATGGTAACATTTCCATAACCTATAAAACAAGGATGAAAAAGAGGAGCAATCGTTGGTTGTATGCTTTTCGGCTGATTTTAGCAAATACGAAAAGTACAAATGAGATTGTAATAGTCTCATCCAAAGTGTGGTTGCACTTGAAAAAGGGATGTTTTGAAGTCTTCTATTGGGAATTCTTACTACTTAGTTGAGGCTAATTCCTAGAGGTGAAGAATTTGTGCCATATCAACAGGAAATGTTGTTACAGGATCAAGAATTGTTGAGAAGCGTGTCCAACAAGTAAGGAAAGACATTTAGTTTACCATAACACTACAAGGCTTAGAGTCATAAGCATGGTGGGCTTCAAGTTTCTGTTGAGATGACATGAAGTACTGCATCACTACATTATAATGTAGGAAAAGACTACAAGCTAAACTTGCTAAGTTTATCAATGCCAAGGCTACCAGTATAGGGGGTTGAAAAAGTATACAAAAGAGTAAAATATATGGGGTTCTTAATTAACAAATTTTTTAGAGTCATTATTCATTTCTAGTATGCAATATGATTTTATTGTTGTAGATGATGTTAAATAAAATTATTGCGGATATAGAAGCTACGTTCAGAGACACCATGTGAAACAACTTAAACCACAATTGAAAATCACTTGGAACGACATATTTGAGTCTAAAGACCATGGGTGCATGAGAATGATTTTCTGATTTGGTATCACAGAATAAGAAAACCAATCATCATAATTATCCCATTAGGAAATTGGCTCACTAATCTATGTGATCTTTCAACTTACCATTATGTCTCTTTTTTTCTAATTATTTTCTACCTAAGGAAAAACATACCTCTTATTTGAGATGAATTCAAAGGTACATTCTTGAGGTACCTTGACACTGCTAGAAAATGCGCTTAGGAACACTTCAAACCAGAAAAACCTTGGACCATTACTTCACAAAAGAAAAGAAAAGAAACAAATATTCTCCAATATCATAATTGTTTTGATCTTATATAAATGACTGATTAAATAGATTATAAAGAAAGTCTCAAACCTATAACATATATGAAAATCCATCCTACCATCCACTTGTCTACCCTCTTAGCACCAAGAATAATGCGAAGTAGCCATATGAATTCCCTCTTTCGAGAGATGATCTTCCCTCTCATTCAATTCACGATATATATGAGAGAAAGTACTATGATCAAAATGTCGGGAGACATTTATGACCTGTTGTGCAAGTGCCAACAGAGATATATTATTCACCTGCAACAACCCTAACATCCAATTGATGACCAATAGTTAATCCACAAAAAACTATATAATATCCCTTCTCATTGTCATGTTCAATGTATAGAACAATGTTGAAAGCTCACGCTTATTGTTTTTGTCAAATCTGAAGTTAGATTTGAATTCAATAGTGTGAGTTCGATAAGAAAAATGATAAAACCCAAGCCTCAAGATGTACCCCCATCTTGGCTAGCTCCATCAGAGTAAACTAATGGGATTCCCTTGCCACTAGGAAGAGAATGGAGTTGGGCCCATCCAAGTTTGCTCAAGGATGAGATCCTTCAGATCTAGAGTGTCATGAAGAGAGGAGGTGCCTAGAAAAAGGGAACCCAGAGTAATCACGAGAGGGGGGAGCCCACATACTCTCAGATTGAGCTCTTAGGATTGACAATGCATTCTTTGTTCAACTTTTCCTGTACCACCCCTTTGACCATAGTAATAAAGGGAGGTTTATCCTTTTCTAGACCACATCAACCCAAGAATTATTTGTTTCCTGTTATATTTTTGTCTTCTATTTAAAAATGTCCTGCTGTAATTTCATTCTTCCTCTAAATTTTGAATGTTCAGATTTTTTTTTGGAGCGCGGGGGGACCCTCAAATGGTTTCTGTAAATGAAATTTTCTAGTGTTTTCATTATAGAGACCAACTGCTTGAGGTTGATTACTTATCAATGGAGTAGTTGGTTTTTCAGCTTCAATAAATTCCACCCTCCGCAAAAAACTAGCTAGAGTCCATTTGGTTGAAGGGCTAGTTAGTTTTTTGTAGATGGACACCTTGTCGAATTTTGTGATGGAGCCAAGAGAAAAAGTCAATGGATAGGTTGAATATTAAAATGTTCAATGTATTGGATAGTCACTTAAGGTATCAAAATAAGAGGAATATTAAGGACAAGAGAAGAAGGATTGTCTTGAGGACAGGAAGCCCTCACCTCTGATTACCAAGACCACCAGGTATTGTAAACATAGACCTGTGAATGTGGAATCATAGAGGTCATGCATATTTACAATGCTAAAAATTTGTTGGTTGGTAGAGTCTTAGAATGTTTTGAGTTTGACAGAAAATGCTCACCATGCTCATGCAACTCTTCAATACCTTGTTTGTAAGAACACAATGAAGTCATGAATTTATGATTATTATTTATTAGTATGGTTACAACTTCTATCCTACAATGAGTTGTACCCATACCCATCACACCCGCACCTTCATGTTCTCCACCTTTATAAAATAAAGTTACCATACCCCCATAACCCTTGTTCAATAAGTTTTCACCTTACTGTACCTACACCGTGATGTACCCATGCAACATATCTTATTAGCAATTCAATAGCAACTAGAATTCGAATTTCAATCCTATCCACTTAGCTTCTTCATTTTTTCCCATCCTTTTATTTTTGTATGGATTTTATTGTCTTATTTCTTTAAATTTCCACAATTTAGGAGCTAAATGGTTTTCATATTCCTAGAAACTCAATACCTTGCATCCTCAACAGAAATGCAAAAACCTCTCAAAACAGTTTGATAAGACACACCTTACTGTACTAAGGAAAAGTATAGATGCTTCCGCTAATGTCACTATTCTAAAACAACTTTGTTTCCTATTGGCTGGATGTGTTTTGTAGACAAACTGAATATATTTACAACTTCTTGCCATCCATACTTGTTATTAGTCACACGACAAGGAGTTTTTCCTTGAGTTTGCTAGTGAACTCGAGAGTATGTTCTAAAGGGATGAAATTAATGATTTTTATTACTATGAAATGCTACCGACCTTTCCCCCAATCCTGTTCAATTGGAAAGTTCTTTGTGATGAAAACAAATATAAAATGTACTATAGAGAAAGAAAAATAGAGGCCTAAATTAATGATTTTTATTACTATGAAATGCTACAAACCTTTTCGCCCAATCCTGTTCAATTGGAAAAGTTCTTTGTGATGAAAACAAATATAAAATGTAATATAGAGAAAGAAAAATAGAGGCCGGAATAGAAACACCAAACAACAAAGGAGGAGAAAACAATTTGCTTACCGATCATCTCTATTTTTCTTTCTTTAGAATAACTTTGTTTTATATTTTGAAAGTGGAAGGGACACAATAAAATGTAGGCAAAGGCCTCTGCTATGAAAGCCTATTTCCTCTCCTAACTCGAGTAGTGATGAGGGTCTCTCCTAAGTAGTACAAGTGGAATGTGGGAGTGAAAATTCAACTCCTAGAAAATGCCAAAGCTAAGTCTAGGGTAAAATGAAGCAAAGAAGAATACAATAATAGGACACCCTCATAAACATGTATATAAAAATATCATGTAGAAGGCTAAGAGAGGATAATAAAGATATCGACATTCATGGAAACACATTTGTTAGATTAAAATTGCATTTTGAATTTGAGAAAAGCAGACAATAACACCTACATTGCATTTTGATGTCGATGACGAGTGTGGTAGATATAAAGAGAGGTATATTCCTAAGATAGATTGTGAAGTCCAAACAATGGAATGATTCAATCTAGCCAATACTCATTTTGATGCAGTGTTAATGACCCCCCTATTGAGGAAAACAAAGAACAATTTCCTACAAGTTTTTTGGACTGCTTAGCTGGCTTACTACACTTGGATAGGGGTATGCTACATTTCTTTCGATTTGATTCCGCCTTGAAGAGAATCCAGATTTCCTAATAATTGATAGTGTGAGAATAGGTCCTGAATGTAGAGGAGGAATTGTTGGGTTGTGTTGTATTATTTCCACGATTAGACCCAATAGTGAAACCAGAGGGTTAGATGGGGGGCAAAGCCCCCCTTTGTAGGCCCCCTCTATGAGGTCTGGGTGGGAAGACCTACCTATGGTTTTTTGCATGTATTTCACACATGGTTTTGGGCGCGGTGGTTTTCAGTCCATGGTATTTTGTAGATCCGGTCAAGGGAACTATGGTTATGTTCTAATCCATGGTTAATGGATTGGGGTTTATGGATGCTTCGGCATGTATATATATGTATTGTAACATTGAAAGGAAAATAATGAAAAATCCATCTAGTAGTCTAGGTTTTGGAATCTAGGGAAAAATACTTGTGTATATTCATTTTATGCGTTATGCTCTTGTGATTGTTTATTTCTTTTTTTTAGAATTCCTATGTAGGTAATTTCAGTATGGGGTTAAAACCTACATTTGGTATCAAAGTTGTTTTGGATTCAAGGGGACACCTTTGCTGCTGAGGGATTTTTCTCGGGCCTGTGGTAGACCCTATTTAGTGGGAGATCTGCGGGATCATTTTTGGTGGTGAAAGAAGATGGCGAGCAGTGGAAAGATAAAGATCAAGAAATTTAATGCTCATAGTTTTGAGTTGTGGGAACTCAAGATGCAGGATCTATTGGTGGATAAAGATTAGTGGATCATGGTAGATCCAGTTACAAAACCAACGGGAGTGTTCAATAAAGAATGGAAGAAGTTGGATCAAAAGGCAAACAACACAATACCATTGTGTGTCTCAGATTAGGTATTGCTGAATGTATCAGGGGAAGCTACGATGAAAGATTTGTGGACAAGTTAGGGACTTTGTACCAATCTAAGTCTTTGGTGAATAAAATGTTCTGATGGAAAAATCTATATAACCTAAGGATGAAAGATGGAGACTCAGTGACAGAGAATTTGAACACATTTAATAGTGTGGTAACCCAATTATTATCTTTTGATATTAAAATTTGAGATGAAGATAAGTCCATTAGTTTGTTGTGTTCTCTAACAGATTTGTGGGATAGTCTGGTTGTTGCAATAGATAACAATGCAACTGTGTTGCAGTTTGATGAAATAGTCTTAGCCTTGTTGACGGAGGAGATGAGAGGGAAAAATATGGAGAGCCAGAATGGTGATGCCCTATCTGTATGAGGATGGTCCTAGAATAGAAATAAAAAAAGTCCTCGAGTGGGGGATATAAATCTAGAGGGAGATCTAAACCTCCAGGAAAAGATGTAAAGGTGTGCTGGAAATATGGAAAGGAAGTCTACTATAAAAGGGACTGTAAATCTAAAGCTCTTGAGAAAGGAAAGGGATCTGATGATGCTTCTTCTATAGAGGCAAAAACCACCTCAGATGGAGGTGGGGATGTGTACCTGGCTTCTTCTTCAAGTACACATGTAGATCATGAGGCATGGTTGATTGACTCAGGTGCATCCTTTCCCTTCACTACCCATAGAGAGTGGTTCTGCAAGTATAAGAAATATGATGGTGGTGATGTCTTCTTGGGAGATGATAGGAAGGCTAGAACCATTGGTCGCAGAAAAGTCAAGTTGAAGTTGTAAGGTGGAAGGATTAGAACACTTCTAGGTGTTCTACATATTCCTGCATTAGCCATAAATCTGATTTTTGTAAGCAAGCTGGATGATGCAGGTGTAAAAATAGTGTTCACGAAAGATACCTGCAAGATGGTTCGAGGGGCACTGGTATTGATGTGGGGAGTTCGGATTGGAACTCTCTACAAGCTACAAGGTAGCACTATTATTGATGGGTTCAACAGTTCTATGGTTCCTGAAAGTGGAGTAGCAGATCTAGTGGTTTCTAGAGAAAATACTATGGTATGGCATCGAAGGCATGGACATATTAGAGAGAAGGGACTTCGAATACTTCATGGTAAAGGTATGGTAGAAGGTATGACTAATAGATCTTTAGATTTTTATTTATGTGAACATTGTTTATATGGGAAGCAAAATCAGGTGAGTTTCCCCTCTAGTGGTAAGAGGGCAAAACATATATTAGAGCTTGTGCACAGTGATGTGTTTGAACCTGTCATGTTTCTATGACTAGGTAAGTCTATGTACTATGTATCATTTATAGATGAATTCTCAAGGAATACATGGATATATTTCCTCAAGAAGAAATCTAATGTCTTTGACAGGTTTAAAGAATTCAAGACTATTGTTGAAAACCAAATAGAGAAGAAGATAAAGGTGCTGAGGACAGATAATGGTGGAGTGTTTTGCAAGAAGGAATTTTAATAATTCTGTAAGAAATGTTGTATAGCACGGCAAAAGACTACTCCATACACACCTGAGAAGAATGGATTTACAAAAAGAATGAACAAGATGTTGATGGAAAGGGCAAGTAAAATGCTTAGTGGTGCTGGGTTAGGACAGGAATTCTAGGCAGAGGTGATGGAGAATGCATGTTACTTGGTCAACAGATCACCTTCATCAATGTTGGAGGATAAGACTCCAAAATAGGTATGGACTTGTAAGAAACCCTCTGTTTCACATCTCAAGGTATTTGGATGTGATGCATATGTACATGTTCCAAAGCAGAAAATAACAAAGTTGGATAGTAAATCTGAAAAGTGCATCTTTATTGGGTACAAGGATGGTTTAAAATGCTATAAGGTTTGGAACCCAATAACAAGGAAGGTGGTGTACAACCGAGATGTGAAAGATGTTATTAAACATGAAGTCCCATCAAAGGAACCTTAGAAGATAGAGTTTGAGCTAAATGAGGAAGAATCAAATTCTACAACATAAGAGGAATGAGAAGATGAAGAACCACGAACTTCGGTTGTGAGAAGATTAGTTCGAGAAAGAAGTCAACTAAAAAGGCATAGTCCATATGCTTTTAGTTCAAATTTTTCTTTATCTATTACTAATGATGATCCCAGAACTGTGAAGGAAGCAATAGACTCGGAGGATGGAAAACTTATGAAAGAGGCCATGGTTGATGAAATGGCATCTTTGCACAAAAATGAGGCTTAGGATCTAGTGGAGTTGCCGGCTGGAAGGAAGCCCATTAGAAGGAAATGGATGTTCAAGAAGAATACGAATGCAGAAGGAAAGGTGGAGAAATACAAAGCTCGGTTGGTAGCAAAAGGTTATTCCTAGGTGACGGGAAATGATTTTCGTGATAGTTTATCTCCTGTTGCCAAGGTAGTTTCTATTAGATTACTTTTATCTCTTGTTGTTGCCTTTGATTTTGAGGTAGAACAAATGGATGTGAAGACAAAATTTCTTCACGGAGATATAGAAGAAGAGATCTACATGAAGCAACCTAAAGGCATTGCGGTGAAGGGTAAGAAAGAACTGGTATGCAAGTTAAAAAAGTCTCTGTATGGGTTAAAACTATCATCAAGGATGTGGTATCAGAAATTTGATACATTTATACAGAGACTTGGCTTCACCAGAAGCAAAGAAGATCACTATGTGTATTTTAAATTAATTGGTGAATGTGTTATTTATCTGATCTTGTATGTGGACGATATGTTGTTGGCTAGAAATGACAAAGAAATTATCTAGGATTTGAAAACCCAATTGTCCTCCAAATTTGACATGAAAGATCTGGGTGCTGCAAACTATATTTTGGGCATGGAAATTAAAAGAGATAGGGCAAAGAGGAAACTCTGGTTAAACCAGAGGAAGTATGTCAAGACAATACTATAGAGGTTTAATATGTAGGATAGTAAACCAGTGAAGGTTCCCATTCCTGTAGGTGTAAATTTATCTATTGAATAGTGTCCCAAGACACAAGAAGAGGAAGAGGACATGTCCTGTGTTCCATATGAAAGTGCATTTGGTAGCCTGATGTATTCCATGGTCTGTATTACACCAGACATTGCACATGCAGTGGGAGTATTGAGCAGGTTTATGTCAAAACTAGGGAAGGAGCATTGGACAACAGTGAAGCAGGATTTCAAGTATTTTTGTGGCACTGGTGATTATGGTTTATGCTACCATCGAAGACAAGGATTGGACAGAGTTTTGGACATCTATGGCTTTGTTGATGCAGACTGGGATGGAAATCTAGATCAGAGAAGATCTACAAGTGGGTATGTGTTTAACCTATTTGGAGGTGCATTCAGTTGGATGAGTAAGAGACAATATGTAGTGTCATTGTCAACTATAGAGGCAGAATACATGCCAGCCACTCATGCAACCAAGGAAGGAATTTGTTTGCAAAGATTGTGTTCAAGTATGGGGTTAGTACATTGAGCTATAAGGATAAACTGTGATAGCCAAAGTGTAATTTTCTTGTCAAAGAACACTGCTTATCATTAAAATACAAAGCACAATGATATTCAGTATCACTTTGTGAGGGATATGGTAGAAGAAAAAAAAGGTGTTGCTGGTAAAGGTGGACACTTTGAAGAATATTGCAGATGCATTGACGAAATCTGTGAGCTCTGAGAAGTTCTCTTGGTGTAGTGAAACATTGGGCATCACAGGGATGGATCAATGACTAAGCTCTTCTGTGGAAAGAAAACAACAAGTGGGAGAATGTTGGGTTGTGTTATATTCTTTCGACGACTAGTCCTAATAGTCAAATCATGGGGTTAGAAGGGGTGCTGAGCCCTCCCTTCATTGTGCCAGTTTGTAGTCGGGGGTTGTCCCCAGGGGAATTTTTTTTGGACCCTATGTTAGGTGGGAGGACCTACCTATGGTTTTGTGCATGAATTTCACACATGGTTTTTGGTGCGATGGTTTTCGATCCATGGTGTTTTGTAGACCCGTTCAATGGAACTATGGTTGTGTTCTAATCTAGGGTTAATGGATTGGGTTTTATGGATGCTTCGGCATGTATATATATGTATTGTAACATTGAAATGAAAATAATGAAAAATTAATCTAGTAGTCCTAGTTTTGGGATCCAGGGGAAAATATTTGTGTATATTTGTTTTATGTGTTATTCTCTCACCATTGTTTTCTTTCTATTTCTTAGAATTCGTATGCAGGTAATTTTTGTATGGGGTTAAAACCTACAAGAATATTAGCAGGAGGGTATGAAACAACTTTCTACCAATCTTGGAATCAGTCAAGAAGACTTAGCATGTGATGACAAGTGTATCAAGTCATGCCTTTTTTCTACACTAGAAAATTCAAATTCAACCAACATATGACAAAATATTGAGTGCAGATGGAGATAATGGACCATACTATAGTTCTAGATTCCCTGAGAATGATAGTAATAAGACACTCATTAACAAAGGGAAATCCTAAAGATCCTCTATGTTTCAAGAGACTAATGCTCCTATCTGTGATCATAAATATAGTAGAAACTTTGGCACCCATAATGATGTGCATGTGCAATTAGCATTACCTATTATGTTAAAATAGAATAGTGCAAGGTCCTATATTTTTTTCTTTGACAGTCATCCTACATATGAAATGGACTCTGATGATGAAGGAAAGAAGGTTGATCATATTATGAAGTTATTTTCTAAACCATATGAGACACAGGCAGAAAATTTCCATTACATTTGTTGAAGGCATTATTATTGAAGATGAATAGTCTTGTCATATTGGAAGAACCAACCAATATTCGGGCATATAAGAGGACTTTTGCAAACACATAATTGATTAATACACAATGAGCATAATCATTTCCATATCTTTCTCTTATTGTTCATAGTTATGATAATTGATCTTCAAAGGAGGTTGTTCTCCTAACTACCAATTACCTTTGGGTAGCTTTAATTTCCCAGATAAAATAGCCCCCTATCACAACACTGATGTTGATGACCAGCATAACATTGTTCCTATGTATGATCCCGAAATGTTGGAACTAAAGTCTTAATATTTCCTTTGATCAAAATGACCCAAGGAGACAAAATATTTATAGGAATGGAGAGCTAGATATGGATTTCTCTCTAAAATCAAGTTAGAGTCTCAAAGGGCCCAAAATATACACTCTACTCTAAATTCTTTTGTGGGTGGTTCCCTAGTATTACAAATAAGTTAGAGTTTCTTCTATTTCCACTTCAAAGCATTTTATGAAAATTGTTTCCAAGATTGAAGCCAAGTTACATAAGACCATTCAATTATTTTAGATGAACGGAATTTCGTCCCCATTTTATTTTTACTAACTACTCAGCCCGAAAATGTTGGGTAGAGAAAAGAAGAAACCAATTCCATATCCTCTACCCACAGTGGGAAGAATAAATATGGCACTTATCATAGGAAGCTTTCCCATTCCAATGAGGAATGTCAAACATTTAGGCCAAAGAGCTCCAAAAGGGAAAATGCTTCCTTTCTAAGAATTATTGGGAGGTTGGAGAATTAGGGTTTGATGTCAACAATACCCTCTACATTGATGCACACTTGATGCTAATTCCCCAAAGTAGCCTTACTAGCAACAAGAAAGCTCTTTTTATATAGAACTGTCAAATCAAGCACAAACTAGCATATATGGCCATTGATAAAGGCAACCAAAATAACATTTTCTTGCTTCAATCAGAAAAGGAACTTAAGTCACCAACCTCAACTCATCACAACTAACATTAGCTTGGATGGGTAAAATATGCACATTAGGTTGTGCTAATCAGTTGGAAATAGATCGAATTGTTGCTAAAAGATGACAAGATTTTGCAAAAATTAAAAAATGAAATTCAACCAACATATGAAAAAAACCTTAGTGTAGATGGAGATAATGGACCAGACTATAGTTCTAGTTTCACTGAGAATGAGAGTAATAAGACACAAATTAATGAACAGAAATATTGAAGATCCCCTAAGGTTCAAGAGACCAACAATCCTATCTGTGATTTGGAATCTGGTAGAAACCTTGGCATCCATAATGATGTGCATCTCCAATCAACATTATCTATTAAGTTAGAATAGAACAATGCAACATCCTATATTTTTTTCTTTGACATGGAATCTAATGAGGAAGAAAAGAAGGCTGATCATATTATCAATCTGTTTTGTGAACCATATGAGACAAAGGCAAAAAGGTTCATTCCATTTGTTGAAGGTTGATCATATTATCAAGCGGTTTTGTGAACCATATGAGACAAAGGAAGAAAGATGCATTCCAATTGTTGAAGGAATCCTTATTGAATATTAATTGTCTTGTCATATTATAAGAAATAACCAATATCAAGGCATACAAGAGGACTTCTGCAAACACATAATTTATTAACTACACAGTGAGTAGAATCAGTTCCATGTTTTTCTCTTATTGTTCATAGTTATGATAAATGATCTTCTAAGGAGGTTGTTCTCCTAACTACAAATTATATCCAAGTAGCTTTAATTTCACATATAAAACAACCCCCTATTTGCAACATTGATGCTCGTGGCTAGCATAAAATTGTTCCTATGTTTGATCCAGAAACGTTGGAACTAAAGTCGCAATATTTCCTTAGACCAAAATCACCCAAGGAGACCAGATGTTTATAGGAATAGAGAGCTAGATATGGATCACTGTCCCAAAGCAAGGTAGATTCTCAAAGGGCCCAAAATATACCCTCTATAGTCTATAACAAATTATTTTGTGGGTTGTTCCCTAGTATTAGAAATAACTTAGAGTTTCTTCTATTTCCTCCTTAGAGCATTTTATGAAAATTGGTTCCAATATTGAAGCCAAGTTACATAAGGACATTCAATTATTTTAGATGAGGGTAATTTTGTCCTCATTTTATTTCTACTAATTAATTATTCCAAAAATATTGGGTAGAACAATGGAGAAACAAATTCCATATTCTCCACCCACTATGGGAAGAAGAAATATGGCACTTATCATAGGAAGCTTGTCCATTCCAATGATGAATGTCAAACATCGAGGCCAAAGATCTCCAAAAGGAAAAGCACTTCTTTTATAAGCATTATTGAGTGGTTGGATACTTAGAGGTCGATTTCAACAATCTAAGCTACATTGATCCACACTTGTTGCTAATGCCCAAAGATAGCCTTGTCAGCAACAAGGAAGTTCTTTGTACATAGAACTGTCAAATCAAGCACAAACTAGCATATATGGTCATTGATAATGGCAACCAAAATAACCTTTTCTTGCTTCAATTGGAAAAGGAACTTAAGTTACCAACCTTGACTCATCACAACTCACATTAACTTGGATTGTAAAATATGCACATTATCTTGTGCTAATAAGTTGACAATAGATCAAATTATCACTAAAAGGTAGCAAGATTGTTCAAAATTGAAAATTTAAATTCATCCAACATATAACAAAATCCTGAGTGCAAATTGAGATAATGGACCAGACTATAGTTCTAGTTTCCCTAAGAACGATAGTAATAATAGAGTCATTAGTGAAGGGTAGTCTTGAGGATCGCCTAAGGTTCAATGGACCGACACTCCTATTTGTGATTTTGAATATGGTAGAAACTTTGGCACCCATAGCGATGTGTATCTCCAATCAGGATTACCTATTAAGTTTTAACAGAGCAGTGTAAGATACTATATTTTTTTCTTTAATAGTCATCCTACATATGGCATGGAATCTAAAGAGGAATAAAAGAAGGTCGATCATATTATCAAGTCGTGTTTTGAACCATATGAGTCAAAGGCAGAAAGGTCCATTGCATTTGTTGAAGGCATCGTTATTGAAGATGAATAGCCTTTCCATATTGGAAGAACTAACCAATATCCAGGCATGCAAGAGAAATTTAGCAAACCCATAATTGATTAACTACATAGTGAGCAGAATAATTTCTAGGTTTTCCTCTTATTGTTCATAGTTATAATAATTTATCCTCAAAGGAGGTTGTTATCCTAACTACAAAATATATTTCGGTAACTTTAATTTCCTATATAAAATAGCCCCCTATATGCAATGATGATGTTGATGGCTAGCATAAAATCGTTCCTATGTTTGATCCAAAAACGTTGGAACTAAAGTCTCAATATTTCCTTCAACCATAATGACCCAAGGGGACCAGGTCTTTATACAAATGGAGAGCCAGATAGGGATCTCTCTCCCAATGCAATGTAGATTCTAAAAAGGCCCAAAATACGCCCTCCAAGCCAATTTCTTTTGTATGTTGTTCCCAAGTATTAAAAATAAGATAAGTTTCTTCTATTTCCTCCTTAGAGCATTTTATGCAAATTGTTTCAAAGATTGAATCCAAGTTACATAAGACCACTCAATTCTTTTTGATCTAGGTGGATATCGGTGGCCACCCGCCAAGTTCACTTGGACCCTCACCATTTTTTCTTTCATCTTTTCAGTTTCCTTAACTGTAGCACAGTTTACTATTTTTAGCAGTTTTTTGGGTCCTGAACTTCGAGAGCCATTTTGAGGCCCTAAACGACATTTTTTGGGAAAACTAGGAGAAACATGGGTCCATGGACCGATGTTTCTCTTCCCAAAGTTGTAGCTCTCAGATAGATCTTTCTAACAAGATATTGCGTGCGTCAAACAAAGATCGTATGCCAAAGTTATGACCCCCGAAAGTTGATGTACCAATTTACCCAAATGGGGCCCGCAGTTTGGCATTTCATCTTCTACGGTTAGTTTTTTGGATGTTTAGGGTTTTCCATTATTTCTCAACAATAAATAGGCCTTCGAGCCTCATTGTAACATAGTTCAGAGGCATGTAGCCGCCAAATCTCTTCTCAGAGATAAGCTACCATCGCCCTAGCTGGTTTATTTCCATTTATGTTTGTAAGCATATTTCAGTATTTTACATTCATGAAATGAAATCTTATTTCTGTTTCATATCTGTGTTTATGGTTATCTCTATAATTTGTTGCATTCCTGTTTAAATCTGGATCACTTTTATATGAATCAAATTTCGTCGTCATTTTCTTTCTACTAATTACTCAGCCAAACAATATTTGGTAGAACAAAGGAGAAACCAAGTACATATCCTCTACCCACTGTGGGAAGAATAAATATGGCACCCATAATAGGAAGCTTTCCCATTGCAATGAGGAATGCCAAAAATTTAGCCCAAAGAGCTCCAAGAGGAAAAATACTTCCTTTCTAAGAATTATTGAGAGGTTGGAGACTTAGAGGTTGATGTCAAAAATCCCAACTACATTGATACACACTTGATGCTAATGCTGAAAGATAGCCTTGCCATCAACAAGGAAGCTCTTTTTACATAGAACTGTCAAATCAAGCACAAACTACCACATATGGTCTTTGATAATGGCAAACAAAATAGCATTTTCTTGCTTCAATTGGAAAAGGAACTTAAGTTACCAACCTAAATTCATCACAACTCAAATTAGCTTGGATGGATAAAAGAACCACATTAGCCTGTTCTAATCAGTTGACAATAGATCGAGCTATTGCTAAAAGATGGCAAGATTTCGCAAAATTAAAAATTGAAATTCGACCAACATATGACAAAATCATGAGTGTAGATGGAGATAGTGGACCATACTATAGTTCTATTTTCCATGAGAATGAGAGTAATAAGACACTCATCAATGAAGGTAAATCTTGAACATCCCCTAAGGTTCAGGAGACCAAGACTCCTATCTGTGATTTTGAATATGGTAGAAATGTTGGCACCCGTAATGATGTGCATCTCCAATCAAAATTACCTATCAAGTTTGAATAGAACAGTGCAAAGTCTTATATTTTTTTCTTTGATAGTCATCCTAAATATGACATGGACTCTGATCAGGAGGAAAAGAAGCTTGATCATATTATCAAGTAGTTTTGTGAACCATGTGAGACAAAGGCACAAAGGTCCATTCCATCTGTTGAAGGCATCCTTATTGAAGATAAATAGTCTTATCATATTCGAAGAACTAACCAATATCCAGACATACAAGAGGACTTCTGCAAACCCATAATTGATTAACTATATCTTGTGTAGAATCGTTTCCAGGTTTTTCTCTTATTGTTCATAGTTATAATAATTTATCTTCAAAGGATGTTGTTCTCGTAACTACAAATTATATTTGGGTAGCTTTAATTTCTGATATAAAACAACCCCTTATCCACAACATTGATGTTGATGGGCAACATAAAAATATTCCTATGTATGATGCCAAAAGGTTGGAACCAAAATTTCAATATTTCTTTCGACCATAATGACCCAAGGAGGTCATATCTTTGTATGAATGTAGAGCCAAATATGGATCTCTCTCCCAACTCAAGGTAGAGTCTCAAAGGGCCCAAAATATACCCTCTACACCAAATTATTTTGTGGGCTATTCCCTAGTATTAAAAATAAGTTAAAGTTTCTTATATTTCCTCCTTGGAGCATTTTATGCAAATTGTTGCGAAGATTGAAGCCAACTTACATAAGACCATTCTTCTTTTAGATGAAGGGAATTCCGTCCTCATTTTCTTTCTACTAATTACTCAGCCCAACAACATTGTGTAGAACAAAGGAGAAACCTTTTCCATATTCTCTACCCACTGTGGGAAGAAGAAATATGGTACCTATCATAGGAATCTTGCCCATTCCAATAAGGAATGTGAAATAATTAGGCCAAAGAGCTCCAAAATGAAAAATAATTCCCTTCTATGAATTATTGATATGTTGGAGACTTAGAGGTTGATGTCAACAATACCAGCTACATTGATCCACACTTGATGCTAATGCCCAATGATAACCTTGCGAGCAACATGGAATCTCTTTGTACATAGAACTGTCAAATCAAGCACAAAATAGCATATATGGTCATTGATAATAGCAACTAAAATAACCTTTTCTTGCTTCAATTGGAAAAGAAACTTAAGTTACTAACATCAGCTCATCCCAACTCACATTATCTTGGATGGGTAAAAGATGCACATTAGCTTTTGTTAATCAGTTGACAATATATCGTAATGTTGCTAAAACATGGCAAGACTTTTCTCAATATCTTATATGTTCTTACAAACAAATATGAGAAGACTTACAAAAATAATATGATGATATTAATTGTAACTAATTGCTCCTTTTCATTGAAGTAATGTAAGTGGAATTTAAAAAATAAAAGGAATACTACAAATGAGGAATGCCACAAATGCAGATATAGTGTAGTACATAAACTCCAAAATATAATGAAGTCAATTAATGGAGTAAATGATGGGAAATCAATGGGATCATTGGTGGTTGTTTGTCTCCTAAACACAGGAGTTACAATTAGATGTTTACAAATATAGTGTGATACATTCCCACTTCTCACTTCTCACCTAGTATTATTCTCGACTCTTCCTCCTTTCTTAGAAGGGATTGTTCCCTAAATTAGAAAAATGGAAACCAGTATGTTATAGGCTAATTATTGCTCTAAAATAGTATGCTATTAAGCTAAATAGGAATGGTGCTATAAACCTATCTATGACATAACACCAAATTTTAGTTATGATGCATGACTGAAACTCACCACTACATTGAATATCCTACACTTATGATTCTATGTAACTTTGCACCTCTGATACAATGACTACAGTGTGAATATACTTAAAATCTCCTTTAATACTCTCATAGACACAATTTATTCAATTAATAGACTCAGTCAATAACTAACTCCTTCCAAGCTCAAACCTCCCCTTTCAAGAGTCATTGATCGCCAACAACTATCCTGCTAGTTGGGGAAGCTTAGCTTGAATATTCTCCAAGGTGTACCACTTGGTATATTGGGAAGACTTTTATTTCATCCCAAACTAATAAAACTCTCAAGGCATTTACCAATGTACATGAAAAGGGCCTTAGACTAAGAATATGGGTGTCGTTACTATTCTTTTAATAATAAGAATTAGTATGAGGGAAGGATAAAAAGGGATTTACTTCTAAGATGAAGCTTATCACACTCAACGATCATGAATTTGACATTAAATTTGGGAAGTTTTCAATGGTTTGAACAAGATTGTGGTCTCAATTTTTAATCCATTTCAAAACAAATCATCTTGCATGTTCTTATGATTGATGAAGCTTGTTGATGTGCAAGTACCAATTCAATCAGTGTTCAAATTTCATCCTCAAGGTTTTAGCAAGACACTTAGCTTCATTTTTTACAATTTTTAGGTGATTTTAAGAGAAAATTTTAAGCATCTCAAGAGCATGCTAAAATTTCTCTGCATCCTCCAAAAAAAATCCCCTTTTCCAAGTTGAAATGTTCAAATGTGTGGAAGCATGGATTTCAAGGATTTAATTATATTTGCGGAGGATTCTGGTATGACTATTCCTCTATTTCATCTAAGGGAACATATGTTAAATGCTTTGCAAGAGGAGAGTTTTAATGATATGTATTATAGGTTTTCTTCAACAACATAGTCTAAAAAAGTGAATCTTTGCAACACTAAATATCCTAATTGTGGAAGGAGTGGTTGTAGTTTAAAACATCCCTGTAAAGTGTAAGCTTCTACATAAGGAAGTGGCTCAAATGAATCCACAAGAATTTGATATTTATGAACTACAATTTCATGTTGTTCATCATGATATTCTTATGTTTCTGGAAGCATAACCATTACTAGATACCTCTTAGACTTGAAATCAAGAATGGATTTATATTCATGTAACAAAAAATGAGCAACATGCAATGGTAAATTTTGAATAAGATTGTTTAATTCTAATTGTCATACACTTACCATCGATAGAAAATATTCCATTTCATCTTTGGAAATCTTGGGAATGGCATGAAGGCCCTTCTGAATGTAGAGGAATGGATCCCAAAAAAAATGGAAATACTCACATGTGTTTCCTCAACTTACACTACAACAAAGGATGTACTCGCCTGAGGGATCACTGCGTCAACCTCCACTGGCAACATCTCAATGCAAGGCACCCTCAACTTATCCCTCAAGCAGGGCTAGTCTACTTTCACAATTATGGGAAGAGGCTACCAATGGATTAAACCAACTTGAGGATTTAATCGGCGGGAGGAGGCCTCAACTGATATGGACCACAATGTGATGGAAATTTCAGTTTTTGGGATTTGTTTTCCATAGAAAAATAGTTTGGAGTGTTAGATTGGGATACAAATAGAATCTACAAAAGCGATCTTTGGTATTTATCTGTGGCTTCATGTCTGGAAGTGAGAATGGGATAGTTCTTACAGTATAAATCAAACCCTAATCTATACCAAAATGGTAGTCTCATGCTTTTAAATATGAACTAAAAGATAGGAATTACTCACCAAGTTCTGAACACATCGAGAGGAGGATATAGTATATATATATATATATATATATATATATATATATATATATATATATATATATATATATATATATATATATATTGCTAACCACAACGAGAATAGATGCCTCTGAGTTTTTGAATGAAGATTCGATGGTAGCATTCGATATTGGATCTGTGGTGATCAATCGACAGAAGAATCGATGGTGGCATTCGATATTGGGTCTGGCGCAATCAATGGACTAAAGATTCATGTCGGGTCAGCTAGTCATAGAACCATAATTCACAACTCTCTGATATGTCATTTTCCTGCACTATGAACAGTTTGGTTTGTGGTTGGGAGGGGTATTGTAAAGCAAAATTAAAGGTTAAATTTCAAAAAAGGGTTAAAATTTTCCAATGCTAAAAAATACTATATTTTATTTTCACTTACATATTTTAATTGTATTTGAGAAATTAATAGGCTTTTACATGTTGTTGGTTGTGATATTAGGTAGTATTTATTCTAATAATAAAAATAATAATCTAATAATATTAATAGGATTTTACATGTTTTTGGTTGTGATATTAGGTAGTATTTATTATAATAATAATCTAATTTTAAGGTTATATTTTTATGCAATGATTTTTCTATTAAATTTTATGGAGGAAAAATGTGAGATGTTCGAAGCAAACAAGGGAGGTTGTATTGAAAAATTTTTGGTGTTCTTTCATATTAGTTGGGTAAAAACAAAATAGAGTATATATTGTTATTATCCAATTTTAATGTCACGGCCAAGCTAGACACGAAATTGCTATATGAGACCCCATTGTTTGTTGGGCAAGGGACCCACCTCCACACAACAATATGAATGCTAATTCTATGAAGGCATAGATATGAATAGTTAAAAACAAGTGTTAGTTTATTAAACTTCATATGTAAAATTTGGAAGGAGTAGGATACACATCCTTGTTTGGGTTAAATATATTCAAATTGTTTTGCAAAAGGGGTTTTAAGACACTATGATTTCATCTCGAGAAAATGGAGTTCTCTCCTAGCCATTCACATATTTTAGGTTGTTATAAGAAAATTAGGTTATTTTCCTTAAGACATGAAAATTTCATTTTAAGAAGTACGATAATGTGGTTCAATGAAGCATTAAATGAGAGAATGAGCATGCACATTTGGGATGCTAGTCTTAGGTTCTCCTTGAGGCATGACTGCATGTCTAAGAAGACTCTAACAAAGGTTCAAGAGTTTGAATAGTTAGAGATGATGGGGGGTTGTTAGAGGTTTAGAAAAGTAATTTAAGCATCATGAGAAGTTGTGAAGCAAACATAAGACATTTGACAAGTAGCATGAATTAGGAAACTTGGTAGTGGTACTAAGTGAACATTCCTTGATCAAAGTTCATACCCTCTCCTTAGCACTACCACTTTGCAAGACAAAGAAGAAATGTGAAATAGATGTGAAACCCACTAAATAAGTTAGCAAGGTTGTTGTAACATATATAGGTGGTCATGTCATGTTGCAACATGAGGTGTTTGCCGACTCCCATTTTCGATAATATGTCAACCTTTGAATTTAATTCCATGTGAATGTAATCAAATGATATGACCCTAAAGATTCTATTAAGCTACATAATTATGATCATCCTATGATCCAATAAAAATGTGTATAAGGAAGTATAACCTTTCATCCAATCTATAACAACCATTAAATCCCCTATGACTTGTAAGTTTAGATTGTTGAAGTGTCATAGGTAAAATGCCTAACATAAAGGACTAATTTATATTATTGTAGTTTTGGTTAGGTAGTCATATTTTTGTTCCTCGACGAACTTAGTCATTCACATCAGTCACTTTTATTAGTATTACTTATTATCTAGTCGTATATTTTAACTTGGGACTAAATTAATCATTTATGTTAATAATTTTTAGTTGGGTCTCTTAATATTTCTAATTTTTTGTAGTATTTCACTTGGAAAAGTTGTGGTTACCAACTTTTTTAGTCACTTAGTCATTAATTTCACCGTTTTCTACTAGTGAAGGGCTACTCAAAATGTCAACATAGGGCTTGTACAATTATCATATGGCTTATTATCATGAGGACAACCTGACCATACATGTGAAAAACCCAACCATATACTTCAAAACTTCATAACTCCATTTCTAAAACTCATAATTGTATTATCTTCATTGTGTTGGATTCACCTTGATAAGATCTATCATCCTCATCCATCACATGTCAAAATGTGCCTATGGATTTGGCCCAAATCACGATGGGTGCAAAACCCCAACCTTGGGTACCAAGCCCACAAGTGACTCTTATGGTGTTTTTTCATCCAAACCCTAAACCCTGAGCTTGGAGTACCTTCCAAGCTACTCAAAAATCAACATCTTGGTTCAGTTTTATTAAAATGGAACTTCTTTCCTCAAAGCTACATGGAAAGTCAAGTGCTCTAGAGAATTATGGACACATTAAACCTATCGATATATAGAGTGCACAAGTTAAACATGTGAATATATAGAGAAAAATTGGTTGTTACGTAAATTCAAAGCTGTTAATTGCAAGAATTCATTTCAATGAATGAAAAAAATAATTTCATATGCTAAATCACTCATAAACGGTTTGAATTATTGTTCAAACTATCGTTTTTTGTTTCTATTTGCAAGTATTTTTTTCAATGAATGCAAGAAATAAAGATGTCAATAAGATAACTATAAATAACTAGCAATTATACATTTTATGTTTCTTTGTAGGCAATATTAATGATATTACTGTCCTTTAGCGGGATTTTCTTGGTTACGCCATTTAATGGTTGAATGATAAGGACGATAAGCTAGCAACAACAATGCTTTTGATTCCTTTGATATAAAGAATATATGAACAATTTTATAGGTTTGAAATGCCCCTTTTATTTTTTTAGTAGTATGCCATTAACTTTGGGAAAGAGCTCCTTGACTACATTGGTAGGAAGCAGTTCCTTTGAGAGCAGTCTTTCCATGCCTTGGATGAAATGTTCTACGTCTTTAGTCGAGGGAACTTGTTTGCAGTTAGTGATATTGAATTTGGAAGCTACTAATCACCCCTTATTTGGAGCTCAACTCAAACCAGTGTACCATCAATGAATTGGAAATTTTAGTGATATTGAATTTGGGAGCTACTAATCATCCCTTATTTGAAGCTTGACTGAAACCAACATAGCATCAATGAATTGGAAAATTTTAGTACAAGGAAAAATGGAGCTATATCTATTGAAAAAATTAAGTCTAATGATTTTTGTTTTTCCAAAACCAACATCTTTAGTTGATGTATATGGAAGGGTTCAAGTGATTGATATGAACAAGCAGAAATTAGTTTGTATTATTGAGTTGTCGCTTGGTGTAAATTTATGCAAAATGTCTAATTAAGTTTTTACTTGCATTTTTATGCTTTTTGCAGCAAAAGGGCAACAGAGTGTTCAAGTAATGGATTAATGGATCTATCATACCAGTTCATGGATTAATGGATCTATCATACCAGTTCCAATTATTTGATCTAGACCCCAATATAATTATCCCAAACTCCCCAACCACAAACAATCGATACTAGCGTGATACCAACAAGCAACAACAACTGGTTTGTACTATAATTATCCCAAACTCCACAACCACAAACAATCGATACTAGCGTGATACCAACAAGCAACAACAACTGGTTTGTACTATTGCGTTATCGCTTGGTGTAATTTTCTGCCAAATGTGTGATTAAATTTTTACATACATTTTTATGCCTTTCATAGCAAATAGACAATGAACTTTTCAAGCTATTCAGTTATCCCCAAACGGAAAGGTAATTATCCCAAACTCCCCAACCACAACATAATTATCCTAAAAAAGCGTGTTTAACTTATAACAACTAAGGTAAATATTAGAGGAACTTAAATGTCCAAGCCCACGCCACAAGCTGCCAAGCATGGTAACATTTTTGCGTGAATGGAGACATTTTTTTAGCACTGGCATTTCTGAGAATTGTATTAATGGCGACTTTCCACTTGAGGGCAAAAAACGATAAGGGATCCTGAATAATGGTCGCTAGTATTTTAAGTTTATCTGGCAAAAAACGATAAGGGATCCTGAATCATGGTCGCTAGTGTTTTAACTTTATCTGGAAGTTCCATGAGACGACAATTTTCGGAGGAATGGAAATCAAGACAACAAATAATTTCCTTTTTCTTCACTTTATGCAAGTTCGTTCACAACTGAAGAGTTTCCTTAATCCAAGGGTTCACAACTGGCATTAATGTAATGCAAGTTCGTTCACAACTGAAGAGTTTCCTTAATCCAAGGGTTCACAACTGGCATTAATGTAAAATTTGAAGTCTACTGGTTCCCGAAAGACTATGTGGTGTTCCGAGATGACATGGTTTTTTGAGATGTGGTTTTCCACCTTGGTCTCAATTCCATCCACAAAAATCAAAATTGGACCGTCCACGTCAGTGCTGGATTTTAATAGTGTTTTGTATGGCTAGAATTTTGTTTATTCTTTCGTCAAAATGTTGCATCGTTAAAATGATATTTTTTCTCAAAATGATCTCTAGTTACTCGATAAATTGATTCTATCACTTCAAAATTTATCTCTGCGATATCTCTGGAATGAAAAATTATAAAATGGGCTGTTAAAAAAATGCAAAAGTGACCTATACTAAGTGTTTCCATTGCGTACATACTAGCTCCATCTAGAATGGACCTTTAGCAACAACGATGTTATTAATTTCAAAAATGAGACCCTTACCTTCTCGATATCTCCTATATGTTCTTTGATTTAAAATTTTTAACTAGCTAAACCATGTTTTGCGTTCTTGACATCTCGTATTTGTTCTTGGATTCAAAACATAAAAGGGAATAGGTAAAGGTTTTCTATTCGAAATAAAGTAGTACTTTTAATGTAAATTATATTCATGTGTTATCTTGTTTGATAAATCTCATTTAAACCAATATCATGGTATTATAATAGATTGATGGATTATATTTATAATTATTAGTATCATAATATTATACCATAGCTTGTTTGATTGATTTATTTTTAGATTGGAGTCTTTTTTTAATTTTTTTTTTTTTGGCATTCGAAGTTATGTGATATTGTTTTATTTCGATGATAATGATTTGGCTAGTTTGTGTTTATCAAATTTATGTTAAATATTTTTATTGAAGTGAACCTTATAATATTTTTTTTAAGTTATAATTTATAAAATGCAACTAGGTATATATGTAATTTTGAATTTTTAAACATTCTAACAATATTTATAGTTAGTTATTTAATACTTTCCAAACACAAAATATTGCAAGGAATATAATGTGTAAAGAGACAAGAACATATGCGTAAAGGAAACATCAAAGGTAGATGCTTTAAGATTAGTGTAAATAATGTTACACATATACAACAAGGGAGTTATAACCTTATGCATGCAACTCTATTATATATTACACTGAGTCTAAGGCAATACTTCCTTCTACCTACCACTCAATAGAGTTGCACAATTAGACCCTTCAAGCAACTATAGGCCGACCTCTTTGAGGCCTTTCCTTGATCTTCTTACTAACTACAACAAGTTGGCCATATTGTACCAACATTGAATTTAACATGATAATCAATCTCCTTTACACTTTAGGCGAATGACCAAGTAATGATTGAATCCTTAATATCTTTGAGGAATCCACTATTTATACATGAATCATCTTGAACATGGAAGCCCCTCCAAGGCTAAATGGACCTAAGTGCACGAATTCCTAGCTTTGACTATGATCAATAGTTCCATTTTGGTTTCCTCCATCATGACTTATCGTCATCTATATAATGTCTAGCGGTGTTGTGCTCGAAGAGTGATGCTTCCAACAAGTGCACCAAAGGCACCCAAGTGTTCACAACAAGTGTTTCCAATGAATGAGTATATAATGGATGTGTTCCTAGTCGATGTGCCCCCACTAACTAGATTCCTCAACTATGCTCTACAAATGCTTATGCCCAAAGGAACTTATACAAATAGCCACAACCCTCAAATCTGGAACATCGAAATTATGTGATCTACATGTAGACCAAATAGTTAAGTCTATAAAAACTTTTCAAGTTCATTATGCCATTTTTGTTCGTCACACATAGTGTATGATTGCAGACGAGGTTCATTATGAAGTTCCGTTTTATCTTTCCTTTCCAATCTCGCTTTCCAAAGTTTTCTTGGTTTGACCAAATAATTTGAGTTGCAAGGTTTACAGTCCACCTAATCGAAGAAGAAAACATCTAACATGCTTAGGGTATACCTTCTCATTTGTGCAAGTGAATCTTAAAGCTAACTTTTCTTTCCATGAATCTTTTGTCATGTCCATAGTGTTGATTCCTGACCACTAAGGTGGTTCTGTACTAGATATTCCTAAAACCATTCAAGGCTAGGTCCTTACATCCTTTGGCACTAAATGTTTTAGTGACATCCTCATGAACTTGCTCCTTCCAAAGTTTACAGGTTGGAGTCATGTGTCCATCCATGATTAGATTTTCCAACAAATTACATTCTCAATTCAATAATTACTTATGAAAATGTTCATTTACCATTACTTCCTTTGAATAAATCATTTTTTCCCAAATATGGCACACTACTCTTGGATGCCTATCTTGCTACTACTACCTCCCACTTTGGTTGCAGCTTGAGTGTCTAGTACCACTAAAAGCTCATTTTTCTTACTACAATAATTCAACCTCCAATATGAAATTTTTGCATTTGTCTAAGAATTTCACTTTGTAGTGTTACTACTATTTTGGTACTTTTTACAATTCTACCATGCTTCAATATGTTGAACTTCTCCAAGTTTTCTGCAACTTAATTGTCCCCAAGCCAACTCCTTAAGAATGTACTTCATCATGCTCAAACCCTCCATTTTACTTTGCACTTCAATTGGTCTATATAACTCTATTATACTAAGGAAATAATAGCACTTTCACCTTGAAATTGTAAATTCACCAACTCCAACCCAACACTTCCCAATCCTACACTATTGGTGGAACCTATTTTTGGTGCATTCAAACTCCACCACCAAACTATAGGTAGCAAGATATATTAAGGAAATTATCAATGAGAAGAATTTGGAAGATGACTTTTACCTCAACTAATTTTAAATGCTCCAATAGTATATTTAAAGTTTAATAACTTTTAGGAGACAACAAAAATCAATTCCATACACCTTCTTAAGAGAGGAATATATGCACAAATGATTTTCTCATCTTAAATTGACTATTTCATCTAGATAATCATACTAAAATGCATGCAAGGATTTCTCTGCCTCATCCTAAGTGCATAAATATTGAAAAAAACCTTCCATGCTAACTTAGTTTGTGTTCTCATCTAGCACATCTAGGTCGAATGCACATTCTTTTTGTTCGAATACCTAATTATCTTGCCCACTACATTTGCATGGTGAGTGGAATTACATAAGGAATGGAATTCACCTCTGCCTCAAGTTTATCTAGTCACATTCTATCAATAAAATTTTTCTTAAAGGAACTTATGAACCAACACTCCTTTACCATTATCCTACTTGATGGACAACACACTTCCTAAATTGTCATAAATTTATAAAAGTGAACAACCTCATGTCATCATGCATTTGATCCTTCTAAACAAATTACTCTTCCATTGTCAACCTTCTAATAATCTAGAAACCTTTGTTGATGCCTAGGCTTCATTACCTACTTATTGGTATCAAGCTATTTGTGGCTTCTAATAGTGTAAGAAGGGTGGAAAGTGGCTAGTAGTGCCACCTCTATCAACTATGTTAGGGATATATCTGAAATCTATTATAGAATTTAACTCAACAAAATTTTTATTTATCAAAGCTGTTTTCATTTTCTAGGACTCAACCATGGTGGTGACTTTTCCACCTTTCTTAATTAAATTTGGATGGATTCAGCTGATTGATCCCTTTAATTCTTTGAAGTGAGAAATACTTTCCTCATATATATGAACCTTCTTACATAATTCCCATAATAGTCTTCACAAGGTAGTCTAAAACAAAATTCTTCACCCTTTGAATATTTCACTGGTCACTTTTCAAAGAACACTATTTCAATATCCATTTTAATTACCTTAAAACAATAAAGGACTCACCAATTCCATGTGAATGGCTTGCTTGGTTACCTCTTGCACTAAGGAAAGGAACTTGCTCCATCTATTGTCAAACACACTCTTGTAGCAACCTAGAAACTCATCCCAAGTTCTGCTTCATTACCTAAAGTTCATTCAAACATGATGAAGACAAATTGAATTATTCTACTTCTAAGGTGGTAAGTTATAAATTAATTTGACCACTCTCTATCAAAGGTAAATTGAGTAATAGGGAATGATATTCCTTAATGTACACATTGAAATGTTGAAAATTTCCATCACGATCATTGAAAAGGAAAACCCTACAAAGAATTGAAGGCCATCTAATGATACTAGGTTTGATTTTACCCCACATATATACATAAGTAATAAAAAATGATAAGAAAATAGGATTCAAAGAGCCAACAAAGAAAATTAAGTGTTTCTTGGATCAAAACAAAAAATTGAACTTGTCATTAGAATGAAGCAATGGTTGTTAGCCCTTGAGACTACAAGTGTAAATTTTTTTGATGCATAAAACATGGAGGATTTTGGCTCTTATAGTTTTATGTAATTATTGTAAAATTGTAATGAAAGGAAGCCAATTTTTGGCTATCTAATTTTATGGAAAATTACTATTTATGTGCATATCTACTACGAACTATTCTACTATTGTTGAGTATTGGTGTTTTGTAGGAATTTATCTCACACTATATACTATAATTATGTGCAATTGCAAAAATTATTTATGTTACCTTGGAATGCTTTTTCGAGCTTGTAAGCATAGCACTATATATGGTTATCTTGATGATAAATTATTTTGTGTTTACAATCATTTACTCATATTCTTGTCTTTATTCTCAATGAACTAATTGACGGGTCCTTAACATGTGCACGTGTGGTTATGAAATTACTTCCTAATTATTATAATCCATATCTTCATGAATGCATTTTCATCTTATATTAGTCACATTTCATTCTTTAGTTTAGGGAACCATAAATAATTGGATATACTTCAACTAGTGAACCCAAAAATTAGTAATGGTTGCTAGGACAAAATATGGATGGGTTCCCTTTTCAAATGTGTGAGGAGTCTAATTGGAAATTTTCACTAGGGGCATCTCACACAATTGACCAATGAAATTTCAAACTATCAACACAATGATACTAGTCTTACCACTTTTCCAAAGGCACCTAGTTATGAGAATCATGCTCTGGTACCACCTTGTAATAGTCCATTATGGTGTTTCTTGATCAATTTTGTTCTTAAATACTCTACACACACGTCAAGTATGCATGACTTCAAACAAAAATAATATGCAACTAACAAGTAGGGCATAAAAAATATCCAAACAACTAATAATACAAAATGAAAACATGCATAGTTAAATACTCAAATTTAATGATACCAACTAATTAACCAACACAACAAGTAATTTAATTATTTTACACTCCATCCTAAAGTAAAATTTTAAGTAATACCTGTCACCAGTCATTTATAAAAAAGGATAAATTGAAACACAACCCTTTCCCCTTCTACTCATTTTTCCAAGTTAACTTTGGAGGTCACTTTTCACAAGTATTTTTCCATTTCCTAAACTTCCTAATAACTAGGTGTTGAAACACTATTTTACACCACTAATACTCATTAAGGACCTATAGAATCTATCATATTGAGATACTTCTATTACTTATTTTTATTTATAATTTATGAACATTTTCATTCCTTTCGCCGCTAGTAAAGTGTGACTAGTTTCTCCTTGGACTATTTGAGAGTAGTGACTAATCGTATTATGTATCACTAATAACCCATGAACACTTATAGATCCTGTATTCAGGCTTCTGTGATCCATAATGAATTAAGCAAAGTCTTTTGGTAGAAATCACATAAGAGAAAATTTTTTTGGCTGACAAGTTTCAAACCAACAAGTGTGGTTCATCATCAGGACCAGATGAAGAGGAAGACCATGGCAAAGGCTTAAATAGAGAGCAAAGTAGAGATATAATTTCAAATAATGGCTATATTTGAACAATAATATTTAGATTATAATATTATTTTATTAATATATTAAAAACAAATATTATTAAGTAACAACTATATTAAACGGCTAGTTTTTGAAAGAAATATTTAAATAATGATATTATTTCATTAATTTATTAAAAACATTAATAGGTAACAGCTATATTAAACGTCTAGTTTTCGAAAAATAATATTTAAACTAATTTATTAAAACCAAATATTACTAGTTTTTGAAAAATAATATTTAAATTGTGATATTAGTTTATTAATTTATTAAAAATCAAATATTAATAAGTAACTGCTATATTGAAAAAATTCATATGAATTGACGGATGAACAGAGGATGGAAGTCGCACAGGGTTTCTGAGAGTTTCAGAGTCTGACCCTAATGGAGGGTTGCAGAGGAGGGAGCTCCACTCCCTCCTACAAAGACGTCATTGCCAACAGAGGCAAGTTACATTTAGATAATGTCAGAGGATCTGAGAAGGAAGGAAACAGTAATAATGAAAAGGAGATAGATGGGGCCAAGTCCAAGGAAAATAGCAGCACAAAGGATAAGGAGGAAGAAGACAAAAACCAGGGAACAAGGGAAAAAAAACAAAAGGGGCCTTGCAGACCCAAAACAGAAATCGCTCCTAGAGTAGTGTTAAATAATCCTGCACTGTAGGAGCACAAGGAACATATGGAGACTTATGCCATAATATGTAAATTCATGGGATTATGGCCCGCTAAAAAGAATTTATAGACATGGATCAAGTATCACTAGAAACCCAAAGGCAACATCGATCTTCATCTAGGGTCAAAGGGATTCTTCACCATGGTGTTTACAAATATCGAAGACAAAGATAGAATAATCGAAGGAGGACCCTACCTTTTTCGCAACAGTTGGCCTCTATATGCAGCCTTGGGTGATGAATTTTGTTCCAGAGCGGGAGACGTTTACTTCAGTTCCTATCTATGTAAGACTCTATTTTCTTCCTCTGGATTACAGGCAAAATGAATCACTTGAGGCCATAGGCAACAAACTAGGTTGTTTTGTCAAAGCTTTGGAAGCCACTAGAAGTGGAAAATATTCTTCATACGCAAGGATTTGTGTCGAAATGGATCTGTTAAGAGCTCTTCCGGACAAAGTTATCTTGGAAGTTTTTGATGGGGAATGGGTGCAAACAGTGGACTATGAGCATATTTCATTCAGATGCCGTAAATTCCACGAACATGGACACTTGATCAGAGACTTCCCTCTCAGTAAAGCAGAACACAAAAGCAAACTGAATACAATGAAGGATACCGAAAGCTTTCAGAAAGTGGCAAGTAGAGGAAAAGGAAGCAAAAAAGGACCAAAGCAACAAAATAATGAGTGGAAAAAGGTTAGTCAGAATAAGTTTCAAGCACTGGAAGAGAGTGAAGAAATGCCAAATGAAGATCAATCTATGGAGGAAGGCCCTAATGAAAAGGAGAAGGAGGAAAACTACAACCCAACACAAAATACTAATAATAAGGAAGAAACCATAATGAATGAAATAGAACTAGAGATGGATCAGGAAATGACCTAGAGTGAAATAGATTTAGAGGATCGTGAACTTTAGGACATTCTATATAAAGAAAACCTAGATCTAGAAGGTTCCTTGAAGCAGGGAACCACAGTGGGGATAGTTTCATTACATCAAGAGGAATGCAATAGAATACAACAGTTGTTTTTGTCGAAAAATTAGGAAAGGGGGTCAAATAAAGGAAAAACCATCGACAAGTAAGAGTGCAGAGGTGTGAAAATAATGAAATCAACTCCAAGATTAGCTACCAGAAATGCAGGAAAGAAGAGGGGCAGGAAAAAGCAGAAGGAGATCTTGATGGATCGTGGAAAGCTGATGATAGATTCGGGTAAGATGAAAGACCTAACTAGTTACTCCTTTACAAATCTTTAACTATGGAGTTTACATCATGGAATATAAGAGGTCTAGGCAATGAAAGAAAGCAACGAATGCTTAGTTTTAGAATGAAACAAGATATGCCGGACATGATCTTCATCCAGGAAACAAAGTGTTCCATCTAGAAAATAAAACTAATCCATATCAAATGGCTCAATAGATTTGAGTTTCTAGAAGTTAAAGCAGAGAACTCAGCTGGGGGAATTCTCATTCTTTGGAACCCCCTAAAAATCAGCGTAATAGATGCAGAGGCATCCAGAAATTACTTATCAGTAGTCATTCAACTAGTGGGGGTTTCGAAAACCTTCCTGATTACTAATGTTTATGGTCCTCAAAGAATAGATGATAAACTTAGATTGCTAGAATCCCTCATTGATCTTAAGAACAGACAGGCTAATATTACTTGGATTATGGGAGGGATTTTAATATGATCAAATCTCTCTAGGAAAAGAAAGGAGGTACCAGAGCGCTAAACAAAGACTCATTATCGTTCCAATCATTCACAGATAATATGAAATTGGTTGACTCAGATTCGAGCAATGGCCTTTTTACTTGGAACAACAAGAGAGGAGGAGAAGCACAAGTAGCCTCTAAGTCAGATAGGTTTTTGATATCAGAGGAGCTTATTCTTATAGATAACAAAATATCAGCAAGAATTCTTCCCTTTGGAGGCTCAGATCACTGGCCGATTCAATTGGAAATCAAGGGTTTGGATTCTCCTAGGAATAGACACTTCAGATTCGAGAATATCTTGCTCTCACACTCGGATTTCATTAGTAACATCGGAAAATGGTGGTATGAAGACTTGCAATTCTAGGGATCAAAAAAGTACCTCCTTCATAAAAGACTAAAGCACATTAAATTTAGACTTAAAGAATGGAATAAGAAGGATTTCGGTAACATTTTTGTGGCAAAAAATCAGTGGAAATCAAAATTCAGGAACTCAACCAGGCACTGATCAAAGATGGCTTTGACAAAGACAAAAGTTAGTAGGCTACTAAACTTCATCTTGAATTGGAGAACCTATGCAAACAAGAGGAAATATTTTGGAGGAAAAAGTCTAGAGTTCAATGGATCAAAGAAGGAGAGCATAATACAAGATTTTTTCACAGATCCACTATGGCTAATAGAGCATTCAACAGAATCTCAGCTATAAAGGATGAGAATGGGGAGTTTCAGATCACACATAAGGACATTGAAGCAGTGCTTGTTCAGCATTTCCGAAACATCACCCGGGAAAACAATCCAGATAGGGAACAATCCATAAAGGAAATTACAAGGCATATCCCTAAGCTAGTGTCCAAAGAGGACAATAATAACCTAAATAGACCAGTAACTGAAGAGGAGGTTAGTGAGGTCCTCAAAGACATGCAGAATGGCAAAGCACCAAGCTCGGATGGTTTTAATGTGGATTTCTTCAAATCTTATTTGGATATAGTCAAACAGGATATTTTGAATGTTGTCGAGGATTCCAGGGGTAGTAAAACTATCCTGAAATCCCTCGACACCTCCTTCGTCTCACTAATTCCCAAACAAGACTTAGCTCAAATGGCAGATAAGTACAGACCCATAGCTTTATGTAATGTGGTATACAAGATAATATCCAAGGTAGTGGCTAACAGACTCAAACCTCTCCTTCCTTCATTAGTTTCTGAGGAACAATCTGGTTATGTGGAGGGAAGACAAATTTTAAACAACATTATTCAAGCCCATGAGGTGGTTCACTCACTTACTAGCAAAAAGCAGGCGGAAATGATCATGCGATTGGATATTGCCAAAGCTTATGACAAAGTCAATTGGATTTATATCAAGAAGGTGCTTACTTCCTTTGGGTTCGATCACAATTGGATCAGATGGGTAATGGCTTTGGTGACTACTTCTAGCTTTTCAATTTTACTTAATGGCTCTCCCTCAGAGATCTTCATTCCTTCTAGAGGCCTCATGTAGGGAGAACCACTCTCTCCCTTTCTCTTTATACTCATGATGGAAGGACTTCGTTGGTCTATTAAGCATGCCAAAGCCATGGGCAAAATCAAGGGTCTTCAACTAACTGAAAGTGGTCAGGCATAGACACACCAACAATTTGTAGATGATACCATGTTGCAAGGAATTCCTTCAGTCAAAGAAGCTTTAGCCTAAAATCAAATCCTTAATGCATTTGCCATGGCCACAGGTATGGAAGTCAATCTTTCTAAATAAAAAATTTTCTTCTTTAACACAAACATTGCTATTCAGAGAAATATCTCAAGGATCCTTGGCTTCCAAAGGGATTCTCTCCCCTAAAAGTATTTGGGAGTTCCTCTCATGGCCAACCTAGTGCACAAAAGTATATGGGAACCGATGCTAAATAAGTTGCAGGACAAAGTCAAAAAGTGGACCATCAGAGCCTTGAACTTGGCTGGCAGGTTGGTATTGACAAAGGTTGTTCTGCAATCTATCCTGATTTTCATGTTATCAGCCCTCCCAGCTCCCAAAGGTGTTTTAGAGAAATTCAGGAATATTCAAAGAGATTTCATGTGGGGTAAGGAGCAAACAAGGAAGAAATGGGCCCTGTTTTCCTGGGAAAAAATCTGCAAACCTAAGAGACATGGGGGTCTAGGCTTAGATGACTAGGAGATTCTGAGTAAAGTGCTAGGAGCCAGGCTTTGGTGGAGATGGGTTCAAGAGCCAAAAGCCCATTGGGAAAGGATCTGGAAAGAAAAATATTCCAACTCTTGGAACACCAAAGATCTCATAAGAATGTCTAGAAATATAAAGGGCTCACACATCTGGAACAGAGCCTGGGATAATAGAAGCATAGTGCAAAAAATAGTTTCTGGGAAATTAGAGCAGGATATCTAGCACTCTTTTGGGAGTACAAATGGCAACAAGAACCAACACTATTAACAGAGGATTTTAAGCCTCAAGTAGGAAACAAATTCCCAAGGGTTAAACAAAGTAAAGGATTTCTCGGATCTTTCTCAAAACCCAGGAAAATGGAGAAGCTGGAGAAACATTGACTGCAGAGATGACAGCCCCATAAAAATAAAAGAAGAGGCACTGAGAAGCTTACTAAAACAAAGGATGATCATGGTTACAGAGGGGCATGATCAATTGAGATGGGGCAACAATAATAAAGGCACCTTTAATCTAAAGGAAGCAAAAGGTATTCTCCTTGGACTTGATTCCATTGTTCCAGACAAGACCTGGCAACACCTCTAGAGAAACCAAGGCTGCATGAAGATCAAGCTTTTCATGTGGTTGGTACATCATAAGAAAATCTTGACTTGGGACAATATTAGAAAAAGAGGTGTTTTAGGACCTTCCAAATGGCAGCTTTGTGAAAAGTAGGAGGAAACTATGGAGCACATTCTCAATAGTTGCTCTTACACCACATGGCTTTGGGATTCTTTCTCCAACATTTTCCAATAGACAAATAGGGATAGAGGAAGTATCTCAAATACCCTAAACAAGTGGAGAAAGATCTTTTCGGAGAATGAATTCCTTAATTTGGCCCGGGCCTTCACGCCATGCTTCATTATCTGGAATGTGTGGAAAGAAAGGAATAAAAGAATATTTAAAGATGAAAAGTCCAACCCTTAGCAGCTTCAGGATTTAATCTTGAAACAGATTAGTGAGATATTCAGCACCACAATTTGCAATATCCGAAAGAATCCTCCCTCAGAGACTGAGCTGAGAACTCTCAGGCTTCTGGGAATGCAAGATATTATTCCCCAAGGACTAAAAATAAAGGATATAGCTATGGATAAAGAGAAGGATTTTTGGCAACCTCCACCAAAAAGCTATCTCAAATTCAACATTGATGGTGCCTCAAAAGGCAACCCGGGAATAGCTGGTTTTGGAGGAGTTTTAAGAGATGAAGAGGGTTGTATTATTATATATTCCATGGCCATTTAGGTAGAGCCACCAACAATATGGCAGAACTAATGGCTATGGAGCAATGTCTAGAGATTCTGGTTCAGAACAATAGCTCAAATTTCATTATAGAAGCGGATTCAGAAATAACCATTAACTCTGTAAAAAGAATCAGCTGTGGCACTAGACCGGAGAAAGTTTCAAATCACTGGAGACTAATTCAGGTTTATTAAAGAATTCAAGTACACCTCCAGGGATTTCAAACTGTCAGTTTCAACCATGTTCGTCAAAATGCTAATAAGCTAGCAAACATTTTGGCTATTCAAGGTGTGAATAATGCTGAATGTGGGATGGTGAAAAAGTGGCAAGAGATGCCCCATAACCGTTTAAAGGCTCTCTACGATGAACAAGCTACAGAGGATAGAGAAATTGTTCGATATCGACGAAGGGAGACAAGCACAAATTGATTTTTCCTTGTTGGAGCTTCCATGACCTCTCAGGATTTTCTTGATTGGAGGGTAAGCAAAGATTGGTCACTTTTCTCCCCAAAGTATGCTTACAGGAGTCCCCTAGTTTTCAGATGGCAACATGTTGAGTCATGTCACATATCAGTGCAATCTCGGATTCAGGGTCCGTAGAAAGATTAGGCTGGGCGGGAGATCAATTTTTCCAGCTATCAGAATTTACACCCTTGTTGTTTTCAGGTTGGAAACCTCACCCCAGATGGTTTCCCACTGATCGCTCGTCACTGGAGTGGTTAGTGGTTTTTCTTTTTTGGAAGCAATTCCATAGAGCACGAAACATGTGGCAGGGGGAAGTTTTAAATACCACGCTCCATCACGCACCATCATTCGGTAGTGTTCGATGGTGTGATATGGATCCTAGCTGTTGGATCCAGCCACCCAGATCGATGGTTTGGACGGTTCAGGCTGTTTTGTGGGGCCAGATCGGTTGGCACACTCTTTGGCATGGTTTGTGTGATCGAGGGTGACCATTGTAGACTGTAGTGAATGTTTCCTGCGGGTTGGGGGTGGTCTGGTGTTGGGAAGGGGGTTTTTTCTTTTGCTTTTGGATAGGGAATCTCTTTCCAGAGTTCTTGTAAACAGAATGATTTTTGTACATTATGTAACTTTCTTTTGAATTAATGAAATTGAAGGATTGGCTCTTGATTAAGCAAAAAAAAAAAGAAAAAAAGGTAAATGCTATATTGTTTTTGAGAATTAAAATTTAAATTAATTTGACAAAAAATAAAAATAAAATTAAATAAATCAAAGTCAAAATTTAAAGGAGGGGAGTAAAAAATTATAAAAACGAGTGAAGACCCTAATCGAGACAGGATCATTTGATAAATAAAATAATCAAAGGAAATAAAATAAAAAAATAAAATAAAAGTAATTAATGGAAAAATAAATATAATAAAACAAAAATATACACAAGTCAAACGAAATATATGTATAAATAAATAAATAAAAATAGAAACACACACACACACACATATCCAAAGAAAAATAACCAATAAATAAAACAGGGTCAACAACAAAACAAAAATAGAAATAGAAATAAATAAATAAAAATAAAAACATACATATATATAACCAAAGAAAAATAATCAATAAATAAAACGGGGTCAACTGTAAAATATTGGGCTCAAGCCCATTAAACAAATAACAAAAATACTAAAAGGAGTTAAGAACGAATAGGATGATAAAATACATAAAAAAACACGAAGGCAAAATAAACTCTAATGAAGAATAAATCAACAAAAAATACTATAAAAAGGATGCTAATACCTACATAGATAAACAAACAAACAAAATAAATCCCAAAAAGAAGCCTAAAAAACTTGGAGGATAGGACAGGGACCCAACTTCTACTATTATTCCAACCATCACCTCTATTCAAATTATTGGGTCTTTTTTCAATTTCCAGGGCCTCTCTCAATTTATGATGATGGAAATGACTAACCCTAGCAATGGCTTGATCCTTCTCAATGCGGATGTGATGCTTAGATTTATCTGCATGGTCCGCCAAAGTAGAGGAGCAGGTCCTACCATGCTGCTAACATCAAGCATGGTAGGACCTGCTCCTCTGGTTTGGCGGAGCATACAGATAAATCTAAGAATCACATCTGCATTGAGGAGGCCCAAGTCGTTGCTAGGATTAGTCATTTCCATCATCATAAATTGAGAGAGGCCCTAGAAATTGAAAAAAGACCCCATAATTTGAATAGAGATGATGGTTGGAATATTAGTAGAAGTAGGGTCCCGGTCCTGTCCTCCTAGGTTTTTAGGCTTCTTTTTGGGATTTATTTTGTTTGTTTGTTTATATAGGAGGTATTGGCATCCTTTCTATAGTATGTGTTGTTGATTTACTCTTCATTAGAGTTTATTTTTCCTTCATCTTTTTTATGTATTTTATCGTCCTATTCATTCTTAACTCCTTTTAGTATTTTTGTTATTTGTTTAATGGGCATGAACCCCATATTTTATTGTTGACCCCATTTTATTTATTGATTTTTTTTGTTTGATATATATATATATATTGTTTCTATTTTTATTTATTTTTTATTGTTGATATTGATTATTTTTATTTATTTATTTATTTATATATATTTCTTTTGACTTGTGTATATCTTTGTTGTTTTTTTTTCCATTAATTATTTTTAATTTAATTTATTTTATTTCCATTAATTATTTTATTTATCAAATGATCTTGTCTTGATTAGGGTCTTCACTGCTTTTTTAATTTATGACTTCCCTCCTTTAAAGTTTGACTTTGATTTTTTTTTTAAATAAATCTAAATATTATTTCTCAAAAACTATCTGTTTAATATAACAGTTACTTATTAGTATTTGTTTTTTAATAAATTAATAAACTAATATCACAATTTAAATATTATTTTTCAAAAACTAGTAATATTTGGTTTTAATAAATAAATTTAAATATTATTTTTCAAAAAATAGCCATTTAATATAGACGTTACATATTATTTTTAATAAATTAATTTACATATTAGTTTTCAAAACTAGTCATTTAATATAGTTGTTACCTATTAATATTTTTTAAAAATTAATGAAATAATATCATTATTTAATTTTTTTTTCAAAAACTAGCTGTTTAATATAGCCGTTACACAATAATATTTGTTATTAATATATTAATAAATTAATATTATAATTTAAATATTATTGTTCAAATATAGTTGTTACTTGAAATTATGTCTCTACATTGCTCTCTATTTAAGTCTTTGCCATGGACTGCCTCTTCATCTGGTCCTGATAATGAACCACACTTGTTGGTTCGAAACGCATAGGCCAAAATAAATTCTCTTATGTGATTTCTACCAAAAGACTTTGGTTAATTCATTATGGATCACAAAAACTTGAATACAGAAATTGCTACCTTATGCGGATGGGCAACAGCTATTAAAGTTCATCACTTATAGATCCTTATAGATTCACTCATTTATGAGTAGATCCATGCTGAATGCGATAGTTATCTCATGTTAGGATCCTTATGACTAGTATTAGAATCAATTTCCCTATGTTCTAGAGAATTATATCCATAATCTATCCTCCTCCATGAATCTGTTGAAGAAATGCCTCTCAATGGAAAAATAAGGAAGCATAAATTGGAAGTTAATACTACTAGATTGATTAGGAGCCCTTCAAACTTTATATATTAGACATTTCAAGCTTATTTCACTGCAAAAGATGAATTTAAGTAGAGATGTAGGAGAGGAACCAATACTCAAGGTAATTACACTTGGGTATTGTGATTTCCTCTTCATATTAATATATATCTATATGATTTCCCGTTCCATCATATGCAGTACTTAGTTTTATACAAATGAATGGTATATCTATTTTCTCTTTAGTAAATCAACTTATGTTTGATCTAATCAATATTCTTACCTACTTGAAAACATTGAGATTGTTATATTTGTTTCCTTATATGTACGTCCCATGTGCTAGGAGCTAGATCTTGGATATTTGGAGCTAGATTAGTTGGAGCACATGAGGAAAACCACCATGGAAAAGGAACCTTCCATGATCTCTCTTCTTAACATGGAATAGGATTATTTTCTTTAGATCTAGAGGGATTTTTGTAGTGGTCTATCATTAGTCTTACCACCTAACCTAATGTGTAGGGACTTAAGGATTCCATGATGCCAAAATTCCATCGAATGCATTCAACATGGTGTTACATGAGACAATATTTGGAGAGTTGATAGACTATGATCTATTTTATGCTTTGATTCAAGAGTTTGCTAGTGATATATAGCCTATGTTACATCCCATGGATCTACCTCTTGTTTTCTTGTTAAGTGTTTGGGTGAAGTTCATGGTTTTTTATGAATTTTATTGCAATTATTAGTGTGTTGATTTTATTGTACTTTTCTATCTAGTGAGTAATGATCTGAGTAGCATATATAGTAGACATTTCCATATTTGGATATCATGTGTTTTAGGACCTATTATTGGGTATTTTCTTGAGTTTGGGTTTCTTATACACCATAATTGGGTCAATTTTCAAGTTTTTGGGTATTTTCCTTATTTGTGGACATTGGAGGGTTCTTGATAGATTCTTTACCAATATCATATGACCTTGAAACTCTGTTTTGTTTTACTAGCGTAGTTTGTATCTTTAATTTATGTATTGGACATAGGATGAGTTTGCATCTCATGAATAAATTAGGATAAGCATTTGAGTGATTTTTTAAGGATTCATTGTAGGGCTTGAACTTGTTTCTTGAATCACAATTTACATTTTTTTGGTGTATTAGAGAGTTATTGAAATCATTTGAGGTTTTTTTTATTATATAGAAATGAAATAAATTATCTCTAACTTTCCTTTAGATAGTTTTCATCAAGGTTAAAAATTGGCATTGTTGCACTAATCCTTTGCATTCCTTTTGGATTGGAAAGAATCTGTACTACATCACTTAAGTCTCATTCCATCCCATTTTGAGTAATCAAAAACCTTAAAATAAAGTCAACTGGCTTATGATTTATTACTCCTTTTGCAATTGTAGCAAAACAACACTAGATAAGATTTCGGACCTTGGTGTTGGTTGAAAATTAAATTCTCCAAGGCCACTAAAAACAAAACTAAGATCCACTAGTAAGAGATAAATAATTAGTAGCATATAATGCATACTAAGAAATATCCTCTAACACAAGAATCAAGCATGAGGTTGGATGAGAGTAAGCAAGGTGGTATTCCCTCTCTATTTGTTTGAGTGCTTGATGGATTAATACATCTATGACGACCTCTGAAGCACATGGTACCTTACTAAAAATCACTTCAATATATTTTTGGCTCCATTTATTAGCCCATATGTGATATGATGACCCACATATATTCCCTCCAGTCGTTCGACTATGAAGTTGTATCCATAGTGGCCATTCCTAGAGCATGACATATGTGAATGTGGGTGGGAAGTGCTTGTAGTACCTAAGAAATATGTTGCATCACTATACTAGTACCCCTAGAGGGTGTTCAATGTTCACATCGGTGCCTGGACCATGAAATGTTTTTATATGGAGGTTAGTGAAACTATTTCAATCACCTTCATTAGCTTAGTCTTAGGGACTTGATCTCTCATAAGTTTCTATTTGAAAAGGATCCCTTTATCCTACAATTCTACTAGCTTAACGAGAAATATAACTTCAGAACATGAGATGTAGTTAAAAAATCCCCTATTTTTAATAATAAAAAAATAGAAAAGCACCCCAAAAATTGGAAAATGTTGATGTTGTATTACCCTTTTTAAGGGTTAAAATAACCAAAACCATTATTGTGTAGAGCCTTAAAATTCCAAAAAATTTCAACCATGACATTATAGATCAAATAGCATGAGTTTGAAAAACCTTAAAATTTTAACATTCTTTCATCATAGAATTATAAACCAAATATCATGTCTTAAGAAAACATCAATAATCAACACCTAAATACGAGCTTATTCTACCAAGAGAAATTATATATATATATATATATATATATATATATATATATATATATATATATATATATATATATATATATATATATATATATATAAATATAGATAGAGAGAGAGAGGGAGAGAGAGAGAGAGAGAGAGAGAGAGAGTTCCTTTGAAATCTTAGATTAAGGCAACTTAACCACTTTACAATGAGGTGGAGGCCCTAAAATTGATTTTTTTTTTAACTATGGCTTACAAAATCATCATTAACATACACAAAATCATGAAAATGACTCTTAATTTTTAATTAAAAATATGAGAGAGAGAGAGCGCTCTTTTGAAATCTTAGATTAAGGTAACTTAACCACTTTACAATGAGGTGGCGGCCCTAAAATTGAAATTTTTTTTTAACTATGGCTCACAAAAATCATCATTAATATACACAAAATTGTTGAAAAATGGCAACAAGAAATTGGTAAAAATAGAAGTGCTAAAAATAGCAGTTTGGGCATCAGTGCTGGATTGGGCAACAGGGAATGAAAAATGGAAGTGCTAAAAATAGAAGTTCTATTTTTAGTAGTTCAAGTTGGATTCCTATTTTTATACAATCCCTGGTCTAAAATAGAAAGTAAAATTCGAATTTGGTCTTACCAGCAGCTTGAATATTAATTAATTAATTCTCCATGAGTTAATTAATTAAGGAAAATTAAACTTGAAGTCTTTGTGAGAACATGCAATAATTTCTCCACTGATTCGGGAATGTGTCCTTGATTTGCTCCACTGATTGAGGAATTAAGGATGAGTTCTATATTGAGAGGATCAGTTGACTTAGTTTAACTTAGTCAAGATTAGTTAGATTAATTTAACAAGTTGTTAAATTAATGAGATACAGTTTGTTGATGCTTGCATGCACGTGACAACTGGTATTTTCAGATAACTGTGTAATCACTCATGGATAATTGATGCATGTTAGTTCTGTCAAAGACCCAGTTGAGATCAAATGTGGGACAATGTACTATTAGATGCTAGGATATTTCTAGTAAGTATTCCTTGCATGCAGGAGGAACTTGAGTCCTCAATTATTGCGTAGTTGGACCCGAGGTTGACAACAGGTATGATCAGGCCAATTTACATGTGTTTTGTAATTGGACCCCAATCAAAACTGTGCAAGGAAATAGGAGCTTGGACCAGAGGTGCAGCCTTTATATACAGGGCTAGGTAGTCCATGAGCTTCATCATCAGAGTACACAGAGAGCAGGATAGATTTTGAGTTGATTCTTTTTGTATGTTGTTGAGGATTTCCACTTGATTTATAATACAGTGTTGGGGTTTTATGCTGGTGCTTTCCCCAGTGATATATTTTGTGTTATGTGTGATTGATTCCTTCTTATCAGTTATATGTGTTCATGCTTGATGTTGCTCCTATTCAATTAAGATTCCGCAAAGTTTATGGTAGATGTAGATCTAGTATTATGCTTTAGTACATTACATATATCAGTTGGATCTGTAGGTGAAATTTCTACACGATATCAGTGAGCTAGCTGATTTGTAGAGAAAATTATACATGGTATTAGAGCACAGGTGATCAAGGAAGAACAATATACAAGAAGGAATTCAAAGTTTATTATTCGGGATATAGGTCTCAAGTTCTTATCACATCTATTTCACCGATGGTGTTCTATGGTTTGAGGCTTTAGTATGCCCTTGATGGCAGCTCAAACTATATAGCTTGGAAGGATCGCATGGAGGTAGTATTGGAAGATAATGGCCTTAAGGACTTCATTGATCAATAAGTCCCTAAGCCTACTGATGCTACTCAATTGGTGGAATGGAAGAAGTGTGTGGCCAGAGCTAGAAGAATTCTCTTGGAGGGAGTACGAGATCACATTGTCTTGAGCCCCCATGGGAAGGAGACTCCATTTGCAATGTGGAAAACATTGAAATATTTATATCATATTAGCAGTGATTAGAGGAAGTTGGCACTGAAGGACAAACTTCGAAAGATCAAGTGTGAAAAGGATGAGACGATCTCTATGTATCTGACCAAGCTCATCACATGCAGGGATGAGCTTGCAAGTGTAGGGGTCATGAAAACTGATGATGATATGGTGAGTCTAGCACTCCTTGGCCTTCCTAAGAGCTGGCATAGCTAGCAAGACTCAATTAATGGAAGGGAGAAATTGCCTGATTGGGAATGACTATGGTCGGATTTGATGCAGGAGGAGATCAGATGGAGCACTAGAGATGGTTCTTCATCCATGGAGGATGAGGAGAACTGTGTCTTAGCGAGTAAGGCAATGAAGGGGAAGGATAAGGTTTCTCTTTTTGAATCTAGTTCTTCCAATGGTGGGAAGAAGGTTGACAAATCAAAAGTGTGATGCTTTCGTTGTCATGGGGTGGGCCATTATGCTACAAATTGTCCACAGAGGAAATTCAAGAAGGGATCCGAGGAAGGATCTGAAGGTGAGGCGCTTGCTTCACAGTTTGAGTTGGATTTAACACTCTTCGCATGCATGGTTTCATCCATGGTGGGAAGTGGTTGGTTTCTTGACAGTGGAGCTTCTTTCCACATGACCGACGACAAGAGTTTATTCAGTATTTTGGAGGAGAAATATCTCTAGATACTCATAGCGATGGGTAATGATGAAAAGTGTAGTGCCTCAGGTGTAGGCACGGTTATTTTTCAGAGGAAGCATGGGGCTCGCCTTACCTTGACCAATGTCAAGTATGTACTAGGAATAAAGAGAAACTTGGTGTCATTTGCGATGCTGGAAGACTAAGGCTATGATGTAGTCTTCAGTAAGGGAAAGGTTTTCCATAGACATATCATCACTAGAAAGGTGAAGCGGATTGGTTCATGGGTCAAGAACCTGTATGCTCTTGAGGTTCAAGATGCATGCAAAGCCTTGAGTAGCAAGGCGACTGATGGAGACTTGGTGGTTGAGAGGGAGGGTATATTATCTCTCAACATGAAGCGCCAAAAGAAGTCTCAGAGAATTGACGAGGAGCCATGATTGGTGCAATAGCTTTAGGAGGTTGTGGAGTAGCCACAGTAGGAGAAGCTGAGAGGAGATTGAGTAGAGACATCTACTAATGTAGAGACCTCCAGTAGGGGGAAACTTTGAGCCAGGTGGGCAGAGGGGTCACATGCATCCATACCTCCAGGTAGGAGGTAGGGCGATATAGAGTGATCGTCCCAAGGAGGAGGGGTATGATCTTTGAGGTACCCAACCTCTTGGATGAGACCTTGCTACGGGAGCCCCGATGTGGAGTAGCAGGAACTGACTGATTGGGTAGAGACAGATGTGGATGGATTGGTAGAAATAGCTACAGTGCAGGGAATCCTAGGAGAGTGGAGAGCATGAAATCTGCCACAATGCGAGAGGCACAAGTGTGTTGCATAGTGCAGGGTAGCATAGAGAAGGTGCAACAGTGTGAGATGCATGGAGATGTTGCAGTAGCGAAGAGGACAGAGAGGGAGCACTCGTCAGCAGCAGGTAGAGCTTCAACATCAGAGTATGTTTCTAGCCCAACAGAGAGGTCAGTTGGGAGCTTTTTTGTTTTGAGAGTTGCTGGAGAAACCACACTTGGTAGATGTGTTGCATGCAGAACATTCCAGACGTACAGAATCAGGTTCGAGAGGAAGCCTTTCTTGTTGAGAGGGAGTGTTGAAAAATGGCAACAAGAAATTGCTAAAAATAGAAGTGCTAAAAATAGCACTACTAAAAATAGCAGTTTGGGAATTAGTGCTGGATTGGGCAACAGGGAATGAAAAGTGGAAGTGCTAAAAATAGAAGTTCTATTTTTAGTAGTTCAAGTTGGATTCCTATTTTTATACAGTTCCTGGTCTAAAATAGGAAGTAAAAGTTGAATTTGGTCTTACCAGCAACTTGAATATTAATTAGTTAATTCTCCATGAGTTGACTAGTTAAGGAAAATCAAACTTGAAGTCTTTGTGAGAACATGCAATAATTTTTCCAATGATTGGGGAATGTGTCCTTGATTTGCTTCACTGATTGAGGAATTAAGGATGAGTTCTATATTGAGAGGATCAGTTGACTTAGTTTAACTTAGTCAAGATTAGTTAGATTAATTTAACAAGTTGTTAAATTAATGAGATACAGTTTGTTGATGCTTGCATGCACGTGACAACTGGTATTTTCAGATAACTGTGTACTCACTCATGGATAATTGATGCATGTTAGTTCTGTCAAAGACCCAGTTGAGATCAAATGTGGGACAATGTACTATTAGATGCTAGGATATTTCTAGTAAGTATTCCTTGCATGCAGGAGGAACTTGAGTCCTCAAGTATTGCGTAGTTGGACCTGAGGTTGACAACAGGTATGATCAGGCCAATTTACATGTGTTTTGTAATTGGACCCCAATCAAAAATGTGCAAGGAAATAGGAGCTTGGACCAGAGGTGCAGCCTTTATATACAGGGCTAGGTAGTCCATGAGCTTCATCACAGAGTACACAGAGAGTAGGATAGATTTTGAGTTGATTCTTTTTGTATGTTGTTGAGGATTTCCACTTGATTTATAATACAGTGTTGGGGTTTTATGCTGGTGCTTTCCCCAGTGATATATTTTGTGTTATGTGTGATTGATTCCTTCTTATCAGTTATATGTGTTCATGCTTGATGTTGCTCCTATTCAATTAAGATTCCGCAAAGTTTATGGTAGATGTAGATCTAGTATTATGCTTTAGTACATTACATATATCAGTTGGATCTGTAGGTGAAATTTCTACACGATATCAGTGAGCTAGCTGATTTGTAGAGAAAATTATACATGGTATTAGAGCACAGGTGATCAAGGAAGAACAGTATACAAGAAGGAATTCAAAGTTTATTATTCGGGATATAGGTCTCAAGTTCTTATCACATCTATTTCACCGATGGTGTTCTATGGTTTGAGGCTTTAGTATGCCCTTGATGGCAGCTCAAACTATATAGCTTGGAAGGATCGCATGGAGGTAGTATTGGAAGATAATGGGCTTAAGGACTTCATTGATCAATAAGTCCCTAAGCCTACTGATGCTACTCAACTGGTGGAATGGAAGAAGTGTGTGGCCAGAGCTAGAAGAATTCTCTTGGAGGGAGTACGAGATCACATTGTCTTGAGCCCCCATGGGAAGGAGACTCCATTTGCAATGTGGAAAACATTGAAATATTTATATCATATTAGCAGTGATTAGAGGAAGTTGGCACTGAAGGACAAACTTCGAAAGATCAAGTGTGAAAAGGATGAGACGATCTCTATGTATCTGACCAAGCTCATCACATGCAGGGATGAGCTTGCAAGTGTAGGGGTCATGAAAACTGATGATGATATGGTGAGTCTAGCACTCCTTGGCCTTCCTAAGAGCTGGCATAGCTAGCAAGACTCGATTAATGGAAGGGAGAAATTGCCTGATTGGGAATGACTATGGTCGGATTTGATGCAGGAGGAAATCAGATGGAGCACTAGAGATGGTTCTTCATCCATGGAGGATGAGGAGAACTGTGTCTTAGTGAGTAAGGCAATGAAGGGGAAGGATAAGGTTTCTCTTTTTGAATCTAGTTCTTCCAATGGTGGGAAGAAGGTTGACAAATCAAAAGTGTGATGCTTTTGTTGTCATGGGGTGGGCCATTATGCTACAAATTGTCCACAGAGGAAATTCAAGAAGGGATCCGAGGAAGGATCTGAAGGTGAGGCGCTTGCTTCACAGTTTGAGTTGGATTTAACACTCTTCGCATGCATGGTTTCATCCATGGTGGGAAGTGGTTGGTTTCTTGACAGTGGAGCTTCTTTCCACATGACCGACGACAAGAGTTTATTCAGTATTTTGGAGGAGAAATATCTCTAGATACTCATAGCGATGGGTAATGATGAAAAGTGTAGTGTCTCAGGTGTAGGCACGGTTATTTTTCAGAGGAAGCATGGGGCTCGCCTTACCTTGACCAATGTCAAGTATGTACTAGGAATAAAGAGAAACTTGGTGTCATTTGCGATGCTGGAAGACTGAGGCTATGATGTAGTCTTCAGTAAGGGAAAGGTTTTCCATAGACATATCATCACTAGAAAGGTGAAGCGGATTGGTTCATGGGTCAAGAACCTGTATGCTCTTGAGGTTCAAGATGCATGCAAAGCCTTGAGTAGCAAGGCGAATGATGGAGACTTGGTGGTTGAGAGGGAGGGTATATTATCTCTCAACATGAAGCGCCAAAAGAAGTCTCAGAGAATTGACGAGGAGCCATGATTGGTGCAATAGCTTTAGGAGGTTGTGGAGTAGCCACAGTAGGAGAAGCTGAGAGGAGATTGAGTAGAGACATCTACTAATGCAAAGACCTCTAGTAGGGGGAAACTTTGAGCCAGGTGGGCAGAGGGGTCACATGCATCCATACCTCCAGGTAGGAGGTAGGGCGATATAGAGTGATCGTCCCAAGGAGGAGGGGTAGGATCTTTGAGGTACCCAACCTCTTGGATGAGACCTTGCTACGGGAGCCCCGATGTGGAGTAGCAGGAACTGACTGATTGGGTAGAGACAGATGTGGATGGATTGGTAGAAATAGCTACAGTGCAGGGAATCCTAGGAGAGTGGAGAGCATGAAATCTACCACAATGCAAGAGGCACAAGTGTGTTGCATAGTGCAGGGTAGCACAAAGAAGGTGCAACAGTGTGAGATGCATGGAGATGTTGCAGTAGCGAAGAGGACAGAGAGGGAGCACTCGTCAGCAGCAGGTAGAGCTTCAACATCAGAGTATGTTTCTAGCCCAACAGAGAGGTCAGTTGGGAGCTTTTTTGTTCCGAGAGTTGCTGGAGCAACCACACTTGGTAGATGTGTTGCATGCAGAACATTCCAGACGTACAGAATCAGGTTCGAGAGGAAGCGTTTCTTGTTGAGAGGGAGTGTTGAAAAATGGCAACAAGAAATTGCTAAAAATAGAAGTGCTAAAAATAGCACTACTAAAAATAGCAGTTTGGGAATTAGTGCTGGATTGGGCAACAGGGAATGAAAAATGGAAGTGCTAAAAATAGAAGTTCTATTTTTAGTAGTTCAAGTTGGATTCCTATTTTTATACAGTTCCTAGTCTAAAATAGGAAGTAAAATTTGAATTTGGTCTTACCAGCAACTTGAATATTAATTAGTTAATTCTCCATGAGTTAACTAGTTAAGGAAAATCAAACTTGAAGTCTTTGTGAGAACATGCAATAATTTTTCCAATGATTGGGGAATGTGTCCTTGATTTGCTTCACTGATTGAGGAATTAAGGATGAGTTCTATATTGAGAGGATCAGTTGACTTAGTTTAACTTAGTTAATTTCAATTAGATTAATTTAACAATTTGTTAGATTAATGAGATACAGTTTGTTGATGCTTGCATGCATGTGACAACTGATATTTTCAGATAATTGTGTTTCACTCATGGATAACTAATGCATGTCAGTTCTGTCAGAGACCCAGTTGAGATCAGATGTGGGACAGTGTACTATCAGATGCTAAGATATTTCTAGTAAGTATTCCTTGCATGCAGGAGGAACTTGAGTCCTCAAGTATTGCATAGTTGGACCTGAGGTTGACAACAGGTATGATCTGGCCAATTTATATGTGTTTTGTAATTGGACCCTAATCAAAACTGCACAATGAAATAGGAGCTTGGACCTGAGGTGCAACCTCTATATATAGGGCTAGGTAGTCCATGAACCTCATCATCAGAGTACAAAGAGAGCAGGATAGCTTTTGAGCTAGTTCTTTTTGTATATTGTTGAGGATTTCCACTTGATTTATAATACAGTGTTGGGGTTTTATGTTGGTGCTTTCCCCAGTGATATATTCTGTGTTGTTTGTGATTGATTTCTTCTTATTAGTTATATGTGTTCATGCTTGATGTTGCTCATGTTCAATTAAGCTTCCGCAAAGTTTATGGTAGATGTAGATCTAGTATTATGCTTTAGTACATTGCATATATCAGTTGGATCTGCAAGTGAAATTTCTATATGATATCAGTGAGCTAGTTGATTTGTAGATAAAATTCTACAAAAATAATAAAAATGACCCTTAATTTTTAATTAAAATATGAAATTTTAATTGAGGAAAAACTAAAATAAAATAAAACAAAGAACCATCTTTCCCAATCCTAGAAGAAGAAAAAAAACTTCGAAAATAAATAAAAAATGATTAAAAAATGAAAATTGAATCAGTTTAAAATAAATTCAAGAAAATTAAAGAAATTCTTTTTTGCAAAATACCTTAAATTTTGAAAATTTATTTAAAGAAAAAAAATCTATAATTTAAAAATCTATTTAAAAAATAATAATAAAATAAATAATATCTTTCCCTTTATCTTTGTCTCTCACTTTTCTAAAAAATAAACAAAATTCAACAAAAAAAACCTAAAATACCTTATATTTTAAAAACTTATTTAATGAAAAAGAAAGAAATCAATCATTAAAAAAATCTATATAAAATTTAATAAATATAATAAGCAACGTTAATCCTTAGTAGTTTCCTCTTATGCAAAAAATAATGGATACAAATTATTGAGAAAGAGAGCTCTTTTGACATATTAGAACAAGTGTTGCATGCAGCAGGTAGTCCCTGCGGGGGTCTGCCAGAAGGTCTACGTTGCAGATGGCATACCCGCCGATATTTTTTCGAAATTATTTTTAAATGATTTGTATTACTCATAGTATAATTGCCGGGGTCTGCCAGAAGGTCTACGTGATGGCATACCCACCGAAATTTTTTAGAAATTATTTTTAAATGATTTGTATTATTCGTAGTACAATACTGAAATCATAAGAGTAATTTTTTATTTTCTAATAAAAAGATGTCGGTCGAAATTGTTTTCAAATTATTTTTGCAGATTTGTTTTTAAACTAATTGTATTGGTCAGAGTACAATGTTGAAATGGTAAGGGAAGTAATTTTTTTTATTTTTTAATAAATGTCTTGTCTATTGTTGGCAAAGCAGTGGTGGTATAACCATGAATGGGAAATCCAATATAGTTATTGAATTAATTGTTCATTTTGAAATACAATACACTATATAAGACATTGAACTTTGTTGGTCATTATGAAATACACGATGTAATTACTGAATTAATTGTTCATTGCTGAAATGGTAAGGGAAGTAATTTTTTTTATTTTTTAATAAATATGTCTTGTCTATTGTTAGCAAAGCAGTGGTGGTATAACCATGAATGGGAAATCCAATATAGTTATTGAATTAATTGTTCATTTTGAAATACAATACACTATATAAGACATTGAACTTTGTTGGTCATTATGAAATACACGATGTAATTACTGAATTAATTGTTCATTCTCAAATACATGATATAAGACACTGAAGTTGTTATTCATAATTTGTTCATTCTGAAATACATGATATAAGACGTTGAACTTGTTATTCATAACTCGTTCATTCTGGAATATATGATATAAGATGTTGAACTGGATGTTCATAATGAAAGACATAAAAATAGATGGTTTTATGATAATAAAAAAACTAACATACGAATGTGATTTTATTGTTATAATATTTCCTTGTAGTTTAGGCCTATTACTCAATAACTTAAATTTTTCGAAATCCCTAGAACATGGTTTTCACGTAAGAGCGTGTGAAATGTTACGAGTAAAAAAATATTGTAGGTATATTCAAATAAGTATATGGGAATAGTTTACTTTCATTAATTAAAAATTAATAAATTTATTATATTTTTCTTTAATATTTTTTATTAAAATAAATTTTTAACTATAAATTATTATATATATAATTTATTTGATAAATAATTTAATATAAAATTATTTTTCAAATATTTTAATATATAAAAAAATTAAAATATAATTTTTTAAATTTTAATTAATTATCAATAATTATAATTATGGATAAATAATAAAGAGTTAAATTTTACAAAATATTGATAAAATATTGTAGTAATTTAAAAGTTTTTTACTTTTCAGTTTAATTAAAAAAATTATATAATTAATTAAAAAAAACTCTAAAAAATAAGAATTAGTACATTTAATATAAAGTAGTTGTTAGAGGTTTTCATTATATTAAATAAACTAATTATAATAACAAAATTTTAATAGATTTATAAAGGATAGGGTTAAGAATTGGTATAAAGATATTATATATTTAAAGTAGTTAAGAGTGTATTTAATAATTTTAAATATATTAAATAAATTTATAATATTGCAAAAAATGAAAAAAGATAAAGAATTAAGAAATTGTTATAAAATATGATTTATGTAAAAAGAAAAAGAAAATGTTAAGAGTATATTTATAATAATTATGTTAAACAAAATAAATCTTAATATAGGAAAATTTTAAATAGTAATAAAGAGATAGGGAACTATAAATAGTAAAATGCAGCATAAGAACCATAAATATCGAAATATTAGTTCCTTCCAAATATTAGTCATATGTTAGGACATTTATCTACAATATATTAAATGTGAAATGAATCATAATTTTTCTCACCTAATATTAATAAAGTATGATATTGACTCATAATATTTTAAGCAAGCTTATTTATAAATTAAAAATAATATTAATAAAATATAATATTTACGAATAATATTTTAAATAATTTTATTTATAAAATAAATATAATAAAATGATGAATAATCTCCACTATTAAAAATTTTCTAACAAGTTCCTTTAAATGTAGATATCTAACTATTGCTTTTATAATTAATAATATTAATTTAAAAAATGTAATTTTCTTAACTTTATTTAACAACTAAATTTATATACTCGTCATAATTTATAATAAAAGAATTAAAACAAATAAACAAATGTTGCACCACGCAGAACCATCATTTGTGAACAAAAGTCATTAGCTATTTGATGAGAAAGCTTCATGCGCTACACGCGAATTTATATTCTAAAACACACCATGCGATTTTATATTCTAAAACACTAGTGCTCTAACGTCACGTTTGCTAACGTTGTCCACGTTTCAAATACCACTATGAATATTCAAATAATTAAAAAAAAAAATCTAACAGATCCTGAATCAACAACCTTTTATAACAAATTATTTAAGAAGATATATAGAAATGAATCTCTATTTTCCCTCATAAACTCACTTCTTTGTTTATCTTCTGTCTGTTAGATTGGGTTGGAGAGAATGAGCTTCTCAATTATCACCCTTATTATTTCTACTTTGCTTCTGGTTGCTTATTTTGCTCTCGTCTCCTGCTTGATATTCATGTATAACAACTCTTCGGATATATCTTACAGCATATTGAATTTTAATGGAGTGGCAGAAGCGATCATATATACCGCAGAGTTTTCCCCATTGAGTATGAGAATTTCCTTTGTACCCAACGTAAGCAATGGCAGCTGCTGCAGAGACCCCCACCAATACCAGCGCCACCATCACCTGCACACAATTATGAAATTCAATTCGAGATTTGAACAACATTTATAACGCAGCTTTCACACCTTCATAGCAAAGAAGAAGAAAAAGGCATTACCAAATCGGTGATAGAGAGAAGAAAGGCTGACAGTGTACAGGAGGAAAATTTGTCGGTTACAGAGAAGATGAATGAAAACAGTGTGTACCCACAGGCAATTGCATTCGCCACTACAAAGAACCTGCAAAACAACATATCATAGGGAAGATCTCAACTTGTGACCCCATCTTCCCTTGTGTTGGGTTCTATGATAAAAAGATGTTCTAATAAAGGTACAAAACACAATATATAAGTCACTGTAAGAGCCTATTGTTGTAAATTCCGCGAATGTGAGTTATGGATGATCCTAACAAATAGAGTTTTTCGCAATTAAAAAAGCCCTTAAACACCATCTACAAATCCCAAAATTAAAATGGAAATGGAACTAATATATTCAACTTAAGGAACTAACTATGGAAGACGAGTGGCTGAACTTCGACTGGACGAAGAAATGGCATGAACAAAAACAACTACTGTAATGGTGGAACTGCTGTAATCGTGGAAAGTAATATTAAGTCATTGTAAAATGGAACTTACAAGTTGTAAAGGTGAACCTCCGCTCGATGCTCTCTGCTCCTCTGCTCCTCAAACTAGCTGCTCCACACTCTCTGCTCTGAACTTACTCCGGAGAATTAGCTGCTCGACACTCTCTGCTCTGAACTTACTCCGGACTCCAGACAAGGCATTTGTAGACCACCGTGGATGCCTCTGCATATGCAAACAGCTGGCACTTGCAGGATGCACGACACTGCATGCAGGACATGGAGAACAGGTATCAAAAACTTAGGACAAACTAAGTTGTGCTTTTGATAAAATGTTCAGCTCGGCAATATGAGGAAACTTTGGATAACAAAAACTTTTCATCTCCAAAAACTTTGGATATCTTATTTTTACACCGAACATAATGTCTTGAAAGTTGCGAAGCCCGCAATAAGACCCCCAACTTTGTTGTCCAATAAAAAATTACATAATAAATTTTATATTATTTTCTACTATGAAAACTTTGGTTAAAGTTGTGATGCACAGCGATATTTTTTGATCAAACAAGAGATTAATACGCGGTCAATGCACAATCGATCGCTAAGAGTCCCAGGCAGGGACTAATAAGGCAACTTAACTGATTTACAATGTCATGGCAACTCTAAAATTGAAATATTTTTTTAACTATGGCTTGTAAAATCATCATTGGTATACACAAAATTATGTAAATGACCCTTAATTTTTAATTAAAAATATGAAATTCTAATTTAGGAAAAAATGAAATATAATAAAATAAAATCAAACAAAGAAGTAATCCAAAAAAAAAAAAAAAAAACTTAGAAAATCAATATAAAATTATTTAAAAACAAAATTAAATCACTTAAAAATAAATTAAACAAAATTAAAGAAAAAATAATTGTAAAATACCTTAAATTTTGAGAAATGGTTTAAGGAAAAAGAAATCAATAATTTAAAAATCTATATAAAAATAATAATAAAAAAACAATATCTATCTCTTTATCTGTTTTTTAGTTTTAAAAAAATGAAAAATAAATAATAATAAATAAATAAATAAAATCATAAAATACCTTAAATTTTAAAAAAAATTATTTGATGAAAAAGAAAGAAATCAACAATTAAAAAATCTATATAAAAAATAACAAAGTGCAATATGCATTGTTGATACTTAGTACTTGTTTTTTATGTAAAAAGTAATCGATAACAATTATTGAATGTCTCAACAAATTCATAAATCTACTAATGAGATGAAGGAAGTAACTGAAGTAATTAATGAACTAGATAACCTTGGAGCAAAATAGAGACATGTCCACATATAATTTTGGATGAAATATTAGCTCCAACATGGACTAGATAACCTTGGATCAAAACAGAGACATGTGCATAGATAATTTTGGATGAAATATTAGCAATTGACTAGATAACCTTGGAGCAAAAGAGAGACCTATGCACAAATAATTTTGGATAAAATATTAGCCCCAACATCATCGTTTGTTGCAAAATCTAAGAGTTTATTGAATGTGTTTGTGCACATTTTATTCCATCTTTAGCTTATGGCACCAAATAAGGAGGAGAAATTACAATGTCTAGTATCTTTATATTAAATAATGTATATGTAGGATATATATAAAATAAATAATTTTTTTTAAAAGCTAATTAGTGTAACAAAATATTTATTGAACTTTAAATTTATACTCATCCTAATTCAGCAACAAATAGATAACCTATGGTATAATTTCTATGTCGAAAAAATAAAATTAATATGAAGTATCCTATGTCATCTTAATGGCCTGACAAATAATTCATATGAAATAAAATAGGTAATGTTTATTTAGGAAAATGATTGAACCAAGTCTATTCAATAATAAAAAATTAGTGAACCAAGCAAGTCCATTCAATAATAAAATAGTGAAGAAAAAATATGAAGAAAATCAACAACAGAAAAATCAGATTCCTCTGGTGTGGTTTTTGTGATTCCGATATTCTAGAGTGTTCATTTTCATGTTGTTGCTTTTGTTATTTAAATAAATCAATTTCCATGATTAGTAAAATGTTGAAAAATCTGGAAATTTGGAAAAGAAATTTCAATAATTAATTTATGAGGAGACTTGGGGATTAAGGTTTCTTTAAATTTTATTTTTTTAAACAAATTTGATTTTAAACCACATAAAATTATTCAAATTTTAAAAATTCAAAAAATAGTTTTCAATTTCTAATAAAATAAATTTAATATTTAATTTTACTAAAACTTTAATAAAATTTATTAAAAGTCAAAGCATTTTGACCTAAATTGATTACAATATACAATGATTTCATTACAAAAATAAAACAACAAATAAAATATTATATTATTGAATCTCGTCACCAAAAATTAAGAAATATGATTAACTAATATTGTTTATTTCAAAATGCAAACTTCTGTGCTTCATATTGATTTTCTTCTTTTTTCAACTTTTTTGAACCACTAAGTCTTCTTCATTATCAAGACTAGATGAATATCTTGATCTAACCCAATTAATATGTACCTTTTATGTTTATATATATATATATATATATATATATATATATATATATATTATATATATATTTATATGTTATATATATATATATATATATATATATATATATATTATATAATAATTTATGCTTTTAATATAATAATAAGTCATATTAAATTGGAAAAAATATAGAGAAAAAATTATGAATTCATGAAAATGGAAAAATAGAAAAGAGAAAGATAAAATCAAAATAAAAAAGTTGAATGAAAAGGAAATAAAACTAAAAATTAGTAACTAATAGAAATGGAAGTTACAAAACAACCCATAATAAAGCCTAAACCACTTATCTTACAAATAAATAAATTTAATAATAACAAAAAAAAAAAAAATTTGAATTCCCAATATTAAACTATGGATAGGCCACACAAATTTTTAGTCCAAGCAAAACCCTAATACCATGCCTATTGTAAATAAATTATATATCTATATATAAGAATAACCAAAAATAAAAACAAAAATAAAATTTTAAAAAATAAATATAAATAAAAACAAATCAAATTTATATAAAAAACATATTTAAATGAAAATTAAAAAAAAAAATTAATAAAAAAAAAACCAAGATAACAAAATAAATATATGAATTTGTTTAAAATTTTTAAAACAATAAAAAAAATCCCATCAAAAAAAATCTTTGTTAGCGAGGGCATTACTCAACATCTTCCTATACCCACACGGCCAACTGCGATTGTCACACATCTCGAGCATAGGTTGTGGCGAACTGCGATTGTCACACATCTCGAGCATAGGTTATGTGGGTATTGTAGGTTCGGTGAATGGATGGATGGGCGATGCCTGACATCACCTTCCCCACAACAGTTTTGTTTTTTATTTTTATTTTTTCTGTTTAGATTTTTTTTTTTTTTTTTTTGTAATTTTTTAAAATTCAAATTTTAGTGTTTTTGTTTTTTCTATTTTATAATTGTGTTGACAAAGCATGTAATTTTTTGGAATTTTTGAAAATATTTATTTATTATATTTGTAGCATTTATGGTATTACACATTCAATTTTGTTTTTGATTATCTAATAGTTTGTCTTTGACAAAAAAATTGTGCCACTTATCCATAGTTTAACAATAGCAATTCAATTTTTGTTATTATTTAAATTTATTTATATGCAAGGTGATTGGTTGAGTTCTTATTATGGTCTATATAGTAACTTTTATTTCTATTAGTTACTTTTTTTTTGTTTTAATTTTATTTCATGTTTATTTAACTTTTATTTTTTATTTTTTTCTATTTTTTCAATTTTCATAAATTATAGTTTTTCTCTCTATTTTCAATTTAAGATGACCTATTATTATATTAAAACATATTCTTGGAAGTGTTTGATGTGTAACCCCTGCACAATGGAAGTGTATATATTTCTTAATTTTTGGCTTTTTGATATTTTTTACTATTATTTAAATTTATTTATTTGCAGGGTAATTGGTGGAGTTCTTATTATGGGCTGTTTAGTAACTTTTATTTCTATTAGTTATTATTTTATTGTTTTTAATTTTATTTCTTTTTTATTTAACTTTTTAATTTTAATTTTTGTTTTGATTTTTTCTAGTTTTTCTATTTTCATAAATTATAGTTTTTCTTATATATTTTCAATTTAAGATGGTTTATTATTATATTAAAAACATATTTTAATAAACTTACACACACATATATAAAATAACACAGACACATATATATGTTAAAAAATATTATTTCATCATATTTCTTAAACTTTTGTGATTATTTTATTAGTTGGTTTATTTTTATGATGATTTTCTCGTCTTTATATTTTTTTTTGTTTAATTAAGCTATATTTAAATTAAGTGGCTACTACTAGCTACTATGTAGCCCTTGTATTTTATGTTTTTTTTAAATAATGTTTTGTTAGATATTTTTGAATTTTTAAAGGTTATATATATATATATATATATATATATATATATATATATATATATATATATTATTTTTTATTTTTTTTAAATACTTTTCTTTTAAAATTTTATTTTTCCTTAATTAAAAAGATAGAATTCGTATTCTTACAATTAGAAGCTATTTTATTTATTTATTTTTCCCTAAAAAATACTTATAATTTTTTTAAAATATAAATTATTAAAAAAGTAGTTAATTAATAATTAAATAAAAAATATGTAATATCACTTTTAAATTTATTATCAATTTTATCTTATTTTTATTTTTAATGTTACCAATTATTAGGCTTGTAATATCAATTTATTGGTAATTTTAAGTGAAAAAAAGAAAGACAAATTTGAAAAAAAACTTTAAAAAAAGTGTTTGAAAAGGTTTTTAATGTCATTGTTGAAAATTGTTTTAATTTTAACCCTTAGAAAAGGGGTGATAATGCATCACCACTGTTCAAAATCATCATGAAAGTCATGATTTGATGTGACATCAAAAAAGAAAGTCAATAAAGTTCCATTTAAGATGGTAACATTGTTCCCTTTGCTTTTCCTATTGATAGCCTAGAAACTTTATGGGTATGTTCTATGGTTATCAATATATAGTTTTCCATAAGTTGTTTGATTTATTTAAGTTAAAATTTCATTTTTTACAATGGTTGACTAACCACTTTGCTACTTGTCGAGTACAATATGATATTTCTACTAATGGGGAAGAACAACCATATTCTAGAAAAAGGGTGTCCGTAATAGATGATACTCTTCCTATATAATTTAAAAGAGATTCAAAAGACTTGAGGAATAGTGGTAATTTTGGGATCAAGGTGGAAAATGAAAGTCCAACATGAAAATTTTAACCCTCCCATCATTGGATCTTTTGACCCAATACACAATAGGGTGGATAGGCCTAGTATTGAACCATTCTCTTTCATTAAAAAATCTCAGATAATTTCAAGTGTAAGGAATGTGTCTACTATCAAGGCATGCATTCCCTCTTCACCTAGTATATTAGGAGGGATATCTTTTTCTTCTTCCTTATCATCAATTAGTGGAATATGTTCTTCCAACACTACACCTAGTATATACAATTTCTAGGAATCTCAATAGTTTCATCATTTCCTTCTATGAATATAACAAGTGTTAGAAATTCTATTCTATCAATGTCAATGCCAAATTTTGGATTTATATTTGGTGATGGGAATAGAATTGGCTTCAATAGAAAAGGTGGATTCCCATCTACTTCTAACATACATGTCGGTGGCTTAATGATACCAAGTGTTGGCTTTCCTTTTGGTTGGAATGCTCATAGTGGGTTAGGGGCTATCCTTAGTAATCTTAGGGGAAGAAATTCTTTTAGGGGCCCGCAATTCGCTTCTGGTAATCATAGATTCGAAGTTACACATAACCATAAAAGTAGTATGCCTTTGGTAGCCCATTTTTCCCTAGGGAGAATATTCCTTTTGGAAGCACCTATGTCACTAGGGGAAATCCCCACCTTTTTTCCTTAGGGTAGTTACCTTGGGGAAAAGAATTCCTTTGTTGGATATTACAGCTATGGAAGTTACAATATCATGGGACTTGTACGTTTGTCTGGTTCATGAATTCCTTCATCTCTTTACTAGATCCTATTTTCCAATACACAATTAAATTTCTTTGAATTCTTGAATTTAGTATACTTACCATGGTTAATAGATGAACCCATTAGCTATTACCCTATATGACCACTCATTCTTATCAATTTACCCTCTAATATACCAAAATTCAATATGAAACTAGGAGGGAATCCATTTACATACATCATAATGTATCAAATTTGGTGCTCATATAACTATTTGATGGATGATAACATTTAATAATGTCTCCTCCAATGAAAGATTAATAGATATGTTACCAAGTGGTACATGGAGTTGGATGTATCTTCATTTCACGACTTTTCCATGTTAACCATTGCATTATTAATGCATTCTTAGTTACCCATTAGATAAAAAATTGGAACAAACATTTTAATGATTCTACATGAAAGATAGTTCCAATCATATATATTATTACATCAATGAATGAAGGAGGTGAAAAGGCATCATTTATGGTAAGATTCCAAATGAACTTTTGGCTGACTTGTTTACTAAATATTCATTACCTCCAACAGCTAATGATGTCACAATGGCATGGGAAAATACCAAGGAGAATGATATACTTCATGCCTATCATATTAACTTGATAAACTCCCATTTGAGCACTCTATATGATATAATTCGTAATGCTCAAACCACATGAAATGATCCACGAAAACTAATTACAAGAAAATCTCTCTAGATCTAATGCAATCTTTAACAATCTTACCACCTATGTCAAAACAATTTACATACTGACTCGATGGGTAGGTATTTAAGGATTCCTTGAGACATAAATGTTTACACGTAAAAAAAATTCAACATGGTGTTATAGCTCTAGAGAGTATATGATCATGAAGAGAGAGCATGAAATGGAGGACATTGGTACCCTAAAATATGTGGTAACTTTTAACGAACTAAAGGATTTTCCATTTCTGAATTCTTTATTTACACAAAATGTGTGGTTATAGGTGCCACTACCATAGATCTTTGTACATGTTTTGGACCCTAATGGTCAATATTTATAGTTGAGGGACCACATATTGACTATACAGGTAGAGGACATTCACTTCTCCATTGGGATATGAACGTAAGGATCCATAGTTCACCTTATCGGAGGAAGAGGTGGTGCGAGATAGTTTGTTGCTTTGATCATTTTGATAACATGGATCCATTAAGTACTTTTTTGTGACTATGATAATGCATTACACTAGTATAAAACCACAAATTAGTTACTCAAAAAGTTACTAAAAATCACTTATAAATGACTATGTTTGGTCACATGAACATTAGTAACTAATTTACGTTATCTTATCTTCATGACCAATTTAGTTGTATTTAACTTAGTTGTTAATTAGTTGTATCAATTTTATCATATATTAGTATATTTAGTCATGAATTTGGTCATTAATGTAGTCATTGTTTTAGTCATTAATTTCCACATTTAATGACAAGAAAACAAATAAATGACTATTGGAAATGACAAATTTGTGACTATGAACGAAAACTAAAATTTACATATAAACGACTATTAGTGACTAATTTACAATATTGTATCTCGCAACCAACAGTTTGGTCATATTTCTTTTACCAATAATTGGCTTCCTTGAGTGATCACATAGTCGTATATTTGTTTATGAAATAACTACTTTTGTAGTGTATATTCATTTCATTTACTTTTAATCATAATCATTATAAATGAATATTTTAGTCATTGTATATGCATTTTATGTGTATTCATTATTAATCAAGAAACATTACTTAATATGATTTTGTGACTATATTAAAAAAAAATATCATACAATTTTCATACTCATCTAATATGAAAACACATGTGAATCATGAAAAGTCTCATAAGTTGAGTACAACACTAAAATGTATCAAGTATAATCATAAATAATTTCAACCAAAACTTTTATTATATGAAATGTCAAGTATTAGAATATGAGTTTCAAACTAAATATTGATTAGGTTGCAATTTACACATGAAATATTGTTTAATCATTTCAAAACATTCCCGATGTGTTGCGAATGCATTGCACGCACTACAAGAAAAAATGACATTTGTGAGGGGCAAAAAATGTCACCATAAGCTCATTGGTGATGGTCAAAAGAGCCTTCGTCACCAAAAACTGAACATCACCAAAGGTGGCGTCACCAAAAGTATAGGTATTGTGGTGACATTCAAAGTCCATCATCAATAATGATTTAAAATGATAGATAGTGACCGTCACAATTTCATATGAGAAATGGTGACGGATCGTCGCCTCCATCACCAAAAACTGAACATCACCAAAGGTGGTGTCACCAAAACTATAGGTGTTGTAGTGACAATCAAATTTCGTCACCAATAATGATTTATAATGACGGATAATGACCGTCACCATTTCATATGAGCAATAGTGACAAAATATAGCCTTGGTGAACAAAAAATGAACGTCAGCAAAGGTGGCATCACCAAAAGTATAGGTCTTATGGTGACATTCAAGGTCTCTCACGACTATTGATTATAATGATGGATAGTGACCATCACTATTTCATATGAACAACAACGATTTATTGTGATGGATTTTAAATGGCCGTCACTATTGGTGCATATATATCGTGAAGTTCGTTGACCGTCACCAAAATCCGCATTGCCAAAAGTATAGGTGTTGTGGTGACATTCAAGGTCCATCACAAATAACGGCTATAATGACGGACATCGACCGTCACCATTTCATATCGACAACAATGATTTATGGTTACGTACCTTTGAGGTTCATCACTACATTGATCCATATATATGGTGGAGTTCGTTGACTCTCACCATTTCATAGTTTGGTGAAGGTCGAAAAATGTCGCTAAAGCTCATTGGTGATGGTCAAAAGAGCCTTTGTCACCAAAAATTGATCTTCGTCATTCCATATGGATGTCAGGGAAGGATGGAATTGAACCACCAACCTCCTACTTATAAAGAAGGTTCTCTTCCATTGAGCTAGCACCCTTTAAAGAATTAGACCTTTAAAAATTAGACCTTGAAACTTCATAAATTGTAAATTCTGCAACTTTCAATAAATTAAAGTCTCGGCAATATTTTACTAAACAACCAAAGAAACATCAAAGTTGCAGGTCCCTACCTAATAGTTATGAAATTTATGAAAAGTGGGTGGTTGGAAAAATAGTTATGTATAAGAGAATCAATATGTTCAGTTGAATACTCAATTAGAAGTGAAAATATGAAGACATATGTAACCTATAAATGACCTATAACTAGCAAATGTATCAGATATTGCAAAAGAAATGTCATAAGTGGATAACATATGGAAGAAGAGAATTTATGAAGACAAATGCAATATGTTATAGGTTGAGTGAAGGAAAAATCTCAATGTTGTTGTTATTTGGTGTTTAGGTATCTAAACTTCTGTACAAATGTAACACGGATCTCTAGAAACCATGAATGATATATATACATCCCCTTCACATAAACCAACATGAAACTTGGAATTTCACAAGTCCACACTCAAAATATGACAACAACCAACAAATAAAAAAAATTGACTTGGACAAAAAGCAATAGCTTCACCTTCATTCTTGAGTTTCTTCTGTTTATTTGAATTTGGCTTGTGACATTCTTTATCTGACAAGGAATCAAAATCATCACTAGTATTAAATTCATCCAACACAGACTTTGGATATCCCACTTACATTTTCATTTTTGTTGCCATGCCTGAAAATCATGGAGTTTCTTGTTGATAGTAGAATAAGATGTGTGCCTGCTGCTCAAGAACACATTCCTTATTAACCATTGTTACCAGACAAAAACCAAAGATACAGCACAATATCGGCATACACAAAATCCCCTACCGAAATATAATCATAACTTAGCTAAGAAGTCTAAAATATGTTCTTAATTAATAAACTTTGTATTTGGAAATTTTGTTTCTTTAGATTTAAAAATTACTATGTTGTACAATGCTTCTGTCTATTTATCCAGACAATTATATCATAGCATATGTCACACAGTAGCAATCTACAATAGCTAAAGTAAAAAGACAAATTTTCTCAAGAAAATAGATTTATAAAAGAGCTTGAAAACTATAGGTTTGTCATCAAATCATTAATTAGTTTAACAACAAACTAGTTGGAGTTTGAAAATCAAAATCATTCATAGGAAACAACAGGACAATGGCCAAAGTTGTTATTTATACAAATAAATCTAGAGTCACAATTGTCATTGCAGATAATTGAAATTTGGGCAGTGGTCTAACAGTTATAGCTTATTTGCTGGGAAAGCTCATCAATACCATCATTTTTCTTCCACGGTCTATTGTTTCTCTAGATCCAGATGAGATGGCTTGTTATTCTCAAGTTCTACCTTCCAAGTACTAATTTCTAGCTCACCCTTAAAAAAACAATTCTACCACTCCATTAAAAAGGTAAACAAAATTTTTGTTTCAAGGTTTTTATTTCAAGTTTTCAAGTTGGGAGTAATTAATGAAGTGAAGTGAGTGTTTAATTAAGTCATGTCCTTTTATGGTTACGTAAAGGTGGTTGTGTAGCTTATGTCTCTCTTTGAGGCATAAAATTTATCAAATATTGATTTCATCTACTTTGTCTCTGCTACTGTTCTAAAAAGGTTATTGACAAAAGCATATTGTTGAAACTATAGTTGTTTGTATTTTATAACTAATGATTTTATCCCTAAGATTTTACAGATTAATTTCAGTGGTGTTTTATAAATACGTCATATTTTACACCTCACCCCATGGGACTGGCAATATAGTAATGTCAAACTTACAAAGGAAAAGCTTTTAAAAATCAAAAAACAAAAACAACTGTTGTTTAAATGTATCTAATATGGTATACCATTACAAAATTAATGTATTCAATAGACTCCGATTTAATGACCAATTTAAAGATAACAGGAAAAATAAATCAACAGTAACCTATTCAGCATTATTCTTACTAGAAATTAAATCACGACCATGTAATTGTTATAAACACTCTCGAAGTTAGCATAAAGAAAAACATTTCAAATTAGAGGAGAACATGCAAAAGTGGAGAGTGGTACCATTAAAGGTTGTGTCTGGTACATGGCATACAACTTCCTTCAAATAATTTGCAATAAACATACGTTGATTATCTTGGCCTCCTACCTTTGAACAAAAAGTTCCCCATGGCCTGCCTAGATGCAGTTTTCCTTTCCGCAATTTAAAAAGATGAAGCTTGAGTCTTCCACCGCACACATACTCTTCTAAGTCATAAATGCACCATGAAGTTTAGGAATGGCATGTAGCTAGAATTTCTGCTGCCAACAGAAAAAAAAAATTGTATTATTATTAATGAGCACCAAGCAATATTGAAACAGAAAAAGAAAATAAATCGAAAGACAAATTTTCCTTTGCCTGATAGAGAGATTTTCCATTGCTACATACTAAGTGGATAATACCCTCAATGTAATAGTTTTGAAAATAATGCCTCCCACTGTTGTCTAACAAGGTGTCCTGATATCCTAGAAATATGCATTTGTAAAACGCAGTGCAACTATTTCCTGAAACCCTGAACACCACACAACTTTATTGTCCAACTCTCATCACCCAGACCATATGAATTTTGCACAACTCTATTTTTTTAAGGTAAATTCATCTCATGATTTATTATGATTATAACTAACTACTCTGTGGTATCAACTTATACTAGGGATCCCAATGTTTTTCTAGCCAACTTATAATAAGGAGCATCATTGCCTCATAGTAAGTGGATGGACAGATCAACTAGCCATCCTTTCTCACTTAGATACTAGGGATCCCAATGTTTTTCTGATTCTTGCATTAAATTTTAATTTTGTATGTTCAAATATTAATAGTTTGAATGTTGGATCAAGAAACCACATTGTTACATATGGAAATCCAACTAAATATTGAAATGATGATGATAGTGTTTAGATTAGTGCTCTTTCAAAAATTAATATGAGAAAAAAATAAAACACTTCTTAAATTATTCCTTTTGTTTTGCAATATTTATGTCGATAGGAATTCTTTTTTAATTAGTTCACTTTCTAGTTTCTTTTAACCATTTGATCTCCCTATAACATCTACCATATTCAATTTTACCAGATTAAATGACGTCTATTTGATTCAATTTAATGATGGCGCCATTCTTCGCATGCAGTGGCGCAACTGGAGCATCAGGCGTAGGATGTTGTGAAATAGTTCCTGACATAGGAATGGTATTTTTGAAATCAATTGTCTTATCAAACCATCTCTTTGATTGATTAAAATGACCCAAATTGCATAGGCAATGCCCAGTTAATTCAAGAATTCTTTGTACAGGGTTCTTACAACGTCAATTAAAAGGCCCCCACACTTAATATAAATAAAACTTCATAATAAATATGTAAATCAATATGATTCAACCGATCCATGGAAAGTGTGGTAACTGCAATTTGCACCTTTATTAGGATTGCAGTGATTACAAAATAATATTCAAGCCATTTTGAGCAATAAAATAAAAATATTTTCAAAAAGTAGAATATTTTTTTTATAATGTATAAATTGAAAAATATATTTTAATTTTTGGCCAAACGCCCATTAATTCACTATCAACCCATTATTGATTGGTGAATATTCAAAGACAAGTGGACATTTAGGGATTAATAAGTGATTACAAAACCACCCATTAGGAACAACGAATAAACCACGCAGATAAAATATTATCAGTAGTAGGTTCCCTCCCAAGTGCCAACTAGAACGTGGATGCCTAATAAACCTAGAGTTACTTTTGAGCCGTGAAAATCAAAATGACTTCAAACTATGAGGGTGCAATTATCTTACTAGACATATTGAATGGCTATAGATGTTGTATGTGAGAGTTCAAACATTTGTGGCAACGCAATTTCTTGAATGAATTATATACTTTCCCAATTACAACCAAGCATTAAAACAATTCAAACATTATGAAAATGTTTGGTGTTGGGCCAATTAGCATCACATTGATTTTCATGTATATTGAGCTCATTCGAATTAGGAAGTGAGTATATGATTGATATCTAGACATATCCATGAGATTTGAACACACCTCAACCCATATGATTGCACAGTGAAGTAATGAATAGAGATATAGATCCAGTTGTTGATAATTTGGTTTAGAAAGTGCAATTAGATTTATTTCAATGCAAGAATGTGGAGCCTTAAAAATGCTCTGATGAGTTCATTCAATGAAAACCATTACACATTAGTAATAGTTTCAATAAATTCTAGAAGTCACGTTAGATTTTGTCTTCTATGAAGACTGAGTTCAGGTTCCAAAACCACACTAGATTGGTGTTAAGGTAATTGATTTCACTCTACTTCTCAAACTTGTCTACATTGTAAGGATCAATCATTGATTCATTATTTCTGGATAAAGGATAGAAGGCCAATTCCAAATTTGGTAGGTTTTGTATTCTTTATAACATATTGCAAGAGGGTTTTATATCTCATTCCATGAGGAATAAAATTTCAAGCCCATGACCACAAGAATTGAGAGCCAACTTGTGTTTGTGATAGAGAGATTTGTTGTTTGGCCCGCAATTTTTTTATAGCCTTTGAACCAACAATCATTTGTCTCTACAACCAATTTCTATAGATCTACAATCATAGTATATGAAGATTTGATGCACACATGCTAAAACCATGGTTTTGTGTCTATAACCTACTAAGCTGATTTTACCATCAATTCCAATCAACAAAAATTCCTATACAGACTTCATCCTTAATTACAATTGTATATACTCATTGGATACTAATTTCTACTTTTGTTTCAATGAATCAAGTCGATATCCATCAACGTTGAACTCAATTTTAAATGAGTGATGTGTTGGACAGAGGCTTCACCATTGGTTTCATATAAACGATGAACTAGGTAGAATTTACATCATCAATTTAGATGAATTGCTCGGTGTACAGAGAAAATTTCCCCCAAACTCGACCTCAAACATAATTCATTTTCCCATTTCCATTTGGATGTGATTCGACCCAATTTTTCTTACAATTGATAGGTTGAATTAATAATATGTATTATGCAATTAACACCATACATTGGCACATTAATGCAGAGACATTGAACTCATAAAATTGGAAATAAAATATACCAAATTCATTAATCCAAAAATTGTACAAACTTTGTACAGGAATTTTGTAAATTAATAATTAATATATGACTGAATTACATGTAAATTTTTGGGCATCCTTATGCTTATTATAGATTCCAAGCATATGCTTAAATCTGAAGAATAAGAGAGAGGGGTCAATTATTTGATCTCTTGACAGTCAAATTTCAAGATATTTCTAGAATCTTGAATCAACATAAATTCGGCACAATTATTTTGATGTTACTCTGGTCAGGCCACCTCTACCTCACCTTCAAATGTGCTTTTCACCCGCAACAAAATCATAAGCAATGAGCATACCTGATGTAGCAAAACGTGTTCATAGCGAAACAAGGATCTGAAAACTGATCGTAGTTTAAAAGAACAAATTCTAGGATATCCAAGGTGAATGTTCTGTACAAATTACTGACACACAATCATGTAGTAGATCCACCTGTGTCAAGAGCTGTGAGGCTTCAAATAGAAAAATGTTGAGCTTTTGATGTGTGTCCAAGTCGAGTGTTGCATCTCAAATTTGCAGCCAAATTTGACGGCCTCAATTCTAATGATAGTAATGACATGACCAAAGTGTTGGAGCAACCTTGCAGCTATATTAGAAGAAATCAGTCATAGATTTGCAAGATCAAATAAACTGTCTGAGAACCAAGAACCATTCACCAATCATCGATATGCAGTGAGAATCACACATCTGATCTCCTCGATCTGAATCCTCACCCTTAAATTACGTTTAGAATGATAGATCTGGGCCACAATATACATAATGTAGAGATATTCGTACAAAAATCGGGTTTTGGAAATTTGATTTGGTCATAGAAGGAACATACTGTCATATAAGGTATGGATCATTAGATTCAACAAGGGTATTGATTGATTTCCAAATCCCAAGCATTACTTAGCACCATTATTAACAGAGTACATGTCGGTAATATTTTTCCTTTCAAAGGAAAGTTTTGTCTTGGATTCCTTTTGTGGTCACTAGATCCCCTTGTTAGAATTAATAACTTTGAATACAAATGATTCCTTAAATACTCACGAGTCTGTTTCAAAATACCTGGATCAAACCCAACCCTTTTTTAATAATAAATGAGAACTTTGGCATCAATATATAGATCCATCCAAGTACCATTTTCTTGGACACTGGACTCTTCTATTTGCCATAGAGCATTTCCATGATGTAGTTCAAGATTCTAGAAAAACATCATGTTGTATGCTATACGCCATCTATTTTGTCATTTTAATTATTGTGATAGAATGGGATACAAAGGCAAGAGTTTGGGACAACATATTATTTCTGTAACATTTTTATTTTTTGAAATAGGATTTTCCAAAGTAGCTAATTTTTTTATGGATCATAAGCAGATAATTTTTTATGGATTTTCCAAAGAAGCTAATTTACAACAAAATGTCTTTCAAATCCAAAGCTCAACTGATTATGGTAATTATTGTGTTTAGGAACTTCAATTTCAAAGTTCCACTTAATGTAGTTGTGTTTAGAAATTATGGAAAATGTCTTGCACTTCAACCATGGATATATGGTTGAAGTGTCTAATGAAATAATTGGAGTGTATTCATTCATGGAGATGATTAATGTGTGCAGATTAAGTTAGAAAGGGAGCCCATGAATTTGTTCATGGATAATGAGATTGAAGAACTGCAAAGAAGCCCTTGGCTGAAATTGGGAGTGAGAAGGTTAATAAAGACGATATAGATGTACGTTTGATTTGGTTGGATCTCTTTCACTGAAGAAAGCATCAGTGTAGGTGCCCTATTTCAATTCTTCTAGGCTATGCCGTCCCATGAAGTTTTGAGTTGTTTTTGTTATTTGATCAACGTGAGCCAAATGATTTTTGGTTCTTTGTTGGTTTTTGAAGATGGGAGATTCATGATGACACTTAAGATTCTGAATGGAGTGAATACCAATCTCCAAGCTCGATTTTTGGCAAGCATGATTGAAAAATGTGGAGCAGAGGGATGCACAGATATAACGACTTGACATAATTGGAAAATTCGTGGAGTTATGCTAGATGAAGTACCTGCCATATTGAAAGGGTTGAAGGAGGTTAGACTGTTAAGCTTGTAGAGTAGAATGGACAATGTTAGAAACCATGTGGGAAATTATTTAGCAGGGATTGATGATGATGAAACCTTTGACACAAGGCCATATACAAAGGTTATGACTGCCTACATTGTCAACAATGGCAAGGGGAATCCATCCATAACCAACATGTAAGTGTTAAAGTAGATTCTTCCGGTACCATTCATTTTGGATGTTGAATTAAATTGTGTAATGGTCAGCTTCTTTTCATTTTGTTTTGGGAAATAAAAAGATCTTTTCTAGAGAAATAGGTATATTTTTTTGAGTTTAGGACAATGTTACATAGGGATCTCTTTTTTTGAAACTTTTGTTGTTGAGTCTCCAGATTTGCAGATGTGTGTGAAGGAAAAGGAATAAGATCAGGGCAGGCAGCGCTGGATTTGCAAAGCTCTGTTTCCACATCCATACCTTTTTCGTACATTATAGCCCATTACACTTTATTCCAAACAAAACAAAACTCCATTAAACCTTGTGTCTCATTCTATTTAGATTCATTCTCTTCCAACTACATTTACCACATTTACGAGCTAACTTATGAATACATCAAGACAATATTCAAGAATCACTCTAGGTGCTGTAGAGGTTGGTCTATTCAAGGCCTCGTCAACTCTTCTCCATGTACCTCAACCATCAAACATGAAATAGGGAGACACACTTTTTATATATACAAAAACCACACAAATCACCCCCTTATATATAAAAACCACACAAATAACTTCAAAGGCTTTTTGTTGTAAAAGTGTCTATTCTGAATGACCTTCAATTAGAAAAACGAGTTTTCCTTTTAAATGCATATATATTAAATTATCATCTATATAACATATATATCGTGGAGCTTAATAGAAAAACTAAACAAGTTAGACTGTCTTAGTGAACATTGTTCATGAGTTATTATGAATTCTTGCAACAAGAAAGTGACTGTACTTTTGAAACTCATGCAAGTGTACTTTAACATGACTAGGATCACCTTTCCAAGGGGTTTATGCCTAGCGCCATGCTTGTAGTTGTCTATTAAATAGCTAAAAATGCATAATTTCTACATATAAAAACGATATTGACCATTGTTTTCTTTATATATCGTTCTATTTTTTATTTGGTTAGGCATTTTTTATTTGCTGAAAGCTAGAATTTTATGGTTGGGTTAATCATTTAGGCTAAGGATGGCTGATTCTTACCCCTTATCTTCAACTGTTGTAAGATTTTCATTCAATAATCTGACGGGCAGGATCCCTTAGAACATTGGCAATTTAGTTAAATTGAATTTTTTTGTTGCTTACAATAATTATCTCACGGGAAACATACCTCCTTCCTTAGAAATGTGTAGTGAGTTAGAAGCCTTAGATCTATCAAATAATCACCTCCAATGCTTCATACATCTGGAGCTAATCCACCTCCAAAGTCTACAATACCCACATTTATTCAATAATGCCTTGACGGGCACCATTCCTTCCACTCTCAGCTCCTGCAAAAGCCTTCTTGAGATTGCTGTGTATAAAAACAACATCACAGGTTCCATTCCCGAGGAATTTGGTGCACTTTCTCAGCTACAAGTGTTGTCGCTCTACAAAAATAATTTATCTAGGAGCACATTCCACACAGTCTTTCTTGACGAAACTTTCTGGTTAGATTGGAACTCTCAAATAACCTACTAACTAGAAGCATACCATCCGGGCTCAGATCCATTCCATCCTTAGAAAATCTATCCCTCTTCATTAACAATTGATAGGACAGATTCCTGCCAGGTTGGGGAACTGCTCTAATCTTATGATTCTTGAACTATATAGTAATCATCTGTCAAAACCCATCCCTGAAAGCCTCAGGTTTCTCTCTAGATTACAAATGCTTACCATCCATTCTAATCAACTTTCGGGTTCCATTCCTATGACACTATTCAATTGTTCAAACTTGGTTAATATCTCAGCCTCCAAAAATTAGTTGACAGGGAGAATACCCCCAAAAATTAGCAAATTAAGCATGCTTAACTTTCTGCCAATTGGGGCTAATCACTTGTGGGGAGAGGTTCCACTACCTTGCATAACTGTTCACTCCTAAGGAAGCTTGACATTTCCATAAACAACTTCAGAGGCTCCCTGCTAGGATCTCATAACATACGATGTCCATCTCACCTGTAGTAGCAGAAATTGATGAGATCACCAAAGAACTTGATGGTACGCTCACGCTTCGGCCTAAAAATGTCCTTCAAATAGAAATCGTGGGCTCCCATATCCTACATAATCTTTTGATTTTTTCAAATATAATTGACATTTCCCACAGTTTCTTTATGGCTCCTCATTTTGTAGCACGTCTAGACCACAAAAGATTAGTAATTTCGTCTTGTTCCTGCATGTATCTAAGAAAAAATAAACCCTAACCTCTAAAGTATACCCCCATTCTCGTGAATTCAAATCCAAAAATTTCTCTATGTGGCTTCTCGTTTTTGCAGCATGTCTAGATCATAGAGGATTAGTAATTTCATCTTGTTCCTGCATGTAGATAAGAAAAATAAACCCTAACCTCTAAACCATGCCCTCATTCTCATGAATTCAAATCCAAAGAGATAGATGCATACATCCATAGAAGCCTTGTTCCTAGGTCATGTATTGAGTGAAGCAATGGTAGATATGGAGATGGTATCAGGGTTTGATTTCAACAGTTGGTTGTGCAGATGGTATCAGGGTTTAATTTCAGAAGCTGGTTGTGGAGATGGTATCAGCGTTTGATTCCATAAATTGGTTGTGGGTAACGCGCTGAACCAAAACTCTATTAAACTATGACAACGTCTTTTACAATCAGGATAAGGAATGAGAGAAGCCAAGCCTCTTTGTATTTTTTCTTCGTCGACTCAAATCTTTTACAATCAGGATAAGAAATGAGAGAAGCCAAGCCTCTCTGTATTTCTTCTTCGTCGACTCTGTTTCCCTCCCTTAGCTGATTGTGCACGGAGGTAATGCGTGGTGGTTTTCAAATGTTTTGTTTCCCACCCTTATCAATTTTGCGTGGAGGTTGTCTCATAGAAAAGTCGTGTTTTAAATTTGAAACGACTTTGTTTCCCTCCCTTAGCTAATTGTGTACGGAGGGAATGCATGGTGGTTTCAAATGTTTTGTTCCTCGTTATCGATTATGGTGGAGGTGGTCTGATGAAAAAATCGTGTTTTAAATTTGAAACCACTTTGTTTCCATCTCTTAGTTGATTGTGAACGGAGGTAATGAGTGGTCAGGTAATGGTTTTCAAATGTTTTGTTTCCCACCATTATAGATTATGCGAGGTAACACATGGTTAGATAATGGTTGTGCAATGTTGTAAATAGAGGTGGAGTTAAGTCATAAATTATTTTGATTTTTAAATTTTATTTTTATTTTTGGAAGGATAAAATCCTAATTTTTAAATTTTTTGTAGGGATAAATTACTTATATATTCCTAGTCATATATGATAATTTATCTTATTTTAAAATCTGTCTGGTGTAATTAATAATATATGTGGATAAATTTAAGGATTTAATGAAAATCAAATTAGAATAATAATATATTTATATTGAAATTAATAATTATTTATTTATTTTGTTTATAAAGGGTGTGTACTACATTATATCTTAGAGTTTTCACAATTAAGTGATTTGGTTATGTTTATGTCATGCCTACACTATTGCATGCATCTCTTCTCTCAATAAGAACTCATTGAGCTCTCATACAAATGAGACCTCTAACATTGCATCCTAATGCCAAATACTCCCACAAGCATTAATTGTCCTTCATGTGATCAAAATATGACCCTCCAATGACAAGGAGCTTTGTTTCTTCTCCACCAAGTTCCTATGCTTTTCCTTCAACAATAGTCTTCCAACAAAGTAGGTCGAGCCTTGTGTGACATAAATGCTTGTGTCGATGGGGTGAAACCACAAGGAGAGCACCCATCTTATGTGTGACCTTGTATATATATATATATATATATATATATATATATATATATTTATATATATATATATATATATATATATATATATATATATATGTATATATATATATATATATATATATATATATATATATATATATATATATATGTATATATATATATATGCATATGCATGGGAAAATTCCATAGACTTCACCACCATTGATGGATGTTAACTTAGGTAGATCATAATTGCCCAAGTTTAAAGCATCTTGGCACTAGAAGACCAAGGGAATTGAACCTCTAACCTCACCAAAATGGGGAGAGAGATCTCACATCCTACTCATGGCTACTAGAACTAACCGTCAAGGCTACAAGATGCTTAGCCCATCTTTGGAGAATAATCAATGGAATAGTAAATTACTGATATTGTGTTGATCCACACTCACACCTAATGTGGATTATTGACACAGGGTTACCCTCGCTTACACCCATAGTATGCATGTACAATGCATAAGCACATTAGTCCCAAGAATTTTAACTCTCTAAGGAGTCAAATCTTCATTCACTAAGGTTTTAGATGCTCTTTCATAGTCTCATGCGGAATGATTTATAGACTAAAAAAGTATAATCATTAATCCAATTTTTTCTTTATATCGGATAACCCCACTTAATCTTTCTATCGGTGCTTAACTCATTATAAACCCTTTATCCTTTGATAATGGTGGACTTATATATTAAACTTCATATACCCACGCTTAATCCTTTATAATTCATTTACAAAGGAAATATATGCAAAACATACCTTTTCCGCCTTGGTACGGCCCCTGCACAGATATCAATTCTACACCTTTATCACAATCGCAATATAGGTCCTCCACGGTCACACTACAAACTCTACCTTCTGCCTCTGATATGCAAACATATTCCGAATCTCAAATTATTATACACTCCCACTATAACTCTGTCGGGTCCGTTTCACTGATCCTTCTCACAACGCTCTCTGAACTCTAATGTCTTCAATCTCTAATCAGTGATTCATCACTATCAGCATGTCGGCCATCAGCGTATTACATTCCATTTCCACCAACCATTTAACCTTTTGAAATACTATTAGCGATCCCCTCGGGACCATCAATCTGACTTCCGATCCGACGGTTGTGATTAAATCACTATTGCTATCTCTATATTTAAAAGGGTCATTCCAATCATGTTCAAGTGGTTTCACATTAAATCTTGACCATTAATCTGGCACTCGATCCAATGATCGAGATCTTTCCCCATTCCAAAAGTCACTTGATGGTCCTCTGCCATTGATCTACACTTAGTAGATCCAATGGTCCACGATGATTTCGGATAGACAACAGGCACAAAGAATAACCACCCGAAAAAGAGGTTTTCTCTCTCTCCTCCGCTACTATCTGTTGCTTGGCTAGTGGAATCGGGCAGACTCCTCTAAATACCGCTTATGGTTTCTACCTCGCCTGAAATACCACTTTTGTGTATAAACACACCTTTCTTCGTTAAGGTTCACCAACGCAATGTTTCACTCTGCTCTATGTGACATGATCTAGATCATTGCTCTATGAGATCCAACGGTTGCTGTGCATCACCTCTGTACTTCTCCGCTCTTCTCTTTTCTTATGTTTCACACTATTTTCAATGTTTTCTCTATGGTCTAGGTTTCTTCAAAGGTTCTCGTCCTTCCACCATTCTACTGTGCACTCTCTCCTAAGCTTGCCTTCTACAAATTCTCACATCGCAGTCTCTTCAAAGCTTCACTTTGATCATTCAATTGGATTCAAAGACCCACTATGATTCCTCGGAATCATTCTCCTCCTTTGTGCATTTCTTCAAAACTCTGCCGGCAACCTCTATTACAGAACCTACGAATTCACACATAAATCAATCATTAAATACTCAATTCACACACTTACACAATTCCGGGATAAACCTTTGTATAAACAAGTATAAACAACTGATTACATTTCGAGACCCTCTATCTCACAGGCCTGATATTCAATATTAGTGGCCTCCTCCCCTTTTACACTCTACCCGTAGGCTTACATTTATACCAAAAAGGTTATGTTGAACTAATTCTAGTTCAAACCCTTAATCTACTAAACTGACTCCTAAATGTCCTCTCTAGTTCCCCGAATCATGAAACAGCCTTAAGAGTTATAATTGACTTCTAAATCTCTTGTCATTATTAACCACTCATGTTCTCCTTAATTCGAGAGTATTTACAACATCCTCACAACATCTAATTAATTCTCATCCTACTCACTCAAAAGCCTAAATATACATTAATTCATCACTTAGGAACCCAACTTCCTTAAAACACATGACCCCCTATCTCTACTAAAATACAATGATTTTCTCTTGGGTTGAATTCTCTTGCATTAGACTCCCAAAGTAGAAAATATTCATGATCTCCTGATCATGTGGTTTCATGTGTTGGTAAAATCCTCCATGGTCCCAAACTTTAGTTTGTAGCTGCCCAAGTGTCTTGCACCTTTGCTGCTATTGGATTTTTTTTGTCTTCTATTTCATTTTCCTCTCTTTGTCAATCAGGTTCAAGTTCTGATTGATCATCCTTCCTCCTGCTATCATTGTCCTCCATATGGACTGCTTCATCATTAACAGCCATAACTCTTCAATCTCCATCTCTAGCATATCTTTGGGCTGCTCCATATTCTGCCATTCACTGTTATCTCTTTCTCTCTGCTTTAGGTTGTTGTTGTTGTCCACTAACTCTTCAATTTGTTGTTTATTTTCTTCTCTTTGAAGTTGTGGGATTCTTACTTTTTCTTCTACTTTTGCTCTTGCTCCAACTTTTTCTGCCCTAGATATTGTTATAGTTACTGCTCTAGGTACCACTGTAGACATTGCTTCCACCCAAACTTCATTAAATATATTTAAGGATATCTCCCTCTGCAACATCTAATTTCTGTATTTAATTTTGACTTTCCAGCGTTCTCTCCAACAATTGAGCATCTTTTTTCAATGGATTAAATTATTCCATAGAATCCTCTTCTTTCATCTTTATTTGGATACTCATCTATGCCAAATTTCCTCCAGCATCTGCAACTAAACCCGCGTTCACAAAACATTTGTTAAAATAAAAAACATAAGGCTTCAGTGCCTTATTTTCCTTTGGCAACACTTTAGTTTGTTGCTCTATTTCTTTCTCCTCTTTCAGCACATCAGTATGTTGTTTTGAATTCTCAAAAGAATTCATGAGACTGTCAATCAGCCTCACCTCCACATCATCTGTTTCAATGGTGCCTCCCTGCTTTTGTTCACAATAGTGAACTTCTTATTCCTTAGCCTATTGCTAGTTAATTCCTCTTTGAAATTGTTTGATTCTTACTGCCTCCCCTTCATCCTTACTGTTATCGGGAAATCTAGTGTCTATGAAGAGCTGCTAGTCCCACTAAGGCTGGTAGCTACCTTAGAAACAAACTAACTAAAACCACTTTCGTTTTCCTTTATGAGAAGTAGATAAGAGGGGAATAAAGGAGACCAACCTCTGTCTTGCACTTGGTTCCTTGCTTGATTCCTCTCCCTTCTGATAGATCTTTGCCACTCACTTCCTCGTATACCCAACTTCAAAAAGCACCTGTAGGATCAAAGCAGCATAACACTATCCAAGGACATAGATCTACTATCATAAATAATATAGGACCAGATATATATTGACCACACAAATGCATATATCATCAATCATACAAGAATGTGGAGGAAAACTTGAATAGCTTTATTAATAATCAAGAATAGCAAAGAGGATTACAACCAATTGTTCTGACCCAGCATCATCCTCTCAGCAAGAAAGCCCTTCTTCACCTCATGAAAAGCTTAGATCACCCAACACTATGATGTTACACCAAGAAACCAGCAGCACTTCCTTACAAGATATAAAATTCCAGCCTCTGGATCTCTGGGATGAGGGATCCATATATAGATGTTTGCAAGGGGGGTGAGTCAGATTTTGAGGTTTGATTAGCGTCCTCTTTCTGATAGTTCTTGATTCCACTTGGAGATTGATGATCTCTTACTCATCCCTAGGCGAACGCAGAGAGGCAAGTGTCACAGGAGAAGTTTCTGGAAGATTCCATGATCCTCCACCTTGCAAATTGACCCTACCATTCGTCCACTCCTGCCCATCGCACCCCATAGAAGCACTTTTCATTATGCATCGCACCTCCCATGTGTATTTAGGTGGAATGCAGCGCACTTTGACTATGGAGCAGGTGAGATGGTCCAGTTTTGACCAGTTCTGAGTAGTTTTTCATGGAGAACTTCTGGGAAAAGATGTAATCAGTTGACCTTGTTCTTTTAGAGGTTGGAACAAAACTTTTAGGGACTTAAGAGCCCTTGGTTTATGGACATTTATGATTGGGGTTGCAGTGCCCAAAAATGTCTATAACAGTTGCCCCATAAAGCATGAGGTTGTTAATCTGTTTTGATGTCGGGTGAAATACCTTATCATGAGGATTTGAAGTTTTTTCGAGCTGGAAGGCGACCTGTAATAAGATACAATACAATACATTATCTTCATAATATTTTCATGATCTAGCTGAGGCGGGCATTCCCATGCTCAGCTTTATAAATTCATTTTCATGTACATAAGACAGACAATCGTCTGAGTGCAAACTGATGATTCTGGTAGAGCCACCATCCTTTGGATTGGATGATTATATGTGCAGTAATGATGTACATTTGATGTCTTTATTTTCCTGAATATATATCAAAGCCCGGATGGATGAGACTAGATCCGGGGTCTTCAATCTTGTTCGATCTTCACTCAAAGTACAAGTCGATCCATGTGAGAGATGTTCTGGATTCGAACATGGAAGGATCTCGCCTGATTACCAGCCAATGATGTAAGCTGTTAACAGGCAAGAGAGGAATCATCGATAATGATGATGACCCTCAAGGTATTACAGTACAATTCACGTGGTGTGAATAAGGGACTTGGCGTCGAACACCACACAAAATCATTCGATCGAAGGCCATTGATGTAAACCTATCGCCGGAAGTGAGAAACTTGGCATTGAGGCATGCAAGCTTCAAAATACTGAAAGGGTTGTTCCTAGATCGACTTCTTGGATAATGAGCTGATGTTGACAAGAAGCAATCCGTCATAGGAGGGCCTTATTGAATCCCACATCAATGACACAAAACGGAGCGAGTGATTTTAATGGAGGTGAAAACGATCTGATGATATAAGGTTCAGGGTGGCAGTCATGAAAGGATGGAGCGTAAATGTATTATAGTGGATGAGACACTGGTGAATTCTCTGAGCAACTTCTCTTGAACATATCGGCGACACTGACATGATGGATTGGTAGCATTAACCCCAAATATGGATGGTGTGATGGACCCATGGTGATATGACCAGTGAATAGAACAACCCAACCCGACTCGGATGCGGAGGGTCATGTTCAAGAGCGACTTGCTACCAATAAATTTTCATCAAGTTTTCTTCCCAATTTTTCCCCAGTCATTGCTGACCAGTACCTCTTTATTTTTGTCAAGATTGAGGAGGATAACATATGCTTGTTCTATAATTTTCCCTTCGGGCAAACCAATCGCTATGTTTTAATGAGCCTAGCGATAGTGAAACTTGTTCTTGTCTGTATGGACAAGTTTGTCGCTATTGAGTTTTAACGAGTTCAACAACAAAGATAACTCAGTCCTTTTCAATTTTAGAGAGTCTGAAAAAGGGGCGTAAAGAAAACTCCAATAATCCTTTTTCGTTATATAATCCCTTGAGTCTAAAAAAGTATAAAACAATACAAAAGGGATGAATTTTTGGTACTTTTAACGAGCCGAACAAAACAAGCGTTCAATCTTTTTGTGTAATAATCCCTCAAGTCCAAAAAGATTAAAATCTAAAGGAGGGATAGCACTTCCAGTCATTTTAATGAGCTAGAGAGGCCAATTGCTCGGCAATCTTTTCATATTTTACGAGTTAGATGAAAAGATATTAAAGTAGAATCATTTTACGAGTAACGAGTGATAAATTCGGGTAGCAGCTAATTCCAGGTAAGGTTTGGAATTTTCCAATCACGGCAGTGTCACAAGGATGGCTAACAGGATCACTCTTCGCAGCTGTTCCTCAAAAAGGGTAAACAATCAAATGGAGGTGAATGATCGGCCAATACAGAGTGGAGGTGATGATGAGAACACGACCAAGGCTTCAAAGGCTGATGATAATGCATTCACGATGGTTATTTACTGGAAATTGGTTCATTTTTTAATGAATGAGCTTAAACTCTGGGGGAAACATTTGCTCACTACTTATGTTTAATTTTTAATGAGCTTGAACTCCACATAAAAACTGCTCGAGGCGGGTTTATTTTTTAACGAGCTTTAACCCTGCAGTAACACTGCTCGTGGCAGGTTTATTTTTTAATGAGCTTGAACCCTGCGGTAACACTGCTCATGATAAGTTTGCATGCCCCCAGCATAATAACGCAAATCGAGGTGCATTCCCCCCAAGCTTCATTGCATTCATCTCGGTGGTTGGAATGAAGGTTTACCTTCGAGATCTTCGAAAGACTCGACTTTGATTTTACGAGATCGTAATCAAAGACTCGATTTGGAAAGGGAGTCATTTCATTTTTTAATGAGGTTGACATAGTAAAATAACTATCCTCATGACCTCTTGTTTCATTTTTTAACGAGGTCGACACGAGATAAGAACCATCCTCGACATCCACCATATTTACAGTATTTGATTTAAAACTGAAGGATGATTAAGGTTGTTGGAATAATCTTCGTGGTAATCCAGAAGATGGGAATGATGGTGGTTATTTTCCCATGGTGCCTCTCAGATCATCATTGACTAAATGATTCCTTTGTCTGTAGAACATACATGCGACCAAGGATCTGAAGAGGTACCATATTCCTTAGACCTATCTATCCCAACACTCGATGAGTGTTGATTTGGGTTTGCCCCCCAGGCCAAGAAAATTGATTGCTACAATATTTCTAAAATGGTGATGATCCATGTTGACAAAATGTTTAGGAATATTTCGAATCCATTAGATATAGAAGATTTCATATTGCAGGTTTCCACTATGGCCACTTCCGCCAAATTACTCAGAGGCGGTAGGGCAAAAGTACCCATTAAGGCAGGGTCTTTTAGGAGGCCTACTCTGACATTTTGAAGCGATTGAGAGCTTCCATGGATCATTGGAATGCTTCCCGTAACTTGTGAACTGTTGGGGAGAAATGTTTGTTGGTCGACGATTGTAATTCCTCCTTGGAAGGGAAATGTAATCTTTCTGAAGTATGTCGACACAACTGCAGCCATAGCATAAATCCAGGGCCTTCCCAGTAGGATGTTGTAATCGAGGTTTCCATCGATAACCTCAAAATAAATTTCTACTGTTTTACCCCCTAGTTCAACTTGCAAGTTACTTAAAATCCCATATGGGTATATATTCGTCGATCAAATGCTTTTAATGTCGTCGAAGATCGCGACAAGGTTGGAGATCCTAAAGTGTTCCAGCGACTCATCGACATAATACATGTAGATTCCCCCTCGTCAATAATTGTTCGATGAACAGTTTTGTTGAGGGCTTTCACCTGAATAAGGAAAGCTAGTTGAGCTAGTAACTAAGGGTCATATCCTTTATGATTAAAGGACATAAGATTAGAATCCTTTGGGTCAATCCCACCTATTGCTGATAATAAAGCCTGCTTTTGGGAGGGGAAATTTTGCAGTACCTCAAGTGTCGACATAGCGGATGGCGATTGGGCCAGATCTTCCACTATATTATAATGCTGTGCTACTCTGGCATGAGGATTAAATGTCGATTTGTGTACTACTCCCTTTGGCGACTTTATTGTTAGCTCTAGAATGATGGGTGGCACAACTTCTGTCGAAGTTGTTGTCGAATTACTAGGTTGATCTTTATCGTTGTTGTTCGACAGCTGTGGATTCCCGTAATCTTTATTCCTTTTCGTTATCAAAGCATCATTTTGCTGTTTCGAAACCGACAACATCAGCACTTGGGATAGGGAAGCATTGTCACTAGCAACCAGATTTGTTCCTGGATTTGGAAATGGATCGGTTAATACTGCCAAGGTTTTCGAATTCTTGAAGAATTTTCTAAGCTCAGCTTTATATGGACAATCTCTTGTCCAATGATCCTCATTGCATATAAGACATGGACGATTTAGTTTCTTATCTCCAGAAGGGTTTGCAGAAGATTTTTCAGGTGATGATTCCTCCTGTTTCTTCTTCTTCCCTTTGTTTTTCTTCTTGCCTCCTGGTTGCTTGGTTTCTTTGCCTTTGTCAGTTGAGACAGTATTTACTTCCGAGGCGAGAAGTTCTTCTTTTGCATTTTGACTAGAAATCTTACAGGCCTTTTTAGATGTAGCCTTTTTTGATTTCGTGTCTGTCATACTAATCACGCCATCACCGGCATGAGAGTCATTGTTCGATTTAGGAGGAGGAGGAATGGAAAATTCCGGCCTGGGAGCGTCAGGGATTTTATCATAGATCGTGCTAGACTGAGTATAAATAAAGTCTAAATATTGCGCACAAGCAATAACTTGCTCTTCAGTGACGACTCCTCCCTTTGCCACATCTTCTGTAATGGAAGGTAATAATGACTTAATAAACCATTCAGCTAAAAGCTGATCAGGAACATACGTTTTTACCATTCTACGACGACGTCGCCACTCATGAATATGATCGAATATGTGAGTGGCCATCGTTTGTTTGAAATTGGTAAGGAGTTTTGTTCCCGTTTTGTACCTTATGGGTAACTGAAAATGGGTTAAAAAGGTTGTGGCTAGGGCACTGAAGTTATCAAACGAAGCTCTAGGTAATTCGATATACCATTTTGCTACCGGACCAGTTAACGTTCTCTAAAAAAGGCGAAGCCTAATCAAATCATCATTTAGGGTGTTTGATGAACACCACAGATGAAAGGTCATCACATGATTCAATGGGTCTTCATTCGGATTTCCATTAAATTTAGGAATATCTGCCGGAAGTTTATGCGGAATTGCTGGCCACCAAGGGGCGTAAGAAATTGGATCGTTCATTAGCCGATTTAGATCCGGTAACTCTAAAGTTGCCACGAAGGGTAACTGTTGATTCAGGTTTGGCGAAGCATACCCAGGATAAGATGGAATTGCCTGAGCAGTTCGTCTTTGCATACCAGCATAATGCATTTGATGCTGGTAACTTTGGTAAGTTGATGGGCATAACCATTGTAGAATGGTTGATTTTGACCGTTTTGAATATACGGCTGCCCATTATTTGCGAATATTTGTTGCTCAAATCCTTGGTATACTTGTTGGAATTGCGGTTGTTGGTATTGCACCAGCCATGGTTGTGAAGCCATGTGTTGTTGTCCAATACTGGCCGTTTGACCAAGATGAGGGGTAATTGTACCCATTTGGGCCTGTGTCATTCCACTAGTTGGGGATTGTGGTTGAGTCGCACGGACAAGAGGCTGTTGCATTACAACCTGAGAAACCTGAGGTTGGCATACAATAGGCAACGCTTGTACTTGCGACACCATCACAATAGCGGCGTAGTTGGTATATTTGACATAGGTAAACATTGTTGCATCGAATATACAACTCTTGGTTGTTGAGGCAGTATTGGCACCCAACCGCTAGATGTAATTCCAGCATAACCTGAATTTTGTTGTGAACTCTTGTATGGTTGTCCTACTGGAGGAGACAATGAAAGGGTATATTGCCCCCCATACGACGGTAATCCGGTACTCAAAGGAATTGTTTGTCATTGAGGACCGGACTGCCCAAATTGACACCGTGAAGGATCAATTTGTTGAGACTCAACATAAGAGTTCCCAGATATTATTTTGGATGAACAAACGGGAACGAACCATACTATCGAAATAGCCCCTGAGTGGGCCCCATCTAGCGATTGAGAGCTAGTTGGGACAGATGGTATGCCAGCGAACATTGTTGGAGTGACAGCAGGAAGTTCTGATGTTGCTGTGTCGGATGACACAGTCCTAGATGTCGACGGTTGTTCAGACATTTCTAGTCTATCCAAAAGATTTCCTAGCGATTTTACAGGAGCTTCCAATAACGGTAGACTAATTTCTGATGAAGAAGGATATAGAGTGATCCCGACTCCAAATTGTGATGGAATACTGGATGGAGGATCCTCCACAATCTCTTCTATAGCAATCAGTCCAGGTGGAAGAGGTAGACCGTCAGGTCCATAAAATATTTCTAGGGCCGAAGAAGGTATAGAATCTGCAGCGACAGATTTTTGGGGAATAACACCTTCCGAATCATCTATATATGGAGCTCGTTTAGTAATACAAGTGTTTACCTTCACACTAGGATCAGCTCTACTGTCCTTTGGTGGCTGCGGAACTTCTTCTGTAAAGGCAGGGATACCAGAAATGGTTGGAGTAACCGGAGTCTCCGATGGTGTTGGAACACTTGTTCTAACTTTACCGAGGGATTTGGAACCGGTTAAACGAGTTCTCTTCGTCCGTAACAATTTTGATTCTAGAGACAAAGACGGTTGACTCGTAAGTCTCCGCGAACGACGGGGTTTCAATTGACTTTCTTCCACGATTGCGGATTACTCGATCAACTAAAAATCAAGGGGAAATATGTTTCCGAATTAAATGAATTTTAGATGCTTTGACACAACTTGTTTTTTCAGTTTTTAAGAGTCAAGAAAAAAAAAGATGACTCTAGTCGCCTTCGTTTTTTAATGAGCTTGAAGTGACAAGTGCTCGGATGGACCTTTTCCTTTAAGGAATCTGAAAAGGAACAAAATAGACTACTCTGGAAATCTAGACAGAGGGATTACCAAACCAATCGCAAAACTGCAAAATACGTTTTACAGTACGGCAGTCAATCTTCCCGAATGTTGTGTTTAGTGCATTGTGATCGATAGGGTGGCAGACACGGCTTCCTATGGATAAAGGATAAAGCCTATTGTGGTCTCCCAATATATACTCGATGGTACGTGGGAGCACAAGTCCGTACTAGCATTTATCGTCTCAAAGTGGAGGAATCACCCAACCAACAATGAAAACAACAGTTACCAGGCTTTACGATGCTGGAATACGTCTCTAGCCTAGACTTCTAAATGTTGTGCATTAGGTTCCAAAGCGTTTTTAGATTCATTAAATTTATTTTACAATTGATCTTGCTTAAGAAATTTTCCTTTCAGGTTCACCTTGTGATGTAGATGTGCAATTCCTAAAATGTAATCTAAGATGATAAACAATCATTTAATCTTCTTTTTTGCAATGAAAATCCTAGCTACTAAGGAAAGAGAAACGAAATTCTTTCAACATGGAGCAGAGAGCACACACTATATGCACTGTCCTAAATCAAACCAACAAACAATCTAAATGCAAATGCACATGCATGTATTTATTTTCAGCCTTCTTAATGTGTGAATCATAAGAAGAAAGCTAAGCACAAATTTGAATTATTTTCAAAGCGACATTACTAACAAGTTTCTTTTCAAGACAAAATGAAGGCAATGACGACACTTTGCGATTTGGAATTGAAAACTTACTTTCGACACTTGAAAAACTACTAATTCAAATCAAGTACAAGAGTAACGGTGTAATTGACTATCAAGAACAATCGGATTCTCTTCTATGACTGAAAACGACACTTGCGACACTTTCAAATCAAGAAACGACAGTTCAATTACGCTACTTCTTTGTAAAAGAGAACTGAAAATGGCTCAAAATACATAAAAACATTTACAGTTCTTTGCACAATGGAGGCAGAATAATGGTAAGGAAGGGGGTTCCAATAGAGGTATACTGACTACAGACAACAAAACTCCTGAATAGAGCTGAAAAGAGTGAACACAGAAACCAAAATCTAAGAGCAGAAGAGGCCTTGTCTGATCAGCGCACCTATAACACAGGGAAAGTGAGATGCAACACACCTACTACACTCGGGAAGTGCGATGCATCCAAATTCCAAAGAAGAGACAGTGCGATGGTCGAGGGACGAGACTTCAACTAGGTTCCGGGTCACAGTTTGCAGCTCAGTTCAAGGATTTAGGCCGAGCAAGTGGTAATCAGTAAATAAATCACAGGGGTAGATCTAAGGAGGTTACTAGAGCCACCACAAGGGTAATTAGAGAGTTTGTAAATCAATTGTTCAGTTCATAAACAAAACCCGGAGATAGACTAACGCAGCATTGATCTAATTTGAACTTGCATAGCCAATGCAGTTCGAAGGCTAGCTGGCTTGACTTCAGGCTCCATCTGTAAGTTTATAAAGCAAACAAATATAGACAAACAAACAATCTATTCACTCCCCAGTGGAGTTTCCATTTTGTTATCGGGAAATCTAGTGTCTATGCAGAGCTACTAGTCCCACTAAGACTGGTAGCTACCTTAGAAACAAACAAACTAAAACCACTTTCGTTTTCCTTTATGAGAAGTAGATAAGAGGGGAATAAAGGAGACCAACCTCTGTCTTGTGCTTGGTTCCTTGCTTGATTCCTCTCCCTTTTGATAGATCTTTGCCACTCGCTTCCTCGTCTACCTAGCTTCAAAGATCACCTGTAGGATCAAAGCAACATAAAACTATCCAAGAACATAGATCTACTATCATAAACAATATAGGACCAGATATATATTAACCACACAAAAGCATATATCATCAATCATACAAGAATGTGGAGGAAAACTTGAATAGCTTTATTAATAATCAAGAATAGCAAAGAGGATTACAACCAATTGTTCTGACCCAGCATCATCCTCTCAGCAAGAAAGCCCTTCTTCACCTCATGAAAAGCTTAGATCACCCAAAACTATGATGTTACACGAAGAAACTAGCAGCACTTCCTTACAAGATACAAAATTCCAGCCTCTGGATCTCTGGGATAAGGGATCCATATATAGATGTTTGCAAGGGGGGTGAGTCAGCTTTTGAGATTTGATTAGTGTCCTCTTTCTAATATTTCTTGATTCCACTTGGAGATTGATTCAATCTCTTACTCATCCCTGGGTGAATGCAGAGAGGCAAGTGTCACAGGAGAAGTTTCTGGAAGATTCCATGATCCTCCACCTTGCAGATTGACCTTGCCATTTTCCCACTCTCACCCATCACACCCCATAGAAGGGCTTTTCAGTATGCATCACACCTCCCGTGTGTATTTAGGTGGGATGCAATGCACTTTGACTATGGAGCAGGTGAGATGGTCCAGTCTTGACCAGTTCTGAGTAGTTTTTCATGGAGAACTTCTGGGAGAAGATGTAATCAGTTGACCTTGTTCTTTTAGAGGTTGGAACAACACTTTTAGGGACTTAAGAGCCCTTGGTTTATGGAAATTTATGATTGGGGTTGCAGTGCCCAAAAATGTCTATAACACTTACCCTCTTGTTCTTTAAGAACCTCCATATCACCTTCAAACAATCTTTGTCCTTCCCCAATGATATTCATTGGATCATTTCTTTGGGACAACATTTCCTTAGTCTTCATTGGAATAAGACTGCCATCTTTCTCCTCTATGACAATTCTAACATTTTGCTGCCTACTCCTAGGTGGTTCTTCTATCTCCTTCTGGTTCTGAGATCTAGCCATCTCAGTCTTGATCTGAATAGATTTCAGATTGTACTCCTTCTCTCTGACAAACTCTAAAGTTTGTTCATCCTCCTGTGATGTACCTGCAATCATCCACAAATTATTAATTTTAAAATCATAAGACCTGGCGGTCTTACTCAACTCTTCAGTCATCACATTTCCTTGCTACTCTGAGTCTTCTACGTGATTCAGCTCCTCAAGCTCAACTTCATCTCCTTCCTTCACAAGGAGTGGTTCTTGTCTTGTAAGAGCTCCAATTATCAATTTGTCAATGAGTTCTTTCTGCTGTAACAACTCAATACTTTCCTCATTTTAGAGGTCTTCTTCATCATGCTCTAATTCTCTAGAGTACTTTTTATCCACTACAGTACATTGCTCCTCATACTTCAGTTCAAGAGCTCTATTCAACTTCACTTCAGAGTATTCATCTTCTGTAAGATACTCCTCCATGATTTCGACAGCTTCACAAGACTGTCTATCCTCTCCTATGCATCTTGCAGGCACACCAAAACTATTAGGTTCAAAAACACAAGGCTTTGTGGCCTTATACATCAGCTCTTCATCTTCAGTCAGCATATCCTTATGCTGTTTTGAACTATCCCAATAGTCCATGAGATCTTCACTTGATCTTCATTCTTTATCTTTAGTGTAGTCTTCACTTTCTCCCTGAATTTCTCCCTGTTCTAGTTCACAAATAGACTCTTCCATTTCCAACTCAATTTCCTTGAGTTTTTCCTTTAGCCACTTTACTTGATTTTGCTGTAGCCTTCTCTACATCTCATCCCACTCCACTGGCTTCTTCATTAATACCCAACCTTGTCTCTGGTTTTCTTCTAGCCGCATTCTTCTTCTCATATCTTCTATTGTGGCTTCTCTCTGAACCTTTGCTATGTATATCAGTAGTCATCTTCCTCTCCTCTTTCTTCATGAGCTCCTCACTCATATGTTTCAAGCGTCTACAACAGCTAGTCCTCCTCGTTACAATCTTACCTCACTAAGCTCTCCTCACTCTCTTTTGGTAAGCACGGGTCCTCTATCTGGAACCTCCTCTTGAGCAACACCTTTTCTCCTTCTAGGCTTATGCAATCTTTCACTCCCTCTTGAGAACACTTCAGCTGTCCTCTCTATGTCTAACCTCTTGTTGGATTCCTCAGGTTCGCTGCCACTTCTCCTTCAGAGTGTTTTCCTTACTCTGCCTTCAAGAACACATCTGGTTCTCCTCTCACAGCTTCTCTTCCTATCCTTTGCTGAGATGCTTCATCTGCAACCACAATATTCAATCTCAATTTGAAAAAAAACACACTATCTTACCTCCAAGATCTATGTATGATCTTATTCTTCCATTCTTCTGCACTTTGAATGGATTGTCCTCTATTTTGTCTCCAAGTCCTCTTTCCTTCAGAACTTGTACTAAGAAATCTTGGTCTCACTTTTCTTCAAGGAATCCTCTATTTTTGTCTACTCCAAGCCTCTTCTGGAACTGCTACAATCTCTCAGGAACTTCAAAAGTTCCCCTTACAATCTTTTGTTGTAGTATCTACCATTCATTCACTTAACTTATGCACATTACCTTCTTCTGTGTGCAAACTCCTTTTCATAGGAAATCTTTCCCCTCTCTAATTACAATTCTGCTTTGATACCACTAATGACACAGGGTTATCGTTGCTTACACCCAGAGTATGCATTTAAAATGCATAAGCACATTAGTCCCAGGAATTTTAACTCTCTAATGAGTCAAATCTTCATTTACTAAGGTTTTAGACCCTCTTTAATAGTCTCATGCGGAATGATTTATAGACTAACAAAGTCTAATCATTAATCCACCTTTTTCTTTATATCGAAACTCAATCACCATGCTTAAACCTTCTATCAGCGCTTAACTGATTATAAACCCTTTATCCTTTGATAATGGTGGACCTATATATGAAACTTCATATACCTGCGCTTAATCCTTTATAATACATTTACAAAGGAAATATACCCAAAACATACCTTCTCCACCTTTGTATGGCCTTTGCATAGATATCAATGCTACACCTTTATGGCCTTTATAATACATTTACAAAGGAAATGTACCCAAAACATACCTTCTCCACCTTTGTATGGCCTTTGCACAGATATCAATGCTACACCTTTATTGCAATCGCAATATCGGTCCTCTGCAGTCACACTGCACACTCTACCTTCCGCCTCCGATATACGAACATATTTTGGAACTCAAATTAGTATACACCACCACTATAACTCCATCGAGTATACACCACCACTATAACTCCATCGGGTCCATTCCAATGATCCTCCCCACAGTGCTCTCCGAACTCTAATCTCTCCGATCTCTAATTAGCGATTCATCACTATCGTCATGTCAGCCATTGGCGTATTACATTCCAATGCCACCAACGATTTGACCTTCCAAAATACAATTAGCGATCCCATCGAGACCGTCGATCTAACTTCCGATCTAACAGTTTTGATTAAATCACTATCGCTATCACTATATTTAAAAGGACCATTCCAATCTCATTCCAATGGTTTTTGATTAAATCTTGATCATTGATCTGGCACTCGATCCAATGGTCGAGATCCTTCCTTGTTCCAAAATTCGCTTGACGGTCCTCTGCCATTGATCTACAATTAGTAGATCCAACGGTCCGTGATGATTTCGGATAAACAACAGGCATGAAGAATAACCACCCAAAAAAGCAGTTTTCTCTCTCTCCTCTGCTGCTATGTGTCACTCAGTTAGTGGGATCGGGCGAACTCCTCTAAATACTGTTGCTTGTTTCTACCTCACCCGAAATACCACTTTTGTGTATAAACCCGCCTTTCTTCATTGAGGTTCACCAATGCGATGTTGCACTCTGCACTATGCGACATGATTTGGACCATTGATCTATGAGATCCAACAATTGTTTTGCATCACCTTTGTACTTCTCTGCTCTTCTCTTTCTTTATGTTTCACGCTATTTTTAGTGTTTTCTCTATGGCTGGATTTTATTCAAAGGTTCTTGTACTTCCACCATTCTACTGCGCACTATCTCCTAAGATTGGCTTCTACGAATTCTCACATCATAGTCTCTTCAGAGCTTCACTCTGATCATTCAATTGGATTTAAAGACCCACTATGATTCCTCTGAATCATTCTCCTCCTCTGTGCATTTCTTCATAACTCTACCTGCAGCCTTTTTTACACAACCTATTAATTCACACATAAATCAATCATTAAATACTCAATTCACACACTTACACAGTTCCGAGATAAACCTCTCTATAAACAAGTATAAACAACTGATTACATATCGAGACCCTCTATCTCACAGGCCTGATCTTCAATATCAGTGGCCTCCTCCCCTTTTACACTCTGCCCGTAGGCTTACATTTATACCAGAAAGGTTCTGTTGAGCTAATTCTAGTTCAAACCCTTAATCAACTGAACAGACTCCTAAATGTCCTCTCTAGTTCCTCAAATCATGAAACAGCCTTAACAGTTATAATTGACTTCTAACTCTCTTGTCATTATTAACCACTCATGTTCTCCTTAATTCAAGAGTATTTACAGCATCCTCACAACATCTAATTAATTCTCATCCTACCCACTCAAAAGCCTAAATATTACATTAATTCATCACTTAGGAATCCAACTTCCTTAAAACACATGACCCCCTATGTCTACTAAAATACAATGATTTTCTCTTAGGTTGAATGCTATTGCATCAATTATGTATAACCCTCCGCATTAGAGCCACCCAAGGGTGTTAATTACTTTCCCTCCCCCGCGACACTTAGAATGTGACCCTCATCCATGCATTTGATGAGCTTTGTAAACATGATAATTGTTAATGAGAGAGAAGCTCCTCACTGCAAGGCATTCTTCTCAATGCCTATGTGCTTCATTTGTTGTTCAACCCTACTCCAATCCTCTCTCCTTTACTTTTTGTTATATCCCTCACAACACAATTTTATTACATAAACATTGAAGGTAAATGAAACATCCACCAACTTGCATTCCATTTGCATTTCAAGCCTCCATGCATTCAACATGGCTCTCCAACCCAAACTTTATATCATAAACATTATGTTTTACCATTGTTCTATTAGATTGATATTGGCGAAAATAGAAATAAATGGGATTCAAGGATGTTCTTTTGACCTAGATAATGTGGCTTATTGCCCAAGATGTTACCCAAAGGCCACATTTTCTCACTATTATATTTCAAGAATTTGGAATTCATCTTACGCTAGTTGATTTTTACTCGGGATACTTCCTTCATCACACCACTCATTTAGTGTTCAAAGAAAACAATTAGAAATAGTTTCAGTTGTCATTTTGAGATCTTGGGTTTCATTATCATGGGTTTCATTATTCATTGGGACTTATTTTCCTTTCTTCACCTTTTTCTTATATCTAGGACTTAGGGAATGAGGCTTTCATCAATTTTGAATGACTCATAGATATAACATTTACATGAATTTTCACTTCAACCTTAGAGTTTAAACATAGATACATTACACTAGTGTGTCTTTAATGATTTTGGCTTTCAATTTTTTCTTTTCTTTCATCACAAATGAAAAAAGGGAAATAATTTGCCACAAATCTATGAATTCTTAATCATAAAAGTGTCACCTGAGGAAAATGAATGAATATCCTATAGAATGACATGGGATAAAATTTGACTAAGGGAAATAAGGGTACAATAATATTAATGTGTAGCACCTATTCAAATCATCAAGTATATTACCAAACCGTCAAGATGACACACTTCTTTGAGTAAAATTATGAAACACCATGGGACAATCCAACTTAGAACTTATAGCCAAAGCATCGAGAGTTACAATATATTGTGCAAGTGATCACAACAAAAATAATACACATTGAATATATCATATACACATGGATCATACATATCAAGCTAAATGTGGTAGCTAAAGTGACCTCTTCCTACACCTAGGGTCCTAGATAGCCAAGGAAAGGTGTCATCAAACCAATGATGAATCCATGATTTACATATAGATGTATATACCTCGATTGTAAAATGATCAATGTGAAAATAATCGCAGAGGCTAAGATGACAATGAGAATTTATAAATTTCCTCTAAAAACCCATATATAAAGTGTGGTAACATGTCCTATGACATCCAACCTCCAATTTTCAATGGGGAATCCTCAAAAGCCTCTTTGAAGAGATATGTACCATTGAGGGCCAATATGAGGTATGAGTCCTCACCAATTTGATAGTTGAATAAGTTTTAATCTTGATTTGCCAATTTTTGCCCTAAGTAGGCAAGGCAACATGGAACGAGGTGACCCCCTTAAAAGAGTTCAAATGGGGAATGGCACATAAGACGTTATATATATAAAGATCTAAATCCAAGGACCCCCCTCATAAAAAAATCTAGACATGTATTGAAATAACGTACACAATGAACCATCCAAATCTTGATAGAGACAATATAATGTCCCTTGAATCTCATAATAAATGGGGCTTCTACATATGAGGTGACCCTCTAACTCTATCTAATGTATATGGAAAATCTAGCAAATGTCATTGAGAAGAGGAAGATCATGATGATTAGTTTCAACTTGATGCTAATGTAAACCCACTTCAAACGCAACAAAAGGAATCTAAGTGAAATATCCAATCCTTTGGTCTGTATGTGGGTTAAACAATAACACCCCCTCTCATTTGCATGAAGTGTACCTAGTACAAATCCATCTTAGAGTCGAGGCCATGAAAAGATGATGTACAAGTAAATTGAATGGATTGTCTATAAATAACCTCTCTAACAATGTGACAAAAGCATATGATAATGACATTTACATTGGAGGTGTATATCACTTGAATTGTATTACAACTTTAATCTCTCCCCCACAAAGATGTGTCATGCTCCCTTTTGATGATGCATCAACCTTACCAGAGAACATCATCATGATGTAAAAGTAAATTAAATATGATTTAACTCTAATAGTGTTTCACATTCAACCCCTGTCTCACACTCATGGCTAATGTGAGGTTTTTTAAAGCATTTATTTATATACTATCATTTTATCTGATCTTATGTACACAATGTTATACATTGGCACAATTGGGTTTTTAAGCAAGAAAAATATTTGTATCAAGGGTTAACTGCTTATGCATTAGGGCTAGAGAGGCCTTTTCTTTATGAGTGATCTATTGATTATCTACTACTATACGAGAGAGCACTACAAGCTCGATCTCAACATGAAGTGTAGATATTGTGAGAAATTCAAACCAAGGCTTTGCAAATTATCCAGATAGGGAACATTTCAATGGTCATCTTGAATGAGGATAACAAAAAAGTTGTTGGTTTCAATCTTCAATGCAGAACGATGGGAAGCATCAAAGAGCATAAAACAATATAAGGGTTGAAGCTCTAATTGTTTCATGGGACACTTGTATAGATAACATCAATCAATGGTGAGTAGATATATTCCTCATTTCCATCCCCTAAACACATCCTTTCTTGCACTAAGCCAAAAATAAATGAATCCTGTTGGTTTTGATAAGTGTCATTTAGTGTCATTATGCATATAAGACCTCGCCAAAAATCATTAGCAACCACTTAAAATTCGACTCAAGAAAAATTATCCCATAAGAGACAATGGGATTTTCTAAAGGTAAGTATAATCCTATAAAACATTGTAATGGTCCAAGAATAGATTCAAAGTATCCAAATATATGGAAATAGTGGAATGGCCATAAAGTTAAAAATGAAAATTATTTTTGTAATTTTGGACACTCTTTCTTATTACATTTTCTCCACCCATGCAATTCTTCTCTCAATTATGTAATAAATAAATCTAAATACCTCCCTCATAAAAAGAGCTAGATATGTATTGAAATAATGTAGACAACGACCCATACAATTCTTGATAAAGACAACAGAACATCCCTTGAATATCATAATAAATGGGGCATCTACAGATGAGGTGATAAGCAGATCCTTTCTTGCACTATTATCAAAATAAATGGATCTCGATGGTTTTGATATGTGTCATTTAGTGTCATTGTGCAATATTTCATATAAGGTCTTGACAAAAATTATTAGCAACCATTTGAAAGTTCACTCAAGAAAAATTATCCCATAAGAGAAAAGGTGGTTTCATAAAGGGAAATATAATACTATAAAACATTGTAATGGTCCAATAATATATTCACAATAGCCTAAGATGAGTTTTAGTCTATTCTTAGGTGAACATGGCATAGTCTAGTTGTAATAGTCGTAACTTGGTCAAGTTGTTGTAGTCGAGGCAAGACTTGGTTGGGTTCCCAAGTCCAAAAAAAATTAAGGGTAGTTGTGAGGGCATGATAGCTAAGGGGTGCCAAGGCATGCCAAGGAATTAAAAGGCTTGCTAACACATGCTCGAAAGTGTTAATGCATGTTGAGGAGTGTTAGGGAGTGCCAAAACATCACAAGGGAGAACTAGGTAAAAATGCATGGAAATGAATGAATAAGAGTGTGTGTCAAGTAGTGTTAATGAATTCCAGGTGTCTCAAGGATAAAGTATATTAGGATAAGGTCAGAATAAGACTTGTAGGAGGCAAGCCTACGGTTATAGTAAGGGCTTGGACAATGTAGTTTCAAACAAAGAGATACTTTGGGTTGGGCACAACATTATTTTTCCAATGACTTGGTTGGGTTCCCAAGTCTCAAAAAAAGTAAGTCTATCTATGAGGGCATGACAACTAGGGAGTGCTAAGGTTTTCCAGGGAATGCCATGAAGTACTAACACATGCTAGACAGTTCCAAGGCATGTTTGGTATGCCAATAAATTCCAAGTGCTAAGGCATTCCAAGATGTTTCAGGTGCCAATGTGTGGCACCAACACATTCTAGTGTGTTAGGGCCAAGTGCCAAGGAAACACGAGGGAGCACTAGTTTCAAATGCATGGAAATGAATGAATAAGAGTGTGAAGGGGAGTGTCAGCATGTTTTAGGTGTGAAAGGAGTTAGGGAGTACTAGGATGTGCTAGGGAGTGCCAAAGCATGTCAAGGAATGCAGGGGATTTTAACGTGTGCCACATAGTGCCAATGTTAGACGTGCCAAGTGTTATGGCATGTGAAGATGTAAACTATGTTGCTTAGTTGTTTTATGACCACTGTTGGATGTGATCCTTGTCTTCGTAAGTTGTTAAGTTGTATGATTTGAGATTTGATATGAGTAGCCTAAGATGAGTTATAGGAAGTTATTAGGTGAACACAGAATAGTCTATTCATAGTAATTATAACTTGGTCAGGTTGTTGTAGTCGAGGCAAGATTTGGTTGGGTTCGCAAGTTGCAAAAAAGGGTAAGGGTAGCTATGAGGGCATGATAGCTAAGGAGTTTGATGGCATGCCAAGCAATGAAAAGGCATGTTAACAAATTCCAGACAGTGTCAATTCATGTTGAGGAGTGTTCGGGATTGTCAGGGATTCACAAGGGAGAACTAGGTCAAAATGCATGGAAATGAACGAATAAGACTATGTGTCATGGAGTGTCAGTGAATTCCAGGTGTCCCAATGACAAAGTGGGTTAGAAAATTTTTCTAATTCTAATGTACACCTTCAAGTGAGAGTACTAAGTTTACCAAAACAATTTCATTGATTTACCTCGTCTCTTGCTAAGTGCCAGTAGTCTTTAGTAACATGCATGTCCAGGGCTCACCAAAGATAAAAATTGTGATTTTAAAATTTATGTGTGGTTCTTAGAACATTAACAATATTTTTACATAATTAGAGTTTCACTTTCAATCCAAGAAGCCACTACTGTGTGCAAAAATATTGTGAAACAACCAAATTCCACAACATGACAAATTAGGCACCTTCAAAATTTTATATGCCAGAACATAGAGAACATATGGTGAGATATAGAGGTTGATTGCTAGAGTATCTTATGATCTACAACCCTTCACAATAACATTCCGAAGAAAAATCTCCAAGCGTTAGTTATCAAGCATCAACCATAGCAATTTGTTTGGTTTGGTACTTTTCTCCAACTCTAGAAACACACACAGACTTAAAATAAATTGCATACCATGTTCTCATTATAAATCCAAATTCCAATCCTTGAATTCTATCATCTGCTAAAGTAACCAAACACAAATAATAGAGGAATCTTTACATGGAATCAAAGGTCTAAGAGTTAATTATCTTGTTTGCAATCATGGCATTACCTCAACAACAAAGCGAGCCCGGATCATGTCACTGTGAGCTTCCATGACTCCCTTTAAAATCATAAGCCCCAAGCCTCAAATGATGTCAGCTATTTGAAGGAAGAGCCCCCGCTCCTTACAAAGCATATATAGTATTGGTGAAAACCAACAGAAGGTAACATGATAATGTTAAACCATGTCTCAAAATAACAAAAATGAGTTGTTGAGTGCAATATAAAAACCCTGTTAATACAGGAAATTAACTGACCACTATAAATAATTCTCGTGGGTGACTCATATTCTCCACTATGATAGGGCACCTCATAGTTTGAACACCCAATTCCACTGCCCATCTTGCACCACTTTCCAGATTACCTTATGAAAAAATCCACCATCGTTATCAAGCACCTACATAGTTTCCAAGGTAATAAACAATTATACTTGACTGACAAGTTTACAGTGGCATTTTTCTTTTTTTAACTGCTAGAAGAAGAAATTTATCAGTTGGAGCAAAACAATCACTCCATGGATGGACAATACATAAAGAAGCACAAGAATATCAGAATTGTAAATGTAAATCCCCAGTATATCATAATGGCAATGTAATATTTTAAAGCGCCTATAAACACCAAGAATGGAGATGAAATGCCCTTCAGTATTATCTCAAGGAATAGCAAGAAAATGCAGGATTATTAGATTATGCAGTCTCTTAAAGATAGAACCTTTAGGATATAAAACAAGAAATATTATGATTGAAGGAAAATATTATCCTACAACATTGTTGGCATAGAAACTAAGAAATGAGAATGACACTTAGTTTTTGTAAATGTTCATCCTTGTTTTTGCCGACCTACATCGACGAAAATGCATAATGATTCAATGTGCACATTTTACATAGTTGAACTGCTCGAGACTAGTTCCCATTATGATTTTTCACTTTAAGGGAAAGTTATATTAGGCTCTTACCTTGATTGACAATCATAGGCTACCCAAGAGTTACTTTCAAGTACATGTAAGAAACTACTTTAATTCAATTTGTTATTGCAAAGTAACCTTTACTACATGAAATTTGTCATCAGACATATAGCTTCTCAGAGAATTTATTTGATCATTTCAACTTGTGTATCATATCTTGTCTATTAGTTCAAATATGTGACAACTATCGAATCTGAAAAATCCTTGTAGTAGAACTGCCTAAAATTTAGTTTACGACATCTTTGTCTTTATGAAAACAAAATTATGGATCAATGCAACACATAGATCCATGTGCATGCAATATTTGTGCTATCATGAAACAGATATGAAGACACGTGCTTGACCTCCATCATTGTTCATTATACCGTGTAGCTTTTACATGGAAAATAAAATCAATATTCTCTATGCCAATACAAGATGTAAGAAGAAAAAATCCTAATGAAGCTAGTAAAAAAACCTTCTTATAGAATTATCTACAATAGGCATGTTTCACACTCTAGATAATCTCTCAATGACTATTACCTTATATTCTCTTATAGCTGATTATAGACTAGTACAATGGGTTAACTTGTATGTATTCTAAGGAAGCCATGTTGCATGTTTATCAAAATCTGAATCATGGGATTCATCCTACAACTAAATTAACATAAATTTTATCCAAAAATGAAATCAGGAAAATGATTTATAGAAGAAGTAGCTATATTGTAGTTGTATGTTACAACCCATGCTAATTAGGTAAATAAAATAAAATTAACTGTGGAGGCATAAGTAGCTAATATGGTGTTTAAAATAATTAATGAATTTTTTGATAATGGAAAAGGGACCATATTATTCTTAGAAGGCACCCCACACATAGATCATCAATCTCCAAGTCATTCCAATGCGATTGAAGGTCATTAGTATTGTGACAAGGAAAGTTGTAAGGACCCGTTCCCTTGCTTTTGAGTAAAGGATTTTCCAGAATGCTAATAAAATCGCAGATTTGGAAAGAGGATTTTTAGCTTCTTTAACAACCTTTATTTTAGCCTAAAGACTTGCTGCAAATTAATTCATACTTGGGTTGTGGCTAGTCTGGAAACTACTACAAACATGTTCACTGAAGACATGTTGGTATGGTGTTGCCATGCTACTTCCTTTTACACTAGCTACTAGAAAAGAGATATGCCCAGAACATGTCATGAATGGTCAACATTCTGAGGTCTTGACTCGTATGTCTTGACTGGGCATGTTTCTTCTGTTTGAAGCTTAAGGAGCCAGGAGTAAACATTCCCATTGATGCCAAGTTATAAAGAAATGATCCAAGTTCCTTGGCAAGCAAATTCGTGCATATCCATCTGAGATGGTAATAACCAACCTTTTTCCCTTTTAAAGTATCCTTATTTATGTTTCATATCACTATAGCAGTGACAAGGACATTGTCTTGCTTGCAACAAGAAGAATTTCTCACTAATGATACACTGACAAAGATTTTTTAACTCAGAGATGTCCTCTTGGAGGCATGGTATGTTATAGAAATAGTCTTCTAGTAGGAAAGGATCACAAGGATCCTTGATGAGAAGGTCCTTCAATATATGGAAGAATCTTGGAAAGAGTATATTCCACTAGAAGTTTACGGACGTGTTATGGAATATTATGGAATAAAGCATCAAATAAATTTACTAGTTTAGTTGCAACATGAAGGCATAATTGAAGTATTTTATCATCTTGAGAACGGAGCTTCATCATAAACATTTTCTTCAAATAAAGAGGTAGTTCGTGAAAGAAGTTGACTAGATGACAAAATGAAGGAAAGAGGTATTCACATCTTTAGATAAGAGCTCTTCTTTAGAAAGTAGAATTCATGTATTCATAGGTATGGTGGGATATATTTGGAATCATGTGCATTATATGTCTTGGTTAAATAGTAGATGAAATAAGGACTCTTCCATATGGGTACTCAATGTATAGAAGCATGAAGGTTGTGCATAAAGCCTGGGGATATTGATCAACATCTGATATGGTCTCTTGAAAAATGAAAATGAGCCATGATAACTGAGAGGGAGATGCAAAGACCTTGATGGATACGATGTTGAAGCTTGTTGATTGATACATTTCTAGAACATATTTATTGATGCACTACAAGAAAAAACGACATTGGTGAGGGGCGAAAAATGTCACCATAAGCTCATTAGTGACAGTCAAAAGAGCCTTCGTCACGAAAAACTGAATGCCACCAAAACTGGCGTCGCCAAAAGTATAGGTGTTGTAGTGACATTCAAAGTCTGTCACCAATAATGATTTATAATGATGGATAGTGACTGTCACCATTTCATATGAGCAATGGTGATGAACCATAGTCTCCATCACCAAAAACTGAACGTCACCAAAGGTGACTTCGCCAAAAGTATAGGTGTTGTAGTGAAATTCAAAGTCCATCACCAATAATGATTTATAATGATAGATAGCGACCATCACCATTTCATATGAGCAATGGTGATGGACCATAGCCTCCGTCACAAAAAACTGAACGTCACGAAAGGTGGCATCACCAAAAGTATAGGTGTTATGGTGACATTAAAGGTTTGTCACGAATGTTCATTATAATGATGGATAGTGACCGTCACCATTCCATATGAACAACAACGATTTATTGTGATGGATCTTTCATGGCTGTCACCATTGGTGCATATATATGGTGACGTTCGTTGACCCTCATCAAAAGCCACTTTTCCATAAGTATAGGTGTTGTGGTGACATTCAAGGTCTGTCGCGAATAATGACTATAATGACGGACATCGACTGTCACCATTTCATATCAACAACAATGATTTATGGTTATAGACCTTTGAAGTTCATCACTATTGATGCATATATATGGTGGCGTTTGTTTACCATCACCACTTCATATTTTGGTGACAGTTGAAAAATGTCACCAAAGCTCATTGGTGATGGGCAAAATCTCATTCCATATGGATCATGTCAGGGCACGATGGAATCGAACCACCAACCTCCTACTTGTAAATTAGGTGCTCTTCCATTGAGCTAGCACCCTTTAAATAATTAGACTTCTAAAATTAGACCTCGAAACTTCATAAATTGTAAATTCTACAACTTTCAATAAATTAAAGTCTCGACAATATATTACTAAACAAGCAAAGTGACATTGAAGCTGTAGGTCCCTACCTAATGTTTATGGAAGTTATGAAAAGTGGGTGGAGGGAAAAATAATTATGTATAAGAGAATCAATATGTTTAGTTGAATACTCAATTAGAAGTGAAAGTCTCAAGACATTTATAATCTATAAATGACCTATAACTAGAAAATGCACCAAATATGGCAAAGGAAATGTCATAAGTTGATAACATATGGAAGAAGAACATTGATGAAGATAGATACAATATGTTATAGGTTGAGTGGAAGAAAAATCTCAATGTTGTTGTTGTTTGGTGTTTAGATATCTGAATGATATCTAAACTTCTGTGGAAATGTAACACGGATCTTCGAAAACCATGAACGACATATGATCTCTATATATATATATATATATATATATATATATATATATATATAGATATATAGATATATATCCCCTTTACATAAACCAACATGCAATTTGGAATTTAACAAGTCCACACTCAAAACATGACAACAACCAACAAATAAAAGGAATTGACTTGGACAGAAAGCAATAGCTCCACCTTCATTCTTGAGCTGCTTCTATTTATTTGAATTTGACTCATGACATTCTTTATCTGACAAGGAATCAAAATCATCACTAGTATTAAATTCATCCAACACGGACATTGGATATCGCACTAACATCTGTGTTTTTGTTGCCATGCCTGAAAACCATGGAGTTTCCTATTGATAGGAGAATAAGATGTGTTCTTGCTGCTCAAGAAGACATTCCTTATTGTTACAGGGAAAAGTGTCTATATAGAACTACTCTATCCCACTAAGGTGTGACAGCTGCCTTAGAAACAAACAGAGAAAAACTACTTTCGTTTTTCCTTTATGAATTATAGATAGAGAGGAACAAAAAGACCAACCTATGTCTTGCGCTAATCTCTTGATTTGATTCCTCTCTTCTTTGATAGTCTTTAGCTACCTGCTCCCTTGCATGCCCAGCTTCACAAAGTACCTGTAAGATCACAGTAGCATAGCACTATACAAATACATGGATCTATAAACATAAACAATCTAGGATCAGATGTAAATTGACCATACAAATGTAGCAAGCATCAATGACACAAGAACATGGAGGAAAACTTGAATAGCTTTTATTGATAAACAAGAAAGAGCCAAGAGGAGTTACAACCAATTGTTCTGACCCAGCATCAACCTCCCAGCTAAAAAGCCCCTCTTCACCTCAAACAAAGCTTAGATCACCCAACAATCTGTGTTTGTCTCAAGAAACCAATAGCAATTCCTTACAATATGCAAAATTCCGGCCTCTATCTTCTGGATCTCTGGGATGAGAGTTCCATATATAGATATCTGTAATGGAGATGAGTCAGCTCATGATTTGATTAGTGTCTTCTCTCTAATAGTTCTTGCTTCCACTTGGAGATTGATGATCTCTTACTCATCCTTGGTCGAATTCAGTGAGGCAAGTGTCACAGGAGAAGATTCTGGAAGCTTCCATTGCCTCTCCACCTCGCGGAATGACACTTCCATTTGTCATTTCTCGCCCATCGCACCCCACAGAAGGGATTTTTGAAATGCAACACACCCACACAGTGTATTTAGGTGAGATGCAACGCACTTGGCCAGTGGAGCAGCTGAAATGATCCTGTTTTGACCAATTCTGAGCAGTTTTTCATGGAGAACTTCTGGGAGAAGCTGTAATCTGTTGACCTTGTTCCTTTAGGGGTTAGAACAACACTTTTAGGGACTTAGGAGCCCTTGATTTATGGACATTTCATGCTTGGGGTTGTAGGGCCCAAAAATGTCTATAACAGTTTCCCCATAAAGCATGAGGTCGTTAATCTTTTGATGTCGGGTGAAATGCTTTATTATGAGGATCCAAAGTTCTTTCAAGCTGGGAGGAGACCTATAATAAGATACAATACAATACATTATCTTCATAATATTTTCATCATCTAGCTGAGGTGGGCATTCCCATGCTCAGCTTTATAAATTCATTTTCATGTACATAGGACAGACAATCGTCTGAGTGTAGACTGATGATTCTGATAGAGCCATCATCCTTTTGATTGGATGATTATCTGTGTGACAATGATGTAAATTTGATGTCTTTATTTCCCTGAACATATATCGCAGCCCGGATGGATGAAACTAGATCCGGGGTCTTCAATCTCGTTCGATCTTCACTTGAAGTACAAGTCGATCCATGTGAGAAATGTTCTGAGGTCGAACATGGAAAGACATCGCTTGATTACCAGCCAATGATGTAAACTGTTAACAAGCGCGAGAGGAATCACCGATAATGATAATGACCCTCAAGGTACTGCAGTACAATTCACGTGGTGTGAATAAAGGACATGGTGTCGAACACCACGCAAAATCTTTCGGTCGAAGGCCATTGATGTAAACCTATCGCCGGAAGTGAGAAACTTGCCATTGAGGCATGCAAGCTTCAAAGTACTGAACAGGGTGTTCCTAGATCAACTTCTTGGATAATGAGCTGATGTCGACAAGAAGTGATCTGTCATAGGAGGGCCTTAATGAATCCCACATCAATGATACGGAATGGAGCAAATGATTTTAATGGAGGTGAAAACGATCTGGTGATATAAGGTTCAGGGTGGCGGTCATGAAAGAATGGAGTATAAATGTATGGTAGTGGGTGAGACATAGGTGAATTCTCTGAATGACTTCTCTTGAACATATCGGCGACACTGATGTGATGGATTGGTAGCATTAACCCCAAATGCGGATGGTATGATGGGACCATGGTGATGTGACCGGTGAATGAAACAACCCAACCCAACTCGGACACGGAGTGGAAGTGTCATGTTCAAGAGCGACTTGCTACCAACAAAGTTTCTTCAAGTTTTCTTCCCAATTTTCCTAGTCATTGCTGACCAGTACCTCTTTATTTTTGTCAAGCTTGAGGAGGATAACATATGCTTGTTCTATAATTTGCCCTTCGGGCAAACCCATTGCTATGTTTTAACGAGCCTAGCGATAGTGAAACTCGTTCTCGTCTATAGACAAGTTTGTCGCTATTAAAATTTTAACGAGTTTAACGACAAAGATAACTCGGTCCTTTTCAATTCTAGAGAGTTTGAAAAGGAACGTAAAGGTAACTCCAAAATTCCTTTTTCGTCATCTAATCCCTTAAGTCCGAAAAAGTATAAAACAATACAGAAGGGATGAATTTTCGATACTTTTAATGAGCCAAACAAAACAAGTGCTCGATCTTTTTGTGTAATAATCCCTCAGGTCTAAAAAGATTAAAATTTAGAGGAGGGATAGCACTTCCTGTCCCTTTAACGAGCTGGAGAGGCCAATGGCTCAGCAATCTTTTCATATTTTACGAGTCAATTAAAAAGAGCTTAAAGGAGACTCGTCTTTTGAGGAACGAGTGATAAAATGGATAGCAACTGATTCCAGGTAAGGTTTGGAATTTTCCAATCACGGCATTGTTACAAGGATGGCTAGTGAAATCACTCTTCGCAGCTGTTCCTCAAAAAGGGGTAAACAAACAAATTGAGGTGAATGATCGGCCAATACAGAGTGGAGGTGATGATGAGAACACGACCAAGGCTTTAAAGGCTGAAGTATTACATTCACGATGGTTATTTACCGGAAATCGGTTCATTTTTTCTTTTATTGAGCTTAAACACTGGGGGAAACATTTGCTCATGACTTATGTTTATTTTTTAACGAGCTTGAACTATGTGCTAAAACTGCTCGAGGCGGGTTTATTTTTTAACGAGCTTGAACCCTACGGTAACACTGCTCATGATAAGTTTGCATGCCCCCAGCATAATAATGCAAATCGAGGTGCATGCCCCCCAAGCTTCATTGCATTCAACTCGGTGGTTGGAATGAAGGTTTGCCTTTGAGATTTGGAAAGGGGATTTGTTTCATTTTTTAATGAGGTTGACACGAGATAAGAACCATCCTCGAAGTCCACCATATTTACAGTATTTGATAGAAAATCAAAAACTGATGGATGATTAAGGTTGCTGGAATAATCTTCGTGGTAATCCGGAAGATGGGAGCAATGGTGGTAATCTTCCCATGGTGCCTCTTCGTTTGTAGAATGTACATGCGATCAAGGATCTGAAGAGATGCCATATTCCTTAGACCTATCTATCTGAACACTCGATGAGCGTTGATTTGGGTTTGCCCCCCATGCCAAGAAAATTGATTGCTGCAATATTTCTAAAATGGCGATGATCCATGCTAAGAAAATGTTTAGGAATCTTCCGAATCCATTAGATATAGAAGATTTCATATTGCAGGTTTCTGTTGTGGCCACTTCCGCCAAATTGCTCGGAGGTGGTAGGGCAAAAGTACCCATTAAGGCAAGGTCTTTTAGGAGACATACTCCGATATTTTGAAGCGAATGATTGCTTCCATGGATCATTGGAATGCTTCCCGTAACTTGTGAACTGTTGGGGAGAAATGTTTGTTGGTCGACGATTGTAATTCCTCCTTGAAAGGGAAATGAAATCTTTCTGAACTAGGTTGAGACAACTGCGGCCATGGCATATATCCAGGGCCTTCCCAGTAGGATGTTGTAATCGAGGTTTCCGTCGATTACTTCAACATCAATTTCTACTGTTTTGCCCCCCAATTCAACTTGCAAGTTACTTAAAATCCCGTATGGAGTGTATGATCGTCTATCAAATGCTTTTAACGTCGTTGATGATCTCGACAAGGGTGGTGAGCCTAAATTTTTCCAGCAACTCATCGACATAATACATGTAGATGCCCCCTCATCAATAATTGTTCGACGAACAGTTTTGTTGAGGGCTTTCACTTGAATAAGGAAAGCTAGTTGAGCTGGTAACTGAGGGTCATATCCTTTATGATCAAAGGCCACAAGATTAGAATCCATTGGGCCAATCCCACCTATTGCTGATAATAAAGCTTTCTTTTGGGAGGGGCAATTTTGCGGTACCTCAATTGTCGACATAGCGGACGGCGATTGGGCCAAATCTTCCACTATATTATAATGTTGTGCTGCTCTAGCATGAGGATTAAATGTCGATTTGTGTACTACTCCCTTTGGCAGTTTTATTGTCTTTTCAGGAATGATGGGCACCGCAACTTCTGTCAAAGTTGTTGTCGAACTACTAGGTTGCTCATTAGCCTTGTTATTCGACGGCTGTGGATTCCCATAATCTTTATTCCTTGTCAAAGCATCATTTTGCTGCTCTAAGATAGACAACATAAGCACTTGGGATCGGGAAGCATTTTTATTAGCAACCAGTTTGGTTCCCGGGTTTGGAAACGGATCAATCAATACTGTTGAGGTTTTTGAACTCTTAAAGAGTTTCTTAACTTCAGCTTTATGTGGACAATCTCTCGTCCAATGATCCTCATCACATATATGCCACCCTGCAGGGGGTTTCCTTTGCCCAGAAGGGTTTGTAGAAGGTTTTTCAGGAGATGGCTCATCCTGCTTCTTTTTTCTCCCTTTCTTTTTCTTCTTGCCCCCTGGTTGCTTCAATTGTTTTCCCTTATCGGTCGACACGGCATTTACTTCCGAGGCAAAAAGTTCCTCATTTGCATTTTGACTAGAAATCTTACAGGCCTTTTTAGATGTAGCCTTTGTCGATTTCGTGTCTGTTGCGCCAATCACGCCATCGCCAGCATGAGAGTCATTGTTTGATTTAGGAGGAGGAGGAACTGAGAATTCCGGTCTAGGAGCGTCAGGTATTTTATCGTAGAGCATGCCGGACTGAGTGTAAATTAAGTCCAAATATTGTGCACAAGCGATAACCTACTCTTCGGTGATGACTCCCCCTTTTGCCACATCTTCTGTGATGGAAGGCAATAATGACTTAATAAACCATTCAGCTAAAAGCTGATCGGGAACATACGTTTTCACCATTCTATGACGACGTCGCCACTCATGTATATGATCAGATATATGAGTGGCCATTGTTTGTTTGAAATTGGTAAGAAGTTATGTTCCTATTTCGTACCTTATCGGTAACTGAAAATGGGTTAAAAAGGTTGTGGCTAGGGTACTGAAGTTGTCAAATGAAGCTCTAGGTAACTCGGTATACCATTTTGCTGTCGGACCAGTTAACGTCCTCTAGAAAAGGTGAAGCCTAATTGAATCATCGTTTAGGGTGTTTGATGAACACCACAGATGAAATGTCATCACATGATTCAAAGGGTCTTCACCCGGACTTCCATTAAATTTAGGAATATCTGACGGAAGTTTATGCGGAATCGCTGGCCACCAAGGGGCATAAGCAATTGGATCATTCGTCAGCTGGTTTAGATCTGGTAATTCTAGAGTTGCTACAAAGGGCAACTGTTGATTCAGGTTAGGCGAAGCATACCCAGGATAAGATGGAATCGCCTGAGCAGTGGGTCTTTGCATACTAGCATAATGTATTTGATGCTGGCAACTTTGACAAGGTTGATGGGCATAACCATTATAATATGGTTGTTGATAACCGCTTTGGAAATGCGGTTGCCCATTACTTACAAAGACTTGTTGCTCAGGTCCTTGATATGATTGCTAGAATGGTGGTTGTTGAGGTTGAACCAGCCATGGTTGTTGGACCATTTGTTGTTGCCCAAAACTGGATGATTGACCAAGATGAGAAGTCATAGTACTTGTTTGAGCATGAGTCGCTCCAGATAAGGAGGCACTAACCTGAAGTTGTGATTGAGTTGTTGAGACAAGAGGTTGTTGTATTGCAACCTGAGAAACTTGGGGTTGACATACAACAGGTAGCGCTTGTACTTGCGACGCAGTCACCATAGCAGGTATAGTGGGAATATTCGACACAGGGTGGACTGGTTGCATTGAATATACAACCCTTGGTTGTTGAGGCAGTATTGGCACCCAACCGCTGGATGTAATTCCAATTTGACCTGAACTTTGTTGTAAACTCTTATATGGTTGTTCTCCGGGAGGGAACAATGAAAAGGAATACTGCCCTCCATATGATGGAAATCCAATACTTAAAGGGTAGATTGGCCTTTGAAGACACATTGGATCAATTTGTTGAGTTTCAACATAAGAAATACCAGATGATAACCCGGATGAAGAAATAGGAACTGACCATGTTGTCGAAACAGTCCCTGACTGGACTACGGCTTGTTGTTGATAACTTGCCAGGATAGATGGTATACCAGGGAACATCGTTGGAGTAGTAGCAGGAGGCTTTGCCACTGCTGTGTCAGATGACACAGTCCTGGATGTCGACGGTTGTTCAAACATATCTAGTCTATCCAAAAGATTTCCTAGCGATTCTACAAGAACTTTCGATGAAGGGAGACTAACTTCTAAGACCAATGAGGGAACATTGATGTTATTTCCGATTAAAATAAATTTTAGACGCTTTGACACAACTTGTTTTTTCAATTTTCAAGAGTCGAGAAAAAACAAAAGATGACTCTAGTCGCCTTCGATTTTTAATGAGCCTGAAGTGACAAGTGCTCAGATGGACCTTTTCCATTAAGGAGTCTGAAAAGGAACGAAAGGGACTGCTCTAGAAATCTAGGTAGAGGGATTACCAAACCAATCGCAAAACTGCAGAATACTTTTTACGGTGCGGCAGTCAATCTTCCTGAATGTTGTGTTCAGTGCATTGCGATCGATAGGGCGGTAGACACGGCTTCCTATGGATAAAGGATTAAGCCTATTGGGGTCTCCCAAAATATACTCGATGGTACGTGGGAGCACAAGTTCGTACTGGCACTTATCGTCTCAAAGTGGAGGAATCACCCAACCATCAGTGAGAACAATAGTTACCAGGCTTTACGACGCCGGAACATGTCTCTAGCCTAGACTTCTAAATGTTGTGCATTAAGTTCCAAAGCGTTGTTAGATTCATTGAATTTATTTTATAGTTGATCTTGTTTATGAAGTTTTCCTTTCAGGTTCACCGCGAGATGTAGATGTAATTCCTAAAATGCAATCTAAGCTGATAAACAATCTTTTTATCTTCTTTGTGCAATGAAAATCCTAGCTACTAAGGAAAGAAAGACAGAATTCTTTCACAGAGAGCAAAGAGCACACTCTAAATGCACTTTCCTAAATCAAACCAATCAGACTGTCTAAATGCAAATGCACATGCATGTATTTGTTTTCGACTTTCTTAGTATATGAATGATAAGAAGAAAGTTGATGCACAAATATGAATTTCTTTTCAAGCAACAAATATCAACAAGTTTCTTTTCGAAATCAAAAATGGAGACGATCACAACACCTTACGATTTTGAAATGAATACTTGTTTTGACACTAGAAAAATTACAAATTCATACCAAAAACAATAGTAACAGGATAATCGACTATCAACAACAATCAAACTCTTTCCTATGATTGAAATTGACACTTGCGACAGTTTCAAATCAAAGGACGACAGTACGATTACGCTACCTTTGCAAAGGAGAACTAAAAATGACTCAACAAACACACAAAAACATTTACATTTCTTTTGTACAAAGGAGGCGGAATAACAGCAAAGAAAAGGGGTTTCAAACAGACATATACTGATCACAGGCAGCAAAATTCAGGAATAGAACTGGAAAGAATGAATCACAGAAACCAAAACTGCACAGAGCCTAGTCTGATCAGCGCACCTGTAACACAGAGAATTTGAAATGCAGCGCAGCTTGTCCACTCAGGAAGTGCGCTGAAGTTTAGATTCTCTGAACAGTACCTGTGCTGGGCCAGAAACGAGATTCTGTTTGGGTTCCAGGTCATAATTTGCAGTTCAGTTCTTGGGTTTTGGCTGAGCAAAAAGCAATCAGTAATGCAATAATTAGGGGTAGATCTAAGGAGGATCTAAGATCTATCACAAGGGCAATCAGAGAGTTTGTGAATCAGTTGTTTAAATCATAAATAGATCTAGTAGATGGACTGAAGTAGCATTTATCTACTTTGCATTTGCTATGGCAAATGCAGTTCGAATGCTACCTGTAAGTTTATGAAATAGACAACAAAGAATGATAAACAAATAAACTAATTCTTCCCCAGTGGAGTCGCCATTTTGTTACATGGAAAAGTGTTTATATAGAACTACTCTATCCCACTAAGGTGTGACAGCTACCTTAGAAACAAACAGAGAAAAACTACTTTCATTTTTCCTTTATGAATTATAGATAGAGAGGAACAGAAAGACCAACCTCTGTCTTGCGGTAATCTCCTGATTTGATTTCCTCTCTTCTTTGATAGTCTTTAGCTACCTGCTCCCTCGCACACCCAGCTTCACAAAGTACCTGTAAGATCACAGTAGCATAGCACTATACAAAGACATGGATCTATAAACATAAACAATCTAGGATCAAATGTAAATTGACCATACAAATGTAGCAAGCATCAATGACACAAGAGCATGGAGGAAAACTTGAATAGCTTTTATTGATAAACAAGAAAGAGCCAAGAGGAGTTACAACTAGTTGTTTTGACCCAGTATCAACCTCCCAGCTAAAAAGCCCCTCTTCACCTCAAACAAAGCTTAGATCACCCAACAATCTGTGTTTGTCTCAAGAAACCAACAACAATTCCTTACAATATGCAAAATTCCAGCCTCTAACCTCTGGATCTCTGGGATGAGAAATCCATATATAGATATCTGTAATGGAGATGAGTTAGCTCATGATTTGATTAGTGTCTTCTCTTTGATAGTTCTTGCTTCCACTTGGAGATTGATGATCTCTTACTCATCCTTGGTCGAATTCAGTGAGGCAAGTGTCACAGGAGAAGATTCTGGAAGCTTCCATTGCCTCTCCACCTCGCGGAATGACACTGACATTTGTCATTTCTCACCCATCGCACCCCACAGAAGGGATTTTTGAAATGCAACGCACCTACACAGTGTATTTAGGTGAGATGCAACGCACTTGGCCAATGGAGCAGCTGAAATGATCCTGTTTTGACCAATTCTGAGCAGTTTTTCATGGAGAACTTCTGGGAGAAGCTGTAATCTGTTGACCTTGTTCCTTAAGGGGTTAGAACAACACTTTTAGGGACTTAGGAGCCCTTGATTTATGGACATTTCATGCTTGGGGTTGTAGGGCCCAAATATGTCTATAACACTTATTAACCATTGTTACCTAACAAAAACCAAAGAGACAACACAATATCAACGTACACAAAATCCCCTACCAAAAAAAATAATAACTTAGAAAATAAGTCTAAAAGATGTTCTTAATTAATAAACTTTGTATTTGGAAATACTGTTTCTTTAGATTTAAAAAGACTATGTTGTACAACACTTTTGTCTATTTATTCGGGTAATTATATTGTAGCATATGTCACACAGTAGCAATCTACAATACCTAAAGTAAAAAGACAATTTTGCTCAAGAAAATAGATTTAGAAAAGATATTTGGAAACTATAAGTTTGTCATCAAAGCTTTACTTAATTTAACAACAAACTAGTTGGAGTTTGAAAACCAATATCATTTATAGGAAATGAATAGGACAATGGCCAAAGTCATTATTCATACAAATAAAGCTAAAGTCACTATTTCCATTGCAAATAACTGAAATTTGGGTAGTGGTCTAATAATTAGAGCTTATTTTCTGGTAAGACTCGTCAATACCATCATTTTTTTCCATGGTCTGTTGTGTCTCTAGATCTAGATCACATAGCTTGCCATTCTCAAGTTCTACCTTTCAAGTACTGATTTCTAGCTCACCCTCCAAAACACAATTCTACCACTCCATTTTATTTTGTTTTGTCAAGAGAATTGGAAGGACCTTCCCATCTTATGTTTTACATAATCAACAATCATCCATCAATGATATAAAGAACAACATATACACAATAAAGGTCAAAGATGTTCTTGTTGTATACCTATGTTCTAGGTCTCATCTGACCTTACTGGTGTAAAGAGCTCACCCTGAAAAAATAACATCCATGTGGAATTTAGAATTTTTTTTTAAATCAAGCTCCAAGTAAACCAATCAAAATATGAACATCCTTTTAATTAATAAAATCTCTGACATAAAATAAAAGTGGCCTAGAATTGAATGTTATATCAACCATGTCAAGTAACTAACGAGTGAGAAAAACAATCCATGAATATTGGATTAGTGAAATAATTGATTTGGTAAATCTCAAAAATAGATGACTTAGAGCTAAGAAACGCAAATAAATGACTTAGACCTAAGACATGAGGTTTCCCTTTCAACACTTTCATTAAATAACTCTTCTTTATGTCACTTACCATTAAAATTTTTTTGATACCAGTTGGAAGTGGTATTGTAACATTAACCTCGGATCGTATGTTTCCACGACTACTTCTCAAGATCCACTCCCTTACCAGCATTTGGGGCTAGATAAGATACAAGCAAAAACCATCAACATGAAAATCAAATCTACATCCTTGTAAAAAATGGGAGGAAAAAAACATCCACAAATTGAAACAGACTGTAGGATACCTCATTCCTGCAACATGATTATGTTGTCATGAACAATAAGAAAATAAATTGGGAGAAATGTAATTTTTGCCACATTTTGACAATGAAACCTTTTGCATATTCTATGAACAATTGATGAAAAAAGTAAGCTAAAGCTTATCAGCATCAAGATTATAGTAAAACATAAAGGAACCTCTCCAACACATATATAATCCTAAACATAAGTATCTATACATATAAGTATTTATTGAGGACATTGTATTTTGTAAAATATGGAAGTCAAATATTTGAAATAACACAATTTATTATACCACTGCCTTATGAAGTCCATTCATTCGAGTATTTACGAAGTCCATTCAGGAATTTATTCAAGGTTCAAAGTTCAAACAATTAACATGTAGCCTAAAAAAACTCAGATTTGAAAGGGAGATAACCCAAAGATGTAGAGTATATATCTCACATTTATATATCCTAATTTGTAGACATTGAAATGACACTTTTTAGCATACTATTATGAATTCAACCCAAAATTCTAGAAAAAAATATTGATGGTTATTTTGCTAATATAGAAGTTTTATACATGCATTTATTTGAATAGTTAGCTTGCAATGTCAAACATATCTAGGGATGCACGCAATACATTTCATATTTAGCGCTGGTGTGTGAACTTGAGACAATGAAGTCCAACATTAACAGTTTTCCTGCAATATGCACTACTAGAATAGTTGAACAATAGTATTGTAGGTATATGTTATGAGTATATATGTATTGCAGGCCAATAAGAGTATCGTTGGAACATTCATGTCCAACCCTTCCAATTTTGCCTATAATTTTCACTGGCCTAATAGGTGAACAATAGAACTGTAGGTGTGCATTCTATATCACTTACCTAAATCCAACACCTTCAGCATATAAATTTCAAAGAATATGTCTAGAACTAGTAGGTAATTTGCAAAATGAAAGAGTTGGCTTGATTGTTTCTGGAGAAGACTAGATTCTTACATTGTTCAATGTAAATTCATGAAACTTTTCCAAGCTTAGATGGAACAAAAAGGAACCAAGATAGAAGGTTATTTAAAGAATCCTTACTTAGCTAGGGTAAAATGTTATCCCTTTTTTGTCAAAAAGCATAAATGTAAAAAATTTAAGAAATTCAGTGAAGAGACTGTAGAAATGTTCTTATCAAACCACAAACGTAAACAAAGCTAAGAAATATTACTTTGTAGAAGAGATATTCATGGTCAAATTAACAAGAAAGTGACCTTTTAGCATAGTTAATGCACCAGTGCTCATGTCGTAGTGTCCCAGGGCATGCTAGGGACTATAGAGAGTGCTCATGTACATCTAGAGAAGAGGTGGGGAGACATCGAGCTGTAGTCAAGAGGACTACAAGTGACGAGGGGTCGATACTTGAGGTACCCAACCTCTTGGATTATACCTTGCTACGAGAGCCCCGAAGAGAGAGTAGCAGGAGTGGTGGATGTGGGTAGAGACAGATGCAGATGAAGTATTAGAGCGTGCTACAGTGTAGGAGTCCCCAGGAAGCACGAGGCTAGCAGGCTGCTATAGTGCGAGCCCTAGTTGTGGTCACAAAGGGGTCCTAGTTGCAGTCATGAAGTTTTATGAAACCAGCTCATAAAAAGATAGAAAAGATAGATCAACACCTTAAAATTCAGCATCTTCAAGGGGGAAACCTCCTTTACATTACATAAATGAAAAATTCTTGGATGATTCAAATGACAAAACCTCCTTTCTATATATAGGAGTCTAAGGAGTCACAATATAACCCAGCCGACCTAACAATAATAATATAAAGCCACAAAAATAACAATAGAGGGATTCTATGGGGCACAATAATAACAATATGGGGACAATAGCGGCACAACAATATTAATAAGGGATAAAACTACAATAGTAATGGGGTAATCACTAGTATTATAGGGACCTAACATGCCCCTCTCCTTCAAAAAGGTGTTGTCCTCAACGCTTGAGTAGTTTTAGATGCTTCTGTATAAAATTCTCATCCTCCCATGTGGAATCTTCAATGGATAAGTTCTTCCACTTGATGAGATACTCCGAAATTGATTGATTTCGTAGCTTTCGAGTTCTTGTTTTTGTGACTGCTTTAGATTCCAATATAATTTTTCCTTCCTCGTTAAGTTATGGCAATATTGTTTGAACTGCGAGCTTGTTGCCTATAACTTTCTTTAAACATGAAACATGGAAAACTGGGTGCACTCGAGAAGCTGCAGGAAGATCCAATTTGTATGCCATAGTACCAATCTTTTGCAACACCTTGTACAGACCATAATACTTTGGTGATAATTTATTATCCTTCTTAACTTGCTTGAGGGACATTTGTTTATATGGTTGTAGCTGTAGGAATACCCAATCACCTACATCCAAAATTCTTTCGTTGTGATGTTGATCTGCCTGTTGTTTCATTCTATTTTGTGCCAACACAAGGTTATCCTTTAAGAGTTGGAGGACTTGTTGTTGATGTTTGATGTGATGTTCCACTGCTTGAACCTTAGAATTTTCTCTTAAATATGATGTGATGAATGGTGGCTAATATCCATGAAGTACCACAAATGGGGTCATTTTTGTTGGTGTATGGAAGGAAGTGTTATACCACCATTCAGCCAGAGGCAACCATTTGACCCATTGTGTCTGTTTATTAGGTACAAAGCAACGAAGACATCGTTCCAAACATTCATTTACTATCTCAGTTTTCCCATCAGATTGAAGATGATAAGATGAGCTATGAGCTAACTGAGTACCAAGAAAAGAAAATAATTTTGTCCAAAACTTTCTGGTGAAAATGGGATCTCTGTCACTTACAATAATCTTTGGGTTTCCATGTAGCTTTTGAATTGTTTCCATAAATGCAATAGAAACTGTACTAGCCTTAAATGGATGTGATAATGCACAAAAGTGTGTATACTTGGTAACTCTGTCAACTACCTCCATGATGGTACTCTTTCCCTCAGACTTGGGTAAACCTGTGATAAAATCCATTGAAACCTCCTCCCAACGTTGGCTTGGAATGGATAAAGGTTGTAATAGACCTGAGGTCTTAATTGTTTCAACTTTATTTTGTTTGCAAACCAAATATTCCGCCACAAACTTTTGAATATCTGATTTAAGGCCATCCCAAAAAAAATCCTTCTTAACCCTCTGGTAAGTTTTTAAAAATCCTGAGTTCCCTCCTAAGGGAGAAGTGTGCAATTCCATAAGAATATTTTGTTTGAGTTGGGAATTCTTACAGTGGTATAAGCAATCTTTGTACCATAATGAATCATTTTTCTAGCTAAATGTATTAGATGTACTAGAATCTTGTTGTAACTTTCGAATAAGTGCCCACACTGCTTCATCATTCTTCCATTCCTCCCTTCCTTCATTTATCCAATCTGGTTGGATAATAGAAATGGCGCACAACAATGCTTCCACATCCTCATCCTTTATTGAGAGTGAATCTGCCACCACATTTTTCTTCCCTTTTTTGTAGATGATTTCAAAGTCATAACCCAACATCTTTTTGACCCAGTTTTGTTGCTCTTTAGAGGATAATCTCTATTCTAAAAAGTATTTAAGGCTATCATGATCCATTTTTACCTTGAAGTGTCTTCCCGTTAGGTAGGGTCGCCATTTCTTAAGTGCATGTAGTAATGCCAACATTTCCTTCTCATAAATAGCTTTGTGTAAAAACTTTCCCTTGATTGGATGACCTTCAAAAGCAACGGGTCTTTCATCTTGCATTAAAACAACACCAATTCCATTTCTTGAAGCATCACATTCCACAATAAAGGTTTTTGTGAAGTCCGGTGTCGCTAAGACCAGTGCTTGGCACATTGCCTCATTAAGATGTTCGAAGGCCTTTGTTGCTTCTGGAGTCCATGAAAATGCATCTTTCTTCAATAATGTTGTTAGAGGTGCTGCTATTCTCCCATAATTCTTAACAAACTTGCAATAATACCCTGTCAACCCGAGAAATCCTCGCAAATGCTTTATGGATGTGGGGATTTTCCATTCCTTAATGGCTTTAATTTTTCCAGGATCTACCTTAACTCCTTCATGAGATACAATATGTCCTAGATATTCTACCTCTTGTACTCGAAAGAAACATTTGGATCTTTTTGCATATAATTGTTTCTCCTCCAATAGTTGTAGCACCCTGTCAACATGTTCAACATGGTCTTTCCAAGACTTGTTGTAGATTAGTATATCATCAAAAAATATTAACACAAATTTTCTAAGGAAGGGTTTGAAAATGGAATTCATCAAACCTTGAAATGTAGAAGGTACATTGGTAAGGCCAAAAGGCATGACCAAATATTCATAATGACCCTCATGAGTTCTAAATGTTTTTTTTAGAATATCTTTAGTCTTCATTCTGATTTGATGATATCCTGAATGAAGATCCAACTTGGTGAAGTAAATTTATCCATGCAATTCATCTAGTAATTCATCAATGACCAGAATGGGAAACTTATCTTTAATAGTGAGCTTGTTGAGCTCCCTATAATCTAGACACATGCGCCATGATCCATCCTTCTTGTGCGCCAATACTACTGGAGCAGAGAAAGAACTTTGACTAGGTTTAATTATACCAGCCTCTAGCATTTCTACAACCATACGTTCAATTTCACTCTTTTGGGCATAGGGATATCTGTACGGCCTGATGTTTGGAGGAACACTTCCTGGAATCAGATGAATAGCATGATCATTATCACCAATAGGTGGGGGACCTTTGGGAGTCTCAAATACCTTGGAATGATTGTCCAAGGCTTTTTGGAGATCTGGAGAAATAGATGATTCCGATGTGGAAACATCTAGCGAACATAATTGTGCAATTACACCTCTTTGTTCCTTTTTTAGAAGCTTTGTCATACTGTTAGAGCTGAGTATCTTTCCTGGTTTCCCTAAAATACGCCTTAATTCAACTTCCTTTCCTTCCACAAATTTTTTTATGAAATGTTCTTCAAAATTAAAAGCTATTATACCCAAGGATTGTAGCCATTGGACTCCTAGTACAACATCAACACCTCCCATTGGAATGCAAAGCATTGGGCTAGTCAATACATATTCTCCCATGGATAGCTTGATATTATGGCACTTTCCAGAGCAATTTATCATTCCTCCATTTGCAACCATCACTTGACACTCTGGTGCTGGATATAGGAAGCAATTCAATTCTTTTGCTATCTTACAATGAATAAAATTGTGGTTACTTCCTGAATTAATCAACACTATTACCTTTTTCTTCTTGATTTGTCCTTCTATCTTGATGGTTTGAGGAGTGGTAATTCCAGCCAATGCATTACAAGATATGGTCAAATTCATTTCTTCTTTATCTAGGCTTTGTTCCTGGAGTATATCCTCTTCTTTTGACCTTTCTTGCTCCTTTTCTTCTTCCTCTTCACAATCTATGTAGAATAATTTCTTCTTAGCACACTTATGACCTTTAGTGTATTTGCTATCACAACTGTAACAAAGCCATTTTGATATTTTTTCTTCCAATTGTTGTGGTGTCAACCTTATAGGTTGTGGAAGACTAGGGGCAACAACACTTCCTTCTTTATAGTTGTGAGTGGTATGCTTCCTGGTTGCCATAATTTTGCTTTCCATTTTTCCTTCTAACCTGAATGCCTTCTCTAATGAATCAGGTTCCCAAAGGCGAACATCATGTTGGATATTATCCTTTAAAGTCCCTATGAACAAATCAATCCTATGCTCCTCTGGAATATTTTTTACCCTTATGTTCAATTTTTGGAACTCCTCAATGTGCTCCATTATTGAACCCTTTTGTTTGAAACTTATCAATTGGCTAAAAAAAGTGTTGCTTTTTTGTATCCTCATAATGTGTTGTCAATTCTTCCGTAAAAATTGCCCAAGTGATAATTTGTTTACGAGAGCAAAGCCATTGATACCATACAAACTAATTTGGTTCCAAATATAAAGTTGCAATACGTATCTTTTGTGTGTTTTGCACATTATTGAGATCGAAAAATTGCTCCATCTGTAATATCCATGTTGCGGGATCCTCGCCATCAAACTTCCTCGTATCAATTTTTGGAATATGGTGGGTCTTCAGTCCAAATTAGAGTCTATAAAATCATGATTAACATTTCTTTTGTTTTCATCATGAGTTTCCTTTACTACCCGTTCACCATTAGTAAGCATTTCTTGTAGAAACTTTGTCAAATCTATCTTCAAATCCGTGTTCAAATCTTCCATGCCTGTCTTCAAATCTGTCTTCAAATCTATCTTAAAATCATCCATCTTAGCTTCTATGCCTTTCTTTAAACCATCCATCTTAGCTTCTACATCTTTCTTTAATCCATCCATCTTAGATTCTGTTACTTTTGTGCAAGTGACACTTGTTGCACTTGGTCTCTTAATTTTGATATATCATGTTTCATTTCTTCCTCTTCTTCATGAGTCATGCTAGAGCTTTTAGGCTACTTACTAGGTGTTTGCATTTTCTTTCCTCGGGGCATCAATTACCAATAATAATGCTTTACTATGCCCTTTGAATTCCTTCGAACTAATTTTTCAAACCAAGCTTATGCAAAAATTTAAAAAAAACTACACACCTTTTTTCACTTTGTAGGAGATTGGTATTGAATCTGATATATCTCTGGAATTTCGGATCATCTAGTTCTAAAATTGTGACTTGCAGTAGCCCTCTATGTCCTCTTTCCAATGCCACCAGTCTGATCCAAATTGGATTCTCCAGTGAAGAGTTATGCCAAATCTCCCACAATGACCTAATTATAGACTAGTTCAGTAAAGTGAACTTGTAGGACGTGCCATGAGTCATTGTTTCGACCTTTGGATCTGAAAAATATATACAAGAAACTATAGTCTGTCCTCTTCCTATACCTTCCTAAGAAATTTCAATCTGATGCTTAGAGAGAAAGTTATGATGATTTTCCACAGGTCACCTGTTTGGAATGTAATTCAGGAGTCTGCAAAAAGACCAACTTCCTCAAATCATATCTCAGCAAAAATAGTGTGAAATTCTCTAAAATTCATATCCAAAGTTCAGTGTGATTTCATCTCAAATGGGTTTTTTTTTTAGCTTGTGAAACATCGTATGAAAAAATTTATGGTGAAAATTCCATGATGACCTATTTGGAGCAGCAAAACCCTAGAATCCAAAGCTCTAATACCAAATGTTATGGAACTAGCTCACAAAAGATAGAAAAGATAGATCAACGCCTTAGAATTCAGCCTCTTCGAGGGGAAAACCTACTTTACATTACATAAATGAACAGTTCTTGGATGATTCAAATGACAAAACCTCCTTTCTATATATATGAGTCTAAGGAGTCACAATATAACCCAGCGGACCTAACAATAATAATATAAAGCCACAAAAATAAAAATAGAGGGATTCTTTGGCATAGTAATAACAATATGGGGACAATAGGGGCACAAAAATATTAATAAGGGATACAACTACAATAGTAATGGGGTAATCACTAGTATTACAGGGACCTAACATGAAGGGAGACCTAGACGCAGTCTTGAAGGAGCTCTAGCCACAGTTGAAAAGGAAGCCCTAGTTGCAGTAAAAGGCAGCCCTAACCATAGTCAAAAGGAGGCTTAGCCACAATGAGTGAGAGGCCTAAGACACAATCTAGAGAGAGGCCTAAGATGTATTCAAAAGAGGCATAAAGACGCAGTCAAGAGAGGCCAGATACGCAACAAAAGGAAGGTTCTTATCCACAGCGAAGGAGGACTTAATCCGTAGCAAGAGGGAGGCCCTTATCAGCCATCAAGAAGAAGGATATAGCCACAGTCAAGGAAGGTCTAAAGAAGCACTCAGAGAGGCCCTAGACATAGTCAAAGGGAGGCCCTAGCCACTGCAAGAAGGATCCATAAGACATCAAGAAAGAATCCCTAGAAGCAACGTGGAAGTCTTATGTTTTGCTATAGGTACAACGTGTGAAAAAGAGGTTGTTTTATGTTGTTCTTGGATGCTCTTGTAGGGAGAAGGGTGAAAGTTTGAAGTTTAAGATCACAGCAACAAGTGGAATTCAACATGGGTTAAATAGGGTTGTTCTGTAGCTATTCCAGGAAGACTGAAGGGTTGAAAATAGGCTGAGTATCTTGCTTGAAGCTTCAACTAAAGGATGAAACTCAACTAAAGGATGAATTAGCTTAAGAAATTTCATGATGGCCTTTTACAATCATATACTTATGAGTGAACCCAACTCTTTATTGGGACTTATCCTAGTGTCCTGATAGGTGGGATATAGAGGAAAAATACAATCTCCCTTAGTCCATTGCATTCCTCCCACATTGAAAATCAAAAGGGGACATAATGAATTTCATATACACATACTTAATAGATATATATTACGAATCTCTTGCCATCTACTAGTTGTGCCTACTTGAGCTAAGATCAACCAATTAGTCAAACCAGAGCATGCATATCCCTACTTATTCTCCACATGCCTCTGGGTGGATCTCTCTGTCCTTGTAATGCCAGTAAAAGGGTTTGGGAATGGTAAGGCTACTAGATAGTTTTTTAAACCATTGTATTTACATCTATTTTCGCTCCGCCTTACCCTACTCTCATCTCTACGTATTCTCAAACTAAACTAACTACACAATCAGAAACTTTGTTCTTGTGTGATATCTCAAAATACTTTTCAAACATAAAATTACAACATACTGACGCAAGGAGACTAATCATGGTTTAATAGATCAAACTTGACATCTTACATTAAAAATTTCCTTTTACATGATCCCAGTCTTCTGCCCAGGCCTTGGAACCATGCCTAAAGGGGTGTACTACATGACCGCGGGTTTGTAATTCTAGTAAACTTAATTATAACTAATTATGAGAACAGGATAGCATTGTTTATATACTAGATTGCTTAAATTAAAGATTATCTTCCTCTATGAATTACAGTGCACTGATAGAAACAGAGATAGTTTCCAACAAAAAGCACCCAAAAAAGCAACAAAAGTCATAGGAGACACTTATTTCACTTCTTCGGTGCTGGTCTTTAAAGACCTCCACCATCATCATCACTTCCACATTCATCCTCCTACACCTCAAGAGTTGCAGGTACCACTCTGCCCCTATTTCTTGAAATCTCTTTGGTAGGAGTCTTTGCAGCCTTCTCAAAACAAGGAATCATAAGTGGATTGGTTCTATGAGGCATCAACTCCTCACCATTTTCAACAGATTCCGTCATCATCTTCCAGTCTTTAAAATCAAATAGAAAAACAAATTGGTTGTAAGAATCTTCTCTAGATGCCATTTATGTAGCTTTGAGAGAATTTTTGGGGACAAAAAAATGTTTTCCATTTTCATCGACATTTATTTCAATTCTACCATCCTTTACTAGAAATGATAACACAAATATGTTTTATACTATCTGCGAAAATGATATTCTATTTAGAACCAATTTCTCTAATCTAGATTGCTTCTGTTTTCACAAAGTGTTAAATATGCTTGCCATATTCTTGTCTGTTTCTAATTTTTCATCCTCCGGGGACTCTTTCACTACTTCAGGTTGAGTGCTTTCTGTCAGCTTAGTCTGTTTTCTATGTACTATAGCTTTTCTTTGCTTGGGTTCATTATCCATTGGTCCAAGCATCGTGCAAATTCTTGCCACATGCTGGAAAATAGAAGTAGCTAAAAGCCCAATATTTCTCCATGATATTTGGGTTTGATCATCATTTCCCTCGAAATGTCTACTTCCATATGCCTGGTCACTATAGTTTCTTAGAATATCACTACTAATAAAATCAACTGGAGTATCACCATCATTTTTTTGTGATCTGTTAATAGTAGTGAGGAGTGTGGATGTGAGATCAAGGACTATATCAGCATCTGTAACTTGCTCACGAGGTCTCTAAACAAAATTGTGCAACCTTTCCACTTTTCTAATTATAGCCTCAAATTTGCTAGATTCTGCTTTTAAATTATTTTCTCTCTCCTCAGTAATCGAAGTCATGAGGGGATGATAATGGTACCTTAATATATAGTGTTGCACCATACTCTGATTGTTACCACTACATGCAGTAGCATCTTCTTTCTCTCTCAGGGGCTTACTGTGGCATTGTTGTAATCCTTTTACCCCACGAGAGGAATCTTCCATTGTCTGACTCAATGTTTCATCCTCTTTAACTCTAGCTTGGGTACCAAGCCTTCTACCCATCCTTTCTATCACCTACTTTTGGAGTTGATAGAAATGAAAATATTCAACCAAAGCTAGAATGAAGAGCTTGAAATTGAGATTTCTGATTGAAGAACTTATGTGAAATGGAAAGAGAACAAGAAAATATTTTCGTGTTGCATTGAAATGAGGGAGGGCTGGGAGTTATGATTTCCCCTACCCTGAGAAGTCTTCTTTGTAATAGAAGAGGGATGAAGGCCCACTACAGTGGATATAAATTCCCAAGACATATGCATTGTCGAATGAAATGCGTAGGTGCAGTGTGCCAATTAAGCGTGAGGATTGGGAGAAGTGACACATGTGGGAGAGTGGCCATATTATTGAAGAATTGTTTACATTGAGGAAGGACACCATTTGAATATGGTAAGAATTTCAATTCTAACGTGGCGAGTTTCCAACACCACTTTCTCATCTACATGAGGGAGTTTACAATTTGTATATCTTTGTTTCAGTCCCATGGTGAATATATTAGTGTGAGGATCCACTGTTTCATGATCCATGTGTTGGATGCTTTGCTGAACTTGAGCTTTATAAGGAAATCTCTTTAAATATCCAGAATCTCTCAGAAAATTATTTGAACAATCATTGTCTTGCAACAATGTTTATTGATGATAAATTGCTTGGTAATGTACACATGCATAGAAGAGTGTGACTGATGGCATGGATACTCTACCTTTCAGGTCAAAATAGCCACCTCTAAAGATAATATCTGGAATATCCTTTGAGCCTTTCTTTGAGATGGCATCCAAGAAGTTGGAGTGAAGACATCAAGGAACTCTATATTTTGACATATTCCAGTTGAATCACCAAACATGCAAGAGAAAGTAAAACCAAGGGTTATATATGTAATAGCCCCAATGTATGGGAAATCCAGGCTTTTAGAGGAATATTTTCGAATTTAATAATTGGATGAGGATGAATATTTCTGTTACAGTATGTGTTGTTATTGATATGTTTGGACGTTTTGGGTAAACACTTGGCCCATCTTCAAGAACATTCAATAACGTTCAAGTCCAATACAGATTTAAAGAGATCATTTATCAAATTAGTTGTCCAACTATGAAAGACAATCAAGTTTTGGAAGAGATACATTGTAGTACTATCGAAGCAGATTATGGATCATGTTAGAAAATGGATCAAAAAGGTTTTCAGAATGTCTACTAAAATTTGACATTTAGAATTGTCTTAGCATTTTCTTATCAACTTTTATGGAGGCAAAACGTGACAGGAGAAACTTGCACAATAATGGCAGCCACTAGAATGAGAAACACAATGAATTAGCAAAATGGAATCTGTTGCTATGATGACACATGGGAAGATACTTATTACTCTCAACGTGGTTGTACAGGAAAAATAGTTTTTGCCTTTGAGTATAGTTGATGTATCGTAATGTAGCAGTTGTTTCGCTGCTGCAATAAAACAAATATATATCCATCTAAAGGTGAAATAGTAACACCAGTATATATTTGAATGATATGGGCTATGTGTTGTGTTCAACAGCTAGGAAAGTCTCTATCAGTCATAGTGTGATGAAGCGATGGGTTTGGGTTTCTGTGCCCGTGCTGTCAAGGTATATCGATACAAGTGATGAAAAAACATATGTTCAATTCCCTTGAACATATCTTATTTTCATTACTTGTCCAGGATAAATTCATGGCCATAGTTGAGAAACATAATCAAAATAAAATAAATATGTAGTTTATTTAAACAAATGTAGCATGAGCGGAAAACATATGCACCAAATTACAAAATGCGAAAGTCAAAGTTCTGTATAAAAGTTTTAAATTAAAAAAATTTCAAACAGCTGCCAGGAAATTTGCAACTACCCAACACTCATGCAATGACCATTCGAGGAGGGTCGAAACCCTCCATCAATATGAAGAGATCTATAAAAGAAAACATGGACTTTGAATAAGGGATCCTTGATTTTTCATACCCAAATGTTGCCCAATTATTGAGCAAGGCCCTAATGATTTAGTGAGGGTTTTCCTTTTGTTTTTGTTTCAATCTATTTTCATGTTTAGATTTTTTCTAATATGATGTCATTGGTGGACCTTAATATATAGCGTTGCACCATACTCTGATTGTTACCATTGCATGTGGTAGCATCTTCGCTCCCTCTCGGGGGCTTACTGTGGCCTTGTTGTGATCCTTTTACCCCGCGAGAGGAATCTTACAGTGTCTGACTCAATGTTTCTTCCTCTTTAACTCTATCTCAGGTACCAAGCTTTCTACCCATCCCTTCTATCACCTGATTTTGGAGTTGAGAGCAATGCAAAATTTCAACCAAAGCTATAAAGAAGGGTTTGAAATATATGTTACTAGAAACCAGAAAGGGGAAACGAAACGAGAAATGATAATGACACGAGAAATGGAGTTTGGAGATTTCACATTCAAGAAATGAGGACAGAGAAAAACACAACAAATATGAAACATACAACCAAGCATTTGTTTCACATTCAAGAAACGAGGAGAGAGAAAAAACAAGAAAAATATGAAACATAAAACCAAGCATTCATCATTAGCATTCCCGAATATTATGGTTCATAGGTAGTTGCTCATAGGCTTTAGCTGCTCACTTTGGCCATTCCTTAATATTTATAGTGATCAACAAAGCTTCCATTTCTGACATAATTCATTCTTGAATACCCATGTTCGATCCTCTAGGCTGGCAAATACAATAGTGAAGAAACACTTGGCACAGAATTCAAGTTTGATTTAACCTTTGCATTTTCCGGATGAGTACATGATCCCACATACATTGTATATATTCTTGGATGTGATATGAGTGGACCTAAAATTTGGGATTTATTGTATCATTTTCCACATAGTTATTGGGTTATTATTTTCATGGTTGGGTAACAAGATGGTGGAGATTGAGTTGATCTCCATTGGATATAGAGCCAAAAATAGAGGGTTGTCTTGAACTATTGCCACTTGCAGAACCATAAATACTACAACATCTGTTTGAAGACAAAATCTAAGGAGAAAATTTCAGAAATTTATCTTTAATCCATTATAATAGAAAACTAATCTTTATAATAATAAAAATAATATATTTTAAAAGTATAGTTGAACTAAATATTAAATTGCTAGTTTAACTACTAATTTATAAAAATATATATAAAATATCTATAAACGTTACTAATTTATAAAAGAGATTTGATCCCTTTAGGGTGTTGGTATATCTGAAATTAAGATGGATCTAGGCTAGTATATATTATTTACCATAATTATTGTTAAAGTGTATAATGACTATCTCATATTTGTATTTGCATTAATTAAATGATTATTATATGTAGTCATGGTTTATATTAATTATTTTAATGCATCATATATATGATTTTGTATAGTAAATGTATTTTTATGTTAAATTTTAATAGTTAAGTTTAGATATTCTTTCTTGATACTAGTTATTTTTTATTAATTTTCATTCTATTATGTTGGATCCATTAAAATTTGTTATCTGAGTCAATGTTTTTAATTAACAAGTGTGGTTGATCAATATGAATAAGTGAAATAAATTATCAAATTGTGATTTTTTTTTAAATTTCTACTTAGTTAAATATTATATATAAATATCACTTGTGGTTATAACATACCAAACCATTCATTTTTAGTTGTTAAATATGATTATGTTAAAATAAATTAAAAGAAAATGTTATCACCCACGGTTAGAACTTCCCAAACCATTTTTTTAGTCCCTAGATTTGTTTATGTTAAAATAACTTTTGAAGAAATGTTATGGCCAATAGTTTTGTAATATTCCATGGTTTTGTACTTTATATTCATTTAATTTGCCAGTCTTTGCACATGGTTTTGTTAGATTCCATTGTTCTGTGTTTAATGTTTATTTAATTTATTAGTTTTTCTCATCAATTTTCTTTCATAAATTAAAACAAGCGAGAGAGACCTTGAAGTCTTGAAAAGAAATGTCAGGTCCCTCTTAATATATTTTTGGTTGTTAGATTTTTGTGCCAAGAGACCCTTTCCACCTGGGGAATATGTTATAATATTTTGCATTTTAACTCAATCAAAATAAAACAAAATCAAATCAAATAAAAAAATTAAAAACCATAAAAGCATATTTTTTCTTGCCCATGGTATTTTTTGCAATGTAGCCTATTCAAAGGCTAATAACTAAAGCAACCTAGATCCATTTTAACTATGGATCAAGTGTTGAGAGGATAAAATATCTTCACTTAAAGAGGTTTGTAGCTCAAGAGAGAGAGATCTACGCTTGTTATTTATAAATGAAGAGTAGTATTTTCTTGTAGTAGTACTCCTATTTGTTTTGTATTTAAAATTTATTAAATGATGGATTTCTATTTTGTATTTTGATTTTTGAGACTTGTTTATTTTTATAAATTTACAATTATTTCTATCACTATTTCTATGTAATTATGAAACTTTCCATATTTATCATAGTTGAAATTTTGTTTGTATTATAGACATATTATTCAATAGCTTGTTGCTCTTAAGCTTTATTATTGCAAATTACCTAACATAATCTCTCTTATCATCGATGAAAATAGTATTTATGGGATAAAACTATTAATGGGATGGATAATAGATAATTATTATTTTTTATATATTAAATTAATGTCTTTGGTTGATGATGTTTAATATTATAGATAGTCTAATAGTTGATAAAAGTTTCTATAGGATGGTTTTATCAAAATCCTTTTCCAATCATTTGAGAGGTTATAAACCAGATCAATGGCAAAAAAAATATTGTGTCCAAATGTTTATATAAAATAATTAATTAACTAGAAAAATTAAGTAAATTATTTAACTACTAATTTATAAAAATATATATAATATCTATAAACATTACTAATTTATAAAATATATATAAAAAACCTTATACATTTAAATTTATAGTTTTATATAAAAATACACATTTTAAATATTAGATAAAATCACTAAGTCCACTTTTAAATATAAGCAACACAAACATAACAAAAAAAAATATAAAAACTTAACCATACATTGCTACATATCAATGGCTACAATTAAAAAAAATAACATAACTTTAACTAATAAAATCCCTAAATAGTCAATGTTGTTAAAGGTATATTAAGCATTGCAAGGTGTTGTCACTGGGGAGAACACCCAACCTATTTGCAACAAACCTGTTCAGTTAGCACCTAAGCTATATATGGTTGACTTCTAACCATAGACTATGAAAATGCCTTCAAAAACTATCAAAACTAATGATTTTTATGATTCATGTTGACGTCCAATCGGGAAGAGATCCATATTGCAAATGAACTAGATTAACGTTTTCCATAAAACAGTTTCAAGAAAGGAACCGTTTTTGGAAAATCCAATTTCTTGCATTAAAAAATGAAAACTACCATATAAAGCATCATTTTCCGTTCCATTTTTTATATGGTCTATTTATAAATGAAGACTTCCATTCCATTTCTGGTAATAGAGCTTGAAATTGAGATTTTTTATTAAGGGAGGGCACGGAGGGCAGGGAGTTACCCTTAGAAGTCTACGTTGTTATTTTTTCCGATGTTTTCCTGGTGTGGTATACTACCAAACTACTATAAGAGTTCAACATATATTTAATATAAATTTCATTGCCAATATAGTAATTGTGGGGCTACTTCATTTGAAGCTAAATTCTTAAAAAACAAAACCCAAATAACCTAATTTCAAGTGAAAAAGTTGGTAGATTGTTTGAAGCAATTGAACTTGAGGAAGGAATTAAATTAGAGAAAGGGTACCTATGCAAGTATTTTCTTGGGCGCTTGAAAGAAGACCAAGCCTTCTGATCCTTTCATCGTGGTCCAAATTTTCCCAGTGAAAATAGATCCATGTTTTGTGAGGAAGCCATTGAAGAGATCCTCCTCAATCTTATTTCTCAACGAATCCAAATCCAACCATGAAACAATAACTGCTAGCAAATTACTACAAAATTTCATGTGAAAATATAAAACAAATTTGCAAATCAATTCTAATTATGGCCATTGATCTAGAAACCCTAAAAATTGATCCAACTACCTGTACCTGCTAGCAAATTACTACAACATTTCATGTGAAAATATAAAACAAATTTGCAAATCAATTCTAATTATGGCCATTAATCTAGAAACCCTAAAAATTGATCCAACTACTTGTACCTGTTTCCATATAGCCACAGATCAAATTGTACTGTACCCATGATCTTTCTTTTTCTTTTCAATTACTCAACATATATTTCATGTGAAAATATAAAACAAATTTGCAAATGAATTCTAAGAATGGTCATCGATCTAGAAACCCTAAAGATTGATCTAGCTACCTGTACCTGTTTCCATATAGCCATAGATCATATGGTACTGTGCCCATGGTCTTTCCTTTTTTATTCAATTACTCAACATGCATTCGAATACACTAAGGTGCGGAGGAAAACGTGTTCTGGTCTTTTTTTTTTCAACTACTCAATTTTCATTCGAATACACTAAGGGGGGCATTTTTTTTCAACTACTCAAAATTGATTTGAATACACTAAGGTGAGAAAGAAAAAGTGGAAGAAATTAAATTTTTAATTTGGATGATCATTAAATTTTTTAATTATAATTATTTATCTTTTTATAAATTTAAAAAACATTATATTTTATGACTATATCAAAATGTATGGAATGTAAATTTTCTTATCTTATTGTATACTCATTTCAAAAAATTATATTTTTTATTTTTCAAAATTACAAAATAATTAACGATGTTGTAAGTTGTAATTTTAAACAAATTTAGAGTTGGATTTTATATAATTAAACAAAAAAACTATAAACATTTTTTATTAACCTTTAATTACCTAATACTAATATTATGGGTTTCCATGTTATTGAAACAAATGAGATTTGGTTTTATAATTATTATGTCAATCTTTAAAGCTAAAAATTAACTTTGAACAATGCATTCTTTTATAACCAATTTGGATGTAGTTCATTGTTACGGTAGTAAAAAATGAATCTCATGAGTTAATTCGGTTACAGTTCATTGTGATGGTAGTAAAAAATGAATCTCATAAGCTTGGTCCCATCCACACATTGGTATAGTTCCACCCAAGGAACCATTGATCTTTCTCCATGAATCGGTAATATTGTACCAAGAAGCACCATAGTGTATGGCATTTCTATTTCCCACAATTGAAAAAGCACCATAAATCCTTCTACATGAGAATTTTGCTTCCATATTCTTGAGCTAAACATGGCAAGACTTTCCTATGGAAACAATAATTTCCGAAACCCTCATCCCCCCTATCACAATATATCTTAGAATATGTCATGTTGCAGTGTAGTATCCCTAGTAAGCACAGAGGAGTGTAGGGGAACACAACCTCAAAGTCAATGGGAAGCCAAGGGGAATGTTTTGTGCATCTAAGAGGGATACCTCGATTACATAGATGTGGTTTTCCAAGCTTTTGCATTAATCAAATGTATATTTAAGGGGGAATTCAGCCATAAAAAAAAGCTTGACTGAATTTTCATACACAAGGGTTGATTCTACTTCGAATTTTGATACTTTTTGTTTACCCACTTTAATCTCATTACATATAACTAATCATTTACAAGTCCTTGTCTCATTTGATCTCATTTTATTTCAATTGTGAAGTGACTAAGAATTGAACCCCAAATCCTCATAGCTCAGATTTGCAAAGTATGCATTACCTCATTTCCTCTCATTTTACTTCAGTTAAATGGAGCAACTATCCCTTAGCCCCAAACCCACACAACTAAGCATTGCACACTACAAAATCCTCTCTCTCCCTGGTATTGCACTTGGTTTAGATATACTTTTCTTAGAAGAGAAGAAATGTCTCACTAAATACCTTACATGTTAACTTATCATCTAATCCCATTACATCTTCCAAACATTGAGGACATTAATAAAATTTCAAAATTCAATTTCACACTCATTTGATGTAATCACCATGTTCCATCAATTTCAGGTAAACTCTACAAATAAATGTAAGTAATTATTTTGATTTTTTTCATTGATTCTAAATTAGCAAGTAAGAAAACTACAGATGCATCTTTATTTTTAAAGTACAATCATCCAAAAAAACTCATCAAAGACTAAAGATAGGTTAAAACCTTTATGGAGTGAAAAATATTGTTGGTATCCTCTAGAATAACACTACTTTCAGAAGTTGGGTTCAGATTTTACCACAAATGCAAGAAGCTTATTTTAAAGTTTTTATAACATGATATATTATAAAAAAAAATTGAAGAAGCACACAATACAAAAAAGTTTTGTATCTAGTATCATTCTAGATAGAGAAAATTACTCGTTAGGTTATCTATGACATGAGTAGGAATTGCTACCCACCTACTTTGAAAATCATCATGGACATTTAAATATTAAAAAAGGAATTGTTTAGGGTACCTATGACTAAATAAGAGTTATTCCCCACCTTTCCAAACTATCATGTACATTTAAGCTACAATATTTTATCAACATCCTTTCTATGATGCAACACGTTACAACTTTCCATTATATTTATGCATTATATCAGTTGATGTACTTGTTAGGTGCATAAATTTCAAAATAATTGTCCAAATACCCATGTTTCCACTAAAATAATTGTTTAAGTAAGAGACACATTATATTGTAGGAAGCATGCATCAATCAAACACTACTCGACTCATAGTTTACAAACCCAACCAATTTTTCATAAATAAACACATTCAAGACTAATCCACAATAACAAACAATGCTCAAAACAATATTCTTCATCAAACATCTACCAATGCATAAAGAATGAGGAGACAAGAGACACATAGAATATGCGATCAACCAGGGCCAAAATGTCTCCAACATGAGAGGAAAACCCAAACAAGATCTTATTCTTATATAGACTTCAATTGACTAATACCAAGACCATGGCCTAGACCCTTGACTCAATGACCTCTCTAAGACCAAGTCACAAGCCTCCTTGATTCAACTTCCTTAATTTTCCTTGAGTCAATGATGATCAGGCTTCTTCCTTCAATAACTTGACTATAATTCAAATTCCAGTTCCTTGGATCATATCTATAGTTCTTCGCCCTCTTCCATAAACCCTAGAATGTGTGGTTGACCAACCTTTTGAACCTTGATCTTATTCGCTTGGATGGTATGAACTCTTATTATAATTCGACGTGTAACCTTGCTTATATTTTTCCTTGATTCGACTTCTTGGACAACAACAAGATCTTCAACCTTTTATGTAGTAGATAGTTCTTCCTTCCTTCGCATGTCTGGATCTATTAGCCCTAAAACAGACCCATAAACAACACCAAAATCTTCTCTCTTTGTTTCCTTCTCTTGGTTGGTTATCTTTGCATTTCTTATTATAGACTTACTTAAACCAAATTTTCTTGTCCACAAATGGAGGACGAGCTGCCCTATATATAGTGTTTTGTCCATCAAAAACACGTGCTAGGAAGTGTTAAGGAGTGATAGGGGAACACAAGGGAGCAATAGGTGAAAATAATGCATGAAAATGAACGATTAAGATTTTTTGACAGGAAGTGTTAGTGAGTTCTAGGTGTGCTAAGGTATGCTAGGGAATGTTAAGGCATGTTAGAAGCCATGGAAACATGCCAAGATGTGTCAGGTGCTAGGGTGTGCTAATGCATGCCACGGAGTGCTATGGAGTGCCAAGGAAACATAAGGGAGCACTAGTTTCAAATGCATAGAAATGAATTAATAAGAGTTGTGACAAGGAGTGTCAGTGAGTTCTAGGTGTGCTAAGGAGGGGACGACAAGGTATGTTAGGTGGTGTCAAGAAATGCTAGAGTGTTAGGGTGACATGCCAGGGTATTCCAATGGATGTCAGGGTGTGCCAATGTGTGTCTGGGTGTGCCAATCCATGTCAGGGAGAATTAGGGAGTGCGACATAAACACAAAGGAAAACCAGTTAAAAATGTATGGAAATGAATGAATAAGAGTGTATGATAGGGAGTGCCAGTGAATTCCAAGTGTGCTCAGGAGGGAGTGACAAAGTTATATGCTAGGTAGTTCCAAGGCATGCAAGAGTGCCATGACATGTCAAGGAGTGGTACAGTATGATAGGGAGTGCTAAAGCATGCCATGGGATGTAGGGAATGCCAACATGTACCACATAGTGCGAAGGGATTGTTAGACATGCCAGGTGCTATGCCATGCCAAGATGTAAACTATGTTGCTTAGTTGTTTTGTGTCCATGGTTAGACGTGAGCCTTGACTTTGTAACTTCTTAAGTGAGATGAGCTGAGATTAGGCATGAGTAGCCTAAGATGAGTTATAGGACATTCTTAGGTGAACAAGGGATAGTATAGTTGTAATAGTTATAACTTGGTCAAGATGTTGTAGTCAAGGTAGGACTTGGTTGGTTCCTAAGTCTTAAAACCAATAAGGGTAGTTATGAAGGCATGATAGCTAAGGAGTGTCAGGGCATGACAAGGAATGAAAAGGCATTATAACACATGCTAGACAATGTCAATGAATGTCAAGGAGTGTTGGGGAGTGGGAGGTCATCACAAGGGAGAACTAGGTCAAAGTACATGGAAACAAACGAATAAGAGTGTTTTCTAGGTGTCCCAAGGATGAAGTGTATTAGGATAATTTCATAATAGGACTTGCAATAGGTAAGCCTATGATTACGATAAGGGGATGGAAAAAGCAATTGTAGACAAAGGGAGACTTTTGTCTAGGGACAACACTATTTTTCAATGACTTGGTTAGGTTCCAAAGGCACAAAAAAAGTAAGGCTATCTATGAGGGCATGATAACTAGGGAGTGCCAAGGTGTGCAAGGAATGCCAGGAAGTGATAACACATGCTAGAAAGTTCAAAGGCATGTTAGTCATTCCAAGACATGCCAAGTGCTAAGGCATGCCAAGAGGTGTTAGGTGCTACGGTGTGGCGCTAACGCATGCTATGGAGTACCAGGGAAACACAAGGGAGGACTAGTTTCAATTGCATGTAAATGAATGAATAAGAGTGTGTGATACCGAGTGTTAGCAAGTTTTGGGTGTGCTAAGGAGGCATTGACAAGGTATGTTAGGTAGTGTTAGGGAAACACAAGGAAGGACTAGTTTCAATTGCATGGAAATGAATGAATAATAGTGTATGATAGGGAGTGTTAGCAAGTTTTGGGTGTGCTAAGGAGGCATCTATGGACAAATTTTGGGAGGGTTTGGAGAAAATTTTGTGTTTTGGTGCAGACTTGCAATTTTTTGGTAATTTTTTTTCTAGCAGCATAGCGAGCTCACGCGTTGCTTCTTCCTTAGGGCTATAAATGATGTAAAATCAACATTTTTGGAAAGCTTATGACCCCATCTTAGACCCCATTTGCCCACTTTCCTAGTCTGGGGCTCAATTTTTGAGAAATTTGAAAAAAAGAGGCGAAAAGTCACCTTTTTTACCCTCTTTCTATTTCGTTGTGCACCTAGAGACACCTTGGGAGAATGGCCATATCTTAGACAAAAAATGGTCATTTTGAGTGAAACAATACTCTAAAGACATCTACACTCTCCCAGATTTCCAAAAAAGGATTTTGATATGGATTTGGACTTTAGAAAGGAACTCAAAAATGGCCTCCAACAACTCGTTGTACACCTAGAAATTTATGAGATTTTTGTAAAATTTTCAGTATGTAATTTTTTGTAATTCCTTGTTTGACTCTGGTAAAAGTCAAAAGGGTGAAGTAGATGAATGTGAGGGGTGAAATTAAATGTAAATAATGGGTGGTTAGTATTTATAATTTGTTTTGATGTAAATTTAACCTCATTTATGAGAGAGGTTGGAGTCAAAGTTAATTGCAGAAGTCGTTTTTAACTTCCCTAGACATTAGGGTTTGGTTAGAACACCTCATGGAATAGTTCCTAGAGTCATTGATTCAACCCCTAAGAGTGGGGAGATGTTGTTTTTTTCTTTATGTATCAGTTTCTCAGTGATAGAATGGGTTGGATTTCAGAGGAGAGAACTATTGTAGCTTGTACTTGGACATTTTTTGGAAATCAAAGGACACAATTTGCAACTATTATCTAGGAATTCATGTGCAGTAAATTTGTGATGTTATTTTTCTTTGTTATAGCTTTATATGAAAGATATTAATCCTCTCTTTCCATTCATCAATTATTAAATGGTTTTCCTTACATTTTATAAACAAAATTCTTTGCATAAAGTTCTGTTTTGATGGAAAAATCATTGTGTTTCTTTATTTCTTGCTTAATGAATTCATGTTTCATGCTCATTAATACCTTTCACTTCTTCCAAACACTACAGTACACTGAAAAACCCTAAGATACATCACAAAAGTAATGCTACCTTTCTCCTTGTTGTATTTTTTGTTGTAACCCTTTGATCCTCTGACCTACCTACCTCGTTTTTCTCCCTTATCCAGCAACAAAACCCTAAATTTTCCAAAACCCCTAGAACCTAGCTATCTAGCGTAAAATAATTTACATTCCAATCATCTATTTGTTGTGATTTCATTCAGAGAGCCCTCTATAGTTTCGTACGACTAGCTACCAAACTAAAAGTTTGGTATATGATTACCTCCATCGATCTCCTCATCAGCCTGGGACATTGTGGAGGATAACAGAGGGCAAGAACTAGGGAGTGCCAAGGTGTTCTAGTGAATGTAATGTTCCCAAGTAATGGAAAAGTGTAATGCTAGAACTGTAAGGTCATGACTGCCAAGGTGTGTTAGGGAATGCTAGGGCATGCTAACATGTGGCAGATAGTATGAAGACATGTAAAACAAGATAAGACATGCCAAGTGTGAAGGCATGCCAAGTTGTACAAGGGTGTGACAATGCATGCCAGGTACTATCAAGGGAACAAAAGGGAGGAGAAAGTTAAACTACGAGTAAATGAGCACATAATAGGGTTAATAAGTCATCAATTTACCTTTTCCATGATGGTCATGCTAGGAAAACCAACACTAGGTGCCAATAGGTGCCAAGTGCGAAGTGTCAATGCATTCTAAGTGCCAAATCTTCCTCTGTTTCTGATCCAGGTGGATCTTCAAATACAATGGCATGGAAACACTCAGTAATTAAAGTGAGCAAAATGAAGTCAACCTAAGACCAAAGCAGACATCTTGTCTTCCTAATTCCAACGGCACAAATGGTACGTCAATCCGAGTTTGGATGATGGAGTTATTGCAGAAAGAAGGATTCTTTGATCGTTAAGAAAATGAGGATTTTCCTTTAAAAATGGGTCTTAAGCCTTTAAGGCCAAATCGCAATCAGAGGTTGCATAGAGGCGAACTTAAGCTTTGGGTAGTGGAACCCCCGATTGTCGATCTCCGATCTGATCGGATTGGCGGATCGGAGGCAATCACAATTGGAGGACTTACATGTATATCGGCTAGCGGGCAGTGCGATCGGTAATTAATCGAGTTAGTGGAACCACTATCAGACACCCAGGGCGATGTATGTGTCCGATGCTAACACGATCAGCCGATGCTGATATCAGTGATCGGTGATCAGTGATTCCCAATAACCAGGACAGAGACACCCCAATATACCAATTTATGACCCTAATGCACACCCATTAGGGAAAATAAGCCCGATTTAATGATTTTTGAGGTCCCGCTATATGGTTTTTTAAGCTGATTTGGTGTTTTTTGATATTTTGAAACTTTATCGTTTCAACGATAAAATACCATCTTTGAGAGGCAGTTGCACCCACCAATTCTTCCACTCTACCAGCCTCTGTTAAGAGCTAGAAAAGCCTTGATTGGGATGGGATTTTGTCCAAGGAATCCCTTATAAAACATGATCAATGGAAGAGCACAGGAGGAGGCATTGTTTTGGCGGCGGCACGCTGTTTCGCAGGAGGCTGAGATCATATATTGGTATGTTTTGGACAGTTTACATACTCCAGCCCCTTTTATTGTTTTGAGAAGCTTTGGTGCTGCATACCTCTCCATCTCAGGCATCCATTTCATAGGCCATCTTGCAAATTGGAGGTATAAGCCTCTTGTGGACAGTTTGATGAATGTAATTCTCTTTGTTTTCATGCCATTTAATAAGAAAGGCCTCCCCATTATTGAGTTGGGCCCGGAGACGTAGTCCGAATTGGACGAACTCCGTTATCAAGCCTTGGTGTCTTCTTTTTCTGCCTTGTATGTGTTTAGTTCTTCTTTCATCATGTGCACATTGTTGTGTTAAGCTGCAATTTTACATGTAATTCTTTTCTATACATCTATAAGAGCAGGGATTTTTAGATCTGAATTGCATTTTTGTATGCTAACAAGAAGCAGGCTTCAAAGAGGCGAAGGGAATCTACAACCTTTCAATCCAGAGGTAGGGCATGCACCTCGTAGAAGAAACATGGATGGAGAGGAAGCTCATATTGAAGGGGAGTGCAATTTCAGAAATACTTTCTATTCAATGGCAGAGAATATCAGTCAACTTGTTATAAGACTGGAAAAAGTAGAAGAGAGGAATCCAGAAGGACAAGGTTCAGCACATGGGAATGATGAAGAAAAACCCCCTCCTTCTCCTTCTAGTGGTGAAGGTTCTTCTTCCACTCACCACCATAATCAGAGAAATCCAAAGGATGCATCTAAGAAACCTTTTTCTAAATTAGATGTTAAATTTGATCTTCCTATGTTTAATCGTGAAAGTAACACATAAAATCTTAACAATTGGATCAGGCAGATTGAGGTTTACTGCAGGATTCATCAGATTGTAGAGGATGAGGCAAAAATCCAGCTGGCCTCTCTACATTTGGGCAGCACAGCTCTCATTTTCTGGGAGAGAAAATTGCAGAGCAGTAAAAATGTGGGTAAGCTCTTTTCCTCATGGTCTAATTTTACTTCTGCATTATAGGAACAATTTTATCCCTTAGGATACAAACAGAAAGCCTTGCTGAATTGGCAATATTTAAGGCAAGGCAAAGGGTAGGATGTTCAAAGATTTACAGAAGAATTTAGGAAGAAAGCACTGAATTTTAGTATTGCACTTGATACACCTGAAGTTGTAACTAATTATATTGGCTCACTACATAGTTATATTCGGCATTCATTATTGTTGTTTGAACCAACCACTATTGACGCAGCTAGTGTGAAAGTAATTCATATTGGAACAGGGGCAAGAATGAAAGAGAGGACGAGTCCAGAAAGCCACCATTCAAACCTCCCAATGTCAAATCCAAAACGAAATGGAAATGGAAGGAGAAGAAAACAACAACAACCAAAGAGAGAAAGCGGCCTTATTGCAATCAATGCAAGAAAGAAGGCCACGATGATGATCACTATTTGAAGTAGTACCTAGAAAGGCGTCCAGAGAAGTATGGATCAAAAGGAAAGTAGAAAATAGTGGCAACAGCATAACAAGACCTTGGATTAGATTCGGGAGATGACACACTGGTCACAACAGTAGGAACAAAAGGTACCCTTACACCTCCTATTGATTCTAAATCACATGGAAGCACTAGTTCTGTAGATGAGTCCCTTTTAAATGATAGAAAAAGAACTGAATTATTTCATATCAGAGTTGTAGTAAATCACAATAAAGTAGAAACTCTATTTGATATTGGGTCCCAAGCAAATTTAATTGCAGAATCCCTGGTAAAGAAGCTTGGCTTAGAAACAAAACTGCACCCAAAGCCTTACTCGTTGGGATGGATACATGATAAAGCTAAATTGAATGTAACCTAGTAGTGCAAGGTAAAATTTGTGACTGCGTCTAAGCTGGAAGACGAAGTAGAGATGGATGTAATATCACTGGATATCTGTGGTGTGGTATTAGGGAGCGCATACCCATATGACAGGAAAGTAGTCTTTTTCTGCCATGAGAATAAATATCACATCACCAAGGATGGGGTAGAATACATAGTGCGGTCTCTTAAAAATAAGATTAATGCCAACCTTGTAAGTGCTAAGTAGATGAAACGGCTAGTGAATTCCAGTAAAACATGCATGCTTATGGTCGTGAGGGAGAAGGAGGCTGAATTCACGGATGCGTTCTAGGGCTATGATGGGGAGCTTAAATAGGAATTAATGCAATTAATTTCTAATTATACTGAATTGTTTCAGGAGCCACGGGGACTACCTCCAAAGAGGGAAATCCAACACGAAATCCACCTATTGCATGATGCCCCTCTGCCGAATATCAGCATGTACAGGATGTCGGCATTTGAAATGGAGGAGATCAAGTGGCAAGTGCAGGAATTGCTGGAACAAGGCGTAATCAGGCCAAGCTCCTCTCCATGCAGTTCGACGATTATTTAGTGCCCAAGAAGGATGATAGTTGGAGGATGTGCGTGGACTACCGCACGCTCAAAAAAATATTAGTAAAAAATTGCTATCCCCTCCCACGCGTAGATGATTTATTGGATCAATTAAAAAATGTTGTATATTTTACAAATTTGGATTTGCATAGTGGCTGTCACCAGGTTCGGATTGCGGAGCAGGACGTGTGGAAAACAACTTTCAAAACCATGTAGGGGCTGTTCGAATGGATGGTAATGCCATTTGGGCTTTGCAACGCTCCAGCCACCTTTATGCAGGTTATAAATAATATATTTCAGCCCTTCATTGATGAGTTTTTTCTTGTATATTTAGATGATATACTAGTTTTTAGCAAGAATTGGTTTGAACATGTGAGTCATGTAAAGAAAGTGCTTGATGTGCTAAAAAAGGAAAAACTCTTTGTAAAATTGTCAAAGTGTGAGTTTGGGAAAACCTCTTTGGGTTACCTAGGTCATATTGTTGGTCATGGTCAGTTAAAAATTGATCCTGCTAAAGTTGAAGCAATTGTAAATTGGCCTAAGCCTACTAGTGTAACTAAGGCTCGTAGCTTCCTAAGTGCAGTCCAGTATTGGAGGAGATTTATTGCTAATTTCTCTATTATTGCAGCACCTTTGCACACATTGACAAGTGTGAAACAGGTCTTCCAATGGGGAGGAAGACAACAGAAGTCCTTTGAAACATTGAAGGAAAAAATTAGCACCGCGCTAGTCTTAGCCTTACCCGATCTCCAACAGCCATTTGAGATCGAAACTGATGCCAGCGGTTATGCCATGGGAGTTGTACTGATGTAGCAAAAGAAGCCAATTTGTTACCATTCTGAGAAGTTTTCTCAAGCTGTGATAAACTATCCCACCTATGACAAGGAGCTTTATGCCTTGGTGCAGAGTGTGAAAAAGTGGAAACACTACCTGATCGGCAAGGAGACCATCATCCATACAGATCATCAGCCCTTGCAGTACCTTCAGTCACAAACCAAGTTGCAGAAAACTCATCATTTCAAGTGGATGGGCTTTCTTCAAAAATTTCGTCTGGTAATAAAGAACAATAAGGGCACTAGCAATAAAATGGCCGATATGCTATCTCACCCTCCTATTTCCACTTCTATTATTTTGCATAATGCTTCATTGTCTTTTGAAATTTATGTTGAGAAATATGCTAACGATGATGAATTTAAGGAGGTTTATGCAAAACTAACCCATCGTTCACAAGTGGACAACTATCACTTGCAGGGGAAATTGTTGTATCACCTTAGTAAATTGTGTATTCCCACAGGAGAAAGAGTGCATGTAATTCGAGAGGCCCACACCTCTCTTGTGTCTGGACATTTTGGTGTCAAGAAGACTTTATGTTATGTACAAAGATTTTTTTTTTGGCCTCATATGAAAAACATTGTGACTCACTATATAAAGGGTTGTGTGATGTGTTCTGTTTCAAAGCCCTCTAATAGAAAACTCGGGCTCTACACACTACTCCCTATTTTGAGTCGTCCATGGGAAAGTGTGTCAATGGACTTTGTAGGAGGTTTACCTTTGTCTAGGAAGGTTCATGACTATTTGTATGTTGTCGTTGATCATTTTAGCAAAATGTGTAGTCTTATGCCTTGTAAAAAGTAGATTATTGCAGAGCAGACTGCTTCTCTTTTCTTTCAGCATGTTTGGGTCGACTTTGGATTACCCACATCAATTGTGTCAGATCGAGACTCTCACTTCCTTGGGGAGTTCTACACCAGCTTGTGGAGGATGATGGACACCAAACTGAAAAGAAGCATGGCATTTCACCCGCAGACTCACGGACAAACAAAGGTTGTCAATCGTACCATGGTACACTTATTACGAGGCTATTGTGGAAAACATCCCAAGTTGTGGGATGAACATCTCCCCTATATACAACATTCCTATAACCGAGTAGTGCATTGATGTAGCATTCACCATTCGAGACATGCTTTGGTTATCTTCCAAAGGACCCTTTGGATATGGTCTTTGGAAGGGAGGATGGCTCCACTGGACATAATGATAAGGGCAAAGCTCAACAGTTCATTCAGCGAATCCAATTGATTCACCAAGTAGTGCAAGAGCAGTTGGAAAAAAGTCAAGCCTGTTATAAGGATTGACATGATAAACACCAAGTTGACCATCAATTCCAAGTGGGCGACAAGGTGTGGTTCCACATCAGCAAAGAGAGGATGAAGGGAGAAGGAAATAAGTTGCGGCCAATCCGGTATGGACCATTCACCATATTGGAGAATATTGGGAATAATGCCTTTCGTCTTGACTTACCGGTATATATGCAGATGTACTCAGTAGTGAATGTGGAGAACTTAAAGCTGTATGAACCTCCTTTGATCATGGACACTGATGAGGTGGGCACAGTTCCTACCATCGATGATTTTGCACCAGAATATCTCGATGAGTTTCCCGAAGACATCATCCTCGAAAGAAGGACCACGACTTCATGGCAACGAGATGTAGAGTACCGTTGAGTTAGATTCAAAGGAATCCATCCCAGCAAGGCCAGACGGTTGGAGAAAGAGAAAGTGAGGGAACAATTCCCTCACTTGCCAATTGACTAATGGAAAGCTTTTGGCTGTCCAAAAGCTCCTCAATGGGGAGGATTGATCCAGGTAGATCTTCAGATACAATGGCATGGAAAAACTCAGAAATTAAAGTGAGAAGAATGAAGTCAACCCAGCACCAGAGCAGAAATCTCGTCTTCTCAATTCCAACGGCGCAAATGGTACGTCAATTCGAGCTCAGATGATGGAGTTATCGGACAAAGAAGTGTTCTTTGATCCTTAAGAAAATGAGGATTTTCCTTTGAAAATGGGTCGTAAGCCTTTAAGGCCAAATTGCAATCGGAGGATGCATAGAGGCAGACTTAAGCTTTGGGCAGTCGAACCCCCGATCACCGATCTCTGATCTAATAGGATTGATGGATCAAAGGCAATCGAAATTAGAGGACTTACATGTATATTGGCGAGCGGGCAGTACGATCGACAATTAATCAGGTCGACGGAACCACTATCAAACAACCGAGGCGATGTATGCGTGGGATGCCGACGCGATCGGCTGATGCCGATATCGATGATCAGTAATTCCCAATAACCAGGACAGAGACACCTCGATATGCTAATTTACGACCCCAGCGCAAACTCGATAGGGAAAATAAGCCCGATTTAATAATTTTTGAGGTCCCGATATATGGTTTTTTGGGAAAATTTGGGGTGTTTTTCAGGATTTTGAAGCTTTATCATTTCAACAATAAAAGACCATATTTGAGAGGCGGATGCACCCGCCGATTCTTCCACTCTACCAACCTCTGTTAAGAGCTAGACAAGCCCCGATTGGGATGGGATTCTATCCAAGGAATCCCTTATTAAACAGAATCAATGGAAGAGCACGGGAGGAGGGATTGTTTTGGTGGCAACACGTTGTTTCGCAGGAGGCTGAGAGCATATATTGGTTTGTTTTGGACAATTTACATACTCTAGCCCCTTGTACTACTAAGGGAAGCTTTGGTGTTGCATACCTCTCCATATCAGGCATCCATTTCATAGGCCATCTTGCATATTGGAGGTATAAGCCTCTTGTGGACAGTTTGATGAATGTAATTCTCTTTGTTTTCATGCCATTTAATAAGAAAGGCCTCCCCATTATTGAGTTGGGCCCAGAGACATAGTCCGAATTGGACGAACTCCGTTATCAAGCCTTGGTGTCTTCTTTTTGTGCCTTGTATGTGTTTAGTTCTTCTTTCATCATGTGCACATTGTTGTGTTAAGCTGCAATTTTACATGTAATTCTTTTCTATACATCTATAAGCGAAAACATCTTGGATCGGTTTCTTCTCATCTAGTTTCCAATAATTGATCTCAAATAACTTTAATATTAAACCATGCCAAATCATACCAAGTCATCTCAACACATGCCAAACATGCTAATACTTGCCAAGTGCCAACACGTGCCAAGTGCCAATGTGCATCAGGGAGTGTGATGCATGCTATGAAGTGGAAGAGCATATCGAAGAGTTCTAAGGTGTGCTAGAGAGTGCCAATGCATGTTGAGGAGTGTTAGGGAGTACTAAGACAACACAAGGGAGCACTAGGTCAAAATGCATGGGAGTGAATGAATATAAGGGTGCGTTAGGGAGTGTTAATGAGTGCTAGCTGTGATGCCAAGGAGGGAGTGACAAGGTATGCTAAGCACAATTAAGGCATTCCAGGTAATATCAGGGAATATCAAGAAGTGCTAGAGTGTGCTAGGTATTTTCAGGGTGTGCTAGCATGTGCCAAATATTGCCAAGGCATTCCAGGTGCTAAGACATGCTAGGATGTGCATGGCGCCATAGTATGCCAATATGTGTCAAGGAATTTCAAGGAAACAAAAGGAATAAACAAGCTAAAATGCAAGGAAATGAACACATAAGAGGGTTAATAAGTCAAGACTTTATATTTTTTGAAATGGGCATGCTAGGCACAGTTATAATATGTTCCAATACATGCCAAGTGCCAATGTGTGCCAAGTTCTAATGTTTTTCAATGCAATATTTTGCCAAGGTGTTTCAAGGCATGCCAACACATGATAGGGGAGTGCTATGATATGCTAGGGAATGCCAACATGTGCTTGGGCATCCTACTCATGACAAGATGTTCTAGGTACAAAGATGTTAGAAGACATGCGAGGTGCCAAGGAATGTTAGTGTATTGTTCCAAAGCATGTTAAGGTGTGCCATGAGTGTTGAGGAGTGCTAGGTTTCTCTCATTAATAGAATTGATAGAGCTTGATTATATATTAAATAATATAGTTCCTACACACATTAGTGGAACTCTATTTAAAGGAGATTTGCTAGATAATAAACCTAATAGAGATGAATCATGTGTTGACTCATAGGAAAGTTGTATTCTTATGACTTGAGGGAAATGATACACTAATTATTTCTTAACAAATTGACTAACTATTATAACCACTATGACCTTGGACACATAATAAAAAAGACTCCACAAAAATGGTCTTAAATCGTTATCTTTTGACAAAAGGTATAGTAACATGTACATAGCTTCATCAAAAACTCATTGGAATGATCAATGATGACGAAAATTTTTTGACCGTCACCAAAAGTAACTAAAAAGAGCATTGGTGAGGGTCAATAAAATATCATCACTAGAAGTGTCACCAAAAAGCGAATTAGTGATGGGCCTTTAACGACCCTCACCAAAAGTGTCACCAAAGAGAAAATTAGTGACGGGCCTTTAACGACCCTCACCAAAAGTGTCAATGAAAATGGATTTGGGGACAAACCTTAAAGGACCATCACTATATACACTTACAACAATGATTTTTTAAAGACCGTCACCATATCAGACATTGGTGACAGACCTTAAAGGTTCCTCACAGGCATGAAGCGTCATAAAAAAACTCATTGGAATGATCAATTATGACAAACATTTATTGACTGTTACCAAAAGTAATCAAAAAGATCATTGGTGATGGTCAATAAAATATCGTCAATAGAAGTGTCACCAAAGAGAGAATTAGTGATGGGCATTTAATGACCCTCACCAAAAGTGTCACCAAAGAGAGAATTAGTGACGATCTTTTAATGACCCTCACCATAAGTGTCGTTGAAAATGGTTTTGGTGACAAACCTTAAAGGACCATCACTATATACACTTACAACAATGCTTTTTTAAAGACTGTCACCATATGCCACATTGGTGACAAACCTTAAAGGTCCGTCACAGGCATGACCCTCATCTATGACATATTTTCTTGTAGTGATGTTTGCAAGTTGACGAGCATGGCAAAGGGAACTCTGAGTATTATGTGAAAATAAACCAAGTAAAGGGATTTTGATCTTAGAGGAAGCAAGTAGTATTATTTGATATCATGACTAGACGTTTTTATGACTTGGTAACTCTAATATTGATGGTTTTGTTGAGATGTGATTTAGCTACATGTTGTAGGAGTACATGTTAGAAAGATAACAATTGAGATAATATATCTGTAGTTGTTTGGATTAACTCTTAAGAAAGGAAAATGCAAGTCTTGCAAAATTAGAAACCTTGGATGCTTGATCTAATTCATAACCATATTTGTGTGAAAAAATGACTGAAATTATGTTATGATTGGATGGGTTTGCGGAGAAGTGTAAATTGGAGAAAAATTCTCTTACTCCTACCCATACAAATTCATGATATGCATCATAGTCTGTGGCATATCTTCAATCTATTATGTTCAAAGCCATGTATGATGTAACTGTCCAGCATAACAAAACTATCATTTCCAAGGACCAAAACAAGAAAACTTGTTGATTTCTTAATTGACATAGCTTGCGCAAATTAAATAATCAATTGTCTTTGTTAATGAAATGATGTTTTCTTTATTTACAAGTGAAGTAATAACACATGCTAGACAATTCCAAGGCATAATAGGCATGTCAGGATGTGTGAGGGCCAAGTGCCAGAGAAACACAAGGAAGCACTCATTTCAAATGCATGGAAATGAATTGTCAGTGAGTTCTAGGTGTGCTAAGGAGGGAGTGAAAAGGTATGCTAGCCAGTGACAAGGCATCACAAGGGATAACTAGGTCAAAATGCTTGGAAATGAACAAATAAGAGTGTAGTGTGCCAAGGAGTGTCAACGAATTTCAGGTGTCCCAAGGATGAAGTGTGTTAGAAGAACTTTAGAATAGGACTTGCAAGAGGCAAACCTATGATTGTGATAAGGTATGTACAAATTAGTTTTAGACAAAGGGAGAATTTGGGTTGGGCTCAACATTTTTTTGTCAATGACTTGATTGGGCTCACAAGTCACAAAAAAGGTAAGGCTATCTATGAGGGCATGACAGCTAGGGAATGACAAGGTGTCTAGGGAGTGCGAGGAAGTACTAACACATGCTAGAAATTTCCAAGGAATTTTAGGCATGCCAAGACATGCGAAGTGCTAAGGCATGCCAAGAAGTCCCAGGCACTAGGGTGTGGCACCAACACATTCTAGGGAGTGTTAGAGCCATGTTATAGGGAAATGCAAGGGAGAAGTAGTTTGAAATGCATGTAAATGAATGAATAAAAGTGTGATAGAGATTGTTAGCTAGTGAGTACGAGGTGTGTTAAGTGTCAAGGAATGTTAGGATGTGCGAGGGAGTGCCAAAGCATGCCAAGAAATGCAAGGGATGCTAACACGTGCTACATAGTGTGAAGGGATTTTTAGGAATTATAGGTGTTATAGCATGTCAAGATGTAAAAAAAAATTCTTAGTTGTTTAATTTTATGACCACGGTTGGATGTGAACCTTGTCTTTGTAACTTTTTAAGTTGGATAAGTTGAAATTATACATGAGTAGCCTAAGAAGAGTTATAGGAAGTTCTTAGCTGAACAAGGCATATTTTAGTTGTAGTAATTGTAACTCGGTCAATTTTTTGTTATAGTCAAGTTGTTGTTATAGTTGAGGAAGGATTTTTTGGGTTCCCATGTTGTAAAAAATGTAAGGTTAGTTGTGAGGGCATGATAGCTAAGGAGTCCGAGGGCATGTTAAGGAATGAAAAGGCATGCTGACATATGCCAAACAGTGTGAATGCATTCCATGGAGTGTTAGGGAGTGTCAAGACTAGGCACAATTTTTTTTTTTCAATGACTTGGTTGGTTTCCCAAGTCGCAAAAAAGATAAGGCTATCTATAAGGGCATGAAAGCAAAGGAGTGCCAACGTGTGCCAAGAAATGCCAAGAAGTTCTAACACATGCTAGACAGTTCCAAGGAATGTTAGGCATGTTGTTGGGGCCTTCGATTTGAGTTTTTGCAGAAATACAAGATAGTAATAGGTGGCGAGGATGACCGGTCGAGTTGGGGAGCTAACAACTGAGGGGGGGGGACAGGAACCAAGAGTAGTTCGACAATTGTGGAAAGGTGGCAGGGGAGAGCTATAGAAACCGAGCAAGTAGAGAGAAAAGGAAACCAAAGGCAAAGTCAACTAAGCAGGAAAAAAGTGGTATTGACAGTCTAGGTGCATAGCATGGGATGAAAGGCAAAAGAAAGGATGGGAAAGGGTTGGTAATTACTAGATATTGGTTAAACAAACGAGCCAGGAATCAATGCAGCCTTCCTGGGTTATGAAAGGTGGATACACCCTTACTCTGTTGGTATCTTATCTATGGGTTGGTTCATTCTTGTTATTGATGATCAGGCTTCGAGCCTTCTGTACTTATTTATGTATTTATTTATATGAAGCGTAATGAAAGAGGAAATTTTCACCTATGATGTATTGTTGAGTTCTATATTGGTTCTTTAAAATGTTTAAATATCTGTATATATGCTATATGATTTCCTAAGGTAATGTGAGTAGAATAGTGTGGTTAGTAGGTGCTTTATTGCTATGATTTAAGATCAGTTGCAGGTTGTGGTTCCCTTGGTGACTCATTCTACCCCCTCACACTTCAGTCATGGCATCCCTCAAGTGAGACTCTGTACCCTCTCTGGGTAAGGTGAAAATGCGGACATTTTTCTGGATTTTTGTGTTCTCTACCAGATTCATGGGATAGTCTGGTTATTGCAATAGGTAGTAATGCAGCTACCTTACAGTTTGATGAAATAGTCTCATCCTTGCTGATGGAGGAAATGAGACAGAAAAATATGGAGCCAGAATGGTGATGCCTTGTCTGTACGAGGACGGTCCCAGAACAGAAACAAAAATGAGTCGTCGAGTGGGAGATATAAATCTAGAGGGAGATCTAAATATCCAGGAAAACATGTAAAGGTGGTGTTAGAGCCTATATTTGCCTCAGGCTGAAAGACAAGGTTCTAGGTCGACATCAAACCATGCTCAGCCTCGTAGCTAGCCCTACGAGAATAGGAGAGGGTTCTCTCCAAATCAATCTCAGTGAAAGATAATTGATGGGGCTTGAGATGACTTATTTAACAACTAATCTTAGGATAGGTATGAAGTGCAAGGATTTTTTTGAGTTTTTGGGGGTTTTGTTGGAAAAAAGGGACAGGCAAATTTTGGGTCCAAGGATGAGGCCAGATTTTTGCAGAGTTCAGGTAGGGGCAAGATAGGTAGTAGTTTTGATGCTTTGGATTGAATGAATGGGTGGATCAGACTGGTGAGGAGCCAAGGAGGGCAAGAGGGTTTCAAGAGTCCTCCTCAAACAGATGAAAACATGAAAAATTAAACAAAATATCAAGGCAGAGCATAGCAGTCCAATGAATTCTACCTTAATCACTCATTTGTTTAATTGCAGAAGACAAGAGAAGGGAAAATGATACACATAAACATCAATGAACTTAAAAATACATATAGAAACACACCACCAAAACATAGAGCCACATGGATCCCAACAAGTGGTGCAAAACCTTGGTCTTTCCTTTGCCAAAATTGCAGAAATGAAATGTACAATGAGGTGCCAAGCAATCCCATGTATCCAACCCTGAAAATGACTTATAAATTACATAATATAGACAAGCCAAACCTATTCCCTTGCCTCTAGGGGTCGAGCTCATCATTCTAGGAGCTGTTTGAACTAATTCTAAACAAGGAACTGAAATCTAGGTAGTCAAACAACTCACCCCTATATGCTAGGAAACTGATTCATTCATTTAATTTTCACCTTTTAGTGAATGAATCCTCTAGAACAAGTAAAAATGTGCCAAAATTACATCATAGTAATTAAATTACATCATGAAAGGTCAAGAGTAACATCAAAAAGAAAAACTAGTCAAAATTGGGCAAATTTCTGAGCTATACAGTGAAAAACAGGCCAAAATTCTCTATGCGTTGCGCCCAAAACCGTATGCGTAGCACAACTTTGGAGCTGATTTTGAGGCACTTACCAAAGTCAAAATTGATCCCAAGTGTGCTTTTTGGAAAGCCCTACCTGTCTAATTTCCAACCCAAGTAGAATTTCTAGATTTGGATGTCATTTGCCCCTCCAAAACTTCAATCTCCCAAGACTGCTTCCTGTGGGTGCAAAAGGTGGCAGAGAGGTCATTTTTAGGGTGTTTTTGACCTTTTAGGCAACCCAGAACTTGATGAAATCCTTAGGTAATCCATGAGCATGCATAAATTTTGATAACAAATCTAAAAATACAAATTTTTCCTCCAGAGGATCTCCCAATTATAAGCGCACGCCAGGTGGCGCTATGCGTTGCGCAGAAAAACCTGTTTTAAAGCCAAAAAATTCAAAATTGACAAAATTTTCTCCAAATTTCTTGAAATTTGGGCTGGAGGTCTATCATTGAGTATCATGTTCAGCCAAGGAGGCCTCGGCCAAGATCTGAAGACGATCATGCTCCTTTTGCCTCTTTTGCTTCTTTGTCGCCTTCTTCAATTTTGCCTTTAGATTCCTTATTCGTGCCTTGGAATTCATATTTCACGCCCTGTAATGGAAAACCATGTGTCTCAACAATGCTTCATCCCTATCGGAATTGTCCAACAGTCTCTCCAAGTGGATGTTGATTCTTTCGAGCTAAGACTCCTGATCATCATTAATCTCTTGCTCCAATGAAGTGAGCTCAATCCTCCTCCTTTGTGCAGCTTGGCGATTCTCGCGGATGTTTTGTAACTCCATGATTGCTTGTTGATCTTCAAGTTGTTTGTTCCTCTGCTCCAAGTATTTCATAGTCCACTTAGCCCTCTCCAAGTCAAGGGATAAGGCTTTGATCTCTGTTTGCTACTCCCAGATGATCTCTCTAAGATGTGCACTTTGTGGGCCCATGTCTGTATCGTCATCCTGAATAAGAATAAAGTCCCACTCACTTGAAGGCCCCTCATCCTGCATTGGCCTCTTGCCTCTATCCTATACTTGTGATGTTGATGTTAGAAGTGAGGCCCCTTCCACACCGGGTGGAGATAACACTCACTTTGCTGCTGCAAACAATCCTCTCATGCCTCTCTGATAGGTGACATATGCCGGCACACTAGTAGTCTCTGCCTCCTGACCTCCATGCTGATATGAAGGTTCATAGGTATGATGGACAACCTCCTGATGAACTACTAAAACTGTGAAAAACTCATGGGAAATGAAATTTTCCCATGTGATACCCTGCAAACCAAGCTGATGCACAACAATGATCTTGATGAGCGCATAGTGGTAAATGTTGTTGTACTGCTGTTCTGGAGTCTTCTTCTGCACAAGAGTGGTCATCCTCTTGATGTTTTGGCACATGAAATATGGAATGTTCATCAACCTCACTCTCGTGAAATGCATCAGTAACCTGATATGGTATGCATAGAGGCGTGAGAAGCGGCCTTCACAACTGAAGTATCTGATAATGAGTCTCATCAACGGCACATAAGATTCCTTTAGAAACTGAAATGGGAATACTCTCCTAAGCTGCTTCAAATAGCTAGGCCTGATGTAAGGTTCATAATATGATCTATCCAGCTGTTGCCTCTTGTTCCACTCTTCCCCTATATTCGGTATCTCGGTGGCCTGAGAGATGGTTTCTGGTGTCAAGGTGAAGTTTACTCCAGCAAGAGTAACATGACTATCATGCAAATGTAAAACAAACAACCAAACTAACTCCTGATGATGCTGGATCTGAGCAATCATCTCACAATAATGAAAGCATGACAGTTGCTGAAAGCATGTCATTGCAAGCGGGCAGGCCTACAATTAAGTTAAGGAAGTAGGCTCTTCTCTGACATGTCTGTCACCTTTTCGAGGCCTTTTCGACACATTAAGCTCAGTGGTTGAGTCACTGTTTTTCTCATATTCTTGCTCATATGATGAATCTGTCTCTGTCATGGTGCTGCAATGTGTATGTTTGATTGGTTTGACAAAGAGAAATAAGTGATGTGTTTTTCAATGCCAAATGTGCCAAAGGGAAATGGGACTGTGAGGAATATGGGACAGTGGGAAAAGTGGATGATGGAGTTTTTCAAGTGAAGAAATGTGCAAACAGTCACTTTTAGGGATATAGGGATTTGGGGAATGATATGGGAATGATATAGTGATAAATGATATAGTAGAGGGAGAATGATGATAGGGACTGATATGATTGTAGAATAGGGAAAATGGGAAGCTAGGATATGAGTGGTTTGGGCAGTTAGGGCATGGGAAAAGATCACAGGTGGGAAAAGAGAGTTGGCACCACCATCATAATTTCAAAACACCAAATTTAAAACCCAAAAGGAGCAGATTTTGATATACACATAGGGTTTATATTTTCACACTTTCAAACCTTTGAATTCTCCCTCCAAACAACACCCAACACAAGTTAAATTCAATAGAAGCATGCTTGAACTTACTTGGAGCAGAAAAAATGGCATTTTAGTGAGTTTTGATGATAGAAATGGCATAAAACTAGCCTGTAGGCTCTGTGCGCCGTGAAAAAACCCAGTGCGCTGCGCCTCCTGGATGCGTCGCGACAGTGGAATTTTACACTGAGAATTTGTGCCCAATTCGTCGAGCGGCCTGTGTGCGCCGCGACCTCCTCCAATGCGCCGCGCAGCCCTTCAAACACAGTCTCGGCCCTTCAAACACAAAATTCACTCCTCTAACCCTCAAGTCGATATCTTTTGACCTCTTGGGATAGCAATGGATGTTTCAAGCAATGAACATGTCTAATGGAATGATGGGTTTGATTTTTATTGAAGCCACAATGAATTTTTTGTCTTGGAGGTTCTGTGCGCCACACATCGTGGATGTGCCGCGCCAGTGGAGAAAAGCATTGTGGCAGGAGGCCCAATGCGTCACGCAGCCTATGTGCACCGCGCTCTAACCTAATGCGTCGTGCAGCCAATAAACATAGTCTTGGCTTTGATAATCGCCTTCTCAGCACTAACTTCGACTTTCCTTGATCTTCTTGGATGCAAATGACATTATACACACAGAAAAATCTTTATAAAGACATGGCTTTGATTTTTGGTTCTCAAAAACCCATCTTTGTAATGTTTTAGCTTTTGGCACTTTTTCACTTTAATACAAACCCTGTTCTTCTATTTCTTCTTTGATTTTTGGCTTAGAATGATGAAATTCTTGTCAATTTTTTGCAGGGATAGTGGCATGTCTTGACAAAGAAAGACCAGGGCTGTGCCTGGAGATTTGAACAACTGAAATTTTTTTGAAAATTTACATGGCAATTTATTACAAAACGAAATGACGAATTTTCTTCAAAATAGAGTTTTGAAGAAAAGTCATAATCCATCCATATGACGAAAAAAATTTGTGAAATAAAACCTCCCTCTGGCCTGCTGGCATTATTGGACACTTTGAAGACACAATTTGTGAAACCCTAGACCTAGTGACTGAAATGACTTTGCTGATCAAAAGACTAAAACAAGACTGTAAGTGACTTTAAAAGCTTGATTAAAAGACCTGAGCCAGCAGGTATAAGGCATGAGGGGTAATGAATAACAAGACCCTCCTATCAGATTATGGCATGCCCCTAGTGGAATGCAACTGAGCGAATCGAGCAAGACACCTAAAAAGGAAATGCAATAAGAGAAATGATATTTGACGGAGGGATGAACAGACTGACTCTAACAGGTGGTGTGCTGGAAATGCGGAAAGAAAGGGCACTACAAAAGGGACTATAAATCTAAAGCTCCTGACAAAGGAAAGGGATCTGATGATGCTTATTTTGCAAAGGCAAAAACCACCTCAGATGAAGGTGGGGATGTGTACTTAGCTTCTTCAAGTACACATGTAGATCATGGGCATGGTTGATTGACTCAGGTGCATCCTTTCACTTCACTCCCCTATAGAGAGTGGTTCTGCAAGTATGATAAATATGATGGTGGTGATGTCTTCTTAAGGGATGATAGGAAGGCTAGAATCATTGGTCGCGGAAAAGTAAAGTTGAAGTTGCAAGGTGGAAGGGTTAGAACACTTCCAGGTGTTCTGAATATTCTTGCATTAGCCAGAAATCTAATTTCTACAAGAAAGCTAGATGATGTAGGTGTAAAAACAGTGTTCGGGAAAGATACCTGCAAGATGGTTCAGGGAACACTGGTATTGATGCAGGGAGTTCGGACTGGAACTCTGTAAAAGCTGCAAGGTAGCACTGTTGTTGATGGGTGCAATAGTTTTGTGGTTCCTGAAAGTGGAGCAGAAAATCTAGTGGTCCCTGGACATAAGACCATGTTGTGGCATCAAAGGCTTGGACATATTGGAAGAAGGGCCTTCGAATACTTCATGGTAAAGGTATGGTAGAAGGTATGAGTAATAGCTCTCTGGATTTTGATTTCTATGAAAATTGTATTTATGGGAAGCATAATCGAGTGAGTTTCCCCTCTGGTGGTGAGAGGGCGAAACATATATTAGAGCTTGTGCACAGTGATGTGTTTGGACCTCTGAAGGCTCCATCACTGGGTAAGTCTGAGTACTATGTATCATTTATAGATGACTTCTCAAGGAAGACATGGATATATTTCCTTAAGAAGAGATATGAACTCTTTGATAGGTTTAAAGAATTTAAAACACTGGTGGAAAACTAGAAAGAGAAGAAGATAAAGGTGTTGAGGACAGATAACGGTGGAGAGTTTTGCAGTAAGGAATTTGAAGAATTCTATAAGAAGTGTGGTATAGCATGGTAGAAGACTACTCCGTATACACCTCAACAAAATGGAGTTGCAGAAAGAATGAACAAGACGTTGATGGAAAGGGCAAGAAGCATGCTCCGTGGTGCTGGGTTAGGATAAGAATTCTGGGTAGAGGCGGTGAAGACAGCATGTTATCTGGTCAACAGATCAACTTCATCTGCATTGGAGGATAAGACTCCACAAGCGGTATGGATTGGTAAGAAACCCTCTCTTTCACATCTGAGGGTATTTGGATGCGATGCATATGTACATGTTCCAAAGGAGAAACAGACCAAGTTGGATAGTAAATCTGAAAAGTGCATCTTTATTGGGTATAAGGATGGTTTAAAGGGTTATAAACTTTGGAACCCATCAACAAGGAAGGTTGTGTACAACCGAGATGTGGTGTTCAGAGAGGTGAAAGACATTATTAAACATGAAGTCCAACCAAAGGAACCTGAGAAGATAGAGTTTGAGCTAAAGGAGGAAGAATCAGACTCTACAGTAGAGGAGGAATCAGAAGATGAGGAGGCGCAAACTCTGGGTGTCAGAAGATCAATTCGAGAAAGAAGGCAGCCAGAAAGGTATAGTCCATCTACTTTCTGTTCAAATTTTTCTTTATCTATTACTAATGATGATCCCAAAATTGTGAAGGAAGTAGTAGATTCAGAGGATGGAAAACTCTAGAAAGAATGAAATGGCATCTTTGCACAAAAATGAGGCTTGGGATCTGGTGGAGTTGCTGGCTGGAAGGAAGCCCACTGGCAGCAAATGGGTGTTCAAGAAGAAGACAAATGCAGAAGGAAAGGTGGAGAAATATAAAGCTCAGTTGGTAGCAAAAGGTTATTCCCAGGTGCCGGGAATTGATTTTAGTGATATTTTTTCTCCTGTTGCCAAGGTAACTTCTATTAGGTTACTTTTATCTGTTGATGTTGCTTTTGATTTTGAGGTAGATCAGATGGATGTGAGGACAACATTTCTTCATGGGGATCTGGAAGAGCAGATCTACATGAAGCAACCTAAAGGCTTTGCGGTGAAGGGTAAGAAAAAACTGGTATGCAAGTTAAAAAAGTCTTTGTATGGGTTAAAACAGTCACCAAGGATGCGGTATCAAAAATTTGATACATTTATACAGGGACTTGGCTTCACTGGAAGCAAACTAGATCACTGTGTGTATTTTAAATTAGTTGGTGACCATGTTATTTATTTGGTCTTATATGTGGATGATATGTTGCTGGTTGAAAATGACAAAGAAAATATCCACGATTTGATGACCCAATTGTCCTCCAAATTTGACATGAAATATCTTGGTACTGCAAAATATATTTTGGGCATGGAAATTAAAAGAGATCGGGAAAAGAGGAAGATCTGGTTAAACCAGAGAAAGTATGTCGAGACAATATTACAGAGGTTTAATATGCAAGATAGTAAACCGATGAAGGTTCCTATTCCTATAGATGTAAAGTTATCTGCTGAATAATGTCCCAAGACACAAGAAGAGGAAGAGGATATGTCCCGTGTTCCATATGTAAGTGTATTAAATAGCCTGATGTATGCAATGGTCTATACTAGACCAGACATTGCACATGCAGTGGGAGTATTGAGCAGGTTTATGTCAAAACCAGGGAAGGAGCACTGGACAAAAGTGAAGCGGGTTTTGAGGTATTTGCGTGGCACTAGCGATTATAGTTTGTGCTACCAAGGAAGACCAGGATTGGATAGAGTGTTGGATATTCGTGGCTTTGTTGATGCAGATGGGGCTGGAGATCTGAATCAGAGAAGATCTACAAGTGGGTATGTGTTTAACCTATTTGGAAGTGTTGTCAGTTGGATGAGTAAGAAACAATCTGTAGTGGCAATATCAACTATAGAGGCAGAATACATGGCAGCCACTGATGCAAGCAAGGAAGCAGTTTGGTTGTAGAGATTGTGTTCAAGTATGGGGTTAGTACATGGAGCTATAAGGATAGACTATGACGGCTAAAGTGCAATTTTCTTGACAAAGAACCTTACATACCATTCAAACAAAAAGAACATTGATGTTCAGTATCACTTTGTGAGGGATATGAAAAAAGACAAAAAGGTGTTGCAGGTAAAGGTGGACACTTTAAAGAATACTGCACATGCATTGACAAAATCAGTGAGCTTTCAGAAGTTATCCTGGCGTAGAGAAATAATGGGTATTTCAGGGCTGGAAAAATGACTAAGCCCTCCTGTGGCCCCCTATGGAAAGAAAACAACAAGTCGCAGAATGTTGGGTTGTGTTATATTCTTTCCACGACTAACCCTATATTAGGTTAGGCAAACCTACCTATGGTTTTGGGTCCATGGTTTTGGATGCGATGGTTTTCGGTCCATGGTATTGGATGCTTCGGCATGTACAAATGTGTATTGTAACATTGAAAGGAATATAATGAAAAATCAAGCTGGTAGTCCTGATTTTGGGATCCAGGGGATAATCTATGTGTATATGTGTTTTATGTGTTATGCGCTCCCATTGTTTATTTTCTGTGTTTTAGAATTCGTATGCAGGTAATTTCTATACAGGGTTAAAACCAACATATATATCATCATAACTTATCCACATGAGTGCATAATATCTCATGCATCAACATGCATTAAATCATGAGAAGTAACAATCATCCTTCTCACATCTCATCCATCTAATCAACACATGAGCAACAATATAATGCATCTAGAATAAAAATCATGAAGCATAAAGTGCACAATCTAGATGAACTATCTTCAACACATCATCTAATCTCCATGGCAGAAACATATGCATGACAACAGTTGACATAAATATCATCTAGTAGTATAATCATCATGAAAATGCTAACTGTGTGATGCAAAACATATGATTTTGATACTATATGGAAGCAATAATCAATCTCCTTTCCTACAACACCCTCGTGTTAAGTAAGCACAATAAAACTCCTCCATAATGAGCATGATGCAAACAAACGATAGATCCATTTGGAAGCACATATGATACCCTTGAATGTGTGATCCCTCATCACACCTAAACAATGCACATAAGGATACTACATGACTTCCATATCATCATAAACATCAATAAAAACCAAGACATATAGTTGCTTCAAAACAATCAATAGATGTACATGGTTGATCGATGTAAAATAAATCTAAAAACAAATATATCTAAAATTAAAGTTCACTTCAGATCTCATTAACTCCCATTGAACTCATGCATCTCTAAAAATGTCTATTTGTCTTCATTCACAGTTTCCAATATGGCTGCATAATCAAGGATTTGCATGCAACTCATTATGCAATGATATGCCCCCCTGATACCATGCAGGCCTTAATTTTTTATTAGAGGTCCTTGCTGCTCTTTTATTCTCTAGACCATCATTTACTGGTCCTTATTCTTGTATTATTGGCCTTGCATATTCTTCTCTCTCTGATCGGATCTCTTGTAACACATGGGAAACTTGAAATCGTTGGCCTTATGACCAATATTATCAAAAGCAAAACATCTAATGTGATCAAAGAATAGAGTAATAGGTTGATTTTTTTATTGGTATAATTTTTGTTCCTTGCGTGTACCATGCAATCAATAACCCTATGGCCAAAATCATTGCATGAGAAACAATAACCATAAAAAGGACTATTATACATTGTTGATGGAGATTTATTTTGCATCAATAATTAATGTTGCTTCTCCTTTGGTTTCTTCTTTTGATGAGAGAGATTAATCTCTCCATTTCTACAAATTGCTACTATGTGTCCACGAAATCCACAATTATAGAAATTCCCTATTCTATTATTCTTCTTTGGCCTTCTTCGCTCGTTATGTTGCTTCTTTCCTGGCTCATGGATCTCATTATTTTTGCTACAACTAGGTGTGCCAACAATTTTTTATTTGCTTGTATATGCTTGAGGACTAGTTTTAAACCTCTCCAATTCTTCTCTTACATAAATTGCTTCACCCTTCATGTTTTGAGACTCATCCTCTAACTCATTTTATTTCTTTGTCATTTCAATTTCAATCTTCATTCCTTTTTGTAGCTCAGTTTTTAATTTTGAGATTTCTTCTTTGTATGCACACTCCTTTTCGTCAAACATTTGCAACAACATTTGTTGATCTTTATTTTTAGCCATAAGTCTTTGAATTTGAGCTTCTAGTGCCATTATCTTTGATTACTCCTAATAGTTTCTATCGCTAGAGCTTTCATCATCTTCTTATGAGGACAATTTATTTTTTTACTACAATAAAAGTAGAATCCTTTGGATTTTTCTCCATTTCTGAAAAATGCAATTTTCCTCCAAGATACAAATTTTACAACCTGTCCAACATCTCTTTCGCAGTCTCAAAATGCTCCACATGTATGCTATCACATTTTGAAATACTATTCAAAATAATATTTTTTGCTAAATCATTTCATTCATTTTTAACTCCATATTCAAATGTGAGCAAAATATATTCATCAATAGGTAAAAAAATATGAATACAAATTCACTCTCCAAGTTGCAATTTACCTTCGTGAAGTACTGGAATTCCTTATTCATCCATTTAAAAAAATAAATCAAAAGTGTGCCAAAAATATCAAAGATCCAATCTCCAGCGATAAAGTTGCATGTAAGAGCCCTAGTTTGATACCAACTATTGGAAACTAGATCACTACTGAGAGGGGGAGGGGGTGAAAGAGTCATGAAGGAACTTATAAATAATTTCTCTAATTATTTATTCTTTGACCATGCATAAACTAAAACACATAATCAAATATTAGAGCATCAACATAAAACAAAAACCATGAAAGGAATCGACACAATGGAAACATATATTTATGATGGAAAACCCTCTCAAGGCAAAAAAACCACATGTTGTTACTGCATTGCTCAAAATATTTTCTGTCAAACAATTCTTTACATAGAGATACAGATATGGCTACTATAAAATGGATATTGTTTCTCAATCAGATCTATAGACTACCATTCGTTGAAGGCCACCATGATCAATGACCCTTATCTAGTTACTCTTGAACTCTCAATGGACTCTACAGGCTCTGATTTGCTAGAAGCAACCACAAAAAAAGAGCCTCAGTCAATTTATATTGAATTATCCAACCACCGTTAGATTGGGAAAACTGCTCACTTATATTAATTTCTCTTGAGTCACCCAACTCCACTTCTCTCTGTGGTTCTCGTTTCATACATTTTCATAATGGAATCGATAACTTCTCCACATAATCACTATAGAAAAATATCATCAAAGCACAATCAAATAGAAAATCTTTAGCACTAGATGCAATCAAACTCTCCACAAAACTTCTCCACTCAAGATACAACACAACGCCTAAAAAACCTACTCGAATCCACAGGTCATACCTCACTCACTACATAAATATGATGGCTAAAACATACTCTAACTCACTCCTGCTACAACTGCAAGCTGCTTGGGAAAATATGGAGTACACAACCAACAAAACTTTCATACTCTCCTCCACACACACACACTCACACAACACACAAAATACTCAACCATACTAGCATTGATCTTCCTCGGATATATAGATGAATTGATATGCTCAACTCAATAATTACCAAGAAATATTGGGCTTCACAACTCTATTCATATGCTTGAGTTGATTCAGATTTAGCTCATTGATTCTATAAAATGACTAACTCCTCTTACTTTTTGATATCATCAATTTTAATTAACTTCTAGAGGTCCCACAAAATGTTCCTACCATAAACCAAAAAAATTCAAAAAATTATGCTGCCGTAGCACAAAAATTAGTTGACCAACGTTATAAATCCAGAGAAAAAGTATTGCAAGTGCTCAATCACATGCATGACACTAGATCCATACAATTAGGACATAAAAGTTTCTCCCATATGCCTTTATTCTAGCAACTGGATGTTTTTGGTCACTCCCATAGGCTTCACTCCATGCAACTAGAGATAAGGATGAAGAAAAACCATGGAACTTCAGGCCAAAAATTCTCTCAGCTGATGAAACATTATCTTGAGCATCTGAACACTCCTCCAATCCTTTGTGACAAGTGTGAAATTGAGGAGATCCGCCAAGAACCTCTCCAACAAGTCAATGACTTGCAAGGCATAGTTGACCAACCTCAATACCAAGACCAAAACCCGCAGCTCCTCAAGAATCAACTACAACATCTCTAAACACCTCCTACACATGTAGCAACATCTCCAACTCCCGGAGCAACATCATTAAGTCATCCAACTTCCTCCAACACTAATAGAGGCACCACCAATAGAAGCATCCACAAATAAACACATGTAGTATCATATCCAATGTCTCTAAGACATATAGATACATATGAGACACCTATAGAAGCACTCCAACCAGGTGTAGTAGCAGCATCTCCAATCAACACAACATGTCAACCTCATTCCAAAATCACATGTGGAATCCAACTCTACTAAGAAGTGACAACATCACGTCACAACTAAGTTGACATCAGTGCAAACCAATAGGACCACCAAGCCAAACATCCATCACCAAGAATTCATCAAACATTATGAGGACAAGCATCAACATGAACTTGTTGATATCGACGCAAACACTACAATGCCAACATGTTTTAGAATTTAAAATCCAAGATGAGAAACATAAAAGTAACCACAAAAAATAGAATAATGTTATTGTGGAATTGATAGCTTACAAGTCACATCTTATCAACAATTGAAAGAATGTTCTATAAAAATTCAACTACCAATGAAAATTCCTTTATGGCATAGCATTACCATGAAGCTACTTTTATTGAAGAAAGATGTAGTCTACAACTACCATAAAAAATATTGTTTCGGATTAATTTACTCCATCAAGTTTGGATTATTTAAAGTTATACAAGAAAAATAGGGATACTTACTTTAGAATGTGGATTAATTAGGTTTTCATATCGAGTTAAAGTTATCTACAAAGTGCATGATTTGTAGGAAGTTAACACTACTAGGTAGAGGTGCCCCTATTTGAGTTTCTTTATGTAGGATATTATTATATCAAGGGGATAATGAAGAAGCTTGGTTCTTATTTTAATTGGTTCATGATTGTTCTCTTGATACACTCCAACATGATCACCAAACTCATACCTAGACACAAAAGACATATTAGCATAGAAATATTTCATCCATTCCCTTTGGCTTGTCTTGAGAACAATGGGACCATGTAATCATTTTGTTTATACAATTTCAAATTTAACCTTTTTGTATAAATTTAAAAGAATGGATTGTTATCAATTAGCATAAAAGGGTTCATCTCATTTCAAAGATTTATTTAGAGAAATTACACAAGAAATATGTAAAATAAATTTAGAACTCATATAGTTTTAATATAAATCTTTAGTATTTCTAAAATTTTGTCCAGGGATTATAACAACTAACCAAAATTCTACCCTTTCATAGAAATCTTAATATATTCCTTGACAAAAATACTAAAAATTTAATTCAAACCTCAAATATCACAAAATCTTATAAATTATCATTCATGACACCAACAATAGAACTAGGCTCATTTTAACCTCAATCCAACAATATCAAATTCAACATGTGTACATGAGAGGTCTGATAGAGATGTGTGAAGTTCTCTACATAAGGCAGTAGTGGCACTAAACACAAAACAAAACCAACATATGACAAAATTACTATTTGCACAAATAATTGTAGACATTGTTTTCTATGGGGTTCACAAACCCTAGAGATTGGTGGTTGCTACATCTACAAAATATTTGTACCGGGAAGATCCACCAAAAAATATCACTTCCTATTGACTCAACCATGGATCCTAACCCTAAGGATCTCGAGAGGATTGAACCTATGACCTCTCAATAACAAAGTTTCTTTAACAATGGGTACTTAACCAATTGATTTAACCCTCAAGGTTACAAACATCTATTGTAAATTTATTGGAAAATCGAATGAAATTTGCATTGCATTTATACCTAAATGGATCGTGAACATCTAATTTAAGGCATGTCCAAATTTTAAGCTAATATGGGGATGATAATTTAAAAATGCCATAAATATTTTAAGATAAGGTGTATTTAGGTTCCTTTTTATCAAATTAATATATGATGCATTTATCTTCACTTTATCACAATATACCATTAGATATTCCATCATGTCATAGATTTATTCATATCAAGGGAGTTACAAAATGTTCTATTTTTGACCCATCATGTGGACAGATCAAACAGAGACCTACATTAATGTTTATAGAACAAAAAAATAGCTAAAATGATGTTTGTTAGGGGAAAAAAGGAAGAAAATGGGATTTTATGACTTCCAAAAATAAATCAATCATTGCTAGATATATATATATATATATATATATATATATATATATATATATATATATATATATATATATATATATATATATATATATATATATATATATATATATATATATATATATATATATATATATATATATATATATATATATATATATGTCATTATTAGATATATATATATATATATATATATATATTGTAGGGAGGAAAGACATATTCATAACATGCAACTCCATTAGTCAATGTCCCACAACCAATCAAAGACTTAACAATTTTATCACATGCTTCAACTATTTAAAATAAATTAAATCACATAACACTGTCTAGTGACATCAACTATACATATTTTATACCAACATTAGTTTTTGTTTCATATAAGTTTCTTATGGAAAATGAAAAAATTACAATGAAGGACTCAAAATATAGTTGGATACAATTACAATTTTATGAAAACAAGGTACTGTTTCGTGAAATAAATATTAATTTTCAAAATGATTTTGTAAATTTGCAAGCCTCCCAAAGAGTATTATGAACTCTCTTCATGAAAAATCGAATCTACAAATCTCCTCTAAGCTACACCTACTACATTAACCATTAAACTTGTGTCTCAAATCCAGCTTTAATGCTTCATAGAGATTTATCCTTTCTTCATGTGGTCAAAGTTACATCTACGACATCATGGGAACCCATGGTATTCCAATTTTTATTAAGTTCTAGAGCGGAAATTCCACCCTCATCTAAGGTAAACTACTACATATATCTGTTTCATTACTTTCATAGGTATCTATGTTTAAAATGTTAGAACACAAATTGGAATGTAATGTCTCTTATTTTTTTACACTTGGGCATTTAAATATATTGGTCATATAGTGATCTCTTGGGTACATGACTATGGATTGATAGCTAACACCAATTCTGTCTAGATAAATAGCATTGTGAGTGCTCTTCCACATGTCAGATGATTTTAATATATTAAGAAATTCACCATGATTTTAGCTTTTGAAAAGTGTAGGCTAGAATGCTAAGGAAAACAACCTTCCGCCAATACAAATTTCAAAAAATTCCAACAAGTGTCATAAAAGGAAAAAGGATCTAATTAAAACATAAAAACAAAGATGAAAATTATAATTCACACAAACAAACAAAGGTCCATTCAGGCAAAGAAACATAAAATAAACTCAAGGTATTCCATAACAATGCTTCGGCTCTAAGGACAGCTACTATAGTTTCATTTCAACATCAGTTATCAAGTGTTAGGTCCCTATACTACTAGTGTAACCCCTTATTGTTATTATTACAACCCCCTTATTATATTGGTATGCCCATGTAGTCCCCATATTGTTATTATTGTGCCCTTACATTATTATTGTTACGTCAGCGCTGATTATATTAGGACCCCTTATACTCCTATATATAGAAATAAGGTCTTTTCATTTGTATCATCCAAGAATTGTTCATTTCTGTAATGTAAAGGAGGTTTCCCCCTCGAAGAGGCTTATTTCTAAGGTGTTCATCTATCTTTTCTATCTTTTTGTGAGCCCGTTTCATAACATTTGGTATCAAAGCTTTGGATTCTAGGGTTTTGCTGCTCCAAACAGTTCATCGTGGAACTTTCGCTATAACTCTTTTTATGGGATGTTTCAGAAGCTAAAACAAAAACCCATTTGAAAACAAATTGCGTTGAACCTCGTGACCAAATTTCTTATCTTGTATCGCTATATTTTCAGAGATATGATCTGAGGTAGTTATGGTTTTTGCAAGATCCAGAATTTCATCTAAAACAGGTCATTGTGGAATGTTCACTATAACGGTTTCTATACAAAGTTTCAGAAGCTAAAAAAAACATCCATTTGAGAATAAATCGTTCTAAACATCAACTACTAACTTCAGATCCTTTCTCGCTATAGTTTCGGAGATATAATCTGAGGAAGTTAGGGTTTTTGCAGACCCCTGAATTACATTCCAAACAGGTCGCCTTGGGAAAATCATCATAACTTTCTCTCTGAGCATCAGATTTCATTTTCGTAAGAATTTTTAGAAAGAGGACTTCCTGTAGTTTTATATATATTAGTTTCAGGTATTAAGGACAAAACACTAAGACATGGCACGTTGTACAATTTTTCTCTACTGAAATAGTCTATAATCAGGTCACCATGGGAGATTTGGCATAACTCTTTCTTGGATAATCAAATTATGATCAGACTTGTGGGGTTAGAAAGAGAACTTATAGAGCTACTGCAGGAAGAAATTTCAAAACTTGGAGATCTGAAATTACAGAGTTACAGTCATTTCAAGATCGAGCTCCTAAAATCAAGAAAAATTGAGATGAGGAAGTTTGATGGCAAGGATCTGGTAAATTGGATACTACAGATGGAGAAATATTTTGATCTACATGGTGTACCACTATTACAAAAGGTATGTATTACATTTTCATATTTAGAACAAGATCAATTTTTATGGTATAAAGGGCTTTGTTCTCGTAAACCACTTGTTACGTGGTCAATTTTCATGAAGGAAATTATAGCAGATTATGAGGATATAAAGAGCAACACCTTCTTTAGAGCAACACCACACAAATTGGAAGAGAAAAGAGCAAAAGGGCTTTGTTACAAAGGGAAGGAAAAATTATGGCAACAAGGAAGTCTACCCCTCACAACTATAAAGATGGAAGTGTTGTTTCTCCTAGCCTTCTAGAACCTACAAGGGCTATGCCATGACAATTGGAAGAAAAAAGAGAAAAAGGACTTTGTTACAATTGTGATAACAATTACATTAAAGGTCATAAGTGTGCTGAGAAGAAATTATTTTACATTTATTATGAAGAGGAGGAAGAAAAGGATCAAGAAACATCAAAAGAAGAAGATATACATTAGGAACCAACCCCAGGGAAAGAAGAAATGAATCCGACCATATCTTGTAAAGCGTTGGAAAGAATTACCACTCCTCAAACTCTCAAGATAGAAGAACATATAAAGAAGAAAAAGGTTCAAGAAGTGAAAGATCACATTGAGAAAGAAGAAATGAATCCGACCATATATTGTAATGCATTGGTCGGAATTACCACTCCTCAAATTATCAAGATAGAAGGAAATATCAAGAAGAAAAATGTTCGAGAAGTGAAATATCACATTGAGCATCAAGAAATGAATCTGACCATATCTTATAATGCATTGGAAGAAATTACCAGTCCTCAAACTCTCAAGATAGAAGGACATATCAAGAAGAAAAAGATTCAAGAAGTGAAATATCACATCGAGCATCAACAACAAGTTCTCCAACTTTTAAAGGATAACATTGTTGGCATTATGTTTCAGGAATGGCTATATATGTTACAGATGTTGTACTTGATGGCAACTCCCATGGCAAGGCTCTCTTTTTATTGAAAACAAAGAATGACGCAGGAAATCAATTCAAAAGATGCGTACCCGCAGGTACACCATGCAGAAGCCGTGTCCAGAGATGCAGGCCAGCCGTTCAGGAGGTGCGTCCACCCAGTGCACACATTTTAAGGCAGATAAAAGCACACGTGGGGGTTTCTTGTGTTTTACTCTTGGTATCTAGCCGACGGTATTGTGTTACTATGGTGTCGGCTCATGGTATTGTTCCATGATTTGAGGAGGAGCTTGCCTATATAAAGCAAAGGAGATCATTTGGTTTGTACATGTCTTTGGTTGAATATCTTATGAGGCTAGATCTGGTCTAGATCTAAAAAGGCGAATCTTCTGAAAGACTGAGATCTCTTTGGCGCATGATCAGATCTGTAGATCTGACTATTTGGGTTACTCTTGAAGTCTTGAAATCATCTATGCCCGGAGGTACGCAGGTGCAGTAAGGGTTCAGGTGCGCCGGGACGCAGGCGCAGAAGGGTTCAGGTGCGCCGGGACGCAGGCGCAGAAGGGTTCAGGTGCGTCCGGGACGCAGTGCAGTAACAGGAGATCTGCGTGGGGACGCAGAGCGACTAAGGTTCAGGTGCGTCCCTGGAGCAAAAGGACATGGCGCGATAGCATTTCTGGGTGCGTCTCTGAAGCAAAGTACGCGGCGCGATAGTGTTTCTGAGTGCGTCCCTGCAGCAACAGGACGCAGTGCAGTTCAAGGAACAGTGCGTGGGCACGCAGCGCAGCAGAAGGATCTCTGCGTGTGGACGCAGGGGAGCAGAAGGTTAACTGCGTCTGGTCGCAGGCCACAGAAGGGAAAACTGCGTCTCTGTCTTAAGATGTTCTGTTGATTGAATTTCTCTGTTGATAAGGTGTTCTGGGTTAGTTCTGTTATTACTGATCTGATAACTGTAGTGGACTGTAACTGTTATGTACTTGATGATCATTTGATGCTTTATGAAAAGAAGTAGGGGGTTGTAGCTCCCTTTCAGGAGAAGACTGAAAACGAGAGAGAGAGTTGTAGCTCTCTGCAGGTTGCAGCCTGCGTATTGGTAAAGGACTGCACCAGTACAAAATCATTGTAAAAGGAGTTTCTAATTTGAAAGAAGATAGAGACATATTGCAGCAGGTGGTTTTCACCCACATTGGGTTTCCACCTTACATCTTGTGTTCTTTGGTGTGACTATCTATTCTCTTTGTTCATGCTCATTATTTTATGGTACTGACATGCAAAAATAATTCAAAGATCAAATAAGGAAGATTTATTAAATTGCTAGATAATACTGATTCACCCCCCCCTCTCAGTATTATTTCCAACAATTGGTATCAGAGCAGGTCCTTCAGAGAAGCTTGATCGCTTGAAGGTAGATCGTTCATCATGAGCAACTACGAGAGAGAAGCATCAATCAGGCCATCGGTTTTTGATGGGACAAACTTCAATTATTGGAAGGTAAGAGTTACTGCATATCTTCAATCTCTTGGTACAGAAGTTTGGGACATTGTAGAAACAGGCTACGCTTTTCCTTCAGCTACTCCTACAGATCCAGCAGAGAAAAAGAAGTATGAAACAAATGCAAAAGCAGTCAGTACTCTGTTAGGATGTATATCCCAAATGGAATTCATGAAGGTAATGCACTACAAATCCGCAAAAGAGATATGGGACAAAATTGTCACAAGCTATGAAGGAGATGAACAGGTAAAGCGTGCTAAACTTCAAACTCTCAGGATTCAGTATGAGACTCTCAAGATGTATAATGATGAAAGTGTGGCTAACTATTTTCTTCGGGTAGATGAGATTGTTAATTGTATGAAAAATTTGGGTGAAGAAATAAGAGAGGCTATAGTGGTTGAAAAGGTTCTAAGATCATTGTCCCCCAAGTTTGAATCTAAAGTATCTGCTATAGAAGAAAAGGAAAATCTACGAATTCTCACTATGTCTCAGCTACATGGAATTCTAACTGCTTATGAAATGAGAAAGGGAGGTCCATCAGACAGAAGGGAAGCTGCTTTCAAGGCATCAGGGAAAGAAGATTATTATGAAGCAAGCCATGTTCCAGAAGAAGAGGAAGAAGAATCAAATTTTGTCAGAAATCTTCAAAGGGGTTCTGGAAGGTTCAGAGGTAAGCTGCCTTTTAAATGCTTTGCTTGTGGAAGAGTAGGTCATTATGCTGCAAAATGTCCTTATAAGGATAAAGGAAAGGAACCTGCTAGATGGAACAAGAAACAAGGTGCAAATAAGAAAAGCTACTACACCCATGAAGATAGTGATGGTTTATCAAACAGTGATGAAGATGAACAAGGTAATAAATATAAATTGTTAATGGCATTTGAAGATGATGATTATATGGATGCTGTAGATGTGGATAACCTTTATGATGAAATTACTAGACTCAAGAGATGTATAGAAGAAAAGAATGTGATCATTGATACTCTACAATTTCAAATTGATGAAAAGGAAAAACACCTTGAAAAACTAGAAGGTGAAATTGTTGGTCTTAGAAAAGAGATTGAGAAAACAAAAGTTATTAATCTTAAGTTTGTCAAAAGATCTGAAACTTTGGATGAGATTATCAATGTGCAGCGGTCTCCTCTAAACAAGACAGGTCTGGGTTATAATGGAGAAACCTCTCAAGCATCCACCTCAAAAAGTTATCTTGATGCGGCAAGAAGAAATGAGCAAAAGAACAATGAAGATCATCAGGTAAAGCAGGGACGTATTACAAACAGAAACTATCAGGGGCAATCCATCTTAAGGGTGAACAAAAGCTACAACCAGCCACAGGTAAAATCTTCTCAGTTTGGTTCAAGAATAGATGAAAATAGAAATTACAATCAGTTGGCTGGTAGATTCAATAACCGCAGAAGCTTCTTCAATGGACAATGCTTTTCTTGCCATAACTTTGGTCACAAAGCAGCTCAATGTGTTGCATATAAAACAATCATGACTAGGGAAGCTCAAAAACAAAGAAGTATGACAGGGATTACAAAAAGGACCTATAACAACTTTTCGGTTCTTGAAAATGAAGTTGAATGTTCTATTTGCAATAATTTTGGTCATGAAGACTCTGAATGCAGGAGCAGGTTTCAGCAGAAAAAGGAACAAGCCTCAAGCACCAAAACATGGAGAATAAAGGAACCTCAAACGGAAAGATGTGGGATAGCATTTTATGCAGAGGGACAGGAAAATCTATGGTACATTGACAGTGGATGTTCGAAGCATATGACAGGTGATAAAGAAAAACTTGAGTCTTATTCTACTTTAGAAAAGGGAAAGAAAGTCTCTTTTGGAAATGATACTCCTGCAACTATAAAAGGAAAAGGCATTGCTCAGTTAAAAGAAAAGGTCAAGGCTGGAAATGTTTTGTATGTTGATGGATTGAAGCATAATCTTCTAAGTGTCAGCCAGATGTGTGATCAAAGAACCGAGGTTATATTCAGATCAAATGGATGTCTTGTTCGTGATCTTGATACAGGTAAAACAGTGCTCAAAGGCAAAAGAACTCCAAATAATCTGTACATATTTGAAGAAGGACAACAACAATGCTATCTGAGCAAGGATGAAGAGCACTGGTTATGGCATCGAAGGTTGGGACATCTAAGCTTCTCACAAATAAGGAAAGCATGCAAGTATCAGGCAGTTCGCGATCTTCCAGATATCAAAATTCCTGACAACACCATATGCAAATCATGTCAGTTTGGAAAACAAACCCGAACCAACTTTCCAGAGAAAGAAGGATCAGCTAGCATGCCTCTTGAGCTAGTACATACAGATACATGCGGTCCCTTCAGAAAAAGGACACCTCGAGGAGAAGAATACTTGATATTATTCATTGACGATTTCTCCAGGTTTGTCTGGTTAGGTCTTATGAAGCACAAAGATGAAGCATTCGAAAAATTCAAATCTTTCAAAGCCTTGGTTGAAAATGAATCAGGTCACAAAATTAAGTGCCTCAGATCCGACAGAGGTGGGGAATTTACTTCAAATGAATTTTTCGATTTCTGTGATGAACATGGGATAAGGAGAGAATTCTCTACAGCTAGAACTCCTCAGCAAAATGGAGTTGTTGAAAGAATGAACAAAACAATCCAACAAATGGCTCGTGCTATGCTTGATGAATCAGGAACTCCCGCAACTTTCTGGGGTGAAGCTGCACATGCTGCGGTTGTTATTCTCAACAAAACAAATGTCCGGGTGAACAACACTCAAACTCCTCATGAGCTCTGGAGTGGTAAAACTCCTTCAGTAAAACACTTCAAAATCTTTGGGAGCAAATGCTATATCAAGAATACTGATGAGCAGCTTGGCAAACTTGAACCTAGAGCAGATGAAGGCATTCTTCTTGGTTACTCTCCATATAGCAAAGCATACAAATGCTACAATAAAAGACTTGGCAGAATTGTTGACAGCATTGATGTAGTGGTTGATGAGAAGGGATACATTCCTAGGCAAGTACATCGTGAAGACATCGAAGAAGATGAAGGCTACCCTAAAAGACAGAATGATGAAGAAGAAGAACCTCAAGAAGAACCTCAAGAAGAACCAGAGGAGCAAACAAGAATAGAAGAAAAGACTCCATCCAGATATGTTCAGAAGAACCATCCAGAATCTCAGATTATGGGACAAAAAGAAGCAGGTGTACAAACTAGAAGAACAGTTGCAGAAGCTTCAAGCTATTTGGCATTACTCTCCTCGACTGAACCACAAAATGTGAAAGAAGCATGCAAAGATGAATGTTGGGTGAAAGCAATGGATGAAGAACTTGAGCAGATCGAAAAGAACAACACTTGGGAGCTGGTTCCTAGACCAAAAGATAAGAATGTTATCGGGACTAAATGGGTCTTCAAAAACAAATTGAATGAAAATGGAGAAGTAATTAGAAACAAAGCCAGACTTGTTTGTAAAGGATATGCGCAGCAAGAAGGGATAGACTTTGAAGAAACCTTTGCTCCTGTTGCAAGACTTGAGGCCATCCGAATGTTTCTTGCTCTCTCAAGTTTTCAAAACTTCAAAGTATTTCAAATGGACGTAAAATCAGCCTTTCTAAATGGAGACTTGGAAGAAGAAGTGTACATTGAACAGCCAGATGGGTTCATTCTTGGAAATGATCCAAATCTTGTATGCAGATTGAAAAAGGCTCTCTATGGTCTCAAACAAGCTCCAAGGGCTTGGTACTACCGTTTGGACAAATATCTTCATCAACAAGGTTTTTCAAAAGGATCAGCAGATAGCAATCTTTATATAAAAGTTGAAAATGACAAATTGCTAATACTTGTTGTGTATGTAGATGACATTATTTTTGGGAGCAATGAAGAAGCTATGAGTCAAAACTTTGCCTCGGTCATGCAGAAAGAATTTGAAATGTCTTTGCTAGGAGAACTGACATATTTCCTTGGTTTGCAAATCCAACAAAAAGAAGGAGGAATCTTTTTATCTCAAACCAAGTATCTCAAACAGATTTTGAAGAAATATGGCATGGAAGATGCAAAACCAGTATGTACACCCATGGTCACAGGATGTAGTCTCAGTGCAAATGATGAATCTGCAGCAGTACATCAACCAACCTACAGATCTATGATTGGAAGTTTACTTTATTTGACAGGTACCCGACCGGATATCATGCATGCAGTTGGAATAGTTGGAAGATTTCAGGCAAATCCGAAGGAGACTCATCTACAGGCAGTGAAGAGAATTTTCAAATATCTTCAAGGGACTCAAAATTATGGCTTATGGTATCCTAGAGATACAGATCTTACACTTCATGCTTATACAGATGCAGATTGGGCCGGAAGCGTGGATGACAGGAAAAGCACAAGTGGTGGTGCATTCTTTATGGGTTCCAGACTGGTATCTTGGTTCAGCAAGAAACAAAGTTCGATTGCCTTGTCTACAGCTGAAGCGGAATATGTTGCTGCTGCATCTTGTTGCACCCAACTCCTTTGGATGATGCAGACTTTGCAGGATTTTCAAATCACTTGTACACCACCTATCCCCATCTTATGTGATAACACAAGTGCAATCAGCATCTCAAAGAATCCGGTTATGCATTAAAAAACCAAGCACATACCAATCAAGTATCATTTTCTCCCGGAACAAGTGCTTGAACAGAAGGTCAAGTTGGAGTATGTTCCTTCTAAGGAACAAGTTGCTGATATTCTCACCAAACCATTGCCCAGGGACACTTTTGAATACCTCAGGCAAAAGCTGGGGGTTGTTGATGCATCATCTTATTGTTGAACCTTTTCTGATTGATGGTACAGGTTCAGGGGGAGCACATAATGCATTGTTGGCATTATGGAGGATGGTCAGAAGGAGATCTTGGAAATAGCTGCAATATGTCTCTATCTCTTTCATTGAGGATTATGGTTCTTTGTTGCAGATCTGGTTCAGGGGGAACATGATCTTAGGGGGAGCATACCCTTTGCCCTTGATGTCAAAGGGGGAGAATGAAGCAAAGTTTGTGAGGTTGCCATCAAGTCCAAAGGGGGAGATTGTTGGCATTATGTTTCAGGAATGGCTATATATGTTACAGATGTTGTACTTGATGGCAAATCCCATGGCAAGGCTCTCTTTTTATTGAAAACAAAGAAGGACGCAGGAAATCAGTTCAAAAGATGCGTACCCGCAGGTACACCATGCAGAAGCCGCGTCCAGAGACGCAGGCCAGCCGTTCAGGAGGTGCGTCCACCCAGTGCACACATTTTAAGGCAGATAAAAGCACAGGTGGGGGTTTCTTGTGTTTTACTCTTGGTATCTAGCCGACGGTATTGTGTTACTATGGTGTCGGCTCGTGGTATTGTTCCATGATTTGAGGAGGAGCTTGCCTATATAAAGCAAAGGAGATCATTTGGTTTGTACATGTCTTTGGTTGAATATCTTATGAGGTTAGATCTGGTCTAGATCTAAAAAGGCGAATCTTCTGAAAGACTGAGATCTCTTTGGCGCATGATCAGATCTGTAGATCTGACTGTTTGGGTTACTCTTGAAGTCTTGAAATCATCTATGCCCGGAGGTACGCAGGTGCAGTAAGGGTTCAAGTGCGCCGGGACGCAGGCGCAGAAGGGTTCAGGTGTGCCGGGACGCAGGCGCAGAAGGGTTCAGGTGCGTCCGGGACGCAGTGCAGTAACAGGAGATCTGCGTGGGGACGCAGAGCGACTAAGGTTCAGGTGCGTTCCTGGAGCAAAAGGACGCGGCGCGATAGCATTTCTGGGTGTGTCTCTGAAGCAAAGTATGCAGAGCGATAGTGTGTCTGAGTGCGTCCCTGCAGCAACAGGACGCAGTGCAGTTCAAGGAACATTGCGTGGGCACGCAGCGCAGCAGAAGGATCTCTGCGTGTGGACGCAGGGGAGCAGAAGGTTAACTGCGTCTGGTCGCAGGCCACAGAAGGGAAAACTGCGTCTCTGTCTTAAGATGTTCTGTTGATTGAATTTCTCTGTTGATAAGGTGTTCTGGGTTAGTTCTGTTATTACTGATTTGATAACTGTAGTGGACTGTAACTGTTATGTACTTGATGATCATTTGATGCTTTATGAAAAGAAGTAGGGGGTTGTAGCTCCCTTTCAGGAGAAGACTGAAAATGAGAGAGAGAGTTGTAGCTCTCTGCAGGTTGCAGCCTGCGTACTCGTAAAGGACTGCACCAGTACAAAATCATTGTAAAAGGAGTTTCTAATTTGAAAGAAGATAGAGACATATTGCAGCAGGTGGTTTTCACCCACATTGGGTTTCCACCTTACATCTTGTGTTCTTTGGTGTGACTATCTGTTCTCTTTGTTCATGCTCATTATTTTATGGTACTGACATGCAAAAATAATTCAAAGATCAAATAAGGAAGATTTATTAAATTGCTAGATAATACTGATTCACCCCCCCCTCTCAGTATTATTTCCAACAAACACCACTTTGGTGCAAAATCAATTGAAACAACAAGCAAATCAACATCGCGGTGAAAGAATTTTTTATGTAGGTGATTGGGTATTTTTACGGCTACATCTCAAGCAAGCTATTTATGAAAAGGAAATGTTGGCAATACTACATTGACTTAAGAAATGGAAACCTTACATAATGGGAAGACACTTCAAGGTAAAAATGGATCATGACAGTCTTAAATACTTTTTAGAACAAAGATTATCTTTAGAAGAATAGAAAAAATGGGTCAAAAATATGTTGGGTTATGACTTTGAAATCATCTACAAAAAAGGGAAGAAAAATGTTGTTGCTTATGTTCTGTCAAGAAAGGATGAGGATGTGGAAGCATTGTTTTGTGCTATTTCTATTATCCAACCAGATTGGATAAGAAAAGCAAGGGATGAATGGAAGAAGGATGAAGAAGTGTGGCGACTCATACAAATGTTGCATAAGATCCTAGTTCAAGCAATATTTCCAGAACTTGACGAGGAAGGAAAAATCATATTGGAACATGGAGCAGTCACAGAAACAAGAACCAAATAGCTACGAAATCAATCAATTTCAGAGTCTCTCATTAAATGGAAGAACTTACCTACTAAAGATTCCACATGGGAGGACAAGAATTTTATACAGAAGCATCAAGAACTACTCAAGAATTAAGGACAACACTTTTTGAAGGAGAGGGGCATGTTAGGTCCCTATAATACTAGTGTAACCCCTTATTGTTATTATTACAACCCCCTTATTATATTGGTGTGTGCATGTAGTCCCCATATTGTTATTATTGTGCCCCATAGAAGCCCAATATTGTTATTATTGTGCCCTTAGATTATTATTGTTATGTCGGCTCTGATTATATTATGACCCCTTAGACTCCTATATATATAAAGGAGGTCTTGTCATTTTTATCATCCAAGAATTGTTCATTTGCGTAATGTAAAGGAGGTTGCCCCCTCGAAGAGGCTTATTTCTAAGGTGTTCATCTATCTTTTCTATCTTTTTGTGAGCTCGTTTCATAACATCAAGAAACCTCTCTCATGCTGATAATGGAGTAATTTCATATCTATTTCCCATACAAATATTCGAAAATATTGTTAACTCTAAAGTCAAAACCATGAGCCTTGATTACAAATAATAATGGCTCAGCATTGATAAGATGCAACCCATAGATAATGTTATATTAGTAATCAAAGTTGAAAGATCCAAATAAAGAAGTTGATGGGTGGATATTTTACATAATGTCTATCAAAATATGTTAAGTTTGGATTAATGATGAGAATTCCTCCAATTAGCTTTAGAGAACAAAGAGCGCACGGGGGATTTAAATATTATGATAAATGTGTAGTAGAGGTTGAGGCCCCGAACTAGAGAAACCATGTGGGAATGGATTGCTTAATCAGAGGATTTTTTTATATCCACTCTTCCAACACCAACACCAACTTCCATTTCTGCAACACAATAAATAGACATAGGAATTCAAAATGTGAAACATGTAGCTAAAAGTGTTATAATCATGACTCTAGACTACCAATCAAATAATATGAAAGACAAAAAATAAACTATACACAATTTCACTGTCCATTATCCTTGAAAAAATCACAAGAGAATCCATTTAAAAAAAGAAGAGACTTCATGTGGTTTAAATGGATTTTAGGCAAGGATTAAGGCATACTGGGTGGATTTGGGTGGTCTTACTAACCTAGGACTACTTCTAGTGCTAGTGATATTAGACAGAGAAACAAATGTTTTTCGCAAAACAACTGTTGGGGAGGAAGAAACTGCAATGCCATTATTACGACTCAGAATAATGTTATTGTTTTGGTTGTCTCTTTTACTATATTCCCATCCATGGTCAACATTACATTCACAAAGTTATATTGAAGTCCTGAAGAACCATTCTTTCACTCGCTAGTAGATTTAAGAACCTCTATCAATGAGCCACCTACTTGACTCTCCCATGTAATGGGTATCTAATTACTATGGTGATGCCTTTCCTCCTCGGAATTTTGTTTCCCACTCCAAGACACATATGAGTATCATCATGGTCTCTAGACATAGATAATTTTAAAGGGGAAAGTGACAACTTTCCATGAGCAGAGCTTCAATTTGTTGCCAAAAAATATGAGGCCAATGGCTTATCTTCCACCAAGTCAATGTTACCTTTTCCTCAAACAAAATTTTATAGGACCAAACATAACCGAATATTATTTTACAAGAATTATGTTATCATAATGATGTGGCAGCTATAAAATTCTTGAAAAAAACTTATGGTCGGCTAAAGATGCTATCATGTGTAGCCAATGGTGGTGCTTCTTTGGAGTCTAAATCATAGTATGAATGTTATCCATATTTGGCATTATGATGTGGTATTATTGTGTATCATATGTAGTGTATGTATTTTAAGTATAGATTATGTACTTGCATTCATGATTTTGCATTAAAGGAAAGCATAGGTGAAGTTACAAAACATCAACATGTAATTTCTCAACCTGTGATAGAAATGAAATGGTTCCAATGTAAACCTACTTCTATTTTTGTATAGGTAAGAAAGTAATCATTCGCATGAGAAGCCAAGCAATGGTGTTTACTCCTCTAATGGATATGTTATTATTTCATACAATAAAAACATATCCTTTTGGAAACAATATATCTTTGACATAAATTCTCAAATTACTTAGATATTTGAAAAACTATTTTTTAAATGAATGAGTAGACACCTTCGCGTGATATATCCTAGGTATAATCTCTTTTTTCCATGGGGATGTTGATCACGTGATCAAATTTAGTGTTGGAATGTCCTCTAGGGCCAACCAATTATACTGTGGCCTAATCAATCTAGTGCTTATGTCGCAAGGAAAAGTTTAGAAATTTGTAATATTTCATGGCAATGAAAGATATCCATGTTCTAACCTGATTCTTATTATCATCTCAGAAGATGTTGAAAGAGAAATAATACACCCATAGATATACATCCAAATGTTTTTATTATACTCTATGCTTTCTTTTCATCATTGAGCAAGTGTGCCCTACCCTTATATGGGCATTATCACTAGTGAGACTTCAACCTTGGCCAGTGGTTGTCTATACTAACACCCTGCTTTCACTGACTAGGAAATTCCCCATTTAAAACATGCATAGGGATTTTATTACTGCACAATCATGGATTCTTATAGTTTTATAATTTCCTTTCTTCCAAACATTAAAAAATATCAACACATTATGTACATTGCGAAATACAAGCATCGATCCTACCAATAATGTCCTAATTATAGTATCTTAAAACTAAACATCTTAAGTAGATTGGTTCCTTGGACACTAAAAAATCTTGAGCTTGGAGATTTCTTTATGGGGATGGTAATGGAACCAAATCCCATGTGGGACAAGAGGTGATTTACTCTTTTCTATGGTTCACCACATTAATTTCCAAGGAGGTATAGATACAAGAAAAATCACTGGTCTGAGATGCGAGCCCTGGTTGCACCTCTCATAATTGCAGTAAATAGGGGTAATTATTCTATATGGATCTTTGGTGATTCAAAATTGGTAATTGTTTGGGTTCAGGAAATTAAAGTTTTAAAAACATTACTTTTTAGACATGTTATCATTAGATCCATTTTATGTAGGTTAACCATTATTACTTTCAAGTTTCAACACAATACAATCACAGATGCTTTATCACAAGAAGATTTAGCAGTAAAGGTTGGGTCAATGAACTTGATGGATACAAGGGAGGGGGGTTCCCTACCCATAATAACCATATATTCCTATGAATGAGTATTTTCAAACTTTGGGAGATATGGTATTTACTTTAATGCCATATTCTTTAGTAGAAGATACTGAATATTTTCCCATTTTTCTTTCTTGCAGGAGGTTATGATGAACATTGAATAATTTTCTTGACTTAATGTTGCTAATGTTTTTTCATTTTGAAGTATACATAGGATTATTGTCTATATGTTCATATGGTTAATTAGTGAACTTAAATATTGAACTTTGCAAGACAATTTGTAGATGTAAAACAAACTATGCTTAAACTTCAAGGATGTAGTTAATTATTCTCTTTCCCATCTTTGTGGTTCCGTGTGCACTTGTGAAATGTAGCTGTTGGGTCAAGTATAGGGTCTATAAATGTACCAACATTTAATTTGTCAATCTGGAATGTTCGTGAACTTCGAGACATAGCACTGGCAATGCTAGAGAAAGCCCCTGCCAACCTGCAAAACAAATTCTAGTCTATCTTGTGATTAATAAATGTAATCCTGCACTAGTTCAAGAAACACCAATCCAAACAATTAAAAGCATGTGGGAAAGTAAAAGCAAAAAATGTGAAAGGAAATTCTAATTGCAAGTAAACAGAAGGGAAATCAGAACTGGAAATCAAGTGGTGTCGACACAATAATGAAAAGACTGTAAATGCTGGAATAAATTCAAAAACAATTCAAACTATTCTACTTGCACTAATTCTACCTGTACTAATTCTGCTTGCACTAATTCTCTGTAACAATTTGCTTGCACCAATTCTGTGTAACATTCTTCTTGCACTAATTATGTGTAAGAACAATCTAGAAGTTAAAGGAAAGCATAATATTAATCAAGCATTTATCAATTCAAACATAGTGTAGTTTCCTTATTTATAAATATCAGCTCAGCAAATGTAAAAAAAATTCAACTTTAGATATAAATTAATAGATCTGGATTAATTTACAGAATTTGAGTTAGATCTCATAAAGGCAGAGCCGATCTTGTGGATTCAGACAATCTGGAAGGTCACGATGTTTGTTTAAAATATTTCAAGTGCAAATGTGATTAGCAATGCAACAAATGAAATAGTTTATAAAGGAACAATTTCCAGCAAATCAAAATAATTCTAGAACTACAAATTGAAGGCAAAAAGAAACTGTAAAATTCACACAGCAATTAATAATCTAAAAGCTATTGAATCTAATAGATGAGAGCAGTGTCGAGCTAGTCTGGCGGCCAACCCAACCATCTCACACCCTCGCTTAACCTGGTTCACATAGTAATTATATTCATTAAGGTGCAATGGATGAATAGACAAAATATAAATAAAAATTTCTTCAATTAATTAAAAGAAAAACAGTCTTTTACGTAATGGAGACATCAGCTAATCCCAATAAGTAGGAGAAGCATTCCACACTGAAATCCATGTGCTGCTACATTGGAACAACTTCTCCTCCCTATTTTGTTGTGTCTTCCTGTGCGTGCTTCTACCCTCTGCTTAATTGATTGACTACTTAATTAGCTAGGCTTCCAGCCATAACTCTTCTTTTATAATCTTTTACATTCCAAACCTGGCATAAAACAAGCCAATCATTTGCAAACATCATGGGGATTGAATCCCAACTAATTATCATTAATAGAATATCAGTACAACCGTTTCCATACTAAAATAATGGAGATTTACCACGAATTTCCCAAATCTGGGCATTTTCTAGAATTCTGGAAAAGTTGGTATTTTTAGCAAACTTCCTCCAAAGCCCCTTTCGTATCTCCTTAACCATTACGAATTTTGGAAAACGGCCCAAGGATCACTCAAATTCCTATGGTGGGAGAAAAACCCATGTTTCATAATTACAAGATTCACTATGATCAACACGGAAATTGAGGTGTAAATATGAAGTATGGAAACTACTACAAATTCGGGGCTGTAGCATTAATTATTCTCTAAATATAAATCTGTACGACCTGGGTGTGTCTTGGATTATGTGAATGTATTCAAATGACATTTTTATCATAAACCTCTTTCAGATTCTCCTAGAAATGTGTCAATGTATGAAAGCCCCAAATTGGTGGAGGCACGCTGTAAAACTTGCACTGGTGTAGGCACGTTAACTGCACTGGTGCAGGCATGCTGTAAAACTTGCACTATTGCAGGAATTTGTTGCACAGTGCAGGCAGGTAAAAGTAGGTTCAAAACATGATCAAATAAACTTTAACCTGCAACACACAAACCTATATTAAACTTCCATTAATGGTATTTTAATCTCGTTAAAACAAAAGAAGTAACAAATACTTGCAACAATAATCATTTAATCAAATAGTAGCATGAGAAATTTTGAGTGAAGAATGAGATAAAATTGAGGCCCAATAGTAGCTTCACGTTTTCATTCCATGAAATAAAAGAGTTCTAATTTTTTCTTTGAGAAAAATGATAAAATAAATAGATACCTAAGTATGAAATCAATCTAAAATAGAGAGAACATAAGGAAAATGATGTATATCCCAAAACAAGTACGAGAAGCCAATATAAATAAACTAACGAGATTGAAAAATGATAAAAATAGAGAAAAAAAGTTATTTTCCTTATTCCCTTACCAATTAAAAATAAAAAATACAAATGTTAAAGCAATCAAATGTAGATTTATTACAACATAAGTTGAGAGTACATGCGCTAATAAATTCCAAAGGGAGCGACTTCCTAGATTTCAAAGTTATACACTATAATAAAAATGCATATAAAAAATCATTAACAGAATAAGACCTACAAGGTTTTCATCTATTGATGTTTAAGGAACATTGTGCATTATGTTTTAAATCCATAGATGTATAGATACTCAAAATTAATACTTGAAAATAGATCCAACTGAAAAAGAGAGATAGAAAATAAAAATATGAAACTACTAAACCTTGGATTACATTCAGAATGCCCAAAAGGTTTTCATATTTTTATGTTTAACGAATGTTGTTTCTTGCATTTCAAAGCCACAGATAGAAATAACTTGACAACCACTATTTAAGAATAGTTCAAAAGGAAACAAAGAGACAAACATACAATATATAAAAATAATGAACTTTGGGTTACATTCATAAGAAAAGAAATGCACTTAAGTATTGTGGTATCACTTAGAAAGAGGATAGATTTTCAAAACACAAACACACACACAAACATATCTATTTTTTCTTCACTTTTCTTTCAATTCTTTATGAAAATGGAATCCTTGAATTTAGTCATGGTGGCATGTCTCATCTCCTAGCTAGTATTGATGTTCGATTGAATAGACAAGGATAGGCCAAGCTAACAAAAACAAACTTAATTTTAACTTGTAAGTCTTCTATTCTACTCATGTATGGTTCCCTCATTAAATGATGTCTTTCTTGTTCAACACTGGTATGCACTACCACTTCAAATCCCATGAAGTTATCAGAAACAATACAACTCCATATACACATAAATATCAAGAAAAAACTAAACTATGTAGTGAGAACCTATGAAATGTAGATGATCATCAATAATGCTAGACATGCAGTTGTAAATGTCATATTTTGTACAAAATTTTGAGCACTTAGTCTATATATAATCTGAAAAATCTCAATAAAAGTATATATCTACTCATGTATGGTTCCTTCATTAAATGATGCCTTTCTTGTTCAACACTGGTATGCACTACCACTTCAAATCCCATGAAGTTATCAGAAACAATACAACTCCATATACACATAAATATCAAGAAAAAACTAAACTATGTAGTGAGAACCTATGAAATGTAGATGATCAACAATAATGCTAGACATGCAGTTGTAAATGTCATATTTTTTACAAAATTTTGAGCACTTAGTCTATATATAATCTAAAAAATCTCAATAAAAGTATATATATAATCTGAAAAATCTCAATAAAAGTATATATATAATCTAAAAAATCTCAATAAACTCTTAGTTTATGAAACCTTTATAGAACCTAGATGCATAAAAAGCAATTTTCTAACATCCACCTTGAAATACCAAAACCTAAATTGCGAGAAAGCCTGCAACTCTTAAAGGCCTTAATGTAGAAATTCCATGCCCTATCTCAACCTATAGTACGCTCTCACTTTATAGAAGCCAACATAATAGTTACTACAAATTCCCCTCAATACAATACAAATTTCAAGTACCAAAAGTAAATAGTTTTCTTAACCCTCAACGAATAGACATTGTCTATTAGAAGCTCGCCTCTGCTGCACACAACCCTATGAACAAAACCCCTAAATTCCAGATTACCTTAGATGCACTTAAGTACCACAATATCACTTAGAGGATATATTGTAAACACACACACACACACACATCTATTTTTTGTTTCATTTTGTTTCATTTCTTTATGACAATGGAATCCTTGAATTTAATCATGGTGGCCTATCTGATCCCCTGGTTATTCTTGACATTGAATTGAATTGACAAGAAAAGGCTATCCTAAAGAAAACAAACTTCTTAATTTCACCACGTAATTCCTCTATACCCAAGTCCTACAAGGAGATACCCTTGTCTTAGTTTTGGGACGTCAACAATTTGGTGTGTTTTACACTTTGTTACCTTTATAATTTTCATTCCTCCAAAAGAAAAATAGAGAAGATATAAATCATATGAATTACTTGGTCATGGACCTTAATCAAACGTGTTTCGGCAATACCATCGAGACTCCACTCAAAGTAAGATTCTTATTTTCCCATGGCTTCCCCAACCTTAAAAATCATCAGAAATTTGTATCTTTAGCTATCCTACCCTCCCCTTCTCAGTCATCATCATGGCATGAAAACTTCTTCCATTAATGAACTAAGGTCCATTATAAAATTTGGAAAAATATCTTTTTGAAAATATGGCTAAGGTGCTATCAATAAACTATGAAGAGAAAGAAATAGTCTAGTGGATAAAAGAAAAGCCACCTAATTCATTAAGGTAATTACAGTATAAGGTAGGCATGCCTAACTTCACAATTATGTGAAGATAGAAGCAAGAGATTTGTATATAGACTTAGGAAACTAATTCAAAATACATAAATATTAATAAACATGCATGGTTTAGGAAGTTAGACCATGGTTGACTAAGGCTAATCTTGGTTTGCAACAAATTTTAGAAGCAAGTTACCAACAACGAAACATTTTAGCTATTCTATAAGACATTGGAAATATTGATACATATGTTTTAAGACAGACAAAACAATATGAAACAAACATAGAAGAGAATTGACATTCCTCTCCCATACTAAACACCCATGGAATTCTAACTAAATAAAAGTTCTTGATGGAAAGATAATATTTTAAGAAAACATTTTCATTCCTCAACTAGCATTTTAAGATTCAAGTAACAAATACATAGGCATAGGAAGGTTTGGTAGACATAAGATGTTTGGAAAGAAATATTTGTTAAGTACATGTAAAATTTGAAGTATAGGAAAGTGAAAATATTACCTCAGGAATTTTTGCAAAATAGGAAGATCCTTCAAATCTCTTCAGTTGCAGAATATGATCCATGTGTATAAAAATCAAAGAATAACACAAAATAGTAAATACAGAGTAGGAAAAATCTTAGTTATATGAATTAAAAAGTGGGAACCTTTGCAAGAACTGAGAATATAAACTATTTTACTATGATAAAACCTAAAATTTAATTGCAATTTTGATTTTATATCTATGTATTGAGGACATAGTGTCCTTCTTATCATTATACAAAAATTCAAACTAGGGATCCTAAATAACATATTCATGTGAAATAAAATTCAATGGAAATTATTATATGAGCTGGATTTAAGACATCTGTGGTTTATATCTTATAATTTAGAAGCCGGAGAACTGACAGTAATAACCATTTTCAATCAATGTTTCAAATCCCAACAGAGATCCATCATCAGGGTTCTCTGGCTTCTAAATTACATTATATGAGCTATTAGCTTGATTGGAGTAATTTTGCTTGCACTCTCATACATATTATTGTATATTTTCTACCATAATGAAAATTCTCCATTTGAATGTGGCTATTTGATCTAGGTGACTCTAGGAATGCACAGAATCCAAAAATAGGTCAAAAATAAAATTTGTTGGATTGAAACTAAACTAGGACTAGATCAAAGTGCTCGTTGTCTTCATTCCAACGATATGAAAAACAGTCAGATCCGATTTTTTATGCTCAAGATATTCACACTCAAAGTTCGAGTCAATCTAGGCCAAGTTGTAGCCACTAATGAGGTAGCAATTTGGAAAAATACCGAAGCACAGAAAACGGAGGTCGGAAAGGGAGAATTTGTCACCTCTTTAATTCTCCTAGTGACCCTAAAACACTAGATTCGAAATTTTAATGACTTTTTTATATAAAACAAAAAAATAGATATGGGGTGGCAGTCCGCCACCCCCCAAACAACATTGAATGAGTTATATTCTGAAATAGCTGGATAGGTCTGCGGGTGGTCGACGTATGGTATTAATATAGTGTGTAGATGGCGGGGGTTGAGCTCGCTCAGCCCGCCACTCAGGAAACTCCAAGTTCCATCCTTCAAACATTAACCACTAAAATGATATACTATGCTAACCGCATAATGTGTCACATTTAACAAAATGTTGGGAGTCGTGGAGACTCGAAACTCTAACCACCTCAACTGCAAAGCCTTAACATGGCACTACCAACCAAAGGGCCAACGATCCAACCACCCAACATCGGTAGGTTTGATGGCACAATTTTATATAAACCTATTACCCAATTCATTTCATGAGTGGATTGGCAGAGGAGCAATGGAGGTCTGTGCATGGAACCCTGATTGGCAAAGGTAGTGGAACTATGAATGGGGAGAATTTGCAAGATGTTGAAAAGATTCCCTTAGAGGGCCAATGGTAACAATGTCAGAATTTGACAAATTTATAGTCATTTTTTCAAGTTTTCCTTGCAATGAGTCCAACTGTGCGGTCTATTTACCCAACTGAGTAGTAGAAATTTAGGCACCCAACAACAAGGAATCTTTGTAGAATCTTATGGAATCTAAAAGATTCCCTTGGAGGCTGATTTTTTACAGAGGCAAAATGGTGCCAACATTATTTTAATTTTTCACATAATTTCATAGGGAGTGTAATGGTGTGCTCAAATTTTCATCCGAGTAGCAGATTTTTCTATCATCTCTAGGAAAGAATATTTGGGGGAATCTTTCAGATTCTCAAGGTTCTAGAATTTGATGGTATCAGAAAGGGAGAAATTTTATAGTCATTTAACACAATTTTGCACTACGAATTCAGTGGTCTTATACGTTTTAGCAACTAAGCTTTTCATTTTCGTGCCATCCTCGAAAGTGGAGGTATATGATGCAATTATGCCATGTTTTTCTCTTCATTTGCTAAGATGATGGTGTTGTTTTTGATATCCTTGTTACCATTATGTTTAAATATACTTTTATGCCACATCATGTGAGAATTTATTAGCTTGTGATGCTGAAGGAGGGGCCGTTTGAGTGAGAGTTCCTATAGGGAGAACGTCTCGTGGAGAAACATGCCACTCTGGTTTAGGGAATTTATCCTTGTAATGACAAATAATGTGCTGTGTGCTCATAATATTCTTGCAACATTTAATGAAGTATCCTCCCCACTCTTAACACCAGGGCCCGAAGACGTAACTCATACTAGGTGAACTCTATTATCAATGTGTTTGTGTTCTTCGATTTGATGGTTGTCTTTAAGTTTTGTCTTCATTGAAGTATACACATGTGGTTGTTCTATACTCGTTCATATGTAATTATGCTAACATCACATAAGTAAAATGACCTGGTTAATTCTGGTAGTTGAAGAGATCTAGATGAAGCTTAGTATCAGAGTAGTATTCTCGTTGATGTGAATTGCGAGTGTGATTGAACATGCAACAAGAAGGAAAATGGAGAAAAACAAAGATCTTTATGAGGACCTCCTCAGGATGGCACAGATGGTGGAAATAATGTACGAATATTATGAGGTGGAGATGGAAAGAGAGGAATAGGAGAAAGAAAGAGCAGAGGATGATGCTCCATCTACCCCCTCGAGTGTACATTAATCTTATTCATCATATTCTCATTATTCAGATGAGGAGATCAATCAGAGCCTTCGAGGAGAGAATGGTGAATTGAGAAGACTTCTATGAGAAGAAAAATAAGAGAAGTAGAGATTGTAGCTTCAATTACAAGCCATGGAAGAGGCCTTGGAAAACTTGAAGTGCAACGAATGCTTAGCGAAACCATCCTCACCTACTCCAAAAACAACAGCTGAGGTAAACAATGTTGATCATTCTTCAGTTTTGTTTTTGCATGACACTCTTTCTATCGGAAAATGGAGGTACCCTTTTCAGGAACTAGCATGGGACTTGTTACCAAGATGGGGTATGAAGGAGGAGGACTTGGTGTTAATGGCCAAGGAATGACTCACCCATTACAGGTTGTATAAAGACCTTGATTTGCAGGTCTGACATATTGATGAGCCTCATAAATGGATAATTATATGGGCTCATTTTACCTTCTAACCTAGTCAAATCAACCATTCTCTTAGCTTATTGTATGATTTTCTGATTATATTTATGCTTATAGGGTGAGTTGAGTTAGTTATTATGCCATGTGGGCTAACATGTATTTAATGCAGATTATTGATGGATTTCAAGGTCAAAGTCAAGAAATAACTCAAATTAGATAGAGGGGAGGATTTATAGGAGGGAATCCACCTCATTTATTGCTCCTCACTTTGAATTCCCCTTCATTCAGCTCAGAGTACAGGTAGCGAATCATGCACTAGAAGGCAACCAAGCAAGTGGAAGATGATTGATATTTATCTCGAGTTTTGGGAGCCAAGCCTCCCTGATTTCAAGGAAGCTATTGGTAGCTTTAGATGTATAAGTAGAGATGCCTAAGGCCTCACTAGGGTCGACTTTTTGCTTGTGTAAACTCTGCTAAAATTTCAAGCTTATTATTTTATGACAGTTTTATGTAATTTTGCTATCTTTTGATAATGGAATCCTTTTTGAGATAGCACTGAGTTACCTCAAAGGGATGAAGCTCTTGGGTTAGGGCGCAATCCAAGTATCCAAGATTCTCTTTACTTGTATTTGTATGATTTACTTCAGTTTGTAGATTACTTTGCTGTTAGATGTATTTCTCTTATGGTTAAGACTAGGTTTCTTTTGATGATTTAGTAGCTTGCTTCCATTTGTGCTTTCTGTAGCAGGTTGAGAAGAGATAAAAGAAGATTCAAAAGGCTAGCAATAGTGCCTTTGCCTCTCTCCCTCCCTCTGGGACAATGATTTGAGGGGAAGACTCTCTTGCTGCCCCGAAAACACAGATTTTCCTCATTCCTAGCACTTCTAGTGTTTGCAGCTCTCTATTAGGTTGATAGTCCAGTTTTGCTTTGCTTTAGATCTTCCTTATAATGTTCGCTTCCTGATTTTCAATAGTCCTTTGGCATGATTTCCTTTCTTATAGCATTTCCCAGCATTTCCTTCTATACATCATAGTTTAGGCCATTTTAATGCAAAACTCTTTTTTCCTAGGATGCACTCATTTCATTTGTTGCTTGATTTTCTTAGTTGACTGTCAGTTTCTATGTAGAAAATCACTTCCAGTAGTAGGCCAACTTACCAGCAATCAAACCCTCCATCTTATCCATGCCCTATAGGTCTCCCAAACCTCACCTCAATTTTGATCTAGTTTCCTTCATTTTTCATAGAACTTCTTCCTCTCTCCTTGAGCAAACCCAATCATCTTTCTCCCTCCTGGTGATTCATGGTAGACCTTAGGCACCCTAACACATCATTCCAACCTTTATCCACCTTTTCCACCCACTCTCACAACCTCAAAACAACAAAAATTGCTCTCGGCCTCCTCCTGTAGGCCTCCTGTAGTTTCCCTGTTTTCCTCCTGTAGTTTTCCTGTGTCCTCCTGTAGTTTTTCATGTATGCTTTCTTTTGAAGGCAGAGTGTGGGAAAAGCCTCAAGAAGGCTACCTAAGACCTCTTAGGACCCATCCACACCATCCTACATCCTCTCAAGCTCCAAAACCGCCCTCTAATGCCACCTGTTCGCTACCACACTCACACACAATAAATTAGATGCATGTTAAATTCACATAAAAACACATAAAAATCCGAAAATGTGTTTTTTTCTTATTTACTTCTAGAAATAGCATGGTTAGATGTTGTTTACTTCCTTGAGTAGGGAATGGCATTTCTTTCATGGTTTTCATAGTGTTTTTAGAATTATCTTGTTAATTAGGCTTTACTAGATTTTGCTTTACATTCCAGTCTTTCTCCTTTTTGCGGTTAGAATAGCATCTGTAGAGTAATCTTTCTTTCCTTTCATCAAACATAGAGCTTCTTCTGAAATATATAGAAGTTGGCTTCAGCTCCTAGTGATCTCGCACTAGCTGACCAAGTGATAACCTGCAGTGAGAACTAGTACATGTGCATATAGCACAAACGCTTCCAAGTTTGTTACGAACTACAGGGTTGATAAAAGTAAAGTTGGCAGCCCAGGAGTTGCATCATTCTTGCTGCAATACTGGTGCTCATCACTTTTTGGTGCTATTGTTGGGGAAGCATCAGAGTTTTCTGTGATTACTGTTTTCTTTTATTTCCTATTGCAACATTCTGCTAATAGCTTATTTCAGCAAAAGTAGACTAATCATTTCTTTTCTTTCAGTTCTGCATTTCCTTGCTTTCCTTTTCAATTCTGCAAATTTCCATTTAGCAAGTTCATTTCAGCTAGTTGCAATTTGTTTTGTTCAATCACAATTTTAGTTTTTGCAAGTACTTTCAGTGTGGGGAAAAAGAAAAAAAAACCAACCAAAAATATTTCCTTTCATGCCTCGTAGGAGTAGAGATAACTTAGGAAAATTTTTGCCCAACACCCCCACTACTTCACACAACCAACCTTCTCTCTTCTTCAGTGGCTACAATAAAGAAGAATCCTTAGGTGAACATCCAGACATATTTGAAGAACCTATAGGGGAAGAAGAAGAAGAAAACATTCCTCTCGAGCCAATGGCTGAAAACAAAAATGCTAGGGGAAATGGAGAGAGACTAGAGGGTACCTCCCCCATTTGGGAGATTAATGGGGACACCAAAATTAAGAATATAAGTCCTTCAGCCCTACCTCACTTCCATGGTCTGACTACAAAAGATCCTGACACCTTCTTGTTCGAGTTTGTTGTCATCTGTAGAACTTATGACTATGCAAAAGACAAGAAAAAGTTAAAACTGTTCCCTTCTACACTCAAGGAGACAACACTATGTTGGTTCATGGGATTACCTAGCAATAGCATCACAACTTGGGCTCAGATGTAGTAGGCCTTTAACAACAAGTATCAAGACTATTGTAGGTCAAAAGATACTAAAGAAGAAATCTTCTGAATGACCATAGGAAGTGATGAGTCCCTGGAAGAATATGAAGAGAGGTTCCAGCTCAGTTACAAAAGGGCCAGGTGTACACTTGACCCTGAGTCTCTGAAGTTGGTCCTACTCAGGGGAATTCGGGAAGACCTTTTAGACACCCTCCATCTACTGGCTGGGGGAGACATCTACCAACTATCCTATGAAGACATAAAGAATGTTTTTAGAAACCATTCTAGAGCAGCCAGAAAGAAAGGTAGGGGGAGTGAACCCATAGCAAGTACCTCTTCTTCCAATTCATCTATTAAAGGTGAAATTGGAAACATGCTGGAAGACATCAAGAGTGAGATGTTGCAGACTCTTGCCATGCAAATGGATACCTTACATATCAAAATAAAACAAGAGGAAGCAGAGAGGGCTTTGGCGATTTTTGCCCTAGATGCACCAGGAGGCATCCTAGAAATGAATGCCCATTGAACTCTATAGAGGATTGTTCAGTCTCTGAAGAAAATCATTCTACAGAGAAGTTCCCTTCCTTGCCTGAACTTAAAGTTGTATACCAAGGGGCTGAATCAGTCACTGCACAGATCTATTACATAAACCAAAGGAGGCCCCATGGACCTAGACCACACCAGCAGGGGATGCAAGGGACATCTCAGGCTACAACCCGAACTAGGTCAACTCCATACCTTCTTGGGGCCCCCCTACTCATCCTTCCTAGTCCACACCTCCTCCTTGGTCCTTCACATCTCAATATCATGCCCAACCAGCCACCCATTCATATCAAGCATATGCTCAACTGCAACCTCAGTGGAATGCATCTCATCAGGGGTGGAGGCCCCAATACAACTCTCTTCCCACTCTTCTGCCTCCACCACCTACCCAACCACAACCGTTACCTTCTTCTCCACCAAGACAAGCTCAGCAAGTGTATAGTGGGGAACCATCATGCCCAACTTATGCTGTGGAGATTCAAGAAATTAACTTGTGATCTGAGAAAGTTCTCCCAGATAGCTAGCCTCCACCCAGGGAGGATGAGGATGATAAAGAGGAAAGTGAACCTAAAGCAAATCCACCCTTTCCTGAGAGACTATCCATGATGATCCAGCCTACCCCAGAAGAGACTGAATCCCTGGGATAATTGAAACATTTATGTGTGAAGATACCACTTCTCCAAGCCATAAAAGATGTGCCTATCTACAATAGGTTGATCAAAGAGAAGTGCTTTATGCATCTAGGAAGGCGCAAGAGAGATGCCCCAACCATCAATGTCATAGGACAACTGTTCGACCTAATGTTGGGGCACATAGTCTGTCGAAAATATCTAGACCCTGGAAGCCCAATAGTTGATGTCCACATCAATGGCACAATGATCCCACATACCTTGATTAATCTGGGAGCCGCCATTAGTGTGATGACAAAGGACACAATGCTCAAACTTAACCTCCAAGACTACTTTAGGAAGACCACGACAGTGCTGCAGCTAGCAGACCACTCCATAGTGACCCCTGAGGGGATTGTGGAAGACGTGATGGTCTCCATTGATTCTTTGGAGTACCTTGCTGATTTCTTAGTTCTCCAACCAAAGGCAAATCTCACTGGGTATCCTCTCATTCTGGGAAGACCCTGGTTGGCTACAACAGAGGCCTACATCAGTTGCTGAGCTAGGAACATGACCATAAAGAACAGGCACATGTCCAAGAAGTTAATCCTATATCCTCCTACCCAACCCTTGCTAGAACATGATCTACCTCTCTAGTTGGAGGAGGAGGATGAGGATGATGTTTATTCTACACCACTTTGTACATTATAAATTTCCATGGGGGGAAAACCACAAGATGAGGATGATATGATTGAAAATTTGATTCAGAATCCACCTCCCAGTGTATCACCATTAGAAGACATAGTAAGAGAAACCCAAAACAACCCCTCGACTGATCTCTGTGTGGCCGACCCCACTTCTCTTCGTGTTAAAAGTATAGAGTTCAGCCCAAAAAGAACATTGAAAATCAATCCATCCCTATCTACTTCCCAGGAAAAGGAGCTATGCAACATACTGACAAAACATTTAGATGCCTTCGCCTAGAGTTATAAGGAGATGAAGGGAGTGCACCCTTCAGTATATACTCATCATATATACATCGAGGAATATTGCAAGCTAGTCAGGCAACCTCAAAGGAGGATGAACCCAACACTTAAAGATATTGTTAAGAAAGAACTGCAGAAATTGCTTGATGCAGGATTCATCTATCCCATCTCTGACAGTGAATGGGTCTCTCCTTGGGTTCTAGTGCCAAAGAAAAATAGTAAGTGGAGAATCTGTTTCGACTATCAGGAATTAAACAAAGCCACTAAAAAGGACCATTTTCCTTTACCTTTCATAGATCAAGTGTTAGACGGGCTGGCAGGGAAATAGTTTTTTCCTTCCTACATGGGTTTAGCGGGTACAATCAGATTCAAATCAGCCTGGAAGACCAAGATAAGACCACTTTCACTTGTCCTTGGGGTACCTTTGCATACTAGGTCCTTCCTTTTGGTTTGTGCAATGCTCCAGCCACTTTCCAAAGAGTGGTATTGAGTATATTTTCTGAACTGGTTCATGATGCAGTAGAAATATACATGGATGATTTTACTCCTTATGGCTCTGACTTTCAAGAAGCTTTATCTAACCTAGGAAAAGTTATAGATAAGTGTATTAAGATGAACTTGTCCCTCAGTCTAGAAAAATGTGAATTTTTTATGACTGAAGGGACAATGTTAGGTCATGCAATATCTCAACAAGGACTGCAAGTGAACCCCAACAAAATTGCCATCATCTAAAGGGTCCCACATTCTCAAAAGGTGAGAGATGTCAGAAGCTTCGTAGGCTTAGCTAGATATTACAGGAGATTCAATAAAGACTTCAGCAAGTTAGCCTCTACTTTGTTTGGCCTCCTAGGCAAAGATGTTGAGTTCATATGGTCAAAAAACTGTCAAGAAGCCCTACCCTTTCACATTCACACAGATGCCTCGAAAAAAGCAATAGGAGTAGACTTAGGACAAATTTATGAAAATTTACCTTATGCCATATACTTTATAAGCAAAAACTTGTCAAATGCAGAGCTAAACTATATAGTGACCGAGAAGGAACTCCTATCTATCGTGCATTCCTTAAACAAATATAGACATTATATCATGGGCTATCAAACCTTTATGTACACTGATCATGCTACAATTAGATATTTAATGAACAAACCAGATGTAAATGCTTGCATTATTAGATGGTTTCTTTTACTGCAATAGTTTGATCTGACCATTACTGACAAGCCTGGTAAAGAGAATGTTGTTGCTGACTTTTTGTCTAGAGTAAATTACCTGCAGGTGAAGAAGGAATGGTGGATGACCAAATTCCAGATGAACACCTATTTGCTATATCATTACTCTCTCCATGGTTTGTTGATACAACAAACTACTTGGTTTCAAACGGTTCCCACCACACCTATCCTCAAAAGAGAAGAGCAGGATAGTAAGGAAAAGCGCCCCTTTCACCTGGATTGGAGGCAATCTCTTCAAACATGGCCCAGATTAGATCTTGAGAAGATGTGTCAGGGAGGAGGAAGTCTTTGACATCCTCCTGACCTATCATGATGGGCCTTGTGGAGGTCATTTTGCAACAAAAAGAACAACCTTCAAGATATTGCAAGTAGGCTACTACTGGCCCACTCTTCATCAGGATGTGAGGAGATACATGAGCCAGTGTGATCAATGTCAGAGGATGGGGAAACCCACTCCAAAGGATGAAATTCCCATGCAACCTCAAGTGACCTTTGAGCCATTTGAGAAGTGGGGCATGGAATTTGTGGGGCCTATCAACCCTCCTTCAAAGCAGAAGCAGTAAATCATTGTGTGCATCAACTACCTGACAAAGCGGGTGGAGCAAAAAGCAATCAAAGTAGTGATAGAGAAAAAAGTAACTGAGTTTTTGAGGGAAAACATATTCTAGAAGTTTGAGTATCCGAGAGTGTTCGTCACAGACCAAGGCAGTCAATTCACTTCCAACCTGAATGAATACCTGCTCACACATCATAAGATCAAGCATAGGACTTCCACCCCTTACCATCCACAAGCCAATGGACAAGTGGAGGTCACTAATAGAGCATTGGAAGAGATCCTAACCAAGGTAGTGAGCAGCAATAGAAAAGACTGGGCAGACAGATTAGTTGAGGCCACTTGGGCCTACAACACAACATGGAAGACCACCATCGGGTTCATACCCTATGAAATGGTCTATGGGAAGAAGGCGTTGTTGTTAATAGACTTTGAATTCAATACCCTAAGGATGGTAGCTCAGCTGGACCTAGACCTTAACCATGCATAGAAGGAGAGATTACCTCAGCTCAATGGATTGGATGATTACAGATTGCAAGCCCTTCTCCATACAGAGGTAGTTCAGCTTCAGAGAAAGATATGGCATGATAGAAATATCAGGGAGAAGCAATTCCAAGAGGGAGATTGGGCACTACTCTATGATTCAAGATACAAGGATTTCAAAGGCAAGCTGAGGACAATATGGCTGGGACCCTACACTGTGGGGAAATGCAATGACAATAGTTCAGTTCTAATCAGAACCATTGATGATGAAGCCATCCCCATGCTTGTCAATGGACATTGGTTGAAAGTCTATAAGAAACCCCTCTCCAAGTAAGAGTTTATTGAAGATTTGAATAAAACAGTGATGGTAGTGGAGCATGTCTTAGCTTCCACTTCACCCACTCACTAAAGAAAAAAGAAAAAATAAGGACTCAATTGAAAACCTCCATGAGGCGCTTGAGTCCCATCATTGGGTTGAAAACCTCTTCTGAGGCAGCCCAGTGATGTCAAAAAAAAAAGGGGGAAAAGAATAATATCCCTAGGTGAAAACCTCCCTTGGAGGTGCCTAGGGCAGCAATTAAGGTGAAAACCTCTCTGAGGCGCCCTAGTTTTTTTCAAAAAAAGAAAAAAAAGTTGAAGAAAAAAATGAATTTTTATTGCATTGCAGGTTTGCAGGAGGACTACAGGGAGCAGAAGAAGATTCCAAGGGGACCATGACATTCTTACTAGCACCCATCTCATCTTCTCCACACCTTGCTCCATCATTTTTGGCATCTCTTTCACCCCACTATACCTCTTCTTCCAAAAACTGTGTTTTCTACAGGAAGCTCCTATAGGAACTACAGAGAGCCAAAAGTGTCTACAGGAGGCAGTTTAAGGTACAAGAAAAGCTTCATGAGGAACCTATAATCCCTCTTACAATATTCAAACCTCCTTGCCATCATTTCCAAACCTGCATCACACTCCAAGCATCATTATTATTATTTTTCCTTTCTGAGAAAAAACACAAAAAAAAAGTTTTCCAGTTTTGAAAAAAAAACAAAAATAGAAAGAGGAAAAGGAACCATTAACTTTACCTAAAGCTTACCTACTATCCCTCCATCATTCATCTCCACCTCTAACATCATTCTCGAGCTCGAAGCACAGGGAAATAGCTGAAGTTTCAAGGGGAGAAGTAGCTACAGGAGCTCCTATAGGAATTCCTGTAGCACCTGATCCCATAGAAGTCCAGCATCAACAATAAGGGACAACACATCTGAAGGTTGAAAAGGCACATGCAGCTCAACTCTAGCAAAAGAAGAACCTGCAAAAACGCACACCAACACATCAACAAGCAGAGACAACATGCAGGAAGGAAAATGAAGGCATGCAGTAGAGAAAGCGACAACACCTCATAGTCGATGGCAGCAAATACACTTGGATTACAGGTAAGTAGCTAAGTCACTCCTCTATCTGCATTTGTGTAATTAGGAATCATACGAAGGCAATGAGATGGTTGAAATTGAAAGAGGGAAAGGTGGCCAGTTAACATGGCCATCTTCATTTACTTGACTCCAGTTAATCGAGATACCACCCACACGTGCGCACAGTCAACTCAAGAAAAAGATGTGAAGGACAGGTAGTGGGAGGAAGAGTTAACTCCGATGTAGTAATGAGGGGATGATTATGGGGGGGGGTCATGATGACCAAGTAGGTAAGGACCAATGGTCCTAATCTGGGCAACGTACACCTAGCCAGCTCAGCACTCATAACCGAAAACAGCCATAAAAGGTAATGAGCACTCCTCCCCACACATTCGCACCACATTTTCTTTAGTTTCTCCTTGTAACTCAGCCACAACACTCTCCTTATGCCCCCATAGCCTCATATCCACCATCCTCCATCAATTTCCTCCATATTTTTTCTCTCGGCATTTTCTACAAGAGAACCTATAGGAAATCTACAGGTGGGACAACGGGCTTCTACAGGAGGGGCAGTGAGTCATTTTGAAGGGAGGAAACATGATTTTTGGCACGAATTTCAATCTGAAGAGGTAGGGTTCATGAATTCCCTCTGTTGAATATCAAAATGTGGAAGAATTGGTCTCAAATTAAAGATAAAATGAGTCTTTAAGAGGGTAGAAATACATAAAAGAAAAATTTGTTTAAAAAAAAAATCAAAACAAAAACAAAAAAACAAAGTCCCCTTTGTTTTTCTATTTCACTCAGAATTCTTTGTCTGCACCTCCATATTTGGTTTTTCAAAAGAAGTATAGGCAGTATGATAGGGGGGTTTATGTGAAAAGAGCCCACTAACTCCACTAGACTGCATGCACATCCTCAAGTGGTGGAAATATTTACAAGGGAAAACTGGATGAATTTCTTTGAGAAGTTTAGAGGGTTTGATGATGAAATTTCCAATGAATTTGCTCTCTCTAGTCCCTTACACAAGAAATCATGCTACTGTAACCATTAGAGGCCTCTCCATTGAAATAACCGCTGAATTAATCAGTAGGGTCACTACCCTTCCTCTTGGGCTGCCTTGGAGTAAAGATGAGAAACCAATTGGACAGGCTGCCATGAGGAAATTTTTCCAAGATAATGAAACCCCCGTTGAAGACAAAAATGGAATTAGGAGGGCTAATGTACCATATCCCTGGGATGAGGTTAGCTACCAAGTGATCAAATACATTTCTTGTAAGGGGAGGCACAACATTTTTTATGGATATCATTTCAGAATCCTCCAAGAATTGAGATATGGCATGGATACCCCAGCACATCAAAAGCTTAGTATCCCTTACTTTCTCCTTTAGTCCTTCATTGACTCCAGCACCAAGGTACAAGAAGGAAATTCACAGCAGCTAGCTCACCATGGCCTAATCAAGATCCTAGTAGAAGATTCCCTCCATACCCTTACAATCCCTATAGCATGGAAAGTTTACAGAAATATGACAGCTAAGGATGACATCAAGGCATTAACCTATGATGTCAGTCCTGCTCTCAGTGAGGAGGGAGAACAGCAGGAGGAGAAGATGAAGCCAGTGGTGACATAGTAGAGTAAGAGAGGAAGGAGGGAAGAGAAGAAATAAAATAGGGAAGAGTTCAAGAGATAGAGTAGGAGGAGGAAAAAGAGACAGAAGAGGGAGAAAAGGAGGTAGAGAGGGAAGAGTAAAGAGAAGAATCCCCTGAAACTTTGGAAAGAGAAGCCACAGCTACCCTCACTACCCTCAGTATACTAGTCAAGCAGAAGCAGAAGAGGAAAAGAAAAACCTCCATGTATTTTAGGGCAAGGAAGAGTACCAGAATTAAAACAGGCAGACCTCAGCCCTCATCAAAGAATCCCATTAACATTGAAGATTCACCATCTTCCAAGGTGAAAGAATCTCCTTCCAAGACACCCATAACCTACAAAAGGAGGACTACAAGATCTTCTACATGGAAGGGAAAGGCAATTCTACAGGACCCCAAACCAGACCTACAAGAGGCTAAAACAGTCCTACAGGAGACACTGTCCAAACTACAGGAGACACAAAAACTTGAGGAAAAGATAGGCGGGCAGCCAGAGGTGAAAGAGGAAGCACATGAGCTACAAGAGCCTAACCCCCAGCCACATCTTGACTCCTATTACAGGCTACTTGAGGGAGGCAATATAATCCCACAGAAATTTTCAATTCCACTGTTTTTTGAATTGGAAAAAGAGAGAGTGAGAACGCATAGGTGGATGTAGATAGACAAGTCCAAAGGAGTTGAGGATATTGGCCACATGGAAAACAAACTCAAGGAAATGGTCAGGGAATTTAGTGCTCTCAGAGACAGAGAAGCCATTACAAGAAGCCACCTTGATAATGAGAATGAATTACTAAGGAGGTAGCTATAGGAGAAAGAGACTCATTTGGAATACATGGCTAGCTTATCCATAGAAGAATTACAATGCAGAACACCAGCCAAATCTTATGGCCTCTATCTGAAGGATCAATGGCTTCAATTCCAAATAAAAACTTTGGCACAAAGAGGCACAATGCCTTTCCAAGATTACAGGCAATTCATGGATTTGTGTGACCAAGGCATCTCTAAGGACAAAGAAAAGATGGCAGAGTTCTATCTACACAACATGTCCCTCATAGACCTGAATGTGTGGGACCACAATGCCAAGCTAGGGGATCTACAATTAATGGCCATGGCATCATAGATGAACCATTAATAATTGAGGGCAACATAAATGAAAATATTGTTAATAAAAGAGAAGAATGAACCATTGATAATAAGAGTTGAGCTATTAGATCCTATGGCACTCATCAACACACACAACCTGCTTGCCAATGACCCTCGGATTGCCCCTAAATATCTAGCCAATCAGGAACAAGCCATTGCAGACATTGAAGATATGTTTAGGCTACTTGGGGAGGACTGTGTGTATGCATGCATGAGAAGATGGAACACCCTACCCAACAACTTGCAGATCAAGGAATACCATTCCCCCATGAGGCTGAAGGAGGCATTGAAAAGAGTGCTAATGTACAAGCGCTCCATGAAAAGGATGAAGGTCAACTGGATTCGCCTCAAACTGAGTCCTCCACTCATATTAGGCATGCTGCAAGGAGACAAGAAGAAGAGAAGGAGTAGTGGAAGGACATATACAGAAAGGTAGGATTTTATGGAGAACATGAGTAGACCACATTAGAAGCTTGGAATGCTAGGGAGGCCACTAGGGCCGTAAAAGATGAAGAGATTGACTAGGTTGCTTAGAGGATGAGCAACACCTTCAGTAGGGGGGTTGATGATGAGCCTCATAAATCAATAATTATATGGGCTTATTTTACCTCCTAACCTAGTCAAATCAACCATTCTCTTAGCTTATTGTATGATTTTCTAATTATATTTATGCTTATAGGGTGAGTTAAGTTAGTTATTATGCCATGTGGTCTAACATGTATTTAATGCATATTATTGATGGATTTCGAGGTCAAAGTCAAGGATCTAGTGGTCAAATTGTAGCAATAACTCGAAGTAGATAGAGGAAAGGACTTCTAGTTGGGAATCCCCCTCATTTATTGCTCCTCACTTCGAATTCCCCTTCATTCACCTCAAAGTACAAGCAGCCGAATCATGCACTAGAAGGCAGTCGAGCAAGTGGACTATGATTGATGGTTATCTTGAGTTTTGGGAGCCAAGCCTCCCTAATTTTAAGGAAGTTTTTAGTAGCTTCAGATGTATAAGTAGAGAGGCCTAAGGCCCCACTAGGGTCAACTTTTTGCTTCTGTAAACTCTGCTCAAATTTCGAGCTTACTATTTTATGATAGTTTTATGTAATCTTGCTACTTTTTGATAACGAAATCATTTTTGAGCTAGCACTGAGTTACCTCAGAGGGCTGAAGCTCTTGGGTTAGTGCCCAATCCAAGCAGCCAAGCTTCTGTTTACTTGTATTTGTATGCTTCACTTCAGTTTGTAGATTAGTTTGTTGTTAGATGTATTTCTCTTATGGTTAAGAATAAGTTGCTTTTGATGATTTAGTAGCTTGCTTCCATTTCTGCTTTCTGTAGTAGGTTAAGCAGTGATTAGAGAAGATTCAAAAGGCTAGAAATGGTGCCTTGGCCTCTCTTCCTCCCTCTGGGACCATGATTTGAGGCGAAGATTCTCTTGCTGCCCCAAAAACACATATTTTCCTCATTCCTAGGACTTCTAGTGTTTGCAGCTCTCTAGTAGGTTGATAGTCTAGTTTTGTTTTGCTTTAGATCTTCTTTATCATTTTCACTTCTTGATTTGCAATATCCCTTTTGCATGCTTTCCTTTCTTACAACATTTCCCAACATTTCCTTCTATACATCATAGTTTAGGCCATTTTAATGCAAAACTCTGTTTTTCCTAGGATGCACTCATTTCATTTGTTGCTTGATTTTCTTGGTTGACTATCAGTTTCTATGTAGAATATCTTTTCTAGTAGTAGGCCAGCTTACTAACAATCACACCCTCCATCTGATCCATTCCCTATAGGTCTCCCAAACCTCACCTTAATTCTGCCCTAGTTTCCTTCATTTTTCATAGAACTTCTTCCTCTCTCCTTGAGCAAACCCAATCATTTCTCTCTCTTGTAGTGATTCATGGTAGACCTTAGGTGCCCTAACACCTCGTTCCAACCTTCATCCACCTTTTCCACCCACTCTCACACCCTCAAAACAGTGAAAATTGCTCTCGGCCTCCTCCTGTAGGCCTCCTGTAGTTTCCCTGTTTCCCCCTTGTAGTTTTCCTATGTCCTCTTGTAGTTTTTCCTGTAGGATTTCTTTTGAAGGCCAAGTGTGGGAAAAGCCTCCAAAAGGCCACCTAAGACCTCCTAGGACCCATCCACACCATCCTACATCCTCCCAAGATCCAAAACCACCCTCTAATGCCACATGTTCGCTGCCACACTCACACACAATAAATTAGATGCATGTTAAATTCACATAAAAATCCAAAAATATGTTTTTTGCTTATTTACTTCCAGAAATAGCATGGTTAGATTTTGTTTACTTCCTTGAGTAGGTAATGGAATTTCTTTCATGGTTTTCATAGTGTTTTTGGCAAAAGTAGAATTAGCTTGTTAATTAGGCTTTACTAGATTTTGCTTTACATTCCAGTCTTTCTCCTTTCTGCAGTTAGAATAGCATCTGCAGAGTAATCTTTCTTTCCTTTCATCACACATAGAGCTTCTTCTGAAATCTATAGAAGTTTTCTTGAGCTCCTAGTGATCTCGCGCTGGCTGACCAAGTGACAACCTGCAGTGGGAACTAGTACCTGTGCATATAGCACCAACACTTCCAAGTTTGTTACGAACTATCGGGTTGATAAAAGTAAAGTTGGCAGCCCAAGAGATGCAGTGTTCTTGCTGCAATATTGGCACTCATCAAATACACTAAAGGAGAGTGCTCGAAGGAAGCAGAAGCTTCCAAGAAATTTTCGAAGCTATCGGAGAAAAACATTACTGGAACACATCAAAATATTTGCATGATAATGCACATTGTAGAGGAAGAGATAAGGCAAGACCTCACTGGCAAAATTTCACTAGAGATATTCATGACAGGTATAAACAAACTCAGTATTCTAAAGATAATTTTGATTACAAGCATGTTAACAATGAGCATAAATCATGGCATAGAAAACCATGTAGTTTTTGTCATTTACATCACCATGTGGTTGTTGAGTGCAGGAAGAGAATGGCAGCAAGAAAGAAGATGAGGTATTAAAGGCCTTCTCCACATGAGGGAATGAAGTGGGTTCAGTAGGACTAGAGGGCAAAGAATTTTTATAATCATTGCAATAAAGGTGAACATCAAAGAGCCACATGTTGGAGGATCCATCTAGAACAATGTCTTAAGGACAAAGCACCCATGCAGAAACTAGTTGGTGAATATTTTCAACAAGCAAATCCGCCATAGTCCTGGTGGATCAGTTTATTGAGTAAGAGATAGTTTTAGTAGATATGGTAACTTTCCATGGAAAAATGTTTGTAAATCATGTGTTACAATATAAATATAAAAGTGATGATGTGTTTTCCATCGCTTATTGAAGCAAGAATGATGGTTTTTTCATTTTACTGGTAACTGGGGTATTGGTTTCTATTATGACGTAAACTTGACTGAAGAGTGTGTGTTATAAACTCTTGGAAAGTATGGGGATGCTTGGGTCATGTTTGGTCACAAAATTGAGCATGCAATTTGCAAAGATGTATTAAAGGCTTGTAGAGGGTGCAGGTTTCGGTTCATCACTTATGGCTCCCAAGAAAAAGGGTGAAGTAGAAGGAAGTGTGACATGTGAGGAAACTTACCATGCAGATAATGTAACATAAAAATTGCAGTTTATGTTCATGGTTTTGGAGGACCAAAATATCCTCAGTGGGGAGGAATGATCCAGGTGGCTCCAAGAATGCTCAAAATCAAGAAATAGCTCAAAAATCAAAGTTGCTGGATTGAAGTGAAACCAGAACTAGATCGCAATGCTCTTTGTCCTATATCCAATGGTGTGAACGACAATCAAATCTAAGTTGGTATGCTCGAGATATTTGTGTTCAAATTTCGGGTCAAACTAGGCTAAGTGGAAGTCACTAACAAGGCAACAATTTGGCATAATTTAGGCACACATAAAACAACATTTGGAAAGGGGGAACTTGTTGCCTCTTTCATTCACCAAGTGAGCCTTAAAAATCGGATTGAAAACTTTAACGACTCTCCTATATAAAACAAAAAAAAATAATAAATTTATGCCACCCTCGCAACAACATTGAATGAGTTATATTCTGAAATGGGTGGGCGAGCTGCCACCAGTAGACCTCCCCAACCCACTGGCCAACCTATGGTATTAATATAGTGCAGACCTGGAAAGGGTTGAACCCACCCAGCTGGGTGGGCTGGCCCACCACTCGGATGGCTCCATGGGAAACCTTCAAACATTGAACACAAAAAATATATATAGCAACAACCGCATATGATAACTGTCAAATCATATGCACCACATTTAATAAGTTTTTGGGAGGTAGAGAGAGTCGAAACCTTAACCACCTCAACCATAAATCCTTAACATGACGCTGCCAGCCAATGTGCCAACGCCCCAACCTTGGTAGGTCCGTTGGCACAATTTTATATAAACCTAGATCATTTCATTAGTGGACTGTAAAGGTGTGGTAGAGGTCCAGGCGTGGAACCTTGAGTAGTAGTAGTAGTGGAACCATGAGCGGGAAGAATCCACAAGATGCTGAAACGGTTCCCTCAGAGGGCCAGAGGTGCCAGTGTTAGAATTGGACAAGTTGATAGTCTTTTTTTCAGGTTTTCTTGCTAGGCATCTGACCATGCAATCTGTTTCCCCATCTGAGTAGCAAAAATTTAGGCGTTGAGCAACAATGAACCTTTACAGAATCCTATGGAATCTAGAAGATTCCCTTGGAGGCTTATTGTTTACAGAGGTGGAATGATGCCAACTTTATAGTCATTTTTCACAAAATTTCACAGGGAACGTAGTGGTGTGCTCAGAATTTTCATCCAAGCAGCGAATTTTTTGGTATCTCCAGGAAGGAATCTTTAGGGGAATCTTCGATATTCTGAAGGGTTCAAAATTTGAGAGTGTCAAAAAGGGGGAAATTTTACAGTCATACAACACGATTTCATGGCAAAAATTCGAAAGTGATGTCTATTTCGACAGCTAAGCTTTGCATTTTTCGACCATCCCCAAAAGTGGATCCATATGATCTAGTTATGCCATGTATTTCTCTTGATTTTTTGAGAATTTGTTGCTTTTGTTTAGATCCTTGTTACCATTATGTTTAAGTATACTTGTATACCATGTCATCTGAGAAGTTATTAGCTTGTCATGCTGAAGGAGGGTCCATTTGATTGAGAGTTCCTATAGGGAGAACGTCTCGTGGAGAGAGATGCCACTCTAGTTGAGGGAATTTATCCTTGTAATGAAAAAGAATTTACTATATACTCATCATAATCTTGCAAGGTCTAATGAAGAAGCCTCCCTACTCATGACACTAGGGCCCAGAGACGTAACCCACATTGGGTGAAATCCGTTATCAATGTGTTTGTGTTCTTCGATTAGATGGTTGTCTTTATGTTTCATCTTGTTTGAAGTATGAACATGTGGTTGTTCTATACTCTTTCATATGTAATTCTTCTAACATCGCAGAAGTACAAGATCTTGGTTAATTCTGGTCACTGAAGAGATCTGGACCACTATTCAACACTAAACTCTTATAGGTTTTGAAGATTGTGAGACAATAAATGTTGGAGTTATATCTCACACTCTTGCTCTAGTTGTTTATGTAGGTAAAATAAAGGCTTTATTTATGTCATGATGCTTGTCTATGTACTCTAGAAAGGGAAGGAAATTCCCTTCTTTCTAGTAGCAAAAAGCATACCTTTTCTTAAAAAACAAAATCATGTTATAGAAGCATGAAACGAGAGTTATAGAAGCCACACATTTACAGATATTATTACAACTTGAACAATGGTGTGCTATTAGAAGGGAATTTTCTATAATATTGTAGAAATTTAAGGCTAGTAGTGGTTTGTAAGAGAATCCTTCCTACACTGGCTTGAGAGTATTCCTTTCATGAAAAGTGTTGTGGATGTATCAACGTTCTTATGTCTCTGAGCATCTAACAACTATGGGTAAATTTGCAGTTGTTTATGCAACTCAAATATTCTTAATGGTTTTCATGGTAGTATATATATATATATATATATATATATATATATATATATACAGGAACTAATGATTCAAATTTATATGTAAGATATACTACATATAATATAATGTGCATGAGGGAACTTGAATGGGTGATTCTATTCTATAGATAATCTAATGTGGGTGTGAATGGTTCTGAGAAATTGTCATTTGAATCTTCTATTACACTATGTAGCAGTTTTCCAATTTTGCCTCTAGCAAGTCGTACCATGTGCCAATTTTATTGGGCATTAAAAATAATGTATTTCAATGATCACATTGAACATTCAATCATTGGTCCTCTCACAAAGAATGCAAAATATGAATAAGTATATTCCTTTTACTCTAAGAACTAAAAGAATTTCAACAAATTCCCTTTAAAAATAATGAAACTATGAAGGAATTGAAGTACGATGTTAGTGGAAAATTTCAAATAAATTTGTTTTATATCCCTTAAAATGTTTCATATTTTAAATTTAAATGGGGAAAGGAACACAAAAATTACAGTCCCTTTGCCACATGTCAACATCCCATCATCATAAAAGAAATGTAAAAAAAAAACCAATATTATAATGACACTAGCATCAAATGCATTCTGCATAATTTTTATGAGAAAGGAACCCCATAGATGATTTTCCTACATATGGAATGTTGTTGTTTGATGGAAATAATTGATACAGTCTAACTCACGGTGAATTGATAAAACTAATATTTTTAGTTGCCACGGGGAAATCATGGGTTTGTCTTTACAGTTGATGATTTCTTGCTAAGCTTACTTCTAATAGCGAATTTAATCAATTGCCTTAGCACTAACTGACTAGATAGTAGAATTTGGTTGTGTTGGAAATCCTCTGATGGATGGAGTTCTTTCTTTCAAAATGATCAAAATGTGTCTTAGAATACAATATATATTGTAAAGTGTTTAAATAACATTGTTGCAAGTTAGTTAAGTTGGCAAACCTATGATGAAGGGAGTTCCTACTTTCACTAAAAATGCTCAAAATGTGTCTTAAAAAATGCGATATAGAGTAAAATATTTATATAAGTATATTGCATCATTTCTTATGCAATTGGAATTTGGTACTAAAAAATAAATCCCATTCATGGCATACTAATTTCAACATTAATTTTTTTACTAAATAGGATCTCTTGAGCTCGAGCAGTCTAAAAAACATATGTTCAAAGAATTCAAAACATCCAATCAAAAGAGATCCTATTTTGGTAATTTTAATGATTCATCATAGGTATTTGTCAATCACAGTAGCTACTTCCCTGACTTCACATACACTATATATTCTAGTAAATAATAAGGAATAAATTTGATTTTGCATTCAACTATTGTATATGGATTGATAGTTGATATCCTAATAAGTGATTTATCATGTATTTGGCATTATAATTATGTTCAAGTCTATATTAAATTATAAATGACTCTAGTTTCCAGGTTTAATTGTGTTTTTATCGCGATGGAAGTAATTTTTAGTCTTAAATATTAAGACTTGAAATTTATTTCAACCTCAAATGTATTTCTAAGAAAATCTAAAAGGTAGTTTTAGAATGCAATAATTATGTGTTTGATAATTTTCTCTAATAGTGTCACACATCAATCAAGTTACATAGGAGTTTGAAATGGCATCAGGATCTGTACTTTCTAGATGGTGCCACAATTTTCGGTCTTATGGGTGGCATAATGGTTGTTAAAATTGGTAACCAGGGCAAAACTTCATGTGGGTCATCTTATTCATGGCTAATAATATTTTTATTAGATTCCTCTCGTCGAGAGGTGTAGGATTGATATAAAGATCATCCAATTCTGATAAGTATTCATGGAGATATGAATTTATTTTGATTAAGGAATTATTATCAAGCCGACCTACAACTCATGTAGGCTCAGAAGCCCAACAATCGCATCTATTCACCCACCAACGTTGTGTATAAATATAAGAGGACTTTTCCTCATTTGGACTCACTCATCTCATCACATCTCTCTCTCTCTACTACGCAGATTTGAGTCTCTTCTCTACTGCGCTGAAATGGGTCTCTCTCTCTCACACATGTGAAGCCGAAAGCTGTTGAATTTGAAGCTGCAACTGCAGAAGTAAAGATTGATTTACGTGGCCTAGAAGATCTCCTCTTTGGAACTGCACTGTAGGTTCATCTGAACCTCCTTTGAAAGCCGCAACTTTTGGTGGTGGAATGAAGTCAATCCGATGAACGGTTTGCAAGATATCGACTGCCCTAGTTTGAAGCGAGAAACTGCTGAAACTGAAGCTGCAACTGCAAAAGTAAAGATTGACTTGCATGGCCTAGAAGATCTCCTCTTTGGAACTGCAGTGTAGGTTCATCTGAACCTCCTTTGAAAGCCGCAACTTTTGGTGGTGGAATGAAGTCAATCCGACGAACGGTTTGCAAGATATCGACTGCCCTAGTTTGAAGCCGAAAACTGCTAAAATTGAAGCTGCAACTGTAGAAGTAAAGATTGACTTGCGTGGCCTAAAAGATCTCCTCATCTGAACTGTGCTGTAGGTTCATCTGAACCTCCTCTAGAAGTCGAAACTTTTGGTGGTGGAATGAAGTCAATCCGACTGTCGGTTTGTGAGATATGGTCTACCCTAGTTTGATAATGAAGCCGCTAATACTGATGCTACTGATCTAGGGTTTGCTACTGCTGATATGAATCAGATTTATTGTACTATTTCTCTCTACTGAATTATTGAAGATAAAAGAAGATTTGATCAAAGGGTTTCCCCACACATTGTGGGGTTTGTCCCTGGCTAGCCGCCACATCTTGTGTCTCTTGTCTTGGCTTGTTTTCTGTTGATCGTTTAATGTTCTATCTGCACTTTACTTTATGTAAATGTGATTGCTAATCGGTGGAATATAATAAGAAAAAGAAGTAAACTGTTATAAGCATAGAACATACCATAACTTAACATGTTATCAGAGCCGAGGTGAAGACAAAGCCCAAGCAAGAGCATGAGCAATCATTGAAGAGAAGATTGGCAAGGCTATCCTAAAAGAACTATGGGGTCCTCAACACTCTTTCCTGCCGAAGACAAGCTCCGTGAGAAAGCTGACTATCACGGATGGAAGATGTCTATCGATCTAACCCTTGAAGATCAAGGAGTGCTGGACCATGTAAGAGGCAATATTGTTGAGCCTTCATCAAACGCATCTGCTGCTGCCTGGAACAAATGGAAAAATGGAGAAGTCAAAACAAAGAAGATCATCCGGGACTCTATCGACAAGCGCTTGGTGGCCTACATCTCTGATCTAGACACCTCCAAGGAAATCTACGACAGACTGGTGAGTTTATTTAAAGTTAATGATGCAAATCAAGTTTTGTTTCTTAGAAATAAGTTGAGGGAAATCAAGAAGGGTAAAGATGAAAGTATGCAAGCATACTTCTTAAGAATCACCGAGATCAAGAACAATCTCCTATCTATTGGGGAAACCATTACTGACAGAGAAATGGCACTCACAACTCTCAGAGGATTACCATCTGAATGGTATGTGTTCAGGACTACTCTTCTGAACAATAATGTAATTCCTAGTTTCGAGGAATTAATGGCTAGATGCATTCAAGAACAAACAAGGGTAGAAGAGCTAGAAATGCCCTTGCCTAAAGATCCTCCTGCTGCTTTTTCTTCTCATGCTAAGAAAAGAAATAATTCTGGGTCTAAATCCAAAAGAAAGGCTGGATTTAAGGGTGGAAGAAAAGGATGATGTTTCATTTGCAATAAAGCAGGTCATTATGCAAGGGAATGCCCTGATAGAAAGGACTCTCACCGTGACGATGATCAAAATCCCTCTCATGGTAATCGAAGGAATGGAAAATTCAACAACAAAGGAAAAAGGAATGCGGGAAATCAAGGAAGAGGGCAACCATTCAAGAAGGCTAGAAATTCCAGGTATGAATCTAACACTATTGATGATAAGCAAGCTGAATATTATCTACCAGCTGCTCTATCTACCTCCGCTCCTTCGGACTCAATGGGAATTTGGCTCATTGATAGTGGTGCCTCAAGACACTTCACTGGTTACAAAGAAGTACTCTATAATCTAGTAGAGAAAGAAACTAACCTGGAAATTTTCCTTGGAGATGACATGAAATACCCAGTGAAAGGTGTAGGCAATGTTTCTCTTAAACTGAATCAAGGTAATACGATTCACTTACAAGATGTATTATATGTACCTGATCTCAAAAAGAATCTGGTGTCCATCTTGGCAATGGAAGACAGAGGCTACAAGGTAACCTTCAGCAATGGCAAGGTATGTATATGGAAAAATAATGTTAAAGATGCCTTTACTCTTGGGTTTAGTGTTGATTCATTATATCAAGTAGATGGAAGTCTGCTAGGTGTCATGTCTTGTGACACAACTCTTTAGTCTAAACTTTGGCATCGGAGGTTTGCCCACCTTCATTACAAAGCTCTACCCGATGTAAGACAGATGGTAACAGGGATGCCCAAATTCCAAGTAGAGAAAGGAGGTGTATGTCCAGGATGTGCCAAAGGAAAGCTCAAAAGGGGACCATTCCCCTCAAGCCAAAGCAAGACCTCCGATATATTACAATTGGTTTACTCAGGCATACCTGAGGTTGGCATTAAGAGGGAGACTACTACACCACATACTCCTGAGCAGAATGGTGTGGTGGGAAGGAAGAACCACACGATGATGGAAGCTGTCCAGGCCATGCTACATGATCAAAGACTTCTAAATTTTCTATGGGCTGAAGCTGTAAAAACTACCGTATATGTACAAAATCGATGCCCTCATCAAGCATTGGGTTCCAAGACTCCTGAAGAAAATTTCACCAGTAAGAAACCTGATGTTTCTCATTTTAAAATTTTTGGAAGCCCTGTATACTTTCATGTGTCGAAAGAGAAAAGAAATAAATTGGGAGCATCTGGAAAGAAGGGAATTTTCGTGGGCTATGGTGAAAATACTAAAGGCTATAGAATCTATGTAGCCGGTCAAAGGGAAATCGTGATTAGTCATGATGAACTGAAAGAAAAGGATGATGAATCAATGCCTGATGTAGAAGAACCCATGGATCCTATTGATCCTCATCCATTTGAGCCTTCCTCTTCTAGGAAGAGGCCTTCATGGCTTAGGGGGATACTTGATGATGCTGAAGGACATGCTGCACCCTGAGGAACCTTCCATCAAAGTAAGAAACTTAACAGGTATCAGGGATACCTGACCATCATGAGCATGATCATACAAAATGAACCTTCATCATTCTCAGATGTCATCAAGCATTAACTACAGAAGGATGCTATGACCATAGAATATGAGTCTATTATGGAGAATGATGTCTGGGAAGTAGTTCCTAGACCCTGGACAAGACAATTGTTACTTCAAAATGGCTTTACAAGATAAAGCATGCAGCAGATGGAAGCACGGAAAAGTATAAGGCTCGTTTTGTTGCTCGAGGTTTCTCCCAAAAGGAAGGTATAGACTATGATGAGATATTTGCACCTGTTGCCAGATATACGACCATCCGCTCGATCATAGCCCTTGCCGCTTCACAAGGATGGAACCTACATCAGATGGATGTCAAGACTGCGTTCTTGCATGGCTCGATCAAAGAAGAGGTCTACGTGGAGCAACCCGAAGGATTTGAGATTTATGATCGAAAATCTCATGTATGCAGGTTGAAGAAAGCTCTCTATGGGCTGAAGCAAGCTCCCCGAGCATGGTATGAGAGGATCGATAGCTACTTGATGAAGTTGGGATTCACTAGGAGTGAAGTCGATCCTAACCTTTACTTTAAGGTTGAAGATGACAAGCCTCTCATACTGGTGTTGTATGTGGATGACCTCTTTCTAACAGGTGCAGACCCTCTCATTCACAAATGTAAGAGGGAGCTGGCCTCTAAATTTGAAATGAAAGACCTAGGACTGATGCACTACTTCCTAGGACTTGAAGTGTGGCAAAAGCCAGGAGAAATTTTCCTATCTCAAGGAAAATATGTGGTGAAGATATTGGAAAGATTCAGAATGGTGGACTGCAAGCCTGTAACTACCCTGATGGAGCTTGACTTCAAGAAGTTAAGCGGTAGTGCTGCTGGACCTATTTTACGAAATGCTATAGAGTATCGGCAACTCGTCAGAGCATTAATGTTCTTAGTGAACTCCCATCAAGATATATGCTTTGCAATCAACACGTTGAGTCAGCATATGGTTGAACCCCACCACATACAGTGGATTGGTGCCAAGAATCTGTTAAGATATCTTCGTGGCACTATCACTTATGGGTTAAGATACATTGCCGGAGATGTGAGACTATTTGGATACACAGATGCTGACTGGGCAGGCAATGTGGAGGACCGTAAGAGCACTTCTGGGTGTTGTTTCTCCTTGGGATCTGCTTCGATATCCTAGATGAGCAGGAAACAAAAGTCGGTGGCTTTGAGCACCGCTGAAGCAGAGTATATTGCTGCTATCATAACCTCGTGTGAGGAAGTCTGGTTGCGAAAGCTCTTCAGTGAGCTATTTGGATTTACATTGGATACCATTGTGATTCTCTGTAACAACCAGAGGTGGGATTTGATTATTGAGGAATTCCATATTCGTCAATTGCTCCAGCAGATAGACATCATCTGGGATATGGTAAGTCGATGAGCAAGGAAGCTCCATCACATTAAGATGATGTACAGGTTGATACACCTTGTCAAAGCCTCGAGGAAAGATCTAATCTGTGATTTTCCTAAACGACTTGGAGTCGGCAAGAAACCCTTGTACAAGGGTCCTGCATGTTGCATACATTGAGCTCTGCGAGCTCTGAGGGCTTGCGGTTCCTACTGGAGCAACATATGACCACAGGGTGACTCACCCTCCCCTGGTAGTGCACACTGGAACAAGATGATTCGCTCTCTTGTGGGACAAGATGATTTGCTCTCTTGTGGAATAGGATGATTCGCTCTCCTGTGTAGCAGGATGATTAGTTCTCCTCTGAGGCCTGGATTGATGTGTTCTCCATGGTAGCCTGGATTGATGTGTTCTCCATGGAAATTATAGCAGGATTGATGTGTTCTCCTGTGACGCCTGGATTGATGTGTTCTCCATGGCAATTGTAGCAGGATTGATGTGTTCTCCTGTGAGGACAGGATTGATTAGTTCTCCTGTCGAGGCATCCTACCCATGCAGTATGGGACTCATGGGAAGTACCTCTCATCTGATCAATGAGCAGGGAAATGAAGTTAGGGACCATAGTAGTACCGATGGACGCATCGTTGTAACTACCGTACTCCCTACGCTAGGATGACCTCCATTGATCTGGGATCAATGATACTGGTCTGGGACTAGTGGTAGGAGTTGTACCATACTATGACGCTGACTTCGGGTCGGTTGAGACTGGTCTGGGATCAGTGGTACATACTCTGAGACTGACTTTGAGTCAGTGGAGGATGATATTGGTCTGGGACCATTGGAGTTGTACTCACTATGACGCTGACTTTGGGTTGGTTGGGACTGGTTTGGGACTAGTGGTACATACTCTGAGACTGACTTTGAGTCAGTATGATACATCCTCGATCATTTCTTCTTCTTCATAATTCGGACAAAAGCAGAGTGGAACAGAACAATGCAAGAGAAGAGCAGAACAGAACAAAACAGTACAGATCAGTGCAGGGTAGAACAAGACAAAGCAGAATAGGCAAAATAGAGCAGAGCAGGGCAAGGGTCAGGCTGTACAAGGTAGTGCATTTGATGGATGAATAGTAACGATCGATAGATAGATTGCAGATGAAGTTCTCCATGGTTGAGAGGGAGTGTTAAAATTGGAAACCAGGGAAAAACTTCATGTGGGTCATCTTATTCATGGCTAATAATATTTTTATTAGATTCCTCTCGTCGAGAGGTGTAGGATTGATATAAACATCATCCAATTCCGATAAGTATTCATGGAGATATGAATTTATTTTGATTATGGAATTATTATCAAGCCGACCTACAACTCATGTAGGCTCAGAAGCCCAACAATCGCATCTATTCACCCACCAACGTTGTGTATAAATATAAGAGGACTTTTCCTCATTTGGACTCACTCATCTCATCACATCTCTCTCTCTCTATTGCGCAGATATGAGTCTCTTCTCTACTGCGCTGAAATCGGTCTCTCTCTCTCTCACATGTGAAGCCGGAAGCTATTGAATTTGAAGCTGCAACTGTAGAAGTAAAGATTGACTTGCGTGGCCTAGAAGATCTCCTCTTTGGAACTACGATGTAGGTTCATCTGAACCTCCTTTGAAAGCCGCAACTTTTGGTGGTGGAATGAAGTCAATCCGACGAACGGTTTGCAAGATACCCACTGCCCTAGTTTGAAGCGAGAAACTGCTGAAACTGAAGCTGCAACTGCAGAAGTAAAAATTGACTTGCGTGGCCTAGAAGATCTCCTCTTTGGAACTGCGTTGTAGGTTCATCTGAACCTCCTTTGAAAGCCGCAACTTTTGGTGGTGGAATGAAGTCAATCCGACGAACGGTTTGCAAGATATCGACTGCCCTAGTTTGAAGCCGGAAACTGCTGAAACTGAAGCTGCAACTGCAGAAGTAAAGATTGACTTGCGTGACCTAGAAGATCTCCTCATCTGAACTGTGTTGTAGGTTCATCTGAACCTCCTCTGGAAGCCGAAACTTTTGGTGGTGGAATGAAGTCAATCTGACTGTCGGTTTGTGAGATATGGTCTGCCCTAGTTTGATAATGAAGCCACTAATGCTAATGCTACTGATCTAGGGTTTGCTACTGCTGATATGAATCAGATTTATTGTACTATTTCTCTCTGCTGAATTATTGAAGATAAAAGAAGATTTGATCAAAGGGTTTCCCCACACATTGTGGGGTTTGTCCCTGGCTAGCCGCCACATCTTGTGTCTCTTGTCTTGGCTTGTTTTCTTTCGATCGTTTAATGTTCTATCTGCACTTTACTTTATGTACATGTGATTGCTAATCGGTGGAATATAATAAGAAAAAGAAGTAAACTGTTATAAGCATAGAACATACCATAACTTAACAATGGTAATTTCCTTTAATGCCACTAGTAATATAGGTTGTAATGCAGCTTCATTCATGGGAGAAACACCAATATGGTCAATGCCAACATAGGAAAATAACATGTCTACAAGTAGTGGGTAGCACTAAGAAAGTCATAAGTTGTTTTTTGGCACAATCAAGCATTCTTGTCCCATTGATTTCCCAACATATTTTATTAGTACAATAGATATGATCTCAACCATTATGATTTCATTCAACCATCCGCCCATACTAACAAACAATATTTTAGTAATTCATAATAACTACATCATTTCCATACCTGGTGTATCTTCTTACTCAAGTAACCTTGCTACAAGGAAGCATTTTGGCATTCGAATGCATAAATTAATAGAAATAATTATTAAATAAAAAGTAATATATAGAAATAAAATGTATCACAATAATCAAAATCCACCCACAATTTCATCACCATGATTTGAATAACTTCTTTCGGGGTCTTGAAGCGAAGACCGACATTCTTAGAAAACATTTTGCCGCCTTTTTCAGACCATTTTCCCTTCCCATAATTCTTAGAACAACAACAATACAAATTAAGGATCAAAATAGAAGAAAATCAAAAAATTATAAACATGAAATAAAATCAAATAATACTACAACATGATTAACTGAGAAATATTTTGCATTGCTTTCAAAAATCTCTCTTAGTCTATGAAAACAATACAAGGAATTCGTTTTGGAGATGTCCCTTTAATTGATAACAATGATAATACTAACAACAACATGTTCACTATTCACACATAAGTACAAGTTCAAGAGCGGCATACAATGTTGGAAGAATGTGTTTGGCTTCGATTTAAAGGGATTGTTATTGTTAAGTAATTTTTAGTAAAGAATCCCACCTAACAATATTTCATCATAGCCATAGAATAATATGAAGAATGACTAGATCCATTATCTCAATATTACATATATTACATGCCCTACATTAAGATTAATATCTTTTAACGTGAGCTTGCAACTCCAAACCTGCAAATGAACAAAGAAAAATTCAAAAAATTAGTTTGATAACAGTACTAAAGTCTAAAGTCAAATCCCAAATTGTTTAAAAGTCTTGGAAAAATCCTAAGCTAGTATATAAAAAAAAACTAGACAAGAAGGACCAGCTCGAGGCACAATACATTTGACTATTATGTTTTTATTATTAATAAGATGCTAATAAAGTTGGTATAATGGAAAATTTGTCTACTAATTTATGTTATTTAAAAAAATCTCCAAATAAGGACGAAATAGGCTAACATAAATCCCCCATCCTGGATTAACAAGGGACCAAAATACCTTTTGGCCATTCTACACCCCAGATTCCAGAGGGTCTAACTAGTAAACACTTATCAAATCTCGAGAATTAATTAATACCTTGAACAACTGCACACAAAACCAAGCACCATACTAAACATTTCCAGGAAAATAAATCCCTAAATTAGCCCTATTTGATGTGAGTCTCAATAGGCAATGAATGTCTCAATGACTAAAACTATTGTTCCTTGGCTTATTCCATATATCCAAACTAACGGGTGATTCAGAATGTTGTTTGTACACAACATAAACTTCTCACTATCTAAATAAGGAAGAAACAATAGTTTAATGTGATAGAATCATAATTACAATGTATGCCATTATGATTACAACGAGATTAATATAAAACAAAAGCACTGCAAATAGTTTATCCCTAATACCAATTTTTTCAAGGAAATAGAAATAGGAGGAGAAATAAGGGTGTTCTTATTAAAAATTGAATATTGTTGGCCAAACAAATGTAGGGAAAACAATAGATTCCATGTCAGCACATGAATTTGAGAGAGCTCAATAAACTAGATATTCTACCCTTTAGAAACTCACATTTTTCTTCTGCATAAACCCTTAAAAGTCCAAAATGGATTAAAAAAAATGTTAAAATCCTTAAAGAAATAGAGCTAACGATACCTATTCTTCCATGGTTACAAGAATTAAAGACTTTTAACTTTTTATCTTAAACGACATGGCTTCTCTCACGCATGCTTGAGAACTTATTCAATAAATGGGAATAAAATAGAAATCATGGATATTTAATCCCTATAAACCCTAGTACCCACACTTTGCAACTTTTCCTTAGATCCTCTTTTCTGGTTGAAACCCTAATTGATAATTAGCAAAAAATCTATTAATCTATGGTAAATATATATCGCATTAATGTGCACATGATTTCCAAATAACTGATGTTTTATGCATTAGGGTGCTCACCACTTATATTAAAAATACACCTATTTTTTTGAAAAACAAGAATATGTGTGATTCAATAAATGATAGTGCAGAAAAAAAAAAATCACCCCAAAACACATGGTTGATAATTTGAAAGAAAATTATTTAGAGAAAACATAAACTTTATTTATACTTGCATAGCTCTAGCTGTTATCCATCTGGTGAGAGGGTTCGTCAATAATTCAAACATTGCGGCAGTAGGAGGGATGTAATTGAGGCTTTTCTTAAGATTTGGTGCATTTATTCTATCCATATACTTTGGTATGTGCGAGATGAAATTTCCTTGTCTTGCTACAAAGTACGAGGGCCACGGAGAGCCATGGCACCATCAATAATTCCCAGCTCAAATCAATTCCCATGGAATAAAATTCAATGTCTTCACAAAAGTAATCCTGAGAAATATGGTGGTGTTTAAATCCTTGGTCACAGTGATTATAATGAATTTCATACAATACATTGATTTGGTAAATGGAAGATTTTTTTTACCCACAATTGACGACAAAAGCTATTAAATCCCGAAATCGACGAAATGTGGACCCCCTTTCCCTCTCAGAGTTTAACAGTTTAAAAAAGGAGGGTCTGCATTGAGGTGGTTTGTTGAAACTATCCCCCCACCACTATTTTGAAACCACTAGGGGTTGTCCACAAAACCAATAATGGTAAGTTTAAACCTTTAGAAAATTATTTCACCATATACTAACCAAGGCAATACTTTAATGATAGCGAAATTTTCTGACATTTGGTTTTTATAATTTTATGCCATTTTCGAGGAGTTGTCTATTCTTAATATAATACATTATTATTCATTAGTATAATATGTGACACAATTCGTAGTGTTAAATGTGTTGAATTTGTTTCGTGACTTATATTTCTCTAATTAGTCATGATGAAGAATAGTTTTGTGTCCATATTTAGGATTAAAGGTTACACGAAATGTTTTGGGTAAGTGATTTTTACATGGATAATCGATCTTAACAATTTTATGAATCAAAATAAGACAAATCAATAAGCCAAATTAAATAATAAATAAAGTTATATATATATATATATATAAATAAATAAAGTTATATATCTATATATATAGATATGTATATAAGAAATCAAAACAAAAAATAAAATTAGAAGAGGATTTTCGTTGCAATAAACTTAAGATCATCTTATTCATAAAATTATTCTTTTACATAATTGTCATTATCTTTCTTATTTTTCATTTTAATTTATTGATATAATTATTTCTTTTACACAATTTTCATTGCCTCTCTTATTTTTTATAAAAATTAATTAATTTTAACTAAAATTTTTGTATTTCTAAAATATAAATCTAATGCTTGGTTGTATATAAAGAAAAAATATATATGGTAAGCTTAGTTATGTATAATGTGTTGGAATGTTTTCATAAGCATCTTGATAGGATTTGTTTTACAATAATATACTTTTAAGATTAGATTAATTTGGTGTACGATATATGTGATCCCCACCCCCAAACCCATTTTGAAACCATTATGGGGGTTCGTGAAACCACCAATGGTGTATTGGAATGTTTCCATAACGATCTTCATAGGATTTGTTTTACAATAATATAATTTTAAGATTCGATTATTTAATCTATTAAAAAATAGAATTTTATTTTTAAATTTTAATTTTAAGATATTGAAATAATTCTTTTATGAGAACGAAAACCATTATGGGGGTTCGTGAAACCACCAATGGTGTATTGGAATGTTTCCATAACGATCTTCATAGGATTTGTTTTACAATAATATAATTTTAAGATTCGATTATTTTAAGATTCGATTATTTAATCTATTAAAAAATAGAATTTTATTTTTAAATTTTAATTTTAAGATATTGAAATAATTCTTTTATGAGAACGAAACTTTGTTAAGAGTGAGAATCATGTTTTTCATTATATGTTTTAAAATATTTTTTATTTTAAATTAAAAATTACAACTTATGAGAGACATATGGAAGTTGACTTTGGACTATATCTTTGTGTAAGGGATTTTGTATATATCACACATTGAATAATTGTTTCTAAGTGATCACAAGGCTATCTTAAGTTATTGAGTAAACATTTCATTGGCAATCCTAAAGGAAAAAATGGAGGTGGGATTCAAGTAGATGTGTGTGTGTGCGCACATGGGAGTTGTTATGCATGCCACATGTTTCAGCACTATCAATAAGTGTCCCCGTGACTACTTTTTGATCACTATCTATAGGTATCTAAGAGGAGGTTTCTAGAGAAAAACCCCTAAAAGTTCAATCTTTCATGAGTTTCAAGGGGCATTCAAAAGCTGCCCCCAAATCCCTAAAAAATATTTTAGAGAATTTCTGGCAACAATCGTAAAAGTTGAGCTTCCCCTAAAGGTAATTTTTGCAGTAATTTTTGAGTCCCCTATCACTTGTAAGTTTACATTGTTGAAGTGACACAATTAAAATGAATAACATAAATGACTAATTCGTATTATTGTAGTACTGATTAGGTTGTCATATTTTTGTTCCTAGACTAAATTAGTCATTCACATTAGTAATTTTTACTTATATTACTTATTTGTTGGTCATATATTTTATCCTAAGACTAAATTAGTCATTTATGTTAGTCGTTTTTTGTTGGATCACTTAATATTGCTCATTTTTGCTAGCATTTTAGTTGGAAAGGCTATAATGACTATCATTTTTAGTCACCTGGTCACTAATTTAGAACTCATTTTCTACTAGTGTTAATTATACATATTTACAATGTATTATTTTGTTTCCATGCTTTGTTTTTGTTTTTAGAAAGGAATGCCTACCTTGAGGGTCATCTATATATGGTGGTTGATGGTTGGTTATAGAAAGTCACTAGTTCCTTAGTCTTTATCTCCTTCCTTGCACAACCTCATGAATTATTTTTGTTAAAATTATGTGCTTTGGTCATTAGTTCCTCTTATAAATCACACATTAGGGGACATCTATTACAACTCCATTTATCATTCATAAGACTAAGTAAGGACATATTACATAGATCATGTTGAGGCATTGTTATTCCCTTTTTTAATTCTTAGTTCTTAGGATAGTCGCATGTTACACCACTAGAAAGGAGTGATTGATCATGTGCTACATCATTAGAATCCTCTAACCACCTCTAGATCCTTTTACATTCACTCATTTTGAAACAGATTAGCACTGGATGAGCTGGCTATATCCCATTATGTTCTTTGGAACATGTTTTAGACTCAACTTCCCAATGTTTTAGAGACCCATATTTATTAAGCCCTTGACAAGTCCCATGTTAAATTTAAAACTACTTAATAAGGAATATATATTGATTTTTTCATTTCTATTGTTATATTTTTATGTTTACCAAAACCTTCGATTGTACCATTTCTTATAATTGTATCATTTTTCTTCTATATAACTACCAAGAGACTTAATATTAGGATCATTAGATGTTATGAAATTAGCTCACAAAAAGATAGAAAAGATAGATGAATGCCTTAGAAATAAGCCTCTTCGAGGGGGCAACCTCCTTTACATTACACAAATGAACAATTCTTAGATGATACAAATGAAAAGACCTCCTTTCTATATATAGGAGTCTAAGGGGTCATAATATAATCAGAGCCGACATATCAATAATAATGTAAGGGCAGAATAATAACAATAGTGGGCTTCTATGGGGCACAATGGCAACAATCTGGGGACTACATGGGTATAACAATATAATAAGGGGGTTGTACTAATAACAATAACGGGTTACACTAGTAGTATAGGGGCCTAACATGCCCCTCTCCTTCAAAAAGTGTTGTCCTCAACACTTGAGTAGTTCTTGATGCTTCTGTATAAAATTCTTGTTCTCCCATGTGGAATCTTGAGTGGGTAAGTTCTTCCACTTGATGAACTACTCTAAAATTGATCGATTTCGTAGCTGTCGGGTTCTTTCTTCTATCACTGCTCTAGGTTCCAATATGATTTTTCCTTCCTCTTCAAGTTCTGGCAATATTGTTTGAATTAGGATCTTTTGTAACTTTTGAATGAGTGACCATACTTCTTCGTCCTTCTTCCATTCATCCCTTGCTTTGTTTATCCAATCTGATTGGATAATAGAAATAGCACAAAACAATGCTTCCACATTCTCATCCTTTCTTGAGAGTGCATCTGCAACAAATTTTGCTTCCCTTTTCTATATATGATGTCAAAGTCATAACTCAACATATTTGTGACCCATTTTTTCTGTTCTTCTAAACATAATAGTTCTTCTAAAAAGTATTTAAGACTACCATGAACCATTTTTACCTTGAAGTGTCTTCCCATTCGATAAGGTCACCATTTCTTAAGTGCATGTAGTATTTCTAACATTTCCTTCTCATAAATAGCTTGCATGATATGTAGCAGTAAAAATACCCAATCACCTACATGAAAACATTTTTCACTATGATGTTGATCTACCTGTTGTTTCATTTGATTTTGCACCAAAGTGGCATTATCCTTTAAAAGTTGGAGAACTTGTTGTTGATGCTCGATGTGATCTTTCACTGCTTGAACCTTTTTCTTCTTGATATGTCCTTCTATCTTGAGAGTTTGAGGAGTGGTAATTTCTTCCAATGCTTTACAAGATATGGCCGAATTCATTTCTTGATGCTCGATGTGATCTTTCACTTCTTGAGCATTTTTTTTCTTGATATGTCCTTCTATCTGGATAGTTTGAGAAGTGGTAATTCTGGCCAATGCATTACAAGATATGGTTGGATTCATTTCTTCTTTCTTGATGTGATCTTTCACTCCTTTTTCTTCTTGATATGTCCTTCTATCTTGAGAGTTTCAGGAGTGGTAATTCTTGCCAATGCTTTAGAAGATATGGTCGGATTCATTTATTCTTTCTCTAGGTTTGGGTCCTGGCATATATCCTATTCTTTTGATGTTTCTTGATCCTTTTCTTCCTCCTCTTCATACTCTATGTAAAATAATTTCTTCTCAGCACACTTATGACATTTAGTGCATTTGCTATCACAACTGTAACAAAGCCCTTTTTCTCTTTTTTCTTCTAATTGTTGTGGTGTAACCCTTGTAGGTTGTGGAAGGCTAGGAGAAACAATACTTCCATATTTATAGTTGTGAAGGGTAGAATTCCTTGTTGCCATAATTTTTCTTTCCACTTTGTAACAAAGCCCTTTTTCTCTTTCTTCTTCCAATTGTTGTGGTGCTGCTCCAAAGAAGGTGTTGGTACTTGTATTCTCATAAATAATTTCCTCCATGAAAATTGACCACGTAACAAGTTGTTTACGAGAATAAAGCCATTTATACCATAAAAATTGATCTTGTTCTAAATATGAAGATACAATACATACCTTTTGTAATATTGGTACACCATGTAGATCAAAATATTTCTCCATCTGTAGTATCCAATTTACTAGATCCTTGCCATCAAACTTCCTCATCTCACTTTTTCTTGATTTTAGGAGCTCGATCTTGAAATGATTGTAACTCTATACTTTCAGATCTTTAAGTTCTAAAATTGCCACCAGTAGTAGCTTTCTGTGTCCTCTTTCCAATGCCACCAGTCTGATCAAATTTAGATTCTCCAAGAAAGAGTTATGCACAATCTCCCAAGATGACCTGATTATATACCTTTTCAGAAGAGCGAACTTATATGAAGTGCCATGCGTCACTGTTTTGACCTTAGGATCCACAAAATACACATAGGAAACTACATTCCGTCCTCTTTCTGTAACTTCTTACGAAATTGTAATCTGATGCTCAAAACAAAAGTTATGAGGATTTTCCCCAGGTCACCTGTTTGGAATGTAATTCAAGAGTTTGCAAAAAGGCCAACTTCCTCAGACCATATATCCACAAATATAGTGCGAAAATCTCTGAAATTCAGACCCAAGGTTTAGAACGATTTAAGCCCAAATGGGTTTTTTTTGTAGCATCTGAAACGTCGCAGAAAAAACGTTATAGCACAAATGCCTCAATGACCTATTTGGAGCAGCAAAACCCTAGAATCCAAAGCTCTAATACCAAATGTTATGAAACTAGCACACAAAAAGATAGAAGAGATAGATGAATGCCTTAAAAATAAGCCTCTTCAAGGGGGCAACCTCATTTACATTACACAAATGAACAATTTTTAGATGATACAAATGAAAAGACCTCCTTTCTCTATATAGGAGTCTAAGGGGTCATAATATAATCGGAGCCGACATAAAAATAATAATGTAAGGGCACAATAATAACAATAGTGGGCTTCTATGGGGCACAATGGTAACAATATGGGGACTACATGGGTACAACAATATAATAAGGGGGTTGTACTAATAACAATAAGGGGTTACACTAGTAGTATAGGGGCCTAACATTAAATCTTATTTTATGCATTATATTCATTATAATCATAGGTTTTCCCTCTAAGTGCAATGTAATTGTTGTTTTATTATTATTTTTAATGAGAGTGGTCCATAAAACATGGTATGAGACCAATGACAATAAGCCTTCACTACTTCATACAAGCCATTATGGAATATTGGTATACATGTTTTTCTAGGAAGCTTGTAATTTTGAAAATTTGATCCAATATAATAACGATATAGGAGTATATATATTGGTTCACTATAGTTTTTAAGATATACCTTATGGAAGTTAAGTTTTTTATTTTTCTAAAATCAATCTCAAATGAGTGGTACTGGAATTATCACTATAATTCATTTTTTGGGAATATCTGGATGGTGAATTCTATTTTATGATTGAGGACAAATATGGAGATACATGTAATCAAAATTTTAAATTTGATTTTTTATAGACCCTATGTAATTTAGGGTTTGAAAATAGTCCTAAAATAAATTTCAAAGGAATAATCTTCAAATATTTGTTGAAAATTTCTCTTGTAGAAGTTTCAGGCTATAAAATTTCCAGTTACTTGAGGATATATATTGTGGTAATATATGTAAAAATTATAGAATAATATTCAAAAAATTGGACACATGGCATGCTACACAAGTTTTTTCCCAAGAGGAGTCCGAAATTCAACAATTGTTTGGAATGCTACCATAAATTTCACATTCCACCAGTAATAGTTTCACAAGTTATTGAAAACATATTTTTTATAACACATAATATGATGAAACAACAATAATATCGACATAATATTTAAATGAATTTTAAGTGGGTGATTGGGTATTTGTGAGACTACAACCATATAAACAATTGTCACTTAACCAAAAAAAGGAAGGACAATACATTATAATTGAGGTATTGTGGTCTTTTTAAGGTGTTGCATAGGATTGAAAGAAGGGCTTTGAGTTCCCTCCATATTCATGTGTACATCCAATCCTACATGTTTCTTTTTTAAAGAATGTAATTAATGAGAAGATTCCAATATAAACTATTTAAGAAAAGATCAATGTAGAAGGGAAAATCGTACCAAAACTAGAAACAATCCCAAACAAAGCTTTAAGTAGTTATGAAATAAATAGTTAATAAGTACCTCATCAAATGGAAGAACCTACCAGTAGAACAAATTACATAGGATGATAAGTTGTTCATGCATAAAAACATGTCGTTAGTCAAGTATTTAGGGAAACACTTGTTTAAAGGGGACATGCATGTGAAACCATAGGGAAGTCATGTGTTAAACTTAAACCCGATTATTATGTCCTATACATATTAAGTTATTACATTTCTATTATTATTTTATTATGTCAACCAAACCCTCTCATTGTATCTTTTGTCTCATATATATATATATATATATAGATATAGATATATAGATATACACCAAAGAGACATAGCCTTAGGCTCATCAAATATTGTCTTATACATTGTATTCATTGTAAAAGGAGGTTTCCTCATTCAAGTGTAAAACAATCATTGGTTCCTTATCATTTTTAAGGTGCATGTTTCATAGAATTATTCATCCTCTAATCCCATCCATGAATATATTAAAGGAAGGCCTCTCAACGGAAAGGGAAAGAAGAATCACTGGAAAAATTATGTTGATAAAATAATTGTAGACACTTTAGAATTAATATATCATACTTATTACACTTTTTATTTGCAAGGAATAGTTGGAGAAGGGTACTAAGAGAGGTCTCAAATACTATGAAGGGTAATTTCAATTGGTTATCATAATTTTGTCTTCATATTAATATATATACATGATTTACCCTCTATCATATTTTATATTCAATTATATATAAAAATCAATGGTATATATGATTTATCCTAAGTCGATTCGGTTAGATTTGACTGTAATAAACATTATTAGTTTCTTGAAAATGTTGGGATTGGTATATTTTCTTCTTTATGAGTGGCTATTAGGTGTAAGGAGCTAGAGCTCATATCTATAGAGCTACATAATTTGGATCACGCAAGGAAAACCATTAGGAAAAAGGTATGTTCCATCATCTCTCTTATCATGTCATATAACTGGATTGATAGCATTACATTTATAGATACATTGTGTAGTGGTATATTATAGAGTCTATCTTAGATTATGGATATATCTAGGGGAGCGCTCATCTATCCATAAAGTATATTTTATCCATAACACTAGGGTCAAGTGGTTATCCTCATTAGGATAAGATCTCTTCCATTCAATGAATTTTCGCCTTCATCCATTTGGGTTTCAAATTGTAATAGGTTTTTGTATTAATGATAACCCTATACAAAAATTACCTACAAATGAATTATTAAAATAACATAAAATATACAATGGCGATATCATAAAACATTCATAGATATTTTTCTCTTGTAACCTAAAACCAGGAAAACCAGATTGATTTTTCATTATAATCCTTTCAATGTTACAATATATTATATGCATGCTAAAGCATTCATAAACCCCCAATCCATTAACCCTAGATTAGAACATAGTTCTATTTCCCTTGACTGGATCTACGCAATACCATGGGAAATACCATAATGTGTAAAACCATACCCAAAACCATGGGTGGGTCCACCAAAAAAAACATAAGGGGTCTACCACCCCCTTACAAGCTCTCCAACAAGGAGTTCTTGCACACCCCCCCCCCCACCCCCCACATCCCATAACACAATGTAACAACACCTAATGTTGTTTGTGCACATAATATAACACATACCCATTATCCCAATATTTTTTTACACACAAGATTTCACACAAGTACACAATCAACGACTTAGGGCCACAACACACATTGTTTATATACACCAAAGAAAACTTCTCAGTGCTCATATATTTTATAAATGCATTTACAAAATTCTTCAAAGTGTCCACCTTTGCCTTCAACCATATCCCTTACAAAGTGATATTGTACCTCAATATGCTTTTTCTTCGAATGATAAGTAGGGTCCTTTGAAAAGAATGTTGCAATTTGGATTTCACAATCTATCCTTTTAACTCTTTGTGCCAACCCCATTCCCAGACACAATCTCTTCAAACAGACTTCCTTTCTTGAATGAGTGGATGCCATGTATTTATCATCTATAGTTGAAAGAGAAACTACATATTGTCTCTTGGCTATCGAATTAACTACTCCTCCGAATAGGTTAAACAAATACCCACATGTAGATATTGTCTCATGCAAATCTCCAGCCCAATCTACATCTAAAAATCCATGTATTTCAAATAATCTATCCAATCTCGGTTTTCATTGGTAGGAAAAACCATAATAATTAGTGGCACAAAGATACCTGAAGACCTTGTTTACTGTTATCTAATTCTTGTTCCCTTGTTTTGAGATAAACTTGCTCAATACTCCCACTGCATGTGCAATGTATGGTCTCATACCAGCCATTTCATACATCAAGCTACCATCTACACTTGCATATGGAATATGAGACATGTACTCTTCCCCTTCTTGTGCCTTGGGAGATTGTTTTGCAGATAACTTTATACATTCATGAATAGGAAGCTTCATTGATTTACTATTATACATATTAAACATCTACAATATTGTCTTAACATCTTCCTTTGGTTTAACCAGTGATTCCTGTTTTCGCAATCTCATTTAATTTCCATGCCTAAAATTATGTTTGTAGCAGTAAGATCCTTCATGTTGAATTTAGAGAACAATTGGTTCTTTACATTCTAGATAATTTGTTGTTATTTCCAATCAATGACATATCATCCCCAAGCAAGACCAAATAAATAACATGTTCACCAAATAATTAATAATACACACTGTAGCGATCCACTTTGATCTTGATGAAGAGAAGTCCTTGCATATGTGTATCAAATTTTTCATACCACATCCTTGGTGATTGCTTTAACCCATACATAGACTTGTTTAACCTACACACTAGTTCTTTCTTATCCTTCACTACAAAGCCTTCTAGTTACTTCATGTAGATATTTTCTTCTAGATCCCCATGTAGGAATGTTGTCTTCACATCCATCTTTTCTACCTCAAAATAAAAAGTGGAAATAATATACAAACACAATCTAATGGAAGCTAAATTGGAAACAAGAGAAAAATATCACCAAAATCAATTCTCAACACTTAGGAATAACCTTTTGCTATTAACTAAGATTTTTATTTCTCGACTTTTCCTTTTGCATTCATATTCTTCCTAAACACCCATTTGTTGTCAATGGGTTTCCTTCCAGCTCGAAACTCCACCAGATCCCAAGTGTAACACCCCACCCCACATTTACCCACATTTGCAATATCACCAAAGTAAACATGAGTTTACAGTCACTATCCATGACTGGACATCCAAGTTCTAGTTATGAAATTGGGGTCTACCATTATGAAAATTACTGCAACCTCCCAAGGACACCTGATCACCCATATGTTAGACAACATCCATTGATGATCTTTCCTTAAGTTTGAACTATATTTTTCACAATATTTATAGCCCAACTACACATAGGTAGCTTAGTCCATGGAGTTGGAATGGTCCATCTACACACACAAGCCATCCTCCATGTGGCTACAATCGAAAATACCTAGTTTTGTGCTTGCGGTTGTGGATTTAGTGCCTGAATTTCAAGGTTAGCCTACAAGACACCTCACAAAAATACCCAAAGCTTTCCTGAATCTAGTATATTGTGATGATAGGTCTACATAATCTATACTTAGGCTCAGATTTTTCCCAACTTGCTAAACACATGATAAACACTTAGACAAACACTTTGTAAACATAGTAACTAAAGGTCACGAATTCATGTTTTTTCATTGTCTGATTAGTTTCACTAGAGAATCATAAAGAAGGCTTACTACCCTCTCATAACAGCTGCAAAAACACTTATTATCTCATTCATTCATATAACCATTCAATAACTTATTGAATCATGAAGAAGATCCATAAAAGGAGCACATCATTTAACCATTCATGCAACTAACATTTAACCAGAATGAAGCCATGATAAACCAATCATAAAACCGACATAATAACCAATACATATTCTCATTTTCTCAATAATAAATAACACATAATAACATATACATAAAACCAACCAAGTGAGGGACTTCCACATACCACTTGACCATAGATTGGGATGAACCAAATCTTTCTTTTAGACAATCATCCCAATGCCATATTCCAAGCATTAATGTGGGATCACATCGGATAAACCAAAACAAAACCAATGGCAGAATCTGGAGGATAAACCACCTCAACCCTCAACCAGAGTAATTTCACCTAAACCAGTATTGAAATCACCAAAACCAATACAATCTTCAATCCCTCATACTTTATTCACCATACCCAAATGAATTTTCCTGTCTCCACCCACCTATTAAGAGTTCTAGCAGAAAACCATATCCACCCTAGGATAAAACCATATCCACCCTCAACCCTTTGTCATTTTCCTGAGACCACCTCAACCAGGATCCAAAATCTACCGACAATCCAAAGCTTAATGAAAGTAGGGAATCTGCTACATCCTATGTATCTAAGAAATGGGAAAGGCAAGGTTTTACATCACTATCAATTCAGGAAAATCCCATGCCAATGATAGCAAATGTTACCATTAAACCAATGCATAGAACATGCATCAAATCCCGAAACTCTAAATCATACATGCACATTATTACTTGTGAATCCATAGTTATTTTCTTCCGTTAATTGTTATTGCCCCAACTTCCTCTTGCACTCCCTTCATCTTCCATTTATTGCATTTTTCATTTTCCAATGTCAATGCCAATTTCCATAGCCAATACTAAACCATAGGTGTTTCCCAATGTAATATTTTTCCCCTCCATTCGGCTTGGAATACATGTCTCATGACCTTGGTTTTATATTCACCTTTATAATTTCCATTCGTTACGTGGAAACTTAAAACAAGGTTGTTACAAACACCCCCCCCCCGCACTTGGGGGAACACCATCCTCAATGTTCTATGACACATAGCCAGAACAAGCTATTGAAAACATGACAACATACTGCTAATGGAGCTTTATAAACATGACTCAATGGAGTATTTACAATGACATATAATTGTGCACATTCACTTCAAACAACACATAAACATATTGTTTATGGATTTTTATAAACAAACCTCGATATTGTATTTACAATGATATACACATATATACATATCCACATTTGCTTCAACCAGTAAATAAAAGGATGTGTTGTTTGCATTAGAAATAAGGGGATATAGAGGCTCACACCTCTAGCCTTAAAAGTACTACAAAGGATTTGCCTCCTTTCCAGGAAGTCCATAATCCACTACTGAGATGAAAGCATGTTGGGTCCCTATAATACTAGTGATTACCCCATTACTATTGTAGTTCTACCCCTTATTGATATTGTTGTGCCCCTATTTTCCCCATATTGTTATTATTGTGCCCCATAGAATCCCTCTATTGTTATTTTTGTGGCTTTATATTATTATTGTTAGGTCGGCTGGGTTATATTGTGACTCCTTAGACTCCTATATATAGAAAGGAGGTTTTGTCATTTGAATCATCCAGGAATTTTTCATTTATGTAATGTAAAGGAGGTTGCCCCCTCGAAGAGGCTGAATTTTAAGGCGTTGATCTATCTTTTCTATCTTTTTCTTGAGCTAGTTTCATAACATTTGGTATCAGAGGTTTGGATTCTAGGGTTTCGCTTCTCCAAACAGGTCATCGTGGCATGTTCGCGATAACTTTTTTTCTGTGACGTTTCAGAAGCTAAAAAAAACCCATTTGAGAAGAAACTGCGCTCAACCTTGGGACCAAATGTCAGAGATTTTTGCACTACATTTGTGGAGATATGATCTGAGGAAGTTGGTCTTTTTGCAGACTCTTGAATTACATTCCAAACAGGTGACCTGGAGAAAATCATCATAACTTTCTCTCTAAGCATCGGATTGAAATTTTGTAAGAGGGTACAAAAAGAGGACAAATTGTAGTTTCTTGTATATATTTTTCAAAGCCAAAGGTCAAAACAGTGACTCGTGGAATGTCGTACAAGTTAGCTCTACTGAATTAGTCTATAATCAGGTCACTGTGCGAGATTTGGCATAACTCTTCATTGGAGAATTCAATTGGGGTCAGACTGGTGGCATTGGAAAGAGGACACAGAGCGCTACCGCATGTCACAATTTCAGAACTGGATGATCTGAAATTACAGAGATACAACAGAGGCAATATCGAGCTCCTACAATGTGAAAAAAGGCGTGTAGATTTTTTAAATTTTTGCTTAAGCTTGGTTTGAAAAATTATTTTGAAGGAATTCAAAGGGCATAGTAGAGTATTAGTATTGGTAACTGATGCCCCGAGGAAAGAAAATGCAAACACCTAGTAAGCAATCTGAAAGCTCTAGCATGACTCATGAAGAAGAGGAAGAAATGCTACATGATATATCAAAATTACAAGGCCAAGTGCAACAAATTTCACTCTCACAAAAGCTAACAGAAGCTAAGATAAATGGCGTGGAATCTAAGATAAAGGGTGTGGAAGCCAAGATTGACAATTCGAAGATAGATTTGAAGGCAGATTTGACAAATTTTCTACAAGAAATACTTACTAATGGTGAAAGGGGAGGAAAGGAAACTCATGATGCAAACAAAGGAAATGTTAATCATGATTTCATAGACTCTAATGTTGGATCGAAGACGCACCATATTCAAAAAATTGATATGAGGAAGTTTGATGGCAAGGATCCCGCAACATGGATATTACAGATGGAGCAATTTTCGATCTCAATAATGTGCAAAACACACAAAAGGTACGTATTGCAACTTTATATTTGGAACAAAATCAGTTTGTATGGTATCAATGGCTTTGCTCTCATAAACAATTTATCACTTGGGCAATTTTTACGAAAGAATTGATAGCACATTATGAGGATACAAAAAGCAACACTTTTTTTAGCCAATTGATAAGTCTCAAACAAAAGGGTTCAATAATGGAGCACATTGAAGAGTTCCAAAAATTGAACATAAGGGTAAAAAATATTCCAGAGGAGCATATTAATGATGTGTTCATAGGGTCTTTAAAGGATAATATCCAACATGATGTTCACCTTTGGGAACCTGATTCACTAGAGAAGGAATTCAGGTTAGAAAGAAAAATGGAAAGCAAAATTATGGCAACCAGAAAGCATACCACTCACAACTATAAAGACGGAAGTGTTGTGGCCGCTAGTCTTCCACAACCTATAAGGTTGACACCAAAAAAATTGGAAGAAAAAATAGCAAAAGGGCTTTGTTACAGTTGTGATAGCAAATACACTAAAGGTCATAAGTGTGTTGAGAAGAAATTATTCTACATAGATTGTGCAAAGGAAGAAGAAAAGGAGCAAGAAAGGTCAAAAGAAAAGGATATACTCCAGGAACAAAGCCTAGATGAAGAACAAATGAATCCAACCATATCTTGTAATGCATTGGTGGGAATTACCACTCCTCAAACCATCAAGATAGAAGGACAAATCAAGAAGAAAAAGGTAATAGTGTTGATTGATTCAGGAAGTACCCACAATTTTATTCATTCTAAGGTAGCAAAAGAATTGAATTACTTCTTATATCTAGCACCAGAGTGTCAAGTGATGGTTGCAAATGGAGGAACAATAAATTGCTCTGGAAAGTGCCATAGTATCAAGCTATCCATGGGAGAATATGTATTGACTAGCCCAATGCTTTCCATTCCAATGGGAGGTGTTGATGTTGTATTAGGAGTCCAATGGCTACAATCCTTGGGTACAATAGCTTTTAATTTTCAAGAACTTTTCATGAAATTTTCTGTGGAAGGAAAGGAAGTTGAATTAAGGGGTATTGTAGGGAAACCAGGAAATATAATCAGCTCTAACGGTATGACAAAGCTTCTAAAAAAGGAATGAAAATGTGTAATTGCAAAATTATGTTCGCTAGATGTTTCCACATTGGAATCATCTATTTCTCCAGATCTCCAAAAAGTCTTGGACAATCATTCCAAGGTATTTGAGACTCCCAAAGGTCTCCCACCTATTCGTGAACATGATCATGCTATTCATCTGATTCCAGGAAGTGTTCCTCCAAACATCAGGCCGTATAGATATCCCAATGCCCAAAAGAGTGAAATTGAATGTATGGTTGCAGAAATGCTAGAGGCTGGTATAATTCAACCGAGTCAAAGTTCTTTCTCTGCTCCAGTAGTATTGGTGCACAAGAAAGATGGATCATGGCGCATGTGTCCGGATTATAGGGAGCTCAACAAGCTCACTATTAAAGATAAGTTTCTTATTCCTGTCATTGATGAATTACTGGATGAATTGCATGGATCAATTTACTTCACCAAGTTGGATCTTCGTTCAGGATATCATCAAATCAGAATGAAGACTGAAGACATTCCGAAAACAACATTTAGAACTCATGAGGGTCATTATGAATTTTTGGTCATGCCTTTTGGCCTTACCAATGCACCCTCAACATTTCAAGGTTTGATGAATACAATTTTCAAACCATTCCTTAGAAAATTTGTGTTAGTATTTTTTGATGATATACTAATCTACAACAAGTCTTGGAAGGACCATGTTGAACATGTTGACAAGGTGCTACAACTATTGGAGGAGAAACAATTATATGCAAAAAGGTCCAAATGTTTCTTTGGAGTACAAGAGGTGGAATATCTGGGTCATATTGTATCTCATGAAGGATTTAAGGTAGACCCTAGCAAAATTAAAGCCATTAAGGACTGGAAATCCCCACATCCATAAAACATCTGCGAGGATTTCTCGGGTTGATAGGGTATTATCGCAAGTTTGTTAAGAATTATGGGAGAATAACAGCACCTCTAACAACACTATTAAAGAAAGATGCATTTTCATGGACTCCAGAAGCAACAAAGGCCTTCGAACATCTTAAAGAGGCAATGTGCCAAGAACCTGTCTTAGATACACTGGACTTCACAAAAACCTTTATTGTGCAATGTGATGCTTCAGGAAATGGAATTGGTGCTGTTTTAATGTAAGATGAAAGACCCATTGCTTTTGAATGTCGTCCAATCAAGGGAAAGTTTTTACACAAAGCTATTTATGAGAAGGAAATGTTGGCAATACTCCATGCACTTAATAAATGGCAACCCTACCTAATGGGAAGACACTTCAAGGTAAAAACAGATCATGATATCCTTAAATACCTTTTAGAACAAAGATTATCCTCTGAAGAGAAACAAAAGTGGGTCACAAGGACGTTGGGTTATGACTTTGAAATCATCTACAAAAAAGGGAAGAAAAATGTGGTGGCAGATGCACTCTCAAGAAAGGATGAGGATGTGGAAGCATTTTTGTGTGCCATTTCTATTATCCAACTAGACTGGATAAATGAAGCAAGGGAGGAGTGGAAGAATGACGAAGAAGTGTGGGAACTTATTCGAAAGTTACAACAAGATTCGAGTATGTCGAATACATTTAGCTGGAAAAATGATTCGTTATGGTACAAAGATTGCTTATACCTCTATAAGAATTCCTAGCTAAGACAAAAGATTCTTATGGAATTACACACTTCTCCCTTAGGAGGGCACTCGGGATTTTTAAAAGCTTAGCACAGGGTTAAGAAGGAATTTTTTTGGGATGGCCTTAAATTAGATATTCAAAAGTTTGTGGCGGAATGTTTAGTTTGCCAACAAAATAAAGTTGAAACAATTAAGACACCGGGTCTATTACAACCTTTATCCATTCCAAGCCAACATTGGGAGGACGTTTGAATGGATTTTATCATAGGTTTACCCAAGTCTGAGGGAAAGAGTGTCATCATGGTGGTAGTTGATAGACTTACCAAGTATGCACACTTTTGTGCATTATCACATCCATTTAAAGCCAGTACAGTTTCTACTCTATTTATGGAAACAATTCAAAAGCTACATGGAAACCAAAAGAATATTGTAAGTGACAGAGATCCCATTTTCACTGGAAATTTTTGGAAAGAATTATTTTCTTGTCTTGGTACTCAGTTAGCTCATAGCTCATCTTATCATCCTCAATCTTATGGGAAAGCTGAGATAGTAAACAAATGTTTGGAAGGATATCTTCGTTTCTTTGTATCTGATAAACAAACACAATGGGTCAAATGGTTGCCTCTGGCTGAATGGTGGTATAACACTTCCTTCCATACAGCAACAAAAATGACCCCATTTATGGCACTTTATGGGTATCAGCCACCATCCATCACATCATATTTAAGAGAAAATTATAAGGTTCAAGCAGTGGAACATCACATCAAACATCAACAACAAGTCCTCCAACTCTTAAAGGATAACCTCGTGTTGGAACAGAATAGAATGAAACAACAGGAATATCAACATCGTAGGGAAATAAGTTTTGATGTAGGTGATTGGGTATTCCTACGGCTACAACCATATAAGCGAATGTCCCTCAAGCAAGCTAAGAAGGATAATAAATTATCACCAAAATATTATGGTCCATACAAGGGGTTGCAAAAGATTGGTACTATGGCATACAAATTGGAGCTTCCTGCAGCTTCTCGATTGCACCCAATTTTCCATGTTTCAGGTTTAAAGAAGGTTATAGGTGATAAGCTCTCAGTTCAAACAATATTACTATAACTTGACGAGGAAGGAAAAATTATATTGGAACCAGAAGCAGTCACAGAAACAAGAACTCGACAGCTACGAAATCGATCAATTTCAAAGTATCTTATCAAGTGGAAGAACTTATCTGCTGAAGATTCCACATGGGAGGATGAGAATTTTATACAGAAGCATCCATAACTACTCAAGTGTTGAGGACAACACTTTTTTGAAGGAGAGGGGCATGTTGGGTCCCTATAATACTAGTGATTACCCCATTACTATTGTAGTTCTACCCCTTATTAATATTGTTGTGCCCCTATTTTCCCCATATTGTTATTACTGTGCCCCATAGAATCCCTCTATTTTTATTTTTGTGGCTTTATATTATTATTGTTAGGTCGGATGGGTTATATTGTCACTCCTTAGACTCCTATATATAGAAAGGAGGTTTTGTCATTTGAATCATCCAAGAATTGTTCATTTATGTAATGTAAAGGAGGTTGCCCCCTCAAAGAGGTTGAATTTTAAGGCGTTGATCTATCTTTTCTATCTTTTTCTTGAGTTGGTTTCATTACAAAGCCTACCTCAATTTCCAACACTACAAATGTTGTGATTCTTGTTCTCTTAGTTAATAGTTATCAGCTTATTGTTTCCGACTAAAATCCCAATTTGCTTCTGATAACAACCAACAATGCTAATGACCAAAAATGAATTGTTCCCTGACCTTCCATTTTATGCCTCACAGAAACTCAGGAAATCCATCCACCCCATTCCATGTAGTTACTCACCTGGCAATTTTAGTCATCCCCTTCTTTGCATCACAATCCCCCGGGAGATCCATTCCTAGGAATGGTTTCCCCACATCAGAATATATCATAAACCAAGTTGTACCCCTACCTAAAGACCATCATACCGATCATAACATACTTATGGAAATAAATGGAAACTATTGGGCACCAGTGTCGCACAATGTCCCTGATCCTAAATTCCTTTACCAACATAGTGTTACATGTTCTAATTCCTTTTGTTATTGATACTAAATCTCTTGAAGCCATTTCCTACCACCCAACTAAGCATTTTTCATTCTTTCTTGTACCAAGCACATAACTTCCATTAGATTCAAAAGGAATTGTAATAAATTCAAATCATACCTCATTGGTAGCATATCAATATGATGACACCTGCAATTATGTTTAATTCATGTCAAAACAAGTCAAATTAGATCCTTGATTAAATCACCATGTATAAAAATATCACATCCAATTAGCTCAAATCTCAACCATCATAAATCAAAATCTTCAATTATGTTCATAACTTTGAAATTAAAAATTGGAATAAAATACTGATACTTATGTTTCAAACATAACCCAAAAAGCACCCAATTCCTTCTCTTATCTTCTCTTCCAAAGAAACAAGTGAATCGGATGGCTATATCGCCTCCTCCCTCAATATTAGCAACAAGGCTATCCAAAGGCTATACTAGCTCTACCCTCAGTATGAGTAACAAGGGAATCTAAAGAGTCATATACCTTCCTGTCCCAACACATTATACAACACATAAGCCCAGACATAGTGTACCATAATAGTTCCACATATACACATGATACAATGCAACGAATACACATGTCACAACACAACACATACAAAATACACATCTAAAAGTACCACAAGTACATAACACAACATGTACACAACATAAAATATACAAAATAGTTGTATTTCACTTCCAAAGACCACACCATCTCTACTAGAAAAAACTACCTCTAGTATCTTCCCCATGCCTTACTACCTACATCTACAATACAAATCTACGATGCATGGTGTTTCTAATTATCCATGCTTGTCCTAGCATGTCTTAGATCACACTGCTAAATTCAAATCCAATGTCCCACAATGTCCATGCTCCTGAAGTCCTTTACCAACATAGTGTTGCATGTTCCAATTACTTTTGTTGTTGCTGCTAAGTCTCTTGTAGCCAGTTCCAACCACCCAACTAGGCATTTTCCATGCTTTGTTGTACCAAGCACATAATTTCCAATAGATTCAAAGGGAATTGTAATAAATTAAAATCATGCGTCATTGATAGCTTATCAAGAATGTGACACTTGCAATTCTGTTGAATGTATGTCAAAACAAGTCAAATTAACTCCTTGATTAAATCACCATGTATAAAAATTTCACATCTAGTTAGCTCAAAACTCAACTGTCATAAATCAAAATCTTAGATTATATTCATAATTTTGAAATAAAAAATTGGAATAAAATATTGATAATTATCTTTCAAATTACTCTTTCCCTCTGTTAGTTTCAATCTTTGCAACCTTCCTCCACTGATCAAACATGCTCTTACAAAGTGATTTTAAGGTGTCAAGATCAAATTTTATCATTTCAGTGAGTCTTCAAGCAAAATTTGGTCACTAGGTATTAGGTCTAGGGTTTGTTTTCACTCCTTTCAAAGTTGTCCAAATATCAGTCCATGTCACCATCCGGCTGAGTGTACCATCATTCAGAGGGTTTTCATCATCATGTCAGGTTCCAATGGGTCATTTTACACCTTGTTCCTGCTTCAGTTGTGCCTAGGCAAAGTTCATTTCCCTCTCCTAGGGTTTTGAAGGTAATTTATCTTGGATGGTCAAATCATCAGCAAAACTTGTATCCTAATGTTCATACACCTTCCCTTATCCTTAATGTACCCTATTAAATAGTTCCCATCACTGATATCCCTCAAATTCCTCATTTTCGGACAAACCCTAGTTTCTTGCTACAACTTGGCAATTTTCTAGGCTACGCCTGTGTTTGTCTTTTTTGACCCCTTCTCCTCACTCAATATTTGAAATTCCACTTTCCCCTACTTCCTAACATCCCTCCCTACTTCCCAAAATTTTCTCAAGAATTTAGAAGCCCCTTGTCCCCTTCATTTCGCTTCATTTCGACAAATCCCCTGTTCCACACATTGGGATAGGTTTTACTTCAGTGATGTTTCTAAATGAGAAAAGATGAATTTGGGAAATCCAAGAGATTTTTTTGTCCACAATTGGCCAATGAAGAGAAACCTCCTTCAATTTTTACATAGGTGTCGTGTTTTTAGAGAAATGTCACAAATACAGTTGCCTCAGGAGAATTGATGAACCTCTAAAGTGACCTTGGGAAAATCAACATTTCTCCTAGCTTGGTTGGCCAAATGACTTACTTGATGAGTGAAGTGATAACTAGATACCAATAGCCTTCCAATGAGCTATCATGTGCTCAATTTAGAGTTGAGGAAGACCTTCAAAAGTTGACTGCAACAGCACTCTGCCTTGAGGCAGCCTCATTTGGCACATTTCGACCAATCTTGGGAGATTTGAAAAATTCTAGTTGTTTTGGAAAGTAGACTCAATAAGCTTTCCAACAGGCTATCTCACGCTGAATTTTGACACAGGTAAGGCCTCCAAAAGTCTCCTGCAAAAAGCGCTATGCATTGGGTTTGGTGGCACATCGCATTGGGTTTGTGGCATGACGCATAGAGCTGCAAGCGATTTTCACCATGAATTCATCCATATTCTCAATTTGCCTGGTTTCCTCCGGTCCAAAGTAAGTCAAAAACTCTCCAAATGCCAATGAAAGTGTGTCTTAAGATGTTTATGATGATTTAGTGAAAAAATTTCAAAACCCTACCTCCTTGCAATTTTTGTTCAAAACATGATTGCTTAGGGTTTGTAAATTTGTTTTTGTTGCCATCACTCCCTCACCTTTTATTCCCTCACTCCTTTTCTAGTTTCGTTAACCCATTTCAGTATTCCCGATATCCCTAAATTCGTTCACCCCTATCCCCAATTCCCATTATCCTAAACCCTAGCTTCTAGGGTGAAATTCATTGCACTAATGGTTGTATACCCTATCCCCTTAATCCCACTCCCCTCATAAATTTTCCCCTTAATCCCATTCTCCACATATAATTTCCCAAATGCTACACTCCCCAAACCCTATCCATATCCCTAAACCCTATTCACATCCCTAGAACTCTTACTCCCATCCCTAAACTCTTTTCACACATACATTTTTACACTCTCTTCCATACACTCTACCCATTTCATTCCTCCACCATATTTTCACAGTGTTATCCATAAAACCATCCATATACAACCACCTTTTTCAAAACCAAAGGAAAACAATGGAAAGACACATTGATCATGGGTATAAGCAAGAGGTTGAACATGACTGGGAATCTTGGCTTGAGAGAAGAAACATGCACTTGGAAAAGGATGCTAGAGAAGGCCAATAGGGAGAAGACATTGTTGATGCATATGGCTTATCATTACATGGCGAGAAACAAAGTCTGCAAGGCGAGAATCAGGAGCTTAAAGGCAAAGTTGAAGAGGGCATCAAGGAGGTGAAAGGAACATGATAGATTTCAGATATTAGCTGAGGCTTCATTGGCACATCATAGCACTTGATGGAGAAGACTCAGCCCGACTTTCAAAAAATTTGGGACACTTTTTGCATTTTTGGAATTTTTGGCACAAAAAACAGAGTTCTCTGCCCTATGCGCTGCGCCACCTGGTGCTCACTTTTTATGGGAGCCTCCAAATGAAAAAAGCTCAGCATTTTTGGATTTGGCATGGAAAAATATGCTTGCCTACCAATGGCCAAGAAATTTTGACAGGTTTTGAGCCCTCAAAAAGGTCAAAAACACTCAAAAAATGACCTTACTGCCCCTATTTTGACACGCAGGAAGTAGTGTTGGGAGAACTAAATTTTGGAGGGGAAAATATGGAGGCAAAATTAAAAAATTCCATTTGCGTTGGAAAGTAGACAGGTAGACCTTTCCAACAAGCACACTTGGAGAAAATTTGGACACTGGGAAGGCCTCCAAAAGCAGATGCAAAAATGCACTATGCATAGGGAAATCAACGTGGCGCATTGGAGAAATTTTGCTCAGTTTGACCAAAATACTCTGTTTTTCACCTAGTTTCTTGACAGTTTGACTTTTCTACTTCTTAATATCAAAATCATGATGTAATTTAATGTAATTTGATGGATCTTGATGTAATTATGTTGAATTTTTACTCATGAAGGTAGATTCATCCATGAAAAGTTAGTTTGCAACTGAATGAATCAGTTCCGTAGTTTTTAGAGGCATGCTGTTCCACTGCCTAATTTGTAGTTCTCAGTTTAGAATTAGTTGGAACAGCTCCTAAACTCATGAGCTCAACCCCTAGAGGCTAGGATGAGTTTTTTTTTTCCTATATCTTATGCTTTTTCAGTCATTAGCATCGTTGGACTCTTGAGAACGGAAGGAGCTTCATTGTACACTCATATCAACATTTTGGCTAAGGAATTGAGACCAGGGTTTGCAGCACTCTTTGGGATCCCTGTGGCATTTTGTTTTGGTACAGTGCTTTCTTTTGTATTTTTGAATTTACTTATGTGTTATGTGTGACATTATCTATCTTGTTTCTTCCTAACTAAATCAAATAGGAGTGAAAGTAGAATCCATTGAAATTGCAGTGCTCTACTTGAGGTTTGCTTTAGTTTCTTGATGTTTTCAGCTGTTTGGAGAGGATCCATGGCTTCTCTTGCCCTATTCAACTCCTCACCTATCTAATCCCTCCATCTCATTCGATTTGAAGTGCCAAAATCAGTTTCCTACCTTGCCTCACTGATATCTCTGCAAGACTGAGCCTCATTCCTTGCACCCAAGATCTGCCTTTTCATTAGAGCCAACAAAACATCATTTTATTCAATCAAACCCTTTGCAGTTATACCTAGCCTAAAATCAATAGTTATATCAGTCATCTCAAGCCTTTAGAGATTATATTTTTTTGATATTAACCAGGAGAGAGCCCTCTCTCGACCTGGTAGGGATAGCTACTAGGTTAAGCATGGTTTGATGTTGGCCCTGGACCCTACCTTTCTCAGCCTGAGGTAGATTTAGGCTCTAACATAGTGGCGACCATACTGGGGAAGAAAAGTTTGTTGTTTGCTTTGAAAACTACAAACAGAGCCTGAAGTTAGCCAGGTAGCCTTCAAAACGGTCTTGCTTTGCATTAGCGAAAGTAGATGAATGTTGCTTTAGTCAATCTCCGGTCTAGTTTATGAACTGAACATCTAGTTTCCTTAGAAAATGTAATCAAGTTCAGATCTGATTCTTGATGGTGGACAAGGATCAGACACCGCAAGGCTGAAATCATTCACCTTGCGACTATAAATTAGTTTCAAGATCAGATCCAAGGACTCCAATGGAGGACGAACCTGACCAGCAAAAACATGAAAGGACAATATGGAAAGATCAGGTATTCAAGTCGGAATTTCATCCAAGAAATTTTTTTCTTTGTCATAAATTATTTCTTCTCTTTCCCCGAGAATGTCAAGAAGGCTTTGCAAAGTATATTGTATTTTAGAAGAGATCCTCGGCCTGCATTTCATTCCTTCCCTTTGAAGATTGTGAATACCAAAGATTTGCATGCGTTTGAGCTTGATCAAGACCATTTTTTTGAATCTTGTGATGACTGTCTTCAAACTGATGAGCCTAAAGAGACCAAGACTAATTCTACAGCGTCTGTACATACTCCTACACCTTGTAAAATTCCAGATCGATACAAGCCTTTGATTTTACCTCCTATATCCCATGCTTTCCCTAAAAATCATGACCTATATCTACCAAGATTTGATGGTGAATGTGAAAATATCACTACTAAGAGACATGTATTGAATTTTGAGTTTTTTCTTGATATTTTTGAAGTTGATGAAGAATATGTCAGTATTAGGCTTTTTTCTCTTTCTTTGCAAGGCAAAGTCAAGAGTTGGTTCAAAACCCTACATGATGCGAGCATCTCAGATTTCCAGCAGTTCATCAAAGTTTTCTTCAATAGGTGGGTGGTAAGACAAAACCCTTTCTTGATTATAGAAGAGTATAACTAGTTGAAAAGATTGCCAGGGGAGACAGTACAACAATTTTCTGCCAGATTTAACCAAGTTTATTCTTCGATGCCAGTTAATATAAGACCTCCTCTTGGATCCACTCTCTTGCACTACCTGGGTGCCTTTAATCTGGAAATGGAGTTCCAGCTGAGAGAAAGGAATCTTGCAACACTTGAAGAGATGCAAAATAGTGCAGTAGATGTAGAGGCTCATTTGCTAATTCGAAGGGCAATGTTGAAGGAAGAAGAGATGAAAAACATAGATCCAGAGGAATCAACATCTCTAGAGGTAAAGCTTGACATTCTGGTAAGTGTAGTGGAAGAGACAATGCAAAGAATCACCACAAGGAATGAGTATGATGTTCAAGCCCATGAATCACTAATTGAAGAAGAACAAGTTACTAATCCAAAACTTTTTGTTTCTTATCCCAGTTGTCATAGACCTGATAATGATTGTTTTGTAGATCATATTGGAGAAGAGAGATCTGTTGATATGACATGTATGCTTGATGATGTGTTTTATACTGATGATTTGCCTCAGTTTGATCAGTATGATGATGATTATGTTCTCCAAACAGAAGCTAATCTTGCAGACAAATCAGCAGCTAGTTTGTGGGAGGAGGAAGTTCACTTACAGTAGCTCGAATACAGTGATCAACCGATGCATATCAGCTATGATAGTGATGAGGAAAGTGTAGCAAATTTTGAAGTAAGTGAAGGATCTTTTCCTTTTTGTTTTGCTTTGTTTCAGTTCATCAGAGACAACTTTCATGCAATCAGAAATCAATTGTCGACCAGTTTTGATCTGGATCATCTTGAGGAAAATGAAAACCTTGTTCAAGAATTTTCATATCCAGATTTGCAGCCCCCGAATGCCATTGATTGTCAAGTTGCAGATGAAGACTTGGAAGCTGGCACATATGATCAGATGATGTAAGATGATTCCATACCTTTCTGTTTTGAATCATTTCAGTTTTTGAAGGGAAATTTGCATAGTATATCTTCAAATGAGCAGCCTATAGGAAATCATGGAATCTCATCGGAACCAATAGAAAATGGGTTGTAGCAGTATTTTCGAGTTTTTCATGATCCAATAGCTGATGATTTGGATGATGTATACAGTCCAAGTCCTTCTCCATTGACTACATGTGAACTTGAAATGTGTGTTGATATAAATTTGATCCGGCAGCTGGTTTCTTTGTCATTTTTAGCAGGAGTCTCGTCATAAAGCTCAGATCAAAGTTTACATTAATGGAATGAGGAGAAGAGAAGTAATCCATTGGATGAGCTAAGTCCTAGTGTGCATGAACTTCAAGATCCTTATGCAGTGTTTTTGGAGGTGGATAGAGAATCTATAGTATTCAACAGATCTGTTCATAAGTTTTCATGGGAGTTTCCATTCAGTAGTTCTCACTTGTTGTTCATAAGCATGCACTTGTGGAGAATTCAAACAGCAGCTGGAATACTTACTTGGTTGCATTGGTTGTTTCATTTCACTTGATCAGGTGATGAATGAAACTGTTAGAGTAGGTTTTGATGAATAAGATCTACTTTGAGCATCATTTCTAGTTTGTCGGGTGTGTTTAAGTATTGAGTCAGTTTTTAGTTGAGTGAAAGTCAATTTGTGTCATCAAGTCATCAATTTTCAATCATGCATTTCATCTTGAGTTTTTGACTCCATTGCCCAATGGATGAAGGCACTATCTGCTTTCCAAAGATTTGTAGTTCTTGGCACCTCCAAGGAGCTACCATCCCCATTGGAGCCAATGTTAGTGTCAATCTTTGCAACCTTCCTCCAATGATCAAACATGCTCTTACAAAGTGATTTTAAGGTGTCAAGGTCAAATTTTATCATTTCAGTAAGTCTTCAAGCAAAATTTGGTCACTAGGTATTAGGTCTAGGGTTTGTTTTCACTCCTTTCAAATTTGTCCAAATGTCGGTCCATGTCACCATCCAGCTAAGTTTACCATCATTCATAGGGTTTCCATCATCATGTCAGGTTCCAATGGGCCATTTTACACCTTGTTCATGCTTCAGTTGTGCCTAGGCAAGGTTCATTTCCCTCTCCTAGGGTTTTGAAGGTAATTTATCTTGGATGGTCAATTCATCAGCAAATCTTGTATCCTGATATTCATACACCTTCCCCTATCCTTAATGTACCGTATGAAATAGTTCCCATCACTGATATCCCTAAAATTCCTCATTTTCGCACAAACCCTAGTTTCTTGCTACAACTTGGCAATTTTCTAGGCTAGGCCTGTGTTTTGTCATTTTGGACCCCTTCCCCTCACTCAATCTTTGAAATTCCACTTTCCCCTACTTTCTAACATCCCTCCCTACTTCCCATAATTTTCTCAAGAATTTAGAAGCCCCTTGTCTCCTTCATTTCGCTTCATTTCGACAAATCCCCTGTTCCACACATTGGGATAGGTTTTACTTCAATGATGTTTCTAAGCAAGAAAAGATGAATTTGGGAAAACCAAGATATTTTTTTGTCCATAATAGGCCAAGAAAGAAAAACCTCCTTCACATTTTACGTAGGTGTCATGGTTTTAGATAAATGTCAAAATACAATTGCCTTAGGAGAATTGATGCACCTCTGCAGTGACCTTGGGAAAATCAAGATTTCTCCTAGCTTGGTTTGCCAAATGACTTTCTTGATGAGTAAAATGATAACTCGACACAAATATCTTTCCAATGATCTATCATGAGTTCAATTTGGAGTTGAGGAAGACCTTCAAAAGTTGACTGCGACAGCACTCTACCTTGAGGCAGCTTCATTTGGCACATTTTGACCAGTCTTGGGAGATTTGATTTTTGACAGGGAAAATGAACTCCAAATTGAAAAATTCTAGTTGGGCTGGAAATTAGACTCAATAAAATTTCCAACAAGCTATCTCGTGCCTAGTTTGGACACCGAGAAGGCCTCCAAAAGTCTCCTGCAAAAATCGCTACGCATTGGGTTTGGTGGCACGACGCGTTGGGTTTGGGGCGCGATGCATTGGGTTTGTGGCGTGGCGCATAGAGCTGCAAGCCATTTTCACCACAAATTCATCCATATTCTCAATTTTCTTGGTTTCCTTAAGTCCAAAGTAAGTCAACAACTCTCCAAATGCTAATGAAAGTGTGCTTTAAGATGTTTATGATGATTTAGTGAAACAATTTCAAAACCCTACCTCCTTGCAATTTTTGTTCAAAACATGATTGCTTAGGGTTTGTAAATTTGTTTTTGTTGCCATCAATCCCTCACCTTTTATTCCCTCACTTCTTTTCTAGTTTCGTTAACCCATTTCACTATCCCCCATATCCATAAATTCATTCACCCCTATCCCCAATTCCCATTATCCTAAATCCTAGCTTCTAGGGTGAAACCGTAGTTTTCTTCATTGCACTAATGGTTGTATACCCTATCTCCTTAATCCCACTCCCCTCATACATTTTACCTTAATCCCATTCTCCACATATAATTTCCCAAACGCTACACTCCCCAAACCCTATCCATATCCCTAAACCCTACTCACATCCCTAGAATTCTTACTCCCATCCCTAAACTCTGTTCACACATACATTTTTACACTCTCTTCCATACACTCTACCCATTTCATTCCTCCACCATATTTTCACACTGTTATCCACAAAACCATCCATATACAACCACATTTTTAAAAACCAAAGGAAAACAATGGAAAGACACAGTGATCATGGGTATAAGCAAGAGATTGAACATGACTGGGAATCTTGGCTTGAGAGAACAAACTTGCACTCAAGAAAGGATGCTAGAGAAGGCCAATAGGGAGAAGACATTGTTGAGGCATATGGATTATCATTACATGGCAAGAAACAAAGTTTGCAAGGCGAGAATCAAGAGGTTAAAGGCAAAGCTGAAGAGGGCATCAAGGAGGTGAAAGGAGCATGATGGACTTTAGATATTGGCTGAGGCTTTCTTGGCCCATCACAACACTTGATGGAGAATACTCAGCCCAAATTCCAAAAAATTTGGGACACTTTTTTCATTTCTAGAATTTTTGGCACAAAAAACAGAGTTTTTTGCCCTATGCGTCGTGCCACCTGGCGCTCGCTTTTGATGGGAACCTCCAAATGACAAAAACTTAGCATTTTTGGATTTGGATTCGAAAACTATGCTTGTCTACCAATTACCAAGAAATTTTGACAAGTTTTGAGCCCTCAAAAAGGTCAAAAACACTCAAAAAATGACCTTACTGCCCCGTTTTTGACACACAGGAAGCAGTGTTGGGCGAACTGAACTTTGGAGGGGAAAATGGAGGCAAAATTCAAAAATTCCACTTGGGTTGGAAAGTAGACAGGTAGACCTTTCCAAAAAGTACACTTGTAGAAAATTTGGACACCAGGAAGGTCTCCAAAAGCAGCTGCAAAAAGGCGCTATGCATAGGGGAATCAGTGCGGTGCATTAGAGAAATTTTGCTCAGTTTGACCAAAATACGCTGTTTTTCGCCTAGTTTCTTGACAGTTTGACTTTTTTCCTTCTTAATGTCAAACGCGTGATGTAATTTAATGTAATTTTATGGATCTTGATGTAATTATGTTGAATTTTTACTCATGAAGGTAGATTCATCCATGAAAAGTTCGTTTGCAACTGAATGAATCAGTTCCCTAGTTTTTAGAGGCATGTTGTTCCACTTCCTAATTTGTAGTTCTTAGTTTAGAATTAGTTGGAACAACTCTAAACTCATGAGCTCAACCCCTAGAGGCTAGGATGAGTTTTTTTTTGCCTATATCTTATGTTTTTTCATTCATTAGCATGGTTGGACTCTTGAGAAAGTAAGGAGCTTCATTGTACACTCATATCATCATTTTAGCTAAGGAATTGAGACCAGGGTTTGCAGCACTGTTTGGGATCCTTGTGGCATTTTGTTTTGGTACAGTGCTTTATTCTATATTTGTGAATTTACTTATGTGTTAGGTGTGACAGTATCTATCTTGTTTCTTCCTAACTAAATCAAACAAGAGTGAAAGTAGAATCCATTGAAATTACAGTGCTCTACTTGAGGTTTGCTTTAGTTTCTTGATGTTTTCAACTATTTTGAGAGGATCCATGGCTTCTCTTGCCCTATTCAACTCCTCACCTCTCTAATCCCTTCATCTCATTCAATTTGAAGTGCCAAAATCAGTTGCCTACCTTGCCCCATTGAGAGCTCTACAAGACTGAGCCTCATTCCCTGCACCCAAGATCTGCCTTTTCATTAGAGCCAACAAAACATCATTTTATTCAATCAAACTTTTTGCATTTATACCTAGCCTAAGATCATTAGTTATATCAGTCATCTCAAGCCTTTAGAGATTATATTTTGTTGATATTAACCAGGAGAGAGCCCTCTCCCGACCTGGTAGGGCTAGCTACCAGGTTAAGCGTGCTTTGATGTTGGCCCTCGATCCTACCTTTCTCAGCCTGAGGTAGATTTAGGCTCTAACACCCTCTACCTTTGTTCTTTGTCCTCTCCATACATACACTGGATCAGTTTCCAAACCCAACAAGCACCCAATTCCTTCTCTTCTCTTCTCTTCCAAAGCAACAAGGGAATCCAGAGACTATAACACCTCCTCCCTCAATATTAGAAACAAGGATATCTAGATATAGTGCCTCTACCCTCAATATCAGTAACAAGGGAATCCAAACAATCCTATTCCTTCCTGTCCCAACACATTATACAACAGATACACCTACACATAGTGTACCATAACACATCCACATATACACATGATACAATGCAATGAATACACATGTCATAACAAAACACATAAACAATACACATGGCACAATACCACAAGTACAAAAAACAACATGTACACAATAGAACATATACAAAATAGTTGTATTGTACATAAAAAGACAACACCATCTCTACTAGGAAACTTTTCCTTTAGTGTCTTCCCCATGCCTTACTACGTACATCTACAATCCAAATCTGGGATCTGTGGTGTTTCTAATTATCCATGCTTGTCCCAACATGTCTCAAATCACACTGATAAACTCAAATCGTAAACATGGAAATATTCAAAAATAACCTGTACAAATATTAACTCAAAATTGGTCTCTTCCCAATCTATCCAAGGCTCTGTGAACTACTATCTCAACCCACAACCTCTAGGGAGTCTAACAACTGATCCCCTTAACTTCCTTGTTCATAGCATAAACATGGGTATATTTATGAGAACATAATATCAAAATCATATCCACATGATACCAAAATCACAGATCTTCTAGGGCTACTCTTCCCACTTGATTCCCCATAAAAATATGAACATTTTCATGACATTCGTCTGCACAAAACACTCATTTTTCCAAAAGAATGATCATTGATGAGCCTATAAAAAATGGCATTCATATATATATATATATATATATATATATATATATATATATATATATATATATATATATATATATATATATATATATATATATATATATATATATAATCATGATCACAACACAATTACTGTGTTCATAAATTCAAGGTTAAGAGAACTTCCTTTATATGTCCAAAGCATGCACAACATTAAGAAAAATAGTTTCCAAATAAGCCAAGGCATATGTTACCTCAAGCTCATTTACTTTATCTTTCCTCATTACCTTTCTCATGATTGTCTTGCGACTATCCATTTATCCTTATGTATCCAACCAGCCTAACTAGTTTTCATATTATTTCTTTCAACTACCCTTAATTCATGCATCCTCATTTATTTGGGTCTAACATTACATGTTGGGGACCACTCAACTCTTGCTGAGATCCATTATTTTTCCTCTTTCCCCAACCAATTCCCAAGAACCACAAAAATTAAAAGGAAAAAAAAAACAAAAAATGAAGAAAACATAGAAATCCAAGAAAACACAAACAAAGTGGCATGGCCACATACCAGTCATAGTAAAAAATCATAAATTAAGCACAAACAAATCATGCAGCATGAAATACACAAAACATACAACATACATCATGACTCAACCCCCATATCTTCCCACTGCCTCCAATGGTTAATAAATAAAATCTCAACCTTAGTCTTTTTCAATATCTATGGTAGTCTCTTTTGCCATGAAATTCGTTGCATTATACTACCATAAACACATAATTGTTAGTGCATTAATAAATATAAAAATATACTAGTTTCCTTACCTTTTTTTACCAAGAACACTACCCTACAATTGAACACATGCACGTCTCATCTCAATGGATTTCAATTCCCTTGACAAATTCAGTTATAATTGGAATCCAACTATCATTCCTACATTGATCAACCATCTTCCATGTAGCTTCCTTGGCCCCAAATTTTTTCCATTTGCTTTAACTTTATTTATTGCTCAGTTCCAGAGAATTATATTATTCTACAACAAGATTCATTGAGGCTCTATATGGAACTCTTCCTCTAGTTACACCTTCAATCTTGATAATGTATGCTTGGTTATGTGTATGCTTGTTATCAACTATTGCATAGATCCTAAGAATGATTTGATCTACATCCGCAGTAGTCTACACCTCTTGAGCATTGTAAATTTAAGTTCAGCTACCCTGATACAATGGACAATCACTCCTGTGATGGTCTCCATTATAGGTCCAACATCTCAATAGTTCTCTACCACTAACTTTATTCTACTACTCCACAGGCTGAGACCTATGTTTTTTCTCAGCTGTGATGAACCTATTATGGAGAGCCACATTTTCCTTGTCACCTGTATCTTGAGATATCACTCGCTTCTTAGGCCATTTTTCTTTATTCTTCTTATTACCCTTCTAGTCACACTTGAACTCAGGCTTGCACTTTGATTATTCATAACCATGCTTCATCTTCCTAATAGATTCCTCCAATGACCGAGGCTCATCAAAAACAAACTCGTCTTTGAGTTATAATGGAAATCCACTAGTTAACCTTTGGTTCTTTTCTTTCCCATCCTCAAGATAGGGCACATATCTCAACAGCTCAAGAAATATGGTTGTATATTCTTCATCTTTCATGGAACCCATCTTGAGCTCATATATTTCAATGGCATTTTCATCATAATACATATGAGAATGGTACCTCTTCCTAAATTTTCTTTCAAATTCTTCCCATGTTAGCTTCTCTTCCTTGATGCCTCTGACAAGCTTAACATATTCCCACCAAATATCTATTTTTCCCTTAAGACTGAAGGTATTTATCTAGGCCTTCATATTCTCAGAGTAATCATGAAGTCTAAGGAATTTCCTCATTTCAATTAGCCATGCTTTTGCATATTCTAACTTAGTCAAATCACCATCAAAATTAGGAGGCTTAGCTTTCTTCAATTCTTCTGCAAATATCCCTTCTCACTCCTCCTATAATGATGCTAGCGATTATGGTGATGATGTCTCCCAAAAGTAGAGCTAGAATAAAATATATGAGTACTAGACCTCCTCTCAGGTGTATCCAAGAGTCTACCACTCTTCATTGTATCATCCATTTCCATCTTATGCATTTATGAGACCTTCTTCTATTTTCACCATTAGTCTTTTCTTCCTGTTTGTCTCCATGACTGATTCCCAACTATCCTTGCTTTTCTAAATATGAAAGGCACTAGAGGATGACTGCATTAACCTCAACTTTCTTTTCCTTATATTTCACAAGCATTTATTGTGCTTCAATCAAGCTCTCATTGTCTACCTTGAATATTACAATATATACCTTCAAAATACTCAATATATATACTAAATTAGGAGAGTTTCCTTCTCCCTATTTTTCAATTGGCCTCTCCCATCCCACTAATGCCTCTTTGGGTCTATACAGGTATTCATATGAACTGTACTTAATTATTATTCTCTTCATCTCTTGGCCTTGAATTTCTTGCAATACATCATTGTTAGCTTAATACAAGCATAATCAAAAGCATACCTCAACTTACTGTTGGTGAGGTTGTTGCATCTGCCTAGGAAAATCCATATTAGCATGATCAAACATACCATGTGCATGATATAATAGAAATATAAATAATAAATTAACATTCATGCATGGTAAAAATATAGACAACTAACATGTATTCATAACAATCTGCATTTAGCCCAAGGTTGAATGTTTCATCCTCACTCTAATACCACATTGTAACACCCCACCCCACATTTACCCACTTTTACAAGCTCACCAAGGTAAAAATGAGCTGAAAGTCACTATACATGACCCAACGTCTAAGTTCAAGTTATGGAAGTGGGGTATACCATTCTAAAACTTATTATAACCTCCCATGGACACTCAATCACCTAGATGTCAGAAAACATCCATTTATGATATTTCCCTAAGCTGGAACTATCCTTTTCCCACGCTTTAGAACACAGTTGCACGCATGAAGTCTAGTCCATGCAGACAGAAGGCTCTAGTCACATGGCAAGTCATACTCCTTGTGGCTATAGCAAAAAATACCTAGTTCTCTGCTTGCAGCTGTAGATTCAGTGCTTGAATTTCAGGGCTAGCTTATAGGCCACTGCCTAGAACATTCCAGAATCAAGTATATGATGATGATAAGTTTGCATAATCTATACTTATGCTCGAATATTGCCCAACTTTATAAAAACATGATAAACATTTGGAAAAAACACTTTTTAAACATAGTAACTAAAGGTAATGAATGCATATATGTTCATTGTCTCAATAGTTTCACTAGAGAATCATCAAGAAGGATTATTTCCCTCTCATACTAGTTGCAACAACACTTACTATCTCATGCATTGATACATCCATTCAATAAATTATTGAATTATGATGAAGATCCATAACCAGAGAACATCATTTAACCATGCCTATAACCCACATTTAACCAGAATGAAGCCATTTCAAACTAGTCATAACACAAACACAATAACCAATACTATGCTCATTAATATCAATAAAAAATAACACAATAAAATATGCATAAAACCAACTAATTTAGGGACTTCCACATACCACCCGACCATATATTATATCAAACTAAATCCTTCTTTCGGGGAATCACCCTCGTGCCATATTCCAAGGGTGAATGTGGTATCACATGGGATAAACCAAAATAAAACCAACCAGGAAATCCAGAGGCTAAATCACCTCAACCATCAACCAGATTTAGTTCATCTAAATCAGTCCAGAACTAAACAAAATCAATACAAGCTTAAATGCCTCAAACTTTCTTTGCCATACCCAATTCAACCAACCTATCAAGATTTCCATGAGAAAACCATCTCCACCGTCAATCGTTGGGAATTTTCCTAAGACCACCTCACCGAGGATCTGAAATCTACCGGAAATCCAAAGCTAACCAAAATAGGAAACCCACTACATCATGGCTATCCAAGAAATGGAAAAGGAAAGGTTGTACACCACTACCAATCAATGTCAATCCCATGACAATGATAGCAAACATGACCGATAAACTAGTGCATATATGATGCGTCAAATTTTGGCTTGCTAAATAACACGTGCACAATCTTACATGTAAATCCACAAATTTTTTATTCCCTTACATGTTGTTGTCCAAACATCCTCTTACACTGCCTTGGATTTGTTGCTTACCCTTTTCTTGTTTGTGCCTTTCTTGTGTCCAAGTGTTTGCTCGATCTCTTGCTCTTTTCTACTCTTATGTCAATGCTAGAATGTACAAGAGTGTGTGTGTGAATTTTCTCTTTCCTTTTTCTTCATTTTCCCTTACATGTATATTATTATCCCTTCGTCTTCATTTTCACCTTTTTTCCTTTATTTCCTATATTACATTGTCATTTATTGCCTTTTCCTTTTCCAACAAAAATTTTAATTTCCATATCCAATAAAAAACCATAAGTGATTCCATGTAATATTTCCCCCATCCATTTAGCTTAGAATATGTGTCCCATTACTTTGTTTTATTTTCACCTTTATTGTCGATTTATCACATGGAAACTTAACCTTGGGATGTTAAACTAGGCCTCACTTTTTCTTAAAGATACGATTTCTTCAACCATGACCTTATTCCAAAGTCTCCCATCCTCTAAATCCACTTCTTCCCTAATTTTTTTTGGATAATTAGTAGTAATATACAAAGAAAAAATTGAATAGAAATTAGATGGAATATACCTTTATAGTTTCTTTCTTTCCTGAACTTATCTCTTAAAAACCAGAGTGTGTGGTTCTTCTTCTTTTGATTCATGTTCTTCTGTGGAGTTTGAATCTCCATTCATTAGATCAAACTCTATCTTCTCTAATCCATATTTCCTTGGTAGGAATTCTTATTTCATGACATCGTTCACTTCTCTAAATACCTCATCTCCACTGTAAATAACCTTCTTTGTTTCTAAGTTCCATATCTTGTAACATTCTAAACCATCTTTATACACAATAAAGATACACCTTTTAAATTTACTATCCAACTTGGTTCTTTTCTCCCTTGGAACATGTACATATGCATTGCAACCAAGTACCCTAAGATGTGAGAGGGATGGTTTCTTACTACTCCACAACTAGCGTGGAGTCTTATCCTCCAACATTGGTGAAGGCGATCTATTGAATAGGTATCACACAAGACTTCACTATCTCTACCAAAAATTCCTTCCCTAATCCAATGCCACTAAGCATGCTTCTTTCTTTTTCCTTCAGTGTCATGTTCATCCTTTCTTCAACTCATTTTGTTGAGTTGTTTATTGAGTATTCTTCTACCTTGTTATGCCACACTTCTTACAAAACTATTCAAATTCCTTGTGGTAGAACTCTCCACCAGTATCTATCCTCAATGTCTTAATATTTTTCTCTAAATGGTTTTCCACCAATGCCTTAAATTCTTCAAACCTTTCAAAGACTTCATATTTATTCCTGATGAATACATCCATGCATTCCTCAAAAAATCATCTATAAATGAGATGTAGTACACATATTTCCCTAGTGATGGAACCGACACAGGTCCAGACACATCATTATGCAAAATATTTAATATTCCTTCTACCCTCATATCACCTGAGGAAAAACTCAGTTGACTCTACTTCCCGTATACACTATGTTTTCATAAATCAAAATCTGAAGAGAAATTAAAGATACCTTCTACCATATGATTACTATAAAGTAACCAAAGGCCCTTCTCTCCAATATGTCATATTATTTGATGCCACAACATAGCATTTTCACCAAAGACTACAATATATTATGCTTAACATTTAGGAATGACAGAACTTGTGCACCCATCAATAACAATACTTTCTAGAAGCTTGTACAAAGTTCCAATTCAAACTCTCCTGAGCAATACCAGTGTTCCTCAAACTGTATTCTAGGTATATTTCTCAAATTGTATCTTTACATCTACATCATCCATATTACTTACAAAAAATAAATTTTTGGCTAAACTAGGAATGTGTAGAACACCAAGAAGTGTTCTAATCCTTTCACTTATCAACTTTAGCTTGAATTTTCCTCATCATGTAATTCAAGTCTTCCTGTCATCACCTAGGAAGATATCACCACCATAATATTTTTCATATTCAAAGAAATATTCCTTATGGTGATCCATATGAAAGGTTGCACTTAAGTCAATAAACCATGCCTTGTGATGTACGTGTGTACTTGAAGAATCCAAGTACACATCCCCATTACTACAGGAGCATTATAGCTTACAAGTAATTAAGCCTTTTGTAGATTCAACTTGGAAAAGGAATTTTGTTTCCTTACTGTAAATAATTTTAAGTTATTTATTTCTTAAAGAAAAATAGGTAGAGATAAGATTTAGTAGATGATATGTTAAAGAAAAACATCAACCCTTTAAGGCATGAAAAATTTAGGAAATAAATAATGAGAGGTTGTAGGAGAAAACATATTGGTAGCAATTAGCAAGTTGTTAGGATAAGAAAAACGTTAGAAATCTTAGAAACTATTGGGGTGCCTTTATGATTTAGAAAATTTATGGATAGGAAATATTTTTTCCATAAGGAAAAAGCTAATTTATCTTGAAAGGTATGAGAGATTTATGGCATAAATCATGAGATCTGTATGGAATAAATCAGGAGTGATTTATGGATGTAGAAAAATATACTATTATTCTAACTTTGTATTTTATTATTGTGATCCTACCAAGAAATATAATGGCGAAAGGAATGTGCAATCACGCTCATATAGAGAAACAAATGTTTTTTAGTATTTTCATATGTACAAGTTTTGTTAATGAAATGAAGTTTCATATCTTCTATGTATGAAGTGTCTATATGCACGATCATTGAAGAGCTCTTAAAATTTGGAATTGGTATAATTAAGTTCTTATGTGTGTGAATTGGGTAGATCAATCTTATTGGGGATTTAGTGAAATCAAATTTAATGCATGTGTTAAATGCTGGAGAGTGGTATTATTTTATGAAGAATAATTATTTAATGTGCTTAATGTAATGAAAGATAATGGGTACTCATGAATTATATTTTTATCTTGAGTGTGCATCGTGAACGCCTCAAGAAATGTTGTAAAATGAATGTAAATGGACATATGTCTATGGATTGCTTTAATGAAATTGGTGTCAAGGTAGATTTGGTGCCATTAAGTGGTATCAGAGCCGGATAATCTACTCAAATGTGTTTGCTGGTAGTAGCAAGTAAATAGTTGGTAGGAGCAAATGATATGAGAATTATGGCAAAGGAATTCTGACAACTATTGTAGCTATGATGGAAAGACGAAATGTGAGTGCATAAACCTAGATGACAAAGGAATCCTCAAGGGTTTCCATAGGAGGGAACCATGGATGCCAAAATACCAAGTATAATCAGGAAGCTTGTTGAGGTGTGTGTAGTAGGAAAGAGATCTTCTACTCCAGAGGTTATTTGCAGGTCACAGTGGGAAGTGGAAAGATCATGGAGGAAGAGGAGAAGATGAAGATGACTACGAGAAGTCATTGGAAGAGTTTAGAGGGAATCCACAGAGATTCCAAACCAATTGGCATAACAAGAAGGAGCGGTGAAGAATACGAGAGGGAACTTGTTGAGATAAAAGCATAGTTGAATGTGCTCATAGAGTTGCTATATAGAATGAGGAGAGCTAGAAGTATTGTTACAAACTAAGGAAAAGGGTTAAATGGCATGTTGAAAGATTATGGGCCAAGAATCAGAGACAAAAATTTATACACGAGTTGAACGAAGAACTCAAAGCTACTGAGTGTGAGGAGGCAGTTCATAAGGGTGAACTTGAGAAAGGAGAAATCCATGGAGAAAATAGAAATATTGGTGGACATTTGATGTCAATTAATACATCAAATGAGGTTGAAAAGCCTTACATTTTTCCTGATGGTTTTTTTATGGTTGCTGGTGTTATTGATGATGAATATCCCTTTGAAACTATCATGAAGAAAGAGGAAGATAAAGGAGAACAAAGTTCAAAGATTTTTCTTAGCAGAGTGGAGGATCAATACTTGAATGGGATACTCATAAGGAATGATTAGCCAAAGATAGAAACAACTTTCAGTTTTACACCGATTGTGTGCATGCAAGTGTGCCATGAGTCATTATCAATTTTCAAATTGATGCAAGAAGAACAAAAACCGAGGGTGAATAACTTGTAAAACCTTTTGTGAACAAGGATGCAATAAACCAAGAGGAGGAACAGTTTTTTGGTAGCATGGTGACCCAGCTCGATTAACATATTGAACTAGGTTAAAGAATTAAGGAAGAAACTCTAGAAGCATAGAATGAAGTTGAAAACATATTTGTTTGGTTGCATACTTTGGTTTTGATTGGTTTCATGGCCATAAATATTTCACTTGGAATGGTGAAGCTTGTAATCAGAAAAGTGGGAGTGAAATTATAGTTGAATTCAAGATGCTACTGTAGCATCAGTACAACAACATGAAAAAGTTGATGATCAACAACAAAACTATGTATGGGATACAGGAGGATGTCAACGACAATAAATCATGGTCAGGAGACCATGAAATTTTTTATACCTTGGGAGTCTAATGTAAGAGAATTAGAGCTTCCAATTCATCAAGCCTTTTGGAGATTTAACATGGAAAATGAATTTTATTTCCTTACTATAGATAATTTTAAATTATTTATTTCTTTAGTAACTATAGATAGAGATAAAATTTAGTAGATAATATTTATAAGAAGAAGATAATCCTTTTAAGGAATGAAGAATTTAGGAAATAAATCATGAGAGGTTGTAGGAGAAATAATCTTGGTAGAAATTAACAAGTTGTTAGGAGAAGAAAATGTTTAGAAATATTAGAAACTATTGAGGTATCTTTAGGATTTAGAAAAGTTATGGGTAGCAAATATTTTGTCCATAAGGAAAAAGATAATTTACCTTGAAAATCATGAGAGCTTTATGGAATAAATTAAGAGATCTTTATGCAATAAATCAGGAGTGATTTACGGAAGTAGAAAAATATACTTTTATTCCACCTTTGTATTTAATCATTGTAATCCTATGAGAAATGCTAATGGCCAAATCAATGTGCAATTAGGGTCATAGAGAGAAACAAATGCTTTTGATTATTTTTGTATGTACATGTTTTGTTGATGAAATGAAGTTTTATATGTTATGTGTATGAAGTGTTTATGTGCACGATCATTGAAGAATTCTTAAAATTTGGAATTGGTAGAACTAAGTGCTTATGTGTGTGCATTTAATAGACAAATCTTATTGGATATTTAGCGAAATTAAATTTACTTCATGCATTAAATGGTCGACAGTGGTATTATTTTATGAAGAATAATTATTTAATGTGCTTAATGAAAATAAAGATAATGGGTGCTCATAATTATAATTTTATATTAAGTTTGCATGGTGAATGTTTCACGAAATGTTGTGAAATGAATGTAAATGCATAGATGTGTATGGAGTGGATTCATGAAATTGGTGTCAGGGTATATTTGGTGCCATCACCCACCTTCACCAAAGGTATTTTTTGCGTCTACAGAAGGAGCATCATCAGATCCTTTTCCTTTCTTAGGAGTTTTATATCTACAATATTTATTACAGTTCCCTTATTTTCCATGTTTACAATATAGTTTTACAACTTTTCTTAGATATTTAGATCTCCCTCTACATTTAGATCCCCCACTTATGAAATTCTTTCTATTTATGTTTTGGGATTGTATTCTTATATACAAGGAATATTTGTTTTGGCACTCCATGTTTTTCCATCTCATATCTTCCAACAACAAGAATTCAACTATTTCATCAAATTTCAAGGTAGTTGTATTGGTACCTATGGAAACAATTATACTTTCCCATGAGTTTGGTAGAGAACACAACAAATGGATGCACTTATCATGTAATGAAATTTTGTTATCAACAGATAATAACTAACTTACCACAATATTGAAAGTGTTTAGATGCTTTCTCACCGAGTCTCCATCTCCCATCCCCAGGTTATATAACTTCTTCCGTGGGAACAATTTATTTACCAGGGAATTTACTAATACAAAGTCCCTAACTTATCCCACATATATTTCGATATAGCTTCTCCTGAAACATTCACTAATACTAAATATGTGGTGTACAATCGTATTGTGATATTTTCCTTCATATTCAACTTGGTCCAATCCTCTGTTGACAATTATTTTAGTTTAGTACCTAGATCCACCATAATTTGTTGATCTTTATCCACCAACAAATCCTTCATCTTGAGCTTCCACAACTCAAAACTTTGTCCATTGAATTTCTCGATCTCTACCCTTCCTTTGGTCACCATATCCTTTCACCATAAGAATCAATCACATGTATCTCCTACTATAACAAGGTCTACTATAGACCTCAGAAAAACTCGTACACTACAAAGGAATCCCCTTGAAGCCAAAAGTGTTCTCATGCTAAATGATGGTTTTAACCCTATAAAAAAATTACCTGCGAATGAATTCTTAAAGAAAACAGAAAACATACAATGCAAAGGAGATAAAATATACACATATATTTGTCTCCTAGAAACCAATATCAATAAAACCAAATTTATCTTTCACTATATTCCTTTTAAATTTATAAACATTATATACATTCCAAAGCATTCATAAAACCCAAATCCATTAAAATTGGATCAGAACATAATGATATTTACCTTAACCAAATGTACAAAATACCATGGGAAAAATAATCATACATAAAACCATGCACAAAACCATGGGTGGGTGCACCCAACCATCCTTAACCTCCCCCCCCCCCCCCTACACCTGTGACAACGTAACAACACTTGGGGCTAGTCTTGCAAAGAAAATAACACATAACCAACAATATATAAATAATCAATTAATCTCACCATAATATGAAACACATTAATTAAAAGGTATACAATGCATGTACACATCAACAATCATAAGAGGATCGAATCAATGGTAGGGTGCATCTAATATATGTACACATTATATATCATCATAGGAACCAATTAATGATATAGTTTCCAATATATATGCATATCTCATCAATTATAATATGAACCAATCAAATTAAAGTAGTTTTATCCAATACATGTACACATCATCAATCATAATAGGAACCAATGAAGGGTGCAGTATCCAACATATGTATACTTGATAAATAGTAATAAAATAAAATAAAAGACAAGGTATCTAATCCATGTACACTTTATCACCCATAATAGGAACCAATCAATGGTAAGGAATACAACATATGTATACTTCATGAATAATAATATGAACCAATCAAATGCATGTACTATAATCAATCATAATAGGATCCAATTAATGGCAGGGTATCCAACATATGTATATTCCATCAATATTAATATGATTCAATCAAGAAAAGCATATCCAACTCATAACAATTTATTGAACATGTTCATAATTCATGAACCATATAAAGGGAGTGTATAAATGTAGTTATTCATCATAAAAAGGATCTAATAGGTGAGTGTTAATCATTTATTACACAGTCATCATTAAAAATACCAATGCTTCATGTAGTAACATCCTTTATGTCCTAAAACATTAACATATTAATAATTTTTTGTAGCTTCAATCAGACTATCATGCCAATCATCCTTCAATAATCACCAATAGCCATTATCAATAAAAATTTAAATTTCACAAGTAATTAATTGAGAGACATAAATATCCATTGGTGTCTAGGTCCATAATACTTGAAAACCCTCATATAATTGAGTATGAGGGGATGGAGTGCCCTAAACACCATCTCCTATTAGTTAGGTTAAAACATCAACACAATGTAACACCTTTATCATATTAACATCATATAAAATAAGGACCATTCATATAAGTTGACAAAGGGTGTATTGCATCGTCACACCTATGTCCAAAGATAAGTAAATTTCCAAGAAGGGCTCATCGTAAAAGTAAATTCTATGCCATATTGAAAAAAATTTGAGGTCTAGCCATAGGGTAGCTATAACATAAACCAAGCCTAGTAATACTTATTAAAAAATGGGAACGTGTTACCTATCATTAAAGAAATAAAATCTAGCCTTTACCCATGGAGGACGATACTTGTAATTAATTCCACTTTTCTATAATGAGTAGAGAGTTAGGCACAAACAATAGTGATACGCACCATTACAAACAAATGAAAATATTTCCCCTAATCCATATGCACATCAAGATATTATAGAGGACAATTCATTGTCCTTCTTGGTGAGCTTGCACACTTACATCTTATAAAAGGGAATCCTGTATATGTAGGGACATAATTTAGCATTACACTTTGGAAAATATTTGAATAGTTGTCATAATTACAACTACTTTTTAGCACCAAGGTGATGATCCTTCTCAATTTGAAATGTCCTTTCCAACATCATAAGTGTAAAGATTACTCTGGCGGACTAGAACCTTCTCATTCTAGGATATATTCCTACTTTTCACGTGAAGGGGAATAAACATTAAACATTCCATGCACTTATATGTCACTAATGTTGTCATCTTATTTCTAGTGCTAAGAATGTTAATCACATGGTGCTATAAAAATCAAAGTAAATTGTGAACTTCTTTTGAAACAAAACAGGACCAACTGTGCAAAAGTATCGATGTTTAGGGATTAACAAGTTATTTTGAAAAACAACTTGTAGAACGCAACAATCCTTGTCAACACAGAAATGTGAAAGTTATTTCAATTTTCTACAAAGCCAATCCTAGTCCACCAAAATTGTTGGTGTTTGTTTTTGTTTCCTTCGTCAATTATAAAGCTTACCATGGGATGTTTCCTACCCAAATTACATTGCATTATCTATATAAAAGCATTTTTTTGTAGACAATCTCCCCATTGAATTTCATGGGATTGAGTAATTCAATATAAACAAAAAAAGATATGCATTCACAACATTGAGAATTGAGGCATAGCATTCACTACCATTTCCAAGGTTAACTCCACCTTCTAATCGATCTAGATGCATATATATGTTAAATTGTTACAATAAAAGTAAATCTTTGTTGCCTCCAAATCTTTGTCCCCATGTATTCATTGATCCACACTATCAAATCCAATATATTACCGTCTTATCATTTTTACAGTAACATTGTATATCTTTTCCATCTCTTTCCTTTCTAAATATAATATAAATATAATATACTAATTATCATAAATTATCATTATTAATAATTCATCGATAGGAGTTTTTATATTGACCCTAGGTGGATGAACCCACATTGAAATGGATGAGAAAGATTTAATTTGGAGAGAATATACTCAGTATAAGGTTTGTTTGAATACATGATGGGTGGATGGGACGAGAGGGAGGTTGAAGGGTTTCAATAATTTATTTTTTTATTTTTTTTAAACCATTTCATGTTAGGTATTACTAACAGTTTAATGAATTGACCTCCATGGCCTCCATGCAGTTGGTTAACTCCCTCCTTCCTTGATTGATTTTCCTCCTCCTCCACCCCTCCTTCGTCGATTGACATTCCACCTCCTCCACATTATTGGTTTTCATCAACCATTTCATAAATCGTTTGTCCATGCTCATGATGGATCTCTATTGTTTGAGTGGAAGGGGTTTTTAGAGTGTTGATCTAAAACTACATATCATTAGTGACCAATTGGAAAAAAAAACAGAAGGTTACATGGTTATAATTTTTTCCTAAGGGTTTTCAAACCCGAGACCATTTTCCTTTTCCATGTGTTTTCTCAAGAACATGGACGACTTCCAACCAATACCATGATAGTTATTATTCATCAAACTTCTCTTTCATGTAGAATTACATTTATGAAACCATTGTGGAAGCCATAGTTGAGGACACACAATTGAAACGGGAGGAGAATCACAAAAAAAAGATGGAAGGAAATGTTGCAAGGACGAATTTCAGTCTATAACAAATAAAGGGATTTATGCTTCATAGTGAGCACTGATAAATTCAATTGTTGACATATACACACTTTTAATCACTGAGCCAAAATGTAGGGTAATTTTTAGCTATTTCATCTTATTGGTTTTTGTTTTTTCTATTAAATATTGTCAGACCAGGAGGTAACTCCTCAAATCAAATCATGTTATTCATTTAGGTTGTTCATTATTATATACAAGTTGGAGTGACCATTCAGTTCATCTCCTAGTGTCTCTCCATATTTTCTATTATTTATTTACATTAATTATAGTTTTTCAGCCAATCCCTATGATTAGGTGTCAACATTCTCCCCCTTAATCTGAAGGGATGTTGGTGAGTCCAAGCATCATTTTGAATCTTTCAAGCTTTTCTCTTCCAAACGATTTGGTGAAGATGTGTGCAATTTTCTCATTAGTGGAATAATGGCAGAGATGGATTGTTTTGGCCTCAACATGATGTCGAATCGGATGATATTTAGTATTGATGTGCTTCATTTGATCATGGAACTTTGGGTTCTTTGCCAAATTTATTGCCGAGGTATTTTCAATCATGAGTGGAGTCGATTGTACTTGTTTTACCTACAAATCTTCAAGAATTTTCCTGAGCCACACAATTTCTTTTGTTGCCTTAGCTGCTGCCACATATTCTACCTCTGTTGTGGAATCGGATGGAACTGATTGTTTGCATGTTCTCCAGGAGACAGCTCCTGATCCAAGACTCATAGCATAACCTGAAGTAAATACCCCAGTTTCTTTATCTCCATCAAAGTTTGAATCAGAGTATCCAATCAAGCTGAAGTTGCCCACCTGTGTATATTTGATTCCAAAGTCTTGAGTTCACTTCAACTACTTTAGAACTCTTTTTTCAGCAGACTAGTGTTCCTCACAAGGCTTTTGCATAAACCTGGACAGGATTCCAATAGCAAAAAAAATGCCTGGTCTGGTAGTAGTTAGGTAGTTGAGACTTCCTACAAGTTGTTTATACTTTGTTACATCCTCAAATTCTTTTCCTTCAATGGATGTGAGCTTTAAGTTTTGTTCCATTGGAGTAGTCAGAGGATTGCATTCAGTCATGCCAAACCTGTTCAATGGATCTCCAATGTACTTCTTTTGAGAAAGCAATATGGACTTCGGATGTTGAGTTACTCCAATACCAAGATAGTAATGAACATAGCCCAAATCAGTCATTTCAAAACCTTTCCTCAATTCCTTCTTTATGGATGCAATGTAGCTTTCATTATTCCCTATCATCAAAAGGTCATCTACATATACCACAAGATATACAACTATTTTTCCAACCTTCTTGACAAAAAAAGTTGCATCATCAAGATCATAATGTTTGAAATTGAGTTTTAGAGGATGCTCAGTTAGTTTTTCATACTAGGCTCGCGGTGCTTGTTTGAGGCCATACAAGGATTTCACAAGTTTCCATACTTTATGTTCAAGTCCTTTCACAGAAAATCCTTCAAGCTAAGACATAAAAGCATTCTCTTTTAGATCTCCATTCAAGAAAGCAATTTTTACATCCATTTGATGGACTTTCCAACCATTCTGAGCTGTTAGGGCAAAGAGTGTCCAGATGGTAGCCCATTTTGTTGTGGGGGGGAAATTCTTCTCATAATCGACCCCTTCCTTCTGTGCAAAACCTTTTACCACAAACCTGGCTTTGTGCTTGTCAAGTGAGAAATTAGCTTTATACTTGTTCTTGTAGACCCACTTGCAGCCAATTGGTTTGGTTCCAAATGGAGGATCAACCAGCTTCCGAGTGCTATTCTTTATCAGGGCATCATACTCCTTTTGCATCTCTTCTTTCCATTCATCATGAGAAGCAGCTTCTTTGAATGAAGTTGGTTCAAAATCTGCAGACAAATTCAATTCACAATCATAAGAAACATCCATATCAATAGGTGAATCAGAGTCATCTACATCACCTCCATTTTTCCGGTTTGAATTTCTAGTCCCTGTCTTTCCAACCTCATCAAGATGAACACTTTCAAGTGTCTTTGTCAGTCACTTTGGGGGACCTTTCTCAAATGTTCCAGGCTGCTCCATTGATTGAGTTGGGACTAAATCAAGATTGAGTCTCCCAATTCTACCAATCACATCACTCAAATTATCATCTGTTGTTGGAGTTTCATGCGAGGGAGAGAGTGCTTCAGAAGAAGATTCCACAGGTTGATCTAGTATAGGAATCCCCCCTTCAAGATGTGGAATCTGATTATCAAATTTGTGAAATGATTTTGCATTTGTGAATCTATCCAAGCGACTAAGTTGCCGCTCAACAACATTGTCGGTTTTGGATGATTCATGAAAGATTACATCTCTAGATACAACAAAATTTTTATTGAGTTCATCATAGAGATGATATGCTTTGGATGTGTTTGAATACCCCAGGAAGATACACTTACGACTTCTTCCACCAAGTTTGTTTCTATGTACCTTTGGTATCAAGGCATAACATGTGGAACCAAAGACCTTGAGATGCTTTATCGAAGGAATGTGCCCATACCACATTTCATAAGGAGTCTTGTTTCTAATAGCATTAGATGGACATCTATTCTTTACATATATAGCACATAGAACTGCATCAGCCCAAAACATCAATTTCACTTTTTTGAAAAACATCATGGAGCGTACCATATTTAAGACTATCCTATTCATTCTTTCCACTACTCCATTCTGTTGGGGATTATAAGGAACAGTTGTTTGATGTTTGATCCCATGTTGGCGAAGATAGTTTTCAAATTCATTTGAAGTGTATTCTTTTCCATTATCAGTGCAAATAGATCCAATATGAGAGTGTGCATCATTTTCAATCCATGTATGAAAGTTATTGAATGTTTGAAAAGCATCAGATTTGTTATTCAATAAATAAACCCAACACATTCTGGTGTAGTCATCAATAAATGTCATCATATATTTATTTCCATTTGTAGAAGGAATAGGCATTGGACCACATAAATCTAAATGCATGAGTTCAAGTTTTCTATGTGTTCTTGAATGTGAATCATGAAAATACTGTTTGCTATGCTTTCCTAGAATGCAAGCATCACATTGCTTAAGTTTCCTAGGAATTGTAGGCAACCCAGTAACACCATTTTTCTTCAACAAGTAGAGTTTGTCATAGTTCAAGTGTCCAAATCTAGCATGCCATAATAAACTTGATGGAAATGTACCTTCTTCATAATGAGAATTGTATGAGAAATTTTGTGCATGGGCAGAGGTACCGTGTAGCTTGAGAAGCCTTTCTTCTTATATCCCCGTCATGACAAGTGAGTGGTCTGATGATTTTCTCACCTCAAGGTTGCCATCAAACATATGAATGGAGTGTCCTCGTTGGCGGATGTGGACCAAGGATAACGAGTTTCTCCTTAGTTGTGGGAGATATAGAAGATGATGCAGAAGAAAGTCTGGAAGACCAGGCAATTTAAGCCTGATTGTACCAAGCCCTGATGGCTTGAGTTTTGATTTGTCTATAAAGTATACTGCTCCATCAACATTGTCAGTAAATTCTTCAAAAAATCTTTTCTAAAAGTCATGTGGCAAGTTGCTCCTGAATCAAGCAACCAAATATTTTCCCAAGAAGCAAGTGAAGCACTAAATAAGTCTTCATTTTCTCCAATATTACATTGTGCCACAACATAGTGAGTCGATTTAGGTGCTTTACCTTTGTCTTTGTCATTAGTTTTACCTTTGGGTTGGTTTCTTTCCTGCTCAATTCTATCCCAAGGTAACTTGCATGTGGATGCATCATGTGATCCATCTCTTTTGCAGTGTATGCAGTGAAAATCTGACTTTTCTCCTTGAGAGTGTCTACCCCCCTGCCTCTGAAATATCTTCCTCTTCGACCACCTCTTTCTCTGGAAGAATCTTGGGCAAGATTATTTTCTTTATGAGAAAGGCACACAGCCTCTTTAGAAGATTCAGGGGTTGTCTTCTTTCCAAAAGCTTTCTCTCTTTTAGCAATTTTTTCACAAGAGAGTCAAAGGTAATATCTTTGAGATTTCCATTTGCTTGCAATGACTCAAGATAATTGGAATAAGTAGGATAAAGTGCCTTGAGAAAAGTGATCTGAGGAATATCCAATTCAACCTTATTGACTTTAATATCATGCATTATAGATTTTAATTTGGATGCAAGAGCAAGAGGATCATTATTTTGTAATTCAAGGGTGAACAGTTTAATCATGAGTTGAACAACTTCAAGTGTAGAGTGCGAATCATAGAGTTCTTTCAGCTTTTGTAATGCTTCAAATGCATTTGAAAATGGCAAAATGTGTTGACTAACCTCTTCACTTATTGATGCTGCAATCAATGCATAGGCTTTGTTGTTCTTATTTTCCCAAATGGTGAGATCCCTATCAGAGGTAAGCTATTTTGGCTCTTTGTCTTCGTCTCCAACACACACTCCTTTCAACAACTCATTGAAAATGAGGGTGTGCTTTATCTTCCGAGACCACTCAGGATAGTTCTCCTTGCCAATGAGAACTACTTCCACAATAGATATGATTGGATGCATTGTAAAATCTGTGTACTGTGGAAAAAAAAATCCTCTTCTACTGGTAAAACAATTTGCATTTGCTATGTAAAAAAAAAAATGTTGTAGTAAAATATTGTTCTGATATGCATATATCAGAGGTATGGACAACGTAATGGGAGAGCGCATAAATAAAAAGAACAGGAACATTCACATATGGACTGTGTATTGGTAGCCCGATGGGTAAACAAATGTAGAAGGCAACGTATGAAGTGATATGAGATGGGGTATGGCCGAGGGAAGTGGCATACATATGGAGGGCTGAGGGTTTTGTGGATGGGGGCTAAGAACGCAACAACAAAGGCCACGAGTATAATGAGTATAGCATATGGGCTGAAGGCATTTCATTTTGAAGGCACATAGAATCGATAAAACATCATTTTAATTTTGGTGCATAGAGTGCGTATGCTACCTTTTGCTTTTGTTGTTCACACATGTAATCCGTGGGCTTGTGCAATCAGATGGGATATAAATTTGGCTCGCATATATACAACTTTAACTCACATATATTCAAGACCATCAAAATTTGACTGAAATGTAACTGAAGGATGTTCATCAAAAGATTCTGGTTTTGAGATTTTAACTGTCTAATAACTGAAGCATGTTCATCAAAATATTCTGGTTTTGAGCATTTTACTGTCTAATTATTGAAGGATGTTCACCACAACGATACCACAACTTCTGGTTTGTGAGCTTTGAACAGTTGACAATGAGTATAATGAAGCTACGGGGTATGGGAGCAGCATTCACCAAAATGATACCACAACGATATACCGTGGTTGGAGCAGAGAGATATACCACAGCGATACCATGGGATTTCCAAACAGAATGCCAAATAGTGTTATATGAAAACAAACATTATATATAATACCGCCATAATATCGCAACACAAGAAGCGTTATACCACGACTGTGTATTCTTGGATGGGAATGTTCTGTTGATGAAGCATCAGACCAGTGGGAGAGTCAGAGCTGCCAGGCTAGCTAGAATCAGTAGAATAATAGTGAGAGAGATTTCAGTCTCCATAGGATTTAGAACATAGGCAAAATAGGCAGAATAGGAGTTACAAATTAAAGAGGGAAGCCAAAAATGGCACTAGCTTTGATACCATGTCAGACCAGGAGGTAACTCGTCAAATCAAATCATGTTATTCATTCAGGTTGTTCATTATTATATACAAGAGGGAGTGACTGTTCAGTTCATCTCTCAGTGACTCTCCATCTTTTCTATTATTTATTTACATTAATTACAGTTGTCCACCCAATCCCTATGATTAGGTGTCAACAAATATGACAACAGATCCTCAGTCTTATATTATTAAACCATTATCACATTCTTCTCCTCACTGATAGGTTGATATTTTGGGCAAGTGGAATATTGGAAATTGAAATATCTTGTTGATTACCTTGAAATTATTAGATTACAAATCCATTCGTTGAAATGTCTCCTTTATTGTTGCCTCAATAATCTACTATGTCTTGTTGGTCCTTAATCCAAAAGATAAGAACTCATGGGTATGAATTGTTTACCCTTCTTTCATTTTTTTCATCTTATTACAATGTAATTAATTTGTGTGGCATTAGGTTACAAGTTTACATCTCATTTTAGAGTTGAGTGAATAAAAATTGTCGAAGGAATATTCAGATTCTATTGAGCTTAATACAATCCAAAGAACATTCAAATTCTACCGAGCTCTACACAATTCTTATAACAACATCCCAAATATAAACATATTTCTTGCATTTAATATTGAATCACAAGCTCAATTTATTTCTAAAAATAAAACCTATCATAAATTTTCTCATACCTCATTATTGTTATTATTATGGCATGTGCAGGACCAAAGTCTCATATTTAACTGGTTATTGTCTAGTTTGCATGATTGATTGCATAAAGGATGTCCATTGTCTGCATCACAACATAGAGTTATGTGGGTATTGAGAGACAATAGATAAAAAAATATGGTGTTGCATAGGTATTATCAACCACTCCAATTATTAACATAATTCCTTATCTTATTATTAATAAAACAAACAGACCGAAAGAGTTCCAAATAAAATCCTGAGAACATGTTTATAGTGACATTTGAATCTCGTTTTGCAGACCAAGTGTTTTTCCACACTGTCTGCACTTACAGATATTCCTTCTCATTTTAACTATGCAAATGAAAGTATTAAGTGGAATAGGAGGATATCAATTTGAACATAGAAAAATGGTCTTAACACATGATCAAAATATAAGAATGAAGTAGGATGTGAACATTCCAATTGTACGCACAACAGAAAAAATGGTACTTTCTTTTTTTATACGGAAATATGAAAGAAATTGATTTTTTGTAATGTTTCATTGTTGCAAAATCATCCTATTCCGAAGTGAAATATACCTTTCTTATTAACTATAACATGCCAATTTATATTATTTTGGAAAATTAAGGAATCTTATAGTGTTCGAGTTATTCGTTAGTATCTTGCAAATATTTAATAACTCATCGGTTAGCCTATTTGTAGCTAGCAACAAGATAGTGATGTGTTTGGACCTGCGTCAGTCCCATCACTAGGTAAGTGTATGTATTATGTCTCATTTATAGATGACTTCTTGAAGAATACATGGATATATTTTCATAGGAAGAAATATAAATTCTTTGAGAGGTTTAAATAAATTAAGGCTCTGGTGGAAAATCAAATAGAGAAGAAGATGAAGGTGTTGAGTACAGATAATGGTGGAGAGCTCTACAAGAAGGAATTTGAAGACTTTTGTAAGAAGTATGGTTTAGCATGGCAAAATACTACTCCATACACACCTCAGCAAAATGGAGTAGCAAAAAGAATGAACGAGACATTGATGGAAAAGGCAGGAAGCATGCTCAATGGTGTTGGGTTAGGACAAGAATTCTGGGCATAGGCAGTGGATATTGCATGCTACCTATTTAATAGATCATCTTCATCAACGTTGTAGTATAAGAGTCCACATGAGGTAGGGAATGATAAGAAGCCCTCTCTCTCACATCTCAGGGTATTCGGTTGTGTTTCATATGTACATGTTCCAAATGATAAAAGAACAAGTTAGATAGTAAATCTAAATGGTGCATCTTTATTGGGTATAAGGATGGTTTAAAAGGTTATAAGATTTGGAACCCAAAAACAAGGAAGTTTGTGTACAACTGAGATGTGGTGTTTAGAGAGGTGAAGGATGTAATTAAACATGAATTGCTACTATTTTGAGGAGATAAGTCTGAGAGAGAAGGAACCCAACTAAGAGGTATAGTCCATATTCTTTCTATTAAATTTTTTCTTGATCTATTACTGATGATGATCCTATAACTTTTACAGAGGTAGTGGATTCAGAGGATGGAAAATTTTGGAAAGAGGCTATGGTTGAAGAAATGGCATCTTTGGATAAATATGAGGCTTGGGATCTAGTGTTGTTGTCAGCTGGAAGGAAACCCATTGGCAAAAAAAGAGGTGTTTAAGAAGAAGATAAATGTAGAAGGCAAGGTGGCTAAATACAAAGCTATATTGGTATCAAAAGGTTATTCCTAGGTGACACAAATTGATTTTGGTGATATATTTTCTCTTGTTGCCAAGTTAGCTTCTATTAGATTACTTAAATCTATTATTGTTGCTTTTGATTTTGAAGTAGAACAGATGGATGTAAAGAAAACATTTCTTCACGGGGATCTAGAATAAGAGATCTACATGAAGCAACCTAAAGGATTTGTAGTGAAGGATAAGAAAGAACTAGCATGCAGGTTAAAAGAAATCTCTGTATGGGTTAAAAAACTCACAAAGGGTGTGGTATCAAAATTTTGATACATATATATGGGGACTTTGGTTCACCAGGAGAAAAGCAGATCACTGTGTGAATTTTAAATTAATTAGTGACCATGTTATTTATTGGTTCTTGTATATGGATGATATGTTGCTAATTGGAAATGAAAAAGAAATTACCTGGGATTTGAAGACCTAATTGTCCTCTAAATTCCACATGAAGCATGTTGGTGCTCCAAACTATATTTTGGGCATTGAAATTAAACAAGATTGGGAAAACAGGAAGCTTTGGTTAAACTATAGGAACTATGTCAAGACAATATTCCAGAGGTTTAATAAGTAGGATATTAAATCGGTGAATGTTCCTATTCCTGTAGGCTGAAAGTTATATCTTGAATAGTGTCCCAAGACACACCAAGAGAAAGAGGACATGTCCCATGTTCCATATGCCAGTGCAATTGGTAACCTGATGTATGCAATGGCTTTCACTAGACCAAACATTGCACATGCAGTGGGAGTATTAGGCAGGCATATGTCAAAACCAGGGAAGGAGCATTGGATAATATTGAAGCGGGTTTTCAAGTATTTGCGTGACACTAGTGATTATGGTTTATGCTACCAAGGAATACCAGGATTGGAAAATGCATAGCTTTGTTGATGAAGACTGGGCTACATATTTGGACTGAAGAATATCTACAAGTGAGTATGTGTTTAAACTATTTGGAGGGGGAGTGAGTTGGATGAGAAACATATAGTATATAGTGGCAATTTCAACTATAGATGTCGAATACATGGAATCCACTCATGCAAGAAACGAATCAGGTTGGTTGCAGAGTTTGTGTTGAAGTATGGGGTTGGCACAATGAGCTATAAGGATAGACTGTGACAATCAAAGTGAAATTGACAAATAACCTTGCTTATAATTCAAAGACAAAGCACATTGATGTTAAGTATCACTTTGTGAGGGATATTGTTGAAGACAAAAAGGTTTTGTTGGTAAAGGTAGATACTTTGAAGAATTTTGCAGATACATTCATGAAGTCTGTGAGAACTAAGAAGTTTTATTTGTGTAGAGAAACAATCTGCATTGTAGCCTTGGATCAATGACTATGCACTCTTCCAGCCCCCTCTGTAGAAACAAAACAACAAGTGGAGGAATGTTGGGTATGTGTTATATCCTTTCCACGACTTGCCTCGAAATAAACTTTATGGCATACAGGGTAGTGCCCTGAAAAAAAAATAATTATGAGTGGTTTTGCACATGGTTTTTGAGAATGGTTTTGGGCATGATGGTTTTCTTCCCATCTGATCAAGGGAACTATGGTTATTTTCTAATCCATGGTTAGTGGATTTGGGTTTACGAATGCTTCGACATGTATATATATATGTATTGTAACATAGAAAGAAAATAATGAAAAATCAATCTGGTAGTCCCGATTTTGGGAACCAGGGGAAAATATATGTGTATATTTGTTTTATGTTCTTGCCATTATAGTTTTTTGTTTTAAGAAATCGTTTGTAGGTAACTTATGTACAGAGTTAAAACCTACACCCATTAGTCTTCATTCTTATAGATACATGAGCGTTGTCAACATGTCAGACTTACGAGGAGGAAATAAGTCATGCGAAAGGGAAGGATAATAGAGGAGGAATTATGCATTACACAGTAAGGAAGGAAGTGAGACCTATGTGGTGGGAGAACACTAAGTAGAGGAGAATGTATAAGTTGAATTAGGCAATGTTCATGGATCTTCCAAGAACATTTATCTTTTCTCTAATCATGTGCTATGTGCTTATGGAATGAATTCCTTGTCTATGTTGAGGCCGGCCCATGTGCCTATGGATTGACGATGATAGAGAGATTCTGTGGATCTGGACCACTCAGGTTCTAGCTAGGGCTAATAAACCTATTAAGGGATTCCTCGGAGAGTTGATAAGGAGTTGAGTAGTGGCTAGCCTTGGAGTTGATAAACCACTGGGAAAATAGTTTTGGTTGATAAAATAAAATAATGATCTGGTTGGGACACCTAGGAAAATTAGGTGAAAATTAAAATAAACCATTGAGTAGATAACCTTAGGGCCGAAAACCACTTAGGAACTTACCTATTATCCTAATAAGCCTCCTAGAAGTGTATTGTCTACTCGTGCATTAGATAATTCTGACTGATAAACCTCCCTTCATACACATATGGAGTGTCTATCCTTGGGGCTAATAAACCACTAGGAAACTAGTTGTGGTTGATAAACTACTTCTCAATATGATACATCTAGGAATTCGTTGAAAGGTATGATAAACCGCTGATTGGCTAGCCTTAGCATTGAAAAATAACTCAGGAACTTTCTTAGTATGTGGATAAATCTCTTGGAAGTGTACTCTCTCTACTTTACTCCTCTAGTGGCTAATTCCAATTTATAAACCTCCAATTTTACTTATACATTCCTCCTCCTAGAATTGAGTTGAGACTCTATGCACCCTAGGTGAACCATTGTGCTAGATGATTCTACGGAATCGAGAGTCTCTATGGTGTTGCAATTGTGAATTGTTGAGAAATCACCTTAAAAAAAAAAATTACTTCTTTCGTTAAGTGGAATAGTTGTTGGTTAGAAGAACTCATGGGAAATTACCTCCTTAGAAACTCAATATGGCTTGGTGGTGGTCAGCGACAAGAAAGATTATAGTGTTCCTCCCTCGGTTTCTAACCAATAATATTATCAAATAAGTATTCATGTATATTCACCCATATATGAATATGTTATGTTATGAATGGGGTTGTTATTGTCTGTACATCATCATTGCTTTAATCGAAATGGTGTTATTCATATTTACCAATAATGAGATGTATGCATGTTGTTCTCATGGTTAAGGTACTTGCATATCCCTATGATTAATGATGTATTTTTCTTTTACAAGGGATTTCTATGGTCATGTAAGCATTCTTGATTGAGCTCAGTGAACTATACTATATTTACTAAGCATGTCTTTCAGATTAATCACATCAATATTATTTGGTTGATGTTTCAAACCAGCTAATGTGGTTCATGCTCACGACAAAAGTGAAAAAATCTGTAAATCCTAATGAATAGCTAGCAAGGATGCATCAAATTCTAGAATTAACCAGTAGGAAATTAGTTATTTAATTAATAAATTAATATATTCTTAAAATTTGTAAATTCCAATCAAAAGATTAGCTGTTATAAAAGTAGCCATTAATTATAAATATTTAATTATTTATCAATAATATATATATATATATATATATATATATATATATATATATATATATATATATATATATATATATATTATACTTATTATAATAACCAAATAAGAAATTATTTATCAATAATATCAAATTATTATATATGTATTATTGATTATAATAACTATTTTTTATTGATAACATGACCAGAGTCAAATCAAGAACATATTTATAATACAAACTATATATATTTATGAAATAGAAATAAGATTAGTTAATATATAGTTCATATTCTAAATATGTTTTTAATTTGACTCTAGTCATCTTATAAATAAAAATTAGTTATTATAATCAATAATACATATATAATAATTTAATATTATTAATAAATAATTTTTTATTTGGTTATTATAATAAGTCATATATATATATATATATATATATATATATATATATATATATATATATATATATATATATATCTAATTTTAATATTATTGATAAACAATTAAAATATTTATAATTAACAGTTAATTTTATAACAGCTAGTCTTTTTATTAGAATTTAAAAATTTTAAAATATATATTAATTTATAATTAAATAATTAATTTCCTATCGACTAGTTTCTAACCGCTAATTCTAGACTCTGATGCATCCTTTCTATCTATTCACTAGGATCTATGGATCTTTTCACCTTTGTCCTAGGATGAACCACATTAGCTGGTTCAAAAGGTCGACCAAACAATATTGATGTGATTAATCCGAAAGACATGCTTACTACATTATGGATCACAAAATCCTAAGATCTAACATATACTATATTTAATTTATTGTTTTCTGTGGTTATGAATATTGTCTAGTTTAAATCCATTAGTTTCTTTTATGTTTCATTACATGTTTTTTCATTAATTTTGATGATGTTGGGATTCATCCACTATGGGGTGTGGTATGTTGTTTATTTTCCAAGAAAAAAGGGTAGTATTAGCCACTATTGGCATGTCTAAGTCGATATAAAAAGGGGCATGTCTAGAAGCTTTTCTATGGAGACAATGTGTTGAGTGACATTGGTCCTGAAGCGAGCCTAAGTGTGGTCCTAGAGAACCTTAAGTGACTATGTCAGAAGCAACAAACTTGAGTTCAGCTAAGAGAGTTAGAGGAAATCATAAAATGGACAAGGATACAGAGTTAACTAGAGCATAAAAAGGAAAATTCCCTCTTTGACACCATGAAATATTTACGTTGCATTGTATCGAAATGGTTTAGTGTCAGTAAAAAACCAATAGTAGTAGGCAAAAGGTGCGGGATGGAAAATTTCGAGTTACCAGATGTGAAATTTTACATCACGTTGCGCGTCATAAGTGAGTGCCCTGTTTGTTGGACTAGGACATAACGAGAGGTAAGAGACATTAAGTCGTCTTGTTATACAATGAAGAAATTTCTATCACACTACAACAATCGTGGAAGTGGTTAACTTCATCATGTTGCCACACTGATAGAGATGACGATACGAGAAGTTTTCATATTATCTGCTAGGAATAATCAAATTTTCACTATGGCCTATTGGGATATGGTGTATTCCTTTATTTTAGCACATGGAGGTGCTACAATAATGATCCATTGTAAACCCCAGTGATTTATTGTATCGACAAAGTGTCACATTGTACAAGGGGCTACATCGCCGGTGGGACCCATGAATAAGACTAGGTGCCAGGCGCCACATAGGCCAAGGTTAGCCACATGCAATTCCAGATATGTATTAGATGGCATAGATGAGGTGATTATTTCCCACATGGATGATGTGACCCGTGACAATCAAAAGTGGCCTTTTTGGGTGGTCATGTGGCTTGCTTCCTATATTACATATGACACATCTATAAGAGGCCATGTGGGGGTATGACACTAGCATGACATTAACAAAATGTCATTGCAAATCACATACCATGATATTTTAAAATATCAGGCACTAAAAAGTTGATAGAAGCCATGATATAGGTATTTTTTCTCGTCATTTGAGGGAGAAATTGTCATCGTGCTATAAAACTTATTCAAAGTTATAGTGGTTTTGGTAGTGGAGGTCATGGTTGATGGGAGTCTAAAATGGAAATATTCATGGAATTTAACATCAAAATTTATTTTCATGTCATGGAAGTTAAAGGCATGTTCACACAAGTGGTAACACTATGAACTGATAGGAGTAAGGAAACAAAAAATGTTTTCGTCAATCAACATGATATCTACGTCACACCTCGGTGGTCGAGAGTCATAACCCTTTGGTTAAAATGGTGTGGGGTGTGATGGCATGATGACATGGAAGGAACCATAGTGGGATCAAGTGATGTAGAGATACCATGTAGGTGACTAACTCGCTGATGTGGTAAGGGCATAAAAAGCTAAACTTTAAATGAGCATAACTTTTTAACTGAGAGATGGAATTCAATTAAATTTATATCATTGGAAAGCTATTGATGAGCCAAAAGTGACGGTGTTATCCAAGAATAATTACATAACATTTTGGAAATGAGAAATTTTGTAAACACAGTTCCATAATGAGATCATGGAGGTCAGGTTAGGGGAAAGTAACATTTCTGATTCAACTTAGGAAGAGAAGATGGTGGAAGGAACCGTTAAATTTGGTGTGAAATAGAGGGATACTTTTCTAAAGAATAGTGCATGATAAAATTATACATTGATATGTAAGATAATTTATGTTGTGTATGGGAATAAGTAATAAAAATTTGTTATTTTTTTGTATATTATCTCCTTTTAATTTCATTAATTTCCTCATTGTATGTGTTAGTTTTTAATTTTTATTATACTAGCATATAAATCCTTGTGTTCTTTATGGGTGGAGGAAAAGTAATCATGGTGGTTTGAACCAACTATAGGTATCCCTTGCATTGGGTGGTACCAATGTTCATTTTGTAGGTTTTAACTCCGTTCAGAAATTACCTGCATACAAATTATAAAATAGAAAATAAACGAAGGTGAGAACATAACACATAAAACAAATATACACAAAGATTTTACCCTGGATCCCAAAAATGGGACTACCAGATTGATTTTTCATTATATTCCTTTAAATGTTAAAATACATATATATACTTGTCGAAGCATCTATAAATCCTAATCCATTAACCCTGGATTAGAACATAACCATAGTTCCCTTAACTGGATCTACATAATGCCATGGACCGAAAACCATCATGGCCAAAACCATGTGTGAAATCCATGCACAAAACCATAGGTAATCTAGGGTTTGAAAAATTGCTTTCCCAAGGCGCTGCCACCTAGACCCCATGCAGGGGGGACCCTTGCATACCCCCTTACAGGGGAGCTTCCGCCCCCCGTGTAACCCCCCCGCTAGGCATGGAAAGAATATATCACAACCCAACACATTTAACTCCTAAGATGAATACCTTGTTAGTTCTTCTCTTTCACATGGTTGTGGTTGGATCCATGAACATTGAAGACTTATTTAGAAAAATAATTGGAGGGAAGGTTGTGAGAAGCTAAGCCCTCCTAAGGGTTTTCAATGTTGGTCAATTAGAGGGCCACTAGAAGACTTGTAGGAATGCTTCCATATAGAGGAGTAGCATGAGTAGGTTCCAAGAATGCAGAATTATAGGAATTGAGAAGGAGAATAAAAAATTTGGATGATAGAAGACTTCGGGATATTGAAAAGTATTTTGAGTTGAAAGATTAAATTCCAAAGTAGAGAGATGCTAAGAAAGTTGACACAATAATAAGTTTAATATCCGTATTTAAAGAAAAATACGGTGCAGAGGTGGAATTTTATTCTATGACTATAGTCTAAAGGCTAATATTTTGATGGATTGGATAGTGGAGATTGGAATATAATTCAAGTATGAGAATGTTTACAACCCAAGTCGTGTTCAATATTCCATGACCAAGTTAAAGGGACATGCTTCATAATAGAGGGATATGTTACACAAGGATAAAGCAGACAACCAACAAGAGTAGATTAGAAATTGGAGGAGGATGGTGAGTAAAATCAAGAAATTCTTACCTATTGATAACCAACAGATTTTGTGTAAGAAGAAAAAATAATAATCTCACATCCAAAGAAAGGATGGTGGAGTAATTGAATAGCTGGCTGAGCAAAGAATTAGAGTAATTTCCCTTAGCTTTTATTGCAGTACTGCCGATTACCCTGCAGTCCCCTAGCTGACTGACTGCGTCCGTCCTCCTCTCATTGCTGTCAACTATTGCCGATGGTTACGTTGTCTTTTTCCTATTCAAGCATGTACGAAGTCATGGACTACGAGGAGGTAGACTATACTCCAGACCCATTTCCCGATCAGCAAATATTTAGAAACCCTAACCATAACCTGTCAGTTTCTGGTCCCCCTCCGCTCCTCGCATCTGTTCCATCCTACTCCACCCCGGTGGTCACCCTCCCTAGCCTCACTTCTTCCTAACTCCACTTCAGAACCCTCTCAATCAACTCACATGCTCTGGATTGTCCGCCACTCTCCCCTAGTACCCTACACCTGCTTTCAATGGTCTCACTGCCCTCGCCCATGTTCGAGCCAAACCCTCCGGTCGGCCATCTCCACCTGACGATCTCGTCACTGCATACGGACCAGAAAGCCAGAGACCCTACAAATCCCAGCATCAACCTGCCTACTTCTGCTAATTCCCCGTCAGGGTGTTTTGAAACGCCTATGATTAGGGTAAAATTGGTGGCTCAACTACAACAAGAAGGGCACACCTCCTCCAACCCACTATAGGATCATCCATCAGCGCCCTGAACTGGAAAGAGAAAAGTCAAGTGTGTGAAGGCTTCGACAAAGGATTTCACCATTTGTTTCGGTGAGGGTATAGCAATGGGGGAAGTTGCGAATAAGTCCAGCTCTATCCTGGTTGGGCATGTCTGTGGTAGGGCATATTCAGCAGAGAGATTGACCCTCTGGGTGCATGAAATTTGGGGCAACACCCTCAAAGAACTGTCAGAGGTCCAGATCCTCCCTCGGGGTTGGTTTGCACTACATTTCACAAAGGAGGAATACACAGATTTGGTACTTGCTAGGTACTGGCATATAGAGATGGCCCCAGTCCTTCTCAAGCAATGGAGTCCTCTGTTTGATCTGGAAAGGGAATAGATTGGGGTTGGACCACTCTGGGTTTGTTTACCTGGACTCCCACTTGAGTATTGGTTTGAAGATGTTTTCGTCAGGATCGCAAACACGCTCGGCACCTACCTTGACTATGATAAATCATATGTCCAGACCAAGAATGGAACCCTAGCTCACATTCTAGTTCATTTGGATACACACGAGGGGTTGGAGGAAAAAATCACACTCCAATGGAGGCATTTCACTCAGGTTCCGATTTCGTACTATGAAGGAGTCTCGTTTCACTGCAGAAGATGCCACAAGGTGCGGCACATTTTCAAGGAATGCCCACTGATCAAGAAATCCCCTAATCCTCCGAGCGCTCCAGTAACCTCAAAGGGCCAAGCAGTCTCCCTCCTGGATCGTGCTCCTGTTTCAGCCCCTCAGCCTCTGTTCGGGATGGTTCTCCCATGGCTGTTGAAGGTGCATACAGGACACCATCTCCACGTATGACGCGATCCTGAGCTGTTGCTGAGGCTGCGAGAAAAGAGGGTACTTATCTTTCCTCTCACCTTGTATCTCTTTCTTGCAGTACTTTTCTTGAATCTACATCCACTATGAACATCACTCCCACCATACCCTGCACTCTCTCCCTACCCCCTCCCATCATTTCTACCACCACTCCTTCTTTCCCTCCATCACCCTCCATTCCTCCCCCACCCTCTTCAGACTGGACTAATCCACCTCATACTTACAATTTGCACTCTCGTTCACATCCTGATGGTCATACTCCCTCCTATACAGGGCTGGGACTCACCCTCCCTGGATCTATCATTCAATCATCTCATGGCCAAAAATCCTATCTCTCTAAAGCCATACAAAAGGTCAGGGCAGAAGTCATCACTAGCAAACAATCCACCTTAGAAGGCGTTCTTAGAGCATTGAACACCCCAGGGAGGTTTCCCCCATGAAGTGCCTCTCCTTCAACTATAGAGGTGTGGCTAGTGCCTCAAAAAAACTAGCCCTGTGTAGATTATTTGAAGCTGAATCTATGGATATCATTATGCTGTAAGAAACCCTTGGTGATGCTGATCTCATCACCAGATCCTTGGCAACCTTAAAACCTGGTTGGCACTTTTACTCCCTTTATGCTATGGGACATTCTGGGGGATTAGCCATTGGTTACAACCCTCATACCATAAAGGTCATATCTCCCTAGGTTGGATTAGGGTTTAACGGAATGGATATTTTCTCGGCCGAACTTGGTTTGAGTCTTTGGGTTATTAACATATATGGACCCTGTCATCAGCGAGAGGATTTTTAGTAGCGTTTCCTCAATCTAACAATTACTTCGCCCGATCATCTGGTCCTTGGGGGTGACCTCAATTTCTCCCTGGGTTTTGGGGAATCATGGGGATCCCAAGCCAAAGTGGATCCTCTCTTAGGGTATATGATAAATCTATTGGAGCAGCATAATCTTATAGATGTCCCCATGAATAAGCCCCTTCTTACTTAGAGGAATAGAAGGGTTGGGGAGGCAGCTCTAGCTAGAAGGCTCGATCGATTTCTGATTAAGGTGCCACTATTACATCAACTGAATATATATAGACAATAGGTGGGCTCAAGGGGCATATCTGATCACTCACCCATATATCTGGAGATCCTTGGCCCCCATCCAAAGCCTAAATCCCCCTTTAAATTCAATCATGTGTGGCTACATGACCCAGGATACACCAAGTTGGTCACTGACTACTGGAAGGCAAACCCCATAATGAGACATAGATCTCTGGCTGAGGGTTTCTGTCACAATCTATCTCAGCTCAAGCATCTATCTATCACCTGGGCCAAAGAGAAAGATCAGAGGGATGATCACACCCTATCTCAGATTGAATCAGAACTGAGTGAGCTAATGGATGATCGTAACAAGGGGTTTACAACTGCAAATGATAAATCCCACCTTATTGAGCTTGAGAAACAGAAGGACAAGATATTGAAGGAAAGAGAGGAAACCTAGAGACTAAAGAGCAGGGCCATCTGGCTTCAAGCTGGAGATGATAACACAAAATTCTTTCAAAACTATGCCAAGGGAAGAAAGGTATCTAACACTATTTGGAATCTGCCCTTACCTGATGGAGGTGTGGCAGACACCTTCAATAAGCTATCCCTTTTGGGCACCTCTCATTTTCAGAATCTCTATAAAACCCCCCAAGGGTCCAATCTAGTGGATATTATACAAGTTGCTAGTCATTTTCCTCGGTTTGTGGATGAAGATATGGCAGATGAGCTCAACTCACCAGTGACAACTGCTGAACTTGAGGGGACCTTGAAATGGTTTAAAAAAGATAAAAGTCCAGGGTTGGATGGATGGACTATCGAATTTTATCTAGCCTTTTATGAACTCTTGGGACAAGACCTGCTAAATGTAGTGGAGGAATGCAGGACCACTGGTAAATTATATGATGCCATTAACTCCACCTTCATTGCCCTTATCCCCAAGTCTGACTCTCCATCATCTTTCAATGAATTTTGCCACATCTCCCTCTACAATTGTCTCTACAAAATCATTGCAAAGATCATTGCCAACAGGATCAGACCCATCCTCTTTCATCATATATCAACTGAACAGTTTGCTTTTCTTGAGCACTGACAGATTCATGAAGCCATTGGTACTTCCCATGAGGCCATACACTAGATTAGGTCCAAAAAGCTTAAGGGCATCATATTAAAGATTGACCTGGCAAAAGCCTTCAACCGTGTTAGCTGGCTTTACATCAAAATGCTTCTCATTCACCTGGGCTTCCTGCATGATTTCACCACTTGGATCATGTCTTGCATTACCACTGCCTCATTCAATGTTCTCATCAATGGATCTGCTTCACATTTTTTTCACGCATAGAGGGGACTCAGATAGGGCTATCCCCTATCTCCCATTCTTTTCCTAATTTTCATGGAAGGTCTCAGCCGACTCCTTGCATAGGCAAAAAGGAATGGTCGACTGTTTGGACTTAAAATAAATGACCTATGTTACCTCACTCATCTTCTATTTGTTGATGATGTCCTCATTTTCCTTGATGGTAGCATCTGAGACTCAGCTTCCTTTGCCAATATACTCTCCCTTTTCTCCCGGGCTACTAGTATGATGGCAAACCATGGGAAATCCACTATTACATTAGCTCACACATCCATCCATGAGTCACGATATGCTCAACAACACTTCCCATACTGTATCCTCCCACTAGATCGAGGTTTTAAATACCTGGGTTTCTAGATCAAACCCCTGAGCCAAAAAAATTGCTGACTGGATTTGGCTAGTCATCAAGTTGGAGAAAAGGCTTTCAAAGTGGTGTCATCGATTCTTATCCAGAGTAGGAAGACTTGTACTCATCAAATCAGTACTAGAGGCTACTCCTGTTTTCTGGATGGCATTGGCATGGATACCCAGAAGCATCCTTGCCCACCTTCAACATATTTGCAGCAGATAACTTTGGAATGGTCAACAAGATAAGAAGATTTTTGCCTGGGTTAGCTAGAACAAGATTACTTTGCCCAAAAAATGGGGAGGTTGGGGATTAAAAAACTTAAATCTTTTTTCACAAGCACTTGTTGCTAAAATGGGATGGACACTTCTAACTGGACATAACCTCTGTGTTATAGATTTGATCTAAAAATATAAGAGAATACAAATACACCCAAAAATAAGAAGATAGAAATGCTTCACTTTATTGATCAAACCCTTAAGGTAGGGCAACACCATACATTTAGTCCTTAAGGAAGGAGAACACTCCACAAGCCATATGCATGTTCATACAATAATCCTTGACACCTCTCCATGTGGAGTCTCTAGCCTCTATATAGGGCTCATACATACAATACCATGGGTCATTACCATGGTTCCCTCATACCATCGAACTAATACCATAGACCCATTAGATTATTACTAACTACTTGTTGTCCCTTACATGATATGGTTAACCACCTTATTTATTACTATGGCCCATCCCATTATTACATTATTACGTTGGGTACCTCCCTTTATACCCCATATTATCCCCCCTAGTTATATAACATTCCACCCCCCTTAGCATGTTTCCTCCCCGAAAAATGGGAAGAAAACAAATAATAAGATCTACTCAAAAGAGTAGTCCATTGGTACCATGCATGTCCATCTAGCCATCCAAGAGAAAGGTGAACCCTTGATCTCGCTGGTGCCTCACTTGCTTGAGATGGAAGTTGACCGTGGTAGCTCTTTTGTGTTGACGTGTAGTAGGTGGATCTTCGCTCCTCTCTATCTGTTCTGCGGAGGTTGTTGTCCTTGTGGCTAATTGGTTGTCATCTTGTTGGTTGTTGTCTTGCGGGGTGATGTGGGTGATGATATGTTGAAGTTTTAACCCACGGTGTCTTTTTATTTAATTCATGCCTTACTGGAGCCTGACTGTTATGTTGTGGTGCCTGCTGTGGCGTCTTATCTTTCAATATTACTTCAACCACTGAGCCCTCATCTGATGTATAAGCACCTGTAACCTTTTCTGCTTTAGCCTCTATTTGTGTTTGATTGTCAATCATCACTGGCTCATCATCTGATATGTCAGTCCCTAGAAAATCTTCTGCTTTAGCCTCCTTGGACTCTACCTGTTTATTAATGGAAATATCCTGCAATTTAATTTTCTTCTTTTTATACTAGAGCTTCAGGAATTTCTTCTGCACATTAATATTTATAGTACCCATCGATTCCATCCACAGGTATCCCAAAACAACATCCATATTATCTGTCTCTGAAGTATAAAAATCACCATGCAACACATACTTATCCATAGAAATCTTCAAATCCCTATACACTTGAACATCCTCATCATCCACCTATGTGTTTTCAATGTGTTTTGCTAGAACTTGCAATTTTTTTGCCAAATTAACATTAATAAAATTATGCTTGCAACTAGGATTTATAGAAACAATAATCTTCTCTTTCTGAATCAATCCATGAACCTGCAATAAGGAGATACCAGCAGAAAATAACCCTTTAGTTTGCTTGGTTTCCTTCTTTCCTGTAAAAATAAAATCTTTGTTATGCTATGTGTCTGTTTGTGTGAGCTTATCCACAAGATTAGACTTACGGTAAAAGTGATCATGAATAGTTTTTGCGAACATCTCCCGTGTAGTTGTCCTTGGATGGCATTTTTGATGACACTACCACCATTGCCATCTTTTGTGGTCCAAGTACATTTTTCCCACACTCAGTTGAGTCTCATCATCCATCATGTAATTCAATCTGAAATGTTTCTCCATTTGTGCTAGCCATCTCGCTGGATGAGAGCCATCAAATTTATACACGTTCCTCTGATCCAGGCTCGCCATCACAAAAAAATTTGGTGAAAATTTGAAATGGCCACAATTCCTTCAATATTGCTCAGAATCCCTATTATGACCAATTTTTGGAAATGGAACAACCATTCTACATCTACCCATGTGATAGAAATCTTGATCTAGGCACTCGAATTTCAGATCTGCGCTGCAACTCTCCCGCTGTCACCAAAATTTCTGAAAAAAGAGTTGATTTTAAATCAACGATATCTCCCTCATCCGGACTCTGATTTGACTATTTTTTTTTTTAAATCAAGTATTTTTTCAAAAAAATTCAGATCTGCAATTAGATTTTGCAGATCTTGCACTACGACGTCCAGATCTACACCGCAAACTCGCTGCCTCGAAAAATTGTCTGCAACACCACTGATTTTTAAATCAACGATATCTCCTTCATCCGGACTCCGATTCGGCCGATTTTTTTTTGAAATCAGGTATTTTTTCACAAAGAATCTAGATCTATAATTAGATTTTCCCCTAAAACATATAGATCCGATCTGCAATTTCGCCGCCCCAGAAATCCTGCAAAAAATAAAAATAATAAAAAATCGCCACTTTTGCCCAAGAAAGTGCTCTGATACCACTTGTTATAGATCTGATCTGAAAATATAAGAGAATACAAATATACCAAAAATAAGAAGATAGAAATGCTTCACTTTATTGATCAAACCCTTAAGGTAGGGCAACACCATACATTCACTCCTTAAGGAAGGAGAACACTCCACAAGCCATATGCTTGTTCATATAATAATCCTTGACACCTCTCCATGTGGAGTCTCTAGCCTCTATATAGGCCTCATACATACAATACCATGGGTCATTACCATGGTTCTCTCATACCATCGAACTAATACCATGGGCCCATTACATTATTACTAACTACTTGTGGTCCCTTACATGATATGGGTTAACCACCTTATTTATTGTTATGGCCCATCCCATTATTACATTATTACCTTGGGTACCTCCCTTTGTACCCCATATTATCCCCCCTAGGTATATAACATTCTCGACCTCTCTTACTTATCACAAATACATTTGGCCTCTTCAGTTCATGCATTGGGTGCGTCTGCCATGATGGACAAGGATTGGTATATATTCTATCTAGAAAGGTCTACTCCACTCCTTACCTATCATTCGCGATAATTTGGCCTGGCGAATAAATGATGGTTAAAAAACGTGCATCGACCTCGATCCCTGGACTTGGGGGGGGGGGTGGCACCATCTTCCGAGAGAGTTAATCCACCAACTAAATCAGTGAGATATTAATGTTATAGCTCACATTGCTGAACAAGATAATACCACCATATTTGCGGAGGGCTGGAAATCTACTCAACAACTTAATATCCCACCCCATTGGCACCATGTGTGGCAAAACTACATTTCTACCCTGACTGAATCACACATCAGAACAAAGGAGGGACCTGACAAACTCATGTGGTGCCTTGTGGAGAATGGAGTATACACTCTAAAAGCTAGCTACCTCGGGCTGATAAACAATAGACATCCGGAGCTTATTCATGATTGGTGGTAGACTATTTGGAAGTTGAAATCCCCTCCACATACCAAGCTATTTTTCTAGTGTGTGCTCAGTAACAAAGTCCCCACTGGGGAATCCTTAACCCATCATGCCATACATGGACCACACTGGTGTGTCCTTTGTAAACAAGCATCTGAATCGACTGACCATCTATTTCTAAAATGTGGTTCTACAACTAACCTTTGGCAGTCCATCTCTTCATCGATCCAATTTGCTAGCAGATGGGATGGGGAAAACATAAACCAAGCCTAGAGAAGTTGTATAGCGTGCATCACGAATCAAAACTGATCTGTCTCCCTCTGCTTATATGTTGGTCTATCTAGCTGACACAGAACATAATTATTTTTGATGATGGTGTAGCCAGATGGCAGATTATTACTGCAAAGATCATCTCTGCCTACCATGAACTGCCTGATTACATTAGGTCTCATCCTCGAAGATCACTTGCACCTGATCCCATTAACAAATCTACCCCCTGGGCATACTTTGATGGTGTTGCACAGGAACAGGGGTGTGGGGGAGGTTTCCTATTGTATCTATCTGATCATCATCACTTCAAGGTCAATATGGGACTTGGAGAAGGGACAAACAGTTTTTCAGAATTAATCGCCCTCCATCATTTACTGCATTTTTCACTAGGCCATGACTACATCAATCTACAGATTTATGGAGACTCAAAAATCACTAAAAATTGGTTCAATGACATCACTACCTGCCATGCACACACTCTCAGAAATATTTTGGATGAAGTGAACATATTCAAATCTCAGTTTAACTCCATCTCTTGTCATCATATTTATAGGGAGCATAACAACAACACTGACAGGCTTTCCAAGGAGGCCACGCTACTACCCAGAGGCCAGTGGATGATACAGGAGCAGAGGGGTACCACTTAGTACCAATACTACCACAGGCCATATATCGATTTGGCATATCATAGGGCAGAGGGACCCTAACTTTTTTGGGACATGCATAGTCATAAACTTAAATTTCATTGTATATATTACAGTATGTGTTTATTTTCAGACTATATATTATGGACATCGCCCTGCGTGGTGTATATATATTGTAGATATCTTAGTTATGGCACTCTATTTTCAGACTCTCTCATGCTATCGCCCTGCGTGGTGAATTACGCTTATTACTTAGCACCATTTTTTAATGGACATGGATGTATTTTTTTGACTGATACACAACGATACGACTAAGCTGAAAATGATGCATATGCTACCAAGCATCTACTATATGTAATTTTTCAAAATTAATGAAAGATTATGATTTTTCCCTTGCAAAAAAAAAATAGATTTTGTGTAAGAAAATATATAACTTTAGATAGAAAGAGTTGATCGTTTGGGAGTAGATTGGGGAATTTTTTAATCTATCAGTTGGGTTAGGAATTAAAAAACTAGAATATAAAAGAGTGGTGAGATAAATGAACAGATTCCAATATCATATTCAAGGTGATATGAATACAATTTTGTTTCTTTTTAGCACAAGAACATTGATAAAAATGAAATAACTTAATACGTCAAAAGAGAGAGAGAGAGAAATAATTGGATAATATGGATTCCATTAAAAAGAAACATTACATGTAGTGAGGCCAATTTTAAGACCTCTCCTTCCTAACATTAACTCTCTTCATATTTCCTTTTATAAGGTGTCTTGTTGACGGAGGCATATTAGTTATGGTTTTCTCCATCAATTACATATATTCCAGGTTCCCTTATATATCAAAAATATGACTTATACATCCAAACATAGATGATAAGCCCCCTTAAGATTCAGATCATCCCCCTCTCCCCCAGCCCGCAAGAAAATGATGGTCCCCATCATTCAGCCATGAAAAGAATTAGGGACCCAATTTTTAATTTACCATCATGATTGCAATGTGGTATGAGCCAATGAAGAAAATGACTTTGTGTGGTTAATCCATAACTGTGGTTTTGTAGATGAACCATAAACATCATGATTATAATGTGCCAAATTCCAATGAAGAGAAGGTTTTTGTGTGGTTAACCCATAATTTTGGGTTTATTGATAAGCCATAACCAAGTTGGAAATGGAAACTTTGGAGAAGAGTTGCGTGTGGCATAGCCATACCTGAGCATTTGTGGATAACTCATAATTGTATGTTTTTTCTTGAATTTTTCTAGTAATGGACCTCTTTTTGTAAATTTGTCGATAACATTTCTTGTACGTGATGAATTCAAATTGTGTCAAAGACCATTGGAGGCGTGAAGAGATCATTCCATTGATATATGATACTTTCTTTGTAATGATTTATGGATTGAAAAATATTTCCTGAAACTCAAGGTATGTTTGGGCACGCTAATTTATAAACACTTGTGACTTCAGTTAATAATATCTCTCAAACCAAGAAATTAAATAAATTTCCATAAGAAATCAATTTTAAGTAGAGGAAGATCACTCAAAATGAGATATTATGAGCCTATAATATGCTTTATAAAGGAAGTGGAAAATGTATGAAGTCTTCTAAGGATTGTTTCCCTACATTCCATCCATAATTGTGCTTCTATGGCAGCCGTACCTCTATGGGAAAACTGAGAAACCAAGCTTCTAGATGTTGCACATATATGTTTTTAAGCTACAATATGGTTGTATAATATGCAATAATAGTAAATGTGAAAAAACCAAGTACAAAGAGCCACAAAGGATGCTAAGTGTTTGGAAAGTAACATGGGTTATTGTCGAGGGTATGAGTCCTCGATGCGAAACATGGAAACCAAAAAGTTTTCTAAAATATTGTTGACTAGTGGATGTGGTGAATCCATGTAAGATTTACCCTGCAATGGTGAATGAAGATCCAATGGTAGAAAAAATTGTAATTCTTGTGGACCAACCATGATACTTACAATGTATGGGCCAACAAATAGGCTCCAAAAGTTCCAAAAGGAGGTCAAACATTAATACAAAGAATTGAGATTGAAAATATGCTTCAACCCATATTTACCATGGAATGGTAGCCTGATCTAATACCAATGAACAAGATCTTCAGGGATAAGATCTAGAAGGCTTTAATTTTAAGAGAGGAGGAGAGAAAACATAAAAATATTCCATGAAACTAATAAGAAGAACATTGATAAAAATGAAACAAATGAGTACATCAAACAAATAGGAGAGAGAGAGAGAGAGAGTTGGAGAGGAAGTATTCCACCAAGAAAAACCATTACATTTAGTGAGGCCAATTTTGGGACCTCTCCTTCTTAACCTTCACTCTCTTCCATTTTCCTTTTTATAAGGTTTCTTCCTGACAGAGTCGGCTTTAATTAGGTTTCACTCAGCTAGTTACATATTTATCAAGCTCCCTTTTATATAAAAATACCACTATATGACTTATACATCTCAACTTATACTATAAGCACCCGTAAGATTCAGATCAATCCTTCCCACTTAGAAAAATGATGGTTCCCATCATTCACCCATGCTAAAAAATAGGTAGTCCATTATGCTTAATGTATCATCATGATTTCAATATGATATGAGCCAATGAAGAGAATAGTGTTTTGTGGTTAACCCATAACTATCATGATTACAATGTGCTAAGTTCCATAGATGACAACCATTTTTTGTGCTTAACTCATAACTATGGGTGTATGGATGACCCATAACCTAGTTGGCAATGAAAATTTTGTGAAATGGTTCTCTATGATTTACCCATAACTCTTTTTTTCTGTATAACCTGTAACCAATTTTTTTATTTTTATTTTTTAATGGATTTCGTGCTACAACTTTGTTGTCAACTTTTGCTACATGTGATGAACTTCGATTTTGTCAAAGACCCATTTGAGGTATGGAAGAGAACTTGACATTGAAATAAGATATTCACTTTGTAATGATCTCTGTAGTGAGAAAATCATTAATGAAACTCATGGTATGTGTGGCTACATTACTTTACATACATGTGTGACTTAAATCAATGATATCTGTCATACACGAGATAGAAAATCAAATTCTATCTACATTTTGAATTGAGCTAATAAAAAATAATTTAAAATTATCTCTTATGCATCCTATGAAATATTTACATAGGTTTTGGCACCTACATAAAGTTGGATTAATATTTTTGATCCATGTTCCATCCATTATTGTTCTTCTATGGGAGCAATACCACCATGGATAAGTTGAGAAATGGCTAGAATGAGGTTTCCAAAGCTTTTATATGTTGCATATATATTTTTTAAGCTATGGAATGATTGTATAAACTTGCAATAGTGTTCAATGCAATAATATTAAATGAAGAGGGTCACTAATCCGGATAAGATCATGGTATTTTTTTTCATCCATCTTGATGCTTTCTGAGTGGGAAAAGTTGAGGAATCATCTCACATGACCATTTTTAATGGCAAGACATAATTTGGAAAATTGGAGTTTGAAACATTCCAAAAGCATTTTGACACATTAAACAATTTTTTTTGAAAGTAAAACCATACCGCTTTAGAGACACACCTTTCTTCATATTCCACACACAAAGACATTTTCATATATCACCATTTTGATCGAAAAGGAGATAAAGGGATTATAAAGTAATAGAGAACAAGTTGAAGAAATAACCTCAAAGAGATCGACCTAGTTTGAATTCCATGAACCATTCACAGTCCCTATTTAAAATTGATGTGAATTTTGATATCAAGACATACCAATGTCTTATCGACGCTATGAAGCTAAATCACTCGTTGCAACAATTAGAATTTTATTTTAGTGTTCATCATATAGAGGAAGAAAAAATTATTTTTTTTGTGCACCTAAAATTAGAGGGTCATTCCTTGACCTCGTGGGAAAGGTACACATAGACCTTGAGTTTGGATGGAAATCTTCCAATAACTAAGTGGGAGGAATTTAGAACCTCATAAAGTCGCAATTTCACACTATCGTGTATGGAGAGGACTAGTGGATTTAGTGGCATTACTTTAGGTAGAATCAGGGGCAAACTATACAAGAGTATATCATAGGGTTCACGAAGATGGCCATAATCCTAGATATCTCCATGAAGAACCGAAATGTGCTCCTCAAGTATCTAGCAGACCTACACAATCATCTGCAAAAGAAAGTGATGATGTTTAAACACATATCGATTGATGCGTCTTCTATACAACACCTAGAGAAAATATGTTAGATGAAATGGAAATCAAGAGGATCGAAGAAGAATGAGAACCAATATGCTCATAAGAAGGGGAAGATGAAGTGGAAAGGGGGAAGGATAAAAATATTGCACCAACAACACACCAATGTAAGTATCCCATCAACCACTCCAACCACTACAATATTGGCACTCATACAAATAAGAATCGTTGGAAGTTGCATCTAGAGCTTAACCTAAAGAACGAAAAGAATGACAATAATAAGAATAATCACATGGACATTCATTAAAGCAACCATATTGACAATAACTTGGATGTGGATGAGAATATCATCTATACATGAATGCAAAAGGAGTTGAATGTGAGTATTGTTTAGTAAGAGGAAGATAAAGAAATAATCAAACTCTTCCACATAAAGATATAGGTCAAGAATACAAAGGTCGATGCTTTTCTTGAATTAGGATCACAAGAAAATCTCATTGTAGCAGTGTGGGTTGAAAAATCGGGATTAGAAATTCTTGATCATCCAATCCCTTATCCATTGGGATGGGTAAATAAGGATGTAGAGTTAAAGGTAATAAAAAAGTGCAAAATTATATTTTCTATGAGTGTTCATTTTATTGATGAAGTAAAACTATATATAATTCCTCTTGATGTATGTGAAGTGGTGTTTATAAGTTCCTATATCTACAAATGGGATGCAATATTCATGTGGAGAGCCAAACAATACCAACTCTTCAATGATGAAAATTCATTCACCGTCAAGACACACAAAGGAAAGTTTAAAATTTTTCTAGTAAGTTCTAAACAAGCCAAAAAATTGATTGGTTCTAGCAAGAAGTTTTTTCTATTACTTTTAAAAGAGAATTAGTATGTAGAAGAGTTAGTAAGAGAAAATCCATCCCTAGAGGGGTGTACTAAGAAAAAGAAAAAACAACTAAAAGAGTTGCTACAGGCATACAAGGATGTGTTCTAGGATCCTACAGACTTACCACCCAAGGGAAAAGTGGAGCATGAGATCCAACTATTTATAGACTCCCCATTTCAAAAAATTAGGTTATAGAAGCAGTTTGTTGTAGAAGGAGACTGTTATAGAAGCAAGTGAGGTAAAAACACAGTTGCAAAAACTACGGGAAAAAGGTGTCATTCGACCGAGTACATCATCATGTGGGTCAACCATCATCATTATGTCGAGGAAATATGGGACATGGAGGATGTGTATTGATTACAAGGCATTGGAAAAAAGCATGCCTAAGAATAAGAATCCTTTGCCAAAATAGATGATTTTGTGAGTTTTAACAAATGAAATACTTCACCAAGATGGAATTAAAGTCTAGATATCAATAGGTTTGAGTTAGAGAACAAGATACCTGGAAGACTTCCTTCAAAACCGGGAAAGGTTTGTAAGAGTGGTTAGTCACGTCATTTGACTTATGCAATGCACAAAGTACATTTATGAGGTTAATGAATAATACACTGCACCCTTTTAAAAATTCATTTGTTATTTTCTATTTAGGTGATATACTGGTATATAGTGCTATCTTGGAGGAGAACATCTCACATCTGAGGTAGGTGTTAGATACATTAAAGAAGCATAAACGTTTAGAAGATCTCAGGAAATGTGAGCTTTCTCAATAGTATTTGGTGTATCTAGGGTATGTGATCGGTGGAGGAGAGTTGAAAATAGATCCTGCCAAGATGAAGGCCATCATGAAATGGCTAGTTCCTACTAATGTTTATTAGGATAGAAGTATTTTTTGAGGTAGCATAGTACCTGAGAAAATTCATAGCCTCATTTTCAACAATAACATCACCATTCCACGCCATAAAGACAAGATGCAAGAGTTTCTTGTGGGGAAATGGTCAGCATAAGGACTCTAAGTAGGTAAATATGAACATTAGTTAAGCACCAATTCTAGCATTACCAATCTTATAGTATCCCTTCAAAGTGGAGATAGATGTCAGTGGCTATTTTATGGGAGTGATATTGATGCATCGATGAGTTCATGTATGCGACCATTCTCAATTACTTCATGGCGTAGTTTTTAACTACTTTACCCATGACAAAGATCTTTATTCCCTAGTGCAAGTTGTGAATAACTGGAAGCTTTGTTGATGGCGAAGGAGACAATTATCCACATGGATTACTAGCCACTACAATACCTATAGGCCCACAGTAACCTACAAAAAACTAGGCATTACAAGTGGAAGAGGGTTTTTACAGCATTTTCATTTTGTGATCAAAGTATAACAAGAGTAGCACAAAAAAGTTGGTTGGAATGCTTTTGAGGCCACCCAAATGAAAAATCACAACTTTTGGAACTCTAAAGCACATGGATCCATTCACCCATGATGCATGCAGAGAGACATATTCAAAGGATGAGGATTTCAAGGAGGTGTTTCAGCAAATGAAAACCTAGAGTCATGTGCATGATGGCAACATCATCGTTGACTACCATCTCCCAAGCGGGTTACTCTATAGCTTGGATAAGTTATGTGTTCCTAAATGTGAGCAATTGTAGTTGATAAAAAAGGCTCATACCTCCAAGGGTGTAGGGAACTTTGGTGTAGGGAAGACAATGTCCTGCTTAGCAATGTGTGTATTGCCTCAAGATGCAAGAACATGTAGCAAGGTTCATACGAATATACATGATTTGTTTTAATAGGAGGCATAATAATAGGAAACAAGGTCTAAATCATCACTTACCAGTACCCACTCGTCCTTGGGAAAACATTTCTAAGGACTTTGTAGGAGGTTTGCCAACAACAGGGAGGATACATGACGACCTGTTTTTGGTAGTTGATAGGTTCAAAAAGATTTTTGTTATAAGGCCCTACAAAAATACCATCAATGGGAAAGAAACAACGAACCTGTTCCTTGGATAGGTCTGGGTGCACTTTGGAATACCATGGAACATTGTTTTAGACCGAGACACAAGATTTCTTAGTGCTTTTTGGAACACATTATGGGAGAATATGGACATGAAGTTAAGGATGTATACAGCATTCCATCCTCGGACAAATGGCATATAGAAGAATTCAATATGACTTTCGTGCAACTGTTGAGGATTTATAATGAGAAACATTTGAAGGCATGGGATGAAAATATGATATATATATATATATATATATATATATATATATATATATATATATATATATATATATATATATATATATATATATATATATATATATATATATATATATATATATATATATATATATATATATAACAATTTTGTAACATAGCACTCTGCACTTCCACTAGTCAACCCCCATTTATATCCACATACATGTGCATTTACTTAGTTGTGAATGTAGAGAATCCCTAGAGCACTCAGCCTATCCAAATACATGTGCATTTACTCAGTTATAAATGTATAAAATCTGAAACTTTATCAACCTTCCATGTTAGATCAGGAAGAGGAACATGTCATACCTTCTACGGAGGATTTGGCACTAGATGCTTAGACAAAGTTGACAGAAAATAAAATGCTGCAGAAGAGGTCCAAAATTACAAGACTTGGGCACCATGACCTTTGGTATATTGGGTCAAAAGGACAACTTCGAGGAAAGGTGTAATGATACACCTAAGAAATGGTGGAGGAAGAATTTTGTCACATCATTCAATGGTAGCTTTTGGGGACAAAAAGCATCCCAAAATGGGGAGGTATGATTCATATCATATCACGTATTCTTTTCATCAATCTTGATGCTTTCAATGTGGAAAAAGTGGAGGAATCAACTCACATGACCATTTTTACCACCAGGACCTAGTTTGGGTAATTAGGGTCTAAAGTCTTCTAAGAGCATTTCGAGTCATGAAACGATGTTTCTTGGGGGCCAAAATTTGCCACTTTAGTGTCACACATTTATTTCTTATTATACGCACAAATACATTTCTAACAATAAAAGGATTGGCTCAATCGAAGTCTATATGTAAAGGTAATGCCACTCGGAAGTTAACCTTCCTATTTTGTTCACCATAATTCAAGAGGATGTCACATCAACCCCCATTTCTCAAGGAGAAGGGGCTAGCCACATGGTCATGATGAAGAAGACTATAAAAGAGTCCATATTATGACTCTCAATAAAACATGACGAAGTCAAACCTAACCATTGTTAAGCTATTGTGTTGTATTATAGTTTGGCCACTAGGAGGGAAAGGAGTTCTATTCTTTTCAAGTGTATTTGTTGTATAGATTAGTCGAATAGCCAAGATGGATAGAAAAAGAACACAGGGAGAGGATTTATGATATGTATCATCGCATAGGCCACAAGCATTCCTTATTTGTACTTGCAACAATTTCATGTTTAGAGAAAGAGAGCAGTGTGTCGTCACCTTTAAGTTGAGTTTTCTCCCGAAAGGGTTTCCCAAGTTATATCCTGTGTCAAATCATGGTTTGTGAGTTTTTATTTCCTTATTCTCTACTTTTTGAATAATTATAATTGGCATGCATACACAAAAAGCAATAATTTTTAGTTCTAGAAATCTAAATATAAATAAACCCTCATAGTGTAGATTTCAGACTTTTACATATAATTTTATTATATATGTTGTGATGAACTGTCTAGTGGAATATCGACGAGAATTTATGGATCAATGGCGAAGGATGTCAAGGGTTTGTAGAGAAACATGGCATGTCATATAGGTCATCAAACCTCCAAAGAAGCATGCAAACCCTAAAATTTTGAAATATTGGAGACTAACGGATGTAGTGAATCCATGTAAGGATGTTCCTACCTTGCTGAATGAAGATCCAAAGGTCGAAAAAACATGTTACGCTTATAAAACAATTGTGATACTTACAGCGTATGAGCCAACAAATAAACTCCAAAAATGCCAAAAAAAGTTGGAGATTGTTATAAAAAATTGAAATTAAATATGCTTCAAACCCTAGTTCCCTTGAGATAATAACCTTCTATAATAGTGTAGACAAACCCAAAAAAAAAAAATACTGAAAAGGATGTAATGGACGAGTAATAGCAAATAATTCTTGATCTTAACATATTTTTGTTCATCTATTAACATGATCTTGATATATTACACTTTATGGTTATGTTTATCAATAGAGAATAAAAAACCTCTTTCCTCCCGCATAACAACTTTAGTTACTTTTATTCATTTATTAGAGGACAAAATCATGGTTTGAAAAAGAGACGTTTGCCAACAAATGAAGAGAAGATACTCTCACAGTTTGGATAGGATCTTTCACGGCACCTGTGCTAGTGACGGTTGGGATGGGACCTTTACCGAATATGTGGACGCTGATTTATTATGAAAAGTGTAGAGATTATATTTATAGGGAAAATGGTTGGCGTCTTAGTTTGTTCGTCACCCTTGGAACACCCTTGTATATTTATAGGGAAAAGGGTTGGCGTCTTAGTTTGTTCGTCACCCTTGGAACACCCTTGGAATAGGACGTTTTCCCGAATTTGTGTATGTTGAATTATTAGGAAAATTATATAGAGTTTAAATTTATGCGAAAAATTGTTGGTGGTTATAATTTGTATAGAGAAATATTAAAAATCTAATTTTTTATATATGGAATTCAATGAAATTAAATACAAATATTAATATAAATTAAAAAAATAGTTAAATTTTTATTTATATATATATATGTATGGTAAAGAAATATTTTTAAAATTCTAAATTTAATTTAAAAGAAATTTATAATTTTATCTAAATGTTTAAAGTAATTAAATTTTTATTTTATATAGGGCATTTTTAAAATTGGAAATTTAATTTAAAAGAAAAATTTATTTATAATATCATTTTATGATCATTAAATTTAGTTTAAAAAATAATCATTTTTTTTTTTGGAAGTGGATAATATAGCAATATTTATAAGTATGTAGTTATTATATCAATATTTTTTATTTTTAGGAAGTGGATAATATAGCAATACGATAATATAGCAATATTTATAAGTATGTAGTTATTATATCAATATTTTTTATTTTAAGAAGTGGATAATATAGCAATATTTATAAGTATGTAGTTATTATATCAATATTTTTTATTTATTCACAAGAAATTGAGTAAATAGATGAGAAAGATAACAACCATTTTATCCGACCGATAAATTAATTTTAAATTTAATTTAATTTAAGAATTTACTAATAACTAAAATGAATGCCGGCCTGGAGTATGCCGTAAAACTGCTTCTGCTTGGCTAAGAGCTCGTCTTCCTCGGACGTAAGGAAACAGGTTCAAGACCCAGAGGCATCTGGCAGGAGTGAGAGCCTGCTCCCGATTACGGACCACCAGCAGGGTTATGCCAGGTGGCGTGGTTTTCCTATTTAACAGTGATGAGTCAAACCCAGCATTCGCGGATAGCAGCCAGAGATGGCTGTCCTCACTGTTGGTTTGACACCTGAGTTGATAGGTTTTACCACCTTCGGAAAAAAAAAAAAAACTAAATGAATGAATTACACGAAATTTGGAATCTACCAAATTTTTTAGCTTCAGCTGCTCGCTGCGCTTCGCCTGGCCTGTGTTGGTGGAGAGTTCAGATCAATAAGCAAAATGTATAATCAATCCGGAGTCATCGTTTCTGGATGTTTTTTCTTCCATCGCGACCGATATTGTTCCTGAAAGTTGTTTGCAAGCAGTGAAAATTCCGACGGAGATCAATCCGGACCGAATTTAGTAGGCTTTATTCTCTCATTCCGTGGTCATGGACATTCCGGACTCCGGAAACCTTCCACCCTCCTGCTCTTACAGCTTCCCCTCTCATTCTGGGACTCCCTTCTTCCGTATCTTCCCCTCATCTTCTTCCAGCGTTTTCCCTCCAGATCATGATTATCATTCCTCCCCTACCAGTGAAGCTCTTTCAACCTCTGCTCTCTTAATTAACTATTGCATTGACCCTTCTGAAGTTATTAACTCTCAGGAACCGTTTGATCTCGGTTCGGATTCCTCGCATCCCTTCTCATTCGGTTGTTCCCTGCTCATGTCCCTGCTAGCAGTATACCTTTGTCGTCTGGCCTCTTAAGTAACAGGAACGCTATCTCTCCACAATCGATGGGCCGTGTTTCTATTTCCTCTTTATCCACCATTAACAACCCTGTTAGCAATCCTTTAACAATCATGGTATGTTGAGGAGGAGGAAATAATAATGATGGTATATTTAAAAGGATGGTATTTCTTTAATAATAACAATTATGATGGCGAAAGTAATATTAATAATTAATATAATAATATTAAGGAGGACGAGGAGGTAATAATAATGTGGTACTTTTTAAAGGATGGTATTTCCTTAAATAATGATGATGGTGGAGAAAATAATATTAATAAGGAGGAGGAGAAGGAGGACGAGGACGAGGAGGAGGTGATAATGATGATGGTATTTTTTAAACAATGGTTTTCTTTAATAATAATGATGATGATGGAGAAAATAATATTAATAATTAATATAGTAATATTAATAAGGAGGAGGAGGAGGAAGAAGAGGAGGTGGTGGTAGTGGTGGTGGTTAATATTTCGAGTTTTTCTACCCTGGTTTTTAGTCTTTTGGAGAAAGGTTTAAATTTTTCCCCAACTCCTAAGAAGTGGATATATTATGTGTGACATCAAGTTTGGACAAAGAAGAGGAAGAAGAAACAGAAGAAGAAGGTGGTTAATATTTTGAGTTTTCCTTCCTCCCCAATCGCCGGTTTTTAGTCTTTTGTAGAAAGGTTTAAATGCTACCTTAGATCCTAAGAAAATCTCGATGGATGATATTATGTGTGACATCAATTTTGGAATACAGGTCTTGCTGGATAATACCAAAGATATTATTCGACAAGACTACATTGTCATCCTTAGGATATCCAACCCCCAAGAATAACACTAGCAAGGAGGAGTTTTATGCCCTCAAATATTTGGACAGGAACCAAGACATAGTTGTCTTGAAAGCCAACAATGATGGGGCCATTGCAATTCTTGATAAGGTGGATTATCAGAAGAAGATGTTGGATCACCTATATAATAATGGAAGCTACATAAAACTATACAAGAATCCGTTGAAGAGGATCTCCAGAGCAGTTTTTCTTACTATAAAGTCTAGTAGCACGGTTGGTTCCTTTAGCGACAAGCTCATCGAGAGTAGTCCTATCACTCTTAGGATCTAAGGGCTTCCAAAAATCCATAAGGAGGGGGCCCCCCTTAGACCCATTATCAACACCATAGGTGGGAAAACCTACTTGCTTGCTAAATATTTAGCCATGAAGCTTAAGCCCCTTGTTTGCCTTACAGAGTCCTTTGTTAAAGACTCCTCGTTGTTTGTCAATGAGTTAAGGGACATGAAATTTTATCCTTGATACAACCTTGTTAGTTTTGATGTTGTTTCCCTTTACACTAACATCCTCATTAAAGAGGCCATTGAGGTCATCGATGGGCTCACTGATCCTGACACAACCAAATTAGTTGAGATCTTCCTTACTTCTACTTTTTTCTGTTTTGAAGGTGAGTTCTATTTACAAACCTATGGTGTGGCCATGGGCTCTCCCTATCCCCTATTGTTGCTAATTTTTTTATGGAAGACATTGAATCCAAAGCTCTAGCCTCCGCTGATTTTAAGCTCAAGCTTTGGAAAATATTTGTGGATGACACCAGTGCCATATGGCCGCAAGGTCCCGAAAAGTTGGATATTCTTTTTGAGCATCTTAATAATCAGTGTAACTCCATAAAGTTTACAATGGAGAAATAGGTTAATGGTTGCTTACCTTTTCTTGACCTCCTCATTTCAAGGAAGGATGATGGCTTGTTCCCCCATGTGGTGTTTCAGAAGAAAACTCACATTGAGCGGTATCTTCATGCCAAATCCCATAATTTCCCTGCTCGAAAGATAGGTGTTCTCAACACATTAGCTACTTGTTCTCTAAGGATTTCTGACAAAGACCACCTTTTGAAAGAGAATCCCCATCTTATTAATGTCTTTGTCAATAATGGATATAATAGGCAACAAAGTCTTAAATCTTTCCTCAAAGCTAGCATGGGTCCTAAGGTCAAGAAAGACCTCAATGATTGTATCTTAGGCGTTCATCTCCCTTTCATCCAAGGAACCACAAACAAGATTGCCAGAATCATGAGGATGCATAATATTCCCCCAACCTTTAGACCCCTCAACACCACAAGAAGTTCCTTAAAATCTGTTAAAGGCCCAGTAAACCCAATGGATATGAAAGGTGTCTATGTTATCCCATGTTCTTGCAGAACCTCATACATTGGTGAAACTGGGCAGTCTATAAATCAAAGCATTAAGGAACACATAGCTGACATCAAGCATGGGAGATCTTGCTCTTTAGCTTTGGATAAGCATGCTGAGAAGACTAAGCATCATATATGCATTACGAAGGTTAAGGTTATTGCAAAGATTCCTCATTTCCATCACCATAAGTTTAGGGAAACCATTGAAATTGAGAGGAGATAGAGTAATCTGAATGGGGATGACGGGTTGAAAAATAGTAGCTATTGGATCCCGACCCTTTCCTCATGGTTTCTTCTCCTTCTTAGTCTTTCACTTAGACTTTCTTCCATGTCTTCTAGTTTCCTTTGTTTTCTCCCCCTTGGATTTTTTCTTTCCCTTTGTGTCCCTTTCCTTTTCTATATTTAATATTTTTATTCATTAGAGGAATTGATTGTTAATGAATTTTCTTAAACTTTATATTAAGAATTAGTTTCCCTCAATTTGAATTTTTTCCTTTTCTCTTTATAATTCTTTTTCCTTATATATATATAATGTTATTATTTATCATATTTTTAGTGAAGCCAAATGCTAATTTAGGTTTCTAGGGTTTTAATTAATCCATTTGTATATTTATTTACTTAAATTATAGTTAGAATATGATTTTTCCTAACATAGTCAATATCTTTAATATTATTGTTTATTTAATATTATTGTTTATTTGTCTTTGATTAAAAACTATTTAGGGTTTGTTTAAATTAATTCTTCCCCTTTATTCAACCTAGTCTTTCTTTTCAGCCTGGAAAGATATGTCCATCTATTTAACCCATGCCTTGATTGATTCTTTATCTTGTTCTACAATAAACCACAGTTGTTGGTTGATTGGTTCAAAAAATATACACAAAATTCTCCTAATGTAATTATTTTTGAAATAATTTCTCACAATTTTATTATAGATCACTGTGATTATCCATACATTGATGTTTTTTTATGTGGTACTTTGAACGAATATTTTTTGATGTTTTTATTGCTTCAGAGTAAATTTACAGTATTGAGTTAAGATCAAGTATCAACATAAGTTTAAGATTTACATCATCAAAATTAAGTTCCAAAATAAATGACTTGACATTTCGTAAAATGTGTCTAAATCTATTAACATTTAGTAAGGTCAGGTATCAACATAAGTTTAAGATTTAGATTATCAGAACTGAAGTTATAAAATAAATGAATTACCATTTTGTAAAATGTATGGTATTTAAATCAATGAATTACAATTTTATAAATGTATGATTATTTAACTCTTAATATAAGATTAAAACGATAACGATAATAATAATTTAATTTTGAAATTATCATAAAATCAAATATCAAATTGATTTATGAGACTTCTGGTAGCCTCTCTTCTTATTATACATATCTTTGTATACATTCTATATTTCTCTGGATCTAAATCATACTCTATTTCATTGGATTTAGATCAAGGATCTCTTAATTGAAAATACATATTCTTAACTGGTGAAAAATAAACTCCATTTCTCTGGATTTAAACCAAGAATTTCTTAATTCTTAACCAGTGAAAAATAAACTCCGTCGGGAACAAAGGTAATTAGTCTAATCCGTAGAAAACCAATTTGGTATAAAAGAAGAGCCCTCCAAGGAGAAGATCTCATGTGTATTATTAAACAGAAAACAGATCTGCCGCAGATCGGCCTCTGGAGAGAGTTTTACCGTAGTTGGCCAACGAAGACTTTGAGATGAATCTATTTCCTTTCACCGTCCAATCTCTGCAGTAGAATATAGCAGATTTCGGTTCACATCCTCCATTTCTGCAATAAAAGGGCTGTGTCAACAGCATTAAAAATATGAATACCGGTCAATCTCTAGTTTGCCTTTCTAGGTTATTCAGAAAGGAAGCTCCAGAAAACCCTACCTCAAGAAAAGTCGCGGAAACGCATGTAAGTCTGCTCTTTCTCCTGTCAATTAGCAGCTGAATCTGGAACAAAACGGTCAGTTGTTTTCCCTGATTGAAACTAACATGTAAACCATCGATACATCCAATCAATAAGAGTACGGAGAACCAGGGCTTCCCCGGAAATCAATACACCTTCCTCCTAAACGCGTTTTCACGCACAGTATGCGCGTTGAAAGGAGTTCAAGAGGAAGGCGCATTGGATTCCCGGAGAGGCTCTCCTTCACGCGCCACTGCGAAGATGCAACTGGAAATAAAGTAACATGCAAACCATCGATACATCCAATCAATAAGAGCACGGAGAACCAGGGCTTCCCCGGAAATCAATACACCTTCCTCCTAAACGCGTTTTCACGCACAGTATGCGCGTTGAAAGGCGTTCAAGAGGAAGGCGCATTGGATTCCCGGAGAGGCTCTCCTTCACGCGCCACTGCGAAGATGCAGCTGGAAATAAAGTAGGAGCACGCCATCCATATTTGGAAGACCCAACCTCGCAGGGTTAGTTGGCCTACACTATGAAATTTGCGCTGCATTAACAACAATATATAGAAAATTAGGTCTAAGAAATAAGCTGCTCCGAATCTCTGCTTTTACAAAAAGCGAATTCAGTTGCTGGCCGATTGCTTTATGCTTTTTCAGACCAACAGACATCTTGGGAAGCGGGTGTTTATGCCGCGGCCCTTCGAAACTCTTTATGACCTTTCCGCCAGGATTCCTCGACAAGTAGGACATTTCTTTTTGTTAATCACACTCTTTATTATATTGTATTAATAAGAGTATATTTTTTCACAGTATGTTCGATACATTAATACGCGGTCGTCATTTTAAGTTTTTTTAATTACTATTGCTTATTATTATTATTATGCTTTAAAATATTAATGTTAAATGAAAGACAACTTTCAGAAGGGTGTGAGATATTTCTTTTAAGTATTTAATATAATTTTTTTTTGTTGACTAGTGGAATCAGTAACGGTGGGGTATCGTACTCGCTTCACATGGGGTCGAATTCCACAAGCTCCCACTATAACGTCTAGGAGGAACCGCCCATGGTATCATATTTGCTTTACACGGGGTGAAATCCCACCGGCTCCCACTATAACCTCTACGAGGAACTGCCCAACCTGCAAGAACGGCCCTCGGCTAAGACGAGACTCGAACTCGTAACTTGCACAGCGCACAGACGACTTAGCAGATCGTCCGCTGGCGAGAAGACCAAACCTCTACAGGTATTTAATATAATTTTAATATTATATATATTTTTTGAATAATTAAAAAACTTATTTGTCATATAAATAATGAAAAATAATTACTAATTATTTTTTAAATACAAATTACTAATCACCCTTATTAAAAAAGAAACCTATCACCTAATATTGACTCCTAACACTTAAATAATTAACCAACTTACAGACTCACTAATCTATATATATAATTATCAATGATCCGTGAAATTTAAATTTATCACATTAAATCACATTTCGAAAAGGCATATCTCACACTAGTAGAGAAAGATCCCCTGGGGTCGTTTTAGGTTTATGCATGTGTTGTCCTTGCCATGGCATGGAGCAGTCATGCTGCCTTGTTGGTAATCACTTTTAGAAGGGAAATTGATGGTTTTACCAATGTTTCGATGTTTTATTGTTCCCATAGTAAGCCACTCCATATCTTCTCTCATATATTCTTCAAGTGATTTGTTGTAAGGAGATGATCTGTAAGTTGTCCATTCACCTTTTGTCATTTCTCTGACAGTTTTGTAAATGGGGTGAATGAATTCTACAAGGTTTTGCTGATTACATAAATTGCAATGGGTTTTACAATATTGTTCATGCCATATTGGATCCATTGCGGTCCTGCTAACTCCGTAATCAGTCCACCAGTCTCTGAACCATTTACATTGCTGATACCCTTGATAATGACCAATGGTGCTAAACTTTAATTTGGTGTAGTGAGTTCCTATCTTGTCATCGACGTTGAGGAAGTCCCACCAGAGCTGTTTATATTCTAAAAAATTGTACACAGTATCTGGAAAAATGATCTTTGGGTCATTTCTTGGCCATCTGGCAGCAGGTTGAGTTCGAATATGTCCTGGCTCGTTCCAGATATCTCTTGTCCCATAGATGCAAACATATCTTTCATGTATGCCCGTGCTAGGTCCACCATGACACCAAATAGTGGCAATATCATGAAAATTATGTTCTAAAGCTCTCTTTGCAATGTTAGCATCTCTCCTTGCTTTATCAAATATCATGTCATGAATCCACTTGCCTCCTTTAGGGTACACTTTTCTTTCGGAGACAAAGTGTTAGATGTTAGTATGAGGTTGCAAGTTGGCATCCAAAACTTTCGTATTTCTTAACTGCCAAGTGGGTCTCCAATTTCTCTTGTATTCTTCCCAATCTTGATCATCCGGGATAGTCCTTAGTACTTCTTATTTCTAGTGCTGGTCCCACTCAGTAATGATCATCATGACATGATCTCTTGGTTCAATATATTCTCTGCTAAGAAAATCAGGGAGACTGTTTTCTTTTCCTTTAATGTTTTCTACCTAAAAGTCAAAGTTTGCAAAAAGAGCTTGCCATCTGGTGAACTTGGCTTCTCTAGCCTTCTTGATGTCTTTTGTTAATACCTTCTGTAAAGCAAATGCATCAGTTCTAAGCAAAAAGGGTTTGTTAATGAGATAAACTTCAAACTTGCTGATGCAGTTCCATGCTGCCTTGACTTCTTTTTCTATTGTGGAGTAGTTCATCTCGGCTGGATTCCATATTCTAGATGCAAATTGGACTACTTGTTCATCGTTTCCAACCTTTTTCTTTAAAACTCCACCCCATCCAATATTACTTGCATCTAATTCTACAATTTTATATGCAAGATCATCAACGACATATAAAATAGGCAAAGATTTTACCTTGGCCTTAATATTCTGGACTGCTTTTGTATGGACCTCTGTCCATTCTGGAGGATTCTTCTTCAGTCTTTTATTCAATATCCTTCTGTCACTGGCACAGTCTTGATAGAAGTTGCTGACATAGTTGAGGTAGCCTAAGAACCTTTGCAGTTGGTTCTTGTCTGTTATGACATCTGGAAATTTGTCTGCAAACTCTAATGCATGTTTCTGCAGAGAAATTTGCCCATTGCAGATTGTATGTCCCAAAAACTTGATAGTAGTTTGGAAAACCTCTATCTTCTTTTTACTAAGCACTAGGCCATTGTGCTTAACTAGGTTCTTAAATATATTTACATGCTTAAAATGCTCTTGAATATTTTTGGAGAATATCAATACAGCATCTATATATACAATAAGCCAGTCAAAATATGGCTTAAAAATACTGTCCATTACCTTTTGGAATTTTGATGGTGCATTCTTGAGACCAAAAGGCATGACATTCCATTTGTAATGTCCTGCTGGTATGCTGAAGGCAATTTTGAATTTATCTTTTTTAGAAATCGCTACTTGCCAAAATCCTGCTTTCAGATCAAACTTAGAGAAGATCTTGGCTAACACTATTCTTATGATTAAATCTCCTTTATGGGGTATTGGACAGGTATCATCAGCCAAGACTAAATTTAGAGGCTTATAATTGATGACTAGCCCCGGAATGCCTCTGATCTGTTCAGCTCTCTTGTTTACATAGAACCCATAACAATTCCAAGGACTGTTTGATTCTCTTATCAGTTTTCTACGAAGGAGCTACTGAATTTCTTGTTCACAAAGATCTTTGTATTCTTTGCTCATGGGTATTGCTTGGCTCTTACAAGGCTTACCAGCATATCCTTCCTTGTATGGGAGCTTAACTGTGTGCTACTTCCTATGCCAAAATGCATTAGGTTCTTTCGAGCAGCATTCTTCTTCAATTTCTTTCTTCAATTCCTCAATTCTTCTCTTAACCTGAGGCTGTTTTAGCTATTCTTCAATTCTAAGGGTAGATTTTAGATCTTTGAGATCTGATAATCTTTCTTCAACTTTCTCTAGATTTTGCATAGTCTAAACCATCGTGGATATTCTCTCGTTCCATATGTATGGCAATTCAATTTTCTTCCTAGTTCCTTTTGATGTAGGAACTGATATAAAAGATCTAGCTTTTCCATTCTTTAACCTCATTAAGCCATGAGGTTCTACTGCTGCTAAGAAAATATTGCCAAGAATGTAGTCAATAGGAATGTCAGCAACTGCAAATTTTAAATTAATGCAGTAGTGTTCAAAACATACAGATGCTTTGGGAACTTCATAATTAAGCTTTTTGTTGCCTAATCCCACCACTTTTCTTTCTGCTGCAATCCAATATTTTGCAGGAATGGCCTTAATGTTAAGAATATTGATATCTGCACCTGAATCAATAAGTGCAATTAGTTCAAACATTCTTCCTTTAATGCAGATATTTACTTTAACATGGTGTTGCTGATATGAGATGGCCATGAGCCTCATTTCTTTAAAGCCAAAATTTGGATCCTTAAATCCTTCAGCAACTTCAACCTGATTATTGTTGTTGTATTGAGCAGTATTCCAGGGCTGATCTTCTTCTTCTTCTTCTTTACCAGCTACTTGTTTTCCTTTCTTTAATTCTGTAATTTGAGACTTCATTGCAGAAATTTATGTTTTTAAAATGTGAATCTCTTGACTCACTTCTCCCAGAGTGAGAGATCTTATTCTACCAGGTTTTGGTTGATGCCTTTGATATGACTTAGTATTCCTTTCAAAAGAGGCATCAATAAATAAAGATTTCTTACATGAATCTTTGGTAGTTCTGGACTTGAGCTGGTCCATGAATGCTTCAGTCAGGCGATTTTTCATTTCTCCATCCTCCATGGCTCATATCTGGGATATGATTTTCAGGTCGTCTTCTTCTCTTGTGGCCATAAGGACTTTTTCTTTCTGGGGCTTGGGCTTTTCCCCTTCTTCACTTGATTCACTATAATATTCAGAATCAGAATCATATTGAGCTTGACAAGCACATTCTTCAGAGTCAGAACATAAACAATCTGAAGAACCAGACTCTGAATATTGCTCTATATGAGCCTGTAATTCTTCTGTAGAAGAAGAATTGAAAGAATCATAGGACGATTCTTCAATCTGGTGTTGCTGGGCTATTTCCCTGATAACAACATTAGGGCAATGTTCTGTTTTGTGTGAATGAGAACCACATTTCATGCATATCATTGGTCCTCTACCTTCCTTTTTGACTTGTTTGCCTTTTTGAACAAAGGCTTCAGATTTCTTGCCTCTGTTTAGCTTTGATTCTTCACCTTGTGGACATCTGGAGGATGTATGCCCATTTTGCCCGCATAACCAACAAGTAATTTTATTCCATTTGTCCTGCTTAGCTGTGTGCAGGTGAATATCAGAGGGATTATAGTAGTGGGTTCTAGGAACATACTTATAATACCCTTTCTTTGCTCTGGAGGCTTGGCCTCGTATTGGTTTGGAATATCTTTTCTTGTGATTTGGATACTTTCTTCTGTTCTTGTAGAAAGTTTCTTTAAACTGTCTCTTTGCTCTTTTATTGGCTATTATCCTTTTGACCAAAGGATCATCTGCTGTCAGTCCATACTTGCTGCAAATGGAATTCTTGTCTGGAAATCCGGAAAGTTTTTCCAAAGATCTATTTACCTTTGAGCTTGTAAAAAGACTTACTAGTGTCTTTGTGATAAGAGCATATATCTCTCCCCATGTATATGACTCAAAAGGTAATTGGAAGACTTCCTGCAATCTAATATAATCTACAAATCTGGATGGCAGAGCTGCAAGGTATACCTGTTTCCATAACAGGTTCTTAGAATCTTTGACTTTGTAGATCCTCTGCATCCAATCTCTGTGGAAGTCTTTACATTGGGACATTTCGTGCCACTTCAAATTCATTAGAATAACTTCATTTTTGTCAACAATTTCTGTTTCGCTACCACACTAATGTTCTAAGATCATTGATGTTAATGCACCTATCATATTACTGGTAACCGTGCCATCAGAATTGTGAATTACATCTCCTTTCTCATCTTTAAGAGCTTCTGCATCCATTGTTTCAATGAGCTTTGGAGAAGACTCTGTCTCCCACCACCTGAGGAGTGTCCCTGTAAAACACTGGATAATAGTCCTGCAAGCATCTATTTCACTTTTTCCCTGAAGACACATGAGCTTATATTCAGTATATATCATATCAATCATTTTCCTAATTTGGCCAATACTCATGTTATCTATATTCCACTCTCTGTGGGAATCTGGGAAAAAGGTATGTGCTTTAGGAAGCTTTCCTTTTCATTCAATATCAAGTGATGGATATCTGGTGAACCTATGCTCAAGAGGTTCATATATGGGGAAGATCTGTGTATCCTGATCTTTTTGTTCTTTCTCTTTTCCTTCTTCTTCATCCTTGAATAAGGATGCAATAGTTATTTTTGCTGTAGCCTCAAATTCTAAAGATGTGGCTACTTCCTTGGGAAATAAAGAAGGAAACCTGTTGATAGTTTTAGCAGGATCCTGAATCTTTATACTTCTTTTAACAAGAAAGAAGTTAAGAACTGGTTTTTCTTCCTTCGACAGATTCATCTTTTCAACTTTATTTGTTAAATCAATTATAAGATTTTTAGTTGCATCCAAATGATCAACTAATTTTTCTTCTACTCCTTTTATCTTGGATAAAGAATCTCTTGCATAAGAACGAATAATACTGGAATCAAGTTGTACATTGTTCAGACATCTATTTACATCATTAATTGATACTTGAACAATATCAATCTGTTCCTTGACTTCTGCTGATTTTACTGCATTTATTTCTAGGCCTTTTAATGTAGTATTTGTCCAATTTAGCTGTTCATTAGCTTTCTATATTCTTCGATCAATGCCTAAGGCATTGTCATCTTTTTGTATCATTGGGATGGCTTTGGCTACATTTTGATTTTCTCCTATAACAATTCCTTTGAAGGGAGGAAATGTTGAACGAGTTTCAACTTTTGTTCCATCTAATGCAGTCCAAGCATGCTTATTAGCTAAAGTGCTTGTGGAACCAGTAAAAACATTTAATGGAGAAATATTATCCTTCAAAGAGTAGAAAGATATCCATGTGTTATTCATTTCCATAAAATGTTTCCAATCTTCAGCTAATTCTTTCTTCTCTCTGGGAGTATAATCAAATTCATCTGCCTGGGGATTGGTGTACAAATCCCAATTTAACATGGCTTTCATCCGTTTTTCACTAATCTCAGATTTCAGGCATCCATCCATGAGAGGAAAAAAATTATGCATCTCCATTACTGCAGGCTTTTTGTAGTCATCCTGAACTGGGTGAAATTTGCAATCTGGTATCAAGTAATTTGCCTATTCAAGGTGTCCTAGACCATATTTGGGTTTGGCTGGTTTCATTAGACACATCATCTTAGTCAGTCTCAGGTCTTCTCCTTCCAATGTAACAATTTCATGCATCATGAGTACATGATCAGCATCCTGTTCATGGGGGAAAGGAATGTCTGAGCATTTGGGATTTGGGCATGGACTAACAGATGTTGAAGGAGGAGCTGTACCAGATCTGGGGTTATGGTTGGCATGGATTGCAGTTTTTGCCAAAGAAAGCAGATTTATATTTCCTTGACACTCAAGACATTTTTCTAGAGAAGAAAAATTTACAAGTTGTGCTAACTCATACAAAGAATTATGTCTACAAGAGGATGAACAAGTAGTGTCTATAGTTGAGGGGTCTCTGTAATATTTGGATTGTTTACAGATGATCTCAATACCTCGGTGGTCAATGGTGGATCTTTTGGGAAATGATATAATGGCAGAAGATGAATTTTCTGTGATATCTGCTGAGGTAATTTTCTTCGGGATGAGAGGCTTAGGATTATTTATCACCCAATGTTTTGGAAATGTCAAGTCTTCCCAATGAATTGTTTGATGCTCAATCTTTGTTTTTCGCATCAGTGAGGACAACTACACTTGACTTTGAGTCTCGGCTAGGTGTATGGCGGATGGCTGGCCATAAGGTATTGGTGTGACAAAAACAACCTTTGGTTTGAATGGCTATGTTATTTCTCTTTTTGTGCATATCGAAACCAGTGGTTTGGATCTGGAGCTGTAAGATCTGGTCAATGGTTTCATCAAATGTATAGATAGAGAAATTTGGATAACAGTCAAAATAGACTGGGCCATTGGATAGAGGAGCAACAATTCCGCCTATTAAGGAATCAATATACTTGTTATGCGTCAGATCTCTGATAGTAGCTAACACAAAAGTATGTAATCCTTTATGTGTCAAAGGATTGATTCCTACTCGAATGCATCCTAAATGCAGATAGTTTGTCTTCAGTCTCTTGGCCTCTGCTTGTAACTCTTTTGGATTTAACAGAGAAATGGTCTGGATATTGTCTGAGTTTTCTTGGATTTGACTCACAGACTCTTTAATGCTAATCCTAGTGGCAACTTTTAAATGGAAAACAGAAAGATCACTATATACTTCTGAGGGAGCTATAGCAGGTAGTTCCCAATGAGCAGAGCGCTAGGATTCTTCATGCTCAAGTTCAACACTATTCAAGACACAACTATAACTTGAAGCAAACATATCCCTTAAAGGGTTTTCTTCAGCCTTAGAATCTCTCTCTTCTAATTCTCAGAAAGAAACTGATTTCCGGAATGGATCCATTCTTAATCAGTATAAGATTTAAAATGCCGACCTTCTGAACCAGACATTACTAGCTCTGATACCAATTTTAAGCAGGGGCTTCTGTCACAAGCTTGCTACAATGGTGCTACAGTGTTGCGCGCTCCGCGCACTATGCAGTTGTCACTCTCTGCTGACTTGGCCTTGCTGTGTCTCTTCGTTTGTCTTCACTAATCGAACTCTGGTGAACTTAGTGCGAACCTACTTGGATCTTTCATGCTCTACGACCTCTTTATACAGCTTCCTTGCCTTCCATCGGTCTAGCATCCATTTTATAATAAATAAAGAGTCCAGGCTAGGTTGATTGGCCAGGGTTGTAAATAAAGTATTATTTGTGAGGAAATTTAGTGTTCAAATTTTTATTTTACTTGTATATGGGAAGGGACATATGCACATTCCTAAATTTATACTGGTAAAAATTACGGAAAAAAAGCATATGTACACCTTTAGAGTTTATATTGAATTAGAATTTAGATTAATAGTTAGTTAGAATTAATTGGAATTGACACCAAACTAGAGTTTAATTCACTTAGAGTTTATATTGAATTAGAATTTATATTAATACCTAGAGTTTACATTGAATTAGAATTTACATTAATAGTTAGTTAGAATTAATTGGAATTCACATCAAACTAGAGTCTATAGTGAATTAGAATTTATATGGGTAGTTAGTCCGAATTAATTGGAATTTACACCACATTGGCTAGTTGCCAGTTCCTATATATAAAAAAATAACAAAAGTAAAAATCATGCACAAATATTTATGATAGGAGTGTCTTATTATTTCTTAATAATCACATTATTTTCTTTTGACTGAAAATATTAAAAAACAATATGCCAAATCAATGATTTGAATTTTTACAATTTGGTGTTCCTGTGTTCTGAATCTGACGAGAAAAGTCAACCTTTGCTCCAGTGTTCTGAATCTAAGAAGAACAGTCAACCTTTCCAATCACATAGGAAGCCTATGCCCTGTGCTTAAAGGATGGATTATTCATACTCCAAGACCTGTGATCAGGGAATAGACACTTCAAACTCCACACTGAAGTTGGCTAAAATGGATTATTCATATTCCGCGTTGAGATTAGCTGGCTTAGGCTATCCCTGGTTGCTCGCAGTCGAGTGAATGAAATACAAAATTGTACACAAAGGCTACGAAGGCTCTGGTAGGGACGGGTTTCACGGAGATTAGGAAAGAGTTGGGGTGAAATCTTTTGTTTAGCGTGAGATTTTGTTGGTTTGTAATTATATTGATATGTATTTTTTAGAATTCGGTTCAAACTTTTTAATTTATTTAGTAATATTGGTGTTTTTATTTTGGTTAGTTTATGGGATTTTTAAGATGACTAGTATTATTATTAATTGTGGTTTGAGTAATTTTAATTCAGGAATCAACCATAGATCAGATTGTCTCAGCTGGACATTTTTCATGGAGTTTTTAATGGTAGGAAATTCAATTATTGCTAATAATTTATATATGAATGGTAAGGATTTAACCAAATATTTTGGAATATTTTTAGTATTCATAAAGTTTGAGATTTATACCAAAGGTAGTTATGACTTTTTTATTTTTTTAATTAAAAAATGTTATATAACAATTGTCATATGAAATGAATTATGGTTTTTTGGCATGTAATATTGATAAGTTATCGCATTGTAACAAATCCTATTTATTGGTTAAGAGTCTCCATGTTGAAAATAGTAGCCAGAAAGGTTCCTTGATTTGTGCCTTAATCAAAGGGACCACAAAGGGTTTCTCCTTGGCATGCTCGAGTTCCTTATAAGTTAGGATGATATCCTATAATTTAAGATTCATTAGTTTAGACAGTTATGAAACAATTAACCAATGTGCAAAACTGGAAAGTCAAGTTTATTTTTTCTAGTGCAAGTTAATTTGGGAAATTGGCATGCTCGAGTTCCTTATAAATTAGGACGAATTCCCATAATTTAGGATTCATAAGTTTAGATGAGTTATGAAACAATTAACTAATGTGCAAAAGTGGAAGGTCAAGTTTATTTTCTTCTAGCTAAAATTGAGATCAAACGAATTGTGTGAGTTAGTTCAATGCATTTAACTCAATCACAAAATCAATTTCTTAAAATATGATTTTCTAGATTTGGCCATTCACATTGCTTATAAGGAGGAAAAGAGGAACAATTGTATTCATTCTTGAGCACAAGTTTTGTGTGTGAGCTTGTGAGAGACTGGGTCAAGAAAGAGGCTTGTGCGAGTTAATAGTGGGTAGAATTGCCTTGGGAATGTGATAAGAAATATATAAAAATGCATGCCTAAGAAATAAGAGTTCCTCATGAGCTAGGAAATAGGAGGTTATTTTCCAGAATTTGTGCAAGGATTTTGAACTCATTCAGGCAAGTAAAGAAGGAAATGAGAATAGGGTCATGCAGGTGTTTCAAGCATAGTTAGGCAGGGAGAAATCAGACTGGTTTATATTAGAACAAAGTTGTATTGTAAGAGATCTATTGCATAATTTTTCTATTAATAAAATTCTCAAGAAAGTACATGGATTTCCTAGTTGGTTTCCCTAGAAAAATTGCATTGTTGAATTATGTGATTGTGTACTTATTTTTGTTCCTATTCCACTAAAAAAAAGTATAAAAATTCTATGTTTATATGAAAAGAAACCAGTTTTTATATTTTTTATATTAGCAGTTGCAAAATTTCATAGGTTTTCTACATGGTATTAGATTTGTGAATAGAATCGACCAACACATAAATATCATATTTGAGAGATTGCCACAATAAGGTTGAGAGATGAGGATAGAGTTGACGGTGCCTCAAACTTTGGTTTTTGGAAAGTCTGGATGTCATTCTTGTTGGACGCGATTGGACTACAGGATTATGGAGAGAAAGGTGTTGCAGAACTTGCAGATCCAAACCAGTTATAATAGTTCAAAAAGGAGATGGCCAAATCCATGACGATGATCTAAGATGGTGTCAAGGACCATATAATTCCACATATTTCTAGTAACAATACCACAAAGGTAGTGTGGGATGATGTTGTGAAGCTATACCAGGATCCATCTGAGAATCGTAAAATGATTCTCAAGGGCAAGTTGATGGTCACCAAGATGCAAGAGGGTGAGAACATAACTTCCTATCTCATCAAAATTCAAAATGTTTGTAATGAGGTAGAAGTTGTAAGAGAGAAACTATAAGAGATTGAAATAGTGTGAATTGTTATAAATGAGTTTTCCAAAGAGTGGGCTACCTTTGTTCAAGGGATTACTAGACAAAATAAACTACCATATTTGGAATGCCTGTGGAGTGATATCACTCAGGAGGACCTTGGACTTTGTCTTGTCGAGAGCAATAGTGGAAATGGGTCAAAGGTTGAGAAGGAAGAGGCGAATTTTTCTCTTAAAGGTAAGGACAAGGGAAAGAAGGACCAAGGAGAGGTCGATTCTAATCAGAAGGGAAAGAAGAAGGATCTAATCAAGATCAAGTGCTTCCATTTCCATTAGTTTGGACACCATGCCACTAAGTGTCCTAGGTGAAAGAAGGAGTCTAGTAAGGATCATTTATTTGTAGGAGTAGAATTAGATGCATTTTTTTCCTTGTTTGAGAAATAATTCTCATTGATTGCTTGCATGGAAAGCTCAACAAATAGCAATATATGGTTTATTGATTAAGGGGAATCCTCCCACATGATCAGGAATAAGAAGAGTTTCAACCACCTAAAGAAGAAGGATATGCAGTGTGAGATTGAGTTAGGAGATGATGGTCAATATACAACTAGAGGACTTTTACTATCAGCTTTTAGAGGGTGTTTGGTAATCGTTTTTATCTTAGAGATGTCTTGCATGTTCCAGGATTGAAACACAATATTGTTTCGTTAGCTACCCTTGAGGACATGGGATATGACATCGTCTTTAGCAAAGGTAATGTTTACCTCCAGCACTTAGCTTAGGATGTAAGAAGCAAATAGGTGTGAGGGTGAAGAATCTATATAGGTTGCAGGTAGAGACAAGTGCAACCTTGAGTAGAAAGGAAGGTAGTTCTTAGAGTAGAGATATGGTGGTTAGGAAAGAGCAAGATAGAGCTCTCAAGATGGAGCCTCATCTAGTATCTCATTTTGAGTCTAAACTAATTGGAAGTTGGACTAATTAGTAGGATGATGAGGACCATAGCCCAATGCGAGTGTAGGAAGCCACTCAATCAAAGAATCTCACTATAGGGAGAGTTCGAACCAGGTGGGAAGAGGATTTGGTTAAGGGAGATCAAACGAGAGGTGAATATTCCAATATCACTTCGAGCTATAGGAAGTGACCACAAAGGTACATAGGGCACCTGGCACTTTTGACTGAAGTTATGGACTCAAAGAATATGGTGGGAAAGAACATGTCTTTAAATCAAGTTCCACAAAGGAAGGTAAGGAATTCTTCTAGTCCATGTGGTAGTCTTAGAGATAGATCTAGGTGGATGGGGTTCTTCTAGAAGCACCTTCCTCTCTAAGCACGAGTGTTGAAAGTAGTAGTGAGAAAGGTTCCTTTGTTTGTGTCATAATCAAAGGGACCATAACGAGTTTATTTGTGTCATCCTCAATGTCCATATCAGTTAGGACAAATTCCTATAATCTATGATTAGTTACTAAAATATAGGACAAGTTATGAAGTTGTTAACTATTGTGCAAAGGTGGAACACTGAGTTTATTGTCTTCTAGCACGAGTTAATTTGAGAAAAGGATAACTGACTGAATCTTAAGTTCAAGAATTGAGATTAGATGAGTTGCATGTATTAGTTCAACTCAATTAACTCATCAATCACAAAATCAATTTCCTAAAACATAATTTTCCATATTTAGCCATTCGAATTGCTTATAAGGAGGAATGAAGACACAATTGTATTCATTCTTGAGCATGATTTTTTTGTGTGACCTTGGAAGAGAGAGTCGAGAAGGAGTCTTGTGCTATTTGATAAAGGGAAGAATTGCCTTGGAAATGCACTAAGAAATACGAGGCTATTTATGAGGATTTGCATAAGGATTTTTGGCTCATTCATGCAAGGCAAGAAGGAAAGGAGGTCAAGGTATTGCAGATGTTTCAAGCCTCATTAGGCAAGGACAAATCACATTGGTTTCTATTGGAAAACAATTGTATTGTAAGAGATCTATTTGTTAACTTTTCTATTAATAAAAATCTCAAGCAAGTAGAGGTTTTTCCTAGTTGGGTTCCCTAGAAAAATTGTCTTGTTGAATTGTTTGATTGTGTATTTATTTTTGGTCCTATTACATTGCAAAATAAGTAATGAAATTCGGTCTATATGAAATGAGACTAGTTTTCATATTGTTCATATTACCGGTTATAAAATTTCATGGATTTTCTACACTCCATGATAAAGTGGGAGATGTATATATGTTTAATTAATACATTATTTTTAATAATAATAATAATAATAATAATAATTATAACTTAATTATTTGTTATGTTTTTTTTTTTTTTTTTTTAATTTTAATGCTTCTTATGTATTGATACATGTTTATCAGTGATTTAATTTATACGGTTGTGCTAGTATTTCTTTTATTTTAAAATTATATAAAATTGTAATTTAAATATGTTATGATTTTTTTTTAAATGTTTTAGGTAATGTCAACCCTAGGATGAATAGGAGATCTAACATGTGGCTTCAATAGTCATGACCGAAGGGCATTTAAGTTGTCAAAATAACTCGGCCTAAGCTACACCAACCCTTAGCTATAAAATACCTTATTCCAAAACATATTTTTTTCATTTTAACATATATTTATTATTTACCCATAAATAAAGTCATCATAGGTTTGTGGAGAATTTTTTACATGTTATATTTTGTTGACTATATTCAGTAGATTAAATATTAAGTCCTTCATTTGATTTCTCTAAGTCCATTCCAGTCAAGAAAAGCATTCACCGCCATGGAAACCTACAACACTAGCAAAGGTTACCAAAATATTTCAAAACGAACTTCAAATATGATAATTCAATAAATTGATTGCGCCGAGAGGTGGTCTACAACCCAATATGGGGGTGGATCTCAAGTGTAAACATTTAACATGTCATGTTTAACATTTAACATTTAATAAAAAAATAATCTAACGTTGGCCCTAATTAATTAATCTATATCAACACTAATTAAAATCGGTCAAAAAGTACATCTCTCCCTATCTCTATAAACTTAACATTGAAAACAAAGTGTGGTTTCATCAGTCATGCGAATTGGAATTCTATTGCTGAGGAAGCATTTTGACAATATTGCTAAATAATATTTCTGAGAAATGATTTCGAAGCATTTCGACAACAGTGCTAAATAATATTTGTGAGAAAGGATTTCGGGGCAATGTGAACTGTGAAATAAATTTTTTTCTCTGTGATTGATTTCTAGGTTTGATTTTGATTTCTCTTCCTCATGGCCTGAATATTATGTTTTTTTTTAATTTTAGTGTAGGATGCATAAATTTTCATAGGTTGTTCAAACTATCACGCAAATGGTTGTGAATTTCACGTTCCTTATTTGAACCATGTTAACAGCAGAAGAGAATCCATGCCATCATGGGATGGCGAGGGAGGATGTGCTCAACATCCATCTCTTATGACGGATTTGAAGATACAAGAGCCTAAGATGGATTCCAAAACCAGGCCCCAAATTTGTATAGGTTGTCTCGCAATCCCCATATATCACGGAAGACATATTGCCAAAGTCAGAAGATTAGTGAGAGTCGAGGAAAAAGCAACCATGCTATCCAAAAATGTGGTCCAATTGAACCCTCTCATTCCTATATCACTGTCCAACCATCCATCGGCCATGGCTGGATAGGCTTTGGATGTTATCTCTATTAGCCATGTATGTTGTATGTGTGCCTAAGGTTAGAGACTGGAGCTCAATGGGATCATTATATGACCCATCACATCCCTTTTCTTCCTAATTTGTCTCTTCCTTTCTTCCCATTCCCTTTTACGCTATGTAAACTAGAATAGACGTGTGACATTATCATCGTGCATTTACATCACTAGAATTAGGGTATGGTCACATCATAGACCCACTCCTCACTGTCCAAATCAACACTCTCTCTTTCAAAAGAAATGGAATGAGGTGGGAGAATGGTTTTCTTATCACAACAAAACATAATTATTAGTAAATAATTACAGATCGAATTGTCTTATGGAAGTCTTCCAGAGAGCTTAATTTACAATTTCTGGCCCTCTGTATGTTTTCCATTACATAATTTGAGGCTCAGAGGTTGTTTAAAGTAATATTTAGATTGACTGTTTGACCACTGACTATATCTATGTTTGAGTTCATTGCTTACCTCCTTGTGTTCATTTATTGTGTGATAGTAAATATCGCCATGCTCGGATGGAACAACATTACCATATTACCAAGTGCATGTGTGGTGTCACCATAGGATAATCATGATAATATGGTGAAGTTATTGATGGAATATAATGTTAAATTAACACTAATGATATTTTTTCTTATCCTATAAATTGATAACTTTTATAATAAGATTTAGAGTAATAGTTTTATTGTTTAAGTGATTTATGCTAAAATAATAGTAACTTATTGTTTTTTTACTTGGTCTTTTTAAAGGTGATGATAAATGTTATTGGATATATTACAAAGTTGTCATCTTTTTACATTTATAATGTACAATGAAACATTTTAGTGTATTTCGCAACACCATATCTTTTAAATTGTATGTTAGACAGATATGTATCCTACGGAATTTTATTTAATAAATAATTTTTTTTTTTATCACAATATCTAATTGAAATCTTTCCTTGTACCTGCGGAAAAAATATCTAATTATTAAAAAAAGATTATAAATTTGTATCTTCAAAATAAAAATAAACTTGGTTTAAGTCACATATTCATTTTTCATGATCTCTTTCAAGGCCTATGCAACAAACCCATCAACTTCCATGTGTCTCTTCATTTAAATTATCTTCTTATTTTCAACAAAGCCATCAAATTTTTTCTAATAATAAAAAAACCTATCTTAACTTAGTTGTCAAATTAACAGTAAGGACAACCATAACTTATAATAATTCAATTGTCAAACTAGCAATGAGGAAAACCATATTTGAGTGTTATCCACAATCCAAGCTAACTCATCATTGTTATCCATATTGCATGATAACTCATCATTGTATTTGAAAGTGTCTATTCAAATTAATTATTGATTATTTACAATATGCAATGATTTTTGTGTTGTAGTAATTGACATAACCATGTCATCCCATAATAAGCACATGGATGATTTGTATGTTAAGGTTATAAGAAGACAAATATGCGAACATGTTAGACAATAAGAAGAAGAGGAAATAGAGAATTGAAAAGAAATAGGTGGTGAAGAAAGAGAAGATCGAAGAAAGAAGAAAAGTGAAGAACAAAGAGAAAATCGAGGAGCATATTAAAGAGAATATCAACGAGTATATCAAAGAGAATATAAAACATAAAGGCACAACAAATTATAGATGAAGAATAGAGGGTGAATAGAGAAAATCAAGGAGTATATTGAAGAGCTTATAGACAAAGAAAGACACAATCAAAATTAGAAGAATAAAATGCACAACGAAGAAGATATGGACAAGATAATATGAAGGAAATGACATCTAAAGATCATGAAGACCATAAGAAATGAAAATATGAACAACAAGATCAACCTATAATTCTTGTTGATATGAAATATCAACAAACAAGGGCACAACAAGTCACAACTCGAGATTCTAAAGAATAGAGGGTGAGTAGAGAAAACTAAGAAACATGTCAAAGAGAATATCAAAGAGCATATAGACAAAGAATGACACAACAAAAAAGAGAAGAAAAAAATTCACAACAAAGAAGAAATGGAAAAGAAAAGGTAAAGGAAATGACATCTAAACAACATGAAGAACAAATGAAACAAAAATCTAAACAACAAGATCAACCTATAATTATTTTTGATATGAAATATCAACAAAAAAAGACACAAAAAATCATAACTGAATAGTCTAAAGAATAGAGCGTGAATAAATAAAGTCAAGTAGCATATTAAAGATAATATAAAAAATCATATAGACAAAGAAAGGTACAACAAAACAGAGCAGAAGAAAATGCACAAAAAAGAAGAGATGGACAAGAAAAAGTGAACGAAATGACATCTGAAAAGCATGAAGAACAAAGGAAGTGAAAACATTAACAACAAGATCAACTTATAGTTCTTGTTGATATGCATACTATGCATAAAACATTTAGTCATAGGAATGATCGGTTGACTCAAAATAAAATGTGCCATGTGTGAAGAGTCATTTCCTAGAATTCAAGTATTTAATACAAATATATGTCCAATGTTTATCATATGTAAAAGAGAAGTAACTGGTCATAATTTTTCAGTTGATAATCATATGAATCCAAGAAGACAAGCGAAAGATTTTGCAGGGCTGACTCAAGTTGAAGAGATGTTAATAGCACATGTAAGTCCAATTTTGCAGGTTATACATTGAATGGGTGGAAAATATAAATATAGATGACACACCATTAGTTTTCCACAAGAGGTTGTCAATCTTTCCATGGGATTCCCTCGACATATTAAATACTTGGATTTGATTACTGTTGTGCGCAAAAAAATTGGAAATGATAAAATTATGATTTTACTATCAAAAAAGATATTTTATTGCGGGGATTATATTATAATATTGAGAATGATCCATATTATCAAGGAGTTCAAGTTGATAATAATTCACTTAGAAAATTTCTTAAAGATGCAACAGATGTATCACATATGATTAATGTTGTTGCTTTGGATATATATATATATATATATATATATATATATATATATATATATATATATATATATATATATATATATATATATATATATATATATATATATATATATATATATATATATATATATATATATATATATATATATATATTGACACTAAATTTGCAATGTTGGAAGGGGTTCTAAGGATTGATGATGCATTATATGGGTTACAAACAACTTTTTTGCATCAAATTTTCCAAATGCAAGATGAGAGATTTATTATTCGAGACAGGGAAAAGAACCCTAATGCAAAGGAACACAACCCTAATGTAGAGGAAGTGCTTAGTTGGCCTAGCACTGGCTCATCTCCAATTAATGCATATAACACGTTGGGATTATTTGATATGGAATTTCCAACATTGTTACCAAAGGGTGAAGAATATTGGTTGCAAGAATGAAAGAGAAATGTCCATTTCATGAGTATGAAAAACATCTTCTCCAATGTCATGACAACAGGTTTGGAAGAAACCCATGATTCAAATACTTTTTACTCAATATCATCATGAGACATTGTTATCAAGATTCCTCTACAATTTTTGTAAAGAATAATTTGACGGGTCTACCAACAATAGTAGAGGAGTTATGAGAACATCTACAAAATATTATAGAATAACAACTTGGAGAAAAATTAATGCAATTTGGAATTTTATTGAGAGGTACACGTGCATATTGGAATAAGTGTCATGTTGAGTTATCTGAATTGGTCCAATAGATTTGGTGTCCCACAATATTTTTTACATTAAGTGCAACAAATATGTAATGGACATATTTACATAAATTAATACTTGGAACATGTCCTACAGATCTAGAAGAAGCAAGTAAATGGAGACGTCAAAATGTAATTAACAATCCTCATATTTTAGCGTATTATATGCACCTAAGGCATACAATGTTTTGAGATGATTTTTTTATCATTTCGATCATGCCACATATTATTGGTGTCACTATGAGTGGAAACATCATGCATCTCCACTTGTGCATGGATTTATATGGTTAAAATATTCTCCTAACATGGACACATTGAACTGGGATGATCCTACACAGGTTAAATTTGCTAAAGAATATTTTTATGGATGTGTACATGAAATGAATCCACGTGATCAACATCAAATAGATATTAAGTTTAGAATTAGTGTTGATGATCATCCTTTCCTAAAGGACACACAACAAAATTTCAATCTGATCCTATAATTGATTATGAAGATCTTCTTAATTGTGTTGAGCGTCACATCACATGCAATCAAAGATCTTGCCTCTGAAAAAAAGCGAGAAGATTGGAATGTCGATATAAGGCACCATGGGATATATGTGATGGGTCAAAACTTTATGTTGATGAGAATGGAGTAAATAAATATGAACCAAGAAAAAATGATGGTATATTGAATATGCACAATCGTGAAACATTGATGATGTCGAGGGATAATATAGATTGGAAACCAGTTCTTCCAAAGCGCGTCATCATTAATTACATAGAAAAATATGCTGCAAAATCTGAAAAAGGATTAGAAACATTCCATTATATGTTGATGCATGTATCTTCTATTCAAAATCGAAATGAACCTGCACCTTATGTATACAAGAGTTTGCTTTGTGAAACTATTGTTGAGAGAGATATTGGTACACAAGAGACATGCCATTTTTTTATGGATCTCCCTCCTTAATGTAGTCATTTATTTGTGTTTCTAAATGTTGTTGTGAAGGTTTTAAAACAAGTATAGGTTGATACACATGATGTTGACAATGATAATCCTCTTATTGATGCATATACCAGGAGACTTGTTGGTATTGAGAACATTCCATTGATAGATGTTGCAAAATCATGGTGACATGATAAACGTCGTTGTGGGAAAAAAATTTACAACAAAAGAATGCAACTATTGTGTGTGTGTTCCCTCAACTTACCTCAATTTCTAATCAAGAATATGACAAGTTTGCTGAATTTTGGTGGTCTGAGTTGTTACTATACAAGACCTTTCATGATTTTCATGAAGATATAGGTCAGACAAATGATGAGATAGTGCATAATTGGGAAAAATTTGTATACCAACCATTTCATGTTGATCACAATCCATTGCCTGCAATTGATCCTGTTGAATCTAATGAAGAACAATTTTAAAATCCACTTACATATTTTAGAGAGAATGAGTGGGTGATTCTTTGTGGCTTGTATAAAAATACATATATAAATTACAATGAGATTGAGATTTTGGGACATAGATATAGCTATCATGCATATAATTGGAATACAAATTTTGTTCATGAAGTCACCTCTAATCATGCTATTCATTTCATATCTAAAAAGTGAAAGTTGAATTCCCTTTGCACAACCAACATGGAATGTCTTAGTCCTTTGAGAGTCTTGGTGCTAAGCGGAGAAAAGAATTTGATATTATCCTTGACCATTATAGATCAGGGTTTGTCCAATTACTCATGTTAATCCAAGGAATTATAGGTACAAGAAAGTCTTATTTGATTGAAGCCATTAAAAAAGTACTTGAAACCTATTCCTTTCCTTGATATAGTCCATTACTATAACACCCTCCTCACACATCTACCCAAGTAACCATGCTAACCGGGTAAACATGTGATGAGAGGCTACTATGATTGGATTCAACCTCCTATGTGACCTTAAGGAAGTGGAATTGGCGAAACAAATCAACCAACCTATCCACATCAACAACATAACCCTAAGGAGACATGGCAGCTACTTAGGTATCCTTTCCTTGGGTCCCACTAATGTTCTGGACATCTTAAGTGTCAGTGACTCTCATGCTATAGGAATGACAGTGTCTAAAAACCCAAAGTCACCCTCACAGGCTTGTCTGCCAGTGTCTAGAGACCCAATTTTCCAGTGTTATGCCAGAGATTGTGGGATTTGAGACACTTTTTTAGTCCCGCAGCCCAAGTCACTACCTAGAATGGAATGATAACTGAGGAATAGTAAAAGGATAGGGAAAAAATGATGCAAATCCATAAGTTGGACAATACCTTAATCAAACCCCTACTATCCATGACAAGAATTTCATCAGACATATCATCCACATGTAACCTACAGGTGTAAAAAACAAAATTAAGGGTTGGGATCGCATACTTATCTCAGAATCATTGTGAACCATTGTTCCCTCATTTCATTTTTGCATTATCATCTATTAGGCCAAGATACATTATCCACTCATTTAAAAGTGAAAACATGCTAAGATCCATACATAGATGTTGTCATAAAACATACATATAACCAACATAATAGGGATAGAAATATCATAAGCATATAAGCCAAAAAATCCACATATACATGACTAAATTTTCACATAAAAATCAAGGGAATGAATTTCTCATTAATGAATGCATTAAACCAACTGGAGATGGGACTACCACATTCCACCTAACCATAGAATGGTTGAGCCAAATCTCTCTTTAGTCATTCACCCCCATGCCATATTCCACGCATGAATGTGGGACTCAAATGAAAAGAGCTAACCAGGGCATACAGTGGCTAAACCACCTCACCCTCATCAATAAAAACCATTCTTTATCATAATCCATCTTGCATCACTAGGCCAACACAATGAACACATCATAACAAGATTTACTATGGTCTCCACCCAGTCACTAGGCTAAACAAGCATGCTTGCCACCATATTTATCCACCTACACCATGAGTGATTTTCTTATCTCCTAGTATCTCAGGATTTAGAGTAATCCAAACCCAAACTAGTAGGCTCTAAACTGAGACGCACTCTCCAGGCTTTACGGCATATCCCAACTCAGGATTACTAGGCCAAACGGAGAGAAAATCACCTCTTGGCTTTACAATATATCCTACCATTCACTGGCAAGGATTCATAGACCTGCAAAGGAAACACAATCCTAGCTTTACCACAACCCAAAGTCTGGCTCAAGGTTCACTAGGCTAGTGGTTTTACTATTATCCATATTCGTGTTCAGGGACCACCAGACCATATGCTCTATCATTCGAAGATCCACCCCACTAAGCTTTTAATCCATCTGGCAATCGAGCTCCACCAAAACATGAGAACCCCATCACACCATAACTATCCCGAAATGGCAAGGCTAGGGTGAAAACACTATTACACCTGGCAAAATTTATGCCACAACAACAAAAGAAACACATGAAATAGCGTGCATGCCAAATCTAGCAAGGAAAATACATATGCAAATTGATACCTACAAAGCATATTGAAGTAGCTGCTTGATCATTCTCTTCCTTGCTTGATCTTTTGCTTCATCTTTCCTTATTTTCCTTTCTTGACCCCATGCATAACCATAGCAAAAGCTTGAGCCAAGAGATTACATCGATTAAGATCTTCAAAGATAAACTGATCAAGATTGTTGACTGATCCTCAGAAGCCTTTTTTATGAATGAGGCCTCTATTTTCTTCATTTTCCTCGTTATATGCAACTTGTGACCTTTCACCTTCTTTTTCTCCTAATTTCCATCATTTTCATAAATAAATCTGCCAAAAATGGCATTTTTCCTTTCCAAGCCTTAACCATTTCCTTTGCCAATTTCCTTAGCCATAAACAACCAAATGAACACCACGTAGGATGTCCTGCCCATCATTTAGATTGGAATATGTGTCCAATCATCCGTGGTATTTATATATTTTACATGATTTTTTAAACAAGGTTGTTACAATTACTACTTTTTTCTCCTATAGGGGTTGCAACTTTCAACATATCTACAAAAGTAATTCATTATGCACTCCAATTCCAATAAAAGACATAAATCTTCTGAAACAACAAAGTTTACTTACATTCCAAGAAGAGATGAAACATGTAAAATATATTTTGATAGATGAAATAGGTTTTATTAGAACACATCTATTAATAAAGATTGATTCAAGACATCGAGAGGCTTTCCTAGAAAATTATTTTTTTGTTTTTTGGTGGGAAGTCACTTATATTGATCGGTGATTTGGGACAGTTTCCACATGTTATGGATAAATCTTTATATGAAAGTATTGTTCTGAAAAAATAATTGTGGAACTCATTCACAATGGTTGTGACCTTTGATACTATGTTTTGACAAGATGGAAAAAGAAATCAACAAAGAATTTTTTGCAATTTATTGATGAATGTAAGGGATGTAACTCCAACTATGGAAGACTAGAAACTACTAATGAATCATACAAATACACACTTCGATACTTCTACAATAGAGTCATTTGATAAGGAAATACATTTGTTTGTGACAAATGATGATGTACAAAATGTTAGGGTCCAACTCTAAACCCTTTATTTATGTAATAAACCCAACAGGGTCGATTCATAGTCATAGTTATTTAAGGAGTCAATAAAGCCCGTATTAATAATTGTAAGTGGTTGACCCGCATTTAAGAAAGGGACTATAGTTAGTTGCAACGAGCCATAGTTAATAAATAAAGTGGTTAACCCTTGTTATGCAAAGGACCACTAGAGGTTTTTGAATGTCATTTAGCTATAAATAGTTGTAGTTAGAAGGGAAAGATCATCGAATCTTATTTTGTAATTGAGCTCTACTCTACTGGAGGTTGCCCCCTCGAAGATGCAAGTGAACATTTCTTTTCTTGTATAATAAAATACTTGTTGTTTTTCTCATTTTATTCTTCGTTCTGGGTTGTATTTCTTCACATATTTAGTATTCTGGAATTTCTAGCAAGTCAAGAGCATAACACAATATCATAATAAGTTTGTTTAAGAAACCTAAATTGTCCCATTGTAATGAGAATTATTTCAAAAAGAAAAAGAAAATACATGGAAATATATGAGGAAGAAATGGAACTTGAGTTACTTATTACAATTGGAGCTCAAGTGATGCTTACATCAAACATTTGGACTGATGTAGGACTCGTAAATGATGCTCTTGGAATTGTAGAAAAATTTGTTTATAACCCTGAAATTTAACTCCCAGAACCACCCACATATGTTTTAGTAAGATTTGATAAACACATAGGAGTTCCATGGGATGAATGATCCCCTCAAATAGTTCGAATTACACCCATTGAAATAGGTAATGGAAAAAAACTTCCTACAAAACATTCTTGTGGCTTAACAATCCATAAGTTATAAGGATTGACTTTGAAGAAAGCTATTGTTAATATCAATAAGCAAGAGAGATAAGGTATGACATTTGGTGCAATATTTCGAGTTAAATATTTGAATGGTCTATGATTTCAACCTCCCTTTTCATATGAACGATATGAAAAGATTGCAAAAATAGTAGGTGTGAAGATAAAGAAAGAAGAAGAGATATTGAGGTTGATCACATTGTAAATACTTTATAATTGGCTAGAATATTATTTTTTTCTTTTTTCATCACTTAATATTGTAACTTTGAATTCAAAAGATGTATTGGATTCATGTATTAAGAATAATTATATTAATACTATGTGTATTTAGAATATTTAAAGTGATTATATTAATATTAGATGTATTTACATATTATTGACAAAATTAATCATGTTTTCGATCGATTTTCCTTGGCTGCGCACGATTGAAAACAACCTAGATCCATCTTAACTCTGGATCTATCAAGAACTAACAAGGATCAAATCTCTTGAGGTGCAAACCTTTCCTCAAGTTTTGCAATTAAAAAAAAAAAGACATTTTCACCTTGAGAGATTTGATCCCTGTCGACACTTGATAAAACCAGATTTAAGATGCATCTACGATGGTTTATAAAAAACACTCACTCAGATCAATGGCCATAAAATGTCATAATTATTTATATGTGGGGAAAAGGTTCATAATGATTTTTGAAATGATATTTAAAAAAAATAAATTATTTTATATATTTAACTTTATTTTATGTAAGGATTGAATTATAAGATTTTCTAATTTTGAAGTTATTTTAATTTACTAGTTTTCTTTACTGTTTAGTTATGAATATTTTGTATTCTTACTAAATTTCAGCACCCAACTTATTATAGAAAGGGACTCTTTTTGGTTCACATATAACAAAGTTTTATATATTAATTTAATTTTTTCATAATTTTAAAATAAAACCATTATTATTTATTTTTCCATAAATTTTGATATTAAAATGGTTATCCAAAAAAAATCCCTCATGCCATGAATTTTTTTTTTTATCAGGTAAGAGTATGGCCTTCTATTAATCAAGTTAAAAATACATAAATTACAAGCTGCAATCCCATGAGAGTTCAACCGGCAGCTATGCAAACAAAAGCTGAACTGCACAACCAAAACGGTGCGTAGTCCAAACAAAACAACCTAGGAATTACCTCCATTTACAATAGACAACAGGAAAACAGAAGATCGTTTGATCATGTTGTCTAGTGCTGAAAGAAAAGAAGCCTCCGAAAGAAGCTTCAAGTGAGGGTCCACCAAAATTTCAACCAGGAAGATCAACTAGAAGCTTTAAATAGAAACTAGAGTCATGCATCGTCTGAGTCGACCTGTCAGTATCCACTGGGCCTGCTCAGACCCACAACCACAACACCAACTGCGGCCCACAATAACAACCACAACCATGGGCTCATAACAACCCACACCAAACCCTTCTTACAGACCCGATGTAAACTTTATTCCCGCCATCTAAAATTTTTTCAGGTCCGAGACCCAAGCTAACTTACATGATCAACCGTACACCATTGATCTCCCATCAATGATCCAACGGTGTACAGACATGTCCAGTGGACAAGTCGCAGGAGGGATAACCATTCGATACAAGTGGTATTCTCTGACCTCTTCCTGCTATGTGTTGCCCGATGAGTGGAATCGGGGCCTTCCTCCAAAAAACCTGATACCACTTAGATCCTGCCCGATAAACCTCTTGTGGTTTTGGAAAACTGTGCCTTGCGGAATAACTACTGTGCTCTTTCGCCAAGCGGTTGTCATAGATCAAGCGCATCGGATGGTTCTTGTGTCGTCCTTCCAAAATCACAATTGAACCAAAAACACCATCAACCTTTCCACCTAAAGATCTGTTCCATAGATGACCCAGTCTGTAGTGCATCCAGAGTAGGTCCGAGGGAGTATTGAGTTGTGGACTGTGACCCACCCCCCATGAGGGCAGACAATTTAGGGTACCCTATCCTCCCTCCTATCTTCTGTACCATCTTATTCCTTCCTATGAATCCATAGCTCTATATCTTTGTTTACCTGACAGAGACAGTCCTCCAACAGCTTGCCTGGGGGTACAAGATCCCAATCAAACCGAGAATCCCTATCCATGTTGGTGACCCCCTCATTCGCCAAGTGATCCGCTAACATGTTAGCTTTCCTCTTCACATGGACAAAGCCGAATGTTTTTAAGGTTTGCAGGTGGGATTGGATTTGGCGATAGGCTTACAAAAGCCTCCAATGCTTTGAAACTTTGTTTGGAGAAGTACCATTATGGATTTTATGGGCCGCTCTAATAATCAGTTTCGAATTTGCTTCTATGATGACATTTTGCACATTATAGAATAATAAAATTTCCAAGCCTTGTTCTACTACCATAAGCTCTACCATTTTGTTAGTAGCCTTGCCTAAGTGGCATTGGAAGATTTTCTTTATTTGACCCTTTTCATCTCTTATAACCCCTCCAAAGCCAGCTAACCCTGGATTTCCTTTAGAAGCTCCGTCTATATTAACCTTTAGGAAGCCATGTAGAGGAGGCTGCCAAATATTAATATTTTTGCTAATTTGGCTTACCCCCTCGGTTAAGCCCTGAGGGTTTATGGACCGTAGACCCAACTCCATAAGAATGCTCACCTCTTGGGGTAGAGGAGGATCCTTAGGAAGATTCCTTAGCAGGCCTCTTATTGTATCTTTGAGTTGCCTCAATATTTGAGCAATTATGCATTTGGGCTCTCTTTCTTTGTCTTTGAAGATCCGATTGTTGCACTCTTTCCAAACATTCCAGATAACAAAGCCTGGTACCAGAATCCAGGCTTTGTTAATGATTTCATTCCTTGAGAAATTTACCCGCCAGTTCTTCAAGGTATTGGAAATGTTGAGACTATCCCTGTCTGTTTGCCTAAAGATTGAGGCTACCCAGTCCCATATATTTGAAGTGAAAGGATAGAGGTTGAGAAGGTGATCCATTGTCTCCTCTTGAGAGCCACAGAGATAGCATTGGGATGGGCCAATAAAGCCTTTTTTTTTAGATTCTCCCAGGTTAAGATTTTCCTTTGATGCACTAACCAGATAAATAACTTTATTTTCATCCAGTGGGGGCTTTGCCATAGTTTCTTCCAGACTAGAACAGGATTCGTATAGTTAAATCCTGTTACTTCCTGTTTGGCTTCTTTGAGGTTAAAGTTACCTTCGGGTTCTTTCCCCATCTTAGTTGGTCAGGTAAGGAGGAAACCAAAATCCTTCTGTGCTCTAGCTCCTGGGCGAGAGTTCTTGCCAGGGCCTTCAAAGGACTATCATCATTGTAGCCCAGATCCTTCCAATTCCTCCATTTTTCATTATCCCCATCCAAGTCCCAGGAATCTCTAACCATAATCAGTCCTTTATTATCCATGTCTCTCTTGAGAGCTGCTAAACCGTCCTTGTAAAGGATGGGTTCCTCTTGCCATTTTTCCTCCCAAAACATTGCTAGGTTCCCTGCTCAAATTTCCTAGAAGCAGTGTTGTTGAACAATGCTTTTATTCTCCCATGCCAAATTCCAAATATGGGAGCACCTGATTTTCCCTGACATTCTAATGTGATCCTTTTCTTGCCAATTCTTGGCATATTTTTGTTTCCACAGCTTAGCCCATGGAGCTACTGCTTCCTTAATCCATCTCCACCAAAGTTTGGCTCCCGAAACTCTACTAAGGGTTTCAGGGTCATGAAGCCCCAAGCCACCATGGTTTTTGGGCTTGCATATCTTGTCCCAGGCTACTAAGGCCCACTTCTTTTTTTCCTCACCTCTGCCCCACAGGAAATCCCTTTGTATACTCTTGATCTATTGCATAATGCCTTTAGGAGCTGGAAGAGCTGAGAACATGAATATGGGAATAGCCTACAAGACCGCTTGTGTGAGCACCAGGCGTCCTGCCAAATTTAGTGACCTGTGTGTCCATTTCCTGACCTTGTCCTGAAGTTTGTTGATTGTTGGCTCCCACACACTCTTGCTAAAAGGTTTATCAGTAAGAGGTATGCCCAGATACTTGGAAGGTAGTTGTTCCCTTTGAAACCCAAGAATTTTGGTAATATTCCTCTGAATAGCAATATTGGTATTAAAGAAAAAAACTTTGGATTTGTTGAGGCTTACCTTTGTGCCTGCTGCCATAGCAAAGTCATTCAAGATATGTTTGATCTCTCTAGCTTCCCTGACTGTGGGTATACCCTGTAGCATCGTATCATCCACAAATTGCTGATGAGTGTTTGCTTCTCCATCTTCGGTGAGTTTGATGCCCTGGATACGTCCTTCAGCATTTGCCCCTTTGAATGCTCTACCTAGCCCTTCCATCATGAGAACGAAGAGGAAAGGTGAGAGTGGATCTCCCTATCTGAGACCTCTAGATGGAATGAAGGTTCTTGATGGAGCTCCATTGAGTAGTATAGAGAAACTGGTCATGGTAACCAGTGCCATAACCCATCTTATCCAATTTTGGTCGAATCCATAGGCCCTTAGAATTGCTCTTATATACGACCAACTTAGTTTGTCATAGGCTTTCGCTAGGTCCAACTGAATGATCATACCTGATTGTTTGTTGCTTTTGAGAGAGTGTACCACCTCATGTGCTTGTATGATGTTGTTGAGGATTTGTCTTCCTTCCACGTAGCCTGTTTGCTCCTCTGAGATTAGAGATGGTAGAAGGGGCTTGAGTCTATTGGCTATGACTTTGGAAATGATTTTGTACACCACATTACATAAGGCTATGGGTCTAAAACCTTCTGGAGTCATGGCATTCTCCTATTTTGGGATCAGAGTTATGAGGGAAGCATTAAGAGCCTTTAGAAGCTTCCTAGATTTTCTTAAGTCTTCCACAACCTCAAGGGTATCTTGTTTGACTGTTTCCAAGTAGGCTTTGAAGAAGTCCACATTGAACCCATTCGGGCCTGGGGCTTTTCCATTTTTCATTTCATTGATCACTCCATTGACTTCCTCTTCCAATACTGGCCTATTGAGATTGTATTTATCTTCTCTGGTGACCAGTTGAGGGATGTATTGAATAAATTGTTCAATGAACCTGGATCTATCCTCCAAGGGTTCCTCTACTATATTGAGGAAGTGTTGTACAAGGATTGATTCAATATTGTTGTGAGAGAGAAGCTCTATTCCCTAAGAATCTTTGATCTTGGTGATTCTGTTATGTGCCATGTGAGCCATGGTGGATTTATGAAAAAAAATTGTATTCCTTCCCCCCTCCCTAATCCACCGTATCCTTGATTTTTTCCGCCAGAAAATTTCCTCTTGCAAGCATCTCTCTTCCCATTCTTCCTGCAAAGAGTTTGTAAGCTTTAGCCACTCCTTGGTAAATCCATCTGTGATGTTTATCTGATTAATCTCCTGTAGCCTCTGCTCCACTTCTTTTTTTGCTCTGAAGATATCCCCAAATTCCTTTTTGTTCCACTCTTTAAGCTTGGATTTGATGTATTTGAGTCTCTGATGGAGCATGAACATTTTAGTGCCTTGGATGTTCATCTCTTCTCTCCACCATTTCCCAATATTACTGATGAATTCAGGGTGAGTTAGCCAGGCATTTTCAAACCTGAAAGGTCTGTTCCTAGGCGTGCCCATAAATGTGGCTTCCAGCTATACAGGCCAGTGATACAATCCTCCAAAGGGAAAAATAGAAGCTTTTATGGTTGGGCCTGTGAGAAGGAGATCCTCTGAAATAATAAATCTATCCAGTTTGGAGGCAACTTTGGCAGCTCCTCCCCTCTTGTTGTTCCGGGTGAAGGTTCCATTTATTGTTTCAATGTCCACTAGCCCCATGTTCATTATAAAATTTTGGAAAGCCAAGGAATCTCTTCCTAGCTGTCTAGTACCTCCTTTTTTTTCCGAGAGAGATCTTATCATATTGAAATCTCCTGCAACAATCCATGGCAAATTGGGGTATCTAGCTCTGAGATCCTCAAGGGAGATGAGAAGCTTGAGTTTGTCTGCTTGCTTTTGCGGTCCATAAACATTTGTTATCATGTAGACTTCCTTATCCCCTATAGGTTGACAAACCATAGAAAGATAGTTCCTGGATGCTTCAGCATCCAGGATCCCAAATTTCTGTGGATCCCACAACGTGAGAATCCCCCCCGCCGAGTTTTTTGCTTTAACCTCTAAGTACTCATATCTGATTAGCCACTTATTATGAATTTCTCTAATCTTTTCCATCGAACATTTTGTCTCCTGAATAAAGATCATATCTAGTTTTTCTTCCTTAATTCTGTGACTGAGAGTCCTTTGTTTCCTTTTATTTCCTATGCCTCTGATATTCCAAGTTGTGAGCTTCATTAAGAAATGTTAGTAAAGGAATAGTTGGTAAGATCTTTCATCTTACTTGAGTTAATCAATAGTTTCCCACATTCGTTGAGCAGCTCATTCTGTCTTTTCCTGCCTCTTTTCCTTCCTGAGTTCTTTGACGATTGTGCCTGTACATTTTCCATTGTTATGACTCCACTGTGCTCTTGACTTTCATGATTTCTTTTGACTCCAACTCCCTTTGCTTGTGATCTCCATAGAAAGAGCTGTTGAACCCTGTCATAGTCCTCCCTTGGCAGGGAGTCCACTCCTATAGTCGTCCCTTGTTCTAGAAATTTTTCTAGATCTAGAATCTCCAGGAGCTCAAATTCCTTCATTCCCACTTCACTTGGAGCCATCTCCTGGTCCTTACTTATCTCCATGCAGCTTGGTTAGTCATCATTTTGATAGTTCTTGACTGTGCTATCCTCCATGTCATCTTCCTTCACCTTTTCATTGATTATGTTCTCCATGTCCTGGATTATTTCCTTGCTCCCCTCTTCTTCCTCTAAGATTTTGAACTGATTGTGTCTTGACTGTCTATCCTCATTCATCTTCTTTTGTGGACATTTACCACCTTTCCCTCTACTCCCGACCTTGGTGAAACCCTCTTGATTCTTATCTTCAGTAGTTTTCGCATTTCCTTCCCTGTTGTTTGCTGGGCAGTCTCTGAATAGATGCCCATGTTCATGACATTTTCGGCACCTAAATGGGATGTGCTCATAGTCCACAGTTTGCACCCATTCTTCATCATACACCTCCAGAATTATTGCTTCCAGAAGAGCTCCAGATAAGTCCATTTCCACACAAATCCGGGCAAAGGAGGTGTATTTTCCTTTCAGAGTTGCCTCTAAGATCTTTAGGAAATGCCCCAGCTTATTGCCTATTGTTTTCAAAGATTCTGGTAGCCAATAATCTAGAGGAAGAGAGTACAGTCTAATCCATACCGATACCGATGTGAAGATTCCATGCTCTGGGACAAAGTTTATCTTCCATGGCTGCATGTAGAGTCCTGCCGCAGCATAGAAATATGGACCTCCTTCAAACACTCTGTCCTTATCTTCTAGGCTCATGAACACCACTGTAAAGAAGCCCTTAGACCCCAGATGTAGGTGTATTTCCCCCTTAGGCTTCCAATGACTCCTTATCCAGATATGTAGTGCCCTCTCCGTTGGCCATAGCCCCATAAACTTGCAAATGATCACATGTTCCGTCATATGATCCCTATGTGCTTGAAGTGCAGGATCACTCAATATGACCCGTGGAATGGTACTTGATTTGGGTTTGTAGACCCCCATTCTCCTTATGGAAGGATTTTTTCCATGGCTTCCTACATTCTCCTCCTCTCTGTTTGTTTCCGGTTTATCCCCTTCTTGTTCCTAAAGTCCATTTCTTTCCAATGTTTCTTTGCCTTTTGCTTCTGTAGCCTTTTCTAGAGGTTTTTTAAAGTGTTGCTTTCCTGCTTCCTTATTCTTGCCTGTAACTACTTTGACTTCTTCACTTCTGTCTCGTCGAAAAGGTGAGTAGGCTTGGCCAAGGTGTTATAGACATTTTTGGGAACTACAACCCCAATCATAAATGTCCATAAACCAAGGGCTCTTAAGTCCCTAAAAGTGCTGTTCCAACCCCCAAAAGAACAAGGTCAACTGATTACATCTTCTCCCAGAAGTTCTCCATGAAAAACTACTCAGAACTGGTCAAAACTAGACCATCTCACATGCTCCATGGTCAAAGTGTGCTTCATCCCACCTAAATACACATGGGAGGTGTGATGCATCTTGAAAAGCCCTTCTATGGGGTGTGATGGGCGAAAGTGGACAAATGGCAGGGTCAATCTGCAAGGTGGAGGATCATGGAATCTTCCAGAAACTTCTCCTATGACACTTGCCTCTCTGCATTCGCCCAGGGATGAGCAAGAGATCATCAATCTCCAAGTGGAATCAAGAACTATTAGAGAGAGGACACTAATCAAATCTCAAAAGCTGACTCACCCCCCTTGCAAACATCTATATATGGATCCCTCATCCCAGAGATCCAAAGGCTGGAATTTTGTATCTTGTAAGGAAGTGCTACTGGTTTCTTGGTGTAACATCACAGTGTTGGGTGATCTAAGCTTTTCATGAGGTGAAGAAGGGCTCTCTTTCTGGGAGGATGACACTGGGTCAGAACAATTTGTTGTAATCCTCTTTGCTTTTCTTGATTATTAGTAAAGTTATTCAAGTTTTCCTCCACATTCTTGTATGATTGATGATATATGCATTTTTGTGGTCAATATATATCTGGTCCTATATTGTTTATGATAGTATATCTTTGTTCTTGGATAGTGTTATGCTTCTTTGATTCTTCAGGTGCTCTTTGAGGCTGGGTAGATGAGGAAGCAAGTGGAAAAAATCCATAAGAAGGGAGAGGAATCAAGCAAGGAACCAAGCGCAAGACAAAGGTTGGTCTCCTTCTTTCCCCTCTTATCTACTTCTCATAAAGGAAAACGAAAGTGGTTTTAGTTTGTTTGTTTCTAAGGTAGCTACCAGCCTTAGTGCGACTAGCAGCTCTGCATAGACACTAGATTTCTTGATAAGAAAATGGCGACTCCACTGGGGAGCGAATAGATTGTTTGTTTGTCTACATTTGTTTGCTTTATAAACTTACAGATGGAGCCTGAAGTCAAGCCAGCTAGCCTTCAAACTGCATTTGCTATGCAAGTGCAAAGTAGATCAACGCTTCTTCAGTCTATCTCTGGGTTTTGTTTATAAACTAAACAATTGATTTACAAGCTCTCTAATTGCCCTTGTGGTGGCTCTAGTAACCTCCTTAGATCTACCCCTATGATTGATTTACTGATTACCACTTGCTCGGCCTAAATCCCTGAACTAAGCTGCAAACTGTGACCCAGAACCCAGTTGAAGTCTCGTCCCTGGATCATCACACTGTCTCTTCTCTGGAATCTGGATGTGTCGCACTTCCCGAGTGTGGTAGGTGTGCTGCATCTCACTTTCCCTGTGTTAGAGGTGCGCTGATCAAACAAGGCCTCTCCTGCTCTTAGTTTTGGTTTCTGTGTTCATTCTTTTCAGCTCTATTCAGGTGTTTTGCTGTCTATAGTCAGTATACCTCTGTTGAAACCCCCTTCCTTGCCATTATTCCACCTCTATTGTGCAAAGAACTGTAAATGTTTTATGTATTTTGAGCCATTTTCAGTTCTCTTTTACAAAGAAGTAGCGTAATTGAACTATCGTTTCTTGATTTGAAAGTGTCGCAAGTGTCGTTTTCAGTCATATATGAGAATCCGATTGTTCTTGATAGTCAATTACACTGTTACTCTTGTATTTGATTTGAATTAGTAGTTTTTCAAGTTTCGAAAGCAAGTTTTCAATTCCAAATTGCAAAGTGTCGTCACTGTCTTCATTTTGTCTTGAAAAGAAACATGTGAGTAATGTCACTTTGAAAAATAATTCAGATTTGCACTTAGCTTTCTTTTTACCATTCACACATTAAGAAGGCTGAAAATAAATACATGCATGTGCATTTGAATTTAGACTGTTTGTTGGTTTGATTTAGGACAGTGCATATAGTGTGTGCTCTCTGCTCTATGTTGAAAGAATATCATCTCTCTTTCCTTAGTAGCTAGGATTTTCATTTCGAAAAGAAGATTAAACGATTGTGTATCATCTTAGATTGCATTTTAGGAATTTTAGATATACATCACGTAGTGAACCTGAAAGGAAAATTTCTTAAGCAAGATCAACTATAAAATAAATTTAATGAATCTAACAATGCTTTGGAACCTAATGCACAACATTTAGAAGTCTAGGCTAGAGACGTATTCTGGCGTCGTAAAGCCTGGTAACTATTGTTTTCATTGCTGGTTGGGTGATTCCTCCACTTTGAGACGATAAGTGCCAGTACGGACTTGTGCTCCCACGTACCGTCGAGTATATATTGGGAGACCACAATAGGATTTATCCTTTATCCATAGGAAGCCGTGTCTACCGCCCTATCGACCACAATGCACTGAACACAACATTCGGGAAGATTGACTGCCATACCATAAAAAGTATTCTGCAGTTTTGCGGTTGGTTGGTAATCCCTCTGTCTAGATTTCCAGAGTAGTCTCTTTCGTTCCTTTTTAGACTCCTTAAAAGAAAAGGTCCATCTAAGCACTTGTCACTTCAGGCTCATTAAAAATCGAAGGCGACTAGAGTCATCTTTTGTTTTTTCTCGACTCTTAAAAATTGAAAAAACAAGTTGTGTCAAAGTGTCTAAAATTTATTTTAATCGGAATAAATATCACTTTTCCTACGTTGGTCTTAGGTTGAGAAAAATGGAGTCCACCAACCAAGCAGTTCCCCTTGGGGGAAATCCTAGTCCTTTCTCCTCTTGGGGATATGTTGGTGCGCCCCATATGGCCACATTGTCACTTCCATGATTGATGATCGGCTTGCCCGTATGGCTCTTCTCAACCTCTGTTGTTCAGAACACCGTGATTCCTGAACAATCAAGCCAGCAACTAAACGATACCAGAGTTACCCCCCAACCTTCTACTTTGTCCAATTCTTCCTCTCCTCCTTCCTCTTCGCTTGATGAAGCTGGTAATGCCAAAAAGAAAGTAACTGAGAAGAAGAAGGAGAAGAAGAAGAAAGAGAAGAAGAAGAAGGAGCCAAAGGAAAAAAGGGGCAACCAAGCATTGTCTAGCGAAAATCCACACACTGCATAGTCCAGGCCTAAATTGCCATGTGTCATTTGCAAAGGAGACCACTATCATCGAGATTGTCCTTGCATCCCTCGGATCTTATGGGACTGGTCTCCTCATTTGCACAATTTGGTGTTATCAACCTCTCATGATCATGTTGAAAATACACCGTCAACTAGTGAAAGTGAAGCCCCTGGACAAAAAGGAAAATACAAATTTCCTTGTAAACTGTGTGAAGGTGATCACGCCGTCCACCATTGTCCCTTCTTAGACGAGGCTAAAAGAGTTTTGGATGACCGTTGGGTTTCACCGTTACGGCTTCCTCCTGGATATAAGAAGCTCTTGTTGATTTCGTCACTAGTTGAAAATCCAGCTGACACGCCATTGTGGCTGGCTGAAGTGTCTATCATTGAAGATAAACCATCTGAATCCACACCAGACGAAAGTCAAAAGGTCGAGGCGGCAGTTGACCTGGTCTTGCCTTCAAAGGATCCATCTTCAGATGATACAGTCACCGAAGAGAACAAAAACGACACCGTTCAAATTCTCTTCGTAAGCACAGACTTCGATGAACATGGGGGTAGTCTACCCGTTCCTTTACCACAGGAAGGAAGTTCGTCAGAGTCATATCCGGCCGTCTATTCAGTCCCACCTCCAAGAAACCTAGTTGTTTCCTTCAATTGGAATCTACTAGGCAGACCCCGCTTACCGGCTAGTATACCATTTCGAATCATTGCTCAAATATATAGAATGGTCATGGCCAGTACCATCATAGATGAAGGGGCTTCCAAGGACCCCTAGATTATAGTCTACTCTTTGGACGCGACTATATTTATTGCATGGGAGCCATTGTCTCATCACTCTTTAGAGTAATGTGTTTTCCGCATGAAGGAAGAGTGGTCAAGCTCATAGACCAATTTTCATTCCCTGGTTCACACATAGCAAATAGCCATATACCAACCCTGAATGGTATTTTCATGCAAGGAATGTCTCATCAATCCCCAGTCCGTCCTCCTGATGAAGCGCGAGTGATTCGGAGGATATGACAGAAACCCAGGGGGCATGCGCCCTGGCCTATTTCGACAGGAAAAACTTGGGTATATGGTAGGTTTCCGCGAAGGATATATGACTGGATGATACACCCATCCATTTAGGAAAATGGGGTTAGACCAGAATAAGATACCTCTGTTATAAGGTATGCCTTTCCCGATAGAACAAATGTTTTGTCTATAAATTGAGGGGTAACCTAGGAACTCTACTTCACTATGCTTGGGGGCATGCAAGCGAAGAGCGACCAGTTATTTTTTAAATTTGTAGATCCTCTAACCCTTTAAACTCATAGGATTGGTCGTTTCCTAACTTGCATAAAGAAATGATGTTGGGCAAAGCTTTGAAAAAATGCCATTTTTATATGAGACATCCTTATTATACGACTAGATCGAGAAGTTTTAACGTGGAATTCAAGCTTGTTAAAAAATAAACATAAGCAATGAGCAAATGTTTCCCCAGATTTTGAGCTCATTAAAAAATGAACCAATTCCCAGTAAATAACCATCGTGAATGTATTATCATCAGCCTTTGAAGCCTTGGTCATGTTCTCATCGTCACCTCCACTCTATATTGGCCGATCATTCACCTCCATTTGATTGTTTACCCTTTTGAGGAACAACTACAAAGAGTGATCCTGTTAGCCATCCTTGTGACACTGCCATGATTGGAAAATTCCAAACCTTACCTCGAATTAGCTGCTACCCAAATTTATCACTCGTTCCTCAAAAAACGAGTCTCCTTTAAGCTCTTGTCAACTGACTCATAAAATATGAAAAGATTTCCGAGCGATTGGCCTCTCCAGCTCGTTAAAGTGACTGGAAGTGTTATCCCTCCTTTAGATTTTAATCTTTTTGGACCCGAGGGATTATTACACAAAAAGATCGAGCGCTTGTTTTGTTCGGCTCGTTAAAAATACCGAAATTTCATCCCTTTTGTATTATTTTATACTTTTTCAGACTCAATGGATTATATGACGAAAAAGGATTGTTGGAGTTTTCTTTACGTCCCTTTTTCAGACTCTTTAAAATTGAAAAGGACCCAGTTATCCTTGTCGTTAAACTCGTTAAAAACGAATGGCAACAAACTTGTCCATACAGACAAGAACGAGTTTCACTATTGCTAGGCTCGTTAAAACATAGCGATGGGTTTGCCCGAAGGGAAAATTATAGAACAAGCATATGTTATCCTCTTCAAGCTTGAGAAAAATAAAGAGGTACTGGTCAGCAATGACTTGGGAAAATTTGGGAAGAAAACTTGAAGAAACTTTATTGGTAGCAAGTCACTCTTGAACATGACACTTTCACTCCGCATTCGAGTCAAGTTGGGTTGTTCCATTCACTGGTCATATCACCATGGTTCCATCAGACCATCCATATTTGGGGTTAATGCTACCAATCCATCATGTCAGTGTCGCCGGTATGTTCAAGAGAAGTCGCTCAGAGAATTCACATGTGTCTCATCCACTGCAATACATTTACGCTCCATTCTTTCATGACCACCATCCTGAACCTTATGTCATCAGATCGTTTTCACCTCCATTAAAATCATTTGCTCTGTTCCGTGTCATTGATGTGGGATTCACTAAGGCCCTCCTATGACGGATCGCTTCTTGTCGACATCAGCTCATTATCCAAGAAGTCGATCTAGGAACAACCCTTTTAGTACTTTGAAGCTTGCATGCCTCAATGGCAAGTTTCTCACTTCCGGCGACAGGTTTACATCAATTGCCTTCGACCGAAAGATTTTGCATGGTGTTTGACGCCAAGTCCCTCATTCACACCACGTGAATTGTACTATAGTACCTTGAGGGTCATCATCATTATCGGTGATTCCTCTCGTGCATGTTAACAACTTACAACATTGGCTGGTAATCAGGCGATATCTTTCCATGTTCGACTCTAGAACATCTCTCACGCGGATCGACTTGTACTTTGAGTGAAGATCGAATGAGATTGAAGACCCTCGATCTAGTTTCATCCATCCGGGCTACGATATATATTCAGAAATATAAAGACATCAAATGTACATCATTGCTGCACAGATAATCATCCAATCCAAGGGATGATGTCTCTACCAGAATCATCAGCCTGCATTCAGACGATTGTCTGTCTTATGTACATGAAAATGAACTTATAAAGCTGAGCATGGGAATGCCTACCTCAGCTAGATCATGAAAATATTATGAAGATAATGTATTGTATTGTATCTTATTATAGGTCTCCTTCCAGCTTGAAAAAAACTTCGGATCCTCATGATAAAGCATTTCACCCGACATCAAAAAAGATTAACGACCTCATGCTTTAGGGGGCAACTGTTATAGACGTTTTTGGGCACTACAACCCCAATCATAAATGTCCATAAACCAAGGTCTCTTAAGTCCCTAAAAGTGTTGTTCCAACCCCCAAAAGAATAAGGTCAACTGATTACGTCTTGTCCCAAAAGTTCTCCATGAAAAACTACTCAGAACTGGTCAAAACTGGACCATCTCACTTGCTCCATGGTCAAAGTACGCTACATCCCACCTAAATACACATGGGAGGTGCGACACATATTGAAAAGCCCTTCTATGTGGTGCGATGGGCAAGAGTGGAAAAATGGCAGGGTCAATCCGCAAGGTGGAGGATCATGGAATCTTCCAGAAACTTCTCCTGTGACACTTGCCTCTCTGCATTCGCCCAGGGATGAGTAAGAGATCATCAATCTCCAAGTGGAATCAAGAACTATCAGAGAGAGGACACTAATCAAATCTCAAAAGCTGACTCACCCCCCTTGCAAACATCTATATATGGATTCCTCATCCCAGAGATCCAGAGGCTCGAATTTTGTATCTTGTAAGGAAGTGCTGCTGGTTTCTTGGTGTAACATCATAGTGTTGGGTGATCTAAGCTTCTCATGAGGTGAAGAAGGGCTTTCTTGCTAGGAGGATGACACTGGGTCAGAACAATTGGTTGTAATCCTCTTTGCTTTTCTTGATTATTAATAAAGCTATTCAAGTTTTCCTCCACATTCTTGTATGATTGATGATATATGCATTTTTGTTGTTAATATATATCTGGTCCTATATTGTTTATGATAGTAGATCTTTGTTCTTGGATAGTGTTATGCTGCTTTGATTCTTCAGGTGCTCTTTGAAGCTGGGTAGACGAGGAAGCAAGTGGCAAAGATCCATAAGAAGGGAGAGGAATCAAGCAAGGAACCAAGCGCAAGATAGAGGTTGGTCTCCTTCTTTCCCCTCTTATCTACTTCTCATAAAGGAAAACGAAAGTGGTTTTAGTTTGTTTGTTTCTGAGGTAGCTATCAGCCTTAGTGGGATTAGAAGCTCTGCATAGACACTAGATTTCTCGATAACACAAGGCAAGTCACTCCTCGCGACTAGTCAACACCCTCGCTCCCTCATCCCATGATTTGAATATAATGTTAAAATAAAATTAAAATTATTAAAATTATTATCATCTCAGTTTTCAACTAATTTTACTTTGAAGTTATAATGAGTTTTATCACAAGAAGAAAAGGTTATTAAAATTTTATTGGATATCATCAAATGACAAAAAACTTTGGAACTTTTGTTTGTCATCTAAATAACGAAAACTTTTAGATTTTTTTCATTAACATAATGTAAATGATTTCTCCAATGAGTAACACAAGTGATCAAATAAAAAAGAAGGGAATACACACGATAATCAACTAAATGCAAAATAGTTTCCTCCATTTTCAGGTTTTTTACTTCTTATGAGAATTGACATAAACTATTCAGAAAATAAGGAATGTAAACATTGGAGATTTATACTAACCATTGTACTCTAATTTTTCTTCAAACATGAGTTCTAATGTGGGTAGCCCAAAAAGAGTTTAGATATGAATGGCTTTGTAGTTTGTGTACCCATTGACCAGATACTTTCAGAAAATTGACATAATGGTAGTCCTATATTTCTCTGAGACTTCCAGTGAGAGGATTATTCTTAGATAATATTATGAGGATCCTCTCTTGGGAGAATAAATAATCGTTATCTTATGCCATTCTATTCACATAATCTAAGGTTTGGTTGTCTGAAAGTAAGTGTCAATCCATGACCAATAATCCCTTATTGGTCATCAAGTTCTTGTAGTAGATTAGGTTAAGCATCATTTAGTTTATTGTTTTTCATTTGGACATGGTCCTAGTGAAGATTTTGGGTGAATATTAAGTTATCACCAAGGTAATCATTTTACATTTTTATTATTCCTTTCTTATCTACTTACTGATCTTATTTTAATTAAATATTTATTTTATGATTTATCCTTAATAGCTCATTATTAAAGCCTATTCACTTTTTTCATGAAGCAAGGCATAGTTAAAAAATAATATGTTGGTTAAATGTTCATGTCTAAACTTGTAGTCATAACTACACTTTTAGTTAGAATAGTTAGAATTTTGCCATAAAAATTCTAACTAATAATAATCGTGCAAGACATAACTTATTGCAATCTCAACTGAAATGAAAATATGGACATTAAATTTATAGTTTATCTTTATGTTGAGATATATTTTCTTATTTAGTCTTGCTGGGGTTGGCATGTATTCATAGTCATACTTGTATGGTTCCTAGATATCTTCGTCAGCGCTATAAACAGTCGCAGGAAGTGAAGAAATGTTGGGAAATGGGCATAACCTTACATTCAATAGATGTATACTAATATTAAAACACCCTAGTCCTACCTCTTATATCTAAAAGTAGAAGGAACGTATAAAAAATTAAATTTTCTTATGTTCGAATTCATGGATTTTAGACTGAGTTGATTTCAACTATTTAGTATTTTATAGCTAATATTGTTTGATCTATTTTATTTGAGACCCACAGGTGGTGTCATGTCTAAGGATTGTGTAAAAATTACCTTTTCGACTTTTAATAAATTTAACCCCATTATTTATACACTAGAGATAACTACTTCATCCCCTTATGTCGCCAATTGTTGAGGCCTAAATAACTCTTCTTGACTTTTTTAAAACTATGGGGTCCTTTATATTAATTTTGCTAATGTCACTTTTGGAATGATTTATATTATAGGCCATTTCATCACATATGGTCAATAAGCCTGTTGATTAGATCAATCAACATTCTTTTACCACTTGTCATCATCTTTGCATAAAGCCTCAAGCATGATTGTCCCTAATCCCTGAATTTTTGTTGTTAACTACTTCCTTTTAGTGCTTTTAAGGCCCAATGCACCATGCTTCCTTAGGAGACAACGTTCACCAATAGGCTGACCCTCTATGGACCTATGCTGATCACTAGAAAGTTTCCCCTTGCTAGTAGTGCGTTGATTTTCAAAATTCGGGAAAAGTAAAAAGAATCTTAAAGCTTCCTCTTCCAGAAGCTTCTAGAGGTTGTTATAACCATTTACCTTGGGTTAAAGACTCTAATCCTATCATATCCTACCTTGGAGATGCCACCCCTTATCCCTGATCTCATCCTCCCATCAAGAGTGGATCTCAAGCCTAGATTGGTAAATGGATAAGAATTCCTAACCTACCATCCTCTTCTATATGTTTACTACCATCCACAAGCTAGGTGTTAGATTTTCGAGATAGATTATACCCTCATGCTACTATTGTGAGAGTCATTATTCCATGCATTAGGGTGACATAGAGGTACAGTTTCTGAAAAGGAAGGACAAGTCAACTTGGAGGAGCTCTTCTACAAGATCAACTCTATATTTTGTTGTAACTCTCTCCATTTCTATTAATACAAGGAGTACATTATTTTCCTATATGTGATGTTATGTTATCCATGTATTTCAATACCACGTTGATATATTGAATGAATTGATTGGATTATGATACATAGATGTCGTAGATCTTTGGTTTGTGTTTTCTGATTGTGTAGGTTCTAATTATAGTGATTGAAGCTAGGATTGAAGCAGGCAAGCCAGGAGAGGAACGAGGCTTACAATAGATTCTAGGTAGGCTTCGTCCCGTTTTCCATTTACTTCTAGTATGGTTCTATACTAGGCCATCAAGTCTAGAGAAGATATTTTCTCCGTAGTCATAGATTCCATATAACAAATTGGAGACCATACTAGGGATCACTGTATTCCCTTGGCGGTTTCCTTATCCTTAGTGCTTGTTTTACCATTTCTTCAAACTTTAACTATCTTACTCAGTAAAAAATAGACCTAGGAAGACCTTTCATTTAGTTTAAATTGCAATTTTTGTGCCAGAACCTTGCATCCCTTGATTGCAACACTCTTGATCCTTTTCTGCACCTGCGCTACAGAGAACTTGTGCCCCTTTAGGACTTGCATCGGTCCCTATTCTTGTACAAATTTTCTTTTGTTTGGTTCTCTCTCTATCCATATTTCTTCCAGTTGCTCCTCCTTGAGTCCCTGAGTGCGTTGTGGTCTCTTAGAAACCTCCATTTCGTTTTCAGTGCCTTTGATAAGGATTTATTTAGATTTTTCTTTTTTCTTATCATTAGGTCATTAAAAAGCTAATTTGTTTGATCATTGAGTGCTTTAATGAATTTTTGTTTTAGTCATTGTTCTAAAAAGTTTTCTTTTATGAGTGACTAGACATGCATATTATTTTGAATCATATTTGAAAATTAAGTGGAATTGAAAAGAAAAATATCTTTGAATTCACATATAGGGTTTTGCGCATGCATCAATATTGGAACAATTTCATTAAAAGGGAATTATATGTAGCATATTGTTTGTTGCATTTTATATGTTGCATACTCTTTACCTCTTCCCTCCTTTAGATAGATTTTCATTAAAAGTAAAAGATTTCATTTCTTCATTCTAGCTTGAATCTCTGGGAATTCAGGTGAAACTCACGGGGAGCCCCAAACTAAAACTTAATTGAAGATAAACATTAAAATTTATTGAATAAACCTAAAGAGAATTTTTACCAATAATGTAAGAACTTAGAGTTATAGGCTAGATACATGTTCCAACGTCATTAAACGTAGGAGTTGTCGTTGTTAATTGCCATCGTTGTATCATGGGGGTGATAACCCATTCTATGTACATAAGTGTGTAGGATCGTTCTCCTCATACCTTTGAGTATATTGGATGGCACTCAATGCATGATAAGCATATGGTAACACTCTCATCAAACACTTACGCATTAGACAACACTACTAAGGAATGCACTTCCATGTACCATCTATTATATTTTGGAAGTCCATCATAGGTTTCTATCATCACCTTAGGTAACCGAGTTTTCCACCTTGTATATTGTGATACTCCAAACACAACATTTAGGGAGATTTCCTACCTATACGTAAGTACTTGGTTCTCCGTGGTGGTATATTTTAGTTCGCAGTTGCTTGGTAAACCCTCTTGCCTAGTTAACCCTATTTTTTATTTTTATTTTCAGTATTTAACTTTTAAATCAATCAATTGACCTCAGAACAATATCCTCCCCGTGTAAAAACAACTTAGTGGATCTTAAGGTGAGACTAATGGAAATAGTTCCTGAGTTTACCAATCAAGGAAACCCCTCTACTGGGAAACCTGGTCCTTTTCCTTCTTTTGGAAATATTAGTTCTCCTTATATGGCATCATTGTCCCTTCCTGAATTACCATTGGTTTTCCATTTTGGTTGTGTTTGACCCTATGGTTACGAATGTCCAAAATACTCCTCAACCAAGTTCTCCTCCACCTCAACAATATCAACCTCAAGTTGATCCTAAATTCAACCCTTTACCTTCTTCAATTGTTGTTTCTTCATCCCTTTCTTCCTCCTTGCCTAGTGAAAGTATTGATTCTAGTAAGCAGGGAGCTAAGAAGAAAAATAAAAGCATGACAAATAAGAAGCAACAAAATAAGCAAGGGGGCAATGAAGGAACAATTTTTATGAATTCAACTATTATGGAGGAACCTTCCAATCAACTGTGCAAAGTTAAATTCCCTTGTAAGTTATGTAAGTGTGACTACCTTCTTAGAGATTATCCCTGTATTCCACAGGTATTAGAAGTGTGGTCTGCATGTTCAAATCGACCTTTATCGTCAGCTTCTGGAGATGATGATCATGAAAGGCCTTTAACTAGTGATAGTAAGGTCCACACAAAAAAGGGTAAAGTTAAGTCTCCCTGTAGGTTATGTGAAGGGAATCATTCCATTAACCTTTCTCCTTATATGGATGAAGCCTTAAAGGTGTTGGAAAACCTTACAGCTTCTCAGCCTCGACTCCCAACTGATTACCGGAAGCTTTCCCTTAATCCTCCACTAGTTGATGAAGTGATTGATCAAAATATGTCTCCAGTCAAACACACTCTCTTTGAACATGAATCCAATGAGTCCATTCCCGACCAAGTTGAGAAAATGGTTGACTTGATTCCACCTTCAGTTGATTGTACCTTTCTGTAGAGAGTAAAATTCATACCACTTGGGTTCTTCTCGTTTCTTTGGATTTCAATGAACTCGGGTGCAATCCTTTCATTCCCATGACACAGGGTGGAATCCTCTCATTTCCACAACATAGGGAAGTATTTCCTATTCCCATACCATAAGGGGGCATTTCTCATATTTCCATGAAACCTCCTCCAAGTAGTCTGGTCACTTTGTTTGATTGGATTTTGTTGACCTAGGTTGTCATTGATGTCAATATGGCAATATTCTGGATACTAGAGGATGACATGAAGACTAGGGGATGCAGAGCAGATTCATGAAGAGACAGGAGCAAGGCCATCAGGAAAGCCAAGCCATAAGCAAAGAGGAGATACCTAAGGAGGCATATCAAAGCACACTACAAGATATTAGAGCAAGAGAGGCATTCACAGCAAGGAAAGCCATACCATAGCAAGAGGAACGCTGCCTGTAATATATATGCCAAAACATGCATATCAAAGAAGAGGAGCAAAAGGAGCAGATAGACTTATCAGACCAAGAGGAGCCAAGAGGAGCAAAGGGGAGCAATATATAGAGGAGGAGCAGATGGAGATGAGAGGAGCAAACAGAGCCATCGGAGGAGCTCAAGAGGAGCAGATGGAGACAAGACGAGCAGACAGAGCTACAAGAGGAGCCACACACATATATATATATAATATATATATATGTGAACAGAGTTAGAGGAGTTGCAAGAGGAGCACACAGAGTTATCGAGGAGGAGACAGAGCCACAGAGGAAGTAGATAGAGCTATCTAGAGCAATGTATGCCACAATAGGGTTATATGCATGCAAACAAGCCTGAGGAGCTACAATGGAGACAAGAGGAGCACACAGGGTCATCAGAGGAACAATGCATGCAATTAACAGCCATGGGAGCCATATATATATGCATATATATATATATATATATATATATATATATATATATACAAAGTAGAACAGACATATATATGCATGCATTTAACAGCCTATCGGGAGCCATATATCCATGGGACGCAGCAAACACAGCTATCGAGAGCCTATCGGGAGCCATCGGGAGCAGAACTCATATAGATATGTCATCGAGCTTGTAAACCCCATGTGTGATGGCGATCAAATGAACTACTAATATATCTATTCAATATGGCAGAACTGTGTTTAAAGCCCAGACTTTCCATCAAAACAACGAGAGCATACACAGGAGCCGTTTGATCTTCCAGATCAACAGTCCAGATGAAGTCGCAGAGGAGCGGAGAATCTTTGTTGCACTAGCGAGAACCTTGGATGTTATCGGAACTAACCAAGGAGCAATTGCCATGGGAATAGTGCGATGAACTGTGAGTCGTCCAATCACTAATCCAGATCGACGGTCTCGGTCTAATCAGCGATTGGGTAGTCGGTAGTCGGAGAACGGAGCAATAGTGCAGCGGACGCGAAATATTATTAAGATTGGTCCAGACCCATATCGGGTCGGAAACCAATATCGCATCGGAGAGGGTCTTTGTAACTGCGGAATGTTTAAGCTCTGATACATCGGAGCCGAAATATTATAAATTGCCGCATATAACGGTTTCGGGTCCAGAATGAACCTTCAACCTTGCGAAGTCGGAGAGCGACTGACCGGAGCCGAAACAATATCGAGAACAGCTTAATGGGTCATCGGGTCCGCAGACCCATGACATTACACAACCGCCGATAGGCGGACCCAAAATCATTAAAAAAAAGGGGAGCATAAAGTAATGTCGGGTCCGCGAGGGCGTTGGAGGTTGGAGTTAAGGGATTTATTGTGATTGCCGAAATCCGGACCCGCCGATAATTATAAAGGCGAGCGGATAAGATTTGAAATCCGCAAATGTTCATTTGAGTGGGATTACATGGGTTCCCGTGTATTAATGTATATGTGACCGAAGGTTCAAAGGGGGTTTTATAATGTTTCCCATATTATATAGGGCTGCGGGTTTAAGCCTTAAGGCATATATTGTAATGCTTGTGTTCGGTGTATGTGTGAAAGCGGTTGGGCGGTGGCTTCTGATAGTATTAAAAGCGCCAAGAAAAAAAAGGGTGGCTCCGATTCTAAAGTGTGGAGGCAAAAATACTGTAAGGAATAGTCCCGATAGTGTGGGAGACCAAATCATGGCGAATATGATTGGGATAAGATGTGGCTATCTGTTAAATGAAACAAAACCCTGTGTATGCCTGCTATTTTTATTTTCGAAAGGACGTGGCTATCCGTTAAATAATTCCATCCCTGTGTATGCCCACAATCATTGGCAAAGCAGCACTGTTACAGTTTTAGCCGAGAAGATACGTTCTCCGGTGGATTGTTTTGGACCTAGCCATTGATTCAACGTGTCCCGTGAGCATGAATAGACAAAGGAAACAGAAATTCGGGAAGCCGAAGAAGCAAGCAAGCGAAGAGGAAATGACAGCGAGCGTTGAGGAAGTCTAAGAGGCCGTGTAAGAGGAAACGAATGGACAGAGGCACGGGAATGCATAAAAACAACAAGAACAGAAGACTGTGGTTGTTGTTGTTGTTGCAAACAAAATGAGAATGTGAGATAGCAGAAGCAGCAGCGGTGAATGCTGTTGAAGGCTGTTGAACGCTGTGGAAATAAGCTGGAGGAGACAGAGGCAGCGAGAGGATCCAGCAGAACAAAAAGAGGGCCACAGGGCTAATAAGACAGCAGACAGTCAAAGGGGAGAAGCAGCTAGCAGAAAACATAAACTTGAGCAAGAAGTTGTTCTTTATGCAGAGCTTAGTGCAGCTAACAATAGACTGACTAGAGCTGTGTGAAGACATTATCAGAGAGCATGAAGGCTATTGGAGACTATGCGTGGGCAGTGTGCAGAGCTGTGAAGACTCATCCATAAGAAGACATGGTTGTCATTGATACTGTAGTTTGGAGATTACAGTGAAGCTGTAAATAGACAAAACTTAGCAGAGAAGAGTTCTGAGAACAAAAGGATAGGAGTCCTTGGGGTTGGTGCCTCAAAAGTGAGAAGGATAGGAGTCCTTGGGGTTGGTACCTCAGAAGCAGGAAGGATTAGGGCTGGTGCCTCAGAAGTATGAAAGGATTGAAGTCCTTGGGAGTTGGTGCTCCTAAGTCCAAGATTGGTGTCTTGGCAAAATAGAGTTGGTGCTCTGGAGGTTGGAGCCTCACCAAAGTCCAAGTTGGAGCTTGGCAACTGATTATGACCATCTATATATTGTATTTATTTTACTGCACAGTTATATTAATAAAATCATTTATTCTTGCTGTTCATTTTTTGTTCTGAATATATATGTTTTAACTGGTAAAACAATAGTGGGAAAAAAAAATATTGATTCACCCCCCCTCTTAGTATTTCCAATAGATTTGACCGGAAAGATATCATCTTCCTCCTTACGTGTCTTTATAAACAACATCACATGATTATAATGTTCCCATACCTAGAACAATCATAGATGAAGGAAGACATGTTTGTATTTTGTCCTCAACTTCTTGGAAAGCTTTCGGTTCCCCGCAGCTTGTGTTTGTTACCTAGAATTTGTTGGCCTTTAACAAAGGAACTAGTTAGCCATTAGGGATCCTTCCTAAGTTTCCTATTTCTTTTGAAGGAAAGAATGTCTATAAGTATTTGATGGTATTGTAAGGCCCTTTAGATTTTAATTTTCTCCTTGGTCATGATTATGTTTATGAAATGGGAGCTCTTATCTCTTTACTCTTTTGTGTGATGTGTTTCCCACATGAAGGAAGAACCATGACCAGTGACCAAATTTTGTTTGTTGATCCTAATATGGATCCTAATCAATAAAAATCCCTAAATGGTCCTTACATGCAAGTAGTATCTCCCCCACAACAAATTAATTATGTGGAAACCTGTTCCATGCCCACGTCTATTGATGATGTGGTAGGTGATTTAGTGCATCATTTACTAGGGGCATTGGAGTTTGATTTGTCCATTGGATCCTTTGATACCTTCCAAAGTGTTCTTCTCCCATGTGATGAGAACCTTTTGGAAGCCATGGCCCTTTGGATGTCATGATCAAGGTACCTAGAGCAGAGTTCCTTTACTTTTTTCAAGCTCGTAAAAAAATGAAACAAGGTCCTGGAGTATAGTTCCTTTTCTTGTGCTAAGCTTGTTAGAAAATGAAACAAGGTGTCCTGATAAAATTTACTTTTCATTTTTCAATCTCATTAAAAAATGAAATATATCCCCTTAAAATTCAAGTCTTTGATTAGATCCCATAAATTTTGAGTCGAGTATTTCACTTGATCTCATAAATGAACCTTCATTCCATCCACTTGTTAGGAACGGGTAGTTTACTTAGGTTAATGAAATGAAGCTTGGGGGTCAAGCACCTCAAATTGAGTCATTATTCTTGGGAATGCAAACTTATTTCAAGAACAATTTGTCTCTGTTTCAAGCTTGTGTAAAATGAAACCAATTTCAAGCATAGCTTCGACATGTTTTAATCTTGTGAAATGAAACCATTTTCATCCAAACTCTCGTCATTTTGTTTTTATCATCCTGTTTTTTCCATATGAGTCTTAGTTTTCTCTTTCCATCGTCACTATCTATTTGGATGATCATATAGTTTCACTTGGCTTTTACCCTTTCCTGAGGAACAATTGCAATGAGTGGTCTTGTTAGCCTACCTCTTGACGTCTACATGTTTTGAGTAGTTCCATCATGACCAAAACTAGTTTCTACCATTTTATACCACTCATTTGTCTAGGAGGAGTCCTCTTTTAGCTCTTTTGAGACTCCCTAAACATGAAAAGATTGTTGAGAACTTTTCTTTTTGCGCTCATTAAACTAAATGAAAAGACATCTACTCAATATAAGTTTAACCCTTTTCTCAACTGAGATAGACGAACTATGTAAAAGGAATACCTTAGTTAAAAATGGATAAGAGGTTCTCTCGAGTATTGTTTTCTACCATTTCAAACTCAAGATACTATCTACGAAAAGGAACACTTGGATTTTTCTTTTTCATCTATTTTCAAACTCTCTAAACATGAAAAGGATGTTGAGTTAGACCTTCAATGGCCTCGTTAAATCATCAGATAGTGATGGACTCATCGATCATGATAGGATCGAACCACTCCTTCTTAGGGTTTGTTAAATATACTTAGAGGGATTCATCTAAAGGATGAACTTATAGATCGAGGATATGTTATCCTCCTCAAACTTGTTAATAAATAAAGAGGTACTCACCAAATATAATTCGGGAAATTTGAAAAATAGGGTATTCCACTTGTTAATGGCAATGAGATCCTCTTGAACATGACACTCTTTGGCTTCATCTCTGTGGCTGTTGGGTTGGGAAATCTACTTGTATTTTGGTTCAGTGTACCTTTTCAAAAATTCCATTTTTTCTTTTAAGTCAGTGCTTCCAAATATTTTTAGTGTCGCTTGTGTGTTCAAGAGAAGTCGTTTACTCAATCTCTACTACGATACTCTTAATCCTTCATTCCATTTCTATCATTCCTGAACTGGATCCATATCATCATTATTCTGTCTCAAATCATAATACTTGTTTCGTTTCATTGATGGGGGATACATCAAGGCCCTCTTGTGATGGATCAGTTATGGTCAACATCATCTCATTATCCAGGAAGTTGACATAGAAAATGGCTCTATAGTACCTTGGTGCTTACATACATCAATGACAAGTTTCCTCACTCTTGGTGATAGGTTTGCATCATTTCCCTTTGACCGAGAGATTTTGCGTGGTGTTCGACTTCAACTCATTAATTCACACCATACAGATTATACTGTTGAATCTTGAGATCCATTTACATCATCGATGGTTTCTCTCACATCTGTTAATGGATAACATCATTGGGCAGTAATCAGATGGTGTCCACCATGTTCAACTACAGCTCATTAATTCACATGGGTAGACTCGTAGATTAGACGATTGTGTGAATGAGATAAAAGACACCAGATCTAGTTACATCGATCTGGGTTGTGATTTTAGGATTAATACAAGATCAAAGTGTATGATGGTTATGATCATTGCAGACGTTCATCCAGTTATGGATCCACATTTTGTCATCAGTGGACATGTCCTTTGATCATGGTACATGTAATTCTAGAAAATATGTTGAGCATGGGTATGCCTCCCTCAGTAGAGATATCATGATGTAAATGTATTGTAACAGATAATGATCTCACCGATTGTTCTTGATCTCGACTTGTCGAAAGGTAAAGAAATTTAGTCATCAGTTGATATTTATGACTTTGCACTTTAGGGGCAATCTGTTATAGGCCATTTACTCACATCTAGTTAGTAGGCTTATTAACTAGATCAATCAACATCCTTTTTCTCCTTGCCATCACCTTTGCACAAAGCCATAAGCATGACTCTCCCAAATCCCTGAATTTCTACTACTAACTACTTCACTTCAGTGCTTTTAAGTCCCAATTCATCTTGCTGCATTAGGAGACTATATTCACCAACAAGCTAACCATTTATGGACCTGTGTTAATCCCCAACAGGTTGCCCCTTGCTGGGGAAGCACTTATTCTAGAAATTCGAGAAAAAAAAAATCCTGAAGCTTCCTCTTTGAGAGCCTTCTAGAGGTTCCTCTAACCATTTACCTTGGATGAAATTCTCAAATACTATCCTATCCTACCTTAGAGATTACACCCCTTATCGCTTGAGCTCATCCTCCTATCAAGAATGGTAGGTTAGGAATTATTATCTAGTAAATATATAGAAGAGGATGGTAGGTTAAGAATTCCTAACCTACCATCCTCTTCTATATATTTATTGCCATCCACAACCTAGGGGTTGGATTTTAGAGATATATTCTACCCTCATGCTGCTATTGTGAAAGTCATTATTCAATGCATTAGGGCGACATAGAGGTACACATTGTGACAAGGAAGGGAAAGTCAAATTGGAGGAGTTCTTCTATAAGATCAACTCTATATTTGGTTGTAATTCTCTCCATTTCTATTAATACAAGGAATACATTATTTTCCTATATCTGATGTCATGTTATTCATGTATTTCAATACCATGTTAATCTATTGAATGAAGCGATTGGATTATGCTATATAGATGTTGTAGTTATTTGGCTTGTGTTGTCTGATTGTGTAGGTTCTAATTATAGCGATCGAGGCTAGCATTGAAGAATAGAAGCCAAGAGAGGAAGAAGGCTTACGACAGATTCCAAGTAGGCTTCATCCCGTTGTCCATTTTCTTTAAGGAAAACATTGGTTTTTTTTCTTTCTGTTGTTCTATACTAGGCCACCATGTCTAGGGAAGATACTTATGTCTACAATCATAGATTCTGTATAACACTTTAGTTTAATTTGTTTTGAGTTATTTTGATTTTCTTTTGTTGTCATTTTTTATTACTCTATTGCCTCCGCTTTTATGTGAGATTTCTCACAAAACAAATTTCGCTTGATTCCAACTCCTAATTTGATAGTTATGATCAGTTAAAGTTTGGGTCATTTTCATCACCTAAGTAACTTGGTGCATCCTAAAGACCTTATCTCCATATCAAGATAATAACATATATTTATGTATTTTATAATACGTTGTATAAATAAAATATCTCCATATCAAAATAATAACATATATTAATGTATTTTCTAATACGTTGTATAAATCAAATACACAACACTAGTTTTAATTTCGTGATTTATTAATTATTTTTTTTAAAACTTTATATTTAAAATGTGTATTGTAATTATAATATGTAATTTTGTAAATATACTATAAAAACATATTACCATAAAACCCTCTGCATAAAAATAAAAGTATAAACACCTCGTTTATATAATATCATGTTTTATATATTAAAAGGGCGGATAATCTCTTTATGTATGTGATAAACCAACCACCACCTTGAATAAGTCTCTCAAACTTGGGGAATATTTCTATAGAGACGTAATAATACCACAAACCCTTGAGGTGAGACAGAAAGTTTCTCGTAGTTGACATGAACTTTCTCGCCTTGACGCTTGGTCATCTATACATTAACGAGTGCACCCACATAGACATAGTGTTTTCTAGCAACTAACGATTTAGTTTTCCATAGAAATTTTACATCTTAGGTCATATAAATCTTGGGATGTTTTTAATCATCGTGATGGGACCCCCTCCACGTTGGCTCATGTTTCTGGTTCATAAGCTATAAAATTATAATTTCTTGTGGGTCCCTCCTCTGTCGACCCTCTCCCCCCTTCACTAAACATCAACTAAGCAATTATTTTATTACTTTATTTTGGATATAAGGCCCTATGTTGACATCTCCTCCACCCACGTACGCCCCTTCCTCCACATTAGATAGGATCCCCCTCTACTATGAGTATTCACGTATATGCTCATTATTATAAAAAATATGAGTCTTATTATTATAATTGTATGTTCTCATTAAACTTTGACTTCGATCTAGAATTATTATCTTAAACTTTAAACTAGCATTTGCACCAGATGTTGCAAAGGAAACGCCGTAAGGCATAAATTGAAGAAAGCAAATAGAGCAAAAAAATACTTTGATAAAGAATAAGAATATATTGAACACTCAAATCAATGCCCCATTAACTGGAACCACTTAGTAGACATTCCATACAAAATGGGCATATGATCCAAGAACATTGGTGCATAAGAGAGCCAATTAGTCAGGTAACATAAGTATAAATGGTTTCATAAATTAAAATCCACAAGTCTAACAAATCTTGCTTAGCCATTTAAGATATAGAAGCTATCTTGTTTAGCCATTTAAAATATAGAAGCTTCGAAACCTTTGTATATGAGCTATTGTCAAAGGACTGCCCTTGTCCTCAGAAGCATTACCACTAGTACCAAGGAGATCAGGACCTTCAAGCTGCCGAACCCCATGTATTTCATTGCATGATCTTAATGATTTCATTTGGTTATGTAAAAGCCCCATGTATTTCATTGCTTGATCATTATGTAAAAGGTTACACCTTCTCTGGAAATTTAGAGTTGAAAATTTAAAGGCTATCATCATATTTTGGTCTTCAACGCTGATTGGCATGCCATGAATCTGTGGGGTTTTTTTGGGAGTTATCCAGGCGACCTTGCCCAATTTTTTGTTTGAAATCCCGTTAGTTTTTGTTGTTGGGGTTTCTGTTTTTTTTTTTTTGCTGGTGCGCCCTTTGGGGTTTCTTGGCCGGCCTGCGTGTTCTGCTCACTTGTTGGCCTCTTAGCCATTTTTTTGATTCGTTGTGAGACATTAAATGTTCAGCCTAACTAATGTTTTTAACATAGCACGTTCCCATGAATAAATTTACGAGGTGGTTGTTTTTTTTTCTCAGGAAAAATAAATTAATTAAAAAAAAAAATAATGCATTCATTTATATATATATATATATAAGTTAGTAATTTGATTACTAACTTAATCATAATTTTAAAATTAAATTATGATTATTATAATTATAAAACATTATAATGTTTTGTAATTATAATAATCATAAATTAATTTTAAAATTATGATTAAATTAGTAATCAAATTACTAACTATATATATATATATATATATATATATATATATATATAATAATGTTTTGTAGTTATAATAATTATAATTTAATTTTAAAATTATGGTTATGATATGTATAGACTTTTTGGTTTGTGAAATAAATATATTCCTTTGTGTAAGATTTGGTTACAAAAGTTTATAAAAATATAAGAATATAAGTGTTTTTCATTTTAGATTGAAATATATAACCTCTTAAAAGATACATATTCTTAAACTACTAGTATTTTTTTGATAAATAATTAATTATTAATTTAATTTATAAAATTTAAATTAATTAATCATATAAATTTGATGGGTATTTGATGCCCATCAAAGTATTTGATAATGTTCAAATCTTATCGAGAAAAACTGAGAATGCAAATTAATTGTTAAAAACATCCAAACTGGATTTAGTTTTCACAACCTATATAATCCCTGAGTCCTGGTATATTCGGCTGCCGACCACCATTACGAGGTGCCAGAGACTTTTCAGATCCCGTGATGGTAAGAGCAAGTCTAAGGAATATGTCATTCTGCTTCATCAGTGGCAGGGCCTGTTGTGTTGTCTTTCCCAATACTTTCCCATATAGTGCGATGGCAAGGCTTTCCATCATGGCACTGGTGCTAGCTGAATTTGACAGAATGGAGAGGAGAAGAAGCAAGTGGCTCCTCCTTTAAAAATATTTGAACAGTGGATTTTAGTGAAAGCTATTTTTTCAATGGAATGAAATGTAGGTAGAATGTGTAGATGCCTTTTTGGTTCCTTGTTTGTTATGGGTCCACTTCTCTCTGGTGCTTAAATGAAGATAAACTTTACAATGGAAGATAAGTCAAATTTAGATATAAATTGGCTTTGAACCAAGCTTTTGTATGATGTGGATGGAACATTTATATTCTGGGAAAGGGAAATTTGTCATCATTTGTGTGTGCATCTTTTGAACAGGGACATTCTGTAGTCTCTATATCCTTAGGGGCCTCGGTAACCAAAACAGGTTGATTATGCTGGGGAGGATAAGAAGAAGATGCATCAATTGTCGAATCTAATGCGCTGGATTCTGAGTGGTCATATCTCTCAGAGGCATCTGCAGTTTCCATGTCTCCTGTTGTTTTGTATCTTCGGAGCAAATGCAATGGAGAAGATCCATAGATTGGAGTTGTTTTTCAGCTTTGAAATCCCGAAAACACAGTTGATCTGCGTGTAAAACCAGGGGAAGAATGCTTTGACTTTCTATCTCGTTTTGTTTTTTTTCTTAGCATTTTGTTGCCATCTGTTCAAAGCATTGGCCGTTTGTTCTTCAAATATTGCCTTCTTCATGTGAGATCCCATCTGCATAAAAATATCCCATCATATTTTAAGAGCATATTCCTTTATACATGATATTTAACCAGAACAGAGTGTTTTTTGAACGATCCAAAAGCTCACTAAAACATTTGTACATATTGGAAAAACAAAATTTGCCCCAAAAATGGATGTTCTCTATCTATCAACAAACAGGGTAAAATGAATGTTCTCTATCTATCAACAAACAGGGTAAAATGAATGTTCTCTATCTATCAACAAACAGGGTTATATCAAGAAATAAAATTAAAATGATTTAAAGAGAAATCATCATTTCTATTTCTCTGCTTTTCTAGAAGGCTCGAGACTGCAACAAAATTTAATTTAACAAACAAAAGGAAGCATATTTTAGAGTGGTCATACTTTTCATTCGAAAATCCTCTGAGGCTTTACCTGAAGCTCTGAATAGAGAGATAACTGTTGTACAAAAGAAAAATTAAACTCCACTGTTTTCTATCTCCTGATAAATTTGTCTACTATGAGTTTAACTATTTTTTAATGAGGTGATTTTTTAACCGTTTCACCAAAATCTGATGATACGATTTTTGGTGAGATCACAATGTTTCATTGTATTTTTTAGTACAAAAATGGATTCAATGTCCTGAAAAATCCCTTAAACATTTGGATTGTGCAAATTCAACAACTTAAAGCTAAAATTTCCCCTATTTCTAATCAGAAACTATGGTTTTAACAATTTCTACTCATATTTTGGGCAAAATCAACCAAAAAAAAAAAATCAAAAGTGGTGTCATTAAACAACTGTGTTAATGCATTATCAGGTGACACCTTATCTCTAATTTTATCAGTACAAGTAAGATATTTAATATCACAATGTAGGGTTTGATTAATCTATTTTTGTACAAAATAAACCAGGTGAATATAGTAAGTGAATACTTGGACGATGTAACTCTCCTTTTTTGTAATTATATAAGCCAGCATTTTCTCAAGTTCAATCGATCCTGTCAAACACCTAAACTGATTGTATTTTCAATGAACATGGAGTAGACTGACCTGTGTCACAAGGGCATAAAGTGGAAGTGTGATGTAACTACATAGAAACTGCACAGCAACCCTAGACACAAACACAAGCAACCCAAGGTAATCCTTATCAGATGATGATGGTATTGTCACCTAATTTACCTGAAATTTATATACGGAAGAGTGAAACATTTAAATATTCAAATTACAGAATGTGTCACCCTCAAGGTGGACAATGAAGGTTGGGTTTAATAAGGAAATTAAAGACTTAGTACAAACTGAGAGATAAGGTTCCATTTTTGCTGATGTCGTTTGACATTGAAAGTTTTGGGCCGAAAAGAATTCTGAGTAGACTTAGAAAGCTTCAAAACCACATGAGTCTTCCAAAAAGACTTTTCCATAAATTCAGGGCTGCAAAACCTTTTTCATGCTGGTTCTTACATTCATTCTGATCTTGCATACTGTTTTTAAACATATCAATATTTATTGTATGCATACATTGCTTTTAGTACATGAAAAAATAATTGCAGTCCTACTCTGCTTTCATTTGCAAAGCCATCATTCCAGGACTTGATGTAATGGCCATTTGATGATGTGGTAGAAAGTTAGAAGAGCAGTGTTGACACTGTAGGTAGTGGTTATATGCGCTGGTTATAATGGACAAATCTCACAATAATGGTCTTGTATTTCTATAACTTTGTTCTTGACATATTTAGGAACCTGCAGTTTCATGGCAATCTCCAAATTATTTTCTAGAATAGAGGTGAACTGAAGTCCATCTTTCTATATTCTAAAGAATGAGGTCCTATCCCAGCTCGGTCAGGGGGTGACGGCATCAGTTCAATGGTCAGGGTGGAAATCTGGGCAGAGTTATAGGCTCTTGGAATTGCCTGGAGGTGCAGAGGAAGAAAGAGACACAAAGAGAATCCTATAATTTGGGTGCAGAGAAAAGAGAGAAGCACACAATTGGGCTGCAGAGAAAGAAGTGAAGGAAATGGCAGTCATTGTGTGCATTTGTGTGTTGTTTTTATAAAATGAATGTTCTCTATCTATCAACAAACAGGGTAAAATAAATGTTCTCTATCTATCAACAAACAGGGTTATATCAAGAAATAAAATTAAAATGATTTAAAGAGAAATCATCATTTCTATTTCTCTGCTTTTCTAGAAGGCTCCAGACTGCAACAAAATTTAATTTAACAAACAAAAGGAAGCATATTTTAGAGTGGTCATACTTTTCATTCGAAAATCCTCTAAGGCTTTACCTGAAGCTCTGAATAGAGAGATAACTGTTGTACAAAAGAAAAATTAAACTCCACTGTTTTCTATCTCCTGATAAATTTGTCTACTATGAGTTTAACTATTTTTTAATGAGGCGATTTTTTAACCGTTTCACCGAAATCTGATGATACGATTTTGAATGGTTATTTCAAGGGAGTTGACATTTAATTGTCAAATTTATTTTAAATGTTTTAAAATATCCAATATTTAATAAAACTTAAAAGTTCATTTTAAAATAGATAATCTGTAATTTTTAACACAGTTTTTAATCATTTGTTTAATATTTTATTCCTATCTATATCCATATGTAATCAATAAGACATTTAAAAAAAGATGTTTTTTGTTTTTTTCGAAATTTTGTTCTCCCTTATTTATTGTAATTAGGCTGAATTAAAAAATTACATAAAATCAGATATATGAGAATTCTACATTTTTATATTATATTTTTATTTATAATTTGTTTATTTTTATTTTTTATTTTTATATGAATTATAAATAAATAAATAAATAAGATGAAATATAAATCTAAGGATTATTAAACTGATCATTAAACTTTGGTGTTTGGTATTGGTAATAAAATTCGAGTTAATATTTAAAAATAATAAACAAAAATAACAACAATAAAAGAAAAATCCACTATAAATGATGGACCAGATCTAAAACCTAAATATAATCTTGTAATCTTAAAACAATATTGGACACAAAGGAAGGCCATCTCGATTAAAAAAACCCATCTTGTTCAAAGGTCAGAAGAGATAACCCTAATCACAAGACAACCCCTTCTTAGAACATAGAGAAATTATAGATAAAATTTCTGGCAAAGTAAAAAATGGTATATTGAAAAGAAAAAGCATTTTGAAAAAGTCACAATCCACACCAAAAACATGTCGAAAAACAAAAGTCGAATTGCTCGGAAACTTATGGAAATTCCGGTCATATTTAGAGAAAATCTGGCAAGGATTTTTGGAGATCCAAGTTATAGTTGTTAAACTTCAAAATTTTAGGTGTCTTAGACGTTTTTGATGGTGTTTTTGATGGTGCTGAATCCATTTCCACCATCAAAAACACGATACAAACACTGTATCTACAAGATTTTTTGAAAATTTTTAACCCAAATTCAAGCCACTTTTGGCCGTCCGGCAATTCCTCCACCTCGTCAGACGACTCCAAAACAAAATACCTTCCACACCAAAAACATATTGAAAAACAAAATACCTCCACACTGTAACCCTAAAACTGTCTTCCTTTGAGAGAAACCAAAAAAAACCACAGAAGTTACAAAATAAGGAACATAGAAGACAAACTTCCCAGCAAACATAAACAAGGGCTTACAATAAGGCCACAATCCACACCCAAATCATGCTGATAGACAAAATACCGCACACAGTAACCTAAAGCCGTCTTCGTATCAGAGAAACAAAAGACCCACAAAAATTACAGAGTACAAATTTAAATCCAGCTATAAAAATCTGCAAATGTCAATGTTTTCATCTCCTACAAATAAACCCTCGACAGAAATAGGAGGGAAATTGGAATTTAGTGTGACTTCAATACCTCAAAAGGCAATGCGGTGATGTAGCTCCTAAGTGAGGTCACAGACTTCAGAAAACCTTCACAGCGAAGAGGCAGAAGAACAGAAAGACACCAAAACGATATTCTTCTATCCTTCGGCACACAGTCATGTTATGATGAGAGAAATAAAGAAAAATTCATTCTGCTCTCTGAGAAGGACTCACAGATGAGATCGTAATGAGGTATGCGGATGGAGGTACTTTACGGCGACTTGGCATCGAGTCTTTCTGTGGTGTTTTTAGATGTTGGGATGTCGTTGTGGAATTGATACGGATATTAGATCGGGAGGATGTTCTATTAAAGAACGCTTTATCTATAGGGCGTTCGTTTTTCGTTTTCTGATCTCTTCTTCCGATCTCTGGGGATTTCGGGGGATGCTGGGGGGATCTGGTATCTGATAATATTGGATCCTCTCGTTGTTCCGATTTTCCGGATGGCATACATCAACGGGGATTCTGGCTGGTTGGCCTGAGTGGCAGATTGCCTGGACTTCCCATTGAGTTTCCGGTTCAGTGGTGGTATTGTGGTCCATATAGATGTTGATTTACTATATCGGAAATTTTCTCTTTCTAGTATGGTAGCATCAATTTAATCAATTTGCAGGGAATGCAACCATTTTCTGGTTTTGCAACGGTTAATTGGGTGATATTTATTTTGGCTCCTTTTAGTGCCGGGTTTGCTTTGGGGTGATCTTTCTATATTGATATCTGGTCTTTTGGATACTAGCGCATCCCTCTTGAAATAATCGCACTGATTTGTCCTTTACCCTGCATTCCCTTCACCTCTGTAAGTTGCGTCTTCGAATTCTTGGTCTTCTGCCGGTTTTTGAGCGGGTTTTCAGGAGGGTTATACACGTCTTTTTTTTCAATTCTTTTCGAGCGAGTTGTTTGAAGCAAAGGGCCATTTCTCTCTTAGAACACATGAATGGCCCAGCAAGTCCTTTTACAGCTACAATATCAGTGAACCTCTACATCCGGCAAGATAAGACTGGTACAAGGCACATCATTTGTCAGCAGATATGCAGGGTTCTTCTGATCAGCCCACCCAATTTTTGCTGCAGTCTGCCGGAGCAGGAGGAGATGGGTTTATTCCAAGACTTAAAGTAGAGCGAGCCAAAAATAAGCGTGCTCAAAAGCACATAAAGGCTTTGACAACAATGAAGGAACTAACACTAGGTCAGGATGTCAATTTGGACAGGGTAGAATTGGGTAGAATCCCTATCTAAGAGAGCATTAGTGGGTAGGCTCAACTATATCTCAATAACCCATGACCAACTCCTAGACTGGGTAAGAAAGACTTGGAAGCCGCTCGTAGGCTATACCCCTATAGTAAACATTTTTGGTCAACAAATGGCTGCATTTTTATTTTGTGTCTGAGAGCTATCTGGAACAGATTCTGGCTGAAACCTAGGTCATCGGATGGGGCTCGCTCTGGCTACAACGATGGCACACGGCCTTCTGCCAACTAACTGAACTCCAGCCGCAAAAACATTTATGGGTAATGCTGCCAGGCTTCTCTCTTGAGTAATGGTCTAAAGAAATTCTCATCAGAGTGGCCAACTCCTTGGGAAACTTCGTCTACCTGGAAGAGGCTTCTTTACTAGCTGCAGATAAGCGCGTAGGTTGCGTTCTCGTCGATATGGACACTTCTGAAGGTTTGCCAGAGTCTTTGAAAATTCTTTGCGGTGAGAAAGAAATCGTCCAGCCATTAGACTACTAGAAAATCCCGTTCAGCTGCGCGGATGAAACTATTCGACCCGATGCCAAATGAAACGATGAAACTATTCGACCTGATGCCAAATGAAACGCCCAAACCGTTTGGGCAACCCCTTTGAATCAACGATCAACGGCTGAAATTGTTGCTATCGTCTAACATATAATCGTGTGGCTTACAAGATGACAGGTAGGCAGAGAGGGGAGTTGATTTCAGAGAGAAACGCCTTACGGCGTAACGAGATATGCAGCTACCGCAATATACAACCACTGCATTAAATCACTGCTCTGGTAAGAAACCCTGAAATTAGGAAAATTTATCCTTACCAACAATTTCCCAAAATAATGTTAGGATACATGGGCTAAAATATAATTATACATACTTTTTATTAACAATAAGAATGAGACACACTCAATTCATTTCATAAATTTAATTATTTATAATATTTTAATGAAAATATAATTAAATGTAATTATTATTATCAATAACAATAATGAGACACTTTCTATTCATTTCATATATAAAAAATAATACACTATTGAAATATATCAAAAATTAAATATAATATTGAGAACATCTTTTTTTTTAAATTACATTTATTAATCAACAACTATTATATTAAATTAAATAATTATAAAAATATAATATATTAAAAATTAATTTAATTTAATTTTTTTGAAATTACATAAAATTGAAATTATTAAGAATTAATTTAAATTATAATTTATAAAAGTTATTAAAAAGTTATTTTACATTTAAATTTAAAAAAACACAATATTAAAAAAATATTAATATTTTTTATCAACTTTATTTAATTTTAAATTTTACATGAAATTAATTATATTTATATAAACTTTAATTTATTTTAATTAATTAAAAATTAAAATAAAACTAAAGTAATAAATTATATTGTAATTTCAGCCCAAATTAATACAATAATACTACTTTTAATCTAAAGTAATCATACTCTAATTTAATCCTAATTTCATGACTTGGTATTGAATAGATGGTTACAGGTTGCGTGCGTACTTACCAACACTGCAGTGAATGCTTTCGACAACTGCACCTACAATTAAAAATACATACGACTAATAACTGGGTTTTATTTTCATTTTCACAGGAGCTAAAAACCCGGAAAGCTATCGATAAGCAGATGAGAATGAGAAGCTAATCACCCCGAAAACTGTCTGCTAAGCAGATGAATCATAAACAAGATTCACCAAATACTTAACGGGAAGTTTCCTCGGCTGCCTCTTCTACTCCATTCGGCATCGGGATCCAACCACAATAACTTCTCAATATTACCGCTGTGGAAAATCTCAGTAAGAATTAAAAGGGGCCACAACATATTTAAAAGGGGCTTTCTCGGCTAGTTCCTCAACCCTTCACTGCATTGCAAATCAACCACAAAAAACTTTAATTACATTTTAACAGACTTATGATTTGAAAAAATCAAACCAGAATGAAAAATGCTTGGCCAAAGTAGAGGACGAATCCGATGATGCTTGAGAAGCGGCCAGGTTCGAAGGTGAGACGCTTTAAAACGTTACGCAGGACACTAGGTCATCTAACAGAATAACACCACCTCTCAATATTACCGTGTAAAAGTTTAATTACATATTAAAAAATTTAACAGACTTATGATGGAAAGAATCAAACCAGAATGAAAAATACTTAGCCAAAAATAACGAATCCGAAGATGCTTGAGAAGCGGCCAGGCTCGCAGGCAAGTCGCGTTAAATATTACGCGGCACACTAGGTCGTCTCAAAGAATAAAACCGCCTTGGATTAATCACATAACCTGCATGCATATAGCGGAAGATGGCCCAATGAGATATACGGCTACTGCAATGTGCAATGAAACCCTGCACTGGTAAGAAACGGCATCAAGAAATCGTCCAGCCATTAGACTACTAGAAAATCCCGTTCAGCTGCGTGGATGAAACTATTCGACCCGATGCCAAATGAAACGATGAAACTATTCGACCCGATGCCAAATGAAACGCCCAAACCGTTTGGGCAACCCCTTTGAATCAACGATCAAACGCTGAAATTGTTGCTATCGTCTAACATATAATCGTGTGGCTTACAAGATGACAGGTAGCCTTACGGCGTAATTATTAAACCCAAAAATATAGAACATGCCCAAACCTTTTTCCAAATTGCATTTTCACTCTTACAAGACTCCAACTTTGGAGAGTTATATTTCGCTATTCTGGGCAAGAAATCAGTCGTAGGAGGACTTATTGGAAATCTAATCAGACTAGGATAATATGGAAGCAATTATTTAGTTAAATATGGACATTAAACAGTCTTAAAATATAGCAAAATATAGGGCCGTAAATTTGCAACCAGCTGATTTTCTAAGTGAACTTTTGGAAAGGGTTTCATTGCTAGAACATTTTGTTGTTAGGGATTTAATTCCAGATTACCTATTTCGCGTGAATATCACATTAAGAAGCACGGGAGAGCACAAATTTCATTTTTATTAATTAATTAAATTATAATCTTATTAAATTATAATCTTATTAGAAAGGTTGTTTTTTGATGTTTTAATTATGGACGATGTTTTAATTATGGGTTTTATTTCCAAGTTTAACCTGATTGTAATCATAATTTTGTCAATTTGCTTGCAGAATTTGTTGAAGGAAATTATGACTTGGAATCTCAGATATATGGGATTGGGATTGGGGCTACATAGAGAAAAGAGGAATTTTCTAGTTCTGAAAAGAGAAAAGATATTTTTTTTAGAATTAGATTTGAATCTTAGATCTAAGTTTTGTGATTTTATTCCTTAGATTTAATGCCTAAGGCATATTTCATGCTATTCTTGATCCATCCTCTTTCAATAGAGCTTGATGTCCTAAGAGAACTATTAGAGAATTCTTTATAAAGGACAAATCACTGGGTTCAGAAGTGTATGATTGTATTTTAATTCAAATACTATTATTTGTTTGAATTTAGTTATATATTTTGTTTATGGAAAATTTATGTCAATATTTTCTTATTGCGGCACTAATGTTATTTATGCATATTTATGTTTATGATATCAACAACCAATTCTTATAATTCTATAGATGTGTCATGTATCTCTGGGTTTGATCATATATATAAATGGATTTCTGAGTAAATAATTACTTACATATTTGTTATTATAGATTGATTTAATTATCATTAGAAAAGTGATAACTAATTCCATGCTTTAGGGATAATTATCTATTATTTTTAGTCTCTTAATGGAGCATGCATGGCACTAAATAATATGAATTACCATAACTACTTCTGCAAATCAATATTAATCATAGATTGCATATTAAATCCACATAATTTTTAATACCATTTCACTTGGTATCTAGGAACTACTTATTTTCAATGTTAGGATAATTTTACTTTCCTTTTCCATTTTAGTTTAGTTTGCATTTAGATTTAGATTTAATTTTTATTTTAAATAAAAGTCTCCTTATGGAGGAGAAATCATCCATATGGCTTTAGCTGAGCCCTCATTTCAGCCAACATAAAGGACTACCTTTGTCAAGCATGTTGAGAGAAGCCATGTCAAATTTCCTTTTTCCTCTTAATACTAACAAAGATTTTCATACACTAGAATGTAAAAGTTAGAATTAGACTTAAATTTATGCATTTATATTAGTTTAATATTAGATTACGAATTTATTTTAGGTTAGTTTTAGGTTGACGCAATGGATCGTATAACTTCTCGAAACCACCACAATAAATGGAAAAGGGTCTAATGGGGGCCCTAATCATATTGTACTGCCATCGCTCCCACATTTACCCAATTTCACTGGTCTGTTGGGGTAAACATGAGTTGAGGGCTATGATGACATGACCCAACCTCTTTAAGTATAGTAAGGGAAATGGAGTTGACAAATTGAAACTTTATTGACATTCCTCACGAGCTGCAAGACACCTACGAGCTAAAAAACCACTCCTAATGGCCAAACCCTAAGCTAGAATAATTGTTTAGTGACATGGGCTCCAAACCACATGCATGACAAGGACTCCATGAGGTTGATGACCTTCAACCACACACACAAGCCTATCTAGGTGCAGTTGTGACCAAAATTCTTCAGTTTAGAGGGTGTGGTTCTAGATTCTGAGCCACCATTTTAGGCTAACCTCCATAACACTACCTAGAACTTAGTGAAACTTTCCATAATGATAAATAACATTAGGAAAAAGTCATTCATAAAAAAAATTATAAAATACTTGACCTAACCATGCCTAACTATGACAATCATTTCGCCAAACATATTAAAAAAAGTAATCCACGGGTCACGAATGCATATATGAACATAGGGGTCTAAAACTTATCTGACATTCACCAAGAGTGTCTAATACCCTCTCATAATATCTAAAATAACATCTATTATCTCATTCATTCATTAACCATTCATCAACAAATCAAAACAAATTAAGAGCAATAACTAGAACCTGTTATGGAACCATGCTTATAACCAACATATAGCTGGAATAATTACTGTGATAGAACAACCATCAAAGCCACATAATAAGAAGAAAAATTACTCATGAAATACAATAGTGAAAAGAGCTCTTATTAACACATGAAAAATTGAACTATGTCATGGACTTCCATGTACCACTCGACCATAGATTGAGTTGAACCATTTCTTTATTTCAGCCAATCACCCCATGCCATATTCCAAGAATGAATGTGGGACTCAAGACATAAATAACCAGGAGTTTCCAGATATTAAACCACCTCCACCCACACTGGTCAAGAGATCACATAAGAGAAAAAATCACATATGAAATCACCATAACTGGTCAAGAGATCACATATGAAATCACCATAACTGGTCAAGAGATCACATAAGAGAAAAAAAACATAAAAAGAACAGGGCTTCTCGAAGATTAAACCACTTCCACCCTCAGGTTATTGTGATACCACCAAAGCCGGTCAATAGATCACTAAACCCAAAACAAGATTAGATGCATTATAATTTATTCACCATTACCTTGAGGAATTTTCCTGTCTCCACCCACCTGTTGAGGGATTTCCATAGATTAAACAACCTCCACCCCCAACCCATGGAAATTTTCCTAAGACCACCTCACCCGGTTCCAAAAAATTCTAGAAATCCAAATATCAACCGAAATAAATACCCCATCACCCCATGCCTATCTGTAAATGACAAGTCAAGGTTAAAACCACTTTCACACCTAGAAAAACCCATGTTAATGACAACAAGAGAACCAAATACACAAATACATGTACCATGCATTCAAAAACTAGCTAAGAAATCATAAATGCAACATGTTCTGTGCAAGTCTTCTTGCTAAAGCTGCTTGATCCAAGCATCCTTGCTTGTCATTTTCCATCCTTGCCCTTCCTCTTCCTTCCTTTCTCCAATGCTAGAGTGCTCCAAGAATTCTCTAAGTGTATAGTAGTATGAGAGAATAGAGAGAGAGCTCCAAAATTGAACTAACAAAAGCTGTGAATTGATCGTTAGAAGCCTCTTTATCATCAAGGCCTCTATTTTCATCATTTTCCTCTATTTTCCCTTCAATTTTTCTCTCATGCAAATCTATGACCTTTCATCTCCATTTTCTCCTATTTTTTCTTTATTTTCATAATTAAATGTCAGTTAATGCCTATTTTCCTTTTGCAATGCCTTTTCCAATTTCCTTAGCCATAATAAATTGAAATGAACACCCACTAGGATAGTTTTCCTAACACTCAGCTTCGAATACGTGTCCCATGACCTTGGTCTTCTTTTTCCTTTATTATCCTCTATTACATTAAATTTTGACCAGAGGTTGTTATAGACCCCTCCCCCTTAAGGGAACACTGTCCTTGGTGTTCTATGACACCTATGCCCAACAAGGTCACTAAAAGCCAAAACATACTAACCATAGATATTTATAACTTGGTCCGATGCAATATTTGTAATGAACGACCTGCTAAAAAGAAAAACCAACATGATAAACATGACAACATGAAAACCATACCACTTATTATAGCTTTCTAACACAGATCATTGTGATATTTATAATAACAACCATACATAAATATGTACATATACCAAAACTCCTTTGGATCAACTGACAAAAAATGAAGGATACATAGCGCGCATCTGATCAATTATCTCCCATGTAGATTCATCGAGACAAAAGGTCTTCCACTACACTTTAGTTTTCTTGATTGCTTGACTTCAGAGCATGAGTTGTTTCCACTGCAATATGAATTGGAGTTTTAGCTGGAATTCTCCTTTGGTTCCACTTGCCATACAGACCAGTCAATCACATGATCAACATTTTTCACGTATCTTTTGAGCAATGAAATATGGAAAACAACATGGACTTTCACTTTCGGCAGAAGTGTAAGTTTGCATGCTACTAGTCCAATCCTCTCATGGATATTGAAAGGTCCACAATATCAAGATGAAAACTTGGCACATGATCCAATCCCAAGGAGCCCCTCTTGGGATTGATACACAAGTACACATGCTCCCTAATGTGAAAATCCTTAAAGGCCTTGTGTTTATCTTCATAACTCTTCTGCCTATAATGTGTTTCCTTTAAATTATTCTTGATATGTTGCATTTCTTGTTCCATGTATGCCAATATGTCCAATTGTATTAGTACCATGTTCACTAGATCACTCTAGTTTATGGGAGTATTGCAACTCTGCCCATAAAGTGTCTCAAATGTACTCATCCTTACTCACTCTGGATATCCATTGTCATAAGCAAACTCAACCAGTGGAAGATTATCCTTCCCCCTCCTCTACTAGTGCATAACATAAATCCTAAGTGTGTCCTCTAGAATCATGTCTACCCTCTCTTTCTTTGAATATGTCTACAGATCATAAGTTGTACTGAATGCCAAATCTATAACCAAAAATGCACATAACTCCTTCCAAAACTTGGAAGTGAACTTGACATCTTTGTAGGATACAATCTTCTTAGGAACACCATCCAATCTCACTATCTCCCCGATGAAGACCTAAGTTACCTCACTAGTTGAATTTGTGTAGTTAACTTAAATGAAGTGAGCTACCTTGGTCAAGTTATCAACCACAACCATGATAGAATCATGTTTTCTAGATGTCCTTGGAAACGTTGTGATGAAATCTAAGGAAATGACATCGCATTTCCACTCTGGAATTAGAATCTATCGTAATAGACCACTAGGATGCTTACACTCTACTTTTTCCTATTGACAATCGAAACATCTCGTCACAAACTCAACCACCTCTTTCTTCAAATTCGTACAATGATATAATTTCTTAATCGTTGTCAATATTTTTTGATATCCAGGCTGACCTGAATACACCTTAACATGAAATTCCCTCAAGATAATATTCGTGAGCTCACTTTTGTTCGGCACATATATCATGTCCCTAAATCTCACCAAACCATCTACCATGAGATGATGATCCACATCCTATTCACCTGGACCCTGTTGTTATAAGCTATGCTTAAGTTGTGGTACCTATCATCTTGTTTTCTTTCCTGTAAGATATGATCCTGTAAATCCATCCCATATGAACTTATAACTTCTATGCCATTCACTTGCACTCTTCTGCTAAGAGCATATGCAACCCTGATCTCCTTTCTCTTAATATACATGACCCTGAAGTCAACCTCACTTAGCATGGCCAACAATATAGCTTGCCTAAAATTTAGATTAAGTTGGCTAAACAAGTATATCATCCCACCATGATCACTCATCAACACAAACCTCTTTCCAAGAAGAGAGTGCCTCCACATCTTCAATGCATTACTGATCGCTACCAACTCAAGATCATACGTCACATAGTTCTGGTCATGCTCATTCAATTTCCTTGACTCGTAGCACATCACCTGTCCCTCTTGCATCTTCCATGAATCTATACACACAATGAAATCTTTATCTGGATCTATAATCTTTAGAATTGGATTGTTTGTAAGAAAGTTCTTCACCTTCTCAAAATTTGATGCACATTCCTTTGTACATTCAAATTTATTTCCTTTCCTTTGTAATGATGTAATAAGATAGGAAATCCATCAAAATTTCCTGATGAACCTTTTGTAATAACTTGTTAACCCCATGAATGATCTGACTTCATCCATATTCCTAGGAGTTTCCCTATTAGCTCTGCTACAAACTTCAGTAGTTGGAGGGCCAAAGTTCAGAATGGCCGTGTTCTCTTATCAGAAAGGAAAGCCCTTTGGAGAGCAGAAATACACTATCGGGAGGCGGAAATACCCCAAAAACCATGTAAAAATAAAAATTACAGGCTTAAGGATCTGCTTTCATCTCAGCCGCTGGATCTGGCCGATCAGCGGTCCAGATCGTGTCGACATATCGCAAGTCGGGGGAGGCAGTGGCAGCGACATCGCCGATGAGCGATCGCTGATATCGCATCGGCGTATCGCAATGGAGGATTTACAAAAGGGGCTTTATTATTCACCGACGAGCGATCGCCGATATTGCATCGGCGTATCGCTATCGGCACTTCCAATGGAGCATGGGCCTTTTATGTTTGCGACCCGATGGGCCGGACCTGATGGCGCTATAAATTATGTCTGATAAAATATCAGGTCCGGGGTGATATCGCTATCGGTTTTTTATAATGGGTGGGGCCCTTACATATGACATGCCTCCGATCCGATGGGCTGGACCTGACGGCCATACTGCGCTCCATTTCATAATTTTTCAAATCCACGCCCTATATATTTTCATTGTTTTTTATGTATTTCTTTGTATAAAGAAAATACAAAGGAGGCCTTGGGCAGGTGCCGATTGCGATGGAGTTCCGACCCAATGGGTTCAAAAACAAAATATATATATGATTCAAATCTGCCAAAGCCGTTTTTCATGATTTTGCAGTAGTTTTATGTGTATTTTCAAATATAAAGAAACAAAGGATTGGCCTGTTTAAATATGCATTGCGACCCGAAAGGCGGACCCGATAGATGATTGAACCATGCCTGAACCTTTTAAAAGTCAAAGTTGAAACAATGATGGGCAGGAATGAACAGTGTAGCAATGTTTCACTGTTTTAAAGCCAAACAGTCATGATTGAGCCGTTTTAATGATTCAGCAGCTGCCATTAATCAAAAGTATGGCGGAGGAGGAAGTAGGATGACGTTTATCAATGCAGAGCATTCAATGGTTATGGTTCCTTTGGTATTTCACGCCACCTGCTCCAAGGAGGACTGCAGAGCAATAGAAAGGTCAAATCCATGTACAACACAGCCATATTTGTATCAGCGACCCATTCCTGAATGTAAATGTGTTTTGTGGCCATTTATGGGCTCCTCAACGCATAGCTAACAGAGATTGTGTAATGAGACACCATATATACTGAAAAAATAGATGTACTGAGAGGGATGAGTGTTAGATGAAGAGAACCCTGTTGTCAGGTTCAACTTTTGGAGACTGTAACTACTTTGTAACCTGCAGCATCTGGTCTTCATTTCCAGCTAATGCAAGCTTCTTTTGCTGTTTATTGCTCACTTTCCACTTCTCTTTCTTGTTCCATGCTGTGCCTGTTTGCATTTGTTCTATTTCTGTGAATGTTTAGCATCAGACGGGCTGTCATCCCACCTCTGTGTTAGGATTTAGCATGTACCATAGAACATGTGTGCAGGTTTCTTTTGTTTAATGCATAGAGAGCTGTCATCCTGTCTGTGCATTAGAAACTAGATTTACAGACCTCTTAACTGGTTGCAGCCGGCCATCACAGGGTCCTGTGCATCTGCTGATGTGGTCAGTCTTCTCCATTATCACCTTATCCTCAAACTGTGAGTAATAGGTGGTTAAAATGCTTGTAGTCTGAGGGTGTTCACCCATGTCTGGGGTCAATCATAGTAGAAGTGGTTATCTGGCTTGAATATGCAGCATTTGTTCCATTCATCCACCATTTATTCAACTATATTTGGTTGAATTTGTAATGTTCCCAAGCATCACCGGTATGCAACCTAGGTGAGTTTCTTGGGGTGATAACATTAAATGGCGCCGTTGCTGGGGAGAAGAGAATCGAAGCTCAGATTCCCTGGGAGATGACACAACTTCAAAGCTTTGATGACAGACAAGGTTTGAGCACAGATTTTGGTTGTAATCATTTGTCTGGCGACTCCACTTGAGGAAGGCCATCCTTTGGCGACTCCACATTGAAGTTCTGGTCTAGTTCGTGAAGCATGCTCAGAAAAATCTTCAGAAATCACTAGTTGGCCAGTGCCTGATCCTGAGAGGATCGATAAGCAGAAGAAACTTTACGGAAGGGAACATCAGGATCAGGTAAGCCTTAAACAATTTTTATGTGTCTCTGTTAGTGAAGTTCACCTTCAGAGATTCATACAGCTCCTTGTTATTCATTTCCCTTTCGGACCTCAGTTGAAAGAAGCTCCATGTTGTCCATTATATTCCTCTATTTCTGCCATTCCATTCATTGATTCATTCTACTCAGTCCACCAGTATCTTTTTACCTTACCTCAGTCATGGCAAGCCAGCAAGCTCTTACAAAGATAGAAAGAATAGTTGCTGCTAGGTATGGGCCCCTAGTTTTGCCTACCCCTTTAAATGCCATGCCTGTAGGAGATTATATGGAATATATGCCTAAGTTTACTGGTGTAGAAGGAGTATCATCCGAAGAGCACCTCGAATCTTTTTATTGTTATGCTGATAACCTAGACATCAATGAAGAGGATGTCTGGATGAGGGTTTTTGTCCAAAGCCTAGATGGGGAGGCTGGAAAATGGTTTAGAGAATTACCCCCTAGGTCTATTGCAGATATTGGGGCCCTAGTTGATGTATTTTTAAACCACTGGGGAAGTAATAAATATCTGCTCTATTATCATACTGAATTTGGGAACTTGCAGAGAGAAGATGGTGAGTTGCTGTCTGATTTCAATATCAGATTCAATCATATGTACAACAGAATACTAGCTGAAATAAAACCTACCCCTACTTCTGCCATGCTCACATATGCCAATGCCTTCGATTCTCAGTTCTGCCTATTGTTAAGAGAAAGGAGATGTGCTTCTCTAGCTGATATGCAAGATGCAGATTTTGAAGTTGAATCGAACATTCTAGCTGCAGAGAGACTTGAAGATGATGCTGAGTGCAGAAGTCAGGGAGGTGAATCCTCATCATCCTCAGAGTCTAATATTGATAAATTAGCTAGGATGATCGAGCTTTTGACCTCTAAAGTTTCCAAATTAAAGGCTGAGCAGTATTCTAAGGAAGCAGGAGCTCCTTGTTCCATTTCTCTTCTAGCTCAAAATCTATATAAAGGAGCACAGGAGCAATTGCAGATTTTGCAGAGAAACGCAGATGCAAACGAGGATCAAAGGGTGAAGACCCTTTGTCAGGATATAGTCATGAAAGAAGATCTGTTTGAAGAAGAGGAGGAGGTCCATGGTTTGGGAGGTGCTCCTTTCCTAACCAGAGCTGCATATGAAGAAGCAATAGCTAGAGGAACTGCTCGTGAGTTTGTTGTAGCTACGGAACAACTTGATCAGCAATAGCAGATGGCAGTAGGTCCCTTCATCCATGAATCTAAGCCCGAAGCTAGCTCAACTTCACATGGCTATGCAGATCTGCAAACTTTCCAGCCTTCTTTTGTCCCCGGCCCAGTGATTAAAGAGGGAGAGGAAAAATCCCCATCATCTTTTTTCCCTATGTCTTCTCATTAGGAAAGCCCTCATTGCTACCCCTTGAACACTGAGGCAGAATATAATTCTATGCTCAAGGCTGAAACTGGTAATCTCGGCCTTGATATTCCGATGCCTGCCCAGAAGGCCTCCACAAAGATTGAAACGACAGCTTATCAGATGACAGAGGAAGAAAATGCACAGGCATGGGACTCCTCCTTTGATGAGGGTTGTTTAAAGAAAGATTCAGGAGCAGAAAATGTCTCTGTGTCCCATGCACAAGAATACAATGGTCCATCTGTCATATTAGTTGTGTAGACTACAAAAGGCACAAACAAGTACACAGTAGCCATGATTATCTAGCAGGTGTACAAAGGCTCCTGTGAAGAGCATCCAAGGACGAGAACATACAGAAAGGGAGTGAAATTTGATCCCTACCTACCTGTCAAGCTCAAATGTCCTAAACTCTTTGAGGTAGAGGATCGAATCAATCCAGTCCTGCTGATCTATGATGAACCGGGCTGAGAGTAGGAGAAACAGTTTTGGTTGCCCTGCAAATGGGCAAATTTTGAACTTTATGCCTGCCCAGAAGGCCTCCACAAAGATTGAAACGACAACTTATCAGATGACAGAGGAAGAAAATGCACAGTCATGGGACTCCTCCTTTGATGAGGGTTGTTTAAAGAAAGATTCAGGAGCAGAAAATGTCTCTGTGTCCCCTGCACAAGAATACAATGGTCCATCTTTCATATTAGTTGTGCAGACTACAAAAGGCACAGACAAGTACACAGTAGCCATGATTATCTAGCAGGTGTACAAAGGCTCCTGTGAAGAGCATCCAAGGACGAGAACATACAGAAAGGGAGTGAAATTTGATCCCTACCTACCTGTCAAGCTCAAATGTCCTAAACTCTTTGAGGTAGAGGATCGAATCAATCCAGTCCTGTTGATCTATGATGAACCGGGCTGAGAGTAGGAGAAATAGTTTTGGTTGCCCTGCAAATGGGCAAATTTTGAACTTTAAGTTTTCAGGCTTTTATGTTTGTAATTAAGTTCTTTTACAGTTTTATGTTGTATGCTTAGTTTACTCCATGCCCAATGGACACTAGGCAAGTGTTTTTATAGCTGTTTTTGTATAAAGGCATTGGTCTGCAGGTTCTTGAGACCTCACAGGGAGGATCTCATCCTCAGAAGGAGCCAGTGTTAGCTCTGCTACAAACTTCAATAGTTGGAGGGCCAAAGTTCATAACGGCCGTGTGTTTTTGATCAGAAAGGAAAGCCCTTCGGAGAGCAGAAATACACTATCGAGAGGCGGAAATACCCCAAAAACCATGTAAAAATCAAAATTACAGGCTTAAGGATCTGCTTTCATCTCAGCCATTGGATCTGGTCGATCAGCGGTCCAGATCACGTCGGCATATCGCAAGTCGGGGGAGGCAGTGGTAGCGACATCGCCGATGAGCGATCATCGATATCGCATTGGCGTATCACAATGGAGGATTTACAAAAGGGGCTTTATTATTCGCCGATGAGCGATCATCGATATCACATCGGTATATCGCTATCGGCACTTCCAATCGAGCATGGGCCTTTTATGTTTGCGACCCGATGGGCCGGACCCGATGGCGGTATAAATTATGTCTGATAAAATATCGGGTCCGGGGTGATATCGCTATTGGCGTTTTATAATGGGCGGGGCCTTTACATATGACATGCCTCCGATCCGATGGGCCGGAGCCAACGACCATATTGCGCTCCATTTCATAATTTTTCAAATCCGCGCCCTTCGTATTTTCATTGTTTTTTATGTATTTCTTTGTATAAAGAAAATACAAAGGAGGCCTTGGGCAGGTGCCGATTGCGATGGAGTTCGGACCCGATGGCTTCAAAAACAAAATATATATATGATTCAAATCTGCCAAAGCCGTTTTTCATGATTTTGCAGCAGTTTTATGTGTATTTTCAAATATAAAGAAACAAAGGATTGGCCTGTTTAAATATGCATTGCAACCCGAAAGGCGGACCCGATAGATGATTGAACCATGCCTGAACCTTTTAAAAGTCAAAGTTGAAACAGTGATGGGAGGGAATGAACAGTGTAGCAGCGTTTCACTGTTTTAAAGCCAAACATTCATGATTGAGCCGTTTTAATGATTCAGCAGTTGCCATTAATCAAAAGTATGGCTGAGGAGGAAGCAGGACGTCATTTATCAATGCAGAGCATTCAATGGTTATGGTTCCTTTGGTATTTCACGCCACCTACTCCAAGGAGGACTGCAGAGCAATAGAAAGGTCAAATCCATTTACAACACAGCCAGATTTGTATCAGCGGCCCATTCCTGAATTTAAATGTGGTTGGTGGCCATTTATGGGCTCCTCCACGCATAGCTAACAGAGAGATTGTGTAATGAGACACCATATATGCTGAAAAAATAGATGTACTGAGAGGGATGAGTTAGATGAAGAGAACTGTGTTGTCAGGTTCAACTTCTGGAGAATGTAACTACTTTGTAACCTGCAGTGTCTGGTCTTCATTTCCAGCTAATGCAAGCTTCTTTTGTTCTTTATTGCTCACTTTCCACTTCTCTTTCTTGTTCCAGGCTATGCCTGTTTGCATTTGTTCTATTGCTGTGAATGTTTAGCATCAGAGGGGTTGTCATCCCACCTCTGTTTTAGGATTTAGCATGTATCATAGAACATGTGTGCAAGTTTCTGTTGTTTAATGCATAGAGAGCTGTCATCCTGTCTGTGCATTAGAAACTTGATTTACAGACCTCTTAACTGGTTGCAGCCAGCCATCACAGGGTCCTGTGCATCTACTGGTGTGGTCAGTCTTCTCCATTATCACCTTATCCTCAAACTGTGAGTGATAGGTGGTTAAAATCCTTGTAGTCTGGGGGTGTCCACCCATGTCTGGGGTCAATCATAGTAGAAGTGGTTATCTGGCTTGAATATGCAGCATTTGTTCCATTCATCCACCATTTATCCAACTATATTTGGTTGAATTTGTAATGTTCCCGAGCATCACCGATATGCAACCTAGGTGAGTTTATTTGGGTGATAACATTCCCATTCAATGGTAGCTCTTATATTTTATTGATCCACTGCTATGCATTCCTTAGAAACAACATGTACTAAGTAATATAGCTCTATCTGAAATAAAATTCACTTACTAAGCTTTGCGTACCATTGATGATCTTTTAACAATCTCAATACTTCTGCTAAGTGTCCAGCATGTTCTTTATCATTCTTAGAATGTATCAATATATCATCAATGAATACAATCACAAACTTGTCCAAAAAAGGATGCAACACACTATTCATCAAACACATGAAAGTAGCTGGAGCATTTGTCATACCAAAAGGAATCAGAAAAAACTGATAATTCCCATACATGGTCCGAAAAGAATTCTTATAGATGTCCTCTTAATTGATGCATACTTGATGATATCCTAATCTCAAATAAATCTTTGAGAACAGGGTTTCTCCCTTCAACCGATCAAACAAGTTATCAGTCCTCGATAACATATACCTATTCTTGATTGTCACCTTGGTCAACTACCTGTAATAATTAAACAACCTAAGAGTATCATCCTTCTTCTTCAAAAACAACACTGGCACACCCCAATGTGACACAATTAGCCTAATGTATCCTTTGTCAAGCATTTCCTTAAACTGCAACTTCAATTCCACCAACTCTAGAATGTTGATCATGTAATGTGCCTTTGATTCTAGTGCTCCCCCTGGTACAAACTAAATAGAAAAGTCCACTTCCCTATGAGGAAGAAGCTCTGTAATATCTGCTGTGAATATATCTTCAAACTACTATAAAACTAGATACCTCTTCAATACTTCTGCATCCTGAACATCCTTACATTTATCGCTAGAAATATGCACTGCAAACAATACACACCCTTTCCTGCAACTGTGCTTTTCCTGTATAGTTGTAACCATTCTCATTGATGTAGGCTTCTTCTTACCTTGCAAGATTCTCTTCTCTCCATCATCATCCAAGCACTCAATAGCCTTCTCATAACAACCCACCTTAATCCTATGAAGATACAACCAATCCATACCCAGAAGCATATTGTATGATCCCAATGGAAGCACATTTAGACGCCTTGATTTAGGAACCATTCAACTCAAATGCACAAGTTCTTAGCCAATCATGAACTCTTTTCTTAGTACTTGTGACCAACTGCACCAACCAAGACTCTACATGCACTTCCTTTCTCTAACCACACTCATTTACTAGGTCATGATTAACATAACTATAATTAATGTCCAAGGTCAATCAAAATAGAAACCACTTGATCATAGATCTTACCTTCCATCTCAATGATGGATACCTCATGATATGTCTGCTTGTTGTCCAACTTTTGGCACCTCCTCAGGACTATAGATCTAAGGCCTACCACCCTGATAGAATGGAAAATACTTCGTGCGATGATCCTTTCCATATATCCAACACTGTAAAGGCCCATTACCTATGTTCTTCTACTCTCCAAGTTGAGGTCCATGTCCCTTCTCAACTGCATTAAACTTAATCTAAGGAGCAACATTTTCTTTCTCACCTGCATCGTGAGGTCTTGCTCACTTCAGTGGCCATTTACCTTTAGTCTTTTCATTTCTCTTATAACCCTATTTGGACTCAGTCTTACGCTTCAAATGCTCATAATAATGCTTCAAATTTCCAATTACGTCTTCTAGTGATTGAATATCATCATTCTCAATCTGATCCTTGAATGCTAATGGAAATCCACTGATAAATGTCTAAACTTTTTTCTTCTCATCCTTAAGATACAACACATAACTCAACAACTCCAAGAGCTTAGTCATGTACTCATCATCTTTCATAGATCCCATGTTCATCTCATAGAATTTCTTGGCGTTACTGTTGTAATACCTCTCTGAAAAGTACATATTCCTAAAGAGTATCTTAAACTCATGCCAGCTCAACTCCTTTGTCCTGATGTCTCCAAAATGCTTCACATCTTCCCACCAAATGTCTGCTTTCACTTTGAGGCTAAAAATATCTATCCTGGCCTTCATGTTCTCTATCTAATTACACAACTCAAATAACTTCGTCATTCCAAGCAACCATGCCTCTTCATCTTCTGATTTCTTCAAATCTCCATCCAATGTAGGTGGCTTTGATTTCTTGAACTCATATGGAAAATACCCCTTGTCACTCCTCCTATAAGGATGATAGTGATGGTGACCATGATACATGTATAAACCAAAACCAGAAAAGAACCCATATCCATTGCTTCTCCTATCACATGTATCCAAGAACTTGCCATCTATAACTGTGTCATCCCTTTCTGACATGTACCCACCATGAGACCTGCTACCATATGCCCCATTAATGATGTCCTCCTATCTATAATTGATCTTTGATTGTCCTTATCGCTGCAAGTCTAAAAACATATGAAGGATAAATGCATTGACCTCTATTTGTTTCTCCTGTTCCCTCGTAAGCCTTTCTTGTGACTAAATGATTTTGTCATTGTCCACCTTATAACTTTTGATTCTTACCTTTAAACTTCTCAAGGTGTCCATTATGTTAGGAGAGTACCCATCTCTTGGTTGCTCATCTAATCTATAAGGAGAGTCTCATGAACTGTAATCCACCATTTTGTTAGTCATCTTTGATCTTCTTCTTCTTCCAAGAATACCATTTTAGATAAATAAATATAAACATAATCAACATACCTCAATGAAGTTTAGGGGAGGATATCTCATCTACAAAACCAATCCAGATTAGCATGATAAATGTATATACATAATCATATCAATATATCAACATCATTCATGATAACACAAACTGCATACCTGACCTCTTGCACGATAACCATAACCATGATAATGAATGCATAACAAGCACATTCCACCCATCAAGTCCAAGTGCTTTTACTTGAGAGCTATGATACCAATCTGGTATCATATATCACACAAAGAGAAAAGATCCCGCTTTAATACTAATATATAGCACCACCACTCCTACATTTACCCAATTTCATCGGACTACCTGGGTAAACATGAGTTCAAGGCTACTATTCAGTATCCAACCTCCTATGTATAATTAAGGAAGTGGAGATGAAAAACTGAAACTTTAGTGACCTTCCTCAGGAGCTACAGGTTACCCATGAGCTAAAAAACCACTCTCAGTGCCCAAACCCTGAGCGGGAATTATTTTTTAGTGACATGGTCTCCCAACCACATGCATGATAAGGCCTCCATGTGGTTGATAGCCTCAAAGTACATGCACAAGCCTGCCTCAATGTGGTTGTCACCCAAATTTTTCAGTTCAAAGGGTGAGGTTCTGGATTTTGAGCCACCATTTCAGGCTAGCCTCCATACCACTACCCAAAACTCAATAAAAATTTCCATAATGATAAATAACATCAAGACAAAGCCATTCATTAAAAAAATTGATCAAATGCTTGACCTAACCAAGCCTAACCATGATAGTCATTTCATTAAACAAATTGAAAACATGTAATATATAGGTCATCAATGCATATCTAAACATAGGAGTCTGAAACTTCTTTGACATTCACCAAGAAGGTCTAAGGGCCTCTCATAATAGCTTCAATAATATCTATTATCTCATGAATTAATTAACCATTCATGAACTAATAAAAACATATCAAGAGTCATAGCTAGAACATGCTATGTAACGATGCTTATAACTAGCATATAACCAAAATAATAACCATGATAGAATATGCATCGAATCCACATAATAACAAACACAAGTACCCATGAAATACAATATGAAAATATCTCTTATTAACAGATTCTAAAGCCAACCAAGTTATGGACTTCCACATACCACCCGACCATATATTGAGTTGAACCAATTCTTTCTTTCAATCAATCACCCCTGTGTCATATTTCAAGCATGAATGTGGGACTCAAGACATAAAAAACTAAGGCTTCCAAGAGATTAAACAACCTCCACCTTAATTATCCCACAATCTTGCCAAAACTAATGAACAAATCACATAAGAAAACCAAACATAAACAACTAGGGCTTCCCAGAGATTAAACCACCTCCAACCTCAAGCTATCGCGATCCGACTGAAATCAGTCAGGTGTCCCTAAACCCAAAGCAATATTGGATTCCTCATAACTTCTCCACCATTACATTGAGGACTTTTTGTGTCTCCACCCACCTATTGAGGGATTCTCGAAGATTAAACCACCTCTACCACCAACCCTCGAGGAATTTTCCTAAGAACACCTCACCTGGTTCCAAAACCTTTCGATAATCCAAAGCTCAACCGAAATAAAGAACCCCATTATTCCATGGGTATCTGGAAATGCAAAGGAAAGGATGAAACCACTGTTGCACCCAAAAACACCCATGCCAATGACAACAAGAGAACCAAATACACAAGCACATCTACCATCCATTCATAAACTAGCTATGAAATCACACATGCAACTTGTTACCCGTAAGTCTTCCTGTTGAAGCTGCTTGATCCAACCTTCCTTACTTTTCCATTTGTTTCCTTGTCCTTCCTTTTCCTTCCTTTCTCCAATGTTAGAATGTTCCAAGAATGCTATAAGTGTGCAATAGTATGAGAGAATAGAGAGAGAGCTCCAAAACAAATCTAACAAAAGGATGTGAACTGATCCTTAGAATCCTTTTTACCATTGAGGCATTTATTTTCATCATTTTCCTGTATTTTTCCTTCATTTTTTCTCTTGTGAAAACCTGTAACCTTTCATCTCCCATTTCTCTTATTTTCCTTTATTTTCATATTTAAATGTCAATTAATGCCTCTTTTCCTTTGCCCATGCCTTTTCCAATTTCCTTAGCCATAATAAAGCAAAATTAACAACCACTAGGATGTTTTTCCCAACACTGACCTTCGAATATGTGTCCCATGACCTTTGTCTTATTTTTCCTTTATTGTCCTTTATTAAATGAACTTTTAACCTGGGGTTGTTACACAAGTGATTTCCTAAATGTTGATCATGGTCAATTTTTTCCATAAAAAAAAAAAAAAAAAATTAGATCTGTGGGGATTCAATTAGGATCCTATTGTAGAAATATCGTCCAAAAATAGTAATTAAGGGATGCACAAAGCTCTCCACCCAACCAAACTTGGAGAGAGACAAGGAGATAGGAGATGAGGATAAAGATCCTACAACAAATGTGATATTTTATAGGAAGGAAATATTAGTATATGACATTCAACTAACATTGGGAAAACTTGAAGGGATGGGCTATTAACCAAAGGTTGGTATCATGACACCCGAAGATGAAGATTTTTTTAAACATAATTGTTGTAAGATGAATTTATATCATGTGGAGAGGGATACACTTTGCAAGAAAATCAATTTTTGAGATTGTATTTTTGAAAATGGAATTATTGAAAAGAAATATGAGTTAATGATTTTCATTTTATGTATGAAATGACACAGTAATTAATATAAATCAAAATTAGTGAATTTATACAACAATTGAGGAGTCAGTGAACTACAAGTTGAATATTACATTAACACTAGATTGGAAGCTTGACATTGTTTCCATTCAACTTGGAGTTAAGAAAAGACACATTGTGAATATTGTTTACACAAGATTATGAGAGATTATTTTCTCTATACTCTTGAGAATTTTTCTTCATTCCTCTAATGTTTACATTTTTATATTGTCTCGTAATAAATATTATTATAGGAACCTAGAGGAAATTTCCAAATGATGGCTACTTGAATAAGATATACTTTTAAAGATGAACATCACAATCCCTAGTTGCATTGCATAGAATATCTCTAGTGACATTTTCAAGATATGTTAGATTTTATCCACCAAGGTCATCAAGAAGTTGGATCACTTGCTGCTTAATTATGTGTCAACAAATTAACCCATATTCAAATTCCTAGATTATTATTTGGATGTTCTTCCACCTAATCTGTGTTTAGAAGAAGCTACCACATCCATAACTTTTCAAACCTGTTTTTCTCAATATTGAGGGTTTAGATAAATAATTTTGAAAATAATGTCACTAGTTTTCCATGGCTTATGCATGGTATCTTGCATTTGTTTCACTCACTTGTTCTTGAAATGATTAGAACATTTGAACCTTTTGCAAATTTATTTTACCAAGAGACATTTAGTTCATTTTTAGATTAACATGAAGAAGAGGATAAGAATCTAAATATTGGATCTATTTAGTAGGTATAATACCAATTTGTGCCATAAAAAGCAAGATCATTATTTTATTTTTTTGTCGCCAAAATTTTTTTTTCCTTATTTTAATATAGTTTAGTATTTTTTTGGTTTAAAATTATGAAATTTAGATTGAAAGAATATGAAATTTATGTCTTTTAGTGTCCAAGCCTTATGAATCATCTACTAACTTAAGTAGGTTTAAAATGTGATTACTATTCTTTATATTTTGATGAAATTTTGTAAAGTTTATACGACTCATCCTATGAAAATGGTCTTATGTGAGAATTTAATAACTAGGTATATGAAAGCTTAACACAAAATATTATTAGGTATTAATATTTTTTATTAGCTATTTTGACAAAAATACTGTAATATATTATATATATTCAATTCACTTTAATGATGTTTACTCGATTGGTACAAACCGAAGTTCCATTCCAATAAGAAATGTTTCCCTAAGGCGCTCTTTCCTCCCAGCAAGTGCAAACACCAAGGAATAGTTAGCGCCCCCATGCTTGAGCCACAATTAAATGGGTGTACTTGATGGCTTACTCACCTAGGATTAACATAAGAATAATATGTATACAAGCATATTGAAGTAACTATAAAATGTTCAACTAACTATAAGTTGTCATGAGGTTGAGGGGCCTATGTAACATGCATAATGTCATTGCATGACTTTGATGAGCAGTGATTATACCTACTCTAGCTCGAGATAAAGAACACCTCCAATAGTGGAGTATTGTTAAAACAAACTAAGGGAACACATTTATTATTGAGCTTATGCTCTGACAAATCCAAACTCCAACGTATGCACTAAAATAGTGCTCTGAATAGTCTTCGTGTGCTCTAGTCACTTAATAATAATGATCAATTTGAGCCTTCCCCAAATCACATTATGAAAGTGAAACACAAAAAACTAACTATCTTAAAAATACTTTCCCTTCACATTATAACTATAAATATGAGCTTACTTCCCTATTTAAGCTAACCAAGAGAACGCAACTATTTTCCATAATAATAATCACCAAATTTGTGAAAGGTAATTAACCTCCATACAAAAGTTCCTTGTGAAAAATTTAAACAATATGAGTAATTATGAAAAATAAACATGTTCTTATACAATAATTAATGTTCATAAATAAATTTAAAATAAAAATAAAACTAAGATAATTTTACATTAATCATATACTTAATTATCCTTAAATTAATCACCCTTTAATCCTTACAAACTAGATAATATTTTTTTTCCTTTCTCAAATAAATCATCACTTAAGCCTATTTCAATCTCATTGGATCCATGTACTTCTAAGAAATGTTATATCATTGGATTGGAATCCTTCCCTGCAATATCAATAATCATTTCGAAATGCTCCCAATATTTAACCTCGGTTAAATTGAATCCTCAAAACAATTTTTTATATGTCAAGTACCTCCTTGAATAACATTATTAGGTCATAAATTATAGGTATATTGCAATAGATATAGCAAAATTAGTAGTGAGAATGAAGATAAAGTAATTCACAAAATCTTCCCAAAATTTATATTGCATCCAATCATCACACGAAGGTCCTACCATGATTAAGATGGTATATAAGAGATGTGATTATATAGTAGGATGTAGAAAGGAAATCTGAACGCGGGATGTAGTTAATGATGTTTGATTAACATGATACTTTAGAAGATACATATTTATATAAAATGAAGAATGCGGGAATGATTTTAATAATTGAATTATGAAAGTTTTTGGTAGAATTAATTGAAAATTTTAGTATTTTATATAAATTGATTGAAGTTTTTAAAGCATAAATTTGTTTAGAGAGTTAATTTCACGAAAAATTGTATATGGAAGATTAGACTCTAGATAAATTTAAAGTTAAATGGATTCACAATAGGATAGTTATATAGTGTTAATAAAATATTATTATTTTACTGAGATGCGTTTTACAATCCAGAAGAGGAGAGATGTATAGATTTAGTGTAAGTATATAAGTATGTCAATATTTTAAAATGTCGGATCAGTATATTGAATAATATTTTTTTAGATATGTTGAATGATATTTATTTACATGTTATTTGAATCTATTTTTTTTATATAAAGATTTGTTTAAATTATGGTGGGAAATAATTGATGGTGAATATGTTATTTAGGTGAATATGAGATATTTTTGGGGATATTTTTTTTGGATTAAAAAATCACTACACAAATATCTAAAAATCATGCATGAATATTGGAACCATATCCATAAGTATGACATGAAATATGTGATGCAATTACCTACATCACATTATATTATGCAAAGACTACAATAAGACCTTCAAGTTAGGGTCCAATCAAACATTTGAAAAATAGTTTTTTTAATAATATTGAAAAATAAATCGTTATTTTCAAAGTTAAACATTATAAGTTGCATTTGTCAATGTTAGATTAATAATCGTCCGAAAATTGAGATATGCCCTCACAGCGACTAATAATGCTTTTGTAACCATATTTAAAGCTAAACTTACAATATAACAAGATTCTTAACCATGGATATTCACCCCCACTTTACCATGTATATTATTAATTTGTAAATAGGCTTTGTTACAACACCATAGGCCAATACCATGAATTATCAATCCCACATGCCCAAAAACCATAATTCATTTCACAATTAAAATATTTTATAAACATTTTATTTTAACTTATTTTTTAATTAAATCTAAAAGAAAATGATACACTTTTGAGATACTAAACCCTCTACCATCATTACTACTAAACATATTTCATGGATATTCCATAGATTAAATCAAGGTTTTAATAAAATGAAAAATAAGAATACTTTTATATAAAGAGATGTGAAATTTGTGTTGGACATTTGAGGGTATGAAGGTGGATGGCTATGCAAGTGTTGGCGTTAATGTCAAACAAGGCTCAGCTTGATGATGTGGGTTCAAGCCTTGGAGGTTGTGATGATATGGTATGTAGAGACTTTGGAGCCATCCTTTGAGGGAACATATGGGCTCAGTGATTAATCAAACCCCTTTCATTGGAAAGTGTTATGTAAGAGCTCTCCAACAATATGCGTAAGTCCAGAAATGGTCGTGCGGTTTGGAAGATGTGGCTTAATAGAGATCAAGGTGATTCAGGCCTTATGTAGTGAAGAATATCATACGTCAAAGGTCCTGACAATCAACGATCAGGGGATTGAAGGCTCAGTACACAACGACAGTGAACCTCCAATTAATGATTTGGGATATAACATTATCAGAGATCTCAGTATATCAGAGATGAGAGGATTGAGAATCAAGGGTGCAATGCAATAGCAAGTTGTGATATGAAATTTGCGATATTGCATATTGGAGGTCCCAACAGTCAGCACACAGTGGTGCATCGATGATCGACGTTCAATGTTTCAAAAGTGACATCGGGACTGAGGCCTCCAATGTCAAATTGTTGGGAGTGCTGAAAATGTTTTTACAAAGAAAATTGCTACGAAACTAAGAAGGGAGAGCCCTTTCTCTCTCCTCTAGGAGGACACGTGGAGGTGTCTAGTTGGCTTCGATAAGGATAGATGGCAGAATTAGAGAAGCTCTGATGGGGACCCATGGCAGCGTTTAATTGGTTCTGATAATGCTAGGTAGTTACTGACATCACCATGACATCACGATACGAAAGGACATGGGGCATGTTGTTTCGGGGATTTGGATGGCCTAATGGCCATATCTGGATGACACGTTGATCTTAATTTGAAATATTAGATTTCTATGCTAAGATCCTCATCAGAATATAAAAATGTGATTGAGATTTGTACTCCAAAATAGCAAGTAAAAATATGAGTTTTTATGTGAGTTTTCCTAAGTTAGTTTCATGAAAAACTTTAAACATGAAATCAAAAAACTGAATGCAAGCAAAAATCAATTAGTAATACAACATCCTTTGATAAAGGAGTTCACCGCTACTGGGCTACATCTCCTTGGCTTAGGTCTAAAGGCATGACCCCTTCTCATTATGCTCATGTCTAGGAAAGAAGAGTACATAAACTGTTGAAATGGAATGGCTAGTTTCTCCTTGAAAGAAACAATGTCTGCAAGAGTTCTCACTCCATACGCATGTTGACTTATAGTAGAACATGTAAGCCTTCAGAAAAAATAAGCGTCTTACACAAAGACCCCATACTCCAACTTCAAAGAGCATAAACAATACCACAATCCACTTGAAGTACATAAACAAGTCTTTTCTCCAAAACACATATAGAGAAAAGAGGAATAAAAGCTACATTAGTGATGTAATGGTTGTTGCAGAAAGAAAATGCGGGGTGGAAAAATACTGCAAGGTCATCTACATCTTCAAACTTCTCCATAAACTGAATCAACATTGTAGTTGACCATAGCATCCATAGGCTTCAATTTGCAAAAATCCTATCTAGAAGTGCTCCTTTGATCCTGAGACCTACTCCATTGAGTCCATAATGTCCAAAAATGGCTACCTGGCCTATTTTTACACCCAATTTGGGCGAAAATTAGAGAAGTTATTACCCCTCCTAGTTAGGCCAATATTTGCTCCACAAATTGCTCAAAAATCGACACCGATCCTACAATTTTGCAACAAAAAGTGCTAAATGGGGGGAAATTTTACCCACTGCCAAGCGAAATTGTAGGACAGTTAATTCCACCCATAACCCCATAATTGGTTATAGAAAATGCTAGCCCTACTAGTCACATGACACAGTTAGGGTCTGGTGGTTAACGGTGGAAGTTACAATAACTGCTAGTGGCTTAGCTTGGCATGTTCACATGAGCAGTTTAGGCTGGCAGTCAGATGAGTGGTGGTGGTTATAATAACTGCTAGTGGCTTAGCTTGGCACATTCACATGGGCAATTTAGTGTGACGGTCAGGGGAGAGGTGGCAGTTACAATAACTACTAGTGGCTTAACTTGGCACATTCACATGAGGAGGTGGTGGCAGTGACGGTGATGGTGGCAGTCATAAAAAAGGTTAACAATGGAGGTTATGTGTTCACATGGATTGGTGGTGGTGACAGTAATTAGCAGTGGTGGCGGTGACCTTAGTGGTCACAGCAAATCATGGATGCATTCACATGGGGGGCAGTTAAGTCTGCTCGCCCCCCAACCATGACGACATTTAATACTAAATATAAATTTCCACCCATGATTGTTAAGAACCACCATCTAGGCATATTAATAAACTGTTGGCTTGTTGTTTGGGAGGTCACAGGGTAGAGCCCGACCTCTGCCAAACAAAATTTTGATGTGCCTTTCAGAGGACACGTGGCGGTCTCTGACATAGTCACGTGTCACCTCGTGATTGGCCCTAATCCAATCCACATGGAACAATCATGCTTCGCTAATTCAATAGAATATTCCAATAATATGCTGAGAAAATTCCTCTTTCTACCTAGGTGATACGGTTGCCCAGTCAACATCCTAGTCAACCACCTGCAAAATTTTTACTTGTTTGACAAAGTGAACAGATCACGTTTCTGGGAGCATACGGTACTTGTTTTGCGTGAAATGAGTTCCACCGGATTAAGGACGAAGGAGTCTACATGGTCATTTAGGTTACACACCATTCTGAGAACTTTGATTTTTGGGAAAATTTTGAGCTCTTGATCACACGTGTCACTGGTCGAAAGACACCAAGTGGCATATGATGAAATCACTTCGACAATCGGTGATCGACTATCCTTGGTGGTTGGAATAGCTGCATCATAAATAATTCTTTGATAAATGGCCTCCTGGGGTACAAAGCATCGGTTTTATGAAACAAATTTGTAAGGGGCCAACAAAAGAAATATAGCCCCCGTCGAGGGTCTGGAGGCCTTAGCAACTTAAGTATGAGCCCTCGGTGACAACCCTTGGCTCTATGGAGGAAAACAGAAAGAGAGGCTTATAAATAAGGGGTTGAGGACTATCGAAGTTCATTTTTTTTGTATGGATTTTATGTGTAAAATTGATGATATGTAAAACGTTTTGATAATGTTCTATAGTGCAAATTCACCCATATAACAATAGTACAAAGGTGTATTAAATATGTATGAATCGAAATTTGTGGCTTTGAATGTAGTTCAGAGTGGTTGATGGCCGAAGAAATCTTGTGCACGCATTGTAAAGATAAATGAAGAACAAAGGTGTCATGAGAATGTCCAGCTAAGTCTCTGTGAGACATAAATGATCATGGGGAGCCTCTACGAAATATGTAAGGAGAGATTAGATTTAATACACAACATGGAGTGAATACAAGGAGACACATAAGTGATCATCAACCATTCCTCTGATCCTAAAGGTATTGACAACACAGGGGAAGTGTGTTTCAACAAAATCATGAAGTGTCTGCAACAAGACAAAAAAATGATTATCGCCCATTCCTCTGATCCTGAATGTAGGGACAACATAGGGGAAGTGTGCTTCAAAAAAAGGATGGGGATCCATGCCAGTACTACACATTTAGGAAGATTTGATGATGACAATGAGCACATCAAGCCAAGTGCAGCACATGAACAAAACTATGAACCTCAATTGAGCAAGGTGGGAGAGTGAGAAGATGCTAGAGGAAGCAAGAGCAGAGTTGTGGCCTAAGACATATGTGCAGAGTGTTGCAAGGGTAGTGTTGTGTTGAAAACAATGGAGGTCCCTGAGTAGAGATAGAAGAACACAGAGAAATAAGCAAGAGGATGACTTCCACTAGTGTTCAGAAAGTAGAGAGTAGAAGTTGCATTTGCAAACAACCATTAGATGGTATTTTACTTGTAATATTATATGCCTATGTTTTTAGTTTGAAAATTGCACGAAAAAGTAGAACAGTGGTTGATCCAGATTTTGGGGTGAGGCCCTCAAGATCTAGAAGATATCTTGTGAGGAAGGCGCCCAAGATCTGAAAAATTGAAATGCCAGAAGAAAAAGAGGAGAATTCCCCATAAACAAAACCACAAAGAAACTTTTTATTAAAACCGATAATAAATATAAAGGCTGCATTGTGGCGGACAATCTGTCCTTTTGCAAAATGAGACTTGTTACTTATAGTATTTTTCAGTTACAATACCATGGGTCAATTCCATGGGTGAATGAATACCATGGGTGGATGTTACAATACCATGGGTTACTTTCATGTGTGAATGAATACCATGGTTCAATTCCATGGGTGAATGAATACCATGGGTGGATGTCACAATACCATTGGCAAATACCATGGGTGGATGTCACTTACAATACCATGGGTTGATAAATACCATGAGTGGATGCCAATTACAATACCATGGGTAAATTCCATGGGTGGATCAATAACATGGGTGGATGAATACCATGGGTTGATGCTAGTTTCCATTTGGATCATTCCTCCCTCCTTAAGAAGCAATGGTCCCCATTACATGAAGTTCCCTCCTGCAAAGCCTTTGTTGAATATGAAGAGCCACTAAAGAGAAGGGTTTTATGTGGTTAACCTGTAACCATGATGAACGAAGATCCGAGGATAGAGATACCCTGTAATGCTTGTGACCAATTGTGATACTGACAATGTGCGACCTAGCAAATGGACTTCGATGAAGTGTGGGTTTGTGGATGACCCATAACCTTGACAAACGAAGATCCGAGGATAGATATAACCTGTAATGCTTGTGACCAACTGTGATACTAATAGTGTGCAGCCTAGCAAATGGACTTCGATGACAAGGATTTTTTGCAGTCGGCGCATAACCATGATGTTGGTTGTTGATGGAGCAGCAGGTGCCTACATAGCCTGGGGTGGGAGGGAATAACCCCAAATAACCCAAGCCGAATGTTGCTATGCTGAAACTGATGAATTTGAAGCAAGTGCCTACAAAAGTGGGGTGGGAGGACACGTCTCCAATGGGAACCCACTCGAATGTTGCTCCATAATTAAAATGGACATAACTCAGTCAATATAACTCAGAATGTTTATTATAACTTATTTTTGGAATCAGCATGACCATTTTGCATCTTCCCATATGTTGGAAATCCTTATTTGGACACCCTAGAATCTCCCATTCACGCTACAATTTTTTTTGCTGTCACAAAAGTTTTGAAAAAATAGTTGATTTTAAATGAGCGATATCTCCCACATCCAAACTCTGATTAGACCCTTTTTTTTTGAAATTGGGTGATTTTTCAAGAGGAGCTCAGATCTACAATCCTTTTTCTGAAATTATGTACAAAAACTTCAAAAAATGGTATGAGAGTTTTCGTCCACCAGTTTTCATCAGAAAAAAATTCTACAACATAGGTGATTTTAAATCACTGATATCTCCCTCATCCAGACTTCGATTTGGCCAATTTTTTGTTTTGAATTTTGGTATTTTTTCACAAGGAATCCAGATCTGTTATTTTTTTTTTGTAAATATTGTACCGAATGTTTCAGATCTGATCTGCAAACTTGCTGCCCAAAAAATAAATCCTGCAAAAAAGTGAAAAAGAAAAATTATTCTTGCTTGGCCCAAGAAAGTGCTCTGTGGAGGTCGCAGTGCATGCCTGAAGTTTGTTGAATATTGCTGCAAAATTTTGAAACTGAAATATGCATGAAACCCTCATTCCCATGGAATCGTAACCTTCTCTGATACCACTAATCCGGATCTTGGGGGGAAGCCCTCAAGATCTAGAAGATTGAAATGGATCTTAGGGGTGAGGCACCCAAGATCTGAAAAATTGACATGCTAGAAGAAAAAGAGGAGAATTCCCAATAAACAAACCACAAAGAAACCTTTTATTAAAACCGATAATAACTATCAAGGCTACATTGTGGCAGACAATCTGTCCTTTTGCCGAATGAGACTTGTTACTTATAGTATTTTTCAGTTACAATACCACAAGTCAATTCCATGGGTGAATGAATACCATGGGTGGATGTCACAATACCACAGGTCAATTCCATGGGTGAATGAATACCATGGGTGGATGTTACAATACCATGGGTTACTTCCATGGGTGAATGAATACCATGGGTGGATGTCACAATACCATGGGTTAATTCCATGGGTGAATGAATAGCATGGGTGGATGTCACAATACCATGGGAAAATACCATGGGTGGATGTCACTTACAATACCATGGGTGGATAAATACCATGAGTGGATGCCACTTACAATACCATGGGTAAATTCCATGGGTGGAAGAATAACATGGGCGGATGAATACCATGGGTTGATGCAAATTTCCATTTGGATCAGTAGTAGTGACATGTTGGTGCTTGAATACTTAAGGGGTTGGTGCCGCTTGGCAAGTTGGTCCTTGCTGAAACTAAGGGGGTTGGTGCCTCTAGTGAGTGGGTGCTCACAAACAAACATATGTAATTAAGTTGGTGCTTAAATTACATCATAAAACAGACAACAAATAGGTGTTTTTTCCGTTTGGGTTTCCATGTGAAAAAAACTATGTCGATTGAATGCTTTCCATGAGATTTTTGTTTGATTCTGCATATCTACAAGTTTAGTAATTTACTAGTTCATGAATGAAATCTCTCATATAAGAAAGTACAATAAGAAAAGAAATGTAACAGTTTCTTAAATTACTGATTCACCCTCCCCCCAGCAATACCTTATTCCAACAATTAGTATCAGAGCCAAGTTCCTTTAGTAACAATTTAACCAATCAAAGGCATATCCTTGAGGAATTATTAATAAGAAAGAGAGTTGAGAAGTTTACTCAAGTAAGGTATTGGTCCTTGATGGAGCCAATTATGCCTTTTGGAAAGAAAAAATGTAGGCCTATCTCATGTTCCTCGAGGTAGATGTTTAGACCTTTGTACTAGTAAATTACAATGTCCCAGATATGCCTCCCATAGATGCAGATGGCAAGAAATTATATCTAAGCAATGATAAAGCCAAGCATGCCATTTTGGTTGGTCTTAGTCAGTCTAAACATGTGAAATTAATGAACTGTAAGTCCACCTACAAAAGCTAGGACAACCTTAACCAATGTCATGAAGGAGATGACAAAGTGAAGCAACAAAAACTTCATACCTTTATAATGAGGTTTGAAAGCTTCAGATGACTGAAAATGAAAGAATTGTTGAATACTTCCTCAGCGTTGATGAGGTAGTTAATATGATTAGAGGTCTTGGTGAAGAAGTCAGGAAAGAATTTATTGTTCAAAAGGTATTGAGATCTCTACCCGTGAGATTTAATCCCAAAATCTCAACCATAGAGGAAATGGTCAACTTGAAGGATCTCAAAGTGGACCAGCTACATGGTACTCTCACAACCTATGAGATGAGAGTAGGAATGGATAAATCTGAACCAGTGGAAGAGACATTTAGAGTATCTAATAAGGGCAAGGAGCACAAAGTTCATCAAGACATATCTAGTAGTGAATCTGATAAGGACATGGATCAACTAGCCAGAAAACTAAAGTGTGGCTCTAGTAAATATAAAGGGAAGTTCCCCTTTAAGTGTTTCGACTGTGGAAGAGTTGGACATTCCTCTTCCAAATTCCCATACAAAGGAAAGGGTGAAAGAGAAGAAGATATGAAATTCATAAATAATTCTTAGACATTTTAGAAGAAGAAACCCTACAAAAGGAAGGGATTATATTCCAAAGATGATAGTTCGGCTCCAGAATTAGGCTATGAAGACTCCTCAGAAAATGAGTCAAATAAGTATCTTATTATGGCCTTCGAAGCATACTCCAAGAAATATGGTCTAACAAACTTTGAAGAGGAAGAGGAAGAAGGAGTAGTAGATCTTGAAGGAGAACTCATCAGTGCCCTTGATGAGTTGAAGAAAGCAGGAAAGCAAAACAAGCAGTTGAAAGAACAATTGTAACATGTAGAAGAAGGAATGTACAACTTAGATAATGAGGAGTTTTCATACTAGAAATAAAAACTTGAAGAATATATCAAGAGCAAGGATATTCTCGCTCTTTTGTTGAAAGGAGAACACAGAAATTTAGAACGATTAGAAGTGGGGAACAAGCAGCTGAAACATGAGTTGTTCAAGTTAAAGAGGGAAACAACCTCAAAAACTTGCAAATATGATTCTTTGTCTTTGAAGGTTGAGGTGGAGGAAGCCAAATGAAAGGAGGAATTACTTCAAGGTATGATTCAATAATGGGAAGAAAACTTCCAGTATCTTAAAGCAAAGGTGGTCTCTCTAAGAAATGACCTTGAGAAAGAAAAGACCAAGAAGGGTCTAGATGAGAGATTTGTTGAAGGAACTAGAAGACTAAATCAAATTGTAAGCTGTCAAAAGCACTTAGGAACCAAAACTAGAAGGGGGTACTCAAAGGAACAAGAATCTTCTATTGAGAAGAAGAAGAAGGTCAAATTCAGGTCTGCAGGAGTTGAAGAAACACAAAGTCATAGGAGGAATCATCATGAAAGAGTTCATGAAGACAAAAGAGCAGCCAAACAAAGAGGAGATCGTCAGTGGAGGACGAATTGAATAAGCAATCGACCAAGATATTTCTATGCTAAATCTTACAATGTTTTCAACGATAGGCACGCCTACTTGTTTTATGGTCACTACTATAAGTGTCATATATTTGGACACAAAGCTCTTGACTATAGAAGTGTCAAAGTTGAAAGAGATGAAAATCTCAGATTTAATACACATCTGACTAATAAGTTTCAAGACTCTTGTTTAAGTAATCATAATTCCTTCACTCCCATACAAAGTGAAGTTAACTGTTTTAAATGTAATAATTTTGGGCACAAAGCAAACGATTGTAGAAGCAATTTTGTATACATGTCTAAATCTCAAATTGACAAACAAGCACATCTACAAAATGATAAAGGAAGATAGAAACAAAAGACCAAAAAGAACATTCCATGTGGGCTTGCATTATCAGTGCATGATAAGGAAAACAAATGGTATGTAGACAGTGGTTACTTCAAACACATGACTGGAGACAAAATCAAGTTTCTGTCACTAAAATAAAAAGACAGAGGAGGCAATGCAACCTTTGGTAATAATGCTCCTGCAAGAATCAAGGGAAAATGAGTGGTCAGCATTGATGAGAAGATAGAGGTATAGAATGTGTTGTATGTGGAAGGCCTCAAATGCAATCCTCTCAATGTTATTCATATGTGTGACAACAGGTATAATGTGACATTTTGATCTAAAGATTGTGAGACATGTAATATAAAAGATGGAAAACTAATGGGAAAGGTAGTCAGGACTCACAATAATGTTGATGTGTTTTATGACTCAAGGGTCAGATGTTATTTGAGTAAAACAAGTGAGGCACAACTATGGTATAAAAGGCTCTGGCACATGAATTTTGATAGCCTGATAAAGATAAGCAAGATAGGTGCAGTAAAAGGATTACCTATATTATCAAGACCTGATAACAACGTTTGCAAGTCATGCCAGTTTGGCAAGCAGACCAAGACTCATTTCAAATTAAAAGAGTGCTTCTCATCCAAATCTCTGGATCTCATCCACATAGATATCTGTGGCCCCACTAGAACAAAAACATCAAAAGGAGAAAGGTACTTCTTGCTATTCATTGATGATTTTACTGGGTGTTATAGACATATTTGGGCACTTCAACCCAATCTTATATGTCGATAAGCTAGCGATCTTTAACCCCTAAAAGAGTTATTTCATACCCTAAAAGAAAATTGTCATCTGATTACATCATTCCCCAAAAGTTCCACTGCTCACCGGTGATGTATACTGTTTCGGCCTTCTATAGGGTGCGATGAGCAAGGTTGGAAAAATGCCTGAGACAGCTTGCTAAGTGGATGCTCATAGAATCTTCTAGAAACTTCCCCTCTGACACTTGCCTCTCTAAATTCACCCAAGGATGAGTAAGAGATATAAACTTCATTTATCTCCCCTCTTGTGGAACCAAATGTAACAAGTGGAATGACACTAATCAAACCCCAGAGATGACTCACACCCTTGCACACATCTATAAATGGATCCCTCATCTAAGAGATCCGGAGGCTGGAATATTGTGAATTGCAAGTAAGTGCTGATAGTTTGAGGAGAGTGCATTGTATTTTTGGTGTGATCCTACTATTTCATGAGGTGAAGAGGGCTTGATGCTGGGAGGATGATGCTAGATCAGACAACTGGGTTGTAATTCTCCCTTCTATTTAATAAAGTTCTTCAAGTTTTCTTCCATATAACTGTGCAATTGTGAATGTTATTATTTGTGAATGCCATTGAACGTTCATTATATTTCTAATTCTGTAATGATTCTGATATAATAGATCAAGATGCTTTGACGACTCTTTGTCACTGTGTTTCTACAGGTACTCTCCAAGCGGGATTAGTACGGAGAGGAGTTGCAAGTTCTATCAAGGGGGAGAGAGATCAAGCAAGGAGTTAAGCGAAAGATCTAGGTTGGTTCCTTTGTCTTTCTCTTATCTATTATACATAGAAGAAATCATGAATTGCTTTAAACTGTTGTTTCTATGATAGTTGCCAAACCTAGAGGGCTAGTCAATCGAAAAGAGACTAGTTTTCTTAGAAACAAATTGACGACTCCATTGGGGATTGAATAGATGCTTGTTTGTTGTTATTGTTTGTTTTATAAACTATAGATGGAGCCTGAAGTCAGCTAGGTAGCCTTCAAACTACTCTTGCTTTGCAATTGCATAGTAGATGAATGCTGCTTCAGTCAATCTCCGGTTTAGTTTATGAATTAAACATTGACTTACCAGCATTCTAGATGCCCTTTTGGTAGCTCAGTAACCTCTCAAGATCATTCCTCTATACTTTTCTCTTTACTGTCCATCATAACTCAGCTTAACTCACTGAAATCAACTGCAAATTTGAGCCAAAACCCACTTCAGTTGTGCTCCTTGGCCCATCTCACTGTCTGTCACTATAAACCAATATGAATCACACCTCCCGAGTCTATAAAGTGCGATGCATCCCTATTTTTGTGAAGCCTAAGTGCGTTGACTGACTAAACCTATTTCCATTCTTGAGATTTGGGGTTTTTGTCCTTGTTTTTAGTTCTATTTAGTTGATTTACTGCTTATGAACAGTGCCTCCTTACTGAAGCCTACTTGCATCACATAGATCAGCCTCCATTGATTAGGATTAGTAAAATTTTTTATGTATTTTTCCATCATTTACAATCCTTTGTTGAAGAGTTGCTTAAATCGATCTATTGTTTTGGTACAAAAAGTGTCGTAACTGTCGTTTTGTGTCAAAAAGAGAAGTGTCGTGGATTCTTCCTTCCCTGGATAGTTGATTGAACTTTTTTTCATGTATTTGATTTCATTTTTTGATATTTGAAGTGTCTAAAGCATTTTCTATTCGAAATTGAAAATTTTCTCTTAGTATTCTTTCTATTTTGAAAAAGAAATTGTCGAAAATGTCGCTTTGAAAGAAATATTTCAATTCTTTGCTACATCTAGTTTTCTCTTTTGGCATTTTTCACATTAAAGAGAATGAAAAACAAATACGTGCATTTGCATTTGCATTTAGTTTGTGTGCGAAATATGATTTAGGAAAATGCACTAGTGTGTGCTCTTTGCTCTTTGTTTGAAAGAAATTGTAATCGTCTTTCCCTAGTAGCTAGGATTTTCATTGCTCAAAATAAACAACGATTGTTTATTATTGTAGATTGCATTTTTAGGAATTTCAAATCAACATCACATGGTAAACCACTGAAAGGAAAACTTTAAACAAGATCAACCCTAAAATAAATTTCAATGAACTTAACAACGCTTTGGAACTTAATGCAACATATCTAGAGGTCTAGGCTAGAGACGTGTTTCGGCGTCGTAAAATCTAGTAACTATCGTTTTCATTGAAGGTTGGGTTATTCCTCCTCCTTGATACGACAAGTGCTAGCACAGACTTGTGCTGCTCGTACTGTCGTGTATATATTGGGACACCACAATAGGCTTATATCCTTTATCCATAGGAAGCCGAGTCTGTCACCCTATCGATGACAATGCACTGAACACATCATTCGGGAAGATTGACTGTCGTACATAAGTCCTTGGTAATTTCTCTTTAATTAATCACGAAGGTGTATTTTGCAGTTTTGTGATTGGTTTGGTAATCCCTCTATCTAGAATTCCAGAGTAGTCACTTTCGTTCCTTTTCTACTCTTTAAAAGAAAAGGTCCATTTGAGCACTTGTCACTTCAGGCTCATTAAAAATCAAAGGGGACTAGAGTCATCTTTAGCTTTTTCTCGACTCTTAAAAATTGAAAAAGCAAAGTTGTGTCAAAGCGTCATTAAAATTTATTAAATTCGGAATAACATCCCTGTTCCTTCATTGATCTTAGGTTGAGATAATGGAGTCCACCAATCAAGGAATCCCTTTTGAGGGGAATCCTAGTCCTTTTACTTCTTGGGGAAATATTGGTGCTCCTCATATGGCCACATTGTCCCTTCCGGGACTTACCATTGGCCTGCCAGTATGGCTGTTCTCAACCTCTGTGGTTCAAAATACCGTGATTCCTCCACAATCGAATCAACATCCAGTTGATACTGAAGTTGACCCTTTACCTTCTTCTTTGTTTGTTTCTCCCTCCCCTTCTTCCTCTTCGCTTGGTGAAAATATTGATGCTAGTAACCAGGTGTCTGAGAAGAAGAAGAAAGGAAGAAGAAGAAGCCGATTCAGCAAGGAGGCAACCATGAATCATCTAGAAAAAATCCGCAGATTAAATCTCCTAAACCCAAATTCCCTTGCATAATTTTCAAAGGAGACCATTTTCATCGAGATTGTCCTTGCCTTCCTTGGATCTTGAGAGAATGTTCTCCCTGTTCGCGCCGTCAGGTGTCATCATCCTCTGGTGATTATGTTGACAGTACACCATCAACTAGTAATAGTGAAATTCATGGACATAAAGGAAAGTTCAAAGTTCCATGTAGGTTATGTGAAGGAGACCATACCCTTCACTATTGTCCTTTTTAGGATGAAGCCAAAAGAGTCTTGGATAACCATCCTACTTCACAGTAGCGACTCCCATCTGGATATAGGAAACTCTCCCCAAGTCCTTTACTAGTTGAAAAACTAACTAACTTAACTCAACCGTCAGTCAAAACCTATCACTAAAAGTGAATCTTCTTAGTCCATACCCAACAAAAGTCAATAGGTTGAGGTGATAGTTGACCTAGCTTTACCTTCAGAAGATCATACCCTTCCCGAAGAGAGTAAGAACGATACCGTTCAAATTCTTTTTGTTACTTCAGAGTCAGAAGAACTTGGGGGCAATCCACCCATTCCTTCACAACAGGAGGAAAATCCCCCAGTTCCCGCTACTCAAGGGGTTAATTCAACCGTTTATTCGGTACCCCCTCCAAGCAGTCTAGTCACTGCCTTTGATTGGAATCGACTAGCAAGATCCCACCTTTCATCTTATGTGCCTTTCCAGATCATAGTACAAGTTTACAAAATGATTGTGTCTGGCACTATCATAGATGAAGGGGCATCAGTGAGTATCCTTTCCTCAACTGTTTGGAAAGTGCTTGGTTTGCCATCGCTTATGCATGTTACACAGAATTTGTTAGGCTTTAACAAAGGAATCAACTGACCGTTAGGGATCCTTCCTAAGTTACCGATAACTTTGGGAAGGAAAATTGTTCACTTGAACGTGATGGTAGTCCCAGGACCGTTAGATTACAATCTACTCCTTGGGCGAGACTATGTTTATAACATGGAGGCTATTGTTTCAACACTCTTCCAAGTGATGTGTTTCCAACATGAAGGAAAAATTATCACTATTGACCAGCTTTCATTTCCCAGTTCAAGCATAGCTCCAAGTTGATCATCATCCCTAAATGGTCCTTCTACATTAGCAGTATCTCTCGAACCTTCATTCCATCCACCTAATTACTGTGAGTAGTCTAGTGAATGTAACGAAGCTTAGGGGGCATGCACCCTTGTCTATTTGGCAGATGAACCCAGCTAAAGATATAAGTTTCCCTATAGAGATAAGTTTCCCTATAGGTTATGTGATTGGTCTAACACACCATTGACCTTTGTCTATTCTGCGGACGAATCCAAAGAAGAGTTTTGTCTATTCTGTGGACGAAACCATCCTGCATAACCACAGTAAGTTTCCATATACCTACTAGAGACTCCACTTTTCACCATGCTGGGGGCATGCAAACCTTTCATTTCTTTTTTCAAATTTCATTTTCTAGATTTTTAGCTTTGTTGTTTCTAGCTTTTTAGTTTTGAGCTTGCATAGAAATAGAAACTTATTCAAGCATATCTTTCCGTTTTAAGCTTTTAAAAAAATGAAATTGAAAACTGAGCATAGTTCCCTCGACGATTCAAGCTCGTTAAAAAATGAACCCACCTTCAGTAAATAATCTCTGTGATTGCCATGCTATCAGCGTTTTGAGCCTTGGTTGTGTACTTCTCATCACCTCCACTCTTTTGGCTGATCATACGCTTCCACTTGATTATTTACCATTTTGAGGAACAGCTGTGACGAGTGGTCTTGTTAGCCAACCTCTTCCCAGAAATCACCCTTTTTGAGAAGTTCCAAGCTTACCCAGAACCAGTTTCTACCCTAAAAACCACTCGTTCCTCAAAATCGAGTCTCCTTTAAACCCTTTTCAGACTCGTTAAATATGAAAAGATTGTCGAGCAATTGGCCTTTCCAGTCCCATGAAAAAGTTCAAGAGCTTGTCTTGTTCGCTCGTTAAGGTGATCGAAAAGTCATCCCTTTTGTATTATTTTAGTCTTTTTCAGACCTAAGGGATCATTCTACGAAAATGAACCTCTGGAGTTTCCTTTTCATCCCTTTTCAAACTCTCTAAACATGAAAAGGACCGAGTTATCTTTGTCGTTAAACTTGTTAAAACAATAGCAACAAACTTGTCCACCCAGACAAGAACGAGTTTCACTGTCGCTAGACTTGTTAAAACGTAGCAACAGGTTTTCCTAAAGGGAAAATTATAGAACAAGAATATGTTATCATCCTCAAGCTTGACAAAAATAAAGAGGTACTGGTCAAAAATGACTGGGGAAAAAGGGAAGAAAACTTGAAAACTATATGGTAGCAGGTCGCTCTTGAACATGACACTTTCACTCCATTACCATGATTGAGTCATGTTGGGTTATTCTGTTCACTGGTCACTTCACCATTGGTCTTTCACACTATCCATTTTTGGGGTTAACGCTAAAAATCCATCTCAATGTCGTCTATATGTTCAAGAGAAGTCATTCAATTGAGAATTCACCATCTAGTTAATGCCTCATCCACTACAATACCTTTAACCTCCATTTTTCATGACTACCATTCTTGAACCTTGTGTTGTCATATCATTTTCACCTCCAAAAAATCATTTGCTTAATTTCATGTTGTAGAAGTGGGATACATCAAGGCCCTCCTACGACGAGTCACTTCTTGTCAACATCAGCTCATTATCGAAGACGTTGACTTAGAAACAACCCTTTTAGTGCTCTAAAGCTTGCATGCCTCAATGGCAAGTTTCTCACTTCCGGAAATAGGTTGACATCAATGGCCTTCAACCAAAATATTTTGCGTGGTGTTCGACATCGGATCATATATTCACACCACATGAATTGTACTGTAGTACCTTGAGGGTCATCATCATTATCGGTGATTCCTCTTGCGTCTGTTAACAGCCCACATTATTGACTGGTAATCAGGCGATGTCTTTCCATGTTCGACTTCAGAACAACTTTTCACATGGATCGACTTGTACATTGGGTGAAGATTGAATGAGTTTGAATACCCTGGATCTAGTTTCATCCATTCGGGCTGCGACATATTCAGGGATATAAAAACATCAAATTTACAAAGCTGCTGCACAAATGGTCATCCAAACCAAGGATGATGACTCTACATATGAAGAATCACTAGTCTGCATCTGCCGACGACTATTTGATCTATGTACATGAAATGAATTTATAAAGCTGAGCATGGGAATGCCCACCTCAACTAGATCATGAAAATTATATTATGATGATGTATTGTATTGTATCTTATACAGGTCACCTTCCAGTTTCGAAACCTCGGATCCTCATGATAAAGCATTTCACCTGACATCAAAGATTTATGACTTCATGCTTTAGGGGGCAACTGTTATAGACATATTTGGGCACTTCAACCCCAATCTTATATGTTGATAAACTAGGGCTCTTTAACCCCTAAAAGAGTTGTTTCATACCCTAAAAGAACATGGTCATCTGATTACATCATTGCCCAAACGTTCCACCTAAAAAACCATATAGAAATGGCCTAAACTGAACCATATTGACTGATACACTGGCCAGGTGCGATGCATACTGAGTGATACACTGCTTAGGTGCAATGCATACTGTTTGGGCCTTCTATAGGGTGCGATGAGCGAGGATGGACAAATGTCTGAGATAGTTTGCTAATTGGATGCTCATAGAATCTTCTAGACTGCCCCTCTGACACTTGCCTCTTTGAATTCGCCCAAGGATGAGTAAGAGATCTAAACTTCAGTTATCTCCCCTCTTGTGGAACCAAATGTAGCAAGTGGAATTACACTAATCAAACCCCAGAGATGACTCACACCCTTGCACACATCTATAAATGGATCCCCCATCTAAGAGATTCGGAGGCTGGAATATTGTGAATTGCAGGTAAGTGCTGATAGTTTGAGGAAAGAGCATTGTATTGTTGGTGTGATCTTGCTATTTCATGAGGTGAAGAGGGCTTGATGCTGGGAGGATGATGCTGGATCAGACAACTAGGTTGTAATTCTCCCTTCTATTTAATAGAGTTCTTCGAGTTTTCTTCCATATAATTGCGCAATTTTGAACGTTATTATTTGTGAATGCCATTGTATGTTCATTATATTTCTGATTTCGTAATGATTATGATATAATAGATCAAGATGCCTTGATGGTTCTTTGTTTCTGTGTTTCTACAGGTACTCTCTAAGCGGGATAAATACGGAGAGGAGTTGCAAGTTCTGTCAAGGGGGAGAGAGATCAAGCAAGGAGTTAAGCGAAAGATCTAGGTTGGTTCCTTTGTCATTCTCTTCTCTATTATACATAGAAGAAATCACAAATTGCTTTAAACTATTGTTTCTAGGATAGCTGCCAAACCTAGAGGGCTAGTCAATCGAAAAGACACTAGTTTTCCCAAAAACACTAGGGATACTTGGATTCTCCTCTTAAAATAAAAGTCAGAAGAATTTGAGAACTTCAAGAAGTTTAAGGCTCAAGTAGAGAATGAGAAATATTTGAACATAAAATTCTTGAGATCAAACATGGGGGGAGAGTTCACCTCAAAAGAGTTTGAGGAATTATGTGAAGAGAAAGGTATTAGAAGGCAGTGTTGACTGGCCAGAACTCCCCAAAAAAATGGGGTTGTGGAGAGGAAGAACCGAACAATCCAAGAAATGTCCAAAGCGATGTTAGATGAAGTGGGAGTGGCTCACCACTTCTCGATAGAAGTAGCTCAAGAAACAATATACTTGTCAAACATAACACATCTTAGATCTGACAGTGAAAAAAATCCTTATGAATTATGGCAGGGTAGACTCGCATCATTTAAACACCTCAAGGTGTTTGGGAGAAAGTGCTTCATTAAAGGAAATCAAAAGAACCTTTGAAAGCTTGACTTGCAAACTAATGCAGGACTATTTCATGGATATTGTATTTGAAGCAAAGGGTATAGATGCTACAAAAAAAGGACAAGGAAGATAGAAGACTGCATAGATGTAGTGGTTAATGAAGTAGGATCACAACTTGAACCCTCTATAAGTAATTTGAACTCAGATAATGAAGAGCGTTCAGAGTTGAGGACGAAAGATCTAAATGAAACAAATTTAGACAATGAAGGTGAGGAACAAAGCACATCTTCAAGGTAAAAAACACCTTCTAGGTATGTACGAAAGGAACATCTTGAGATTCAGATCCATGGAGATGAAAGTCAGGGGGTCGACACTGGAAGGAAACTTGTGGGAGGTAAAAATGTTGCTAATTTGGCTCTAATGTCACAAATAGAGCCCAAGAACCTCTATCAAGCAAGTGAAGATAAGTTCTGGGTGAAATCCATGAATGAAGAGCTAGACCAAATTGAGAAGAAGGAGACATGGGAGTTTGTCCTGAGATCAAAGGAGAAAAAATTTATTAGAACTATTATCACTCTAATAATTCTTTTGAAGTAAAAAGAAAGAAAAAACAAAGGTAACCACAAACCACTTTTGGAGATCAGGACCTAGCCTTCCTGATGCTCAGAGAGGGCTCTCTCTTTAAAATTTAACTTTGTTTTAGCTAAGATGCTTTTAGGTTAGTTATGATTGTTCAAGGGGTTTTTTATTTGTACTTGAGATTGGGTGGTGGGATCACTTAGACAGATGGATAGAATGATGTCTTTTAAACCATTAGGCTATGGAGTCAAACAATGAGGGAGTAGAACTGGACTAACTCACTAAAGGGAATGCCTAAGGGGCAAGATAGCAAAATATTTTTCAGATCTTTGAGATGGAGGGGTGAAGGGTCTTCACTAGGGGGTGGGAGAGAAATTAAGGGTTCTTAGACTGAATAATGAATGATGAATGAAGGGATAATCAAGATGAAAGGGAAATTAAGAATCATCTATCCTAGATATTCAAGAAATCAATCTAAACTAAAGAGGAATTAAGAATTCTTTAATTTAGATATCAGAAGAAAACATTTAAATGTATAACTGTTAAGGCATAGTGTAATTAAACAAGTTTTGATGTATTATTCTAGTTATAACATTAAGATTTGGGAAAACATTAAAGATTATGAATAACTTGAGAGAAATAACAATAACACATGAGAATACTTGTCTGAAATTCGCTTAACACATGAATCCTTTGAAATATTATATCTTTATTTATCAATCTAGCTTGTTGGCTCAACAAACGATATAATAACCCTTTGGGTTTTCTGATCAAAAAGTCTATAGAAATGTCTAGTAGAATCCACCCTACATACTTCGAATTATGAAGTATTTATATAGAATTATTTACAAAATATCCCAAACTGACTTGGGATTTATTTTAGGGAAAAAAATATCTAATTCTAAAAAGTTAATGCCACCTTTCTAGCTAATTGCTTTCTCGCACTATTATATCTGATTTCCTTTTATATTTAGTTGATTGATCTTTTATTTGTCATCTGATGCCTTTCAAAATATCTTCTTTCACTGATACTCTTTGAGTCTGATACTCTTCAACTGGGACAGCTGCCCATTTACTTTCACCATTTGTTTTTACCAAAATGTGTTAATTGTTGAAATTACCTTGAATTAGAGCAAGTCAGTTAGCTGCTCCCATCTCTGTCAGTTGGTAACTGAATGTTCTTCAACTTCCTCAAGACCTCATCAGCCTCTATATATTTAACAAATGTAGGCTTATTTACAAACATGTGTTTTACCTCATGCTAGAGGTAAAACAAGTTCTCCAAAGCTTGGTAAAGGAATTTACTAGAGGGCATCCCTTGTTTTGCTGTGTTGTGGATGGCTGCATTGTTGACTTGAGTTTTAGCCACTTCCCTGAGCTTTCTATTGTATTCCTCTTGGGTCATCAACTTGTCATTAATTACCAAAGGACTTGGTAAACCTTTTTGCATCAAAGTGTCAAATTTAAATTTAAATCTATCAATAGAAAGTTGCATAGTCTGATACTTGTCTTCCAAGTTGTGCATCGAATTTCGTTTAGTAAGGACTCTTCTTACTTCTAAAATTGTCCCTGTCCTGTCACTAATATCTAATTCCTCCAGTTCATACTTGTTTTTGGAATTCAAAAATTCGATGATCCTGGTTGCCTCTTTTGGCATCCCTTCCAACTCTGTTTTAACCTTTTGAATTGCTTCAGTGGCCTCTTTAACCAGATCAATTTGCCAAAAAGTTACCTGAATTGATGGCCAAATATCATTAACAGAGTCAATGTCAAATGATATTGGCCCACAGTTTTTCTTTTGCCTATCCTGGTGGCTCACCTAGAGTCATTTCTTTCTCTAGATTCTGTATCCTCTCAGTTAATCTTGCTACCTTGTGTTGTTCCTCCTTATTCATAATTTGAGCAAGTTTACAGTTTGTCTCTAGACTATTTACTTTCTCTTCTAGTTTTCTGATTTCTATAGCTTTAAGGGACATCCCTTCCATGGCTTTAGCCAACCTATTATCTTCTTCACCTATAGAATCTGCTATGATCGACCCTATTGCTGAAGTAGATGGTGTTGTTGTAGGTAATGTAGTGGCCAATGGAGTTGTAGGAGCCAATTTCTCAGCCAATGTTGATGGTACTATTGTGGTGACAGTTGGGATAACTGTGGCTACATTTTCCTGGAGGCTGGCTTAGTTGGTCAACTTGTCCATTTCTTTTTCCATTTCTTTCAGCTGGGTGTTCAAATGCAACACCAAGTCAAGCATTTCCTCCTGGGCAGTTTGGCTCTCTAGGACTTGTTTTGTTTGAGGATACTGTGACTGTGGCAGTTTGAGCTATTTTCTGAGGGCTGCAATGTCTTCATTCTTCTTTTTTATCAACTGCTTAGTAGCCTTTATATCCTTTGGGTCATGGCCTAGCTCAATGATCAGGTCTTCTAATGATTTGATCCGTGTACCTTTAGCTCTAGAGGAGGACTTTTTGAGTTTAAACTGTGCAATTGTATTATTTAAGGACTCCTGTAATCTGTATGCATCCATGGCCTTACTAGTCAAGGTGGAGTATATCATTTCATGAGCTTGTTTACGAAACTCTATTTGGTCCACTAGATGGATGTCCTTTCCCAATACTTCAAATGTAGCCTTCTTGTAATCTATTGCAGACTTGGGGTGTGGCACCATTGGATGCATATATAACATTTGCTTCTTTCCCTCCTCAATATCAAATGTAGACATTAGTCTACTCTGGTTAGGATCTGAATGCTTGAAATACTAAGCATATGTGTCAGCTTTCAATTTTTCATTTCTCAGTTTAATCTCCTTATATCTATCCTTTATGTTTTATTCTCTATCAGCTAGTCTAACAAAGGAAGAAACCTCCGTAGACTTCTACCTTTCTATCAACTGTGTGTTAGAGGTGGTGGGTTCATTTGTTTCCTTTGCCTCTTTCCCTTTCTAACCTACTATGTATGGTTGTGATTTTGACAATGGTTTTGACTATGTTCCTTCCACCTCACTCTGTTCTTCCTGTTCAAATATAGGATTCAATTTTCTCCATTTTCTCCGATCTGCTAGCTCATCCACTGTTTCCATCTGCGAAGTAGAAGTCTCTTCTCTACCTTTTGGGATTTTCTCATTATTCAAGGGTGTTTGCAATGTAGAGGGAGCATCCGTACTTTGGCCTTGATTTGGGACCTACAGGAACTCACTTAGTTCAATTCGTTGCTCAATATCATACAGAGAATTTTCAACATCAACAATTGTGCTATCTTATCTACCAAAGTGTTTTCAACCCATTCAGTTTGGTTGGCATACCTTTCAATTTCAGGCACTGAATAATGTGCATAAGGAGATAGTTTAACCATGGTTCTCATTTTTGTTATTACTCCATGAGGGTCATACTGCCATATAAAACTCTTGGAAAACTTGAACTCCTGTAACATATTGTTTTCCTCTGTTCCAGCTTGTCTATTGTTGCAAATAAAAGGGCCCAATTCACTTTTGACTTTGAATTGGGCCTTCTTCATTGCAGCCACAAAGTGGAAATCATTTGAGTTGATGATTTGCCTGAAATATTCCAAGGTAAAAATTCTTAAGGGAAGATATTTTGGCAATTTATATGGAGGTAGTTGGCAGCCATAGACTCTAATCTCTGTGTGATTCTGGTACAAGTACTAGTGTCCTATCTTACTTTTTTTAGCCAACTGAAGTACCCTTTTGATCTATGGACTAATCCTATGTTGCACAGATCCTATCAACATATTCATCACTGGGTGGGCAAAGGAATCTATGAAGTCCTTATAGTCAGAAGCAGTGGAATATTTCTAGACAATAGGTGTCCAATAGAGTAAAGACCTCTCTTTTCCTCTACTGTCACCTTTTATGATATTCATGGGGAATTTATCAATTTGGTAGTATAAGAACAAATAATACATTACTATAGAGAACTTAAACACCCTTTCAGTGGGCAACTTGATGAGTTGTTCATGCATTTTGTCTGCAATGAACTAAGCATAGTCAAAATTGATGGCAAGAGGTTTACCAAGGGTAAAAAGGGACAAGAATGCAAAAGTGACTTCATATACATGTCCATATGTCTTGTATCCAAGGATCGAAGATATCATGGTGATAATATGCCTGGCAGTTTGTGAAAATATGAGGGCTATGTATGGAGGAGTAAAACTTGGTTTATGTTCTTTTGCAACTATGAAGTCCTTGAGCACTCACTTGGTTTTACCCTCATCAATAGAATTATAGAGTTCTAGTAGTCCTCCAAAGGTAAAAGGAGCTAAATTTGGGCTGGGATGGACCTATAACATCTGATTGATGGATTCTGGAGTGATAGTGATGAGCAGTTGTTGATTAGGGGCTACTGCAACTCTCTGGCTGGGGATGTAATAGGTCTAACAATAGTGGATAATGTATGGGAGACCATGGAATTCTGGGAATGAGTAGAGGGGGAGATTTGACTCCCAAAGGTAAATATCATTAGCATGGTTTAAAAGTTTGTCTTTGCTCCAGAAGTGGAGCTTCATTATTTCAGAGGCCGAAGATGTGTCCTTAATTTGAAAATCCCTATCAGCCAAGGGTAGTTTATCTTGGTCAAGGTGCGAGGTTGTAATAAGCTTAAAATTTAGGGAAATGTGGGTAGACATTATGTGGAAAATAGGGGTAAAAGTCAAAAATTGACTTCGCAGTGTTCAACTAGTTGTCTGGGTTTTGCAGGTTTTTTAAGGGTCTGGGTGCAAATGAGTTAATTCAGGGGTAGAAAACTTAATTTTATTAATTCAATGTTTGAATTACTTTAACTCTTATGTTTAAAAGTGGAAAATTGGTGTATTTTGCGGAATACCTGAAACCGGAGTTTGGTGTTGCTGACTTGGGTCGAGGTTTTAGGTCAGAGATGATAAATGTTGGCTCTGGACAATTGCTAGAGGCAAGATGGCGACTGGTATTTGGTCGGCGGCTGTAGATTTCAGGGCTACATGAATCTCAGGCTTTCAATGTGTAGTTGTTCGAAAAACGTAAAAATGGCTTTCGTGGGGCTTTAATGGGTGAAAATTGGGAAAAGCGAGAAAAATGGTTATGAGTAGTGAATGGTATCGAGAGGGTGGTTTTTCCCCTTATTGCACCACTTTTCGGGGTAGGGTGGTAAAGTTCAAAGGGGATGTGAAATGATCTGATGGTGACACGTCGCTAAAGTGGTTCCAGGCAGAACTACCCATTTCAGGTGCTATCGGGCCATTAAAGCTCAGAAATGGAATGCATGCGAAATGGAGCGATAACTATTAGATGAGATGGGTGTTGATCGGATGGTGGTCGGGCTAAAAAGATGTCGAGAGGGGATTGAGGGAAATGTTAAGGAGGGCACCCCCAATCAAACACACTTAAGCCATGCTTAATTATCTTTTAATCGTGGATTAACTTAAATGATCTATCGGGCGGTTTTTACAAGGCGAAAGGGTTTTCAACTTAGGATAAATTGATTTATGGGTTTTTTTAATTAGAAAAGGGGAAAATAACTTTTCACAAAGGGGGGGCAGGGTTTTTACCCTAGGAAAAGGGATTTATGTGAAACACAATGATGATTTTAGCAAGGGGGAAAGGATTTTAAAGGGAATTTGTGGGGGAAAACATGGGATAATGAAGTAAGGGTAAAAACGGAGGGGAAAAGGGATATTTTAAGGGATGATGGGGAAATTAATAAGAAATGAGAGGGAGAAGCTTGAGAAAGGAGGGGAAGTTAGTTAAAATCATCTTATGAGCATGCCTTTTTCATTGACAACTGCTCCTGCACACTTGAAACACATAGTTAAGCATGATAGTAGTGCTTATGCTCCAAATGACTTGTATTTATACAACCTTTCTTTACTTACCCTTTTACCTACCCTATCATTTTTTCTTCATTTTGGTGGGTGCATTTAAGCTAGCAAACCCTTTCCTCTGCTTTTCTTTTATAAAACATACTATCTACTTCTAACCTTATATCTTCCAAGGGCTCAGATTGAACTCATGAGCTCTTTTTATTTTCTCTACGTATATAATGATCTGCCAATATTAAACTGTTTGGTCAGATTTTATTTTCTAAGTATAAACATAAAATTCAAAGCATGAAGTAGTCAAGATTAAGTAGTTTGACTATCATTAGTTGTGGCATGTATGACAAGCTGCACACAACCATTATTTAATATAGTAAAGTGAAAAGTAGTGGCACTTGGACTTACACACTTCCATGGTTTGTTTTTGTTTGGGGTTCATATTCTTTCATTTTTTGTATTTTTTAATCTTTTCTTATTTTTATTGTCCTTTGATATTTTTTTTAGGACATACCCCCTTTACATTTTTTGATATTAATATGGAAACATTTGCAGAAAGCAAAGGTATGTACAATATTCAAGAGTTAACCTTAGTCAATTCAAAATTATGAATCCTATCACTATAGGAATCTAACAGTGGATCCACATGGGGATGGAATTTTTGGGTGAAAAGCCAAGAAATATGAAGATCAGTAGCCTTCGAATTGTGAACTGTGTTTCTGTGATTCCTAATTTATTGATACTTATGACAATACATCCTCCAAAGCTCAGGGCCTTCTCTCCGGGCTTCAACTTTAAAGGATTACCATCCAATCCAATCTACACTCTGTAATGTTATGTACAATTATGCAAAGTAAAATTAACTATTGTGAATGAGTGGAAAAATAATGCTTCAGCATCCTACCATTAATAGGTCCTCCTTGTAGATCTAACCCATCTATGTTTGTCAAGAAAAAGGCATTGTTTCCTCTGTAGCCATAAATGACATAAGGCCCCTGCCAAAAAAATCAAATTTTGCATGATTTCCTTTGTCTTCTCTCCTTGAATCCCACTTAAGGACCTTATCTCCTATGTGAAAATCATCTTCTTTAGTATTTTTATCAAAGACTTTCTTGATCTTTATCTGGATTACTTGTGATTTTACATATACTTCTTCTCTAGTCTGCTACAAGTTTATGGTCTGTTTTATTCTTCTTTGAATATCATTTGGTTCCACCTGTAATTCCTAGAGGATCTTCATGACTGGCACTCCCAAAGATGATCGAAAAACTGCATCCATCCCATAAACTAGCTAATAGGGTGATGTTCAAGTAGACTTCTTAGTAGTTAGTCTATCTGCCCATAAGTCATTGACTAACTTCTTGTTCCATGTATTTTTGTTCTCTTCCAATAATTTTTTGATAATATTGACCAGAATTTTGTTCGATGACTCTGCTAGTCCATTACCATGAGGGTAATAGGCTGTGGAATGACCAAGGGTGATGTGGTATTTGTTAATCTATGATACTTTTGGATTTAAAGGTTGTTGCATTATCAATAATAAGCATTTGGGGACATCCAAATCTTGACAGGATATTACTCTCTAGAAAGGTAATTATGACAATGTTTATGGCTTGCCTAGAAGGTATGACCTCTATCCATTAGGTAAAATAGTCTGTGGCTATCAGAATCCACTTGTGTTGACCTAAAGAGGCTGAGTGTATTTCTCCAATGAAGTCTAACTCCCATTGTTGAAATGACATCTCAGTGGAAATTGGTTTAAGAGGCAAGGGTAAAAGTTTTAAGTTTCCCTCAAAAATTTGGCATTTATGACAACAAGTCACATGTTTTTTAACATCTGCAAACAAAGTAGGCCAATAGAAACCAACCCTCAGAATTTTATCAGTAGTACTCTTCCTGTACAAGTGTCCTCCACAATCCCCTACATGAAACTCTTGTAAAATCTTGTCAGCTTCATCTTTTAATAAACATCTTAAAAGAATACCACTATTGTCCTTCCAAAACAATGCATTATCTACAACAAAATATCTTAATGACTTCATTTTTAAGGATCTAGCTTTAGTTCTTGTCAATCTAGGAGAAGCTTGTAAGTTTAGTAATACAAATGTAATATCTGCATACCAGGGTGAATTAGTAAAAGGTTCATTGATCTGTGGAGTCACCATCTCCTCCTGATCATCAAGGGCACTAACGAAGTTGATATCAAGGGCCTGACAATTCGATTCAGCCAAGACTTTGGCTAAACCTTGGCCTTTGATGAGCTTGGCGGGCTTTACCTTTATATCATATTCCAATATTGTGGCAATCCATTTGCCTCTTTTTCCTTCAGGCCCATTTTGAGTCAAAATGTCCGTAACTACAAAGTTTGGAACATAAGCAATAATGTGAGAGTACAGAATGTATACTCTGAAATATTTGATAACCTTAACCAAAGATAAATCCTGTTTTTCCATGATATTGTATTTGAGTGTGGCATCTCTTAAGGATTTGCTAAAGAATGCTATTGGTTTTTCATATCCTTGATTGTTCTTTTGTAGCAAGACTATTGCAATGGAGTGTTCTGAAGCAAAAGAAAAAAGAATAAAAAGTTTGTTAAAGTTAGGACTAGAGTTTTGGTTAAAGCTTCATTAATAGCTTCAAAGGCTTGTTTTGCCTCCAATGTCCATTTAATTGTTGATTCCTTTATTATCATGTTATTTAATTCCCTAATTAATTATACTACATTTGAGATGAATCTCGTAAGAAAATTAATCTTACCTAGAAATGATTGTAGCTCTTTAATGTTTCAGGGATGGGAAGTAGTCAAAATATCTTCTATTCTAGTAGGGTCTATCCTAATCCTATCTTTAGATATGATGTGTCCTAAAAACTTTCCCTCTTCTAGACCGAAAAGTGTCTTTTTAGGATTTAAAGAAATCCCAAATTTCTTGCATTTGATAAATACTTTTCTGAGGTGGTCTAAGTGTTCATTGTTAGATTTAGAGAAGACCATGATGTCATACTGGTATACTACTAGGAAATCATGGATTTCCTTAGAAAAAGCTATATCCATAGCGCTTTGAAATGTAGCATCTGCATTCATTAATCCAAAAGGCATCTTCAAATACATGAAGCTACCCCAAGGAGTAGTAAACACAGTTTTGGCTTGGTCCTCAAATTGGACTAATATCTGGTTATACCCATTGAATCCATCTAACAGTAAAATCCTAGATGAGACCACTACCCTTTGTAATATATGGTCCATTTTTGGTAAGGGGTAGTTGTCTTTTAAAGAGACCTTGTTTAAGTTTCTAAAATCTAGACAAAGTCTAATTTCACCTGTCTTTTTCCTAGTTGTAACTATGTTTAAAATCTAGTCTGAGTATCTAATGGGCGCTATTATTTGGGCATCAAACATTCCTTTAACCTATTTCTCTATGGATGGCATAAGAACTGGCTTTATCCTCCTATGTTTCTGCTTGAAAGGTTTATGATATTCTTTTAAAGGGATTTTGTGTTGGATTATTCTTGTGTCATAAGATTTTAAGTCTTCATAACTCCAAGCAAATACATCCTTGAATTCCTTAAACAGACTGATATGTTTGACCTTTCCCTCTGGGGGTAAGGCTTTAGATATCTTAAGAGTTTTGGATTATCTTCAGTCCCTATATTACACTCTTCTGTGTTAGCTCTCAGAGGTTCCATCTTGGTTTTCCTAACTACATCATTATAGTCAAACAAATCCTCTAAAACTACTAATCCTTTAGGCAAAAAAATATTTTTCAAATTAAGAATCTGGGATCATCATCCATTATTTCACCTATCTCTATATTTTCTAAACTATCTATTTCTACTCTAGTAAATTTAGTTGGTTTAGCTACATCGAAAATATTTACATCTAAGCTGCTTTCTATATTATTGTTTATTGTACAGTCAATGTTATCTTACAATTCTGAAACTCACCTTGATTGTTCATGAAATCGTATATCTGAGAGTCCTGGGAGAAAATCTGCCAATAGTTGAGGTTGTTTGGTATAACAGGGCTATGTCTGACTTCTGCAGTGTACTGGTGGTTTGGTTGAAATGGAAATTTACAAGTACTAGCAAAGGTAGCCAGATTGTGGGCCTGCATGTTTTGTTTTCTGGGAATGGCAGCAAAGTTTGATTCCAGGAGGTCCGTGATCAAGTCTAAAACAATATCCCTATATCGACCAAGCCTAGGGTTGTTGATAGAGTATTCATCTCTAATCTGTTTAATAATAAACTCTGAGTCTCCCATGATGGAAACTCTTTTGGCTCCCAATTTCCTAACCAATTGTAACCATAGAATTAGGGCTTCATATTTGGCCATGTTATTGGTACATCAAAAATTCAATTTGAAAGCATGTCCCTTACATGATTATTCTCCATATTATGGATCCAGACTCCTACACCAGCTCCTAACCTATTTATAGACCCATCAAAGTCTAAATGCCAAAGTGACTCATGGAATATGTTCTCACTATCAATTGTTTTGTATTTAAGGTCTTTGGCTGTGATTTCCATTTTATCATTTTCTGCATTGTAAAATATGAAAGAGTCTATATCTGAATGCATGGAGTATATGGGAAAGTTTTGTGGCTTTTCCTCACTACTAACCATGTACCTCATCAAGGTCTCCCTATATAATTTTCTTGGTTGGCCAAAAATGAATATGGTGGCATAAGACATATCCAACTGCAAAGATCCTTGCAGTTTTTCACCCCATGAGCGAGATAGTAGCATTCCATATTTTGGTGGGATGTCTGCAACTACAATGTCCATTAGAATTCTCTTTGAAATGCACTGGACAAGAGTCACACATAAGTCCTTGATTAGACCAAGGCATTTCACCTGGCTGGAGTCAACAGAAAACAAATCCTTATAAGGCTTGGTAATGTCAAGGTTTAGTCTTTCAATTATTTCCTTTGGCATCAAATTGTGCGATGGCCTTGAGTCCAACATAGCGTTATGCAAAACTTTATCATGAATGTTTAGGCTGATGTAAAAAGGAGGAACTCCCCCCTTGCTAATGCATACCATTGGCTTCGGGGCCAAATAATAATTCAGGCTAGTCATCATTCAAACTAATAGAATCCACTCCCTCTCCTATGTTCAAAGTCTCAATTATCTGTGACCTATAAGATTGATTCTTTACCAGTTTAGTCAAAGGAACTAATATCTTTAATTTCACTATTTCATTTTTAATGTTGAAAGTGAGCTGAGGTTTGTTTGTCTGATTTAGATCTTCATTAATGTGTGTCATTTGAGTGTCTTTATTTTTTTTTTCAGTGGTAGGAGTTTCAGTTTGTGTTTCTACTGTCTTGCCTTGATTTCTTTTATTTTGATTGTTTTCAATAATTCTCTGTTTGGGTTTCAGTGGAGGTTATATCTACAATCCTATGGCTTGAAGTCTCTTGTGTTCCCCTAGGGAGAATTTGCAGCACTTTGTTAACTGGAGCTTCCTTTATTATCTTAGTCTGGGTTTGGATGGATCTTTTAATGGGAGTCTTGCTATTATTCTTACCTCTCAAGCTATATTGTTTATGTACCTCATATATAGCTAACTCATATCCCTATTTAAAATCAAAAGATTCACTAGATTCTAACTGCAACTACTGAAGCATATACAACTATTGTTCTTCTTCCATACAATGTCTTCCTCTGTGGTTTCTAGTAAATTAATCTGGGTATCATCCTTTTCTTCTTGGTTCTATGAATCCTCAACATAGTTTTCTTGGAAGGGGGGCCTAATCTATTCATCTGGTGTAGCATTTTTTGCAGGATTAGGGTTCTTCCTAAAATTTGGGTTTCTTATTGGAGGTTGTTGTTGTTGATTCTCCCATTGATTTTTTCCTCTCCATGTTTTCTAACCTATCCATGATTCTTTCTAAACTCTTAGCTAAAACATATACTTTTCCATCTGAAGTTGAAGCTTCCTCTTTAAATACAACTTTCTTTTCATTCCTCATTCCTGATTTCTTAGCTAACAAATTGGCCTCTACACTAAAAGCATTGCTCTGTATTTGTTCAAGTGTTTTAGGGTTTCTTTCCCTTAGCTGGTCTTATCACTCAGAAGTATTCCCTGGAAGTTATAAAAGAAGGAATAATCTGAGGTAACCACAAACCTAATCTTTTATACTCAGGTTCTAACCAACCTAAGTCCAGAGAGGACTCTCTCTTTATAATTTAACTCTCTTTTGGGTAGGATTTTAGGCTATTTATTAGTGCTCATGATGTTTTGATTTGATTGGGTGGTGGAATTAAGAAAACAGATGGGCAGAACAAGTTTTCAGGCCATTAGGCTATGGTGTCGATCAAAGAGTGGCTTAACTAGATCTGATCAATCACTAAAGTAAGAGTTCACAGGGCAGGCTAGCAAAACGAAAAGCAAATCTGAAAGTTCAAATGGATGAGGTAGTCCTAACCAGGGCAATGGGAAATGAAGAATCCTTAAACGAGATTAAGATGAAGAATAGAAGGAGATCAGTAGCAAAGGGAAACTAAGAATCCTTTACTATGGACCAAAAGGGGGAAAACTACGGAAGTAATGGAGCAATTAAGAATTCCCAGACCAAGATAGTTTATCAGAAAACATATAAAAAGTAAATAGTTAAAACAGAGAGCACTTAATCTAATTCTGAGATATCATTCCTTATTTACTTTTCAGATTTCATAAGAGACACATGTGAATATTTATAACATGAAGAGAAAAGAAATTTTAAACATGGAAATATAATACTTATTTGTTCCAGCTGTGCACAGGAATCCAGTAAAATGTCTTTAGCTTTATTTCATATCCACCAAAACCAGTCTAGTCCTGAGTACAATAGCTCCTTGGCTCAATATAAAATGTCTACAGAAATGTATTTTTAATCCACCTTAATTACTTCAACTTGTGAAGTACTTATACAAAAATGCTATAAAATATCTTATAACAATATGAGAATTATTCTAGGAAAACGTAAATATCTTCAGCATGAAGATAGAGACAGATGGAGAACTGTCTTCTTGCTGTCCCTTTTATTGTGATTGTGCTAGCTATTGTAATTTGGATTTGGCGCTTTCAGTTTCTTGATAAATGTGTGTTGGATTCACTTTATATCTTCTACCTACTGATACTCTCTACCTATTCTGTTTTGACTCTATCTTACCTATTTTACCTGGCAACCATGTTTTGCCATATAGATTTATTGTAGTAACTTTATAGTAAATCTGTTAGTTTCATCCACCATTCACTATCAGGTAATTTCATCCTTATCATTTTTCTATATATTTAGCCAGCTTCTATATACTTGGCAAAATTTATTTTGCTGGCAAACAAGTGCGCTACCTCGTGCTCTATGAAAAGCAGATTTTCTAGACTATCATATAATACCTTTCCAGTGGGCAAAGATTTTACCCCTAAAGTACTATCTTGGCTGATGGCCAGCATTTTTAGTCTTACAATATAATCATCTTGGGTCATCAGCTTGTCATGTATTACCATGGGACTAGGTAGTCCTTTTTCCCTTAAAATACCATGCTTTGTCATAAATATATCAATGCCAGTTTTGATACTCTGGCATTTTTTCTCAAGATTGAGCATGAGGTTCCTCTTAGTGAGAACCTTTTTTATTTCTATGATAGTTCTTGTTCTATCTTCTATGCCCAGTTCATCAAGCTGATACCTATTTCTGCTGTTAAAAAATTGTATCAATTTGTTGGCTTCTTTAGGTTTATCCCCCAATTCTTCCATTGTTTTGTGGATTGCTTCTGTAGCCTTTTTACTAGTTCAGTTTGTTCAAAAATTACTTTAATAGAAGGACAAACATCATTGATGGAATCAATGATGTTGGCCCAAAGAATTTCCTTCATGTCTCCTAGTAGTTGTTGCAATGTCAAGTCCTTTTCAAGGACTTTTATTCTCTCTTCCATTCTTTGGTTCTCTTGAGCTTCTTCTTTCTATTGTATCTATGCAACTTTGCAATTGGTCTCCAAACTTGACACTTGTTGTCTAATTTTTTTTAGCTCAGTAACCTAGATGGTCATTTCCTCCATGGCCTTTACCAATTCAGCTGTCTTTTCTGTTGATTTCCTGTGCTTGTTGATGTACCTGTAACTGGCAGAGCAGTAGCTGGTGGAACTGTTGGTGCTAATGAAGTAGCCAATGTGTAGGTTATTGCTATAGAAACTGTAGGAATTACAGTTTGAGGAGTGGTGGCCAACTCACTCTGTTTAGACTGTATCAAATTGTCAAGTTCTTTTTCTATTTTTTTAAATTGTTCATTCAGCTTAAGGACTAAGTCCATAACCTCTTCCTCCTTCTAAGTTTCCAACACTTCAGCTGTCTAAGGGTGATGTAGAGGAGGAATTTTGAGCTTCTTATTCAGTGCAACGCTGTCATCATTTTTCTTTCTAATAAGCTTTTCTGCAGCTTTCACATCTTTGGGATCATGCCCCAGTTCTATGACTAAGTCCTCTAAGGACTTTATTCTAGTATCCTTGGTGTGTGAAGAGGCCTTTTCTAACTAGAATTGCGCTGATATATTATTCAACGAATTCTGGAGTTGGTGAGCTACAATAGCCTTACTCGTCAAAGTGGAGTAGACCATTTCCCCAGTCTGCTTGTGTAATTCTATTTGGTCAATAGGATGGATATCCTTTGCCAATACTTCAAAGTCTATTTTTAGGTAATTTGCAATTGTCCTAGGCTACTGTGTAGTAGGCTTCATAAAAGTCATCTGCGTTTTTCCTTCCTTCACATCAAAGGCTGACATTAGCCTGTTATGATTAGTAGGAGTCATTCTTAGGTAATGTGCATAGCTTTGGGCCTTCAATTTCTCATTTCTGGACTTTATTTATCTATACTTCTCTCTGATGTCTTGTCTCTAGCCAGTTGGAGATCTAAAGGAGGATACTTCCACACTCTGTTGTCTCTCTAGCATTTGAGCATGTGAGGTGGAAGGTTCTTGTGTACCTCCTAAGGGAGTGGTCTGCTTGCTTTCTACTCTTTCTGTACCTGTGGTTCCTGCTGTTTCTTCAGTAAATTCCAGTTCTAAAATGGATTCAACCTTTGCCTCTTGACAGAAGTTTGGGCAACAAGTCTGCTAGAAGGAGTGGCCTCCTCTCTATCTCTTTTAGGATTCCCCTCCTAATTTAGAGGAGTCTGTAAAATAGGAGGATTGCTCATGATATTTTCTGGATGAGAAAGTTCTTCTAATATCTCTGGCTGTTCTCATTCCTCTTGCTACTCTGATGGTTCTGTTTGCTCTGATGGTCCTTCTTCTGCTGTTTCCCACTATGTCTCTGTGTTTCCCTTTGATATTGGGCCTCTCCTGGCACTTGTACAAATGAATCTTCATCAAGTCTTCTTTATAAATCAATCAATATATTATTGGCAGCCATTTTTGTGTTATCCCTGCCTACCAAAGTGTTTTCCATCCATTCTAGTTGATTAGCATACTGTTCAATTTTAGGAATTATGTGGTGGATGTAAGGAGATAATTTGTTCTTTTGTCTCCCATTGCAAATGAACTCTAAAGGCTCATATATCCAGATAAAACTTTGTTTCATTTTCAGTGTTTGGAGGATTTCCTCTGCTTCCTTTCCTACTTCCCTACTGTTACATATGAAGGGGCCAAGCTGATCTTTTATCCTAAGTTAAGCTTTCTTCTTGGCCTTCACAAAATGCACCTCATCAGAATTGATCATTTGCTTGTAGTACTCCAGATAAAACAATCTCATGGGAAGGTATCTAGGTAGTTTGTAGGGAGCCAACTCACATCCATATATTTTGATTTCAGTGTGGTTTTAGTACAAGTACCAATCCCCCACTCTATATTGTTTGGACAACTATATGACCCTCCTTATATTTGCACTAATCCTGGGGGGAGGACTTCCTAATAGCATAGATTCCACTGGGTGCACAAAGAGATCTATGAAATGAGTATAAGAATATTGAGAGTCATATAGGTGGATTAATGAATTCTAGAAGACCACTAATCTAGGGTTGCCTCTGGTATCAAGCTTTTGGAGTGTGATTGGGAATTTGTCAGCTTGATAATACAGGAAAAGATGATTTACAACTGAAGAATATTTAAACACTCTTTTATTATCCATCCTCATGAATGGATCATGTATCTTATCAGCAATGAACTTAGCATAGTCAAACATGATGGTAGGGGTATGCCCAGGAGAGTAGATGGACATAAAGGCTATGATAATTTCATCAACAAATTCACTTGTAGTTTGGCCTAACACGATGGATATCATGTCTATGATGTCTCTGCAAGATCAAAGAATATGGTAGATATGACTGGTGGAGAATCCTTTGGAATATATTGCTCTTCCCTAATGAAAGTCCGGAGTAACCGAGCAAGTTTGATTGAGGTGAGTGTAGGGAATCTGTTAAGAAAATCTCCAATAGAAAGAGTGGTCAAGCTTTGGCTTGGTTGTAACTACAACATTTCATTTATGAACTCAGCACTGATGGTAAATAATAAAGACTGGCCAGGGGTCTTCACTGCCCTTTGGCTGGGATTATAGTTCATATGGCAGTAATGGATAATCTATGTGAAGATATGAACTATGGGGAATTGGTATTTGGGTAAACATGATTCCCAAAATCCTATGTAGTCTGCATGGTTTAGGTACTGGTCTCTGTGCCTACAGTATAGTTTCAAAGGGGATTCTTGGACAGAGGTATCTTTAATTTGAAAATCTTTATCTGCAAATGGAAGATGGTCTAAATCCATTTGGGGAGTTGAAATTGGCAGGACGTTTAAAGCAATGGGAGCATTCGTCCTTGGTTCTTGTGGATTCTAGGATGGGGGCGAAGGGTTTTCAGTGAAATTGGGGAAAATTGGTGTAATTCAGAGTATTTTGGAGTCACTCGGCAAATATTTCACTAAATTACTTAGTAATTTGAAGAAATTGAGTCCAGGTTTGGGAATAAAACAGGGTTTCTTAGCGAATTTGGGTAAATACCTAGTTTCGGCTTTGAAAAGAGTAATGGCAACTGCGCACAGTTTGCAAGAAGCATACATGACTGAAAGGTGGTCTAGAGTTTCAGTAGCTTCAGTAGGTTGGCAGTTGGATGTGGGTTGATGGTTACACATACTCTGATGCTTGCATGGAGGTCGGAGTGGTCTTTTTCATGATAAAACAAAAAACAATGAGTTTTTTAATTTTTATTCGTAAAGTCAACTATTTTGGCAGGTACACTAGGAAAAGGACACTTGGTGTTAAGTGGGGGATGCGACATTTTTTCATTTAGCCGGAGGTGGTAAGTGGGATCATATCGCACTACTTTTGGGCTAAAGTGGTTTTGGGGGGAGGCCACCCGATGCCATTCATCGGGTGCCATGTAGCAGTGGGGTGAATAGTGAAACCACCCATATCAGGCGGGTAAAGGTCAACATTTAGAGGCCGTATGATATGAGCATCGACTGTTGGATCAAAAGGGGTCAAATCGTACAGTGATTCATGGTGATGATTTGATATGAAGTTTAATGGAGCAGCCCGACGGGGTTTTAATGTGGCAGAATTTAGTTAATGAAGGATTATGGAGGTTTAATGACTTCGGGAGTGATTTTATTGGCGGGGATAGATTATTAGTTAATCATTGATTGATTGATTAATCTCCTTTTATTCAGCGGCGGGTCTTGGTTATTAATTAGTCGTTGATAAACTTAATTAATCCATTAATTATTCACTAATAAAGTTTATGTTTCAAACTTTGGGGATGGGATATTAAAATTAAAGGGGTTCAATAAAATATATGGGAAAGGGGTATATTTTTTGGGGATTAATAAATATACATAATGTTAAAAGTTAATATGAAGATTGTGGGATAAACAAAGTGCTCTAAGCATAATGCGTTTTTGTAATTTTTCTTTTTGACATAGAACGTTATAACTTAGGCTAAGTGCATTTTTATGGGTTTTTTTTGAAAAAGGGGTTTTCTTGGGGCGATTACTTTCCCTAGGCAAATGGTGCTTTACCTTAGGAAAAGGGATTTTTAGGGAAAATGAGTGAATTATGGAGGGGATGAATGCATTATGAGGGAACTTTAGTACTTAGAACCTATAAGTTATTGGGCTAAGGGTCTGTTCCCTCTAGAAGTCAGAGAAATGCTCTGAGCCCCTTTAACTTAAGATTTTAGGTACTTTAAGACTTTTCTTGGAAATTAGTTAAGTGAAAAATGTAGTGAAGAAGGGAGATTAATCAACTGACTTTGTGTACTTTTCTAAATGCTCAATTATCATCCATACTTTAGAAATTTGATGATGAAGGTAAATGACATGATCGTATCTAATCAATCATCACAATTCTGCAACCATTCAACTACTTACCCATCTACTCATCCTACAATTTTTTTTACTCTTTATCAGGGTGCACTTAAGCTGGCAAACCCTTTATCAAAACTTTTCTTTTATTTTACAATAGAAATCTATCTAAGTGTATCCTTATTACATCCAAGGGCTCAGATTAAACAATTGAGCTCCTTTTATTTACTCTACCTATCTACTTATCTGCCAAGATTAAATAGTTTGGTCAGATTGTATTCTTTATCTCTAAGCATAAAATTGAAAACATGAAATAGCCAAGTTTAAGCATTTTGACCATCCATGGATTGTGGCAAAGGTAACAAGTTGCACACAATCTTTTATTTTGCATGAAAAGTAAATAGTAGTGGCATTTTTACCTGCACACTTTCTTTCTTGGGGTTCATTTTTTCATCTTTTTTTGACCTTTTTCATTATTTTTGTCCTTTGCTTTTTCTTTTAGGACATACCCTCTTTACATTTTTTTAATTTTTTGATTTTTTGAATATGGAAAACATTTTCAGAAAGAAAAGGTATGTACATATTATAGATTTGACCTCAGCCATTCAAAAATTATGACTCCTATTGGTATACGAACATAACAGTGGCTCCACTTGGGGATGGCATTTTCTGGTGAAATGTCAAGAACTAGTCGATAAATGGCCTTCTGAATTACTATGCTCTTACTTTGCAACTTTTCCCTTTTACTTTGCTGCATTATTGGTATTTATGATAGTGAAACCTTTGAAGCTTAGGGCCTTCTCTTCAGGTTTGAACCCCAAAAATTATCATCCAATCAAAACTAAACTTTTGAAGAATAAAATATGTACAAGTAATTAGTGAAATCAGTGACTGGGTTCTATGTAGTGCTTAAGCATTCGACCACTAACTGGTCCTCCTCCTACTTCCGCACCATCCAATTCCTTGAGGAAAGAAGAATTATTACCTCTAAAAGCATAAATAATGTAAGGGCCTTTCCATAGGAAGTCAAACTTCCCATGTCTACCTTTTTCCTCCCTTCTTGAGTCCTATTTCAAAACTTTATCTCCTAGATACAAATCTTTTGCCTTGGTCCTTTTGTCAAAAGCCTTTTTTATTCTTTCTTGCACAATTTTGGATCTGATATACACTTCTTCCTTGGTCTGTTGTGAGTGAATTGTTTGGTTGATCCTCCTTTGAATGTCATTTGGCTCAACATGTGCTTTTTGGAGCAATTTCATTACTAGTGTTCCCAAGGAGGATGGGAAAATAGCCTCCATTCCGTAGACTAGCTAGTAAGGACTGGTACCAATGGATTTCTTAGTGGTCAGCCTATCTACCCACAAGGCATTTACTAGCTTCTTATTCCAGGTTTTCTTGTTATCTTCCAACAATTTTTCGAAGGTATTCACTAAGCTTTTGTTGGAAGACTCTCCTAGTCCATTTCCTTGGGAATAGTAGGCTGTGGAGTGACCCAGGGTTATATGATATTTGTTGCAGAAATCAATCATCCTCTTTAATTTAAAAGCTTCTACATTTTCTGTGATGATTTTGGTGGGGCAACCAAATCTAGACAGTATGTTGGCCTCAAGGAAACCTATTATGATAGTATCAGTTCCTTGTCTTGAGGGTATGGCTTCTATCCATTTTGTAAAATAATCTGTGGCAGTTAAGATCCATCTATATTGGGCAGAGTAAGGGGGATGAATTTCACCAATGAATTCAATACCCCATTGTTGAAATGGTGCTTTGGTAGATATAGGTTTCAAAGGTAATGGCAATAGTTTTCGTTTTCCTTCAAAAATCTGACATTTGTGGCATGAGGTTACAAATTTATTTACATCAGAAAACAGAGCAGGCTCGTAAAAACAAGCTCTTAAGATCTTATCAGCTGTGGTCTTCCAGTAAAGATGTCCCCCACAGTCGCCTGCATGAAACTCCTGTAATATTTTGTTAGATTCTTCCTTTAACAAACAATTGAGAAGGATGCCTTCATGATTTTTCCAAACTAAAGCATTGTCAATTATGCAAAACTTCAAAGATTTCATTTTTAAGAACCTACTTTTAGTTCTGGACAATTCAGGAGGAGCTTGAAGATTTTGTAGAATGTATCTAATGCCAGCATACCATGGTGAGTCTATAAGGTCCTGGCTTATCTGTGGAGTCGCCATTTCATCTTCATTATCCAATTCTGCAATGAACTTTATGTCTAGAGCCTCACAGTTTGATTCAGTCATGACCTTGGATAAACCTTGGCCTTTGATCAATTTTGTAGGTTTAATCTCTAAGTCATATTCTAATATGGTAGCTATCCACTTCCCTCTCTTTCCATCAGGTACATCCTGTGTTAGAATGTCTTTTACTATAGCATTGGGAACATAAGCTGCTACATGAGAATACAATATATACACCCTGAAATATTTAATAGCTTTGACTATAGAAAAATCTTGCTTTTCCATTATATTATACTTTAAAGGTGCATCTCAGGGCTTTACTAAAGAAGGATATTGGTTGTTCAAAACCCTAATCATTTTTTTGCAGTAAGACTGCAACAATTATGTGTTCTAAGGCGAAAGAAAAAATGATGAAAACCCTATCAAACATTGGAATGATGAGAATTGGTATTTGTGTTAAGGCTGGCTTTATATATTCAAATGAATTTTTAGCCTCTAGAGTCCATTTAATAGTCGAATCTTTATTTAACATGTTGTTTAGTAGTCTAATTAGTTCAGCTAAATTAGAGATAAATCTTCTCAAAAAGTTTATTTTACCTAAAAATGCTTGTAGTTCTCAGATGTTCCTAGGATGTGGTATCTGCAAAATGGCTTCAATTCTTGTTGGTTCAATCTGGATACCATCTTTGGAGATTATGTGGCCTAGTAGTTTTCCCTCTTCCAACCCAAATAAATATTTTTTAGGATTCAGAGAAATTCCATACTTCCTACACTTAGTGAAGACCTACCTGAGATGATCCAGGTGTTGTTGATCTGATCTAGAGAATACTATGATATCATCTAGGTATATTACTAGGAAGTCATGGATTTCCTTAGCAAAGGCTATGTCCATTGCTCTTTGAAAGGTGGCCCCTGTGTTTTTTAACCCAAAAGGTATTTTCACATACATGAAAGTGCCCCATGGAGAGTGAATGCACTTTTTGCTTGATCATCTGGGTGGACTAAAATCTGGTTGTAACCAGAAAACCCATCTAGCAGTGAGATTCTGGTTGAACCTACTACCCTCTATAATGTGTGATCCATTTTAGGAAGACGGTAGTTATCCTTGAGTGAAGCTTTATTTAAATTCCTAAGGTCATCACACTGTCTAATTTTGCTACTTTTCTTTCTTGTAGGTGTTAGAGTCGGTCTAGTCACCCCTCCGTCAGAGATCAAAGCTCTTTGTGCATTTCAATTTTAGGTGTCCCGCTCCATCCACTCAGCTGCATTTCGCTAGGGACATGCCATGATCTGACGGATATAGTCATGCTAGTCATTTTCTCTCATGTCTGGCCCCTGCTGGTTCAGGTCTTGATCCACAATCACTGAAATTCATGATAGCCAAGGTCTGGTCATATTACAGGTCAAAGTCCTTTTTATTGCTAGGTCTAGGAAATCATCAATGTGGTTTTTGAAAAAAAAAAACATGTCCAGAACAAAGTCATGCAGGCCAGAAGGAGACCTTATACATCTACAGTTCAGGAAGCTTCATCATGCCCAAAGAGACATCGACTCTTCTTCAAAGCTCTGTTTTGAAGAAAAGTCAAACAAGGTCAACTATGATAAAATTTTCCAAAAATCGAGAGTTGACATTTTCAGATGCAGTCATGGATTTCAAAGCCAGATGCCCCAGTCACACAGTCCCCGCAAAGAAATGCCGAAAATTTTATCATGAGAGCCAAAATTTCAAAGAAAAAAGGAAAAACAGAGTGTTTTAAAGTCAATGAAAAGTGCAAAACATAAACATTGTAAAGTGGGTTTTCAAAGAGGAAAAAATTAAAACCAACTCTCTCAAAGCCTATATATATTTGTTTTAACCCAAGACTAAGTCATTGTGTTATGAGAAAGCTTGAGAGAGGCATTGTTGAAGAAAATAAAGCTAAGGAGGAGGAATTCAAGTAAGGAGGGCAGATTTCTAAGTGGCGCAGTGCACACACCAGGGCGCGCAATGCACACGGAGGGCACGACGCATCGACAGCTAGCCCATAGTGCAAAATCCACAAGGGCGTGATGCACTCAGGGCACGTGGTGCATTGGGCTTGGCGCGCGACGCACACAGCCAGGGGCATAAAAACAGTGCCAAACCATTTCAAATCTTTGTGAAAGCTATCAAATCACGAGGTAGGCCTTATGACACCTATTCTCCATCAATTTGGTGAATGTTTAGCTGTTTGTAATATGTTTGAAAGGTATCCTAAAGCACAACGGCCTTCCATGGAAAAAGCAACAAGAAAAATGGTTGATGGGGTTGCCAGATGGTAATGATTAGCACCAAGGTCACTTTCCTCCCCTTGTCCCCTCACTCCTCATCATTTTCACCTCCATTCCTCCTTGTCTCCCAAGCAAACCAACCTAAAATCCCCCTAAAACTCCCTCCCCTGTTTTTCAAACAAAAATTGTGTCGTTTGACCGCGCGCGGTGCACACACAATGTGGTGCGATGCTCTCAGGGCACGCGACGCACTGGGAGCCCGGCCACAGTGTTAACATTACACTGGCGCGTCGCATTCCCGGCGCACGGCGCACTAGGAAAAACGCACGGCACATAGGCCTGTGAGCCTAAAAAAGCACCAAATCTCCCAAATTTTCATAAATGGCTCTCAACATTGCAAAAGTGCCCATAAATCTTTTAACCATTGATCCTTAATTCAAGGAAAAGTATGTTGGTGACCATGAAATCAAAAGAAAAATTTTATTAAGCAAACACAAAAATGACACAAAAAGGGTAAAAAAGCTAGGGTTTTGCTACAATAACTTGATTGTTAAATATGCTCCTACCCTACCTCTATCAGCTAATTCCCCTGGAGCATTTTCCCGTAATAGTCACTCTAGCTACATTGCAATCATATCCCTTTGTCCTCTTTACTCATATAGCTCAAAAGTTCCTTAACCCTACCCCATCAAAACCATACCCCAAACACTTCCAAATCCCTAATAAATTCATCCTTTAAACCCCTATTCCCCTGTTCATCATTCCCCTCCTAACACTCCCCTGTTTTATTGTCCCCTTGGTGACAGATTTTCAGAGCATTCATCAGTGTCATTGGATTCAAAGGGCAACATTAAACTCAGGGTACAAGCAGCATTGATGGCATCAGAAAATTCATCAGATTATGAGGGGGATATACACATGACACATCTTCAGGAGAGAGGGCCCATAGGAGACATCACAGGAGTGGAAGACATCTCAGAGACGAGCCCAACACCCTCACAGAGCTATAGGCATGCCCACTTGCCATGTCTTGTTTCCAGCACTTGGCATGTTATGAATTTTGCCAAAGGGTGGCAAATGTTAGAGTACATCATGAGTTGGCCCACCTTTTTGCACTTCATCTACAGGGAAGCCAATCTGTCCTGGTTGGGGTCACTTTCACCTTGACACCAGAGGCTATATCAGTGGCAACAGGGATACCTAACGTTGGGGAGTAGTGGCATAAGAAAAAGGTGGGGAGGCATCACTATGAGCCCTACATCAAGAACAACTGTTTGAGCCAGATGACCAGAGTTTTTCCATTCAGGTTTTTGAGGGAAGAGTATGCCCCACTCATGAGATTGATCATGAAGTATTTCAGTTGCGAGGGGAGGTTTTCTCGCCTTTATGCCTATCACATCCGCTTGCTCATGCACTTCACCAAGGTAAAGATGATGAGCCTCCCATTTTTCATCTGCAACAACATTGAGAAGATGAAGAACTTCATGTAGCGCAAGACCCCACAACAGCAGCTAAACAGTGTCTATCATTTTTGCTCTCATCTGGATTTTGGTGGACCATCAGTTGGGATTGCAGGGTATTGCTTGGGAGGACTTCATCTCCCGTGATTTCTTCACCGCTCCACCGGTGATATCAGAGGCAGAACATGAGGTGGGAGGTCCTTCACATCAGTCTGAGCATGAGCTGGGAGGCCCTTCATATCAGTTTGAGCCTGAGATGGGGAGTCCTTCACATCAGTTTTGGAGTCATGAGACTGCCACCATGCCAGTTTTCATCACATATCAGAGAGGATATCCGAAAGGCACCAGACCGTTGTTTGCAGCAGCAAAGCGAGCGTTATCTCCACCCAAGGTGGAAGGGGCCTCACTTCCAACATCGACACCCCAGGAGCAGAGTAAGGGCAAGGATTTAGTGCAAGAGGAAGGGCCATCAGGCGAGCATGAGACCAAGTTTTTTCTCCTCCAGGATGATGAGCCAGATCCAGAACCCACCAATGAGGAGCTTATAGAGATCATCAAGGAGTAGCAATCAGAGATTGAAGACTTGACTATTGATCTAGAAAGGGCCAAGTGGAACATGAACTACCTGGAGCGGAGAAACAAACAGCTTGAAGACCAACAGACAATCATGCAGCTGCAGAGCATCCACGAGTAGCGCCAAGTTTTTCAAAGAAGAAGGGTTCCGCTCACCTCTTTGGAGCAAGAAATCAATGAAGATCGGGAGTCCAACCTTGAGAGAGTCAACATGCATTTCAAGAGGCTGTTGGACAAAGAAAACAGGGAGAAAGACATGCTGAGGCGCATGACTTATCACTACCAGGCCTACAACATGAGTTCCAAAGCAAGAATCAGGAGCCTAAAGGTAAAATTGAGCAAAGCGACAAAAGAGGAAAAGGAGGAAAAGGAGCAATATCAGCTTCGAATCTTGGCTGAGGCTTCCTTAGCACAGTAAAGCACTTCATAGGGAACCTCCAGCCAAAATTCCAAAAAATTTGGGCGAATTTTGGTCACAGGCAAAATTTTTGGGCACAAAACAGGAAATTTCTCCCTGTGCGCCGCGCCACTGGCGTGACACTAAAATTCTAGCACTCTCATCGAGGAATGGCTTGAATATTCGGATTCATAATCGAAAAATATGTCTACTGGTGTCCGGGCAAGAAATTTTGACAAGTTTTGGGTCTCCTAAAGGTTTAAAAACACCCAAAAATGGCCTCTCTGCCACTTTTTGGACACACAAAAAGCAGTCTTGGGAGAATGAAGTTTTGGAGGGGAAAATGAGCCTCAAATTCAGAAATTCCAGTTGGGTTGGAAAGTAGACAGGATATGCTTCCCAACAAGCCTAATTGGGCACATTTTGGACACCCACAAGTGCCCCAAAATAGGCTCCAAAGTGGCGCGATGCACAGGGAATTTGGTTCGGCACACAGGGGAAAAAACGGCCAAATTGTTCCCGTTTTGCGAAATTTTGGGTCGCAACTTCTCCAAGTGGGCCCGGTCATTTACTCTTCGATTTTTTGGCACCAAGGGTGCCTTTTAAAGAATTTTCTCTCCAAGTGGGCATCTATCCAAGTGGAAAAAGAATGCAAAGGGTCACCACAGCCAAATGTCATGCTTGAGAGTGCTGCACCTGTAGCTAATGGTTGGCTCTCCATCTCCTTTTCGAAATGATTTGAGTAACTTCCCAACCCTGGGCATTCCATCTCTTCTCTACACTTTCTATATATTGTAAGCAAGTTATTTGCAAAGGGTTGGCTAGCTTGTAACTTCTGAGAGACTGTGGGAAAGAAACTCTGTTTCTACACTGTGTATTTTTGACAGAGAGTTAATGAAAGGCAGCGGCTCTGTTTCATGAGATTCTTGTGGTTGTGAGTGTAGCAAATGTGTTCTTATGTTCCATATGTATCTTGTTATGTTTCATAATTCATTTCATGTTTCATTTTAGTGAAATTTTCTAAGTGAGATTAGGTAGAATTCAATTTATATTGCTCTGCCTGTGGGAGAATTTCATGTGCAGTGTTATTCTTCTGTTGAAAAGGATTCATGCGACCATGCCCTTTTCACTATCTTCGGCAATATTTCCATTCTGCGTCACCTTAAGTTGAAATTGCTGTGCTTCCCGCTTACCTTGCCTCACGAAATAATCTGCGCCTTCATTCTCAATTCTCTGTTCTTTGCTAAGCGCCAGTCCCATATACATTTCAGAAGTTCAGTCACTTCGAAAATCTTTTCCAAAATCTTTTTTCACTTACTAGCCTAAGGTAAATATTGCATTGCAAGTCATCTCAAACCATTTTGCCTATCCATTCACTGAGTGTGACTCGGAGAGAACCCTCTCCTGCTCTGGTAGGGCTAGCTACTAGACTGAGCGTGGTTTTTGGTTACCCTAATTTTTTCCTTCCTTCAGCCTAAGGCAGATTTAGGTGCTAACATAGTGGCGACTCAATTGGGGAACTAGTTGAAAATCAAATCCCCTTGTTTCATAAGAATTCTAGGCTTCCGAATGATGAGCTTAGGATTGGAAAGGCTGAGTAAGTTGGTTGTGTCCCGTAATTCATCCGAATAGCATGCTGGCTTCAAGACGATACACCATAGCGAATCCGGACCCAGACCCTCCTCACATTTACGAAAATCCCAATTTTATTCCAAGACTCCTTCGTTAAGAAAGCACCATAACTCCCGTGTTCAAATCCCATTCATGTCCCGACATTTTTGAGTATCTTGAGGAGCTTGAGTTTGACGAACGATTTGAGATATCGTTGTTTGAATCTAAATTTGAAAAGGCTGTTGATTACACCGTCCCCGATCCGCAATTTCTTGTAGACCTTGAGACAGAAAGAGCTAATAGATTAATCGATAACTACATTGCCACACAGCCCCAAACTCCAAGTGCAAGCCCCTTTCCAACTATGCACACTTCTCCAACACCTCCAAGGCCAAATCCACCAAGAATGATGGCTGCCCGTTTTGCTCCTCTTGTTCTGCCCCAAGTCCTAGATGACATGCCAAATGACTATCAAAGTAAAATCCCCTTTTTTGATGGCACTCCTAACAGTATTACAGCTCAACAACATGTGGATAAAATGGAAGATTTCTATGAACTTCATGAGATCGATGCGGAGAACGTGGCAATGAGGCTCTTTGTACAAACATTTGCAGGTGATGTGAGGAAATGGTTCAGAGGTTTGACGACTGCAAGCATCACCACCTTGGCGAAGCTACAAAGACAATTTTTGAATGGATGGGAAGTCAAAAAGAATCCCCTTCAAATTCTGGCCGAGTATGAACAAATCAAGCGGAATGCCGTGAGTCGGTCCAAGATTATTTTGTTAGATTCAATGTAGTCTACAACGATATCCCAGACCATCTAAAGCCACCTGTGGGACTGGCAATGATGAAGTTTCTGGATGGTTTTGATGCTGACATGGCGTACCAATTACAGGAGAGAGAATCGGCTACAATGGAAGATATGCAGAAAATTGCAGTCAGCGTTGAGGCTAACCTGTTGTCCAAAAGAGCAAGAGCGAAAGCAGAGAAGAAAACTACGGTGAAAGAAGAATCTTCTTCAATGGATCAGCTGCTCAAGAAGGTAGAACAGATGCTTGAAAGGGTAAAACTTGACAAGCCAGAGCCATAAGTTAGGAATCCTAACTTTCGTGGCCAACAGCAACCACAATATAGAATTAGACAAAGAGATCAGCGGACTCAAGAGCAAACAGCACAACAGCCGGTACAAACACCTTTGCAGCAGAATTTTGTGCATGGACCAGAATCAGATGAGGAAGGGAATGTAATAGGTGAAGAAAACCACCTCTTTACTCCAGATGAGCTGCCTACTTACATCACCGAAGAGGAATAATGTGCAGTATATTCAGCTACACACCAAGACACTGATTTTATTCTAGCTAACGAAACCGTGTTGGAAGAAGAGTCAGAACAATATCAAAGAGGGTATATGAATGCTTTGTCTACACAACAACAACGATATTCCCTTCGAAACAGAGATGTACTAGGTAAACAAATTCAGAAAAAGGAGGAGGATGAAACAATAAAGAAAGATCTATCAGCTACACAAAGAAAGGGAAAGGAGGCGGTTGTTCCGGAGAACAGCAAATCGAAATCAACAGAACAATCACAGCAACTAGCCACCTCAAAAGGCAAGGAAAGGAAAGAGATCCCAGCCAAAGAGGTAGAAAGAACTCTCGCTTTCAGCTTAGAGAATGAGATTTCTAAGCTAAAGGTATCCATCCCTTTGACTGAAATCATGAAGAACAACAACTATAGAGGACAAATTTCTAAAATGTTGAACCTGGACCCAATCTCTGACATGGTAAACGTGGAGGATGATCAGCCTGAAATGTTTTTTGGGCCAGTGACAAATGGTGAGTCTCCCGAGAGCGAAGTTCCACCCTTCTATATCAGTTTACGCTTGCATGACTTTGTGCTACACAATGCCATGTTCGATTCCGAAGCCTCTCACAATCTCATGCCCAAGGCTATCATGGATAAGCTTGGTCTGGACATCACCCGCCAATATCATGATCTCTATTCATTCGATTCCAGTAGAGTAAGGTGCATAGGGCTCATCAAAGACTTAGTTGTGAGTTTGGATCAGCTCCCTATGAAAAATGTTCCGATGGATGTAGTGGTAGCAGACATTCCTCCAAGGTTTGGCATGCTTCTTTCCAGGTCTTGGGTAGCAAAATTGTAGGGACACTACAGCTGTATTTCTCCTATGCGACAATCCCGATGTTTGGACAAATGAGGAAATTATATCGGGAACAAAAGATGAAGTATATGATCACAAGCAAGGAGAAACCAATAAATCATCCTATAAACTATGTACATACATATTTAGAGTCTTTTGTTTTGTTTTCAGATAGTTTAAATGAAATAGATAGTCAAATAGTAGAAGCAGACGACATTCCAAAGATAACAGAAAATTTTAGAGAGATTTTGAAGAAAGAAAGACAAGAAAAGCAACAAAAGATTGGGTAATTAGTTGGAAATGATGGATAGCAAACAAACGATGGACAGCGAGCGAACAATGGATAACAAACAAACGATGGAAAACAAAAATATTTTCAGCACTTGCAAGAAGAAGAAGAAGGCTTATGGACCATGGATTTTGATGGAGCAGTAGGGAATGATGGAGCTGGTATTGGTATTTGGGTACAAAGTCCTTTCTCCGCCCCAAACAAAGTACCTAGCAGCGTGAGAGTTTGCTCCTACAAGTTGGCCTTCGAATGTTCCAATAATGAAGCTGAATATGAAGCTCTGATTGCTGGCCTGAAGATTCTTAGAAAGCTGAATGCAAAGAGGATTTCAGCATATGGCGACTCCGAGTTGGTGATAAAACAGGTCAGAGGTGAGTACCAAGCAAAACATCCTAGGATGCGGGCCTATCGTAATGCAGTTTTGGACATCTTGAAGCTATTTTCCAAATACACCTTGACATGTGTGCCACAAATATAAAATAGTATTGCTGATGCTCTTGCCAAGGCAGCGAGCAGCTTGAAGATCCCCATGAACTCCAGCAATAAATTTGAAATCCATTTCAAGCATCGTCCAACCATTCCAGACAATCAACGACATTGGCAAGTGTTCCAAGATGATGAGGAGATTAAGGATTTTCTGCTCAACAAAGGCAAGTTCAAAGAAACCTTAATTGATGTGGAAAACGATGAGAACAAAGGGAATGGTACAGAAGAAGTAAAAATCAATCAAATGGACGTATTGTAGCTGAAGAACAACATCATTCCTAAAGGCTTGATACCCCTAGAAGAACTTTTCGATCAAGATGATGTAGCCCGCAAGCCAACTTTGCAGCCCATGGAGAAAGGTGTAGAAGAAGTCAACATCGGTACAACAGTAAATCCAAAATTGGTAAAATTGTCCAAGACACTACTGCCAAAGATCAAGGACAAATATATCAGTTTGATGGCTTCATTTGCAGATGTATTTGCTTGGGATTATTCTGATTTAAAGACCTATGATACGAACATCATTCAACACACCATACCTATCAAGCCCAATCAGAAACCATTTAGACAAAAGCTGAGAAGGATCAATCCAAAGTTGCTGCCATCCATTGAAAAAGAGGTAAATAGGTTGTACAAGTCAGGTATCATTGTGCCTATCATATTTTCAGATTGGATATCTAACTTACTTCTTGTACGAAAGAAGACCGATGAGATCCGCCTATGCATTGATTTCAGAAATCTAAAGAAGGTCTCATTGAAAGACAACTATCTGCTGCCCAAGATGGACCATATACATCAGAGAGTAGTGGGGGCATCTCGTATGTCCCTGCTTGATGGTTATTCCGGATATAACCAAATTTCAGTCCATGAAGATGACAGGGATAAGACAGCATTCACAACTCCATGGGGAACATTTCACTATGCCAAAATGCCATTCAGTTTGAAGAATGCAGGTGCCACATTTCAGCATGCAATGGAATTGGTGTTTGCAGATGAGAAGGATGTGTTTTTGGTGGTGTACTTGGATGACTTGATCGTGTTTTCAAAATCTGATGAAGAGCATATGCATCACCTAAAAATTGTCTTTCAAAAATGCAGGAAATATGGCCTATCTCTGAATCCTAAGAAGAGCTTGTTTGCCATGGAGGAAGGAAAACTACTTGGGCATATCATTTCAAAAGATGGAATCCACATAGACCCAGCATATGTCCAAGCAATTCAGCAAATCAGTCTGCCTATTAACAAAAAGGAGGTACAGTCATTTAATGGTAAGATGAATTTTCTGCGTTGCTTTGTGCCTAATCTTGCAGAACACTTGAGAGAAATTACCAACATGCTTAAGAAGGACAACCAGGTGAAATGGACGGGTGAGGCTGTAAAATCTTTCAACTTGGTCAAATTGGCCCTTTCTTCAGCTCCAGTTCTAGTCAGCCTAGATTACACTCAAGATTTCATATTGTTTTCATTTGCTTTTGACCACACTATGGCAGCAGTATTATTGCAGAAAAGGGATGATCATGAAAGACCCATTGCATTCTTCAGTAGGGCTATAAGGGATGCAGCTTTGAAGTACAACATCATTGAGAAGCAAGCCCTGGCAATGGTGAAGACACTGAAAGATTTCCGGGTGTATATCTTACATTCTCACATTCTGGCCTATGTTCCTAATACTGCGGTAAAAGATGTTTTAGTGCAGACCGATCTGGAAGGGAGAAGAGGAAAATGGATTGTAGCCTTGCTAGAATACAATGTGGAGATAAAGCATACAAATATGGTCAAAGGATAGGGGTTGGCGAAACTAATGGGTGAGTCAAATTTGCATGCATTGGACATAAATCTGATCGCTGCCATGTCTGATGAGAATGATGAAGGAACTTCAGTTTAGGTATCCGAAATGTTTGCTTTGTCCCCATGGTATTCTGATATAATCTATGTGCTGAAAAATCTATCACCACCGCCCGAGATGGCTAGAAACAAAGCAAGAACACTTAAATTGAAAGCTGCCAAGTTTTGTTCTTAAATTCTACACTGTATTGGAAAGATCGCGGTGGCATTTTGCTAAATTGTCTGGTGGAAGAGGAGGCAAAGAAAGTCATGGAGGACTTCCACAAATGAGAGTGTGGTGGAAATCTTTTTTGAAAGTCAACAGCGAACAAAATCTTGAGAGCAGGGTACTACTGGCGTACTTTGTTTGCTGATGTGCATAAGATGGTAAAGCGTTGTCATAAGTGTCAAATTTTCGAAGGGAAACAGAAATTACAACCTTTGCAACTTAAGCCTATCGAAGTGAGCGCTCCATTCCAACAGTGGGGGTTGGATTTCATTGGGGAAGTTCATCCCGCCTCTTCCGGACAACATAGGTGGATCCTTACAGTGATGGACTTCTTCACAAAATGGATTGAGGCAGCACCTACCAGACAAGCAACGGACACGGTAATCATCTCATTTCTCGAAAATAACATCTTGTCTCGCTTTGGTTGTCCAAACAAAATAATAACTGATAATGCAGCAGCCTTTAAATCGAAAAGGATGGTAGAATTTTATCATAAATATCATATCATTTTGGGTCATTCAACTGCCTATCATCCGCAAGGCAATGGATTGGCAGAATCTTCAAATAAATCTTTGGTCAACATCATCAAGAAGCTGCTGGAAATAAATAAGAAGAGCTGGAACAAGAGGCTGGTCCATGCACTTTGGGCATATCGAATCAGTCAGAAAAAGTCTATTGGTATGTCACCGTTTGAGCTGGTTTATGGTGTGGACATAGTATTTCCCGCTTCTCTTGCTGCCCCGGTGGTCAAACTTCTTCAGGAGGCCAGTTGTGAGGAAGATCCCATGCAGAGAAGGCTGAATCAAATGATCCACTTGCAGCAAACAAGAGAGGAAGTTTTCAAAAACACATCAAGTTATAGGAGAAGATAAAGAAAATTTATGATAGAAAAGCTAAAGCGGACAAATTTCAGTTGGAGGATGTGGTGCTGAAGTGGGATGCAAGGAATGAAGAGAAAGGCAAGCACAGAAAGTTCGAAAATCTATGGAAAGGTCCTTTCAAGATCGCAGCTTACAGGGGTCAGAATGCCTTTCTTCTGAAAGAAATGAATGGGGAAGATTGTCCTAGAGGGCCGATCAATGGTCGACTGCTCAAGCGGTATCATTGCTAATTTATTAATGTTGCTTCCATTGTCATTGTAAATACCATTTTATTTCAGTTTGGTTTCAGTATGTAAAGTCAGTTTTTGAGTTATTCCAATTGTCAAGTTTGAGTCAATTTCTTGGTTATTCCAGTTTTTTCAATAAGTCAGAGTCTTGTGCTGTTTATCAAAATGATGACTCCATAGCCCAATGGATCAAGAGGCACTGTCTAGATCCTCCAGAGACTTGTTGTTCTTGGCACCTCCAAGGAGCTACCATCCCCCATTGGAGCCAATGTTAGAGTCGGTCTAGTCAGCCCTCCGTCAGAGATCAAAGCTCTTTGTGCATTTCAATTTTAGGTGTCCCGCTCCATCCATTTCAATTTCATTTTCTCTCATGTCTGGCCCCTGCTGGTTTAGGTCTGGATCCACAATCACTGAAATTCATGATAGCCAAGGTTTGGTCATATTACAGGTCAAAGTCCTTTTTATTGCTGGGTCTGGGAAATCATCAATGTGGTTTTTGAAAAAGAAAAACATGTCTAGAACAAAGTCATGCAGGCCAGAAGGAGACCTTATACAACTACAATTCAGGAAGCTTCATCATCCCCGAAAGAGACATCGACTCTTCTTCAAAACTTCGTTTTGAAGAAAAGTCAAACAAGGTCAACTATGACAAAATTTTCCAAAAATCGATAGTTCACATTTTCAGATGCAGCCATGGATTTCAAAGCTAGATGCCCCAGTCACACAGTCCCTACAAAGAAATGCCAAAAATTTTATCATGAGAGCCAAAATTTCAAAGAAAAAAGGAAAAACAGAGTGTTTTAAAGTCAATGAAAAGTGCAAAACATAAACATTGTAAAGTGGGTTTTCAAAGAGGAAAAAATTAAACCCAACTCTCTCAAAGCTTATATATATTTGTTTTAACCCAAGACTAAGTCATTGTGTTATGAAAAATCTTGAGAGAGGCATTGTTGAAGAAAAGAAAGCTAAGGAGGAGGAATTCGAGTAAGGAGGGCAGATTTCTAGGTGGCGCGACACACACACCAGGGCGCGCGACACACACGGAGGGCGCGACGCATCGGCAACCAGCCCACAGTGCAAAATCCACAAGGGCGCGACAAAATCAGGGCGTGTGGCACACTGGGCTTGGCGCGTGACACACACAGCCAGGGGCATAAAAACAGTGCCAAACCGTTTCAAATCTTTGTGAAAGCTATCAAATCACAAGGTAGGCCTTATGACACCTCTTCTCCATCAATTTGGTCAACGTTTCGCTGTTTGTAAGATGTTTGAAAGGTATCCAAAAGCACAATGGCCTTCCATGGAAAAAGCAACAAGAAAAATGGTTGATGGGGTTGCCAGATGGTAATGATTAGCACCAAGGTCACTTTCCTCCCCTTGTCCCCTCACTCCTCATCATTTTCACCTCCATTCCTCCTTGTCTCCCAAGCAAACCAACCTAAAATCCCCCTAAAACTCCCTCCCCTATTTTTCAAACAAAAATTGTGTCGTTTGACCGCGTGCGATGCATTCAGGGTGCGCAGCACACTGGGAGCCCAGCCACAGTGTTAACATTACACTGGCATGGCGCATTCCTGGCGCGCGGTGCACTGGGCAAAGCGCATGGCGCATAGGCGTGTGAGCCTAAAAAAGCACCAAATCTCCCAAATTTTCATAAATGGCTCTCAACATTGCAAAAGTACCCATAAATCTTTTAACCATTGATCCTTAATTCAAGGAAAAGTATGTTGGTGACCATGAAATCAAAAGCAAAATTTTATTAAGCAATCACAAAAATGACACAAAAAGGGTAAAAAAGCTAGGGTTTTGCTACAGTAACTTTATTGTTAAATATGCTCCTACCCTACCTCTATCAGCTAATTCCCCTGGAGCATTTTCCCCTAATAGTCACCCTAGCTACATTGCAATCATATCCCTTTGTCCTCTTTACTCATATAGCTCAAAAGTTCCTTAACCCTACCCCATCAAAACTATACCCCAAACACTCCCAAATCCCTAATAAATTCCTCCTTTAAACCCCTATTCCCCTTTTCATCATTCCCCTCCTAACACTGCCCTATTTTATTGTCCCCTTGGTAAAAAATTTTCAAAGCATTCATCAGTGTCATTGGATTCAAAGGGCAGCATTAAACTCAGGGTACAAGCAGCATTGATGCCATCAGAAAATTCATCAGATTATGAGGGGGATACATGCAGTGACACATCTTCAGGAGAGAGGGCCCATAGGAGACATCACCAGAGTGGCAGACATCTCAGAGATGAGCCCAACACCCTCACAGAGCTACAGGCATGCCCACTTGCCATGTCTTGTTTCCAACACTTGGCATGTTATGAATTTTGCCAAAGGGTGGCAAATGTCAGAGTACATCATGAGTTGGCCTGCCTTTTTTCACTTCATCTATAGGGAGGCCAATCTGTCCTGGTTGGGTCACTTTCACCTTGACACCGGAGGCTATATCAGCGGCAACAGGGATACCTAATGTTGGGGAGCAGTGGCATAAGAAAAATAAGGTGGAGAGGCATCACTATGAGCCCTACATCTAGAGCAGTTATTTGAGCCAGCTCACCAGAGTTTTTCCATTCAGGTTTTTGAGGGAAGAGTATGCCCCACTCATGAGATTGATCATGAAGTATTTCAGTTGCGAGGGGAGGTTTTCTCGCCTTTATGCCTATCACATCCGCTCGCTCATGCACTTCACCAGGGTAAAGATGATGAGCCTCCCATTTTTCATCTGCAACAACATTGAGAAGATGAAGAACTTCATGCAGCGTAAGACCCCACTACAACAGCTAAACAATGTCTATCATTTTGCTCTCATCCGGATTTTGGTGGACCATCAGTTGGGATTGCAGGGTATTGCTTGGGGGACTTCATCTCCCATGATTTCTTCAGCGCTCCATTGGTGATATCAGAGGTAGAACATGTTATGAAACTAGCTCAAGAAAAGATATAAAAGATAGATCAACGCCTTAGAATTCAGCCTCTTCGAGGGGGCAACCTCCTTTAAATTACATAAATGAACAATTATTGGATGATACAAATGACAAAACCTCCTTTCTATATATAGGAGTCTAAGGAGTCACAATATAATCCAGCCGACCTAACAATAATAATATAAAGCCACAAAAATAACAATAGAGGGATTCTATGGGGCACAGAAATAACAATATGGGGGTAATAGGGGCACAACAATATAAATAAGGGGTATAACTACAATAGTAATGGGGTAATCACTAGTATTATAGGGACCCAACATGCCCCTCTCCTTCAAAAAAGTGTTGTCCTCAACGCTTGAGTAGTTCTGGATACTTTTGCATAAAATTCTCATCCTCCCATGTGGAATCTTCAACGGATAAGTTCTTCCACTTGATAAGATACTCTGAAATTGATCGATTTCGTAGCTGTCGAGTTCTTGTTTCTGTGACTGCTTCTGGTTCCAATATAATTTTTCCTTCCTCGTCAAGTTCTGGCAATATTGTTTGAATTGGGAGCTTGTCACCTATAACCTTCTTTAAACATGAAACATGGAAAACTGGGTGCAATCGAGAAGCTGCAGGAAGCTCCAATTTGTATGCCATAGTACCAATCTTTTGCAAGACCTTGTATAGACCATAATACTTTGGTGATAATTTATTATGCTTCTTAGCTCGCTTTAGGGACATTTTCTTATATGGTTGTAGCTGTAGGAATACCCAATCACCTACATCAAAACTTCTTTCACTGCGATGTTGATCTGCCTGTTGTTTCATTCTATTTTGTGCCAACACGAGGTTATCCTTTAAGAGTTGGAGGACTTGTTGTTGATGTTCGATGTGATGTTCCACTGCCTGAACCTTAGAATTTTCTCTTAAATATGATGTGATGGATGGTGGTTGATACCCATAAAGTGCCATAAATGGGGTCATTTTTGTTGCTGTATGGAAGGAAGTGTTATACCACCATTCAGCCAGAGGCAACCATTTGACCCATTGTGTCTGTTTATCAGATACAAAGCAACGAAGATATCCTTCCAAACATTTGTTTACTATCTCAGTTTGCCCATCAGATTGAGGATGATAAGATGAGCTATGAGCTAACTGAGTACCAAGACAAGAAAATAATTCTGTCCAAAAATTTCCAGTGAAAATGGGATCTCTGTCACTTACAATAATCTTTGGGTTTCCATGTAGCTTTTGAACTGTTTCCATAATGCAGTAGAAAATGTACTGGCTTTAAATGGATGTGATAATGCACAAAAGTGTGCATACTTGGTAAGTCTGTCAACTACCACCATGATGACACTCTTTCCCTCAGACTTGGGTAAACCTGTGATTAAATCCATTGAAACCTCCTCCCAACATTGGCTTGGAATGGATAAAGGTTGTAATAGACCCGGTGTCTTAATTGTTTCAACTTTATTTTGTTGGCAAACCAAACATTCCGCCACAAACTTTTGAATATCTGATTTAAGGCCATCCCAAAAAAATTCCTTCTTAACCCTGTGGTAAGTTTTTAAAAATCCTGAGTGCCCTCCTAAGGGAGAAGTGTGCAATTCCATAAGAATCTTTTGTTTTAGCTGGGAATTCTTACAGAGGTATAAGCGATCTTTGTACCATAACGAATCATTTTTCCAGCTAAATGTATCAGAAGTACTGGAATCTTGTTGTAGCTTTCGAATAAGTGCCCACACTTCTTCGTCATTCTTCCATTCCTCCCTTGCTTCGTTTATCCAATCTGGTTGGATAATAGAAATGGCACACAACAATGCTTCCACATCCTCATCCTTTCTTGAGAGTGCATCTGCCACCACATTTTGCTTCCCTTTTTTGTAGATGATTTCAAAGTCATAACCCAACATCTTTGTGACCCACTTTTGTTGCTCTTCAGAGGATAATCTTTGTTCTAAAAAGTATTTAAGGCTATCATGATCCGTTTTTACCTTGAAGTGTCTTCCCATTAGGTAGGGTCGCCATTTCTTAAGTGCATGGAGTATTGCCAACATTTCCTTCTCATAAATAGCTTTCTTAAAAACTTTCCCTTGATTGGACGACTTTCAAAAGCAATGGGTCTTTCATCTTGCATTAGAACAGCACCAATTCCATTTCCTGAAGCATCACATTCCACAATAAAGGTTTTTGTGAAGTCCGGTGTAGCTAAGACCGGTGCTTGGCACATTGCCTCTTTAAGATGTTCAAAGGCCTTTGTTGCTTCCGGAGTCCATGAAAATGAATCTTTCTTCAATAATGTTGTTAGAGGTGCTGCTATTCTCCCATAATTCTTAACAAACTTGCGATAATACCCTGTCAACCCAAGAAATCCTCGCAGATGCTTTATGGATGTGGGGATTTTCCATTCCTTAATGGCTTTAATTTTGCTAGGGTCTACCTTAACTCCTTCATGAGATACAATATGACCCAAATATTCCACCTCCTGGACTCCAAAGAAACATTTGGATCTTTTTGCATATAATTGTTTCTCCTCCAATAGTTGTAGCACCTTGTCAACATGTTCAACATGATCCTTCCAAGACTTGTTGTAGATTAGTATATCATCAAAAAATACTAACACAAATTTTCTAAGGAATGGTTTGAAAATTGAATTCATCAAACCTTGAAATGTTGAAGGTGCATTGGTAAGGCCAAAAGGCATGACCAAAAATTCATAATGACCCTCATGAGTTCTAAATGTCATTTTCGGAATGTCTTCAATCTTCATTCTGATTTGATGATATCCCGAACGAAGATCCAACTTGGTGAAGTAAATTGATCCATGCAATTCATCCAGTAATTCATCAATGACAGGAATGGGGAACTTATCTTTAATAGTGAGCTTGTTGAGCTCCCTATAATCTGGACACATGCGCCATGATCCATCCTTCTTGTGCACCAATACTACTGGAGCTGAGAAAGAACTTTGACTCGGTTGAATTATACCAGCCTCTAGCATTTCTGCAACCATACGTTCAATTTCACTTTTTTGGACATAGGGATATCTGTACGGCCTGATGTTTGGAGGAACACTTCCTGGAATCAGATGAATAGCATGATCATGATCACGCATAGGTGGGAGACCTTTGGGAGTCTCAAATACCTTGGAATGATTGTCCAGGACTTTTTGGAGATCTGGAGAAATAGATGATTCCAATGTGGAAACATCTAGCGAACATAATTGTGCAATTACACCTCTTTGCTCCTTTTTTAGAAGCTTTGTCATGCCATTAGAGCTGATTATCTTTCCTGGTTTCCCTGCAATACCCCTTAATTCAACTTCCTTTCCTTCCGTAGAAAATTTGATGAAAAGTTCTTGAAAATTAAAAGCTATTGTACCCAAGGATTGTAGCCATTGGACTCCTAGTACAACATCAGCACCTCCCATTGGAATGGAAAGCATTGGGCTAGTCAATACATATTCTCCCATGGATAGCTTGATATTATGGCACTTTCCAGAGCAATTTATTGTTCCTCCATTTGCAATCATCACTTGACACTCTGGTGCTGGATATAGGAAGCAATTCAATTCTTTTGCTACCCTACAATGAATAAAATTGTGGGTGCTTCCTGAATCAATCAACACTATTACCTTTTTCTTCTTGATTTGTCCTTCTATCTTGATGGTTTGAGGAGTGGTAATTCCCACCAATGCATTACAAGATATGGTCGGATTTATTTGTTCTTCATCTAGGCTTTGTTCCTGGAGTATATCCTCTTCTTTTGACCTTTCTTGCTCCTTTTCTTCTTCCTCTTCACAATCTATGTAGAATAATTTCTTCTCAGCACACTTATGACCTTTTGTGTATTTGCTATCACAATTGTAACAAAGCCCTTTTGCTCTTTTTTCTTCCAATTGTTGTGGTGTCAACCTTGTAGGTTGTGGAAGAGTAGGGGCAAATACACTTCCGTCTTTATAGTTGTGAATGGTATGCTTCCTAGTTGCCATAATTTTGCTTTCCATTTTTCTTGCTAACCTGAATGCCTTCTCTAATGAATCAGGTTCCCAAAGGCGAAAATCATGTTGGATATTATCCTTTAAAGACCCTATGAACACATCAATCCTATGCTCCTCTGGAATATCTTTAACCCTTATGTTCAATTTTTGGAACTCCTCAATGTGCTCCATTATTGAACCCTTTTGTTTGAGACTTATCAATTGGCTAAAAAAAGTGTTGCTTTTTGTATCCTCATAATGTGCTATCAATTCTTTCGTAAAAATTGCCCAAGTGATAAATTTTTTACGAGAACAAAGCCATTGATACCATACAAACTGATTTGGTTCCAAATATATAGTTTCCATACGTACCTTTTGTGCGTTTTTCACATTATTGAGATTGAAGAATTTCCTCATCTGTAATATCCATGTGGCGAGATCCTTGCCATCAAACTTCCTCATATCGATTTTTGGAATATGGTGATTCTTCGATCCAACATTAGCGTCTATGGAATCATGATTAACATTTCTTTTGTTCTCATCATGAGTTTCCTTTACTACCTTTTCACCATTAGTAAGTATTTCTTGTAGAAAATTTGTCAAATCTATCTTCAAATCTGCCATGCCTGTCTTCAAATTTGTGTTCAAAGCTATCTTCAAATTGTCCATCTTAGCTTCCATGCCATTCATCTTAGCTTCCACACCATTAATCTTAGCTTCTGTTAACTTTTGTGAGCGTGACATTTGTTGCACTTGTTCCTGTAATTTTGATATATCATGTAGCATTTCTTCCTCTTCTTCATGAGTCATGCTAGAGATTTCAGGTTCCTTACTAGGTGTTTGCATTTTCTTTCCTCGGGGCATTAGTTACCGATAATAATTCTCTACTATGCCCTTCGAATTCCTTCAAAATAAATTTTCGAACCAAGCTTAAGCAAAAATTTAAAAAATCTACACACCTTTTTTCACTTTGTAGGAGCTTGATATTGCCTCTGATGTATCTCTGTACTTTCCAATCTTCCAGTTCTAAATTTGTGATCTGTAGTAGCTCTCTGTGTCCTCTTTCCAATGCCACCAGTCTGATCCAAATTGGATTCTCCAAGAAAGAGTTATGTACAATCTCCCAAGATGACCTGATTATAGACCTTTCCAGAAGAGTGAACTTGTATGAAGTTCCACGTGTACAATTTTCGATCTTTGGTTCTGAAAAAGAGATACAAGAAACTACAGTCCATCCTATTTCTGTACCTTCTTACAAAATTTCAATCTGATTCCCAGAGAGAAAGTTATGAAGATTTTCCCCATGTCACCTATTTTGAATGTAATTCAGGAGTCTGCAAAAAGACCAACTTCCTTAGATCATATCTCCGCAAATATCGTGCGAAAATGTCTGAAATTCGGACCCAAGGTTCAACGCGATCTCTTCTCAAATGGGTTTTTTTTGCGACTTCTGAAACATCCCAGAAGAAACGTTATAGCGAAAATTCCACGATGACATGTTTGGAGCAGCGAAACCCTAGAATCCAAAGCTCTGATACCAAATGTTATGAAACCAGCTCAAGAAAATATAGAAAAGATAGATCAATGCCTTATAATTCAGCCTCTTCGAGGGGCCAACCTCCTTTAGATTACATAAATTAACAATTATTGGATGATACAAATGACAAAACCTCCTTTCTATATATAGGAGTCTAAGGAGTCACAATATAATCCAGCCGACCTAACAATAATAATATAAAGCCACAAAAATAACAATAGAGGGATTCTATGGGGCACAGAAATAAAAATATGGGGGTAATAGGGGCACAACAATATAAATAAGGGGTATAACTACAATAGTAATGGGGTAATCATTAGTATTATAGGGACCCAACAGAACATGAGGTGGGAGGTCCTTCACATCAATCTGAGCATGAGCTGGGAGGTCCTTCATATCAGTTTGAGCCTGAGATGGGGAGTCCTTCACATCAGTTTGAGAGTCATGAGACTGCCACCATGCCAGTTTTCATCACATATCTGAGAGGCTATCCGAAAGACACCAGACTGTTGTTTGCAGCAGCAAAGCGAGCATTATCTCCACCCGGGGTGGAAGGGGCCTCGCTTCCGATATCGGCACCCAAGGATAGAGTAAGGGCAAGGATTCAGTGTAGGAGGAAGGGCCATCAGGCGAGCATGAGACCGCGTTTGTTCTCCTCCAGGATGATGAGCCAGATGCAGAACCCACCAATGAGGAGCTTATAGAGATCATCAAGGAGCAGCAATCAGAGATTGAAGACTTGACTATTGATCTAGAAAGGGCCAAGTGGAACATGAACTACCTGGAGTGGGGAAACAAATAGCTTGAAGACCAATAGATGATCATGGAGCTGCAGAGCATCCGTGAGCAGCGCCAAGTTGCTCAAAGAAGAAGGGTTCCGCTCACCTTTTTGGAGCAAGAAATCAATGAAGACCAGGAATCCAACCTTGAGAGAGTCAGGATGCATTTGGAGAGGCTGTTGGACAAAGGAAAAAGGGAGAAGGACATGCTGAGATGCATGACTTATCACTACTAGGCCCGCAACATGAGTTCCAAAGAAAGAATTAGGAGCCTAAAGGCAAAATTGAGCAAAGTGACAAAAGAGGCAAAGGAGGCAAAGGAGCAAGATCAGCTTTGAATCTTGGATGAGGCTTCCTTGGCACAACAAAGCACTTCATAGGGAACCTCCAGTCCAAATTCCAAAAAATTTGGGCAAATTTTGGTCATAGGCAAAATTTTTGGGCACAAAACAGGAAATTTCTCCCTGTGCGCCGCGCCACTGGCGCGACGCTAAAATTCTAGCACTCTAATTGAGGAATGGCTTGCATATTTAGATTCAACATCGAAAAATACGTCTACTGGTGTCCGAGCAAGAAATTTTGACAAGTTTTGGGTCTCCTAAAGGTCAAAAAAACACCTAAAAATGGCCTCTCTGCCACTTTTTGGACACACAGAAAGTAGTCTTGGGAGAATGAAGTTTGGAGGGTAAAATGAGCTTCAAATTCAGAAATTCTAGTTGGGTTGGAAAGGAGACAAGACAGGCTTTCCAACAAGCCCACTTGGGCACATTTTGGACACCTGAAAGTGCCCCAAAACAGGCTCCAAAGTGGCACGACGCACAGGGAATTTGGCACGATGCACAGGGGAAAAAACGGCCAAATTGCTCCCGTTTCGCGAAATTTCGGGTCGTGACTTCTCCAAGTGGGCCCGGTCATTTACTCTTCAGTTTTTTGGCACCAAGGGCACCTTTTAAAGAATTTTCTCTCCAAGTGGACATCTATCCAAGTGGTAAAAGAATGCAAAGGGTCACCACAGCGAAATGTCATGCTTGAGAGCGCTGCACCTGTAGCTGATGGTTGGCTCTCCATCTCCTTTTTGAAATGATTTGAGTAACTTCCCAACCCCTGGGAATTCCATGTCTTCTCTACACTTTCTATATATTGTAAGCAAGTTATTTGCAAAGGGTTGGCTAGCTTGTAACTTCTGAGAGACTGTGGGAAAGAAACTCTATTTCTGCACTGTGTATTTTTGACAGAGAGTTAATGAAAGGCAGTGGCTCTGTTTCATGAGATTCTTGTGGTTGTGAGTGTAGCAAATGTGTTCTTATGTTCCATATGTATCTTGTTATGTTTCATAATTCATTTCATGTTTCATTTCAATGAAATTTTCTAAGTGAGATTAGGTAGAATTCAATTTATATTGCTCTGCCTGTGGGAGAATTTCATGTGCAGTGTTATTCTTCTATTGAAAAGGATTCATGCGACCATGCCCTTTTCACTATCTTCAGAAATCTTTCCATTCTGTGTCACCTTAAGTTGAAATTGCTGCACTTCCTGCCTACCTTGCCTCACAGAATAATATGTGCCTTCATTCTCAATTCTCTATTCTTTGCTAAGAGCCAGTCCCATATACATCTCAGAAGTTCAATCACTTCGAAAATCTTTTCCAAAATCTTTTTTCACTTACTAGCCTAAGGTAAATATGGCATTGCAAGTCATCTCAGACCGTTTTGCCTATCCATTCGCTGAGTGTGACTCAGAGAGAGCCCTCTTCTGCTCTGGTAGGGATAGCTACCAGACTGAGCGTGGTTTGTGGTTACCCTAATTTTTGCCTTCCTTCAGCCTAAGGCAGATTTAGGTGCTAACAGTAGGTACCAAATTAGAGACCCAATCTGAGAATATAATTGGTGCAATAATCTTAGCTACATACATTCTTTTGATCTCCTTTTCGATGGAAGGCAATAGAATGGGGTTAATCCTTCTAATATTTTGTCTAAAAGGCTTCTGTTTTTCTTTTAAGGGAATGGTGTGTTGTATTATGTTGGTATCATAGGATTTAAGGTCCTCATAATTCCAGTCAAAAACATCTTGGAATTCCTTTAGCAGTTCTATGTATTTCACTTTTTCATTGGTAGGTAAAGACTTTGAAAGTTTTATCATTTTGGGATCCTCTTCAAAGCCTATGTTACACTCCTCAATGTCTGATTTTAAGGGTTCCATTTTTGGCTTTTTAGGAACATCGTTTGAATCAAATAAGTCCACCAAAGGATTTAATCCTTTGGGCAAAAAAATGTCCTTAAGATTGATGACTTCAGATTCTTCATTGATTGCTTCATCAATTTCCATTTGTTTTAGGTTTCAAATATCTGATTTTGTAAACTTTGTGGGATGGAATCTATCTATCTTGTCATCTTATACTTTGTTAATTTCTATTTTATTTGTGTAATCCACATCTAATGTTATGTCTGTGTCTATGTTGCTATTTACAAATTCATCATCTAAAGTTAGAAAAATGTTAATTTGTTGATCATTATTGAACACTTGCCAGTTCTTTAAGTTGTTAGGAATAGCAGGTCTATGCCTAACCTCAGTAGTGTACTAATGATTGGGCTGAAATGGCAAATTGCAAGTACTAGCAAACATGGCTAAACTGTTAGCTTGCATATTGTGTTTTCTTGGAATAATAAAAAGCTTGGTTTCTAAAAAAGTATTTAGTATTTCTACAAATATTCCTCTATAAAATCCTAACCTAGGATCCCTAGTCATATAAATAGCGTTAATTTGTTTTATTTCCAACTTAGAATCTCCCATAATAGAGACTCTTATCGCTCCTAACCTTTTGACCAATTTCAGACCTAACAGAAGTGCTTCATATTCGGCCATGTTGTTTGTACATTTAAAGTTCAATCTCTAGGCATGACCCTATGAATGATCATTTTCTCAGTTGTAAATCCATATTCCTACTCCTGCACCTAGTTTGTTTACTGACCCATCGAATTCAAGATGCCATATAATTTCATGTCCATAATTTTTACTGTCTGGAGGAACAAAATCTTCTTTGACTAATGTACCTTGGTCATATTTATTATCTGACATTTCTTGAATTTGGACAGTTTGTTTTTCTTTTGATACTGCAATTTCTTTTGGTTCTAAATTTATACTGTTTGAAGTGCCTTCTAGGTTATATTCAGCATTGTAAAGAATGAAAAAATCAATATCAGAGTGCATTGAATATATAGGAAAGTTTTGAGGTATCTCCTGGGTACTCACTACATACCTCATTAGAGTCTCTTTATATAGTTTTTTAGGATGTCCCAAGACTGATATGGTAGCATATGACATGTCAAGTTGCAGAGATCCCTAGAGTTTGGCAACCCAAGATCTAGACAACAGCATACCATACTTAGGTGTTATATCAGTAACAACTATGTCCATAAGAATGGTCTTGGCAGGGTACTGCACTAGGGAAACACATAGGTCTTTTATAAGGCCTAAGCATTTAACTTGGCTTGAATCGAAGGAGAATAGGTTTTTATAGGGTCTAGTGATATCCAAGTTTAGCTTCTCCATAACGGATTTAGGCATAAGATTGTGTGAAGCCCCAGAGTCTAGCATGGCATTATGTAGGATTTTATCATGGATGTTAAGGCTAATGTAGAAGGGTGGTATCCCTCCTTCCACTAGTTTTCCGTTAACATTAGGGCCGAAAATTAGTTCAGGTCGATCATCAAATAAGTTAACGGAGTCTTCATTTTCAACGAATTTTAAAGATTTTCTTATTTGAGATCTATAAGTTTCCTGTTTAACCAATTCTGTTAAAGGAACTGAGATTTTAAGTTTGGCCACTTCTACTCCCAAATTGAAAGGAAGAGGGGATTTTTCTGTTTGAAGATTTGAAATCTTAGCAACAGGTTCTGAGTACTTTGTTCTTCTTTCATATTGTTTGGAGTCTTTTTAATTGGATTTTCTAATACAATTTCTAGAGATTGTTCCACTGTTTCCTTGAGGGGAACTGAAGTGGAAGGCTGGTCATCGGTTACATCTTCAATGGTGGGACTGGGAGGGTTTTGATTTGGTCTAGAAAGGATTTACAAAGTCTTTGTAATTAGAGGATTTTGATTTGCAGCTTTTACTTTCTTACGCTGATTAGGTACTGCTTTCTTGTTTTGGTCCGAAACATCAGTGTTTTTTTTGCTCCTCAAATTCTACTGTTTATGCACTTCGAATATAGAAGAATCATACTCTTTCCTGTAATCGAAAGATTCTCCAGTTTGGGTCTGTAATTGTTGAAGCATGTATAATTCCTGATCATACTGAGTCAAAAAGATAGTTTATTCTTCATCTAACCCCATTAGCTTGATTTGGGTGTCTAGCTCAGGGTTTTCTTGGAAAGGTGGTCGAATGTTCTGATCAAGCCCATTTTTACCAGTGTTTTGGTTCTGGTTCTTCCTAAAGTTTGGTTTCCTTACTGGAGGTGCCTGTTGGTTATCCCAGTGAGGTTTCCTTTCAATGACATTTATCCTATCCATCAATCTTTCCATTCCTTTAGCTAAAGCATCTATCTTTTGATCAAAGGGTGTAGTTTCATCTTTCAGTGGTACTCTCCTTTCATTTTTAACCCTAGCTCTTTTGGATAACAGATTAGCTTATACACTAACTGCTACACTTTTCATATCTTCTAGGGTTGGGGGATTCCTTTCTCTAAGTTGAAAAGCCATGTCAGTGTCAAACCCGTCTGGAAACTTTATTAGGGCTAAGCCAGGTGGAAGTTTAAGTTCAAGTGGTATTGCATTATATACATTTTTTAATCTAGTGCAGTAGTCCTGAAAAATTTCATTTGGTCCCCTCTTGAGGTTTCCATATTCAGAAAGAATTTGAAGAGGGTTATTTTTCTTCTCCCACCTATTTAAAAATTGTTGGTAAAGAACTTTTAAACTATCTATACTATTAGGAGGCAAAGATCTAAACCATGCTCTCACATCTCCAATTAGAGTTTTGATCTAGATTTAAACAGGAATGCAACAAATTACAGAGATAATCATAAACACAGAGATGTAGTGGAAATAATACTTCATTTCATTAATGTAAAATACTGAGATATGCTTACAAATAGAAATGGAAATAAACCAGCGAGGGCAATGGTAGCTTATCTCTATGAAGAGATGTGGCAGCTACATGCCTCTGAACTATGTTACAATGAGGCTTGAAGGCCAATTTATTGTTGAGAAATAATGGAAAACCCTAAACATCCAAAAACCTAACCCTAGAAGATGAAACACCAAACCGTGGGCCTCGTTTGGGTAAATTGGTGCATCAACTTCCCAAGGTCATAACTTTGGCATATGATATCTATTTGACACGCACAATATCTTGTTAGAAAGTTCTATCCAAGAACTTCAACTTCGGGAAGAGCAACATCAGTCCATGGGCCCATGTTTCTCCCAATTGGTGGGCTCCAGTATTGTAGCAATAATGCTACAACTCCTGGGGCCTCCTATCTCTAATTTTATCAACCCGGTAGTTCGTACAAACTTGGAAGCGACGGTGCAGTATGCACAAGTACTAGCATTGTCACAGCTGTCACTTGGTCAGCTGGCACAAGTCCGCTAGGGCTCAAGCCAAATTCTATATGCTCTCAGAAGAAGCTTGCTAAATGATGGACGAAGGCTATCTCAAAGGAAATTAATCTACTTTGCAAAAATGAACTGAAAGCCAACCAAAACATGGAAACCCTAGTAAACCCTAATCTGACTAGCTTAATCTCTATGATGCCATGGTGGGAGTGCAAATGTCTAAGAATGATGCCATTACCTCTAGTAATATGAAATGCATGAACTTAAACTACTTCTATTGAAAAGAACATTGTTTTTGTGTTTTTGCTTAAGTGGTTGGAGTGATTATGATTTTGTTTCTTATTAGGGTTTGGCTGTGCAGAGGTGGTGCGAAGGGAAGGAAAGCTTGGGAAAGGTCAGGGGGCTAGGAGAGGTCCCAGGGGATCCCTAGCATCAGTCCACAGAAGTCCACAACGTTCAGATGCTCGGAAACCAAGTTTGCAGGCTCCTACAGGATGTCTGCAGGGGATCCTACAGGAAACTCAGGAATTCTACAGGAAGTCTGCTAACTTCTACAGGATGCTCTACCGTGGGAGTTTTGGGTGATGGTGAAGTGATGGAGCGGTATGGGTGGATAGGTAAGGTGGAGATGGAGCTGTGATGGCTCAGGGACAGAGAAATAAGATGGAGAAAGAGTGCATGAAGTTGGTTGGTGGATAGAAGGATGGAAGCAACGAAAGGTCAAGAAAATGGAGCTACGTGGACAATGGAAGAGTTGGAAGGTAAACGAGTTGAACAGAGGTCGAGTAGGTGGCTTGAGGCGTGGTTAAGAAGAAGAAGAAGGAAAGGGAATGATGCTGAGCAGTGTGAACAAAACAAATTGCTTATGTCTTGCACCAAAAACGAGAATTCATTAACCTGTGCTACCTGTGCTATTAAACAAATGAACAGCAATGTAAATCGTGAAGAGAAGTCGTGCATGGAGTTAAAATGAAGAAGTATGGTTCAAGATCAAAGTGCATGGATGGATCTACAATTAAAATGACTGTGTTGCAGCTTGCATGAAAGTAAAAGACTACGTTTTTTTTTTGGTGGTTGGGATAGACTGCACCCCAATCTCTAAACAGAGATGGCAGTGAAGGCACTATCAACCTTTTCTTGGAGCTCCAATGAATTACAATCCTTCTATTCTAATCTAAGCAACTGAAAGCGTTTTAACCATAAGCTAATCCTACTCAATCTCATTAAAGAAACCAAATCAGCAGACTGTAAATTCTAAATGCATGTCAAACAGAGGAAATAAAGTGCTGCAACGAAAGGCAAATAACACTACAAAGAAGAGGAGGTCTATTGCTCTCAGGTTGGGCCCTAACCTGAGAGCTATAGCTCCCTTAAAAACTTAGAATTAGATCCAAATCTGCTTGCCTTTATTCATAATCAAGAATCTAATGTCATGCCAAAACTGGCTTACAAAAACAAACACCGAGCTATAACTCGTGCTCAGAAATTACAATAGTAATTCAAAAGTTCAAAAAGCTCCTATCAAAGGCTACGGCCTTCATATTTATACACAATGAAGATCAAGCTGGCTTCCTCCATTCGTGGAGCTTGGCTGTCCAACTGAAAGTCAAACTGCTGATCCTATAGAATCTGTTGGCTGCCTCTAAGCTCGGTGGGGAGAGCTGTTGGAGCTCGGAGTTAAGGTGAAAATCACGAGGGAGGTTATTTAAAGCTGTAGACAACCTCCCTATAAACCTGCAATGCCACCTTTGCTGTCTCCTTGTCTCCTTCTGCGTGGTCTTTTGCTCTCTTTAATGCCAAAAACCTGAAATCATCATGTATTAGCCACATAGATATAATGCCTACCCTTCTTCCTACAAATAACACGAATATACTAAGAAATGAATGCATAAGTGATAAAAGATGAATGGTTGAGCAAGGTAAGTAGGCCAAATGAGCCCAAATTGTACCAAAAATTGGGGCTCATCATCACCCCCCAGCTAAAATATTTGCTCATCCTTGAGCAACTTTGCTCCAGCTCCTTGTCCTTGGCCGAGAACTAGGGCCCGGAGCATGCTCTTCCTTTCCTGTTCTTGGTGGCCCTGCCTCTTCTGCCCCTGGTGGTGACGAGGGTGGCGCTTCTTCCCTCTTTCCTGTTTCCTTGAGCCGGGCTTCGGAAGCTGATTGGCCTATCCATCGTGTCCAGGCAGTTATTTTTGGGCTTCCCCTCTCGGGGGTGGCCGATGTTTTAGAGGGGGATCTCTCACTGGGTGAAGTAGGGACACCCCCTAAAATGGCTTGGCTGCTGGGTGGAGGCTGCGGCTTGCCCGTTTTTATTCTCTTACTTCTCCTAGCTTCAAAAGGTAGAGGGATCTCCCTCTCTCTCTTCTCCTTTGGCTTTGGAGGTGTACTGAGGGCGGCCAGCGCAGCTGCTGCCTCCTTTTTGAGAATGCCAGCCTTCTATTTCTTGCGTTTCACCTTTTCAGGGCTTCCTGTAGAAGACCCTGTTTTAGCCAATTTCGGACTTCTGTAGAAGACCCTTTTACTGTTTTCGGGCTTCCTGTAGAAGCCTGTTTCTGCTTTCCTGTAGACGCAGGTGTCACCACCTTTGCTTGCTTTGCTGCATGGGTTTTGCTTTTTGGTTCGGTTGCAGGTGCTGACGAGGTACTTGGGCTGATGTGGACCATCTCAGCTTTGTCCGTTCTGCTCTGCAACCTCTTTTCTCTTGCTGACAAGATGGGTGTGTCACCTTTTTCTTTATCATCCTTTTTCTCATGCTTCTTCTTTTGTTCTTTCTTCTGCACTGTGGTCGGGGTCTTCTGGCCTGTTTCCTTCTTTCCCTCGGCCACTGATTCTTTTTCCTCACTGCTGGAGGAACCGCTTTCTTCAGTCAGCATCCTTATGTCTCCGTCTCTTGTTAAATTCCTGAATGATTCCCATGAGAGGGGAACCTTATATGAATGAAGTGAATCCTCCACAAGAATTTTGATCAACCCATGGAGGGCTACCTGATCTGGTATACCTTCTTTTAGCTTTGTAGCACACTCAATCAAAGACTGTAGCAGGAAATAAGGAATGCTTAGTTTCTTTTCTACAGGAAGATCAATCCGGTGCCTCAATTCAGTGAGCAACCGAAAGTGATACACGTACACGATGCTAAAACGGCCTTCACAGGTTATATACTTCATGATTTGCAGGCCAACTTCGTTCCATGGTGGCAACAATCTTGTTCTTCACACCCCATTTTTGTCCTCCGAGAATTCCTCCTCAGGTGGAAAGAATTCTTTCTTGGCCTGCTGGCTCAACTTCCGTTCTTCCTTATCCCATGCCAAACCCATTGGAAGTTCAGTAATTGGACTGATATATTGCGGGGTGAGCTTGAGGCTTAGGCCCCTGAAGTTCACTGTGGCTAGTGTCTTGGATTTCGGCCTCAGAGCCTGCAAAAATTCTTCTGCCACTTCATCGTCGTAACCCTGCAATTTGTCACAAAAAGATATCCATTGAACCCGTGTGAAGAGCTCCACCACCTCCTGGCTTTCCCTTAACTTGGTTGAATCAGTGGGTTCTCATCTAATAAACCCACCCGGCATGATAAAACAGTTTCCTTAACCAGAGGTGGCGATTGTGGAAGAAATTTGGTCTACTGAGACAAAGCGTAGGATTACGCTTCTGTCATGCACATAATCCACAAAACTTATCCCTGAGGGACTTAACACAGTTTAACTACCCTGACATCCTGTAGAATGACAGTATAGGAACAGCAGACAATAATTTCACCAATTTTCTATGACCAGACTGTGGACGACGATTCTGCCACCTTTAAAAACCAATTGCATGAGGAGTTCAGGGTTACCTTTTAATTTTCCAACTTTTTACGTGAGGCACCCGCCTTCCTGTAGCAACTGCGTTCCTGTAGGAGTAGCTTTCCTGTAGAAGCAGCGCGTGATTCCTGGGGAAGACTGCAGTTGGTCTGCACTCTCGGTGGTGCTTCTCAGCCGTTCTGATAGCCAAAGGCTCGGAGTTTCGAACTACAGAGGGATCTGAATGTTCACTCGAGGTTCAGACGGCGCATGATAAATGCATGCGGTCAATCTAGCCGATTAGATTTGAACCGGCGGAATCCGTGGCGCGAAGGTGAGCTGTCCCCACCGGACCGTTGGATGACGTCGTCCCATCATTTTTCTGTGCGTTCACTTACTACCGCATCATCCCTTCAGCAGATCCGCCGTCGTTTCTTCTGCTAAATCCGTTTTTTTCCGACGGGGGTTGTTCTCACGTGTGTGCTGATCATTCCTTTTGTCACGGCTGCCACCCAAACATCTGACTGGACCATTAACCGGTCGATGTGTCCAGTCAACTGGCCATACAGCCGCTCAACCCATTCACCTTTACACTTTGCAATCAATTCAAAGTAAAATTCATGTGATCTGATGGAAGGAAGGGTCGAGACACTTACCTGCACGGCTGCACACGATGTTTCGGTTTTTGGACGATGATGAGTGGATCTACCTGCTGCTGGCAAACTTACACAGGCCCGGAGGTTCACGGTTTCAGGCTGCCGACGATGGATTTGATGCTTGGCTGCATGCATCCGCGTTCACTGCATATGGCCAGCACTGTGAAGAGTATACACTCTAGCGGGCTCAACTGTTACAGGACTCCGCGGGATGTCTGGTAACAGTTCTTCCTCCTTGGGTGCATGCTGCAAGACGAAGGATCTGGCCTCCCGATCACGCTCTCAGGGCTTCTGGATGACTGAGATGGATATGGTATGAGATCTCCAGCGTTTTTTCATTTAGAACTTGCTTTTTCTTGAGAACTCATCGATCTGCTTTGCTGGTGCAGGTAACTTCGTTGCATGTTGACAAGGATAGCAGGACGGGGTGACAACAATGTGCAAGGGAGATAACAATAGCTTGCATGCGTCCAAACCGATCCTTAGTCGTTAGATCTCCTCATGAAATGGATTCTGGGCTGTTCTGAGCTTCTACAGGAAGTTTCCTGTAGAAATACAGAGCTTCCTGTAGAAAGGTTGTGTTTCCTGTAGAGAGTCTGCACCTTCCTGTAGAAAATCTGCATCTTCCTGTAGAAAATCCGTGTCTTCCTGTAGAAGATCTCAAGCTGTAATAAAATTGCACATACCTTGGAGAAAATGAGTATTCTTGGAGGAGGTGCTGGTGAGGTGTCCTGACTGCATGATAAGGATCCTGAGCTCTGAGTTGAGAGGCTTCCTCTCCTCCATAGAACACCTGCAACCTGCATGCAATTTTTACAATATGAACTTGCTAACCTTGTTTTTTCTTCTTTTCTCTTTTTTTTTTTTCTTTTTTTTTTTTTTTTTTTTTTGAAAGATAACAGGAGCGCCTCAATGAGGTTTTCACTCTTGCCATCTGCCTTAAGCGCCTCAAAGAGGTTTTCACTCAAGGATCTTTTTCCAATCTCTTTTTTTTTTTTTTGAAAGACAATAGGGGCGCCTCAATGAGGTTTTCACCCCTACCACCTGCCTTGGGCGCCTCAGAAAGGTTTTCACCCAAGGATCTTTATTATTTTTTTTTTTTTTTTTTTTAGATTCTTCAGGGTATGCCCAAAGCAGAGGCAGAACCCTTCTCTATGACCAACACTGCCTTCTCCATAGTTTTGATGAACTCTTGTCTTGAGAGAGGCTTCCTGTAGATCTTCAATCGATGCCCATTGACAAGCATGGGGATGGCTTCCTCATCAATGGTCCGAATAAGAACAGATCCATTGTCATGGCATTTTTCCACTGCATATGGCCCTAGCCATCTGGTTCTCAGCTTCCCCTTGAAATATTTGTATCTGGAGTCATACAACAAGGCCCAATCTCCCGGCTGGAATTGCTTGTCATGGAGATGTTGGTCATGCCACACCTTTCTCTGAAGTTGAACCACTTCCGAGTGAAGGAGGGCCTGCATCCGGTGCTCATCCAGTCCATTCAGCTGCAATAACCTCTCTTGTTGTGCATGGCTGAGATCTAGGTCCAGCTGAGCTGCCATTCTCAAAGTGTTGTATTCAAATTCAATGGACAGTAAAGCTTTCTTCCCATAGACCAGCTCATAAGGTGTGAAGCCGGTGGTGGTCTTCCAAGTGGTGTTGTAAGCCCAAGTGGCTTCAACCAGGCGATCTGGCCAGTCCTTTCTGCTGCTGCTCACCACCTTAGTCAAGATCCCTTCTAATGCTCGATTGGTGACTTCCACCTGCCCATTTGCTTGAGGGTGATAGGGGGTGGAAGTCCTATGCTTGATCTTGTGATGAGCTAGTAGATCTTCAACCAGGTTGGATGTGAACTGGCTCCCTTGATCGGTGACCAGCTCTCTTGGATAGCCAAACTTATAGAAGATGTTTTCTCTTAGGAACTCGGCCACCTTTTCTTCTGTTGCTGCTTTGATTGCTTTAGTCTCTGCCCACTTTGTCAAGTAGTCAGTACACACAATGATGTAAGACCTTTGCCTCGAAGGAGGGTTGATTGGGCCCACAAAGTCCATACCCCACTTCTCAAATGGCTCAAGAGTCACTTGAGGTTGGAGAGGCATCTCATCCCTTTGGGTCGGTTTCCCCATTCTTTGGCATTGGTCACACTGGCTGACATATCTTCTGACATCTTGATGAAGTGTGGGCCAATAGTAGCCTGCCTGCAGGATTTTGAAAGCAGTTCTCTTTGCTGCAAAATGTCCTCCACAAGGCCCATCATGACAGGTGAGGAGGATATCAAAGACTTCCTCCTCCCTTACACAACGCCTTAAGATCTGATCGGGGCCAAGCTTGAACAGATTGCCCCCGATCCAAGTAAATGAGGCACTTTTTCTGATGATTCTGCTCTTCTCTCTTGAAGATAGGTGCGGAGGGAACTGTGCTGAAACAAGGTAGTTTGCTATATCAGCAAACCATGGAGAGAGTACTGAAATAGCAAACAGATGTTCATCGGGCATCTGGTCATCCACTGTTCCATCCTCATCTGCAGACAAATCCAATCTAGATAAAAAGTCAGCAACAACATTTTCTCTACCTGGTTTGTAAACAATGGTCAAATCAAACTGCTGCAATAAAAGTAACCATCTAATAATACGAGCATTCACATCTGGTTTATTCATTAAATATCTAATTGCAGCATGGTCAGTATGTACAAATGTTTGATAGCCAGTGATATAATGTCGGAACTTGTTCAGTGCATGGACCACAGCCAAGAATTCTTTCTCGGTTACAGTGTAATTCAGCTCAGCTTTGGACAAGTTTTTGCTAACAAAGTAAATGGCATATGGAAGTTTTTGCTCAACTTGTCCTAAAGCTGCACCTATGGCTTTGTTCGAGGCATCAGTGTGGATGTGGAAAGGTAGGGCCCAGTTTGGACCTCTCAGGATTGGGGCTGACACCATCTTGTCCTTCAATTCATTCAAAGCCCTCTGACAATCGTCAGTCCATTTAAACTCCACATCTTTTGCCAACAGGCCAAACAATGGCGAGGCTAGCTTGCTGAAGTCTTTAATGAATCTCAGGTAATATCCTGCTAATCCCAAGAAACTCCGAACATCCCTTACCTTTTGAGGAGGTGGAACCTTCTTGATGAGAGCAATTTTGTTAGGATCCACCTGTAATCCTTGGCAAGAAATGGTATGGCCTAGCACGGTCCCTTCAGTCATTAGGAATTCACATTTCTTAGGACTAAGGGACAAGTTCATCTCAATGCATTTGGTTAGGACTTTTCCCGGATTGGACAATGCTTCCTGGAAGTTGGCCCCATAAGGAGTAAAGTCATCCATATAGATTTCCACTGCATCATGGACCAGCTCCGAGAAGATGCTCAAGACAGCTCTCTGGAAGGTAGCAGGAGCATTGCATAGTCCAAAGGGAAGAACTCGGTAGGCAAAGGTACCCCAAGGACAAGTGAAGGTGGTCTTATCTTGGTCTTCCGGGCTGATTTGAATCTGGTTGTACCCGCTAAACCCATCCAGGAAAGAGAAGAACTTCTTTCCTGCCAGTCCATCCAACACTTGATCTATGAAAGGTAGAGGGAAATGGTCTTTCTTGGTAGCTTTGTTCAGTTCTCGGTAGTCCACATAGATTCTCCACTTCCCATTTTTCTTGGGAACCAAGACCAGAGGGGACACCCACTCACTATCTGAGATGGGGTAAATGAATCCGGCATCCAACAATTTTTGCAATTCTTCCTTGACAATGTCCTTAAGGGCTGGATTCATTCTCCTCTGAGGTTGCCTAACCAGCTTACAATCCTCTCTGATGTATATATGATGGGTACAGACTGAAGGATGGACTCCTTTCATCTCCTTATAGCTCCAAGCAAAAGCATCTAGGTGGCTGGCCAACAGGCTACACAGCTCCTTTTCCTGGGAAGGAGATAGGGAGGAGCTGATCTTTAATGCTCTCTCAGGGCCGAACTCCACATTCTTGACTCTGGGAGTGACAGGGTTGGTTGTACAAAGATCCACTAAGGTGATAGCTTGGGCATCCTCCACCAATTTCTCTAAGGATAGTGCACTGGAAGGTGGATTCTGGATCAAGGTCTCGATCAAGTCATCCTCGGTTGGGGGGTCTCTTCTAGTGGTATCTAGGGTGCACAGAGGTGCTGAGTACACCTCGTCTTCCTCTCCTTCCTCCAACCAGAGTGGTAAGTCATGCTCTAAGGAGGGTTGGGCAGGAGGGTATAGGACTAGTTGCTTGGACATGGGACCATTTTTGATGGTCATGTTTCCCGCACGACAACTTATGTAAGCATTTGCAATAGCTAACCAAGGCCTTCCCAAAATGAGAGGATATCCAGTAAGCTTTTCCTTTGGTTGCAGAACCAGGAAGTCTACAGGGTATTCCCAAGAGTCAATAGAGACCAAGACATCCTCCACAATCCCTTCGGGAGTCACGGTGGAGCGATCTGCTAGTTGTAGTACTGTCGAGGTCTTCCTCAAGGAACTCTGAAGATTGAGTTTGAGCATGGTATCCCTGGTCATCACATTAATGGCAGCCCCCAGATCAATCAAGGTGTGAGGTATGATGGTGCCATTGATGTGGACATCTACTACAGGACTTCCAGGATCTAGGTACTTTGGGCAGATGACTTGTGCTAACATAAGGTCAGACAGTTGTCCTATGACATTGATGGTTGAAGCATCTTTCTTCCGCCTGCCTGGGTGTTTGAAACACTTTTCCTTAACCAGTTTGTTGTATATTGGCACATCCTTGATAGCTTGGAGAAGTGGTATTTTCACACATAACTGCTTGAGCTCTCCCAGAAGCTCATCCTCCTCTGGGTTGGGTTGTGTGGTGGCTGTTAGTCTCTCAGGAAAGGGTGGAATAGCCATTGGTTCACTTTCCTGTTTATCTTCCTCATCCTCTGGGGGAGGAGGTTGGCGATCTGGTAGAGTCTTGCCAGATCGAAGATTGATCTCCTGGATCTCCACAGCATAAGTAGGGCATGATGTTTCCCCAGTATATACCTGCTGAGCCTGTCTATTGTTGGGGTTCAGGTTTGGTTGAGCAGGTATTTGAGGTTACCTTGGAGGAGCAAGAGGTAAGGGTTGAGGTTGAACAGGTGGTGGAGGCAAAATGGCAGGAGGAGTGTTATATTGGGGCCTCCACCCCGACTGAGGTGCATTCCACTGAGGCTGTGGCTGGGTCTGTGAGTGATAAGAATGAGTAGTGGGTGGAGTAGGGTACTGAGGTGGATAAGACCATGGAGGAGGCATGGACCAGGAAGGATGAGCAGGGGGACCCCAGGAAGGCATAGGATTCGATTGGTTGGGGCTGTAATAAGCTTGAGGTGCCCCTTGCATCCCCTGCTGGTAAGTTCTAGGTCCTTGTGGCCTCCTTTGGTTGAGGTAATAGAGAGGTTCAGTGGGAGCTTCTATCCCTTGGTACATGGCTTTAAACCCAGGTAAGGTTGGACACTGATTTGTGGGATGGTCCTCCTCACAAACGAAACATACTTCAACCGAATGCAATGGGCATTCGTTCTTAGGGTGTCTCCTTGTGCACCTAGGGCAGAAGATAGCCAAGGCTCTCTCAGCTTCTTCTTTCTTCTGCTGGATCCTGAATGTGTCCAGCTGCATGGCAATGGTCTATCTCACCTCACTCTTAAGATCTTCTAATTGATTTGTAAGCTCATGTTTGGAGAAAGGGACACTAGTTGAGAGGAGGTTTCCTCTACCTCGTTTCTGTGCTGCCCTGGAGTGGTTTCTAAACACAGTCTTGATGTCCTCATAAGGCAGTTGGTAAATGTCCCCCCCCAGCTAACATGTGAAGGGTATCTAAGAGGTCTTCAGGGACTCCTCGGAGCAGGACCAACTTGAGAGATTCAAGGTCAAGTGTGCACCTGGCCCGCTTATAGCTAAGTTGGAACCTCTCCTCATAATCCTCTAAGGACTCATCATTTCCTATGGTCATCCAAAAGATTTCTCCCTTGGTTTCCTTGGACCTACAGTAATCCCTGTACTTGGTATTGAAAGCTTGCTGCATCTGAGCCCAAGTGGTGATACTATTCCCAGGTAAGCCCATGAACCAACGTAATGCTGCATCCTTAAGAGTTGAAGGGAAGAGTTTCAACTTTTGCTCATCTTCAGTATAGTCATAGGTTCTACAAAGGACAACAAACTCAAACAGGAAGGTATCAGGATCTTCAGTAGTCAGTCCATGGAAGTGAGGTAAGGCGGAGGGGCTAATGTTCTTCATTTTCATCTCTCCATTGGTCTCTCGGATGGGGAAGGCACCTTCTATTCTCTCATCTTCTCTTCTATTGTCAGCCATAGCTTCAGATGGGATGGTCTCTAATTCTTCTTCTTCTATAGGATCTTGGTATATCTCATGATGTTCACCTATAGGTTCTTCTGGATCACTGTCACCGAAGAAGAGAGAAGGGTGACTCAGTGATGTGGTGGGGGTGTTGGGTAAGAATTTGCTTGTTTTATCTCGATTCCTACGAGGCATGAAATGGAAAGACTTTTTTGATTGCTTTTGTTTTTCTGCGGTACCTGCAAAACTGAAACAGATTGATCTACAACTAACTATCTTACTGAAATGAAGATGCAGAATTGAATTGAAAGCAGGAAAGAACTAGTCTACTTTGCTCAAATGAAATTGCAGGAATGGAAATGCTAATCTACGCTTGCAGAATTGAAATTGCGGAATTGAAAGGCTAATCTATGAAAGTAGGAAATGCTAATCTATGAAAGCAGGAAATGCTAATCTATGAAAGCAGGAAATGTCTATGCTACTTTTGCAGAATGGAAATGAAATAAACTACTTAGCAGAAGGCAAGAGTAAGAAAATAGAAGAAAAGCAACAATTACTAATACTCTGACGCTTCCCCGGCAACGGCGCCAAAAAGATGGTGGGCTCCAGTATTGTAGCAATAATGCTACAACTCCTGGGGCCTCCTATCTCTAATTTTATCAACCCGGTAGTTCGTACAAACTTGGAAGTGACGGTGCTGTATGCACAAGTACTAGCTCTTGTCGCAGCTGTCACTTGGTTAGCTGGCACAAGTCCGCTATGGCTCAAGCCAACTTCTATATGCTCTCAGAAGAAGCTTGCTAAATGATGGACGAAGGCTATCTCAAAGGAAATTAATCTACTTTGCAAAAATGAACTAAAAGCCAACCAAAACATGGAAACCCTAGTAAACCCTAATCTGACTAGCTTAATCTCTATGATGCCATGGTGGGAGTGCAAATGTCTAAGAATGATGCCATTACCTCTAGTAATATGAAATGCATGAACTTAAACTACTTCTATTGAAAAGAACATTGTTTTTGTGTTTTTTCTTAAGTGGTTGGAGTGATTATGATTTTGTTTCTTATTAGGGTTTGGCTGTGCAGAGGTGGTGCGAAGGGAAGGAAAGCTTGGGAAAGGTCAGGGGGCTAGGAGAGGTCCCAGGGGATCCCTAGCATTAGTCCACAGAAGTCCACAACGTTCAGATGCTCGGAAACCAAGTTTGCAGGCTCCTACAGGATGTCTGCAGGGGATCCTACAGGAAACTCAGGAATTCTACAGGAAGTCTGCTAACTTCTACAGGATGCTCTACCGTGGGAGTTTTGGGCGATGGTGAAGTGATGGAGCGGTATGGGTGGATAGGTAAGGTGGAGATGGAGTTGTGATGGCTTAGGGACAGAGAAATAAGATGGAGAAAGAGTGCATGAAGTTGGTTGGTGGATAGAAGGATGGAAGCAACGAAAGGTCAAGAAAATGGAGCTACGTGGACAATGGAAGAGTTGGAAGGTAAATGAGCTGAACAGAGGTCGAGTAGGTGGCTTGAGGCGTGGTTAAGAAGAAGAAGAAGGAAAGGGAATGATGCTGAGCAGTGTGAACAAAACAAATTGCTTATGTCTTGCACCAAAAACGAGAATTCATTAACCTGTGCTACCTGTGCTATTAAACAAATGAACAGCAATGTAAATCGTGAAGAGAAGTCGTGCATGGAGTTAAAATGAAGAAGTATGGTTCAAGATCAAAGTGCATGGATGGATCTACAATTAAAATGACTGTGTTGCAGCTTGTATGAAAGTAAAAGACTGCGTTTTTTTTTGGTGGTTGGGATAGACTGCACCCCAATCTCTAAACAGAGATGGCAGTGAAGGCACTATCAACCTTTTCTTGGAGCTCCAATGAATTACAATCCTTCTATTCTAATCTAAGAAACTGAAAGCGTTTTAACCATAAGCTAATCCTACTCAATCTCATTAAAGAAACCAAATCAGCAGACTGTAAATTCTAAATGCATGTCAAACAGAGGAAATAAAGTGCTGCAACGAAAGGCAAATAACACTACAAAGAAGAGGAGGTCTATTGCTCTCAGGCTGGGCCCTAACCTGAGAGCTATAGCTCCCTTAAAAACTCAGAATTAGATCCAAATCTGCTTGCCTTTATTCATAATCAAGAATCTAATGTCATGCCAAAACTGGCTTACAAAAACAAACACCGAGCTGTAACTCGTGCTCAGAAATTACAATAGTAATTCAAAAGTTCAAAAAGCTCCTGTCAAAGGCTACGGCCTTCATATTTATACACAATGAAGATCAAGCTGGCTTCCTCCATTCGTGGAGCTTGGTTGTCCAACTGAAAGTCAAACTGCTGATCCTGTAGAATCTATTGGCTGCCTCTAAGCTCGGTGGGGAGAGCTGTTGGAGCTCGGAGTTAAGGTGAAAATCACGAGGGAGGTTATTTAAAGCTGTAGACAACCTCCCTATAAACCTGCAATGCCACCTTTGTTGTCTCCTTGTCTCCTTCTGCGTGGTCTTTTGCTCTCTTTAATGCCAAAAACCTAAAATCATCATGTATTAGCCACATAGATATAATGCCTGCCCTTCTTCCTACAAATAACACGAATATACTAAGAAATGAATGCATAAGTGATAAAAGATGAATGGTTGAGCAAGGTAAGTAGGCCAAATGAGCCCAAATTGTACCAAAAATTGGGGCTCATCACCAATTTTCCCAAAAAACATCATTTAGGGCCTCAAAATGGCTTCTGGAAGTTCAAGACCCAAAAAACTGCTAAAAATAGTAAGTTGTGCTACAACTAAGGAAACTGAAAAAGCTGAGAGAAATAATGGCAGGGGTCCAAGTGGACTTGTTAGGTGGCCACCAATATCCATCTGGATCATTCCTCCCCCCTTGGGAAGAAATGGTCCCCATTGCATTGAGTTCCTCCATGAGATGAGGAAACTCCTACTGAAATTGGTCTCTGGTGAGCCAATTGCCCTGGTGAAGGAGTTGGCCTGCTTTGACAACTCAATACAGTTGGATATTTTGTTGGTGAGTGTGCTTGATCTATGTGTCCATGATCCGATCAGTTGTAGCTTGTTCCATGAAATATGGATTTAATTCTGTGGGTGTGAGCTGTTTTGTAATGTCGGATGCATCTAGTAATGGTGGAAGGCATGGTCGAAGGTGGTCCAATTAAACATTGGGTGCAGGCCAAGGAATTGGGGAATGCTAAGCTCAAATGCATTGTCTCCCACAGCCTTGGCAATGGTGTAAGGACCATATCGAGGTGGTCTCAGTTTCCGATAGGCTCCAGTAAAGCGTTCCTTTTGCAAATGCAACTAGACTTTGTCACCCACCTGAAACTTGTGTGGCACCCGATGTTGATCATGTCGCTACTTGTACTTGGCATTTGATTTCTCTAGAAGCTAGTTGTCTTATTTGTTTTAGACTGGACATGAGCCGAATCTATGTGAGTAGCTACAAATGACATGTCCACATCAATGGGACATAGTGGCTAGAATCCCAAGCCCATTTGAAAAGGGTTGTGGCCAGTCGAGCTGAGAAGAGTTCAGTTGTAGTTGTGCTGAACATAGGGGAGGTTCTCATCCCATGTGCATGGATGATTTGAGTTGTACATGTGCAGAATGTGTACAATCATCTTGTTGACAACCTCTATCTGGCCATCAGTTTGAGGATGGAAGGTTGTGGACTTAGTGAGTTTGGTGTCTAGCATCAACCAGAGACTAGACCAAAATGTACTGAGCAACTGACTACCCCGATCTGAGATGATAGACTATGGGATCCAAGTGCACCCACACTCATTCAAAGAAGAGTTTAGCAGTGGCTTCTGCTGTGATATTCTTCTTGCGGGCCGCCATAATGGCCACCTTTGAGAACCTGTCGACGACCACAAAAACACAGTCAGTTCCATTCTTAGTGGAAGGAAGGCTTGACATGTAATCCATGGAGATGGATTCCCAAGGTCAACTAGGGGTAGGCAGCGGGGTATAGAGGCCTTGCTTCTTGATGGTTGGTTTGGCAATGATGCAGGCAGTGCATGATCTGATGTACTTCCCAACATCCTGTCAGAGATTTGGCCAATAGAAATATTTTTTTAGTACTACCACCATTTTCTCGACCCTGAAATGCCCAACAGCCTAACTGTAGTGTGCTTCCCAAATCATCTTGGCATGCTCAATTGAAGGAACACAAAGGTGACCCAAGTGGCATAACGGGCATTCTAGAGGTGAAAATATGGAACATGCTCACCCTCCAATAGTGTCTGGTATGTGTGGCCGAATTCTGGGTCGTTTTGTAGAGAAGTGGCCAATCAAAAGTCTCGTGCCCACAAGAGTTGAGAACGATGGTTAATGCCATGATCAGTGGTTGACTAAGGAAATCTTCAACATTATTGGTGCTACCCTTCTTATACTTGATATTCAAATGGAACTATTGCAGGTATGTATGACGACTTTTGATAGCGATCATTCTGCAATTTTGTTAGAAAATTATAAATTACAAAGCAATGGAACAAATAGAATATTGCATAAATATAAACACAGAAAATGCATAAACTAGAGAGACACAGATATACGTGGTTCACCTAGTTTGGGCTACGTCCACCCTGAACAACCAGTCCTTCCTTTATATTATCTAGCAAAATGAAGAGACACAACCTACAGTAGATCCGCTGTAATATCCTCCATTTTCTCTCACAGTCTCACCTCTCTATTTCTCGCTCGGAGAATACACATCTATTACGCAGCCTCAATACAATGCCCTCATAGAAAGAGAGGGGGTTGCCTTCTAGGGCACAAAACCCTAAACTAAACATAAGTTCTACCGTCAGATCATTTGCCTAATGAACGACCCAGATTGACTAGAAATTACGATACTTTTACAAGGCAATTTTACATATGTTTTTAGCTTTGGGGGTGCTGCCCCCGAAACCCCTACCAGGGGACCGCTGGCCCCTAGACTCCCCAGCCGGGGGGGATGGGCCCCCCCAAACCCCCACGAGGGGGACAAGTCCCCCTGCCCCCTGCGTGGAGGGGTGTACAAACTTCTTGGGGTATACATTCAGCTGAAACAAAGACCTCTAAATAATCATGCTCCACAACCAACAAATTTCCTTTGGGTCTGTATGAACTGCAGGGGTTAGTGGTTTGTGTGGATGAATGTTTCCTTCCCCAAAATGTAATGCTTCCATTGTCAGCAGGCCTACACAATGGAATACATCTCTTTGTCATAAGTGGGATACTTCTGGACTGTGTCTGAAAGTGTCTCACTGTGATATGGCATTGGATGCCCATGTTGAGTAAGGACTGCCATAATAGCATAGTCAGAGGCATCTATCTCGACCTCAAATGGTTGTTGCAAATTTGGTAATGCAAGCACTAGTGCCATGAAGAGGTGATCTTTCAACTCTGTGAATGCCTTCTATTAAGATTCAGACCTGGGATTAGATCGATGGAGTGCTTGACTTGATAGTGCAGAAGAACCCTTGCGGGGGAGGTGAAGATGTCCTCGTACTCCTCCATGACCTTGTCCATCTATAGTTGTCATGCGGAGGGGCATTGTCTAGAGGTCGTGGCCACCATCTTCTTCTTTCCTTGAGGGTGTATCATCTCGAAAACAAATTTCATGATTTTGGAAATAAGCTTACTGCACTGTTTTACAGTAACCAAAGAGATGGCGGTAGGCAGTGCTACCTCCAGTATCCTGTACAACATATTTCCAATGTAATAATAATAGCACGGGGCCTTGATTCGTACACAGCATGTTGCTTCCACAAGTATGGTTGTCCTACTAATACATCACAAACTTCAAGGGGAGAAATGTCACACACTACCTCATCCATGAAGGGCTTGATGTTGTATAGAAGGTGACACTGCTGGCTCACGCGAAGATCCCATCCTTGTTGAAGCCACCCGATGGTGTACGGTTGTGTACGTGTGGTGGTTAGTAAACCCAACCACTTCACAACCTCTACCGAAATGAGGTTATTTTATCACCCGCTGTTGATAATGAACTGTAGCGAGGAGCCCTTTACCCACATCTAGGAGTGGAAGAGATGCTCCTCATCCTTTGGATCTTTGGGTTCCTCCTTCTGTATCTTTGTGGTGGCAACAGTTCCATTGGGCTCCACATCAATAATTTGCTTCCCTTTGTCATTCCCCTTGTCAGGTTCTGACTCATAGCTGGAACATGCATCTAATTCTGAAACCTTTAGCTCAACCACCGGTGACTACTTGGCCCGACACTCACTTGTGTTGTGAGTGGAGCTCTTATGGAAATCACACCACTTTCCCGTGTCCTTTTTCAGCTTCACGATGCTATTATTTGCTTGCAGCTTTGGCGGGTTGTCTTGGGTTGTCTCGCGTTGGCTTTATCCTTTATTTTTTGGTTTGGGACCACCTTTCCCTTGCTTCAAATTCTCAGATCCAAAGTCTCACTTCTTCTGTTTAAACTTTTCTCGACCTTGATGGCATATCGGTATGTCATGCCAAGTGACGGGATGTTTAGGAATTCTATTTCTTCCTGGATGTACCTATGCAGGCAACCACAGTATTTGAGTACCAAATGCTACTCTGAATATTTGATACCCAACTTTGTACGAAGGGTATGGAAAATATTGGTAAACTCTGGCACGTCTTGGTCCCTTCCTTTCCAAAGCATGGTCCACTTTATGTATTGATCCTCATAGCTTCCGACAAGGTAGTATTGCTCCTTGAGAGCATCCTGGAATGAATCCCAAGTGGGTGCGGCTGAGAATAGTGAGCCTGTACTTTCATCCTTCAGCTCGCAGTAAGTTTCCCACCAATCCTTGACGTGGGGGGCTTCTTTAAGAAAAGCGAAAATAATCTTTTCTCGACTAGAAAAATCATGAACAAAAAAATAACCCTCTAGCAGATTTAACCATTTATCTACGGCATCTACATCTATTTGACCATCGAAGATGGGGATTTCCAAATTAACTTGTACATTAAATGGCATGGCGTTTCCAGAGCAGTTGCTAGAAGCTAATGTGTCACCTCTAGGTAGTCGCTGAAGGATCTGGGCAAAGTTGTCCACCATCGCGTTCCTTTATCACTTGAGGGCTTCTTCGAGCAAGATTTTGATAGGATCTCTTGCACCCTCATCTTTTTTTAATCTGCCATGGGAGGCTATTGAGATTTGCGAGGCTGGTCTTGCAAAGGTTCGACCAGTTCAAGCCCTAATTCCTTATATCCCGACCTCGTTGGGGACATGCAAAGAAAAACAGAGAAAAAAAGCAGACCACTTTGATACCATTGATCTAGATTTAAAAAGGAACACAACTAATTACAAAGATAACCATAAACACCTAGATGTAGTGGAAATAATACTTCATTTCATTAATGTAAAATACTGAAATATGCTTACAAACAGAAATGGAAATAAACCAGCTAGGGTGATGGTAGCTTATCTCTAAGAGATGTGGTGGCTACATGCCTCTGAACTGTGTTACAGTAAGGCTCGAAGATCTATTTATTGTTGAGAAACAATGGAAAACCCTAAACATCCAAAAACCTAACCCTAGAAGATGAAATGCCAAACTGTGGGCCCCATTTGGGTAAATTGGTACATCAACTTCCTGGGGTCGTAACTTTGGCATCTGATCTCTGTTTGATGCACACAATATCTCATTAGAAAGATGTATCTGAGAACTACAACTTTGGGAAGAGCAACATCGGTCCATGGACCCATGTTGCTCCCAGTTTTACCAAAAAACGTCATTTAGGGCCTATGGCTCCGAAGTTTAGGGCCCGAAAAACTGCTAAAAATAATAAGTTGTGCTACAACTAAGGAAACTTAAAAAGCTGAGAGAAACAAATCCAAGTGGACTTGGTAGGTGGTCCAAGTGGATTCTCATTTGAACATATGTCAATTTCAAGTAGTTCAAAGTAATCTGTCAAATGTAAGTTCCAGTGCCATCAAATAGGGTAATTTTAATCTGATAGTCTGGCAAGACACCTTGAAGAGCAGGCATCACAAGGGCATATCTGAGTTCCATAGCTCTAAGTTGGATAATTGAGAATAAGTTGTGGTAACATGAGGATTCGGGACTCACTAGTGATAGGCATGAATTGAGAAATGAAGTTCTGATGAACAAGTTCAGGGATTCTATCTGTAAGGGATGACTCAAAAGGTATCTGACAACTTTGCACTTCAAGTTCTGTTGTAAATTCTGGATCTAGAACTGTGTCTTCAAGAGCACTTTTAGACTTGGTTCTAAACAGGGATAGGTCAAAATAATTTTCAAAAGGGAGGCCTTTAATGAACAACCACTCACTAGGGCATGAATTGGATCTAAACAAAGGTCTTGGGCTTACTGAACTTTCTTGTCTTCTGATTATTCTTGGAATGAGGTTGGGATTATCAAATATAGGGGGAGGATTTGGATCAGGGTTGGCCCTGGTATAGTGAGTTCTCCTTGAAGCCAGATTTCAAGCTTTTTTCTAATTATTTTTCTTTTTTATGAATTTTTGAAATAACTTCTAATAACCCTTTAAGAGGCTTAAAAATAAAAATTTAAATTTTTCAAAGGTTTAGTAAGACTAAGAGTTTTTAATCCCGAGTATGTTTGCTAATATGTTATCACTCAGAAGTCTTCCCTAGAAGTTATAAAAGAAGGAATAATCTAAGGTAACCACAAACTTAATCTTTTAGACTCAGGTTCTACCCAACCTAAGTCCAAAGAGTGCTCTCTCTCTATAATTTAACTTTGTTTTGGGTAGGATTTTAGGCTAGTTATTAGTGCTCATGATGTTTTGATTCGATTTGGTGGTGGAATTAAGAAAACAGATGGGTGGAACAAGTTTTTAGGCCATTGGGCTATGGAGTCAATCAAAGAGTCTCTTAACTAGATCTGATCAATCACTAAAGTAAGAGTTCACAAGCAGGCTAGCACAGAAAAAAAAAATCTGCAGGTTCGAAGGATGAGGTAGTCCTAACCACAGAAAAGGGCAATGAAGAATCCTTAACCGAGATTAAGATGAAGAATAGAAGGAGATCAGTAGCAAAGGGAAACTAAGAATCCTTTACTATGGACCAAAAGGGGGAAACTACGGAAGTAAGGGAGCAATTAAGAATTCCCAGACCAAGATAGTTTATCAGAAAACATATAGAAAGTAAACAGTTAAAACAGAGAGCACTTAAGCTAATTCTAAGATATCATTCCTTGTTTACTTTTTAGATTTCATAAGAGACACATGTGAATATTTATAACATGAAGAGAAAACAATATTTAAACATGGAAAGATAATACTTATTTGTTCCAACTATGCACAAGAATCCAGTGAAATATCTTTAGCTTTATTTCATATCCAGCAAAACCAGTCCAGTCTTGAGTACAATAGCTCCTTGGCTCAATATAAAATGTCTACAAAAATGTATTTTTAATCCACCCTAACTACTTCAATTTGTGAAGTATTTATAAAAAAAATGTTATAAAATATCTCATAACAATATGACAATTATTCTAGGAAAACGAAAATATCTTCAGCATGAAGATAGAGAGAGATGGAGAACTGTCTTCTTGCTTTCCCTTTTAATGTGACTGTGCTAGTTGTTGTAATTTAGATTTGGCTCTTTTAGTTGCTTGATAATTGTGTGCTAGATTCACTCTATATCTTCTACCTACTAATACTCTTTACCTGTTCTGCTTTAACTCTGTCTTACCTAGTTTACCTGGCAGCCATGTTTTGCCATATAGATTTATTGCATTAACTTTATAGTAAATATGTTAGTTTCATCCACCATTCACTATCAGGTAATTTCATCCTTATCATCTTTATATATATTTCGTCATCTTTTGTATACTTGGAAAAATTTGGTCTGCTAGAAAACAAGTGCTTTACCTCGTGCTCTATGAAAAACAGATTTTCTAGACTATTATATAATACCTTTCCAGTGGGCACAGATTTTACTCCTGAAGTACTAGCTCGGCTGCTAGCTAGATTTTTTAGTCTTACAGTATAATCATCCTGGGTCATCAGCTTGTCATGTATTACCATGGGACTGGGGTGTCCTTTTTCCCTTAAAATACCATACTTTGTCATAAATCAATCAATGTCAGTTTGGATACTCTGGCATTTTTTCTCAAGACTAAGCATGAGGTTCCTCTTAGTGAGAACCTTTTTTATTTCTATGATAGTTCCTGTTCTGTCTTATATGCTCAGTTCATCAAGCTGATACCTATTTCTGTTGTTCAAAAATTCTATCAATTGGTTTGCTTCTTCAGGTTTATCCCCCAATTCTTCCATTGTTTTTTGGATTGCTTCTGTGTCCTTTTTTACGAGTTCAATTTGTTCAAAAATTACTTGAATAGAAGGCCAAACATCATTGATGGAATCAATGATGTTGGCCCAAAAACTTTCCTTCATGTCTCCCAGTGGTTGTCACAATGTCAAGTCATTTTCAAGGACTTTTATTCTCTCTCCCTTTTGAGCTTCTTCTTTCTGTTGTATCTATGTAGGTTTACAATTAGTCTCCAAAATTGACACTTGTTCTCTAAGTTTTTTGAGATTAGTAGCCTGGATGGTCATTTCCTCAATGGCCTTTACTAATTCAGTTGTCTTTTCTGTTGATGTCCCCTGTAATTTGCAGAGCAGTAGATGGTGGAATTGTTGGTGCTAATGAAGCAACCAATGTGGAGGGTACTACTGTAGAAACTGTAGGAATTACAGTCTGAGGAGTGGTGGCGAACTCACTCTATTTAGACTGTATCAAATTATCTAGTTCTTTTTCTGTTTCTTTTAACTATTCATTCAGCTTTAGGACTAAGTCCATAAGATCTTCCTCCTTCTGAGTTTCCAATACTTCAGTTGTCTAAGGATGATGTAGAGGAGGAATTTTGAGCTGCTTCTTCAGTGCAACTATGTCATCATTTTTATTTTTAATAAGATTTTCTACAGCTTTCACATCTTTGGGATCATACCCTAGTTCTATGACTAAGTCATATAAGGACTTCATTCTGGTATCCTTGGCCTATGAAGAGGCCTTTTATAACTAGAATTGCGTTGATATATTACTCAGCGAATTCTAGAGTTGGTGAGCTACAATAGCCTTACTGGTTAAAGTGGAGTAGGCCATTTCCCCAATCTGCTTGTGTAATTCTATTTTTTCATTACGATGGATATCCTTTGCCAATACTTCAAAGTCTATTTTTAGGTAATCTATAATTATCCTAGGCTGCTGTGTAGTAGGCTTCATAAAAGTCATCTGCATTTTTCCTTCTTTCACATCAAAGGCTGATATTAGCCTTGTCTGATTAGTAGGAGCCATTCTTAGGTAATGTGCATAGCTTTGGGCCTTCAATTTCTCATTTCTAGCCTTTATTTTTTTATACTTCTCTCTGATGTCTTGGCTTTGGCGAGTTGGAACTCTAAAGGAGGATACTTCCACACTATGTTGTCTCTCTAGAATTTGAGCATGTGAGGTGGAAGGCTCTTGTGTACCTCCTGAGGGAGTGGTCTGCCTGCTTTCTACTCTTTCTGTACCTGCAGTTCCTGTTGTTTCTTCAGTAAACTCCTGTTCTGAAAATGGATTCAACCTTTTCTTCCTGACATAAGTTTGGGCAATAGGTTTGCTAGAAGGATTGGCCTCTTCTCTATCTCTTTTAGGATTCCTCTCATCATTTAGAGGAGTCTGTAAAATAGGAGGATTGCTCATGATATTTTCTAGTTAAGTAAGTTCTTCTGATCTCTCTGGATGTTCTGATTCCTCTAGCTGCTCTAATGGTTCTGGCTGCTCTGATGGTCCTTCTTCTACTGTTTGCCCACTGCGTCTCTATGTTTTCCTTTGAGATTGGGCCTCTCCTGACACCTGTACAAATGAATCTTCATCAAGTCTTCTTTCTAAATCAATCAATATATTATTGACAGTATTTTCTGTGCTATCCCTGTCTACCAAAGTGTTTTCACCCATTCTAGTTGATTAACATACTGTTCAATTTCAAGAATTTTGTGGTGGATGTAAGGAGATAATTTGTTCTTTTGTCTCCTATTGCAAATTAACTCTAAAGGGGCATATCTCCAGATAAAACTTTGTTTTTGCTTCAGCCTTTGGAGGATTTTGTCGGCTTCCTTTCCCGCTTCCCTACTATTACATATGAAGGGGCCAAGCTGATCTTTTATCCTAAGTTGATCTTTCTTCTTGGCCTTCACAAAATGCACATCATTAGAATTGATCATTTGCCTGTAGTAATCCAGAGAAAACAATCTCATGGGAAGGTATCGAGGTAATCTGTAGGGAGCCAACTCACATCCATATATTCTGATTTCAGTGTGGTTTTGGTACAAGTACCAATCCCTCACTCTATATTGTTTGGACAACTATAGGACCCTCCTGATATCTGCACTGATTTTGGGGGGAGGACTTCCTAATAGCATAGTTTCCAATGGGTGCACAAAGAGATCTATGAAATCAGTATAAGAATATTGAGAGTCATATAGATGGATTAATGAAGTCCAGAGGACCACTGATATAGGGTTGCCTCTGGTATCAAGCTTTTTTAGTGTGATTTGGAATTTGTGAGCTTGATAATATAGGAAAAGATGATATACAACTGAAGAATATTTGAACCATCTTTCATTATCCATCCTCATGAATTTATCATGTATCTTATCAACAAGAAAATTAGCATAGTCAAACATGATGGCAAGGGGCTGCCTAGGAGAGTAGATGGACATAAAGGCTATGATAAATTCATCAACAAATTCATTTGTAGTTTGGCCTAACACATTGGATATCATGTCTATGATGTCTCTGCCAAGATCAGAGAATATGGTAGATATGTATGGTGGAGAATCATTTGGAATATATTTCTCTTCCCTAATGAAAGTCTAGAATAACTGAGCAAGTTTGATTAAGGTGATTGTAGGGAATTTGTTAAGCAAATCTCCAACAGAAAGAGGGGTCAGGATTTGGCTTGGTTGTAACTATAGCATTTCATTTATGGACTCAGTAGTGATGGTAAATAATACATACTGGTTAGGGGTCATCACTGCCATTTGGCTGGGATTATAGTTCATATGGTAGTAATGGATAATCTCTGGGAAGATATGGACTCTGGGGAATTGGTATTTGGGTAAACCTGATTCAAAAAGTCCTATGTAGTCTACATGGTTCAGGTACTGGTCTCCGTGCCTACAATATAGTTTCAAATGGGATTCATGGAATGAGGTATCTTTAATTTGAAAATCTTTATCTGGCAATGGAAGATGGTATAAATCCCTATGGGGAGTTGAAATTGGCAGGACGTTTAAAGCAATGTGAGCATCCGTCCTTAGTTCTTGTGGATTCAAGGACGGGGGAAAATTGGTCTAATTTAGAGTATTCTGGAGTCACTCGGCAAATATTTCACTGAATTACTTAGTAATTTGAAGCAATTGAGTCCAGGTTTGGGAATAAAATAGGGTTTCTCAGCGAATTTGGGTAAATACCTAGTTTCGAGTTTGAACAAAGTAATGGTGCACAATTTGCAGGAAGCGTATGCGACTGAAAGGTGGTCTGGAGTTTCAGCAGCTTCAACAGGTTGGTAGTTGGATGTGGGTTGACTGTTACACATACTCTGGTGCTTGCATGGAGGTCTAAGTGGTCTTTTTCATGATAAAACAAAAAACAATGAGTTTTTTTAGTTTTATTCGTAAAGTCAACTATTTTGGTGGGTACACTGGGAAAATGACACTTGGCGTTAAGCGGGTGATGTGACATTTTGTTGTTTAGCAGGAGGTGGTAAGCGGGATCGTATCGCACTGCTTTTGAGATAAATTGGTTTTAGGGGGAGGCCGCCTGATGCCATTCATCGGGCACCATGTAGCAGCAAGGTGAATAGTGAAACCACCCATATTAGGCGAGCAAGGGTCAGCCTTCAGAGGCTGCCCGATATGAGTGTCGATTGTTGGATCAAAAAGGGTCAGATTGTACGGTGATTCGGGGTGATGATTTGATATGAGGTTTGATGGAGGGGCCCGACAGGGTTTTAATGTGGTGGAATTTGGTTAATGAAGGATTATGGAGGTTTAATGACATCGGGAGTGATTTTACTGGCAGGGATAGATTATTAATTATTCAATGATTGATTAATTAATCTCTTTTTATTCAGCGATGGGTATTGGTTATTAATTAGTCGCTGATCGACTTAATTAATCCATTAATTATTCACTAATAAAGTTTATGTTTCAGATTTCGGGGATGGGATATTAAAATTGAAGGGGTTTAATAAAATATATCAGAAAGGGGTATATTTTTCCGGGATTAATAAATATACATAATGTTAAAAGTTAATATGAATATTTCAGGATAAAAAAAGTGCGCTAAGCATAATGCATTTTTGTAATTTTGCTTTTTTACATAGAACATTATAACTTAGGCTAAGTGCATTTTTATGGGTTTTTGTGAAAAAACGATTTGCTTGGGGTGATTCTTTCCCTAGGAAAATGGTGCTTTTACCTTAGGAAAAGAGATTTTTTAGGGAAAATGAGTGAATTATGGAGGAGATGAATCCTTTATGAGGGGACTTTAGTACTTATAACCTATATGTTATTGGGCTGAGGGTCTGGTCCCTCCAGATGTCAAAGAAATGCTCTGAGCCCCTTTAACTTAAGATTTTAGGTGCTTTAAGACTTTTCTTGGAAATTAGTTAAGTGAAAAATGTAGTGAATGAGGGAGATTAATCAATTGACTTTGTGTACTTTGGTAAATGCTCAATTATCATCCATAATTTAGAAATTTGACGATGAAGGTAAATGATATGATCTTATCTAATCAATCATCACAATTCTGCAACCATTCAACTACTTACCCATCTACTCATCCTACCATTTTTTCTGCTCTTTATTAGGGTGCACTTAAGCTGGCAAACCCTTTATCAAAACTTTTATTTTATTTTACAATAGAAATCTATCTAAGTCTGTCCTTATTAAATCCAAGGGCTTAGATTAAACAGCGAAGCTCCTTTTATTTACTCTACCTATCTAGTTATTTACCAAGATTAAACAATTTGGTTAGATTGTATTCTCTATCTCTAAGCATAAAATTCAAAAAATGAAATAGCCAAATTTAAGCATTTTGACCATCCATGGATTGTGGCAAAGGTAAAAAGCTGCACAAAATCTTTTATTCTGCATCAGAAGTAAATAGTAGTGGCATTTTGACTTGCACACTTTCATGGTCTTTTTTTCTTTCTTGGGGTTCATTTTTTAATCTTTTTTTTTTTTTACCTTTTTCATTATTTTTGTCCTTTTATTTTTCTTTTAGGACATACCCTCTTTACATTTTTTAAATTTTTTGATTTGTTGAATATGGAAAACATTTGCAGAAAGCAAAGGTATGTACACATTACAAATTTGACCTCATCCATTAAAAAATTATGACTCCTATTGGTACAGGATCATAACAGCTGGTATGACATGTCAGCATCAAAACCATCAGGGAACTTAATTAATGCTAGGTCAAGTGGAGGCTTAATGTTGGCTAGAATTGCATTATAGATATTATTAATCCTAGTGCAATAGTCGTGGACTGACTCATTGGGAACTCTTCTAATATTGTCATATTCAAAAAGTATTTGCAATGGGTTCTTATTTCTCTCCCATCTATCAATTAATAACCTTTGAAAATTAGCTAAGTCTATAATATGGTTGGTAGGAACCACTTCTTGACATCCCTAGTTAAAGTTTGGCCAACAATCTCATTTGGACATCTGCTTCATCTATTTCATGCAATTCAAAAAAGTTAGACATCTTGTTTACATGATGCTAGGCAGTGTAATGACCGGTAGCATCAAACAGGAAAATCTTACTCTGATAATCTATAAGCATAGGATGGAGTTGGGCAAGCAGAACAAGAGGGGCATATCGGTTTGCCATTGTTGTAATTCTGGTTTGGCCAAGGGGTAAAGTTGTGGTGGTTGAAGAAGGGCTTGAAACTGATGGATGTGAACTAGATGATGATGAAGATGATTGATTAATAAGTGGTTTAGGTGATTGGATTGTGGTAGATACAATTGATGAAGTGGTGGTAAAGGAAGGTGAATTTACAGTGAGTGAAGACTGTGCAGAAATTTGAGAGGCAGCAGCAGTAAGGACAGCTAGCTCAACAGATTTCCGAAGGGAAGCACTATCTATATTACTAATCAATGTAGAGGTCAAGGCTTCTAACTTGTCAAAAGTGTCCAAGACAAATTTATCTCAATTTGGATGGATAATGCTTTTTGATTCGATGATTTGAGTAAACTCGGGGTCTAAAATTGTTTCATGGATATCATTCTCAGATTTGGTTCTAAATAGTGACAAGTCAAATGACAAATCAGAAGGGACTTCCTATAACGTTGACAACTCCTCAGGGAGTGAATCGGTTCTGTCTAGCTGGCTACTACTTGCCTAAGTTTCTTCATTTTTTTGTTTCCTTAGAATTATGTCTAGGTCATCCACTATAGTTGTTGGGTTTGGATCTGGGTTTGCCCTAGTATAGTGAATCTTCTTAAGAGCCAGAATTTTAAGTTTTTAAACTATTTTTATGATTTTTTTTTTATTTTTTTTAATTTACTTCGGATAATGACCTTAAGGGGCTCAAGATTTAATTTAATGTTTCATTAAAGTTTTATGAGACTGAGGGTCAAAGTCCCCAGTATGGTCGCCAAAACTGTTATCACTCTGATAATTCTTTTGAAGTAAAAAGAAATAAAAACCAAAGGTAACCACAAACCTCTTTTGGAGATCAAGACCTAGCCTTCCTGATGCTCAGAGAGGGCTCTCTCTTTAAAATTTAACTTTATTTTAGTTAATATTCTTTTAGGCTAGTTATGATTGTTCAAGGGGTTTTTGATTTTTATTTGAGATTGGGTAGTGGGGTCACTTAAACAGTTGGATAGAATGATGTCTTTTAAACCATTGGGCTATTGAGTCAAACAGTGAGGGAGCAGAATTGGACTAACTCACTAAAGGGAATGTCCAAAGGGCAAGATAGCAAAGTGTTGTTTAGATCTTTGAGACAGAGGGGTGAAAGGTTTTCACTAGGGGTGGGAGGGAAATTAAGGGTTCTCAAACCGAATAATGAATGATGAATGAAGGGATAATTGAGATCAAAGGGAAATTAACAATCCTCTAACCTGGATATTCAAGAAAGCTAAACCAAAGAGAAATTAAGAATTCTTTAATTTAGATATTAGAAGAAAACATTTAAATGTATAACTGTTAAGACAGAGCGTAATTAGACAAGTTTTGAAGTATTATTCCAGTTATAACATTTAGATTTGGGAAAACATTAAATATTATGAATAACTTGAGAGAAATAATAATAACACATGAGAATACTTGTCTGAAATTTGCTTAACACATGAATCCTTTGAAATATATGATCTTTATTTATCAATCTAGCTTGCTGGCTCAAAAAAATGATACAATAACCCTCTGGGTTTTCTGATAAAAATTGTATAGAAAGGTCTAGTAGTGATCTGAAATGGGGCACTAAAGGCTTCTTGTCAAGCTTGCAAGAACCTCTCCCACTCCAAAGCTTATATATTCCCAATATCTACGCTTATGATTGACAATTTGGGGAAGCAAAAGAACTTGAAATAGGTGTATGTTTGTGTTTGCCTTTAACTGTTAGGTGCTTTAAGTTGATTTTGTTAAACTAATATAAAAATATATAACAACAAATAATGCAATATAATAACCAACACACATAACAACAATATAATTAGGAGTTCACCCAAATATCTTGGGCTACATCTCCTTGAACACTAATCAACTCGATTAGGCTATTTGGGATTATGGCTTAAATTCTTTACAAGTTCCACACTCAACCCATAGGTTTACAACTAAACCCATGGGCTAAAATGCCATCTTATCCCGCTGGCTGTCCATACTCTGCAGACAGATCTAGGCTTCTCTAGACTAGACTCTTTCAATCAGCGCTCTGAGCTATCTTGAGCTCTAGCTTGCACCAACTCCCTCAGAATTCTTTCACTATCTCAGGAACTCCTTCTTCTATCTTCAACACACTTTGGACATCAACAATAGATTGATCATTTGATATCTTTGTTGTTTTGAAACGTCATTACTGCTCCATGGCTCTTAGAAGTCTTCAGGATTTTCTGAACTCCATCTCAATGGATTGAGTGGTCCCCTATAGTCACCTCGACTATTGGAACCTTGAGAATGAATGCTGGCTCTATTCTCTGCAACTGCCTCCAACCTCTAGCGGCCTCTACTTCTTCTCTCGGCTCTGGCTCTTGGCTCTAGCTCTTAGCTCTGGCTCTCAGCTCTGGCTCTCACGAGCTTCTAGGTTCACTTGACCTCCAACCAATTCTCCATCAATTGAGCTCTCTGGTTCAGCTCGACCTCCAAGTGACTACAAGCTCTCCCTGTTAACTATGCTCTATGGCTTTTGTGAGGCATCCTTTCGGCTCTACGACTTCCTGTCCGTTTCTCTATGTGTAATCATTCCTTTTCCTATGCATTTCTTTGACTGGCCCTCTAGCTCTCTGACTCCGTGGTTGGCCATCTAGCTCGCTGGCTCTATCACTCTGCATATTACATAATGCATCATTGTTACAGAAACACCCCATTACAACGTGGAACCAAACACTGTAGGGATAGGGACCGTTTCACAATGAAAAGGAACAGGCGGCCTTTCTTCGGATAAATTCCCGAAAATAGAACAAAATTTCAATACACAGAGATAACGCGAGAATACATTGAAAATTTGAAAATCCAGATTTCAAAATTTATAAAATTTCATTTATAAACCCATCGGGCTCGTCCTGTAATCGCAAATCCCAATCGCATAGGCGGGAGGTCGAAAAACCCAAATACACCGAAATACAAAGAAATCCGCATAAACTAGATTTCAAATCATATGAAATTGCATTCATAAACTCATTGGGTCCGTGCCTTGATCGCTAATCACAATCGCATGTCGCATATGTCAACGACCCTTTGTATTGTTGCGATGCAATTCAGCGATTGCCGATCGGTGCTATCGCATATTGCACAGTCGCACAATCGCATGTTGCATTGTCCTCTCGCCAGGCCTTTATCCCTTCAACACTCTGATCCGATACATCTTACGGATCTAATAAGGGTTTAAGCTACAGAATATAATATTTTGGGACCGCCTCCACATCGCTCCATCGCCGATCGTTTTGTCGCACGTCGCAACATCAGCATATCACCAATCGGCCTAGCCAGGGGTTCTGATATCATATGTAATCATTTCTCTGATTGAGATATGTCATAGATCGCTAATCGAGGATCCTTAAGGACTGCTGCTCTGCCCTTTAACATTGCGATGCGATATTTGCATATAAAGCCTTAAGCCCCTTTTAATAAGGATTTGCCTCCCTTTTCTAAGGATAATGGGAAAACTTCTTTTTGCGATAGCTCCTTCATCTAGAGCCCACTTTCGCCCATTAAAATTGCAGTAGATTCATATTGAAAATATCTATGCAATGAGACTATTCCCAAGAGCATCCTTTTACTTACATTTTCCTCTATGAGGAATATTTTTTAGACTTAGAAGTCTATGTTAGATCCATTTTCGATCACGCCTTCCCACTAAAAAGATTTTGGACTCCAAAAGACTGATATACTAATCTGAATAGTAAGTGAGAGTACCTCACCCTCTTCTTTTAGCCTCCATACACTTTCCTTGCATAGTGCCTCTGAACCAAAGCCTTCAAACACTTTCCTTCTTGGATGTGCTTGTCCTCCTGTGAAGAACTGTTTTCCTCCTTGACTTCATGTAGAACTCCTGCTGAGAAGGTTACGAAAGGTAGTTTGAACTTCTCTGCCTTGATCATCCATCCAAGGTGGCTCAAACCAATGTGAAGTTACATCTGCTTCAAAAAAATTTCATTTTTACCTATTTGACATATTGTCAACAACAACTGTTAACAACAACAGGATTACAGACAACAACTGAATGGGCTAAACTCTTGCTTCATCAAAAGAAATAGATTTCACATCTTGTGAACACCTCCATGTCTTTACATCCGCATACAAATGATTGACTAGATAACAAGCCAACAAAATATGCCTTTAAAACAATTGACCCTTCAAGTCAAGCATGTAGAAAAAGAATTCTAAAGTTCCTTTTCAAGGATGAAACACTTCATCATTATCTCAATCTTGGAGACCAAATCAACTTTTCTGAAGGCAATATTACATGTAGGTTTAAAAACAAAGCAATCAACCCTTCAAGTTAATGACAAATACATGTTCAAATACAAGGAAATCATCAACATCCCTCTGTTCATGCACATCATTCTCATTCACGCATTTCATCCTTCAACTTTTGCTTAAGTACAATGTACTTTCAAAGTTGAAATGAATATAATGTTGCAGCAATAAAGTGAGTCTCCTACTCAACTTTTTCCATTCACCTTCTTGGTAAAACCTGCAACTTGCATTCCATTAACAAAGAAATGAAAATAGATGCATTATATCAATAGAAATGTAATCTTAATTGGATAAGAATTCTAACCATTTCTTACCAATCCATTTCGAAGGTGCTACCTTTGTCTACACATCAGCATCAACATGTGAATCATCCTAAAACACATCAATCATGGAATCTTTCTTTCCATTCCTACCATTCTCTCTTTCCACCCTCTTCAAGTTTCATAGAAGCATTGTTGGATTCAGAGTCCAACATTTTGTAGCAATATGTCCTTGCTTATGGCAGTAAGTGCAACACATGTGCATCTCCTCAACAACATGATTTGCCTTGTCTAATGGACCTTTGGCTTCTTGCTTCTTTTCCTTCCAAAGTTTCCTACATGTGGCCATCCTCTTCCAACAGCTAGAAACATTATGGTTATCCCAACCACAAAAGGAACATGCAATTTTTTTCCAATGCTTATATGGAAATTTACCATGCTTTACATAATCAAAAGGAATATGATTAGAACCAGATTTATACCTTTCTTTTTCACCTTTATTACCTTCATGAGGAGGTGAATTGAATGAAGAAGTAGCTCCCTTTGGAACACCATCAACCTCTTCAATGATTTCAGAGTGTTCACAACTCTTTGGTTCAAGTGTATGCTTATGAACTATTGGGTAGCGGAGGCCCCATGTAACAGTTTTGGGGCTTAAAGACCACAAGTTAGGGTAATGATATTGTAAAAGTTCTGTGAAGTGTGTGGAGTGCGAAATGTAATAGGTCAAGTCAAGGGATTGTCCACCCAAAAATAATATAAAATAATAGGAAGTGAATCGGCCTACCCATGGTCCATGGACCATGCGAATGTATAAATAGAGCGAGGATCTAAGGGTAGAGGTAGCTTTTTGGAAGATTTTGAATGTGATGGGTTTATGAAGGCAATATTCTCTCTACGTTTGTAAGTCTGAGTCAAGGGTGTTGGTAGATAGATAGAGGCTCTACAATTGTGTGTGCAGAGGCCCGGTAGAGTCCACAACTATGTGTGAGGACCCTTGCAGCTAAGTGCGCAGGGTAGATCTAGTTGTACTGGGAAAGAGATTAATAAAGATAAGAATTTATGAATCATTGTGTGTTTTATCATGATTCTATCTGTTGTTTATGTTCTAAATTTATGCATATCTTTGCGTGCACTGGGTATCATGGTTAAATGTTTTCTTAAAGACCGTAAGAAGTAGAATAGATCTATAATAAATGCATAATAACAAAAGCGTGTTAGTACGGTTCTATGCGGAAGCCTAATAACATTACAGAGTAGCGTGAGGGCCCCGATAAGTTCGCGACCTTATCCAGACCACATCAGGACATCCCAAGTGTGTGGAAAGCTAGTTGCAGCACCCTCCCCTGCTACCTCGAGTGAGACATTAGTCGTGCTCCACGGACTGTTGCCAAAAGGGCCAGTGGCACGAAATTTTTTTGGCTAATAACTCTCCCGAACCTAGGTTAGGCCCCAATAAGCCAACAAATGGTTTTGTTGTCGGGACTAGGATATGCTTAAGGGGTGTTTGATGTCGGAATAGGGTAACCCTACGAAGAAAGGGATTGAAGGTTGGTTGGATTAAAGGCTGTACGAGTTTGTGGTTAGCTTTGGCAAAACCCCTCCGCTAAACCAGAAGTTTAACATGGCAAGCGCGATCAAGTTGCTTGTTTTCAAAGGAGTAGCAAGCGAATATCCAGAATAGTTTTGATTCGTAGTAGGGGCAGTATGGGGAGCGCATGGAGTTACGAACGAGAACATTAAAAAGGATACCTTGGTAAGTGCACTACAGGATTGTGCACTAATCTGGTATATTAAGCACTCTAGCAATCACCCCAATGCTTGAATAGCGGAAATCCAGGATGCATTGAACAAGGAGTTTAGTCGGCCGAAGTCAAAGACATAGTCAATGATAAGGTTGAAGGAGATCGTGATGCTACCTGGTGAAACCTCGTGGGACCTAGATCAAAGATTGAAGAGTACGATCCGTGAGGCTAACATGACGTTGTCAGATGCGCATCACTGCCTGTGGTTTGTGGCATCTTTAACACCGCATTTGAGGACAGTGTTGTCCCGGCAGAAGATCTCGACCTAGGCTGAAGCATTATAAATAGCGATGAGGTTGCATGAGAGTACAATATAAGATCCTGGGTTGGGATTTTAGCAGATCCATGCACAAATACAAAACCTATGCTTGGAGATGCAGAGTTTGAAATAAAAGAAGGCACCCAGGCCAGAAGCGCGCGAAGAATTGTGGTGCATAAAACGTAAAGGCCAAGGCCACGATAAGGATCATTGTCCAATATTCATGAATTATTTGATAGGGGGGAACCAATGCCATTGCGACCAGAGGCATAGGTAGGGCCAAGCGCATCACCCTCGCTTTGGTGTGCAATCTGTTAGGTGGGAGGAAAGCACACCAAAGACAACTGTCACCTATTGCAAAAGTTTACCCAGACCCCCCAATAGCTATTTTGCAATTTTTGAAAACCATCGGGCCACAATGAACGAGATTGCCAGAGTTATGAATTATTGATGGACCGAACCCCTGCCTACAGGATGTAGACTGAGGTGAGAGGTCAAGATCTAACCGCAGCGATGGAGCGCGGTGGGTTCCAGGGGGGAGGACTAGGAGGGGGAGGAATGGGGCCAGGAAGGGGTTGCGGGAAACTAATCTGCTATAACTATGGAGGACCAGGGCACTACACATGTGATTGCATCAACTCGACTAGAATATCATGCCCCTACTGCGAGCAGTTCGATGATGAAATGATAGATTGTCCCACATTAATAGCATAGATACGTGAGAAAAGGGTAGCACAACCTACAACGATGTAGAACGTCCAAATTATGAGGTCTAAACCATGTGAGGAAGACCCCAACGTCAACATGATGCTCAAAAGTGGTGCAGTCACAAGCGAGGATAAGGGGAAACTAACCGAGGAAGATGTGAGGGTTCACGAGGAGACATGTCTGGAGGCTAGGAGGAGCTTCGTGGAGGTCTCTACCCCACGTAGAAAGGGATCCCTCAATGATAACTACCTTTTTATAGACATGCATGAAATTGCTTCACGATAATAAGGTGGTTAAAGGATTACAAGAGCTGATAACTAGGTGCCCAAGCTTAGGTGAACTCCGTGTGGTCCAAAAATTGGGGAAACATGCTTCACGTACTAGATGGGAAATGAGATTAACAGGGAAGATTGGTGACTATGAGATGGATTAGATTATTCTGGACTTAGGCTTAGATGCAAATGTGCTACCTAAACAGACTTGGGAATGCATGGGCAAGCCCACACTGCAATGATCTCCTATTCAATTATGCATGGTGAACCAACAGAAGATCCTGCCCATGGGAAGATTGCATGGAATCACAGTAGATATAGAAGGTGCGAGCGCACAAATAGACTTTGAGGTAATATAAATCGTGGATGACAATAGCCCCTACCCTGTGTTGTTAGGGATAGATTGGGCCACAGATATGAATGGGGTCATTAATTTAAAGAAGTAGACAATGATATTTGAGAAGAAGTCACTTCGTGTAGTCATTCCGCTAGACCCGACTGAAGGACCACGCTACACAGTACCTGTGCGTGATGAAGGAAGTGATGATGAACTGGATTGTATCTACAAGATCACTGTATGAAATCAAGATGGGGTCAATCTGACTGCAGAAGGAACAATATCATGGGAGCATGCAGAGCCCTGCACTACAGATTAAGATGAGGAAGACAATTGGTGGCATAATCGGTTGAACGAAGTAACCACATTAAACTGCAACATGATGACTAGGTTGTTGTATTGCGTAAAATCTCAAGATCGTGAACTGCCGATGTATGATGGGCTGACAGCGGTAGATGAATTCCTGACCAAGTTTGAAAGCATGGTACTAGAGCATCAACAGTTCAATGCACTAAAATGGGCTTTGCGTGTGATGCCTATGCGTTGGTGGGGGACACATGATGGAACCTTTGAAGATTGGTGCGGCTGTAGGCAGATGATGTAGATAAGGTTTGGGAAGCCAGAACTATGAATAGCTTAGAAATACAATGGACATGGTGACCTATGCATGCACCTCACCAGATGGACCTAGGCCTATGGAGAAGAGCCCAAGCCGGAGTGGGTACATTTATTTTATCATACCTTGGATGTCATCCGACGGAACTGGTACATTGAAATAGAACTCCGACATGGTACAGGCGAATGGGATATCTTGTGCGAAGGGTTTTTATTGACATTCTTATTTGAGGACCAATGGATAGATATTGTTGAATATGCATTGCAAGTTGTAAAGGTTGCCATTTTCAAGGTACCATTGGAACCAGAAGAAATAGTGTAGCCAGATTGGTCGCGTCAGTTGAGCCAAGCCTTAGAATGTTACAATGTATAGATAGAATATGATGAGGACAAACCTAGAAACATCAATATTCCAGAAACAGAGGGGAGTCACGAGGTTCGCAGACCAACGATCAAGGACCCTGACATCATTACGCCGCTGAAAACAAAACAAGTGAACATTGGTACAGAGGAGGAGCTGAAGCATACAATGCTTGGGGACTATTGGGATGATGCCACGGTGGAGAAGGTCGTCGAGTTATTGCGAGAATATCAAGATTTATTCCCAACCAAAATTACGCAGCTAAAAGGGATCCTCGACGACCTAGGAATGATGAAGATAAATCTAAAGCTGGATGCGAAGCCAGTCAAGTAGCGGTCTTATCGGTCGAATCTAAAATATAAAGCAAAGGTCCATGAAGAGGTGGACAAAATTCTTGCAGCAGGAATAATTGAACCAGTGGAGGAGTTTGACTGGGTAAGTCCCATGGTTGTACAGGAGAAAAAATAGAAGGGAGAGATTCACATCTGTGTGGATCTCAGGAAGCTCAACGATGCATGTGTTAATGATCCATTCCCGACACCATTTACAGACGAAGTACTGGAAAATGTGGGTGGACAGGAAGCTTACTTCCTCACGGACGGTTTCTTAGGGTATTACCAGATCAAGATTGTGCCAGAGGATAGGAGTAAAACAACTTTTACAACCGAGTGGGGCTGTTTTCAATACACTATGATGCCCTTTAGACTGCGGAACGTGCCGACGATATTCTTGCGTGTTGTGGTAGCTGCATTCAAGGAATTTATACATAAGTTTTTAGAAGTATATCTTGATGATTGGTCCATCTTTGGGCTAGTCAAGAAGCATATCGCGAGCTTACGGTTAATGTTGGATACTTTCCAACAACACCAGATTGCACTAAATCTAAAGTGTATTTTCCTTGTCCCCTTTGGGAACTTGCTTGGCCATGTTGTCTGCAAGAAAGGCCTGATGGTAGGGCCTACGAAGATTGCTGTCATACTCAATCTGCAAGCGCTGTGAAGTGTCAAACAACTGCGCGCCCCGCTGGGACACACTGGTTACTATCAAAAGTTCATAAAGCGCTATGCACAAATCACGGCACCGATGGAACAATAGTTGAAAAGGGATGCTACTTATTGTTGGAATGAGGAATGGAACAGAAGTTTGGAAACTCTTAAGGAAAGGATGGCATCAACTCCCATTTTGGTCTTTCGAAAATGGGATATTGAATTTCACGTGCATGTTGACGTGTCATGTATTGCGCTGGTCACGGTACTCACACAGGAAGGAGCGAAAGGAATTGATCACCTGATCATGTTTGCAAGTTGACGGTTGTCCAAAGTTGAAAAGAACTACTCCACTACTGAGCATGAGGGGTTGGTGATGGTATACGCGGTCCAGAAATACCTCCACTATCTACTCGAGGGACATTTTAAGATGTATACTGATCATTCCATGTTAAAATACTTAGTCAATAAGCCTGTGTTGGGGGGACACATTTGTAGATGGTTTTTATTGTTTTAGGAATATGATTTTGAAGTCATCGTAAAGCTGAGACACCTAAACGCAGGCCCAAGTCAGTTGTCCCGAATTGAGAATGGTGAAGAACCCACAAACTTAGAGGAGAGATTACCTGATGCACTACTCTATGCAATGCACATCGTGGATGGACACTTTGATGAAATAATCCACTTCTTAACCACAGGAATCGTGCTGCAGAGGTATTCTGTTCAGCAAAAGAAAGAACTGGTGATACGCGCAACAGACTTTATTGTTATTGTAGGGCACCTCTACAAAATGGGCAACAATGAAATATTATGCAAATATGTACCTAAATTCAAATGAGGACAGATCCTTGCCAAAGCACATGGGGGGGTTGCAGGAGGACATTATGAGGGACGCACCACAACACAAAAGATCCTTCACGTTGGACTATGGTGGCCAAGTCTACATCAAGACTTAAAAGCATACTGTTGGGCCTGCGACGTATGTCAATAGACTGGGAAACCATCGTGGAGGGATGAAATGCCACTCAAGCCATAGATGACACTACAACCATTTGAAAAATGGGCGATCGACTTTGTGGGGCCTATCGCACCTCAAGGGAATATGGGCACGTGCTATATCATCACTGTGACAGAATACTTAACGCGATGGGCAGAAGCACAACTGGTTAAGGATTGCACAGTCGCTACAGTTGCAAAATTTGTGTTCGAGAATGTGTTGACATGGTTTGGGTGTCCAAAAATTCTAATGAGCGACCGCAGAACACACTTTCAGAATTAGACTATTAGCGTTCTCATAGATGAATTCTAGATATATCATCAATAGAGCATGCCATATCATCTGTAAGTGAATGGGACTATCAAAGTGTTCAACAAGATTTTGGAGACCACATTGAACAAGGTATGTAATGCGCAGTGAAACGATTGGGACTTGCGCATCCCCACTATGCTATGTGCATACCAAACCACGTGCAAGAAGTAGACGGGCCAGACACCTTTCCGGTTAGTCTATGGCATGGAAGCTATAATGCCAATGGAATACGTTGTACCTAGTTTGTGAATAGTAGCAATGACAGGCATGGCAGACTACAGGGCTTTGGAGAAAAGGCTCGCGCAACAGGAGGAACTTGAGCAGGAATGGTTTTTGGCCAGATTCCATCAGCAGGTATAGAAGCAGCAAGATAAAGCCTGGCATGATCGCCATATCAAGTTGTGCACGTTTAAAGAGAATGATCTAGTATTACTATATGACAGCAAGTTCGAGAAATTCCCTGGCAAGCTCTGAATACATTGGTTGGGACCCTATGTAGTCAAAGGAGTCACATATGGAGGCACGATCTAGTTTGCCAAGCTTAATGGAGACCCCTTCTTGGTAGAGCAAATGGCAGTCTCTTGAAGCTCTACATAGGTGGGCCGACCTCCTGACTAACTGACCGAAGGACAGTCTCACCACTCCAGCTAGTTGAAAGAGAGTGCAGGATGATAAAGTAGTCTGGGGGGAAGCTACACGACAACAAGGGTGTGCATAGATTTGGTCTATCACAAGGGTCACGATTGCACAGAAGGGGCTGCGCTGCTATGTGGAAAAGTAGAGAGGTGACCATTGCTATTACTGTTCATGACAAGATGTCTGACTCATGGCAAAAGGGAGTGGGTGGCGGGCAATTAAGAGATGAGATACGAGCCAGATTCGGAATGATCTGCCGCAGGCTTAATGTTACGGCCCCAGAAATGGAGGGAATGACTAAATTTGAATTTCAAAACGCTTATAGATCACAAGGGGGTATCCAATGAATGATTTGTGGTTCTGAGCGAAGTAAGCTATTGTGTCTTTCCACCAGTATGGATGTGTTCATCAATGACGCTAAAGGAATCAACCTGATGGTCGGGATATGGCCATTGGAGATGCCAGCCATTTTGGATAATGTGGTGTCAACAGATGTGGGCGCTGCGTAGAGTTTAGCACCGATGGTAGGAGATGTACTGGAAATTCTTAGACATGAAGCAGAACTGGACCGAATGTCATTGCCTAATCCATGGGCTGGCCGGTGACCCATCAAAGATAAGGGAAAGACTGTGAATATGGAGACAAATGATGGTATTCTAGTTAATAGTTCATCTTTGATGTACTAGGAAGATTAGGATCTCACAGACAGCACACCCTTCTTGCAAAAATGCAACACACTTTGCAACAGACAGTGTGTATAGTGGACCAGATAGGGGAAATTTGCTGCCATGGCACGAGGAGTTCCCATATGTGGTACCCCAGCTAGAGCTAAAATCCTATGAGGGGGTGCCCTGTGTTAACAAAACAGAGCAAAATGAACATCATCGGTTGCGTGAATTAGTAGAGGCAATGGAGAAGGAGCTTGAAGAAGTGTTGCAGGAGACAAAGAGGGAGCAGCAGAACATAAGGCATCACTCACAAGGATGGTGGACCACAAAGCTTTGGCAGCGTGTATCACCACACCGATAACTGACTTGGGATGAGTCACGATGATTGTGTTGGGGGCCTATTGGGTAGCAAAGGCCCCGCGTAATAGTTTTGGGGCTTAAAGACCACAAGTTAGGGTAATGATATTGTAAAAAATTCCGCGAAGTGTGTGAAGCACGAAATGTAATAGATCAAGTCAAAGGGTTGTCTGCCCAAAAATGATATAAAATAATAGGAAGTGAATCGGCTTGTAAATAGAGCGAGGCTCTAAGGGTAGAGGTAGATTTTTGGAAGATTTTGAATGTGATGGGTTTATGAAGGCAATATTATCTCTACGTTTGTAAGTCTGAGTCAAGGGTGTTGGTAGATAGATAGAGGCTCTGCAGTTGTGTGTGCAGAGGTTTGGTAGATTTCGTAGCTGCATGCACAGACCCCTACAGCTGAGTGCGTAGGGCGGATCTAGTTGTACTAGGAAACAGATCAATAAAGATAAGAATTTCTGAATCATTATGTGTTTTATCACGATTCTATCTGTTGTTTATGTTCTGAATTTATACATATCTTTGCACACACTGGTTATCATGGTTAAATGTTTTCTTAAATACCTTAAGAAGTAGAATATATCTATAATAATCACATAATAACAAAAGCACATTAGTACGGTTCTACACGGAAGCATGATAACATTACAGAGTAGCGCAAGGGCCCAGATCAGCTCGTGACCCTATCTAGACCACATTAGGACATCCCAAGGGTGCAGAAACCTGGTTCCAACACCCTTCCCTGCTACCTCAGGTGAGGCTTCAATCCGCGCTCCATGGACTGTTTCTGAAAGGGCCGGTAGCACGGGATTTGTTTGGCTAATAACTCTTCCAAACCTGGGTCACCCCTCTATATGCCAACATGAACACCTTCATCCTGAAAATTATGTTTCAAGCTATTGCATTCGCCATGGATACAATATTTACACTTTTGAGGTAGAAGACCTGCAATGAAACTCCTTCCTGGAGCGGTTTCAATGGTCTTCATGGCAGCTTTGGAACTTTCTCCATAAGACTATCCATAGCCAAGACCCAAATGCTTAGGCCTTTCCTCAACCATTATTGTCTCAACAATACCTTGTGCATGTTTTCCCAAGCCTTTTCCTTCATAGCCCATCCTGGACATTAACTTGGACCCTATGCCTCTGGTATGCTTTTCAAAAGAATGAACATAATCATTCTTAGAGGAATTGGAAGACAAACTGGAACTGTTTACCTCTTCTTGAAGCTGATACTTGACTAAGGCTTCTTTGGTAACAAGGAGCTATGCCTTCAACTCATGCATCCTTTTCAGGTTCATATTTGTAATATGAGGTTGTCTCTCCATTTCCTGTAATTTTTTAGAAAGCAACTTATTCTCTTCCTTCATGGAATTCAACTTCTCTCTAAGTATGTTGCTCTTCCTTCCATCCTCATACATTTCTCTCACCATATCCATCATGATGAACCAGTCTTGCTTCATGTCTTCATCAAAGAATCTTGTGAAGAAAGAAGAAATTGGGGACTCACTTGTAGAAGTTGTCATTATCAAAATGAACAAAAGAACTTCAAACAAGATTAATAAAGAGCTTATTCAAGCAACCTTTTGCAACAAACCTCTTATGCTTCAAGGATTGCTTTGAGGTCCTCTGGGATAAGAAGAATGCCTTCAACCATTCTTCCTTTTGGTCCTTTGCTAGACATAGCTATTAATAGCTTTCCCTTCACCTCTGCAAACTCAAACAACAGTCAGTTTACAACAATCAAATAATCAATCCTCGACTGTTTAAAAACATTTCAAGTTAAGAAAGAAAATTGATTGCTCTATCAATCAAGCACCCTGATACCGCCTGCTCTAGTATAACTTGAGCTTTGATATTGCCTTCTTTGAAGGTGGGGTTAATCAACTTGATGCTCTAATACCACTTGATATGAAATGGGGCACTAAAGGCTTCTTGTCAAGCTTACAGGAACCTCTCCCACTCCAAAGCTTATATATTCCCAAGATCTATGCTTATGATTGAAAATTTGCAGAATTAAAAGAACTTGAAATAGGTGTATGTTTGTGTTTGCCTTTAACTGTTAAGTGCTTTAAGTTGATTTGCTTAAACTGATATAAAAACATATAATAGCAAATAATGCAATATAATAACCAACACACATAACAACAATATAATTAGGAGTTCACCCAAATATCTTGGGCTACGTGTCCTTGAGCACTAGTCAACTCAATTAGGCTCTTTGGGATTATGGCTTAAATTCTTTTACAAGTTCCGCACTCAACCCCATAGGTTTACAACTAAACCCATGGGCTTAGAATGCCATCTTATCCCACTGGCTGTCCATACTCCACAGACAGATCTAGGCTTTTCTAGACTAGACTCCTTCAATCAGTGCTTTGAGCTATCTTTAGCTCGAGCTTGCACCAACTCCCTCAAAATTCTTTCACTATCTCTGGAAGTCCTTATTCTATCTTCAGCACACTTTGGACATCAACAATAGCTTCATCATTTGATATCTTTGTTGTTCTGAAACTTCATTGCTGCTCCATGGCTCTTAGAAGTCTTTAGGATTTTCTAAACTCCATCTCAATGGATTGAGTGGTCCCCTATAATCACCTCGACTATTGGAACCTTGAGAATGAATGTTGGCTCTATTCTCTGTAACTACCTCCAACCTCTGGCGACCTCTACTTCTGCTCTTGGCTCTGGCTCTTTTCTCTAGATCTCACAAGCTTTTGGGTTTTCTTGACATCTAAGCGACTCTCCATCAATTGATCTCTCTGGTTTAGCTAGACCTCCAAGCAACTCCAAGCTCTCCCTATCAATTGTGCTCTCTGGATTTTGTGAGGCATCCTTCTGGCTTTGCAATTTCCTGTCCATTTCTTTGTGTGTAATCATTCCTTTGCCTCTGCGTTTCTTCAACTAGCCCTCTGGCTCTGTGGCTCTGTGATTGGTCATCTGGCTCATTGGCTCTATAGCTCTGCGTATTACATAACACATCATTCTTATAGAAATGCCCAATTACAATGTGGAACCATATGCTGTAGGGATAAGGACCGTTTCACAATGAAAAGAAACAAGCGGCCTTCCTTTGGAAAACTTCCCAAGAACGGAACAAATTTCCAATACACAGAGATAATGTGAAACCGAAAATCCAGATTTCAAAATTTATAAAATCTCTTTTATAAATTCATCAAGTCCGTCCTGTCATCGTAAATCACAATCGCATAGGCGGGAGGTCAAAAAACCCAAATACACCCAAATACAAAGAAATCTGCATAACCCGAACTTCAAATTATATGAAATCACATTCATAAACTCATCGGGTCTGTACCTTGATCGCTAATTTCAATCGCACGTCGCATATGTCAACAGGCCTTTGTATTGTTGCGATGTGATTCACTGATCACCGATCGGTGCTATCGCATATTGCACAGTCGCATAATCTCATGTCACATTTTCCTCCCGCCAGGCCTTTATCCCTTCAACTCTTCAATTCGATACATATTACAGATCTGATAAGGGTTTAGTCTGTGGAATATAATATTTCAGGTCCAACTCCACATCGCTCCATTGCTGAGTGCTCTGTTGCACATCACAACATCAGCATGTCACCAATCAACCTACTCAGGGGTTCCGATATCATATGTAAGCCTTTCTTCGATTGCGATATGTCAGAGATCGCTAATCGAGGATCCTTAAGGACTGCTTCTCCACCCTTTAACATTGCGATGTGATATTTTCATATAAATCCTTAAGCCCCTTTTAATAAGGATTTGCCTCCTTTTTCTAAGGATAATGGGTAAACTTCCTTTTGCGATAAATCCTTCATCTAGAGTCCATTTTCACCCACTCAAATTGTTGTAGATTCGGATTGAAAATATCTATGAAATGAGACTATTCCCAAGAGCATCCTTTGACTTTAATTTTTCTCTATGAATATTTTTTAGACTTAGAAGTCTATGTTAGATCCATTTTGGATCAAGTAGAATCCACCGTACATACTTTGAATTATGAAGTATTTATACAACATTAGTTACAAAATATCCGAAACTGACTTGGGATTTATTTTAGGGAAAAAATATCTAATTCTAAAAAGGTAATGCCACCTTTCTAACTAATTGCTTTCTAGAACTATTATATCCGATTTCCTTTTATATTTAGCTGATTGATCTTTTAGCTGTCATCTAATGCCTTTTGACTTATCTTCTTTCACTAATACTCTTTACGTTTGATACTCTTTGATTGGGATAGTTGCCCATTTACTTTCACCATTCTATTTTTACCAAAATGTGTTAATTGTTGAACTTACTTTGAATTAAAGTAAGTCAGTTAGTTTCTCCCATCTCTCTTCAGTTGGTCACTGAATGTTCTTCAACTTCCTGAAAAACCTCATCAGTCTCTATGTATTTAACAAATGTAGGCTTATTTACAAACATGTGTTTTACCTCATGATGGAGGTAAAACAAGTTCTCAAAAGCTTGGTAAAGGACTTTACCAAAGGGCATCCCTTGTTTTGTTGTGTTGTGGATGGCTACATTGTTGACTTGAGTTTTAGCCACTTCCTTGAGATTTCTGTTGTAGTCCTCTTGGGTCATCAACTTGTCATTAATTACCAAAGTACTTGGTAAACCTTTTTGCATCGAAGTGTCAAATTTAAATTTAAATCTATCAATAGAAAGTTGCATAGTCTGACACTTGTCTTCCAAGTTGTGCATCAAATTTCGTTTAGTAAGGACTCTTCTTACTTCTAGGATTGTCCCTGTCCTATCACCAATATCTAATTCCTCCAGTTCATACTTTTTTTTGGAATTCAAAAAGTCGATGATCCTAGTTGCCTCTTTTGGAATCCCTTCCAGCTTTGTTTAACCTTTTGAATTGCCTCAGTGGCCTCTTTAGCCAAATCAATTTGCTCAAAAATTACCTGAATTGATGGCCAAATATCATTGACAGAGTCACTGATATTGGCCAACAGTTTTTCTTTTGTCTTTCCCAATGGCTCACCTAGAGTCATTTCTTTCTCTAGATTCTTTATCCTCTCAGTTAATATTTCTACCTTGTGCTATTCCTCCTTGTTCATAATTTGAGCAAGTTTACAGTGTGTCTCGAGATTGTTTACTTTCTCTTCTAGTTTCCTGATTTATATAGCTTTGAGGGACATCTCTTCCATGGCTTTAGCCAACCTATTGGCTTCTTCACCTGTAGAATCCACTGCAGTTGACCCTGTTGCTAAAGTAGATGGTGTTGTTGCAGGCAATGCAATGGCCAATGGAGAGCTGTAGGAGCCAATTTCTCAGCCAATGTTGATGGAATTGTTGTGGTGATAGTTAGGATGATCATGGCTACATTTTCCTAGAGGTTAGAGGCCGATTTTTTTTTTGAAATCGGCTATTTTTTCACAAAGAATCCAGATATGCAATTAGATTTTGCAGATCTTGCACCAAAACATATAGATCTGATCTGCAAACTCGTCGCCTCCGAAATCCTGCAAAAAATAAAAAAAAATTCTCCACTTTGGCCCAAGTAAGTGCTCTGATACCACTTGTTATAGATCTAACCCGGAAATACTATAGATCTAATATGAAAATATAAGACAATGCAAATAAACCAAAAAATAATATGAAATGATTCTTTACTGATCAAACCCTTAAGGTAGGGCAACACCATACATTCACTCCTTAAGGAAGGAGAATACTCCACAAGCCATATGCCTGTTCATACAATAATCCTTGACACAATTCCTTGACATGGAGTCTCTAGCCTCTATATAGACCTCATACATACAATACCATGGGTCATTACCATGGTTCCTTCATACCATCAAACTAATACCATGGACCCATTACATTATTACTAACTACTTGTGGTCCCTTACATTATATGGGTTAACCACCTTATTTATTACTATGGCCCATCCATTATTACATTATTACCTTGGGTACCTCCCTTGGTACCCTATATTATCCCCCCTAGGTATATAACACTTGGTTAACTTGTCCATTTCTTTTTCTATTTCTTTCAACCAGGTTTTCAACTGCAACACCAAGTCAATCATTTCTTCCTGGGCAGTTTGGCTCTATAGGACTTTTCGTGTTAGAGGATGTTGTGACTAAGGTAGTTTGAGCTATTTTTTGGGGATTGCAATGCATTCATTCGTATTTTTTTATCAACTACTCAGTATCCTTTATGTCCTTTGGGTCATGGCCTAGCTCAATGATCAAGTCTTCTTATTATTTGATCCTTGTATATTTTGCACTGGAGGAGGCCTTTTCGAGTTTAAAGTATGTAATATTATTATTTAAGGACTCATGTAATATGTATGCATCCATGGCCTTACCATTTAAGGTGGAGTATATCATTTCACTATATTGTTTGTCAAACCCGATTTGGTCCACTGGATGGATGTCCTTTGCCAATACTTCAAATGTGGCCTTCTTATAATCTGTTGTAGACTTGGGTTGTGGCACTGTTGGATGGATATATGACATTTGCATCTTTCCCTCATCAATATCAAATGCATACATTAGCCTGCTCTTGCTAGGAGCTGAATGCTTGAAATACTGAGCATATGTCTCAGCTTTCAATTTTTCTTTTCTCATTTTAATCTCCTTATATCTATCCTTTATGGTTTTTTCTTTATCAGCTGGTCTGACAAAGGAAGAAACCTTTGCAGACTTCTGCCTTTCTATCAATGGTGTGTTAGAGGTGGTGGCTTCATTCATTTCCTCTGCCTCTTTCCATTTCTAGCCTATTATGTATGGCTGTGATTCTCACTATGGTTCTGACTGCGGTTCTGACTCTGTTCATTCTACCTCACTCTGTTCTCCCTATTCAGATACAAGATTCAATTTTCTCCTTTTTCTTTGGTTTGCTTGCTCATCCACTGTTTCCATCTGGGAACTAGAAGTCTCTTCTCTGCTTTTTGGGTTTTTCTCCTTATTTAGGGGTGTTTGCAATGCAGAGGAAGCATCCATCCTTTGGCCTTGATTTGGGACCTGCAGGAACTCACTCAGGTCAATCTGTTACTCAATATCATACAGAGCATTTTCAACATCAACAATTGTGCTATCTTTATCTACCAAAGTTTTTTCCACCTATTCAATTTGGTTAGCATATATTTCAATTTCAGGCATTGAATAATGTGCATAAGGAGCTAGTTTAACACTGGTTCTCATTTTTGTTATTAATCCATGAGGGTCATACTGCCACATAAAACTCTTGGTAAACTTCAAATCCTGTAACATACTATCTGCCTCTATTGCAGCTTGTTTATTGTTTCAAATAAAGGGGCCCAGTTCACTTTTGACTCTGAATTGGACATTCTTCTTTGCAGTGATGAAGTGGACAACATTTGAGTTGATGATTTTCCTGAAATATTCCAAGGAAAAAATTCTTAAGGGAAGATACTTTGGAAATTTATATGGAGGCAGTTGGCAACCATAGAATCTAATCTCTATGTGATTCTTGTACAAGTACTAGTCTCCTATCTTACTATTTCTAGCCAACTGAAGTACCCTTTTGATATGAGGACTAATCCTAGGTTGCACAGATCCTGTCAGCATATTCATCACTAGGTGGGCAAAGGAATCTATGAAGTCCTTATAGTAAGAAACAGTGGAATATTTCTAGATAATAGGTGTCCAATAGAGTACATACCTCTATTTTCCTCTACTGTCACCTTTTATGATATTCATGGGGAATTTATCAGTTTGGTAGTACAAGAACAAATAATAAAATACTGCAGAGAACTTAAACACCCTTTCAGTGGGAAATCTGATGAGTTGTTCATGCATTTTGTCTGCAATGAACTGAGCATAGTAAAACTTGATGGTAGGAGGTTTACCAGGGGTAAAAAGGGACAGGAATGCAGAAGTGACTTCATCTACATGTTCATCTATCTTGTGTCCAAGGATAGAAAATATCATGGTGATAATATGCCTGGGAATTTGTGCAAATATGGCGGCTATGTATGGAGGAGTAAAACTTGGTGTATGTTCTTTTGCAACTATGAAGTCCTTGAACACTTTCTTGGCTTTACCCTCATAAATAGAATTATAGAGTTCTAGTAGTCCTCCAATGGATAAAGGAGCTAAATTTGGGGGGGATGGACCTGTAACATCTGATTGATGGATTCTGGAGTGATAGTGAAGAACAACTGTTGATTGGAGGCTACTACAACTCTCTGGTTGGGGATGTAACTGGTTTAACAATAGTGGATAATTTTTAGGAGACCATGGAACTTTGGGAATGAGTAGAGTGGGAGATTTGACTCCCATAGGTAAATATCATCAACATGGTTTAAAAATATGTCTTCGCTCCAAAAGTGGAGCTTCATTCTTTTAGGAGCTGAAGCTGTGCCTTGAATCTGAAAATCCCTATCAACCAAGGGTAGGTGATATTGGTCAAGGTGGGGGGTTGTAATAGGCTTAAAATTCAAGGAAATGTGGGTAGACATTGTGTGGAAAATAGGAGTAAAATTCGGGAATTGACTTCGCAATGTTTGACCAATGGTCTGGGTTTCATAGGTTTTTTAAGGGTCTGGGTGTAAATGAGTTAATTCAGTGGTAGACAACTTAATTTGATTAATTCAATGTTTGGATTACTTTAACTCTTATGTTAAAAAGGAGAAAATTGGTGTATTTTGTAGAATACCTAAAACCGGAGTTTGGTGTTGGCGACTTGATCAAGGTTTTAGGTCATAGATGACAAATGTTGGCTCTCGACGAGTGCTGGAGGAAAGATGGCGACTGGTAGTTGGCCGACAGCTGTAGATTTCAGGGGTTCATGAAAGCTCAGGCTTTCAATGTGCAGTTGGTCGAAAAAATGTAAAAGTGGCGTTCATGGGGCTTTAATGGGTGAAAAATGGGAAAGCAAGAAAAATGGTTATGAATAGTGAGTGGTATCAAGAGGGTGGTTTTGCCCCTCATCGCACCACTTTTTGGGGCAAGGTGGTAAAGTTTGGAGGGGATGCGAAATGATATGATGGTGACATGTCGCTAAGGTGGGTCCAGGAAAAACCACCCATTTCAGGTGCTATCAGGCTGTTAAAGCTTAGAAATGGAATGCATGTGAAATGGAGTGATAACCATTAGATGAGATGGGTGTTGATTAGATGGTGGTCGGGCTAAAAAGATGTGTGGAGGGGATTGAGGGAAAGGTTAAGGAGGGGACCACATAATAAAACACACTTAACCCATGCTTAATTATCTTTTAATCACAGATTAACTTAAATTATCTATCGGGCGGGTTTTTACAGGGAAGAAGGGTTTTCAACTTAGGATAAATTGATTTATGGGTTTTTTTATTAGAAATGGGGAAAATAACTTTTCACAAAGGGGGGAAAAGGGTTTTTACCCTAGGAAAAGGGATTTATGTGAAACACAATGATGATTTTAGAAAGGGGGAAAGGGTTTTAAAGGGAATTTGTGGGGGAAAATATGGGATAATGAAGTAAGGGTAAAAAGAGAGGTGAAAAGGGATACTTTAAAGGATGATGGGGAAATTAATAAGAAATGAGAGGGAGAAGCTTGAGAAAGGAGGAGAAGTTAGTTAAAATCATATTATGAGCATGCCTTTTTCATTGATAACTGCTCCTGCACACTTGAAACACATAGTTAAGCATGATATTATTGGTTATGCTCCAAATGACTTCTATTTCTGCAACCTTTGTTTACTTACCCTTTTACCTACCCTAACATTTTTTGTTCATTTTGGTGGGTGCATTTAAGCTAGAAAACCCTTTTCTATCCTTTTCATTTATATAACAAACTATCTACTTCTAACCTTATATCTTCCAAGGGCTCAAATTGAACTGATGAGTTCCTTTTACTTTCTCTACCTATCTAATGATCTGCCAAGATTAAATTGTTTGGTCAGATTTTATTTTCTAACTATAAATATAAAATTCAAGGCATGAAGTAGTCAAGATTAAGCAGTTTGACTATCATGGGTTGTGGCATGTATGACAAGCTGTACAGAACCATTATTTACGACAGTAAAGTGAAAAGTAGTGGCACTCGGACTTGCACACTTTCATGATTTGTTTTTGTTTGGGGTTCATATTCTTTCATTTTTTGTATTTTTTAATCTTCTCTTATTATTATTTTCCTTTGATAGTTATTTTAGGACATACCCTGTTTACATTTTTTAATTTTAATATGGAAACATTTGTAGAGAGCAAAGGTATGTATAATATTCAAGAGTTAACCTCAGTCAATTGAAAAATATGAATCCTATCACTATAGGACTCTGACAGGAACCAAGTGGGTTTTCAAGAAAAAACTAAATGGAAAAGGTCAAGTAATCAGGAACGAAGCTCGGTTGGTCTAGAAAGGGTATGCCCAGATAGAAGGAGTAGACTTTGAAAAAAACCTTTGCACTAGAAGCTCGACTAGAATCCATAACAATCTTCCTTGCTCTTTACATTCATATGAACTTAAAAGTTTATGAGATGGATGTAAAGTCTACCTCTCTCAATGGAGACTTAGAAGAGGAGGTTTACATAGAGCAGCCTGAAGGATTTTTGCTCTTCTCTTATGCAAGGCTTGTATGAAGATTAAAGAAGACTCTGTATGGTTTGAAACATGCCCCTAGAATCTGGTATGAAAGTCTAGACAAGTATCTCCAAAAATAAGGTTTTAAGAAAGTTTGAGTTGATAGCAATCCCTATGTAAAATATGAAAATGATCATCTTCTAATAGTGGTTGTGTATGTGGATGACTACATATTTGGTAGTGATGTGGAGTAGTCGGGGCATCGGTTTGCAAACTGTATGCAAAGAGAGTTTGAAATGTCCACTATTGGTGAGTCATCTTTTTTCTTGGGTCTGCAAATTACATAGTATCCACAAGGAGTTTTTATATATCAATCCAAATACCTCAAGGAAACTTTGAAGAAGTTTGGAATGGAGGACTGCAAACCAGTCATCACTCCCAACACTATAGGATGTAAATTATGCAAGGAAGATGCAATGCCACAGGTAAATCAGATTGAATATGAATAGATGATAGGAAGCTTACTGTATCTCACAACATCAAGGCCAAATATCATACAAGAAGTGGGAATTGTGGAAATATTCCAGGCCTGTCCACGAGAAAGTCATGTGGTGGATGTTAAGAGGGTTTCCAAATATCTTCAAGGTACAAACGAATATGGGTTGTGGTATGATAGGAGTCAAGACTTCAATTTGAAGGCCTACATAGATGTAGATTGGGCTGGAAGCCTTGACGATAGGAAAAGTACTTTAGGTGCAACCGTCTTTTTGAATGATTGCTTGGTATTGTGGGTTAGTAAGAAGTAGGGCTCCATCTCTCTATCGACTACTGAAGTAGAATATATTTTTGCTGCAATTTGCTATTCACAATTCTTTGGTTGAAGCAGACCTTAAAGGATATAAAGGTAGAGTTGTCTAATCCCATTCCAATAATATGTGACAACACTAGTTCAATCAACATCTCAAAAAATCCAGTCACGCATTAAAAAACAAAGCATATTCCCATCAAGTATCATTTCTTGAGGGAACAAGTTACAACCAACATTGTTAAACTTGTGTATGTTCCCACTAAAGAGAAACTGGAAGATATATTTACCAAGCCAGGTGGAAGAGAACCATTTGAGTATCTCAAGAAGTAGATAGAATTTGTGATGCCTCCCTCCAAATGACTTAATATTGATAGGAGGTGGCATCTACTCAAAAAGAGGAACTCATGGGAGAGTAGGTTGCATTGGTTTAGGGGGAGTGCAAATGAAGTTCTCTTTTCCACTGATGTCAAAGGGGGAGAAATTTGACATCAGAGCAGATCATGCTTGGCTTGAGAGGGAGTCTACATTTTTTCCATCAATGCCAAAGGAGGATATTGTTGGATATTTGAGGTTATGAAGGTGGCTAGTTGTGCAATTGTTGGCATTAATGTTAAACGAGGCTCATCTTGATGATGCAGCTTCATGCCTTGGTGGTTGTGATGATCTGCTATGTAAAGACTTTGGAGCCATGTTTTGAGGCAACAAATGGGCTCAGTGGGTAAAGTGACTCCTTCCATTGGAAAGTGATCTAGAAGACCTCTCCAATGGTATGCAGAAGTTGAGAAATGGTCATGCGGTTCAGAAGATATGGCCTGCTAGATTTCAAGGTGATTAACACCTTATGCAATGAGGAATATCAAATATCGGAGGTCCCAATAATCAACGATTGGGGGATTCAGGGCTCAATGCACAGAAGAAGTGAACCGTCAATTAGCGATTTATGATATCGCATATCAGAGGTCCCAACATATCAAAGATCGGAGGATTGAGAATAACCGATGCAATGCAATAACAAGTCATGATATGTGACTTCCGATATCACATATCAGAAACCGCGATAGTCGGCACACAGTGGTGCATCAACGATCAAAGTTCTTTGTTTCAAAAGTGACATCGATATTGAGGGATCAACTGTTAAATCCCTAGAAGAGCCAAAAATGGTTTTACAAAGAAAATCGTTGTGAAACCAAGAAGGGTGAGGCCCTTTCTCTCTCCTCTTGGACAACACATGGAGGTGGTTGGTTGGCTTGGATAAGGATAGCTAGAAACATCAAAGAAGCTTTGATAAGGACACATGTCAATGTTTGATTGGTTTTGATAATGTCAGGTAGCTGCTGACATTGACATGAAATCACAAAATGGAGGGACACGTGGCCGGTTGCTTCAAGGTTTTGGATGGCCTAATGGGTGATATCCGAGTGACATGTGTCACTAGTCGGAAGAATCCATGTGGCATGTGATGAAATCACTTTGGCAATCAACGATCAACGATCCTTACTAGCTGGCATAACTACATCACAAAGAATTCTCCAATAAATGGCCTCCTGCGGTATATAGTGTCAATTTTATGAAGCAAATGTGTAAGGGACCAACAAAGGAAATATAGCCCCTGTTGAGGGTCTCAAGGTCTTAACACATTAAGGATGAACACTTGGGCACAACCCTCAGTTCTACGGGGGAAGCCACAAAGAGAGGCTTATACAAAAATGGTTGCAGATTATCAAAGTTTGTGTTTCTTGTATGGCTATTATGTGTAAAAGCGCTAATATGGAAAAAATATCTGATAGTGTTCTATAGTGCAAATTCATCGATATAACAACAATGCAAAGGTGTATTAAAGATGTATGAATCAATAGTTGTGGATTTTAACGAAGTTTAGTGTGGTTAATGGCTGAGAAACTCTCGTGCAAGCATTATAAAGATAAATGAAGAACACATGCATCATGAGAATGTCTAGCGAAGTATCTACGAGCCATAAATGATCATGGGGAGCCTCTGTGAAATATGTAAGGGATGTTGAGATTTAATACACAACATCAAGTACCTGCAATGAGATAGAGAAGTTATAATCGCCCATTCCATTGATCTTGAATGCAACAACATCACAGGGGAAGTGTGCTTCAACAAAAGGATGGGGAGCCATGCTAGTAGTACATGCTTGGGAAGATCTGATTATGACATTGAGTACATCGAGCCAAGTGCAACACATGAACATAACTGTGAACCTGCATTGAGCAAGGTGGGAGAGTGATGATATGTGAGAGGAAGAAAGAGTAGATTTATGGCCTAAGACATAGGTGCAGAGTGTTGCAATGATAGTGTTGTGTTGAAAAAGTGGAGAGCCCTAGGTAGAGATAGAAGAACACGAAGAAAGAAGCAAGAGGAGGACTACCTCAAGTGTTTAGAAAGAAGAGTGTAGAAATTGCATCTGCAAACAACCATTAGATGGTATTTTACTTGTAATATTATATGCCTCTATTTTCAGTTTAAAAATTGTATGAAAAATTCGATCAGTGGATGTGACAGGTTGGTGCCTGAATACTTAAGGGGTTGGTGCCCTTAGAAATTTGGTACTTGCTGAAACCAAGGGGGTTCATGCCTCTGGTGAGTGGGTACTCACAAAGAAATAGATGTAATTATGTTGGTACTTAAATTACATCATAAAACAAACAACAAATTAGTGGTTTTTTCCCAGGCTTTGGGTTTCCATGTGAAAAACAATATGTCAAATGTATGTTTTACATGAGATCGTTGTTTCATTCTACATATCTAAAAGTTTATTAATTTACTGGTTCATGAATGAATTCTCTCATATAAGAAAGTACAATAAGAAAAGAGAATTAACAGTTTATTAAATTACTTATTCACCCCCCCTCAACAATTCCTTATTCCAATAGTTTGTATAATGCCATCATAGATCCATCTTAACTCTAGAGCTAAGAGGGATCAAATCCTTTGAGATGAAAACCCCATTAGAGTGAAAAGATATTTGATCCCTCTCGGTGCTCGATAGATCCAGAGTTAGGCAAGATGTAGATTAGTGGTTATAAAATATTACAAAATAATTTATCATCTAATTTTTATGGTGATTTGAAGGGGTTCAATTTTACTAATAATTAGTCATTACTTTAAATTGGTGGTAAACTTTATCAATAGGATAAGGAAAAAAAACAATTATTTCCTTTTGGAGAGTTACTTTTAACAACACAGTCTAAGGGATATATATAATTCCTCATGTTCTCAGCATGGAGTGGGCACATGACATTTAAAAAAATATTAATAACTAAAAGATATTTTAGTGTTGCTTACAAATAAAATATTTCAATTTCTATATCAAGAAAAAGTGAAATAATTTCAAATGTGTAGTTTATTTAATACTTAACATGGGATTGACACACAAACATACACAAAAAGAATTAGTTTAAATGCATTTAAAAATATCATGATTATACTTAAAAAGGAATCCAATCCATGATGTGAAAACATTTTTAAAAATTATGCAAAAAGATTTGCATTTCAATGGAATCATGATAAATGTAGACTTAAGATGAATTTATTATGGTTTATAACTTTTGAAGTTTGAACTCATAATCTCCATCGTAACATTAGGAATAACATTTAACATTGTCAAAAAATATTTTATAACCTATACTTTTAGGAACAAATACCAATGTAGATCCATCTTAATTTTAAATCGATCATAAGCTAATAATGATCAAATCTCTTGAGGTGAAAACCTCCTTTTAGAAAAAAAACTCGAGGAGAGATTTGTACCTCAAGGGATTTTATTCCTCTTGGTGCATGATGGATTGAAGTTAATATGCATCTACACTAGTTACAACTATGTGCAATAGTGTTAAATTTCTAGATAATCATTATTTTGTGTGTGTAACATGTGTGTGTGTGTGTGTGTGTGTGTGAGAGAGAGAGAGAGAGAGAGAGAGAGAGAGAGAGAGAGAAATGAAAATAATCCTTTGAAATTTACATAATAACGAATTCAAATAATAACAATGTAACAATAACGTTTAATAATTAAGTTGTTGAAAAAGTAAATGAAATGATTACGATATTGAGTCCTTCTTAATCTAGTACAGAAAATCAACGTCAACCTCTATTCTTTAGTTTTTAAAACAATGATATAATGTAACAACCTCGGGTTAAAGTTTGATGTAATAAAGAATAATAAAGGAAAAATAAGACCAAGGTCATGGGACACATATTCAAAGAGTAATGTTGTTAAAAAACACTATAGTGGGCATCACTTTTGGTTTATTATGGCTATAGAAATTGACAAAGTCATTGGCAAAGGAAAAGAGGTAGTAATTGACAATTAATTATGAAAATAAATGTAGGAGGAAAAAAATGTGAAGGGACACAAATTTGCATGCTAAGGAAATTAGAGGTGTTACACAAAAATATCGTCACCATGATTATTTGTAGTTAGTATGGGTCTATCATCACTTGTACTGTTCTCCTAAGCAAGTCTTAGACCTCAGCTCTTCAAGTCAAGCTTTGAAAATGAGAGAAAGACATTGAAAATCAACAAAGCTCTGGTTCCACACTTTCTCTCACTGTTTCCTGCGGTCCCGCACCTCCTATTCACAAAAACTGCGGACCTGCCTGCTCTGTCCCTAAAGGAGTGGGTGTGGACCCCTGTGAAAGTCAAAAAGGCGCAAGTTTATTCTAAAAAACTCACTTTGCATTAATTCTAGATGATTCTAGAAGGAATTTTGACGTGGATTGGTCGCTCTTAGGTGGTTCATGCATCCCAAAAGAGAAGGAGCTAATCCCTTGATGAGAGGAGCTATCCCTTTGAAGGAGGACTTTATCCCTTTGAAGGAGGACCTAGTAACTTCCCTCCATTGCACTATAAATTAAGGCATTGGGCTAGTTGCTAGGGAGGTTAGAAGCTGAACATTTTTGAGGGTAAATGCTGGTGGAATTGAGACTTCCTAGTTAAGCTTGAGAGGAGAGATCACATACCTTTTTGGCTTCATTGGGAAGAGAGTGAAACTTGTCAAAGTAGAGGAGACTTCTTGTTGGACCCTGGGAGAAGCTTGTACAACATCAAGGCACAGGTTGTAAAGTTCTTCTTTGATTTGAATTAATACAATCAGATTCATTTTTCTCAACAAATTGTCTTATGTCATTTGTTTCATGAATTCCTTGATCATCATGTTAAGTATGCTTTATGATATTGGCTTTTCAGGTGCTATTTAATTCGTTTGCTTGTTTGTGTTTGCAGATTCGCAACAAGGGAGCTCATTTGGATCAAAGGAGCGAGGCTTCCACAAACTTGCATTGGACCCAAGGTAGGCCTAAACACTTGTTTGCCTTTGTTTATAGATGCATATTTAGAGAAAGATAGTTTTTGATTGGCTTGCTTGTCACTAGATATCGTTAGATTCTGGGAAGGTCTATCTTGTCCACAAGATCGACTCATTCCGTGTGACAAAATGGTGACTCCACTGGGGACTTGATTTTTTCCTTGTTTTTACTTTGACCTGAGAAACTGTGTTTTTGTTTCTGTTTTTGGCTTGTTGTGTGTGGAATTGGGTAGATTTAGTAGATCTAGGATTATTTTTTGTTTTTCATAACTTTGGGAGAGGACCGCACCCTCGGCTTCGGACACAGTGTGGACCTATCCGCACTTTTGCTTTTAGCACAGAGCGGTACCGCACCTGTGTTAATTGTGGGCCTGCGGACCCTGTCAAAATTTTGGAAAACCTAAGATTTTCTCTGTTAGTCAGCTTAGTTTTTGTTTAGATGTTATTATCCCCTGCCCAGACCTACATATAACTTGTTAGAAGCTTTTCTTAGGTTAATTCCATTGGTGTTAGGGTTTTAGGTAAAATTCCTAGAAGTTTTGATTGTTGGGTTTGGTTTTCATTTTGGTCTTGTAGTAGCTCTGAGCTTAGAAGCTGTAGAAACCTCAGATCACCTTCGTTTTTACTAGCCTTCTTATGAGTCTGACCATTTGCAAAATCTACCTTTGTTGAGGAATCCACCTTGTGTTTTCTCTTTACAAAACTTCGAAAAAGCTTGTGTTAAAAGTTTGGATTTCATTTTTAGGAAAGAAAACAAAAATTGGTTGTTTTTTGACTGATTTGTGATTCTGGACAAATTATTCCTTCGTTTGCTTGTAGCTAAGTAAAACATCCTTGAAAAAGACATCTTCTAAGCTTTGACTTCAAATGGGTTTTTATAGTTTATAGATCTCAAGATTAGTCATTTCCATAGTTTTGAGTGTTTTATAAAAAAATAAAAAATCTCTTTTGGAAAAAGTTTGTTTTGTAGTGGTTGAGTGTTTTGAAAGAAAAGGGAATTTTTTGTGAAAATAACTAGTTGTCTCATTTTGAGTGCATTGGAAAAGACAAAAAGCTCTTCTTTTAATTTGTTTGTTAAGAAAGATTTGTTTTTACAAGTATTTGCATTCTCAAACTCTTTCCTAGCTAGAAGTTCATTGAAGGGAAAAGATTGCTTAATCATCTTAAGAGAATTTTTTAGTTATTTCGAGTCGAGTATTCAAATCACGAGTTTCATCTCCGCACCTCTTGACTTAAACAAAAACCAATAAAAATAATGCTTAAAGTAAAATCTATCTAGTAATATTTTTGTTTCTAGGGCTCTGATACACCAACATAGCTTAGGCTAGTGTCTTGGAGTAGGGAGTAATTAACTCTCCAAGACAGTAAAACAAACAAGTAGCTGTATCTTGCGGTAGAAGAAAACTCCAATTGTTGCATCTGTACTTTGGGAAAGCTCCTCTTAAAGGAGAAGCACGAGATCGTGTCCGAAACAGTGTGGGAATCAATCCTTCCTCATTGGGAACGACGCCAAATATTCACGTATTAAAAACGGTAAACCTCGGGTTAACCATTGTCGAGGAGCCTAGGGTCACTTGTTGGTAAACCTTGGATTATGTTAACAAGCCTTCAAGGGGATTGAGCTTGTTACTCTGCCCTTGCATGCGTATCGGATCGTAGACTGTTCCCCCAGGTATATTTGTTTCCGTTGGTAACCCTAGTGACCATATTCTATAGGATTCTTCTTAAGGTGACAATGGTGGGAAGATCCCACTGTACCTGGAGCAGACGTTGGCTAGACTCACTTGGATTTTCTGGGGGGTTATCTTCACTTGAGATGGTTTAGTGGAGGATCTTGTGCCAGTCTATTCATTAAGCAGGTTGCCGGGGTAACTGTTCCAACTGCCATTTCTGTATTGAACTCTACGACGTTGGGCTTCATCACCAACTAGTGTTTTCAGTACAGAAAGTTACTGTTTGTATGTGGTTTGATCTCCTAGATTCTTTAGGCATGTGATTCAAATTTGTTTGGTTCTTTAGAGGCTTTAGGTGGTTTTCATTGAGATTTTACTTTGTTTGCGTGTGAAGTAGTTAAAATTTTTTAATCGTGGCTGAATTACCAAGGAAGTCCCGTAGACTTCTGGGCCAACCTCCTGAGTTTTCACCGAGCCAGCCTAAAGGGTTAAGAGCCCTCGTAACTCCTAGAGATAGTAGAGTTCGGTCACCTGAAGAAGGAGAGTCTTCTTTGGTGGTACATCCTGATTTTCAAGCTTTAGTAGCAGATTATAAGTTTCCGAAGTTACTGGTAGCTTTTCATCTACTAGTGATATAGGTGAGGAACCTGAAATATCCGAACTTGAAAGTGAATTTGCTGCTACCCCAACATCAGGGTTTACCTCTCCAACTTCTACTGGTCCTGGTTCACCCAGGGTAGAAAGAATAATTACCCAAAATCTTCCTTCTAGACTTATAGCTATCGAAGAACTTGCTACTCCGGAAGAAGAAATAGGCATCCCTATCCCTGAAAATCAACCCGTTATTGAACTTAGGGAGTGTGAATCAATTTTTTACAGTCCACCTAGGAACAGTGCTTGGTATCTTTCATTGACTAGTTTTTTGGAAAACCCAGGGCTAAGTTTTTCACCACCTCGTATTCCTTATCACCCAACACCTAGAGGTTACTATCCTCTGTTAAATATGTCAAGACAGTCGTCCATGTTTACTCAATTTCCAGAATCCTTTTTGTACGGCGGTCCTTCTGTTCCCTCTGGGTATCAGTCACTTTCTAGTACTTTTGCGGGAGCATCTCCTCAACCCATTGAACAAGGGTTATTAACTAGAAACAATGGTACTAAGCCGTTGAGTGTAGAAGATATTCTCATGATGTCAGGTACTATTCCTAATCCTCAACCTCAAGGTGGTCAGTTACCGCCTGGGGGGCAGTCTCAAAATCCTCAATTATCACCTTGGGGGCAACCTCAAGGTACCCAATTTGCGCCTGGGGGCAACCTCAAGTACAGTACATACCTACGGGATAGTACGTTCCTCAAGGTCAACCCAGACTCAATATGTACCTCAAGGTCAACCCCAGTATCAATATGTACCTCAAGGTCAACCCCAGTATCAGTACGTGCCTCAAGGGTATCAACCCCAAGGTCAGTACTCGAACCAAGGTTTCCAACCACCCTCCAGTCAAACATATGTTCAAGGAACGGGAAATGTACCTTTGAATTATCAACCCTACCCTCAATCCGGTTATGGTCCTCAATATTCTCAACCTGTTATGGGTCCGTACCCCGGAATGAACTTAGTGTGGGATCCATCGCAAACTCAACAGGTCTTGCAACCGAATGTATAGTTGTCATCTCAAACTGGACAACCCTTAGTTTCTGGTTCACCCCAACAACCTATCCAGTCTACTATTCAAACTTCTGTACCTTTGGTAGTTTCTCAGCCTGGGCATAGTACGCCTCGTACTCCACCTCAAACAGCTGCTGCAACTGCTGCAACATCTGTTCAATATACCCCACCTACTTCTGGAGTATCGACAGCTCCGGTTTCTACTGTTCCTGTATCTACTCCTCAGACATATTTACCTCAGTCTGGATCCACAATTCAAACTTCGGTTTAGATGCCTGTAGGACAACCTAGTTCAAGTACGGTTGTCACAAGTCAACCACAATTTACTTATCAACCATACCAGGGACAGTACCAATTCGGTCCTGCTGTGCAGCAGCGAGTCTATCAGTATTAACCGTACCCTGGGTATACGTATCAACAACCTCAACAACCCCAGTACGGTCCGGTTAATCTTGGTTTTCCGGGAGGATACAATATCCCAAATGCAATTCCAATTCCTAGTTATCCTGGATATCCTCCTCCTGGGGCTAGTCTCATGACCCAGAGTTTTAGGGACCCTAATCGTCAGTTACCGTTTATCGCAACATTGGACTTGCCTGACTTGTCGCGCCTAACAAACGATCCCATTAACTATCTTCCGTTTTGACTGCCAATGCCGAATAAGTTGCCTAGTGATATTCCTAAGTTTGAAGGAAAATCAGGAGAGGACCTGCCGAACCATGTGATGACTTATCACCTCTGGTGTGCGTCTAACTCCATTTCAGATGATTCAATCCGTCTAAGGATTTTCTAGCGCACTCTAATTGGTCTTGTGGTGAAGTGGTACATTGAGTTACCGCGAGCCACTTTTTATAACTCTAGTCAGTTAGCTACCTCGTTTTTAACTCATTTTTAGTTGCCAGTCAGATATGACAATGGCACGGAATTACTAACTTCACTAAAGCAGTCGACGTCCACTTACATTTCAGATCACATTCATGAATGGAGACGTCGACAGTGTTTAGTGAAGGTTTTTATTCTAGATCAGATCTTAGCTAAATGGTTTGTAAAATCTTTATTGCCAAAGATCACTGAGGATGTAGCTAAGGCCGGAGTCGTTACTGAGGAGCAAGTAATTGCTCAAGCACAGTACCTTGACATAGTTTATACTCAGTCAGGTACGTTACATGAGAAAATCCCTGATCTTCCTAAGCAAAATCAAATCACTACAGCTCCTTCAGGGTCTCATGCCGCTGATGGTATGATTGGTACGGTTAACACTAAAAGTAAGAAGAAGTCTTCCAAGAATTCTTCTCCTATCATAACCTTGCCAGATTCCCCAACAGGAGATTCTTCCGCGGAGATTTCCGCCGATATTCATGTTGTAGAGTCATCTACAGCCAAATCAAAATCTGGTGGTAAGAAGAAAGGGAAGAAGAAAAATAAAACAGATAAAAATTCAAAAGAGAAACCAGAAAAAGCGGAATCAAATGATGAGAAATGCAAACCTCATTATCCTTGTCTCATTTGTGACGAAGATCATTTTACAAGAGACTGCCCTCATCGTGCAGAGGTTGCGAAGATTGTCAAAGGTTCCCAAACGCCTGTTGTTTTGAAGGATCCTTTTCCAAGTCAAGACAGTAAGATGATAGGTTCTTCCTCGAATGCTAATGAAGAACCCATATTGATGATGTCCCATGTTAGGATTGCGACTCGATCGCATGATTATGGTAGTAAAAGTCTTGTTGATGGTAAGGAAGCAGAATCTTCTCATTCTAACCCATCAACCTCAGCTCCCGGTTCTGATCCACTATAGATCGAGAAACCTAATCCAGACTTAGTAATCAAACCGCCCGCCAAGGGTATACTTCGAAAGTCAGCTTTCAATCCACATGCGAGAGCGGCTCAGAACTATAACATTGTTGAGGATTTAGCTGTTTCACCTTCAGCAATGTCAGCTTTGGAAGTGCTGCAATCATGTCCAGCACAGCGTAAATTACTTTTGTCGGCTATAGGAGCTATTGACGTTCAGGACTCGAACCTAATAATTTTCGATCTAGAAAATAGTATGCCGTGCTTACCTCATCAAATGGCTTTCCAGATCCCAGTGATAGTAAAAAACAGGCCTATTCATAGGACTGTGATTGATGAGGGAGCCTCAACATGTATTATGTCGATACAGTGTTGGAGATCACTTGGTTCTCCTTCACTAAATCAATCCCCGATGATTTTAAAGGCCTTTGATGGCTGTGGGTTTCATCCTTTTGGCATTCTACAGGATTTACCTATAGGGGTTGAAGGAAAAACTGTTAATCTAGATGTGAAGGTGGTTGATGCCCCTCTAGATTACAACCTTCTCTTGGGTCGTAGTTGGTCTTACGCTATGACAGTTGTCGTTTCATCGGTCTTTCGGGTTATAAAGTTTCCTCATAATGTAAAGATCGTAACAATAGACCAGCTGGCTTACTTTTCGTCTGACCCAGCCTCTTCTGAAAGCATTCAGCATGTCGGTAAAACGACTATCCCGTATAAGGATGTTGGAGTAGGACTAGTTAAAGATGTCGGTTTACTGGGAACTTTTCCTTTTCCTCCAATCAACGCATCGTCTTCTTTTGCAACCATTCATATGATTTCATCAGACACCATTGTTTATGATGATCCTTGGATCGTACCTTCTGAATCTAAGATAGACTCATTTGGTGATGTTATGCCTTTGAGTCCATATGAAATTGCGTATCAGGCCATGCAGTCGTTTTCCGACCCATCTTCAACCAAAACTGACTTAATGAATGTGGTCCATGAGCAATCACTTTTCACATAAAACTCGGATTCAAAAAAGTTTTCCGAACTTGTTCACTTTGATGAGCAAATTCATGAAATCCTATGTGTAGATGATTTACCATGGGAAGATCTCCATCACAAATCTTCGTTCTTACCCAAGAATGATCATTTTGAAAATGAATTTTCATCAATTTTTATGACTGAATATGTCAAGGAACCTCAGAATCCAATGAAAAATCCTGATTTAGATTTAAATTTGGGAAACATTTCTCGAACTATTCCTATTGACATTTCGGTTAAGCCTCGAATTGTTGAAAACATTCATATAGGTGCCTCGTGTACAGAAGATGAAATTCAAATATATAAGGCCCTATTTCAAGAATCCCGCAACGTGTTTGCCTGGTCATATGAGGAAATGCCAGGAATTGACCCCGCAATTGTTGTTCATGAAATCAAGGCTTACCCGGACGCTAAACTCGTCTAGCAACGTTTGCGTCAGATTCACCCGTGAAAAGCTGCTGCTATTAAAGCAAAAGTTGAAAAATTACTCAAAGTAGGTTTCATTTATCCGATTCCGTTAACGGATTGGGTGTCAAATATTGTTCCAGTTAGAAAAAAGCAAGGGACAATAAGAATATGTATCGATTATAGGGACATTAATCGAGCCTGTCCAAAGGACAATTACCCAACTCCCTATATCGATCAAATCATTGATGATTGTGCCGGTAGCGAAATATTCTCCTTCATGGATGGTTTTTCCGGATACAATCAAATCAATATTCTACCTGCCGATCAACCAAAAACAGCTTTCATTTGTCCATGGGGGACATTTGCTTATTGCAAATTACCTTTTGGGCTCAAGAATGCCGGAGCAACTTTTCAAAGGGCCATGTCTTATGCATTTCATGACATCAAGCACATTGTGCAACCCTATCTCGATGATTTGCCTGCTCATTCATTACATCGAGCTGATCATCTCATCCATTTACGAGCAATCTTTATGAGGTGTAGGCATTATCGGATTAGGTTGAATCCACACAAGTGTGTTTTCTGTATAGAAACGGGTCGATTGCTGGGGTTTTTTGTTTTGAAAGATGGCATTCGCGTCGATCCCTCGAAGGTTGAAGCTATTGTCAAATTGCCTCCTCATTCGAGTCTTCGCCAACTCCAAAGTTTGCAAGGGAAAGAAAACTTTTTACGACGATTCATTCCTAACTACGCTGAGGTTACAAAGGGTTTTACTCGATTGTTGAAACAGAATACTCCATTCTATTGGGATGAGATAGCTCAGAAATCTTTTGATGCACTAAAACACGCGTTGAGCCATCCACCATTATTGCATCCTCCCAACTACAACCAGGACTACTTCTTGTATCTCACCGCCTCTCATTCCACCATTGGAATGGTCTTAGTTCAGGAAGATGAATTCGGTACTAAACATGTGATATATTACCTTAGTCAAACTTTAAATCCAACTGAACTAAAATACTCACATGTGGAGAAATTGGCATTGGCAGTTGTTCAAGTTGTCCAACGTTTTCGTCACTACATTTTACTACGTAAAACTACAGTAATTTCTGATTGCAATCCTATGATCTACATTTTGACCAAGCAATTGCTACGGGGCAAGTACTCCAAATGGATTGTGATCCTGCAGGAGTTTGACTTGGAATTTGAAAAATCTAAGTCTAAGAAATCTTTAGTTTTTGCGGAGTTAATGTGTGACTTCCTGCGTGCTGACACGGAAACTGTAGCGGAGGAGCCCATTGCGGACGAATCCTTGTTTCTAATCAGCACTTTAGATCTGTGGTATGGGGATATCATCATTTATCTCCAGACCCAATCCTTTCAGCCAGAAATTTCAAGGTCAGAACATTGAAAAATACGATTCCAATCCCAACAATTCAGAATTATTGGAGATACTCTTTATCGTCGTGGGGCAGACTCTGTTTTTCGATGTTGTTTAACTCACGAGGAAGATGAAAGGGTTCTAAATGACTGTCACTCTGGAGCGTGTGGTGGTCATATGTCTAGGTATGCCACAACCCAAAAGATATTGCGCATTGGCTACTTCTGGCCGTCTTTGTTTAAATATTGTATTAACGCGGTCCGAAAATGCCACAACTGCCAAATTTTTGATCGAAAGATGCACGCTCCACCTGCTCCTCTCCACCCTATAATTGCCATTGGTCCTTTTGCCAAATGGGGTATCAATTTTATTACATGTAACCCTCACTCGGCCGGGGGGCATGCGTATATCATCCTTGCGATAGATTATTTTACCAAGTGGGCCGAGGCGATGCCTACATTTGAGGCAGATGGCAAAACAGCTGCAATTTTCATGTTCAATCATATAATTGCTAGGTTTGGTGTTCCACAAGTGATTATCACTGATCATGGGCATCATTTTCGAAACGTTATGATGACCGAACTTACAGGCCAGCTTGGCTTGCATCACGATAGTTCAACTCCTTATTATCCACAAGCTAATGGTCTGGTTGAATCCATCAACAAAGTTTTAGTCATCATGATCCGACGAATCATTGGGATTCATCGGTCGAATTGGCATAACATGCTATTTTCAGCGCTTTGGGCATATCAAACCTCAGTAAAAACGTCAACAGGGTTCACTCCTTTCCAACTAGTTTATGGTCTGGAAGTTGTGTTACCCATTGAATGCGAAATCCCGTCATTGCAAATGGCCATCGAGTTAATTCTAGCCACTTCCAAAGAGGAAAAACATTTGTTATACTTGGCTCAATTAGAAGAGAATCGACGTGATGCTGCATTGGCGATCGAAACTCACGTAAAATGTATTAAAGCTCAGTATGATCGAAATGTGACCCCTCGAAATTTTTCGGAAGGAGATCTAGTCTTATTGTATGATCAAGCTAATGATAAATTAGGTGCTGGAAAATTCATTCCTATGTGGCATGGTCCCTATGTTGTCAAGCGAAAGCTAGCAAAAGGGGCCTATGAATTGGTAGACTTTGACGGGGACTCTTTAGGTAAACCCAGAAATGGTCTTTACCTAAAGAGGTATTATGCTTAAAGAATGGGTATGGAGATTTTTAGTTAGGATAGTTTTCTTTCTAGCTGGTGTGTTTTAGTTTGAAAAGTGTGCTTAGCTTAGAGAGTGTTTTTTGTCATTATTCCTACTTATCTTGGTTTTACTCTTGATATTGCAAATGTCGATGCCTCTCCAAACATGCATTGGTTTCGCTGATGGTGCTTGTCGTAATACATGGAACATTTCTTCCACAGCTTGGGTTATCTATTCGCCATTTGACGAGTTGGTATCTATGCATGGGGTAAGCCTCGGTCAAACACCAAACAACATTGTCGAGTATAGTGCAGTGATTGAGTTATTATCTGAATCTATTTCATTTGGGATTCGGAGTTTGATAGTGAGGTTAGATTTTGAACTCGTTGTATTACATCTTAATAGAGTGTATGCCATTAGAAATCCAGTGTTATTGAGATTATTTTTGAGATTGCATCTCTTGGAACGTGAATTTGATTATATTGAATATCAGCATATTCCAAGATCTTTAAATACATTAGCAGATGCAATTGCTTCTCGAATGTTAAGTAGACATTTGCAATAATCATACATGTAAATTTAAAAGCATTCCATAATATGATTTACAAGATAAGCTGGTAATAGTGATATATATAGGAGTGTGTCAAAATATACATCGTCCTCGATCATAGGTTGAAAAACACCTTATGATCAGCAAAAATGATAAGTACAAAAAGCAAAAATGTCATATGTGTCTACAATAGGCGATCATCCGATCACTGGTGATGATCTCGATAAGAAACCACTGTACGGGCCACCTTACAAAGGAACCTCCTAAAAGGTCTTGGGACCCCAATCACATAGCACTGTAGTCGACAAGGAATGTCATCTATGCCGGTCTCTGGAATGTCCCCTGTCAAGTGCTCTAGATGACTCTCCAACTTAGCCAACGTCTCTGCTGATTCGTCCTGTGGGGCTGGCGCCGCTGTAGCTGGTTGTTTCCTCTCGTAAGGCCGGAGAGTGGTTGGTCACTGTGGACCCACATCTGCATTGAAACTTTTACTATCAGTTTTGGGATGACATAAAAACAAAAAAAAAAATTAAATAGGAAAATGTTGAAAATGATTTTACCTGAGTCATCCCATTACTCTCTTGGTGGAAGAGCCATGTCTGGGTCACCGCGAAAATCTACCCCAACGTAAAGGAAGTCCTGAATAGCAAAAACCTGGTTTTCCAACCAATGGAAATACTCAGGTTTGAATCGAACGACCTCTGTCCCCTCGTCAGGATGACGGGCCATAACTGCAACCCATCGCATCAGTTTGGGCTCTCGAGGAAGCCCAGCTCCAATAGTAAGGTGCTGCGGGACCAACATTGGGACCCTCTCCAGACCAAAGCTCACAACCAAAGCCCCATAACCAAAGGTCTTCAGTTGTCCGTTCTTGGCTCTGGTCAGTTGGCCTTTTACATTAGCCAACACAGCATCGCACCAGTTGAAGATGGTGCCTCAAAAGTAGTCAACTGCCATCCGCATCTAGGATCCGGTGGCAATATGTACTGCGGCAGTCCCGCAAAGTCTGGTAATAGTAAACGTGATCACCATGAGCTCAGGACAGGATATGGTTTTAATGTCTATCCCTTTGTCTCTATCCTGGTTGCTGCAAAACTCTAGCCGGAGGCTATTGACAGACTGGCCACCTGGCCTAGTCCCGAAAAGAGTCAACTCTTCGCCTCTCTTAGGCAAACTAGTCAAAAAGTATATGTCTGTCGGCTCAATTTTGAGCTGGTGGCCACCAATGAAGAAACACTGGTCCTGTATGCTCCACCTGTCTACCAGCCACTGCAAGAAGTCTACCTGGGCCCTCATGCTAGGTATGGCCCAGAATTTGTACAAGCCGCATGCATTCAATGCATCGATCGAAGGTTGGTGATTTAACGCGGAAAGATCTACGTCCTCATGCTCCCGTTCTCACCAATCAAGCATGATGTACACTCTACATCCAAGAAGAAGGCAAATTAGAATGCAAAAAATTAAATTGTTTGGGTCAATTTTGAGAATTTTTGGGTTAAAAACCCTTGCTGTGGGACCGCACCCTCTCTATTAGAGACAGTGCATGGGTCTGCACCTTGCCTTCATGGAAGTTGCGGACCCCTGACTTTTTCCCCATTGATAAAAAGTCGGGGTCTGCGGGCTGCCAGTATTATGCTTGCGGGCCCCCGCGCGCGGGTTTCTAGCCTAAAAACCCTCTAAAAAATGAAATAAAACCCTCACAAATTGAAACAGTTGAAATTGAAGAGTAGGATGATGTGGATTACCTGGAGGAGACGACGTTCGATTCCGATGGATGGATTTTCCGTAATCTTCACGGGAATTTTCTGAACAAAAGCACTATTTTCTCACCCAAATCTTAAACGATAAAAATGAATTGACGAAAGCCCTTTTTATATGATTTTTGAATAAATGAATTGTAAATTTGTTTATGTTTCACTTTAGAAAGGTAACTTTTGCAGCATTTTTATCCATCTCAAACAGGTATGAGTAATGTTTGCAATTTTTGTTCAGGATTATGGATTGTTTAGACGAAATCAATCATTTTCGACGAAAAAACATTTAGAGTCACCTTTAAGCTCTTTTCTGACTCCTAAAACATGAAAAGATCGCTGAGTTTTTCTTTTTAAACTCGCTAAAACGGAACTAAAAAGACGGTCCACTTACATCTCTTTTCTGACCGTAAAAACATGAAAAGATTGCCGGATTTTTGTCGTTTCAAATTCGATATTGGTTATAAAACGACGTGTCGTTGATCATTTTTTTACTATTTCGGATGAGGGTCACTAATTACAAAAAGTACTCCTTGGTCGTAAAGATCAAGCGGTTCTCTCAAGTATTATTTTATACTTTTTCGGGCTTGGGAGACACAAATTTATGAAAAAGGTCAACCCTGGAGTCTTCTTAAGTTTTTTCATACTCTCTAAAATTGAAAAACGCCGAGTTTCTCCTATACTGGACTCGTTAAAATTTAACAGTAAAGGACCTGTTCAATTACAAACAGGAACGAACCACTCCTTCTTAGGGTTCGAATTTAAACTAAGTTGGACTCATCCGAAGGATGAGTTTATAATCAAGCAAATGTTATCCTCCTCAAGCTTGTCAAAAATAAAGAGGTACTTGCTAGAAATGGTGGGGGAAAAGAGAGAAAAATGAGCTTGTTTATCATACTTTGTAACCACTCTTGAACACGACACTTTTATTCACCTGGGTTGGGAAATCCTTTGCCTAATAGTTGATCAAACCACATTGAAAGTCTTCAGCCGATTTTTGGGTATTAACTTTGGGTCAATTGTCACCAAACCATCTTTTGTGTCGTTATGTGTTCAAGAGGTCAGTGCCAATAAGCCATTCATCTACAAAATATCTGTCATCCATCTTGACCATCCCTGAGTCAGTCCTTGCAACTAAATTTCTTCAACTTGATCTATGATTTCGTCTTGTGGGCTTGCCTGCGATGGATCGCTTTCTATCGAATCCAGCTCATTATCTAGAAAGATGATCTAGAAATCATCAGTACCTTGGGATTTACATGCCTCAATGGCAGGTTTCTCGCCTTTGACGACAGGTTGCATCATTGACCTTCGACCAAACGATTCCGTGACATGTTCGACATCAACACATCTATTCACATCTCATGGATTGTACTAGGTACTTTGAGAGCCATTGAAATCACTGGTGGTTTCTCTCACACTTGTTAATAGTTTACATCATTGACTGGTAACCAAGTGGTTTCTACCATGTTCGACTTCAACACATTCATTCGCATGGATAGAATCGTACTGTTTCGGGAAGTAGAAATGAAGACCCTGGATCTTGTTTCCGCAATCTAGGCTGCGAGGAATTTTGTATTCATTATATGGTGGACTATTCATAAACAGATGGTTGCGTCCATACTGTGTCTACATGAGTCTATACTTGTGATGTATTATAAGATCATTCCTATATCAGAGCAGTAGTTAGTTTTCTAAGTTAGTTTTGATCTGAGTATGGGAATTCCTACCTCAACGATGATATGATCTCATATATATATCCTGCATTGAATGTTTTTACAGGTTCCGACCAGGCTCTCCACAAGATGATCCTCAAAATGATAAAGTACTTCACTCTTCCTAAATGATAAATGAAATCCTCATCTACTACAGACTTCGCATTTTAGGGGGAAATCTGTTACAAAAAAATATCGTCACCATGATTATTTGCAGTCATTATGGGTCTATCATCACTTGTACTGTCCTCCTAAGCAAGTCTCAGACCTCAGCTCTTCAAGTCAAGCTTCGAAAATGAGAGAAAGACATTGAAAATCAACAAAGCTATGGTTCCGCACTTTCTCTCACTGTTGCCTACGGTCCTACACCTCCTGTTCACAAAAACTGCGGACCTGCCCGCTCTGTCCCTAAAGGAGTGGGTGTGGACCCCTGTGAAAGTAAAAAAGGCACAAGTTTATTCTAAAAAACTCACTTTGGGTTAATTCTAGATGATTCTAGAAGGAATTTTGACGTGGATTGGTCGCTCTTAGGTGGTTCATACATCCCAAAAGAGAAGGAGCTAATCCCTTGATGAGAGGAGCTATCCCATTGAAGGAGGACTTTATCCCTTTGAAGGAGGACCTAGTAACTTCCCTCCATTGCACTATAAATTAAGGCATTGGGCTGGTTGCTAGGGAGGTTAGAAGCTGAACATCTTTGAGGGTAAATGCTGGTGGAATTGAGACTTCCTAGTTAAGCTTGAGAGGAGAGATCACATACCTTTTTGGCTTCATTGGGAAGATAGTGAAACTTGTCAAAGTAGAGTAGACTTCTTGTTGGACCCTGGGAGGAGCTTGTACAACATCAAGGCATAGGTTGTAAAGTTCTTCTTTGATTTGAATTAATACAATCAGATTCATTTTTCTCAAAAAATTGTCTTATGTCATTTGTTTCATGAATTCCTTGATCATCATGTTAAGTATGCTTTATGATATTGGCTTTTCAGGTGCTATTTAATTCGTTTGCTTGTTTGTGTTTGCTGATTCGCAACAAGGGAGCTCATTTGGATCAAAGGAGCGAGGCTTCCACAAACTTGCATCCGACCCAAGGTAGGCCTAAACACTTGTTTGCCTTTGTTTATAAATGCATATTTAGAGAAAGATAGTTTTTGATTGGCTTGCTTGTCACTAGATATCGTTAGATTCTAGGAAGGTCTATCTTGTCCGCAAGATCGACTCATTCCGTGTGACAAGAGGAAAGATGAAAGAAAATGAATGAAAATGAGTCATGAATAATAAAAATGAATCAAATAAAAAATTCACAAATTTTTGTTGGTTATAGTTTGGATCAATTGAGATAGAGAGAGAGAGATACAAGAGAAGAGAACAAGCAAGCAAGAAAGAACGGAAAAGGACAAGAAAAGGAAAGAAAAGTAAATCAAAGGAAAGTAAGGAGAAGGTTGGATCAACAACTTCAACAGGAAGATCCTGTAGGTGACATGTTGCATGTGTGATTTCCTTACTAAGTTTTGAATGCATGGAACATGCATTTGTTTATTTGGTTCATTTGTTATCATTGGCATGGGTTTTTTAGGTATAACAGTGGTTTCATCCTTGCCTTACCATAGCTTGTATAGCCATGGTGTGATGGGGTTCATTTTTGGTTAAGCTTTGGATTATCGAAAGGTTTTGAAACCAATTGAGGTGGTCTCAAGAAAATTCCCAAGGGTTGGTGGTGGAGATGGTTTTATCTGGGAAGCCCTCAACTAGTGGTTGGAGATAGGGAAATTTTTCAAGGTATGGTGAAGAAATTTTGAGGCATCAAGTTTTGGTTTTGTTTTGTGATATCGGGAGCAGTTAAGGTGAGATCACGGTAGCTTGAGGGTGGAGGTGGTTTAACCTCTGGATTCCCTATTTGATTTTGCCTTGGTTTATCTCATGAAATTAAGCATTCATTCATGGAATATGGTGCAGGAGTGATTGGTTCAAAGAAATATTTGGTTCAACCCAATCTATTTTTGAGTGGTACATGGAAGTCCCTCACTTGGTTGGCTTTTGTACAAGTTTATAAGACTTATTTTCCTACTGTGATCTATGAGCACATGTACTAGTTATTTTGTTGATTTGATGATTGATTTTTCATGGTTAATATTATGGTTATATGTTGGTTATAAGCATGGTTCTATGATGTGCTCTAGATATGGCTCTTGTTCATGATTTGATAAGTATTTGAATGGTTGATGAATACATGGGCTAATAAGTGTTGTTGCAGCTACATGGAAGGTAATTAAATCTTCTCAATGATTCTTAGATGAAGTTTAGATATTTAGGATCATATATGCATTCATAAGTTGTAATTTTTATGTTTACAATATGTTTGACGAGATGTCTATCATGTTCTGGGTAATCCTTGTCAACATTTTGTTTCAATTTTGTATGTTCGACATTGTTTCCATGTTAATTATGATTTTGTAAAGTTATAGGTAGTTCTAGCTAGTGATTAGGAGGCTAGCCTAAAAGGGTGGCTTAGATCTTCGAATCACTGGCACAAAAGTAGAGTGTTAGGTCATAACTACATGGAAGCAGGCTTGTGTGAGTGGTTAGGGCCCCTTAACCACACTCTTTCTTTGTTGTGCATGTGGTTTGGGTTTTAGGCCAGTAAAAAGCATTCATGCTTAGGGATTGATCACCTCGGGTGGTTCTAACTAAGGAATTGATCACCTAAGGGATTTATATTCTCTGTAGGATGTCAGTAATGGTTCAACTTATAGGGCCCACTTCCTTAACTAGAACATGGAGGTCGGGTCATGTCATTGTAGCACTCAACCTCAAATTTACCTTGGGAGCTTGTAAAAATGGGTAAATGTTTGGAGGGGCGGTTACAGGGTGGTATCAGAACTTCCAAGTTTAAACACATGGACTATATGAGAAAGATGTGATTGTCATGCATGCATTACAATGGCTATGGTTTTCTTGTATATAGTTTGTGTTGCAGTTTCAGTTATCATACATGATTTCAATAGGTTGATATGTTGGTGTCATATATATATATATATATATATATATATATATATATATAGATGTATGTATATATCATGCTAATATGGACTGATTTATGAAGACGAGATAGCCTCCCCTAAATTTCACTTAGGCATGTTTGATTATGTTTATATTTGGTTTATCTAACATGGTATGTTTGTAGGAAGAAGAAGATCAGAGATGACGAGAAAAATGGTGGATTACAATTCACATGAATCTCCTTATAGATTAGCTGAGCAACAAAGAAATGAGTACTCTCTTGATATATCATATACACTAAGAAACTTGAAGGAAAAAATCAGAAGTTGCAAGGAAGATAACGACATGATAATTCAGTCACTAGAAAGACTTGCAAGGGATCAGGAAAAGAAAGCTGACGTTAATGTAGTGATCTTTTAGAGCTTATCAGATATACAGAGTGAGGGAGAACCATGTATCAGTCATGGATAGGAGGAAAAGACTAATGGGGCATATGGTATCAGGTCTCTATCAAGATATATGTTGGATAGGGATGAGATAGACAAAGGTGGAAGATGGTTGGATACACCTAACAGGAGAGGTAGTGCTTATGGATTTTATTCTAGTTCTGGTTCAAAGAGACATCATTTTCATCACCACCATCCACCTTATAGGAGGAGTGAAAGGGGATACTTTCTAGATGAGTTCAAGAAAGCCAAGACTCCTACATTTTATGGAGAGATCAAGAAACTAGAAGATGCAAAAGCATGGCTACTTGGGATGAATAATTTCTTCGAATTGCATGATTATAAAGAGAATATGAAAGTTAGGATAGTTATTTCTAGTCTCAAAGGAAAAGCAAATATATGGTGGGAAGATGTGAATTGTGTTAGAGGTATCAAGTAGAAGCGTTGAGATGGAATAAATTTATAAGACTATTATGAAAGAAATACTTTTCTGAGAGATAATATGATGGAAAGGCTAAAAAATCCTGAGTTGAAGATGGGATCTAGATAGATGAGGAGTACATGACTAAGTTCCTAGAGTTGTTGATGTATGTACCTTACCTCAAGGGTGAGAAGAGGAATGTTCAAAGGTTCATCATTGGATTTCCTTTAGCATTCAAGGATCATATTGAGTATGATATGCCTCAGTGATTGGAGGAAGTCATTAGGAAATTGATGTGTTGTTATGATAAGTCGAAGTGTAATTCTGAGCCTAAGCATGATTGTAAAGGGAATGAGAAGGCTAAATGGAAATGTCCTCTGAAGCGAGGAAGACCTCAAAAAGGAGGTGAGAAATAAAATGTGACTCCTGAAAAGAAGTTCACTACAATTGAGAAAGGACATGGACCTTATCCTGGAGAGTAGAAAAATAAAGGTAGTGGCTAGAAACAGTCGCAGTGTTGGATTTATAGAAAAGATCATCACACGAAATTTTCCATTATACTAGGGTGGCAAATGTCAGATCTACATTGCTCAGTAGACACAGATAGTTGGGGATGTTGGTCACAACATTCCTCACATCTATGAAACACTTGATAATAGATAGGCGGATCATTAGACATCCATTATTGAGATGGAAGTTAAGATATATGATCGATTTATTTCCATCTTTTTCATCATATATCTAATTATATTTATGTTTGTCCTGACCTGGTGGATAAGTGCAACTTGAATAAAAAGTGCATGTAGAGTCTTGGTTGGTGCAGTTGGCTATAAGGACCATGAAAAGAGTTCATCATTGGGTGAGAGCTTGCGCATTTCAGCTGAATGGTATGCCTACATCAGCACATCCAAATGTGCTTCCTTTAGGTTCATATAACATGCTTTTGGGTATGGATTGGGTTTTTACTCACAGGACCAATGTATATTGTTATGTGAAGGCTATTGAGTGCCTCTATGATGATAGAGAAAAGAGAATATTGCAGGGAAAGAAGAAGCCTACATCAATGAGAATGGTTACAACTATGTAGGAAAAGTGTAGTTGTAGGAAGCAGTGTGTATTATTTGTAGTCCATATTTCCAATGAAAAAGGGAAGATTGTTGAGGGTCATGAACTCTTGAAGAGGTATCATCGTTTGCAACAGTTTTAGTGTGTGTTTCCTAAATAGATATCGTAGTTTTCGCCTCATAGGGATGTGTATTTTTCTATTGATATGGTACCATGAGTAGCACCAACATCAAATGCAACTTATACGATGATTATTCCAGAGTTGGTGGAAGTTACAACTTAAAGAGATGTTTGATAAAGGATACATAAGACCAAGTGTGTCACCTTGGCATGCACCAATGTTGTTTGTGAAGAAGAAGGATGGTACTCTCAGGTTGTACATTGATTACAAGTAGTTGAACAAAGCAACCTTCAGGAATAGGTATCCATTGCCACAGACTGATTAATTGTTTGATCAATTGAACGAAGCAACAATGTTCTCCAATATTTACTTGAGATTAGGATATAATCAAGTGCGCATCAAAGAATAGGATATTTACAAGTCCACATTATGAATTTGTGGTGGTTCCTTTTGGTCCTATTAATGCTCTGACTACTTTCATATGTTTTATGAATAGTTTATTGTGTCCTTATATGGACACATTTGTGATAGTTTTCATTGATGATATATTGATATATTGTAAGAAGGGGGAAGAGAATTGAGAGCACCTAGTAGAAATGTTGAGATTGTTGAGATTATTGAGAGAGCATCAGTTGTATTCCAAGCTCAACAAGTGTAGTTTATTTTAGTCCCATATTCATTACTTTCGACATGTTGTTTCCAAGGACAGTATAACAGTGGACTTGGAAAATATTAAAGCTATCATGGAGTCACCAACTCCTACGAATGTGGATGAGGTTAGTTCATTCATCAACTAACATGTTTTTATAGGAGGTTCATAAGGAACTTCTCACAAATTTCTTATCTTAATACATATTTTCAGATGAAAGGAGAGAATTTTGAATAGACTAAGGACCACGTAACTAGCTTTGAGTAGCTGAAGAATTTTCTTATAAATTATTTGGTCTTGAAGATTGCAGATCCTGATAAGGAGTTTGTATTATGCACATATGCAAGGAAGGACTTGGTGGAGTCCTGGTATAGGAAGGAAATGCGGTATTCTATGTGTCAAGGAAGTTCAATGAGGAGGAGAAGATATATGTGAATCATGATCTCGAGTTGGAAACTATCATCCATGCCTTGAAGATGTAAAGAAATTATCTTCTTGGTAAGAGGTTTATTCTGATTAGTGATCATTGTGGACTTAGGTACTTGTTTGTACAACCTAATCTGGATGTTAGGAAAGATAGATGGTTGGTTTTCCTTAGTGAGTTTGACTTTGAGAATAGGTACATCAAGGGACAAAAGAGTAGGGTTGCAGATGCTCTTAGTAGAAGAGTGCAGGTGAATCATATTTCAATTGTGAGCTCTTATCAGACAGATTTGCAGAAGCAGATTATACATGTAGGGCAACATGATGATATGTATCAATGGTTGAATCACAGGTTGCAACAATAGGATGAATGTGGTAGGAATAAGGAGTATCACCTCACGACAGATGGCTTGGTCAGGTCTAGGAACAATATTTATGTGTCAGATAGATGTAAGCTCAAGAAACTTATATTAAGGGAGTTTCACGTCAAGTTGTATTCAAGTCACTAGAAATATCATAATAATTTGACAATAGTTAATAAGTTCTATCATTGGTCAAACATCAAGAAATAAGTGATTGAGTTTGTTCCTAGATGTGTGGAGTGTTAGTAGGTAAAAGTAGATTCTAAGCATCAAGTTGGTTTATTGCAGCCTATTCCGATTCCATAATGGAAATGGGAGATCATTTTGATGGACTTTATTACAGGTTTTCCAATGACATCAAGGCAACATTATTCCCTAATGGGTATGGTTGAGAGGTTATGTAAAGCAGCTCACTTCATTTTAGTCCAATATACTAATTCACCTAGTTAGGTAGTTGATATTTTCACCAGGGAGATAGTGATATTTCATGGTGTTCCCAAGAATATCATATCCAACAGAGATGCCAAGTTCACTTCTAGGTTTTGGAAGGGGTCGTTAGAAAGCTTGGGGACAAAGTCAGATTTAATTATAGCATATCATCCATAGGGTGTTGATTCGACCAGATATGTTGGCTGAGATGGAATACAAAATATAGGTTATGAAAAGGATTTTGAATGCAAAACATGTAGAAGAGTTATGTAGATCAACATAGATAATTCAAGGAGTTTTACATTGGGGACCATGTGTACTTGTGCATCAAAACCAAGAGGAGATATTTGAGGATTGGATCATGTGTCAGGTTGGCACCTCAATATTATGGGGCTTTTGAGATCATTGAGAGGATTGGACTAGTGGCCTACAGACTTGCATTGTTGCCAACAGTGAAAGCCCATGATATTTGTTATGTTTCATTACTTAAGATATGTGTGAAAGATGTTGATCATGTGATTGATTGGTCTATACCACATGTCTAACTAGAGGGAGAGTTCCAGCCAGAATCCGAGTGAATATTATAGTGAAAATAACTCATGCTCTAGAACCTAGCAATAGACCAAATTAATGTGAAATGGAAGCACTTTGGGCTCAATGGAGCTACATGAAAGATGGCCTTTCAAATACAGGATTTGTATCCTTTATTACTTGTTGGTTCAAGAAAATGATTTTTTGGTATAAGTTTGTATATATGTATGGTTGTAGATACCACAATGAGTCATGCTATAAAGCTCAAATAAGTGGTACGTGTGTTTTTCTTCCAGCAAGATGTTATTGTAAATACTACATTGAGCTATGTTCTAAAACTCCATAGGTAGTATTTCCTTTTATAGGTTTGTTAGTCATATGTGTCATAAAACACCAAGCACATTATTCCCCTAAGGGGGAAGGATTTGTAACAAATGCGAGTTAAACTTTCATGTAATAAAGGATGATAAAGGAAAAATAAGACTAAGGTCATGGGACATGTATTCCAAGTTGAATGTTGGGAAAAGCATTATATTGGGCATCACTTTTGGTTTAATATGGATATGGAAATTTGCAAAGGAAAACAAGTGAGAATTGGCATTTAATTACGAAAATAAAGGAAAATAACAGAATAGGAAGGTGAAGGGACACAAATTTGCATGCTAAGGAAATTAGAGGGAAAATGAAGGAAACTAAAGGGAAAAAAAATACATCAATAATGAAAAGGCACCAAAGAAAAAATTAATATCTTTTTGTTAGTTTTGGCTTAGATCAATTGAGAGAGAGAGCTCCAAGAAGAGTGAGTGAGGAAGCAAGAAATCAAGGAAAAGGAATGAAAAGGAAGGAAAAGGACAAGAAAAGGAAAGGGAAGGAAAAAGAGGAGAAGCTTAGATAAAAAGCTTCAACAAGAAGATCTTGCAGGTAATAGGTTGCATGTGTGATTTCCTTGTTTAGGTGTGAATGCATGGTACATGCATCTATTTATTTGGTTCATTTTTTGTCATTGACATGGGGTTTTCTTGGTCTGACAATAGTTTCATCCTTCCTTGCCATTTCCTGGATAGTCATTGTAACAACCATTGCTTAATTTTGTATGTAAATAAATAAAAATAAGACTAAAGTCATGGGAAACACATTCCAAGAAGAATTTCAAACAAAAACATAGTGATGGAGATCATTGATGATTAATAAATGAATATGGAAATTGGCAAAGGGATTGGCAAAGGAAAAGTGGCATTAATTGGCATTTTATTCATGAAAATAAAGTAAAATAGGAGAAAAGAAAGGTGAAAGGTTACATAATTGCATGAGGGGGAAATTGAAGGAAAATTAAGGAAAATGAAGAAAATAGAGGTATCAATGATAAAACGGCTTTTGAGGATTAGTTCATAGATTTTGTTGGTTTAGTATTTGGCACTCTCATTCTATTCTCCCTCTCTCATACTCTTGAACACTTATAGAAATCTTTGAGCATTGTTGGAGAATTCTTGGAGCACTCTAGTTTTCATTGGATTTGGAGAAAGAAAGCAAGGAAAAATAAGGAAAGTGCAAGGGAAAACATGATGAACAAATAAAATCGGATTACCTTGCAGGTATTGAGTTGCATGTATTATTTCCTTGCTAGCTTTTGCATGCATGATGTATGCATGTGGTTATTTGGTTATGATCTATCATCGATATGGATAATTTCTGAGATTGAAGTGGTTTTTCCTAGCCTTACCATGTATTTGACATCCATGGTATTGTGGTATTTTCCACTTGTTTTTTTTATTATTGGTTCTCAAGTTCCTTATGGTTGTGGGTTGAGTTACTAGTTCCTGGAGCCATTGGTTGGAAAAAATTCTATGGAGCCTTTGAAAATCTTGGTTTGAGTTACCTATCCTAGAGCCTAGGTTGCAAAAAGACTCTAGAGCCCTTGGTGGGTTTAGTTACTAGTCCTAGAGATGGGTTGGAAAAATTCTCTGGAGCCCTAGAAGGCTATGGGTTGAGTTATTGGTTACTAGAGCCACAGTTAGGACAAACACTTTGGAGCCATGGAAAAATTGGGGAGAGACCGATATGGTTGTTGTTAGTGATGTATGACCGATATGTGAAATCCCTTGTTGAGGATTAAGGTGGTTTGGCAGCTAGAAGCCATGGTTTTGTTTTGTCTAGTTTATTCCATGAGATCCCACATTCATGCTTGGAATATGTTGTGGGGGTGATTCACTGGAAGATAGATTTGGCTCAGCCCAATCTATGGTCGGGTGGTACGTGTAAGTCCCTAACTTGATTGGATTTTTCATATGTTAATAAGAGCTCTTTTCTTCTTGCATTTTCATGAGTAATTGCACTTTTTATTTTGTGGTTTTGAAGGTTATTCTATCATGGTGATTATTTTGGTTATATTTTAGTTATATGATGTATATTGGTTATGGATCTTGATGTGTTTTGATTTGTTGATGATTGGTTAATGAATGCATGAGATGATATATATATTATTGAAACTATTATGAGAGGGAATTAGAACTTCTTGATGATTCTCCGATAATTATTAGACTGTTGTGTTTAAATATGAATTCATGATTAGGTCTGGTTAGGTCAAGTCCTTGATCAAATTTTGTATTAATAGATTTTTCATGATGTCATTTTTTATTCTAGAAAATAGCACTGAGATATGGGAAGTGGTCTAGGGGATGACCTAGAATTGAGGCTCAGAATCCATGATGACATGTGCTGAATTGGACATTTTAGGCTGCAACTGCATGGTTGGAGGATTGTGCATTCGATTGGAGGCTTCCAACCACATGGAGGAATTTTTGTGGGAACGGTTGGGGACGCAGGTCAAATAAAATGGTGTCCACCTCAGGTTCTGACCACCTCGAGTGGTCACTCAGCCTTTGAGTGACTGATAACCCTTGTATGTTGTTGTGAGATGTCAGTTTGTCTTCCGTAGTAAACCACACTTCGTTAATGGGACCTAGGAGATCGAGTCATGTAATAGTAGCTCCTACTCTCATGTTTACCCTAGCAAGCAGGTGAAACTAGTTAGATATGGGAGGGGTGGTTACAGAATGGTATCAAAGCTCCTCCATTTGACACTTGGACATGATGGTAGAAATGTGTTTGTCATGCAATCATGCCAGTTGTATACTTTTTCATTATGCATGCACTTTTATCATCATTGTTGTAAGTAGTGTCATCATGTATAGGTTGATGATGTCTATGTTGAAATGATTGGTATGTTGATTTCATTATGTGTGTGTGTGTGTGTTGTTCTAATCCGAATTGATCTTGCAGACAAGATAGCCTCCCCTAAAATACATTGAGGTATGTTGATTATGCTTATGTTTGGTTTATTTGACATGGATGTTTTTAGGAAGTAGAGGATTAAAGATGATAAGAAAAATGGTGGATGATAGTTCATGTGATTCGACACACAGATAAGATGAATAGCATTGTAATGAGTGCTCCCCTAACATAGTAGACATGTTGAGAAGTTTGAAAGTAAAGATCAAGAGTTGTAAGGTAGATAATGATAGAATCATTGAGTCAGAGGAAATAATTTCTTTGGCACAAGAGAAACAAGTGGAGTTTAATGTAGTCATCCTTCAAAGTCTATCAGATTTGCAGAACAAGTACCACTTAGGTTTAGTCATGGACAAGAGGAAAGGATTAATGGGGAATATGGAAGCAAGTCTTAATCAGGATGCATGTTTGTCAGGGATGATATAGTAATCGATGGTAGGTTCTTGGATACACCCGACGAGAGGCGCAATGATATTGGATTTCATTCCAGTTCTACTTTAGAGAGACAACATCATCATCATCATCACCATCTATATAGGAGGAGTGAGAATTAGTACTTGCTAGAGGAGTTCAATGAAGCAAAGCCTCCTACATTTGATTGATAAATGAAGAAGTAACAGGATGTAGAAGCTTGGGTTCTTGAGATGAATAAGTTCCTCAGATTGCATGATTACTCAGAGCATATAAAATCTATGATAGCTACTTTCAGTCTTAAAGGAAAATCATACATTTGGTGGGGAGATTTGATGAAAGTTAGAGGCATTTGAGAAGAGGGGCTAAATTATAGTGAGTTCGAGAGACTTTTCAGGAAGAAGTATCTATCTGAAATATACTATGATGACATACAAAGGAATTTTATGAGTTGAAGATGGGATCTATGATCGATGAGGAGTATACTAGCACAATTTTGGATTTTTTGAGATATGTGTCTTATATTAAGGAGCAGAAACCAAAGATTCATAAATTCATCGGTTTCTTGTTGGTGTCATTCATAGACATGATTGAGTTTGATGAGCCTAGATCAGTAGAGGAAGTCATTATAAAGTTGAAGCATTGTTACGCACAAATGAAGCACAAGACTGAATCTAAGAAGGATTAGAAAGGTAATCACAAGAATAATGGAAAGTGGGTTAAGAAGAGAGGAAAACCACAATGGCAAGGAAAATTACACACTGCAGAACCAAAGAGTGAGGGAAGGAAGCCTTTACAGTGTTGGACTTGTGGAAATGATCATCACATGAGACATTGTCCACAACATCAAAGTAGCAGATTGTATATTTACATTTCTCAGGAGGGATAGATAGTTGGGGATGTTGGACAAAGTGTTCCTCATATTTACACATCATTAGATAATAGGTAAGTTGATCATCAGACATCTATTATCGAGATGGAAGCTAAGCTTTGTGACCAAGTTTTTTCTATTTTGATTGACCCTGATCCAACTATAGTTATATTAGCCCTGACCTGGTGGATAAGTGTTTCTTGAATAAAAAAGTGCATGCAAAGTCTTGGTTAGTGCAATTGTTTACAGGTACTAAGAAAAAATTTCATCATTCGATAAGATCTTCTGCATTTAAGATTAATGACATGTCTACATCAACGCATATAAATGTGATTTCATTGGTATCATACAATATATTATTGGGTATGGATTGGTTGTACCTACACAATACAGAGGCCGATTGCTATGAGAAGGGTATTGAGTGCTTGGATGAAAATGGAGAATATATAATCTCGCAGGGTAAGAAGAAGGCGACATTAATTAGAATGGTTACATGTATGCAGGAAAAGTGTATTTGCAAGAAAGGATGTGTACTTTTTTAATTTCATATTTATAATGATAAATGGAACGATGCCGAGCATACAGAAATCTTGAAGAGATATCCAATTTTGCAGTATTTTCAGGATGTATTCCCAACACATATTTTAGAGTTAACACCTCATAAGGAAGTGTACTTTTCTATTAAGTTCATGCTGGGAGAAGCACTAGCATCAAAGACATCATACAGGATGAGCACTCCAGCGTTAGTGGAATTGAAGTTGCGGTTGAAGGAGATGCTTGACAAGGGATACATTAGGCCATGTGTGTCGCCTTGGGGTGCACCAGTATTGTTTGTGAAGAAGAAGGATGGAACTCTCGAGTTGTGTATTTATTACAAGCATTTGAGCAATGTGACCATTAAGAACATGTACCCTTTGTCATGGATTGATGACTTATTTGATCAATTGGAGGGAGAAGCATTGTTCTCAAATATCAATTTGAGATAAGGATATCATCAGTTATGCATCAAAGAAGATGGAATTTACAAAAATGTTTTCCAAAACATGTATGGGCATTATGATTTTTTTTTGGTTCCTTTTGGTTTGACTAATTCTCCATCTACTTTCATATGTTTTATGAATAGCGTGTTTTTTCTTCCCAAGGACAACAAGCATAATTTTCATTGATTTGAGAAAATTACATGTTGTAGATGCAAAAAGCATATGTAGAATAGTGGGTAGAGCCACTTACAGTTGAATACTCCAAATGGAGTATTCATGAAAAATCCCAAAGGACAGTCTTCAGGGAAAAATACAGAAAAATGGGTATGAAAACCCCAACAATCCTGCAGAAATAGGTGCCGAGAAACCACAAAGGGGAAAAATATTGAGCGCTAAAGCAATTTTGTAGAGGGTAACAGAGAAACCCCATACCCACTACAAAACCCATCAAATAAATAGAAGTGGTGCATCCCCAAGAGAGAGACGGCAGAACCAACTGGACCACAAATAGCTCAAACTCGGCACCAAACCACCATAGGTGAAAACAATCCCGAGAAAAGAATCTGTGACAGGTAAGCTCAAACCGTGGCAGCCCAGACAATAAAGAGAGGCGCAAAATGGGGAAAAAGCTGCCTGGGTAGCCACTCCTCCCTCGCCCCCTCAAACTCTCCTCCTATATCAGACAAACCAGAAAATAAACAAGCTACCATCTATCTTTGTTATGAAACCAGCTCAAGAAAAGATAGAAAAGAAAGATCAACGCCTTAGAATTCAGCCTCTTCGAGGGGGCAACCTCCTTTACATTACATAAATGAACAATTCTTGGATGATCCAAATGACAAAACCTCCTTTCTATATATAGGAGTCTAAGGAGTCACAATATAATCCAGCCGACCTAACAATAATAATATAAAGCCACAAAAATAACAATAGAGGGATTCTATGGGGCACAAAAATAACAATATGGGGGTAATAAGGGCACAACAATATAAATAAGGGGTATAACTACAATAGTAATGGGGTAATCACTAGTATTATAGGGACCCAACATGCCCCTCTCCTTCAAAAAAGTGTTGTCCTCAACGCTTGAGCAGTTCTGGATACTTCTGCATAAAATTCTCATCCTCCCATGTGGAATCTTCAGCGGATAAGTTCTTCCACTTGATAAGATACTCTGAAATTGATCGATTTCGTAGCTGTCGAGTTCTTGTTTCTGTGACTGCTTCCGGTTCCAATATAATTTTTCCTTCCTCGTCAAGTTCTGGCAATATTGTTTGAACTGGGAGCTTGTCGCCTATAACCTTCTTTAAACATGAAACATGGAAAACTGGGTGCAATCGAGAAGCTGCAGGAAGCTCCAATTTGTATGCCATAGTACCAATCTTTTCCAACACCTTGTACGGACCATAATACTTTGGTGATAATTTATTATCCTTCTTAGCTTGCTTTAGGGACATTTGCTTATATGGTTGTAGCCGTAGGAATACCCAATCACCTACATCAAAACTTCTTTCACTGCGATGTTGATCTGCCTGTTGTTTCATTCTATTTTGTGCCAACACGAGGTTATCCTTTAAGAGTTGGAGGACTTGTTGTTGATGTTCGATGTGATGTTCCACTGCCTGAACCTTAGAATTTTCTCTTAAATATGATGTGATTGATGGTGGTTGATACCCATAAAGTGCCATAAATGGGGTCATTTTTGTTGCTGTATGGAAGGAAGTGTTATACCACCATTCAGCCAGAGGCAACCATTTGACCCATTGTGTCTGTTTATCAGATACAAAGCAACGAAGATATCCTTCCAAACATTTGTTTACTATCTCAGTTTGCCCATCAGATTGAGGATGATAAGATGAGCTATGAGCTAACTGAGTACCAAGACAAGAAAATAATTCTGTCCAAAAATTTCCAGTGAAAATGGGATCTCTGTCACTTACAATAATCTTTGGGTTTCCATGTAGCTTTTGAACTGTTTCCATAAATGCAGTAGAAACTGTACTGGCTTTAAATGGATGTGATAATGCACAAAAGTGTGCATACTTGGTAAGTCTGTCAACTACCACCATGATGACACTCTTTCCCTCAGACTTGGGTAAACCTGTGATAAAATCCATTGAAACCTCCTCCCAACGTTGGCTTGGAATGGATAAAGGTTGTAATAGACCCGGTGTCTTAATTGTTTCAACTTTATTTTGTTGGCAAACCAAACATTCCGCCACAAACTTTTGAATATCTGATTTAAGGCCATCCCAAAAAAATTCCTTCTTAACCCTGTGGTAAGTTTTTAAAAATCCTGAGTGCCCTCCTAAGGGAGAAGTGTGCAATTCCATAAGAATCTTTTGTTTTAGCTGGGAATTCTTACAGAGGTATAAGCGATCTTTGTACCATAACGAATCATTTTGCCAGCTAAATGTATCAGAAGTACTGGAATCTTGTTGTAGCTTTCGAATAAGTGCCCACACTTCTTCGTCATTCTTCCATTCCTCCTTTGCTTCGTTTATCCAATCTGGTTGGATAATAGAAATGGCACACAACAATGCTTCCACATCCTCATCCTTTCTTGAGAGTGCATCTGCCACCACATTTTGCTTCCCTTTTTTGTAGATGATTTCAAAGTCATAACCCAACATCTTTGTGACCCACTTTTGTTGCTCTTCAGAGGATAATCTTTGTTCTAAAAAGTATTTAAGGCTATCATGATCCGTTTTTACCTTGAAGTGTCTTCCCATTAGGTAGGGTCGCCATTTCTTAAGTGCATGGAGTATTGCCAACATTTCCTTCTCATAAATAGCTTTGCTTAAAAACTTTCCCTTGATTGGACGACTTTCAAAAGCAATGGGTCTTTCATCTTGCATTAGAACAACACCAATTCCATTTCCTGAAGCATCACATTCCACAATAAAGGTTTTTGTGAAGTCCGGTGTAGCTAAGACCGGTGCTTGGCACATTGCCTCTTTAAGATGTTTAAAGGCCTTTGTTGCTTCCGGAGTCCATGAAAATGAATCTTTCTTCAATAATGTTGTTAGAGGTGCTGCTATTCTCCCATAATTCTTAACAAACTTGCGATAATACCCTGTCAACCCAAGAAATCCTCGCAGATGCTTTATGGATGTGGGGATTTTCCATTCCTTAATGGCTTTAATTTTGCTAGGGTCTACCTTAACTCCTTCATGAGATACAATATGACCCAAATATTCCACCTCCTGGACTCCAAAGAAACATTTGGATCTTTTTGCATATAATTGTTTCTCCTCCAATAGTTGTAGCACCTTGTCAACATGTTCAACATGATCCTTCCAAGACTTGTTGTAGATTAGTATATCATCAAAAAATACTAACACAAATTTTCTAAGGAATGGTTTGAAAATTGAATTCATCAAACCTTGAAATGTTGAAGGTGCATTGGTAAGGCCAAAAGGCATGACCAAAAATTCATAATGACCCTCATGAGTTCTAAATGCCGTTTTCGGAATGTCTTCAATCTTCATTCTGATTTGATGATATCCCGAACGAAGATCCAACTTGGTGAAGTAAATTGATCCATGCAATTCATCCAGTAATTCATCAATGACAGGAATGGGGAACTTATCTTTAATAGTGAGCTTGTTGAGCTCCCTATAATCTGGACACATGCGCCATGATCCATCCTTCTTGTGCACCAATACTACTGGAGCTGAGAAAGAACTTTGACTCGGTTGAATTATACCAGCCTCTAGCATTTCTGCAACCATACGTTCAATTTCACTTTTTTGGACATATGGATATCTGTACGGCCTGATGTTTGGAGGAACACTTCCTGGAATCAGATGAATAGCATGATCATGATCACGCATAGGTGGGAGACCTTTGGGAGTCTCAAATACCTTGGAATGATTGTCCAGGACTTTTTGGAGATCTGGAGAAATAGATGATTCCAATGTGGAAACATCTAGCGAACATAATTGTGCAATTACACCTCTTTGCTCCTTTTTTAGAAGCTTTGTCATGCCATTAGAGCTGATTATCTTTCCTGGTTTCCCTGCAATACCCCTTAATTCAACTTCCTTTCCTTCCACAGAAAATTTCATGAAAAGTTCTTGAAAATTAAAAGCTATTGTACCCAAGGATTGTAGCCATTGGACTCCTAGTACAACATCAGCACCTCCCATTGGAATGGAAAGCATTGGGCTAGTCAATACATATTCTCCCATGGATAGCTTGATATTATGGCACTTTCCAGAACAATTTATTGTTCCTCCATTTGCAATCATCACTTGACACTCTGGTGCTGGATATAGGAAGCAATTCAATTCTTTTGCTACCCTACAATGAATAAAATTGTGGGTGCTTCCTGAATCAATCAACACTATTACCTTTTTCTTCTTGATTTGTCCTTCTATCTTGATGGTTTGAGGAGTGGTAATTCCCGCCAATGCATTACAAGATATGGTCGGATTTATTTGTTCTTCATCTAGGCTTTGTTCCTGGAATATATCCTCTTCTTTTGACCTTTCTTGCTCCTTTTCTTCTTCCTCTTCACAATCTATGTAGAATAATTTCTTCTCAGCACACTTATGACCTTTGTGTATTTGCTATCACAATTGTAACAAAGCCCTTTTGCTCTTTTTTCTTCCAATTGTTGTGGTGTCAACCTTGTAGGTTGTGGAAGACTATGGGCAACAACACTTCCGTCTTTATAGTTGTGAATGGTATGCTTCCTAGTTGCCATAATTTTGCTTTCCATTTTTCTTGCTAACCTGAATGCCTTCTCTAATGAATCAGGTTCCCAAAGGCGCACATCATGTTGGATATTATCCTTTAAAGACCCTATGAACACATCAATCCTATGCTCCTCTGGAATATCTTTTACCCTTATGTTCAATTTTTGGAACTCCTCAATGTGCTCCATTATTGAACCCTTTTGTTTGAGACTTATCAATTGGCTAAAAAAAGTGTTGCTTTTTGTATCCTCATAATGTGCTATCAATTCTTCCGTAAAAATTGCCCAAGTGATAAATTGTTTACGAGAACAAAGCCATTGATACCATACAAACTGATTTGGTTCCAAATATAAAGTTGCCATACGTACCTTTTGTGTGTTTTGCACATTATTGAGATCGAAGAATTGCTCCATCTGTAATATCCATGTGGCGGGATCCTTGCCATCAAACTTCCTCATATCGATTTTTGGAACATGGTGAGTCTTTGATCCAACATTAGAGTCTATGGAATCATGATTAACATTTCTTTTGTTCTCATCATGAGTTTCCTTTAGTACTCTTTCACCTTAGTGACCATTTCTTGTAGCAACTTATTCATATTTATCTTCAATTCTTCCATCTTATCATCCATGCCATCAATTTTAGCGTCCATGCCATTCACCTTAGCTTCCATGCCATCCATCTTAGCTTCTACGCCTTTCTTTAAACAGTCCATCTTAGCTTCTACACCTTTCTTTAAACCATCCATCTTAGCTTCTACATCTTTCTTTAAACCATCCATCTTAGATTCTGTTCCTTTTTGTGCAAGGGACAGTTGTTGCACTTGGTCTTGTAATTTTGATATATCATGTTGCATTTCTTCCTCTTCTTCATGAGTCATGCTAGAGCTTTCAGGTTCCTTACTAGGTGTTTGCATTTTCTTTCCTCGGGGCATCAGTTACCGATAATAATGCTCTACTATGCCCTTTGAATTCCTTCAAAATAAATTTTCAAACCAAGCTTAAGCAAAAATTTAAAAAAATCTACACACCTTTTTTCACTTTGTAGGAGCTCGATATTGCCTCTGATGTATCTCTGTACTTTCCAATCATCTAGTTCTGAAATTGTGACCTGTAGTAGCTCTCTGTGTCCTCTTTCCAATGCCACCAGTCTGATCCAAATTGGATTCTCCAAGAAAGAGTTATGCACAATCTCCCAAGATGACCTGATTATAGACCTTTCCAGAAGAGTGAACTTGTATGAAGTGCCACGTGTACAATTTTCGACCTTTGGTTCTGAAAAAGATATACAAGAAACTACAGTCCGTCCTCTTTCTGTACCTTCTTACGAAATTTCAATCCGATCCCCAGAGAGAAAGTTATGACGATTTTCCCTAGGTCACCTGTTTTGAATGTAATTCAGGAGTCTGCAAAAAGACCAACTTTCTCAGAGCATATATCCGCAAATATTGCGCGAAAAGATCTGAAATTTGGACCCAAGGTTCAGCGCAATTTCTTCTCAAATGGGTTTTTTTTTCGACTTCTGAAACTTCACAGAAAAAAAGTTATAGCGAAAATGCCACGATGACCTGTTTGGAGCGGCGAAACCCTAGAATCCAAAGCTCTGATACCAAATGTTATGAAACCAGCTCAAGAAAAGATAGAAAAGAAATATCAACGCCTTAGAATTCAGCCTCTTCGAGGGGGCAACCTCCTTTACATTACATAAATGAACAATTCTTGGATGATCCAAATGACAAAACCTCCTTTCTATATATAGGAGTCTAAGGAGTCACAATATAATCCAGTCGACCTAACAATAATAATATAAAGCCACAAAAATAACAATAGAGGGATTCTATGGGGCACATAAATAACAATATGGGGGTAATAGGGGCACAACAATATAAATAAGGGGTATAACTACAATAGTAATGGGGTAATCACTAGTATTATAGGGACCCAACAATCTTCCACAATAGTCTTCAGAAGCCCGAGTACACCCAACCAAATTGTAGTGGAACGAAACAAGAACAGTGTTAGCTAGGTCCTCCACACGCATGTTCCCTCAATGCTCCAAATCTCAACAAAAGAGAGGCAAACACAATGCCAAATTGCACTGTTTATAGCAACGAAAACCATTAGATCTGGCCCAAGATGCAAAGGTGAAATCGAGGGTAGAGGTAGCTAGGGTTCAGCCTCCTCGCCCATACAAAGTGGAATATCCTTGTTACTAGAAGCGAATTTTTTTTTCACACGGGAGCAAGGTTTTCTCCGTATTTCTCACAAACAATCCTTAGAGGAGAGGAATGAGATGAATAGTGTGTTGTGTCCTTATTTGGACAAGTTTGTGATTATATTCATTGATGGCATACTGATATATTATAAGAATGAGGAAGAACATGTAAAACATCTTGAAGTAGTGTTAAGACTATTGAGAGAGCATCAACTGTATGCCAAACTTAGTAAATGTAGTTTCATTCAGAAATAAGTACATTACATGGGGCATGTGGTTTCCAAGGAAGGTATAATAGTGGAACCATAAAATATCAAAGCTATCATGGAATGGGAAGTTTATAGGAATGTAGATGACGTCAGATTATTCATGGGACTAGTAGGTTATTACTGGTGATTCACTAGGAATGTTTCACGTATCTCCTATCCTATTACACCTTTGCAGAGGAGAGGAAATGAATTTGAATAGACATAGGAATGTGTAGCTAGTTGAGAAGTTGAAGCAGTTTCATACAAATTCTCTAGTATTGAAGATTGCAAATCTAGATAAAGACTTTGCGGTATGTACAAATGCTTGTAAGAGAGGAATTGGTGGAGTCATTTTGTGGGATGGAAAAGAAGTATGCTATGAGTTAAAGAAAATGAATTAGCATGAGCATAACTATGTGAAACATGATCTTGACTTTGCAGCAATCGCCCATGAATTGAAGATGTGGAGACACTATCTTCTTGGCAGGAGGCTCATCTTGATGAGTGATCATAGTGGATTGAGATACTTATGTGACCAACCTAGTATGAATAGCAGACAAGCTAGGTGGTCGGCTGTGATAAACGATTTTGACTTTGAGATTCGTATATTAAAGGTAAAGAGAATAACGTTGCAAATGCTTTTAGCATAACAATATAGGTAAATCACATAACAATTATGAGTTCATATGGGATAGATTTACATGATCGGATATTTCAGGAAGGAAAATATGATGATAGGTACCAACAACTTAAGCATAGGTTACAGTAGTAGGGTACATGTGAGTAGGATGTGGATTATCATCTCACAACAGATGCTTTGGTCATATTTAGGGATAGGATCTATGTGTCGGACAATAGTGAGCTCAAGAAGCTTATCTTGAGGGAATTCAATGTCAAGTCATATTCAGGTCACCTAAGATATCACAAGACATTGACAATGGTTAAGAAGTTCTACCATTGATCGAATTTGAAGAAAGAAGTGGCAGAGTTTATTGCAAGATGTTTGGATTGTCACTATGTAAAAGCAGAGTGTTAGCATTCAAGTGGTCTATTATAGCTAATTTTGATTCCACAATGGTTATGGGGTGTCATTTCCATGGAATTCATTACATGTTTTTCAAGGACATCTAGACATAATGATTGTATTTTGGTTGTGGTTGACAGGTTAACTAAGGTAGCTCACTTAATTCTAGTGAAGTATAAGAATTAACAAGAGAGGTAGCTCATGTCTTCATGAGGGAGATAGTGAGGTTACATGATATTCCTAGGAAGGTTGTGTCATACATAGATTCCAAGTTCACATCCAGGGTTTGGAAGGAGTTTTTTGTAGGTTTAGGTATAAAGTTTGAATTCAGTACAACTTATCATCTGTTATGAAACCATCTCACAAATAGATAGATCGACGACTTAAAAATTATCCTCTTCGAGGGGGAAACCTCCTTTACACTACATAAATGAAAAAATATTAGATGATACAAATGAAATGAACTCATTTCTAGATATAGGAGTCTAAGTCACAATATAATTAGAGCCTACATAAAAATAATAATGTAAGGGCACAATAATAACAATTGTGGGCTTATATGGGGTATAATAATAACAATATGGGGACTACATGGGCGCAAAAATAGTAATGAGGGGGATACACTAACAATAAAAATAAGGGGACACATTAGTATTATAGGGACCTAACATGCCCCTCTCTTAAAAAATGTGTTTCCCTAAATGCTTTGGTATTTTTGGATGCTTTTGTATAAAATTCTCATCCTCCCATGTGGAATCTTCCATGGGTAGGTGATGAGATACTCTGAAATTGATAATTTTTGTAGCTCTTAGTTTCTTGTTTCCATGGCTTCTTTAGGATCCAATATGATTGTTTATTCCTCGTAAAGTTCTAGAAATATTTTTTGAACTAGGAGCTTGTCACTTATAACCTTATTTAAGCATGAAATATGGAAAAAAGGGTGCACGTGGGAAGATGCAGGAAGCTCCAATTTGTATGCCATAGTACCAATCTTTTGCAACGCCTTGTAATGAATATAGTACTTTGGTGATAATTTATTATCCTTATTAGCTTGCTTGAGGGACATTTTTTTGTATGGTTGTAGCCGTAAAAATACACAGTCACCTACGTAAAAAATTCTTCTGTTGCGATGTTGATCATCTTGTTGTTTCATTCGGTTTTGTGCCAAAGTAAGGTTATCCATTAAGAGTTGGAGAACTTGTTGTTGATGCTCGATGCCATATTTCACTACTTGAACCTTAACATTTTATCTTAAAGATGATGTGATTGATGGTGGATGATATCCATAAAGTTCCATAAATGGGATCATTTTTACTACAGTATGGAAAGAAGTGTTATACCACCATTTAGTCAGAGGTAACCACTTGACCCATTGTGTTTGCTTATCAAAGACAAAGAAACAAAGATAGCCTTCCAAAAATTTCTTCACTATCTCCATTTTCCCATCATATTGAGGATGCTAATATGATATATGAGCTATATGAGTACCCAGACAAGAAAATAATTCCGTCCAAAAGGTTACAATGAAAAGAGAATCTCTGCCACTTATAATAATCTTTGGGTTTCCATGTAGCTTTTGAATTTTTTCCATAAATGCAATAGAAAATGTACTGGCTTTAAATTAATGAGATATTGCACAAAAATATGGATACTTGGTAAGTCTGTCAACTACTACCATGATGACACTCTTTCCTTCGAACTTGGGTAAACCTATGATAAAATCCATTGGACCTCCTCCAAAGGTTGACTTGGAAAGACTAAAGGTTGTGACATGCCCATCTTAATTGTCTCAACTTTATTTTGTTGGAAAACCAAATACTGTGGCACAAATTTTTGAATATCAGATTTAAGGCCATCCGAAAAAAAAAACTTTCTTGACCATGTGGTAAGTTTTTAAAAATATTCAATGCCCTCTTAAGAGAGAGGCGTGTAATTCTAAAATAATTTTTTGTTTGAGTTGGGAATTCTTACAAAGATATAAGAGATATTGGTACCATAATGAATGATTTTTCCAGCTAAATGTATCAGATGTACTGGGATCTTGCTACAACTTTTGAATGAGTATCCACACTTCTTCATCATTCTTCTATTCATCCCTTTCTTTGGTAATCCAATATGGTTGGATAATATATATGGAGCAAAGAAATGGTTCCACATCCTCATCCTTTCCTGAGAGTGGATATGCAACAAAATTTTACTTCCATTTTTTGTAGAGGATTTAGAAGTCATAAACCAACATCTTTGTAACCCATTTTTGCTGCTCTTCTGAAGATAATATTTTTTCCAAAAAGTATTTAAGACTATCATCATTTATTCTTACCTTTAAGTTTCTTCGAATTAGGTAAGACCTCCATTTCTTTATTGCATGTAGTATTTCCAAGATTTCCTTCTCATAAATAGGCTTGTGTAAATATTTTCCTTTGATTAGATGACTTTAAAATGCATTGGGTCTTCCTTCTTGCATTAAAACAATACCAATTCGAGTTACTGAGACATCACATTTCACAATAAAGGTTTTTGTGAAGACTAGCATAGCTAAGATCTGTGATTGGCACATTGCCTCTTTAAGATGTTAAAAGGCCATAGTTTCTTCTAGAGTCCAATAAAATGCATTTTTCTTTAGTAATGTTGTTAGAGGTGCTTCGATTCTCCCATAATTCTTAACAAACTTGTGATAATAACCTGTTAACTAGAGAAATCCTTGAAGATTACTTCTAATTGTGAGGATTTTCGATTCCTTAATGGATTTAATTTTGTTAGGGTCTAACTTAACACGCTCATGCGATAGAATATGACTGAAATATTCCACCTCCTATACTCTAAAGAAACATTTCAATTTTTTGCATATAATTAATTCTCTTCTAATAGTTTAAGCACCCCATGACATGTTGCATATGATCCTTCCAAGATTTGTTGTATATTAGTATATCATCAAAATATACTAACACAAATTTGCTAAGGAATGGTTTGAAAATGGAATTCATCAAACCTTGAAATGTGAAAGGTGCATTAGTAAGGCCAAAGGGCACGACAAAAAATTCATAATGACCCTCATGAGTTCTAAATGTTTTTTCCATAATGTCTTTAGTCTTCACTTTAATTTGTTGATATCTTGAACGAGGATCAAACTTGGTGAAGTAAATTGTTCCATGTAATTCATCCAACAAATTCATCAATGATAGGAATGGGAAATTTGTCTTTAATAGTGAGCTTGTTGAGCTCCATATAATATGGAAAGATGCACCATGATCCATCCTTATTGTGCACCAATACTACTGGAGCAGAGAAAGAACTTTGAATAGGCTGAAATATACCTGTCTCTAGCATTTATGTAACCATATGTTCAATTTCACTTTTTGGGCATGATGATATATCTAAGGCCTGATTTTTGGTGGAACACTTCTTGGAATCAAATTAATAGCATGATCATTATCAAAAATAGGTTGGAGGCCATTGGGAGTCTCAAATACCTTGGAATGTGTTTCCAAGGCTTTTTGGAGATTTGGAGAAATAGATGATTTCAAGTTTTGAAGCTCTAGTGATCATAATTGTGCAATTACACCTCATTGTTCTTTCTTTAGAAACTTAGTCATATGATTAAAGCTAATTATCTTTCCTGGTTTCCCTGTGATACCCCTTAAATCAAGTTCCTTTCCTTCCCAAAAAGTTTTCAAAGATTGTAACCATTAAAATCTATTGTATCCATTGGAATCCTAGTACAACATCAACACCACCCATTAGAATGGAAAACATTGGACTATTCGATACATATTCCCCTACGCTTAGCTTGAGATTATGGCACTTTCCAGAACAATTTATATTTATTCCATTTGCAACTATGACGTGAAACTCTAGTTTTGGATAAGGAATCAATCCAATTCCTTGGCTATCTTACAATGTATAAAATTATGGGTACTACCAAAATCAATCAACACTATTACCTCTTTATTCTTGATTTTTCCTTCTATCTTGAGTGTTTGAGGAGTGGTAATTCCTACCATTGAACTAAAATATCTAGTCAGATTCATTTCTTCTTTCTCTAGGGTTAGGTCCTCATGTATATCCTCTTCTTTTGACTTTCTTCTTCCTTTTCTTCCTCCTCTTTACAATCTATGTAAAATAATTTCTTCTTAGCACACTTATGACCTTTAGTGTATTTTCTATCATAATTGTAACAAAGAACTTTTGATATTTTTCTTCCAATTGTTATGGTGTCAACCTTGTAGGTTGTGGAAGTCTAGGAGAAACACTTACATCTTTTTAGTTGTGAGTGGTAGACTTCCTATTCCATAATTTTGCTTTCAACTTTTCTTTCCACCCTGAATGCCTTCTCTAATGAATTAGGTTTTCAAAGGCAAACCTCATGTTGGATGCTATCCTTTAAAGTTTGAATGAATACATAAATCATATGCTCCTCTGGCATATCATTTACCCTTATATTCAATTTTTTGAAGTCTTCAATGTGCTCTGCCATTGAACCCTTTTGTTTGAGATTTATCAATTGGCTAAAGAAGGTGTTTCTCTTTGTATCCTTATAATATGCTATCATTTCTCTGTAAAAAATTTCCAAGTGACAAGTGGTTTATGAGAAAAAATCCATCGATACCATACAAAATTATTTTTTTCTAAATATAAAGATGTAATCCATCACTTTTGTGTGTTCGACACATCATGTAGATCAAATAATTGCTCCATTTGTAGTATCCATGTCACTAGATCCTTGCCATCAAAATTCCTCATATCAATATTTGGAATGTGGTTAGTTTTAAACCCACTATGTGAGTCTCTAAAATCATAATTTTTATTCCTTTTATCCTCATCATGATTTTCGTGGAGTACCTTGTCACCACTAGGAAGAATTTCTTGTAGCAATTTTGTCAAATATTCCATCAAACCTTCCATGTCCCTTTTCAAATATTATTTTAAACCATCCATAAAACATCCATATTAACATTCATAATTTCTTCCATGTCATATTTCAAACCATATATCTTAGCTTCTAGTTGATTTTTGTTTACTCTTTGTGAGAGTGAAATTTGTTTCACTTGATCTTGCAATTTTGATATATCATTTTGCATTTCTTGCTCTTCTCCATATGTCATAGAAGAGCTTTCTGGTTTCTTACTAGGTGTATCCATTTTTTTGTTTTGAGGAATTTTGAAGTCAAACAATGATATCTATGCTTCATTATTCTATTTGAATCATTTCAAACTGATTTTTCAAACAAAAGTTATGCAAAATTGAGAAAATACACACTTTTTTCTTTCTTTTTAGGTGCTAAATAGTGCAACTGTTGTATTTTTGTAATTACTTATCTCGAAGATCTAAAATTATGTCCTATAGTATAAATTTGAGTATTATTTCCAACCTAACAAGTCATACCAGGATTGGATTCTTCAAGAAATAGTTATGCCCAATCTCCCGCAATGCCCCGATTATAGTCTGCTTTAGTAGAGTGAACTTGTAGGGATCTCCACATGTCACTATTTCAACCTTCAACCTTGAAAATGACACCCAAAAAGCTACAATGCATTCTTTTGTCATTTTTTATGAAATTCAATTTAATGCTTAGAGAGAAAGTTATGATAATATTCCTTAGGTCACCTGTTTGAGGTGGAAATTTTTAGCCTACAAAAATCTTAACTTCCTCAGATCATATCTCTGAACATGTAGCGAGACAAGATCTTAAATTTGTATGCGAAGTTAATCAAGAGTTTGGCTCTATGTGGTTACCATTTCATCTTCTAAAGCTTTGTAGAAAAAATGTATAGTGAAAATTCCACGATGACCTGTTTGAAGCAATGAAACCCTAGAATCCAAAGCTCTGATACCAAATGTTATGAAAACATCTCACAAATAGATAGATCAATGAATAAAAAATTATATTCTTCGAGGGGTAAAATTCCTTTACATTACATAAATGAACAATTATTGGATGATACAAACCAAAATACCTCCTTTATATATATAGGATTCTAAGGAATCACAAGATAATCAAAGCCTACATAACAATAATAATGTAAGAGCAGAACAATAAAAATAGTGGGCTTCTATGGGGAACAATAATAAAAATATGGGGACTACATGGGCACAAAAATAACAATAAAGGGGCTACACTAAAAATAATAATAAGGGGTTGCACCAATATTATAGGGACCTAACATCATGCACAAATAAATAGACAGACAAAGAGGATCAACATGATTCTTGAGGACATGTTGAGAATGTATGTCATGCACTAACAACAAAAGTGGGAAGGGTATATTCCACTAGTTGAGTTTGCCTATAACAATGGGTATCAAGAATATTTGAGGATGGGTTTGTTTGAGGCAATTTATAGGAGAAGTTGTAATACTCCTATCAGTTGTGGTGTTCCAATAAATAGGGTATTGATTGGACTTGACATGTTGACAGAGATGGAACATGAAATACTGGTTATCAAGAAGAATCTAAAGGTAGCACAAGATAGGCAGAAGAGTTATTTAGATCACCACAAGGTGTATAAGAAGTTTTAGGTTAGGGAACATGTGTACTTTCACATCAAGCCCAAGAAGATATTCTTTAGGATTGGATCATGTGCCAAGCTGGCACCTTAGTATTACGGGCCTTTCAATATTCTTGAGAAGATTGGACTAGTAGCCTACCAAATTGTAGTTCCCATGACAGTGAATGTCCATGATGTTTTCCATGTGTCATCACTTAACAAGTATGTGAAATATGTTGATCATGTGATTGACTTGACTGTATTGCACGTGGAACTTGAAGGAGAATTCCAGTTGGAACATAGCTACATTTTTCAATGAAAGATGATCATGCTCAGGAATCGAGCAAGTTAATGTGTAATGGAAGCACTTTGGTCCTGACGAAGCTACATGGGAGATGGTTGATCAGATGCAGATATGTAGCATTCTCTATTCGATGGTTGAGTGGATGTTCTTTCATATATGTTTTGATATTGTGGTTTGGTTATGTCTGTGTATATGCATATGTATGTAAATATTGCATCAAGTTTTTTTATAAATCTCCAATAAGTGGTGTGGTTTTCATTGTATGTTGGTTATGACTTCAGTAGCATGATAGGATGTAAATGTGTATCTAGATGTGTTATAAAGCTCCATGGACAACATGTGTTTTACTAGTTTATAAATTTCATTAAACACTGAGGATGATGTTCCCTCAAGGAGGAGGGGTTTGGAACAACCCCTAGTTGATTTCCTATGTAAATAATTAAAAAGAATACAAGGTCATGGGAAACGTATTCCAATCTTAATGTCGAGAAAAAACATAGTGATGGGGATCGCTAGTGATTAATAAATGTCTATGGAAATTAGTAAAGGAAAATTGGCATTAATTGACATTTTATTTATGAAAATAATGGAAAATAGAAGAGAAGGAAGGTGAAAGGTCCTTAATTGCATAAGGAGGAAATTGAAGGAAAATTAAGGAAAATGAAGAAAATAGAGGCATTAATGAGAAAAAGGCTTTTGAGGATCAGTTCACAAAATTTTTTAGTTTAGCTTTCTTCAGTTCAGGCTTTGGCACTCTCATTCTACTCTCTCTCTCATACTCTTGCATGCTGAGAGAAACCTTGGAGAATTGTTGAAGCATGCTTGGAGCACTCCAATTTTCATTGGATTTGGAGAAATAAGGCAAGGAAAAATTAGGAAAGAGTAAGGGGACAATAGGATCATCTGCTATAGTGGTATTTCCTTGTAGGTATCGAGTTCCATGTATGATGTACTTGCCAGTTTTGTCATGCATGGTATATGTAAGTGGTTATTTGGTTATGATATATCATTGACATGCAAGATTTCCTAGACTGATAGTGGTTTTTCCTAGCCTTTCCATTTCACGGATAACCATGGTGTTGTGGATTTTTTCACTTATTGTTTCTGATCGGTGCTCAGGTTCCTTATCATTGTGGGATGAGTTATTAGTTCCTGGAGTGGTTGGTTGGAGAAAACACTCTGTAGCCATGGAACAACTTGGTTTGAGTTACTAGTCCTAGAGCATAGGTTGGAAAAATTCTTAGGAGCCCCTGGTGGGTTCAATTATTAGTCCTCGAGCTAGGTTGGACAAATTATCTAGAGCCTTGGAAGGCTATGGGTTCAATTATTAGTTCCTAGAGCCACAGTTGGGACAAATTTTTGGGAGCCCTAGACAACTTGGGCAGATACCAATATCATTTTTGTTAGTGATGTCTGACTAGGAGGTGGAATCACTTGTTAAGGTTTGAGGTGGTTTTTCCTTTGGAATCCTTGGTTTGGTTTTGTTTGTTTAATTCCATGAGAGCACACGTTAATGCTAGAAATATGGCACATGGGTAATTGGTTGAAAGAGAGACTTGGTTCAACCCAATCTATGGTCGAGTGGTACGTAGAAGTCCCTCACTTGGTTGGATTTTGCATATGTTAATAAGAGCTCCTTTCCTCTTATATTTTCATGTTTAATTGTATCACTTATTATGTGGATTTGATGGTTATTATATCATGGTTATAATTCTGGTTATATGCTAGCTATATGATGTATATTGGCTATGGCTATTGATGCGTTTTTATTTTTGGATGAATGGTCAATGAATGCATGAGTTAATATATCTTATGCAACTATTATGAGAGGAAATTATAACTTCTTGATGATTTCCAGATACATATCAAACCCCTATGGTTAAATATGCATTCATGACCTATAGATTACATGTGCTAAACATGTTTGGCAAAATGACTATGATGGTTAAGCCTCGTTAGGTCAAGTCCTTGATCAAATTTTGTATGAATAGTTTTTTCTTCATGTCATTATTGATTCTGGAAAGCATCATTGAATTATGGGAAGTGGTCAGGAGGTTAACCTAGAATTTAGGCTCAAAATCTAGGACCACATGCTTTGAACTAGACATTTCAGGCTAAAACCACATGCATGCACAGTTTTTCATGTGGTTGGAGGCTTCCAACTGCATAGAGGGATTGTTGTGGGAGCGTTTACAAACCCAATTCATAGAAAGGGGTGTCTAACTCTGGTTTTGGCCACTTGGGGTGGTTCCTCAACCTCTAATTGAGATGTAACCCCCGTAGGTTATTGTTAGATGTTAGTTTGTCTTTTGCAATCGATCCCACTTCCTTAATGGGACCTACAAGGTCAGTTCATGTCATAATATCCCTTCCTCTTTTGTTTACCCTGACAAGCTAGTGAAACTAGGTAGATATGGGAGGGGTGGTTACAACCATGGTGTGATGGGATTCACTCTTGGTTGAGCTTTGGATTTCCATAAGGTTTTGGAACTAGGTGAGGTGGTCTCAGGAAAATTTGCAAGGGTTGGAGATGGAGTGGTTTTCTTTGGTAAACTCTTAATAGGTGGGTGGAGATAGGTAAATTCCTCAAGGTATGGATAAGGAATTTTGAGGCATCCAAGCTTGGATTGGTTTCGTGATCTCATAACCAGTTTAGGTGAGATCAAGGTAGCTTGAGGATCAAGGTGGTTTAACTTCTAGATTCCCTGTTTTGTTTGTCCTTATTTATCCCATGAGATCCCACATTCATGCTTGGAATATGGGTTGCAGGTGATTGGATGAAAGAAATATTTTATTCAACCTAATCTATGGTAGGGTGGTACGTGAAAGTCCCTGACTTAATTTTCTTTCACGTAAGCTAATAATAATTATTTTCCTACTATGATCTATGAACACTTGTACTTGTTATTGTGTTTATTTGATGGTCAATTTTTCATGCTTAATATTTTGGTTATATGTTGGTTATAAGCATGGTTTTATGATGTGCTCTAGCTGTGGCTCTTGTTCATGATTTGATAAGTATTTAATGGTTGATGAATGCATGGGCTATTAATTGTCATTGCAGATACTAGAGAGGGAATTAATCCATCTCATTGATTCTTAGATGAATTTTAGATATTTAAGATCATATATGCATTCATGGCCTGCAACTTATATGTTTAACATATGTTTGACAAAAAAAATCATGTTATAGGAAATATAGGCCAAGTTTAGGCTTCAAGTTTGAATGTTTGGCATTTTTGTCATGTTAATTGTCTTTTGAGAAAGCTATAGGCAATTCTAGGCAGTGGTCTAGAGGCCAGCCTAAAAAAGCAGCTCAAATCTTGGAACCACTCGCATAGAACTAGAGGATTTAGGTCATAACCACATGGAAGTAGTCTTGTGTGTGAAGTTAAGGTGTTAGGTCAGTAAAAAGGGTTGCATCTTAGGTATTGATAACCTAGGGTGGTTGTCCATCTGCTGAGTGATTTGTAGTCTCTGTAGGATGTCAATAAGGATTCAATTTGTATGTCCCACTTCCTTAACTCGAACCTTGGAGGTAGGGTCATGTCATAGTTCCAGTTAGCTGTACATTTACCCTAGGATCTTGTAAAAGAGGGTAAATGTTAGGAGGCTCGGTTACACATAATTTCTATAAAATAAAAAACTATGTTTATATATATGTTGGACATGAATCAGATTATCTAATTTTACTTACCTTCCTTATTTTTTTGAGAATATAGTGAGTATAATCGAAAATTATATTTAAAAACTTACATCATGAATAGAAATAAAGTATAATGTACATTGAGTTCAATGCATTCACACAATTTCAATATATCTATCAATTTCAATGTCAATTTCCATGCCTATTTATATATCTCTTTCAATGCCAATTTATTTTTAAATTATAACACAATCAATTTAGTATATATGTCAATTTCTAGATGCGCTGATCTAAAAAAGATGAAAAATGTACATTGAAATCAATGCATTTGTATGAAAATCAACATTTTTTAGAATAAGTAAAATTTGTCCAATTTCACATCCATGCTTACTTTTCCATCATCAAAGACGCATAAATGATATTTTAGAGATTAGTGTGTTAACTGGTATTCATTGACTTTTATAGGATTATGAATACAATTGATGTTTGATTTAATTTTCACTCTCTTTATTTGTCTATTTCAATGTTGTTAATCTATGGAATTTAGTGAATCTTGTACGTAAATTATGTTTAGAAGATAATGGTTTTTTTACTCTAGCTCCTCTTGTCAATATTCATACTCCATCACATGGTTTTCATAAATAAATATTACTTATTCCTATTTATATTATTTTATCAATGCATGTATAGTGAAATCAATCAACTAATTTCAATGTGCATGACAATTTCAGTTTCTATTTGTTTTCTATGACTATTTCTATTACAGTTTACTATTCCTACTTCTAAGTCAATTTTGTTTATTTATTGAGAGGGTTATCCTTTTACTATGGTATTTTTTAAAACTATTAGTTTTCAAATTTCGATCTCGATGTAATTTACTTCAACAATTACCTTAGTATTTTAAAAGTTTCATTGATGTATAGTGACAATGTTCTATATTCAACAATAAGACTATTATATACTTCACCACAACATGTAAACCTTACGTTTCACTTAAAATTATTTCTCTCTTTGTTCATGTAATTGGATCATCAATGACGCCTAAAAATGTGACTCTCACCTTTTTTTTCTTTTTTCTTTTTTCTTTTTGGTTCTTTTTAATTATAAGAGTGTAAAAACACTCACAAATTAGTCATCAAGATTAAAAAAAAAATAACTAAAAAAAAAAAAAAAAATCCTTTTACAAAATAGATCAAGAAAAATGAAGAACAAATATAAAATTATTCACTTCTTGAGGAAAACATTGTACATAAACCTAATTTATTGGAGCAATGGAAGCTTATATACATATCTTTGAGATTAGACTTACAATGCAACACATGAGGATGCTACATAAGCATAGGAGTTGCAAGGTTTCTTTATAAGAACTCTAACATCCCCTGCCCCCCGATTAAGTGAAATGTTGGGAGGAAGGAAAGAAAAAAACAAAGAATGGATCATGGAAATGAGGTTTTCTTAGGTAAACTAGTGAAACCTCTCATAAGAATAAAAAAAGACAAAAACCCATAAGAGAAAATCCCCACCCCCCCTCTCCCCACCCACAAAAAAATGTGAGTGCACAAAAAAGGAATGAAAGAGAAAAATGAGGAGGTGAAAGAAGGAGGACTCAACATAACACCCCAAGGATAACTTCCCTCACTCCAAGAATTAGCCATAAATGAAAAAACCTTAAGGCTTCTAAGGAATTTTTAAAAACATCTACGACTTGCCATTTAGTAATTACATACTCTAGGCTAAAAATGTCATCTCGAATAAGTTGGTGAATGAAGTGCATATGTATTTTAATTGTCTAGTACTTTGATGCTCCATAGAGTTTCTAGAAATAAGTATTGAAATCTCATTATCGCACAAGAGAAGAGTAGGTTGATCCTGTTGAATTCCAAATTCAAAAAACCATGGTTGTTGCTAAAGATATTTTTGATTTGCGAGAATTGTAGCTTGATACTTAGCTTCTGTTGTAGATAACACAATTATTGATTGTTTCTTGTAGGACCAAGAAAAAAGAGAAGAAAAGAGGAAGAAACCAACTTTCATTCCTTTAGAAGAGGAACAAGATCCAAAATATGATTCTTCATCAAATAATAATACTCATCTTTCATGTTAACTTCCTATTCAGGTATTCCAACAACATTAGAAAATTGTTATGGATCCTTTGAAGTGGCATTACCTAAAAGGGAGATTCATTTTCATTGTTTAAGTCTAGATAGCTGAAATTATTTGCATCATAACCATATATATCAAGTAATTTTCTCTTATGAAGGATCCTCCTCAAGGATTCATCTAAAACAAACTACTTTTAATTTTACTTCTCAAAATTTTATGGTGTTGTTGGTATATTTTCTTCTGGTTTAGGAGATTCAATAGCTTTCTTATTTTCCATATCTACAAAATAATCACAATTATTAGAACCATTATCAATAGTTAAATACGAGGGAGGATGAGAAGAGGATCTTTTATTGTTGTTCTCATCAAAATGATCATATTTTCTAAACAAAACTTCCTTATAGGTAGGGTCAAATAGTTAATAGGTCTTCATGTCCTAACAAAGACTAAATATTGGTTTCCAAGTTTTGTTTGCCATAGACTTGTGCTTTTCATATAGAATTAATTCCCAAGCAAGATTTCGAGATACCCTAAAAGAAGAGACATCAATATTCTCATGTATCGAAGCCTTCCACTAGATTCATATGTTCAACTTCCTTATGCGATATTCTCCTTTGAATATTATTCGAAAAAATAATTTCTTTGGTGAAAAAGGTAGATACAATGTTCTTGGACTAAGTCATGTAACTTTTCATCTTTTTCAGTGATTGATTTTTCCTTTCACCAACACCATTTTTTTGAGGAGTGGAAGGAACATTATATTGATAAATAATGTCATGTTCTCTATAGAAAACTTGAAATTCCTTTATGACAAATTCTGCTCATTATCAATTTGTAGCTTCTTTTTGGGGCATGATGATAATTTTTCAAAAATATAATTAAAGGTATAGATGTTTGCAAAGAATTCACTCTTGTATTTGAGGAAGTTGACCCAATAGTGTCATGAGAAATATTTAATGGAGGGTAGATCATACACAATGCCTAAAAAGGGAGTTGAAAAGGTCATTAAATTACTATGGACCAACCCAAGAGGTGATATTTAACTTAAATATTTCCGTTTAGGAAATGGATCCTAGTGTTTTTTTCCAAGAGTGCAACTTACACATAACACATTAGTACAAGAAGTATTTAGAATACCTAAATCCAAAATTTTTGTGAACATCTACAATAATTTTTTATAATTTAGATGACCACACTTTCATTCCCAAGCCTACTCAAGGAATCAACATGAGCTATAAAATAAGAAGTTGAGGAATACTAAAAGATGACAAACATATATAATCTGGAGGCATGATCAATCTATCCAATAGCAGCAACAACTATTGGATCATGTTCTTCTCTAACAACTACCTGATTTGGATAAAAGTACATCGCTTTCCCATCGCCAAAATGACAATTTTGATATATGGATAATAAATTTATATAGATTTTAGGGACTAGGAGTACACTTTCAATTCATGCATTAGTCAAGTACATAGTGCTTTACCAGAAAAACTCAAGTTGAGTTGAGTAACTGACCACAATTTGGGAAATTATGTTATGAGATGTAGAAGGAACTAAATCTTGGCAAGGAGCCATATGATGTGATACCCTGAATAAAGTCTCCAGTGAACTGTAGATAAACCCAGGGATTGGTATGATAAATCATGTCATCTTCCTATTGAGAAATTGTGTTTCTTTATAGCATCCTCTATGACTTGGAAATTTTCCCAACATTTTGTTTCAACATGCCTATATCTTCCACAAAAGGTACATGTTTCATCTATTTTTCTCTTCTTTATCTTTTTCTTCAATTAGAGGACGATCCATTATTGTTGGAAGTTGGAGGTGTAGACTTAGTATTCTACTAAGGCATGAAAGGAGACTCATGGGTATTTATTTATAGTTTTCTTCTTAATGATTTATTTTTGTATTCTACTCCTTACTTCTAATTTCCTCATTTTTCCTATTCATTCCTCTAATTTTCAAACTCCTTTTATAATTTTATTTTTATTCTCTTTTTCACTAATTTACTACTTCTACTTTCATCTTTATATAATTTATGATTTTATATTTTATTATTATTCCTCCCTCCTTTTTTTTTATTCTTTATTTTTTAAAATCATTTTACCTTAAGTTTATACTTTATCATACTTTTCTCTATTTTATTTTATTATTCTTATTCTTCATACATTACTATTCATTCTTTTTATTTTTATTCTTCATATTTTATTTTTATTCTTCATATTTTAGTCTTTACATCATTTTGTATCTGGTTCATATTTTAAATAATGAGCTTTATTAACCTATAATATTTATATATTTACCAAATAAATTCTTATTCTTCATAAATTACAATTCATTCTTATTATTTTTGTTATTCATATTTTAGTCTTTACATCATTTCGTATCTTGTTGATATTTTAAATAATGGGCTTTATTAACCTATGCTATTTATATAATTGGTATATAACATTATATTATTGTTTAATTACTATCTAGGCATTGAGTTCAATTTGATTCTATAGACTAATGTATTAACCTGAGATGATAATATAAAAAAAAAAAATAAATAAAAATTATAATACTAAATTTCTATAGGGCTTTTTTCCTATATTTTTATTCTTACTTAAATTTATATTTCACGCTTTATATTTTTATAATTTTCCCTTTACATATTTTCATATTTTTCTTTCTATTTTTTTAAAACTCATTCTATATTTTTTAATTTTCTTTATTTTGTCTTTTTAATTTTCACTCTTTTAAGTGATTTATTACTTTTAATTTCATCTCTATATCATTTATTATTATAAATTATAATTACTCTTTATCTTTTTTTACATAATTTCATCTTAAATTTATACTTTATTCTTATTGTCTTTTTTTTTTTACTTTATTATTTTTATTCTTTATACTTTACTATTTTATTTTAATTTTTTTTATTGTTTCATCCTTACTATTTAAATCGTTATGTACTTAGAATTAATGCATATATGTGTGATATAGGTCATTTAATATTGCAAGTTTCTAGATTTGTTATTTTTAGTAAATGAGATCCACTTCTATTAGATCTAGTCAAATTTCATTTCTATATCATTTATTATTATATATTTATTATTACTCTTTATCTTTTTCTCCATCATTTCATCTTAAATTTATACTTTATTCATATTGTATCATTTATTATTACTCTTTATTTTTTTTACATCATTTCATCTTAAATTTATACTTTATTCTTATTGTTTTTATTTTTTTACTTTATTATTTTTATTCTTTATATTTTACTATTTTTTTATTTTTTCATTCTTACTATTTACATCCTTATGTACTTAGAATTAATGCTTATAAATGTGATATAGGTTGTTTAATATTGGGAGTTTCTAGATTAGTTATTTTTAGTAAATGAGATCCACTTCTATTAGATCTAGTCAGTCATATATTTCTAATATTTCTATTTATGTAGCCATTGTCTTATCATTAAAAATATAGCAAGATCTGCATTTAATGTGTAACTATATTTTGTGCTTTCTTTTTTCCTAAGTGTGTATCAAAGTCTGTTATGGTTTAACTCCTCACGAGAGGGCCACAAATATGTGAGAGCCATGGCAGTTGATCCTCTTTAATTAAGTTGGTTAGCATAGAAGATTGATTGAGTTCTTATTCGTTGTTTTGTATTTAATTTTTTTATGTATTCATTTATTTATTGTGGACGAGGTGCAATCACTTTTGTATTTAATTTTTTATGTATTCATTTATTTATTGTGAACGAGGTGCAATCATTTTTGTTTGAAGAAATTACATTTATGCAAGGATCTAAGGACACAACATCATTAATTGATGATCTCGATTTTGCTTGTTTTGCGAGAAGTTTTAGATCCTTTGGGTTAATGATTTAGAACAAGAAATCCAGTTCCCAATTAACAATTTTATATTGTAGAGTGTTGAACGTGTATGGCGATGTTCACTGGGAAAATATTTATTCTCTCATAAAGCATTCCATAACTCCTAGGGATGTTTCTTTGATCTAGAGTCTAGAGGCACATTCCCTTGGGTGTTAATAATGATTATATTAGACAAAGATCAGTGTTATTATGAAGTACTGTATTTTTTTATTTTAATTTTATAATATAAGAATTAAGAGAGGGATGTAGAATTAGTTCTTACATTTATGTTATAATCTATTAATTTTGTGAGTTTCTAGTTTAATTGTTTTTAATAAATCAAATCCACTTCTATTGGATATTTTACTAAATTATATCCACGTCTATTAGATATACTAGGTGATATATTACTATATATGTAACCATTTAATAATCAATAAAAATATAATGAGATTTCTATTTTGTCTGTAACTATATTTTCTCTCTACATTTTAAATTATGTACCATGCCAATATTTTAAACATTGAGTTTCACCATTTTATAATCTTTATCTAATTATAAAAATAACATTTTTGTTTTAAATTTAATGTTATTAAATTAATGAATAGTAATTTTATATTAAAATTAATGATATAGTTCTATCCACTAATTTTAATTTAATATTTTTTCTCAAGCTACAACATGAAACAACTATTTACTTATTTAAAATTATGTTACATTTTTTATTTTTTCTAATTTACTTTTTATATATTTTCGCTGTCCATAATTTTCTTCGTATTTTTTTTTTACTCATTTGTTATTTTTATTTTCATTTTTATATCATTTATTGTTTTATTATTATTATTATTATTTATTTTTTTATTTTATTGTAATTTTGTTTTCGAGTATTCTTTTTATTCTTTGTATTTTATCATTTCCATCTTTATTTATCTCTTTAATATTTCAAATTTTGGGTTTTATTAACTTATAAAATTTATTTAATTATAAAGAAAATATTCTTTCATATTCATAATCATTATATTTCATAATTTCATATTTAAATTTAATTAATAAATCTATTAAAATTCAGTAGGTACAATATGTTTTTTTCTAAGTTATATATCTATCTCTCATGTTATAAAGAATTAATATATATCGATTTTAAAATTAGAGTGTAAATATTTCCTTAAATTTTACACTAAAATAGTAGTTTGCATCTTGAGATATTTGATTCTTCTCAACCCTTAATACATTTAATGTTAAGATAAATCTACACTTATCATAACACAATAATTTCCATACAAAATATCAACTATAAAATATAACTTAACCTATCAACTTTCGATTAAAAAAAAGTAATAAATTTATATATAACTACATTGTTTTCCTTTTAGTTTTAATTACTTACATTTATATTCCACTCTTTACACTTTTAAATTTTAATGTTTACAATTTTTTTTTATTCTTTCTCTATTTCTTTAACCTCAATTATATCTTTATTTTTTAATTATGATATCTTGATATCCTTTACCTTTTAGAATATTATATTATTCTCTTTCCAATATTTTTTATTTTATATCAATGTTTACTTTTTTGAAATCCTTTATTTTAGGAATATATTTCGTTATTATCATTATTTTTTTTATTTTTTTTTATCTTATTATTTATATTCTTCATATTTTACTATTTATACTTTATTATTTACACCACATAGTGTACATGCTGATATTTTAAATATTAAATTTTATTAATTTATAATATTTATCAAATTCTAAACATTTTGTTCATTGGTAAATGATACGTTTATTCTTAGTACACTTGCAAAGTAGCTTAATTGTAAAGCAACACTAAAAAAAAATTAAACATTCCAAAGTTAAAAACTAATTTTCATAAGTTTCAGAGTGAAACTTAGTATTTGTCTATTCCCAAAACACCTTGTAACGAAAGAATTTATCACCTTTGCGATACTACTAAGAGGTTCAAAGAGGGTTGAAGATGAAAAACACTTTCTCTTGGACTACCCAAATCTTACTCACATTCGTTCTCATTTCTAAAACATTTGTCACACTACTCACCTTCTTGACTTGCTAAGTCAAGAAAACTATAGTAATGTAGGGGTGCTTCTTTCTCTTAAAATCTTACTTTCTTAAGGTCTGATAAACCACAATCATTGCTATTTGTCTTTTTTTCTCTTAGAGTCGCAATTAATCTCTTACTTTATGAAAACAACAATTAAATAAACACAATAAAAATGACATTTTAATGTTTTTTTTTGTGTATAAGACCCATGGAGATTTGAACTAGTGATTGCTTTAACAATGCACCCATTCACTGTCAATCCAAAACCACATATACTATAATTTTAAAATATATATATATATATAGATATAGATATATATATATATATTATTTTTCTATTATTTAATAAATATTTTATATTTATTAAAAAGAATACCTATTAATTTTTCACAAGAGGAATTATCCATATCCTTGCATATTAAACAATATAATATATTACTTACATTTTTTCATTTTATTAATTGAAGTATGTATCTTTGAAACATAAATTAAGGGATATATTTAATAACGATGGCTTAAGTTATGATATTGGTGTTTCTATAGCGACATAAAATAAATAATCAAAATATTAAATCGTAATTTTTATAAATATATTAAAAATAGAGAATATTAGTATATTTTTTTATAAAATTTAAAACTTGAAATTAAAAAAAATAATAATAAAATAAAATTGATAGTTAATAAATTTAATTTTATTAATTAAAATTTATGTTTTAAATTATATATAATAGTGGTAATTCAACTTTAGAAAGTTTTATATAAGAATTTGGTGTTTTATTTGGTAATTATTATTATTTAATTAAATAAAAAAATTTATGATTTGATTTTAATATATATAAGGGTAATTATATAAATTAAAATAATAAAACAATTCATAATAAGTATCAAAACAGTTAATTATCATAAAAATTAAGTAAAGTATTACTTAATTTTAAATTATTATTATTATTATTATTATTATATATATATATATATATATATATATATAATCTTTAACTATAAATATTAGTCTCTTTTTACTATATAAATTTTTTGTTACAATACTATGACTTTTCAATACTATATGCCTCAAAAATATTTAGTGAAGATAAAATCCTTATTATATATTTAATAATTACTAATAATTAAATTAAAATTCAAAAAAACTGTAGCAAAATAGAAAGACTAATATCGCTCTAAATAGACACTCATATAATTATATTCAGTTAATCATGAAAAAAAACATGCTTTTACAGACCTTCATATTATGATTAATGTTGGTAACCATTTGCAATAGTCCACACATACTTTTACACAGTTTCATATTATGATTAATATTAACAACCATTTGCAGTAATCCCACCCTTACTGTCTCGTCCTAAAGTATTTGCGCATACTTTTAGGCCGCTTCATAATATGATTAATGTTCACGACCAAAAGGTGGCTCGTCCTGAAGCCTTTTGCGACCAAAAGGCTAACGTGTGTTGTGCTTCCAAAGCTGTTGAGTAGGTCTCGTACCTCACCAGCCTGCCTTTGACCTTCAAAGAGAACGCCGCAGAGGCACGCCTACCTCCCCCGGCCGTTACCAAACCCTCGGCAGTTGCGCGTGATATTCTCCCGCCCCATCTGAAATCAAAATAACGAAAAGCAATTTACAGTGACAATAAAATGGATTTGATATGTTAATGCACCTCAACATAAACCCTACCATAATCTGTTATATTTTCATTTCTCGAAAGAATGCATAGTATTTCATATCTCGTCAAAGGATTGAATCGTGCAATTTTATTAAATCGAGTGAAATCGAATGAGCACGGAGAACCGGAGCATTTCTCGGATCCAATGGGCCTTCCTCATGAACGCAAATGGCGCAGTGGAGAGCACATTGGATTCCGGGAGAAGCTCTCCTTCCGCCAAGGCAATATAGCAAGCATGAATTTTTTTCCAACTGAAGAAATAGCTTCAGTTGGCTTTGGCTGGAGTAGTTCTCAGGTACATACGGCCTCCCGGACCATAAAACTTATAGAAACAAAACCTTCTACTTATCCATCAAACCACACCCTCAAAAATTCCAGAATTGCCTCGAAACTAAGCAATCCACCAGGATTGCCGTTCCTTCACTATATAAAGGAAATTTACTCAAAACCAAGCAAAATACCAGAATTGCCTCAAAACTAAGCAATATCTCAGAATTGCCGTTCCTTCACTATATAAAGGAATTTTTCTCTGCAGAGATCTTCAACTCCCTCCAAAAACATTGTGAGCATGTGTAAAGCATACGAAGAATAACTTTTGATCAAGATGGTAAGGTTTGGGTGCGCTTACGCAGACTTCATAACCAAAGTAACCAGGGCCTCCGGCTATATACGCTTTATGACCACACCTTCTAACACTTCCATTTCAAGTGTGAGTTAGTGTCACATTCATTTAAGAATTATGCCACTTAGGAAAAGGGTTTGATCTCACCCCACCAAGTTAGTAGTCTCCATTATTACACTTCATAACCAAAGTAACCAGGGCCTCCGGCTATATACGCTTTATGACCACACCTTCTAACACTTCCATTTCAAGTGTGAGTTAGTGTCACGTTCATTTAAGAATTATGCCACTTAGGAAAAAGGTTTGATCTCACCCCACCAAGTTAGTAGTCTCCATTATTACAATGACGCTCAAAAGAATGTGATGCTTGTGGGGGGGCATATGGAATTTGTTCTCGCACTTGTCAAAATCATACTTTAACCGTTTTAATTCCAGATGTAAAATGTCAAGACCATGCTCAACCATTTAGACTCATACTTTATATAAATTTTAATGGGTATGCATAAACAAAAATCATCGTACTAACCATTTCACATTTAAAATAAGATTCGGTTGATTAGTTCAATGAAACTTAACCTTCAATTTTCAAATTTGATATTTTGAGTTACTTTTTTATGTGTGAAGTTATATATATATATATATGAATTTTTATATAATTTGTTATTTATATATATATATATATATATTTCTTTTTGGGTAAAGGGGAATTGGCTTATAAAAATTTAGAAATTTTTATAGCTATTTTACTTATCAAATAATTTTTGGGTCAAAATGACTTTTAATATAGACTTCAAATTTTCATTATTATAATAGTCACCGAAATTTTTTCAATGTTGTGAAAATCACTTAAAAGTTAAGACTTAAGGAGTTGAACTACCTTGTTCTCCACCATTGTCATTGTAACTAGTAGATGTCATGTTAACCCTCATTACTCAAACATGTGAGACTAGTCATATGTGGACATTCAAGAAGATTCTAGAATGTCAAAATATCTGACATTAGTACATGGTCAAGGCATCCAAAATCATTAATATTAACCTAAGATGAATGCCAAGCTATGTTAAATACTAAGCGACTAGAAATAGAAGGGATTCATTCTTTTTGTATTGTTGTTGTCCCATATTTGAGTAAAGAACATAGAAGTGGGATATCGAAGCATAACACAAAAGGTAGCAGCCATTCAAGCTACAATGTCCATGGAAACTCCATAATGAATGCATCTTTCATTGTATCTACATGTTATAACTAAAAGAGAGTAGAGCATATGCCTCACATTCCTGTTGGCTCCTCATTAATCATGGGTTTCACAAGTCACATCTTTTGTTAATTTGTGTCCATGGTATGTTCATTTGCTTGTTCTTTCATTTTTAGTTTCAATTATTTCCATAAATTTGAGTACTAAGCTAATAATAATAAATATGAGGTTTAAGGCAATAGACTACATAACAAAAGATTTTAATACTACAAGATACATTGTTGTTATAGCTCCAAATCTCACTCTTATGGTTTATGATGCTGCACTCATGGCCTAGGGCAACCCCTCCTTCTAGACATGGTCCTAAAACTTAAAAAACAGTGTTTTATCCCTTATACGCGACATTGCCTTGAGTTAAATGTGTGTATACGCGGGTCTGTGTATACCCAACCCGCGTATATGTATTAAAACACTTAAAAAAATTATAAAATTCCTTATTTTCGGGCGGAGATCACGGGTTTTACCTGCTGATCACCTGTTAGTGCCCGTGGTCAAACTGTTCCCAACCAACTCCCAACTAAAAAACTACTTTGGGAGAGGTATAAAAATACCTCAATGGGAAGGCCTAAGGGAGGAGAGAAGACAGAGAAAGGTTATTATGCTGAGATTTTTCCCCTCACCAGGTCTGAAGTCCCTTGTGCCTTCTGCACTTCCCCCATTTGTACAGGAAACCCTTGTTTCCTTGTGTGTTGATGCTCATCCACCATTATGACATCATGGAGTAAGGCATGGAAGGAGTTTGTTAAAGGCTTGAGGCTGGAACGGATCCAGAAGGAAGCTTTGCTTGGAGCCTGCTGAAGGTGACTCAGGTGAAATTATTCCTTTTTATGTACTTTATTTGTCTATAATAAAAGAAACACATGTCTTGGTTCCTGATATGAATCTTCTTTATGTTTGTGATATTCATGTTTAGAATTTATATGTAACTGGTTGTTTGGATTTCATAACTAACTACCTTTATTTATAACATGAAGATGGTTTCTTTATAAGGTTTTATCCATATACTGCTGCGTTCTTCGGAATTGGTTGTTTTGCAAGACAAAAGAGAAGAAGGGAACTCCAAGAAGGGTTTGGACCCTAAGGGCCTTCTCAAACGTAGGACCTAAGGTACGTCCCTTTTACATTAGAATTTGCTTATAATAGCATAATGGTTGTGTGAATGTGTGTTTCTTTGAATAGATAACTTTCAGTCTGCTAGGGTTTCGATCCAAAAAGCCCTAGGGGAACATTTCCCTCCAACAAAATTAGCGACTCCACTAGGGACAACACTCTTGTTGTTCCTAGTTTGGGTGTTTTCAAGCCATCAGGGCTCAGCTGCCTTGTCTGCTTGTTGTTGCTGTCTGGTCTATTTTTGAACTTTAAGTTTTGCCAGTTTCTTCAGTTTGTTTTTTATTTTTCTTGAAACCTTTTATATACATTGTTTTTCTTAGTTACAGAGGCGTATGTATGCATGTTTCTTTAAGTTAACCCATGCATACACATGTTTCCTTAGTTACAGTCGCATATACACGCAATCTGTACATAAGTATAGTCACATATATCTTACAATTTTCAAGATTTTTAAATCTTTTTGTCTCTGAAGGTCTGTCTGGTAGTTTGAGTCAGTCTGAAACAGTCACTTTCTAGTATCAGTTGTTGTTTTTATAGCGAGCATCTTGTTTCGAATTCTCTCTGATTATAAGGAGTATTGGTCTTGTTTTTGTTGTTGCAAGCGTCATCCTTTCTTGGTTAAGCACGCAAGATTTCTTGTTTGGAATCTTGGCTGCTCTGATTCAGCAGGGCAGAAAGATTGATCTCAATCTTTGTGTTAAATATTGCTTTTGGTATCTTTTGGTTTGCTTCACAAAACCGCTTATTGTGGCCATCTACTTCTTTGTTTCATGAAAGTTGTTGATTGATACTTTCTTGAAATTTGTCTTTTTGATCTTTTTGGTTATTGTTGCCAAATCTTTCATTACTGCTTTTGATTGTTAAGAGAATCCTTAAACACATCTCTTTTTGTTGAGTTTTCATCCATTGTGTGGTGTCAATTTGCAAAAGTGTTTGTTGCCTATTCTTCAATCACAAGTTTCAGTGTTGTTGAGAGCATTTTTTAAAAGACTTTTTTGTTGTTGCTTTGAAGAAAACTTTTTGAAAAACTTTGTTTTGCTTTCTTGAACTTTGTTTTCATTTGGTTTCCTTTTAGTGAATGAAAGTGCTTTATGTTTGTCTTGGAACTTGTTTTTAGTGTTTAGACGAAATGAATGGTAACATCTCATATTCCATCTAGACATTTTAAGTGGCAAAATAGAAATTGATAAGCAAGCAACTTTCATTTCTTGTTTTTAGAGTAGTTTTGAATCTTGCATCAGCATATATTTGTTGCATTAGGATAGATGTGCATATCTTTTTAGGCATACATAGATTTGTTAACTTTTGTGAGTGTGAAGCGTGAATTAATGAAAAGAAAAGAAAAGTTTGTTTCATTTGAAGTTCCTCTGAACCCTATAGAAATTGCTCTTCATCGAAAAACGAAAAAGTGCATGTGCATGTAGTTAAGTTTTTATTAATTTCTTTTGCGTCAAAAAACACAACTAGTTTCACTTCCGTTACCCTGTGACTTAAAGAACAACCTATTTTAAAATCAAGCGCTAACTAAAATTCACTAAAACTTTTTGTTTAAGTCAGTTACACCAACAAGTTTAGGATTTTAGGGCCTTGGATTAGGCGAGTGGAGAGTTAACTCTCCAAGGCCATATAAACGTCAAACATAGGAGTCTAAATACCGAGTGAAAATCCAATAGTGTTAGGAAGACCAAGAAAGCTCCGGATCTGGGAGTTAAGCACGAGGGTCTATGAAGACAGGGAAGAGAGATACCCCCTCTCCTACTTGTCCGAACTTACCTCACGACTGTTTCGCCTAGCTTCTGCAACAAGTTGGTATCCATAGTTGCTACTCCTAGGGATCTACATAGGTGGCTGCGGAGGGGAATCCGGTGGCACCTGAGGTCGACATTGCATCACTCTCGATAGTACTACTGGAGGGCACCCTTGCGAAGCTTGGGGGCTTGCACCGGCGTAGGCTATTGTTAGGAGGTCAGCGTAACTTCCTCTGATACCTTCGCTGATAGGACTAGGCCCTCATCATCCCAGACTATCTTCGAAAGGCCCCTTAATTCACTTTCTTGTATTTTGGTGTCCGGTCCTAATCACCCGGAGCGGAAATACTTGGAAGTTGTTTGACTGGCTATTATCTTTAGGGACTTTATAGTGTGTGCTCTGTGCTCTTAGTTGGCCTAGCTTGCAATTTTTTTTGAGTCTTTAGTTAGATCATAACAAAAAATTCAAAGTGGCTGACCGATCTCCCAGATGGTCTCGAAGACTTCGTGGTCTTTCACCACCAAGTTTAGAGCTTTCTCCTAGAAGGCGCAGAGGTAATACTACTGGTGCGTTTCATTCCACGACAGTTGACGCATCAGGGATTGATCCTCCTCTCGGGGGCATTAGTGTCCAAGCAGGGCCTGGCACTTCCACAGAACAAGAGAGGGACACTCTAGTTCTTTCTCGAGTTCTCTTTCGAGCAGAGAATAACATAGAGGTAGAAGAACTCTCAGAGTCGTTAGCGGCTCCGAATTCTCCACTACCATCTAGTCATCCAGACGTATTACAATACGTTGGGACTCTGACGCATAGACCGTCAAGTCCAGGTTACACTACGCGCTTACCATCGATGACCACTACTGGAAGCATGGCTTCTACAAGTGATACGACTATGCAAACTCCAACATTAGTGCAAGGGGGAGGAACAATTTCTATCTCCTCTGCTTCCGTGTTTGGATCTTTTGCTAGCACATCTTTAGTTGGGAATACCTCCATTCCATCCACGAGTGGAAATGCCCAAACCAATGCTTTTGGTACTGGATTCTTCCCATTTGGCACCCACTCACAGGGTATTCCATCAGTTCTGTTTAGTGCCGCTACGTCCATGATGGGCCGATCGGCTTCATTCCAGGGTTTTCCTTTCGGAAGTGGTCATATACCACATTCCAACCCGACGATAGGATCCATGCCTTTTTCTTCTATAGGACAAAGCAGCAATCCTTTCCAAGGTTGGACTAACCCTGGGGTTAGTGGCACCAGAACTGGGAATCAATCTTATGGCCAACAAGGGAATAGGTCGTACTCCACAGTTAGTTCGTTTCAAAGTATTCCTCCCTTAGCTTTGGCTTGGAATCCGTATCAGGGGTTATCAACTCCTTATAATCCTTTAGGAGGAAACTTGTCTGGTTATGGAGGTTTTGCGGCCGGAGTTGGTCAAACTCTGAATTTTGCTAGATCAAAAGGCTTGCCTTTTGGTTCAGCCAGTTCTGCTAGTTACTTCAGGCAGCCTAGTGCCTTCCAAAATCCAGGCCAATCTTTTCAGAACTTTGGGAGTTAGTCTGGGTGGAATCCCCAAGGTCCTCCTAGGCTTCCGTTTCTCGCAAGTTGAACTTGCAGATCTCACTAAGTTAGCAAACGATCCAATCAAGTACAAGCGGACATTCCAAAATTGCTGAAGACCCAGGCGTGTAACCACATTCCATTTGTGGTGCGATGACTCGATTAGGTTGAGACTATTTCAACGCACCTTGACTGGTAATGCGGCCAGAGTTGCTAAGCTTTACATCTTTCGCTGACTTAGCCTAGTTACCTGTCCGTTATGATGCCACTGAACTTCTGGCCACTTTTCGTCAGGATAAGGCAACTCACATTTCTCATATTCAGGAATGGAGACCTCATTAAAGCCGTCTGAGTACCATCAATCTTTACAACCCGAGATCCAAGGATGTCTCCATGTCCGGAGTCTATTCTGAGGAGCAAGCCCCAGCAATTAGAATTGATCTACTCTCAGTCTGGGATCCTACAAAAATACTTTCAGATGCTCCTGGGTCTAAGGTTGACATAGGTAAGTCGAAGCAAGGTCCCCATGCAGATGGTATCATTGGGTCGGTAGACACAACTATCGTGAGCTTGTTGAACCAATTGCAGCAGTTGTCTTTACAAACTGCTTCTAACAACCAAGTCACATCGTCTAACCCCCCAGCTTCCCAAACTTCTTCGATTAACGTCGTCCAATCTGATAACCCCAAAGGAAATCAAAATTCCAATGGGAAAAAGAAAGGACGAGGTAAGAAAAAGAACCAGGATGGGAAGCCTAATGCAAATAAATCCGGCAACAACGCTGGTGGTGGTGGAAATGAGTCTAGAAAGAAAGTCAAGTTTCCATACAAGTTGTGCAGTGGAGACCATTTAACTCATCTCTGCCCCAAGATTGAAGACGCTCAACGCTTGTTAGGACAGAAAGGGACTTCTAGTTCTCAGGCTGTGTTAACCAACCCTTTTCCCCAAGGGCAGCAACTTCTTGCTGGCACGAGTTCAAATCCTGGTACCTCCGCAGGGGGCAACCAGGAAGGGAAAAAATCATCGAATGTTTTCATGATGGGTTCTAACGTCCATGTGGCTACTCGGTCACATGATTATGGTAAAGCCGAAACTTCCAAGGACAAGACTGTTCCCGGAAATACCGACCTTCATATTGAGCGACCCCCTGTTGACATTATACCATGGATACCGAAAGGTTCCGCTAAACACGCGACTATTAATCCTAATGCTAGGGCCACCTAGAATTATTCCATTGTGGAGGATCTGGCTCAGAGTCCATGCACCATGTCTGCTTTAGAGGTTCTCCAGTCATGTCCAACTCAGCGAAGTGCTTTACTTTCCGTGATTAGGGCAGTCGATCCAACTAACTCTTTAGTGCTCACTTTTGACATGTTAAATGTCAAAAAACGACTCCCTCATCATATGGCTTTCCAAATAAAGTCTACATACCGGAAAATCAACATTTTTCATACCGTTATTGATGAAGGAGCTTCCACGTGCGTCATGTTGATGTCATGTTGGAAGGCTATTGGATCACCTTCGGCCGTTCCTTCACCTACCATCTTAACTGCATTTGATGGTCATTCTCATAAGCTGCATGGGATTATCTCGGCCTTTCCTATATGTGTTGTGGGGAAGGTCGTCAATATTGAAGTAGAAGTCATAGATGCTAACCTAGACTATAATCTCCTCTTAGGAAGGAACTGGGTATACGAAATGGACACCATTGTTTCGACCCTATTTCGTGTCATTTGCTTTCATCATGAGGGGAAAATCGTTAAGGTTGATCAATTGGATTATTGTCCAGTCGATCCTCATGCAAGCTCTGACTCTACTATTCCCTTAGTGGATAACCCTCGTCCACCTATTGAGAATTTAGGAGTAGGGATGTATTCCTCATTGATGGGTACCTTTGATCTTCCCTCTCCTTTCGCTAAAATCAATGCCATTTCATCATCTAAGGAGTCTCGTCGAGAAGAGTTCTTTCGAACTCGTTATTTTTTAGACCCTTGGACCTTGCCTTCTCCTACGACCACATTAGTTGAAGGACAAGTAAATGGAATGGCATTCCCTATATCTGCAGCTGAGCTTAGATATCAGTCTATCGTAGACTCTGCAGACAACCACTCTACTCCTTTTCCTGAAGAGGAGTTAGATGGTGATGTGGCCCCGGCTTGGACCCTTGATTCTACCTCTGCCTTGGACTGCTTAGATTTGATTTCACCTTCTGAAGAAGCAATCGTCGAAGCAATGATGGGTATAGATGAACCTTGGGAAGACTTACACCATCGTTCATACTTTCTTCCTCCATTGCAGGAAGTAGAATCTAGATTCTCCGAGCTTTGTACTAGTGATGTTTGTACGGTGTAAAATCCTTTGGCTCCAGCACACGTTCGTGCCGAAGGTAATATGTCAATGATTTCAAAAACGATACCTATAAACATCTCTAGGGACCCTAACGTGATCGAGAATCTCTTCATCGGAATTGAATGTTCCCCTGAAGAAATTCAATTTTACACAGACCTGTTCAAGGAATTTTGAGATGTATTTGCTTGGTCTTATGAAGAAATGCCTGGCATTGATCCTTCTATAGTTCAACATGAGATCAAGATGTATGAGAATGCCAAACCGGTTCATCAAAGGCTTCGGCCGGTTAACCCTAGGAAAGCGGTAGCTATCAAAGCTGAGGTTGAGAAGCTGCTAAAGGCGGGTTTTATATACCCTGTTCCTCTTACTGATTGGGTTTCTAATCCAGTCCCTACAGATAAAAAGCAAGGAACAATCTGAGTATGCATCGATTTTAGGGACCTAAACAAGGCTTGTCCGAAAGATAATTACTCCACGCCATTCATTGATCAGATTATCGACGAGTGTGCGGGTAATGAGATTTTTTCCTTCATGGATGGGTTTTCTAGTTATAATCAAATTTCTATCCGTCCTGAAGATCAACATAAGACAACCTTTATATGTCCCTAGGGTACCTTTGCATATAGAAAGATGCCTTTTGGTCTTAAAAATGCTGGAGCCACTTTTCAGCGGGTCATGTCATATGCTTTCCACGACATCAAACATGTCATCGAAGCATACTTGGATGATCTCGCTGCTCGTTCTCGAAAGAGAATCGATCACCCTAGTCATCTTCGATTGGTTTTTGAGCGATATCGTTTTTATAAAATCTGGTTGAATCCCAACAAGTGCGTTTTCGTGGTTACGTCCGGTCGGCTGTTAGGGTTCATCGTGTCAAAGTAAGGGATTCGGGTTGATCTCTTCAAGGTTGAGGCAATGGTTCAGTTGCCTCCCCCGTCCTCAATTCGACAACTTCAAAGTCTTCAAGGGAAGGCTAATTTCTTAAGACGGTTTATAGCGAACTATGCCGAGATCACTAAAGGGTTCATGCGTTTGCTACGGAAAGGAGTTCCATTTGTATGGGACGACTTTGCACAATGATCGCTTGATGCTTTGAAAAAAGCATTAGTCTTTGCCCCGCTTTTGAGTCCACTGGATTATGGTAGAGACTTCCCTTTATATCTCGCTACAGCAAAATCAACCATTGGTATGGTTCTCATTCAGGAGGACGATGCTCTCACTGAGCATGTGATTTATTATTTGAGCCGAGGCTTAATAGGTCCTGAACATCGCTATTCTCTAGTTGAGAAGTTGGCCTTGGCAGCTGTCCATGTTGTCCAACGGCTCCGTCATTATATCTTGCTATGCAAAACTTTTGTCTTAGCAGCAGTCAATCCATTTCAATTTTTCCTTAGTAGGTGAGTGATTGGGGAAAAATATAATCGATGGATAGTCATTTTGCAATAATTTGATCTCGAGTTCTTGTCTGCCAAGTCTAAGAAATCCATGGTTTTCACTGAGCTAATTTCTGAGCTGACTAGTGGAGAGGATACTATTTATGAGGAAAGTTTTCCCGACGAACATTTATTCCTCATATCTTCACTCGACCCTTGGTATGGAGATATCATTGTCTATCTCCATACTTCGAAGTTTCCCTCTACTTTCTCCAAGGATGACGTCGAAAATTACGTCACCTGGCTAAAAACTATGTTATCATTGGTGACACATTATACCATCGAGGGGTTGATTCAATCCTTCGGCACTATTTAACCTTAGAGGAAGCAGAGTCAGTGCTCAATGACTGCCACAGTGAAGCTTGTGGTGGTCATCTATCAGGGCTTGCTATAGCCCAGCGCATCTTGCGTGCCGGCTATTTTCGGCCTTCACTCTTTAAAGACTGTGTGGAAGCGGTCAAACGCTGTCACCCCTGTCAAATTTTTACTCGGAAGATGCGCGCGCATCCAGGTCCTCTTTTCTCCGTTGTCACCGTCGGTCCCTTTACTAAGTGGGTTATTGATTTTACGACCTCTAATCCACCTTCAGCGGCGAATCACAAGTACATTATCGCGGATGTAGACAACTTTACAAAATGGGCCGAGGCCATGCCTACTTACAAGAAAAATAGTGACACGGCAACATTGTTCCTTTTTAATCAGATTATCTCAAGATTCGGTATCCCGAGAGAGATTGTCACTGATCATGGCAGTCATTTCCAGAATCAATTGATGTCTGAATTGGCTCTCAAATTAGGTTTCCAGTAGGAGCATTCATCTCCTTATTATCCTCATGCCAATGGACAGGTCGAGGTAGTCAATAAAACTCTTAAGACGATCCTCCAACGGACAATCGACAAAAATCGGTCCAATTGGCACATTATGTTGTATTCAGCTCTTTGGGCATACCGAACCTCCATAAAAATGGCTACTGGTTTTACACCTTTTTAGTTGGTTTATGGGATGGAATCTATCTTTCCGGTTGAATGTGAAATCCCATCTCTTAAGTTAGCTGTTGAGCTCCTTCTAGAGACTTCAAGTGTCGAAGTGCGCCTCCTTCACTTGGAACATCTCGATGAGTAGCGTCGAGATGCCGCCATGATTAATGAGGCTCATAAGAAAAGGATTAAAACGAAATATGATAAACCTGTCCGTCCTCGAGTCTTTTCTGAAGGTGACGTTGTCCTGGTCTATGACCAAGATAAAGACACCTTGGGGGCAGGCAAGTTGAAGCCTATGTGGTACGGTCCTTTCATTATTAAACGAGTTTTAGAAAAAGGGTCATATGAGTTAATCGATTTTGAGGGAAACAAGCTGGCGGAGCCCCGAAACGGGCTCTACCTAAAGAAGTACTTTGCTTAGTTTTGGCCAGGCAATGGCTTCTTTGTACATTATGTATATTTGTACATATATCATCGAGAGTTTTTTGATATCAACACTTTTTGGTCTGCTGTGGCAGGTGTTGATGGATGATTTGGTCTATTTTGGGTTCGCCGATGGTGCTAGTCAGCACACTCGGAATCTTGCTTCCGCAGCTTGGGTACTCTATTATCCAACTGGTCAATTGATGGCATCAAGAGGCATATGCATTGGTCCTACTTCAAATAATATGGCTGATTATACTGCCGTTATTAATTTATTATCCGAGGCAATCTCTCATGGGATCAACTCGTTGGTAGTGTATATTGATTCTCAATTGATAGTGTCACAATTAAATAACATTTATCAGGTAAGGGATCCATGTTTATATCGCCAGTATTTAAGCGTGAGGTTGTTGCAAAGATCATTTACTTATATTAATTATTTTCACATTCCAAGATCTCATAATTGGTTAGCTGATTCTATCGCTAATCAGGCATTAGACTGGCACATCAATCATTCATCACAATAAATTCAAGCATCAAAAAGTTGAACTGTATATATATATATATATATATATATATATATATATATATATATATATATATATATATATATATATATATATATATCATAAAGCATCTCGAGTGTACATATGTGTGTCCAAAAATATACAAAATTGGGACTCAAATGCCCGTAATCATGTCCAGAATATCTAATGCCCCGGCTCAGGGTGAGCGGACAAGTAGGTAACTATCGCATTGGCCACACACCGAAAAGTGCGAACCCAGTCACGTAGCATGCCAACCACATGACACTGCATATCCTCAGGAAGGTCCTCTATGGCAACCATTGGTACTCAGCAGCTCAATCTCGCCAAGTGTCACTGGACATTGTGTAGAGTCCGTTCTGTATCAGCAACGGCCTCTTCGGCTCCTCGGCCGCGCCGTCCATGTCGTGGGAACCCATTTGGTCGTACCGCCCAATGTCTGGAACATGATCATCATATCAGTCATTTGAATCTCATCAAAAATATTTTTCAAAATTCATCATTATATTTGAAAAATCCAAAAAAATCATAAAAATCATAAATTCTTACCAATCTCGCCCCATGCTGCGTTCGGTGGTAATGCTAGATCAGGATCTCCTCGGAAATCCAGCCCAGCATAGGGGTAGTCATCTACGGCGACGATCTGCTGATCCCACCAGGTGAAGAGGTCATCGTCGAAGGCAATCCTTGGGACCTCCCCACCCCCCAGACGTTTCATCAGATCATCCCACCGGCCCATGCGTGGATCGCGTGGGGTGCTGATGGAAACTGCTACCCTGGGGCAGAGTGTGGGAACCTTCTCGAAAAAGAAAGTACATAGGATAGTCCCATATCCAAAGTTTTTGGTCTGTCCCCTCCTAATAGAAGCGAGCTGGCTCTTCATGTTGGCCAGAAGAGGAGTACACCAGTCGAACACAGTAGTGAGACAGTCAACTGCCACGCTCATGGTCAACCGTGATGCCTGATGCAGAGAGGACGATCCGTTCACTCGAGCTATGGTGAACGGGATTATCCTCAATGATAAACTCGCCACATGTGTGATGGAAATCTGGCTCCCAACCTTCTTGGGATGTCCCAGGGAATATATCTGTACATAGTCCTCTATCGTGAGACTGCTCCATGTCCTGCCCCAGGAATGTACTACCTCTCCCATTCGGGAAAGGCCCGTGATGAAATAGATATCCTCCACTTCTACCCTAAGTGGCATCTGATCGATCATAAAGGCTTCCTCCTTGACGTCCCAATAATCAATGAGCATCTCAAGAAGACGTGTGTTTGCTTTCATATTTGGCAATTTGAAGAATTTAAGCAAACCACATCCCCGTAGGGCATCTAAAGCTTCTGGACTGTTCATAACTTCATTATCCACCACTGCGTGCTCTCTTTCATGCCACGTGATAGGAATTCTGAGAAAAAAATGATTTGTAACCATTAGTTTTTGTTTAAAAATTGTTCGCGGCGTATACGTGGGTCCTTGTGCACACAGTCGTGTATAGGGCCCGCGTGTACGCGGGTTTCATATTACCAACTTGCGTATACACCCCGGAAAAATTTTGGGCAAAAAATTCAACGGTGAAACATTAATCAAAAATATTAAAACCAATCACAATCAATTGCAAGCTAAGTATAAGAGTTACCTGGAGGTTTTTGACGAATTTGAACAGTTGAAACTGGCTATGGGAAGTTTGCTCCTTTTGCTCCAAATCCTTTGCTCTCAAACTCAAATGGTAAAAATGGTGAGTCCAAAATCTCTTTTATAAGTTTTGAAAATGCAAAATTTTTTTGAAATTTTATTTTGTTTGGCCTCATGTGACTTTTAACTTGGGAGCTTGGAATGTTGAGATTGGTTTGTCTTTAAGGACATTTTGGACATTTTTCGACAGTTTCGAGACGGTTCCATGACTGCTGACCCGTCATGGCAGGTATCGTTTTCTCATTGGCATATAGGTTAGGGACACCATTTTTCCGTTGCATTATGCATACTAGCCTCCATTTGTCGGTGCATCTACCATAGGGTTGACCCCATCGTGTTATGGTTCGTAAGCTATCTTCACTCGCCGATTCTTTAAATCATGAAACGATGGTAGAGCCATCCTTTACATGGGCATCGTAGTTAGCACCTCACTGACATTTGTTTCTCATGCTGCTCTGATTTGAGTAGGCTCGGGAGTCCTCTGTAGTCCCGCCATGACTTATGCATTGAAGACCCATTCCTCTTTGCTTCTTCGCTTCGTTCTGGCCTTATACCCTAGAGGCTCCTTTGTGTTGAGTTGTACTACTGCATTGCATGTTGACCACTTGCACCTTTTGGCCTAGAGCTGGCTTCACTTGGACTTGTGTTTAAGCCAAATTTTGACCATGACGATTGCAAAATCAACCTTGCATACCTTTTACTTCTGCAACTTGACACACCTTGACCTGCGGAAGGAACACACGTTTGAGTGTCACTGACTAGTTTTCGCCTCCTTGCATTGAGCATAGGAACGTTCCATTCCCAGGAACTAGATCATCTGTTTCACCGACACTCGTTCTTTCCACTATACCATAGCATTCTTTTATTCTTTTTCAAGCTTAACAGAAAATGACAAAAAAATTAAATATTCCAAAAAGAGCGGGAACGGGACAATATTTCCATTTTATTGTTGGCAGCTAGAGTCAGTCATGTCGCCCTTGAACAAAGCACTCAAAACAAAGTCTCCTCCATTTGGGCGGGATTTAGTTTGACTTAAGTACACCTTAACCTTGTTATTGAGTCAGTTCTCCCCTGATTGGTTATCTCTTCCAATCATATGGAGGGTTCGTTGGTGCCTCCTGCATGACGAACTTATACAGAGTCATCATATGCTGCCACATAGTCACATTGAGTCATGCTTTTGTTCAAGGTAAGTTAGCCTGAGTCGGATTTTCTGCGGTGTCTCTTGACTCATTTTTCAATCGGCCATCCCTGGTTGTCAGTATCATGTTTATCATCACATCAGCCATATTGGTCCTTTACTCGTGCCAGTTTGATAAGGTCCCCATTGACTTCTTGCTGGCGGGTCTTGTCCTTATCGACGACGACATCTTGCTCTGAGGACAAGCCTAGAGCCGCACCCTGGCCCTATTTTCATTATTGATAGGTCACCTTGTGCTCAACATCGATCAGTATCATGGGTCTTTGACTGAGTGGTTTCCCTTGTGTTCGACATCAACTTACATTATCACACATTAGTACCTTGGTTTCCATTTGACCCTATTGGTGGATACCTCACCTCTGTGTTAGCTTCCATTATTGGTTGGTTCAGAGGGTTTTTGTCGTGTGCTAGCCACATCTTGTGTACACCGGAAACATACTTCAGTTGGGTTACTACATCTCTTTTGTCCGATTCCTTCCACATTATTGGCCTACAGGTTTCACTCGCACTAGATTGATGGAGGATGCCTTAACGCCTTCCTTCTAGCGGATCTTTCCCTATCGACTCCGACTCATTGCTCTGGGGAAAAGATCTAGAGTCCATTTGGTAGTACCTTGGGGTTTGCAGTCATTAGTGGCAGATCCTTCGCTATCGACAGTGGGAAACCATCATTGTCTCCTGATCTACCTTAACGCTCATTATCATTATCGGTGAGTAGTCTCGCATTTGTTAACGGTATACATCAATGACCGGTAATCAAACGATTTCTCACATGGTTGAATTCAGATCATTTGTTCCCATGGTGTAGAAATGTACCATGACGGTCGGTGAAGACCTCAGGTTGTATCAACATTCATTGGTTCATTTGACAGTTGCTCCTGTTGCTGCTAGTTGATACCATTCCACCTTATATGTTGCAGTCAGTCATGGCGACATTCTATATGCTGGCACCTAAGTTTGCAGTGTAGTACCATCCTATTCCATCATGTTCAGTTGGTACCTTTTGGGATCAGACTTTGATATCAGTGATCCGTTGCATCTTTCAGCATCATTGACACTCTTATATGTGATATTCAGACATGTACTTGTTCATCATGATCATATGATCCATTATGTATTTTCCAGTCATTTATACTTGTATACTTAGTGGATCCGCTTGTACTTGATATGCGGACATGCTTTACTTTTTTCTAAGCATGGGTATGCCCGCCTCAGATAGTGTTTCTTTCTAATCTCCTTTGGTGGCTTGGCAGGCTGAATTCTGGTGAAGTCCTCCTCAGTTTTTAATAGATTTCCTTTCCATGTACTTGCATAATACATTTCGGCCATCATGTACCCCTTCTGACCTCATATATTAGGGGGCATCTGTTATAGCACCAAATCTCACTCTTATGGTTTGTGATGCTGCACTCATGGCCTATGGCAACCCCTCCTTCCAGACCTGGTCCTAAAATTTAAAAAACAATGTTTTATCCCTTATACGTGACATTGACTTGAGTTAAATGCGTGTATATGCGGGTCTGTGTATACCCAACCCGCGTATATGTATTAAAACACTTAAAAAAATATGAAACTCCTTATTTTCGGGCGGAGATTGCGGGTTTTACCTGTTGATCACCTGTTAGTGCCCGTGGCCCAACTGTTCCCAACCAACTCCCAACTAAAAAACTACTTTAGGAGAGGTATAAAAAGACCTCAATGGGAAGGCCTAAGGGAGGATAGAAGAGAGAGAAATGTTATTATGCTGATATTTTTCCCCTAACCAGGTCTGAAGTCCCTTGTGCCTTTTGCACTTCCCCCATTTGTATAGGAAACCCTTGTTTCCTTGTGTGTTGATGCTCATCCACCATTTATGACATCATGGAGTAAGGCATGGAAGGAGTTTGTTAAAGGCTTGAGGCTGGAACGGATCCGGAAGGAAGCTTTGCTTGGAGCCTGCTGAAGGTGAATCAGGTGAAATTATTCCTTTTTATGTACGTTATTTGTCTATAATAAAAGAAACACATGTCTTGGTTCCTGATATGAATCTTCTTTATGTTTATGATATTCATGTTTAGAATTTATATGTAATTGGTTGTTTGGATTTCATAACTAGCTACCTTTATTTATAACATGAAGATGGTTTCTTTATAAGGTTTTATCCATATACTGCTGTGTTCTCTGGAATTGGTTGTTTTGCAGGACAAAAGAGAAGAAGGGAACTCCAAGAAGGGTTTGGACCCTAAGGGCCTTCTCAAACATAGGACCTAAGGTACGTCCCCTTTACAATAGAATTTGCTTATAATAGCATAATGGCTATGTGAATGTGTGTTTCTTTGAATAGATAACTTTCAGTCTGCTAGGGTTTCAACCCAAAAAGCCCTAGGGGAACATTTCCCTCCAACAATTGTGAGAAATTGTTATAGGTGAATATCCATGGTAGTTTATAAGTCATAGTGTTGTAAGAGTAGATTATTTGTGGGTTTTTTGGAAGTTGCAAGATCAAAGAATTAGCTTAAGAAGGAAGTCTCAAAACCTTACTATTCGAGAACAATTCTAGTTATTAAAGCCCTTAGGATGAGGCATAGGAGAGATTCAAAAAGGCAGAAGAACTTGATGTTGAACTCTCTCGCAACATGGTCCTCCTCATTAAAGCTCTATCAAATGTGTTTATATATTTTGTTAGTTTGGTGGCTCTAACTCAAAATTTTTATTGGATAAAAAATTGGGAGGTAATGAAAAGTTAGAAAGGAATCCAAAAAAGAGAAAGACAAAGAGAAATCACATTTGAATGTCATCACTCCTTCAAAATACCTACTTAAGATGGAATATAAATAGGACATCAGTGCATAGCAGGGGAAGATTGATGCTGTTAAGTTGAATCATTACTTGCAATAGTTAGAAATTTATTTTAGTGTCCATGACAAAAGAGTGAAAGACATTATTTAATTGATTGAAATTAGAGGGTCGTGCACTAACCTTTTGGGAAAGCCACATTGAGACATTTAGGATGGAGGGTGATCCCTTAATAACTAAGTTGGTGATGTCTAAAACCATCATCATGTCCTACCTCTACCCTATCGAATATGTAGAGGGCTAGTGGATCCATTGACATCACTTTGAGTAGAGGAAAGGGTAGAGTTTGCAATAGTACACCGCTAAATTTAGAAAAGTGACTTGTGTTGGCTATATATCCCAAGAGACCAAATGTACTCCACAGATATCTAGAGGATCTACGTAGTCGTTTATGCAAAAAATTGATGCTATTTAAACTTAGGATAGTTAATGAGGCATGCTTGTAAGAATAATTCCTAGAGAATATAGGTAATAAGATAGGGAAACCATGTGGTTACAAACAAAAAGACTATAAATACGCTTTTACAGATGGGAAGAAGAATGGAAAGGAAGACATAGGAACAATATACATTAGATATGCGTGTAAGGATCCAAAAATTTACTACTTGACCATTGTCATAACAATTAAGCAGGGAGCCATATGATGTGATACCCTGAATAAAGTATCCAGTGAACTGTAGACATACCTAGGGATTGGTATGATAAATCATGTCATCTTCCTATTGAGAAATTGTGTTTGTTTATGGCATCCTCTACGACTTGGAACTTTTCCCAACATTTCATTTCAACATGCCTATATCTTCCACAAAAGATACATGTTTCATCTATTTTTCTCTTCTTTTCCTTTCTCTTCAATTAGAGGATGATCCATTATTGTTGGAAGTTGGAGGTTTAGACTTAGTATTCTACTAAGGCATGAAGGGAGACTCATGGGTATTTATTTATAATTTTCTTCTTAATGATTTATTTTTGTATTCTACTCCTTACTTCTAATTTCCTCATTACATGTTTTCCTATTCTTTCCTCTAATTTTCAAACTCATTTTATAATTTTATCTTTATTCTCTTTTTCACTAGTTTACTACTTCTACTTTCATCTTTATCTAATTTATTATTTATTATTTATTATTATTCCTCCCTCTCTCTTTTTTTATTCTTTATTTTTTTAGATCATTTTATCTTAAGTTTATACTTTATTATACTTTTCTCTATTTTATTTTATTATTCTTATTCTTCATACATTACTACTCATTCTTTTTATTTTTATTCTTCATATTTAGTCTTTACATCATTTTGTATCTTGTTCATATTTTAAATAATGAGCTTTATTAACCTATAATATTTATATATTTACCAAATAAATTCTTATTCTTCATAAATTACTATTAATTTTTATTATTTTTGTTATGCATATTTAGGCCGATAGGCCTTCCTATGCATCAACAATCGTCAACACTTTTACCCTGGTCCATTCGATCAGGCGAGACACTTTCAACCATTGATTTGAAATGTCACTGCTTTTTCTAAATATCGGATGAGTTGCCTTCTTTTCATCTCCGAGTTCTGCTGATATTTTTACTACTTTTTCCCATTCTTTTATGTCACTCTTGAAGATATTTTTATTGCTTTTTCCCATTTTTTATGTCACTCTTGAAGATATTTTTACTGCTTTTTCCATTCTTTCACCATTATATGCTTTTTTCCATTCTTTCACCATTATATCCTCGCTGAGATTTAATGAAAAATCATTAGAGATCCCAATTCCTCTCTCGGCTTTAATGAAATCTTGGTCGGTGGCTGGTTTTAGGCAGCTTCTAGTCTTCGACACCCTAATTTATAGAATATGTCATTGCCTAATTTATAGAATATGTCATCGATGGCGCCTGCGCAAAGGCTCTCGGGAATGCAAAGGCAGGTTTTAAGTTTATACAGAGGATTCTTGCGAGCAGCCGGATCCAAAGAAATTTGTCAAAACTAGAACCACCATCTGAAAGCCCCAAATGGGAAATAATGATTTCAATGAGATCAAGATTCTCTAATTTCAAACCAAGGGAGAGGGTTGTATTTTAGGCGGAAATTTCAATCTGATTCGGAGCCTAGAGGAGAAGAAAGGTGGGATCCGACGCTTGGAGCCTGCATCATTCATTTTTCAAGACTTGATCCAGGATTTAAAACTTGTAGAGGTTGATACAATGAATGGAAAGCACACTTGAAATAACCAGATAGGAGTTAAACACCAGATTGCTTGCAGGCTAGGTCGTTTCCTCCTTATTGAAGACTTGTTGGAATGCGACCTCTTCATGGAAGTAATGAATCTTCCATGCATGGGTCCCTATCGTTGGCCAATCCATTTAGTCATTGATTTGAAAACACTCCACCATAACCGCCCATTCCAGTTTGAAAGATTCTGGGTTCAACACCTTATCTTTTTGGCGAAACTTGAGGGTTGGTGGAAGGAGATCGAGGTTACAGGTAGTTCTCTAATGCATACAATGCAGTAAAGGAACTAAAACTAAGAATCAAGCAGTGGAACAAGTTAGAATTTAAACATATCTTCCACGAGAAACGAAGGTTGGAGGAGCAGATGGAAGCTCTACAAACTTGCATAATTCAGGAAGGTCATAATGAACAGTTGGTGGCCGAGGAAGGCTACCAAGCTTTACTGGTCTATTGGCTGCAAGCATTACTGGTCTACGAGCTTTCGAGGTTACCAGATCCAAAATCCATGTATAAAGAATTAGTGGGTCTCTTCTGATAGTTTCTATGGAAAGGAGTGCAACAGGATAGAAAATGGACATTGGTCTCCTCGGACAAAGTGTGCTGGCAGAAATGAAGTGGGGGCCTGGCAATGAGAGATCTGGTATTCACCGTGAACGCACCAAGCCAGAATTTTTCACGAGTGCCGGTCTTCGACGATGTTGCTTCTCCTTGACAACCGTACAAAAAGTAATTACTGGTTAGGGTAGGGACCGGAGCAATAGCCCTTTGCTCGACTATGTTTCATTTGTAAATTAGGAGGACCTGGAATCATCAATGGCTGCACATGCACATGCCTTTCTGAATTTAAAATTTGATTCCCTTGGTGATAAATTCCAGTTCCCTTGGAATTTCATGGAATTTCATGTACTCGTCAGTACAAGGAACGAGCGAAGAACCTTCGAAGTATACTAGAAGTATAGCAGATTACAGGTGCGGAATTTCAACTTTACCTTTCCGTCAAACGAAAATTTGTTGATCGTCAAATATCGCCGCACATTCACATGCCTTTCTGAATTTAAAATTTGATTCCCTTGGTGATAAAATCCAGTTCCCTTGGAATTTCATGGAATTTCATGTACCCACCAGTACAAGGAACGAGCGAAGAACCTTCGAAGTATACCAGAAGTATAGCAGGTTACAGATGTGGAATTTCAACTTTACCTTTCCGTCAAACGAAAATTTGTTGATCGTCAAATATCGCCGCACATGCACATGCCTTTCTGATTTTAAAATTTGATTCCCTTGGTGATAAATTCCAGTTCCCTTGGAATTTCATGGAATTTCATGTACCCACCAGTACGAGGAACGAGCGAAGAACCTTCGAAGTATAGCAGAAGTATAGCAGATTACAGGTGTGGAATTTCAACTTTACCTTTCCGTCAAACGAAAATTTGTTGATCATCAAATATCTCTTTTATTATATACAAATTTTATGCAAGGGTGGGTGGACGTCGTATTTTGGAATATGCGTTTCATCATTTTCAATTTTGTTTAAATAACTTAGCTGGTTGGTCAAGATATCACATCTATCTAATAAAAAATAGTCCCTTTATTTTACATCTAATATTCTTTTTCTTTATTTTACATTGAGGATTGAGATTTATTTAGAATCCTAATCTCGTGAGCTTTCTCATTTTAAATTTAATAAATTTAAGTAAATGATCAGTGACATTCTCTCTTCTTTAAGAAAGACACTGTATGGATAGCCGAGCTGAAGATTGCATCGATAGGCACCCTCTTGTGCCAAATGGTTTTAATGGGGTGTGTAAAAGGGTATATATCTACACAGATGTAACACTGTTAATGATTTAATGCCGTTCAGTTGAGTATTTAATGCTTGCCTCGATTCATAATTCATATATGAGATAATTTGAGTGTGAATTGGATGTTGAGTGTGAATCAGATATTTAAATTTTATATTTTTTAAAAATGTTTTAATAATAGATTTAAATAAAGTATTTGAAAATTTATGTGAACTGATTTTTGTGGATATCAATTTCATATATATTTATATATAGAAAAATAAGAATACAAAAATATGATTAAATTTTTTATTTGGTTATATATATTCTAATTAGCATTCAAAAATACAATTTAAACAATGAAAAATAACACATTGTATTTTGCGCTTTAAAAAGGTTCTATGGGAAGAAATTTGATCCCTCTAAGCCCATATTAGATCCATACTTAAGATAGATTTCTGTCGGTTAATTTTGATATTTATAATCATTTTGGTATTTGTAATTTTAAGACTTTCGATTGTTTCCCACAAGAAAACATGTTTATACTATTTTCATATATAATCAAATAGATATATATATATATATATATATATATATATACAATGTAGTTTCAAGATAATTCAATTAAAGTTTAATATAGTTTTAATATAATATACTTTAATTTTAATATGGTTCATAGGTTAATGTTGCGTCGGGGTAAGTTGATGATAGTTTTCATGGCCTCTTAGTGGGCCTCTTAGTCGCAATGTAAATTTAGAAAAGAAAAAACAATATGTTAATTTGGAACAATGATTAGAGGTACATACATAATGAATTTGAAGATGGTGTAAAATGATGAAATGTTGAAAAATGAATTAACTATGTAAAAATACTTTTAGTTTAAAGAAATTGTGTGTAACTACGTGAATTTAAGTCGACATTCTTCTTTATGTGTGCGAGCATGAAGCCTCTCAGGCGAAAGGCGGCTGAAGAAGGCCAGAAAAAGGGTCACTATCATCTCCTTAACTGGTCATCGTCTTTATTTTCTTGATTTTTCAAATGGCAATGATTGGTTTGCCCAGTCGAGACTGTGGAACACTGGCATTTATATTTGCTACTTCTTTGCTTTTGAATGGGGATAATGCTCTAGCATTGTAGGGCTGGGTAACCAATTAACTCTTCTAGAAAAATTCAACAATTCCAATTTAATAATCCTATCGGCCTCTCTTTGTACCTTTTGGGACAATTGCTAGTTTAGTCCTTACATCATTTTGTATCTTGTTGATATTTCAAATAATGAGCTTTATTAATAATATTTATATAATTGGTATATAACATTTTATTATTGTTTAATTAGTATCTATGCATTGAGTTCAATTTGATTCTATAGAATAACATATTAACTTAAGATGACAATATAAAAAATAAAACTAAAAATAAATAAATAAATAAAACTTATAATACTAAATTTCTATATGGCTTTTTTTCTATATTTTTATTCTTACTTAAATTTACATTTCACTCTTTATATTTTTATAATTTTCCCTTTACATATTTTCATATTCTTCTTTTTAGTTTTTTAAAACTCATTCTATATTTTTTTATTTTCTTTATTTTGTCTTTTAAATTTTCACTCTTTTAAGTGATTTATTACTTTTAATTGCATCTCTATATCATTTATTATTGTATATTTATTATTACTCTTTATCTTTTTCCACATCATTTCATCTTAAATTTATACTTTACTCTTATAAGTGATTTATTACTTTTAATTGCATCTCTATACCATTTATTATTGTATATTTATTATTACTCTTTATCTTTTTCTACAACATTTCATCTTAAATTTATACTTTATTCTTATTGTCTTTATTTTTTTACTTTATTATTTTTATTCTCTGTACTTTACTAATTTTTTTTTATTTTTTCATTGTTTCAACCTTATTATTTCGTTATGTACTTAGAATTAATGCTTATAAGTGTGATATAGGTTGTTTAATATTGCGAGTTTCTAGGTTAGTTACTTTTAGTAAATGACATCCACTTCTATTAGATCTAGTCAGTCATATATTTTTATTTATGTAGCCATTGTCTTATCATTAAAAATATAGTGGATTTGCATTTAATGTGTAACTATATTTTGTTCTCTTATTTTTTCTAAGTATGTATCAAAGTTTGTTATGGTTTATCTCCTCACGAGAGGGCCACAAATATGTGAGAGCCATGATAGTTGATCCTCTTTAATTAAGTTGGTTAGCATAGAAGATTGATTGAGTTCTCATTCGTTGTTTTGTACTTAATTTTTTATGTATTCATTTATTTGTTGTGAATGAAGTGTAATCATTTTTGTTTGAAGAAATTGCATTTATGAAAGGATCTAAGGACACAACATCATTAATTGATGATCTCGATGTTGCCTGTTTTGTGAGAAGTTTTAGATTCCTTAGGTCGATGATTTAGAGCAAGAAATCTAGTTCCCAATTAGCAATTTTATATTGTAGAGTGGTGAACGGGTATGGCGATGTTCCCTGGGAAAATATTTATTTTGTCACAAAGCATCCCATAACCCCTAGGGATGTTTCTTTGATGTAGAGTCTAGAGGCACATTCCCTTGGTCAGACTCAGAAGGGTGGTGTTGTTATTGACATGCAATGTGCCACTGATGCCAGTGAGAGATCCTCTAAACTTAACTGAGATAAAGATCAATCTATTGGAGGATATTTTGACATGGTGGTCACCAAAACCAGAGTCACGGGTCAATTGATGGAGACACAATATGTTGTTGGAAAAGAGGTTCATTCAACCTTGAATTTTTTGCAAATCAATCTTGAAATTGCAATAGAGCCTTGTTCTGATGAAGTCGTCTAGACTACTCTCTCAAATATTCTAGTGAATTCTCCAGAAATTTTTACTAGATAATACAATAGATTTTTGTCAACTGTAGATGGAACACTAAGCTTTAGCCTCATGAGGAGATGGAGAAGGATAGAGAAGGGCATCTCAATTTGAACCCTGGTCAACCATTCAAATATGGATTTTACCTTGATGTCTTCAATGTTATATGAGGCACGTGACATAGGTTACTACATGGATTTCCACAATGTTTGGTCGCAATTTAATGTTGGATCTTATATGCAGTCTTATAGTGTGGTGTAGGTTTGACATTTATTGAGTGTTGTGCATATTTCATGATTGTTATTGAGATTTTATTTTTTATTTGTAATGAATATACGAAGAACCAAAATTATGGGACATAGTAATATAATTCAGATTAGTGCTCCTTAATACATATAATGATACAAGAATGCATCAGTGATTTGATTATGTTTCGGGTCTATTATAAGTTAGTGGTGTCATGTGGAGCTAGGAACATCAACTAGCATGCTATTGGTTTTGTATTTTTAACAAGTCACCTTATATGATTAACTTCTAAATAAATTCAATATCTAGACTGCCTTCCTAGATAACTACTAAATGAAGTGGAAGACCATCTATTCAACAAATGGAGATATGGCCATAGAGTGATTGAGATACTTGACTACTTTTCTTATGGAAGCCCTAATGAGCCAGTATGTCAATATTCTCAATTCTACAAGTATGTCAATGATGGTTAGAAGTAGTTGTACCTTAAATGATTCGAGTGAGAAGCTTGAAGTTCTAGTGAAGAAAGAGCGTAGTACGTGAGACTTCAGAGCTCGAAAAAGTTAATAACAACTAGATTAGACAAAGATCAGCATTATTATGAAGTATTGTATTTTTTTTATTTTAATTTTATAATATAATAATTAAGAAAGGGATGTAGAATTAATTCTTACATTTGTATTATAATCTATTAGTTTTGTGAATTTCTAGTTTAGTTGTTTTTAATAAATCAAATCCACTTCTATCGGATATTTTACTAAATCATATCCACTTTTATTAGATATAGTAGGTGATATATTACTATATATGTAACCATTTAATAATCAATAAAAATATAATGAGATTTTTATTTTGTGTGTAACTATATTTTCTCTCTCTTTTTTAAATTATGTACCATCTCAATATTTTAAACATTGAGTTTCACCATTTTATAATCTTTATCTTACTATAAAAATAACATTTTTGTTTTAAATTTAATGTTATTAAATTAATGAATAGTAATTTTAATTAAAATTAATGATATATTTCTATCCACTAATTTTAATTTAATATTTTTTCTTCAATCTATAACATGAAACAACTATTTAATATCTTATATATATAGCTTATTTATTTAAAACCATATTACATTATTTATATTTTTCTAATTTACATTTTATATATTTTTTCTCTCCATAATTTTTTTCGTATTTTTTTATTTTTACTCGTGTTATTTTTATTTTCATTTTTATATCATTTATTGTTTGTTTGATATATATATATATATATATATATATATATATATATATATATATATTATTTATTTTATTGTAATTTTGTTTTGGAGTATTCTTTTTATTCTTCATATTTTATCATTTCCATCATTATGTATCTCTTTAATATTTTAAATTTTGAGTTTTATTAACTTATAAACTTTCTTTAATTATAAAGAAAATATTCTTTCATATTCATAATCATTATATTTCATAATTGCATATTTAAATTTCATTAATAAATCTATAAAAATTCAATAGCTACAATATGTTTTTTTCTAAGTTATATATCTATCTCTCATGTTATTAAGAATTAACATATATCCATTTTAATATTAGAGTGTAAATATTTCCTCAAATTTTACACTAAAATAATAGTTTGCATCTTGAGATATTTGATTCCTCTCAACCTTTAATACATTTAATGTTAAGATAAATGTACACTTTTCATAACACAATAATTTTCATACAAATTATCAACTATAAAATATAACTTAACCTATCAACTTCGGATTGAAAAAAAGTAATAAATTTATATATAACTACATTGTTTTCCTTTTAGTTTTAATTTCTTACATCTATATTCCACTCTTTACAATTTTTTTATTCTTTCTCTATTTCTTTAATCTCAATTATATCTTTATTTTTTAATTATGATATCTTGATATCCTTTACCTCTTAGAATATTATATTATTCTCTTTCCAATATTTCTTATCTTATATCAATGTTTACTTTTTTGAAATCCTTTATTTTAGGAATACATTTTGTTATTATCATCATTTTTTTTTCTTTCATATTTTACTATTTATACTTTATTATTTACACCACTTTATTATTTACCCCACATAGTGTACATGGTTGATATTTTAAATGTTAAATTTTATTAATTTATAATATTTATCAAATTCTAAACATTTTGTTCACTTGTAAATGATACATTTATTCTTGGTTTACTTGCAAAGCAGCTTAATTGTACAACAACGTTAAAAAAAATTAAACATTCTAAAGTTAAAAACTAATTCCTTTCTTTTGGACTACCCAAATCTTACTCACATTCGTTCTCATTTCCAAAACATTTGTTACACTACTCACCTTCTTGACTTACCAAGTCAAGAAAACTATAGTAGTGTAGGAGTGCTTCTTTCTCTTAAAGTCACAATTAATCTCTTACTTTCTTAAGGTCTCATAAACCACAATCATTGTTGTTTGTCTTTTTTTCTTGTAAAGTCGCAATTTATCTCTTACTTTATGAAAACAACAATTAAATAAACACAATAAAAATAATAATTTTAATGTTTTTTTTGGTAAGTAAGACCCATGCGGGATTTGAACTAGTGACTGATCACATGGAGTGCCTTAACAATGCAACCATTCACTGCCAATCCAAATCCCAATAGGCTATAATTTTAATGTTATATATATATATATATATATATATATATATATATATATATATATATAGATAGATATAAAATTAATATAATTTTTTTATTATTTAATAAATATTTTATATTTATTAAAAAGAATACATATTAATTTTTCATGGGAGGAATTATCCATATCCTTGCTATTAAACAATATAATATATTAGTTACATTTTTTCATTTTATTAATCAAAGTATGTATCTTTGAAACATAAATGAAGGGATATATTTAATAACGATGACTTAATTTATGATATTGGTGACATAAAATAAATAAATTTTTATAAATATATTAAAAATAGAGAATATTAATATATATATATTTTTATAAAATTTAAAGATTGAAATTAAAAATAATAATAATAATAATAAAATAAAATTGATATAAAAGTAAAAATTTTAATTTTATTAATTAAAATTTATGTTTTAAATTATATGATAATATTGGCAACTCAACTTTAGAAAGTTTTATATAAGACTTTGGTGTTTTATTTGGTATTCATTATTATTTAATTAAATAAAAAAATTTGTGATTTGATTTTAATATATAAGGGTAATTATATAAATTAGAAGAATAAAACAATTCAGAATAAGTATCAAAACATTTAATTATCATAAAAATTAAGTAAATTATTACTTAATTTTAAATTATTATTAATATATATATATATATATATATATATATATATATATATATATATAATATATATTATATATATATATATATATATATATATAATCTTTAACTATAAATCTTAGTCTTGTTTTACTACAGAAATTTTTTGTTACAGTACCATGACTTCTCAATTCTATATGCCCAAAAAATATTTAGTGAAGATAAAATCCCTATTATATATTTAAAAATTACTGATAATTAAATTAAAATTTTATTTCAAAAATACAACATTTGTTATTACATCATAACTTCTCAATATTACATAGTTTATCCATATACTTAAAATCTTTTATAAATAAATTAAAATTGCAAAACACTGAAACACTAATAAAACTAATATCACTATAGACACACTCATATAATTATATTCAGTTAATCATGGAAAAAAAGCATACTTTTACAGAGCTTCATATTATGATTAATGTTGGTAACCATTTGCAATAGTCCACGCATACTTTTACAGTTTCATATTATGGTTAATATTAACAACCATCTGCAGTAATCCCACCCTTGCTGGCCCGTCCTAAAGTATTTGCGAATACTTTTAGGTCGCTTCATCTGTTGGGGATTTTTCTGTCAAAATCCCAAAAAAACAATATAAACTGGACATAGAGACAATTGTCTGTTTTCTCCAGAATCTTTAACACAGCGGAAACCAAAAAAAAAATTGCAGCAGACAGAGTTTTCACACACACCACAAATTTCTATTCATTAATAAAAACTGTTGTTACAAACTATGGTTCTTCCTCTCTCACAGAGGGATTTACAAAAAAAACATAAGACTCAGACTGTTGTGTCTGCTGTATGTTCTATTTTGCTGCTGCTGCATTTCTTTTTCACTCACTCGCTGCTGTGTTCTGTATTTTTAATTCTTCGCACCGCTGTGCATTACAATACAATTACTTGGGCGCTACTGCGTCTCCCCTCTTCTCACACACTAACTCAACAACAAAAAAAATTACATATATATGACAACCCAAAAAGAAATTACTTCACGTCTTCACTGCCATGCTTCTGTAAAAGAATTAAATGTTTTTACCAGCTATTACTTGAGCCCATACTCCCGCTGAAATAAAATTAAAAACTTCATCAAAACTTACCAACCACAGTAAATTGCATTTACTGTTTTACTGACACTTACTGGTGGTAAAGTAAAACTTTTACTTCACGTTAAATTTCATTTAATGCTGGTCCATACTTCACCCGTTGACTTTAATTAGATCGCATCGCAGAATCCCATTTGGTCGAAACACAAAATTTGGGGCACACACATATGATGCGATCTGCGATATGCGATCGGATCGCATCGCATCATTCCGAAGGACTTAACGCATAGAAATTTGAATTTGCAATCTGCGATCTGCGATGGATCGCATCGCAAATAAACTTGCAGTGGAAATTATTATTTTAACACTCCCCTTTAATTTCAACTGCTGGGTTATCAATCATACCCAGACGCTTCCTTAAAAATTCAAAGCTCTTCTGATCCAGTGGCTTGGTCAAAATGTCTGCAACCTGTTCCTGAGTGCTGCAATGTTGCAAAACAATTTCTCCATTGTTCACCAATTCTCTGATGTAGTGAAACCTTGTATCAATGTGTTTCGTTCTCTTGTGAAACACAGAATTCTTGGACAACGCAATAGCTTAGCTATTGTCGCAGAAAATAACTGTTGCTTTTGCCTACTCTTGGCCTAAGCTCCTCAACATTCTTCTCATCCAAACTCCTTGACATGCTGCTGCTGTAGCTGCCACGTACTCTGCTTCTGCTGTAGACAATGCTACAATTGGCTGCTTCTTGGAAGCCCATGAAATTTCTCTTGAACCCATATGAAAGACATAACCGGAAGTGCTTTTCCGATCATCCACACTTCCAGCCCAATCGCTATTGGTGTAGCCAACTAAATCTGAACTTTCTGAAAAAGTATACAAAATTCCAAATCTTTTTGTACCTTTGACATACCTCAGAATTCTTTTTGCTGCCTGCCAATGTGCCTCTTTTGGCCTCTCCATGAATCTAGAAATCAAACTAACAGCATGCATAATATCCGGCCTAGTTGCAGTTAAATACATAAGGATGCCAACTATGCTCTTGTACAAGCTAGGATCAAAATCCTTGCTGCTATCCTCTTTGCTGAGTTTTAATCCCATTACTGTGGGAGTGATCGCTGCTTGGCATTCTTGCATGTTAAAACTGCCCAACACTTGATTTACATATCTAGCTTGTGAGATAAAAATTCCATTTTCATTTTGATCTACTTCTATGCCTAAGAAGTATCTCAAGAAACCCATGTCAGTCATTTCAAATTCCTCTTTCATGACTGATTTAAAATTCTCAATGAGCTGATCATCATTACCTGTGAAAATAACATCATCAACATATAAAACAACAATTAAAATCTTACCATCCTTTTCTTTGATGTAGACTGTGGGTTCTCCCTCACATTTGTCAAATTCATTTTCCAGTAGATAGGAATCTATCCTACTGTACCACGCTCTTGGCGCTTGCTTCAGCCCATAAAGAACTTTCTTCAATTTGCACACTTTGTGCTCTTCACCTTTCTTCTCATAGCCGAGAGGCTGTTCAATGTACACCTCTTCTTTTAATACTCCATTTAGGAATGCTGACTTCACGTCCATTTGGTAGACTTTCCATTTGTTTTGTGCTGCTATGGACAGCACTGCTCTCACGGTTTCCATTCTTGCAACCGGTGCGAAAGTCTCCTCATAATCTCTCCCATATTGCTGCTTGTATCCCTTGACAACCAACCTTGCCTTGTGTCTTTCAATTTTGCCTTCAGCATTGCACTTGGTCTTATAGACCCATTTGACTCCAATGACTTCTTTACCTTTTGGTAGCTCAACCAAATCCCATGTCTTGTTTCTTTCTATGGCATTAATCTCCTCATCCATAGCTTCTATCCATTTCTTATCTTTAATAGCATCTTCGAAATGAATAGGATCATCAACATGACAATACAAGGTAAATAAGGAATTCATTCCTTCATTATAAATGTCACTTAAATTTCTGAACTTCTTACCTCGTTCATTCGGTGTGCAAGTGCTTGAAGATGCACTTGAATTTCCTCCTTGTATTGTTCTTGGAGAAGCACTCTCATTTCTCCTCAAGGGTGTTCCTTGCTGTCCTTGTGTTGACGCTGCTGTTTGGGGATCCATTTCAGCCACCTCCTCATCATCTTCATCATGAGACAAACAGTTTTTAACATTCACTGTTTTCTCTATGCTTCCATCCCAAGCTTCCTCCTCAATGAACTGAACATCTCGACTCATAAAGAACTTCTTGGTATATGGGATATACAGCCTGTAAGCTTTGGATTCCTCACTGTATCCGATGAAGATACATTTCTCCCCTTTGCTGTCCAACTTCCTCCTTAGCTGATCGAGAATGTGTGCATAGGCCACACATCCAAAACTTTCATGTGGGTGACTCCTTGCTTTCTCCCACTCCATGCCTCTTCCGGCACTTTGTTCATTACAGCTTTTGTAGGACACCTATTCAAGATATATACAACACAATTTACGGCTTCAGCCCAATAATCATTTGGCAAATGCTTTGCCTTCAACATGCTCCTCGCCATATCCATAATGGTCCTGTTCTTCCTTTTAGCAACTCCATTTTGCTGTGGGGTGTACCTTGCTGTGAATTGCTTGTGAATTCCATTTTCTCTGCAAAAACATAAAAATTCTTTGGAGATATACTCACCTCCTCTGTCTGTTCTCAAGACTTTAATACGCAGGCCACTTTGATTTTCCACGAGTGCTTTGAAATTTCGGAATTTTTCAAACACTTCCGATTTGTTCTTCAAGAAATAAACCCAAGTCTTTCTTGTAAAATCATCAATGAATGTTAGAAAGTATTGGCTGCCTGCTAAAGATGGGGTTTGCATCGGTCCACATAAATCTGAGTGGACAATCTCTAAGGGTGCTTTTACCCTCATGCTTTTCCCGCTTGGAAAACTTTCTCTGTGTTGTTTTCCCAATATGCAACCTTCACAAAGGCTGTCCAGTTTCTCTATCAATGGTAATCCCCTTACCATTCCTTTTCTTCTCAGCAAGTTAAGACCTCCAAAGTTGAGATGTCCAAATCTCAAGTGCCACAACCAATTTTCATCTTTTGGTTGGCTTTGGAAAGCCTCTTGGGAAACTGCTGCAATTACTTCTTTGTTTTTCGATTCTGCTCTTATTCTGAGAGGGAACATTCTGTTCCTCATCATCCTCACTTCAACAATGCATCACTTGCTGGGTGGAATATCCATGATGGTGCATACATCATTCTCAAAGAAAACATTGTAACCCTTTTGAACAAGCTGTCCAATACTCAAGAGGTTACATCTCATTCCAGGGACATAGTAGACATCTGCTATGGTTTTCCTTTCACCTTGCTTTGTAAATATTTTAACTTCACCTTTACCCATAACAGAAATTTTGCTATCAGTCCCAAGTGTGACTTGTGACTTCACACTTTGATCTAAAGCAGAAAACAGGGCTAAGTTGCCTGTCATATGGTTGCTGCAACCGGAATCTAGAAACCATATATCTTCACTATTTGTTTCAGCCATGTTACAAGCTAACAATACATTATCTTGGCTGACATTTTCTCTAGTAATATTTGCACTAGAGCTATTACTCACATCATGCTGCTTCTTTCTACATACTGGCATAATGCCCATATTTTTTACAATAGTAACATTGAACATTGGATTTTTCATACCTTTGTCCTTGAGCATGATGTTGTCCTCCTTGTTGGCTGCTGCCTTGACCTTGGTTCTGATTTGGATTGCTGCCTCTTCCTTGAGCATTCGCTGGACTATTCCTTCCGCCTCTGTTCTGGCTTCTGCCTCTTCCCTTCTTGTTTCCTCTTGCATTGATCAAGCTCCTTCTTAAGCTTAGCAAGCTCTTCATCCCTTTCTTTTACTTGAAGCTTGATGAGGTCAACATTCTCATTTTCAGCTTCTATGATGGGTTCAGAATTTTCTTCTTCACTGATGGTCATGGTCAGTGCTCCCTTTGCATTAAGGTCATGAAGTCTGTCCCATATATCCCTTGCTGATGAATATTTTCCTAATTTCTTCTTTATAGAAACAGGCAGTCCATCCAAGATTAGTTTTGTGCTTGTGCATTATACTCCTTGGATTCTTTATCCTTCTTGCTATCATCAATCACTGATTCCCAGATTTCAATCCCTTGAGACTGTAAGACAGCCCTCATTTTTATTTCCCACATATCAAAATTTCCATTAAACTTTGAAGCCTCAAATAGAATGCTTTCAAATAGATTGTCTTCTATTTTAGTAAAGGAGGGAGACACAACCTTAGGGAATTTGGACACTTTCTTCCTTGACTTTGCCATTCTTAACTATACTCCAAAATATTTGACTGTGTTTTTAAAATGACTCACTGTTTCTTCAACAACAACACAGAAAATTAATCTGAGAAATACCTGAATCCTTTTGATGAGTCTTCACACTGCTGGAGAAGTTGTTGCAGTAAGAATCCTTCCTTCAGCTTCTTTGAACCCTTTAAAGAGCCTGGATTAGCTCTGATACCACTGTTGGGGATTTTTCTGTCAAAATCCCAAAAAAACAATATAAACTGGACACAGAGACAATTGTCTGTTTTCTCCAGAATCTTTAACACAGCGGAAACCAAAAAAAAAATTGCAGCAGACAGAGTTTTCACACACACCACAAATTTCTATTCATTAATAAAAACTGCTGTTACAAACTATGGTTCTTCCTCTCTCACAGAGGGATTTACAAAAAAAACATAAGACTCAGACTGCTGTGTCTGCTGTATGTTCTATTTTGCTGCTGCTGCATTTCTTTTTCACTCACACGCTGCTGCGTTCTGTATTTTTACTTCTTCGCACTGCTGTGCATTACAATACAATTACTTGGGCGCTGCTGCGTCTCCCCTCTTCTCACACACTAACTCAACAACAAAAAAAATTACATATATATGACAACCCAAAAAGAAATTACTTCACGTCTTCACTGCCATGCTTCCGTAAAAGAATTAAATGTTTTTACCAGCTATTACTTGAGCCCATACTCCCGCTGAAATAAAATTAAAAACTTCATCAAAACTTACCAACCACAGTAAATTGCATTTACTGTTTTCATGACACTTACTGGCGGTAAAGTAAAACTTTTACTTCACGTTAAATTTCATTTAATGCTGGCCCATACTTCACCCATTGACTTTAATTAGATCGCATCGCAGAATCCCATTTGGTCGAAACACAAAATTTGGGGCACACACATATGATGCGATCTGTGATATGCAATCGGATCGCATCGCATCATTCCGGAGGACTTAACGCACAGAAATTTGAATTTGCGATCTGCAATCTGTGATGGATCGCATCGCAAATAAACTTGCAGTGGAAATTATTATTTTAACATCATAATATGACTAATGTTCACAACCAAAAGCTGGCTCGTCCTGAAGCCTTTTGCGACCAAAAGGCTAACGTGTGTTGCGCTTCCAAACCTGTTGAGTAGGTCTCGTTCCTCACCAGTCTGCCTTTGACCTTCAACGAGAACGCCACAGAGGCACGCCTACCTCGCCCGGCCCTTACCGAACCTTCGGCAGTTGCGCGTGATATTCTCCCGCCCCATCTGAAATCAAAATAACGAAAAGCAATTTACAGTGACAATAAAATGGATTTGATATGTTAATGCACCTCAATATAAACCCTACCATAATCTGTTGTATATTCATTTCTCGAAAGAATGCATAGTATTTCATATCTCGTCAAAGGATTGAATCCTGCAATTTTATTAAATCGAGTGAAATCGAATGAGCACGGAGAACCGGAGCATTTCTCGGATCCAATGCGCCTTCCTCATGAACGCAAATGGCGCAGTGGAGAGCACATTGGATTCCGGGAGAAGCTCTCCTTCCGCCAAGGCAATATAGCATGTATTTTTTTCCAACTGAAGAAATAGTTGGCTTTGGCTGGAGTAGTTCTCAGGTACATATAGCCTCCCGGACCATAAAACTTATAGAAACAAAACCTTCTACTTATCCATCTAACCACACCCTCCAAAATTCCAGAATTGCCTCGAAACTAAGCAATCCACCAGGATTGTTGTTCCTTCACTATATAAAGGAAATTTACTCAAAACCAAGCAAAATACCAGAATTGCCTCAAAACTAAGCAATATACAAGAATTGCCGTTCCTTCACTATATAAAGGAAATTTTTTCTGCAGAAATCTTCAACTCCCTCCAAAAAAATTGTGAGCATGTGTAAAGCATACCAAGAATAACTTTTGATCAAGATGGTAAAGTATGGGTGCGCTTACCTAGACTTCATAACCAAAGTAACCAGGGCGTCCGGCTATATACGCTTTGATGACCACACCTTCTAACACTTCCATTTCAAGTGTGAGTTAGTGTCACATTCATTTAAGAATTATGGTACTTAGGAAAAAAGTTTGATCTCACCCCACCAAGTTAGTAGTCTCCATTAGTACAATGACGCTCAAAAGAATCAGATGCTTGTGGGTGGGCATATGGAATTTGTTCTCGCACGTGTCCAAATCATACTTTAACCGATTTAATTCCAGATGTAATATGTCGAGACCATGCATAACCATTTATACTCATACTTGATACAAATTTTAATGGGTATGCATAAACAAAAATCATCGTACTGAACATTTCACATTTAAAACAAGTAAGGCTGTGAAGCAGCTAGTCCCTGCACGTAGTTCTATCTCTGTTGAGAAGATTATGGGATTGCCGCCAGCTGTCTGTCCTACTGATCCAGAACCTAGATTTGAAGCTTAATCTTATTCAGTGGTAAGCAACAGAGGTAAGCAACAAATTGCAGCCCCAGTGCAAAAGATTAAACTGATTGCATCACACATACAGTGCAAGTTGAACAAAAAATCCAAACTAAAACTCTCATATGGACAGCACAAATTATGTTTGTAGCTGTATCTTCCTAATAAATACATGATATGAGTTCTATTCGCATTCAGTAAGCTTGATACGGATAGATAAGCATGATACAGAAGCTTAACCCTACTACAGCTAGTTACATGTCACTATGAATGCCATTGATTAACTTATACGACATACAGGATAAGGTCACAGTAATGTAAATGAATATGATAGCTTAACCAAGTGACTTGATTCACGTAATTAGATATGGTTACATGAGAAGAGATGATACAGGAGCTATATCCATTGATTTAATTAGACAATAATCGTGACAAGTAAGCCAGTAACCTAGACAAGTAAGCCAGTTGAGCATCTGCTTCATAAGGTGCAACAACAAACTCAACTCCTTCTGTCTTAAGGATCTGAATCAGGGAAGAGTTCAAAATGTCAATCAGCACAAAGCTTTTAAGAGAAAAAAAATCAAAAATACAAATGATAGATAAAGTATCAGAAAATAACAAATAATGGACTAAATAAGTTAAGGATTTATTTTGAGCTGAGGTTAAGGCATGATAGCCTGAAGCTTTGAACAGAAAATTAATAACATACTAAAAAACAAAGAAAGTTTAACAACTTCATGGCAATAGCCAACAAATTTTGTAGTCGGCCTCAGAATATCCAGATGGAAAGCATTTGTGGTAATAATTTGATAGTTGAATAGAATAAAAGACAACATATATTTGATGCAATAATACCACACCTAAGAGTACAGTGGGCTGCAGAGGGTGAAAATCCATGCTCATTATGGAAGAAGATGATTTGTCCCATGATAGATAACCTGCAACAAGTTTATTAATAAATTAACTACGAATGTTGAAAACAATACAGCCAAGCACTCATATTTGCGTCAAAGATACCAATCAGTTTAAATTAACTCTTCTGAGTGCAAAAATTGACAAAGTAAACATGGGACAACAAAAGCTAAATTCTCAATTTGAAGAATGAGACAAAGTTCAAACAAAAATAATACTATTCAAATGTTCAGAATCTGCAGACTGGTAATCTACTGGTGGGGTGTTGACTGGAGGGGTCCTCGGACGCTTCACCATAGCAGCTAAAAAATGATTTTTACAAGAGTTTTACTAAGGTTCTATGGTCAAGAATGAAATATGTCTACAGACTATTTAATGGACTAAATAAGTTAAGGATTTATTTTGAGCTGAGGTTAAGGCATGATAGCCTGAAGCTTTGAATAGAAAATTAATAACATACTAAAAAACAAAGAAAGTTTAACAACTTCATGGCAATAGCCAACAAATTTTGTAGTCGGCCTCAGAATATCCAGATGGAAAGCATTTGTGGTAATACTTTGATAGTTGAATAGAATAAAAGACAACATATATTTGATGCAATAATACCACACCTAAGAGTACAGTGGGCTGCAGAGGGTGAAAATCCATGCTCATTATGGAAGAAGATGATTTGTCCCATGATAGATAACCTGCAACAAGTTTATTAATAAATTAACTACGAATGTTGAAAACAATACAGCCAAGCACTCATATTTGCGTCAAAGATACCAATCAGTTTAAATTAACTCTTCTAAGTGCAAAAATTGACAAAGTAAACATGGGACAACAAAAGCTAAACTCTCAATTTGAAGAATGAGACAAAGTTCAAACAAAAATAATACTATTCAAATGTTCAGAATCTGCAGACTGGTAATCTACTGGTGGGGTGTTGACTGGAGGGGTCCTCGGACGCTTCACCATAGCAGCTAAAAAATGATTTTTACAAGAGTTTTACTAAGGTTCTATGGTCAAGAATGAAATATGTCTACAGACTATTTAATCACTACATATCAAAGTATTTGCAAAACTCTGAGCAAAAAGACTAAAAAACATATATCACTATCTATACAAACATGCCATTGCTATAAAATCGAAGAAATGAGATTGCATCCCAGCCAGAGGCAGAGACAACTTACCTGGACTTGTTGCCGAACTAAGCAGACTGAGGTGGGATGACGCCTGTATTGGGTCGTACACAATACTTCTCTGGAGATGTATTTTTCACCTGTCATAATAGAATGCAGCAATAACCTCTGGTCATCTTGTTAAAACAAGTCTCTGAAAAGTGGTCCCACCCATCAGGCAGAAAATCTAGAGTTGTATCACAAGGCATAGAATAAATATAAGTGGCTTGCTGTAGTTAACGCTGAAGTAATTCTTTCCGGCAAAAAGGTAATACAATACTTCAAGGTCTAAGTGCTCACCGACCCAAGCACGTGTCTGTCTAATAACTAAGTTTGGTAAGTAAAGAGAAGGGTGGTAAAATGTTTCAAAAATATCAAGGTTGGGGTCGTACTTAAGAGTAAATAAAGGCAAGCAAATAGGCATAGATAAATACAGGCATTTCCTATTTCCAACTCTACTGCATATTTAATGCGCTTGAGATGCAGGGGCGATAGCCACATACAACGCGCGCCGTGATGACTATCGCCCCCTAGTCATCACGGCGCGCGTTGCATGTGGCTATCGCCCCTGCATCTCAACGTGCATTAAATATGCAGTAGAGTTGGAAATAGGATCCGCCGATAAATACATGCCTTCCCTGATGCTCCAGCCGAGAACCATAGTGGTATGCACGTGGGCTATGAATTATGATAACTCTACTGGCCCAGGGACATCTGTCACCCTAGAGCTCTGCAACTAACAAATGTACAGAAACATCATTTTAAACATATTGTCTCACCCCACGCCCTACACGCATTATTGCTCTCAGGGAATTTGCCAAGGATGTAGCAGTCGTCATTCTCAGGAAAGCACGCGCATCGTAAAAGAACATACGATATTTCTCGTTCAAAGCCGAAGAAAAAGACTGGAATTCCACCCAATGTGCCTTTCCTTTCGACCAGTGTGCCTTCTTTTCCTTTCAGACAGAGTTGAATTATAAAGCTTTCGTGGTGAAAAAGAAAAACCAATTCCAGAAATTCCGCCAATGTGCCAAGAGGATCTATCTGTTCATCATTATGAAGCTCGATCATGTGGGTACATAACAAATTGGCATTCCACGTGCAAGCATATCAACAATTGTTGAGACATCTTGGCATGTGTCCATTACAGATGGAAGCATATCAGCCCGGCTATGAAACAATTCAATATTGCTGGGCAAGCAGCTCAATATTGTTTGTTTGGTGGAGAACTGAATTCAGGTTAACAGAGAATCTGTACAGGTGACAGGATCAGAACTTCAATCTGCATAGTCATGGGTTCTCATAGATCTCAGGATTTGCCTTGCTCGTTGCTGAACTAGAAAAATTCAGCTGATGGATCACCATTGCAATAGCGAAGGCAAGCTCTTGTCCACAAACATGGATGGAAAAGTCATTACCTGCAAAGGTATGGTATGGTTTGGTTTGTGTTTTCAGCTTTTCTTTCTGTAAATAGTATTGCAGCTCTGTTTGATCAAAGATAAATTCAATTTAGTGGTTTTGGTTTCTCTCATTTCATTCTGTAAATATTATTGCAGCTGTGTTTTAAGATTAAGGATAGATTCCATTATTTGCGTTCTGTTTCACGTATTTGGCTCAAAACTAATTGCTATAATCTAAATTTCCTAAAATTTCTTTTCAAAACAAAATTGTTATAGACCACTCTGCCTATTAATAGCACACAACCTTGGCATTCTCACAAAAGTAAAATCCTTTGATCGGAAAACGATATGGCGAGCAGCAGGATTCTGATAATTGGTGCAACAGGTTCCATTGGTCGCTATATTGCGAAAGCCAGTATTGCTAGTGGCCATCCCACAATTGTTCTGGTCAGAGAATCCACGGCTTCTAATCCTGAGAAAGCCCAGCTCCTCGAGTCCTTCAAGGCCTCAGGAATATCTCTAGTCCAGGTAATCTCATTAATCTCTTAATTGTTTCCAAACCCACTGCTATTCTATCAAGTAATCATGTTATGATGACCAAAATTTAATCCTATGATCAGTTTCACATTAGAAAATTCAATTTGCTACAGGGATCTCTGGACGATTACTCAAGGCTACTGGAGGCAATTAAGTTGGTGGATGTAGTGATCTCCACAGTAGGCGCAGCGCAGGTAGCAGATCAGTATAGTATTATCAATGCTATCAAAGAGGTTGGCACTAAGGCTGCAAATTAAGTTCGCTGCAAATTAAGGCTGCAGAAAAATAATGGGAAAATGTAAATATACAGGTTTAAACAACTATTTATCTCACCTTGTTCATTGTTTCTCACTGCAGAAACATAGTTGTTGCAGAGAGCATTAGAGGTTCTGGGAACGGTCTGCCTTGGAGCAATCCAAAACCAAGTCATCCTTCGGGCCTTCGACAGCAAGCTCTGCACATGAATAAAGCAGCATGGCGGTTTCGGCCCAAATGGGCCTCTGTGATGATTTGGTGCCATGAGTGTGCGAGGACGAATGTGATGGAAATGCCCATGGAGCCAAGCTTCTTTGCGAGCTGCATCATGGGATTCATATGTCGTTGCCACGAGAGCAGAGTGAAAGCGACTTTGTCATGAAAGCCGCCACCATTTCATGTCACAGTGTCTCCTTCATGGGACATGCCAGCCTCCGGGGAGGAGTTCTTAGATTCGTCGTCGCAGGTTCGAACCCAACCTCATCGTCGCCCATGGAAGCGCGAAACCTCCGAGAAAGTGCAGCCTCAGGCGACGAAAACAGCGGCAAAACGCAAGAAGATAATGGCGCTTCTGGAAGCGGTGTATGAGGCGGAGATATGGAGGTCGTTCTCAATGGAGGAGAGGCAGAAGAAAATGGTGAGCAGCGGAATACTAGAAGGCACAATGAGCCCCATTCGGACTCTATCGAACGCCATTGTAAACGAGGTAATCCGCTTCAGTGGAGGCAGCTGTAAGTTGCTTTAACGCAACAGCTGCAGTGCATGCAGCCTGCATGCTGAACACTTGCCATCGGAGAATATGCCAAACCTGAACAGTGCGAATATGCCAAACCTGAAACCTTAGCATATACCTGATTGCATATACCTGATTGAAGTTAACGGATTAATGCTAGCATTAACACGAGACCGTTAACGGTCAGGCATAATCAAACTGGCGTAAATAGCGACTTAACCTATGTTCGGGCCTCTTCCGCCTCGGGAAGAGGCCAAATAAGATGGGAAATGTTAAGCGGCGAATCCGACTTTGGTTATCTGCCGAGAACACCCCACAGCGGAATTCCAGACTTTATACTAAGCGCCGCATAACAGAGACTAGAAACTCAAAACTAATGCTAAGTCGACTAATAACGATTACAATAGTCCCTGCCGATTGCCAGATGGCAGGGACTAATAAGATTCGCTTGATTAGTTCAATGAAACTTAACCTTGAATTTTCAAGTTTGATATTTTGGGTTACTTTTTTATGTGTGATGTTTTATATATATATATGAATTTTTATATAATTTGTTACATATATATATATATATATATATATATATATATATATATATATATATATATATATACATATATATATATATATATATATATATACATATATAGATATATATATATATATATATATATATATATATATATATATATATATATATATATATATATATATATATATATTTTGGGCAAAGGGGAATTGGCTTATAGAAATTTAGAAATTTTTATAGCTATTTTACTTATCAAATAATTTATGGGTCAAAATGACTTTCAATATAGAATTCAAATTTCCATTATTATAATAGTCACTAAAATTTTTTCAATGTTGTGAAAATCACCTAAGAGTTAAGACTTAGGGAGTTGAACTACTTTGTTCTCCACCATTGTAACTAGTAGATGTCATGTTAACCCTCATTACTCAAACATGTGAGACTAGTCATATGTGGACATTCAAGAAGATTCTAGAATGTCAAAATATCTGACATTAGTTCATGGTCAAGGCATGCAAAATCCTTAATATTAACCTTAGATGAATGTCAAGTTATGTTAAATACTAAGTGACTAGAAATAGAAGGGATCCGTTCTTTTTGTATTGTTGTTGTCCCATATTTGAGTAAAGAACATAGAAGTGGGATATCAAAGCACAACACAAAAGGTAGTAGCCATTCAAGCTACAATGTCCATGGAAACTCCATAATGAATGCATCTTTCATTGTATCTACATTTTATAACTAAAAGAGAGTAGCGCATATGCCTCACATTCCTGTTGGCTCCCCATTAATCATGGGTTTCACAAGTCACATCTTTTGTTAATTTGTGTCCATGGTATGTTCATTTGCTTGTTCTTTCATTTTTAGTTTCAAGTATTTCCATAAATTTGAGTACTAAGCTAATAATAATAAATATGAGATTTAAGGCAACATACTACATAACAAAAGATTTTAATACTACAAGATACATTGTGAGAAATTGCTATAGGTGAATATCCATGGTAGTTTATAAGTCATAGTGTTGTAAGAGTAGATTATTTGTGGGTTTTTGGGAAGTTGCAATATGAAAGAGTTGGCTTAAGAAGTAAGTTTTAGAACCTTACTATTCGAGAACAATTCTAGTTATAAAAGCCCTTAGGATGAGGCATAGGAGAGATTCAAAAAGGTAGAAGAACTTGATGTTGAAATCTCTCGCAACATGGTCCTCCTCATTAAAGCTCTAACAATTTTTTTTTATATATTTTGTTAGTTTGGTGGCTCTAACTCAAAAGTTTTATTGGATAAAAAATTGGGAGGTAATGAAAAGTTAGAAAGGAATCCAAAAAAGGGAAAGACAAAGAGAAATCACGTTTGAATGTCATCACTCCAAAATACCTACTTAAGATGAAATATAAATAGGACATCAATCCATAGCAGGGGAAGATTGATGTTGTTAAGTTGAATCATTACTTGCAATAGTTAGAAATTTATTTTAGTGTCCATGACAAAAGAGTGAAAGACATTATTTGATTGATTGAAATTAGATGGTCGTGCACTAACCTTTTGGGAAAGCCACATTGAGACATTTAGGATGGAGAGTGTTCCCTTAATAACTAAGTTGGAGATGTCTTAAACCCTCATCATGTCCTACCTCTACCCTATTGAGTATGTAGAGGACTAGTGGATCCATTGACATCACTTTCAGTAGAGGAAAGGGTAGAGTTTGCAATAGTACACCGCTAAATTTAGAAAAGTGACTTGTGTTGGCTATATATCCCAAGAGACCAAATGTACTCCTCAGATATTTGGAGGGTCTACATAGTCATTTATGCAAAAAATTGATGCTATTTAAACTTAGGATAGTTAATGAGGCATGCTTATAAGCATGATTCCTAGAGAATATAAGTAATAAGACAGGGAAACGAAGTGGTTGCAAACAAAAAGACTATAAGGATGCTTTTACAGACAGGAAGAAGAATGGAAAGGAAGACATAGGAACAATATACATTAGATATATGTGTACGGATCCAAAAAATTACTACTTGACCATTGTCATAACAATTACCACATGTAAGACAAGCGATGGAGGATACATGTAGAGTTTAACTTAAAGAACTATAAGAAAGATGCTATGAGGAAGAACACATTAGCCATGGATGCAAGAAAACTACTAGATAATAGCTTAGACATAAATGAAAATATTTTTTCCATTAGAGCGCATAACGAGGTGTAATTAAATCGTCATTACCACATTGAAGATAAGGAGTTGACTAAACTCTTTCCTATTATAGTCAATATCAAGAAGACAAAGGTGGATTCTATATTTGATATCATTCCATAGGAAAACCTCATAGTAGAAAATAAATTCTACATGCTTGGATTAAAAATTCATGATCACCCTAATACATATCGATTAGGGTATGTGAATAAATATATAGATTCAGGGTCACTAAGTACTGTAAAGAAAAAGAAAACTCTATAAGTGTAGAATATATTGATGATGTGGATGCAAATGTCATACAACTTGGTGTGTGTGGTGTAGTGGTTGGATGACCCTATATGTATATGAGGCATGTGGATGTAGATGTAGTACAACTTGGTGTGTGTGGTGTAGTGGTTGGAAGACCCTTTATATATATGAGGCATTTTGATCTGAATTTAAACAAGAACATGAAAAATTATACATACAACCATAAATGCAGAGATGTAGTAGAAATAACACTTCATTTAATCAATATTAAATATTAAAGTATGCTTTCAAATAGAATGGAAATAGGACTAGCTCGAACGATGGTATCTTATCTCTGAGAAGAGATGTGGTGGCCACATTCCTCTGAACTATGTTACAATGATGCTTAAAGGCCTATTTATTCAGAAATAATGGAAAACCTTAAACATCCAAAAACCTAACCCTAGGAGATGAAGCACCAAACTATGGGCACTGTCTGGGTAAATTGGTACATCAACTTCCTGGGGCTGTAACTTTCGTATACAATATTGGTTTGAAGTGCACATTACCTCGTTAGAAAGATCTATATGGGGACTACAAATTTGGAAAGGGAAACATAGGGAAATGCCCCAGATTAGCACTTATTTTCCCCAAAAATGTCATTTAGGGCCTCAAAACAGCTCCGGAAGTTCACGACTTGAAAAACTGCCAAAAACAATAAATTGGGCTGGAAGTAAGGAAACTGGAAAACTGAAAGAAATAATTGTGGGGGTCCAAGTGGAAAAGGCAGGTGGCCTCCAATATCAACTTGGATCATTTCACCCCACTTAGGAAGCAACGGCCCCACTGTGTTGAGTTCCTCCATGAGATGACGAAACTTCTACTGAACTGGGTCCCTCATGAGCCACTTGCCCTGGTGAAGGAGTTGGTCTACTTTGACAACTCGATATAGTTGGATCCTTTCCTATCAGGTGTTCTTGATCTGCGTCTCCATAATTTGATCATTTGTGGCTTTTTTTATGCAGTCTGGATTTAGCTCTATAGGTGTGAGTTGTTTTGCAATTTGTGATGCGTCCAAAAATCATGGGAAGTATGGTCGAAGGTTGTCCACATTGAACACTGGGTGCAGGCCAAGAAATGGGGGAATGTTGAGCTTAAATGAATTTCCTCCCTAGGACTTGTTAATGGTGTAAGGACCTGTTGATGCCTCGAAAATCGCTGCAACAACATTGAGGGATAACCACCCGGTCCGACCCTTAAAAGCAGCTCCTTTTCCGTTTGGTGTGGTGGCTCCGACTGTTCATCTAGGTCCAGTTACCTTCTCCCTATTGCTATTGGTTTATAATGTATCTTTAACTACCAATAGACAGGGACATCAGATCACTTCTTCTTGCTGATCAGGAAAGAGAATGACCCTTAAGCTGATTTGGGTTCAGCCAAGCCACAACTAAAGTTTTGCCTCTTTGATGAGAGGACTTAAAAGAATGTAAAATTTACTCTAAATGCAAGCTTATTCTATGATGCAAGCAAAAGAAACTAAACTAAATCCTATCTTAATTAGGCAGATATAGATCTAACCCAACTAAGAACAAGATAATTAAAGTATTGGGATTTAGATATGTCTTGTTTATAATGAATATCAAGTTAATGAAGTAGTTCAATTAACTGATATTATGGATATCAAAACACATCCTATTGAGACCTTTTAACTGAAATAATAAACCAACAACACTCAGGAAGTAGTTCACATAAATGATATTGATTATCAAATCAGCAAATCCAATAACTAAATAATAATATGTGGAAATAGTTCACAACATATTACCACTCAATAAATCAGTTTTAATAAGGCAGATTTCTGAGTAAATAGTTACTCAGAAATGAGAAATTAATTCTTAAGAACAGAGATATATGATAACAACATTGAGACAAACTACCCATATTGACAATAATGCACAAACATGAATAAAATGACACATTCCTGTTACCATAAAAATGAAACTGATATTTAAAACAGTAGTATTAAAAATACCAATTTATTGCATCCATTTCTCTGTCCTTGGTCTCCAACAGCCCTTTACATTGCTTGAACTTCTGCTTTCAAAACTAGAGCCACAATAGTGCAAGCTTTGTCCTTCATGCATAATTCAATATACAAAGGGAAATCCTCAATAATCCCAAGATCTGAGATTTTTCACTCCTCCCTCCTACAACTCTAAATTCCAATTACAATAGTGCTTTCATGGAGTCTAAAATTGCAGAGGAGAGCAGCCTTTTTTACATTCTGCAATCAGTTATTTATAATATTTGTGAAGGAATTTTTGGAGAGGAGAGTTTGTTGAAGAGAAATATGCCAAATATAATTTTAATTGCTCCTAATTCTGATCTTCAATTGCTGGAGCATTCTCATTGCTTGAAATCCTTTTCTCCATATCTTTTCCACTGTTTTCCTACAAAAGAAATCAAAATAAATTAAAATGCAATCAAAATATCATTTCTGGCAATTAAATCCAATCCAATCAAATTCTATTTAAATAAATAATTAAAAACAAAATATAAGCTCTGTATTGATGCTTGGAATGGTTCGATTGGTAAATGATATCATTGACCAATGGATCTGCAATTAGAAGAGGCTTTGGACAAATGAAATTCAAAACAATAACTCAGAAAATTGATTTTGTTTTCAAAATTCGGAGCCTGATCTTCTGCCTGATTTTTGGCCCAATAAATGATCAAATCTGTTGGTGAAACCTCCTTCAAAATGTTCTCCTTGATTTTCTCTTTCCAATGAGCCGTCCTGGGCCTCATTTGGCCAAGTAGAACTCAATTTATGAGCTTCCAAAGTTGATGGGTCAAATCTGATGTAAATCTGGAAATTCTGTTGCTGGGCTAAAAAATGAGAATTTGAATTAAAAATTAAATCCTAAATTAGTCCCTAATTAATTCTAATTTAATTGCTAATTATTAACTAAACTAATTATCAGTAAACTATTTATTAATTTAACTAACTAATATTTAATTAACTATTTATAAACGAATTTAATCTAATTACTAATTAATATTAATCTAACTGATATTTTAAATTTTAATTAAACTAATTAAATATTAAATATTATTAATTATAATATATTACATATTATTAATTTATTTAATTAATACAACATACTATTATATAAACTAATGTTAAGAATATACTAACCTACACTATTTTACTATATCTAATATATATATAAAATATTAAAACTAACCATATCTAATACGTATGAGTCCATGGAACAAGTCGTTTGACCCAATCATATAAAACTTTGCTTTTTATTCCCTTTTCGCTATCGGCATGAGAGGATGGATGGGTTAACGAACTTGTTTCGCATACATATAAGTTCCGATGCGAACGGTTATTGCCTTTTGCTTCATCGCATCGGCAAATCGGGAAGGAGGTGTCGGGGCTTTTTAATATAATGCGAAATGCCGATGCGATATATCGCATCGGGGGGTGGCTTATGGGTATATCGGTGGCTTTTAAAATATGTTGCGAATAGAATTCCCGATGCGATTATTATTTATTTTTTATATTTTTTTTTTGTTTTAAATTTTAATTTAATTAAATTAATTATATAATATATTAATTAATTTAATTAATTTAAAATTTAATTTTAAACTTAAACTTTTATTTTTTTGTTTTATTTTTATGAACATAAGTTTCTAAACTATAGCTACTTGGAAAATAAACGAAAAATAAACTGCAGCGACTTGAATGTTTAGATTTTTGAGATTGAGATTTGATTTGGCAATTGGAGTGAATTTCTTAAAACCCCGATAATTAATAATTTAGCTGCATGATTAAAAATGAAAAATGTTAGTAAAAACTTGCTACGGGTTAATATTTAAACTGAATGCGTTATTGGACAAATTTATTTACAAAATGCGATATTGTACATTTTATGCATTTTTAACCCAGGCTAGATAAATGATGAGATTTCAAAGGAGTGCCATTTTCAAACCAGTTGACCAAATGAGGCGAAACAAGCGTCGATGGGAAGCTTATAAAAAATCGATTCTAACAAAGCAATCAAAACAAGAATCCAACGAAAACTAAAAATTAACAAAAGTGTAGGGCAATCAACTAAAATAAAAATCCAAAAAAGGTGCCTAGCCCAAATTTTTATAGAAAGGGTCCCCATTATTTGAAGTGAAGAAGTCAAAAATGGGGGGTTGTGTTTTTACCACAACAATGGCGACACACGGGAGAAGAACCAGTTATCTCTGCTTGATATGAATGAGATTTTCCAAAAATTAAAGTAAAATAATTTAAAGAAGAGAGGATTATGCTTGAAATGCTTGACTTAGTTCATTAGTCTGAATAAAAACCAGAATCATCTAACTGTAATTTTTCTTAAAATTCCTCATAAATTAAAATATTTCGAAACTCTATATCAGTCATTAATTAGCTGAAGGGATAAAGCAGGGGTCACTTTACAGCTTAGCTTTCAAAATATACTCATTTGTCACAGGTAGAGCCACTGTTGCCAGCAAACATCCATAGTTTCGACAGGGTTACCTTTTAATCACCAATGATTTCAGAATCCCATCTTTTTAAAAATTATTGATCTAGAGATAAATCCATTTATAAATGTTTATTTTCTTTGAATTTATATAATATATATATATATTATTTTTTTTCTTAAAAGCCATTGTCCTGGTTTGGTGGCCAGATAATTGACAATGCCATTCACTGGTTAAAATTGGACTGAACAAGCTGGCTCGTGATGAGACCCCTTGTCTTATAATTGTTTGCAATCATAAGCCATTACCCTGGTTTGTTTAGCAGTGTTGGTAATGTCAGCCTATTTTCCCCTATGATCATGGTAAGCAGGCTCACGATGAGACCTCTTATCTTTTAAGTTTAAATATATTTCTGGATTATTCTCTAGAAAAATAAGACTTGTTGAGACAGGGAGAATCATTGACTCCTTAAGAGTTAAGAATGACAATTTCAGAGTTAAAGGTGCTTTGCTGTAAAGTGTCTTTACTTGGTTATAAATAACTTTTCTTGACTGATAATAAAACTTTGAAAGATCTTAATAAAATTTTGAAATCTCAAAATGATTACAATTTTGATGAAAAATGAATTTTTGCAGATTTTATGATACTTTGCCAACTTCTCTTGATTGATAATCTCTTCCTTAAGTATATCTACTTTAATAATAAGAAAATCAAACTTTACTAAGAGATTTTAAGAAAAAGCTAATAGGTGACTATTAACAATTTTTCTCCACGTATCCTGACCATTGTTAGGTAACCAATAGGCCTTCCATATAAATAATGGCAAAGTCACCAAAATCAAAACTAAAAACCAAAGAAAAATAATTCTTATGCTAAAATGAGAAAAGAAATCAGCGAGCAAAAATCAAAACCAAGAAATCTCTAAAAATGGAAAGGAAAATCCAATTCTCGCAAGATAAGCTCAAACAAGAATGTTTATACCAATGTCTCCAACAATATGAAGAAAGAGAAAATAAGCATGTAATCATTCCTTCTTATGTTGAGATTTAGAAAAACATACCTTGCAGAGTTGTGAATGCTTTAGGCTTTTAGATAACAGTGATCGTAAAATTGAGCCACAATGAATAATTTTTGTTTGATATGAGTCTTCTTGTTCCCAAGCATCATCTTAATCATTTTCTAAAAAGGAATGCTTAAAGAAACAGATTAAAGGTTCAGAAACTTCCTGGTGTAGCTGTTTCGATGAAGATTATCGCTGCTTATTGAAATAAAGCCAGGAGAAGAGTATGGACTTTGAAAATATGATTCGGCAGAAGATTGAAAAATTTTGTGAAGAGCTGCAAAACAGGGTTTTATATCAGCATAATTAAAAAACAAAAATTGAAACTAGAGTGATGAAATGGGAATTAATGAAAGTGGGCACATGAATCTTACCATTGGATAATTGTTTTTGATCTTACCTGAAAGGTGTCAATTTCTCCAAACTAACTGACTTCTTATTTTAATTAACATTAAAAACATGAAGAAGTCACACTAACCAAAATCTTGTAACCCAAAATCATTATTTATTTTATTTACACTAAAGCAAGCAGTAAAACGTAAAAATGAAATGCCTAGTGTTCAAGGGAGTTGAAATTAAAGCAAATGCATCAAAAATGAGAATGAGAATTTGCAGCAATGACTGTTTCTCAAAATATCATAAGTTTCATATAAATTCCATGATTTTATAAATAGTTCGGAATCAAGACCAAATCTACGATAATAAAATTTAAATATGAAGATAGAGAGGTCTTGAATTCCATTTTTAATTATGGAATTATATATTTAAACTAAAATGTATGAGAAATTGAAATAATTTGAATATGCTGCAAATTGGTCATTAACTGCTTTCTTACCATAGTGGTTACCCAAGCTCGCTTTTAAAATAACACATTGCCGTATCGGATGATTCACATAACATGTTTCTTCACCATGCTTCAAATTTAATCTGCAGAACTTCACCTTTATTGCTATGCCATATATTGATTAAATGTTAATGGCTCAAAGGCATGCATTGGAAGCCATCGCATCGGAGATTGCAATGGCAAATTACTGATAAGAACATGTGCAATGAAATGAAGTGATCACATTATTAAAGAAACATTATATCGGGGATCAGAAAATATTTACATTGTGCTTCCCGTATCGCAAAACGCACATCGTAGATCCAGAGAAGTGACGTGAGCATAATAAATGTGATGAAATGATTGCACTATCGGTGATGCGATTGATGTCGTAGCTTAATCGGCAATCGGCAAACTTTAGGTACCCGATGTAACACAATATGATTGCTGCGATGCCGATATGCGATGAAGAGCGGACCCGATAACTTTTTATGATGGGATTTTAATAACATATCGGATCCGAGATATCGGCTATAAATAAAACTGCAAGGAAGCGATTGCGATATCGGCGATGCGATGGATGACGTAAATCGGCGATCGGCAATCTTAAGCACCCGATGTAACACAATATGATTGCTGCGATGCCGATATGCGATGAATGACGTGGCTAATCGGCGATCGCGATCGGCAATGTTATGCGCACGATTTAACAATTCTCAATACGCCGATATGTGATGAAGAATGGACCCGATAATTTTATGATGAAAATTTAATAACATATCGGATCCGGGACATCAGTCCTTTTAAAGTTATGTTCTTACCATTATTGCGATTGAACGGACGCGATATTTTATGAATTTGATTTGAGTTTCATATCGGGTCCGGAATTATGTAGTCATCGCAATATCGGTAAAGTCGATTATCGGAGATCGGCGATTCATATTCATGGAAGTATACTTCACTTGGAAAGCTCCGATATGCGAAATGCAATATGGCATATGAGTATGATAATACATCGGAGGTCTTCGATGAACAATTTATCAAAAGAAATACTAAAAACTTCTTCCGATAAAATCTTATGATGCGAATGGTCTTATGATATTTCTTGAAATTTCAATTGGGTTTTCTAATGAATGAAAGCAAAGCTACAAAAATGCTTGAATTCTAATACATCAGAATTAAATTTCCCTGAACCTGTTTGCAAATTTGAAATGAGTTCGCTGCTTACTTCAAGTTTTGAAAAGAAATAAAAACCTGCAAATAAAACAGAACACAAATCAAAAATAAACTAAGGAAAAGAGAAACTAATAAGAGATGAGAACAAAGTTGTAAATGCGTACCTGGAAGGAATTTGTTTGTAAATCTTACCTGATAATCTTCAAATTCTTCCTTTGATTAAAATCATCTCATTATTTATTCTAAATCTAAGTGTGCAATCAGCCTAAATGAAATCAATCATTCATGTTCATGGAATATAAAATTTACCAGAAATAAATATGAAACTATGCTTCCCTTTCGAAGTGAAGTAACAATTTATTACCTCTGCTCATTCCGAATTAATCTTGAGAAAAATCTGAATTGTTATAGTGACTTTTTAATAATGCCTTTAGTAAATAAACATGATGCATTTTACAGCATCAGATAATAAACTAAAGATTAGAATGAGATTAAGTCACTTAATTGTAGAAAAATATCAAAACAGATTTAAATGTGTGCACTTGGCAAAATGGGCATCCTTAAGATCAGCTTTTGGCAAATTCCGAGGAATATAATATGAACTTCATATGATTGCCGTGACAGGTTAGATTGACTGATAATGATTGAATTAGAATTAGGCTTATCATAGTCAATCATACATCTCATAGGATAATGGGATCATGAAGCTTTTATATCCTCAAATCCTTACCATAGAAATTTCAAAAGAAAATCTTAGAAGGAAATCTCGAAATGAAGAAAAGTGGCTTTGAGGCCATTGATGCCAAGTGCAACCTCAATTGAATTTAATCAAGACATTATTCAAAATAAGCAGAGTTAAGGTATTGCTGCAAGAAATTTTAAAAGGCAAGCAAGAATTAAAACTTTCTGATAAGGAGAAAATGTTTCAGTGAACATACATGAGAATGGCTGATTGCTTTGTTTTATTTTTAATCTACAGAGCTGTTGAAAATAAATTAACTACATAAAACAAACTAACTAAATTAATTCTACTCCTATTCTAACCATATACATGAAAATGACTAGGTATAGTCATATTTCCAGTGTAGCCATTTTCTCATTTTTATTCCCGTGTTTATGTACAGTTCAAATGTTAGTAATAAAAATACAGATTTGACTAAACTAAGGAAAATAAATATGAAATCAGAATGTACAGTTATTGTTAGTAACTTAATTAAAATCTCTTTCTCTTGAAATTTCCTTTCCAATTGACTACCAATTGGATCATAAAAATATGGATGGATTTCTATTAAGGATTGAGAAATATTCAAAGGAAGAGATAACAGGCCAGATTGTGAAGATGAATTTTTAAATTCTTTGACCTGAAAAAATTTGTTAGTGTTATGTACAAATGTTAAATCATTGACAATTTTACTTGAAGGAAAAATTTCCAAACAATTTTCAAATGAGTCAATGAAAAATGGATGGAATCCTTTCAAATAAAATGACAAATTATTAATTAAATTGGATTGCTGGCAGATTTCTAAAAATACATTCTCTTGTCGATATTTCCTTTGAGAAGATAGAAGCTTTTGATAAGTAATGAGCATCAATTGACATTGATATTTTAACAGCTCTTGATGTTCATGGTTATAATATGAAACTTCAATTTCCCAATAATGCAATTTATCAATTGAATGTTTGATAATAAAGTGTTCAATATGCCAGTGAAAAGTGTGAAAATTTTGCAAAATAAAATCAGAAAATAAATCTAAGTTTAAACAAAATAGCTGTGAAAGAAAAACTAAAATGAAATCACCATTTGTACAACTAATGTTACAGCACATTTGGGATCGTTTTGAAATGATTTCATTTTCACAAGGAATGGCCAGAATTATGGAATTTGAAAAATTTTGAATTCCAACTTGTGAAATAGAAAACGAATTATGATTATGAATAGGAATGAAAGTTTGATCCTCATATGAATCATAAATTGGAATGTTTTCTTGAATGGTGAAATCATGAAGATAATTTGCTGCTCTAAAATGAGGATTAGTTGAGATAATTCCTAAATTGAAGCGTTCTTCATCCTCAGATGTTATTTGAATTTTATCATGAGGATTCTCTTGAGAAAAATTGAAATCAACATCTTCAATATCAGAGTAATCATCATAAATGACCTCACAAGATTCTCTAGAATTCCCTTCAATCTCATCCAATATACCCAAACAAGAAGGAACAAGAATTTCATGTTCATTAATGGCAAAAGAATGATCAATTATTGTTTCTTTATCTTGATAAAAATTTAATGGTAATTCATTTAGATCAGCCTCTTTAATTTCTGGAATATCATTAGTACCAAGAGGAAAAATATTACCATCATTAAAAATATCAGGATAAAGGGAAAAATGTGAACCTGAAACAATGCATTTAAAACTGTCTCTGTTTGAGAGCTCTTGTGCATTATGCTCATTGTAAATTTCAGATTGCAGATCATTCCTTTGCGTGCATATGCTTTTTTGAAGAAGGCTGCTTTGCTGCTCTGATTTTGGCATTTGCTCATCATGGAGAAATTCAGAAATTTGTACAGCAGTTTGCATTTTATTTACTTTGATTGCTGCTTGTACTTGCTGATTTGCGATTTGATTTTCCAAATTTACTTCGAAGTATCTTTCAGATTTCAAGGCGGCTTTTTCTCCAAAATTGCTGCTGTTGTCTTCTTGCATTTGATTAGAAATATTTTCTAAGCTTTGTGAAACCGCTTCATCACAATTTATTCGCACATCCAAATTGGGATTCTCATTTATATTGGAAGGGGATGGAACAAAGCTTGAATCAATCTCATATGGATTGGGAATGGTTGGAAGAGAACAAATATATTTAAACCAATCTAATGATTCTTCTTCTGTAGGTTTATCTTCGTCCTTAAATCTTAAATAATTCAAGTGAAATCGAATATGAAAATCATTAACAGACTCATTTTTAAACCTTCTTAGATATTCAATTTCTTCACATACCTGTTCATAATCGTAGCCATCAAATTTACAAATGAAAATTGTAACAAATTGATCCCAGCTATGGATTGAGGCAACTGGAAGAGTTTTGCACCAGTTTCTGGCTTTTGCCGCAAATGTGAGAGTAAAAATTCTGCATAAGATGCCTTCATCAATTCTTTGAAAATCATAATTTGAAACATTTTGAATAAATTGAAAGACATGATTAAAAGCAGAAGAATTTCTCTTACCATTAAACTTTGCCTGAGACAAGAGTCTTACCACTTTGGGTGGAGTATTGGAGGATGCACGTCCATGGATACAACTCCAAATTGGAAGTTTAAGAGGAGTCATCACAATAAATAAAATATTAAAATTGAAAAGACTCCAACAGACAAATTTCTCAGGCCCTCCTTCTAGCGCCAAAAATGTTGATGCCTCGAAAATCGCTGCAACAACATTGAGGGATAACCACCCGGTCCGGACCTTAAAAGCAGCTCCTTTTCCGTTTGGTGTGGTGGCTCCGACTGTTCATCTAGGTCCAGTTACCTTCTTCCTATTGCTATTGGTTTATAATGTATCTTTAACTACCAATAGACAGGGACATCAGATCACTTCTTCTTACTGATCAGGCAAGAGAATGACCCTTAAGCTGATTTGGGTTCAGCCAAGCCACAACTAAAGTTTTGCCTCTTTGATGAGAGGACTTAAAAGAATGTAAAATTTACTCTAAATGCAAGCTTATTCTATGATGCAAGCAAAAGAAACTAATCTAAATCCTATCTTAATTAGGCAGATATAGATCTAACCCAACTAAGAGCAAGATAATTAAAGTATTGGGATTTAGATATGTCTTGTTTATAATGAATATCAAGTTAATGAAGTAGTTCAATTAACTGATATTATGGATATCAAAACACATCCTATTGAGACCTTTTAACTGAAATAATAAACCAACAACACTCAGGAAGTAGTTCACATAAATGATATTGATTATCAAATCAGCAAATCCAATAACTAAATAATAATATGTGGAAATAGTTCACAACATATTACCACTCAATAAATCAGTTTTAATAAGGCAGATTTCTGAGTAAATAGTTACTCAGAAATGAGAAATTAATTCTTAAGAACAGAGATATCTGATAACAACATTGAGACAAACTACCCATATTGACAATAATGCACAAACATGAATAAAATGACACATTCCTGTTACCATAAAAATGAAACTGATATTTAAAACAGTAGTATTAAAAATACCAATTTATTGCATCCATTTCTCTGTCCTTGGTCTCCAACAGCCCTTTACATTGCTTGAACTTCTGCTTTCAAAACTAGAGCCACAATAGTGCAAGCTTTGTCCTTCATGCATAATTCAATATACAAAGGGAAATCCTCAATAATCCCCAGATCTGAGATTTTTCACTCCTCCCTCCTACAACTCTAAATTCCAATTACAATAGTGCTTTCATGGAGTCTAAAATTGCAGAGGAGAGCAGCCTTTTTTACATTCTGCAATCAGTTATTTATAATATTTGTGAAGGAATTTTTGGAGAGGAGAGTTTGTTGAAGAGAAATCTGCCAAATATAATTTTAATTGCTCCTAATTCTGATCTTCAATTGCTGGAGTATTCTCATTGCTTGAAATCCTTTTCTCCATATCTTTTCCACTGTTTTCCTGCAAAAGAAATCAAAATAAATTAAAATGCAAACAAAATATCATTTCTGGCAATTAAATCCAATCCAATCAAATTCTATTTAAATAAATAATTAAAAACAAAATATAAGCTCTGTATTGATGCTTGGAATGGTTCGATTGGTAAATGATATCATTGACCAATGGATCTGCAATTAGAAGAGGCTTTGGACAAATGAAATTCAAAACAATAACTCAGAAAATTGATTTTGTTTTTAAAATTCGGAGCCTGATCTTCTGCCTGATTTTTGGCCTAATAAATGATCAAATCTGTTGGTGAAACCTCCTTCAAAATGTTCTCCTTGATTTTCTCTTTCCAATGAGCCGTTCTGGGCCTCATTTGGCCAAGTAGAACTCAATTTATGAGCTTCCAAAGTTGATGGGTCAAATCTGATGTAAATCTGGAAATTCTGTTGTTGGGCTAAAAAATGAGAATTTGAATTAAAAATTAAATCCTAAATTAGTCCCTAATTAATTCTAATTTAATTGCTAATTATTAACTAAACTAATTATCAGTAAACTATTTATTAATTTAACTAACTAATATTTAATTAACTATTTATAAACGAATTTAATCTAATTACTAATTAATATTAATCTAACTGATATTTTAAATTTTAATTAAACTAATTAAATATTAAATATTATTAATTATAATATATTACATATTATTAATTTATTTAATTAATACAACATACTATTATATAAACTAATGTTAAGAATATACTAACCTACACTATTTTACTATATCTAATATATATATAAAATATTAAAACTAACCATATCTAATACGTATGAGTCCATGGAACAAGTCGTTTGACCCAATCATATAAAACTTTGCTTTTTACTCCCTTTTCGCTATCGGCATGAGAGGATGGATGGGTTAACGAACTTGTTTCGCATACATATAAGTTCCGATGCGAACGGTTATTGCCTTTTGCTTCATCGCATCGGCAAATCGGGAAGGAGGTGTCGGGGCTTTTTAATATAATGCGAAATGCCGATGCGATATATCGCATCGGGGGGTGGCTTATGGGTATATCAGTGGCTTTTAAAATATGTTGCGAATAGAATTCTCGATGCGATTATTATTTATTTTTTATAATTTTTTTTGTTTTAAATTTTAATTTAATTAAATTAATTATATAATATATTAATTAATTTAATTAATTTAAAATTTAATTTTAAACTTAAATTTTTATTTTTTTGTTTTATTTTTATGAACATAAGTTTCTAAACTATAGCTACTTGGAAAATAAACGAAAAATAAACTGCAGCCACTTGAATGTTTAGATTTTTGAGATTAAGATTTGATTTGGCAATTGGAGTGAATTTCTTAAAACCCCGATAATTAATAATTTAGCTGCATGATTAAAAATGAAAAATGTTAGTAAAAACTTGCTACGGGTTAATATTTAAACTGAATGCGTTATTGGACAAATTTATTTACAAAATGCGATATTGTACATTTTATGCATTTTTAGCCCAGGCTAGATAAATGATGATATTTCAAAGGAGTGCCATTTTCAAACCAGTCGACCAAATGAGGCGAAACAAGCGTTGATGGGAAGCTTATAAAAAATCGATTCTAACAAAGCAATCAAAACAAGAATCCAACGAAAACTAAAAATTAACAAAAGTGTAGGGCAATCAACTAAAATAAAAATCCAAAAAAGGTGCCTAGCCCAAATCTTTATAGAAAGGGTCCCCATTATTTGAAGTGAAGAAGTCAAAAATGGGGGGTTAGGTTTTTACCACAACAGGACCATATCGGAGTTGTCTAAGTTTCTGATAGGCTCCGCTAAGGCATTCCTTCTGCAAATTAAACCAAACTTTGTCACCCACCTAAAACTTGTGTGGCACCTGAAGTTGATCATGTCGCTGCTTGCACCTGGCATTTCATTTCTTCAAATGTTGTGGACCTGCTAGAAGATATGTTGGATGTGCAAAAGGAAGTTGTTTGCCTTGTCAACTTCAGACTTTACATGAGCCGAATCTCCCTGATTAGTTGCCAATGGTATGGTCACATCAATGGGATATAGTGGTTGGAATCCCAAGCCCACCTAAAAAAGGTTATGGCCAATCGAGCTGCGGAGAGCTCGGTTAGAGTTGTGTTGTAAATAGGGGAGGCTCTCATGCCATGTGATTGGATGCTTTGAGTTGTACATGCGTAGAATGTGTACTATCATCCTATTGAAGATCTCTCTCTAGCCATTAGTTTGGGGATGAAAAGTTGTGGACTTAGTGAGCTTGGTGTCTGGCATCAACTAGAGACTAGACCAAATTGTACTGAGGAACCTGCTATCCCAATCTGAGATAATAGATTGTGGGATCTCAAAGTGTACCTGCACTCATTCAGAGAAGAGTTCAGTGATGGATTCTGCTATTATATTCTTCTTACAGGCCACCATAATGGCCATCTTCAAGAATTTGTCAATGCCCACAAAAAAACAGTCGTTTCCATGCTTAGTAGAAGGAAGGCCCGACATGTAATCCATGGAGATGGATTCCCAAGGTCGACTAGGGGTAGTTATCGGAGTATAGAGGCCTTGCTTCTTGATGGCCAGTTTTGAAATGATGCAGGAAGTGCAGGATAGGATGTACTTCCCGACATCCTATCAAAGATTTGGTCAATAGAAATACTATTGCAGTACTGCCACCATTTTCTTGACCCTGCAATGCCAAATGACCCGACTACAGTGCGCTTCCGAAATCACCTTGGCACACTTGCTTGGAGAAACACAAAGGTGTCCCGCGTGGCATAACAGTGAGTCCTAGAGGTGAAAATCTAGATCTCGGTGACCCTCGAAGAACGTATGGTATGTGTGGCTAAATTCTAGGTCACTTTTGTAGAGAAGTAGCCAATCAAAAGTCTCATTCCCACAAGAATTGAGCATTGTGGCTAACGCCATGATCGATGGTTGACTAAGGTAGTCTGCAACATTATTGGTGCTTCCCTTCTTATACGTGATATTCAAATGGAACTGTTGCAGGTATGTGGACCACTTCTAATGGCGATGATTCTGCAACTTCCCTTGCATCTGTATGAACTGCAGGGGTCAGTGGTCTGTGTGGATCACTTTTTCCTTCCCTAAAATGTAATGCTTCCATTTTTGGCAGGACTACATAATGGAATACAGCTCTTTGTCATAAGTGGGATACTTCAGGAGTGTGTCTAAAAGTGTCTCGCTTGATATGCCACTGGATTCCCCTCTTGAGTAAGGACTACCCCAATAGCATATTTAGAAGCATTTGTCTCGATCTCAAATGGTTGTTGCAAGTCTGGTAATGTCAGCATTGGTGCAGAGCAGAGGCAATGTTTCAACTTTTTGAATGCCTTTTGCTGAGATTCAGACCAAAAGAATTGCCCTTTCACTTCTCCCTTGGCATCTTGACTTAGTGGCCAAGTGATATGAGAGAACCCCAACATGACCCTATGGTAGAAATTGGTATGACCTAGAAAGTTGTGGATCTATGTTAGAGTGGTTGGCGCTCGCCAATCGCAAATGACTTGGATCTTGCTTGGATCCACATGCACCCCCCGTTCATCAATAATGTATCCCAGAAACTGAACCTGGGTCATAGAAAAGGTGCATTTCTCCAAATTGGCACACAACTTGTGTTCCCACAGTGTTTGGAAAACCTGTCAGATGTGGTGGAGGTGCTCTTCCTAACCATGGCTGAAGATTAGGATGTCATCCAAGTATAATGCTACAAATGAGTTAGAGAATGGTCACAATATGCCATCCATTAGGCTCATGAAGGTTGCAGGAGCCTTTGTCAACCCATAAGGCATAACCAACCATTCGAAAAGTCCCTTCTTAGCTTTCAAGGTAGTCTTGTACACATCGGAGGGTTCGACTGGTACCTAGTGATATCCAGACTTCAAGTTGATCTTTCTAAAATATTTTCCCCCCTTGAGTTGGTCCAAAAGGTCATAAATCTGTGGGATCGGGTATCTATTCTGGGCAATGATCTTGTTCAACACCTAGTAGTCAATACAGAGTCTCGAAGTCCCATTCCTCTTTTGTACCAACAAGATTTGGCTCCCGCAAGGCAATGTATTTGACCGGATGTGACCCTTTTATGACAACTCTTGAATCTGCATCTTGATTTCGCCATTCTCAAGAACAGAACACTGGTAGATTGGTTCATTGGGCAACGACACACCTGGGGTCAGATCGACGAAGTGCTTGATCTAACAGTGAAGAGGCACCCCTGTGGGGGAGGTGAAGATGTCCTCGTACTCCTCCATGACCTTGTCCATATTTTGTTCTCGTCCAGAGGGGCCCTGTCTCAAGGTCATGGCCACCATATTCTTCTTTCTGTGAGGGCATATCATCAAGAAAAAAAAAAATTCTCCCTAAGCCTTGTTAATGGTGTAAGGACCATATCAGACTTGTCTGAGTTTCTGATAGGCTCCGGTAAGGTGTTTCTTCTGTAAATGCAACCAGACTTTGTCGCCCACCTAAAGCTTGTGTGGCACTTAATGTTGATCATGTCACTACTTGTACTTGGCATTTCATTTCTTCAAATGTTATGGACCTGCTCGAAGATGTCTTGGATATGCTCAATGAAGTTGTTTGCCTTGTTAACTTTGGACTTTGCATGAGCCGAATCTCCCTGACTAGTTGCAAATGATATCGCCACATCAATGGGATATAGTGGCTGGAATCCCAAGCCCACATGAAAAGGGTTGTGGCCAATCGAGCTGTGGAGAGCTCAGTTATAGTTTTGTTGTACATAGGGGAGGCTCTAGTGCCATGTGAGTGGATGCCTTGAGTTGTACATGTGTAGAATGTGTACTATCATCATGTTGAAGACTTCTCTCTACCCATTAGTTTGGGGATGAAAAGTTGTGGACTTAGTCAGCTTGGTCTCTAGCATCAACCAGAGACTGGACCAAAATGTACTGAGGAACATGGTGTCCCAATTTGAATATTGTGGGATCCCAATGTGTACGCACACTCATTTAGAGAAGAGTTTAGTGGTGGATTATGCTATGATATTCTTCTTACAAGCCACCATAATGTCCATATTTGAGAATTTGTCGACAACTACAAAACAACAGTCATTTCCATTCTTAGTACAAGGAAGGCCCGACACATAATCCATGGAGATGGATTCCCAAGGTCGACTACGGGTAGTTATCAGAGTATAGAGGCCTTGCTTCTTGATGGTCGATTTGGAAATGATGTAGGAAGTGCAAGATAGGATGTACTTCCTGAAATCTTGTCGAAGATTCGGTTAATAGAAATACTGTTGCAGTATTGCCACCATTTTCTTAACTCTGAAATGCCCAATGACCCAAGTGTAGTGCGTTTCCCAAATCACCTTGGCAGACTTTCTTGAAGGAACATAAAGGTGTCCCAGGTGGCATAAGAGTGAATCCTGGACATGAAAATATGGATCTTGCTGACCCTCTATAGTATGTGTGGCTAAATTCTAGGTCACTTTTGTAGAGAAGTAGCCAATCAGAAGTCTCATACCCACAAGAGTTGACCATGGTGGCTAACGCCATGATTGGTGGTTGACTGAGGTAGTCTGAAACATTATTGATGCTTCCCTTCCTGTACGTGATATTCAAATGGAACTGTTGTAGGTATGTGGACCACTTCTAATGGCGATCATTCTGCAACTTCCCTTACATCTGTATGAATTGTAGGGGTTGGTGGTCTATGTGGATGACCTTTTCCTTCCTTAAAATATAATGCTTCCATTTTTGGCAGGACTGCATAATGGACTACATCTCTTTTTCATAAGTGGGATACTTCTAGACTGTGTCTAAAAGTGTCTCACTATGATATGCCACTAGATGCCCCTCTTGAGTAAGGACTACCCCAATAGCATATTAAGAGGCATTTGTCTTGAACTCAAATGGTTGTTGCAAGTCTAGTAATGTAAGCATTGGTGCAGAGCAGAGGCAATGTTTCAACTTTTTGAATGCCTTCTATTGAGGTTCAAACGAAAAGAATTTCCCTTTTGCTCCTCCCTTGGCAACTTGACTCAAGGGCCAAGTGATATGAGAGAACCCCAACATGACCCTACGGTAGAAATTGGTAAGACCTAGAAAGTTGTGGATCTATCTTAGAGTGGTTGGGGTTGGCCAATCCCAAATGACTTGGATCTTGGTTGGATCCACATGAATCCCTCGTTCATCAATAATGTATCCCAAATACTGAACCTGGGTGGTAGAAAAAGTGCATTTCTCCAAATTGGCACACAACTTGTGTTCCTGTAGTGTTTGGAAAACCTGTCAGAGGTGGTGAAGGTTCTCTTCCTAACTTTGGCTGAAGATTAGGATGTCATCCAAGTATAACACTACAAATGAGTTGGTGAATGGTCACAATATGCCATCCATCAAGCTCATGAAGGTTGCAGGAGCATTTGTCAACCCATAAGGCATAACCAACCATTTGAAAAGTCCCTCCTTGGCTCTCAAGGTAGTCTTGCACACATCGGAGGGTTCAACTGGTACCTAGTGATATTAGGACTTCAAGTCAATATTGCTAAAATATTTTCTCCCCTTGAGTTGGTCCAAAAGGTCATCAATCTATGGGATCAGGTACCTATTATGGGCAATGATCTTGTTGAACACCCGATAGTCAATACAGAGTCTCCAAGTCCCATTCTTCTTTTGTACCAACATGATTCAAAGCCACTTCTTCACGCTTTTACTTCCAATTAAAAGAAGAGGTTACATTGGCTAGAATTAAAAAAAAAATCTTAGGGAAGATCAAACAAAATTCTCCATTGGTAAGTTTCATATGCCCATTCCCATCCTTTTATTTATTTTATTTTTTCATTTTGCTTGAATTCCTTTCTTCTTTTTTCTCTTCTAGTTATATTCCCTTATTCTTCTCTCTTATGTTTTGTAGATTTTCATTGGTTTGAGGATTTCTTTTTTTTAAGCAGCTAGGAAGAACAATCAAGGACTTTCAAGAAGTGTCTTCTTTCCTTTCTTGTTTCTGATTTTCATTCTGATTGATGGTATTTTTCTTAAAACAAAACAATATTCAAAGGCTTGCAATTTAAATTTCTAGAACATGATTTGTAGAAGGAGAAAGTCCCCATAAATGCACATCAATGAGTTATCATCTAATAAGCCTTAATTAAAAAAATTATTTACAAAATAAAAGGCATAATCTTGACATACTTTTTATATCTTGTAGAAAATTTCCACAGAGCTCATTCTCCCTATTGGCTTCCCTGCTGATTTGCTAAAATTTGGTGGTTGCATTTTTATTTCATTTTCACATAACAATATGTATATACCAAAGTGTTTTTTGTTTGTTAAAGTACCATTTCTTTTGGTTTGATACTTGGGCTATATTTCCATCTGTGTGATCTAACGAAGTTCATTGCAAAAGGAATATTATTAAAAGAAACATCTTTATGCTATCTTTCATATTTTCACTTCACTATAATCTCTCACTGCTTAATCATCATTCCGCTAAATGATTTCTGAACCTAAAACATTAATGGTTAATTCTATCATATGATAACCTATAACATATTTAGCTACTAATTAGTAACTCTCATCAATAAAAGTTTAGCATCTTATGAATCTTCTTGTCATCCTAATCTCTTAAGGAGTGGATTTGTATCGCCATCCATTAATGAAATATTTTTAGATTGTAATTTAAAAATAATAAAAGGTTTGAAAGATACGGGGTCTCACCAAGAGCCATCCTACCATAATCATAGGCATTGATAGTAATGAGATTATCACAGTTGGTTACCAAGTCAGTATAATGGCTTGTAGCCAGATCATTATAAGACAGGATGTATCATCACGAGCCGACCCGTTCACTATTATTAGTACTGGTGTATGGTATTGTCAATATCTCATCACCAAGCCATAAAAATGGCTTTGAAAGTAACTGAAAGGAAATAAAACGAATATTAATTATTCCTCTAAAGTTTAAAAGTAATGGATGGTATACTAATACTTCCAAGGGTTAAAAGGTGACCCTGTTGAGGCTCTGGATGCCTGCTGGAAGCAGTGACACAACCTATAACATTCGAGTATATCTCTAAGATGAACTCATAAATAAACTTTGTTTCATTTAGTTCAATCTAACATCTATACATAGATTTCTAAAATATGATTATACTCTTATATCTAATAGAAGAGATTTTATGCAAATCTTGAATTGTAAATGGTTTTTACATAGATATTTTTAAAAGGAAAAGATGAGTCCTAACTTCTTATCTTTATTCGTTTTTCTTTGAACTTCCTTGGTATTTTCCCAAAGATAATTATTTCACCCATTGTGTCATCAATTGTTGTAGTACTCAACAACCCCCCATTTAATTTTTATTTTATCCATATAATAATTTATAGTTTTGATTGCCTTAACAGATTTTACCTAACCTTAACTTCCTTTTGTTTCGCTTCTTGTGGTTATTTTATTTGTAAATTATATTTTAACTTATGCTAGATATTTTAACTGCCTTGGCATAGTAAGTATACATAAATTGCATAATAACTTTTTATTTATGTTATTTTGTAAATTTTTACTTTTTGTATAAATAATAAATCTTTTTTGATTTATTTTAATTTGTAAATAATAAACATATCCCATGAGACCAAGCTTCAATATTAAGATGGCTTTATTATTTCAAAGTAATATTAGGGCTAAACCCTTTATATTACAAGTGGCTATAGTTTATGCATATCACAGAGATCACGTATCGTGTTACAACATTTAAATGTTATGATATATCATAACCCTGATATATGCCCAACTCTTTTTCGCTACCATAGAACCTAGAAATAATACATATTGGGTCTTTAAACACCTCTTTGATAAGAAACTCAGATAACCTAATCTTCTGATATCTCCATTATACCTCACCGTTCCACTAGCAACATTATATCAAAAGTTACAACCTCAAAAGTTTTCCGATATACCTCAGCTCGACATCCAGATCTGATATCGTTATAAAATTAGGTTATTATTATATCACGTCTACCCCTAACTTTGAATCTTTATATATGGTAACAGTAATAAAACCCAAATCTCCAATTGTGATATTCCAATTTGCCAATATTGTGATACAACATATCCTCTATCTATTGATCTCCGATATTTCCAATCCTCCGACCTCTGATAAACCTCCTCTTATTCATATTGCAACTCTCATATCGAAACTTTGCAATCCATTGTTATCCTTTCACATCTCCGATCTCTGATAATCACACCCCTTCGACATCTGCCTTTTGATAATCAACATATCTCCAACTCCACTCAAATGCTGCCAAATGTCACTATTTGGTACGACTATAATGTTTTAATAAAAAAACGGCATTTAATTTTTTTTAATTCGGTCTCACGACCCATATTTTTTATTTTATAGTTTTCTTATAGTTTGGTTTGTTTTTCTCCTCGATTTTGACTAATTTTGGCCATATATTGGCATTGAAGCTTCCAGGATGAAATATACTAATAGATTCAATGATTGATCCCTAAAAGAACTCCTCTAGGAGGAAAAACAGATCTAAATGGGGAGGAAATCTCTATCGTTGTTGAAGCAATTGAATGTGGTCTTATTTGAGCATGAGATGAGTTGGGCATATCCTCAAGCTGTAGCCATTCATATTTTGCCAGAATTTGATATAAAGATATAATTCAACTCTATCTTACCTTTATTTTCTCCACTTATTGAGAAAATCAAGGGAGACTATTAGTATTCTATGCCCAGCATGCATAAATTCCATCTCTCGGATCTGTAATAAAGGATTCGAATCATGGAAAAATGCCTTCTCTACTCTGCAATTCAAGATTCTAAAAGCACTATTGTAATTGGGATTTAGGGTGTTAGGAGACTTTAATATCGTATCTCAGGAATAGAGATATTTATCTTTTACATATCTGAATTGTGTATGATGAGCAGAGCTTGCACTATTTCAACTTTTGTTTCATTAACAAATTTTATGAGTTGTAGAGGGCTTTTGGAGATCAGATCAAGGGAATTGGACTTAATAAATTGGTATTCAAGATACTATTTTTTTAATCATAATTTCATTTTTAGTAAAGACTTGTGATTTTCAGTCAAATGTTAGCACTATTGTCAATGTGAGTGATTTATTGCAATTATATGTTTTTTATCTTTGTTCTTATGTGCCGAATTTTGATTTCTAGGTAACTACTTACTCAGAGATCAGGCATTTATTTCAGTCTTAACAAACCGTAATAGTATGTGAAATATTTCATTGTATTATTATTTAATCATTCGAGTTGTTGGATTACTAATAATCATCATTTTTGTGAACTACTTCCTAAATGTTGTTGATTAATAATTTTGGTTAAAAGATCTTTGAACATGATATGTTTGGTAATCATAATATTAACTAATTAAACTACTTGATTGTAGGAATTTACAAGGTAAGTTCCTTAGATAGAACACCAAAGGACATCCCTCACAAACACATCATACATCAATACACTAGTATTATTGACGTGCTTAAAACCCTAAGAGAGGGAAACAATCCATGGCCTGAGCCAATGCGGCCACTTCAGGAAATTTATTAATAAAAGTAAGAAAATTTCCATAAGCTTCTCTCATGAATGGACACCGTACAAATCACCCTCCATGCTCTTTAAATAGAGATCATGGACCAATCAAGTTTCAAGCCATGGATCAACTATCGATAATACCAAGGAGAGAATGAACCATCAGATCACTTAATGTTTAGAACATATCATGACCGTCGGATTGTAAGTTACAAAAGTACATAGTAAATAAACACACTTTACCTAACTCTATACTAGACCAAGTTATACCTAACTATTTCCCATGTGTCGAAATATCCTAACATCCCCCCTTAAGAATAGCTTGGGATAGGATTGAAGGATGTACAAATATGACACAATAGGAGAAGGAAGGAGGCATTAGAGCCTATCCCCCCTTAGTGACAACTTCCTGAACTCCAACCGTAAATCGAAGTTTAGTAAACTTCGCATCTATGAGATCCTTTGTAAAGATGTCTACAACTGCGTCATTAGTTGAACAATATTGCACTTCAAGAACATGGTCATAGGTGAGCTTTCTGATGAAGTGCATGTGTATCTTAATGTTTCTTTTGTTTTGATGTTGGACTGGATATTTTCATAGTTGAATGGCACTTTGATTATCACACCAAAGTGTAGTCGGATGTTGCTGCTGAAATCCAATCTCTAACAGGATTTGACAAAGCCACAGGGCTTCCTTACTAGCTTCTATGGCGCCACGATACTTTGCTTCTACTAAAGAAAGAGAAATGGAACTTTGTTTCTTACAATCCCATGTAATAGGTCTAGAACCAAGAGTGAACATATAACCTGCAGTAGACTTCTCATCATCAAGGCCACCAGCCTAATCGGAATCAGTGTAACCAACCAAAAGAGGAGATGCTTCTGCACTGTAATGAATCCCAAACTGAATTGTACCTAAAACATGATGAATAATTCTTTTAGTTGCTTTCTAATGGCTTTGATGTGGGTTTTTCACAAACCGAGCAATAATTCCAACAACCAAGGGAAGTTCAGGACGGGTATGGGTCAGATACAAACACTTTCATAAAAGTTGATGACATAAGGTAGCATCAGCTTCATGGGAAGTACAAGTGACTGAAAGTTTGACTCCAGACTAAAAGGGAGAAGGGGCTGGCTTACTATCTTCCATGTGAAAGTGGCATAGAAGATCACATGCATACTTGGACTGGGAAAGGGAAATACCTTCCTTGGATTGCAAGACTTGAAGACCAAGACAATAATGCAAGTGTCCTAAGTCTGTCATTTCAAACTGCTTTTTAAGGATGGAATTCACATGGTTTATAAGGTTTGGATCACTACCAGTAAGGATAATATCATCAACATAAAGAACAAGAATGATAAGAGACTTAACCACTTCCTTGGTGTAGATAGTATTGTCAAAATGACACCTAGAAAAGCCAGTATCTAAAAGAAAGCTATCCATTTTGGCATACCAAGGCCGAGGGGCTTGCTTGAGACCATAGAGGGATTTCTTAACCCAACATACAAGGCTAGAGTTTGTATTTATAAAGCCGGGAGGTTGTTCCATATAGATTTCTTCATGCATGTCCCCATGCTAGAAGGCAGATTTAACATCCATCTGATGGACATCCCATTTGAAAGAGGTGGCAAGGGAAAGAACAACGGAGATGGAGTTCATTTTTGGCAACAAGCGAGAAGGTTTTAGTATGGTCAATGCCTTCAACTTATGAAAAACCCTTAGCAACAAGATAAGCTTTATGTTTATCAACTTTCCCATCTGGTCCAAAATTGGTTCTGTAAACCCATTTTCATCTAACAAGTTTTCGTCCCTTTGGAAGAGGAACAAAATCCCATGTATCATTTGCCAGTAATGAACGACATTCTTCATTCATAGCTACGTTCCAATCTATATAGCCTAAAGATTCGGCAAAGGTGTTAGGATGATAATTTGCTGAAGCTTGAGCCAGTAAAGAAGACGCTCTATCAAACTAAGAATGTGTATGTCACTGCTCTGTACGATCACCTGCAAGAGCACTTGCTGCATCCCAAGTAGCATAGACCCATTTTGTAAGTTGAGGAGCTGAAGGAGTATCCTGGGAAGGTGGGGGAGGATTTGCATCCTTACTGTCCTCATCTGAAGAAGAAGTATTTTAAGAATAAGAAGTAATTTTAGAAGTATAAGGGATAGAGAGAGGTGGCACATCCACCGAACTAGGCTCGTAGGTCGATATGTTTTCAAAAAAATTTACATCTCTTGTAATGATAACATTTTTGGACTTAAGTGGAAAAGGTTTATATCCTTTGACATCTTCAGAATATCCAATAGAAATACATTTTTCACTCTTAGGTTCTAAAGCTTTATGTTTCTCATCAGGAATATGGGCCCATGCTTCACTTCCAAAAACATGAAAGTGACTTACATCTAGTTTAATTGAGCTCCATCCATCTTTTGGAGTGATATTCTTTAAAACCTTAGTAAGAGTGTGATTTATTATGTAATTTGCACAATTAATTGCTTCTTACCAAAAATTAAGACTAAGTCCTTTAGATTGAAGCATACAATAAGCCATTTCCTTTAAGGTGTGATTCTTCCTTTTAGCTACACCATTTCGTTGTGGAATATATGGAATAGTATGTTGCATTTGAATTCCATGCTCAGTGAAAAAGTTAATGAGTTTTTTGTTAACATATTCTCCACTATTATCAGATATTAGCTTAAGAATTTGATGTCCAGATTATTTCTCAACAAAGGCCTTAAAGGCCAAGAACATGTTAAATACTTCACTCTTGAGTTTTAAGAAGTATACCCAAGTGCATCTAGAGAAATCATCAATGAAAGTTAAGAAATACTTGTAGCCAGAGAATGAAACAACTGGAAGTGGACCACATAAATCACTACGCACAACCTATAAAGGGGTTGAGGCATGCCAAGACGGACATTTTTCAAAACTATCCCCATGATGTTTTCCAAGTATACATCCTGAATAAAGACCATCTCTGCAAGATAACATAGGAAGACTTGTCACCATATTTTCTTTACATAGATTTTGAAGGGAGTGATAGTTTAATTGACCAAATCGCTCATGCCAAAGCTTCCTCACTTCATCATTATGAGAAACAAATACCAAGGGAAGAGTTGATGACCCAAAGTTTTTAAACTTATATAACCTTGTAGAATCATCAGCAATGTCAGTAGCTAAAATATGTCTAGGATCTCTTAGGTCCTTAATTACAACATCGTGAGGTGAAAATTCAATGGTTTTACCTTCACTTGAATGAGTTATCTGATATACAGATAGAAGGTTGCAGGTTAAGGTTGGAACACATAATACATCATTAAATTGACCATTGTCTAAATGAATAGTTCAAGTCCCTACAACACTAAGAGATCTATCATCACAACATATATATTTTTGGTGTTAAAATTATTTAAACAAGAAAAAATGGCTTTTTTTTTTGCCATGTGATAAGAAGCTCTAGAATCAATGAGCCACTCATGAGAATGAGAGGAAGAAGATACATTTAGTGCAAAACCAAATCGGTATGGTTGACAACCACATGCAAAGAGTGCTATTCCTAAAGATGAAGTTGAAGTTGAAGGGTACTCCAAATGGATGTTATGCTTCTTTGTTATGAAACCAACTCAAGAAAAAAATAGAAAAGATAGATCAACGCCTTAGAATTCAACCTCTTCGAGGGGGCAACCTCCTTTACATTACATAAATGAGAAATTCTTGGATGATTCAAATGACAAAACCTCCTTTCTATATATAGGAGTCTAAGGAGTCACGATATAACCCAATCAACCTAACAATAATAATATAAAGCCACAAAAATAACAATAGAGGGATTCTATGGGGCACAGTAATAAAAATATGGGGACAATAGGGGCACAACAATATTAATAAGGGACACAACTACAATAGTAATGGGGTAATCACTAGTATTATAGGGACCTGTCATGCCTCTCTCCTTTAAAAAAAGTGTTGTCCTCAATGTTTGTGTAGTTCTGGATGCTTCTGTATAAAATTCTCATCCTCCCATGTGGAATCTTCAGTGGATAAGTTCTTCCACTTGATGAGATACTCCGAGATTGATCGATTTCGTAGCTTTCGAGTTCTTGTTTCTGTAACTGCTTCCGGTGCCAGTATAATTTTCCCTTCCTCGTCAAGTTCTGGCAATATGGTTTGAACTGGGAGCTTGTCGCCTATAACCTTCTTTATACATGAAACATGGAAAACTAGGTGCACTCGAGACGCCGCAGGAAGCTCCAATTTGTATGCCATAGTACCAATCTTTTGCAACACCTTTTACGGACCATAATACTTTGGTGATAATTTATTATCCTTCTTAGCTTGCTTGAGGGACATTTTTTTATATGGTTGTAGCTGTAGGAATACCCAATCGCCTACATCAAAACATCTTTTGCTGCGATGTTGATTTGCCTGTTGTTTCATTCTATTCTGTGCCAACATGAGGTTATCCTTTAAGAGTTGGAGGACTTGTTGTTGATGTTCAATATGATGTTCCACTGCTTGAACCTTAGAATTTTCTCTTCAATATGATGTGATGGATGGTGGCTGATATCCATAAAGTGCCATAAATGGGGTCATTTTTGTCACTGTATGGAAGGAAGTTTTATACCACCATTCAGCCAGAGGCAACCATTTGACCCATTGTGCCTGTTTATCAGATACAAAGCAATGAAGATATCTTTCCAAACATTTTTTTACTATCTCAGTTTGCCCATCAGATTGAGGATGATAAGATGAGCTATGAGCTAACTGAGTACCAAGACAAGAAAATAATTCTGTCCAAAAAGTTCCAGGGAAAATGGGATCTCTGTCACTTACAATAATCTTTGGGGTTCCATGTAGCTTTTGAATTGTTTCCATAAATGCAGTAGAAACTGTACTGGCTTTCAATGGGTGTGATAATTCACAAAAGTGTGCATACTTGGTAAGTCTGTCAACTACCACCATGATGACACTCTTTCCCTTAGACTTGGGTAAACCTGTGATAAAATCCATTGAAACCTCCTCCCAACGTTGGCTTGAAATGGATAAATGTTGTAGTAGACCTGGGGTATTAATTGTTTCAACTTTATTTTGTTGGCAAACAAAACATTTCGCCACAAACTTTTGAATATCTTATTTAAGGCCATCCCAAAAAAATTGCTTCTTAACCCTATGGTAAGTTTTTAAAAATCCTGAGTGCCCTCCTAAGGGAGAAGTGTGCAATTCCATAAGAATATTTTGTTTGAATTGAGAATTCTTACAGAGGTATAAGCGATCTTTGTACCATAACAAATCATTTTTCCAGCTAAATGTATCAGATCTACTGGAATCTTGTTGTAACTTTCGAATAACTAACCACACTTCTTCATCATTCTTCCACTCCTCCCTTGCTTCATTTATCCAATCTGGTTGGATAATAGAAATGGCGAACAACAATGCTTCCACATCCTCATCCTTTCTTGAGAGTGCATCTTCCACCACATTTTTCTTCCCCTTTTTGTAGATGATTTCAGATTCATAACTGAACATCTTTGTGACCCACTTTTGTTTCTCTTCAGAGGATAATCTTTGTTCTAAAAAGTATTTAAGGCTATCATGATCTGTTTTTACCTTGAAGTGTCTTCCCATTAGGTAGGGTCGCCATTTCTTAAGTGCATGTAGTATTGCCAACATTTCATTCTCATAAATAGCTTTGTGTAAAAACTTTCAATTGATTGGACAGCTTTCAAAAGCAATGGATCTTTCATCTTGCATTAAAACAGCACCAATTCCCTTTCCTGAAGCATCACATTCCACAATAAAGGTTTTTGTGAAGTCTGGTGTAGCTAAGACTGGTGCTTGGCACATTGCCTCTTTAAGATGTTCAAAGGCCTTTGCTGCTTCTGGAGTCCATGAAAATTCATCTTTCTTCAATAATGTTGTTAGAGGTGCTGCTATTCTCCCATAATTCTTAACAAACTTGCGATAATACCCTGTCAACCCGAGAAATCCTTGCAGATGCTTTATGGATGTGGGGATTTTCCATTCCTTAATGGCTTTAATTTTGCTAGGGTCTACCTTAACTCCTTCATGAGATACAATATGACCCAGATATTCCACCTCTTGTACTCCAAAGAAACATTTGGATCTTTTTGCATATAATTGTTTCTCCTCCAATAGTTGTAGCACCCTGTTAACATGTTCAACATGATCCTTCGAAGACTTGTTGTAGATTAGTATATCATCAAAAAATACTAACACAAATTTTCTAAGGGTGGGTTTGAAAATGGAGTTCATCAAACCTTGAAATTTAGAAGGTGCATTGGTAAGGCCAAAAGGCATGACCAAAAATTCATAATGACCCTCATGAGTTCTAAATGTTGTTTTTGGAATGTCTTTACTCTTCATTCTGATTTGATGATATCCTAAATGAAGATCCAACTTGGTGAAGTAAATTGATCCATGCAATTCATCCAATAATTCATCAATGACAGGAATGGGAAACTTATCTTTAACAATGAGCTTGTTGAGCTCCCAATAATCTGGACACATGCGCCATGATCCATCCTTATTGTGCACGAATACTACCGGAGCAGAGAAATAACTTTGACTAGGTTGAATTATACCAGCCTCTAGCATTTCTGCAACCATACGTTCAATTTCACTCTTTTGGGGATAGGGATATTTGTACGGCCTGATGTTTGGAGGAACACTTCTTGGAATCAGATGAATAGCATGATCATGATCATGAATAGGTGGGAGACCTTTGGGAGTCTCAAATACCTTGGAATGATTTTCCAAGACTTTTTGGAGATCTGGAGAAATAGATGATTCCGATGTGGAAACATCTAGCGAACATAATTGTGCATTTACACCTCTTTGTTCCTTTTTTAGAAGCTTTGTCATACTGTTAGAGTTGATTATCTTTCCTGGTTTCCCTGCAATACCCCTTAATTCAACTTCCTTTCCTTCCACAGAAAATTTCATGAAAATTAAAAGCTATTGTACACAAGGATTGTAGCCATTGGACTCCTAGTACAACATCAGCACCTCCCATTGGAATGGAAAGCATTGGGCTAGTCAATACATATTCTCCCATGGATAGCTTAATATTATGGCACTTTCCAGAGAAATTTATCGTTCCTCCATTTGCAATCATCACTTGACACTCTGGTTCTGGATATAGGAAGCAATTCAATTCCTTTGCTACCTTACAATGAATAAAATTGTGGGTACTTCCTAAATCAATCAACACTATTACCTTTTTCTTCTTGATTTGTCCTTCTATCTTGATGGCTTGAGGAGTGGTAATTCCAGCCAATGCATTATAAGATATGGTCGGATTCGTTTCTTCTTTATCTAGGCTTTGTTCCTAGAGTATATCCTCTTCCTTTGACCTTTCTTGCTCATTTTCTTCTTCCTCCTCACAATCTATGTAGAATAATTTCTTCTCAGCACACTTATGACCTTTAGTGTATTTGCTATCACAAATATAACAAAGCCCTTTTGCTATTTTTTCTTCCAATTGTTGTGGTGTCAACCTTATAGGTTGTGGAAGGCTAGGGGTAACAACACTTCCATCTTTATAGTTGTGAGTGGTATGCTTCCTGGTTGCTATAATTTTACTTTCCATTTATCTTGCTAACCTGAATGCCTTCTCTAATGAATCAGGTTCTCAGAGGCGAACATCATGTTGGATATTATCCTTTATAGTCCCTATGAACACATCAATTCTATGCTCCTCTAGAATATTTTTTACCCTTATGTTCAACTTTTGGAACTCCTCAATGTGCTCCATTATTGAACCCTTTTGTTTGAGACTTATCAATTGGCTAAAAAAAGTGTTTCTTTTTCTATCCTCATAATGTGCTGTCAATTCTTCTGTAAAAATTGCCTAAGTGATCATTTGTTTACGAGAGCAAAGCCATTGATACCATACAAACTGATTTGGTTCCAAATATAAAGTTGCAATACATACCTTTTGTGTGTTTTTCACATTATTGAGATCAAAAAATTGTTCCATCTGTAATATCCATGTTGCAGGATCCTTGCCATCAAACGTCCTCATATCGATTTTTGGAATATGGTGGATCTTCGATCCAATGTTAGAGTCCATGGAATCATGATTAACATTTCTTTTGTTCTCATCATGAGTTTCATTTACTACCCTTTCACCATTAGTGACCATTTCTTGTAGCAACTTATTCATATTTATCTTAAATTCTTCCATGTCTGTCTTCAATTCTATCTTCAAATCATCCATCTTAGCTTCCACATCGTTCATCTTAGCTTCTACGAATTTCTTTAAAGAATCCATCTTAGCTTCTACATCTTTCTTTAAACCATCCATCTTAGATTCTGTTCCTTTTTGTGCTAGTGACACTTGTTGCACTTGGTCTCGTAATTTTGATATATCATGTTGCATTTCTTCCTCTTCTTCATGAGTCATGCTAGAGCTTTCAGGTTGCCTACTAGGTGTTTGAATTTTCTTTCCTTGGGGCATCAATTACTGATAATAATGCTTTACTATGCCCTTTGAATTCCTTCAAACTAATTTTTCAAACCAAGATTATGCAAAAATTTAAAAAAAAATACACACCTTTTTTCACTTTGTAGTAGCCTAAAATTGAATCTGATGTATCTCTGTAATTTCAGATCATCTAGTTCTGAAATTGCAATCTATAGTAGCTCTCTACATTCCCTTTCTAATTCCACCTGTCTTATCCAAATTGGATTCACCAAGAAAGAGTTATGCACAATCTCCCACAGTGACCTGATTATAGACAAGTTCAGTAGAGCGAACTTGTACGACGTGGCAAGAGTGACTGTTTCTACTTTTGGCTCTAAAAAATATATACAAGAAACTACAGTCCGTTCTCTTTTTGTAACTTCTTACAAAATTTCAATCCAATTCTTAGAAAGAAAGTTATGACAATTTTCCCCAGGTCACCTGTTTGGAATATAATTCAGGAGTGTGCAAAAAGACCAACTTCCTCAGATCATATCTCTGCAAATATAGTGCAAAACACTCTGAAATTCAGACCTGAGATTCAACGCGATTTCTTCTCAAATGGGTTTTTTTTAGCTTCTGAAACTTTGCAGAAAAAAAGTTATAGCGAAATTCCACGATGACCTGTTTGGAGCAGCAAAACCCTAGAATTCAAAGCTCTGATACCAAATGTTATGAAACCAGCTCAAGAAAAAGATAGAAAAGATAGATCAACGCCTTAGAATTCAGCCTCTTCAAGGGAGAAACCTCCTTTACATTACATAAATGAGAAATTTTTGGATGATTCAAATGACAAAACCTCCTTTCTATATATAGGAGTCTAAGGAGTCACAGTATAACCCAGCCGACCTAACAATAATAATATAAAGCCACAAAAATAACAATAGAGGGATTCTATGGGGCACAATAATAAAAATGTGGGGACAATAGGGGCACAACAATATTAATAAGGGATACAACTATAATAGTAATGGGGTAATCACTAGTATTATAGGGACCTATCATTCTTCATTGATGCTTCCAAGGCTTCCATCTTCTTAAATCATTTGGATTCTAAGTGGCCATCTCGATTACAAAATTTGCAATGTCTATCAATCTTCTTCCCTTTGTTTTTATTTTCCATATCGTTTTGTTGAATTGATTTTTCATTTTGAGATTGAAATTGCTTAGGACACTTGTTTGGTTTCACACCATTCTTTTTAGGATACTGCTTCTTAGGATTCTTTGAATTTGGTTGTTGTTGGGCAACTAAGCCTTTCTTAAAAGAGTTTCCCAGATTAAGAAGACAAAGATGTAAGATATTTTGTTGTTCTATTATTAAAGAATCACAAAAGGCATCAAAAGAGGGGGACTTGTAGTCATGTCCTTGAGAAATAAAGGCTTCTCTACTAGAATGGAAGGTGGAAACAAACACAGAGTGGGCTGGTCCCAACTTAGTAAGAATGGAATAGATAAGGCTACCATCCTCTTTCTTAACCTTAACACCTTCTAAGAGAAGTCTAATGATATTGAACTTAGACAAAAAAATTTCAATGGAAGAAAAATTATTCGAGTCCAATGTAATCAACTCATTTTTGAGTTGATGGGCTGTAATTTCATTTTTAATTCCAAAAACTTTATTGAGCTATTTCATTGCTTCATTACATGTATCAAGTTCTGCAATATGGAATCTAAGGTATGGCGAAATAGAAATCCCTACCAACCCACATGCTTGATCTTACCTATTTTTCCATTTGGCTACCTTATCTTCGTCTTTAGGTTTAGTTTCTTTGCTTGAGGCTATTCTGTAAATACCTTTACTTCTAAGTAAATCCATAATGTAGGACCACCATTGGAAGTAGTTGGTGTTGTCAAGAATAAATTGGCATGGACTTTCCATTTTAACAGAAACTGAAGCTATAGATGCTGAAACTAAGTCTTCCAATGGCAATATCTTGAAAAATAGGCCAATTAAAAAAAATTGGCACTGAAATCGGCTTCCAGATGAAGAAGTTATGGATTTTTGAAGAAAAGTTGTTGAACATGTCGGCGAAGTGCGTGAATGTGTAGAAGTGTATGATAATGTTATATTAGAAAAAAAATGAAAAACCCTCCTTTCCAAACTTAATCTAATTATCTCACTTAAAAAAATAAGAATATGTGACCCACTTTTATAAATAAGTGAAAGTCACTTTTACAATGTTACTTTATGAGCTACTCACTAAATTGTAACTTAAATAAAAGATAAAGAGACTTTAGAATTATAAGTGACTCACAAAAAACACACACAACCCAACACAGACATACAAGAAAACCAAACCTTATGGCTTGAAGTTAGCTTTCGCCAAAAACTAAATATTTTTCTCTATGTTTTTGATTTTCGGAGATCACACTATGGTGCGGCAGAAAAGAGCATACACATCAAAAAAATCCTTCCTTTCTGTTTCCAATTTGCCCAGATCACACAAAGTCGCGGGGCAAAGAGCATATATAGAAATGAAAGGTACACATTTGGTAATAAAAAACCAGACAGATAAATAAGCCGAAATAAAGAGAGAGATAAATAACACCAACTGATGCGACCCTCAAATAGCTCTGATACCATGTAGGAATTTACAGGGTAAGTTCCTTAGATAGAACACTAAAAGACCCTGCTCAAAAATAGATCACAGATCAATAAACACATATTCTTGACATGGTTAAAACCCTCAAAGAGGGAAACACTCCACAGCCTGAGCCAACGCAGCCACTTCAGGGAATTTATTAATAAAAGTAATAAAATTTACATAATCTTATCTCATGAACGGTTACCCTACAAATGACCCTCCATGCTCTTTAAATAGAGATCATGGACCAATCGAGTGCTAAGCCACGGATGAAGTGTCGGTAGTACCGAGGAGAGAATCAACCATCATATCACTTAATGTCTAGAACATATCATGACCATCAGATTGTAAGTTACGAAAGTACATAGTAAAGAAACACACTTTACCTATCTCTACACTAGATCAAGTTATACTTAACTATTTCCTATGTGTCGAAATATCCTAACATTTATTAACTTGATACTCAGTATATTCCAGACATATTTAAATCTCAATTCAATTAGATATTTTTCTCTCGGTTGGGTTTGATATACATCTTCCTAATCGAGATAGCTATATGTTTTCTATCCCTTTTCTTGTATTCTAGTATTATTATTTAGATTTAGTTCTACATTCCTAGAAGTCCTCTCATCAAAGAGGCAAACAGTAGTTGTGGCTTGGCTAAGCCCAAGATTAGCTCAAGGATCACTTGCTTGCCTAATCATCTAGAGGGCTGATGTGATGTCTTGTAATATTCCTAACCCAGAATATTCCTCAAACCCCAGCAAAAACTCCAACCAAATATGTGCAAAGGACATAATAACCCAGAAGTGATAAAATAAAAGTGAAACAGGGTATAATAATGTAAACCGGAAATATAAGCTGATACACAAGAAATGTAGCAAGAAATGCTAAGCCATTTTATTATACTGAGCAATAAATGAGTACAAGATGTGATTAGACAGATGGCACCTTGACTTGCACAAGGTAAGTGAAGAAACACTCACAAAATGACAAAAATGGCCTCTTTGCATGGACGCTGCTGCTGCTAGAAAACAAATGATGATTTGGGGCTGCTACCCTCCTCAGAAAAAGTTGAAACTTTGAATTCGGGCTCTACTCAAGAAACCCAGAAAAATGCAGAAAGCTTTCCTAGAATGGCCTCACACTGATCTGCGTCCCAGCTGCTAGGAAACTGTTGTGCTATTGTTGCTACTAGAAATCGAATAAGGATTTGGAGCTGCTCCCCTCCTCATAAAAGGATGAAACTTCGGAATTAGACTCTACTAGAAAAAACCCAGAAAGATTATCTGAAATGGCCCACCCCCAAAAATCACCCCCTTGGGGTTCTGTGCAGTTCCTCAAAGACGCTGATGAAAGTGCTGCTGAAATGATGATGAAACTACTGCTAAAATGCTGATGAATCTACTACTGGAATGCCAATGGAAATAACTTGCCTGAGAAGGCACTCGAAGTCCCCCGGGGCTAAGGGTAAGATCTTCGAACAGAGACACTCAATGCACTGAACAGTGCTGTAGACTAGCTAAACAGCCAGCGTTCTCTAAGTCGAAATGAGTATCACAAATTCTCATAACCAGATTGATCCCAAATGAAGGGTTTCCTCTCTATTTTATAGCCTCTGCCTCTCACAATCCCTAGGCTCACTTTCTCCTGCGTGATCCCCTTCTTGCCATGTGTTCCTTCCCTCCTGCGCAGTCCCTCCATGTGTCTACGTGGGCCCCATTTCTGCGTCCCCCTTTGGCCCCCTTGGTTCCCCCTTAAGTCACAACGTTGTGCTACCTAGGAAGTGACTTTTTATTCTAAAGTGAGTTATGTTCCCCCTTCCTCACTTTTTATTTACAAATAACTATAGAAGGCAAAAATTGAACAAAATCGAATATTCCAATTAGCCATAGCTAATTAGGAATATTACAGTCTCCCCCAGCAAAATGTTGCTTGTCCTCAAGCAACTGAAGTGATGGATGCTATAAGATCTCTTCACTCTCCCAAGTGGCATCCTCATCCAGCAAATTCTTCCACCTCACCAAGAATTCCCGGACTGTCCTGCTCCGCAACCGTCTCTCCCTAGAGTCAATGACAGCCTCCGGCTACAATACCAAATTCCCCTTATCATCCATGGGTGGTAGCTCATCCGTCATGGTCACCTGCTATCCCAATTCTTTCTTCAGGCATGATACATGAAAAATGTTATGAATCTTGCTACCCTGGGGCAGCTCTAGCTCATATGCAACCTGTCCAATCCTTCATATCACCTTGTATGGCCCATAAAAGCGGGGCTTGAGCTTCTCAGCCCCCTTCTGCCTCAGCAATAACTGTTGGTATTGCTGTAATCGTAGGTAGACCATGTCCCCTACCTCGAACTGCCTCTCCACCCAACCCCTGTCGGCATATAACTTCTGCTTGTTCTACGCCATAGCCATGTTATCCTTAAGAGCTCGGAGGATATCCTGACTCTTTTGGATCCAAATCTTAGCTCTAGGAGCCCTTTTATCACCAAACATCATGTCGAAAAAGGATAAAGGATGATACCCATATAAGGCATAGAATGGTGACATACCAATGGACATGTGATGCGAAGTATTGTAGCAGTACTCCCCCAGATGCAGCCACTTTAGCCATGCTCGCTGCTGCCCACTGACATAGTTACGTAAGTAGCCCTCCAGCCACTTCTTAACTATCTCCATCTGTCCATCCATCTGTGGGTGATAGCTGGTAATTGGTGTCAACTCTGTCCCCACCAATCGGAAAAGCTCCTGCCAAAACCCGCCCATGAAACGGCTGTCACTGTCACTGACAATGGTCTTAGGAAGACCATGTAGCTTGAAGATCTCCTTGAAGAAAAACTTAACCACCTGTGCTGCTGTATAGTGTGCGGATATGGAAACGAAATGTGCGTACTTCATCAGTCGATCAATGATGACAAAGATACAATCCTTGCTCTGTACCATGGGCAACCCTGTGATGAAATCCATCGAAATACTCTCCCATTTCCCCTACGGAATAGGAAGAGGCTGCAATAATCCTGCAGGATGGCTCATCTCTCCCTTGTTCCTCTTGCAAACATCGCACTCCCTGATGTGTTGGAGTACATCCTCCTTGAGGCCCTTCCATGAGAACCTCTCCCTAATGGCCCTGTAGGTTTTGGTAAAACCCTGATGTCCTGCCAATGGGGAATCATGTGATGCCTGGAGTATCTTATTCTTGAGTTAAGACTCCTCAGTCAAGAAGATCCAGTCCCTGTAGTAGATGATCTCATCGACCACCCTGTACCGGTCATCTGCCACCTGCCCATCCAAAACCTAACATACAAATCTATCCTTGGCGTACTCTACTAAGAGTCAAGCCCTCCAATCTGTATTCAAGCTCATAAGAGACAACGTGGCTAGTCTACATGAAAGGGCATCTACTACCACGTTGTTCTTACCTTTGACATACTCAATGTCAAAGTCATATGCTTGGATCTTACTGATCCACTTCTGCTGCCTCTCCTGTAGTTGCTTCTGCTCCAAAAATAACTTGAGGCTATTGTGATCAGTCCTCACCTTGAACCTATTACCTACCAAATACTGGCGGTACTTAGCCAATGTATGCATGATGGCCAGCATCTCCTTGTCATATATGGAATACAACCTCTCATGCGGAAGGAGCTTCCGGCTCTCAAATGCTATAGGGTGACCTCCCTGCATCAATACTATGCCAATCCCCTCTCCCGATGCATCACACTCCAAAACAAATGGCTGCGTGAAATCTACCAATGCAAGCAACTCCTGGATATCTCTCTCAATCTCATCCCGATAGGCTTTGGGGTGCCTATAGGGGGTGGCAATCACAGCCTGTATGCCTTGCTCAAGCTCGATGGAGTGCTCAAACCCCCGATCTGGTGGCTATCTTGGTGGAATCTCTCCAAACACTATGGCATATCGATCAAGGATAGACTAGATCTCTGGATATATTGTCTATCCCGTAGTTCCTACCTATGATGCATGCAGCCCCACTGCCCACTCTATGTCTCCCTTTCGAAAGACTGCCTCCATCTGATGAGTTAAGACAGTATGAGGCGGATATGTGTGCTATCCCTGTATCTTCTCATGCCTCCCTATCTTCTCATCATCCCACTCCATCTCTAGGGTCTTCCAATCTGTCGTGGCCTTGCCTAGAGTGATAAGCCACTAAACACCGAGTATCATGTTGGTGTCCGAAATATCGACCACAAAAAAGTGGTTAGTCAATGTCTAGGTGTTGATCGTCACTGAAAGCTCTAGAACATAACGAGCACACATCATGGTCTGATCTCCTGGGACCAAGACTGAAAACCCATTGAAGCTCTCTTTATATATACCTCTTCGCTCAATCATCTGAGCATCGATGAAATTGTGGGTTGCCCCACTGTCAACCAAAACTGATACGCACTAGCCACGTACTGTCCCTCGTACGCGTAGCGTCAGATAGTTGGGAACTCTCCACAACGCTGCAAGGGCCCCTCCGGTGGGTGCAAAATATGCACCACCTGCTGCTAGTGGTGGAGGTGGCAAAGGTCCCTTTATGGCATGGTTATCTCCTACCTCCACATCCTCCTCATCATACCCTTCTCCACTGCTCTCAGAGAAGACCTCAACAAAATGTGCTTTACCAGCAGCACATCTATGTCCTAGTGCCCATGGCTCCTGACAAGTGAAGCACAACCGCTTCTTCTTTAGCTCCCTCCTGGCATCAACGTCAAGCTGTACTCGTCCTGGATTCCCATTTGGAGGTGGAATCCTCACATCCTTCCCCTTAGACTGGAAATTCTATCTCTAGGGGTAAGGTGTCTAAGTCCTGGGTAAGAAATCCTATAAGTCCCGGGTCCTGCTGATAGCGTCCTCGAGCGTAGCCGATCTAGTGGATCGGACTAGACCCCGAAGTGACCCTACTAACCCCTCAACATACATATAGACCCTCCATGCCGTGGAGAGGTCTGGCACCATCACAGAGACCCTCAAGAAATCTACAATGTAGGTCTCTGGGCTTCCTGTCTGTTTGAGCCTCGTCAGCTCAACGAAATGCTGCTCTGGATCCCTCCGATCAAATTGCTCCATCAGTCTCCTGGTAAACTCGGCATATGACATCACTGTGGAGTGCCCCAATGTAACCATCCCATGAAACTACCAATCCTAGGCCTCGCCATCCAAATGCAATGTTGCCACCTTGATGGCCTCTGCCTCCGACATCTGGTTAAGCTGGAAATAAATGTCTAGCTTCTCCATCCAAGACATTGCCAAACTGTTTGATGAGCCATCAAACGTAGGCAAGTGGAATTCGCTCGCTGCATGGTGGGTGTCACCATCATGGTAATGCTGGTACCCTCTGTGATGATCGTGGGGTCTACTATCTCACTGGAGCTGAACAAAATCTCTGAATGAGAGGGCTTCCTTGAACTCCTACCCATAGGCCTGGTACTCTGCAAAATAATCATCCGTATGCCTGGGCTATGCCTCCTGCTGGGCTACGGCCCCTGTGTCTGCTCCTAAGAAGGTGGGCATGGTAGAGCGTGCAGGGGCATGTGAGGCAACCTGATCCCTCACCGATCTGAAAAACTCGTGGGCTCTCCCGTTGTCTGGCCTCTATTGCTGTGAATCTCTTCCCCATCACCTCAATCTACCTTGACAGATCCTGCACTGATTTGAGGAGCATATCTGCAAATCTCTTCCCTTCCTTGTCTGCCATCTACTCTGCGACCACTACTGGCTCTCTCTGTTCTGTGTCTACCACAAGAACATAGTCTCCCTCTTCGTAGGTATTCTCCAACCTACACCCAATGTCTTTGTATCTCTAACCTCTATATAGATATATGGTTTTTGCCTGGTGTCGTAGATTGCTAGCTCCATAGGCTGAGCCAGATGTATGTTCTGATACCACTGTAATATTCCTAACCCAGAATATTCCTCAAACCCCAGCATAACTGCAACCAAATATGTGCAAATGATATAATAACCCATAACTGATAAAATAACAGTGGAACAACATATAATAATGTAAACCAGAAATATAAGCAGATACACAAGAAATGCAGCGAGAAATGCTAAGCCATTTTATTATACTGAGCAATAAATGAGTACAAAAGGTGATTAGATAGATGGCACCTCGACTTGCACAAGGCAAGTGAAGAAATACTCTGAGAATGACAAGAATGGCCTCTCTGTGTGGATGCTGCTGATGTGTTGTTGCTGCTACTAGAAAACAAATGATGATTTGGGGCTGCTCCCCTCCTCAGAAAAAGCTGAAACTCTGGATTCACGCTCTACTCAGAAACCTAGAAAACCCAGAAACCTTTCCTAGAATGGCCTCACATTGATCTACATCCCAGCTGCTGGGAAATTGTCATGTTGTTGTCATTGGAAATCGAATGAGGATTTGGGGCTACTCCCCTCCTTAGAAAAGGCTGAAACTCTAGAATCGGACTCTACTAAAAAAACCCTGAAAAACCCAGAAATATTTTCTGAAATGGCCGATCCCCAAAAATCACCCCCTTGGGGTTCTGCGCAGTTCCTCAAAGACACTGATGAAACTACTGCTAAAATGTTGATGAAACTACTGCTGAAATGATGATGAATCTACTACTGGAATGCCAATGGAAATACTTTGCCTGAGAAGGCACTCGAAGTCCCCCAGGGCTAACGGTGAGATCTTCGAATGGAGACACTCAATGCACTAAACAGTGTTGCAGACTAACTAAACAGCCAACATGCTCTAAGTCGAAATGACTATCACAACTGCTCATAACCAGAATGATCCCAAATGAGGGGGTCATTCTCTATTTTATAGCCTCTGCCTCTCACAATCCCTAGGCTCACTTTCTCCTATGTGATCCCCTTCTTTCCATGTGTTCCTTCCCTCCTACACAGTCCCTCCATGTGTCTGCATGGGCCCCATTTCTGCGTCCCCCTTAAGTCACAACGTTTTGCTACCTAGGAAGTGACTTTTTATTCTAAAGTGAGTTATGTTCCCCCCTTCCTCACCTTTTATTTACAAATAACTATAGAAGGTAAAAATTGAACAAAATCAAATATTCCAATTAGCCATAGCTAATTAGGAATATTACACGTCTCTTCTCTATTAGTAGGTGAAATTCATATTTTAATCCAGTGGATATAGAGAGAAGGTAATTGGGCCTAGTTTAACCAGTCAGAACCACCATTTCAATGGCAAAGGAGCTGCTCCACGTTCCTGACTAGGTGGTCTCCCTTATAATGTTGTAAGCAGATATTTTTGAGCCTTCAACACTTTCGTCTATTGCAAAATGATTGCATGGTGTCCATCCTCATCAATATTCCCCCACTTGACCATGTTAAACCGACACATATGGATGTGACATTGAAAATCTAGCTCTGTTAAATAACTTCCCTGCTTTTCATTCCTTCATTTATTCGCACCACCCCAAGTTGTACATGCCAATTATTGGTTATTCGTAAAAACTTCCAATGTTTCCATTCTCATCAGATTACAATTGTTGTTAGCTTGTAAAGAAGTTATAGTTAATGATAAGGGTTTACTGCATTTGGAGTCTGGTAAAGTGCATTCAAGGATATCTTTTAAATTACAATCTCTCAATGCATCTTGATGTTTGTTCTCTTTGCAAACTGCTCTACGATATTTCCTCTATCATTACTTCGTCCTTTGGAATTTACATGTGAATGTATATGTACATAGGCAGTCTCAAGTTGGCAATGAAATTTTTTTTACAAACCTATGAAGATATTTTGTGTAGTATTGTTTTAGCCTCGAAGCTTTACCTAGCTCTTAATGATACTTACCATGTGAATTATGAAATAAATCCCTTGACACTTCGAAGCATTGGTCTTACACTCTCTGGCATATAATTAATAAAGGACCCAGCTATGATGACCATTGCCATTATTTTAGCCACATTGTGGTTAATTAACATGATAAGAAAAATAATTATGGTTCTATGGTTGTTAATCATGTTTTATGAGATAATTCATCCATCGTACTTAGTTTTCCTATTGATGGCTCTTGTAATTATTGGATTTTGTTTCAATATCCCAGTATTGATCATGCATTTAATTAAAATATTGTTGTTGTTGTTTCATTTTAAATCAAAACGTAACAGATTTTTGAATTTTCCCATTAAGCCGCATGAGGGAGCTCTTAAGACTTGGGCTTTGAGAAAAAAAACCCATATGAAGGTGATGCACAAGGATTCTAATTAAATTCCGTTTAAATAAAATTTAAAACTAGTCCTCATTATAATAACGAGATAATGGCACCTTTCACATTTGAATCTTTCGTTTTGAATAGTCAAGAGTTTATGTTTTGCCTCATTCTTCGTTCTATCTGCAAAACAAAAGGAGAACTATGTATATATATTTTTTTCCAATTAGATCCATTATTATTGTTTATCATGGTTCTATTTATCGAATGCACATGAAAATATTTGGTCGCCTTCGCAATTGTACATGTCTTGGTAATTTATGTTACTCATTGTCTTATGTTATTGGATCATGTGTATTCATTGAATATGCTTATGCCATGTGAAGACTCTCTGCTTCCATTTAGGGTATCAAGACGGCTTGAATTGATTTGTGTTGCCACCAAGATTGATTATATGTATACGAACATGTACCCTATACTTGCTTCAATTGTTTTTTCGTTTATTAAAAAATAAAATACCTAGTGTCTTGTTCATAAGTTAATGAATGATGCGACATCATTTTATACATTTGTGTAATAAGAAATCCAATGAATACATCTCCATATTGGGTTTCTTTAACAAAAATAGAGGAAGAGGCAAGGACAAAAGCGGAATGAATGAGAATCAACATTTTGGAGTAAGAGGGGAAATGGGACAAATAGTGTTTGTTCATTTTAATGATAATTATTATATCCTAAGGGATTTGTTGCGCTCAAAGATGATGAACCTATTAGGAATGCCTCAAAAACACTCTGAGTCTAGCCTCAACCATAACATCCTTTACAACCACAATCACCTCTTATAGGTATCCCTATCGCTCTGCAAAAAACTATTCCTCTAGTTAATCCAAACACTAATGGATGGGAAACAGTTATTTCTACACAACCCCTATGTTCAAGGCAACGTTGGGATGATTTTTTCCCTCCCAATCATCCTCCTGAAGCTCATGTGTCATGCCTATAATTTTCTACTTCTCATGTCATACATACTCCTCTTGCAGTGCCTCAACCATCCACTATCTCTTCTCGACACACCTCTTTGCACATCAGGCCGCCAAACTACTTTGATCATTACTCAATCTATTTGATCAATGATTAAACCTTCATGTCATTCCCTTACATGTTTCCAGTGAACATGAGAAAAATTCTGAAGTTGCTTCCTCTGGTTCCTCTCATGGATCATCACATTCAGTGACATCATGCCCACAAAAGGGCAATCAACAACTAGACTCATCTCCTTCTCAGAGGTAGGGGAATTAATCATGGTTTTCATAGTACATTACTTTCAACACAACTCATTTTAAGAAGAGTCTTTACGGTAGAAATCACACAGGAGAAAACTTTTTTGACACCTTTTGAACTAGATAGTGTGGTTCATCATCAGGACCAGATGAAGATTTAGATCATGGCACATGCTTAAATAGAGGGTGATGTAGAGAGCAAAATATCATTTTTTTGGTGTTGTTTATTCACAAGTTTATAGGATGATGTTACTTTTTTAATTTATCTACTAGACACTGTAGTTATATTTTTTATGATACATTAGTAGAGGAGAAACGAAATGGTAGATATATATGCATTTTTTTTGCACATATAGTTTGTGCTTAGACATAAATGGTTTAAGGAGAAATAAGGGATATGGGAGGCACAAGGATTTAGGGACTTCCATGATGATGTTTTGTTATGAAAATTGGCATATGTGGTATATATGTTGGTTGCTTATTAATTTTCATGATTATGCATTGGGATTGTAATGATTTATGGTTATCAATTTAATTGGGGTGTTTAGGAGATGAATAAAACAAACAATCCACAATGCTAATAAATTCATGCTTTGAAAAAGAGGCTTATTCAAATCGAAAAGAGGGTCCCACCTATTAGAGCCAAAATTTTAATTAAAAAAAATTCAAACAACCTTTAGATGTCTCTCCTCTTGATTCTAATCATCTTGATTAGAAATGAAACTAATATGATCTCTTAGAATTGAAACTACCAAAACCATTTGGAGCTTCTCCAAAAGGAGGGTATATATATGAAGGCAAGGGAGATGAAGTTGTGAAGGGAGGTATGCTATAGTAATATTATATTTTTCTTTATTTCTTTGATTTTATTTTCTACTAATTTAAGAGTTGATCTTAATGGTGACAACAATTCTACCTCTAAAGGAGAGATAAATTAGGGTGACTTCCATCAACTATTCAAGGATTTGTTAAGGTATGTTGTGTTCTTTATCATAAATTACTTGTTCAAAATGTATGATTTTTAATTATCAGCACTAACAATTACATTTATGCAAAATGCAAGCTGCCCAATTTCTTAATTTGCTTGAAGGATCGATGTGTTGCCATTCTCGTTGGATTTCCTTAACTATTGTATGAGTTTGTACATTCCAGTAGTTTGAGTTTATACATTCCAATACTCTGCCAAATTTTCCCCAGATTATGTCTACTTATCCTATCCTATTAAGCAACCCATTATCTCCAAGAAGCTATAGTTTCCTTGATTTGATGTCAATCATTTTTATCTCACATCTCATTGCTACTGGTTAAGAGGAGGTCTTCACTGGTCTAGGAATAAGGATTCTGATAATGATTCTGTTGTTGTCGCTAGTTAGGATCAGGTTGTATCATAAATATTTCTTTGTTGTTGCCTTTTAGTATCAATAATCATGTTCCTTTCCTATTTCTTTTGTTAAAATTTCATGAATGAAAATTTATAATGGATATAATTTTGAACTAAGTTGATTTACATGTTTATATGCTTTGAAGTTTGTGATTCACTCTTGTTTTCTTTTCTATCTTGCAGATATGAAACCTTGAAAAGAGAAGTTAGAGTTTGGACCCTATGGAATCTTCATTAACCATAGGACCTATAGATGAGTACCTTATACTTAAATTGTGAATTTGAAGTTGTATGCATGCTTATTTTAGTTTGCCTATTGAATTTCATGTTCTTCTCTCTTGGGGCTTCCAACTCTAGGCATGTGCATTTTATCCACAAACAGAATTAGCAACTCCACTATGGAAAACAATTTTAATTGTTTTCCTTAACGGTTGTTTTCCTTGATCTAGGTGATCAGGTAGTTGGTTGTCTCTTTTTCAATATTTTGGTCTCCTATTAAATGAGTTGTTCCAGCCTAATATTTTCAATATGGGCTTCCTTTTTAGTTTTTCCTCTGTTTTTTGTTTATACACACTCTTTTTGGCAACAATCATGTATACACATGGTATTCTTCAATATATCACATATGTGTGTGTTGTTTTCAAAAATATTTCATATGTATGCAATCTATCTTATGATAGTCACATATGTTTCTAAAATTGGATTTTTTTTTCACTTTTTTGAGTGCCCAGTTGGTTTCAATGTTGCTTGGTTTCTATTCCTTAGTGTTTGTATGAGTCTGGAAGATCTGAGTTTGAGGTATTTTCATATACACTTCATTCTCTTGTGTGAGAGTACCTGTGTTTCAATTTATGGTTTCTTGGTTCTTAGGAGCTTTTGTTTCTGAGTTGCATTCTTGGGATTTGTTTTGAAGTTATGGACTATTTCAAGTCTTTGAGGCATCTTTGTCATAGTTTTCTTCACATAATTGTAATCCTTCTCTTTGATGTTTTCTTCTTGTGTTTTTGTAGTTGTTCTACACATTGCTTTTCTATCACTACTCTAAACAAAGTTAGTTTCTTTTGGTTGAAATTTTGAAATATCACTCACTTCAAGTTATTGAATTTCATTTTCTTTGAAGCTGTTGAATCGTTTTGCTTTCAAGTGTTTTGATCTCATTCACTTTCACCTGTTAGTGTTAGAAAATCAAAGATATTATATTAGGGTTTGATTGTGTGTGTTGGATTCTTTTATTTCTTTATTATCTTATATTTCATCAAGAAATTATACATATATGAAGGTCACAAAACAAGAGAAACAAGATATGGGCACATGCTAGGGAAAAGCGCCCCTTGAGGAGAAAACCAAGTCAAGATAATTATTCCTTTCAATAATATTCTTTGAGACTCTTTACCCTAGACCAACACCACACTTTCCCTCCACACCATGTCAACCTCCAAAAACTTCGACCCCTTCTAGCAACTTCCAATAATGTGTGTTGGTCATTTTAATTGCCTATTGATTCAAACAACCAAGTGCTACATAAATTGTCAACCCAGGGAAGTCTGTTTATTTCAAAGGCAACTGTGTACTATATATACTCAATCTTAAAAGAAATGAAAGTTAAAGTAAAAACTAATCACACCTTGCTTAAGCAAATTGAAGCTCCACTCTGAGTTACAACAAAAACAATCTATTGCAGACAGCTACCAAGAAGGCTTAAATTCATCAAAGAAGTAATCTAATGAAAAGAATCAATCTGCAAAGGAAAGCACTAGATATGCTGCAACAGAGAACATGACCCTATTCCCAGGACAGGAATGTTCAGCACCCGTTTCTAATCACCACACTGCCAACTCACTCTGTAAACTCAATTTCCAATGAAACACTCATGAATGAACTGTGAATAAACTAAGTAGTGCAGCAATCAATTGGAAAGAAAATAGAGTTTCAACAATAATGTGAAAACAATATTCAGAAAACAATACTATTAATAAGGCATGGGTAAAGGACACACTTAACACACTATAGAAGTATAGTGGGTGAATCTTGTGATGAAGGTGGGCCCTGTCCTTCTCACAAGATTCCCCAGGAGACCAGAACTAGGAAGAAATGTTCAGAACAAGATTTTATTCATCTATCAATATGTCATGTTACAGAAAAAGGATTCCAGTTCTGTTCCTTCAACTAAGCCTTTTCCCGCAGTTTGCTCATCCCCTCTAATTTAGATGTCTCATCCTTTTAAAGAGGAGACATCTATTACAATATATTACATTGTAGGTCCTATTTTAACCCTTTATACAAAAATAGGGAAGTCAGTTTTCCCATCAACAAAATGTTGTTACAATAACACTGTCTTTAGATCATGATCATTACATCTAGTGTAATGGCTCCTTTGGTGATCTTCTTCTGTTGCTATCAAATTTAGACCGCAAATCACAACTGTTCAGTCATGATATTTGCGCATCGTTCCCCCTGTTTCAGCAAATGTAGAGGTAATCTTGCAATCTTCAAGCAGTTTCAGCAACATGGACTGCACATCATTCTTTAACCATTCAACAACTATCAATTCAATGATCAATAATAAAGATAGTGTAATTATATGTAAAATAATTAAACATATAGTGATGAGAAGAAATATTGTGTACCTTTGGAATAATTGGGTTAAAACGGTAAGAATGACATTAAATATAAGTTGAAAAAGGATGACATCATAACAAAATGTATGGTCAAAAAGAGACAATATGAGGTCCTAATATCCCCCCCAATTGAAAGAATTGCATGTCCTCATGCAAATTTTACTCTGAGTCTGAGTCTGAGTACTAGGTTGTACAGTGCAAATTACTTAGACAGTAAGTATAGAAGGTGCTATCAACCAAATCTCTGAAACCCTGGACACTTTGTAGTCTCTGCCATGCTGTGAGCTCCTCCGTTTTGGACAACCTGAAACAAGCCTTATATTTTTGTATTGGAAACCATAGAAGAGGGAAGTGAAAATGATATCCTAACCACTTTTCAATACATTGTTGAATGCATTTGACATAATTAGGTAGCTGTGAAATTACTGCTTGAAGATTAAGCAGGTTAAAGGGATGATATTCCTTTCTCTCTTTAGGGCAGTGTTCCCAAAATAAATTGTTTGCCTGTAAGGCAAGAGCTCCCTTGGCTTTGACATAATGTTGGCAATCTTTTAAGACTGCTACGTGTAATTCTCTAAGATGCTCAATCATTCCTGGTTCCCTTAAAAACCGATGATGTTCAGTGACAAAAATAGCAGCATTCTGTGGTTCAGATCGAATCCACAGAAGGCAATTATCTTCATTGTGTTTTGCTGAAAGGAAGGAATTTTTCCACATGAGATAATTGGCCAAGAAAGAGACAAATGCTCTAATCTGAATGTCCCCAACCAAAGGAATCAGATTAAGTTTTCTATCCTCAGGCATGGCTTCATTATGGAGCTATAGTTCACAGAGTAAATTTTGTTCACTGAATGATGCCTCTGTGAATGTTTTGATAAATTGTTGGGGTGTAGATACCTCATGAGATCTTCCATCTCTGATTGCCTTTGTTAGGAAGAACGCTAAGCGCTCTGCTAGAAACACATAATAATTAAAGGACGGTTTCCTTGTGGCCAGTAGTCTTTGAACCAGATTAAACATGAAAGACAATTTAGTTTTTAACTATTTATTTTCCCCGTTCTATGCACAAGACTATTCCAACACATCCCAATTTGCATATATATAATTTTTCCATAATAATTTATGTTCCTGCAAGATCCTTTCCTGTGACATAACATATTCCTTTTCCCATGTATCCATTTGTGCTTGAGTGCTTGTGGTCTGAGTGAAGACGGTCTTTGAATGCCGAGATTCAGTTTGAGTAAACAAAGTCTTTGTATGCCAAGGTTCAATCTGAGTGAACGCAGTCTTTGTAGGCCGAGGTATAGGACTTTCGGCTTTAAAAACAAGAGTAGGCTAGGATATTTGTGGTTTCACTTCTTTTTCAAAAATGTTTCAAGAAGGCCTTGCCAGTTCTTGTGTAACAACAAGGCGTTCCTTTTTAACTATAACAGGAGTCGATGCAGGAGTAGCTCCTGGCAATGGGACTTTGACTATCTTATAACCATCTTGATGATAAATATTACCACATTGGTTGCACATGTATTCCCTAGATTGATCTTTCTCTGCACGTTTCTCGGCTACATCTGCTGCATGAGCTAAAGAATACAGATTAAGCTCTCTTTCATATGCTTCCATTGCCACTATTAGTTCCTTCTTATAAACCTCGAGCTCTGATTTCAGAAACTCGTTTTATTGTAAAAGGGAAGCCAAGGTGACTGGGCTTTGTGTAGCAGTCACAGTCTCAGTAGCTGATTCTAGTGGGTGGAAGGGTTGTTGCTCGGTAGCAGCTTCATTGTTTGCAGCTTCAGCAGGTAGTTTTTGTGTGACATCTGCTGAATCATCAGCTGGTTCTGTAATAGCTATATCATCCTGTGCATCCAAATTTTGCATATCAGCCGATGGTTCTTGTGTGATAGCTACTGACTGCATAGCTGGTTCCTGATTATCTACATTTTGTTCATCAGCAAGTGGTTCTTGTGTAACACTTGCTTAATCGGTCGCTGGTTCTTGTGGGACAGCTACATCTTGATCATCAATTTTATGGACATCAGCAGGTGGTTCTTCTGTGGCAACAACTGAGTCAGTAACTGGAGCAACTACGTCCTGGTCATCTATTTCATGGACATTAGTAGGTGGTTCTTGTGTGGCAACTGCTTAGTCAATAGCTGGTTCTTGTGGGGCAGCTACGTCTAGGTCGTCTGTTTCATGAACATCAACAGGTGGTTCTTGTGTGGAAACTGCTGAGTCAGTAGTTGGTTCTTGTGGGACAACTATGTCTAGGTCGTCTGTTTCATGGACATCAGCAGGTTGTGCTTGTGTAGCACCTGATGAGTCGGTAGCTGGTTCTTGTGGGACAGCTACATGCTGTATATCATCTTGGGTATCCACTTTTGATAGATCAATAGCTGGTTCTTACGGAGCAGCTGCTGAATCAATAGCTAGTTCTTATGTAATAGCTACGTTCTCTGAAAGGAATGATGTCACAAAATCATGTACATTTTTCATTTCAGTACCCGAGGGTGAGGTAGGTAAAGATTCAGGGCCTTGGGTCTGTGGTGGGTTATGGGGTTTTAGGATAATAGGTGGGGAATTTAGGGTAGCGGTTTTAGTTGCTGCTTCAAAAGACGTCCTCATTCGTCTTCGAGGTAAAAAGGCAGGAAGAACAGTGGTTTTTCTTTTATGAGTAGCTTTCTCTAGGGTAGGAGGCTCATCAGAAGTGATGGCTTCTTTAATTGAGGTGCTTGTTCATCTTTTTGGTAGGGGCGCAGCCTTTTATTGCCTTTTCCTTTCTAGCTTAGCAATGGGAATATTATCATCTAAATCATCACTAGGGATATGGACAGTGGGAGTGGATGATTCAGCTAAATTATGGGGTCGGTTCGATGCAATGGAGGGATCAATTGGATTAACTACTAGGGGTGGTGGGTAATCAAAGATGCTCCCTAGTTGTTGTGCAGAAGGATTTTCAATTTGCTGAGGGATTCCAGGGGTCTGTTGGGGATTTTCAGCATTTAATTGGGGAGTTTTGGCTGTTGTTTGAGAAATTTCAGCAGATTCCTGAGGATTTTCAGCTGTTGCTCGAGGAACTTCAACAGTTTCTTGGGGATTTTCGGCTGCTGCTTGAGGAATTTCAGCATCTTCATGGGGTTTCGGGAGTGGATTGTTAAGGAGAGGGGGGTTCTGTTGAGAAAATCCCCTCTGAATTAGAAGCTAAACAAGACAATGGTGAGTGAGGGAAAGGATTGGGTACTTTGCATTCATGGAATAATGTGACATATTCTTCAGACATCCAAGCAGATAGTATGGCATATTTAGCAGACGGCCATGTCTTAAATGATTTAACAACATAAAATCATGTTGATAAAGTACCTGGTAACGTCCTTCGCAGGTGAGATAGTGCTTAACAAACTCGGCAACCTTCAGCCATGGAAGTGGTAATGAATGAAGTGCAACAACGTTGCCTTTATGCTCGACCCACTCTCCTGGTAGAAGGAAGTCCTGCTGTGTGTTAAAAATGATGTGTTTACGACTAAACCATCGAATGCCATCAGCCAGTAAACCCGAAACCTATGCTATATCATCCTCTGTTACTCGAATTTGGATTCCTTGAATAGTAGAGTAACCTTCCCATAAATTGCGTGCAAATGCAAGGACTTGTTGAGGATCAAATCCTTGGAGCCTTCAAAAATAATCTACCCAGCCTGCCTGCTGAAAAATCTGATATTCTTCTGGGTGCAATTCCAATAGATTTGTTGAGCCGGATTCATTTCGAATAGCATTGCCTCCCATAGTTACTTGCCTCAGTGAAATGCACAGTACAAAGCCAAGTTACTGCACCAAAAATAGAGTAAATTTTAGAAAGAGGTCATGACATAGTAAGACAAAGATGGGGTGACAGGACATAATCGTGGTAAAAAAACGATGGTGAGTGGTGTATCGTGAAATGATTGCAAAATTTTGGTATTCCCCCCCAACTGCGGCTAAAATGATTAGTTTGAATGTATGGTGATTGCGGTAATCATGTCACAATCTTCTCATTAACTATAGTTTAATATTTACACATAAAAAATCATACCTCATGTTTACCTTCGATTGATATGTTGAAAATATAATGCCGTCGCTAATAGATCACCAATGGTTATGAAAAAGGGTTTTGTAATATGAGGGTATTTATATGAAAGGCTTTTATAAACATAGGAGGAGGTAGTAAAAGATCATAAATAGATGATTCTCACAATGGGGAGTAATATGTATCCATTCTTTTGAGAAGAATTAATGTTTCAATTATGGGAAAAATGAGAAAAATTGGTGTTTCAACAATGGGAAAAAGGGAAAAAGTTGGTGTTTCAGCAACGGGAAAAAGGGAAAAAGTTAGTGTTTTAGCAATGGGAAAAATAAAGAGAAATGTTGATGTGAAGCAAAATAGGAAAGTGTTCCTGAGAGATAATGTGGGGGAATGAGTTATGAATTGAGGTGAGATGAGAATATTTCCCAAAATGAAACTTGATGCTTCTTGCAATACAATTGTTCTTTTCAACGAACCTCCCAATCTCAGACCTACAAAATAAATTGTAACATGGCAACCCTTGACAGGGATTATTAGTCTAATCTAATAAAGAAACATATAATGCAGAGATTAAATGCAATGAGGGGCAGCAGGCTCCCCCAAAAGATATAACGTGAATCTACCATGCAAGTGGCCTTAAAGTCCTCTTTAGAAATATGTTGCTGGCAGATGGAGCTGATACCCATTCACTAACAATGGTGTTCTAGAATCATCAATTGTTAGGAGCCTTACTGTTCCATTGGGAAAAATAATATCTATCTCGTAAGGTCCCAACCACCTTGTTCACAATTTTCCTTGAAAATTTTCAAAACGAAAATCATACAATAGAGCCCAATTACCTTTTTGGAACTGCTTATGCTTAATAGTTTTATCATGCCACATGGTTCCTTTTTGTTGAATCATAGTTGTTTGATGGATGGCATCCAACCTCTTTTCATCCAATTCCTAAAACTACTACATCTTAGCTGTCTGTGCATTAGTCAAATCAAGATTAACAGCTAAAGCAGTTCTTAATGTTTAATTTCAAATTCCATAGGAAAGACAACACTTTTACCATAATCCAATTCATAGGGTGAAAAACCTGTAGTGTTCCTCCAGGTAGTTCTGTAAGCCCATAATGCCTCAGGTAGCCTTTGGGACCAATCCTTCCTATTCTCCTTCACTATTTTTGTTAAAATGGCCTCTATGACTTTATTTGTACTTTCCACCTGTCCATTAGCTTGGGGGTGGTAAGGTGTAGTCATTTTATGATTCATATGATATTTTTGAAGCATGGCTTTAAAACCATGAGAATTGAAAGGAGGTCCTCCATCTGTGACTAGTTCTCTAGGCACTCCAAACCTAACAAAAATTTCTTGAAACAGAAAGGTTAAAACAGATTCCTCATTAGCTCTAGTAAGTGCCTTTTCTTCCACCCATTTGGTCATATAATCTGTACAAACCAGTATATAAACTCTTTGACTGGATGGAGGATTGATGGGTCCTATAAAGTCTAGAGCCCATCTTTCAAAAGGTTCAAGTATTACCTGGGGTTTCAGTGACATTTCAAATCTATGATTAGGTTGACCCATTCTCTAACAGCTATCATAGGCCCTAACATATTTCCTTTCATCCTTAAAAAGTGAGGGCCAATAATAACCCATCCTGAGAATTTTATGTGTTGTTCTCTCATCAACAAAATGCCCTCCACACGGGCCATCATGACAATCCTTCAATATATCATAAACCTCATCTTCTCTAATGCATCTCTGAATTTCCTAATCAAGTCCTATATGAAAAAAACACCCACTTATCCAGCTATACCAAGCACTTTGTTGAATGATCTTTCTTTTCTCCCGGTGTGATAGGTGTGATGGTAACCTCCCTGCAACGAAATAGTTGCCAATGTCTGCATACCAAGGTGAGTGACCAGATACTGCGAACAAGTACTCATCAGGAAAGGAATCATCTACTAGAGTATTATCATCAATTTTTATCCGAGAAAGGAAATCAGCAACTGCATTTTATTTACCTGGTCGATCTACAATTGTAATATCAAATTCTTGTAGTAGCAATAACCACCTGGTAACTCAAGCATTTGTGACAGATTTGTTCATTAAATACTTAATAGCTGAGTGGTCAGTATGAACAAAAGTAGGATAACCCGTAATGTAATGTCGAAATTTATTAATAGCGTAAATGACTGCTAAAAATTCCTTTTTGGTAACTATGTAATTAAGCTCAGCAGGGGTCATATTCTTACTAATGAAATAGGTAGCATAACGAAGATTATTTTCTTCTTGTCCCAAGACAGCTCCAATTGCAGTATCGGAAGCATCAGAGGATATATGAAAGGGAAGTGCCTAATCAGGTCCCCTTAGAATAGGAGCTGTAGACAACTGATGCTTGAGTTCATCAAATGCTTTCTGACATGCGTTAGCCCACTTAAATTCAGCATTTTTCATAAGTAACACAAACAAAGGAGAAGCTATTTTAGAAAAATCTTTGACAAATCTTCTGTAATATCCAGCATGTCCTAAAAAACTTCTTACATCAGTTTGTGTTTTAGGGATAGGAAGAGTTTGAATTACCTGTACTTTGTATGGATTTACTTGAATCCCTAGGAATGAAATGAAGTGTCCCAGTACAATTCCTTCGTTCATCATCATATGACATTTTTCAGTACTCAAGGAAAGATGAGCTTGTATACATCATTTAATTACTTTCTCAAGGTTTTGTAATGCATCTTCAAAAGTCACACCATAAGGAGTAAAGTCATCCATAAATATCTCCATAGAGTCATTAAGCATATCAAAAAATATTCCTATCACTGCTCTTTGAAATGTTGCTGGAGCATTACATAGTCCAAAGGGGAGGACTCTATAGGAAAAAGTTCCCCAAGGACTAGTAAAAGTGGTCGTTTCTTGGTCTTGGGGTGCAATTTTGATTTGGTTATACCCACTAAAACTAAAAAGGAAAAGAATCTCTTTCCCGACAAACTGTCCAGTACCTAATCAATGAATGGCAAGGGGAAATTATCTTTTTGAGTGGCTTTCTTTAAATCTCTATAATCTACACATACTCTCCATTTACCATTTTTCTTAGGTACTATCACCAATGGAGAAACCCATTCACTGTCGGATATGGGGTATATAACCCCTGCATTAAGCATGTTTTGAAGTTCTTCCTTAACAATTTCCCTCAAATTGGCATTCATTCGCCGCTGGGGTTGACAAACTGGTCAGAACCCTTCCTTAATATAGATACGATGAGTACATAATTCAGGGGAGATCCCCCTCATTTTGTGTAGTCCCATGCGAATGCTTCCTTGTTTTCATGAAGTAACTTCATTAGCTGTTGTGTTTTAGCATCTGATAAATTGGGGTTTATGTTCAATGTTTTGCCAGGTTCAATTTCTACTGTTATGCCTTTAGAGGAGATAGCAGTTGATGTTTGAGGTAAATTTTCAGATTTAAGCTTTTCGTGAGTTTCAGGTTCCAAAATTGATGTTAACTAATTATATGTTTCAGAAGTGACCGATGCAGGTTTAGAAATAAAATTACTAATTACTTCATCTTCCGTGGTGTCTTTAAGAGTTAAGGCTTGTCCAATGGTCAAAATGGGTTGAGTGTCATTATCCTCTTAGTCTAACCATACAGAATCATCATTGTTAATCATAGGTGTAGCATGAGGGTAAAGAGTAAGCTGCTTGGTTTCACATCCATTAGAAATTATCATTGATCCTGATCTACATCTGATAAAGGCATCTGTTGTGGCCAGCCAGGGTCTCCCCAAAATTAGAGGTTGTCCCCCCAACTTTGTCTTAGTCTGTAATATGACAAAGTCAACTGGGTAATTCCAGGATTCAACTGAAATGATCAAGTCTTCAATAACCCCTTTTGGTTTGATTGTGGAACGGTCAGCTAATTCCAAGATGGTTGGTGTCTCTCTAATTACATTTTTCAGATGTAACAACTATGCAGTTTCGAGGGTCATAATATTTATAGCAGCACCTAAGTCTACCAAAACTCGTGAAACAATAGTTTTTCCAACCTGTACCGTGACCTTAGGATGGCCTGGATCACCATATTTTATAGGAGGGGTTTTCCCTGACATTAAAGTAGCTAGATCACCCATCACATGAACTGTGAGGGGGTCTTTAGCTTTCCTACCAGGTTTCTTGATGCAAATGTCTCTGACAGTTCTGGCATAAATTGGTACATCCCTGAGTGCTTGTAAAAGTGGAATTTTAACATAAAGATTCTGCAATTCCCCTAGAAGATTAAAAGTAGGCAGCTCAGGTGTCTTAGTAAGAGCTAGACACTCAGAGAATGGTGGCTCTGCTGTTTTAACAACTTTGTTAGAGGGTAGTTTAACTGTTTCAACACCCTTATTAGGTAAATTATTCTTTTCTGTCTCTTCAGAGTCAGGGTCATAAGAGCTAATATCATCAATAATTGGTTCAACTACTCTCCCAGATCGTAAATGAATATCATTACACTGCACAGGAGATGTAGGCAGGTTCTGAATATTGATGACTAGCACAGCTTTATTATTATTAGGGTTAGGGTTTGGTTGTACAGGTAGCTGGGGTCGCATTGTCTGATTATTAGGTGGAGCACCTGATGGGAGAGAGAGTTGTTGCTGAAACTGAGGAAATTGGTTTGGGAATGGAATTTGTTGAGCTCTCCAGTTTGGGTTCCATTGATTAAAATAACATTGTTGTGGAGGCCAAGGAGTCCACATTGCACGGTCTACAAAGGGAGGGGTTGTTTGCTGCATAGGTGGGAAATTCATTTGATTAAAGGGTGGGTATTGCATTTGGTTGAAGGGTGGGTAGTTTGCTTGATTAAAAGAAGAATAATTATTCCAATGATTAAATGGCATACTGGAGTTCATACCTTGTCATCATGGTTGCCATTGCCTCCTTTGTGTCAGCAAATACATCACTTCAGCTTCCTCCTCAGTTGGTTGTAACGCTGCTTTTATCCCTGGTAAAGAAGGGCATTGTTGAGTTTCATGGTCCTTCTCGCAAATGGTGCAAATTGGTACCTTGTCCAATGGGCATTCCCTTAGTGGATGTTTTTCTCTGCATTTAGGATAGAAGAGAGCCAAAGTAGCTTCTGCCTCTGCATGTTTTCTCTTAACCTGCAAGGTATCAATCTGTGAAGCAAAAGAGCTTAACATTTTAGTTTTAAATTCTTCAAGTAGATTACCTATTTCAGCTCTCGTTTCTCCCCCACTGGCTGATTTTTGGACTCTTGAATATGTATTGTCCCTAATTTTTGATAGATTTGCAGCCCCTCTTAAACATCTCTTGCAGAGGTTGAAAATTTCATCATATGATTCTTTACATATATCCCCTTTACCAAGCATATTTAACATATCTAAATGGTCATCCCTTACCCATTTCAATAATATTGTCTTAAGAATATCTTTACTTACATCAGGGTGATTGGATCTCTGTAGATTATACTAGAGTCTTTCCACAAAATCCTCCAGATTTTCATCCTCCTTCTGAACCATCTTGAATAATTCCTCCCTTTTTTCTCATGTCTAGCAATAGTCTTGGTATTTGACCAGAAACTTCTCCTTCATCTGATCCCATGTTGTGATCACGTGACCTCCCAGGCTCATAAACCATCTCAGTGCATTTCCTTTTAATGTTGCTGGAAATAACTTCAATTTTTGAGCATTAGTAATATAATCATAACTTCTACACAATATATCAAACATGAAAAGAAATTCATCAGGGTCTTCAGAGGATAAACCATGGAAGTTGGGTAAGGCTGAGAGTGGGATGTTCTTCATAGGAGTTGCTCCTCTGGGAAGTTCCCCAATAGGGAATTCCAAGGTGGAGAGAGAGTTCTTGCCTCTTCCTTCTCCTCCTCCATGTCCTCCACCAAATATTCCTTCATTGTTTCCATCCATTGGTTGTTCCCCTATTGCACTTACCCAGTCTTCAACGCTTTCAGTTGGACTCTCAATTTCCTGAACTGGTTCCTCAACTTCAATATCTTCTATAGGTTCTTCAATGTCCTCCACTAGTTCCTCAGTCTGTTCTACTATATCTTCAACCCTTTCAGGTCCCACTACTTCCTTTGTTTCGTAGTCCATTTGGAGAGAATGCTGAGTCTATGGCCCCCGAGAGCTTAGCCTCTAAGAAGTCTCAGCTTTTGAAATAATCTCATCAATGGAAGTTTTTCTTCCTCCTCTTCCTTTTCCCTTGCCACCTGTAGGATTATTTTTCTTGCGTCCTCTCATGCATCCTACATATCTAAAAGAAAATCACCAGTTCTTTTAAAATCTATGATTACCTTCCCCGGAAACAGCGCCAAAATGTTGGACACTTTAATTGCTTATTGATTCAAACAACCAAGTGCTACATAAATTGTCAACCCAGGGAAGTCTGTTTATTTCAAAGGCAACTGCTTACTATATATACTCAATCTTAAAAGCAATGAAAGTTATAGTAAAAACTAATCACACCTTGCTTAAGAAAACTGAAGCTCCACTCTGAGTTATAGCAAAAACAATCTATTGCAGAAAGCTACCAAGAAGGCTTAAATTCATTAAAGAAGTAATCTAATGAAAAGAATCAATATGCAAAGGAAAGCAATAGATAGGCTGCAACAAAGAATAGGACCATATTCCCAAAATGGGAATATTCAGCACCTGTTTCTAATGACCACACTGCCAACTCACTCTGTAAACTCAATTGCCAATGAAACACTCATGAATGAACTGTGAATAAACTAAGTAGTGCAACAATCAATTGGAAAGAAAACAGAGTTTCAGCAATAATGTGAAAACAATATTTAGAAAATAGTATTGTTAACAAGGCATGCGTAAAAGACACACTTAACACACTGTAGAAATATAGTGGGTGAATCTTGTGATGAAGGTGGGACTTATCCTTCTCACAAGATTCCGCAGGAGATAAGAACTAGCAAGAAATGTTTAGAACAAGATTTTATTCATCTATCAATATGTCATATTACAGAAAAAGGATTCCAGTTCTGTTCCTTCAACTAAGCCTTTTCCCGCAGTTTGCTCATCCCCTCTAATGTAGATGTCTCCTATTTTTAAAGAGGAGACATCTATTACAATAGATTATATTGTAAGTCCTATTTTAACCCTTTATACAAAAATAGGGAAGTCAATTTTCCCATCAACAAAATGCTATTACAATAACACTGTCTTTAGATCATGATTGTTACATCCAGTGTAATGGCTCCTTCGGTGATCTTCTTCTGTTACTATCAAATTTAGACCAGAAATCACAACTATTCAGTCATGAGATTTGCGCATTGTTCCTCCTGTTTCAGCAACTGTAGAGGTAATCTTGCAATCTCCAGGTAGTTTCAGCAACGTGGACTGGTCATCATTCTTTAGCTATTCAACAACTATCAATTTAATGATCAACAATAAAGATAGTGTAATTATATGTAAAATAATTAAACATATAGTGATGAGAAGAAATATTGTGTACTTTTGGAATAATTGGGTTAAAACAGTAACAAGGACTTTAAATATAAGTTGAAAAAGGATGACATCATAACAAAATATATGGTCAAAAAGAGACAATATGAGCTCCTAACAAGATGTAGCTTCCACAAATAGTGAAATATTAGGAGACTTCGATCTCCCAACCAAGACCACGAAAGAGAGAGACAAAGGCAAAAAAATCTCAATTTTCTTCTTCTCTAGAGACTCCCCCAAACTCACACTTATTTCTTTCTTTCGGCAACAGACTTCACACTTCTCCATCTCTTCTTGAGATATTGAACTTCCTTTGGAGTGTGTGATTCAAATGAATTTGAACTCCTTCAATATATGGGCTTCTAGTGGGTTGAATGGGGGTCCTTAGGCTGACATGATGTGGAGGATGCATAATTCATATTTGACTTGATACAAAACCTTTTTACATGATTTGAAAGCCCAAAAAGGGTCTCTTTGAATATAAAATGACTCTATAAACTCAATATTAATCCTAGGAGTTCACAATGGGCACTTTAATTAATATAATGATGACCGAAGCATGAAACCCATGCAATTAATAAGTCATTGTTACAATAATAAAAATTATTTTATTTATTCTTTTGACAAGTACATTAAATAATGACTCAAGTACATTATTAAAGACCAAACATAGTTACATTTTCTAACAATCCCTCTTAACTAGGGAGGTATTCATAAGGTACATATAAAATGGAAGATCGCAAACTATATGGAAACATGAAGAACCTTTAGGCACCACAATTCCATGGAATGGATTTTGACTAGGGAAATCTATTCAATCAATCACTCAATAATTTAGGCACTGAAATGCCATGGACTAGATTCCTAACCAAGGAAATATATCCAAGTGGTACTAAGGTGGACTCAAGATTTCGGCCCCTCTAGTTACTATTAGTATTACTTGCTAACCAACAACCCAAACATACAAATGTGTACCCAAAACATAGCTCAGTAAACAACACCACCTTTTCAATTTCGGGATTCTAACCATCAATACAGAGTGTCGGCTTGATGCCTCCCGAGAAAATTCTTCACTCGCAAAGCCTCAATAAATATATTCCATTTCTTTATCATTAATACAATCACCAATATCTACCAAACCCAATAGGTTCCTTAGATATTTGAACTTCTTATTAGGAAGCACCTTTGTCAGTATGTCTTCTACCTATTCTTTTGTCAGAACATACTCTAACTTCACGATCCCATCATGCACCAAGTTCCTGATAAAGTGGAACTTGTTATTGATATGTCTCGTCCTCGAATGAAACACGAGATCTCCATACATCTTGATACAACTTTTATTATCACAATTAATCATAGTAGGACCCTGAGACTTCTTGAAAAAATCTGTCAGAATCTTCATTAACCAAACAACCTATTTTCCTACTTCACATGCAACCACATATTCTACCTCAGCACTACTCAATGCAATGGGATCTTGCTTCATGCTCATCCGTGAGATAATAACAACTCCCAAACTAAAGTGCTCCTTCCCTTGGTCTCACTACCACCCCAATCAGAGTCTTTGAAGTTAGTTAGCTTGATTTCCTTAATACCATACTTTAGGCAGTGATGTATTGTGTTACCCAGATACCTCAATATATGTTTGGCGGTTATCCAGTGACCATGATGAGGCTCCAACTAGAACTGACTAAGAATGTTCACTGAAAAACATATATATGTCCTAGTATTTACCAGATACATCAGGGAACCCAATAGCTGACGATATGAGGTAGGATTCAGAAGACTAGATTTTGAGGTCCTCAGCTTCTTGAGGTTGGTGATCATAGGAGTAACCATTGGCTTGGATCGCATCATCCCAAATTTCTATAATAACTTGATGATGTACTTTCCTTGCCCAAAATATATCTTTCGAGGTCTCTCCTATACTTATAGACCTAGATAGTAGTGCATCAGTCCTAGATCCTTCATCTCAAATTCAGCTACCAACATCTTCTTAGATTATTTAATTCTTTGTTCTACATGAGTGATGAATAGATAATCCACATATAGTAGAATAATGATGGGCTCATTATTCATGACTTTGATATATAGATTTGGATCAACAGTACTCTTCACAAATCTAATTCTGATAGGATATGCATCGATTCTTTCATACTATGCCCTTAGTGCTTGCTTCAAGCTATAAAGAGCCTTGTTGAGTCTGCAAACATGAGGGTCTCTACTATTCACTTCAAATCCTTTAGGTTGTTCGATGTACACTTCCTCATCAATGGTCTGATTTAGAAATGTGGTCTTAACATCCATTTGATAGATATTCCACCCCATTGTAGCAACGAAGGAACCCAACAATCTAATGGTAGTGTACCTAGCTATAGGTGCAAAGGTTTCTTCATAATCAATGCCTTCCTTTTGAGATAAATCCCTTGCAATGAACCTTTCTTTGCTCTTGTCTATACTTCCATCAACAACTTGTTTGATCTTATAGATCCACTTCAATGTGACAACTGATTTGTCAATAATTGCAGGAACAACTTCCCAAACCCCATTCATCATGATGGATTGATATTCTTCCTACATAGATTTCTTCCAAACCTCTTCATGGTTAGCATCCTGGAATGTAGATGGTTTGACTTCAATCAAGTTTGTCATATATGCAGCATAACCATAATACCTTATCAGTTTTTACTTTCCATGGAGAACCCTTTCACACTTTCATGTCCTTCAGCATATTCTAATGTAGCTCTCAGCCAATCTGTCCTCTTCCTTATGGTTGGGATAACCACCGATTTAATAGGCTCACTTGGGCCTTCTTCTTCATCATTAGTAGGGTTCTCATGATGGACTTAATCTTCTTTAAATACAGGAAGTTCTTTGTCATCAAAATCAATATGAATGTGCTTTGATTTCTTATAAGCTTGATTCTCATCAGATATGGCATCCCTTCTTAATTCAATTTATCTTCCTTCCTTTATATAAATTCTATATGCTTTTGATGAAATACTATAACCAATGAATATTCCCTTGATGCTTCTAGAGTCCAACTTCTTTCACTTGTCTTTCGGAACAACATATTCTAGGCTTCCAAATATGTGGAGATGATCCACACTCGACTTCTTTCGCATGAATACTTCTTCAGTTGTAGTATTATCGAGACTCTTATGAGGAATTCTATTTTGAACATACATGGCAGTGATGACTGCTTCACCCCATAAGAAATTTGGTAGATCTTGATCAAGGAGCATAGTTGGAATGCCTTCTTCAATTGACCTATTCTTCCTTTTGGCCTATCTATTTTGTTTGAGATAGTAGGGAACAATGAGCTCCCTCTTAATACTTGCATCCTTACAATATAAAATTAACTCTGTAGAGCTGTATTCCCCACCATTATCAGACCTTAAGGTCTTTATCTTCTTTTTAGTTAGGGTTTCCACCTCAGCCTTGAACTCCTTGAATTCATGACATACTTCATATTTAGTTTTGAGTAGGTAGATCGATGTCTTTTGTTAGACATTGGCCCACATACATCAGAATCGATGAGATCTAGTATTTCTCTAGATCTAGATTCACTATGATGAAATGCTTTTCTGGTATGCTTCCCCAAAGGGCATCCCTTGCACACACCTTCATGATCTAACTTCATGTCATGAATACGATGAACCAATCAACTAAGAGTAGGGATGAACCTATAATGAAGAATACCATACCTTTGATGTCATAGTTCAATTGGAGTTATTTCCATATTAACCAAATATTGAGGGGATGGAGTGATAACTTGGTAAAGGATTCGTTCACAAACTCCAATAACCCTAGATTTTTCAATACTAGAGTTATTTCTGAAAACCAATACTTTTCCATCAACAAAATAAATATTTTCCCCTTTATCCTCTAAACAAGAAATAGAAAGTAAATTATTTTGCAAATCTCAAACATAGAGAATGTTGTTGAGATGCAACTTTGATCAATTACGTAGCTTCAATGATGTAGATCCTAGACCTTTAACAACATATATTTTTATGTCACCCAAGTCCACTACATGATAGGATGACTCCTTTGATAGTGTGTGTAGTTGATTTCTTTCACCTTTCATGTGTCTCAATGTTCCACTATCAATGATCCATGCATTTTCATCAATAAGAGATCCTATATGGGCAACCATGAATCCTTGGCTCTTGACTTTATTGAATAAATAGTAGATAATCTTCTTGATCCATCTTCCAACAGAGTTGAAATCCAATATTATGTAGTTCACCATAGAGGAAGAATCCATGCCAACAAAGTGATGATCGACTTATCTTGACCTTAGCTCGAATACCATGTTAGAAATTCAAAGATATTATATTAGGGTTTGATTCTCCTTTCTTGATAATTCCTTGTGAGTGTGTTGGCTTATTTTACTTCTTTATTATCTTATCTTTCATCAAGAAATTATACATATATGAAGATCACAAAACAAGAGACACAAGATATAGGCACATTCCATGGAAACATCCCTCTCGAGGGGAAAACCCAGTTAAGATAATTCTTCCTTTCAATTGTATTCTTTTAGACTATTTACCCTAGAAAAAGACCAAACTTTCCCTCCACTCCATGTCAGCCTCCAAGATCTTCGAACCCTTCCAGCAACTCTGATTAGGCAACAACTTCCAACAACAATGAAATCTTAGGATACTTCAATCTCCCAACCTAGACCAAGACACAGAGAGAGAAAGGCACAAAAATCTTGGTTTTATTATTCTCTAGAGACTCCCCTAAACTCACACTTCTTTCATCCTCCCGGAAACAGACTTCGTGGTTCTCTAGCTCTTCTTGAGATATCAAACTTCCTTGAGAGTGAGTGATTCAATGACTTCGACCTCGTTCAATATATAGGCTTCTAGTGGGTTGAATGGGGGCCCTTAGGCTCAATTGATCTTCCTTAGGCCGACATGATGTGGAGGACACATAATTAATATTTGACTCGATTCAAAACCTTTTTACGTGATTCAAAAGCCCAAGAAGTGTCTCTTCGAATATATAATAAATCAATAAACTCAATATTAATCCTAGGAGTCAGCAATGGGGCTTTTGACTAATATAATGATGACCCAAGCATGAAACCCATGCTTTAATAAGTCATTGTTACAATAATAAAAATTCTTTTATATATTCTTTTGACAAGTACATTACGTATTGACTCAAGTACATTATTGAAGACCCAACATAGTTACATTTTCTAACAACTAGAAGGTCTTAAGTTTCAATTTTTTTAAGTTGTTGAGTTTCTTTATGCTGAAGTTATTTATTTCCTTTCGCTTAAATTTCCTAGATTTCATCTTGTTTAAATTTCTGGGCTTTCACTTTTAAAGAAAAACAAAAAGAAATTTTAATTTTTTCCTTTCCATGTTTTTCTTTCTCTTTGCATTTGTTTGAGAATTTGAAAAAATGCCTTTTAGTTCTTGTAACTTTGACATATTTCTAGTTTGTTTAAGCATTATTGGTTCTTCTAAGTTTGTTGTCTACTTTAGTGCATTGTTGCACTGATTACTTGTCCTTTTTCTTTGTTGTTTCCTTTGGTTTTCCTGAACTAATATTTCTTATTATATGTTAGCATCTTCCATCACATATATTAGTTTCATTTGGGTTAACTGGATTAGATTAAGAATTGAGTGTTTTTTTTTTGCTTTAAAATTGTGATTTTTAATTTCTTAAAGGAAAAGAAAATTTGTTAAATAACACCTCATAGAACCTTAATATAAATCACCTTTCAATCGAAAAAAAATTGCATCTCATGTAGCTAGGTGTTCTTATTAAATTTATTTTGCGTTATAAAATCATCAATTACACTTCTGCTACCTTTAAAATAATCAACAAAAAATAAAATTAACAATTAATATAAAATCAACTAGCTTAGTTTTATTTTAGTCATAGAAATCCAACTAGTGTAGGTGATTTAGTGCCTTGGAATAGGTATGTGGAGAGTAAAATATCCAAGGCCTCTCAGAGAAAATGTAGAAGTTGAATAAAGAGTGTAAATATAATGTTTCATAGATCATCGTGAAGCTCCTCTTATGTAGGAGTCAAGCACTAGGTCATACAATGATTAGGAAAAAGAGATAACCCCTTTCCTACTTGTCAAAGCACCTTCTCAACAACGTCCCCTTCAACTTTTGTTTGTGAACTAGTGACCTTAGTTTCCTTTCCTTGGTGCCACCTAGGTAACTACAGTCGGGAATATGTGTGGCACCTATGACAAATGTTGTATCGTTGTCATAGTGGTCATTGAGGGTTCTCCAAAGAGTGTGGATACTTACATTTTTCAAGGATATTGTCAAGTGGTGAACGTAATTATTTTTGTTACCCTGAGTGGCAGGAATTTGGCCCTCATCATACCAATATTACATTCAGACAACCCATTTGATGGGCCTCCAAATTAGACAAAAATTAAGGCCCATCTAACCTTTCTTAGTCACATGAAGGCTATATTAAACCTATCCTTCTACACTTAATAATTTGTTTTAGCTTTAATATGTTCATTAGTTAGGTTTATTGATAATTTCATATTTGTGCCTAATATTATTTATTTTTGTAGAATATTCTGAGAATATTGGGCACATTATGAAGATTTGGAGGAGGAGATAATTTAGGGACTTGCTCCCTACCCTAGGACGATCAATATTGGATGATAAATCAACAAGGTATTATGAAATTATTGCACTAATTATGGAGCTCCAATGATTGAGAAAATCTAGGAATGTGTTCCCTATCATTTAATGCGAATTCCTAGTGTTAGGAACCAGATCCACTATTTGAGGGATTTTGGAGGAGAAGAATTCCTCCATTCAAGGAGAATGCTTCCTCATGATTTTTTACAAGTGCCAATTCAAATTTTCCTCTACAGGTGGATTTTTCTAGTCTTTTTGTGGAAAAAACTTGTATTTTTGCAACTCCACTTTCATTTCTAGTAGGGATATACTTAGATTGATTCGAATAATGAAGATTGGTGCCATTTTTAGCTTCTAATGCTTGGTATCCTTCATAAGACTGTGACTATCCTTGGCCTTGGCCATCCGAGGAGCCTCAAATCCCTTTTTTATAATTTACTTTACTTATTTTCACTTCTTATTCACATGCATCTTTTGTTCTTGTTTTACCTATTTCTACATTTACTATTGATGATTTCTTGTTGTAGGATTGGTTTAAATGGTTGAAGTGACTTATTTTGTAGGATCACAATCATGAATTTATCCTTGGAACAAATTTGAAAGGTCATAGTAATCAGTGGGCTACTTGGATTAGTTTTCTTATTCATAAATCTAAAATATTATGGAAGTCCCTTGTAGAAAATAGTAGTAATTTCCTCCTATTTTTTCGATCATGTTAATGAGCTTCATTCAATTTGATTACACATTAGATCATAAAAAAATTCAAGTTAATAAAAAAATTTACCTCATTGCATTTTCACTTGATTGGATTAGGTATTTGATAGATTAAATAGCTTACTAGTTTTTGAATTTCTAGATTTTAGACTAGTATTTTTTCTACTATTTTTTAGCATTTGTTAACAGGGGTATTTCTGAGTGATTCCACTTGGAATGGAGACCTGAGACATCCTATTCAATAAAAAAAAAATTCTCATCCCCTTTGGGTTTGATTTACTGGTCATTTGATGAATTATATATATTCATGTAGAAAACCTGTAACTTCATGTAGCAAACACTGTAACTTCCTATAGCACTCCTCTAGCACATGTAAAGTTGACCAAATTTGCTAAAAACTCTTGGTTTATGTCTCTTAGGGTTGAATAATAACCCCTAGCATCTAAATCCACGATTGAGGAAGAATAAAACACCAATTAGGACATGCCTTTTTAAAAGGTAGATTAGGCCTATTTATTTGAATTCATGCTCTTAGGATTTCAATTACAAATTGTTGTTCTTGCCTAGGATTAATTTCTTTTCAAAGTAACATTTTCATATATGAAATTAGTTTAGGATTTGATTTAACTACATTCAATCGATTACATCATGATAGGGAATGAATAACACATTGTATGTTGCACATATAGTGTCGATACCTCTTAAGTTTGTACGAACCCCGGGTTCATAATTGATCCAGGTGGATCTTTAGACATAGTGGTATGGGAAAAGCTCAAAATTCAAAGTGGTGGAAAGGCGATTAACTTGACATCAGATTGAATTTCTCATCACCCTAATTCCAACGGAGTGAACGACACTCCAATCCGAGTCTGGATGAAGAAGATAGAGGTAGTCAAAGTTGTGTTGACTTTTGATGACTATGCAAGATTAATGAAAGTGCAATTTGGACTTTTTCTGGTGGATGGAATCCGGCCAACTCCCACCAGATTTAGGGCAAAATTGTTTCCTCGTTGAAAGGACTCCTTTGGTCCAAAACCAAATTTTCAAAAATGCGCAGGTTGTTTTTTTATAACAAAAAAAATATTAAAAAAGGGGTGGTGGGCCACCAACCCTACCATCCCAAAACAAACACATAACCAAAGGAGGGGCAGGCCATGATCCTCAACCCCTCCACTGCTCTCATGGAGCCACCACAACCAACAGCAAAGAAATGGGTGGGTTGACCCTTGGGGCACGGACCCAACCCAAAATAGCGGTCGCACTAATAACCAAAACCACAGCCATTACCAAAAGTCGGAGATGGAGCATGGAGGTATAGTGGGCGGGCCACCCAAGGTGGGCCCAACCCAACCAAACATTTATTTAAAAAGAAAAAAAATTGTTCATAACGTAAAAAAAAAGGAGGAGGTGGGGTTTGACTGCCTGACCTCCTCCCTATTAATCGGATCCCCAAACAACTTCCCTACAACAAATTTGTTGAAGAATATGCCAACAATTTTTTATTTAAAATGGATTTTTCATTGCACTCAGGTAGAGGAGGCAGTGCACGCAGTTCAAGGAAAAATTTTGCAGGAGGGAAAAATTTTCACTTCGTCGAAATTTGACAAATTTTATATGGTTTCAACACTTCTCGATGCCATGAACACAATGGCCTTGTCCATTTCTCCATCATAGTTCTGAATTTTTCAACAATTTTCAGTATGGAGGTATAAAACTTATTTTTGTAACTGATGCTTGTACTCTTCTTTCTCATGCCATTTAATGAATGAAGGCCTCCCCATTGATCGAGCAGGGCCTGGAGACATAGTCCAAGACGGACAAAGTCCGTTATCAAGTCTTGTTGTCTTCTTTCATGATTTATGTGTTCCTCCTCTTGTCTCATGTGCACATTAAGTTTTCTCTATTAAGCTACAATTTATGCATGTAATTCTTTAACACATCTATAGGAAAAAAAAATTGGATCAATAATTAAAGTTGGTAACTTTTGGAGTTGCAACATTCTTATTGCAATACTAAGGCTCATCACCTTTATCCACGTTTTTGTATTTGCGTGTCCGGTCCTGATCGGCCAAAATAAAAATAATTGAAGGTTGTTTTCCTTTATATTATATTTAGGATTTTTATAGTCAACTGTCTATTCTCCTAGTGTACCTTAGGATATTTGGTTATTTATATATTTTATTTGTAAATGATGGCTGATTTGATATTTAATTGGTCTAAGAGGATAGTGAGAATTCTCCTACGAGTGCCTAATGTTCACCTCATAAGCGTATGTAGGACTTTATAGGTTATTTTTAATAAATTCAATGTAATGTAATGGATACAAATCCTTTGTTGAGGGGAATTTTTTCATCGGACTAGCTCAAAGGGCAGGATTTCCTTTGTGTTGTAGACAAAACTATTCCATTCCATTCTTAGATACCCTTTCATTCAAGATCTTGAAATATTATGTTGAGGTAGAAGATATTCAATATTCATCTAGGCTAGATTTAGATCCTCTTCTAGGAAATCTTCCTTATATCATATCTTAGTAGGTACCATAGTTTGGAGCAATCCACTGGACACTCCTTTTTTTGGCATGAAAAATGTTAGGGGAACTATCTCAAATACTAATACTGCCAATTCTCATGCACCTTCTTGGGTATTTAATGGAGGAATTTTTTCATTCCCTAATTAGTTAGGCCATTCAATCTATAATAACCCCTGGTTAAAAGTTCATGTAATAAAAGTTAATAAAGGAAAAATAAGAGTACGGTTAAGGGACACTTATTCCAAGCTGAATGTTGGGCAAATATATCCTAGTGGGCATCACTAGATGTGTCTATGGCTAAGAAAATTGGAAAAGGAAATGGCTAGGGATTTGGAATGGAAAAGTGGCATTTTTGGCACATTTATTTATGAAAATAATGGAAATTGGGAGAAAAGGAAGCTGAAAGGTCATAGGTTGCATGTGAGGAGGAAAATGAAGGGAAATAATGGAAAATGAAGAAAATAAAGGCCTCCTTAATAAAAAGGCTTCTAAGGATTAGTTTGTAACATTTTTTCATTGTTATCTTTTGCCAGTTCAGTTTTGGAGCTCTCTCATTATTCTCTCTCTCTCTTTCTCTCTCACTCTTCAACACTTAGAGTTTTCTTGGAGCACTCTAGATTTGGAACAAGGAAGGAAAACACAAGAAAAGGAAAGGAAGGAAAGAATAGAACAATCAAGGAAGAGTAGGATCAAGTATAATTAGTAGGAATACTTGCAGGTAACATATTGCATGGGTGATTTCCTAGCTAGTTTGACATGCATGGATTTGCATGTTGGTATATAGTTCAACCTTTCCTTCCTTTTTTTTGAATAGCCATTGTCTGATGCCATTTTTTTCTCAGTTTTGAGTTTGGAATTTTTAGATGGTTTCAGAATATAGGGTGGAGGTGGTCAAGGAAGAGTAGGATAAAGTACAGTTAACAGGAATACTTGTAGGTAACATATTGCATGGGTGATTTCTTGGTTGGTTTGACATGCATGGATTTACATGTTGGTATATAGTTTAACCTTTCCTTCCTTTTTACTGAATAGCCATGGTCTAATGTGATTTTTTTCTCACTTTTGAGCTTTGGAAGTGTTAGATGGTTTCAGAATCTAAGGCGGATGTTGTCTAAGGAAAATTCCCAATGTCCTTGGAATCCCTTGACTCGTTTTGTGGGATACACAGTAAAGCATGAGTATGGAGTCTCAATTTAGGGCCTCGTGATCTACTGAGGATTGTAGTAAATCCTAAGAGACTGGTGTCTTGGATTAGGGTGTAGTGATCTAGTCTAGATTACGATAAAGGCTAAGAGACAAGCAGATGGAAAATTTCTCAAGGATGGTGATGGAGTCTGGAGGAATTACAATCTCGTTTTAGTTTTGTGATCTTGGTGTCAGTTTGGGTTAGACCATGGTTTGGTGAGGGTGGAGATGGTTTAACCTCTAGATTCCCTTAGTTTTGTTTGGATTAGATTATCCATAAGCTCCCACATTCATGCTTGAAATATGGCACAGGGATGACTAGCGGAAAGAAAGATTTTGTTCAGCCATGTCTACGATCAGATGGTACATGGAAGTCTCAAACCTAGTTGGCTTTTCAAATTTTTAATAAAAGATAAGTTTTCTTGCTTTTGTACTTATTAATATGTCACATTAATGGCTTTTATCTCATTGTTATTTTCATGGTTTAAATGTTGGTTATAAGCATGATTATATGACTGGTTATTGTCATGGTTATTTCATGTACTTACTTGTAACTGAAAGGTCAATGGATGCAAGACCTAATTGATGTCAAAATAGTTAAGGGAAGAGGGTGGTGATCCTTCTTATCAAGTTCCACATGATTTATTACTCATTTATGCTCTATCTTGTATTCCTTTACTATAGATTGCATTGATGCAAGTTTTTGACAGAATGTCATACCTAGTTCGTGATGGTTACACATAGTCCTAGAGTTAGTTTTGATATGTAAGTCTTTTAATTATGTAAATTATAGACTCTGAAAGTGTCATTAAGTTCTAGGAAATGACCCAAGCTTAGGGCCTAAAAAAGTGGCTCAAATATCTAAGATGAAGGCACAACATTGGGCAGAAAAGTCCTTAAATGCATGCCCACCCTTGCTGTGGGAGCATCTAGACCCTCGTGGATGCATGCTTTTCCATATCAAGGGAGTGTGCAGGGGTTTATTGGTATAAAAACTCAGTGGGACCCAGGTGTTGGTTACCTTAGTGGTTTGGATGGTTCTTGGGACTCCCGTTGCTAATGTGGAAGGTCTGTATGGTGTGCTTCCATCGATTACACTTCCTTAAGGTGAATTAGGAGGTCGAATAATATCATATTCACTTCTCACCACATGTTTACCCCGGTTGGATGGTTACTTGGGTAGATGTGGGAGGAGGGCATCGTGGAGTGGTATCAAAGCATGGTTCACCCATGAAACCGGATGGGTTGTCATTTTTCATGCATTTGTGTCAGTTGCATGTGTGTTAATCTTACTTGTGGTCTATATGCTTGTTGCATATGCATGGTTTTGGTCATGGTTGTAGTGATGTCACCATGCAAAGGAGTATATTGTTGTTTCTGAGTGTGTCCTCATGATTGTATGATTGGTTCCATGTTTTTTATGCATAGTTAGTGCTCACATGTGATCGAGTGTACAGTGATTTGGCAGTTCTCACCATACATGAGGTCATAGTATGTGTAGTTGTTATGGGCATACATTGATGACTAGACTCTAGTTAGTATGATGGATATATGGTTACATTCTTATGTGTTATATTTCTATATGTTTTCATGATTATTTTATACATGTATTACATTGATTTGTTGATATTGCAAACAGGGAATCCTCCCCGAATGATGCTAAGGTACGTTGGTTTATTGTGATTTGGTTTAGCTAGCATGATATACCTTACAGGAAGAATATCAAAGATGACTAACAAGATGGTAGACTATTGATCTGACATTCACCGTATGAGTGACATCAGTTAAAGATTTATTAAACTAAGGTATTATAGACTCATGTGCTAGTGTGTGGGTTCTGTGTTATTGAAGCAACGGATCAATCAAATTGCCAATACACAAACAATAAAATGGAAAGAAAGTAGATAAATACAGTAAGAAGACATAAAGACACAAGCAATTTTAATAAGGAGTTCACCCTATTCTCCAACGCTACATCTCCAGTCCAGCTTTCAGTCGTGGCCTTGTTTTATTGTGCCTTTAAGTAGAGAAATTACAATACAGGGACTCAATGTGAGTTCTCCTGAAGTAGATTTTGCTTGGTAGGGTGGTTTTTGGATTCCCCAAGCCACTTGAATATAGAGACTTCTTCTTCCTACCAACTCTATGACCTTCTAGTCTACAGTGGAAAGAGCCAAATGTGATGCTCAGTCTCGGATAGATTTCTCTATGGGATGGCTTGGATCTCTCAAGCCTCTATTGCTCGATGTTGCCTCTAGTCAGCTCGGCCATCTTCCCTCTTCTTCTTTGCTTCACTATTCTCTATGTTCAATCCTCCCGTTTGGATTCACTATTTCGCTTCTTCTGTCTCTCTACTCTTTTTGTCTTACTTCGCTTGATTTGACTGTCTCTATTCACAGCTTTAGCCATTTGATCCTACACTTGTTCGGTTCCTCTTCTGCCTCTGTCTCTTCACCTTCTGCAGCTGCGCGTGGAGTTCTTGGTTCAGCGTCATCATGAACGCTCGGGGAGTGGCCACTTGTCCTCCTCTAAATGGTGCTAGCATGCTTCATCGATTTGTTTCTTTAGTTACATCGTGGATGCATTCTTCCTCCACCACAGTGGTCAAACGGATTCCAAATCCCTTCTAAAATGCGGCTTAATTCTCTGTCGGTTCTGCTTCCTTCATCGGTCGCGATATCAACCATCCGATCTGGGCCCTCCAGATCCGACACCATACACACATTTTGCATGGTTGACTTGCTCGACCGATAGCACACGATCAACAATGGCTTTCTCTCACCTCCACCTGCCACGAATCGATCAGTGTATGGAATCACTCCACTCTCGTCCAAAACCTCTTACCATTTAAGGGTGTCCCAATCAAAACCACTGGTTTTCCAGAGTGTGGGTCCCGCCTTATACGTTTAGCGCTTTTTCCTTTTCTTCCCGCAGTCCTCCGGTTCCCAACGTGACCAAGTGCTTGGGCTTCCTCCATTTCGGCTCTATTTGCTAATCACGCATCAAAATCCACCTTCGTTTCCCGATTCAAGGCTCCCAGGGGCTACTTTGGCCTCCTGCGTGGTCTCCATGGACTTCAATCAACGATCTTTGACCGAGGTCCTCATTGTTCCACGTTAGTTGCCATTGCCACTGGTTCAGGGTGTCTTTGATCGTTGTTTTGGATTTCTTTAGAGGTTTGTTTGACCTGATACAGTCATGATTCTTTGGCAGTCTTCTATGGATCTAATTCGGATCACGGTCTTCCCATCGAAAAAGCTTTTGGACCACCAAAGGTTGGTTTTCAAGCATCGACTAAGTGAGGATACTATTTCTTCACTTGTCCATTCTCAATCCACTTTGCGCTGCTCGTCTTTGAACCTTTGAGCCCAATCCTGATGTACTCAATATTTACCTTGCATATCGTCCTTACCTTCCTGTCCAGCACTGTGTCTTCCTGCAACTCATTGAGGTATTCAGGTAGCAGGTCATCAATAGAAGGCAATTGACTCTGCTCTTCATGGTCCTCAATCATTAAAGGTTCAAACAATCTCAAGCAATCTGCATTTACGACTGAGTAGATGTGTATGTAAGCTGGTAAATCAAGGCGAAAAGCATTTTCACCAATCTTCTCAAGTATCATAAAAGGTCCATACCTGATGGGCTTTAGCTTTTTACCTTCACCTTGCATCTTGTCCTTGCTAATATATAGCCAGACTTGGTCTCCAACATGAAAACTATGCTCCATCTGATGCTTGTCATGCCTAGCCTTATACTTGGCTTCGCTCCTTTCCAGTTGTTCCTGTACTTCCTGGTGGATATCCTGGATCTATTCAATGAACCTAGTTGCCTTGTCCACATCACTGTGTCCATCAACCATGGTATCTTTACCAAAGACAAAATCCAAAGGAGACCTTGGTGTGAAACCAAAACAGGTCTCAAAAGGAGATCTCTGTGTAGAAGAGTGCTTGGCTCTGTTGTAAGCATGCTGCACATAACACAAGTGTTCATCCCAAAGCTTAGGATGTTTTCTACAATAACCTCTCAGTAATTGGATCAGTGTCATGTTTACTACTTCTGTCTTGCCATCTATTTGTGGATGAAAAGCTGTGCTTTTCTTTAGTTTGGTGTCCATTAGTTCCCACAGACTTGACCAAAACTTCCCCACAAATCGGGTGTCTCGACTAGATACAATGGAAGTGGATAATCCAAAATGAATGCATACATGTTCAAAGAACAATTTTGTAGTCTGTTCAGCTGTAATCTATTTATTACAAGGTATCAAAATACACATTTTGCTGAACCTATCCACAACAACATATAGATAATCATGACCTTTCCTCAATTTAGGCAGTCCTCCAACAAAATCGATGGAAACACTTTCCCAAGGGTGAGAAGGAATGGGCAATGGAGTGTACAAGCCTAGTTTTCTGTTGCTGGGATTTCTTTTAGCACACATGGCACACCCTCTTACATATCTAGAAACTGTCTCGTTCATTTTCGGCCAATAGTAGAACCTTTCCAGTTGTGCAACTATTTTACTTACCCGAAATTGACCTAATATCAAAGAAGTGTGTGCTTCCCTAATTATCTTTATCCTCTCAGTTTGTGGAATGCATAGTTTCCCACAATGATATAAGAGTCGATCCTTCACATGATAGTCCAATTCTTCTACCCTTTTTCCTTGACTCAAAGTTGCATATACATCTTTAAAGTCCATATCCTTTGAATATTGTTCTATATAGCTTTCATGTAGGACAAAATTATGCTTAAGTATGGTGGATGTATTTATAATGGGTCTAGATAACATGTCTGCAACCTTGTTATGTATGCCCTTTTTATATCTGATGACCAAATGAAACTGTTGTAGAAACCCCATCCATCTGTAATGTCTTGATTGCTGCAACTTAGTTTGGGAGTGTAGATATTGAAGTGGTTGATGATCAGTATGTATTATTGTTTCTTTGCCCATTAAATAATGTTTCCACTTTTTCACACTCTGAACTAATGCATACAATTCTTTATCATATGTAGGATAGTTAACTATGGCAGGATTAAAAGTCTCAGAATGATAACATATGGGTTTACCATGCTGTGTCAACACTGCTCCCATGGCATATTCACTGGCATCAGTTTGGATCGCAAATGGTCTTTGTAAATTTGACAGTGCTAGAATAGGTGTTGTACTAATTCTCTCTTTCAAGGTGTCAAAGGCTTTCTGATGTTTTCCTCCCCAATGAAACAACTTATTCAATCCTGTTAAAGCATGAAAGGGAGTTGCAATCGAGGAAAAACTATAAATGAACTTCCTCCAATATTGTGCTGCTCCTAAGAAGCTTCTCACTTCTGTAGCAGACCTGGGTTTAGGCCAATTCACAATGACTGCCACTTAGAGGGATCTATTTTTAATTCACCTCCCCCTACTATATGACCCAAGTAGTTTAGAGATGTTTTGCCAAATTCAGATTTTGAGAGTTTAAAATAAATATTTTCTCTTTTCAAAACATCTAATGTCTACTTAACATGCTTTAAATGTTCTTCCCACATTTTACTAAAAATCAAAATTTCATTGAGATACACAATAACAAAATCATCGAGAAAAGGTCTGAGTACATCATTCATTAATCTCATGAAAATAGCAAGAGCATTAGTTAAGCCAAAAGGCATAACCAACCATTCATACAATCCCTGCTTTGTTTTCAAAGCAGTCTTCCATGCATCTTGCTCTGCAACTCTGACCTGATGGTATCCACTGTGCAAATCCAGCTTGGTGAAATAAACAACTTCCTTCAATTCATCTAAAAGATCATCTATACGAGGAAGGGGATAATGATTTTTTATTGTTATCTTATTTAGTGCTCGGTAATCAATGCACACTCTCCACGAGCCACCTTTCTTTCTCGCCAAAACAATTGGTGACCCACATGGTGATGTGCTAGGCCTGATGAAGCCCTTCTCGAGCAACTCCTTCACCTGCTTCTTGATTTCAGCATTCTCTAAAGTAGACAACCTGTACATCCCAATATTAGGGAAAGGAACATCTTGCTGCAAAATAATATGATGTACTATTCCCTTTGTGGGTGGCAGACCTTTAGGTTCTTGAAACAAGACATCATACTCTAAAACAATCTTTTCTATATTAGCTTGTTGTTCAGCATTACAACCCTTAAATACATTGGTTTTATTAGGTTTCTTTTCCTTTACAACCATCAGTAATAATTATTTACATGAATTTATCATTCTTTTCATCTGTCCTGAGTTTATGAGAGTATAATTATTCTTGAGCTTATGAGCTCTTACAAAGTATTCGATTCCATCTTTAACAAGTAGATACTTATTCTTAGCTCTACAGAAAATAGCCTTTCTATCATACAAGTAAGGACTTCCTAAAACAATTCCACATATATCCAAAGGAATTATGTCTAACTCAACCTCATCTACAAATGCTGACCCAAAAGAAAACTTGAGTTTCCATTGTCTAGTCACTTGTAGTTGTGCTTTATCATTCAACCATCCTAATGGGTATGGTTTCTTGTGAGGTGTAGTTGCTAATCCCAATTTCTTTACAATTTCTTCGGAAATCAAGTCTACTTGTGACCCACTATCAAACAAAGTATCAATCTTTTGATTTTTGGAAATAACTCAAATATGGAAAAGCTCATTTCTTTTGCGCTCATTTTTTTCATCAATAACAGATTGAGCAGAATTACTAGTAGATGCTTCAGAATTCTTACCTTTTATACCTGTGGTTGATATAGTTGTTTCATCTCCCAAATCTGACCCCAAATCTTTCTGAATAGCTATAGCTATCTTCTTCTTCTTGCCCTCGGACTTCTTAGGTCTCAGATCTGGATGCAGAATCCAACAATGCTCATCATCATGCCCCTCCTTTTTACAGTGAGTGCTGAAGCTTTGGATTTCTGTGCAGTGTTAGCCTTCCTTGCTTTCCACTTTTGTTTTCTTTTCTCCTTGCTCTTGCTTACAGTGGGTTGGGATGGTCCCCCAGCTTCTGGATTTCCATTCTTTCCTCTAGCTTCTAGATGAGTAGCTTGTACAGATACCTCATCTATACCAGTGGGATTAAACATGAGGATGGTTTACCTCATGTAGGTGTGTAGACCAACAATTTACTTCAAAAGAGTCTTTGGTGAGTCTAATGAGATACCCAACATCAATGCTCTCTTTCTAAATTCTTGAGTATACCCTTGCACACTTTACCCCTTCAATTGTCGAAGAGTTTGCCAACTCATAATGGCTTGTTGCATGTAGGCCAATGGATAGAACTGTTTTTTTATTCCAGAGACAAAGTCACTCCAGACAGAGATTCTCTTACCATGTCTTTTCATATCAGCTTGGGTTCTACCTTCCCACCAAACCAAGGCAATGCCTCCTAGGTGTAGGCTTGCCAGTTGAATCTTACTCTTGTCTGAGTTTATGTTCTGTACCCTGCAATACACATCAATTTGTCTAATCCAATTGTCTAACTTTTCAGCATTTAGTTCTCCATCATATATAGGAAAATCAAATTTAACATCTAAATTAATCAAAGATGCTTTCTTATTATGCAAAGGGCTATTAGGAGGTGTGAAAAAGCTTTCCTCTTTCCCCTCTCCTCTGGAGTCGTCATGGTAGTGAGACTCATCTTCTTCTCTGTCTTGTTTAGAACATGATGAATCTTCAACCTTTTGCTTTCTAAAGTCTCTGTACATTTATTCTACCATAGACTTTATAGCTAGGAAACTCTCTATGAATTGAGGGTCTGGCCCAACAGAACTTCCTTCTGACATTGTCTTTTGAGAATAGACTCTCCTAATTTCAGGATTAGTTTCCACCAACTCTCCTTCTCCTAATTTGAGCTTTGATCTTATGAGCATTCACAGCTAAACCAAAACAAGCTTGTCTAACCTTACAGCCTAATGCTCTGATACCACTTGATCTGATATTCACCCTATGAGTGACATCAGTTAAAGATTTATTAAACTAAGGTATTACAGACTCATGTGCTAGTGTGTGGGTTATGTGTTATTGAAGCAACGGATCGATCAGATTGCCAATACACAGACAATAAAATGGAAAGACAACAGAGAAATATAGTAAGCAGACATAAAGACACAAGCAATTTTAATAAGGAGTTCACCCTATTCTCTAAGGATACATCTACGGTCCAGCTTTTAGTGGTGGCCTTGTTTTATTGTGCCTTTAAGCAGAGAAATTACAATACAGGGACTTAATGTAAGTTCTCCTGAAGTGGATTTTGCTTGGTATGGTGGTTTTTGGATTTCCCAAGCCACTTGAGTACACATACTTCTTCTTCCTACCAACTCTGTGACCTTCTGGTCTACAGTGGAAAGAGCCAAATGTGATGCTCAGTCCCAGACAGATACCTCTATGGAATCGCTTGGATCTCTCAAGCCTCTATTGCTCAATGCTGCCTCTGGTCAGCTCAGCCCTCTATCCTCTTCTGCTTTGCTTTACTGTTCTCTATGTTTAGTCCTCCCCTCTGGGTTCACTATTCCACTTCTTCTGTCTCTCGACTCTTGCTGTCTTACTTCTCTTGATTCGACTGCCTCCGTTCACGGCTTTAGCCATTCGATCCCTATGCCTGTTTGGTTCCTCTTCTGCCTCTGTCTCTTCACCTTCTGTAGCTGCGCTTGGAGTTCCTAGTTCAGCGTCATCATGAACACTCGGGGAGTGGCCACTTGTCCTCCTCTAAACAGTGCCAGCATGCTTCATCGATTCGTTTCTTCAGTTACGTCATGGATGCATTCTTCCTCCACCGTGGCGGTCGAACAAATTCCAAATCCCTTCTAAAATGCATCTTAGTTCTCTGTCAGTTCCACTTCCTCCATAAAGTTTGATCTCAGTCGTCCGATCTGGGCCCTCTAGATCTGATGCCATACGCATGTTTCGCACGATTTACTTGCTCGACCAATAGCGCGCAATCAACAGTTGTTTTCTCTCACCTCCACCTGCCATGCATCGATCGGTGTATGGAATTGATCCGTCTCATCCAAAACCTCTTACCATTTAAGGGTGCACTGATCAAAACCACCGGTTTTCTAGAGCACGGGTCCCACCTTGTACGTTTAGCACTTTTTACTTTTCCACCCACGGTCCTCTGATTCCCAACGTGACCGAGTGCCTGAGCTTCCTCAATTTCGGCCCTATTTGCCCAGCAATGTGTGATTAGCAGTAGGCGTTAATTGCACATGAAAATCCACCTCCGTTTCCCGATCTGAGGCTCCCAGGGTCTACTTTCTCCTCCTGCGTGATCTCTATGTGCCTTGGTCAGCGCGCTTTGATCGAGGTCCTTGTCGTTCTACGTCGGCTGCCATTGCCACTTGTTAAGGGTGTCTTTGATCGTTGTTTTGGATTTCTTTAGAGATTTGTTCGACTTGATACAATCATGGTTGTTTGACAGTCTTCTATGGATCTTATTTGGATCAATTATAGTTCCCGATAATCTCCCTATGGATCAGATGAGAAATGCGGTGTTGGGCACTCTTATGAATTGGCAGACACACTGAGAACTTTAAAGGCATAAATAAGGAATTGTAAGGCAAACAATGACATAATTATACAATCATAGGAGAAAAAAGTAGAGGTAAATGCAATGATACTTCTAAATTGGTCAGAATTGTAATGATAGGGACCACTTTGGATCAACCATGAGTAGTAGGGTAGAACTAATGGGGCATCTGGCGAGTGATCTCATGGTGAGTACAAGTTGGATGGAGAGGGCACAATCAAAGATGGTAGGTCCTTGGATACTCTGGATAGGAGGGGTGATAGACACAGGTACTATTCTATTTTTGGTTCTGATAGGCACTATGATCATCATCGTTATCATGCTTATGGGAGAAGTGACCAAGGATATTTTTTGGATGAGTTTAAGAAAGAAAATCCACCTACATTTGATAGAGAGATGAAGAAATCACAGGGTGAAGAGGAATGGTTTCTCGGTATGGGGAAGTTATTTAGATTTCACAATTATTTAGATAACAGAAAGCAAGGATAGCCACTTTCAGTCTTAAAGGGAAAGAATATACCTAGTGGGAGGATGTTAAGAATGTTAAATGTATTCGGGAAAATGGCTTCACTTGGAATGAGTTTGGGAGGATCTTCAAGAAGAAATATTTATTAGAAATGTACTATGATGATAGAGCTAAAGAGTTTTATGAGTCGATGATGGGTTACATGACAGATGATCTTCTTGGAGCTATTAAGATATGTGCCTTACCTCGAGGAGGAGGAGACCAAGGTTCAGAGATTCATCAGTGGACTTTCGGTAGCATACAAAGACCACATTGATTTCGATGCACCTATATCATAGGAAGAGGCCATATGGAAGCTAAAATATTGTTATGAGAAGTTGAAGAAAAAAGTTAAGCATATGCGTGACTTGAAAGGAAATGAGAAAGTTAAAGGAAAATTGCCACCAAAGTGAGGAAACCGTCAAGATGCAGGAGAGAAAGAAAATGCAGTCCCTTAGAAGAAGTTCAATATAGTTGAGAGGGGGCATGGAAACAAGTAGACTAAAGGTGATGGGAGAGCACCATTACAATGTTCGATATGTGGCAAACATCATCATAAGAGTGATTGTTTGCAATACCAGGGTGGTAGAACCCAAATATATAATGCTCAAGAGCTGCATAGTGATGGGGATGGTCATAGCATTCCTTGGATTTATTCAGCTCTTGGTAACATGAAAGTAGATCATCAAGAGGCTATCATTGAGATGGATAGTAAGCTTTGTAATCAACTATTTTGTATTTTTATTTATCCTAGATATAATTTTAGTTATATTAATCCTGACCTAGTGGATAATTGTGGTTTGAGAAAAGAAGTGCATGCAAAATCTTGGTTGGTACATTTTCCTACAGTTATAAAGAAGAACATTCACCATTTGGTAAGAGCTTATGCATTTGAGTTAAATGCTATACCTACAACAACACATTTGAACGTACTACTATTGGGATCATATAACATGATTTTAGGTATGGATTAGCTATAACTTCACAAGACCAAGGTTGTTATAGACATTTTTGTGCCTTACAGCTATAAGCATGAAATGTCCATAAACCAAGGGATCCTAAGTCCCTAAAAGTGTTGTTCCAGCTCCTAAAGAAACAAGGTCGACAAATTACAGCTTCTCCCAGAAGTTCTCCACCAGAAACTGCTCAAAACTAATCAAAACAGGATCATTTCAAGTGCTCCACTAGCTGGCTGCGTTGCAAAGCACCCAAATACACTGGCTAGGTGCGTTGCAACGCACTTGAATGCACTACCAGGGTGCGTTGAGTGGGAAATGACAAATGGCAGAGTCATTCAACGAGGTGGAGAGACAATGGAAGCTTCCAGAATCTTCTCCAATGACACTTGCCTCACTCAATTCGACCAGTGATGAGTAAGAGGCTCTCAGTCTCCAAGTGGAAGCAAGAACTGACAGAGAGAAGCCACTAATCAATTCATGAGCTGACTCATCCTCTTTGCATACATCTATATATGGATCCCTCACCAAGAGATCCAGAGGCTGGAATTTTGTACATTGCAGAGAATTGTTGTTGGTTTTGTGATAGATATCAGAGTATTGGGTGATTTATGCTTTGTTGGAGGTGAAGAAGGGATTCTATGCTGGGAGGTTGATGCTGGATCAAGAATCATCGGTTGTAACTCCTCCTGGATCTTCTTGTTTTATCAATAAAACTACTTGAGTTTCTCCTACATGCTTGTATATCTGATGTATATTATATTTGTATGTTTAGTTTAAAACTGATCCTAAGATTTTTATGAACATAAATCCATGTCTTTGTGTAGTTTCTCTCTTTTGTGAACTTGCAGGAACTTGGTGACACTGGGCAAGTGAGGGAGCAGATCGGTGGAAGCTGGCAAAGAGAGGATAGATTGGATCGAACAACTAGCGCAATACACAGGTTGGTTCATCTTAATCATCTTCGTTTATAGTTCATAAAGAAGAATACAAGAGTAGTTTTCCTTTTTTGTTTCTGTGGTCACTGTCACAACCATGTGGGATAGGGTCGTTCTGAATAGAAACTTTTCCCGAAAACAAAATGGCGACTCCGCTGGGGATCGTGTCTAGTTAGTTAGTAGACATCTGCTGCTCTAGTCCATTCACTGGGCCTGTTTATGATCTGAACAGTTGACTCACAAATGATCTGATTACCCTTTGTGATAGCTCTCAAACCTCTTGTAAATCAACCCTCTGATTGTGCGCATTTGATTTTACCCGGCCAAAAACCATAGATTAAACTGCAAACCGTGACCCAGAACCCAGAGACAATTCTCGTTTCTGCTTCAGCGCAGGCTCTGTGAAGAGACTCTGCATTTCAGCGCAGTTCCTGAGAGGGCTACCTGCGTTACAATTCAGTTTCTCTGTGTAGCAGGTGCATTGATCAGCCTAGCCCTGCCTAGCTGAGGTTCTTTGCTCATTTTTTCAGTTTTGCCTCTGATTTTTGCAGCCTGTGATCAGTGTGTTTGTCTGTCTAAAAGCCCCTTTTCTTTGCCTTAATTCCGCCTCAGTTGTATAAAAGAAACTGTATTTGTTTTTATGTGTTTGTTACGTCATTTACAGTTTCCCATTGCAAAAGTAAACTGGTCATACTGTCGCCCTTAGATCTAGATCTGTCGTAAGTGTCGTTTTGATCTTAGGAGAAAGTTTATTTGCTGTTGACAGTTGATTATGCTTTTACTTTTGCCTTTGGTTTGAATTTGTGAATTTCTAGTGTCGAAACAAGTGTTTACTTCAAAATCATAAAGTGTCGTAATCGTCTTTACTTTTTGATTTCGAAAAGAAGCTTGTTTGTGTTTTTCACTTGAAATCGAATTCAAATTTGTACAACAACTTTCTTTTTAAGCATCAATATTAAGAAAGTGAAAAACAAATACATGCACAAGTGCATTTGCATATTGACAGTTTGTATGGCTTGATTTAGGAAAAGTGCATTTACAGTGTGCTCTTTTCTCTTTGAGAAAACATTGTGTCTTTCTTTTCCCCTTGTAGCTAGGATTTTCATTGTTGAAAAGAGATAAAAGCTTGCTTATCATCTTTAGACTGCATTTAGGAATTACATCTACATCTCGTGGTGATCCAAAAAGGCAAACTTCTAAGAAAGATCAACTTAAAATAAATTGAATGAACTTAACAACGCTTTGTAACTTAACGCACAAAATAGAGGTCTAGGCTAGAGACGTGTTTCGGCGTCGTAAAGCCTGGTAACTGTTGTCCTCACTGTTGGTTGGGTGATTCCTCCACTGTGAGATGATAAGTGCCAGTACGGATTGTGCTCCCACGTACCGTCGAGTATATATTGGGAGACCCCTATAGGCATAAAACCTTTATCCATAGGAAGCCGTGTCGGCCGCCCTACTGATCGCAATGCACTGAACACAGCATTCGGGAAGATTGACCGCCCGTACCCTAAAAAGTATTCTGCGGTTTTGCGATTGGTTTGGCACTCCCTCTACCTAGACCTCCAGAGCAGTCCCTTTCGTTCCTTTTTAGACTCCTTAACGAAAAAGGTCCATCTGAGCACTTGTCACTTCAGGCTCATTAAAAATCGAAGGAGACTAGAGTCATCTTTTGTTTTTTCTCGACTCTTTAAAACTGAAAAAACAAATTTGTGTCAAAAGCATCTAAAATTCATTTAACACGGAAACATACTTTCCCTTTTATTTTAGTTGATCGAGTAATCCGCAATCGTGGAAGAAAGTCAATTAAAACCCCGTCGTTCGCGGAGGCTTACGAGTCAACCGTCTTCGTCTCCAGAAGCGAAACCAGTACGGACAACGGACTCGTTTAACCGAATCCAAATCTCCAATCAAAGTTAGAAAAAGTGTTCCAACGACATTAGAGACTCCGGTTACTCCAAGCATTTCTGGAATCCCTGCCTCAACAGAAGAAGTTTGACAGCCACAGAAGGACAGTGATACTGATCCTAGTTTGAGAACAAGCACTTGTGTTACTGAACGAGTTCCATCCATAACCGGTTCAGAGAGTCTTACTTTTCAAACATCTGTCGCTGCCTCTTCAGCACCAGAAATATTTTATGGACCTGACGGTCTTCCCCTTCCACCTGGTTTGATTGCGATAGAGGAAATTGTAGAAGATCCGCAAGCGACTACTCCAACACATTTTGGAGTCGGGGTCACTCTATTTCCTTCGACATCAGAAGTTAGTCTACCACAAGCGGAAGTTCCTGTAGAATCGCTAGGTAATCTTTTGGATAGACTTCAAATGTCTGAACAACCGTCAACATCTAGGACTGTGTCTTCTGACACAGCGACGGCAGAGCTCCCTGCTGCCACTCCGACAATGTTCGCCGGCATACCATCTGTCCCAACTAGCTCTCAGCCGCTAGAAGGAGCCCACTCAGGGGCTATTACGACAGTATGGTCTGTTCCTGTTTGTTCCTCCGGAATAATACCCGACAACTCTTATGTTGAGTCTCAACAAATTGATCCATTTGGAGGTCAATTTGGGCAATCCAGTCCCCAAGGGCAAACAATCCCCTTGAGTTCCGGATTACCACCGCATGGGGGGCAGTATGCCCTTTCATTACACCCTCCAGGAGGGTATCCATACGGGAGTTCACAACAATATTCAGGTTACACTGGAATCACCTCAAGTGGTTGGGTACTTATGCTACCTCAACAACCAAGGGTTGTGTATTCAATGCAACAATGTGTACCTATGTCGAACATCCCAACTACACCAGCTATTGTGACAGTGTCACAAGTTCAAACGCTGCCTATTGTATGCCAACCTCAAATTTCTCAGGTTGTAATGCAACAGCCCCTTGACCCTATGACTCAACCACAATCGCCAACTGGTGGGATGACACAGGTCCAAACGGGTACAATTACCCCACACCTTGGTCCAACGGTTAGTATAGCGCAACAGCACATGGCTTCACAACCGTGGCTGGTGCAATACCAACAACCACAATTCCAACAAGTATACCAAGGTTCTGAGCAGCAGATCTTTGCGAACAGTGGACAGCCGTACATTCAAAATGGTCAAAATCAAGCATTTTACAATGGTCATGTCCACCAACCTTACCAGTCATACCAGCATCAAATGCATTATGCTGGCACGCAAAGACCAACTGCTCAGGCGATTCCATCGTATCCTGGGTATGCTTCACCTAACCTGAATCAGCAGTTACCATTCGTGGCAACTTTAGAGTTACCTGATTTACACTGGTTAACAAACGATCCAATTCCTTACACCCCTTGGTGGCCAGCGATTCCACATAAACTTCCATCAGATATTCCTAAATTTAATGGAAATCCGGGTGAAGATCCATCGAATCACGTGATGACATTTCATCTATGGTGTTTGTCAAACACCTTAAATGATGATTCGATAAGGCTTCGCCTCTTTCAGAGGACGTTAACGGGTCCAGCGATAAAATGGTATATTGAATTGCCTAGAGCTTCGTTCGACAACTTCAGTACCTTAGCCATGACCTTTTTAACCCATTTTCAATTACCGATAAGGTATGAAACGGGAATGGAACTCCTTACCAACTTCAAACAGACAACAGCCACTCACATATCTCATCATATACATGAGTGGAGACGTCATCGTAGGATGGTAAAAACGTACATCCCCGATCAGCTATTAGCTGAATGGTTTATCAAGTCATTACTTCCTGCCATCACGGAAGATGTGGCAAAGGGAGGAGTCGTAACGGAATAGCAAGTTATCGCTCATGCGCAATATCTGGACTTGGTCTATACTCAGTCTGGTACGCTCTACGACAAAATACCTGACGCCCCTAGACCGGAATTCTCAATTCCTCCTCCTCCTAAATCAAACAATGACTCTCACGCCGGCGGTGGCGTGATTGGCACGACAAATGCGAAATCGACAAAGGCTACATCCAAGAAGGCCCGTAAGATTTCAGATCAAAATGCAAAAGACGAAATTCTTGCTTCGGGAGTAAATGTCGTATCGACAGATAAAGGCAAAGAAACCAAACAACCAGGAAGCAAGAAGAAAGGCAAAGGGAAGAAGAAGAAACAGGATGAGTCATCTCCTGAAAAAACTTCTTCAAACCCTCCTGGAAATAGGAAACCCCCTTTCGGGTGTCAGATATGTGACGAGGATCATTGGATGAAAGAATGTCCATAGAAAGCTGAGCTTAAGAAATTCTTTAAAAGTTCGAAAACCTCAGCAGTGTTAACTGATCCGTTTCCAAATCCAGGAATAAATCTGGTTGAAAGTGGAAATGCTTCCCCGTCTCAAGTGCTAATGTTGTCAATTTCGAAACAGCAGAATGATGCTTTGATTTCGACAAGGAACAAAGATTACAAGAATCCTCAGCTGTCGAACAACAAGGATAAAGATCAACCAAGTAGTTCAACAACAACTTCGACAGAAGTTGTACCACCCACCATCCCTGAATTGACAATAAAACCGCCAAAGGGGTAAGTACACAAGTCAACATTCAATCCTCGCGCTAGAGCAGCGCAGCATTATAACATAGTGGAAGATTTGGCCCAATCGCCATCCGCTATGTCGACTCTTGAAGTACTACAAAACTGCCCATCCCAAAGGCAGGCTTTGTTATCAGCCATTGGTGGGATTGATCCAAAGGATTCCAATCTTGTATCCTTTGACCACAAAGGATACGATCCTCAGTTACCAGCTCAATTAGCTTTCCTTGTTCAAGTGAAAGCCCTCAACAAAACTGTTCACTGAACAATTATTGATGAGGGGGCATCTACATGTATCATGTCGATGAGCTGCTGGAAAACTTTAGGATCTCCAACCTTGTCGCAATCTGCGACAACATTAAAAGCATTCGACGGAAGGACATATACCCCATATGGTATCCTAAATAACTTGAAAGTTGAACTAGGAGGGAAAACAGTAGAAATAGATGTTGAAGTCATAGATGGGAATATTGATTACAACATCCTACTAGGAAGACCATGGATATATGCCATGGCAGCTATTGTGTTGACCTATTTCAGAAAGATTGCATTTCCCTTTCAAGGAGGGATTACAATCGTCGATCAGAAAAACTTCCTCCCCAATGGTTCTCAAGTTACTGGAAGCATTCCAATGATCCATGGAAGCAATCATTCGCTCCAAAATATTAGAGAAGGTCTCCTAAAAGACCCTGCCTTAATGGGTACTTTTGCCCTACTGCCTCCGAGTAATCTGGCGGAAGTGGCCACAGTGGAATATGAAACCTTCTATATCTAATGGATTTGGACTCTGAGGACGGTTCTTATCTCGTGTCAACCTCGTTAAAAAATGAAACAAGGAGTCATGAGGATAGTTCTTTTACTGTGTCAACCTCATTAAAAAATGAAACAATCCCCTTTCCAAATCTCAAAGGTAAACCTTCATTCCAACCACCAAGTTGAATGCAATGAAGCTTGGGGGGCATGCACCTCGATTTGCGTTATTATGCTGGGGGCATACAAACTTATCACGAGCAGTGTTACTGCAGGGTTCAAGCTTGTTAAAAAATAAACCCGCATCAAGCAGTGTTACCGCGAGGTTCAAGCTCGTTAAAAAATAAACCCGGACCGAGCAAATGTTTCAACCTGCGTTTAAGCTCGTTAAAAAATGAACTATCCCCCGGTAAATAACCACCGTGAATGTAGTACTTCAGCCATTAAAGCCTTGGTCGTGTTTGCACCGTCACCTCCACTTTTCCATTGGCCGATCATTCACCTCCATTTGATTGTTTACCCATTTTGAGGAACAGCTACGAAGAGTGATTTCACTAGCCATCCTTATGACACTGTCGTGATTGGAAAATTTCAAACCTTACCTGGAATCAGCTGCTACCCATTTTATCACTCGTTCCTCAAAAGACGAGTCTTCTTTAAGCTCTTTTCAACTGACTTGTAAAATATGAAAAGATTGCCAAGTTTTGGCCTTCCAACTCGTTAAAGCGACCGGAAGTGCTATCCCTCCTCTAGATTTTAATCTTTTTGGACCTGAAGGATTATTGCACAAAAAGATCGAGCGCTTGTTTTGTTCGGCTCGTTAAAACTATCGAAAATTCATCCCTTCTGTATTGTTTTATACTTTTTCGGACTTAAGGGATTAGATGACGAAAAAGGAACTCCGGAGTTATCTTTACGTACCTTTTCAGACTCCCTAAAAAGGAAAAGGACCGAGTTATCTTTGTCGTTAGACTCGTTAAAAAGATTAATAGCGACAAACTTGTCTTTAGACGAGAACGAGTTTCACTATCGCTAGGCTCGTTAAAACATAGTGATGGGTTTGCCCGAAGGGCAAATTATAGAACAAGCATATGTTATCCTCCTCAAGCTTGACAAAAATAAAGAGGTACTGGTCAGAAATGACGGGGGAAAAATTGGGAAGAAAACTCAAAGAAACTTTATTGGTAGCAAGTCGTTCTTGAACATGACACTTCCACTCCGTGCCAGAGTCGGGTTGGGTTGTTTCATTCACCGGTCACATCACCATGGTCACGCCATACCATCCACATTTGGGGTAAATGCTACCGATCCATCACATAAGTGTCGCTGACATGTTCAAGAGAAGTCATCCAGAGAAGTCACCCATGTCCCATCCACTACCATACATTATACTTCACTCTTTCATGACCGCCACCCTGAACCGTATATCACCAGATCGTTTTCACCTCCATCAAAATCATTTGCTCCATTCCGTGTCATCGATGTGGGATTCATTAAGGCCCTCCTTTGACGGATCGCTTCTTGTCAACATCAGCTCATTATCCAAGAAGTTGATCTAGGAACACCCCTCCAGTACTTTGAAGCTTGCATGCCTCAATGGCAAGTTTCTCACTTCTGGCGACAGGTATACATCAATGACCTTCGACCGAAAGATTTTGCGTGGTGTTCGACGCCGAGTCCTTTATTCACACCACGTGAATTGTACTACAGTACCTTGAGGGTCATTATCATTATCGGTGATTCCTCTCGCGCTTGTTAACAGTTTACATCATTGACTGGTAATCAAGCGATGTCTTTCCATGTTCGACTTCAAAACATTTCTCACATGGATCAACTTGTACTTAGAGTGAAGATCAGATGAGATTGAAGACCCCGGATCTAGTTTCATCCATCCGGGCTGCGATATATATTCAGGAAAAATAAAGACATTGAAATGTACAGCATTGCAGCACAGATAATCATCCTACCAAAAGGATGATGACTTCATCAGAATCATCAGTCTACCATCAGACGATTGTCTATCCTATGTACATGAAAATGAATTTATAAAGCTGAGCATGGGAATGCCTGCCTCAGCTAGATCATGAAAACAGTATGAAGATAATGTATTGTATTGTATCTTATTACATTTCTCCTCCCCAGCATCAGAAGAACTTCGGATCCTCCTAATAAAGCATTTCACCCAATAAACGGCCTCATACTTTAGGGGGCAACTGTTATAGACATTTTTGTGCCTTACAGCTATAAGCATGAAATGTCCATAAACCAAGGGATCCTAAGTCCCTAAAAGTGTTGTTCCAGCTCCTAAAGAAACAAGGTCGACAAATTACAGCTTCTCCCAGAAGTTCTCCACCAGAAACTGCTCAAAACTAGTCAAAACAGGATCATTTCAAGTGCTCCACTAGCTGGCTGCGTTGCAAAGCACCCAAATACACTGGCTAGGTGCGTTGCAATGCACTTGAATGCACTACCAGGGTGCATTGAGCAGGAAATGACAAATGGCAGAGTCATTCAACGAGGTGGAGAGACAATGGAAGCTTCCAGAATCTTCTCCAATGACACTTGCCTCATTGAATTCGACCAGTGATGAGTAAGAGGCTCTCAGTCTCCAAGTGGAAGCAAGAACTGACAGAGAGAAGCCACTAATCAATTCATGAGCTGACTCATCCTCTTTGCATACATCTATATATGGATCCCTCACCAAGAGATCCAGAGGCTGGAATTTTGTACATTGCAGAGAATTGCTGTTGGTTTTGTGATAGATATCAGAGTATTGGGTGATTTATGCTTTGTTGGAGGTGAAGAAGGGATTCTATGCTGGGAGGTTGATGCTGGATCAGGAATCATCGGTTGTAACTCCTCCCGGATCTTCTTGTTTTATCAATAAAACTACTTGAGTTTCTCCTACATGCTTGTATATCTGATGTATGTTATATTTGTATGTTTAGTTTAAAACTGATCCTAAGCTTTTTATGAACATAAATCCATGTCTTTGTGTAGTTTCTCTCTTCTGTGAACTTGCAGGAACTTGGTGACGCTGGGCAAGTGAGGGAGCAGATCGGTGGAAGCCGGCAAAGAGAGGATAGATTGGATCGAACAACTAGTGCAAGACACAGGTCGGTTCATCTTAATCATCTTCATTTATAGTTCATAAAGAAGAATACAAGAGTAGTTTTCCTTGTTTGTTTCTGTGGTCACTGTCACAACCCTGTGGGATAGGGTCGTTCTGAATAGACACTTTTCCCGAAAACAAAGGTGGATTGCTTCGATAAGGCCATTGAGTTCCTGAATGATAATGGGGAAAAAAGAATTTTGTAGGGAAAGAATAAGCCTACATCTGTGAGGATGGTTACTACTATGCAGGCTAACTGTAGTTGTAGAAAAGGTTGTGTGATGTTTGCAATGCATATATATAATGACAAGGTTAAATATGTTGAGGATGCATAAATGTTGATGAGGTACCCTATATTGAATTAGTGTCAATATGTGTTTCCAGTAGAGATTCCAGAGTTACCTCCTCATAGGGAAGTAGATTTCTCTATTGAGTTCGTGTTAGGGGTAGCATCAACAACGAAAATGCCTTAGAGGATGAGTACCCAAAAGCTAGTAGAGTTGAAATTGCAGTTAAAGGAGATGCTTGACAAGGGATACATTAGGCCAAGTGTATCACCTTAGGGTGAACCAATGTTTCTCCTAAAGAAGAAAAATGGTACTCTTATATTGTGCATTGATTACAGGCAGCCGAACAATGTGACAATCAAGAACAAGTACCCATTACCGAGGATTGAATATTTGTTTGATTCGTTAAAGGGAGAAGCAGTGTTCTCTAAGATCGAGTTGAGATTAGGATATCATTAGGTACGCATCCCAAAAGAGGATATATACAATACTTCCTTGAGAACAAGGTATGGGCATTATGAATTTGTTGTAATTCCATCCAGTTTGTCTAATTCCCCAGCTACATTTATGTGTTTCATGAATAGTGTGTTGCACCCTTATTTGCACAAGTTTGTTATTGTATTCATTGATAAGATATTGATATACTCCAAGAATGAAGAAGAGCATGTCAAGCATTTAGCAGCAGTGTTGAGATTTCTAAGAGAGAATCAATTGTATTCCAAGCTTAGCAACTGTAGATTCTTTCATACAAAGGTGCATTAGTTGGGACACATTGTTTCCAAGGAGGGCATAGAAGTAGATGCAAAAAAGATAAGGGCCATCATGGAGTGGGAAACTCCTAAGAATGTGGATTAAGTGAGATCATTCATGGGATTTGAAAGTTACTATAGGAGGTTCATTAGGAACTTCTCATGCATTGCATATGCTATGACATCATTGTAGAGGAAAGGTCAGAAATTCGAATGGACAAAAGAATAAGCAGCTAGTTTTGAGTAGCTGAAGTAGTTGTTGACCAATGGTCCAATCCTTAAGATGAAAAGTCAAAAAAAGAGTTTGTAGTGTGTACAAATGCATGTAAAAGAGGACTTGGTGGAGTCCTTATGCATGACGGATAGGTGGTGTGCTATGAGTTTAGGAAGTTGAATAAGCACGAGCAGAAATAAATGACTTGTGACCTTGATTTGCGAGTTTTTATTCATGCCTTGAAGATATGGATACATTACCTTCTTAGCAGGATATTTTTATTGATGAGAAATCACAGTGGGTTGAGATACTTGTTCGACCAGCTAAATCTAAATGCTAGACAAGCTAGATGCTTGGTTACACTTAGTGAGTTTGACTTCGAGATTAGATACATTAAGGGAAAGGAGAACTGGGTTGCAAATGCTCTTAGTAGGAAGTTATAGGTCAATCATATAGCAACTATAATTTCTTACGGGACATAGTTACATGATAGGATCTTGTATGCATGACAGCGGGATGACAGGTATATGGTGATTATGCATAGGTTATAGCAAAATACAGGTATAGGTATATGTACAAGAACAGGTACATGTGATAATAGTGCACACTATCATCTCATGACAGATGGTTTGGTGAGATTCAAGTATAATATCTATGTGTCGAATTTCAGTGAGCTCAAGAAGTTTATCTTGAGGGAGTTTCATGTGAAGCCACACTCAGGTCACCTAGGGTATCAAGAAGACATTGATGGTAGTAAAGAAATTATACTATTGGCCAAATCTGAAGAAGGAAGTGGCAGAGTTCGTGGCTAGATGTTTGGATTCTCAGCAGGTAAAGGTGGAATGTAAGCATTTAGGTGGTCTACTACAACCTATTCCAATTTCGAAATGGAAATTAGAGGTCATTTCCATGGATTTAATTTTAGGTCTTTTGAGAATAGTGATACAACATGATTCAATTATGGTCGTGGTTGACAAGTTGATAAAATTAGCTCACTTCATTCAAATAAATACTACATATTCATCTAGTGAATTGGCATAGTTTTTCATCAGAGATATCGTGAGATTACATGGTGTTCTAGACAAGATTGTTTCAGAAAGTGATGCAAAGTTCACTTCCAAATTTTGGAAGGAGATGTTTGTTGGTTTGGGTAAGGATTTGGCCTTCAGTACAACCTATCATCCAAATATAGATTGACAGACAGAGAGGGTCAACAGGATCTTGGAGGATATACTTAGGATGTACGTGATGCACGAGAAGAGAATATGGGAGGATTATATTCTATTGGTTGATTTTTCTTACAAAAATGGTTATCAGGAGTCATTTAGGATGAATCCTTTCAAGGCATTGCGTAGGCAAAGTTGTAATACTCCCATCAGCTGGAGTGATCCAGTGAATAGGGTACTTACTGGACCAGATATGTTGGCATACATGGAACATGAAACGTAGGTTATAAAGAAGAATCTAAAGGTAGCACATGATAGAAAGAAGTGTTATGCAGACTACCAAAGGGCATTCAAGTAGTTTCAGGTTGGGTCGCATGTGTCTTTGTGCATCAATCCTAAGAAGAGTTCTTTGAGGATTGGATCATGTGCCAAATTGGCACCACAATATGGCAAGCCTTTTGAGATCCTTGAGAGGATTGGACTAGTGGCCTATCGATTTGCACTACCTCTAGCAGTGAAATTCCATGATTTTTCCCATGTCTCATTTGATAAAATATGTGTCAAATATGTTGATCATGTGATTGAATGGTTTGTATTGCGGGTCGATCCAGAAGGAAAGTTCTAGTTGGAACCATAGCGAATTTTCCAGAGAAATATTCTCATGCTCTAGAACCAAGCAATCGAGTAGGATAAAGTGCAGTGGAAGCACTTTGGGCTCGATGAATCTATATGGGAGATGGAGGATCAGATGCAGGCTATGTATCCTTCCTTATTTGTTGGCTTAGAAGATGTTTTGGTATATGTCTTTGGTATAAGTTTTTCATACATGTTTCAGTGTTGTTTGGTATATGTATATATGTATATGGATGTAAATATTGCCATGAGCTATGTTATAAAGCTCTAATAAGAAGTATGGTTATTATCATGTCATGTTGTCATGATGCTTTTCTTTTGAGCAGATCATTCATTGTAAATACTACAATGAGATAAGTAATAAAGCTCCATGGGAAGTATGTTTTCTTTTCAATGGTTTCACTAAGGTTTTCATGTGGCTTAACACCAAGGACATTCTTCCCCAAGGGGGGGGAGGGGGGGTCTGTAACAACCCTTGGTTAAAATTTCATGTAATAAAGGTTAATAAAGAAAAAATATAACCACTATTAAGGGACACCTATTCCAAGTTGAATTTTGGGGAAAGACTTCCTAGTGGGCATCACTAGTTGTGTTTGTGGCTAAGGTAATTTGCAAAGGAAATGGATAAGGCTTTGCAAAGGAAAAATGGCATTTTGGCACATTTATTTATGAAAATAATGGAAATTTGGAGAAAAGGAAGGTGAAAGGCCATGGGTTTCATGTGAGGAGGTAAATCAAGGAAAATAATGGAAAATGAAGAAAATAGAGGCCTCATTGATAAAAAGGCTTTCGGGGATTAGTTTGTAGCCTTTTTTTGGTGTTAGCTTTTGTCGGTTCAGTTTTGGACCTATCTCATTATTCTCTCTCTCACACTCCTGGACACTTAGAGTTTTCTTGGAGTACGCTAGATATGGAGCAAGGAAGGAAAAAGTAAGAAAATGAAAGGAAGGAAAGACAATATCAAGCAAGGAAGAGCAATATCAAGTAGTGTTGGTAGGAATAATTGCAGTAGCATATTGCATGTGTGGTTTCCTAGCTAGTTTGACATGCATGGATTTTCATGTTGGTATATGACTCTCTTGATGTATGTGGCATGATTTTGTCAGGTTATGCTAGTTTTTTTCAGCCTTGCCTTGCCTTTTTCTGGGTAGCCATCGTGTGATGGGATTTTTTTCTTAGTTTTGAGCTTTGGAATTGGCGGATGGTTTTGAAATACGGGGCAGAGGCGGTCTCAAGAAAATTTCCCAAAGGCCTAGGAATCACTTGACCGATTTTGGCAAGATACACAATAAAGCCTGAGGGTGGAGTCTTGGCTTAGGGAATAGTGTTCCAATGAGGATTGTGGTAAAGCTTGAGAGACTAGTGTCTTAGTTTAGGGCCTAGTGATCTGGTGTGGATAGTGCTAAAACCTAAGAGACAAGGAGACAAAAAATTACTCAAGGATAGTGATGGAGTCTTGAGGCATTCCAAGCTCAGTTTGGTTTTGTGATCTCAGTGCCATTTTTGGTGATATCACAGTTTGGTGAGGGTGGAGGTGGTTTAACCTCTAGATTCCCTTGGTTTGATTGGGCTGGTTTATCCATGAGATCCCACATTAATGCTTGGAATATGACACATGGGTGACTGGGTAAAAGAAATATTTGGTTTAGCCATGTCTACAGTTGGGTGGTATGTGGAGGTCCTGACCCTAGTCGGCTTTTCCTATGTTTAATAAAATCTAAGCTCCCTTTACTTTTTACTTGTTAATATGTGGATTTAATGGTTGTTATCTCATTGTTATTTACATGGTTTAAATGTTGGTTATAAGCATGGTTATATGACTGGTTATTGTCATGGTTATTTCATATATTTACTTGTAATTGAAAGGTTAATGGATGCAACACCTAATTGATGTCAAAACAGTTAAGGGAACACAGTGTTTATTCTTCTTGACAAGTTCCACATGAGTTATCAATCATTTATGCTATGTCCCATATTCATTTCATGTAGATTACATTGATGCCAAGTGTTTGACAAAATGTCAGTCCTGGTTAGGAATGGATAGGCCTAGTCTCAGAGTCATTTTTGATTTGTAAGTCTTGACACTATGTAAATTATGGATTCTAAAAGTGTCATTGAGTCCAGGGTAGTCATCCCAGCTCAGGGCCTATAAAACTGGCTCAAATCCTGAAGATGCAAGCACATCACTGGGAAGAAATGTCCCTGGGTGCATGAAAACCCATGTTGTGGGAGCATCTTGAGCCTCCTAGATGCATGCTTTTACATATCAAGGGAGAGTCTGAGGATTTATTGGTCTAAAAACTCAGTGGGACCCAATGGCTCATTACCTGAGTGGTTGGGATTGTTCCTGGGAGCCTTACTGCTGATGTGGAAAGTTTGTATGCTGTGTTTTCATCGATTACACTTCCTTATGGTGACTTAGGATGTCGAATCATATCATAGTAACTTTTTGTCAAATGTTTACCATGGTTGGCTGGTTACTTGGGTAGATGTGGGAGGAGGGCATTACAAAATCCCTTAGCTTGAGCTCTTGTAGTAAACATTATACCTTGTCTCTCTTTCTCCCGAATATTAATAGCAGCTTTCTCGAAATTCAATCATTGTAGGTTATGGAGTGTTAAACCCGAAGTAAGTTTCAATGGTGGTTGTTTTATATTATCTTGTTTGAATGAAAAGTGACTAAAAATGTTGAATGATGAGAAATAGGAAACATAAGAATTTAGTTAATTACAAATAGTTTACATTTTTGAAAAGCAAACATTTCATAAATGTGAGAATTCTATTTAATAAGAAAGGTTAAGTATTTTTTTCTTGGTTGAATTATTGTAACAGACAAATCAATCCATGTCAATAATAATTCTTCTGTGCTTATACTAAAATAAATGCATATAGTGCAAACAATCAAATAGGATTAGAAATCAACATTTATAATAAAATCAATGCATATGTTGTAAGAAATCAAATAGATTACAAATCAACATCTACACTCAAATAAATGCATCCGGTGTAAGAGGTCAAATACGATTAGAAACCAATGCATCCAATTCAATCAATGAAATAGGATTATCAATGAAGATCTACACTTAAATAAATGCATTTATTTCAATGAAAAACTAAAATATTCATGGATTTCTAAATCCAACTTCTTTTACCTTTTTTAAAATCATTACTTCCTCTTCCTCTATCAGTAATAATGTTCAATATTATATAGCTATATAATATATGTGTTTGTATTTGTGTGGTTCTTTCTTATTGCCTCTCCCCTCCCCATCTCTCTCTCTCTCTCTCTCTCTCTCCCCCCACTATATATACATCTATATTTCCCTCCATCTCTCCATCGTCTCTCTATCTCACCCACCCAAACACACATTCTCTCTCTTTATGAGAGACCTACACATTTATTTCCTCTTATGCAATTAGGGGTATCTTATCCCATTAATAAGAAATTTTTATGCTGAGAGGTGCTCTAAAACGCAATATAGGGGATATGTGTAGGCATAATGTATGTAAGTATGTATGTATGTCAACATTTTTAAATTTTAGATCAATATTTTGAATTTATTAAATATAAAGGATATTAATATTAATCCAACATATTAATATTAATAGGATAGAATGTTAGTAGTTTAGAAAGGTATATATTAAATCCCCTTCAAGCCCTCCTGTCCATCGATTCATCCCCTAGTTGTGGCCCAGTCAATCACTCATGATGAAAATACATGATGAAAGAAATAAAAACGCGGGTCACACAAATGGAAAAACTATTAACTCTTACTATGAATAGAACATCAAAAGTTGGCGAAAGTTTTACCAAATATTCAAAAAATATCATTCACATGCAATCAGTCTCATCACATATGTAGAGTGGATGTCTCTATACATGAGAGAACCCATGAAAAAATAATCCCTTTCACCATCTAGGATAACTTAAGTTTAAATTTCTAAGATGAAATCACAACAAAATGATTTAGTGAAAGAAAAGTAGGACGTGGTGAACTAATTTTATCATCTATTATTGAATTTACATAACCCTAATAAATTATGGAACAATATGGTGGGGAGTGGAACCTTCTCAACCATAAACAAAAATTGCTACTACTACATGAACTCGTCGTAAAAAAAAATCATTTGATGGCATCATAATGTCTACCCTATTTCATATAAATTAGGCAGTATTTAGATTTTTGGAACCATTGAGAAATACAGGAAGTATGATAATAATGGTGGTAAGAGACAAGAAGTCAAAATTCATCTTCATATTTTATCAAATCATAACATGTCACGCAATATAACAATCGTTTAGGCTTAAACTTCCATAATTTTCCTATGCACTATATGTGTATATACCCATGGAAACAAAATTTAAAAAGATTTATCAGTTCTATTTTTACGCCGTAAGGCGTGGCGTTTCCATTTGAAATGAATTGCCCCCGCCGCCACCCTGTTCTATTGCTGACCGTCGATTTGTGGTGTTAGACGATTGAATGAACTGTGATCGTTGATCCAAAACTGTTCAACTGAACGGTTAATGAGGAAGCGAAACTGAACGGTTAATGAGAAAGCGGAAGCGGGACGGACGCACCGCCAGCTTCGCAGCTGATATGTGCTTGGCTCGCACTGCCAACTAGGGCTCTGCCTGGACTCGACCTCTGGTTTTGCTGTCAATCTTGTTGTTGGTAGGGTGTGAAGACACAGACAGTACGTCGTGCAGGCGGCGGAAGATCGCGCGTTCGAATTCCAGTAATTTATGTGTTACTACTGGTGTCATGAATTTCATATGTTTTCCCCTTTTATTTTCCTTATCGATTTCGACCATATTATGATAACTGGGGTTGGAGTTATTATAATTATCCTGAATCACCGACGGGTTTGTTTGCATTGCACATTCTTCTGTAAATACTGCAGATGTTAGGAGAAACCTTGAGTGTTATTGAGGTACTGGTTTTCATATGTTTTCCCCTTTTATTTTCCTTATCGATTTCGACCATATTATGATAACTGGGGTTGGAGTTATTATAATTATCCTGAATCACCGACGGGTTTGTTTGCATTGCACATTCTTCTGTAAATACTGCAGATGTTAGGAGAAACCTTGAGTGTTATTGAGGTACTGGTTTCTATTCCGGGTTTTGTTAGAGAGGCTGGAACTCGGGTTTTACTCTTTATATCACGCATTGAAAATCCCTTTGTGGCGAAGTTTAGTAATATTACTGTATTTTACTGCACTTGGAAAACTGTTAAATTGTGTGCTGAAGATTACAAGTGATGGAATAAACAATTCCTTTCATTTTATTCTGATCAGCGAAAACAATCGCTCCCTGGCTTCGGAAAATATGCTCTGGTGTCGATGGTTGAACTGCATAATACGGACTTTCTTTGGCTTACGACACAGGCCTGTTAGGTTTCTATTTTGCACGAACGTAACCCCATCCTTTTTGACATGTCCCCATCCTTCCTTTTTGACGTGCCATTTGAATGGGGCAGGGCACAACCAGAACGGAACCCTGGCGGATGGCTTAACTCACCAATGGTCCATTAGAAACAACCCGAAATTGTGTTATAAGTGGCGTTAAAAGTTTTGGAAAATGCTAATTTTGATTGTTGGTATCTTTTGCTCAACAGTTGGTTGGTATGACTTCTGTCCTTCTGCAGAAGGACAGTAAATCTGTCATCAAAGATTAGACTGACCCTGCAACTGTGGAATTCCCTGTCAGGTAAAACCCACATGTTAACATGCACTAAGCTTCCTAGCTGCACCGCAAAGCACATTCAGTTTCGCTTGGGGGGCAGGTTTGAGGAGTAATGATTCCACCAAATTCTTCTGCAGCTTGCACCCTTCTTCAGCACATTTTGACGTGTCATTATGGTGGGGTGGACCACATTTAGAATGAAACAATGGGAGATGGTCTAATGTTCTGTCAACCTCACCAGCGAACCAATGTCCTGTTGGTGAATCCACACTTGATTTTGGAAAAAAAGAAACCTAATATTGTCTTCTGTGATCAAGGTAATGTCCTTCCTCAGGCAGAATCCACACTTGATTTTGTAAAAGATCTTAAGAGTAGCAACTGTGGAATGCAGAGAGAGTTAAGGAGTTTGGATGTGCTCCTGGCATGCCATGTGATATAGAACTTTAAATGCTTAATTAGTGCAATAAGTTAAAACATGATATGTTCTCGGAGCCAACTTAGATTAATGAAAATCTATGGAAGCAGGGGCATTGAAATTGGATAGCATAAAGAGACTGGGATCTCTTTGATTGCACTTATGTAGAAGCCATATAATTCTGACATGAAGCACACAAAGATTTTCTGGCACCAACCAAAAGAAGCACCAACCTCCTAAAATGATTTTCTGGCACCAATCAGGATGAGGCACCAACCTCTTAAGAAATATAGGCACCATCTTGATAAATGCTTAATAGAATTCCTTGATGATGACTTTAGCTTAGTTTTGTACTGCTCCTCTATTCTGTTTATGTTTTGCAGTGAGATAAATTTCTGCCTTGATCTACTTTTTTTTCTTTCAAATATCATTTTCATCTTAAAATAAATCTAAACTCCTAAAAACAATGCTCTGTAATTAAAATTCCCATCAATCAAATGGAACTATAAATTCCAACAAAGTTCTTACTAGATTTAAAAAGAATTTGTAGAGTTTTACACTATTTAACTCACTTCTTGACACTTCATTAATCATCGACCATGCATTTGTAATTAGTCCATTTGCGTACTAAAAAGTCATCGAGCCTATCAACAAACTCATCCTTGCCACCATGCCCTCTTCATCCTATAATTCTTGAAACCAGGAGCAGAAATTACAGTAAAATAATAGTGAACTGCCTAAATTTGGACTCCGCATAGATCAGAGCCCAGGTTTGGGCCTCAATAAAAGGAAGGCCTCGTACACAGAGAGAACTGCAAGAAAAAGGTTTCCATTTAGATATGAAAGAAACTAACATACATGTCTGCAATATTCCACCCTAACTTCAGATTCCAGCACACCACCTTCACAAATAGTGAGACCGGGCCAGCAGAACAATGCCAATGCAGAATCACTGATAAAAATACCATATGCAAAGCACAGAAAATAATCACAGAAAACAGAAGCTTATAAACCCATCTGTAGCATCCACCCATGCTATTATGACAATTGGCAACAGATGGGTGGGGCACTAGGCCATGGATAGGAATTCGATTAAGCCAAGGATGGATACTCACAGATGGGAATGGTATTAGGCAAAAGATAGATATTCATACATAGGTATCCAACCCTGATTAAGAATGGAAATCATAGATGGGTATATGCTTGCATTCTGAGATAGTCATATTACAGACTGGGGATGGAAATTCAGAGTTGGGTATGAATGGGACCAAGTATGGAACTTTATAAATTGGTAGACTGCCAGAAACCTGATAATTATATTTTATAGACTGATTAAACATAAAACTTTGATTGAGACATCAATTAGATTATTAGACTATGCCAAGGATGGATATAGAAAGATGGGCATGATATTAAGTTAACTGGGGATGGATATCCAGAAATGGGTAGTGCATTAGGCTGAAGTTAAACAAATTTAGGATCCACTGAAGCAAGTTTTGTATAGACTGATTCATATTTGTGTAGTCACTTTATAAAATCCATTTGAAACCCAATCTTTTAGGTAAACAGGGTCTATATTAGCTAAAATGCACCTTCAAAGATAGAAAGAAACTACAACTCACTCGACAGCAAATATTAGTAGTAAAGGAACATGGAAAGCCCATTTCCACTGCTCAAGCACTGATCAGTTTATTTATTTGGCACTGAGAAGCAGACATGAATCCGACTTGAATGAACAGGGCGACTGATGTTTGTACCTTTAAAAGCGCCTTGTGTGGGGAAAATTCCTAACATCTATTGGACACCATCTATGATTTGTCATTGAAAAGGAATTCCTGGTGGAGGTGATGTGGGCCTTCTGAAAGAACTTTGAAACCTACATTGCCTCTACGGCTTTATGAATGCTTTCTTCTAAAGGCGATGGGGTATAGTCGTTTCAGTAGTCCAATCTTTTCATGGTTTTTTGCCGAAATGAATCAATCAAATTCCCATAATCCGCTGTTGGACCCCTAACTTGTGGCCAGTAAGCTCTCACCAATCCATCCCTTGGTTACAGTGCAGATTTTACTATTCGGTCTATTTCAGGGTCTACCCTAAGTTTAGTTCAAACGCCCCGCATTTCCTGTGAATTTTTGTTTCAATTTTCTAGAAATCCGAAACACTGACTCCATCCCAGAACATTTGAAATTTTGTGCAACTGCTAACTACCCCATGGGGATTCGGGGATCTCTAAAATTATCGCGATGCCAGATATTTCAAATCAAGTAAGGTATCAAAAACTGTAAATCGATAATCCGAAGAAACTGATACGTCTCAGTGAGCGTTTAGATTATCCGAAAGAAACTTAAACGTCTCAGTGAGCGTTTAGATTAGGGCTCTATTTCATGAGGTTGACAAAGTATAGTATAGATAAAATGCTGCTTTTTTCTTACCCGATAGGTGAGATTAATAAACGATTTTACCTTGATATACTTGTAATTTCTATTGATTTGAGTGGCTGGTTTCATTGAACATCATCAAGTACATTAGTTCACAGGAAACCCAAAAAGATGAGATGTTCATTGTCGTTGAGTACATCATTACAATACATTTGGTGGAACTTTCACTTTGTGGGACAGTCTTTTCGTTGCTTAAGAGGCCCACACCAACCCTCATCTACAAGATGTCAGGGTTTGTCTGAGTAAAAACATGAATTGTGTGTTTGACCTTTCCACATTGGTAGGTAATTGATGTTTTGATAGATAGAAGATGGACGCAGAAACATTTTGTTTTTTTTTTTTTTCCCTTTGTAATTTGGCGATATGATTTTTTTCATGAGACAGTGATGGGCTTTTATTTAAATTGTATGTTTTAATCCTAAAATGAATTTAGTGTCTTTTTTGTAAATTTATATCATAAAACTATAATTTTCTGATTTGTAAAATAGATAAAATATAAATAAATTTACTCTAAAAATAACAAACAAAAAAAATATGTAAGCAGAATACAAAATATATAATACTGAATATATTTGAATGTGGATGCAAATATATTTGAATTATCAGTCATTTGCACAAAACCGAGGGACATATTATGTAAGCTGAATATATAATATATAATACTGAATATATTTGAATGTGGATGCAAATATATTTGAATACAACTCGAATTATCAGTCATATGCACAAAACCGAGGGACATAGTGCGAAGAAATAATTAGAAGTGGTTTTCAGTGCAATGTATTTTTGTGTAACGCGCTTCTGGACATGTATGCAAAATGTGGAAGCATAGACAAGGCAAATGAAGTTTTCGACAAAATACATGGAAAAGATGTGGTTTTATGGAATTCAATGATTGCAGGATATGCAATGCATGGATGTGGCAAGGAGGCCTTGAAACTATTTCAAGAAATGCAACAATCTGGTATGAAACCGGACAGTGTTACCTTCGTCAATGTGTTGTCGGCATGCTGTCATGCAGGCCTAGTGGATGAGGGCCGAAAGTACTTTAATTCTATGAGTCAATGTTACCAGATCACACCTGTGATAGAACACTATGGCTGCATGGCTGACCTTGTTGGCCGTGCTGGGCACCTGGAAGAGGTTAAAGACTTGATAAGCAAAATGCCAATAACCCCTGATGCTACAGTCTGGGGGTGTTTGCTTGGTGCCTGTATCATACATAACAATACAGAGTTAGGAGAATACGCTGCAGAACACCTTTTTGAGTTGGATTGGAAAAATGCAGCAACTTATGTTGTGCTCTCAAATATCTATGCTTCAGTGGGCCGATGGGATGGTATTGAAAAGCTGAGAAAAACCATGAAAGATAGGGGGATTAAACCAACGGCTGGATGCAGTTGGATTGAAGTCAACAAGCAGGTGCATGCTTTCCTTGCACGAAATGGGTTGCACCCGCTATAACATAAAAAGCTGGAACTAATCCATGGTCACAAAATAATTTTAAGCAGAACATTGCAGCATGATTTGTCCAGCATGTTGTGGAGAATTAGAGATGAAGTTTAAAGGGCAGGGTATTCCTTTTTATGGAAAAGGCTTTGCCATTGGGAAGAAGTTAACCTGTTAACTCCAAAAATCAATAATAATACTCACGGTCCAAAAAGTGAAAATCAAACCAATATCTCCTACCAATTGGAGTAAAATTCAAATGCAGCTTTTCTAATGGAGGGGAAATATTCATGATTGATCTATGAAGAGCGAAATGATAGTTGGAGGTTATTGAAGTCTTCAAATTCAATCCTCGAGGAGCTGAATCAACAAATTCTTTTTGCAGCGAGATTTAAGCATATCTGGGTTTTAACTAACAACACTTGGGGACAGGATGTTGGGGATCTAATAAGGAAGAGAGCTCCCTTATTTGCACTACAGATGAAATTGTTCATTGCGTGCAAAAGATGGCCACCATTTTTAGCATGGATGATATCTTTTTGAACTAAAGGGCATTCAAAATAACAAGCAGTAATCAAAAGGCTAGGAAATGTTTTCCATGTATATACTTTAAGTGATGTGCTATTTGCTAGAATCTAGGCATTTTTTTCCCTTTTCTAACTCCTATTAGATGGCATTATAAATGATGCGCTATTCAGAAGAATCTAAATACTTTTTCCTTTTGTAACTTCAGAGTGAAGCCCTTGGAGAAGAATGAAAAGTTGCAACCAAGATGAGATTTATCTTCAATAATTGTTGTAAATGAATCAATATGAATTAAAATCTCTAAAATTGGTACGACTTCATTGTAGTGTACTTGTAATAAATATTGAGTATTCTTTCAGAGTATGGGCTTGTTTATGCAAATGTGAAATATCAACCCCTGAGTACTTTTAACCTCTCTTAATCATTTACAAGCATTTAGCGATACATCATGGATTAATCCAACCCGTGCACCATTTCGCTAGCACCTATGAGAGGCCACAGAGGCCATGTACAAGTTGTATATAGAAATCGATAGGCGAGATTAGTAAACAATTTTGCCTGTGACCCTCCCAGGAAAATTTGTAATTTCTATTGATGAGGTGTTGGCTTCGTTAGATCTCATCAATTATATTAGTTGATGGGATCCAAAAAGATGAGTTGTTGTCGATAACTTGATTAGCTCCAGAGATAACCTCCACAAACTGAGTTGGAGATTAATATTACATCATTGCAGTACTATGTTGCTTAGAGGGCACCTTTTCCAGACTACCAGTACACCATGGTAAATCCATGTCATCCCTCTGAAAGGCCAACTACAAGTTGTCTATGGAGCCCGATAGGTGAGATTAATAAATGATTTTACCTTGATATACTTGTAATTTCTATTGATTTGAGTGGCTGGTTTCATTGAACATCATCAAGTACATTAGTTCACAGGAAACCCAAAAAGATGAGATGTTCATTGTCATTGAGTACATCATTACAATACATTTGGTGGAACTTTCACTTTGTGGGACAGTCTTTTCATTGCTTAAGAGGCCCACACCAACCCTCATCTACAAGATGTCAGGGTTTATCTGAGTAAAAACATGAATTGGGTGTTTGACCTTTCCACATTGGTAGGTAATTGATGTTTTGATAGATAGAAGATGGACGCAGAAACATTTTGTTTTTTTTTTCCCTTTGTAATTTGGCGATATGATTTTTTTCATGAGACAGTGATGGGCTTTTATTTAAATTGTATGTTTTAATCCTAAAATGAATTTAGTGTCTTTTTTGTAAATTTATATCATAAAACTATAATTTTCTGATTTGTAAAATAGATAAAATATAAATATATTTACTCTAAAAATAACAAACAAAAAAAAATATGTAAGAAGAATACAAAATATATAATACTGAATATATTTGAATGTGGATGCAAATATATTTGAATACAACTCGAATTATCAGTCATATGCACAAAACCGAGGGACATAGTGCGAAGGAGTTGATAAATATGTTTAATATTTTTTTATTTTATAAAATTTTTATTATTATATTAAATAAAAACTTATTATTATATATATATATATATATATATATATATATATATATATATATATATATATATATATATATATATATATATATATATATATATATATATATATATATATATATATATATATATATATATATATATACGCCGTAAGGCGTTTCCATCTGAAATGAACTCCCCCAAATGCCCTTCTGTCCTAATCGTAGCCGTTAGATTTTTTGTTAGACGATTGAACAAAAATCATCCGTCTAATTTAATAAAAAATGTTTTAAAACATTAAAATACCCTTAAAAAAACTCTGCTCGACATCTGTGCGCTTTTTACGGAGGAGTTACAGGTAGAGTCCATTTGAATTCTTAGTGGAGTTTATGGCAATGAACAATGCTCTCCGCTCCACATATGTGCGCTTTTTACGTAGGAGTTCCAGGTAGAGTCCGTTTGAATTCTTCATGGAGGTTATGGCGATGAACAATGACGCCACTAGAATGCTCACAAGGAGAGAATTCCAGCGAAAGGAGCTCAGAGAAATGTGGCGCTAGTGGCCTAAGGTCAATGGGAGCAGGCCCAGGGCTGTGGTGTTGCAGAGCTTCAAACCACCAATGTCGGAATGCCAGAGACATCCACCCTAGCTTTCAACAATGTCCATTCACATGTTGCTATTTTTCCACACACTACTATTATTTACAAAATATCCATATTCAAAATACACATAACTAATACTTTCAACTCTAACTCATTATCATCCACCCTTTCTTTCAACAATGTCCATTCACATGTTGCTATTCTTTCACAAACAATTATTATTTACAAAATATCCATTTCCAGAATACACATAACTAACTATTGCAATTGTAACTCATTATCATCCACCCTTGCTTTCAACAATGTCCATTCCCATGTCCCTATTATTCCCCACTCTATGCTATTCTTCCCCACTCTATACATGTCCCTATTCTTCACCACTCTATGCCTTACGGCGTTTCCTTTGCAACATAAGGTGCAAATGCTAGTTAGGATCCTATAAATATAACTAACATTTTATTTTATGGAATATTCTATCATTTCGTTTTCCCAATCCCAGGCATAGAATCAAGGTTACATGTTTTCATCGATTTCAAATGGGTTCATACTTTATATGGCTTCTTTCCCTGCCAAAAGAAAATTGACAAGTTTCCCAGTGGTTATAACAATGATGATTTCAACTAATAATAGTGATAGTGTATTTCATTAAATTTAGTTTTATCTTGATGCAATTATTTTAAAATTTTCTTGCTAATTAGTAAATCTTATAAAAGTTTGGTGGTGATGATGATGATTATATTTTTTCTTTTGAACTAATGAAGATGTTATTTTAATTGACAGTAAAATTTTCTTTTTGGAATTAATAAGGATGCTATTAAAATTATCTAGTTCTAAATTTAAAATGATTAAATTCAATGTTATAATAATTATTTAATTTTAAAGTGAAACCAATATCTATGAAAACTTCTTATTTATGAGATAAATAGGCTTCATAATTCACACCCACTCATGAGTCAAAGGTATTATATGATAAACATGCCGCATAGCTCCATCTATTATTCAGAAAAAAATAAATAAATAAATAAATAAATAAATAAAATAAATAAATATATATATATATATATATATATATATATATATATATATATATATATATATATATATATATTTTTAAGATTACTTTGGATTTGATATATAAAAAACTCTTATTGATGAGATAAGAGACCCCTAATTGCATCAAGAGGAAATAAATGTGTAGGATTCCCATAAAGAGAGATGATGTGTTTTGGTGGGTGAGAAAGAGAGACAAAGGAGTGATGGAGCTATGCCACATGTTTATATATATATAACGAGAGAGAGAGAGAGAGAGAGAGAGAGAGTATTATCTAATATTAAACATTATTAACCATAGAGGAAGATGAAGTAAGGATTTTACAAAAGGTAAAAGAAGTGGGATTTAGAAATAGATGAATATCTTGCTTTTTCATTGGAATAGATGCATTGATTTCAATGTATCTGTTGATTCCCAATCCTAGTTGATTGGTTGCAATGGATGCATTGATATAATTGATGTTGTTGATTTCTAATCTTATTTGATTTCTTGCACTAGATGCGTTGATTTCATTGTAGATTTTGATTTCTAATCCTATTTGATTGATTACACTAGATGCATTGATTTTGGTGTAAATGTTGATTTCTAGTCTTATTTGATTTCTTGAACTATATGCATTTACTTTAGTGTTGTTTTTTATTTTTTATTTGATATCTATGCTTCAGTGGGCCGATGGGATGGTATTGAAAAGCTGAGAAAAACCATGAAAGATAGGGGGATTAAACCAACGGCTGGATGCAGTTGGATTGAAGTCAACAAGCAGGTGCATGCTTTCCTTGCACGAAATGGGTTGCACCCGCTATAACATAAAAAGCTGGAACTAATCCATGGTCACAAAATAATTTTAAGCAGATCATTGCAGCATGATTTGTCCAGCATGCTGTGGAGAATCAGAGATGAAGTTTAAAGGGCAGGGTATTCCTTTTTATGGAAAAGGCTTTGCCATTGGGAAGAAGTTAACCTGTTAACTCCAAAAATCAATAATAATACTCACGGTCCAAAAAGTGAAAATCAAACCAATATCTCCTACCAATTGGAGTAAAATTCAAATGCAGCTTTTCTAATGGAGGGGAAATATTCATGATTGATCTATGAAGAGCGAAATGATAGTTGGAGGTTATTGAAGTCTTCAAATTCAATCCTCGAGGAGCTGAATCAACAAATTCTTTTTGCAGTGAGATTTAAACATATCTGGGTTTTAACTAACAACACTTGGGGATAGGATGTTGGGGATCTAATAAGGAAGAGAGCTCCCTTATTTGCACTACAGATGAAATTGTTCATTGCGTGCAAAAGATGGCCACCATTTTTAGCATGGATGATATCTTTTTGAACTAAAGGGCATTCAAAATAACAAGCAGTAATCAAAAGGCTAGGAAATGTTTTCCATGTATATACTTTAAGTGATGTGCTATTTGCTAGAATCTAGGCATTTTTTTCCCTTTTCTAACTCCTATTAGATGGCATTATAAATGATGCGCTATTCAGAAGAATCTAAATACTTTTTCCTTTTGTAACTTCAGAGTGAAGCCCTTGGAGAAGAATGAAAAGTTGCAACCAAGATGAGATTTATCTTCAGTAATTGTTGTAAATGAATCAATATGAATTAAAATCTCTAAAATTGGTACGACTTCATTGTAGTGTACTTGTAATAAATATTGAATATTCTTTCAGAGTATGGGCTTGTTTATGCAAATGTGAAATATCAACCCCTGAGTACTTTTAACCTCTCTTAATCATTTACAAGCATTTAGCGATACATCATGGATTAATCCAACCCGTGCACCATTTCGCTAGCACCTATGAGAGGCCACAGAGGCCACGTACAAGTTGTATATAGAAATCGATAGGCGAGATTAGTAAACAATTTTGCCTGTGACCCTCCCAGGAAAATTTGTAATTTCTATTGATGAGGTGTTGGCTTCGTTAGATCTCATCAATTATATTAGTTGATGGGATCCAAAAAGATGAGTTGTTGTCGATAACTAGATTAGCTCCAGAGATAACCTCCACAAACTGAGTTGGAGATTAATATTACATCATTGCAGTACTATGTTGCTTAGAGGGCACCTTTTCCAGACTACCAGTACACCATGGTAAATCCATGTCATCCCTCTGAAAGGCCAACTACAAGTTGTCTATGGAGCCCGATAGGTGAGATTAATAAATGATTTTACCTTGATATACTTGTAATTTCTATTGATTTGAGTGGCTGGTTTCATTGAACATCATCAAGTACATTAGTTCACAGGAAACCCAAAAAGATGAGATGTTCATTGTCGTTGAGTACATCATTACAATACATTTGGTGGAACTTTCACTTTGTGGGACAGTCTTTTCGTTGCTTAAGAGGCCCACACCAACCCTCATCTACAAGATGTCAGGGTTTATCTGAGTAAAAACATGAATTGGGTGTTTGACCTTTCCACATTGGTAGGTAATTGATGTTTTGATAGATAGAAGATGGACGCAGAAACATTTTGTTTTTTTTTTTCCCTTTGTAATTTGGCGATATGATTTTTTTCATGAGACAGTGATGGGCTTTTATTTAAATTGTATGTTTTAATCCTAAAATGAATTTAGTGTCTTTTTTGTAAATTTATATCATAAAACTATAATTTTCTGATTTGTAAAATAGATAAAATATAAATATATTTACTCTAAAAATAACAAACAAAAAAAAATATGTAAGAAGAATACAAAATATATAATACTGAATATATTTGAATGTGGATGCAAATATATTTGAATTATCAGTCATTTGCACAAAACCGAGGGACATATTATGTAAGCTGAATATATAATATATAATACTGAATATATTTGAATGTGGATGCAAATATATTTGAATACAACTCGAATTATCAGTCATATGCACAAAACCGAGGGACATAGTGCGAAGGAGTTGATAAATCATTCTTAAAATTTATGTTTAATATTTTTTATTTTATAAAATTTTTATTATTATATTAAATAAAAACTTATTTTATATATATATATATATATATATATATATATATATATATATATATATATATATATATATATATATATATATATATACGCCGTAAGGCGTTTCCATCTGAAATGAACTCCCCCAAATGCCCTTCTATCCTAATCATAGCCGTTAGATTTTTTGTTAGACGATTGAACAAAAATCATCCGTCTAATTTAATAAAAAATGTTTTAAAACATTAAAATACCCTTAAAAAAACTCTGCTCGACATCTGTGCGCTTTTTACGGAGGAGTTATAGGTAGAGTCCATTTGAATTCTTAGTGGAGTTTATGGCAATGAACAATGCTCTCCGCTCCACATATGTGCGCTTTTTACGTAGGAGTTCCAGGTAGAGTCCGTTTGAATTCTTCATGGAGGTTATGGCGATGAACAATGACGCCACTAGAATGCTCACAAGGAGAGAATTCCAGCGAAAGGAGCTCAGAGAAATGTGGCGCTAGCGGCCTAAGGTCAATGGGAGCAGGCCCAGGGCTGTGGTGTTGCAGAGCTTCAAACCACCAATGTCGGAATGCCAGAGACATCCACCCTAGCTTTCAACAATGTCCATTCACATGTTGCTATTTTTCCACACACTACTATTATTTACAAAATATCCATATTCAAAATACACATAACTAATACTTTCAACTCTAACTCATTATCATCCACCCTTTCTTTCAACAATGTCCATTCACATGTTGCTATTCTTTCACAAACAATTATTATTTACAAAATATCCATTTCCAGAATACACATAACTAACTATTGCAATTGTAACTCATTATCATCCACCCTTGCTTTCAACAATGTCCATTCCCATGTCCCTATTATTCCCCACTCTATGCTATTCTTCCCCACTCTATACATGTCCCTATTCTTCACCACTCTATGCCTTACGGCGTTTCCTTTGCAACATAAGGTGCAAATGCTAGTTAGGATCCTATAAATATAACTAACATTTTATTTTATGGAATATTCTATCATTTCGTTTTCCCAATCCCAGGCATAGAATCAAGGTTACATGTTTTCATCGATTTCAAATGGGTTCATACTTTATATGGCTTCTTTCCCCGTCAAAAGAAAATTGACAAGTTTCCCAGTGGTTATAACAATTATGATTTCAACTAATAATAGTGATAGTGTATTTCATTAAATTTAGTTTTATCTTGATGCAATTATTTTAAAATTTTCTTGCTAATTAGTAAATCTTATAAAAGTTTGGTGGTGATGATGATGATTATATTTTTTCTTTTGAACTAATGAAGATGTTATTTTAATTGACAGTAAAATTTTCTTTTTGGAATTAATAAGGATGCTATTAAAATTATCTAGTTCTAAATTTAAAATGATTAAATTCAATGTTATAATAATTATTTAATTTTAAAGTGAAACCAATATCTATGAAAACTTCTTATTTATGAGATAAATAGGCTTCATAATTCACACCCACTCATGAGTCAAAGGTATTATATGATAAACATGCCGCATAGCTCCATCTATTATTCAGAAAAAAAAAAAAAAAAAAAAAAAAATAAATAAATAAAATAAATAAAAATAAATAAATATATATATATATATATATATATATATATATATATATATATATATATATATATATATATATATATATATATATATATATATATATATATATATATATATATATATATATATATATATATATATATATAATTTTAAGATTACTTTGGATTTGATATATAAAAATATCTTATCTATGATATAAGAGACCCTTAATTGTGCCAAGAGGAAAATAAATGTGTAGGCTTCCCATAAAGAGAGACGATGTGTTTTGGTGGGTGAGAAAGAGAGACAAAGGAGTGATGGAGCTATGCCACATGTTTATATATATATAACGAGAGAGAGAGAGAGAGAGAGAGAGACAGAGACAGAGAGAGACAGAGAGAGAGAGAGAGAGAGAGAGAGAGAGAGAGAGTATTATCTAATATTAAACATTATTAACCATAGAGGAAGATGAAGTAAGGATTTTACAAAAGGTAAAAGAAGTGGGATTTAGAAATAGATGAATATCTTGCTTTTTCATTGGAATAGATGCATTGATTTCAATGTATCTGTTGATTCCCAATCCTAGTTGATTGGTTGCAATGGATGCATTGATATAATTGATGTTGTTGATTTCTAATCTTATTTGATTTCTTGCACTAGATGCGTTGATTTCAGTGTAGATTTTGATTTCTAATCCTATTTGATTGATTACACTAGATGCATTGATTTTGGTGTAAATGTTGATTTCTAATCTTATTTGATTTCTTGAACTATATGCATTTACTTTAGTGTTGTTTTTTATTTTTTATTTGATATCTATGCTTCAATGGGCCGATGGGATGGTATTGAAAAGCTGAGAAAAACCATGAAAGATAGGGGGATTAAACCAACGGCTGGATGCAGTTGGATTGAAGTCAACAAGCAGGTGCATGCTTTCCTTGCACGAAATGGGTTGCACCCGCTATAACATAAAAAGCTGGAACTAATCCATGGTCACAACATAATTTTAAGCAGATCATTGCAGCATGATTTGTCCAGCATGCTGTGGAGAATCAGAGATGAAGTTTAAAGGGCAGGGTATTCCTTTTTATGGAAAAGGCTTTGCCATTGGGAAGAAGTTAACCTGTTAACTCCAAAAATCAATAATAATACTCACGGTCCAAAAAGTGAAAATCAAACCAATATCTCCTACCAATTGGAGTAAAATTCAAATGCAGCTTTTCTAATGGAGGGGAAATATTCATGATTGATCTATGAAGAGAGAAATGATAGTTGGAGGTTATTGAAGTCTTCAAATTCAATCCTTGAGGAGCTGAATCAACAAATTCTTTTTGCAGCGAGATTTAAGCATATCTGGGTTTTAACTAACAACACTTGGGGACAGGATGTTGGGGATCTAATAAGGAAGAGAGCTCCCTTATTTGCACTACAGATGAAATTGTTCATTGCGTGCAAAAGATGGCCACCATTTTTAGCATGGATGATATCTTTTTGAACTAAAGGGCATTCAAAATAACAAGCAGTAATCAAAAGGCTAGGAAATGTTTTCCATGTATATACTTTAAGTGATGTGCTATTTGCTAGAATCTAGGCATTTTTTCCCTTTTCTAACTCCTATTAGATGGCATTATAAATGATGCGCTATTCAGAAGAATCTAAATACTTTTTCCTTTTGTAACTTCAGAGTGAAGCCCTTGGAGAAGAATGAAAATTTGCAACCAAGATGAGATTTATCTTCAATAATTGTTGTAAATGAATCAATATGAATTAAAATCTCTAAAATTGGTACGACTTCATTGTAGTGTACTTGTAATAAATATTGAATATTCTTTCAGAGTATGGGCTTGTTTATGCAAATGTGAAATATCAACCCCCGAGTACTTTTAACCTCTCTTAATCATTTACAAGCATTTAGCGATACATCATGGATTAATCCAACCCGTGCACCATTTCGCTAGCACCTATGAGAGGCCACAGAGGCCACGTACAAGTTGTATATAGAAATCGATAGGTGAGATTAGTAAATAATTTTGCCTGTGACCCTCCCAGGAAAATTTTTAATTTCTATTGATGAGGTGTTGGCTTTGTTAGATCTCATCAATTATATTAGTTGATGGGATCCAAAAAGATGAGTTTTTGTCGATAACTTGATTAGCTCCAGAGATAACCTCCACAAACTGAGTTGGAGATTAATATTACATCATTGCAGTACTATGTTGCTTAGAGGGCACCTTTTCCAGACTACCAGTACACCATGGTAAATCCATGTCATCCCTCTGAAAGGCCAACTACAAGTTGTCTATGGAGCCCGATAGGTGAGATTAATAAATGATTTTACCTTGATATACTTGTAATTTCTATTGATTTGAGTGGCTGGTTTCATTGAACATCATCGAGCACATTAGTTCACAGGAAACCCAAAAAGATGAGATGTTCATTGTCGTTAAGTACATCATTACAATACATTTGGTGGAACTTTCACTTTGTGGGACAGTATTTTCGTTGCTTAAGAGGCCCACACCAACCCTCATCTACAAGATGTCAGGGTTTATCTGAGTAAAAACATGAATTGGGTGTTTGACCTTTCCACATTGGTAGGTAATTGATGTTTTGATAGATAGAAGATGGACGCAGAAACATTTTGTTTTTTTTTTTGCCTTTGTAATTTGGCGATATGATTTTTTTCATGAGACAGTGATGGGCTTTTATTTAAATTGTATGTTTTAATCCTAAAATGAATTTAGTGTCTTTTTTGTAAATTTATATCATAAAACTATAATTTTCTGATTTGTAAAATAGATAAAATATAAATATATTTACTCTAAAAATAACAAACAAAAAAAAATATGTAAGAAGAATACAAAATATATAATACTGAATATATTTGAATGTGGATGCAAATATATTTGAATTATCAGTCATTTGCACAAAACCGAGGGACATATTATGTAAGCTGAATATATAATATATAATACTGAATATATTTGAATGTGGATGCAAATATATTTGAATACAACTCGAATTATCAGTCATATGCACAAAACCGAGGGACATAGTGCGAAGGAGTTGATAAATCATTCTTAAAATTTATGTTTAATATTTTTTATTTTATAAAATTTTTATTATTATATTAAATAAAAACTTATATATATATATATATATATATATATATATACGCCGTAAGGCGTTTCCATCTGAAATGAACTCCCCCAAATGCCCTTCTGTCCTAATCGTAGCCGTTAGATTTTTTGTTAGACGATTGAACAAAAATCATCCGTCTAATTTAATAAAAAATGTTTTAAAACATTAAAATACCCTTAAAAAAACTCCGCTCGACATCTGTGCGCTTTTTACGGAGGAGTTACAGGTAGAGTCCATTTGAATTCTTAGTGGAGTTTATGGCAATGAACAATGCTCTCCGCTCCACATATGTTCGCTTTTTACGTAGGAGTTCCAGGTAGAGTCCGTTTGAATTCTTCATGGAGGTTATGGCGATGAACAATGACGCCACTAGAATGCTCACAAGGAGAGAATTCCAGCGAAAGGAGCTCAGAGAAATGTGGCGCTAGCGGCCTAAGTTCAATGGGAGCAGGCCCAGGGCTGTGGTGTTGCAGAGCTTCAAACCACCAATGTCGGAATGCCAGAGACATCCACCCTAGCTTTCAACAATGTCCATTCACATGTTGCTATTTTTCCACACACTACTATTATTTACAAAATATCCATATTCAAAATACACATAACTAATACTTTCAACTCTAACTCATTATCATCCACCCTTTCTTTCAACAATGTCCATTCACATGTTGCTATTCTTTCACAAACAATTATTATTTACAAAATATCCATTTCCAAAATACACATAACTAACTATTGCAATTGTAACTCATTATCATCCACCCTTGCTTTCAACAATGTCCATTCCCATGTCCCTATTATTCCCCACTCTATGCTATTCTTCCCCACTCTATACATGTCCCTATTCTTCACCACTCTATGCCTTAAGGCGTTTCCTTTGCAACATAAGGTGCAAATGCTAGTTAGGATCCTATAAATATAACTAACATTTTATTTTATGGAATATTCTATCATTTCGTTTTCCCAATCCCAGGCATAGAATCAAGGTTACATGTTTTCATCGATTTCAAATGGGTTCATACTTTATATGGCTTCTTTCCCCGCCAAAAGAAAATTGACAAGTTTCCCAGTGGTTATAACAATGATGATTTCAACTCATAATAGTGATAGTGTATTTCATTAAATTTAGTTTTATCTTGATGCAATTATTTTAAAATTTTCTTGCTAATTAGTAAATCTTATAAAAGTTTGGTGGTGATGATGATGATTATATTTTTTCTTTTGAACTAATGAAGATGTTATTTTAATTGACAGTAAAATTTTCTTTTTGGAATTAATAAGGATGCTATTAAAATTATCTAGTTCTAAATTTAAAATGATTAAATTCAATGTTATAATAATTATTTAATTTTAAAGTGAAACCAATATCTATGAAAATTCTTATTTATGAGATAAATAGGCTTCATAATTCACACCCACTCATGAGTCAAAGGTATTATATGATAAACATGCCGCATAGCTCCATCTATTATTCAGAAAAAAAAAAAAAAAAAAATAATAATAATAAATAAATATATATATAAATATATATATATATATATATATATATATAATTTTAAGATTACTTTGGATTTGATATATAAAAATATCTTATCTATGATATAAGAGACCCTTAATTGTGCCAAGAGGAAAATAAATGTGTAGGCTTCCCGTAAAGAGAGACGATGTGTTTTGGTGGGTGAGAAAGAGAGACAAAGGAGTGATGGAGCTATGCCACATGTTTATATATATATATAACGCGAGAGAGAGAGAGAGAGAGAGAGAGAGAGAGAGAGAGAGTATTATCTAATATTAAACATTATTAACCATAGAGGAAGATGAAGTAAGGATTTTACAAAAGGTAAAAGAAGTGGGATTTAGAAATAGATGAATATCTTGCTTTTTCATTGGAATAGATGCATTGATTTCAATGTATCTGTTGATTCCCAATCCTAGTTGATTGGTTGCAATGGATGCATTGATATAATTGATGTTGTTGATTTCTAATCTTATTTGATTTCTTGCACTAGATGCGTTGATTTCAGTGTAGATTTTGATTTCTAATCCTATTTGATTGATTACACTAGATGCATTGATTTTGGTGTAAATGTTGATTTCTAATCTTATTTGATTTCTTGAACTATATGCATTTACTTTAGTGTTGTTTTTTATTTTTTATTTGATATAAATAGATGTATGATGTACATCAATTTCAAAGTAATTATATATTGATAGCGTGCATTGATTTCAATGTAGGCACAAAACAATTATGGATGACATGCATTGAAATTTGTGCTACAATAATTTACCCATAAACAAAATACTTTAATATTCATTTTAATTTTTCATGTTTGCTTCTTTATACTATAAATTATTTATAATTGAGCACATTCATATTATTCTCATTTTCCATCATTAAAAAATGTTAGTCACTTGACATTCAAATCGGGTAATAGAAATCAACTACCGTTGAAACTTTCTTAGGGTTTAACACTGCAAAGGTCACAATGACTGAGTTTTGAGAAAGCTACTATTAATATTGGGGGGTAGGAGAGATAAGGTATGACATTTACTACAATAGCTCTAGTTAATGATTTGAATGGTCTACAATTTCAATTTCCTTTTTCATATGATTGGTATGAAAATTGTAAAACTAAGAGGTGTGACAATAAGACTAGTAAAAGAAAATAGTTTGGGATTGACCATAATGACGACTATTTGTAATTAACTAAATTTTTATTATTCACATTCTCTATTATTAAACATTATTGCATTGTGAATTTTCATTCAAATTTTTTTTCCATCACTTTTCACCATTCAAGTATTAGAAATCTCTATAATCTCAACAAATTGAGTTAACTAGACTTGAGGGTTAGTCTAATTGGTCAAGTTCCCATTGCTAAAGCACCTTGTTAATGGGAGGTCATAGGAGCAATTCTCCTCGACCCCCTCGAGGTTATGCTATGTTAATCGTCCAACGGGAGGTGATACCTTTGGATGGATCTACCTAGACATTTCCTCTAAAAAAAGCCAAATTGAGGTAACTAAGAAAATTTATAATTCAAATTACCCGATAAATTTCAGACATATTTAGCATATTAAAATGATCAGAATAATTGGATGGTCAACAAGTTTTTTGTTACCATGCACAACTAAAAGCAGCCTAGATCCATATTAACCCTAGATCTATCAAGCATCAAAAGGGATCAAATATATCAAGGTGAAAAAATTTCATCAGGTTTTGCAATAAAAAAAGAGGCTTGCACCTCAACAGATTTCATCCCTCTCGGTGCTTGATACATTTGGGGTTAAGATGGATCTAGGATGGTTATATATCAAATCTAGTAGTAATATTAAAATTACGTACAAGTTGTATTTTCAATAATAGATGGAGTTCTGCCACTTTTTTATCATATAGTACTTTGTATTAATGAGTGGGTGTAGATTATCAAGGATTTTTATCTCATAAAAAAGAAGTTTTCATACAAAGTGGTTTCACTTGAAAAAAAATATTATTAGTGCATAAAATTTAATCAATTTAATTTGAACTTTGTTAATTATAATAAAACACTCATTGGTTCCAAAAAGAAAATATAATCATTATTATCGTCATAGAGTTTATAAGATTTACTAATTATTAAGAAAAAATTTAAATAATTGCATCAAGATAAAACCATTTTTAACAAGAGTTGGAGGTAGCGGTAGTCTCTTATGAAAAATTCAAGAGTTGGATAATCATGAATAATCATGGCTAAAGTTGTAAATTTATGTTCTATATTGTGAAACAGTATGAATTTTACAGCTAGAGACATTCCACACATCATTCCATGTATCAAAGTGCATAAAAGTAGTAAAATCACTTGAAAAACTTTGAGAAACAAAGGCACAAGAAAATGATGGTTGTTTATGTTGCCAAAATAAGAGCAACAACAAGAACATAAAATGGAAACATCACAAGGCAAAAAGGAAAGGAAAGATATGTAGCAGAGAACTAAACCTAGCATCCATAGTAAGAATTATCAATTCAGTCTTTAATGATATAATACCATTTATTTCCACCCTATTTTAAATTGTACTCTTTGTTGCCTCCTTTTCACAATATGAATAAACCTCGCAATCATGAAACGAATGACTACTTCACGTAAAGAAAGAAAAAGCCTCCTCCAATTTTATACTTGTAGTGATATACCATACTAACATCACTGTTATTATATGATTATTCATATTATATTAATGTTATGCACCTCGACAAGAAAATAAAATACATGCATGTATTATATGAATATTATTATATAAATTATTTCCAAAATTAAGCGAAACAAAACTTGAAGTAGGTACCAACTATAAAAATCCATATAATAATTTGAGAAATTAGTATTTGACCATGGAACATTACAGGACACATTGACACATTATATGAAATTATTATTATGTATTAATATTAATATTAATAGGTTTACCTTATTATTGTAAAATCAATATGAAAAAATTGGCAGATCTCAAACACATGTTGATAGCTAGAAGAATGTAGAAAATAACATTAAAAGGAAAACTAATTTTTTTCCTCTTTCCTTTATGGGATTTAGAATGTCTCCATTAGAATGGTACTAGAGGGAAGCTATAAATTATATGGTTTAACTTTCCTTTATGGGATTTAGAATGTCTCCATTAGAATGGTACTAGAGGGAAGCTATAAATTATATGGTTTAACGTATTGAGAGAAAAAACTAACATAATCATTATTATATTTTAGGTCTTCCAAAGAAGCACAATTGAGACTTTTTATAAGAAAAAATGGTCTTGTAGATTTCCAACACTTTCACATTTGGCACTTCCCTTAAGCCTTTTATTGGTGGCAGAATTTGCATGTTTTTACCCACCTTTTTACCTTGTTTCTCGTATCCATTTTACACCTTTGTTGGTCAATTTACATTCTAAACCACACAGTTATACCTCTTGTCATGTCATTATGAATCATTAATCATTGAATCATAGTCATAGGGGATTGTTATCTAAGTGGCTTGCTAATTCGATTATTCTTGCATATTTATAGGAAGTATGATCAAGACCATGGGTCTACAATGGTGACCATCTAGCTAGCAGTGCTATCTTGAGACATCAGATGCAACAGTGGATCAATATTTTAATCAATGCACTATTATCTTTATATTTTGTTTCACTTAAGAAACCACTATGTAATTGTAGGCAAATAGCAACCATAATTCTAGGAGTTGTTAGTGTTAACAAATTGTATAAGTAGAGTTATGGGGTTGTGAAATTCGATATTTAAGATTGCAAGGAATTATGTTAACTTTGAGTCTGTAATAGCATACATGTATTATCCCTTTGATTAATGAAATTCTGATCTTTTGAGCATTTTGTGACTTCTTGATCTTGCCACAACCCTAATCAGGGAGTTGGGCCCACTCTACTAACCAGGTGTTGTTGGATAGTTATGTGCATAGGTTTATTTTAGTTAATTTATTTATCGACGTGAATTATTATCAATGTGTTGTTGTGAGTCTACTTTGTTGTTACTCTTGTTATTGTTATAGTCATTAATGTTGTTACTCTTATTTGATGTTACAGTTATCACTTTCTATTACACATCATTAAGTTTATAGTTGAATGTTCAGTACTGGGTAGGGAAACTATGGTCTACCTATACTTTGCATGATAGCCTTAAAATAACTCGTAGAGCCTTGGATTGAAAATTAATGTGGAATTTGGTGAATTTAATGATTCATATCTAAACACAAAAATTTTGGTGTTGTTGTTGGGGAGGTTATTAAGGGCATGACAGTACGACCAGTATTGATCATAGGACTGATCTCTCGTCCTGGGGAGGGAGTTTTTCACCCTATGCCAGGTCCTGAACATTAGATCGTTTTTGTTGATTTGATTGTCTCATTTTCTTTTTCATAGGAAGCACTGTCTCATCCTGGGAAGGGAAGTTTTTATGTCACCCTGTTTTAGGTCCTGAGCTTAATTTTGTGATTGAATTATTTTGTTTCTTTACTTTCCTTTTAGGGGCCAATCTATCGTCCCGGGGAGGGAATTGCATACCCTACTCCATATCCTTATCTTTTTATTTTCTTGAATGTTTTCCTTTTATTTCCTGATTGTATGAACAAAGATACAAATAAAAGGGGTAGAGGAAGACCCCTGAAAAGAAGAGGGAAAGATATAGGAAAAAATGCCTACATCTAAGAGATCATTGTAAGAGTTGAGTCAGGAGCATTGTGGCAAGTTGTTGTTAGGGTGATATCTCATACAGTATCTAGAGGGAAATTAGTTTCACAACCAGAACCCTCCCCAATAGCAGAAGTGCAATTCAGGGAAGAAGAAGTAGCAAGTAGAGGATCTGAGGAACTGCATATTGAAAATTTAGAGGAAGAAGATTTGAGGGAATTCTTTATGCCATTTGATCAAGGCAGTGTTGTTAAAAAACATGAACCACCTGTTATAGAACAACCAAAGTTAGAACCTGTTGAGATTCTAAGTGGGTATTGGCAGATATTTATGGCTCTTGCAATTTCTTCGATCGAATTTGCAATTGGAGATATCAGAGGTGAAGTGCTTATGAAGCCTATTCATTTGACAACATTACCTAATTTCCATGGTCTTTCTTCTGAGGATTCAGACACATTTCTTTTTGAATTCGATGTTGTTTATCGGGGGTATGATTATATTTCTAATTCTCATGAATTGAAGATATTCCCCACTACTTTGAAGGGAACAAATTTGAGATGGTTTATGGGTTTAAGGGGGAAATCTATTTCTACATGGGAAGATTTTCCTCGAGAAATATCAAGATTAATGAAAATCCCTAGATGTGAAGGAAGAAATCTTCAAGATTATGCAGAAAGTGGATGAGAACATGGAGGAATTTGTGGAGCGCTTTCAATATAGTTTGCAGAGATCAGGCCATCGTGATCTGGATAAGAATATTTTGAAAATAATCTTTCTCCAGGCACCAAGGGAGGAATCTTTCAAACTATTGAATGTGGTAGGGAAAGGAGACATATCACAGGAGGAATTTGGTGCCATCTATGAATTATGCATCAAGTGTTCAAGAGGAGCTGCGGGGCATGGGCAGGGGATATGAACTCTCAAGGAATCCAACATTGGAGTTACAAAAGCAGAGATTGGCAACTTGTTGGATAACATGAAAACCGATATCCTAAGCACACTATCATCATAGATAGACATGTTATAGGAAAAACAGAAGCATATATAAGCAGAGAAGGCTATGTCAATTTTCTATACTCAATGCAGGAAGAAGAATCTGATGAAGGAATTCCCATTGAATTTCATCGAGACTTGTGCGATATGTGAACATAATCATTCCACTAGCACATGTCCATCTCTTCCTGGGCTGAAGGCAATGTTTCAGGGGAAAAATGAAGAAATGGATCAACTATATGTTATGGGATCAAAGAAAACATGGAAACCATGGCCACATAACATTAATCAAGGTATGCCTCAAGACCGTTTTCAGTATTTTAATAATATGAATTTTGGGCCTCAGTCTATACATTTTTCACCTTCATGGCCGAAGTTTTATCAATATCCAATGCCATGGAAACCATGGTACCCTCAATTTGGTCCAAACCCTTCATGGTCGAAGAATTGGCGTGGACCTCCTCCTCCTCCTTCAGGACAATTCTCCCTACCTATGCCACAATGTCAGCTACAAATGCCTTCTAATGCATCCACTAGTAATCCTCCTCTTCATCCACAACTACTTGTTCAATCCAACTCAAATCCAAACAATCTGGGGGCTGAACATGTTGAGACACTCAACCTCCTTGCATATAGTATTTCCACTGCGGAGCATAACGAATTGAATCTCTGATCTGGTCGAGTGGTGAATACTCATACTTCACCAATAATTGTTGAGCATACCGATGATGAAGTATCAAAACTAGAACCTAGAGATTCTACTAGAACAACTGGGGATGAATCAATACAAATTCCTATGAAACAACAAACCCATTCACAAACAATTGTTACTAGTGGATGTCATATTGGTCCACCTCATCCTAAGAGGTTATCATTGAGAAAACCAAGTCCTCATCTTGAATTCGACTTTTTAGGGGAGCTGCAGAATTTATTTGTCAAAATGTCCTTACTTCAGGCGATGAAGGACGTACCAATTTATGCACAAACAATTAAATAATATTGCTCTAACAAACCTGGCAGAAAACGAAAGGATCCACTCACTATTCACGTTATGGGAAAAATTTTAGACATAATGTTGTGAAAGCCTATACCTGTTAAATACAAGGATCCAGGGAACCTGATTCTGACAGTACAGATTAATGGAGTTGATATCCCAAATGTACTGGTATATTTGGCGGCAACAATTAATGTTATAACCTTTGCAACTATGATTACCTTGGGTCTGTGGAACCTTAAACTAACTCCCACTGTCCTATAATTGGCAGAGCAATCTATTATAAAACCGATAGGGAAGATGGAATATATAACCATTACAGTAGACTCATGGTAATACCCTGTCAATATTTTGGTTTTACATACTCAATCCCCAGTCGGTGGACATCCTTTGATTTTAGGAAGACCTTGGCTTGCGACCGCAGATTCTTACATTAGGTGTCGACTGGAAATATTGTAATATATAATGGGGAATTTACAAAGAATCTTATCCTCTACCCTCTTGCCGAATCAAGTTTGTCAGATAAACCAATATTTACATTTATGAAAAAATCTCTACCGATGAAAGAACCTGAATTTGAGAATGAAGAAGTTAGATTGATCCTTACCATTAATGAGGCTCTTTGTTTCAAGGATGAAATGGAGGATGACACCATTAACACCTTTATCAATAGTCTCAACTTCGTTTCTAACCCAACCCGCTATCTATTCGAATCTGTCATAAGTTGTAGCATTTAAGAAAATATGGAACCAGAAATAGAAGTTGGAAATATTCCTATAATTGTACCCTGTGACAACATTTCTATAGAAATTGAACTAGGGAAACATTGAATACTAATCCTGGACTATATCCCTCCCAAACTGAAAGCAACCTTTGCTTGGGAGTATATAGATATGAAAGACATCCCTACTGATTTATGCACTCATCACATATACGTTAAAGAAGAATGTTGACATATTAGGTAACCACAGAGAAGAATGAACCCTACCTTAAAAAACATTGTCAAAGATGAATTACGTAAGCTATTAGATGGTGGTTTTATTTATCTGATATCGGACAGTCAATGGGTTTCCCTACTGGTCATTGTTCCTAAGAAGAATGGAAAGTGGCATATTTGTGTGGATTACAGGGAATTAAATAAAGCAACTTTAAAATATCATTTTCCCCTACCCTTTATTAACCAGGTCCTTGATCCATTAGCTAGAAAGAAGTTTTTCCGCTTTCTATATGGATTCAGCGAATACAATCATATACAAATAGCTCTTGAGGATTAGGATAAAACCACCTTTGCATTTCCATGGGGGACCTCTGCCTACCGAGTCCTTCCATTTCGCCTTTGTAACACACCCACTGCCTTTCAAAGGGAAATAATAGGAATTTTCTCAGATCTATTTAATGATAGTGTTGAACTTTACATGGATGACTTCACCGCATATGGGGGTTCTTTTGAACAAGGTCTAAGAAACTCAGAGAAAGTACTTAAAATGTGTATACAGATACATGTTTCTCTTAGTACAGTAGAATGTCATATGATGATGCTGGAAGGAATAGTGTTGGGACACCTGCTTTCAGCTGCAGGAATTCAGGTTGATCCTGCTAAGGTGGAAGTGATATTGAATTTTCCTACACCTAAGATACTAACACAGGTACATAACTTTATTGGTTATGCTGGCTATTACAAGAATTTTATAGATAATTTTTCTAAGACAACATTCCTACATTTTCAATTTTTATCTAAAGATGCATAGTTTGTGTGACAGATGAATGTGAAGAAACCTTTAAAGAAATCAAAGAACTAGTTTGTAAAGCTATGATATTACAAGGGCGTCACTAGAATCTCCCATTTCACAACTCTATAGATGCTTCTCAAATAGTAGTAGGCACGGTCCTCGAGCAACAGGAAGATAAAAAGCCGTATGCAATCTATTATGTCAGCAAGAACTTGACTCCTGTTGAATTCAACTATAGGATAACTGAAAAAGTGTTCTTGGCTGTTATTTATAGTATTAATAAGTTTCAGCATTATATTATAGGGTATCCTACTTTCGTGCACACTGGTCATGCAAATATCAGGTATTTGATGAATAAACCAATAACCCCTGGTTGTAATTCAAGATGGTTGTTGTTAATTCAAGAATTTGATATTACCATTGTAGATAAGATAGGGGAAGATAATCTGGTTGCATATTTCCTATCTAGAACAGATACTAGTGATGAAAGTACCCCTATAGAGGATAGTTTTCTAGATGAAATTTTTTTTGGAATCTCTACTCACACTCCATGGTATGCAGATATTGCTAACTATCTTTCTATAGGAAAAGTTCCTCAGCACTTACCATATCAAGAGAACAGAGAAATATTATCCATCATAGTGCTTGCTATTCATCGATAGAAGGATATCTCTTTTACATGAGACCCAACTAACAAATCTAGCCCTGCATAAGTGAAGATGGCATCTATGGTGTCCTGAAAGCTACCCATGATGGCACCTACAGGGGACATTTTACAGATAAGCATATAGGTCATAAGGTGTTGCAAATTGGGTACTATTGGCCCTCTATTTTTTGTGATAGAAGGAAATATGGTAGAGGGTATGATAGTTTCCAATGGATGGGTCAACCTAGCAGGTAGATGATATGTCACTACATCCTCAACTAGTTCTTGAGCCCTTTGAAAAACGGGTTATTGATTTCATTGGGCCATTCAATCTACCTTCACATTAGAAAGTTCACATTCTGTTTTGCACAGACTATGTGACAAAGTGGGTAGAGGCAAAGGCTATTGTGAAAGAAAGAGAACAGGTTGTCTCAAACTTTTTATTTGAAGAAATTTTGCTCGGTATGGAGCTCCTAGAAAGAGTTTCATATGGAGGGGGGAAATTTACATCACATTTGATAGGAGGACTTTTGAAGAGATATGGAATCAAGAATAGGGTAACGTCTCCATATCACCCTCAAGTGAATGCCCAAGTCAAGAGCACAAATAAGGTATTGGAAAATATTCTTACAAAGACTAGAAAACCATCACTGAAATTGGGCTGAAAAACTTCCTGAGGCATTGTGGGCATATAGAAAAATATGGCGAAAAAAGACAATATTTTCACCATATGAGCTTTTCTATGGGAAATCCCCTTTGCTTCCAGTGGAATTTGAAATTAAGATGCTGAGGACATCCCTTGAAGTAGGTTTAAATCTTTCAGAAGCCCAGAAACACTATCTGGAAGAGTTAAATGAGTCAGATGAAATTCTTTTGGTACTTGTCTAGAATACTATTGCAATTCAATAGTAGCGAACTAAACGACACGAAATATGTATCAAGAAAAAGGTGTTTCAAAGGCGAGATTGGGAATTTCTCTATGACTCTCAGTTTAAATATTTTAAAGGGAAAATTTCCTCTAGATGGATGGGTACATATGAAGTTAACATGGTGTTTGATAATAGGACTATTAGACTTATAAAAATTGATGAGGCACATACTCCTTTGCATGTAAATGGAAATTGCCTAAGACTATACCACTGTTCATCTTCTAAAGACTCCTTTATCAAACCTTTCTGTGATAATTCTACTTTTGAAATTATTAGAGAAGAGAACTCTTCCTCCGCACCTCTCATCTAAAAATAAATAAATAAATTATCCAATACATTAAAATGTTGTTACTACTCTATCATTATTTTTCCTGCAGGTATCTCACTGATGTTGTTACTCCTCCTATGATGTTAATTTGATTATGCTGATTTTTTCTAAGTACTTCATTTGTGTTGTTACTCCTCTGATGTTTTTATTCCTCCGGTGTTGTTATTCCTCCGATTTTTTTACTCCTCCGTTATTGTTACTCCATCATAATTTCATCTAAGTACTTAAATGTTGTTACTCCTTTGGTGATGTTACTCCGTCGTGATTCTAACCAAGTGTTCAAGTGGAGTTCTTACTCCTTAGGCATTGTCACTCCCCCGATGTTGTTACTCCTTGGGTACTGTTTCTCCCTCCAATATTGTTACTCTGTTGTTGTTAATCTGTCAAGGTAAGCCGCCAAATACATCCCCAATCGACTTTGTGGATTTGATAGATAATTAATTTGGCATGACTCAATATGACTTCAGATGGTCATACCCTTAGTTGTGGAGGGTATTATAATAAATACAAATATGTCATAATTAAAATGAAGTAATTACTTGTCGTATCACTATTGATCCATGTGCCAAGTGTGTACACTCCACGATCCCCATCATACCTTGTGTGGTTATCCATATGCATTGGGACTTGAATAAGTATGATTTGTTAATGGACGGTCCTTTCCAATGATGTGAAATGACTACCATAATCATAACTCATTATTACCATAATCTCCCATGTATTTTTCTATATTTTACCATTATCTTCCCGATTTTCACTATCACACCAACCCGTCACCACCACAACCCTATCACTGCAATTTTACCTACCGACACTCCTCCTCAATGGTCTTGCTATTATTCCAGTTTATACTACAATAACTGCAGAATGGGTGGGAAAGCTATTAGGCATGAACCAAAGAATACAGTGTAGGTCCAGAGCAATCTAGACGTATCTTAAGTCCTTTTAGATGCAGGATGGCATGTGTATTTTGAGAGGCTGTAGGGATTTGACGAAGCCATCACAGTCAAATTCACGTTTAATTTGGATGGAAATCATTCCTAAGTGTGTAGATTGGATATTCCTGTCATAGAGGAAGTAATCCAAACTGTCAGCGAATTGCCCCAAAAAGGGCAGAAATGGTTTTTAATGAAATCTCCTTTGCCAAAGTTCCTGGAATTATTCTTACAGGTTGGTGAAACAACAGTCCATAGGGTAGGGGGTATGATCGAAAGTCTTTTCCGCACCCATGGGCCAAGATTGCATATTTTTTCATGAGGTACATTACTTGTGAAGGTCGGTTTGCTACTTTGTTTAAGTATCATTTTAAGATTCTTGCATGCCTTCGGTTTCGGCATGCACAGATTCATTCTCTAGATATGCCATATTTTCTATGGAACAGTCTTTAGCTAATGGTGTAGCATGCTCATGGGTCTCGAAAAGCATTAGCGGTCCTTACAAATCATGGGCTTGTCAGATTATTAGTGGTGCATGCTCTGTCTCGAACTTCTGTGGCTTGGCCACAATTCACCGAGCTAGCAGAGGAAGAACTTGCGACTATGATGCCTGCAAGGGAGGATGAGGAAGAATTGATGGCATGAGAAGAAGAAGCTATAGACGACGCTACTTCACAAGAACCAGTGTCGCTTGCTGGCTCAATGGGAATAGAAGCAATGGAAACAGGAGAGGCCATAGCCGACGCTACTCCGCAAGAGCCACCATCGCCTATTGGCTTAATGAGAGTGGAAGAAATGGAGACAAAAGAAGCCACAACCGACACCTCTCCACAAGAACTAGCGTCACCCTTTGGCCAAGTGGGAGTAGAAGAAATGGAGATAGAAGAAAATGCGGTTGACGTTTTTCCATAGGAACCAATGGTGATTGCTACTTTGAGGAGAGAATCACCACCCTTGGATGAAATTATAGGTGGTTTTGACACACAAGAACCAAAATAACTTGTTCAATAAATCGACAAACCTTTGGACGAGGCTCCAAGTGGTGCTGATACACAAGGAACACAATCACCTGCTCAAGCGATTAAGGAACCCTCGAAAGAAGTAGGGGCCGTAGTCGATAGTATTCCACAAGAACGAGAGTCAACTATCGAGCAAGAGGACAAAGTAGAAGAAGCACAGGTAGAAAAGAAAAAAGGGAGCACAAACCAACTAGTGAGCACAAGGGAAGGATGACCTGAGCCAGCAAGCACTGAGAAAATAAACACTAAAGAAAGCATTTTTTCTTTGCTTCTTGCATCCTTACCAACATGGGAAAGGATGTTTCGTTCTCCCTTGATCTTAAAATTTGTCGAGGAAGTTAAAGGAACCATCAACGACACTGTTGCATAGAACCTCTGTCAACTAGGGAACAAATTGCACAAATTAAGGGACTGGATCGGCACTATCATGCAAGAAACATTGATGACCAAAGAACAAATTGAAGAGACTATGGTAGATACTTTCCCCATAGGGCCATTAGAGGAGGACATTGTTGTTGACGCTATCCCATAGGGACCTGTAGTGGTTATAGAGCCACCAAAGGTTGGTGTGGAGGATTCGAGGCCTGAAGGAGAAAAAAGTCGGGAAGTGGAGCAGTCACAAGAAATGGTGTCGAAGACACTACCCCTCAAGGGCCTATAGTGACTCCAAAATCACCAAGGGAAGATATGGAGATTTCGAGACCTGAAGGGGCAGACATTGGGACTATTCCCCAAGTCGAGGAACAAACAGAGGCGGTGAGGGTAGAGCAATAGTCGGTTAATGAATTTGTCACTGCCAATCCACCAAACCCCACACTAGCTGCGAGACTAGTCAAGGAGGTTGTTGTCAAACAAAAATTCATTAACAAATGTGCAAAAAAAAAGGCCTCCTCTTAAAGAGAGGTAGCAGTTGCAATTCAAGGAAAACATGCAACTAAAAATGGAATTTGTCAAGATAAGGAAGAATGTACAAATCTTACGAAGGAAAGTGAAGAGGAATAAGAACAATGATATACGTGGGGCTGAAGACAACTCATTAGTAGTGTAGACCTAGGACAGGCCCACAACCTCCATGGCTACAGAGACCAAATCATTTTTTCATTTGATCGTGGCACAAGAATTTTTTATGAATGTAGAAATTTAGAAGTGGCAAGTTGCTGCAACTCGCTTTGAATGGAGGACCATTCCTTTATAAGCCCACCGGGAAGGAGTGAAGGGACTTCGTGAGCAATCCAGAAAAATAGTTATCGATTACATGGAGCAATTAGAGAAAGAGAAATGAAAGCAAAAGAAGAAGCAAAAGAACATCAAGGAACTGGAAGGGTAGGTGCCACTACTAAAGGCTGATAAGGAAGAAATGTTTTCTCTGGCATAACAGGTAATGGCTTGTCGACCCCCTACCCACATCTATGCTATATTCCCCCATGAACAATATGCATTCTTTTGTTTAGAAAGTGTTCGTGAGGATCTCAACCATGAGATAAAAGACTCAACGCAGATTTTGCGCATCTTGAGAAGCCACAACATTTTGGATCAACACTTGATGTGTGAACTCTTTATGAATGATTATGTTTTGGGCAATGATCAACCATTTAACCCAATTTTATACATGGGAGACATTCAATTGAGAGCCTTTACCTCCTATACAATTAATCAGGTTAAATGGAAGAAGGCCTTCGACACATTCGAAGAGAATCAAGAAAACAAGCCACATGTCCTTCGGATGGAGAATTGTTAGTCTGTGAACATTTATGATAGACAACAAATCATCTTAGGGATCAAGGGACAGAAAGAGAAGATGTTGGAAACCTAGAAATGGTGCACTGACCTAAGAACAAAACAAATATTTACTTGTCATTAGGAAGCTTGGGACAGCTGCGAGAAATGGTGGACCTATCATCATCAGCTGTCAGGATACGTGAACCTCTTGGGGCCCCTAATTTTTCTCGGGCTTTGAATAGGGTACCTCATTATATTACATGCATGCAACTTCTTGGGGTCCAATGGATGTGTTTCAGGTTCCAGTTCCCCATTATTTGGCTGCCAGCTATCAGCATACTCTAGCTTACGAGGTAGGTTAGTATTGGTGGATGGAATTCATCCAAATAGATGGATATAAGACTTTGAGGAGAGAAATGGCTACAAAATATGATCTCACACAGCTTCATACTGATCATCACAACTCCAACCTTGATCTACACAAGCGATGGGCTGCATGAGGACATGCAAAAAGACTAGTTGGGGGGAGATGTTGGTGGCAGAATTTGCATGTTTTGTACCCACCTTTTTACCTTGTTTCCTGTATCCATTTTTCACCATTGTTGATCAATTTACATTCTAAACCGCACAGGTATACCTCTTGTAATGTCGTTATGAATCACTAATTAATGAAGCAAAGAAAATTTTAAGGATGGAAATTTATCTTAAGGATTAGAAACCTTGGCAAATCTTAGTAATCCATAATATGAAAACTATAAAATGCTTGGTGATATTTTAGTAAAAGTATTGAAACTTCTAATGATTTTATATATTATCTATAATTTTTTGGCGATTTTTAAGGTAAAATATTTTTTTCTTATAAAATTTGGGCGAATCAGTTTTAGGAAAAAAAAGGAATTGGCGAATCTTTTTTTTGGAAAAAAAAATGGAAAATTAGCCCATTTGCAAATATTAGCCCCTAAAATTTTCCCTACAATGAGGCATAGTCATAGGGGATTGTTTCCTAAGTGGATTTCTAATTCGATTATTCTTGCAAAATTGGAGGAAGTATGATCAAGACCGTGGGTCTATAATGGTGACCATCTAGCTGGCAGCGCTATCTTGATACATCAACTGCAATGGTGAATCAATATTTTAATCAATGCATTGCTATCTTTAAATCATGTTTCACTTAAGAAACCCCTATGTAATTGTAGGCAGACAACTAACTTAATTATAGGAGCTATTAGTGTTAACAAATTTTATAAATAGAGTTATAGGGCTGTGAAAGCTGACAATTAAGATCACAAGGAATTACGTTAAGTTTGAATTTGTAATAACATACATGTATTATCCCTTTTATTAATGAAATTATTATATTCTTAGCATTTCATGACTTCTTGATCTTGCCACATCCCTGATCAAGGAGTTGGGCCCACTGTCTTCACTAGGTGTTGTCGAATAGTTGTGTGCATAGGTCTATTTCAGTTAATTTATTTATCGTTGTGAATGATTATCAATGTGTTGTTGTGAGTCTTCTTTGTTGTTACTCTTGTTGCTATTACAGTCATTACTTCTATTACTCTTATTTGTTATTACAGTTATCTCTTGTTGTTACACATTATTAAGTTTATAGTTTAATATTCACTACTGGGTAGGAAAACTGTGGCTTGCATAAACTTTGCATGATAGCCTTGAAATAACTCATAGAGCCTTGGGTTGAAAATTAATGTGAAATTGGGTAAATTGCATGATTCATGTCTGAACACCAACACCTTCGATGAATGATGACTTTAGGGTGATGCCAACAGTGTGTTGGAATAGTTCAAAAATTGTTTTGAATAGTAAATTGTTCCATTTATGATAATTACTAGTTATTTTTTAGTGACATATCAATTACCAGTGTTATTAAAGTAGTAAGTTGATGTTAAATTTTCGTAAAAGGGAAATAAATGCAATGTTCTTTTCTTGTATAAGGGATATAAAACTGCATGTCTGCTCTATGAGAAGCAATGTTGAACTTGCGGTAAAAACATCGATTCCATGTACCACATAGTACACACCAAAAAAGGTGAAAGGATTGAGGCTTTTGTACTTTCCAACAATATCATTGTTGGAGAAACAAATTTATATAGTTATATTTTGTATTACCAATAGTGATTACTTCAAATTGACTCAAATTTATTCAAATTATTCTTTTTTAGGAGAAAATTCCATTTTTTTTTCTTTAGGTTTTACATACTCAAAATAAAACCTCAAGAAACAACATAATACTTGAGTAGGTTCAAAAAAAAAACTAAATAAAAGTTTTTAGAAGCTCTCTATAGTAGGAACACATCAAGCCTTCCTGCGATATCTTGATGTGTTCTAGTAATAATGAAATATGCATCATTCACTGCAGAATCTCTTGATATGTGCTAGTGATAGTGAAATATGTGTATTCATTGCAATTAGATATGCAGTAAAATGACAAAAGAAAAGGTATTTTTCTTCAATTATTTCGCAATAGATGTCCAAATCAAGGTATTTGGACTTATCCATAGCATGTGCTATGTTGCACTGAGATGACAAAGAGGATACATATTTAGATTAGAATGTCAAGGAGAAAGTCAATTCCTTTTTTAGCTATAACAGATACAAAAACACTATGGTGAGTGGTAAAACCCTGAGTGATTCCTGGTTTATGTGCAATCAAAGACAAGACTAAATTTCCATCATTGTAATTTCCAATGAAAGATAATACTAAATTTCCATCACTGTAATTCCCAATAATCAGATAAGGTTGATTATTTTAGGTCCATGATTATTTCATTTGATACCTCCTCTAACAAGATGCCAAAAATCCCAAGTTAAAGGAGAATGTGGAGTGGAACCCTTTTCCATTATGTCACCAAAGGATTTTATACTAATAAAATATGACAAGATATTAAAAACAAGGAGAGATAGCACAATACTAGTAGTTCAACAACAAGGCTATTCATGTTAATCCTCGAACTCAAGAACCAAATGCCTAATATCAATCCTTATACTTCTTTGTTAACATTAAAACTAATTGTAACAATTTCAATAGAAAGGTGACACTGCATGTATGAAATTGGCATGATGCATCATCTCCATAAAATAAACAAATTGAACACACCTATGATTTCAGAACAAGGGAACTATTTTTTTTATATCCACCATTTAAATAGGTTCTTAAACATGTTCCTTCTTTAGTTAACTATGTATCAACTTACCAAGGATGACTCTTATGCAGGGAAGAGAAATAGAAGTCACTGTCAAAAATTAACAATTTCCTTACTACATTAGTCTATTTTTTTGTTTTGAAACTAGTTACAAACTTACAAGTAGTCAAAACAAGGAGAGGCATTCAATACTCTCATGAGAAACAATTTTACAAATGTGAATGGCCCATATTTATAGATATGACCTATGAATAACCAACAAAAAAAAAACTCCTTATGTAATGGAGTTTCAAATCTACAAAATCATTTAGATACAACCAAGGTGACAATCCAGAGTAATAGGGATTGGAGAGGACTCTGTCTCATTGTCACAAATTTATGTTGCATATAAAAGACCATATGAATATTGTAGAAATCTCACTTGTAGATCAAACTGATATATGAAATTTCCTAAAGAATAATACTTGATATACTTCTACAAAACATTAAGCGGAAGCAAAATCGATTTCATGAGCAACATCAAGCATAAACACATATAACTAATCAAGAGAAATAATCACCCATAACACAAGGTGTATCACTGGGTAAAGCACTAGCATAAAACCACCAACACTGTATTATCAATCAAGTGGAAATCCTCTTTTGGTTACAAAAAATATCATCTCAAGAGCTATCATGTACTCTCTGCAATGAAAGATGAAGATCATAGACTCACTAGGCCTTAATATATTGGCCACCGGTCCTCCAATCCCCTATTTCCTTGTGCAATTTTGGTTGGGGTCCAATTACAAAACATATGTGAATTGGCCCCAGATCATACCTGCTATCAATCTCAGGTCCAACTACACAATCCTTGAGGACACCAGTTCCTCCTGCATGCAAGGAATATTCCATGGGAAGATCCAAGCATCTGATAGTACACTGTCCCTCATCTGATCTCAACAGGGGCTCTGTCTGAACTACCATGCATTAGTTATCCATGAGAAAATACTCAGTTATCTAAAATAATAGTTTTCACATGCATGCAAGCATTAACAAACTATATTTTATTATTTTAAAAACTTGTTAAAATAATTTAACTAGACTTGACTAGTTAGCACTAAGTCAATTGATTCTCTCGTTATAGAACTCATACTTAATTCCTCAATTAGTGGAGAGAATAAAGGATAAATTCCTCAATCAGTGGGACAACTAATTTCATGTTCTCATAAAGACTTCAAGTTTAATTTTTACAACTAATTAACTCATGGAGATTAATCAGTTAATATTTTAAACTGCTGTTAAGACCAATTTCAATTTTACTTCCTATAGATAGACCAGGGACTGCTATAAATAGGAAGGGACCCAGAGATACTATTTTTAGAACTTTCTATTTTTAGTAGTTTCACCTCTCACCCAAGGTGGCCAATGACCTCACTGGCCAAACTGCTATTTTTAGACATTCTATTTATAGGAGTTCTATTTTTAGCACATTCTAAATTTAGCATTTCCTGTTTCACAATTTTCAATGCTCCCTCTCAACAAGAAAGGGATTATCAACAACCCTAATCCTATCTCTATGGAACTCAAACTTGCCTTTGTTAAAATATCTGCATCCTATTCCTCGATCGAAATGTACTGCAACATCATGATCCTCTTAACCACAAAATCCCGTGGATGATGATAGCGGATATCTATATGCTTGGACCTGTCATGAAACACTGGATTCTCAGAGAGTTTAATGCAACTCTGATTATCACAATATATCATTGTAGGATCCATCATCTAACCAAATAATCCCACTAGAATCTTCTGCATCCAGATGGCCTCACATGCAGCTTGACTAGCTGCCATGTACTCTGTCTCTGCTGTGCTAAGTGAAACTGATATCTGTTTCCGGCTATACCAAGAAACCGCAGCTGACCCATGGTTGAAGATTCCTCCAAAATTTCTCTTCCTTTCTGATGGACTACATGCCCAATCTACATCCGTGAAGCCTTGGAGCTTCACTCGCTCTATCTACCTATACCATAATTCATACTTTGTAGTGCCTCTAAGATATCTCAGCACATGCTTTGTCGCCTTCCAAAACAACTTGGTTGGCTGAACCATAGCTTGACTTAGCTGGTTCACTGCAAAGCACAAATCTGGTCATGTGTTCACCAAATACATGAGTGAACACACAAACTGCCTATAAACAGTAGCAGCTACTGTCTCACCTGAAGTAGCATCCTCCTTCCTCCAGTTACTTGCTAGAGGAATCTCCATGGGCTCGCACATCTCCATGTGGAAGCGCCTAAGTATCTCATTCGCATACTTGCCTTGAGACACAAATACTTCCCCATCTCTCTACCACACCTCCATGCCTAGAAAGTAGTGCATCAGGCCCATGACCTTAATCTCAAACTCTCTTGCAATATCCTCCTTGCAAGACTTGATCAGCTAATCATCACCTACCAAAATTAGATCATCGACATAAAGTACAATATTTAATAGCTTACCATCTACAATGATGTGGTAGAGGTTCACATCCACTTCACTCTTGGTGAAGCCCAACCTGGTGAAATAGTTGTCGATCCTGGTATACCAAGCACGGGGTGCTTGCTTTAGCCCATACAATGCTTGCTTGAGCCGACACACATGTGACTCACGATCGAAGGTCTCAAATACCTCTGGCTACTCTATGTATACCTCTTCCTCAATCTCCCCATTGAGGAATGTTCTCTTCAAATCCATCTGACGGATCTGCCAACCCATCTGTGCTGATAGTGCTAGAATCGATCTAATCGATGAGTACCTTGCAACAGGAGCAAAGGTCTCATCATAGTGAATACCCTCAACCTGTGAGAAACCAAAGGAAACAAACATTGCCTTTTGTTTCTCAATACTACCATCAGCTGCCTGCTTTACCTTGTAAAGCCATCGGGAAGTAACCACCGACTTGTCCCTTGGTCTAGGAACAACATCCCATACATTGTTTGACATGATAGAATCATACTCCTCTACCATCACATCCACACAAACTGGCTGCTGCACTGCCTCCTCAAAAGAAGAAGGCTCGATCGCTACACACTCCCCAACCAGGGCCATGTAGCCAGTGTATCTATCGGGTGATCTCCTATGTTTGTGCTAAAAGGATGGTTGCCCCACATTCTCTCTCGCATCTTGCATAAATCTATGAGCTTCCCGTGAGTGCTTCCTCCCATATCTGGAAGACTCTTCGACCGTGGTGATCTCCACTACTGGAATCTTTGCATGCGGCCGATCTGCATCATCAGGAGGCTCCTCCTCCTTAGGAACTAATAGTTCCTCATCAACACCATGCAACTTGAGCTCCCTCTGAAGAGATACTCACATGGCTTGCTGCTAATCGAACTTCAGATCCCTGCACACTACAGTCCTTTGACTGGCAAGCAAAAACACACGATTGTTGTGAGGTGTATCCTTGTACCCCACAAGTATTCCCAACTCAACTGTTGGGTCTAGCTTCTTCCGAGCATCTTTGGTCACATGACAGAAGACTAGTGATCCAAATATGCAGAAGTGACTCACTTCTGGTTTCTTCCCCGAAAAAGCCTCCATAGTTGTCTTCATCCCCAAAATACGATGAGGACTTCTCTTCTAAAGATATGCTACTGTATTGCATGCCTCAGCCCACATATGAAGTGGTAGGCCTTGGTCATGCAACATCGATCGAGCTATGGCCATAATAGATCTGTTCTTCCTTTTAGCCACCCCATTCTGTTGTGGGTTATGATGAGTCGTGAGTTCCCGTTTAATTCCTTCTGAAGCACAGAAGTCCTTAAACTGCTGGGAAATATACTCTCCACCGTTATCACTTCGCAAGGCCTTTACTTTCATCCCTGATTCTTTCTCTGCCAAATATTTGAACTCAAAAAACTTCAAGAAGGTTTGATCCTTCTTTTGCATGAAGTAGATCCAACATCTACAAGAAAAATCATCAACAAAAATAACATAATACCTTTGCTTTCCAATGGAGGCTATAGAGAAGGGCCTGCATACATCTGAATGAACTCGCTGCAGAACTGCTCCTACTCTACCATCCCGATCATGAAAGGAATATTTTGCTTACTTACCCCAAGTGAAACCTTTGCATGTGCTCACTTGCTCCAAATTGCACTTGGGTAATTCGGTAGAAATTTGTTGCATGATCTTCAAGGCCCCATGATGCAAGTGGGCCAGTCTCCTATGCCATAACTCGCCAATATCTTGGGCATGCATCACCTCTTCTTTGGAACTAAAAGCAGTACAATCTTCTACCTATAACTTATTGAGATTCTTAACTCAAATCCCTATCTGTTTGGTCTGTCCAGTGCCTATGTGCCTTAGGAAAACCTTTCCCAAACTAAAGACTACATCATAGCCTTTATCCTCAAGCATAGCAATAGACACAAGATTCTTTTTCAGCCTTGGCACATACATAACATTAGAAAGAGAGAGGGGAGAACCATGCTCCCTTTGAAACACAACCGTACCTTCACCTAAGACATGATACCTTCCGTCATCTCCCATCTCGGTCCGTATCTAGAGATCCTTCTCCTCCAAAGTGCTGAAAATAGTCTTGTCACCTGACATGTGGAAAGAATCTCCACTATCCAAGTACCAAACACATCCCGTGTTGGATGAAACCATGCATGCAATAAGTGAGAAATCCATCTCAAATTGTGAAGCTAGAGCATCACCATCAGATTCCTTGGAGGAACCTTTCTTGGACTTCTTCCTCTTTGGGCAACTAGTGGCATAGTGACCCAACTCATGACAATGAAAGCATCTCACCTTCAACTTGTCAAACTTCTTCCCTCCTTGAGAATAATTGGATTGGTATGCCTTCCCTTTCCCTTTCTTAGCTTTAGATGCTAAAGCCAAGTTCTCTTCATCATCATGCTTTGATGAAGAAGCTCCATCTCTGGTGTTCCATCTGATCTCCTCCTGCATCAAATCTGACCATAGTCATTCCCAATCTGGTAGTTTGTCCCTTCCATTCACTAAGTCCTGGTAGCTACGCTAGCTCTTAGGATGACCAAGGAATGCTAGACTCACCATATCATCATCAACGGTAGGGACCCCTACGCTTGCAAGCTCATCTCTACAGTTGGTGAGCTTGTTCAAGAATGTAGTGATCATGTCGCCCTTTTCACACTTGATCTTTCGAAGCTTGTCCTTCAGTGCCAGCTTCCTCTGATCACTGCTATTCTCATATTAATCTTTCAATGTTTTCGACATTGCAAATGGAGTTTCCTTCCCATGGAGGCTCGAGACTATGTGATCTCGAACTCCCTCTAGGATGATTCTCCTAGCTCTAGCCACGTTCTTCTTCTAGTCTGCAACCTGAGTAGCATCAATAGGCTTAGGGACATCTTGATCAATGAAGTCCTTAATGCCATTATCTTCCAGTACTGCCTCCATGTGATCCTTCCAAGCTATGTAGTTTGAGCTACCATCAAGGGCATACTCAAGCCTTAACCCAGTGAAGGCCATCTGGATGAAATCTGAACTGTGATGAAAACTAGATATCTATATCTCGAATAATAAACTTTGACTTTATTTATCTTGCTTGTATATCATTCCTTGCTTTATTAATTGTGCTCAGATACCATGTAGAAATTTCACCTGTAGATCAAACTGATATACGCAATTTCCTAAAGCATAATACTTGATCTATTTCTACAAAACATTAAGCGGAAGCAAAATCGATTTCATGAGAAACATCAAGCATACACACATATAACTGATCAAGAGAAATAATCACACATAACATAAGATATATCACTGGGAAAAGCACCAGCATAAAATCCCCAACACTGTATTGTAAATCAAGTGGAAATCCTCTTTTGGTTACAAAATATCAGCTCAAGAGCTATCCTGTACTCTCTGTGATCAAAAGATGAAGATCATAGACTCACTAGGCCTTAATATATTGGCCACTAGTCCTCCAATCCGCTATTTCCTTATGCAATTTTGATTGGGGTCTAATTACAAAACATATGTGAGTTGGCCCCAGATCATACCTGCTGTCAACCTCAGGTCCAACTACGCAATCCTTGAGGACACTAGTTCCTCCTGCATGCAAGGAATATTCCATGGGAAGATCCAAACATCTGATAGTACACTATCCCTCATCTGATCTCAGCTAGGTCTCTATCTGAACTCCCATGCATCAGTTATCCATGAGAAAATACTCAGTTATCTAAAATAATAGTTGTGACATGCACGCAAGCATTAAAAATCTATATTTTATTATTTTAACAACTTGTTAAAACAATCTAACTGGACTTGACTAGTTAGCACTAAGTCAACTGATTCTCTCATTATAGAAATCATACTTAATTTCTCAATCAATGGAGCGAATAAAGGATAAATTCCTCAATCAGTGGGACAACTAATTGCATGTTCTCACAAAGACTTCAAGTTTAATTTTTACAACTAATTAACTCATGGAGATTAATTAGTTAATATTTTAAACTGCTATTAAGACCAAATTTGATTTTACTTCCTATAGATAGACCAGGGACTACTATAAATAGGAAGGGACCCAAAAATATTATTCTTAGAACTTTCTATTTTTAGTAGTTTCACCTCTCACCCAAGGTGGCCAATGACCTCACTGGCCAAACTGCTATTTTTAGACATGCTATTTTTAGAAGTTCTATTTTTAGCACATTCTAAGTTTAGCATTTCTTGTTGCACACTTTTCAACAAATATAGCTAAAGGTTGTGGCTTATAACTAAGGACTTGTGGGGTAACCACTTCTTCCAATGACCAATAAATATCTAGTGTATAATCTACCTTATAGTTGTGATATTTGTTAATATAATTTCCATATGATATACTTAGGAAAATATTGATAATATATCACAAATAACCCACATTTGTTTCCTAAAAAAGAAACTCAACAATCACGAAAAGATAAAATAGTTTCATTACGTATATAATGTGATTTTGCGATGGTCTTGTATGCGGATTATGCCCTCCTATTTTTTTTACTATGAACCCCATCCATGATATTGGTTCTCAGAAGTGAGATTGGATTATGTGTAAAACACCTTGTCTGCAATACCAAATGATGAGCATCTGATCAAGCCCTCCATAGAGATTGGGATTTAAACCCACTTATATAGATAGATATATACTTATAGTAGATAAAGGATTTTAAACCACTCCTCTTGCACAATAAATAAAACTCAAGTTCCTCTCCCTCACCCAAGGGATTTGGGTTTGGCATAAAACTATCAATTATTTGATCCATTATTCTTGAGCGTAGCTACATTTATAATAGATCTCATTCATGACTAGAATCAGTAGACAAATAAGTCCCTATGATTTTAGATGGATTAGATGGGTACCCATTTTTTTATATGGGTCTTCATTGAATCCTACATTAGATATGCTCTTATATTCATATATGACACTTATAATCATTGGATTAGATAAGTTTGTGGATGGTTTCATTATTCAATGCGCTTAATTTACTATTTATATTCAATGCATAGTACTTGGGGTATAAAATTCACGATTTTTTCTCTTTGATCCATGATAAAAGTTGTAACAATGACATTCCCCAGTAATGGTTTAAACAATGATAATTATGATATCTTGTATGTATCTTTTCTCTTTCTTATTTTGTTTTCTTAGTTGGATGAAGCAACAATGATTGAGGTGAATGAGCCTATAACATTAGCATTTTCACTGAGATACATGAACTCATTCATCAACACAACCATGTTGTCTAACACAATGGCCGTAAGAATGTCATTCAAATTGCGAGTTGTTGTTGAACACAAATTAGAGAGATGGGTTATATTATGTTTTACTTGGCCCCTAATATTGAAGGGTAAGGTGAAAGCTAACAAGTCTTTCCTCTATGTTTTCTACATTGCATTGAGCTAGAAGAATAACAAGTCCTTCCTCTATGTTTTTTACATTGCATTGAGCAGAGAGGCTCTTACTTAGTTTCATGGTCTTCCTTTTCTAGTATCGTATTTGAACATGTCATGGAGGGATCCAAAAAGGTGCAATTCTCATCATGTCAAGTAAACATTATTTCCACATATCCTTCTAAGCCTTACAGGGCCTGCAAAAATGAAATATCAACCATAGGGTATGGATTAGCCATCCAATTTGCAAGGGAAGTTGGAGGTCTTGTAGATGGTTGTTGGAATGGCTGATTTTTTCCATTCAAAAGAAGGTATAAAAAATAATTCATGATCAAATAGAAAGTAGAAAGGTCCTAAAATAGTACTTAAAAAAACCTCATCATCTAAAAAATGCAATGAATGTAAATCCCTTTTAAGCTTTCACTTAATGCATGAGTAGCTACAGGATGGAAAGGACTTGTTTTGGAAAATTATTTGATAAAAGGTTCTGGAGGACGTGCTCCATTTTATTGTACACAAACTAACTATAAAAAAGATATGCGGGGATATTTTTAAAATTCAACGGTTTTACTCTTTCTGAAATTGGAAATAACTTTATAAACAACTTATATAAAAAATTGGCACAAGTGTATACCGTGATTTCCCTTTCATAAGTGCAGTCATTAAACTATTTTTTTCACCCTTCAATATCATCAACTAATCGATCAAATTTATATCATCTAATTACTTACAATAACAGTGTATTGTACCAAGCCCTAAAATATGTAATACCAAAATACAACTGCCAAAACTAAACTAACATGCAAAATTTCGACAGCTCAAAGGTGAAATTTAGGATTTAAATATAAGTAGATAGAGTCCAATCACAACCATAATGAAGGAGAAGATCTTAAGTAGAGAATAAGAGTCAAGGAAACAAGAAATGGAAGACTTGGGGAAGGAGGCATAAGTCAAATTTAACTATTAGGGGGAACATAAGTCAATTTTTGGCTACTAAAGGTCAGCTAAGGGTCATGAAAAAGGTTTTGTGGAAGGATTGTTATAGACCATTTTGTCACATACAATCAATAGGCCTCTTAATGGTATCAATAAAAATCATATTCGCCCTTGTTATCATCATAAGACAAAGCCCTAAGCATTTATCTTTCTGTTTCCTCGGTTTCTTCGTGAAAGCACCTTGTTTCAATCTTCTTTAGGACCAACGCACCTACAACATTGAGAAAATGTGTTGCAGTGCACTCTCTCCTTCTCTTAGGGTGTTATGTGATGCACCTTGCATAATTGTGTGGGTGCATTGATTCTGTAAATTTGGGAAGAAAAAAATATGAATATATCTCTTACAGAAGCATCTAGAGGTTGTTTCAACCATTTAACTTTGATAAACACTCAAATCCTATCTACTTCCAGCTTGGATAAATAACCATCTTATCCATTGATGTCATCCTCTAATCACTTTTGGGTCTCAAGCCTAGATTGGTAAATGGATAAGAATTCATTAAATACCTCTCCTTCCTATATATTTACCTCATTCCACAAGAACTTGGTTAGCTTCTGGCATGGGGGCTTCACTCAATGAACCTATGACATAGCATGTGTGTTCATGACATACTAAAAAATACCCTTAATTTGACTACATATTGGAAAATACCTCTAGAAATCGCATTATTTAACCCCTTCGCAATACAAACCCAATAAAACTTCCCAATTTAAAAAACCCCCACTTCCACTAGCTATTGTAGGTATCCATTTTTTCATTAACATTTTGTATAACCCTTTATATTTTCTCATTAACTTTGAGCTCCATTTCTTATACCTGCCAATATAAAAACCCTTTACCCCCTATTATATGCTCAATATATTATATCCTTTTTTCCTCAATATATATCCCCCAATATGAATGCATGTGGTATGGTATTACTCACTTAGTGAAGCCCCCGTGGTTTCTGTTGGCTTTTGGAGAGTCATTCTACCCTTATGCTATTGTAGTGAGTGGTTATCATATCATGCATTTAGGGTCATTGGAGGTGCACATTGTGACAAGAAAAGGACAAGTCGACAACTTGGAGGAGCTCTTCTACAAGATCAACTATTACTTATGGTTGTAATATCCTTCCATTTATAGTAATGGAGATAATCCATTGTTTTCTTATATTTGATGTTGTTATTTCACTTACTTGAATACCATGTTGATCTATTGAATGAAGTAATTAGATGATACTACATAGATCTCATAGTTTCTTGCCTCATGTTATCTGACTGTGAAGGTTCTAATTTTGGAATTCGGAGTTGGAATTTGAGCTTCCAAGATAAATAAGGAGCGAAGTGTTTGAAGGATTCTAGGTAGGCATGACTCTCATCTCTTTACTTTAAGGAAAAAACACATATTTCATTAAATTTGGAATTAAACGGTGAATCTAGAATTTCCAAATAACCAAAAAAATCAATTCTAGTGATGTTCTTGTACAAATATTTTTCCAATTTTAATGAAATATGTGTTAAATATTGTGTTCCTTATATCTCTATTGTTATAGGTTAGCCACCGACCTAAGGGAGAAACTTTTTTTCATAGCTTTAAATCACGTATAACGAATTGGTGACTCCATTGGGGAATGATTCATTCCCTTGGTGGTTTCCTTGTCTATTGTGTTTGTCTTACCCATTTGTGAGATCTTCATAGTATCACTTAATATTGATCAGACCTAGGAATACCTTTCATTGAGATTTACTTACATTTTTTGTGTCGAAACTTGTCTCTCCTTGATCATTGAACCTTGTGGTCTAGAGACAGTGCATTTTAGTACATGCTAGCCTCCTCTCCACCTATGTTTCAATGCACCCTGGCCCTTTCAACACCTGCTAGGGTGCCAATTTGATGCAAAAAAATGTATTTTTGTGATTTTCTCTCCGATTAACATTGTTTAGGTTGGTCCTCCTTGTGTCCCTAAGTGTGTCTTGGTCTCTCATAAGCCTCCATTTGGTTTAATTTTTATTTTTAGTGCCTTTGATATTAATTTGTTTATATTTTCCTTTGTTCTTGTCATTAGGTCATTCGAAAACTAAATTGTTTAGTCATTGAGTGCTTGGAAGAATTGATGTTTTAGTCGTCGTTCAAAATAGTTTTATTTTATCAAGGATTAGAAAAAGCTCTTATTTTTCATCTGAAAATTAAGTGGAATTCAAAAGAAAACTATTATGTATCATGCATTTTATATAGGGCTTTGAATTGAATTGGAATAGTGAAATTGAAAGATCTAGTTAGGAAGCTCTTGTTTGTTTCATATTTGATTGTTGCATCATTGTTTGCACCTCTTCCCTACACTAGATGTCTTTCAGCAAAAATGAAAAGAGTTACCTTTTTCATATTAGTTGCATCATAGACGTGTTCAGGTTACATCATGTTTTGAGCCTTCAAATTGAAATTTAATTCAAGATCAACTTTAAAATTCATCTCAATTAACCTAAGGAGATATTAGGGCATGGAATCCCCCCAAGACATGTTTTGGGGCTTAAAGCCCAAGTTTTGACCAAGTCTTTTGTAAAAGCTCTGTGAAGTGTGGGCGCGGAGTGCGAAATTATGATATAGTCACAAGGTTGTCCACCCTCATTTTTGTAATGTAATGTCGACTTAATAGACCTACCCATGGTCCGTGGACCATGGGATTGTATAAATAGAGCAAGGCTTTAAATAGATAATAATAGGAAATGGAATAGGAGCATGGGAAGTCTAAGTGATTGAGTAACAGTGTAAAGTGTGTCTTTGGATTGTAGAGTGGGAGAAAGCTCTATAGCTGAGTGCACAAAGGCCAAGTAGTCTGTAGCTGAGTGTGTGGGGCAGGCCGAGTCTGTTACTATTGAAAGAATCAATAAAGAGAAGTTTACCATATTTTTGTGCATGTTTTCCTATTTTAATATATGTGATTGGGTATAATTTGCTAGCATATTGTTTATTTGCTGCATGAACTTATATGAATGTTTTGTATAACCAATTATAACATAAGACATCTAAGTACATGAGGGTAATTAACTAGCATAAAAAGATAAGTAAGATCTCAGGTAACAATGTAGAGCACGGTTCTGGTAGTGTGAAGGCAGGGTATCAGGGCGTGAGGAACAAGGAAGTGTATGAAGTAGGCTGTGCACAAGGACAAACAGTGGGACCAGTCAAACCCCTCAGACATCTCAAGGGTGCAGAAACCTATTTCTAGCACCCTCCCATACTACGTCGAGTGAGACCTCAATCTGCGATCTGTGAGCTATTGCCAAAAGGGCCAGTAGTACAGGGATTTGTTTGGCTAATTAACTCTGAACCTGGGTCAGGCCCCTGCAAGCCAACAAATGGTTCTCTTGCCAGGACCGAGATCTGCATAGAGATGTCTGATGTCATATCACTGGAATCTGACAAAGAAAGGAATTAAATATTGGTTGGATAGGAAGATTCACAAATTCGCGGTGCAGGAAAATAGGAATTCATGATTATCAAAGGAAGAGTGGTTAGGCTGCTACTTATATATAGAGATCCACGATTTATTTATTTTTCATCCTTCCCCATTGAGTTGTATAATTGGATCACGAAGCTAGTAGATAGCCAAGGAAGGTGTAAACTCAACAAACCTATTGTGTGGACTCCAGAATTGGTGTGTAGACTGGAAGCATTGGAAGATAAGGTCGCCCGTGTTGTTGATCACTACCTCGACCAAGTCGTAGGAGGATTGATCACCGAATTCACAGTAGATACCTCAGTCAGTTATAGCGAGGCAAAATGATGCTTCCTCTAAGAACCATGAGGTAATTACATTAAATCTTTTAACACTTGGATTAAAATGCTACTGTGTGAAAAATGGGTTATGCTAATAAACTTATGTTTGGGGCTACGCAAGGTAGGAGGATCTACAAAAACGAAGGTAGCACAGAACTAGAAACTAGCCCCTTGATTTCACCTCTGCAAAGGAGTGAAGAAGAGCTCGCGAAGGTCTCTCCAAGAAGTGCAATCAATCTAATAAGACAGAGAATTTGCGCATACCACCCCCACCCACACCACCACCAGTTTCACCGTCTTCACCTTTGTCTTTTCTCATACCACCTCTGCCACCACGATGTAGTATGGAAAGCACAATAAAGCTACTAGTTTTCAAGGGAGTAGCGAATGAAGATCTAGACCAGTTTTGGTTCGTGATAAAAGCTATATGGGAAGCAGAGGGAGTCACGGATGAAAATATAAAGAAGGCAACATTGGTGAGTGCTCTGTAGGATTGTGCATTGATCTAGTACATTAATCATTCCAATGACAGTCTGAATGCGGGGATCATGGATATCCAAGCTGCGCTAAACAAATAATTTAGTAGGCCAAAGTCAGAGGCATAGTCAATCATTGTATTCAAGGAAATTAGAATGCTATCAGGTGAGACCCCGTGGGAGTTGGATCAAAGATTGAAGTGTAGAACTCACGAAGCAAACATGTCACTAAAAGATGGGCAACAACACGATGGTTTGTAGCATTTGTAACGTCGCATCTACGAAATCCATTGTCACAATAGAGGCTAACCACTCAAGCTGAAGCCTTGGAGGTCATGATGACATTGCACGAGACCCAAATATCCCAACCTAGGAGTTCAACAGATTCACGTGCAGTTGAATAACTTGTGCCTTGAGATGCAGAGTTTGAAACAAGAGAGGACAACCTGCCCAGAGATGCGTGAAGAGGTATGGTGCATAAAATGCAAGGGACAGGGGCACGACAAGGACCACTGCCCAATGCTCATGGATTACCTTATGGGAGGAGAGCCAATGCCACTGAGATCGGAGGCACAAGTAAGACCAAGCGCAACGCCTGTATTATGGTGCATGATTTGTCAACTAGGAGGAAAGCATGCTACAGATAACTGCCATATATTATAGAAGTATATGCAAAATTCACAACAGTTGTTTTGTAATTTCTATAGGTTAGTGGGACATGACGAGCACACCTATATAAGTTATGAGCTGATAATGGATCGAACCCTGACCTATAGAGTTCACGCCAAAACATGACCCCACCATCAAAATGCAAGAATGGTGTGCACTGGATTTCAGGGGCACGGACGAGGCCAAGGTGGAGGGGGACCATGAAGAAGTCACGAACAGCTGATATGTTACAAATGTGGAGGGCGAGGACATTATGCCCGTGATTCTATGAATCCAACGCAACCATCATGCTTGTATTCTATGTTCTTTTATCATTAGATGGAGGATTTTCCCACACTAATAGAGAGGTTGCATGATAAAGGAGCACTCCAACCTCCCCTAACTCAAAACCTTCAAATGATGAGGTCTGAGCTGTGTGAGGAAGACCCTAATGTAAATGTCATGCTCTGGAGTGGAATTACGATAGTGGATAACAAAGGCAAGCAACGTGAAGAAAGAACCTAGGTTCGCAAGGCTCCAACGAATGAACTAGAATTTGATTTGGAGCATTCTAAGGAGACCATGGAAGCTAAGAGGAGCTTCGCTGATGCCTCCACTTCAGGAAGTAAAGATAGACTGGAGCCAGAAATGGACCCATCAATGCTCACTACGTTCTTGGAGACATGCATGAAGTTGTTGCACGATAGCAAGGTTGTAAAGGGACTACAAGAACTTATAACTAGATGCGTTGGGACCAAGCTGGGAGAACCGTGTGTAGTCCAGAAGCTCAGGAAGCAAACAACATGAATAGGAAGGGAGATGAGATTGACCGTGTAGATTGGGGAGGATGTAATGGACCAAGTGATTCTGGATCTAATATCGAATGCGAATGTCATGCCAAAGAAAACATGGGAGCGAATGGGTAGGCCTACACTACAATGGTCTACTATCCAACTGCGAATGGCGAACCAACAAAATATCCTACCTATGGGGAGATTGCAGGGAATCTTAGTAGATATCAAAGGAGCAAGTGCACTAGCAGATTTCGAAGTCATAGATATTTTTTATGATAGTAATCCCTATCACGCATTGTTGGGAATGTATTGGGCCACTGACATGAATGGAGTGATAAATTTGAAGAAGCACAAGATGATCTTTGAGAGAAATTCACTACATGTAGTGGTACCTTTAGACCCTGCAGAAGGATTGCGCTACATGGAGCCAGTGCGCGACTACAATAGCAACAACGATCTAGACTACATCTACAAAATAACCGCGTGGGAGCAAGACTGGATAAATCCAACTGCAGATGGCCAAATATCATGGAAGCGTGAAAGTTAATGCACATTAGATTCTGACGAGGAGATAGAGCGATGGCAGAACCAGTTACACATAGTTACCACACTCAACTGTAACATGATGAAGAGGTCGTTTACATAGCAACAAAGGTAAGAGATCTGCCTAGTTATGACAGGTTAAGTGAGGTGGATGAATTCCTGAACAAATTCAAAAGAGAAGTGTTGGAACAACAGTGCTTCAACACTCTGAAATGGGTATTGTGTGCTATGCCTGCATGATGGTGGGATACACACCAAAGAAGTTTTGAGGACTGGAGTGACTATAAAAGAATGATGCGGACACAGTTTGGGAAGCCTCTGATGCAATTAACAGATAAGATTGATGGATGAAATGGCCTGTGCACCCACCTATCTTGGTGGATACAAGTATATGGTGCAAAACCTACAAGAATGCACACAGTCCTCATGATAGGAGACACGATCAATAAGCAAGTGAGGGCAAGGCAATGGTGTGAACAACCCCTCCAGCTAGGACTGCAAAGTATGGAAAGGCCAAGTCCACAAAAGGTTATCCACGCAGAAGCCTCTAACAAAGTACGCAAAGAGCTGAACAAGGTCCATAAGGTGAAGCAGACTGACTGGGACCTACACCTACCAGTGGTTCTACGGGCTTATAGGACCGCGTGCAAGAACCTAACCCCGTAGGCACCGCTAGGGCTGGAGTATAAGGAAAACACTGTAAGCCCTATAGTACATGAAAATATTAGACCGTACATGATAGCACCAGTAGATATGATGGTTCGCAAAACCTTGGAAGAAGAAATCAAACAGGGAAATTCTAGGCTCGTTGAACTTGAAGAAGAAAGGATACGATTAAGGAAGAAAAGCACTATGGTAATGGGGAAGTCAAGAAGCTAGAGGATGAGATAAAGGAAGATTTTCTCAGTAAAAAGACCAGGGTGATAGGGCAGGATGCATACGATCACAATGATATGTTTGAGGCCTATAGCCGGGAATTGGTCAGTCTGATGCCTTGGCTTGGATCACACATTACCAAGCGAATTAACCAGGGTTGCACGTTGCAAATTATAAAGTGTGTGATGCTGCCCGGAACAATAAAAGGTGGGTATTTTCCAAGAAACGTGATGGATGACATGATGAAACTTTACACAGGTGGTGCGACCACCTCACTAGCTGAGGGAAGTATAGTCTTAGCACTCCAGGCAGTTGAAAGGAATCTTGGGACTATAAACTACTCTGCCCGAGAGCTGTGCAATATTGGAGTTATGCATAGAAGCAAAGAGTCACAAGGTCCACAACCACACAAGTGGGGTTGCACTGTCACGCGGGTTGGCCGGAAACTGACCATTGAAGTCACTATTCACGATGGGATGCTGAACTTGAGACCAAATGGAGTTGGCGACAGGCATTTAAGACGTAAGTTATGGGCAAGATTTGGGAAAATCTACCGCCAAGGGAGCATTAATGAACCAGATCTGAGAGGAATGGTCGAATTCAAATTAAAAAATCGCTATAAATTATAAGGGGGTGACTAGAAAACATCACTTGGTAATTTTTGAATTGAGCTATTGAGCAGAGCCTTGATTTTTTTTGTGTCGAGCATTGATTGAGCCCCCGAGTTTGTGAGTGATAGATTTCTGGACAGACATGATGGCAGCAGTTGAGGAAGTTATGGAAATAACTGAAACGACTGCCGAAGAGGCCACCTAGGCCCTGACTGTGGGGGATGCTCTGAAAGACACCGGGATTGTGGAAAAAATCTTTAAGTCATTGCACATGCCAAGACCAAAGAAGGACAAACAGGCAATGGTTCCTATACGTGTGTCCCCGCGAAACCCGCTACGCACCAAGATGACAATGGAGGAAAAGAGGAAAGCCATCACCATAGAGACCGATGAAGAAGAAGAAGACTTGGAGGACCTTATTATCGAAGAGGAAGAGGACAAAGGCATGGAGGAGGAAACTGAACCTGCGCACCCCTCGACAAAGCTACCTGCCTATGTCCCCCGTAGAAAGGGAAGGCTAAAGTTCCCAAGGACCTTGATGATACCAAGAGCTCGCTCCAAACCTCACTCCTCCTAGACAACATTATTTTTTGACTGGCTGCACCTGGGACGGGTGCCGAGCTTAAAACATGAAGATTGGGACCTCGCTGACCATGATAAGTTCCCTCACCTTGAGACCTCGCACCTCATGAAGCCCAAGTAGAACATAGTGGTGGGGTTTACAGAACTAGAACCGCGAAAGTGGTTGTATGGAGTGGAAAAGGTCGAGCTACTTAACCTACTCTGTGTGCCGCATTTCAACCATGCCCAAATAACCATTTTCGTCATCAGGCAGCCACTCTGCCTAGTGCATGATGGGTGTTTGTGGCTAGAGGAGCCCATCCCCATCATGGAAGACTTGATTCACCGCATTACCCAGCTGCCGCACAAAGGAGAGGACCCCGTAGACATCTAGGAAGGGAACATCAGTGATTTATCCATCGTAGAGGCCATGAAGAAGAAATACAAGTTGGCAAAGAAGAAAAGGGGCTAAGCCATATCCAGCATCAATGATAAAGCAGTGAAAGTGGCAACCCAGATACTAGCTGGTAAGGTCATGCACAAGTGTCCCATCGACGACATACCCGCGCCGGTGGTATCACTTTATGAATAGTGCAAAGAGGGGGTCCAGTTTAACTAGTCCTAGTTCCTCTGTAAGGAATTTTCGGAGAATTTCCGCGAAGCTCAAGAACAAGGAAAGATGTTCCACTATGGATGGCTTTTGCTATCCATAGTGCTCATGGTAGGGGAATCGTCAAAAGATAGTCAATTCCCCACAATTGACAGGGATCTGCCAGAAGCTACGAATTACGCTTCGCTCTAGACCACAAAGGATGCTAATAGGATCTACGACAGTAAAATATTCTGAGTGTTCATGGTGATGAACCTCAGAATGGGGATCAACTGCAAGCCACGACTGTTTCCCACTGTCTACAATAACCTCTAGAGTTTTGTGGAATTTAAAGCAACATCTATAGCATATACATGAGAGCACGTAGGGACCCAGCCAAACAATGGAGAAAGCTACCCTTTGAAGCCACAGATGATGTCATATTTAATGTCCTGGAGACATGGCCGCTAGAGTGGCATGCTCAAGACATCGCAGAGATAGAGAAGTCGGTGGCATAAAGGAATAAAGAAGAGGCCAATCTGTGTATCACATAGTTGGAAGAAAAGAGAAGGAAGGATGCAATGGTAGCAGAAGCGCAGGTAGCGTGGGACACTACACAAATAGCAACTGAACAGGAAAAGGCCGCAGTAGCACAGGAGGCAGCCACAGAGGCATTTGAGGGTCAAACATCACCTTCGTATTGCCAGGAAGTAGAGGAAAAATGTTGAAAAGTGGGCAACAAGAAATGCTTGTTGAGAGTGCAACAAGATGATGGAGCTTAGTGAAAAGAGTCGCCTTCACTAAGTGGGCCCGCAGGCTATTTTTGGCGCAAGTCTACTTTTAGACATATGGATCATGTCTATGGATTGCAGGTTGTTGTTTATGGATGATTGGTCAAGTTGGGAAAAATAGATGGACTTCTATTTTTGATCAAAGTGTGAGTGATCAAAGTCTATTTTTAGACTAGCTGTCAAAAATAGAAAATTCAAATATTATTGTCTCATAATAATATTTGGACTATAAACTTGATCTTATTCTCTTGGAGCACTTCAGGATGAGCTACGGATGTGGTACATGCAGATCCCAGAGGGAAATACGTGGTTACCTATGGGATGACTAATATTTGCATGCAGGACTTCAGTTAGAACTCAAGTGAGTTGAGTTTGGTGGAGTTGATTGTGGAGTTGATGGAGTTGTGTTCAGTTTGACTTAGTTAAACTAGTTGTAGTTAGTCTAACTGCAGATAGACTAATGATGAGTTGTTAAACTAATTATTAACTCATAATGCAACTATAGAATACATCAATTAACTCAGTTGCATGTCAGTGCATGTTCAGTTCAACAGGGACAAGTGGTAGAGAATCAGATTGCTATCAGTTGTGACTATAGTTGTGAACCAAATCTTGCACAATCAAGGGATTGAGTATGCCAATGAGTTTGCTCACGTATTTGCCCAGTATTGTAGCCTTTGCTCACGTCCAACAAAGTGTGAGTGATTATTTTGAGGTGAAATATGAGTTTGGGAAGTCATTCTCATCAGTTCTTGAGCAGGTATTGAGCAGTGGAGGCAGGCAAGCAGTGGAATAGATTTGGAGATCAGATCTGAGCTGTATTGTGTGTAACAGGTGGAGCTGGTACTGGATTGCTTGTGATAAGCATTGTACTTTGTAATGTTACATGATTCAATCAATATAATATACAGATATTGTGGGGTTTTTAGCGAGATGCTTTCCCCGGGATACATACTGTGTTAATGAGTTTGATTGATGCTTCTATGTGTGCCTGTGAATGTTTCTGCTTCTGTAAATTGATGATCAACGTAGAGGAGATTATGTATTATACATGTTCCACTTATAATTGTATGATCAGGATAATCTCTGTGAATATGTGTTAAATTATTCAAAATTTCCACAAAAAAGAGGAAGGCGCGGACCCACAAACCGCATCAACATAGTTGAAGCACCAGCACCCAACCAAGCAAACAGGGTCACACAAGAAGGTCAAGGCATCAAAGTTGTCTATTGACCCGATCACCCTAACTGAGGGTGATCTACACGATATCAGTGAGACAGTGTGCAATGTCACCTCTGCGGCCCTCCAAAACATTATGCAAGAGAACCAGATTATGTTAGGGGCCCTCAGAGTGAGGCTGCACTAGCATGTTGGAAGAATCATTTGAGGTCCTCACAAATCTATAGGAGGACCCCAACATCCAGTGCTTAGAAATAGAGGTGTGAGGACTCCAAGAGCAGTATGGCAGCGTCAAAGGAACTACACAGATGGTGGCCCTCACTCAGAGGCTCACGTGGATTCAACAGGCCAAAGCGTTGAAAGAACAAGTGGATGCGACATGACACAAGGAAGCAGTCTTTAAGGCATGCGTTCAGCCTTGGATCGATGAGGCCTTCACCATCACAGCGAAAATTGAAGGCAAGCTCGCACCCATGTAGGGAATACAGGCACAGATACAGAGAAGCACTTCCAACACCGTAGTCTCAGAAAAATGCATGCAGCAGATCCACTAGGCAACAGCTCAGTGCATTGTCGACCTTAGAGTAGTTCGAGCATAGTTGGAGGAACTCCACATGAAGATCTTCGCACTAATAGAGTGAATCGAGGGTGAGTCACGATGTTTGCATTATAGGCTTGTTGGGCATGGAATCCCCCTAAGACATGTTTTGGGGCTTAAAGCCCATGTTTTGACCAAGTCTTTTGTAAAGGCTCCCCAAAGTGTGGGCACGGAGCATGAAATTATGATAGAGTCACAGGGTTGTCCACCATCATTTTTGTAATGTAATGTTGGCTTAATAGACCTACCCATGGTCCCCAGACCATGGGATTGTATAAATAGAGCGAGCTCTAAATATAGCATAATAGGAAATGGAATAGGAGAATGGGAAGTCTAACTGATTGAGTAACAGTGTAAAGTGTGTCTTTGGGTCGTAGAGTGTGGGAAGGCTCTACAGCTGAGTGCGTGGACCCCTGCAGCTGAGTGCATAGGGTAGGTCGAGTCTGTAACCATTGAAAGAATCAATAAAGAGACATTTACCATATTTTTGTGCATCTTTTCCTCTTTTAATATATATATAATTGGGTATAATTTGCAAGTATACTGTTTATTTGTTGCGCGAACTTACATGAATATTTTGTATAGCCAATTATAACGTAAGAAATCCAAGTACATGAAGGTAATTAACTGGTATAGAAAGATAAGTAAGATCTTGGGTAATAGCACAGAGCGTGGTTCTAGCAGCATGAAGGCTCCATAACCCTTGGTTAGGGATGCGCGAAGGTAGGGTATCAAGGTGTGAGGAACAGGGAAGTGTGCAAAGTAACTTGCGTGTAGGGAAAAACCGTGGAACCAGTCGAACCCCTCACACATCTCGAGGGTGCGGAAACCTGGTTTTACCACCCTCCCATACTACTTCGAGTGAGACCTCAATCCGTGCTCCACGAATTGTTGCCGAAAGGGTGAGTAGTACAGGGATTTGTTTGGCTAATTAACTCCAAACCTGGGTTAGGCCCCTGCAAGACAATAGGAGAATTTGTAACATTAACGCAAACATCTAGAGATCTAGGCTAGAGACGTGTTTGAGAATCATTAAACATAGGAGTTGTTGCTGTTTTCCAACATTGCATCCTAGGGGTGAAATCTCATTCCACATATGTAAGTGTATATGATTGGTATCCATGTACCTTCGGGTATATCAGACAATGTTGCATGTGTGAAAAGTATATGGGGATGTTCTCATCGAACCGTTATGAATTTGATAACACTACTACAAACTACACTCCCACATACCATCGAGTATATTTTGGGAGTCCACTATAGGTTGCTATCAATCCGTAAGTAACTGAGTCGATCGCCTTGTATATCGTGATACACCAAACAGAGCATTCAGGGATATTTTCTATAGGTACGTTAAGTCCTTGGTTTGCCAAGGTGCATATTACAGTTCACGGTTACTTGGTAAACCTCTATGCCTAGTTACCCCTTTGTTTTTTTGTGTCTTTAATTTCTAAAATTTATTAATTTACCATGGAACATCATCCTCCCCATGGAACAACTCCTCAGTAGATCCTAGGTTGAGACTAATGGAAACAGTTCCTAAGTCTACCAATCAAGGAAACCCCTCTGATGGAAATCCTGGTCCTTTTCCTTCTTTTGGAAATATTGGTGCTTCTTATATGGAAACGTTGTCTATTCCCAGATTAAATACCATTTGTTTTCCAGTTTGGTTATTTTTGACCCCTATGGTTTTGAATGTTCAAACTACTTCTCAACCAAGTTCTCCTCCACCTGATCAACATCAACCTCCTGTTGATCCTAAATTTGACCCTTTTACTTCTTCATCCATTATTTCTTCATCCCTTTCTTCCTCCTCATCTGGTGAAGGTCTTGATTCTAGTAAACAGAAAGCTAAGAAGAAGAAGAAGAAGAGGACAAAGATGAAGAAGCAAAATAAGTTGTGCACAACCAAGCAACCATTGCCATCAATGCAATTAGTATGGAATAACCTTCCAATCATTCCCGTAAATTTAAATTCCCTTACGTGCTATGTAACGGTGAAAACCTTCTTAGGGACTGTCCTGGTATTCCCAAGGTATTAGAAGTGTGGTCCACGGGCTCACATCAACCTTCATCGTCAGCTTCTCGAGATCATGCTGGTGGTAAGCTATCCACTAGTGATAGTAAGGTCCTTTGGAAAAAGGGTAAAGTTAAATTTCCCTGTAAGTTATGTGAAGGGAATCATCCTATTTACCTTTTTCCTTATATGGATGAAGCCTAAAAAGTGTTGGAAAACCTTTCCCATATAGAGTGAACTTCATACCACTCAGGTTCTCATTTCTTCAGATTCCAATGAGCTAGGGGGAAATCCTTCCATTCCAATGGCACAAGGGAGAAATCCTCTCATTCCCTTTATATAGGGGAGTATTTATTTTGCTCACACATCATGATTGGGTATTTATCTCATTCTCATAGCACCCCCTCCATGTACTATGGTCATTTCCTTTGATTAGAGTCGACTGATAGGATATCGTCTTCCTCCTTACGTGCCCTTTCATATCATGGTACATGCTGATAACTTCGTCGTACATAGGACAATTATAGATGAAGGTGCGTCTATTAACATTCTTTCCTCCACTACTTGGAAAGATTTAGGTCCTCTACAACTTGTGTTCATTACCCATAATCTGTTTGATTTTAATAGTGGAACGAGTCAACCATTAGGGATCCTTCCTAAGTTTCCTATTACTTTAAGTGGAAAAAAAGTCTATATCAATGTGATGGTAGTCCAAGGCCCTCTGGATTTTAATTTACTCCTTGGGTGTGACTATGTTTATGTCATGGGATCTCTTATCTCTTCACTCTTTCATGTGATCTATTTCCCGAATGAAGGAAGAATCGTGACTATTGACCAGCTTTCATTTTTTGTTCCTAATTTGACTCCCAATCAACTATCATCCCTAAATGGTCCATATATGAAAATCATATCCCCCCTTCCACATGTCAATTATGTGGTAATGTGTTCCATGCCCACGTCTACTAATGATCTAGTAGGTGACATAGTGTATCATTTGCTGGGGGGATGGAGTTTGATCCTTCCATTGGATCCTTTGATCCCTTCCATGTATTTTTCTCCCATCTGATTAGAACTTCTTGAAAGACATGGCCTCTTGCTGGCCACAAACAATTCTTTAAAGTAGAGTTCCTTTTCTTGTTTCAATCTCCTTAAAAAATGAAACAAGGTATTTGGAGCAAAGTTCCTTTTCTTGTGTAAAGCTCCTTGAAAAAGGAAATAATGTCCATGGAGCAGAGTTGCTCTTCTAGTGTTAATCTCCTTAAAAAAAGAAACAAGTTCCTCAGATAAGAGTTCCTTTTCTTGTGTTAAGATCCTAAAAACGTGAATTAAGGTTATTCGAAGTAGAGTTCATTTTCTTGTGCCAAGCTTGTTAAAAAATGAAACAATCTCTTTTGAGGATAGTTCTTGCACTATGTAAACCCCATTAAAAAATGAAATAGGTTCCTATGAGCATAGCTATTTTCCTATGTCAATCTCATTAAAAGATGTAACAAATCCCCTTCCAATTAGAGTCTTTGATTAGATCTCATAAATATCCAGTTGATTCTTTCACTTGATCTAAAAAATGAACCTTCATTCCATCCACCTGTTAGTACCCAGTAGTCTACTTAGGTGAAAGAAATGAAGTTTGGGGGCATGTACCTCGAATTGAGTGGTTATGCTAGGGGCATGCAAACCAATTTCAAGCATAGTTTCCCATGTTTCAAGCTTGTGTAAGAATGAAACCAATTTCAAGCATAGTTTCCAATGTTTGAAGCTTGCATTAAAATGAAACCAATTTCAAGAATAGTTTCCCATGTTTCAAGATTCTGTAAAACTAAAACCATTCCCATTTTATCCCTTGTGATTGCCATTTTTATCAACCTATTATTTCTAGATGAGCCTTGGTTTTTTCATTCCATCATCACCATCTGCTTATGGGATCATATGTTTTCACTTGGTTATTTTACCCTTTCTTGAGGAACACCTGTGATGAGTTCTCTTATTAGAAAGTTGTTGGCATTATGATACAGGTGTTATCCTCAATCGCAACTCACTCAGATGAAAGGTCACAGTATAGTAGGTTAATAGCAAAGAATTATAGATCAGACTACAAAGAATGAAGAAAGAGAGGTATACGTAGGTTCATCTTGACCAAGGTGTGTATACATGCAGGTTCATTGAACACAAGTAGCATATACATACACACGCGCTTTCAAGAAGGAAAATCACGTATATCTTGGAAAACTAAGTTTTTGGTCCAAGGTATTTGGTCCATGGTATTTTGTTCCACGGTATTGGTCCAAGGTATCTGGTCCGACGTGTTGACCCTAGGTATTTGGTCCTAAGTGGTTTTAGTCCATGGTATTGAGAAAGGCCTCAAACTATAAAAGGAGGATAAGATCATTAGGCCAAGTGTGCAAGTATCGAATATCTAATGAAGTGTGTGATCTAATATGCAGGTTATTAGCTTATGGTATTGTGCTTGATCTGAACTAGGGATGAACCTTAACAGTTGGAGGATAAGATCTAATGTTGGATCATGATCTTAAGGCTTGAAATGAATTATCTTTATATGGTTTGATCATTTTTATTCTAGATCTGAATACTGACGCATGTGTTGTTCTGTAAATATTATGATCTGGGTATAACTGAAATTTGTAATAGATGTAGAATTATGAATTAATATTTGTAGATGTATACGCTAGTTGGCTTTGAGAAAAGCACGTATACATGTAGGTTCGACACATGGAAGTAGCGTATACCTTATAAAATATGTTTCAATTGTTTCTATTTTCTTTTTCAAAGTTTTGGGTTCTGGTTACTGTATTCTCGTGATAGTATTCTGAATTATCACATTGATCGGTTATCAAAGTGATTGATTGATTCAGTTGTGGTTGGTTCAGAAAGTGATTGGTTGATGGAGATGTATTTGATGATTGAATTACAGTTATGATGTTGTTGATGGATCCAGTCTGAAAATTTATGAAACGTGGTCCTTTGAGGAAGAAAGAAGGTCATAGCCCTCTATAGGTTGCAGCCTATGTACTAGTAAATATATCGGCTAGTACAAGATTTAGGGTGTTGTAGCTCCCTTCTAGGAGAAGCTAGAGAATGAGAGAAGGTTGTAACCTTCTGCAGGTAGAAGCCTATGTATTGGTATAAGTCTGCACCAGTACAAAATTGTAAACAAATTTTATTATTATTAAAAGAAGACAGAGATGACAACGGTAGGTGGTTTTCCCCCACATTGGGTTTCCACCTTATATCTTGGTGTTCATGTGTGTTGCTTATGTGTGATGCTTTATTCTACTTTTACTGCACTATCTAATAAATCTCTAATATACTAGTTAAAGTTCAATGCATTATAAATTGGATAAATCAAAAACTCTCTATGTATATGATGGTTGTCTTAAGTATGGTCGCTTATACATGCTAGTTTACTTAACTAAAGTAGTGTATACAAATCTATTTAGAAAATTAAATTATTGATCCGATAATACTGATTCACCCCCCCCCCAACCCCCCTCTCAGTATTATTTCCAACAATTGGTATCGAAGCAGGTCCTTAAGAAGAAGCTTGATCACTTGAAGGGAGATCCATCATCATGAGTAATCAAGAAAGCATGGGATCCATCAAACCACCAATCTTTGATGGGAGCAACTTTGTTTATTGGAAGATAAGAACTACAACCTATATACAATCACTTGGAATAGATATCTGGGAAATCGTGGAAGGAGGATATACATTTTCATCAGCAATTCCTAGAGATACGGCAGGTAAAACGCAATATGAAACCAATGTCAGGGCTGTCAATACATTATTGGGAAGTCTGTCACAATCAGAGTTTGTCAAAGTTATGCAGCTCAAATCAGCCAAAGAAATATGGGACAAAATCGTTCTAAGCTATGAAGGAGACTCTGAAGTAAAATGTGATAAACTGCAAACTCTCATAATACAATATGAAACTCTTAAGATGCACAATGATGAAAGTATAGCTAGTTTCTTCTTACGTATAGATGAGGTTGTTAATTTCATGAAGAATCTAGGTGAAGAGATAAAGGAATTTACCTTAGTTGAGAAAGTTTTAAGATCCTTGTCTACTAAATTTGAATCAGAAGTATCTACCATAGAAGAAAAATAGGATCTACAGACTACCACTATGACACAACTTCACAGAATCTTCACTCCCTTTGAGATGAGAAAAGGAGGCCCATTAGAAATGAGAGAAGCCACATTTAAAGATTTAGCAAAAGGAAAAAGAAACTCAATGGATCAAGACATATTTCAGAAGAATAAGATGAAGTAAAATTTGCCAAGAAGCTTCAATGAGGTTCCAGAAGATTTAGAGGTAAACTATCTTTCAAATGCTTTTCCTGTGGTAGAGTCGGTCATTATGCTGCCAAATGTCATCATAAAGATAAATATGATAAAGGGAAGGAATCCACAAAATGGAATAGAAAAAAAAGTGTAAGAAAAAATAGTTACTATACTCAGGAAGATAGCGATGGTTTATCAAATAGTGATGAAGATGAAAATAGTAATGACCATAGACTTCTAATGGCTTATGAAGATGATAATTTTTGGGATGCTTTAGAAGAAGATGACCTTCATGAAGAAATCTCTAAACTTGAAATCTATTTAAAAGAAAAGAATATGATTATAGATACCTTGACATACGAACTTGCTAAAAGAGAAAAACACAATGAAAAACTAGAATGTGAAATTGTGGGTCTAAGAAAGGATCTTGAGAAAACAAAATCTCTCAATCTTAGATTTGCTAAAGGATCAGAAACCTTAAATGAAATTATCAAAGTGCAGTGTTCTCCTCTGATAAAGATAGGTCTTGGATATACTGAAGAAGCATCTCAATCACAGAAGTCGTCAACCTCCACTAAAAGCTATCTTGATGCAGCAAAGAACACTGAACAATATGACAATCGTCAGCAAAGGCATAAAGCAGATCACCAGGTAAATCAGGCTCAAATTTCTTCAAGGATGAACATAAGCCACAACCAACCTCAAGTAAATCATACTCAATTTGCTTCAATGATGAATATCAATAGAAACTACAATCACCAAGCCAATAGATTTGATAATCACAGGAACTTCTTTTTTGGTCAATGTTTCTCATGTCATAATTTTTGGACACAAAGCTACTCAATGTGTTGCTTACAAAACCAACATGACTAGAGAAGCAAGAAATCAAAGGAATGTGATGTGGATCAATAAATTTTCCTATAATAACTTTTCTCTTCTTGAAAATGAAATAGAATGCTCAATCTGTAACAACTTTGGCCATGAAGAATCTGAATACAGGAGTAAATTTCGGCAAATATCTAAAAATGAGCAAACTCCATTAAATACCAAAATATGGAGAAAGAAGTAACCTCAAACAGAAATATGTGGTATAGCCTTGTATGCAGAAGGACAAGAAAAGTAGTGGTACATCGACAGTGGATGCTCAAAACACATGACAGGTGACAAAGAAAAACTTCACTCATATAATGCCTTAGAAAAGGAAAAGAATGCCTCATTTGGAAATGACACTCCTGTTGTCATAAGAGGTAAGGGCTCTATTTTCTTGAAAGAATAAGTTAAAGCTGGGAATGTTATGTATGTAGATGTTCTAAAGAATAACCTATTGAGTGTCAATCAAATGTGTGATCAAGGAAATGAAGTGGTGTTTTGATCAAACGGATGTGTTTTTCATGAGCTTGATACAGGACAAACCGTGATCAAAGGTAAAATAACTCCAAACAACTTATATATACTCAAGGGAGGACCACAATAGTGCTATCTAATTAAAAATGATGAAAACTGACTATGGCACAGAATATTGGGACATCTAAGATTCTCTCAAATAAGAAAAGCATGCAGATTCCAGGTTGTTCGTGATCTTCCAGATATCAGCATTCCTAAAAATACAATATGCAAACGATGTCAATTTGGTAAGAAAACCAGATCTCACTTCATTGAAAAGGAAGGGTCAACTAGTAAGACTCTTGAACTTGTTCATACTGATTTTGTCAATTCGATAAGAAAACCAAATCTCACTTCATTGAAAAGGAAGGGTCAACTAGTAAGACTCTTGAACTTGTTCATACTGATTTATGTGAACCATCAAGGAAAAAGTCACCTCATGGAGAAGAATACTTTATATTGTTCATTGATGATTTTTCCAAAATGTGTTGGATAGGTCTTCTAAAGCATAAAGATGAAGCATTTGAAAAGTTCAAAGCCTTCAAAGCTTTGGTTGAAAATGAATCAGATCGCAAAATCAAATGCCTTAGATCTGATCGAGGAGTGGAATTGACCTCGAATGAATTCTTTGACTTTTGAAAACAACATGGAATAAAAAGGCAGTTCTCCACCGCAAGGACTTCTCAGCAAAATGGAGTGGTATAAAGAATGAACATTACTATTCAACAAATGGCACGAGCTATCCTAGATGAATCTGGAACTCCTACAACCTTCTAGGGTGAAGCCACATTCGTCGCCATAACTACTCTCAACCAAGAAAATGTTTGGGTAAATAGCACTCAAACACCTCATGAACTTTGGTATGCTAAGACTCCTATGGTAAAATAATTTAAAGTTTTTAGAAGCAAATGCTCTATTAAAATGACTGATGAAAAACTTGGTAAGTTTGAGCCCAGAGTAGATGATGGTATTCTTCTTGGTTACTCTTCCCAAAGTAAAGGATATAAATGTTATAATAAAAGATTTTGGAAAATTGTTGAAGGTAATGATGTTGTAGTTGATGAAGCATGCAAAAATCCAAAACAGATAAAAACTGAAGATTATGACAATGAAGAAGATGGGGATTATTTTCCCACATCAAATTACAATGGTTCTAAAGAAGAAACCAATGAAGCACCAGAAGAAGAGATAACGGTAGAAGAAAAGACTCTGTCAAGGTATGTTCAGAAAAATCATCAAGAAAATCAAATTTTAGGGGAAAAAGAGGTAGGTGTACAGACAAGAAGAACTATTACAGAAACCTCAAGCTATCTAGCATTACTATCCTCCACCGAACCTCAAAATGTAAATGAAGCATGCAAAGATGAGTGTTGGGTCAAGGCCATGAATGAAGAACTTGAGAAAATTGAAAAGAATAATACTTGGGAATTAGTTCCTAGACCTCATGATAAGAATATCATAGGAACTAAATGGATATTCAAAAACAAGCTGAATGAAAATGGAGAAGTTATTAGAAACAAGGCAAGACTTGTTTGTAAAGGATATGCTCAACGAGAAGGTATAGATTTTGAAGAAACTTGTGTACTTGTTGCTAGACTTGAAGCCATAAGGATGTTTCTTGCACTTTCTAGCTTTCAGAAATTCAAAGTATACCAAATGGATGTAAAATCTACCTTCCTTAATGGAGACTTAGAAGAGGAAGCCTATATTGAACAACCAGAAGGATTCACTCTTGGAAATAATGCAAAACTTTTATGTAGACTTAGAAGGGCTCTCTATGGTCTAAAACAGGCTCCAAGGGCCTGACATTACCGTCTTGACAAATATCTCCACCAACAAGGTTTTTCAAAGGGGTCAGCAAATAGAAATTTATATACAATGATCGACATTGATAAATTGCTAATAATTGTTGCTTATGTTGATTATATCATTTTTGGTAGCAATGAAGAATCCATGAGTTAGAATTTTTCCTCAGCAATGCAGTAAGAATTTGAAATGTCCTTGCTTGGTGAGCTTACCTATTTTCTTGCTCTACAAGTTCAACAAAATAAAGATGGTATTTTTCTTTCACAAACCAAATATATCAAACAGATCTTGAAAAAGTACGGCATGGAAGATTCTAAACCGGTATGTACCCCAATGGTAACAGGACACAGTCTCAGCTCAAATGATGAATCAGCAGTAGTACATCAACCAACTTACAAATCCATGATTGGCAGTCTGCTTTATCTAATAGGTACCCGACTTGACATCATGCATGCAGTAGGAATAGTTGGAAGATTCCAAGCAAATCCAATGGAATCACACCTTCAGGCAGTCAAAAGGATTTTCAAATATCTTCAAGGAACATAGAACTTTGGTTTATGGTATCCTAGAGATACAGATCTTAATCTTCATGCATATAAAGATACAGATTGGGCAGGAAGTGTTGATGACAGAAAAAGGACTAGTGGTGGTGCATTCTATATGGGTTCCAAGTTAGTGTCTTGGTTCAACAAGAAGCAATGTTAAATTGCATTATCTACAGCTAAAGCAGAATATGTGGTTGTTGCATCTTGCTGCACACAACTACCATGGACAATGAAAACCTTGCAAGACATTCAGATCACATGTACTCCACCCATCTCCATTCTATGTGATAATACAAGTTCCATGAGTATTTCAAAGAATCCAGTCATGCACTACAAGACCAAGCACATACCCATCAAATATAATTTTCTACATGAACATGTGCTTGAAAAAAAGGGTCAAATTGGAGTATGTTCCCTCCAAAGAACAAGTTGTTGATATATTCGCTAAACCACTGCCCAGAGAGACATTTGAATATCTCAGACAAAAGCTGGGAGTAGTTGTTGCATCATCCTGCTGTTAAATCCTATTCTTCATAGCAAGGTTGTTATACGCGAGTTTTATGAAGCATAGTCGCGTACATACACGGGTTTCTGTGGGCATAGTCACGTATATGTTGGTTTGAGGAAAAGCAGTGGGCCAGACTCAGGAAAAAGGGGTTTGATATGGCTCTGTCAATTATCTGCTCTATTTGATGATGGTGACAATCTGCTGATAACATGTGGAAATATGTTGGTCCTCATAAGTTTTTGATAACTTGATGTATATCTTATTGATGATGATGCCTTGACATTTCTTACTGTTATATGCAATAATCAGATCTGACGGTGAACATTTGGCACAGGTTCAGGGGGAGCATATGCTTCTAATAATGCATTGTTGGCATTATCTTAGAATATCTTGGTACAGATCCACATAATTTTTTTTGATTCAAGTGACTCTTTTGATAATGGAAATATACAAGCTGTTGATCATGATGTTGATGATGGTGTAGATCATATATGGTGTATGATAGTTGTTGATGACTATCATGGTCTTATTTATATCAGTTGTCCTTATTATAAATGTCATGTATATCATTTAATTTAAAGGTCATGAAAAGACCTAATTTGTAACCCCACTATGCATGGGATGGATGATGTAATATTTCTTGTTTTTTGTCATCTATAAACAATTGGTATATCCCCACTTGGTGGGGTGGGTGAGTGAAATTTGGTATATCCCCACGTGATTGGGAGATGAATGTATGAGTCATTGGTGATAGGAAGGTCATCCTCACATAGTTGATTTATAGAGTCCTATTATTCTTTTAAAAAATCTTCTTGCAGACTATGCTAATGCTCACGGGGAGCATGGACTCAATCATGGGAGCTCAATTAGTACATTTCAGCATATCAGAGAATTCAGCATGTGCTCAGGGGGAGCATGACCCTTTTCCCTTGATGTCAAAGGGGGAGAGTGACTTGGTGTTGTTGTTGCCATCATGTCCAAAGAGGGAGATTATTGGCATTATGATATAGGTGTTGTCCTTGATGGCAACTCACTCAGATGAAAGGTCACAGTACAACAGGTTAACAGCAAAGAATTACATATCAGACTACAAAGAATGAAGAAAGAGAGGTATATGCAGGTTCACCTTAACCAAGGTGTGTATACACGCAGGTTCACTGAACACAAGTAGTGTATACGTACACACACACTTTCACAGAAGGAAAAGCACATATATCTTAGAAAACTAAGTTTTTGGTCGAAGGTAGTAGTGTTTTGATCAAACAGATGTGTTGTTCATGAGCTTGATATAGGAGAAACCATGATCAAATGTAAAAGAACTCCAAACAACTTATACATACTCAAGGGAGGACAACAACAGTTCTATCTAAGTAAAAATCATGAAAAGTGGCTGACGCACAGAAGATTGGGACATCTATAATTTTCTCAAATAAGAAAAGAATACAAATTCTAGGCTGTTCGTGATCTTCCAGATATCAACATTCCTGAAAATACAATATGCAAACGATGTCAATTCGGTAAGTAAACCAGATCTCACTTCATTGAAAAGGAAGGGTCAGCTAGTAAGCCTCTTGAACTTGTTCATATTGATTTATGTGGACCATCAAGGAAAAACTCACCTCGTGGAGAAGAATACTTTATATTGTTCATTGATGATTTTTCCAGAATGTGTTGGATAGGTCTTCTAAAGCATAAAGATGAAGCCTTTGAAAAGTTCAAAGCCTTCAAATCTTTGGTTGAAAATGAATCAAATCGAAAAATCAAATGCCTCAGATTTGATCGACGAGGGGAATTTACCTCAGATGAATTCTTTGACTTTTGCGAACAACATGGAATAAAAAGGCAGTTCTCCACTGCAAGGACTCCTCAGCAAAATGGAGTGGTAGAAAGAATGAACATTACTGTTCAACAAATGGCTTGAGATATGATATATGAATCTGGAACTCCTACAACCTTCTGGGGTGAAGCTACGTTCGCCACCGTAACTATTCTGAACCAAGAAAATGTTTGGGTAAACAACACTCAATCTCCTCATGAACTTTGGTATGGTAAGACTCCTACAGTAAAATAATTTAAAGTTTTTGGAAGCAAATGTTATATTAAAAGGACTGATGAAAAACTTGGTAAGTTTGAGCCTAGAGCAGATGAAGGTATTCTTCTTGGTTACTCTTCCCAAAGTAAAGGATATAAATGTTATAATAAAAGACTTGGGAAAATTGTTGAAAGTATTGATGTTGTAGTTGATGTAGCATGCAAAAATCCAAAACGGATAAAAACCGAAGATTATGACAATCAAGAAGATGTGGATTATTTTCCCACATCAAATCACAATGATTCTGAAGAAGAAACCAATGAAGCACCAGAAGAAGAGATAACAATAGAAGAATAGACTCCGTCAAGGTATGTTTAGAAAAATCATCCAGAAACTCAAATTTTAGGGGAAAAAGAGGCAGGTGTATAGACAAGAAAAACTATTACAGAAACCTCAAGCTATCTAGCATTACTATCCTCCACCGAACCTCAAAATGTAAATGAAGCATGCAAAGACGAATGTTGGGTCAAGGACATGAATGAAGAACTTGAGCAAATTGAAAGGAATAATACTTGGGAATTAGTTCCTAGACCTCATGATAAGAATATCATAGGAACTAAATGGATATTCAAAAACAAGCTAAATGAAAAAGGAGAAGTTATTAGAAACAGGGCAAGACTTGTTTGTAAAGGATATGCTCAACAAGAAGGTATAGATTTTGAAGAAACTTTTGCACCTATTGCTAGACTTGAAGCCATAAGGATTTTTCTTGTTCTTTGTAATTTTCAGAAATTCAAAGTTTACGAAATGGATGTAAAAGTTGCCTTCCTTAATGGAGACTTAGAAGAAGAAGTCTATATTGAACAACCAGAAGGATTCACTCTTGGAAATGATGCAAAAATTTTATGTTGACTTAGAAGGGCTCTATATGGTCTAAAATAGGATCCAAGGGCCTGACATTACCATCTTGAAAAATATCTCCACCAACAATGTTTTTCAAAGGGGTCAGCAGATAACAATTTATATACAAAAGTTGACACTGATAAATTGCTAGTAATTGTTGCTTATGTTGATGATATCATTTTTGGTAGCAATGAAGAATCCATGAGTCAAAATGTTTCTTAAAAAATGCAGCAATAATTTGAAATTTCCTTGCTTGGTGAGCTTAACTATTTTCTTGGTCTACAAGTTTAACAAAATAAGGATGGTATTTTTCTATCACAAACCAAATATCTCAAACAGATCTTGAAAAAGTACATCATGGAAGATTCTAAACCAGTATGTGACCTAATGGTAACAAGATACAATCTCAGCTCAAATGATGAATCAATAGTAGTACATCAACCAACTTACAAATCGATGATTGGCAGTCTGCTTTATCTAACAAGTACCCGACCTGACATCATGCATGCAGTAGGAATAGTTGGAAGATTCCAAGCAAATCCAAAGGAATCACACCTTCAGGCAGTCAAAAGGATTTTCAAATATCTTCAAGGAACACAGAACTTTGGTTTATGGTATCCTAGAGATACAGATCTTACTCTTCATGCATATACAGATGCAGATTGGGCAGGAAGTGTTGATGACAGAAAAAGCACTAGTGGTGGTGCATTCTATATGGGTTCCAGGTTAGTGTCTTGGTTCAGCAAGAAACAAAGTTCAATTGCATTATCTATAGTTGAAGCAGAATATGTGGCTGCTACATCTTTCTACACACAACTACCTTGGATCATGCAAACCTTACAAGACATTCAGATCACATGTACTCCCACCCATCTCCAATCTATGTGATAATACAAGTGCCATAAGTATTTCAAAGAATCCAGTCATGCACTCCAAGACTAAGCACATACCCATCAAATATAATTTTCTATGTGAACAAGTGCTTGAAAAAAAGGTCAAACTGGAGTATGTTCCCTCCAAAGAACAGGTCATTGATATATTTACTAAACCACTGCCCAGAGATACATTTGAATATCTCAGAAAAAAGCTGGGAGTAGCTGCTACATCATCCTGCTATTAAATCCTATTCTTCAGAGAAAGGTTGTTATATGCGAGTTTCATGAAGCGTAGTTGCATACATACGCAGGCTTCTATGGACACAGTCGCGTATATGTTGGTTTGATGAAAAGTAGTGGGCTAGACTCAGGAAAAAGGGGTCTGATATGGTTCTGTCAATTATCTTCTTTGTTTGATGATGGTTACAATCTGGTGATAACATGTGGAAATATGTTGGTCCTCATAAGTTTTTGATAACTTGATGTATATCTGATTGATGATGATGCCTTGATATTTCTTACTGTTATATGCAATAATCAGATCTGATAGTGAACATCTGGCATAGGTTCAGGGTGAGCATATGCTTATAATAATGCATTGTTGGCATTATCTTAGAATATCTTGGTATAGATCCGCATAATTGTTTTGATTCAAGTGACTCTTTTGATAATGAAAATATACAGGCTATTGATCATGATGTTGATGATGGTGCAGATCATATATGGTGTATGATAGTTTCTTATGACTATCATGGTATTGTTTAGATCGGTTTTCCTTATTATAAATGTCATGTATATCATTTAATATAAAGGTCATGAAAAGACCTAATTTTTAACCCCACTATGCATGGGATGGATGATGTAATATTTCTTGTTTTTGTCATGTATAAACAATTGGTATATCCCCACTTGGTTGGGTGGATGAGTCAAATTTGGTATATCCCCACTTGGTTGGGAGATGAATGTATGATTCATTGGTGATACGAAGGTCATCCTCACATAGTTGATTTATAGAGTCCTGTTATTCTTTTAGAAAATATTCTTGCAGACTTTGCTAGTCTCAGGGGAGTATGGACTCAATCATGGGAGCTCAATCAGACATTCAGCATATCAGAGAATTCAGCATGTACTCAGGGGGAGCATGACACTTTGCCCTTGATGTCAAAGGGGGAGAGTGACTTGGTGTTGTTGTTGCCATAAAGTCAAAAAGGGGAGATTGTTGGCATTATGATACAGGTGTTGTCCTTGATGGAAACTCACTCAGATGAAAGGTCATAGTACAGCAGGTTAACAACAAATAATTATAGACCAAACTACAAAGAATGAAGAAAGAGAGGTATATGCAGGTTCACCTTGACCAAGGTGCGTATACATGCAGGTTCACTGAACACAAGTAGCGTATATGTACACACACACTTTCATAGAAGGAAAAGCACGTATATCTTGGAAAACTATGTTTTTGGTCCAAGGTATTTGGTCCATGGTATTTTGATCCATGGTATTGGTCCAAGGTATCTGGTTCGAGGTGTTTACCCTAGGTATTTGGTCCAAGGTATTGGTCCTAAGTGGTTTTGGTCCATGGTATTAAGAAAGACCTCAAATTATAAAAGGAGGAGAAGATCATTAGGCCAGGTGTGCAAGTATCGAATATCTGATGAAGAGTGAGATCTAGTATGCAGGTTATTGGCTTATGGTGCTATGCTTGATCTGAACCAGCGATGAACCTTAGCGGTTGATGGAGGATAAGATCTAATGATAGATCGGGATCTTAAGGCTTGAAATGAATTATATTTATATGGTTTTATCATGTTTATTGTAGATCTGAATACTGACGCATGTGTTGTTCTGTAAATATTATGATCTGGGTATAACTAAAGTCTAGAATAGCTACAGAATTATGAATTAATATTTGCAGATGTATACATTGGTCGGCTTTGAGAAAAGCACGTATACACACAGGTTCGACGCATGGAAGTAGCGTATACCATATGAAGTATGTTTCAGTTGTCTCTATTTGTTGTTGCAGAGTTATAGGTTTTGGTTTGGGTTCTGGTTACTGTATTCTGGTGATAGTATTCTGAATGATCACATTGATGGGTTATCAAAGTGATTGATTGATTCAATTGTGGTTGGTTCAGAAAGTGATCGGCTGATGCAGATGTATTTGATGATTGAATTACAGTTATGATGTTGTTGATGGATCCAATCTGAAAATTTATGAAACATGATCCTTGGAGGAAGAAAGAAGGTCTTACTCTTCTATAGGTCGCAGCCTACATACTAGTAAATATATCGGCTAGTACAAGAGTTAGGGGGTTGTAGCTCCCTTCCAAGAGAAGCTGGAGAATGAGAGAAGGTTGTAACCTTCTCTAGGTAGAAGCATGTGTACTGGTATAAGTCTTCACCAGTACAAAATTTCAAACAGATTTTCTTATTATTAAAAGAAGACAGAGACGATAGCAGCAGGTGGTTTTCACCCACATTGGGTTTCCACCTTATATCTTGGTGTTCATGTGTGTTTCTTATGTGTGATTCTTTATTCTTCTTTTACTACACTATCTAATAAATCTTTGATATATTGGTTAAATATTCAATGCATGATAAATTAGGTAAATCAAAATTTCTTTGCATATACACTGGTTTCCTTAAGTATTGTCGTGTATACATGCTAGTTTACTTAGCTGAAGTAGCGTATACAAATTTGTTTGGAAAATTAAATTACTAATCGGATAATACTGATTCACCCCCCCCCCTCAGTATTATTTCCGACACAAGCCTCTTGACCTTTGCGTGATTTGATCACTTCTATCATGAACGAAACCAGTTTCTACCCTTTCTACCATTTTTTCCTCTAGGTGGAGTCCTCTTTTAGCTCTTTTCAGACTCCCAAAATATGAAAAAATTGTCGAGCACTTGTCTTCTCGAACTCGTAAAAGTAAATGAAAAGGTATCTACTCAATATAAGTTTAACCCTTTTCTGGACTAAGATAGACTAGCTAAGAAAAAGGAATACCTTAGTCAAACATGGATAAGAGGTTCTCTTGGGTATCTTTTTCTACCTTTCTAGACCTAAGGGACTACCAACAAAAATGGAAATTTGTAGTTTTCTTTTGCACCTCTTTTTCAAACACTCTAAACATGAACACTATGTCAAGTTTTACCTTTACCAGACTCATTAAAACATCAAACAATGAGGGACTCATCAATCATGACGAGTCTGAACAAATTCTTGTCAGGGTTCGTCACATACACTCGGAGGGATTCATCCGAATGATGAACTTACAGATCAAGCATATGTTATCCTCCTCAAGCTTGTTGAAAAATAAAGAGGTACTAACCAGTATGGTTGGGGAAATTGGAAAAACAAGGGATTCCATTTTTCTTATGGCAGTGAATTGTTCTTGAACACAAAACTCTTCCACATCAGCTCTGTGGTTGTTGGGTTAGGTAGTATTCTTGTATTTTGGTTATCACACCATTTTCAGAACCTCCATTTCGGTTTTCGATCAATGCTGCCAGTTCGATTCAGTGTCACCAGTGCGTTCAAGATAATTCATTCAGTTGATCTCTGCTACAATAACTCTTAATCCTTCATTTCATGTCCACCTTCCCTGATCTAGTTCCATGTCACCATCATTCTGATCATTCTGTCTCACTCATGGTACTTGTTTCATTTTTTTGGTGGTGGATACATCAAGGCCCTCTTACGATGGGTCACTTCCTATCGACATTGACACATGATCCAGGAATTTGACTTAGAAACACACCTTTGGTACCTTGGAGCTTGTATACATCAATGGAAAGTTTCCTTGCTCTCGATGATAGGCTTACATTGATGGCCTTCAACAAAAAGGTTTTGTATGGTGTTTGACATCAACTCATTTACTCACACCATACATATTGTATCATAGTACCTTGAGAGCAGTTAACATCATTGGTGATTTCTCTCGCATTTGTTAATGGCTTACATCATTGATTTTAATCATATGGTGTCTACCATGTTTGACTCTAGCTCATTGATTCACATGGTTATACTTCTATATTGGTTTGTTGTGTAAACGAGATAGAAGGCCTAAGATCTAGTTTCCACCATCCAGGATGCAATTTCAAGATTATACATAAATCACAATGTATGATGGCTATGATCATGTAGACAGTCCCTTAGTCATGGTTTCACCACTTGCATTTGTGGATGCATCTTTTTATCATTGTACATGTTATTTTAGCTTATGTGTTGAGTATGGGTATTCCTCCTTCAGCAAACAAAGATGTTAGGTTGTAAAGGTGTTGTAATAGATGAAGCTTCCCATTATCCTTAATCCCGACTTGACACAAGGTAAAGAACTTCATTCATCAGTCATCATCTATGACTTTGTGCTTTATGGGGCATTCTCTTGTAGGCCATTTTGTCAAATATGATAAATAGGCCTCCTAATGGGATCAATCAACATCCTATCCCCCCTTGCTATCATCATAGCACAAATCCCTAAGCATGTATCTTTCATTTCCTTGAGTTTCTGCCTGAAAGAACCTCGTTTCAATCATTTTAAGGACCAACACACCCTAAATAACTGAGAAACTGTGTTGCAATACACTCTCTCCTTCTCTCAGGGTGTTATGCAGTGCACCCTGCATAACTATGGGGGTGCGTTGATTCTAAAAATTCGAGAAAAAATAAAAAACTATGAAGCTTCCTCTTCCATAAGCTTCTAGAGGTTTTTTCAACCATTTACTTTAGATAAAAATTTAAATCCTATTTAATTACACCTTGGAGAAATCACCGTCTTATCCCTTAAGCTCATCCTCCCATCACTTTTGAATCTGAAGCCTAGATTGGTAATTGGATAAGAATTCATGAACTGAATCTCCTTCCTATATATTTATCTCATTCCACAAGAACTTGGTTAGCTTTTAGTTCGATGTTGGAGAGTGATTCTGCCCTTATTCTATTTTAGTGAGTCATTGTCATCTCATGCATTTAGCGTGATTAGAGGTGCATATAGTGATAAGGAAAGGAAAAGTCAACAACTTGGAGGAGCTCTTCTACATGATCAAGTGCTACTTATGGTTGTAATCTCCTTCCATCTATAGCAATGCAAGGAATCCATTTTTTTCCTCTATGTGATGTTGTTATTTCACTTATTTCAATACCATGTTGATCTATTTAATGAAGTACTTAGATGATACTACATATATCTCATAGTTTCTTGGCTTATGTTATTTTACTGTGCAAGTTCTAATTTGGGAATTCGAAGCTGGAATTTGAGCTTCCAAGCTAAAGAAGGAGTGAAGTGTGGCAAAGGATTCTAAGTTTGCCTCACTATGTCATCTATTTACTTTAAGGAAAAACATTTTCCTTATCTCTCTCTTGTTCTAGGTTAGCCACCGGCCTAAGGGAGATTCTTTTTTCCATAATTGTAAATCTTGTATAAAAAGGACGTTCAAAATAAATCCCATAGAGGTTGTGCCCTTACTATATGCATAGCTAATACAACATCCCAAGGCATAAAGGAAATGTGGAAACCTTTCGAGTGTGGAGTTATATTTGAACTCTGAGTCTCAATAGCTCAATATCAAAGTCAAACAGTCTTGTGGGAATCGGGTTGGAAGTTTGAATGTTTTGGAATATATTTTTTGTAGCTTCGGGTACAAATTATCTAGAAGGAGAAGAGGCCCTAGAAGTTTAAAAGGCCTTGGATGAATCTAATAAAAAATAAAGAGACTTTGGGTGAGATTAATCATTCTATCATGGGGCCTAAGCTAAAAATTCTTAAACCCATATGAAGTCAACAACAACAAAATAATTTGAAGAACTCAGTAAGAAAGTAATGATCAAATTCATTGTGCAATCCAATTATTTTCTTTTCTTTATAGTTGGAAGGATTTTTCATATTCAGTTTATGTTTCTAATATATCTATCACTGACTCAAATACTCTAAAATATAGCTATACTATCTTGAAAGTATGGTCTAAGTAAAGTGAACAATAATTTATTTAATATATTTCAAGGTTTCCATTTCGTTATCTGTAGTTGTCTGGGAAGGATTTTAAATTTTGATATGGAAGAAAAATTTCTAAAAATTATACAGTTGTAAAATTATGAATACTCTAACATAATAAACATCACAAAATACATGACAAAGTACTTAGCAACATTTTTCCCATGCATTTAGTAAATTGTTTTGCAAAATATTTAAACATGAAACTAAAATTTATAGACAATTTCAAATTTATCAGGGTGAAACTTGGGTCCAAAAATTCACAGTAGTAAAAAATAAAAAAATGTATCAACCATAACTCGCAAGTGCAATTTTTGTGAACATAACTTGTTGTTTTGTTGATAATAAACCGTCCATCAACCCATAATTTCAAAGTATATTGTTGAGCATAGTGCTATATAGTGTATAAATTTTCATGCAAAGAATGCTCAAATTTGAATTCCCTATAAAGTTTCAATGTGTTTTGACTTGAATTAGATGGATTCACCGATGATTAAACTTCCTTACCCAATTCAATATTTTTTGGGTATTTAGGATCTATATCTCAAATCGACTCATATGCCCACATATGAGGTATTGAAATTTGACATATCTAATCTACATCATCACAAACTAAAGGTGGTATAGGTACATATTAAACACAATTTTAGATGCATGTGTGCTAATTTTATTTTTTCGAGGGAAAATTTTGATTATATTTTCTTTAGAAATATAATCTAATTAAACGAAATTTAAATAAATGCACATACAACTCTGAATATTGTGAATTTTATATTTTTCAATAATCAATGAAAGAGAGCTACACATAAATCCACGAGAAACTCTAAATTTATCAAACTTATTGTTTTTCAAATGGGGTTTGTACTAATCATTGAATATAAAACTCAAGAAATAACATACATTACCTCACAATCTATCATATTATAGCCAAACACTAAAGATTTGTGAGATTCTAGGGTAATTTAAACTCAAATTTGATATGGAAAGGCACACTGAAAGTTGATTCTGACCAAAATAGGAGAAGTTCTATACTACAAAGAAAGACCAAGAATAGATAGTGGGTGCACTTTTTGGTTATTTGAACCTGGGTCGCTTCAAAAGCACAATTATTAAATAATTGTGTGTGTTTCAAAACAATGATTCACCGCCTTCATCTTATACCATTTTTGATTTATTGTAGTATGCATACAGAGTTGAAACAAATAATCAGAACAAACAAAATTGATAACACACAGTATGCTATAGATAATTAGAACAAAAAAATTATAACCTTAAACAAAACAACTTATAGTAACTGATAAGCCTAATCCCAACAGCAAAAGACGTATTTCTAACCTTGGCCTTGCCAATGTAATGCAAAGAGATCACTTTTAAATATAAACTACAAAGTCTTATATCACTTTTAGACATTTTCTAGGTGACACATGTTATTTCAGGTGGCACAACATGGAGACATGGTACCATACCTACACATGTGCATAGATACACAACCACATTGTCCCATCCTGTAACCACTTGTCCATCGTGAGATGGCATCGTCCCAATATCATTGTCACTACCATTCATTCTTAGGTTCATTTGGAAAGAAGAATAGAGCTACCAAGTCTCTTGCCTTGTTATGCATCCCCCATTCCTAAATTGACTTCATCAATCTCTCATGCCTTAGTGTTGCTCCTATGCCACCACTTACAATTTGGCTCCCATCACTAACCCTAGGGAATAATCATGTGGGATTCAACTCATATTTTCTCTACCAAAGGATTAGAACTTTAGCTAATCCTGTAAAGTATCCAAGGGAATATGCAGTTACAATGTTGTGAAGAATAATTATCTTTGCCTATGTGACCACTCGATTTAAACCACCTCATGTGGAATAGGTTGGGATCTACTCCACTTTGTTGATCTACTTACATTAGTTATCAGGGAAAATTCATTGGAAACTTAGTGACTGTTTCCCGCATTAGAATGTGCAAAAATAAAGTGAAATTTTCTTGCACTAGTGAATGATATCTTAGTACGCTAGTCCCTCTAATAAACTCATCTATAAAATTTAATACATTCATAAAAAGGAAATTGGAACCAAACTAGAAGATTCAGTAGGAAATATTGACCAGCTAAACCCTTGGACTAATCATTCTCAAGGCGCAACTTATAATTACAAACCAAGTTGCTTTCTCTATTGTTTGCATGTTAATTATTGTTCATATGATTATCCAAAACAACAATGTCATAGTCCGCAAGGAACCTACTTAGGTAGAGTCTTCTACTAAATTCTTCTACTCTATGATGAGGCACATTCCTACTCTTACTCCCTTCACATTCGGGTTTAGTACTGGGCCAAATTTTTTGTCGAGACTCATGTGAAGACTCAAACAAACTAAATTTGTGTTCAACACAACCATGTATTTCCATCCTTGGTTAGGTCTTTGGTCAAATTATCAATATAAGTACTCATCCTCTTGCCCCATTTTAACATGCAAGAGCATATGCAATAAAATATGGTTTAACAAACTTATATTTAGCTATATTAAACAAGAAAAATATCCATAATATCCAAAATAAATAGATAAAAATTCATCAGAAGGATACTAAAAATCAAGAATTGGTTAGAACTCTATATAAATTTATTATAAAATTAATATGACCGAACTAGTAGATATGAAGTACATTCTTATAGCTAACAAAATGCAAAAAATAACACTACAAGAAAAACCAAATTTTTTCCTCTTTCCTTTGAGGGATTTAGAACATCTTCATTAGAATGGTACTAGAGGGAATCTATAAATTATATGGTTGCACTTATTGAGAGTAAAAACTAACATAATAATTTGATCCTTTTATCTCTTCCAAACAAGAATAATTGAGATTTTTTTTATAACAAAAATTGGTCTTGTTAATTCTCAATAATTTCCCATTTGGCACTTTTCTTGAGCCTTCAATGAATGATGAGTTGATGGTCATGCTAATAGTGTGTTGGAATATTTCGAATGTTTCGAATAGTAAATTGTGCCATTTACGATAATTACAAGTTATGTTTTAGTGACATATCAACTGCCAATGTTAACGCTCTTAACTCAGTGATTTTCTTATGAAAATATTTTCACTGCATATTTCGATTTTCTGGCTTGATGATTTTTTTTGGTGTAGCTGATAAAATTTATTTAGAGGCTTGGTCTTTTATTGAAATGGTACAAGTTAATGAAGTTTAGTTATAATCTTACATTAGAGCTTCTATTTGGACTAGGTTTCAATCTTGGGAGTAGCCAACACACACATTATGGCTTCATGAATAGCAGAAATGAGAAGAAAATATGGTCAAAAAAATTCTACGTAACTACTCCATCCAGTGACCATAAATTCAACAATGTGTAAAAAAGATATGAATAGCATTTGCACCTATCTTTTTTTTCTTGCTCAACATATATGAATAGCTTTTGGATATAACATTTTTACTAATAAAATACAGTACTAAGAAACCAAGTAAAATTTACCCAGTCATACTTTCGCTTACTGGCCCATATGTGTTTGATATCTTAATTTGGTCCATCACATTGTTAGTTTTCCTTGTTTGGATGTCTTCCTCTCAATTTCTATGTCTCTATCCAAATTTTAATTGCTTCATGTGAATGAATTATTTTTGTAGGAAGAGGAAGGAAGTGGTGGAAGGTGAATGAATTGTATGAATTATTTATGCATAAAGAGGAAGATGAAAGAAGAGGTGAATTATTTCCAGGGAAACAGGAAGAGGTGGGATGTAGGAAGGGGCAGACATACAAATTTTTAATTTCCTCTTGTGAATGAACTATTTTTGGAGAAAGGAGCAGATATTTCCTCCTATGAATGAATTATTTATGCAGGAAGAGGAAGAGGAAGGACAAGGCAATTTGATATGGGGAAACGTATTGTGGAGACATGTGGATAATATCTTCCATCAACAAATCATGGGAAGTTCCAAGTGCGGGTCATACATGAAATCATCCATTAAACTTGAAATCTATTAACGTAAAATAAAATCTCTTGTAAACTTTCGATAGAAAAGGCTATCTGATTCATTCGATATAAACTTTGGATATATGCACCAAAGAAAAAATGAATTCGACATAAACTTTGGATATATATTCAACATGGTTGAAGGAATGATTGAGGAAAGTAGTTTATAAAAGTTCATTTATCCATTTATCCAAAGTTTTATATCAAAGTTCGGCCATAAGACCTCAAACCTTATTGCCCAATCATATTTAAAATAAAAAAATTATTTTGATTATATAATTGAAATATATTATCATCTTAAGTTAAAACATTGATAGACATATAATTTTAAAAATCAATGCCTAAGTTAATAAGCGTACAATTTTTTATTGAACGTTATAGTCCCTAGAAAGGACTAATAAACTACATTATCGAACATTATGGTCCAATGAAGGGACTAATAAACTATAGTGTCATTGTTGTTGGTTGAAATAATCATCATTACAATCACTAGGAAACACATGAAAATTTTATTTGTGGGGGAAGAAAACTATATAAGTATGAACCAATTTGAAATCGATGAAAATAACATGTAACCTTGATTCTATGTTTGTGACTAAGAAACCTGCATGATAAAATATTTCGTAGAACTAAATTTTAGTTATATTTATAGGATAGTAATATATTGTTAAGATAATTTTAGGTGATCATTTTAAATTTTGTTTACACGAGCATATACACATATAGTGTATAGACAAATTGTGGAAGTTTAAACTTAGGTGAATGTTATATCTATGGGTTATGTATGATTTGATAAAAGATGAAGATGAAATCTGAGTTATTGGATCTTACCAATCATTATTATCATATTTCTTATATCGATCAATGGATCTAGCCATTTAAATACTTCTGAATTTGCATGAAATATGTTAAACATAGAAATAAATCAGAGATGTGCGCACACAATTATTTTTCTATTACAACATAATCACATGATTACATTAAGAATATATAGTGTTTATCATATATAACAACCTCTAAACTGAGAGATTAGTTGTTGAGAAAATATCTCAACAACCCAACTGCTCAACAAACTAATTCTAACTATTTTCTAAAGTAAGCATTATTTACAAGTTCCCCACTTAATGCTTATGTTATTACATAAGTCACAAATTACATATAAATCACATCAGTATAATATGGTCTTCATCAACAGTTATGTTGAATCTGGGATCTTGTAGACGATGCTCTTTTTTCCCCACCACACGAGCTACCACCTAGTCTCCATTTGAAACATACTTGCCTCTGACCATCATTGATGAAGTTTGCATAATTGACATTTGTTGACTAACTCAAACAATAGCCCATATATTGAATATCTGTATGGACAAGTTTCCATCCTAGTAGTGTGCATCAAAATACACACTTCTAGCTATATTGGTAACCTATCTAAGTACAAATTTTATTCAATAGTCAATTATGCAACTGACCTTTCTCCACACACACATACACACATTAATATAACTGATAGTTTTTTTAGAAAAGCATGAGAGGCTCTATATTAAGTTCATTATCATTGTCACAATTTGAGAATTCCTGAAGGTTGGCCTTTGGAAAATCTTCAATCGTAGCTATGTTGATCGACTCCTTTAATTTTCCATTTAGCGGATCTCTGGGACAATTTTTACAATCGAATATTGTGTCTGGATGTTTTTGACAATAAAAAAATTCTAGTTAGTTCCTATTTTGTTGATTCTTTGCTATGAAACCAACTCAGAAATTAGAAGAAAAGATAGACCAACGACTTCAAAATCATCCTCTGTGAGGGGGAAACCTCCTTTACATTACAAAAATGAACAATTCTTCAATGATATAAATGACAAGACCTCCTTTCTATATATAGGAGTCTAAGGGGTAACAACATAGTCAAAGCCGACATAACAATAATAATTTAAGGGCATAACAATAGAAATAGTGGACTTCTATGGGGCACAATAATAAAAATATGGGGACAACATGGGCACAAAAATAACAATAAGGGGATAAAATGAAAATAATAATAAGGGAATACACTAGTATTATAGGGACCTAACATGCCCCTCTCCTTCAGAAAAGTGTTGTTCTCAACGCTTGAGTAGTTTTCGATGCTTCTGTACAAAATTATCCTCCTCCCATGTGGAATATTTAGTAGGTAAGTTCTTCCACTTGATGAGATACTCTAAAATTAATTGATATTGTAGTTGTCGAGTTCTTGTTTCTGTGATTGCTTTAGGTTCCAATAGAATTTTTCATTCCTTGCCAAGTTCTGGCAATATTGTTTGTATAGGGAGATTGTCACCTATAACCTTCATTAAGCATGAAACATGGAAAACTGGGTGCACTCGGGAAGCTGTAGGAAGCTCCAATGTGTATGCCATAGTACCAATGTTTTGCAACACCTTGTATGGAACATAATACTTTGGTGATAATTTATTATCCCTCTTAGATTTATTGAGGGAAATTTGTTTGTATGGTTGTAGCTGTAGAAATACCCAGTCACCTACTTCAAAACTTCTTTCACTGTGATGTTGATATGACTTTTGTTCCATTATATTATGCACCAAAGTGAAGTTATCCTTTAAGAGTTGGAGAACTTGTTGTTGATGCTCGATGTGTTCTTCCATTGCTTGAAACTTAGAATTTTCTCTTAAATATGATGTGATGGATGTTGGATGATATCGATAAATTTCCATAAATGGGACCATTTTTGTTGCAATATGGAAGGAAGTGTTATACCACCATTCAACCAAAGGAAACCATTTGACCCTTTGTGTTTGTTTATCAGATACAAAATCAACGAATATATCCTTCCAAACATTTGTTCACTATCTCAGTTTTCCCATTAGATTGAGGATGATAAGATGAGCTATGAGCTAACTAAGTACCCATACAAGAAAATAATTATGTCCAATAATTTCCAGTGAAAATGGGATCTTTGTTGCTTACAATAATCTTTATGTTTCCATGAAGATTTTCAATTGTTTCCATAAATGCAGTAGAAACTTTAATGGGTTTCAACGGATGAGATAATGCACAAAAGTGTGCATACTTGGTAAGTTTATCAACTACCACCATGATGACACTCATTCCTGCATACTTGGGTAAACTTGTGATAAAATCCTTTGAAACCTCCTCCCAACATTGACTTGGAATGGATAAATGTTGTAATAGACCTCAAATATTAATTGTTTCAACTTTATTTTGTTGGGAAACCAAACATTCCGCGACAAAATTTTGAATATCATATTTAAGGCCATCGGAAAAAAATCCTTCTTAACCCTGTGGTAAGTTTTTTAAAATCTTGGGTGCCTTCCTAAGGGAGAGGTATGCAATTCCATAAGAATATTTTGTTTGAGTTGGGAATTCTTAGAGAGGTATAAGCGATCTTTGTACCATAACAAATCATTTTTCAAGCTAAATGTATCAGATGTACTAGGGTCTTGTTGTAACTTTTGAATGAGAACCCACACTTCTTCATCATTCTTCCATTCATCTCTTGCTTCATTTATCAAATCTAGTTGGATAATAGAAATGGCGCAAATCAATGCTTCCACATCCTCATCCTTTCTTGAGAGTGCATCTACAACAAAATTTTTCTTCCCTTTTTCGTACATGATTTCAAAGTCATAACGCAACATATTTGTGACCCATTTTTGCTGCTCTTCTTAAGACAATGTTTTTTCTAAAAATTATTTAAGATTATCATGATCTATTTTTACCTTGAAGTGTCTTACCATTAGGTAAGGTTGTCATTTCTTAAGTGCATGTAGTGTTGCCAACATTTCTTGAGGCATCACATTCCACAATAAAGGTTTTTGTGAAGTCTCACCTAGCTAAGACCGGTGCTTGGCACATTGTCTCTTTAAGATGTTCAAAGGCTTTTGTTGCTTCTAAAGTCCAAGAAAATGCATATTTCTTCAATAATGTTGTTAGAGGTGTTGCTATTCTTCCATAATTATTAGCAAACTTGAGATAATACCCTGTCAACCCAAGAAATCCTTGTAGATTCTTTATGGATGTGAGGATTTTCCATCCCTTAATGGCTTTAATTTTTCTACGGTCTACCTTAAGACCTTCACAAGATACAATATGACCCAAATATTCCACCTATTTTACTCTAAAGAAACATTTCATTGTTTCTCCTCCAATAGTTTTAGTACTCTATCAACATGTTGAACCTGATCCTTCCAAGACTTGTTGTAGATTAGTATATCATCAAAAAATACTAACACAAATTTTCTAAGGAAGGGTTTGAAAATGGAATTCATCAAACCTGGAAATGTAGAAGGTGCATTGGTAAGTCCGAAAGGAATGGCAAAAAATTCATAATCACCCTCATGAGTTCTAAATGTTGTTTTTGGAATGTCTTCAATCATCATTCTGATTTGATGATATCTTGAACAAAGGTCCAACTTGGTGAAGTAAATTTCTCCATGAAATTCATCCAATAATTCATCAATCACAGAAATGGGAAATTTATATTTAATAGTGATCTTGTTGAGATCCTTATAATTTAGACACATGCGCCATGATCCATCCTTATTGTGTACCAATACTACTGGATCAGAGAAAGAACTTTGACTATGTTGAATTATACCAGCTTCTAGCATCTCTGCAACCATAGGTTCAATTTCACTCTTTTGGGCATAGGGATATTTGTAAGGCCTGATGTTTGGAGGAAAACTTCCTGGAATCAAATGAATAGCATGATCATGATCACGAATAGATGGGAGGCCTTTGGGAGTCTCAAATACCTTGGAATGATTATCCAAGACTTTTTGAAGATCTAGAGAAATAGATGATTTCGACGTGAGAACCTCTAGTGAACATAATTGTGCAATTACACCACTTTGTTATTTCTTTAGAAGCTTTGTCATGTCATTAGAGATGATTATCTTTCCCCGTTTGCCTGCGATACCCCTTAATTCAACTTCCTTTCCTTCTAAAAAAAATTTCAGGAAAACTTGCTGAAAATTAAAAGCTATCGTACCAAAATATTGTAGCCATTGGACTCCTAGTACAACATCAGCACCACCCATTGGAATGGAAAGCATTGGAATATTAAAAATATATTCTCCCATGGATAGCTTGATATTATGGAACTTTCCAGAGAAATTTATGGTTCTTCCATTTGCAACCATCACTTGACACTTTGGTGCTGGATATAGGAAACAATTCAATCCCTTTGCTACCTTATAATGAATAAAATTATGGGTACTACCTGAATTAATCAACACTATTACCTTTTTCTTCTTGATATGTCTTCCCATCTTGATAGTTTGAGGAGTGGTTATTCCGGCCAATGCATTACAAGATATGGTTAGATTCATTTCTTCTTTCTCTAGGTTTTGTCCCTGGTGTGTATCCGCTTCTTTTGATGTTTCTTGTTCCTTTTCTTCTTCCTCTTCACAATCTATGTAAAATAATTTCTTCTCAGCACACTTATAACCTTTAGTGTATTTTCTATCACAACTGTGAAGGCTAGGAGCAACAACACTTCCATATTTATAGTTGTGATTGGTAGGCTTCCATGTTGCCATAATTTTTCTTTCAATTTTTCTCTTCAACCTGAATGCCTTCTCCAATGAATCATGTTCCCAAAGGCGAACCTCATGTTGGATGTTATCTTTTAATGTCCCTATGAACACATCAATCCTATGATCCTCTGAAATATATTTTACCCTTATAATATATTTTTAGAAGTCCTCAAAGTGCTCCACCATTGAACCTTTTCGTTTGAGATTTATCAATTGGCTAAAAATGGTGTTGATTTTTTAATCCTCATAATGTGATATCATTTCTTCCATAAAATTTCCCAAGTGAAAATTCTTTTACGAGAGAAAAGCCATCAATACCATACAAACTGATTGGGTTCCAAATATAAGTCGCAATGCGTACCTTTTGTGAGTTTTGCACATTATGGAGATCAAAATATTTCTCCATCTACAGTGTCCATGTTACAGTATCCTTGCCATCAAACTTCCTCACATCGATCTTTGGAACATGGTGGGTATTCAATCCAATGTTAGAGTCTATGAAATCATGACTAACATTTCTTTTGTTCTCATCATGAGTTTCCTCTACTACCTTTTCTCTATAGGAAGCATTTCTTGTAGCAAATTTTCCAAACCTCCTTTCAAACCTTCCATGTATTTCTTCAAATCTTCAATGTTTACTTCTAAACCATCCATATTAACTTCAATGCCATCCATATTAGCTTCCATGCCACTATTTAAACCATCCATCTTAGCTTCCATGCCTTTCTTTAAACCATTCATCTTAGCTTCTGCTACTTTTTGTGAGAGTGAAATTTGTTGCACTTGGTCTCATTATTTTGATATATCATGTTGCATTTCTTCCTCTTCTTAATGAGTCATGCTAGAGCTTTTAGGTTTCTTACTAGGTGTTTCCATTTTATTTCTTCAAGGAATCAATTAATGATAATTATGCTTCACTATGTCATTTGAATTCCTTCAAACTAATTTTTCAAACTAACTTACCAAAATTTTAAAAAGACTACACACCTTTTTTGCCTTTGTAGGAGCTCGATATTGAATTTGTTGTATATCTGTAATTTTGGATCTCCAAGGTCTACGATTGTGTCATGTGGTATCCCTCTGAGTCCTCATTCCAACCCCACATGTATGATCAAGATTGGATTCTCCAAGAAAGAGTTAATACAAATCTCCCACGATGACCTGATTATAGACTGGTTCAGTAGAGCAAACTTGTACGAAGTTCCACGTGTCATTGTTTCAACCTTCAGACCTAAAACCAATACATAGAAAACTACCATCCATCCTCTTTCTATAAGGTTTTACGAAATTTCAATCTAATGCTATGAGTTATGATCATTTTCCCTAGGTCACCTGTTTGAGATATAATTCAGGTGGCTGCAAAAAGCCTAACTTCCTTGGATCATATATTTGAAAATGTAGCGATACAAGATCTGAAATTAGTACCCGATGCTTATCAAGAGTTTAGCTCAAATGGGTTTTAATTCTAGCTTCTGAAATGTCGTAGAAAAAAATTTATAGTGAAAATTCCATGATGACCTGTTTGAAGCAGCAAAACCATAGAATCCAAAGCTCTGATACCAATTGTTATGTCACCAACTCACAAAATAGAAGAAAATATAGATCAATGGCTTCAAAATCAACCCCTTCAAGTGAGCAACCTCCTTTACATTACAAAAATGAACAATTATTCTATGATACAAATGAGAATACCTCCTTTCTATATATAGGAGTCTAAGGGGTCACAATATAGTCAAAGTTGACATAACAATAATAATATAAGGGCACAACAATAACAATAGTGGACTTGTATGGGGCACAATAATAACAATATGGGGACAACATGGGCACAATAATAACAATAAGGGGATACAATGACAATAATAATAAGGGAATACACTAGTATTATAGGAACCTAACATTTTCCAATTTGAGAATAATGTCACATCATCATGTGAGTTGTCCTCAGTGTTAGTTGATTTCATCCTCTTCTCTTTTGTTAAGAGTGAATATAATTCCAACGCACATGTAGGCACTCAACTCGCTTGACACTATCTTGGTAATTCCAGCTTTAATTCCTTATTTAGTGTAAATCATTTTAGGTGTCACAGATCATTTGGTAGGTCTGATAGCTGGTTCAACTTCCTGATAGCAAGGCCTTCAAACACTTGTGCTGTTGTAAAATCAAAAATGAAACTCGCATCAAGCATCCACATCTTCAATAAATAAGGCAACAATGCACCCACTACATGTTGACCGTAACTTTGCATGTTGCATAAATCATGTACCCATGATCCAATGCCAAGAGATAAGCCAACAATATGGTCACAATGTTGGAACTATCGTTGTGCATAGAAAATGTTTCCACGTAGTGACTGTAATGGCCTTGTCGTAGATGGTGTTAGTTGTGGCACCAAAGGTCATAATTCTAGTCAATGTGAGCCAAAAAATTGTATAAGAGGTAGAGCTATTACTTAAATAAACTAAATAGTAACCATGTCTGGCATCACGCCATGCACATCAATCATGCGAAGTGTTGTTGTAAGAAATCGGGAGTATCACAATCCTTAAGCCATAAAATAAATCAGAGATGTGCACACAAATTTTTTTTTCTATTACACCATAATCACACAGTTACATTAAGCATAAATAATTCTTATTATATTTAACCACTTCTAAACTGATAGATTGGTTGTTGAGAGAATATCTCAACAACCCAACTGCTTAACAAACCAATTCTAACTATTTGCTAAAGTAAGAATTATTTCCAAGTAACATTATAATGTCGTGAAACATTTTTTTTTTAAAGTTTATTATCCATTTTAGTTTATGGTTGAGTAGGTGCTTCTCCCCACCATATTGTGCCTTAAGAAATTAAGGTTATGTAAATTCAATAATAGATGATGAAATCAATTCAATGTAACCTAATTTTCTTCATTAATATTTTTTACTTTCACTTCATCTTAGTAATTAAAACTTAGGTTATTATGTATATTGAAAGGGATTATTTACTTGTAGAGTTTCTAATGCATCTTTTACATCGAATATCTCCACTCTTTTACATCAAATACCTCCACTCTAAAGATATGATGAGACTGAGTGAATGCCAGGAACCTTTCCTAAACGTATGGTAAACGTCTAAGAGTTTTTGGTGTTCTATTCAGTGTAAGAGTTAAGGATTTTGGTATTCACTAGAATTGGGGTTTTTTATCATCTGTTTTCATCAACTTGGTCATTACCAGGGGAGGAGTTGACCGAGAGGAGGGTCCGAAAGGGATTCGATCTATATCTTCCTCCAATATTGAGGTTTTATCTTATTAATATTAACATGTTGAATTAATGATAATATATTTTATGTTTCATAAATTTGACATATTGAGTCAATATTTAAAAATGTTGACATACTTATACTACACATACGGGCTTTAGAGCACCTCTTGGCACAAAAATAAAATAAGTTTTCAAGAGTTAGCTACCCTCAAGAAATTCTCTGTGATGGTTTCGTCACACTATAATGATCTTGCTATGAAATCTGGTGTAGAATGTTCCATCTGCAAATACCGGAGATAATATATGGCTACCAGTTTTTTGCATTTGTGCGGTAATTTTAAATGAAATAATTGGGTCCGATTCACTATTCTCCCCCCAACATAAACTATGAAATTGTGTGCGGGATCCAGGTGATGTGTGGAGATGGTTTAAAGTGAAATTCAATTGATATTGTACTGTATTTTTGTTTGATTGATTACATGAAAAGTACATAAACTGATTTTTTTTAAATCGATTACATGAAAAGTATATCATTTTCTATGAAATTTCATAATGGAGCTTACACACCTCCAAAAACATAAAAAAAGGAGATTAATGACACTAAGTGAGCCCTAGGGTTGGAGGCGAGGCCTCTATTGAAGCGGGGGAGTATTGGAAATAAGATATTTTCTTCCGCTACCACACCAATTCTTGCATCGCTCAAAAGAATTGGAACAATTCTTTGTAAAATATCATGGTGGTTTCTTCCTACAGCCCTCGAAACGACACATCTACCTTCTCTGCCTTGGATTTGTTGTGGGTCTAGGCCACAAATTGCGGCCAATGTCTCAAGGGTTTTGTTTATTTACATTTTTTTTTAGCAAAGAAGAATTATTTTCTTAGAGAGCATGTGCAAGGCACGTTTAATGATCATGTTAAATAAATGTTGATGAACATTGTTAGAAATATTAATTACTCTTGCATGCAAGAGTGAGCTAAATTTAGCAGAGTTGGTTAACTCGGTCAAGTCAAGTGAGATCAAGTTAAGTTATATTTTGGGAAAATTCAAATTCAGAGTGTGTGTGCATGTTGAGTTATTTTGTGCGAGTATATAGTCCAAAAATCATAAATACCCCTCATCGGGTTCATTGTAAGAATCAAGTTTGTGTGATCAATAGAAGAGTCGCAACTTGTGTGTTTTGTGTGTGAAATTTGTGTTTTCGCTCCTCTACCTTTCCAAAAAAGTGGTATCAGAGGTAGAACATTTCAAGAGTGATAGATACTTCAATCGCAACTTGCAAATCTGTAATGTGTGAGTGATTAACCATGATTGAAAGAAAAAGGTCGAGAATATAAAAAAAAATCATGTTGTCAAAAGATACATTGTAGCTTGTCAAAATTTATTTTTGAATATAGCGCGGGCAAAAGCCCCAACTACGTGAAATCATTCATTTGGAAGTTAATGAGTCATGCGCTAATTAAATATAGTTACAACTCCTGCCACTGCTATAGCCTCAAGTTCTTGGGAGTGGAATTTCCACACTACCGTAAGGAGTGAGATAACATCTTGTGTGAGATATGAAAGGAGATATTAAAGTTCTTTTAAATTTTTTAAGAGGGTTTTTATGGTGAATACTAAGGTCAACTTTAAAGGATCAAAAATATTTTTTCAAAAAGGCTTGGTATTAAAAGTTTTTTAAAAATGTTTTTATATATTGAAACTAGTGCTCTTTATAGGAAAAAAAAAAATCGATAGGTCCTTCTAAGTAAAATGTGTGTACTCATAAAGAATGGTAATGGGGAGATATTTATAAAGTAGTTGTTCATTCCCTTTGAGAATTAAATAAAAAAATTATATGAAAAAAAAAGGGAAAAGAGCTTTATTGAAATGAGAGTGTATAACTTTGCATAACTTTGTTCATCTCCAATTTTTTTAGGCTTTTTAAGCATGATAGTTTTTTGGTGAAGATTGTGTCATACGGGGGTGCATATTAAAAATCATATTTTTTTTCGGGGCAATATTGAAGGTAGCCTCATGCAATCAGGAAAGCAGCTATAAGGACAGAGAAAAAACCACAGTCATGGGTCGCAAAGCACAATTGAAGAATGTTAATAAAATAAATCGAAAAGAAGAGGCATAAACCATTCCCATTTTTAGATAGGTTAAGGACGCAACCAAGGAATTGAGAAGTCTAACAGAATATAAAGAAAAAATCAAGGGTGATTGGTGTAGCTTTGATCTGCTACCACCTCCTATGTTTACAGGTAAATATTTTGATCATTGGGTTCTCAATATGTTAAATTTTCTTCTATCCAAAGAGTTAATTAAGTACAAGTCTAATAACCCATATGATGAAGTGTGCAATTATTTGACATTCAATTTTATAAAACGCCCATTGCATGAAAATCATTTGTGCAATGTAGAAAAAGATACAACCTTCAAGGAAGCATTGAAGATCCTGTAAGCAAAGTTTTTCACAAAGGAGAGTGATATGAATCAATATGTTATATCACAAGCAGAGAAGTCATACGCACATTTGAAAGTAGGTGAGAAAGACTCTGAGAATACAACAAAGCTTGGAGAATCCCGCTTAAAAGTGGATGATGGCTATGAAGACCATAAAATTAAAACCCATTATGTAGATATGCATATGTAAGAAGAAGATGCAATAAAGATTGGAGAGAGAGTAGTTGAAGCCTCTATGTGTGAAACAAAGCAAGAACATATAAATTCTCAAGGAATCCACTATAACGTGGATGGTAAAGATGCTCGTGAATCCCACTGTGACAAAACACATATGCATGATGACTGTAAAGTGAGATGTGAATTGGTGAATCCAGTCGCAGCTGATGAATTTGATGAAGTTGAAATTGTAAATGAGCACATGCATACTCGAATATCCCACAATAGAGTGGATGGAAATTATGTTGATGTTAAATTTTATGAAGACCCATTAACTAATGATGAGTGGTTTCACATGATTTAATGGAAATATCTTATTCATATGTTGTTATTTGGTGAGAGAAGCCTAGTTGTTTCAAGAAGGAAAGTGGAAGACAACAAGTTTGCAGCAGCACAGGTTTGTAAAGAAGTAGATAAGGCAGAGAAGGAAGAGGTAAATCGTGAAGCTCTCACTAAAGATCATTAGTAGGAATCTCTCACTAAATAGAATAAGTATGAAGCTCTCACTGAAGAGCACAATGAAGTTGTTTTTAACTTTGATTTTTAGTCTGCAGAGTACAAGAAAGAAGAAATAGTACCGGAATATGAAAAGAAGGATATGGAAGTTTATGGAAACAAGGAAGAATGCATTAAAACCTTTTTTCAGCAATGGAGTCAAGAAGAGATAATATTATGCTAGAAAAAAATATGGCAAAAATAAATACAGGTATATGAAGTGCAAGAAGTAGAGAAAATAAGATAGTTTGAAGATGTAATGTCATGGAAGAAGTCCATGATTAAATTAATATTTGAAGAGGAAGGTGTAGAAGACATGATTAGATTGTGTTTCAACACAAATTCAAGAAAAGTCAAAGAAAAATCACAGCCACAATATGTAAATAAATACGGAGTCTACAACAAGAAAGTGCAACTAAGAATAAAGTAGTTTCGAGGATAAAGAATTTGGAAGCAGAGAAAAGAAAATGCAAAACTATAAAAGTCTTGATTTATTGTAAGCCTAGCTAAGACATATTCCATCAGGCATGATTGAGTGATAATTGAGTCTGTTTCTATTGTAAGCCTAGTAGGCATAGTTGAATCATGTTGAGTCATGTTCGAGTTATGTTAAGTCATACGATCGTAATTAAGGGGGAGTGTTAGAAATTGTAATTACTCCTGCATGCGAGATTTAAATAAATTTAGTAGAGTCAGTTAACTGAGTCAATTCAAGTGAGTTCAAGTTAAGTTATATTTTGGGAAAAGTCCAATTTAGAGTGTATGCACATGTTCAGTTATTTTGGACGAGTAGCTAGTCCAAAAAGCATAAAAACCCCTCACTGGGTTCATTGTAAAAATCAAGTTTGTGTGATCAATAGAAGAGTTGCAACTCATGTGTTTTGTGTGTGAAAATTATGTTTTGGCTCCTCTACCTTTCCAACAAATATTTAGTTGTTGATAGAAAAAAAATTAGATTGTGAAAAGAAGTCTAAAATATGTAAAGGCTAGTCCAGATTGATCTTAACTCCTGATCTACCAAGCGTCAAGAGTCATCAAATTTCTTTTCACTTTAAAAAATGTTTGCAACTCAAGGGATTTGATCCTTATCGAGTGTTAAGATGGATCTAAACTGGTTTACATATTTTAAACTTATTTTCATAGTTTAAATTACTCTTAAAACAAATATTGTCAAACCAATTGTGCATCATACTCTATATATATGTGTGTGTTAATTTAACTTAAAATAAAAATAAATGAACAAATTGAGAAATTTATGTATGACTATTTTTTTTATTTTATGTTTACATGTTATATTATTTTTTTCATTGCTTTTTCTATTTTATATTATTCAACTCATTTTTTATCTTAGACTTATACTTTATTTTTATGATTGTCTTTCATTGATTTTTCCTTATTATTTTTATTATCGACGCTTTATTATTTATAATTTAAGTTTTAATGTGTATTTTGATATTTTAAATATTAAGTTTTGTCCACTTCTAATTATCTTAGACTTATACTTTATTCTTATTATTTTTCTTTCTTTCTTTTTTTCTTTATTATTTTTATTTCCCATATTTTGTTATTTATAATTTACTTTGTAAGGTGTAATATGACATTTTAAATATTAAGTTTTTCCCACCCATAATCTTTACCTAATTATAAATAGAAAAATATGTTCATAATGGATGATTGTTTATCTCTATCTATTAATTTCAATTTCAATAATTTTATCAATTTCTATTATAAAATAAAGTGCTAAATTTCCATATGAATCACTTTTGCAAGAACTAATTTAGAAAGCTTGAAAAGGGACCATAAAAGAAGAAAAGTGAATGGAAATAAGAAAACTATCTAATTCATTAGGATGAAAGTGTGATTATCAATATTTTATAATGCTTTTAATTAAATTAATTAAATATGGATATTTATTTTTATCTTTTATTATAATTAATATTAATTTTATTTTTAAAACATATGCCAATTCCTTAAATATGAAAAAAGATATATTTCTTTCCTATTAAATATATAATAGGATATTTTTTATCTTATTAATTGAAATATATATTTTCATAAAATTTAAAAATAAATTAAACTACATATTTAACATAGATTCTATTAAAAAAATTGACTGATAAAAATATAATATATAGAATATTAAATCATATATTTTTATAAATATATTTGAAATAGCATAATGTTAAATAGTAGATTCCCATAGAACTTAGGAATGGAAATTAGAAAATTAATGAAATTATTAATTAAAAAAATTAATATAAAAAATTTATACATTGTAATTTTATCAATTCAAATTAATGCTTGTAATTATACAGTAAAATTGATCACTCAAGGTAGAAAACGTTTATATATCAATTTGCGTAGCTGTTGCGCGTGATAATCTCCAAGCCCTTCTGAAATCAAAATAAAGCAAAGTTGCATTGTCTTTTCACAGAGTTGCAGCTTTCAAATAATGAAAAACATTGAGAATCTATGGAAACATCAAACCTCCGAAGGTAAATCTGTGCAATTATTGGACTGCCTACTCCTTACGTTCAATACAAAGACATTAATTAAAAATGCACCAGTCACCTTCAAAAGTTAAAACTATATTTCGACACTGAGAAATTGAAAAGTATATGATAATGAATTGAGAAATTTATTAGCAGCTTCTTCCTAGTGAACACCATAGACGATACAAAGAGAAGCAGGAATATAATGGCTTGGAATATGTTAATACTTCTCTAAATAATACCTAGCGTGATTTATTTCATAACTGGTCAAAATAATGCGTCGTATTTCGTATCTTGTCAAAAGAATGAGTCATGCAATTTTATTTAATCGAGTGAAATCGACTGAGCACGGTGAACCGGAGCTTCTCTCCGATCCAATGTGCCTTCCTCATGAACGCAAATGGCTTTGTGGAGAGCACATTGGATTACTGGAGAAGCTCTCCTCCTGTCGGAAGAATCATTACACCCTTATTGAATCCATAATTGTTACTTTGAGGACTAATCGGAATGTTTATTAATATTTTAGGGTTTTGGTGTAACCACAAATCTCTTCATCGTAATGCTGTAAGTCTGAAGAGGTGAACATGGTACATAGGAAGGGGTGTTCATATCATCCCTATAGAATTCATAATTGTTAGTTTGAAAAGTTTACTAATACATGGAGATTTTGGTGTGACCGCAAACTTTTTCATTTTCCACTAAAGCTCTATACCAAGATTGCCTTCCGTTCACTACTATGAAGACAAAAGCCTTCAACTTCCTGGAAAATTGAGTGAGAATGTGTAAAGCATATTAACAAGTACTTTTGACCAAGGTAGTAATCTATGGGTGAGGTTGAGCCCCTTAAATTTTAATAGTACAAATTATATTGTATATTCATATCAAATAAGGTTACATGTAAATACATTTAGTGTTGTCTCTAAGTAGACTATGTTGGACAGACAATCACCTAGTTTATCTAGTTTAGAGAATATCTCAACCACACACCAATCTAAGAAACAACTCCTAACTAATAGGAACATACTATTTTACATAGCAAAAATCACAACTGAAACATGTAGGAATTACATTTTCCAACACACCCCCTTAATGACTACTTGTCTCGATATCAATCTACAAAGTCTAGCTGTGAACAAGCATAACAAGAAAATATGTATACATCCATATAAAGAAACAACCATGCACAGGAATGCATTGGTGCCCAACCGTTGCAACCGTTAGTTTAGGAGGATGTCCTTGGCATATATGGTTCTATCAACCATTATAACTGAATACATGTATATGTACCTGCAAATCCCCCTCCATCATCATTATGGCTTTTATTGGGTTACCCATAACCATGCTCTGGGTTTCATCGGATTACCCTCAACCATGCCACCAAGGCTCTGAATCTAGCCACGAAGGCTCCACACTGCCACCAAGGCTCAACTCAGCCAAGAAAGCTCAACTCAGTCATGAAGGCTCAACACATCCACGAAGGCTCAACTCTGCCACCAAGGCACTCAATTCAACCACCAAGTCTCACCATAGATCCAACTTAACAAGGCCCAGGGTTTCTTGAGCTCACCCTCAACCAAGCCAAGGGTTTTTTCGGTTGGCCCTAAACCATGCCTACAAGCCAAGGGTTTTTTCGGTTGGCCCTAAACCATGCCTGTTGGGGATTTTTCTGATAAAATCCCAAAAACAAACAAAAACTGAACACACACACACAGACAATGCTCTGTTTCTACCTTTCCAGGACCTTTTGTGCACAGGGAAGCTTTAAAAAAAAATGACTGAAGAACATAGTATTACGTCACCATAAAAACATTTCTATTCATTAAAACAAAATGTCTGATACAAACTTCATCCTCATTGCTGAGAGGGATTCACCAAAAATACTCTGCCTCTTTTACAAAATGATTTTTACACTGCTGTGTAAAATCTTCATTCACTGCTGTAAAATAAATTTACATGGATTTATTGCTGTAAAAGAGCTTTTACATTTACCACTTCTTGTTTCCCACTGCTGTGCATATCACAAAAATAAAATACAGAGACATACAAAAACTCTCATACTTCTTCTACGCACTGCTGTGCGATATTCACTCCTTGCATAAAAGAAATCAACACATAAAAGCTCTCGAATACATATGCGTTCCCATTGATTTTTCTTTTGTTGCTGCTGGCTTCTTTTTTCATCCCGTGTGCAAATATTACCACACGAGCACTGCTGTGTAAAAAACTTTTTGGTTTTAAGACGCGTGAGTTTTCATATTACAAAATGGTCAACTACAAAATAAACACATGCCGTATATAAAAACTTAAAACCATTACCTACACCTATGACAATGCATTAATAAAAGGTATGGTCAACCAAACTTAAGTTTTACTCCACGCTATGTAATTAATGCAAGCTTGTACGCAGGTAGGAGCGATGGACGGCGAATATCGATCAGGCAGATCAAACGGCGGTGGAGAATTTCGGAAGGCCTCATTATGCTGAACATTAGCACCCGATAAGTCAGACTTGCTTACGTATGCCGAGAGCCACGCGTCTGCACTATATTGTATTGGGCTCGTGTGACGGAAAATGCCTTCGCCAGAAAGTGGTCCGAAAAGTTTCAGGTAGATTTGCTGAGCGGTATCGGGGAGCTGTACGTATACTGTTGAAATTACATATTCAACACTCCCCTTTAATTTCAACTGTTGGGCATTCAGTCATACCCAGACACTTTCTCAAAAATTCAAAGCTTTTCTGATCCAATGGCTTTGTCAAGATGTCTGCAACCTGTTCTTGAGTCCTGCAATGTTCTAGGACAATTTCTCCATTGTTCACCAATTCTCTGATGTAATGAAACCTTGTATCAATGTGTTTCGTTCTCTTATGAAACACTGAATTCTTTGACAATGCAATAGCTGAGCTATTGTCACAAAAAATCACTGTCGCTTTTGCCTGCTCTTGGCCTAAGCTCCTCAACATTCTTCTCATCCAAACTGCTTGACATGCTGCTGCTGTAGCTGCCACATATTCAGCCTCTGCTGTAGACAATGCTACAATGGACTGCTTCTTAGAAGCCCATGAAATGGCTCCAGAACCCATATGAAAAACATAACCGGAAGTGCTTTTCCGATCATCTACACTTCTAGCCCAATCACTATCAGTGTATCCAACCAAATCTGAATGTTCTGAGACATTATATAAAATTCCAAACCTTTTGGTACCTTTGACATACCTTAAAATTCTTTTTGCTGCCTGCCAATGTGCCTCCTTTGGCCTCTCTATAAATCTGGAAATTAAACTAACAGCAAACATAATGTCAGGCCTAGTAGCTGTTAAATACATAAGGCTGCCAACAATACTCTTGTACAAACTAGGATCAAAATCCTTGCTACTGTCCTCTCTGCTGAGTTTTAATCCCATTACTGTGGGAGTGATCGCTGCTTTGCATTCTTGCATGTTAAATCTACCCAACACTTGATTTACATATCTAGCTTGTGAGATAAAAATTCCTTTTTCATTTTGATCTACTTCTATGCCTAAGAAGTATCTCAAGAAACCCATGTCAGTCATTTCAAATTCCTCTTTCATGACTGATTTAAAATTCTCAATGAGCTGATCATCATTACCTGTGAAAATAACATCATCAACATATAAGACAACAATCAAAATTTTACCATCTTTTTCTTTGATGTAGACGGTGGGTTCTCCTTCACACTTGTCGAATTCATTATCCAATAGATAGGAATCTATCCTGCTGTACCATGCTCTTGGCGCTTGCTTCAGCCCATAAAGAGCTTTCTTCAATTTGCACACTTTGTGCTCTTCACCTTTCTTCTCATAGCCTAGAGGTTGTTCAACATAAACCTCTTCCTTTAACACTCCATTTAGGAATGCTGACTTCACGTCCATTTGGTAAACTTTCCACTTGTTTTGAGCTGCTATGGACAGCACTGCTCTCACGGTTTCCATTCTTGCAACCGGTGCGAAAGTCTCCTCATAATCTCTCCCATACTGCTGCTTGTACCCTTTGACAACCAGCCTTGCCTTGTGTCTTTCTATTTTACCTTCAACATTGCTCTTGGTCTTGTAAACCCATTTCACTCCAATGACTTCTTTACCTTTTGGTAGCTCAACCAAATCCCATGTTTTGTTTCTCTCTATGGCATTCATCTCCTCATCCATAGCTTCTATCCATTTCTTATCTTTAATTGCATCTTCGAAATGAATAGGATCATCAACATGACAATACAAGGCAAATAAGGAATTCATTCCTTCATCATAAATGTCACTTAGATTTCTAAACTTCTTACCTCTTTCATTTGGTGTGCAAGTGCTTGAAGATGCACTTGAATTTCCTCCTTGTGGTGTGCTTGGAGAAGCACTTTCATTTATCCTCAATGGTGTCCCTTGCTATCCTTGTGTTGGCGCTGCTGTTTGGGGATGCATTTCAGCCACCTCCTCATCATCTTCATCATGAGACAAACAGTTTTTAACATTAACTGTCTTCTCTATGCTTCCATCCCAAGCTTCCTCTTCAATGAATTGAACATCTCTGCTGACAAAAAACTTCTTGGTGGATGGGATATACAACCTGTAGGCTTTGGATTCCTCACTGTATCCAATGAAGATACATTTCTCCCCTTTGCTATCCAACTTCCTCCTTAGCTGATCTGGAATGTGTGCATAGGCCACACATCCAAAAACTCTCATGTGGGTGACTCCTTGCTTTCTCCCACTCCATGCTTCTTCTAGCACTTTGTTCAACACTGTTTTTGTAGGACACCTGTTCAAAATATACACTGCACAATTTACAGCTTCAGCCCAATAATCATTTGGCAAATGCTTTGCCTTTAGCATGCTCCTCGCCATATCCATGATGGTCCTATTCTTCCTTTCAGCAACTCCATTTTGCTGCGGAGTGTACCTTGCTGTAAACTGTTTATGAATTCCATTTTCTCTACAAAATCTTAGGAATTCCTTGGAGATATACTCACCTCCTCTATCAGTTCTCAAAACTTTAATATGCAGCCCGCTTTGGTTTTCCACAAATGCCTTGAAATTTTGGAATTTCTCAAACACTTCACTTTTGTTTTTAAGGAAATATACCCAAGTTTTTCTTGTAAAGTCATCAATGAATGTTAGGAAATATTGGCTGCCTGCTAATGATGGAGCTTGCATTGGTCCACATAAATCTGAGTGGATGATTTCTAAGGGTGCCTTTGCCCTTATGCTCTTCCCTGATGGAAAACTTTCTCTGTGTTGTTTTCCCAAAATGCAACCTTCACAAAGGTTGTCCAGTTTATCTATCAATGGTAGTCCTCTTACCATTCCTTTCCTACTCAACAAGTTTAGACCTCCAAAATTGAGATGTCCAAATCTCAAGTGCCACAACCAATTTTCATCCTTTGGCACGCTTTGGAAAGCCTCTTGGGTGACTGCTGCAATTTCTCCTTTGTTTTTCAAATCTGCCCTTATTCTAAGAGGGAACATCCTGTTCCTCGTCATCTTCACTTCAGCAATGCATCGTTTGCTGGGTGCTATATCCATGATGGTGCACACATCATTCACAAAGAAAACATTGTACCCCTTTTGAACAAGTTGTCCAATACTCAAGAGGTTACATCTCATTCTAGGGACATAGTAGACATCTGCTATGGTTTTCCTTTCTCCTTTCTTTGTAAATATTTTTACCTCTCCTTTTCCCATAACAGAAATTTTTCTATCAGTTCCTAGTGTGACATCTGATTTCATATTCTGATCTAGAGCAGAAAAGAGGGCTATGTTTCCTGTCATATGGTTGCTGCAACCTGAGTCTAAAAACCATATGTCTTCACTGTTTGTTTCAGCCATGTTACAAGCTAACAACACATTATCTTGACTGCTATTTTCTCTAGTAACATTTGCATTTGATCTATTGTTCATATCATGCTGCTTCTTCCTACATTCACTGGCATAATGCCCATATTTTTTACAATAATAGCATTGGACATTGGATTTTTCATATCTTTGTCCTTGAGCATGATGTTGACCTCTTTGTTGGCTGCTGCCTTGGCCTTGGTTCTGATTTGGATTGCTGCCTCTTCCTTGAGCATTTGCTGGACTATTCCTTCCACCTCTATTCTGGCTTTTGCCTCTTCCTCTCTTGTTTCCTCTGCCTTGACCTCTTCCTCTTCCAAAAGACATCTGGGTCTTGAAGGTTTGCTCTAGAGATGAGTTTTCATTTCTACGCAACCTCTGCTCATGTGTTATCAGTGATGCATGAAGCTCATCAACTGAAAAGTTTGAGAGATCTTTTGTCTCTTCTATGGTGGTGACAATCACATCAAACTTTGAGGGTAAGGCCCTCAATATTTTCTCCACAATCCTCCTTTCTTCAATGGTTTCTCCATGAGTCCTCATTTGTGTGATCAGACCAATCACATGTGTGAAGAATGAGTCAATGTTGTTTGACTCCTTCATGCTCAGATTCTCAAAATCTTTTCTCAGCAATTGCAATTTTGCTATCTTCACTCTCTTCATGCCTTGATAGGCTGTCTTGAGGGTTTGCCATGCTTCATTTGCTGTCTTAGCTGCTGCTAACCTTGGAAACACACTCTGGTCTACTGCTAGATACAACAACACACGGGCTTTTGAATCCTTCTTCCTATTGCTCTTCAGCAGATCCTTCTCTGCTGGAGTTAATCTATTAAACTCATTTTCATCTGCTGGTTCTTCAAAACCATCTTCAACTATTTTCCATAAATCTTGAGAGGCAAACAAGGCTCTCATAGTTATTGACCAGTAGTCATAGTTTTTCCCATTGAACTGTGGGAGATGGGTATTAAACATACCCATGCTAGTGCTTGTGCTAGCCATTCCTTGACTGTGTATTTAAAACACTGACTGCCTCTTCAGCAACACAAAAAAAACTTTGTGAAATACCTGAATCCTTTGCCTGTGACTTCACTTTGCTGGAGAAGATTCACTGCTGCAACAAAAGACTCCTCCCTTCAGCTTCTTGAACACCTTCAAAGAGCCTAAGCCTACTCTGATACCACTGTTGGGGATTTTTCTGATAAAATCCCCAAAACAAACAAAAACTGAACACACACACACAGACAATGCTCTGTTTCTACCTTTCCAGGATCTTTTGTGCACAGGGAAGCTTTAAAAAAAAATGACTGAAGAACAGAGTATTACGTCACCATAAAAACATTTCTATTCATTAAAACAAAATGTCTGATACAAACTTCATCCTCATTGCTGAGAGGGATTCACCAAAAATACTCTGCCTCTTTTACAAAATGATTTTTACACTGCTGTGTAAAATCTTCATTCACTGCTGTAAAATAAATTTACATGGATTTACTGTTGTAAAAGAGCTTTTACATTTACCACTTCTTGTTTCCCACTGCTGTGCATATCACAAAAATAAAATACAGAGACATACAAAAACTCTCATACTTCTTCTACGCACTGCTGTGCGATATTTGCTCCTTGCATAAAAGAAATCAACACATAAAAGCTCTCGAATACATATGCGTTCCCATTGATTTTTCTTTTGTTGCCGTTGGCTTCTATTTTCATCCCGTGTGCAAATATTACCACATGAGCACTGCTGTGTAAAAATTTTTTTGGTTTTAAGACGCGTGAGTTTTCATATTACAAAATGGTCAACTACAAAATAAATACATGCCGTATATAAAAACTTAAAACCATTACCTACACCTATGACAATGCATTAATAAAAGGTATGGTCAACCAAACTTAAGTTTTACTCCATGCTATGTAATTAATGCAAGCTTGTACGCAGGTAGGAGCGATGGACGGCGGATATCGATCAGGCAGATCGGACGGCGGTGGAGAATTTCGGAAGGCCTCATTATGCTCAACATTAGCACCCGATAAGTCAGACTTGCTTACGTATGCCGAGAGCCACGCGTCTGCACTATATTGTATCGGGCTCGTGTGACGGAAAATGCCTTCGCCGGAAAGTGGTCCGAAAAGTTTCAGGTAGATTTGCTGAGCGGTATCGGGGAGCTATACGTATACTGTTGAAATTACATATTCAACAATGCCTACACGAGTCCTTATCCACCTCGCTCTCACACATGGTTTCTGGCTTACCACAAACCAATACAGCAAATACAAAGTGGTTTTAAGATTACCACGAAATTTATGGGGGTACACATGCCTCATCAGGGTTACATTACAAACTCCAACTTTGGAGTTACCAAGTACATACTTTACAAAAACCACTACAAAATATCTGAAACTTTCTTACTAATAAATCTATGTGACACATAACACATCATGTGTTTATTCCACAAACTCACACTAATTCATACGAACTCGATTTTCCATCATCCTCCAATCTCTGATGCCACTATTTTCAGTGTCATGTCTTTATTATATCTGGTAATCAATCAATCCTACAAATAAATTTGTCTATTGTTAAAATGACCCATTTCAACAAAAAAAACTCAAACTCATAAGAATAGTTGGCCAAATTAATTGTCAACTTCTAATTTTTAACCAGATTTACATTAATTACATGAGCATTTTAATGACATGTAGTGAATACGCTGAAAAACAACGATGGAACACCTTATATAACAAGTTACTTTTCAATGACAACTTCATCGCTCCAATTCCAAAATAAGTAATGGAGGGACAATTTCTGTAACTCGCAGAGGCATTTTAGTCACTGGAGTCACAAGAGTTCTTTTGGATTTCTCAACTGGTCTTTTGTCTTTTTGAAGCATCTCCGGCTTCGGCTTTCATTTCTATATCCATGATTGTATTCTTTTCTTCTTCATCTTCGAGAACCTCCTTTACGCCCTCGGTCTTATCGCCTTCAGTTCTCTTGATAGACTCTTCGAACTTAGGCCTAGCAGGAGGAGGTTCAACGAATTCATTATTTTTGAGAGCTTTCTCGACTCGAACCCTCAACTCTTACATAACTGTTTTTTGTGATTCCTTCAAATTAGACACACGGTTTCTCTCCTCCTTGAATGAATAAGTCAACTGTTGGATTCTTTCCTCAACAACAGATGCCCTTGCTCAACACCAGGCCACTGAATTTCCAAGCCAGATGCACTTTGAGTGGAATTATAACATACGCAAAAAAAATTACACTAACCTAAACTGTTAAGTCCATTATGTCAGCCATGTTGGGAGAGAACAAGCAGCATCAAAACCAACCTCAAATTCCATATTATTCTTGATTTCTGACCAACTAGCTTTGCTTCCAAAGAAACTTTGCCACATGGATGACCAAGCTACCACTGAAAGCATAAACCAACGTTACTTGATATGCTTTGTTCTTCAACATTACATCTTCTCTCACAAATAGGACGCAAGCACTTTTCTGTCATATGTTTTCTGTGATCGGACAAAGCAGTAAAAATAATATTATAGTTTCCACTCATCTCCAAATGCATTTCACTAATTCTTTTGACAAGCAGTCATTTTTGGCATTTGAAGAAATACACATGAATCTCTAGACAATCTTACACATCATGAAGTGAAGAACAATGCCTTCACCGTGACTTAGATCCATACAATTAATGTGTCAACGGAACTGGACTCTACTAGAACTTAAATGGGTTCTGGAAAATCTCTTACCATCTCTAACGAAAGTGTTTCTCCTGGCCAAATCTTAGCCTAGAAGCAATCAGAATTGACAACTCCAACAACTCTTCCAAGAATGTTTCCACTTGATCTTACAACGCTTCCAAACAACTCTTAAACCAAGTGCTCCAAACGCAATCTCCAAGCAACCTCGAACACAACTTCCAAGCGGCCTCGACTTGCTTTCAGATCTGTGGGTGGGACAGTCATTATCTCTTTCAATGCAGTGGGCTCTCCTTGTGGTCGTGGGTTCACACCACTCAATGACCGACACAGTCTTCTCCACACAAAGCAATGCCTTGCACTTACACAGGGTTGAGATCAACACCACGCTCCCTAGCTCCTCGGGCTCACAATTCCAACAGATTGCTCACCACCGTCACAACTCTCAGCGCATATCTAGATAGACAAACAAAAACTAAAAACAATACAAATATACTATGTTATTTCTTTAGCCCACAAGGGGCCAAGCCCAAGGCCTCACGCGCTCTCATACCAACTTAAATTTTGGTAGTACAAACTATATTGTATATTCATATCAAATAAGGTTACATATCAATACATTTAGTGTTGTTTCATGATAGGTAGTATATCTTAGAGACACAATCACCAATATCTCAACCACACACCAATTTAGGAAATGACTCCTAACTAATAGAAACATATTTTTTTACATAAAAAAAAATCACAATTGAGACAAGTACGAATTACATTTTCCAACACAACCAACTTTATTCTTTTTCTTTAGTTAGAAACAAATTCTTTTACATAAAAAAATTCACAATTGAGACAAGTAGGAATTACATTTTCCAACACAACCAACTTTATTCTTTAAAGAAAAAAACCAATTACAAATGAGCATTATGACCACACATTTAAATACTTCCATTTCATGTGAATGAAGCTCACATTTCATTTCAAGAATCATGCCATTTAGCAAAACGTACGTTCTCACCCAGCGAAGTCATTCATTTCAGGAATGACGCCACTTACGAAAAAGTTTGACTTCACCCGCACAAATTATAGGACCTCCATTATTTGAAAGGCGCTAAGGCCACCAAGGTCTCATTCATTTCAAGAATTATGCCGCTTAATGAAAAAGTGAGACTTCACCTCTTAATGAAAAAGTGAGACTTCACCCCCCACCAAATTATTTCAAAGACGGTAAAAAGTGTTAGATGCATGGGCACATATCAACTTTATTCCCTCACACCAATAATAATAAAGATTATCCAAAAAAATTGAAATGCTTGTGATATATAATCTCTTTCGAAATGTTCTACGGTCAAGCTCCTCAAATATCCATGCTTTAAAAATCTTCGTAGTACGATTTAAAAATATTCCAAGCGAAAGAAAGCAGATTTAGAAGACAAAATAGCCCTTTCGTAAGTCTTGATAATATTATGCTTCCGCGGCTCAATGTCGATTTCACAATGTCAATAATTCTTTTGATGCATCGTAAAGATATATATATATATATATATATATATATAATATTCCCAATCTGACCTTTTATGATATGCGCATCGTAAAGTTATGTATATATATATGTGGGGTACTATCTAAGTAACAAAATATATGTTGTTTAGGAAGTGGTCATTTTCATTATGATATAGATGGGGTCAGCCATAATAAAAGGTCACATTGTGAAGAGTTGGTGGAGATTCCTAATGATTTTTACATGGGGATTACATATGTTTGAAGGGTAAGTGAGTTGGTGGGGAATAGTGATTATTGTTTACATGGTGGTGGTGAATGGTGATTATGGTTTACATGATTTGCTGGATTGATGAATGGGTGGAGAATAATGGTTATTTTTTACAGGCTGTCACCACTATGAGACGTCACCTTTAATGAATCGATGGAAAATTTCTTTTACCGCGTTATATTTGATGAGCTAGTGGAGTATTTTTATTATTCCTAATGTGGTGACTATGAAAGTCAAATATGAGGAATGGGTGGAGATTTTTCATTATTTTATTTCTGGGTAGTTTTTACTCCATCAATGGTCACATTTGTTACTTTTTGTCAAACATCATTCTTCATACTTTTGACCATTTTAATCCATTACTTATTAACGTAATGTGTCCACACCACCATGTTTAACAATTTGGATTCATATTCAATATAATTTAAATATGCTTACATAAATATGAAAGCAAACAATCATCTTCCTATGCTCTCAAATTTAAAATATGATATTTTTAATTATTTCCTAATATTGAATTTCTAAATTTAATATTTTTGTTATATTTTTATGTATTGAGTTAATCTTATTTTAATGACTTATTTGGAATAGATCTATATATGATTTGGCATCTAACTTAATTCTCTGTGGTAGAAAAGTTAGAGGAATTAGCTTGCAATGTGCAATACAAAAGTTATTTTAATTGGAGCTTCTGTATGATACATACAAAAGTTATCGCTACCAAAGTTTGTATGTGAAATTTATGCCTCTTGTAAGATTGACAAATACTATTGAACACCATGGTATCGAGTTCATGCAATGTCAACCCCCATTACATGCACATGTAGGGCTAACCAAGCATGGATTGTTAAGAAATTGTAATGATTTCAAAACTATAAAACATATTAAGGGTTGCTCAATAAAAAAACACTAAATCTAGTCCTAGATAGGTATCACATTATGTTAAATACTAGGCTACTAAGAAGAGAAGGAGTTAATTCATTTTGTATAGTTATTGTTCCATAGTTACGAAAAACATCAAGAAGTGGGATATTGATGTATAACAAAGTATGCAGAATATTTTGCAGTAGCCACTTAGGATGCATTTTCCATAAAAGCTCCACAATGAGCATCCCTTTCTTAGTACTTACTTTTATAGCTAAGAGAAAGAGAATTGGAGCATATACTTCACCTTCTAGCTATGTTCTCTCCCATATCTGATTTTCCACGTTACATGTCATGTACATTTGTTTGTGTAGATGGTATGTTTTCTTGCTTTTTTTATCATTTTGATTTCAATTATTTTCATATATTTGAGAACTAAACTAATAATAATAAATCTAAGATCTAACATAGTGTTGACAGTGCTAGTCCCGCCAACATGTCAGAAAATCTCCCCGGTAAGAAGTCCCAACTAAAACTCACATCGTTTGGAGTAGGAGTCCTAGTAGTGGGTACTAAAGCTATGTTTTCACTACGATAACATGCAGAGGTAAGGAAGATATCCTTTTCAGAAGAAAGTGCATAACCTTGCAGTGAGTCAAGAGGGATGCATGGGGAGGTTGTAACACACGGAAGAGGAAAAGAAGTGTATCCCTTAAAAGCCTGTAATAGTACACAACATGAAAGGAACATAAGAGCTCAATGACACCACAAATTGGAAAGCACAATAGTCGACAATCCAAAGTGACGAGTTAAACCAACAGAACTCTTCAATAAGATTCATACAATCACATACATAATAGTCCATACATCAATGTGTAAGTAAAACTACATACATTTCCAAAGTAACTAGAATAGTCAAACTACAATAACAACATATGCATGAAAAGTGTTGCCTCTATTATATTATATAAAGTGAAAGTTCCATCCATACATACAACCAATACATCCACTAGCCCTAATAGTGGAATGTTACAGTCAAAAACGCTTTCTCCTCCAAAAATATGTGCTTGTTATGCACTGTGGAGAAGCCAAGGCTCGTCACAATACTCTCCAAGCCCTCTCTAAGCAATTTCTAGCAAAATCTTAGCTCCCAAAAGCATGTTGTATGAGTTATGACGTTCTATTTATAACAAAGGGTGAGGTGACACTTGACATTCCCCTTTGTGAATCTTGGACTACCCTCGTGACTCTTTACATTACATATGACTATTTGTATTCCACTAATAACACTTGGGATTTCACTTTACATCATGTTTGCAAAATGATACATTTTCCACATATACCCATGTGGGACAAACTTGGTTTAAGTCAGCCAAACAAGACAACACTAAGTCTCGGATGGTTGTGGAAAGGCAAACTCATCAAACTTCTCTCTATGATCCTTGGTGACGAATTGATGCCATGCTTGATAGTGCGCAATGGTGTCCGCGTACTCTTTGATGATGTCCTCTAAGAAATGAACTCTTGCCTCCATTGCTTTTGCAAATAATGATTTGGAACCTCGATCCAACAAATACTATAACATGCGCAGCTTAGTCTTGATCAAGGCCAGACCCGAGATGTACATCTGCATGTTATCTGCGCTAACTTGCAAATCTACACTGGTGACCATGAGCATCAAGTGATCAAAGTAGACATCGAGCTCCATTCTAACTTTATTCTTCTCTTTGGCCTTGGTGAGCGTACCAATTGACAAGGTGCCATAATTTCTCACCATGACATCCAAACTCATGTACAAATGTGCATATGAAGCCTCAATACTAGTGATGAGCAACTTGATTTCCTCATAGTTCTATCTCTGACTCTAGATGTGTGCTTTGTCCAAATCCACCTGTGGCTTCATCATATTGTGTAAGTGAAGCTGGGATCCCTTGTACCTCATTTTCCATGTATGTACAAGATCAAATATGGCATGTATGTCTGCCGGTGTTCGTGCTATATTAGTGCAGCACTGCTGATGACCATGTAGGTGGACAACTTCCTTGTGCATGGTGACAAACCTATCATACAGTGTCTGCATGATTGTCTCAAGAGTTGATGCTTCAACAAGTATGGCCATCTTCATCTCTGAACTAGCAGATCCTATAGATTGTTTCTCTCTCTGCCTAGCTGCATGCAACTCCTTAGCCATGTGCTCATTTTCTGCTATCAAGAACTTATAGGTTTTAACCCCGTACAAAAATTACCTACATATGAATTCTAAAACAAAAAAAGTAAACAATGCGAGAGCATAACACATATACACAGAGATTTTCCCGTGGATCCCAAAACCGGGACTACTAGCTTGATTTTTCATTATGTTCATTTCAATGTTAGAATACATATTTATACATTCCAAAGCATCCAATACCATGGACCGAAAACCATCACACCCAAACTGTTGGACCGAAAACCATTGCATCCAAAACCATGTGCGAAAAATCATGCACAAAATAATAGGTAGGTCTGCCCAACCTAATATAGGGTCCAAAAAAAAATATTTCCAGGGTGCTGCCTCGGATCCCATAGAGTGGGGTTACTTTCACCCATCAAACCCCCTATGACTCACCCCATTACGCAATCGACACAATGAAAGGGGGGCTCCTCCCCCCTTCTAACCCCTCGGTTAACTACGTGGGCTAGTCATGGAAAGAATATAACACAACCCAACATTATCCCACTTGTTGTTTTCTTTCCAAAGGGGGCCACAAGAGAGCTTAGTCATTTATCTAGCCCTGCAATGCCCATTGTTTCTCTACACCAAGAGAACTTCTCAGAGCTCACAGATTTTGTCAATGCATCTACAGTATTCTTCAAAGTGTCCACCTTTACCAACAACACCTTTTTTTCTTCTATCATATCCCTCACAAAGTGATACTGAACATCAATGTGCTTGGTCTTTGAATGATATGTAGGGTTCTTTGCTAAGAAAATTGCACTTTGGTTGTCACAGTCTATCCTTATAGCTCCTTGTACTAACCCCATACTTGAACACAATCTCTGCAACCAAACTGCTCCCTTTCTTGCATGAATGGTTGCCATGTATTCTGCCTCTATAGTTGATAGTGCCACTATAGATTGTTTCTTACTCATCCAACTAACTGCACCTCTAAATAGGTTAAACACATACCCACTTGCAGATCTTCTATGATCCAAATCTCCAGCCTAGTCTGCATAAACAAATTCATGAATATCCAACACTCTGTCTAATCCTGGTCTTCCTTGGTATCAGAAACCATAATCACTAGTGCCACACAAATACCCGGAAACCCGCTTCACTACTGTCCAGTGCTCCTTCCCTGGTTTTGACATAAACTTGCTCAATACTCCCACTACATGTACAATGTCTAGTCTAGTACAGACCATTGCATACATCAGGCTACCGACTGCACTTGCATATGGAACACGGGACATGTCCTCTTCCTCTTCTTGTGTCTTGGGACACTGCTCAGCAGATAACTTTACACCTATAGGAATAGGAACCTTCACCTGTTTACTATCTTTCATATTAAACCTTTGCAATATTGTCCTGACATACTTCCTCTGGTTTAACCAGAGCTTCCTCTTTGTCCGATCTCTTTTAATTTCCATGCCCAAAATATAGTTTGTAGCACCAAGATCTTTCATTTCGAATTTGGAGGACAAATGGGTGTTCAAAACCTAGATAGTTTCTTTGTCATTTCCAACCAACAACATATCATCCACATACAAGACTAGATAAATAACACGGTCACCAATTAATTTAAAATACACACAGTGATCTACTTTGCTTCTGGTGAAGCCAAGTCCCCATATAAATGTATCAAATTTCTAATACCATATCCTTGGTGACTGTTTTAAGCCATACAAAGTCTTCTTTTACTTGCATACCACTTCTTTCTTACCCTTCACCGCAAAGCCTTTAGGTTGCTTCATGTAGATCTCCTCTTCCAGATCCCCATGAAGAAATGTTGTCTTCACATCCATCTATTCTACCTAAAAATCAAAAGCAGCAACAACAGATAAAAGTAATCTAATAGAAGTTACCTTGGCAACAAGAGAAAAGATATCACCAAAAGCAATTCCCGACACCTGGGAATAACCTTTTGCAACCAACCGAGCTTTGTATTTCTCCACCTTTCTTTCTGCATTTGTCTTCTTCTTAAACACCCATTTTCTGCCAATGGGTTTCCTTCTAGCCCTAATTCCACCATATCCCAAGCCTCATTTTTGTGCAAAGATGCCATTTCATCAACCATGGCCTCTTTCTAGAGTATTCCATCCTCTGAATCTACTACTTCCTTCACAATTCTTGGATCATCATCAGTAATAGATAAAGAAAAAATTGAACAGAAAGAAGATGGACTATACCTTTTTGGCTGCCCTCTTTCTCGAACTGATCTTCTCACACCCGGATTTTGTGGCTCTTCATCTTCTAATTCCTCCTCTACTGTAGAGTCTGATTCTTCCTCCTTTAGCTCAAACTCTATCTTCTCAGGTTCCTTTGGTTGGACTTCATGTTTAATAACATATTTCACCTCGTTGAACACCACATCTCAGTCGTACACAACCTTCCTTGTTACTGGGTTCCAAAGCTTATAACCCTTTAAACCATTCTTATACCCAATAAAGATGCACTTTTTAGATTTACTATCCAAATTGGTTCTTTTCTCCTTTGGAACATGTACATATGCATCACATCTAAATACCCTCAGATGTGAAAGAGAGGGTTTCTTACCAGTCCATACCTCTTGTGGAATCTTATCCTCCAATGCTGTTGAAGGTGATTTGTTGACCAGGTAACATGATGTCTCCATCGCCTCTGCCCAGAATTGTTGTCCTAACCCGGTACCACCAAGCATGCTTCTTTCCCTTTCCATCAACGTCTTGTTCATTCTTTTGGCAACTCCGTTTTGCTGAGGTGTATATGGTGTAGTCTTTTGTCGTGCTATACCACACTTCTTACAGAATTCTTCAATTCCTTACTACAAAACTCTCCACCGTTATCTATCTTCAACACCTTTATCTTCTTCTCTATCTGGTTTTCCACCAGAACCTTAAATTCTGTAAACCTGTCAAAGACTTAAAAATTTTTCTTAAGGAAATATATCCATGTATTCCTTTGGAAGTCATCTATAATCATACATAGTACACAAACTTACCTAGTGATGGATCCTTCACAGGTCCAAACACATCACTGTACACAAGTTCTAATATCTGTTTCACCCGCTTTCCAATAGAGGCGAAACTCACCCGATTCTGCTTCCCATATACACAATTTTCACAAAAATCAAAATCCAGAGAGCTATTACTCATACCTTTTACCATACATTTACCATGAAGTATTCAAAGGCCCTTCTCTCTAATATGTCCAAGCCTTTGATGCCACAACATGGTCTTCTCTCTAGAGACCACTATATTTTCTGCTCCACTTTCAAGAACCACAGAGCTGTTGCACCCATCAACAATAGTTCTACTTTGCAGGTTATATAGAGATCCAATCCGAACTCCCCGCATCAATACCAGTGCTCCTCGAACCATCTTGCAGGTATCCTTCTCGAACACTATTTTTACACCTGCATCATCCAACTTGCTTACAGAAATCAGATTTCTATCCAATGTAGGAATATGCAAAACACCCGGAAGTGTTCTAACCCTTCCACCTTGCAACTTCAACTTTACTTTTCCATGACAAATGATTCTAGCCTTCGTATCATCCCCTAAGAAGATATCACCACCATCGTATTTCTCATACTTGCAAAACCACTCTCTATGGGGAGTGAAGTGAAAGGACGCACTTGAGTCAATCAACCAGCCCTCATGATCTACATGTGTACTTGAAGAAGCCAAGTACACATCCCCACCTTCATCTGAGGTGGTTTTCGCCTCTGCAGAAGGAGCATCATTGGACCCCTTTCCTTTATCAAGAGCTTTAGATTGACAGTTCCTTTTGTAGTGCCCTTCCTTTCCACATTTCTAGCACACCACCTTTACAGGTTTTATTGGAGATTTAGATCTCCCTCTAGATTTAGATATCCCACTCGATGACTTATTTTTGTTTTTATTCTGGGACTGTCCTCGTACAGATAAGGCATCACCATTCTGGATCTCCATATTTTTCCATCTCATCTCCTCCATCAGCAGGGATGAGACTATTTCATCAAACTGCATGGCACTTGTATTGCTACCTATTGCAATAACCAGACTATCCTATGAATTTGGTAGAGAGCACAACAAACTAATGCACTTATCTTCATCTGAAATTTTGATATCAACAGACGATAACTGACTTACCACAGTATTAAATGCATTATATGCTCTGTCACCGAGTCTCCATCTTTCATCCTCGGGTTATATAACTTTTTTCGTAAGAATAGTTTATTCTCCAGAGACTTAGATTGGTAAAAAGTCCCTAACTTGTCCCACAAAGCCTTCGCTGTAGCTTCCGTTGATACATTCAACAATACTAAATTTGAGACACATAATCGTATTGTGCTCTTTGCCTTTTGATCCAACTTCTTCCATTACTCATTAGACACTCCCATTGGTTTAGTACCTGGATCTACCATGATCCACTGATCTTTGTCCACGAACAGATCCTCCATCTTGAGTTTTCACAACTGAAAACTCTGACCATTAAATTTCTTGATCTGTATCTTTCCACTTCTCACCATCTTCTTTCACTACTAGAATCGATCCTACAAATCTCCCCCTGAATAGGGTCTACCACAAGCCCGAGAGAAACCCCTTAGCAAAAAATGCGTCCCCTTGAAGCCAAAACAACTCTGATACCAAATGTAGGTTTTAACCCCGTACAGAAATTACCTGCATATGAATTCTAAAACATATAAAATAAACAATGCGAGAGAATAACACATAAAGCACATATACACAGAGATTTTCCCTTGGATCCCAAAACTGGGACTACCAGCTTGATTTTTCATTATGTTCCTTTCAATGTTATAATACATCTTTATACATTTCGAAGCATCCAATACCATGGACCGAAAACCATCATGTCCAAAACCATGGACCAAAAATAATCGCGCCCAAAAGCATGGAACGAAAACCATTGCATCCAAAACCATGTGTGAAAAACCATGCACAAAACCATAGGTAGGTCTGCCCAACCTAATATAGGGTCCAAAAGCAAAATTTTCCACATAGAGTGGGGTTACCTACACCCCTCAAGCCCCCTGTGACTCCCCCCACTATGCAATCGACGCAATGAAGGAGGGGCTCCTCCCCCCTTCTAACCCCCAGGTTAACTACGTGGGCTAGTCGTGGAAAGAATATAACACAACCCAACAAAACTGAACACTCAAGTTGGTGGCCTTGGCATAAGCCTTTGTAGCATCGACCAAGGCAGAGGGATTTCTTTGTACATCTAACACAATCATCCGTTCTTCCAAGTGCGCAAGTGATGCATGCTCATCCAGATTGTATACTCTACGTGGTTGTACAACTGTGTCTTGTGACTCATCAAGGGCTATGTTGTACACCTCTGTTCCTGGATGGTCCTCAACGAGAATGGTATCTGTTACACAGTAATTTGTCACTGTCTCCCTGTCAGTCACCCCACTGTGTCAGGAGTTCACAATAATCAAGTTCATGCCTTCTGAACTGGCCCAAACCCCTTTTTTCCAAAGTTTTCCTCATCAGCGCGTCTGTTTCTAAAATATCCGCGATGACTGGCGGCTTGTAGTGTATTCAGTGCGCTGCCAGCGCGGAAGCACATCACTTTTCCGTGTTGGTCGCATTTTATGAGCCAGCGCACCTCTCCTTTGTATTTGGTCGCGCTGACATGACTTTCCCCGTTATTGAGGCGCGACATCAGCGCGTCAGTTACCTTATAATCTGCGCTGATCCTGTTTGGGCGAATTTGTTCCGACAGCCAGCCTTCCAGATAACTCCAGGCTTGGTTGTTGGCTTTGTGAGTATCGACTCCCTTCTATGGCATGTCTGTTCGACCCTTTGCAACCACTTCCCTTGAGGATAAGCTCATCCTTCCACCCTTTTAGGGGGCTCCTTCTCCTATATAAACTTCCACCATTACCATGAGCAGCTAGTATGGAATAGCTTGGATTGTATAGAGCTTATAGTGCTCAGATTGCTGCTACTATAGGTATTTGGTGTGCTAGGTGTGGAAGTGATTGATTGCTTAGGGAAGGTTGTTTTGTGTTGCTTGTGTGAGAGAGAGAGTTGCTTGTCTTGGGAGAATCATTTCCAAAAGTGAATGCTTGAGACACTTGCTGACCAGCCCCTCCTGAGAAGGTTACCGACGTCAGAACATTTGGTTGTACTCTTCTCTGTTTGATTAATAATAGATGACTGCTATTATTGTTTCATTCTCATTTGTCTATGCAATGGTTAAATGTGAATTACATCTTTTCTGACTGATGTATGGTTGCTTTTATTAGATTTCATGCTTGTGTTTGTTTCCTCTTCGTGTGTGCAGGTGTCTATTCGCGGAGATCGCAAAGGATCGTGACCAGCCAAAGCGAAGGAGTGAAGGCGGCATCTCTTCGTCAAACGACAGCACTGGAATCCAAGTAGGTGCTCTTTACCTCTTGTTTAATTGCAATTAGGAACATGCGTAGTAGCATTAACTGATTGTTGCTAGACCCTTGCTGGGCTAGTAGGGATCGCCTCTATCCGTAGAGGGGATTTACCTCTCCAACAATTTGGCGACTCCACTGGGGATCAGCCTTTTTGTCTCTTGTGTCCACTTTTTGTGCTTGAGTTTAATTTTTCTCTCTTTTCGAGTTTTGGGGATTGTTTTTCTCCTTGTAGCCTTCCTGGGTCCATCTGGGAAGTGTCTTGACTGCTAAAAGACTTTCTACTTTTGGTTTGGGAGTTTTCTGCCTTGATTCTACTCGTTTTCACCCTCGTCGCGGTTTAATTCAGAACAGACGCGCTGACGTCGCACCCCTGTTTCTTTGTTATCCTTGTCATCGCGCCTGCACGATTAATAGTCGCGCTGACCTCGTTTTTAGAGGCAGCGCCCTTTATCCGTGTGCTTCCGCGCTAACGTCGCACACCTGCCTCTTTGTCCTCCCTGTCATCGCGCCTGTGTGATTAATAGTCGCGCTGACCTCGTTTTTCTGAGACAGCGCCCTTTATCCGTGTATTTCCGCGCTGACGTCGCAAAGTTGCTACAGGCCTCCTCTTGTCAGCGCCGAGTTGCTGAAGGCTACCCGCGCTGATCCTGTAGAATTCATTTTTGTCCGGATTAGCCTCCTGAACTTGTTGCTTTAGCTTTCCCCTCTTCTCTCCACTTGGTTTGTGACTTGTTTTTCATTACCTGAACTCTGAGCTGCTTGTTTGTGAAGTCTTGTTCCACAGGGTTTCGTTTTTTTCTCATTTTTCGGTTTTGCGAATACCTTCCTCTTTGCTTTCGCTGCTTGGTTTGTATTTCCGCCATCACTTTTACAGCTGCTGGATTGTGTTGAATCTCTATTTGACTGGTTGTAACTCTTATCCTTCGGGTGTTTGCCTTTTTCCTTTGATTTCGCATTCTAGCCCTAGGGTATCTAGTGGCCGTGTGTGTGTCAAGCCTTCCGTAAGGATCTTGTTTTCTTGTTTGACCAGCCAACTTCAGATTTGTTTTTGCACTCGTTCAGTGATTGTTGAAGTGTTTTTGGTTGTGTTTCCGAGCGGTTCTCGCTTCCTCCTTGTTTGAATCCTTGCTTGTCTTGCCGAGCTTAGATCACATAGCTCGTGCGGAACTTGGTTTTCCTTTTGATTTGGAAATCTTTGTTGGATGTTTTGGGAACTTTGTGTGCTTTCATTAAGTGATTTTCTTGGTGTTCCGGTTCCTCCAAATTCATTTAGATGCTTTGTGCCATTGAAAGAAAATCAAACTAGTAGCTTTGCTTTTGAGAATTGAAAAGGAAAAGAACATTTCGTTGATTTGCATTTTCAAAAGAAAAAGTTTCCTTTCCTTGCCTTTAGCTGCATTAGGATTGTTTGATTGCTTGTGTTCGTTTTGTTTGATCGAAATCTCTTTACCCTTTCATAGCTAGAATTCATCGAACAAAATGGTTTTCTTTGGCATGTAGTTTGCATCTAGGTAATTGTGAGAGAACATACGATAGGACCTGAAATCGAAACTTAATTTCAAAGATCAACTATAAAATGAACCGAATGAATCTAAAAACGCATTGGAACTAAACGCAAACATCTAGAGGTCTAGGTTAGAGACGTGTTCCGGCGTCTTTAAACATAGTCACTGTTGTTTCACATTATGGTTGGGTGATTCCTCCTTCTGTGACTCGATAGTGGTCTAACACGGACTGCGCTCCCACGTACCGTCGCGTATATAGGGAGACCCCACTAGGCTTTTATCCTTTATCCATAGGAAGCCGAGTCTGCCGCCTTGTGAATCGTAACTCACCGAACACAGCATTCGGGAAGATTGACTGCAGTACGGAAAGTCCTTGGCTCTCATACGATTGCTGAGGTGTATAAGCAGTTTTACGGGTCACTTGGTAAACCTTATACCTAGAAGTCTCCAGAGCAGTCACTTTTGATCCTTTTCGGACTCCCTAAATGAAAAGGTGCCTGTGAGCGTCTTGTCACTTCGTGCTCATTAAACATTCGAAGGAGACTAGAGTCATCTTTTCGTCCTTTTCTCGACTCCTGAAACATGAAAAGGTCAAGTTTGGTTCTTGTGTCTTAAAATTAATTCGGCCATGATAACATCACCTGATTAGATCTTTTGTACGTTAGTTTTGAGTAGGGTCTTTATCGTTAGTTTGCTTTAGGTTTTCTAAGGGGTCTTGTCATCCTGGCTGACCCGTCAACTCCCGGTCCAAGTGATCAAGGTTCTCCATCTTCTGTTGCTCCAAAGGTACCAGTTGTAAGCGGTACTCTTCCCATTGTTCCGAGTATCTAGCCTATCAACGTACGTGCCCCAGGCGAAGAAGATTATATAGAAGATTGGAATCCTATCTGGGAGCCTGACAGCGATTATACCCCTCGTACCCCTCATACTCCTCTCGGTATGTCGTCTCCAATGTCTACTTCCCCCATGGATGAGACAGCTTCCAGCACAGGTGAGACACCCGTGGTGACGGACATTGAGACTCTGATCCCGGCTTCCTCTCCACTCCCTCCACGATATCAATCAATGAGGGATAGGATAGCCGCTAGAACTACTTCTACGACTATATGGGATCCTAGTCTTATTGCCACCACCGAGCCCTTTGTTTCGCGACCTCTTAATACACCTCTTACTTCAGGGCTTAACACGCCCGTTACCTCAGTTCCCACCAATCCAACCGTTTGTGTAGCACGTTCGACTCCGGTCATTAGTGTTGTGCCAGCATCCTCATCTACGAACCCTGAAGCTGGGCCCTTTCCTGGTGGTGTTCCAGGAGCAGGGCCGTATGATGCTCATGGGCAGCCCATTGTGGACCCAGATTACGAAGGTCCGCTCTTTTATTATGATGCAAATGGCCAGTACCTCGAGAACATGTCGGTCCTTCCTCATCGTCCTTTCGAAGAGAACCAGGAACCGTTGAACGTTACGTATGATCCCGTTACTCATGTTTTCCATGGGAGCCGGAATCCTCCCGGACAGCCCCAAGGACCACCCAATCAAGGGCAGCCGCCTTATGTGCAAACCCCTCAGGGGCAACCACTTTATGTCCCGCCTTACCCAGGACAATCTGGGGGCCCACAGGGACAACCCTACCAGGGACAACCCTCGGCCGTTGGAGGTCCGTCGTATTCATATCAAGGTCAACCTACTGGATATCCAGGGCAACTTGGTACCCAGCAAGGTTACCCAACTGGACAACCAGGGCAGCCTTACATTCAACAAGGCCAACCCGGTTTCCAGCAAGGGTACCCATCTGAACAAACTGGGTCAGTTTATAATCCTCAAAATCAACCAGCGGTCCAGCAGGGATATCCTCTTGGGCAGGGAGGGCAACCCTACTTACAGCAGGGCCAACCTACTGCCCAGTCTGGTCATCTTTCTAGGCAGGGTGGGCAACCCTACGTTCAGCAGGGTCAACCTACGTTCAGCAGGGTCTGGATCCCCTCAAAGTCGAGGCCATTTTGAATCTTCCTCCCCCTGCCTCTTTGCAGCAATTGCAGAGCTTGCAGGGTAAAGCTAATTTTCTCAGACGATTCATTCCGAATTATGCCGAGGTGGCTAAGGGTTTCACACGGTTGTTAAAGCGAGACACAACCTTTCGTTGGGATGCTATCGCCCAGGAATCTTTCGAGCGCCTTAAAGACCTTCTTGTCTTAGCTCCGCTCTTAAGACCTCCGAACTACCACCGTGATTACACTCTCTATCTAGCTACCGCTGACACCACCATCGGCATGGTTCTGGTGCAGGATGATGATGACGGCACCGAGCACGTTATCTATTATCTTAGTCGCAACCTTCTAGATACAGAAACTCGTTACGCATATGTCGAGAAGTTGGCATTGGCAGCTGTCTGCGCCGTCCAACGATTCCGGCATTATATCCTGTTGCGCACGACGACCGTGATCTCTGACTGCAACCCCATGACCTACATTTTGTCACGTCAACTGCTGGGGGGCAAATACTCGAAGTGGATTGTAATCCTCCAAGAGTTCGATTTGGAATTCACTGCGGCCAAGTCTAAGAAATCTCTGGTCTTTGCTGAACTGCTCTGTTCCTTACCATCTCACTCCGCACCATCTCGTTCGGAGGAGCATATCCCGGATGAAACATTGTTTCTCATCAGCACCCTCGACCCGTGGTACGGGGACATTATCGTATATTTGCAGACGTCTTCCTTCCATCCAAACGTATCGAAAGATGCCCAACGGCGAATTCGTCACCAAGCTCAACCCTATCGCATTTTGGGCGATACCCTGTACCGCCTCGGCGTTGATTCTGTTCTCCGCCGTTGCTTGACTCTCGAGGAGGCTGAGCGGGTGTTGAATGACTGCCACTCCGGCGCTTGTGGTGGCCATATGTCCGGATATGCTATCGCCCAGAAGATCCTCCTTGCTGGTTATTTCTGGCCTTCCATCTTCAAGGATTGCATCCTTGCTGTACGTGCATGTCATGAATGCCAGGTTTACCACCGGAAGATGCATGCACCTGTTGCACCACTGCACCCTGTTGTCACCGTAGGTCCATTTGCGAAATGGGGCATCAATTATACGTCCTGTAACCCTCGTTCAGCCGGGGGGCATGGATACATCATCGTTGCCGTGGATTATTTCACCAAGTGGGCCGAAGCGATGCCTACACTGAACGAAGACGGTTACACAGCGGCGCAGTTTTTATTCAATCATGTCATTACTCGTTTCGGAGTCCCTCAGGCTATTGTCACGGATCATGGAAAGCACTTCTGAAATCACATGATGACGGAACTAACGACCCAACTAGGCTTGCGGCAAGATAGTTCGACACCGTACTATCCACAATCTAACGGTCAAGTCGAAGCCGTGAACAAAGTTTTGATCACTATGCTTCAACGCACCGTCAATACGCACAAGTCTAATTGGCATCTGATGCTGTTCCCAGCCTTGTGGGCCTACCAGACTTCTGTGAAGGACGCCACCGGTTTCATTCCGTTTCAGTTGGTCTATGGACTGGAGGCTACCCTTCCTGTCGAATGTGAGATTCCTTCGTTGAAATTAGCTGTCGAGTTGCTTCCCAACACCACTCCGGTGGAGGAACGACTTCTTTACCTAGAACGGCTAGACGAGACTCGTCGTTTAGCTTCTCTGGCTATCGAAGCGCAAAAGAAGAGAGTCAAGGCTCACTTTGACCAGAATATTCATCCTCGTTCCTTCGTTGAGGGAGATCTAGTACTGCTCTACGATCAAGCTAAAGATAAGCTGGGGGCAGGAAAACTCGAATCCATGTGGCTAGGTCCCTATATCGTGAAAAGAGTTTTACAAAAGGGCGCATATGAGTTGATTGATTACGAAGGAAATCCTCTTGACAAGCCCCGCAACGGGCTGTATCTGAAGAAATATTATGCATGACTTCGTGCACTCAGTTTGTACATACGCGTGTTTAGTGTGTTTTGTGTGCATGATTTCATGTTTTGCTTTGGTGTGAAGGCGTGTTTGCCTCTTATTGTGTTTTCTCCTTCTTGTGCAGATGTCTAGTGCACCTTATGTTGGTTTCGCTGATGGCGCCTGCCGTAGTACTTGCAATTTGTCCTCTGCGGAGTGGGCAATCTATGATCCTCACGGAGAGTTGCTAGATCTTCAAGGAGTCTGCCTCGGTCATACCACTAATAATGTTGCTGAATACAGTGCCGTAATTGAGCTACTAGCCGAAGCAGTTGATCTCGGCATTCGTGCAATGATGGTAAACCTGGACTCCCAGCTTGTCATTCATCAACTCAACGGGCGATATTCCGTCAGAGACCAACGTATCCTAAGGTTGTATCTACGTGTCAGATTGTTAGAAAGGAATTTTGACTATATCACATATCAGCATATTCCGAGACGATTAAACACGTTGACTGATGCATTGGCAAATCATGTGTTAGACAGACATTTGCGAAATAGATAACATCATACAAGAAGACATAGAAAGCATAGTAGAGTAAAGCATATGTAAATAAGATATTTCCTCAAGCATAGTTTGCATGCGTGCTGTGTGTGCTTTTAAGCTTGCATTAAAAACATTAAAATATATGGGTCATGTGTTGTGCAATTCATACATAAGATCACATTTGTACTGAACACTTGCATAACATAAACGAAACATCATCACATGTAACAAGATCCATCCAAAAATCGGTATGTATATATATATATATATATATATCGTGTGGCGCACTGAGGCACTCAAAAATAAGTGTATGTGTCAAAAATAAGAGTCACTGTCCTCCATACATTCGAGACATATGTTTCTCAAAACATCAAAAGGAAACCTAGGCGACTAGTGTGCTGGGTTTTGCTCTCTATAGCACACAGCTGCTCGTGCCACCCGCCTCAACAAGCGGTGCACCCTAGGTGCCACCCCCACTGTGTGGATCTGGTGCTCTATGGGAACCTCCTCGACTCCCTGGTAGTCTGGCACACCCTCCAGCAAACCCTCAAGGTTGCGAGCTATCGCCTCTGAAGTATCAACTCCTGGAGGGACTAAGGCCAGGGCTCCAGCTCCTTGCCCCTCTCTCCGTGCCTCTGGGGCTAAGCCGATGGGTCTAACAGGTCCCACATCTGCGCACCGTGACATTTATCAAGACATGTACATAAAAAATCAAAAAACATTAAAACATTTAAAAAGGGTCAAGTGTCATACCTGCATCATCCCAATGCTCTCCTGCGGGCAGTGGCATGTTAGGGTTGTTGCAGAAGTCCATACCTGCGTATGGCCAGTCCTCAACAAAAATGATCTGCTGCTCCAGCCACTCTCGAAAGATCACTCCCCAAGCAGCTGGACGGCCACCACCTCCGCGTGGCATAATGCGAGCCCATCGAGTGGCCCTCGTCTCCCGGGGACCTCTAGGTGGATCCACAGCCATAGTCTGCAGCCGCATGGCTGGCACCCGCTCCAGAATGAGTGGGAGTAAGAGCGACCCATAGCCAAACTGTTTCGTCTCTCCGCGACGACAGTTGCTGAGTTGCCTCTTCATGCTGTTGGTCACCGCTGTGGCCCAGTCAAACACAGTAGGCTGTAAGCACTCAAGAGCTAGCAGCAGGTGGGTCTTCGAGGCCTCATGGTTGGCTAAGCTTCCCACTGCCCGGGTCACCATAAAAAGGATGGTGCGAAGGACTATATCTGTCACCGTGGGAATTGACACCTTCCCACTCCGCGTTTTCTCTGCCTCTGGACATACTCGAGCCATGAGTTGGTCGAGAGTCTCGCCACTGGGCCGTTGCCCCTCCAGAATAGGCTTCGCGCCCCGGCGCGACAATCCAGTCAGGAAATATATGTCCATGTGGTTGAACTCAATGTCTTTACCGCGGATGGTAAATTTGCCGTCTATTGGGTTCCATGACCGGATCAGGAACTCAAGTAAGTCATGATGAGCTCTCAAGCGTGGAGTCAGGAAGAATTTTAGGAATCCGCACGCCCGCATGGCATCTCGGCAATCTGCTCTTGCAAAAGCGGCTACATCCTCAACATCATGGGCCCTCTCTTGCCACTGAAAGGCCATTGCGTCCTGCATGAGCATTGAAAATAATTAGAGTGCTGGCTGATAAGATTTTTACGTTCAAAACTTAAAAAACAAAATTTCACGGCGCCAGCGCGGCTGTTTTTAAAACAGCCGCGCTGACCATGGCTGCGCTTTGTATTTTCTTCAGGTCAGCGCGGAAGAACACGAGTTTTCCGCGCTGACCGCAAAGCTGGTACGTGTAATGTTAAATCAGTCGTCGCGGTCCTGAGCGGGAAACCCGCACTGACCGAGGGCGCACCCATGACTCAAAAAATTGCCCAATTGGGCCAATCCCACCATTAAAATGCTCAAAAAAGGACTCAAAAGAGAGCGCATGGCAAGGGGAACCCACCTGGAGCAAGCCGTTCGACGAATGGTGTCTGCACGAGGAAGAATTCGCTCCGTCAACTTCACAGCTTCACAACGTTCTCAAAGGCTCAATATGGTAACAATGATAAAAATGACTATTTACCCTCCTATTTATAGTAAAAATGGCTTAATTAGCTATAAATTTTACAAATGTGGGTTTTATCATGCTTTTACCATGGATTTAGCACTTTTGTCAGTGTCTTATACATGTTTCAATATGTTTTTTAACATGTCGAACGGATTTATGTGGGTATTTTTATTGTGCAGGTCCTCAGAATCGGTGGAGTCATAATGGTCCTAAAATCACTTGGTTCCAAAAAATGTCGTCTTTGAGCTCTTTTCCGACACGAAACAAGAAAAGATGGCCGAGCTTCCTTTCAGCTCGTTAAAGGGAACGAGAGGCGGTCGTTTTAAGCTCTTTTTCCGACCGTGTAACTTAAAAAGATTGCCGGGTGTTTGTCGTTTCGCGCTCGTTATTGGCTCTAAAACGACGTGTTTCCGACCGCTTTTTTACTTTTTCGGGTCGAAGGCACTATCTACGAAAAGTACTCCTCGATCGTAATGGTCAGGTGGTTCTTTCGAGCATAGTTTTATACTTTTTCGGGCTCGAGAGACACAACTGTACGAAAAAGGACCCCCCTGGAGTCTCCTTTTCCGCTGTCTTTTCAGACTCTCTAAACAAGAAAAGACGCCGAGTTTTTCCTTTGTCAGGCTCGTTAAAAACTTGATGACATCGGGCATTGTCGAAATGACACTCTTCAAGCATATGATATCCCCGTCAAGCTTGTCATCCAAAAATAACCGGGGTACCTGCCAGAAATGGTGGGGAAAATGGAACTGCAATTGTTGCGTCGGCAGTATGTCGCTCTTGAACATGGCACTGGTCTGCATTCGTGTCGGGTGGGAATTTCTCATTTTGTTTCACAACTGACCTCCGTGGGTATGGGTTATCCTATTTGACCTCTCATCTATTCATTGCCATCATCATCATACCCTCTGCTCATTTGATGTCAAATACTGCCAAATTCGCTATAGTGCCGCCGATATGTTCAAGAGAAGTTGACCTCTGCAATAATACAACCTTATCTGCTATCTCACGCAAATTGTTTTACCTCTGTCTCGTGTCGATGATGTGGGAAACATTATGGCCCACCTTCGATCAAGGTCACTTCCTGTCGACTTCGGGTCATTATCCGGGAAGGTGACTTAGAGACTCCCTTCAGGTGCCTTAGAGCCTGCATGCCTCAATGGCAGGTTCTTCGTGTTCGACGTGAGGTTTTCATCATTGGCCTCCGATCGAATGATTCTGCGGGTGTTCGACACCAGCTCATTGATTCACACGCCGCGGATTGTACCTATAGTACCTTGAGGGCCATTGTCATTATTGATGGTACCTCTCGCGTCTGTTAACAGTTTTCATCATTGACTGGTAATCAGATGATGTTCATGCATGTTCGACTTCAGCTCATGTATTCACATGCTTGAACTTGTACTTTGTTCGGGTCGGGACGGAGCGCAAGACCCTAGATCCCTGTCTGTTATGGTCCAGGTTGCGATTTTGTGGATGATCATTACATGACTCATTGATGGATGGTTGCGCCCATACCTGAGTCTTCATGGATGGCTGCGACCATACCTTATCATTATTTTGGTCTCTTCCACAAACCTTCTCGCATGTCTTTCGGATGGCTGCGCCCATGCCTAGACTGCATGTACTTGATTATCAGAGATATTCGGTCCTTCCTAGTGGTGTTCCAGTTCGGCGAGTGTTGTAAAGCATTTCACCCCTCCCACTCTCTCGGTCTTCATGCTTTAGGGGGCATCTGTTACACAGTAATTTGTCACTGTCTCCCTGTCAGTCACCCCACTGTGTCAGGAGTTCACAATAATCAAACTCATGCCTTCTGAACTGGCCCAAACCCTTTTTTTCCAAAGTTTTCCTCATCAGCGCGTCTGTTTCTAAAATATCCGCGATGACTGGCGGCTTGTAGTGTATTCAGTGCGCTGCCAGCGCGGAAGCACATCACTTTTCCGTGCTGGTCGCATTTTATGAGCCAGCGCACCTCTCCTTTGTATTTGGTCGCGCTGACATGACTTTCCCCGTTATTGAGGCGCGACATCAGCGCGTCAGTTACCTTATAATCCGCGCTGATCCTGTTTGGGCGAATTTGTTCCAACAGCCAGCCTTCCAGATAACTCCAGGCTTGGTTGTTGGCTTTGTGAGTATCGACTCCCTTCTATGGCATGTCTGTTCGACCCTTTGCAACCACTTCCCTTGAGGATAAGCTCATCCTTCCACCCTTTTAGGGGGCTCCTTCTCCTATATAAACTTCCACCATTACCATGAGCAGCTAGTTTGGAATAGCTTGGATTGTATAGAGCTTATAGTGCTCAGATTGCTGCTACTATAGGTATTTGGTGTGCTAGGTGTGGAAGTGATTGATTGCTTAGGGAAGGTTGTTTTGTGTTGCTTGTGTGAGAGAGAGAGTTGCTTGTCTTGGGAGAATCATTTCCAAAAGTGAATGCTTGAGACACTTGCTGACCGGCCCCTCCTGAGAAGGTTACCGACGTCAGAACATTTAGTTGTACTCTTCTCTGTTTGATTAATAATAGATGACTGCTATTATTGTTCCATTCTCATTTGTCTATGCAATGGTTAAATGTGAATTACATCTTTTCTGACTGATGTATGGTTGCTTTTATTAGATTTCACGCTTGTGTTTGTTTCCTCTTCGTGTGTGCAGGTGTCTATTCGCGGAGATCGCGAAGGATCGTGACCAGCCAAAGCGAAGGAGCGAAGGCGGCATCTCTTCGTCAAACGACAGCGCTGGAATCCAAGTAGGTGCTCTTTACCTCTTGTTTAATTGCAATTAGGAACATGCGTAGTAGCATTGACTGATTGTTGCTAGACCCTTGCTGGGCTAGTAGGGATCGCCTCTATCCGTAGAGGGGATTTACCTCTCCAACAGTATCCCCTTGTTCACCCAGGACATGATCTGCAGTTGGAGCTGGTGAACTATTTGGAGTGAACTCGGTTTCTTTTAGCATGAGGTTGATTTCTGGATGCTATTTTGGAAGCTAAATCTCCATGCCCACTTGTTCTACTATCTATTCATCCTGTAGAGAAAATTCGTGTTCCTGTGGCTGCTCACCCTGTTCCTCATCTACTGCTAGTTAAGAGCCTTCAACTTGTATTGGTGCAGTTTGTGCTCTCTTTGTGCCTTGCACTTCCTATTGTTCTTGTTCCTGTTCCTCTTTATTCTCATGCTTTCCTTCCTTCTCTCTTTTGTGCAACACTTGTTCTTCCTTGAGCTTCTACTGGACTTCTTACAACATCCTCTCTACATCTTCCAGCCTTTGCTTCTCTCTCTTTCTTTTTTTCTATCCTCTCGCCTCTTCGCATCTATCTCCAAAGCTACCTTTCCTCAAGTGGGTTTTCCTTAAACTTGTAGCTTTGCTTCGTATCCATGCTTTTGGAAATCTTCCTCTTGCCTTGGTCTTGCATAGGTTTGCTACTTGTTGTTAGTGTTGTTGCTGCTTCCTTGAGTACTGCTAGCCACTCCACTGCAATGCTGATCGGTTCATTGATCCTAGAGAAGTTATATCAATATCTCCATGGGTATTCCTTTGCCTAATTACATGCCCCGTGGATCCAAGTATAGTACACACTCACATAGTGGTCCCTACATAAACCATGTGGGTTGTACGGGTTGAAACTCATGTTTCTGAACTTAAACTTGTTTAAATATACCACTTCGGCATCCACTTATTTCAAATTCCCAATCACATACAACCCAATTCACATAGGAAGTGTGGGCCATGGTGCCTTCTTCTTCCTGTGCAATCCAGCTGACAACCGTCTCGATATGTGGTATGCAACCTCCAGCATGACCAACTTGTCCATGGTGAACCTCGACAATGCATGCATAGATTTCCTTGCGCTATACATCATGATGAAGGTCCCCTTCGGTGAGGTGTACCAATCTGTAATTTTGAACAACACCTCCATTGCTGTTTAGGACATACAAGGCAGATCTTGTTCAAAGATCATCATGTATAGAGGGGTGATGAAATGGTCACATATTCTAGGCATGCCTCCTCGATAGTTCCAATATGAGAGAAACTTGTAATATATGTTCACAATACTCTCTAAAGGTATCCATACCCAACCCATGACAGGGAATTGTTGACGAGAACATATTGCATCGAGAAAGCACATAGACATGAAGAACATTTCTTGCTGATCCTCGGCTGACTCCAAGCATTAGATAGATGCACTTTCAACTGGAGATCCAACATGTCAGACTAGTTGAACAATTTTCCTTCACTTGCCAGCTGATCCAACTTGGCAACCCAACTCTATGAGAAGGTCTCTGTACTCCCTTGGTCATACAAGCGATATGCGAAGATGACCAAGAATTGGTATGCCTTCCGGGGTGTCTTCATCGTGTATATCTGGTTGGGTGCCATCCTAAACTTTTTTAGCTCCTTTACCCAATGATTCAAGATGTCTCTTGTGTTTGTGCTACTGTTGGGGGTGTAGAACGATGCATCCATCCTGCTCACTCGGAATGGAAAATGATATATCTCTTGATAATCCTTTGTCCTAAAGTAAGCAAGCCTTGCTCCACTGGCACTGCTCAATTTCATTATCTCGGGATCAATGTCTAAGACAATCTAGTGGATCACATCTGCGCAAGGGTACACAAGAAACCTACATGCAACCTTGTATAGTTGTGACTTATGGATCTTCACATAGACCTTTAGGAATTACATTTTCCAACACAACCAACTTTATTCTTTTTCTTTAGTTAAAAACAGATTCTTTTACATAGAAAAAATCACAACTGAGATGAGTAGGAATTACATTTTCCAACACAACCAACTTTATTCTTTAAAGAAAAAGACTAATTATAAATGACAGTAAGTAAAGCCACTAGCTATACAAACCCTTGTGACCACACATTTAAATACTTCCATTTCATGTGTGAATGAAGCTCACGTTTCATTTCAAGAATCATGCCATTTAGCAAAACGATTCAGCAAAACGTTTGTTCTCACCCAGGGAAGTCATTCATTTCAGGAATGACGCCACTAATGAAAAAGTTTGACTTCACCCGCACAAATTATAGGGCCTCCATTATTTGAAAGGCGCTAAGGCCACCAAGGTCTCATTCATTTCAAGAATTATGCCGCTTAATGAAAAAGTGAGACTTCACCCCACCAAATTATTTCAAAGACGGTAAAAAGTGTTAGATGCATGGGCACATATCAACTATATTCCCTCACACCAATAATAATAAAGATTATCCAAAAAAATTGAAATGCTTGTGATATATAATCTCTTTCGAAATGTTCTACGGTCAAGCTCCTCAAATATCCATGCTTTAAAAATCTTCGTAGTACGATTTAAAAATATTCCAAGCGAAAGAAAGCAGATTTAGAAGACAAAATAGCCCTTTCGTAAGTCTTGATAATATTATGCTTCCGCGGCTCAATGTCGATTTCACAATGTCAATAATTCTTTTGATGCATCGTAAAGATATATATATATATATATATATATATATATATAATATTCCCAATCTGACCTTTTATGATATGCGCATCGTAAAGTTATGTATATATATATGTGGGGTACTATCTAAGTAACAAAATATATGTTGTTTAGGAAGTGGTCATTTTCATTATGATATAGATGGGGTCAGCCATAATAAAAGGTCACATTGTGAAGAGTTGGTGGAGATTCCTAATGATTTTTACATGGGGATTACATATGTTTGAAGGGTAAGTGAGTTGGTGGGGAATAGTGATTATTGTTTACATGGTGGTGGTGAATGGTGATTATGGTTTACATGATTTGCTGGATTGATGAATGGGTGGAGAATAATGGTTATTTTTTACAGGCTGTCACCACTATGAGACGTCACCTTTAATGAATCGATGGAAAATTTCTTTTACCGCGTTATATTTGATGAGCTAGTGGAGTATTTTTATTATTCCTAATGTGGTGACTATGAAAGTCAAATATGAGGAATGGGTGGAGATTTTTCATTATTTTATTTCTGGGTAGTTTTTACTCCATCAATGGTCACATTTGTTACTTTTTGTCAAACATCATTCTTCATACTTTTGACCATTTTAATCCATTACTTATTAACGTAATGTGTCCACACCACCATGTTTAACAATTTGGATTCATATTCAATATAATTTAAATATGCTTACATAAATATGAAAGCAAACAATCATCTTCCTATGCTCTCAAATTTAAAATAGGATATTTTTAAATATTTCCTAATATTGAATTTCTAAATTTAATATTTTTGTTATATTTTTATGTATTTAGTTAATCTTATTTTAATGACTTATTTGGAATAGATGTATATATGATTGGGCATCTAACTTAATTCTTTATGGTAGAAAAGTTAGAGGAATAACCTTGCAATGTGCGATACAAAAGTTATTTTAATTGGAGCTTGTATATGATACATACAAAAGTTATCGCTACCAAATTTTGTATGTGAAATTTATGCCTCTTGTAAGATTGACAAATACTACTGAACACCATGGTACCAAGTTCATGCAATGTCAACCCCCATTACATGCACATGTAGGACTAACCAAGCATGGATTGTTAAGAAATTGTAATGATTTCAAAACTATAAAACATATTAAGGGTCGCGTAATAAAAAAAATACTAAATCTAGTCCTACATAGGTATCACACTATGTTAAATACTAGGCTACTAGGAAGAGAAGGAGTTAATTCATTTTGTATAGTTGTTGTTCCATAGTTACGATAAACATCGAGAAGTGGGATAATAATGTATAACAAAGTATGTAGAATATTTTGCAGTAGCCACTTAGGATGCAGTTTCCATAAAAGCTCCACAATGAGCATCCCTTTTTTAATACTTACTTTTATAACTAAGAGAAAGAGAATTGGAGCATATACTTCACCTTCTAGCTATGTTCTCTCCCATAACTAATTTCCCACGTCACATGTCATGTACATTTGTTTGTGTAGATGGTATGTTTTCTTACTTGTTTGATCATTTTGATTTCAATTATTTTCATATATTTGAGAACTAAACTAATAATAATAAATCTAAGATCTAACATGGTGTTGACAGTGCTAGTCCCACCAACATGTCAAAAGATCTCCCTGGTAAGAAGTCCCAACTAGAACTTACACCGTTTGGAGTAGGAGTCCTAGTAGTGGGTAGTAAAGTTATGTCTTCACTATGATAACACACAGAGGTAAAGAAGATATCCTTGTCAGAAGAAAGTGTGTAACCTTGCAGCGATTCAAGAGGGATGCATGGGGAGGTTCTAACACAAAAAAGAGGAAAAGAAGTGTATCCCTTAGAAGCCTGTAATAGTACGCAACTTGAAAGGAACACACGAGCTGAATGACATCACAAATTGGAAAGCACAATAGTCGACAATCCAAAGTGATGAGTTAAACCAACAGAACTCTTCAATAAGATTCATACAATCACATACATAATAGTCCATACATCAGTGCGTAAGTAAAACTACATACATTTCCAAAGTAACTAGATTAGTCGAACTACAATAACAACATATGCATGAAAAGTGTTGCCTCTATTATATTATATAAAGTGAAAGTTCCATCCATACATACAACCAAGACATCCACTAGTCCTAATAGTGGAATGTTACAGTCAACACAGGTTGCTCCTCCAAAGAGATGTGCTGGTTCTGCACTGTGGAGAAGCCAAGGCTCATCACAATACTCTCCAATCCCTCTCTAAGCAATTTCTAGCAAAATCTTGGCTCCCAAAAGCACGTTCTATGAGTTATGAGGTTCTATTTATAACAAAGGGTGAGGTGACACTTGACATTCTCCTTTGTGACTCTTGGACTACCCTCATGACTCTTTACATTACATATGACTATTTGTATTCCACTAATAACACTTTGGATTTCACTTTACATCATGTTTACAAAATGATACATTTTCCACATATACCCATGTGGTGTTAGAAAATTATATATTACGGAGCAATGGAACACATAAAATATTGCAGAAATATAAACACAGAGAACGCATAAAACAAGAGAGACACATATATATGTGGTTCACCCAGTTTGGGCTACGTCCACCCCGAACAGCTAGTCCTTCCTTTCTATTATCCAGCAAAATGAAGAGACACAACCTACAGCAAATTCGCTGTAATATCCTCTGTTTTCTCTCACAGTCTCACCTCACAGTTTCTCGCTCACAGAATACACATCTATATCTCAGCCTCCAATACAATGCCCTCATACAAAGAGAGGGGTTGCCTTCTAGGGCAAAAAACCCTAAACTATACATAAGTTCTACCGTCAGATCATCTGCCTAATGAACGGCCCAGATTGACTAGAAATTACTATACTTTTACAAGGCAATTTTACATTTGTTTTTCGCTTCGGGAGCGCTTCCCACGAGCCCCCGCCGGGGACCGCTGGCCCCCGGACCCCCCAGCCGGGGGGGATCGGCCCCCCTGCACCCCCGCAGGGGGGGACAAGTCCCCCCCGCACCTCCCTGCGTGGAGGGGTGTACAAACTTCCTGGGGTATACATCCAACTGAAACAAAGACCTCTGAACAATCATGCTCCACACACAACAATCTCCCACTTGGAGAATGATTGTAGAAACTCCACCGTTGCTTCATTTGCTGGACAATGACTCCTCTTTGGACCTGGCTGTTTCTCATCTTCATCGTCATCCTTGAAGACCAATTGAAACTGAGCATATTCTCAGTTTCTCCCTGGTTACAACTTTTGTTAGCATATCTGCAGGATTCTGGCTAGTGTGTATCTTTTCCAGCTTCAACTCTCCATCTTCCAACACCGATCGTATGAAATGGTACTTGAGCTGTATGTGTTTAGTCCTAGAATGAAATGTTGAGTTCTTTGCAAGATGAATGGAACTTTGGCTATCACTGTATAACGTGCCCATATCATGCTCCTTACCCAATTCACCCATAAACCTTTGTAACCAAATCATTTCTTTACTAGCCTCTGTAGCAGCAACATACTCTGCTTCTATTGTTGAAAGTGCAACAACACTTTGGATTTTTGAAATCCAACTGACAGCTGTTCCACCAACAGTAAATACATATCCTGTAGTGCTCCTCCTGTTATCCCTGTCACCTGCCATATCTGCATCAACATATCCCTGTAGAGAAATGTTTGCACCACCAAAGCATAATGCTTGATTTGTGGTACCTTTCAAATATCTGAGAATCCATTTCACTGCCATCCAATGTTCGTTTCCTGGATTGTTCATGTACCTGCTTACAACTCCCACTGCATGTGCAATATCAGGCCTTGTGCAGACCATTGCATACATTAAGCTTCCAACTATTGATGCATATGGAACTTTAGACATATAATCCATGTCTTCTTGGGTCTTTGGGCACATTTCCTTACTAAGTTTGAAATGGCTAGTAAAAGGTGTACTAACTGGTTTTGCATTGTGCATATTAAATCTTTTCAACACCTTTTGTATGTACTCATTTTGAGACAATGTTAATTTGCGATTTTTCCTGTCTCTAGTGATTCTCATACCAAGGATTTGTTTTGCAGCTCCCAAATCCTTCATTGCAAATGAATTTGCCAATTTTCTTTTGAGTACATTTATTTCCTGCATGTTAGATCCTGCAACAAGCATGTCATCCACATACAATAACAATATAATATAGCTACCATCATTTTGCTTTTTCAGATAATCACAATGATCAGAGTGACATCTAGTATAACCTTGTTTAGACATAAAGTTGTCAAATTTTAGATACCACTGCCTTGGAGCCTATTTTAATCCATACAAGCTCTTCTTCAACCTGCACACTAGTTTCTCCTTCCCTTTCACCTCATATCCTTGTGGCTGCTGCATATATATCTCTTCCTCCAAATCCCCATGGAGAAAGGCTGTCTTTACATCTAACTGCTCAAGATGCAAATCTTCAGCTGCTACAAGACTTAAAATAGTTCTGATTGAAGTCATTTTAACAACAGGAGAAAATATTTCATCAAAATCAATACCTTTCTTCTGTGCAAACCCCTTCACCACAAGTCTAGCTTTGTACCTCTGTTTTCCTCCATCTTCTTCCTTCCGCTTGTAAACCCATTTATTCTTCAATGTAGTTTTTTCTGCAGGCAACCTGACTAAATCCCAAGTCTGGTTATGCATTAAGGAGTCCATCTCTTCTTCCATGGCTACCTCCCACTTCTTCCTGCTTTCAACCTGCATTGCTTCTTCATAACATTCGGGTTCACCAGAATCAACCAACAATAAATAATATAATGAAGGAGAATATCGTTCAGGGGGTCTACTTATCCTGGTAGATCTTCTAACACCACTTTCAGGTGTTTGGGGTGCCTGTTGTTGTTGTGGTGGTTGCTATTGTTGTGGTTGTTGATTATTATTATTTTCAGGCACCTTTACTTTTTCAGTGATTTCATCAAGAACTGCGTATTCCTTGTTTTCGTTTTCTTTCTTCTTTTCTTGCAACTGATTCTTATACAAGACCTTTTCATTGAATATTACATCTTTGCTCCTAATGATTTTGTGATTTTCATAATCATATAAGCGATAACCAAAATCATTAACACCATATCCAATAAAGGTACATTTCTTTGACTTTGCCTCAAGCTTTGTTCTATTTTCTTTATCAATATGGACAAAGGCCTCACAACCAAAAGGCTTTAAAAAGGAATAGTTTACCTTTTTACTTGTCCATGCTTCCTTTGGAACACCACCATCCAAGGAACTTGAAGGCCCTCTGTTTATTAGATAAACAGCAGTATCTATAGCATCTGCCCAAAACTGTAAAGGCAATCCTGCATGCAATCTCATGCATCTTACACGCTTCATGATTGTTCTATTCATCCTTTCTAACGCACCATTTTCTTGTGGTGTTCTTGGAACTGTCTTCTCTCTGCGAATTCCATGCTCTGAACAATACCTATCAAACTCTTTGCTACAATATTCACCTCCATTGTCTGATCTAAGACACTTCAATTTCTTTCCTGTCTCAATCTCAACCAAAGCTTTCCATTTCTTGAAAGTATCAAATACATCAGATTTATTCTTAATACAATAAATCCAAGTTTTTCTAGTTGCATCATCAATAAAAGTAACATAATAACGAGAGCCACCGAGAGATGATACCTGAGCAGGTCCCCATACATCTATATGCACAAGCTCTAATTTTTCACTCTTCTTTTTTTTCCCAACTCTGAGAAATCTGACTCTCTTCTGTTTTCCATAAATGCAATTCTCACAGAAATCCAAATCAACATTCTTCAAACCTGGCAACAAATTCCTTGAGTGAAGAATCTTCATCCCCTTTTCACTCATGTGTCCGAGCCTATGATGCCATAATGCTACATCTGCTCCTTTGGAAGTTAAAGCATTAACAGAGTTAGAAATACCATTGCATAAATACAATGTACCAACCTTTTCGCCTTTTGCTATCACCAGGGCTCCTTTGGTGACCTTCCAAGCTTTATCTGTGAAAGTTGTCACACAACCTTCACCGCCTAGCTGCCCTGTTGAAATCAGATTTTTATTTAGATCTGGAACATGCCTTACCTCCTTTAGTAGCCATTGGTTTCCATTCTGTTGTTTTACAAGAACCTTACCCATTCCAATAATTTTACAGGGTTTATCATCACCCAAACGAACTTGTCCAAAATCTCCTTGAACATAGTCATGAAAATATTTCTTATCAGGTGTGGCATGGAATGAAGCCCCTGAATCTACCACCCAGGAATCAGTAATATTTTCAAAAGAGAGAATCAAAGCATCTTGTAACACCTCACCTGTCAGATTTGCTTCGTGATTGTTTTCTTGTTGTGCATCTGCTTCTTTTCCCTTCCGAGATCTACAGTCTTTCTTTAGGTGTCCTTTCTTTCCACATTTCCAGCACACTATCCCCGATCTGGACTTGGATCTGCCTTTCCTTGATTTACTGCGATAGCCTGAGCTCTTTCCTCTTTCCATTTTTCTTCCCCTAGACTCTACACTCAAAGCATTACCCAATGTCTCACCAGAGCTTTTCCGTCGCATTTCCTCGCTAAGGATAGCACCGACAACATCATCAAATTTTAAAGTACTAGATTCCAACTTTCTGGTAATGAGCACAAGAATAACAGAGCTCTAACTTCATCATCAAAGTTTACCCCTACAGAACATAATTGACTTGTAACAGTATTAAAATAATTTAAATGGTCTGCAATAGATCCACCTTCCGACATCTTCATATTAAATAACCATTTCATGAGAAATACCTTGTTTGAGGCCGAGGGTTTTTCATATAGTTTCGACAATGTCTGCATCAAACCCTCTGTCGTGGTTTCCTTCGAAATGTTGAAGGCGACTGACGCAGCAAGGCACAACCGTATTGTTTCGAGTGCCTTTCTATCGAGAAGGTTCCATTCTTCGTCTTTCATACCCGTCGGCATCTTTGTTTTTCCGCCCAATGGTAGGTATAGATCTTTCTGATACAGATAATCTTCCATTTGCATCTTCCACAGCAAGAAGTTTTGGCCGTTAAATTTCTCGACCCTAAACTTACCATCTTCCGCCATTGCTCCCACTCGAACCAGGAACCCTTCTTTCCTGCAAGTTTATCAGCCAAATAGACCTTCGGCTCTGATACCAGTTGTTAGAAAATTATATATTACGGAGCAATGGAACACATAAAATATTGCAGAAATATAAACACAGAGAACGCATAAAACAAGAGAGACACAGATATATGCGGTTCACCCAGTTTGGGCTACGTCCACCCCAAACAACCAGTCCTTCCTTTCTATTATCCAACAAAATGAAGAGACACAACCTACAGCAAATCTGTTGTAATATCCTCTGTTTTCTCTCACGGTCTCACCTCACAGTTTCTCGCTCACAGAATACACATCTATATCTCAGCCTCCAATACAATGCCCTCATACAAAGAGAGGGGTTGCCTTCTAGGGCAAAAAACCCTAAACTAAACATAAGTTCTACCGTCAGATCATTTGCCTAATGAACGGCCCAGATTGACTAGAAATTACTATACTTTTACAAGGCAATTTTACATTTGTTTTTAGCTTCGGGGGCGCTACCCTCGAGCCCCCGGACCCCCGTGGGGGGGACAAGTCCCCCCCGCACCCCCCCCCCCCCCTGCGTGGAGGGGTGTACAAACTTCCTGGGGTATACATCCGGCTGAAAAAAGACCTCTGAACAATCGTGCTCCACACACAACATGTGGGACAAACTTGGTTTGAGTTAGCCAGACAAGACAACACTAAGTCTCGGATGGTTATGGAAAGGCAAACTCATCAAACTTCTCTCTGTGATCCTCAGTGATGAATTGATGCCATGCTTGATAGTGCACAATGGTGTCCGCGTACTCTTTGATGATGTCCTCCAGGAAATGAACTCTTGCCTCCATTGCTTTTGCAAATATTGATTTGGAACCTCGGTCCAACTCATACTGTAACATGCACAGCTTAGTCTTGATCAAGGTCGGACCAGAGATGTACATATGCATGTTATCTGCACTGACTTGAAAATCTACACTGGTGGCCATGAGCATCAAGTGATCAAAGTAGACATCGAGCTCCATTCTAACTTTATTCTTCTCTTTGGCCTTAGTGAGCGTACCAATCAACAGGGTGCCATAATTTCTCACCATGACATCCAAACTCATGTACAACTGTGCATATGAAGCCTCAATACTAGTGATGAGCAACTTGATTACCTCATAGTTCTATCTCTGACTCTGGATGTGTGCTTTTTCCAACTCCACCTGTGGCTTCATCATCTTGTGTAAGTGAAGTGGGGATCCCTTGTACCTCATTGTCCATGTATGTAAAAGATCAACTATGGCATATATGTCTGCCAGTGTTCGTGCTATATTGGTGCAGCACCGCTGATGACCATGTAGGTGGACAACTTCCTTGTGCATGGTGACGAACCTATCATACAGTGTCTGCATGACTATCTGAAGAGCTGATACTTCAACAAGTATGGCTATCTTTATCTCTGATCTAGCAGATCCTGTAGATTGTTCCTCTCTCTACCTAGCTGCTTGCAACTCCTTAGCCATGCGCTCATTTTCTGCTATCAAGAACTTGTAGGTTTTAACCCTGTACAGAAATTACCTGCATATGAATTCTAAAACACAAAAAATAAACAATGGGAGAGCATAACACATAAAACACATATACACAGAGATTTTCCCCTGGATCCCAGAACCGGGACTACCAACTTGATTTTTCATTATGTTCCTTTCAATGTTACAATACATATTTATACATTCCAAAGCATCCAATACCATGGACCGAAAACCATTGCATCCAAAACCATGGACTGAAAACCATCACACCTAAACCCTTGGACCAAAAACCATCGCGTCCAAAACCATGTACGAAAAATCATGCACAAAACCATAAGTAGGTCTGCCCAACCTAATATAGGGTCCAAAAGAAAATTTTCCTGGGGCGCTGCCCTGGACCCCATAGAGTGGGGTTACCTGTACCCCTCAAACCTCCTGTGACTCCCCCCGCTACACAATCGACGCAATGAAAGGGGGCCTCCTCCCCCCTTATAACCCCCCGTTTAACTACGTGGGCTAGTCGTGGAAATAATATATCACAACCCAACATTCTCCCACTTGTTGTTTTCTTTCCAAAGGGGGCCACAAGAGAGCTTAGTCATTTATCCAACCCTGCAACGCCCATTGTTTCTCTACACCAAGAGAACTTCTCAGAGCTCACAGATTTTGTCAATGCATCTGCAGTATTCTTCAAAGTGTCCACCTTTACCAACAACACCTTTTTGTCTTCTATCATATCCCTCACAAAGTCATACTGAACATCAATGTGCTTCGTCTTTGAATGATATGCAAGATTCTTTGCCAAGAAAATTGCACTTTGGTTGTCACAGTCTATCCTTATAGCTCCTTGCACTAACCCCATACTTCAACACAATCTCTGCAACCAAACTGCTTCCTTGCTTGCATGAGTGGCTACCATGTATTCTGCCTCTGTAGTTGATAGTGCCACTACAGATTGCTTCTTACTCATCCAACTAACTGCACCTCCAAATAGGTTAAACACATACCCACTTGTAGATCTTCTTTGATCCAGATCTCCACCGCAGTCTGCATCAACAAATTTGTGAATATCCAACACTCTGTCTAATCCTGGTCTTCCTTGGTAGCACAAACCATAATCACTAGTGCCACACAAATACCTAAAAACCCGCTTCACTATTGTCCAGTGTTCCTTCCCCGGTTTTGACATGAACCTGCACAATACTCCCACTGCATGTGAAATGTCTGGTCTAGTATAGACCATTGCATATATCAAGCTACCAACTGCACTTGCATATGGAACACGAGACATGTCCTCTTCCTCTTCTTGTGTCTTGGGACACTGTTCAGCAGATAACTTTACACCTACAGGAATAGGAACCTTTACCTATTTACTATCCTGCATATTAAACCTCTTCAATATTGTCTTGACATACTTCCTCTGGTATAACCAGAGCTTCCTCTTTGTCCGATCTCTTTTAATTTCCATGCCCAAAATATAGTTTGTAGCACCAAGATTATTCATGTTGAATTTGGAGGACAAATGGGTCTTCAAATCCTCGATAGTTTCTTTGTCATTTCCAACCAACAACATATCATCCACATACAAGACCAGATAAATAACACGGTCACCAATTAATTTAAAATACACACAGTGATCTGCTTTGCTTCTGGTGAAGCCAAGTCCCCGCATAAATGTATCAAATTTCTGATACCACATCCTTGGTAATTGTTTTAACCCATACAGAGTCTTCTTTAACTTTCATACCAGTTCTTTCTTGCCCTTCACCGCAAAGCCTTCAGGTTGCTTCATGTAGATCTCCTCTTTCAGATCCCCATGAAGAAATGTTGTCTTCACATCCATCTGTTGTACCTCAAAAACAAAAGCAACAGCAACAGATAAAAGTAATCTAATAGAAGTTACCTTGGCAACAGGAGAAAAAATATCACCAAAATCAATTCCCGGCACTTGGGAATAACCTTTTGCAACCAACCGAGCTTTGTATTTCTCCACCTTTCCTTCTACATTTGTCTTCTTCTTGAACACCCATTTGTTGCCAATGGGTTTCCTTGCAGCCGACAACTCCACCAGATCCCAAGCCTCATTTTTGTGCAAAGATTCCATTTCATCAACCATGCCCTCTTTCTATAGTTTTCCATCCTCTGAATCTACTACTTCCTTCACAATTCTCGGATCATCATCAGTAATAGATAAAGAAGAATTTCAATAGAAAGTAGATGGACTATACCTGTCTGGCTGCCCTTTTTCTCAAACTGATCTTCTCACACCTGGAGTTTGTGGCTCTTCATCTTCTAATTCCTCCTCTGTTGTAGAGTCTGATTCTTCCTCCTTTAGCTCAAACTTTATCTTCTCAGGTTCCTTTGGTTGGACTTCATGTTTAATAACATCTTTCACCTCTCTGAACACCACATCCCGGTTGTACACAACCTTCCTTATTAACGAGTTCCAAAGCTTATAACTCTTTAAACCATCCTTATACCGAATAAAGATGCAATTTTCAAATTTACTATCCAAATTGGTTCTTTTCTTCTTTGGAACATGTACATATGCATCACATCCAAATACCCTCAGATGTGAAAGAGAGGGTTTCTTACCAGTCCATACCTCTTGTGGAGTCTTATCCTCCAATGCTGATGAAGGTAATTTGTTGACCAGGTAACATGTTGTCTCCACTGCCTATGCCCAAAATTGTTGTCCTAACCCGGCACCACTAAGCATGCTTCTTTCCCTTTCCATCAGCGCCTTGTTCATTCTTTCTGCAACTCCATTTTGCTGAGGTGTATATGGAGTAGTCTTCTGCCGTTCTATACCACACTTCTAACAGAATTCTTCAGTTCCTTATTGCAAAACTCTCCACTGTTATCTATCCTCAGCCCCTTTATCTTCTTCTCTGTCTGGTTTTCCACCAGAGCCTTAAAATTTGTAAACCTGTCAAAGACTTCATATTTCTTCTTAAGGAAATATATCCATGTATTCCTTGGGAAGTCATCTATAAATGATACATAGTACACAGACTTACCTAATGATGGAACCTTCACAGGTCCAAACACATCACTGTGCACAAGTTCTAATATATGTTTCACCCTCTTACCACCAGAGGGGAAGCTCACCCGATTTTGCTTCACATATACACAATTTTCATAGAAATAAAAATCCAGAGAGCTATTACTCATACATTCTACCATACTTTTACCATGAAGTATTCGAAGGCCCTTCTCTCCAATATGTCCAAGCCTTTGATGCCACAACATGGTCTTCTCTCCAGAGACCACTATATTTTCTGCTCCACTTTCAGGAACCATAGAGCTATTGCACCCATCAACAATAGTGCTACCTTGCAGCTTGTATAGAGATACAAACTGAACTCCCCACATCAATACCAGTGCTCCCTGAACCATCTTGCAGGTATCCTTCTCGAACACTATTTTTACACCTGCATCATCCAACTTGCTTACAGAAATCAGATTTCTATCCAATGCAGGAATATGCAGAACACCTAGAAGTGTTCTAACCCTTCCACCTTGCAACTTCAACTTTACTTTTCCACAGCCAACGATTCTAGCCTTCCTATCATCCCCTAAGAAGACATCACCACCATCGTATTTCTCATACTCACAGAACAACTCTCTTTGGGGAGTGAAGTGAAAGGATGCACTTGAGTCAGTCAACCATCCCTCATGATCTGGATGTGTACTTGAAGAAGCCAAGTACACATCCCCACCTTCAGCTGAGGTGGTTTTCATCTCTATAGAAGGAGAATCATCGGATCCCTTTCCTTTATTAGGAGCTTTAGATTGACAATCCCTTTTGTACTGCCCTTCCTTTCCGCATTTCTAGCACACCACCTTTATAGGTTTTCCTGGAGATTTAAATCTCCATCTAGATTTAGATCTCCCACTCGATGAATTATTTTTGTTTCTATTCTGGGACCATCCTTGTATAGACAAGGCATCACCATTCTATCTCTCCAGATTTTTTCATCTCATCTCCTTCGTCTGCAAGGATGAGACTATTTCATCAAACTGCATGGCAGTTGTATTGCTACATATTGCAATAACCAAACTATCCAATGAATCTGGTAGAGAACACAACAAACTAATGCACTTATATGCATCTAAAATTTTGATATCAACAGACGATAATTGACTTACCATAGTATTAAACGCATTCATATGCTTTGTCACCAAGTCTCCATCTTTCATCCTCAGGTTATATAGCTTTTTCCGTAGGAATAGTTTATTCACCAAAGACTTAGATTGGTAAAAAGTCCCTAACTTGTCCCACAAAGCCTCCACCGTATCTTACCCTGATATATTTAGCAATAATGAATCTGAGGCACACAATTGTATTGTGCTCTTTGCCTTCCGATCCAAATTCTTCCATTCTTTATTAGACACTCTCGTTGGTTTAGTACCTAGATCTACTATGATCCACTCATCTTTATCCACCAACAGATCCTCCATCTTGAGTTTCCAAAACTCAAGACTCTGGCGATTAAATTTCTCGATCTCTATCTTTCCACTTCTCACCATCTTCTTTCACTACCAAAATCGATCCCGCAGATCTCCCACTAAACAGGGTCTACCACAGGCCTGAGCGAAACCCGTTAGCAACAAAGGCATCCCCTTGAAGCCAAAACAACTCTGATGACAAATGTAGGTTTTAACCTCGTACAGAAATTACCTGAATATGAATTCTAAAACACATAAAATAAACAATGTGAGAGCATAACACATAAAACACATATACACAGAGATTTTCCCTTGGATCCCAAAACTGGGACTACTAGCTTTATTTTTGTTATGTTCCTTTCAATGTTATAATACATATTTATACATGATGAAGCATCCAATACCAAGGACCAAAAACCATCATGTACAAAACCATGTACTGAAAACCATCATGTCCAAAACCATGTACCGAAAACCATCGCACCCAAAAGCATGGACCAAAAACCATTGCATCCAAAACCATGTGCGAAAAATCATGCACAAAACCATAGGTAGGTCCGCCCAACCTAATATAGGGTCCAAAAGAAAAAAAATTGGGACGCTACCCTGGACCACATAGATTGGGGTTATCGGCACCCCTCAAGCCCCCTGTGACTCCCCCCACTACACAATCGATGCAACGAAGGGGAGGCTCCTTGCCCCTTCTAACCCCAGGTTAACTACGTGGGCTAGTCGTGGAAAGAATATAACACAACCCAATAGAACTTAACAGTCGAGCTGGTGGCCTTGGCATAAGCCTTTGTAGCATCGGCCAAGGCAAAGGGATGTCTTTGTACATCTGACACAATCACCCGTTCTTCCAAGTGCGCAGGTAATGGATGCTCATCCAGGTTGTATACTCTACGTGGTTATACAACTGTGTGTTGTGACTCGTCAAGGGCTATGTTGTACACCTCTGTTCCTGGATGGTCCTCAACGAGAATGGTATCCCCTTGTTCACCTAGGACATGATCTGCGGTTGGAGCTGGTGAAGTATTTGGAGTGAACTTGGTTTCTTTTGGCATGAGGTTGATTTCTGGATCTTGTTTCAGAAGCTCAGTCTCCATGCCCACCTGTTCTACTATCTATTCATCCTGTAAAGAAAAGTCTTGTTCCTATGGCTGCTCACCCTGTTCCTCATCTACTACTGGTTAAGAGCCTTCAACCTGTATCGATGCAGTTTGTGCTCTCTTGTGCCTTGCACTTCCTATTGTTCTTGTTCCTATTCCTCTTCATTCTCATGCTTTCCTTCCTTCTCTCTTTTGCGCAACTCTTGTTCTTCCTTGAGCTTCTACTGGACTTCTTGCAACATCCTCTCTACATCCTCTAGCCTTTACTTCTCTCTCTTTCCTTTTTGCTATCCTCCTCTCACCTCTTCGCATATATCTCCAAAGCTACCTTTCCTCAAGTGGGTTTTCCTTAAACTTGTAGCTTTGCTTTGTATCTATGCTTTTAGCAATCTTCCTCTTGCCTTTGTCTTGCACAGGTTTGCTGCTTGCTGTTGGTGTTGTTGCTACTTCCTTGAGTACTGCTAGCCACTCCACTACAATGCTGATCGGTTCATTGATCCTAGAGGAGTTATATCAATATCTCCATGGGTCTTCCTTTGGCTAATTACACACCCCGTGGATCCAAGTATAGTACACGCTCGCATAGTGGTCCCTACATAAACCATGTGGGTTGTATGGGTTGAAACTCATGGTGCCAAACTTAAAATTGTTTAAATATACCACTTTGGCATCCACTTATTTCAAACTACTGATCACATACAACCCAATTCGCACTGGAAGTGTGGGCCATGGTGCCTTCTTCTTCCTGTGCAATCCAGCTGATAACCCTCTTGATATGTGGTATGCAACCTCCAGCATGACCAACTTGTCCATGGCGAACCTTGACAACGCATGCAGAGATTTCCTTGCACTATACATCACGATGAAGGTTCCCTTTGGTGAGGTGTACCAATCTGTAATTTTGAACAACACCTCCATTGCTGCCTAGGACATACAGGGCGGATATTTTTCAGAGATCATCATGTATAGAGGGGTGATGAAATGATCACATATTCTAGGCATGACTCCTCGATAGTTGCAATATGAGAGAAGCTTGTAATATATGTTCACAACACTCTCTAAAGGTGTCCATGCCCAACCCATGCCAGGGAATTGTTGACAGGAACATATTGCATTGAGAAAGCATCTAGACATGAAGAACTTTTCTTTTTGATCCTCGAGCTGACTCTGAGCATTGGATAGATGCACTTTCAACTGGAGATCTAACATGTCAGACTATTTGAACAATTTTCCTTCACTTTTCAGCTGATCCAACTTACCAACCCAACTCTACGAGAAGGTCTCTGTACTCCCTTGGTCATACAAGTGATGTGCGAAGATGACCAAGAACTGGTATGCCTTCCGGGGTGTCTTCATCATGTATATCTCGTTGGATGCCATCCTAAACTATATTGTCTCCTTTACCTAATGATTCAAGATGTATCTTGTGTTTGTGCTACTGTTGGGGGTGTAGAATGATGCATCCATCTTGCTCACTCGAAATGGAAAATGATATATCTCCTAATAATCCTTTGTCCTAAAGGAAGCAAGCCTTGCTCCACTAGCACTGCTCAGTTTCATTGTCTCGGGTTCAGTGTCTAAGACAATCTAGTGGATCACATCTACGCAAGGGTACACTGGAAACCTACATGCAACCTTGTATAGTCATGACTTATGGATCTTCACATAGACCTTTAGATCCTCCATATTTTCCTCAAAGATGCCTGAGAAGGTGGTGTTTATGTCTTGCCATGTGACCTTGATGTCTTTCTCAATGAATAGGTGTGTGTCTATGTACACAGGGAAGCTCATAGACCATTGTTCAACCATGTCCCTAGTACTGCTTTCAACTTTGTCTTTGGATCCAATTGTTGTGATACCTATACTGCTAAGAAGCTGCTAAAAAATCGGTGGTACATGGAGATAGAGAAAACACTCATCGCAAGACAATGTCAGTGCAAAACATCAAACAACTTTGAGAAACATTCCGGCAACAAAATGGTGTCTACTGGGAAACATTACGTAGCACTAACTTCGAGGAGCTTGGAAATGTCAGCTAGAATTGAAAATTGTGCAATCTCGACTACTAGTGAGGCTAACTACTAGCTCAATCTATGCAATGTGTAGTCCAGAGAAGTTGACTCCTCAATGAAACTACCCAATGCGTAGAACATTCAAGTTGGGTTACTGGCTAGAACTGTACATTGCACAGTTCTAGTGGGCTAGGCTGGCACTTCCTCCCAGGATTCCATAGAGAACAAACTTGGGACATTGTGGGTAGCCTCTGTGTAATTCATGGAGGCAAGGCAGAACCTTGACTATCAGGAATGCACAGAGCTAGCTGGGAGACACCGAATCCTGACCAAGCTGACCTGGATCTGCCCAATGGAAACCCAAAAAAATGAAGGAGTGCATGTTTGTGTGAAGCTGGAGTAGATTTGAGTGAAATAAACATGCATGCAATTCAAGTGAGTGAAAAAATTAGTTAAACGACAAAACCAAGAAGCTCATGAAGCGAGTAGCCGAAACAACGATTGTGAGTGCAGAAACAGTGTTATGCATGAGACACTAAGGAAAGGTAATGCAAAACTTGAAAGAAATTTATACAATCTAAAATACATTGAAATGCTAATTTTCATTCAATAAAACAAAGGAAACAACACTCATACAATCAAAAAACCAAAAAGCGACAAACAAAGCGAAAAAAGGCATGAATGGAAAAACTTACACCATAAAAGCTACACTGGTTGTGCCAAAGGTTCCCAGATGTCGTGGGAATGTTAGAGCCCCAAGATTGAATGTGAAGAATGAGTTCTAAAGCATAGTTTAAATATATTTGGTGAAATTAGGGTTTATGACACGCATGCCACAAATCTAGGAAAAAGCGACACTTGGCAAGGAGTTTCTAAAAACAGTTTTGCATGTAACTCTTGCTGCTAATAATAGATCCCTAAAATTTAGGGATGTTTTTTCATTTTTTTCTTTTTTCTTTTCGAGAAAAGCTTCCCAACATGCAAGGAAGGATTGTGAAATTCTCGAGGGAACCGGACAACCTATCGGCATATGCGATAGACAGTTAGTGAGGTAAAACTTATGCACTATTTCAAGACTGAGGGGCCTTGGCTGACTGGCCAACTCTGTGAAAAATTTCATATCAGTGATGATGGGTTGCTCTATGCATTTCTGAAGAGTAGTGTAGTTGTCCAGTTCTATGGAATTTTGGAGAACATTGCAGCTCGCATGTCCTACTCTGCGCATTTCTGGAGAGCAGTGTTGGCTGGCCTGCTCTACGCAATTTCTAGAGCAAGAATACCTAGCCTTCTCTACACAATTTTTTACTATAGGGTAGCTGTTGGGCTTCTCTAAGCATTTCTAGAAGGGAAGAAAAGATGCCCTCTAGGTTTTCGCAGCTTTTGCGGACAATCAGTTGACTGGATGTGAACCAAGTGTTGGGTGTGCTTGTGGCTCACTAGCGGGACAATTGAGTTGAACAGAAGGTGTGAAATGAGAGATGAACTCAAATAAACAAAAGTACATGATCAATGCATGATAACTTCAATGAATTCAAGGAGGGAGGCTCCAAAACAAAGCGAAGGAAAAATTTTGGAGGGTGGTTGTATCCATTACAACATTGGCGACACAATGGTAGAACACAATCTCTTTGTATGTACCTTGTTCATGAAAAGCGAGTCTAACTCCTCTGGAAGTATTCTTTTATTCTTCGATCATCATGGCTTCAACACTAGCTTGAGTTAAAGATATAGTCCCTTACCATTTTGTTGATTGATCAACACACATTCCAAGCCAAGTCAAGTCAGTTGTTTTTGATTGAGGATGAGGGGTGTGTTGGTACACAAGCAATAAAGATGTCAAAGTCTTATTTTCATCTCTGGTGTTGCTCTCCTACCAGTAGGCCTTGATAGTACCTCAACGAAGTCATGTAGGGACACAAGCATCACTCCACTACTAGCAAGCCTAGTTAGTACATCGACGGAGTTACTTGCATCACCTCTTTGCACAAGAAGCCTTTCTCTTTTTTCGACTTATTTATTTTTTCATCTTTTCACTTTTCAAAGAACTGTGCATAGGCACTTATTTATTTCATAGGTAGAAGAGGGATCCTAACTTATTGAGTGCAGAATAGGTTTTCCCTTTAGAGAAGTATTTCTTGTATACTTTTGACACTACCTTTCAAGATTTTCCCCCTTGCCTTACTCTACTTGACGAAGATGACAAGGGCTAACCAAAAATAACCTGTTAGAGTAGGTGGTACTAGTTACAGTGCAAGTGTTGTGTTTTTACCAAGACTCACTCTAAACATAATGTATTTTCCATCAGGGTATCATCGACTAAAGACAACAAGCTCTTCCATAAAGAGAGAGGACAACATATCACCAAGTGTTTATAGTCATACAAATCCTCTCGGAATTTACCTTACTTGTCTCGAGATCCACACATGGTTTCATGTGAAACTAAACCTATGGGTGAAAACAAGCAAACAAACAGAAAGCAAAGGACATAAGTAAATGAAAACAAAGCTAGAAAACACTAAAAAAAAACAAAGTAAACAAATAAAACATGAAAACAAAGAAAAAAAAGAAAGAAAACACTACTCCTACTCCTAAGATAAATATCCATAGAAAAGAAAAGAATAAAAGTGCAAGTCAAACCTTCTGCGGATCTGTCATGGTCATGCTTCAAACTGTGTACAGACGGAAAACATGTACACTCTTTTGATTATGACAAATTAGAAAATGTAAGAAATAAATACAGCTTATGCTTGGAAAAAGTGCTCATTTTGTATGATTCCTCCAACACATGAGGGATGGGGTCATGTGATTTAGGTGGTGGATGTGAATTCTATAAACTTGATTGAAATTCAATTTAAATAGGTGAGTGATGAGGAGCCTTGGGTGTTTCAACAGATTTCTGATCTGGAGTGGAATCAACCTCAAGATAGAGAGGGCCTAACATAACCATCAGCTCAGGCTAAAGTGCCTTGAGACCTTGTGGGGTTTCCACTTCATCAATAGGTAGATCATCAAAGATGGGTGGCTTAGAAATATCAAGAGTGAATGAATCAACATTGTGATCGAATGAAGGAGAGAAGAGGTCATGACAACCATGATGAGTAAATTCGATATGTTCATCGGCATCCTCATGGTTTGGTGAATCGTACAGAGGGGTTGATGAGAAGCAAGAGTTTTCACCCTCTTCATTTTTGGAAATGACAGATGACATATTGAGTGGATTTTCCAACATAAATGTGTCCTCTCTTCCATGAAATGATAGATTGACAACCATTGTATTTTGTGAATGATAGGAAGTATATGCATCGGATTATGTATTCTCACACAAAAAATCAACAATGGTAGAATCACCAAAGATGTCAGGGAAAAGAAAATGAGGTGTAGATAGAAGGAGGTCATCCTTCACCATGGGTTCTTCTTCAGATTCCCACACATACTCATCATAAATAAATGATGGCACAGGTTGGCTTCTCAACACTAACATCATCGACAACTTGATCCTCATGAATTATAAGTTTGGAGTCAGGAACGAGAGAACACAACACAGTACAATCCGGAGGATCAACAAAACATGAGGATTGAGGTTGAGCAAATATGTCCTTGTGATAACCAACAATATTGCTAGCCAAATTTACATAGAGATCAAGAGCAGGTTGGGTGGGAAGATTTGACACTTCAACAGATAGATGTGAACCCTCTCCCACCTCACACTACTGGGCCATAGTTGTTTGATGAGATGAGGACAAAAATTCACTTATGACAGCAACCGTATCCACCTTGGATTTAACAGCTCTAACACCAAGGTATGTTGGGGTCGATTTGATTGATTATAAGTTATGTGGATTCCATATATGTGAAGAAGATACTGAAATATTTCATTGAGAAAATTCCAATCAATTTCATCCTCTAGGAATTAAAATGCGAGATTATGAAAGAGATACCAAAATTGCACCATGGATTCATAAGGAGCTTTCCGTAATTTCAGAATTGTTTTGTTAAGTGCTTGATGGTCAAAGTTATGGAAAGAATGACATAATTCTAAAACAAAGTGACCAAATGAGTGAATAGATTTTTCATGCAGTGTGACAAGCCATTGTAATGGGTGCCCATGAAGTGTGAATTCGAACATAGTGCAGATCACATAATCCTCATGTGATTCGATGTTTTCACATACATTGGAAAAGGAAAGACTATGCCTCCCCTAAGATGTTTTGCCTTCACCTTCATATGTGTTTTGTGACATGAGACTCTATAACGCCTTCATGATTTTAAAGTCATATCCATAAGATAAACATATCGGAGGACGAATTGTAACATAAGACATGATAGATGTGTGAAGATTCAAAACAGATTTCGAGGACTCAGCTTGTCATCCGGCCCTTCTTCTAGAGCTAGAAATGGAAATGGTGGTGGAATCGCCAACATGCTAGGGGATCTCCTAGGTAAGAAGTCCCAACTAGACCTCACACCATTTGGAGTAGGAGTCCCAGCAGTGGGTAGTGAAGTTATGCCTTGACTATGATAGCGCACAAAGCTAAGTAAGATATCCTTGTCGGAAGCAAGTGTGTGACCTTGCAACGGGTCAAGAATGATGTATGGGGAGGTTCTAAAACACTAAAGGGGAAAATAACTATATCCATTAGAAGCCTATAATTTTATACAGCCTGAAAGGAACACACGAGCTGAATGACATCACAAGATGGAAACAAAAATAGTCGACAATCCAAAGTGATGAGTTAAACCAACAACGCACTTCAATAAAATTCATACAATCTCATACATAATAGTCCATACATCAATGCGTATGTAAAACTACATACATTTCCAAAGTAATGAGAATAGTTGCACTACAATAACAACATATGCATGAAATGTGTTGCCTCTATTATATTATATAAAGTGAAAGTTCCATCCATACATACTGTTGTAGCTCCCAGAGATAGCCTTGGATTTCTTACAAGACCAGTGCCTGGGCACATATAAATTTAGAGATTCTCAAATGATTCACAGCAAAGAGAGACCAAACTTATATTCTATATGTATATATAATGGGTTGGTTCATTCCTCTAAAGGAGTAAAACATGGATTTTTGGTACTTCTTCCCATATAAAAATATAAGAGATATGTATAAAAAAATGGACACCAAGTAGTCCAAGGACTTACAGTTTAATAGACTTTTGCAGAGCAATGATAGAGGATGAGGAGGAGGAGTAACTCATCATATGGAGCTTACAACATCAAGAATTCTATGCCTAACACATAGATCTTGTAGCTTTAAGAATTCCTATACTTATCTGAATCAAAAGTAGATATAATGGGAAGAAGAGAGGTCGAGTGCTATGATTCATGAAGAGAACCTGTTAAAGATATAATTTCAATAATCCATGCAGGCACTAGCATTAACAATGTTGATACAAATGAATCTGTGAGGAACTGAAAGGCACATGCATAACATATTGATACCAACGAATCTAGGAGGAAGTCTTGAAATATTTCTACCAACAGTAATTACATGAATTCAAAGAGGAAACATGGAAAAAATGGGTTTAACAAAGGGAGAACATATTGTAATACTTGAAGGGGGGATCACCACCATTTTTCTTCATATTCTCGAAAAATTTGTATTGTAATTCCATACAGTCTAAAAATAACATGTAGTGTTTCTTTAGAATTTCTGAACCTTTGTTAAGTCTTGTTGCCTCCTATTTATTCTAGATAGGGGAACATGGACATTCATTACATCAAAAAATATCTTTAGCCAAGTCTCAGCTGTCAGGTTGACTAGCTATCTCGAATAGAATGGCTTTAAGGCCCAAAAAAATTACAAAATTAATTTCCTCATTAAAGAGAGGCATGTTTCCAGACAAAAGCAAGTAAACAACCAAACAGAGAGGTAAATGAAATATCTCTGTGCCAATACTATTATCACCTCTTCCTCAGGCTGTAGTTTTCTCACAGTATGGCCTCTTGTTCTGCTCAGTCTTCCTCCATCGCTTCTACTGCATGGGACACCATGCTTGAGACTTAAATCCTCTCGAGCTACCAAGTCTCTTTTCACTCCTGTCAACACTAACCCTGATTCTGTGTCACAAGGTGATTTTCTGAATAAGCCCATGTCAATTTTGAATGCATCGATCGTTTCCCTTAATGCCACATCTACCAACCCATCACACCTTTAAATACCCTGTACTATTGGTGCCTTAATCTCCCTGGTAATGCTCTCTGGGTGGAAATATGGACTTTCCCATGTTTCCCTTTGTTGTAGAATGCATTGAAAAACATATGAATCCCAATCCCTCTTTAGCCCCCTTCACTTTGGATCCTTTTCGTATCTTTCTTCATATGGTCGAGGGCTGGAACCAAGGACTTAGCCCAAGGGTGCTAGATTCCTTTAAACTACCTGCCAGGGGAATTTTTCCTTTGTTATATGAAATCCTGCATATCGGTGATTTCTGATGCTTCCCCTTCATATTTCTTCCATACTCCTACGATCAACAATTTGTGGGGTTGGGCCCACCGAAAGCATCACATATTGCAATCGAGAGAAGAGGCCCTTTTACTTTTCTTCATAGTGTTGGTCATCTTGTTCGAGTGCGAAAACATTGTAGGCCAAATCACATAACATATCGCATCCGGGAGGATATTGGATATCCCAATTGCAATATCGAAAGGGAGATCGACAGAGTAAGGATCTTGCTTTGTGTGCTCGTCGATCGCTGATTGCGATGGGTGACGTCATTGCTTCCACGTGTCACTGTATAAGTGGTGAAATGTGTCACCTAGAAATGCCCCTTTAGGACCCTAAAAATGTTGAATCCATGTGACACGTGTCCTCTGTACTGCCACGTCATTGTGATGTTAGTTGCCATGTCATACATATGGGTCAATGGTATTGCACCACATGGCCTCCTGCAAGAGAGAGAAAGGGGCCACCGACCTTGGTTTTTCCATACATTTCCTTTGTTAATCTTTTTTGGCCTGCTTCGATGCTTTTACACTGGATTGAAAAATTGGAAGTTCGCAAGGGTTTTAATGTGGTAGACCCTCTGTTTGATCGATTGTCGATATTGTGGGACTCCTGTGAAATTATAGGATGTGAGATCATGGCACTATGGGACTGTGGGTCGAGATACTATGGGAATCTGACATGGATGATATGCAAGACTGCAGGAATGTGGGATTACCCATCGTCGATCCCCAAAAAGTCATTCCACCACATGGAGGAGGGAGAAGAAGGCTCATCGGCCTCCATTTTCCATAAATTTCCTTTGTAAAATGATTTTGTCCTCCCGTAGTGGTTTTACACTATATCACAGGATCGTGACCTCGCAGGTTTTCTTGAGTGGTAGCCCCTCTGCTTCGCCAATTTGCCGATGGCAAGTAATGTGAGATTTACTGTGATTGGGCCCGATTTGTGATCTTCCTTAGTCCTTTGGGCTTTTCTCTTTGTTTTCTAGATTTTCTCTCTATTTAAATTTGGTCTATCTTCTTATCTAGAAGTCCACTCTTGGACTTCCATATATTGTTGGAAAGCTATTTCCGAGAACTATGCAATGGTGAGGGTCTAATTAAGCTTTGATAGCTTCTTTGGCTTGGGGAATGTCTTCAACTTCACTGCTCTTGGGCAATCTTGACCAACTAAAACCCACAATGCAGTGAGTGACAACATTAGCTCCAACTGGGGACAGTGCCTTGTTGGCAAGGTACTGAGAACCTAGAGATGAGCAAATTTCCTTCCATTAAGCTGGAGTGATTCTTAAACAAAATATAATTATGTGAAAATGGACTTCTTCAATCATAAATGGAGAAATTCAAATAACAATTACAACACATATACATCAGTATTTACAATGAGTGTAAAACAGCTACTTATAATTTTGAAAATAAACTTTGAGGAACTGACCATTTACTAGCAGTTCTAGCAATTCAGTATCCAAGTTTTCATGTAGGTAAGTGTTCTTTCCCCTATCTTCTACAATATTGAAGGGGTTGAACTAGAGCAGATCAAATTTCTCATTTTTTCCTTTATCCCCTCATCAGACACCCCACCTGAGAACGAAATATCCTGGCTAAAAAGGCTAGTCCTTTGCCCTCTTGTCGAACATAGATTTCATTTATTGTTGGTAATTAGGCAGCTTGGCCCCAACCTATTCTCTGTTTTCGTGAAACTTGACCAACTAATTTATCCTTCTAGATAAGGAATTTGGTTCCTCCTCTGCTTCTTGTAGTAATCTTGCCATCGACATTGCTAATTGGATTAGGAATACTGCAACCTTACTGTATAATAGCTCAAAGGTGATTTCCCCATGGATTGTTTAGGTGTTACCCGGTTGGTCCATAGGGAAAAATTCATTTGGGAGTCCCAGTTTCTCTAATTTTCATTGATGATTTTTTTCAACACCCTTACAACAGTTTTGTTGGAGGACTTGGTGAATCCATTACCTTGACGATAATAGGTAGTGGAGTGCCTGATTATGATATTGAATTTATGGTAGAAGATGTTGAACTCGGAAGATTTCAAGACTTGGGAATTATGAGTGATAATTTTGGAGGGACACCCAAAACGAGACAATATGTTATCCTCCATGAATTTGATCACCACTGCATCCCCAACATTTCTGGCTGGGATGGACTCTACCCGCTTGGTGAAATAGTTAGTGGCTGTTAGTATCCACTTGTGTTAGCCACTAGACATTGGGTTTATTTCTCCATTGAAGTCTAGTCCCCACTGTCTAAAATGTTCCTCCACATGTACTGGAATCAGAGGGAGAGGAGAAAACGTTTTCCTTTCAGTAAATACTTGGCACTTCTAGAACAATCCGACTTTGGAATGAACATTCCCAAATAGTGTAGGACAATACAACCCTTCCTTAAAATTTTTATGTGCCATGGTCTTCCAGCTGAAGTGTCCTCCACATACTCCTCCATGAAAATATTCTATCACATTATGGTTTTCACCCTCCACCAGACATAACATCAATACTCATGTTGGGTCCTTCCAGTAGATTAGGGCATTGGATATGATATATTTATTCTATTGCAACCTCAGGTCTCAGTATTTTGATTTATCTACCCCCAATGGGAACCTCGGGAATAAGAGATAATGAAAAATGTTCTTATACCAGGGAGATCCCTCATATTTTCAATAGATTTTCTGCTCAGATGTTCTAATCCTTCTCTGAGGATCCTCAGGTGTGCCCTACTTTGTGGTTAGGTTTATTCCAAGAGCTTGATAGTTGGATTTAGCTAAAATCTTGGCCAACCCCTGGCCTATGATGAGATTGGTAGGATTTATTTCTAGCTCATATTCTTTTATTTTAGCTATGCATCAGCCCCTCTTTCCTTCATTGTCTCCCTACACTAGGATGTCCTTGACTGTTGTCGTTGGGAAAAACAATGTGATATCTAATTGTAGCATGTACATACAAAATTCCTTCAAAGCCTTGACCAATGCATAGGCTTGTTTCTTCATTGTATTATATTTCAAGTAAACATCCCTTAGGACCTGGCTGAAAAAGGTGATGGGATGCTCATAACCTTCTTTATTTTTTTGTAGCAGCACATGTTATGAAACCAGCTCACAAAAATATATAATAAATAGATCAACACCTTAGAAATAAGCCTCTTCGAGGGGAAACCTCCTTTACATTACACAAATGAACAATTCTTGGATGATACAAATGACAAGACCTCCTTTCTATATATAGGAGTCTAAGGGGTCATAATATAATCAGAGCCAACATAACAATAATAATGTAAGGGCAGAATAATAAAAATAGTGGGCTTCTATGGGGCACAATAATAACAATATGGCGATTACATGGGTGCAACAATATAACAAGGGGATTGTACAAATAACAATAAGGGGTTACACTAGTAGTGTAGGGACATAACATTTCCCTCTCCTTCAAAAAGTGTTGTCCTCAATGCTTGAGAAGTTCTTGATGCTTCTGTATAAAATTCTTGTCCTCCCATGTGGAATATTCAATGGTTAAGTTCTTCCAATTGATGAGATACTCTGAAATTGATCGATTTCGTAGGTGTCAGGTTCTTGTTTCTGTGACTGCTCCAGGTTCCATTATGATTTTTCCTTCCTCATCAAGTTTTATCAATATTTTTTGAACTAGGATCTTCTGCAAATTTTGAATGAGTGGCCACACTTCTTCATCCTTCTTCCATTCATACCTTTCTCTGTGTATCCAATATGGTTGGATAATAGAAATGGCGCACAACAATGCTTCCACATCCTCATCCTTTCTTGAGAGTGCATCTGCCAAAACATTTTTCTTCCCTTTTTGTAGATGATTTCAAAGTCATAACCCAACATCTTTGTGACCCATTTTTGTTGCTCTTTAGAGGATAATCTTTGTTCTAAAAATTATTTAATACTATCATAATCCGTTTTTACCTTGAAGTGTCTTCCCATTAAGTAAGGTCGCCATTTCTTAAGTGTGTGTAGTATTGCCAACGTTTCCTTCTCATAGATAGATTTCTTGAGGGACATTTGTTTCTATGGATGTAACCATAAAAATACCTAATCACCTACATCGAAACTTCTTTCATTGTGATGTTGATCTGCTTGTTGTTTCATTTGATTCTGCACCAAAGTGGTGCTATCCTTCAAAAGTTGGAGAGCTTGTTGTTGATGCTCAATGCGATCTTTTACTGCTTAAATATTTTTCTTCTTGATAGGTCCTTCAATATTGAGAGTTTGAGGAGTGGTAATTTCTTCTAGTGCATTAAAATATATGGTTAGATTCATTTCTTGATGCTCTATGTGATCTTTCACTTCTTGAACATTTTTCTTCTTGATATGTCCTTCTATCTTGATAGTTTGAGGAGTGGTAATTTCGGCCATTGCATTACAAGATATGGTCGGATTCATTTCTTCTTTCATGATGTGGTCTTTCACTTCTTGAACCTTTTTCTTCTTGATATGTCCTTATATCTTAAGAGTTTGAGGAGTAGTAATTCTTTCCAATGCTTTACAAGATATGGTTGGATTCATTTCTTCTTTGTTTGGGGTTGGTTCCTGGTATATATCCTCTTTTTTGACATTTCTTGATCCTTTTCTTCCTCCTCTCCACAATCAACGTAGAATAATTTCTTCTTAGCACACTTATGACCTTTAATATATTTGTTATCACAATTGTAACAAAGCCCTTTTTCTCTTTTTTCTTCCAATTGTTGTGGTGTAACCCTTATAGGTTGTGGAAGGCTAGGAGAAACAACACTTCCATATTTATAGTTGTGAGGGGTAGAATTCCTTGTTGCCATAATTTTTCTTTCCACTTTGTAATAAAGCCCTTTTGCTCTTTTTTCTTCCAATTGTTGTGGTGTTTCTCTAAAGAAGGTGTTTCTCTTTGTATTCTCATAATGTGCTATCATTTCCTCCATGAAAATTAACCATGTAACAAGTTGTTTATGAGAACAAAGCCCTTTATACCATAAAAATTGATCCCGTTCTAAATATGAAGATGCAAGGCATACCTTTTGTAACAGTTGCAACTTATGTAGATAAAAATATCGCTCCATCTGTAGTATCCAATTTACCGGATCCTTGCCATCAAACTTACTCATATGGAATTTTCTTGATTTTAGGAGTTCTATCTTGAAACGATTGTAACTGTGCAATTTCAGATCTCCAAGTTCTAAAATTACGACCTATAGTAGCCCTCTTCGTCCTCTTTCCAATGCCATCAGTCCGATCTAAATTGGATTCTCCAAGAAGGCGTTATGCATAATCTCCCAATATGACTTGATTATATACCTTTTCAGAAGAGCGAACTTTTATGAAGTGCCACGTATCACTGTTTTGCCCTTTGGATCTGAAAAATATACACAGAACACTACAGATCGTGCTCTTTCTACAACTTCTTATGAAATTTCAATCTGATGCTCTGAGAGACAGTTATGACTATTTTCCCTAGGTCACCTGTTTGGGATGTAATTTGGGAGCTTGCAGAAACCCTAAATGTCTTGGACCGTCTCTCTAAAAATATCGCGAAACAAGAGCTGAAATTCAGACCCAAGGTTCAAACAAATTTCTTCTCAAAGGGATTTTGTTTTACATTCTAAAACTTCGTAGAGAAAATGTTATAGGAAAAATTCCATGATGACATGTTTTAGATGAAATTTTGGAGCTTGCAAAAAACCCTAAATTCCTCATATCATATATCCTAAAATATAGCGATAAAAGATCTGAAATTCGGACCCGAGGTTCAGCGAGATTTCTTCTCAAATGTTTTCTTTTTTGTAGCTTCTAAAACATCACAGAAAAAAACATTAGAGCAAAAATGCCACGATGACTTGTTTGGAGCAGTGAAACCCTAGAATCCAAAGCTCTGATACCAAATGTTATGAAACCAGCTCACAAAAAGATAGAAAAGATAGATCAACGCCTTAGAAATAAGCCTCTTCAAGGGGGAACCTCCTTTACATTACACAAATGAAAAATTCTTGGATGATACAAATGACAAGACCTCCTTTCTATATATAAGAGTTTAAGGGGTCATAATATAATCAAAGCCAACATAATAATAATAATATAAGGGCACAATAATAATAATATGGGGACTACATGGGCACAACAATATAAGAAGGGGATTGTACTAATAATAATAAGGTGTTACACTAGTAGTATAGGGACCTAACAGAACAACAACGATAGTTTGGGGAGAGGCGAAAGAAAATATGTAAAAAGGTACTGAATAGTTGGCGCTGGCTAGCACCGAGGCCTTGGCCAAAGCTTCTTTGATTGTAATGAAAGAATCTCTGGAGGCAGAGTTCCACCTGACTTCATTTTCCTTCTTGAGCATGTTCATAATACCCTTGACAATTTTTGCGTAGTTGGGTATGAACCTCCTCAATATATTTATTCTCCCTAGAAAAGCTTCAACTTATTTCTTATTTCTAGGTAGGGGAATAAGGTTGATGTCTTTGACTCATTCAGGATTGATATTTACTCCTTCCTGTGCTACTATGAGTCCAAGTAGCTTCCCCTCACTTAGGGATAACTCGGATTTCTTAGGATTCAAAAAGAGACCATACTTCCTGCATTTTTCAAAGGTGAGCTCTAAGTGGAGGATGTTCTCCTCATCATTTTTGGAGAAGACTGTGATGTCGTCCCAGTATACCACCATGAATATTTATTTCTGCCCTATGAAAGTTATATCCATGGCTCTTTGAAATGTGGCCCATGCATTTATAATCCCAAAATGCATGTGGGCATACATGAACATTCCCCATGGGGTGGTGAAAGCAATATTATTTTCATCCTCAGGGTGAACCCTCACCTGGTTGTAGTCAGAGAATCCATCCATCATGGACATTCTGGTTGATCCAACCACCTTGTACAGTATATGATCCATCTTGGGTAGCTAGTAGTTATGTTTCAGCAACGCCATGTTTAGATTTTGGAAATCAACACATAGCCTTATCTCTCAACTCTTTTCTCAGATAGGGACTAGGTTGGCCACCCATTCAAAGTACCTTAAAGGAACTATGATCTTTTCCTGTAGCATTTTTATCACCTCGTTTTCAATAGAGGGGAGTAAGAGTGGATTTATCTGCCCGAGTTTCTGTTTGTGTGGCTTTATCCCACTCGTCAAAGGAATATTATGTTAAATCACTAGTAGAAAATGATGAAATTAGTGACTAGGTGACTAAAAACGTTAGTCACCACAACTTTTCGAAGTGAAATACTACCAAAAATTAGCTATTTTAAGTGACCTAACTAAAAAAAACTAACATAAACGATTAATTTAGTCTCGGGTTAAAATATACAGCTAGATAATAAGTAATGCAACTAAAAACGACTAATTTTAATGACTAATTTAGTTTAGGAACAAAAATACGGCTACTTAAAAAGTACTACAATACTTCAAATTAGTCATTTATGTTAGTCATTTTAATTATGTCACTTCAAAAATCTGAATTTGCAGGTGATAAGAGATTCAAAGGTTGTTACAAATTGGCTAAAAGTCTATATTTCCTTGAACATCTCTTTATTTGATCAATAGGTGATTAGAGTTATGGAGTTGGTTAGAACCTTCAAGGTTATATTCTTTGATCACATTCACAACGAATTAAATTCAAAGGCTTGCATCTATGTCAAACACATTATGAAGAATACCTGCAAAGAGAAGAATACATTATGGATAATAGTAAAACAAACCATCTTCCTCAATATTATATTAACACCTAATTTAACATTGGAAAAAAAAAACAACACCACCACCTATAAAAATATTTATACCTTCTTTACTCTTCAATAATTATGAAAAATTTAAAATAAACATATAAATTTATCTATAATTTCTTCCCCACATTAATTGTGATCACCATTAATGTTGACTCCTAAAAGCCCAAAAAAAAAGTCTTCTAAAAAGGCCTTTACCCCAACTAACTATAAAAGTGAACTGGTAAAGTTGCTAATCAACTATCAATTCAAGAGTAATACCTTAGTTTTCAAGAGTAATAACTTAGTTGTGTGTAAAATTTAGAAATTACTCTTTATCTTATTCAAGAACCAAACCAAAGATCCCTTTACTTCAACTACCCATAAAAATGAACCGGTAAAGTTGCTAATCAACTATCAATTCAAGAGTACTACATTAATTGTGTGGAAAAATTGAAAATTACTCTTTATCTTCTTCAAGCACAAAACCAAAGAGCTATGCCCTACTTTGAAGATATAGTAATTTACTTTTCCACCAAGAAAAATATATGCCTAAACTACATTCAAGATTGTGTCGTGTGTCTATTCATATTTTATTGCATCGGTTCTTATCAATACTAGTTTTCCAACATGGCACACAAGTAGGCTTCATTTGCAAAGGAATTGATATTATACACCAACAACATTGTCGTAAGTTTTTTGGTTCTAGTTGCAGGGCTCAAGCATCTCGATCCTAACAAGAACGCCTCAACAAAGACAACAAAACAAAAGAAGGAAATCAAAAAATGTTTTCATCAGCCTCAGATACTCACAAATCCTTATGAGGTATTCATTGGAAACCCTTGTGAGGTATTTATCAATATTTGAAAATTGTTGTTCCCCACTCAAACTCAAAGAAGATACACAATTTTTAATGGTCAAATCTATGTTTATTACATCAACCCTTGAACATCTTGGTTCAACATCTTGATGATCCATATCCTATTGTCTGCAACTTTTGTATTCATTATTACTTTCATCGTAGCACCTCCAATAGATATTGATGGTGTTCATGAGCCTATTTCTGGTTCTCTTATTTCTAGAAACAATATTACCTTTGACGCCATTATTCCTACCTTTGCAACTATTAGTTTTCACTTCTATCCCATCGGGGAAGTAGCTTTTGTCGATGAATGGCTAAATGATAGGGACCCTATGAGTCAATCGTTCATGTAGTTGATGTAGTTCCCACACAACACAAACGTTTGATGGTCTATTGTATCCAAACACTCTATGATGAATTTCATAGATACCCAACCTATATGATGTTGGTATCAAATCCTCATAAGACCAAGAAAATACATCCTTTTAAAATTTGAATAGATTTAAATACCTTTGTCTATATTGAAAGGGGGTTCCTTTTGATAGCTTGATCATCTGGAGTTCCTCCTCTGATCTGATATTGCAGTCTTCTACTTGATCATCTATCTCCCAGGCTATTGGCTTGGAGACTATGTTGTCCTTATTAAAAATCCTTTCTAGTGGGACCCATCCATGAGGGATGATATTCCATTTCAATTGCAAAATTTTACACCCAGCCACTATGTCTTTCCACAAAGTGGCTTCTTGATCTTATTCTTCTTCTTCTTCTTCTTGATAGATGGTGGAGTGGGAAAACTCCCCAATCACTTCTATGAATCTTTTTACCTACTCTTCATACTTGAATACCCACTAGTACTTGACATTATCAGGTATTGAAGGTTTGTATCTGACTTCTACCTCATATTTGAGGAGCAGATTTTGCGGGGGCCTGAAAGTGCTTGCACCTATAGCAAGGGAGTTTGCTATTATGTTTCCTTCCCTGGGCAGAAATTGGATATTGAAAGCCAGGAAGAAATTATCAATTAGGTCCCATACTTCATTCTGGTACATCCTCATTCTGGGGTGTTTGGCCTGGCATTGGTCTCAGATCTTCCTGATGACTAGCTTAGAGTCTCAATGCTTCGTACTCTGCCACATTGTTGGTCGCCTCAAATTCGAGCTTGAATGAGAGGGGTATCATGCTGCCTTCTAGAGATACCAACAATATTCCAACTCCATTTCCCTATTTTGAGTTTGCTCTGTCGAAGTACAATTTCCATACTTCATTTTCATTTAAGTGTTGGTATTTCAACTGCCTTTTTAGGTGTACTAATTATTCTTCTAAGAGGTTCTCCTCTTCTTCTAAGACGAGGTAGGAGAGGTCGCTTTCTTTTAAATGCGCTGGGGAGTTTTCTGAGCCTTTAGTTGGGGTCATAGTTTTCACAAACCTAGATTCTATGTACAACCTCCTTTTCTCACCTCCAAAAGTGGGAATTGTGGCATAAGTAAGATCTAGCTTGATAGACCCCCCCACCTTGGAACTCAAAGATCTTAATAAGAGCATTCCAAACTGAGGAGGAATATCATCCACCACTATGTCCATGACCATACACTTCTGAGATCTAAGCTAGGTTCACAACCATGTCCTTCCTCATCCATAAGCACTTGACTCTCTTGGAGTCGAAAGAGTACAGGTCCGTGTATGGTCTAGTGATTTCCAAGCCCAGTTGTTCCATTACCACTAGTGGCATGACTTTTTGTGAGGCTCTAGAGTCCAACATGTAGTTATGCAATAAAATATCATGGATCACCAAAGTCACATAGAAAGGTTCGGTAGAAGGATCAGGTTCTTCTACATGTGGCCCAAAACAAACCATTGGCCTCTACTCCTGAAGATTTAAACTATCATGGGTTGCTGCTGAGGTAGAGGGATGGATGAATTGAGAGACTTTAGCTTTATAAGTAGGATTCTTTAGAAGCTTAATCAAAGGGACATGAATCTTTACCCTTTCGAGCTGCCTCTAGAGATTGAATGTAGGTTGGATATTTTCTATACTTCTTGGCTCTGTTCCTTCTTCATTACCACTGGAAATGTTCAATGGAGTAGGTTCCTACTTGACAATGCGTCCCTTTGCACTATTTCTTTCCTTATTCCTAGAGACTTTCATCTTGGAAGGGTCAGGATTTAGCTTGCCTTTCCATTTGTCTGGGACTGGAGGAATAACTTGGGGAGACGTTTCCTCCTTTTTTTTGGTTCTCTTGACCTCTTCTTTGAAGATCTTTGATTATATTTAAGTCGTGGTTGTGCTTACATGAACTCTTCAAACTATTTACAATAATAATATATATCATCCTTATTTGTTGTTTCTCCATCATGACTAACCTCCTAGTAAACTATATTCTCATGTTCTTCTTTAGGGAAAGTGGAATATAAGTTTCCTTGCATCTCCTGTGTATCCAAAAATTTCCCATCTAGAACATCTTCTAACTATAAAGGATGAGGGATCTAGTCAAGGTTCTCCTCTCTCCCTTAGAAGTATTTGCAATGGAGGCATCCTATACTACGAGTTGTAACCCTAGTTGTTGGCTTGAGAATTCTGTTTGGAGAGGCTCTTGTTCTCAATCTCAAGATTTCCAACCTTCTATGATAAATTCCTCATGAGTTTTTCTAGTTCATCCATCTTCAGGTCTTGTGTTTATCTATCTCCACTAGAGGAATATTCCTCTTCTTTCCTTCTTTTGTTCTAATGAGTTTCTTGCTTTCCTCTTGACTTTCCTACTGAGGCGAAATTTGCCTCCACCTTAAGTGCATCAATTTGGGGTTGATCTAGAGTGATAGAATTCATTTCCCTTATAGTAAAGCCAAATTCAGACTCAAATTCTCCCATAAAGGCTACTCCGGCAGCAGCTGGAGGAGGCTTTATCTCAGCTGGTAGGTTATTGTATTTCTTGTTGAACATCTTTATAAATTCTGATATATCCTCTTTTGGCTTCTTCTTATGGTGTTAAACTCTGTGAGAAGGTACTCATGATTCCTCTTTTCACCCCATTTTTGTGTAAAATAGTTTTCAAGTTCCTCCCAAGTGGCGATGGGGGAATTGGGTATGGTTTTGAACCACTTTCTGGCCTCTCCATTAAGGGATTGTACAAAATATCTCATGACTACATCCATATGTTTCACATTTAGGATCTCAGCAAAAGAACTGAAGGTTTCAATGTGACTCTGTGTCATGTTATCATCTTCCCCATTGAACCTAGGTAGCTACTTTAGGTAGTCTTGGGGTATTGCACTTAGAGGTTGAGGTAAATTAAGAGGTGCATATTTATTTATAAAGAAACTTGGAAGAGCCTTCTAGATTAATGGAGGGGCATTGAGGTTTTCCTGAGGAAGTTGGCCCAAAAACATAGTGGTAGGAGTGACTAGACTTGATGCAAGGTATGTCAGGCCCTTAGGAACAATTCTTGAGTGGTGAGTAATAGTGGGTTGAGAGCTAGATGAGGAAGCTTCAATGGCTAGTGAGATGGTAGCATAGGAAGGTGGAGTTTTCTCTTTCCATACTTTCTTGAAATTCAACTTTTCTAGGTGAGATAGAAATGGGGATTTCTGCTGAATTGTATCTAAGTGAGTATGAGGCCTTTTAAAATCTTGGGTGATAATTGATAATGGGGATTTATGGAGTCGCTAAGGTGATGTGAATCAAATCATAACAGGCTTCGCTCAACTACACAAAGAGTGCTTAATTTGTCGTATCGCATGAGAAATATCCTTCAATATGTTCCTTGACAATGTCACCAAAAGATGTTGTAACTCCCAGAGACAGCCGCAGATTTCTTACAAGACCAGTGCCTGGGCACATCTAAATTTGGAGAATCTCAAATGATTCACAGTAAAGGGAAATCTCACTTATATTATATATGGATATATATTGGGTTGGTTCATTCCTCTAGAGTAAAACATGGATTTCTTAGTACTTCTTCCCATATACAAATCTTAAAGATATGTATAAAATAGTGGAGGTTGAGTAGTCCAAGGAGATACGATTTAATAGACTTTTTCAGAGCAATGATAGAGGATGAAGATGAGTAACTCATCATATGGAGCTTACAACATCGAGAATTCTATGCCTAACACATAGAGCTTGCAGCTTTAAGAATTCCTATACTTATCTGAGTCGAAAGTAGATATAATGGGAAGAAGAGAGGATGTGTGCTATGATTCATGAAGAGAAACTATTAAAGATTTAATTTTAATAATCCATGCAGGGACTAGCATTAACAATGTCGATACAAATGAATCTTTGAGGAACTTACAGGCACATGCATAACATATGGATACCAACAAATATGGGAGGGAGTCTTGAAATATTTCTAACAACATTAATTACATGAATTCAGAGAGGAAACATGAACAAAATGGGTTTTAACAGAGGGAGAACATATTATAATACCTAGAGGGGGAATCACTACCATTTCTCTTCCTATTATCGAAAAATTTGTATTGTAAAGCCATAAAGTCTAAAAATAACATGTAGTGTTTCCTTAGAATTTCTGAACCTTTTTTAAGTCTTGTTGCCTACTATTTATTCTAGATAGGGGAGTTTGGGAATTCATTATATCAAAGAGTATATTCAGCCAAGTATCAGCTATCAAGTTGATTAGTTTCCTCGACTGGGATGCCTCTAAGTCCCAAAAGCATTACAAAATTAATTTCGTCATTGAAGAGAGGCATGTTTCAGGATAAAAATAAGTAAACAATCAGATAGAGAAGTAAATGAAATATCGCCATGCCCATCTTGTGATTACCACTGCCTCAGGTTGTATTTTACTCATGGTATGGCCTCATGTGCTTCCCAACCATCCTTTATCTCTTCTACTATATGGGACACCATGCCTGAGACTTAAATCCTCCTGAGCTACCAAGTCTCTTTTCACTCCTACTAGCGTCGACCCTGATTCTGGGTCAAAAGGGTATTTTTTGAATTGTCCCATACTAGTTTTGAATGCACCACCTATTTCCCTTAATTCCATGGTTGTCGACCCATCACGCATTTAAAGCCCTTCCCCATACTATTGGCACCTTGATATGCCTGGTAATGATCTCTAGGTGAAAACATGGAGGACATTCCCATGCTTCCCTATGATGTAGAATACAATGAGAAACAATTGTATCCAGAGCCCCTTTTAGCTCCTTTCGCTTTGGCTCCTTTTCGGAGCTTTCTTCATATGGCCCGGAGCTAGAACCAGAGGCTTAGCCCAAGGGTGCTAGAGCCATTCAACTACTTGTCGGGGGGATTTTTCCTTTGTTATACAAAATCCCGCATATTGGTGATTTCTGATGGTTCCCCTTCATATGTCCTCCATACTCCTGCAATCGCCAATCTGTGAGGTTTGGCCCACCGAAAGCATCTCATATCACAATGAGGAGAAGAGGCCCTTTTACTTCCTTTCATAGTGTTGGTCGACTTGTCCGAGTGTGAAAACTTTGTAGGCCAGATCACATAACATATCACATCCAAGAGGATCCTTCATATCGAAATCTTAATATAGGGAGGGACATCGGTGGAGGAAGGATCTTTCCTTGTGTGATCACCGATTATGATAGGTAATGTCATCACTACCACGTGTCACCCTATGAGTGGTGACACGTGTCACCCAGAAATTCCCCCTTAGGACCCTGAAAATGTTGAATCTGCGTGACATTTGTCCTCCATATTGCCATTTCACTGTGAGTTCAGTTGCCATGTTATACATATGGGCCAAAGGTATTGCGACACGTGGCCTCCTAGAGGAGATAGAAAGGGGCGACCCATCCTTAGTTTTTCCATGCATTTCCTTTGTTAATATTTTTCGGCCTCTCCTGGTGCTTTTACACCGGATCAAAAAATTAGAAGTTCGCAGGGATTTTAAAGTGGTATCCCCTCTATTTTGTCATTTTCTGATATTGCAGGGCTGTTGTGAAGTTATTGGATGCGGTATTGCGACACTACGATACTGTGGGGTCGTGGTACTGCGAGAATGCGACATGGACGATATGCGAGAATGCAGGATTTCCCACTGTCGATCATCGATAAGTCATTCTACCATGTGGAGGAGGGAGAATAAGGGTCATCAATCCCCATTTTTCATATATTTCCTTTGTAAAATTATTTCGGCCTCCCTCGGTGATTTTACACTATATCGCAGAATCGTGACCCCACAAGTTTTCTTGAGTGGAAGCCCCTCTTCTTCATTTATTTGCCGACGACTGGTAATGCGAGATTTACTATGCATGGGCCCAATTTGTGATTTGCCTTAGTCCTTTGGGATTTTATCTTTGTTTTCTAGCTTCTTGAGGGCCAGTTTAAATTTTCTCTATCTTCTGATCTAAAAGTCCAATTTTTTACTTCCATATACCATTGGAAATATATTTCTGAGCACTATTCAATGGGGAGGCTCTGATTAAGCTCTATTAGCTTTTGTGGCTAGGGAAATGGCTTCAACATCACTTGTTTTGGGCAACCTTGACCAACTGAAACCAAAAATGCAGTGAGTCTCAACACATACAACCATGAAAACCACTAGCCCCAATAATGGAATGTTACAGTCAAAACCTCGTGGTCCTCCAAAGAGATGTGCTCACTTTGCACTATGGATAAGCGAAGTCTCGTCACAATACTCTCCAAGCACTCTCTAAGCAATGCCTAGCAAACACGTGGTTCCCAAAAGCCTGTTCTATGAGTTATGAGGTTCTATTTATAACAAAGGGTGGGGTGACCCTTGACATTCCTCTTTGTGACTCTTGGACTACGCTCATGACTCTTTACATTACATATGACTCTTTGTATTACACTAATGACACTTGGAATTTCACTTTACATGATGTTTACAACATGATGCATTTTCCACATATACCCATGTGGGAAAAAATTGGCTTGAGTCAACCAAACAAGACAACACTAAGACTCAGATGGTTGTGGAAAGTCCAGCTCATCAACCTTCTCTCCATGATCCTTAGTGATGAACTGATTCCATGCTTGATACTTCACAATTCTGTCGGCGTACTCTTTGATGACGTCCTTTTGGAAATGAGCTCTTGCCTCCATTTCTTCCGGGTATACTTATATGGAACATCAACCCAATTCATCCTATAAAATGCACAACTTAGTCCTGAGCAAGGCCAGATCAGTGATGTACATCCGCATGTTATCAGTGCTGACTTGCAAATCTACACTAGTGTTCATGAGAATTAACTGATCAAAGTACGCATCGAGCTCCAGTCTGACTTGGTTCTTCTCTTTGGCCTCGGTGAGTGTACCAATTGACAGGGTGCCATACTTTCTCACCATGACATGAAAACTCTTGTACAATTGTGCATATGCAGCCTCAATATTAGTGATGAGTGGTGGGAGTTCATCATAGTTCCAGATCTAACTCTCGATACGTTCTTTTTCCAGCTCCATTTGTCACTTCATCATCTTGTGCAAGTGAAACGGGGCTACCTTGTAACACATTTTTCATGTACGTATAAGATCAAATACAGCATGTATGTCTGCGAGTGTTTGCGTATCTTGGTCCATCACTTCTGATGACCATGCAAGTGGAAAACTACCTTGTGCATGGTGATGAACTTGTTGTACAACCTCCACATAACAGTCTCAAGAGCCAATACTTCAGAAAGTATGGCCATCTTCATCTCCACTTTGGCAGATCCTGTATATTGTTCCTCTCTCTGCCTGGCTTCTTGCAACATTGTAGCCATACACTCATTTTCTTCTATTAAGAACTTATCACTTGAGTTGGTGGCCTCGGGATATGCCTTTATAACGTCAGTCAAGGCGACTGGATGTCTCCACATATCTCACATAATCACCCGTTCCTCCAAGTGTGCAGGTGATGCATGCTTATTTGGGGTGTTTGTTATACGTTCTTGTACAACTCTTTTTCTTGACTGATCAAAGTCTATGTTGTACAACTCTTTTCCTAGATGGTTCTCAATGAGAATGGTATCCCCTTGTTCACTCGAGACTTGCTCTATGGTTGGAGCTAGTGAAGCTTGTGGAGTGACCTCGGTTGCTTTTGGCATGAGATCTGTATCCTGATGCTACTCCCAGTGCTCCATCTCCAGGCCCATCCACTCTACTATTTTTTCATCCATTATAGTGAGTTCCTATTCCTATGGATGCTCATCATGTTCCTCATCTACTGTTGGTTCAGAGTTTTCAACCTGTATCGATGTAGTTTGCATTGTTTTTGCACCTTGCACTTGCCCCTGTTCCTATTGTTGTCCCTGTTCATTCTCATGTTGTGCTTCCCTCTCTCTTTTGCACCACTCTTGTTCTTCCTTGAGCTTTTGCTGGACTCGCTGTAACATCCTCTCTACCACTTCCATCATTTGCTTCTCTTTATTTATTTTCACTATCCTCCTGTCGCGTTGTCTCCTCTTCACATATATATCTCTGAATCTACCTTTTCCACAAGTGGATCTTCCTTAAATTTGTATATTTTATTCATCTCCATGATTTCGGAAATCGTCCTCTTGCCTTTTTCTTTCACAGGTTTGCCAGTTGCTGCTGGTGTTGTTGTTGCACCCTATGGTGTTGTTGGCTTGAGTGATGCTAGCCACTCCACTGCAATGTTGACCGGTTCATTGAGATTAGAGGAGTTATTTAACAATATCTCCATGGGTCTCCCTCTGGCCAATGACACACCTTGTGGATGCAAGGATAATACACTCTCACACAGTGATCCCTGCATAAACCACGTGGGTCATACAAGTTGAAACTCTTGGTGTCAAACTTAAACTTCTTGAAATCTACCACTTCGGCATCCGCTTCTTTCAAACTTTGGATCACGTACAACTTAATTTGCACAAGAAGCATGGGCCATGTTGCCTTCTTCTTCCTGCGCAATCCAACTGAAAACCCTATCGAGATGTGGTATGAAACCTCCTGCATGACCAACTTGTCCATGGCGAACCTCAACAACTCATGCAAAGGATCTTTGCGCTGTATATCCTGATGAAGGTTCACTCAGGTGAGGCATACCAATCTACAATGTTCAGCAACGCCTCCATTACAACCTAGGACATGTAGGGTAGATCTTGTTCAAAGATCATCATGTATAAAGGGGCGATGAAATGGTCACATATTCTAGCCATGACTCCTTAGTAACTACAATCTGAGAGAAACTTGTAATATATGTTCACAATGCTCTTTGAAGGTGTTGATGCCCAACCATGCTAGGGAACTGTTGACGGACACAGAATGCATCGAGAAAGTATGTAGACATGAAGAAATTTGTTTGTTGATCCTTGGGAAAACTCTGAACATTGGATAGATGCAGTTTCAACTAGAGATCCAACATGTCAGACCAGTTGCACAATTTTCCTTCACTTTCCAGCTAATCCAACATAGCAACCCAACTCTGCGGGAAGGTCTCTATACTCCCTTGGCCATACAAGCGGCATGCGAAGATGACCAAGAAATGGTATGCCTTCTAGCGTGTCTTCATCCTACATATCTGATTTGGTGTCATCCTAAACTTTGCTGGCTCCTTTACCCAGCGCTTCAAGATGTGTCTTGTGTTCATGCTGTCACTGGGGATGTAGAATGGTGCGTCTATTCTTCTCACTAGGAATGGAAAATGATATATCTCCTAATAATCCTCCATCTAAAAGGAAGCAAGCCTTGCTCCACTTGCATTGCCTAGTATCATTGTCTCGGGATCAGTGTGTGATACAATCCAGTGGATCACATCCACGTAAGGGAACACGAGAAACCTGCATGCAACCTTCTATAGTCCTGACTTATGGATGTTCAAATAGACCTGTCGATCCTCCATATTTTCCTCAAAGTTTTATGAGAAAATGGTGTTGATGTATTTCCATTTGATCTTGATGTCTTTCTTGATGAAAATGTGTGTGCCTATGTACACGGGAAACCTCATAGAACCCTATTCAACTGTGTCCCCAATATAGCTTTTAACTATGTCTTTTGATCTAGCTCCCTCGGAGACCATGATATGTGTACTGCTGAGCAAATTCTCAAACACCTATGGTACCTCAAGATAGAGAAGACATTCATGGTGAGACAATGTCAGCTAAAAACATCAAACAACTTCGAGAAACATTCCGGTAACAAACCGGTGACTATTGGGCAAGATTCCATAGCACTGACTTCGGAAAGCTGGGAGATTGTTAGCTAGAACTATGCATTGAATAGTACCAACTACTAGTGAGGCTAACTGCTAGCTCAATTTGTGTAATGCGTAATCCAGAGACTATGATTTTTTACTGAAACTGCACAATGCGCATAACAGTCAGGCTGGGTAGCTGGATGGAACTACGCATTGCGCAATTCTAGTGGGCAGGACTAGGTTCTACATCCCATGATTGCGTAAAGCATAGCCTGGGGACAGTGCAAGCAACCGTTGTTCAATTCCTGGAGGCAAGGCAAAGCCTTGACTGCTTGGAATGCAGAGAGCTTGCTAAGAGACACTAGATCGAGACCATGTTGACCCGGATCTACCCAATGGCAACCTGAAAACATGAGGGAGTGAATGTGTGTGCAAAGATGGTGTAGATTTGCATGAAATAGACATGCATGTGATTCAAGCTAGTGTAGAAATCAGTTGAATGATAAAACCAAGAAACTCGTGAAGCAAGTTGTTGAAACGACAAATGTGAGTGCAGAAAGAGTGTTATGCATGCGACACTAAGGAAAAGTAATGAAAAACTTGAAGAAACACTTCTACAAGCTAAAATACATTGAAACTCTAGCATTCATTCAATAAAACCAAGGAAAAAACCCTCACACAAGCTAAAAACTAAAAAGCAACAGACAAAGCGGCAAAAGGCATGAAAAGCAAAACTCACACAGAAAAGTTGCGCTGACTATGCCGAAGGTTCCTAGATTCCTCAGGAATGCCATATATCCAAGATTGAATTTAAAGAATGAGATTTGAGGCATTGTTTAAATAGATTTGGAGAAATTATGGTTTATGACACGCATGCCACAAATATACGAAAATGCGACACTTGATAGCGAGTTTCTAAAAATGGTTTTACATGTAACTCTTTCTATTAAAAATAGATCCCTAAAATTTAGCGATGTTTTTCTCTTTTTTTTTTTTTTTTTTCTTTTTCAGGAAAAGGTACCTGACATGTAAGGAAGGATTGCATAGTTTTGGAGGGAACTAGATAACGTGTCGTCACATGCAACGGACAACCAGTGATGGAAAATGTATGTGTTGTTTCGGGACTGAGAGGCCTTGGCTGTCTGGCTAGCTCTACACAATTTTCCATAGAAGTGATGTTGGGTTGTTCTATGTATTTCCAAAGAGTAGTGTAGCTATCTAGTTCTATGCAATTCCAGAGGACAGTGTAGTGGGCCAGGGCTTCTCTGCGTAATTCTGCAGAGCACTACAGCTGGGATAGTTTTTGCGTGATTTTGGATGGCAATACGGTTGGATAAATATGTGCGTACATGCAGAGCAGTGTCGGCTGACCTGCTCTACATAGTTTCCAAAGAAAGTCTTCCTAGCCTACTATGTGCAATTTTTTGAGTGTAAGGTTGCTGCTAGTCTACTCTACACATTTTTGGATGGGATGACAAGCTACCATCTAGGTTTGAGCAGGTTTTCTCGATACCCAGTTGACCAGATGTGAAGCAAGTGTGGGGTGTGCTTGTGGTTGATTGATGAGACAATTCATTTGAACACAAGCATTGAAACGACAGATCAACTCAAATAAACACAAGTACCTTATTAGTTCAAGATAATTGTGATGAATTCAAAGAGGCAGGCTCCAACTGAAAGTGAAGGAAAAATTTTGGAGGGTGGTTGTAGCGGCTACAACACGTAGTAAACTACATAATCAAATATTCAATAATGTTGTAAGATATATTATGGTAATTTATTCTAGTAGAGTGCCGAAAGTGTCTATAGATCATATTGTTATCACAATAACTTATTTGAGGTTTTTGAGGGAAGTTGTAGGATCCACGAATTGGCTTAAGAAAGAATTCTCAAAAACCTATTTATGGTGCATGAGTCTATTCATAACAATCCCTAGGCTAATATGGAGGAGATATTTAAAAATCTAGAAAAAGAAGTCACTACTATCTTTTCAATATGGCCTCCTTGTGGTGGCTCTAGCAAACAAGTTAAGACCTTTATCAGGAGATTAATGTTTCCAACTTAGAATTTTGGTCCAATATCAAATTAGGAGATAATAAAGTCACAAAGAAGGAGGAAGAAAAATTAGGTAGAGCAATAGTAACCAAGTTCTGTGTTATCACTCCACAACCACTATTTAAAATGGAATAAAAAGTGGACATCAAACCCTACTAGGATGAGAGTGTTGTTGTTAAGTTGAGTCATTGATTGTAATAGTTAAAATATCATTTTAATTTCCATAACATATAATTAGATGACCAAAATTCTTCATTTGACCAACTAAAATTAGAGGGACATGTGCTACCCTAGTAGAAAAGCCACATGGATATATGTGATAGAGGATAAGATCGTAGTAACTAGGTGGGAAGAATTGAAATCCCCCATCAATTCCTAATTCCACCCTATTAAGTATATACAGGACTGATGAATTCATTGGCATCTCCTTTGGTAGATGTTACAGAAAAGTAAATAAGAGTGTGCTAGGGTGGCTGAAAGCTAGTGATGATCTCCCATGATGCGTTAGCGGTAATCAAAACATGGAAATATAGGAATCAATCAACTTGGAAGGATTATTAGAGGTACTTACACAATGAATTCAAAGATAACGTAAAAAGACTAAATATAGGAAAATGAATCATCTTTCCCAATATATAATTTTTATTTATATAAATTATGTTTGACTATGTGATTTTTGAATTTTCCTAATAGTGGTATTCTATTTTTCATGCAAAATATAACGTGTGCTCTTGTTATTGCAACATTTGAGTATTTAAATGATGAAATCTTGCTACAAAAAATTGTAGAGTTTTAAAGAACAAATTTCACTTATGGAGAGCTACTTTTTTCAAAATTTATGATCTTATTTTTATTTTTTATAAATTGTGAGAGCTATTATATCCTTGAAATGAAAAGGCCTTCCAATAGTGCAGTCTAAAAGGGTCTCAACATTATCAAACTGAAATGTTTTCTAGATTGTAGGACTCAATGTCATATGGTGCCCCATATAATTATTTATTTTAAATGGTTAAGTCCAAAAACGTTTATAGTGCAAAAGAATCGGGATGTGTTTTAAGATTTTACAGATGGCAAAAGAAATAAATATTAAAAATAGTAAGCACTACTATTTTTTCTTCAATTATATATAAAGAATATGGACAATCGACTCTAGATGAGTATATAGTTTCATGAACAATGAATTTTTCAAGAATTGATATTTTCATGTGCTCGTAGCCCAAACCACTAGGATTTTTATCCCAAATCTATGTCCAAAGCAATAAATCATTGGAAAAAACATTTTTTAAACTTAAAATAAAATGTGTGTATGTTCTTAACACTAAAAACACATGTGCATTCCTAGCAGCAGGAATATGATTCATTCCTAGCATTCATTCCCTCTCTCCATTCCTTTTCTTTCCCTCTCCCCTCCTCTCTCCTCCTCTTTCCGAACCTTCTAACATATTTCTCTCTCACTCATACACAAACATACACACACTTGTTACCTCTCTCTTTACCTCTATCTCCCTAGCCCCCTTTCTCTCATCCTACACATCCCTACCTCTAAGACCCTCTCTCCCTCTCCACTCTATCTCCCAACAATATCAATCTCTATTTCTCTCCCTCCCTCTATCTAACTCACATACTCACTCACTCTCTTGCCATGTTTCCCTCCTCCTCCTCTCTCTCAACCCCACAGTACCTCTTTCACCCATTATTCCCTCCTTTTCCATCTTAATCTCACTCTCTTTCTCCCTCTCTTTCTCTACCCCCTCAACTCTCTCTCCCTCTAAATATCCACCTCTCACTCATTCACTCTCTCTTTCTTCCCATCTACCCCTTCCCCTTCACTCTCTCTCTCTCTCTCTCTCCCCTAATATATCTCAGAATGTTCCTCCCCTAAGTAAACTATAAAACAAACATAGGAATAATGTTAGAATTAGGTAACAAGATCATGGAATCCCTAGAAAGAAAAAAAATCCCCTTCAATTTCTCATTAAAAAATGGAAAGACAACTTGCAACAACAAATATAGCCTAGCAAGCGTATTATAAATATCTAAACATTCAAGTATATTAATGAGGTGGTTAGGGTTGCTAAAGGACATAAATCAGGGTTGATATGGTCAAAGGGTAATAAAAACTATGGATAAGGATAAAAGGACTAAATCAAACTTAGTTAAAAAGGTCTCTATGTTCATCTAATGACTTCGTTAACTCATATATAAAAGCCAATGCTCTCCATGACGAAAAGGGTAGAAGAATAGTGAACATAGGTATGTCTTACCAAATTGACCACTGAACTCTATGTTGTAATAAAGTACTACATGTAATGTACTTCACTATGAGTATTGGTGAGGGGGGGAGCTTGGAACAAAGAACCTTAAGGAGAAACAACTTCAATAAATTACCTTATCTGGCGAAAATCTTTGCCCGCCTGCAACCCCCCCCCCCCCCCCCACCATTTGTTTATTATCTATGTTATAAAAATGCACATGTCTTGTGGTTTTCATTTTTCTAGTTCTAACACTACTATAGGTTGCAGGATTTGGTGTACTTTGGTTTTGTATTTGTAGGATATATGTGTGAGGAGAAAGGAGCTAGATCTCAAGAGTTATAAGTAGTACAAGCAAGTATCCACCAACCATCTACGATAAAATATGTCTCTTATTCATTTTCTGATCTATTCTAGTTTTGTTTGCATGCATATCAAAATGGTATTGAGAAATTATGTGGTTTTCATTTTTCTAGTTCTAACACTACTATAGGTTGCAGGATTTGGTGTACTTTGGTTTTGTATTTGTAGGATATATGTGTGAGGAGAAAGGAGCTAGATCTCAAGAGTTATAAGTAGTACAAGCAAGTATCCACCAACCATCTACGATAAAATATGTCTCTTATTCATTTTCTGATCTATTCTAGTTTTGTTTGCATGCATATCAAAATGGTATTGAGAAATTCATAGGTACAACTATCTATCATTGGCCTTACGTAGGCGTATGGGATTATAACTCTAGCAATAAATGAAAATTTGGGTAAACAAAATTGGTGACTATAGTAGGGAAAGTCATAGTATTTTTCTTTTAGTCCTTTCTTTGTTCATATGTTTTTTTCTTTTATTTTTTCTACTTTTGAGTGTTTACTTCGGATTCTAGGTAGCAAAAATTTTAGGGATGGAAATTTATATTAAAGTATGGAAATATTGAAGAATCTTAGTAGTCTATAATATGCAAAAATTACAATGTTTGGTCACATTTTTCTCAAAGAAATTATATTTCTAATGATTTTATATAGTCTCTATAAAAGTTTGGTGATTTTTAAGGTAAATTCATTTTATCCTACAAAATTTGGGTGAACATTTTTAGTAGAAATTGGAAATTGGTGAATCCCTTCTTAGGAAAAAGTATGGAAAATTAGCCCACCTATGAATATTAGCCTCTAAAATTTTCCCTAATTCTAGGAGGATCAAGTTTGAAAATATCAGCTTGAAAAATTAGAAACTGAGTCTAAAACACTTTTAAGTCTTTTCTTTACCTTAATAGAGCATTGAATCTTTGTCCAATGCCCTCTTCTAGTCGTTATTGAGCATTGAATCTTGATTCAGTGCCTCGTGCTAGTAATTACAGAGAAATATGTCTCCTTATAAGGTCCTTGAAAAAGCATTGAAGATCTCCGAGGGGCTTTTTATATTCTCTCTTCAATTTTTTTAGCTTTCTTAATAGCTACAAAGCCTATAACTTTGGTCAACTCTAGATATAGTATAACAAATTCTCCACTCACCAAGTCATCTCATATTAACTTATAATTAGTGCATTTGAAATCATCTTATGGGTTTTGAATCCATTCTTGCTTTGATTGTTTGCAGAGACATTAGAGCTAGTTTCAAGTCTGCCACCACTATCGTGTAGCCCTTTTGTTTATACCTATTATGCGTGGTGTGTCAAATTATCAAATTTTCATCCTAGATGCAAAAATCTGGTAGGTAGGGTTTTTAAATTTTGGGTGCAATTTTATTTTTACTTCCTTTGGATTTTCTTGGTTTCTTTACATGTTTCATTTCAGATATATTTTTGGATATTCAAAGTGATAAAGGAAAGTGTGGTGAGTATTTTTTTTTATGTATGAAATGAAAGTTTCTAACACACTCTAATTAGGATTCATTAAAAGTGAACTTTTTCATATGTATACTTTGCACATATTTCTTTCAAGACTAAAATATACACCATCTAAATTTTATGATATTACCCCTAGGTTCATAAAAGCCACTAAAAAGAGATGATAATAAAATTCACTAGACATTTTTCTTTTATCTAGTAACACAATCAAATTATATTAGGATTTAAGGTCCTTGGAATAGTCTAGAGATGACACTCTCTAAGCTTATAAAGTGAACACTTTAATCTTAATATAGGGACTTAAAATCCATTTGTAATCATATGTTTCTTGTGAATCTCTTTGAACACAAAGGTCAAGCATGATGTCATGCTAGAATCCATGAAGTCATAACGCCACTTCATTGGGTTATGGTGGTGTGTAATATACACATACATGTATATTCATTAAGAGACTATTGACATGATACCTTACGTTTTTGTGTGTACCCAAACCAAGATTTCTCCCCTAGATTGATTGGATGAAAATCATAATCTTAGTGGCCATAATATTAGGGAAACTACATACATTATTGTAAGTGGGGTGTGCATTTGATACATGTGATAGAAATAATAGACTAAAATCCCTCGAGGGGTGCCCACGCATATTTAAGGGTATTTGAGCTATATATTGAGCCACTAAATAGGAGGCTACAATAACTATCCAACTTATATATTCATATTTTTCTTGGGCCCTTATCAACCAAACTCGAACCAAGTGATGATCCGTTTGAACTACTTTGTTTTCTTTCTTATCTCTCATATTTTCTCGGTGTGTTCTATTTGTTTTAGTCTAGTTTTCCTTAGGTGTCCAAAAAATTATCATCATATTGAGGTATTTCACCTGAAAGAGGAGGGCCCACCCCTTTGTAAATATAGAATAGACCCCACAATTGACTTTGGATTAGACTTACCCATCTTAAGGGGCACTATTATTAGTTATCAAGAAGCAAGGAAAATAGTATGGGAAGTGGTGGGCAAAAATCCACCACATCATTATTATCCTTTTATTAACTATATCCCCTAACCATAATTTTATGTGGGGATGTCTATTTGACTCAATATTTTTAGTCAAAATTCTTTTACAAAAAATATATGGTAGCTGGTGTGCAGCTGATGGAAGAACCTAATGTGGCAACCCGTAGTGCCACTAGACATTCCCCTCAAGTAAATTCCATACCATGTTTTATTAACACATGTCATATCTCCACCATGCCTACTAAAACCATATTCTTCTATTATAAAACTAAAATAGAATCATTATTTACACTATTTGGTACATCTGGTATAGCCGTTAGTTTACAAGGAAATTTGCTTTTTCCTTTTTGTCCAGGGGCTTCACTTTCACTAGTCAAAGGTGTATTTTCAACATGATCATCAGAGGTTGACGACATCGGGTTGTGCAAATGAGGAGACCAGTCCCTCAAGATCTGAGGGATACAAGGACAATCTCTATGAAAGTGGTCTCCCTTGCAAATGACACATGGCGATTTAGGCCTGGTCAGTGCAGTGTGCGGATTTTCGCTAGACGACACTTGGTTACCCCTTTTCGCCTTTGGCTCCTTCTTCTTCTTCTCTTTCTTCTTCTTTTCCTTCTTCTTCTTAGGTACTTGATTTTTGGCTTTACCAGCCCCATCAAGCGAAGAGGAAGGAGGAGAGGAAGAATTGGACGAAGTAGAGGGTTTGGGGGTAACTCTGGAATTGTCTAGTTGCTAACTCGATTGTTCAGGAATCGCAATGTTCTGAACGATGGAGGTTGAGAAAAGCCATACGGGCAAACCGATTGTCAATCCTGGAAGCGACAATGTGGCCATATGGGGTGCACCAACATCTCCCCAAGAGGAGAAGGGACTAGGATTTCCTCCAAGGGGAACTACTTGGTTGGTGGACTCCATTTTCCTCAACCTAAGACCAACGTAGGAAAGGTGATTATTATTCCGTTTAAAATAAATTTTAGACACTTTGACACAACTTGTTTTTTCAATTTTAAAGAGTCAAGAAAAAACAAAATATGACTCTAGTCGCCTTCGATTTTTAATGAGCCTGAAGTGACAAGTGCTCAAATGGACCTTTTCTGTTAAGGAGTCTGAAAAGGAACGAAAGGGACTGCTCTGGAAATCTAGGCAGAGGGATTACCAAACCAATTGCAAAACTGCAGAATACTTTTTACGGTATGACAGTCAATCTTTCCAAATGCTATGTTCAGTGCATTGCGATCGATAGGGCGGCAGACACGACTTCCTATGGATAAAGGATTAAGCCTATTGTGGTCTCCCAAAATATACTCGATGGTACGTGGGAGCACAAGTCCGTACTGGCACTTATCGTCTCAAAGTGGAGGAATCACCCAACCAATAGTGAAAACAACAGTTACTAGGCTTTACGACGCCGAAATACGTCTCTAGCCTAGACTTCTAGATGTTGTGCATTAGGTTCCAAAGCGTTGTTAGATTCATTAAATTTATTTTATAGTTGATCTTGCTTAAGAAATTTGCCTTTCAGTTTCACCGCGTGATGTAGATGTACAATTCCTAAAATGCAATCTAAGATGATAAACAGTCGTTTTATCTTCTTTGTGCAATGAAAATCCTAGCTACTAAGGAAAGAGAAATTGTATTCTTTCAGCAAAGAGCATAGAGCACACACTATATGCATTGTCCTAAATCAAACCAATCAAATAGTCCAAATGAAAATGCACATGCATGTTTTTGTTTTCAGCCTTCTTAATATGTGAATGATAAAAAGAAAGCTAATGCGCAAATCTGAATTATTTTTAAAAGCGACACTTACTAACAAGTTTCTTTTCAAAATCAAAATGAAGACAATGACAACACTTTGCGATTTGGAAATGAAAACTTGCTTTCGACACTAGAAAAACTACTAATTCAGATCGAATACAATAGTAACAGGGTAATCAACTATCAAGAACAATCAGATTCTCTTCTATGACTGAAAATGACACTTGCGACACTTTCAAATCAGGAAACGACAGTACAATTACGTTACTTCTTTGTAAAGGAGAACTGAAAATGACTCAAAAAATACATAAAAACATTTACAGTTCTTTGCACAATGGAGGTGGAATAACAGCAAGGAAAGGGGTTTCAAATAGAGGTGTACTGACTATAGGCAGTAGAACTCTTGAATAAATCTGAAAAGAGTGAACACAGAAACCAAAATTTAGGAACAATGTCTAGTCTGATCAGCGCACCTGTAACACAGTGCAACTGAAATGCAACGCACCTACTACACTCGGGAAGTGCGCTGAATTTGAGATTCACAGAACAGACAGTGCGCTGGACTAGGAACGAGACTTTGATTAGGTTCCGGGTCACAGTTTGCAGTTCAGTTCAGGGATTTTGGCCGAGCAAGTGGTAATCAGTAAATCAATCACAGGGGTAGATGTAAGGAGGTTACTAGAGCCACCACGAGGGCAATTAGAAAGCTTGTAAATCAATTGTTTAATTCATAAACAAAATTCGGAGATTGACTGAAGCAACGTTGATATACTTTGCACTTGCATAGCAAATGCAATTCGAAGGCTAGCTGGCTTGACTTCAGGCTCCGTCTATAAGTCTATAAAGTAAACAAATGTAGATAAACAATCAATCTATTCGCTCCCCAGCGGAGTCACCATTTTTGTTACAGGGAAAAGTGTCTATGCAGAACTGCTAATCCCACTAAGGCTGGTATCTACCTTAGAAACAAACAAAGTAAAACTACTTTCATTTTCCTTTATGAAAGATAGATGAGAGAAGAATTAAGGAGACCAACCTCTGTCTTGCGCTTGGTTCCTTGCTCGATTCCTCTCTCTTCTGATAGTCCTTTGCTACTTGCTTTCTTGCATACCCAGCTTCACAGAGTACCTATAGAATCAAAGCAGCATAACACTATACGAGAACATGGATCTATTATCATAAACAATCTAGGATCCGATGTAAATTTACCATACAAATGCATAAAACATAAATCACACAAGAGTATGGAGGAAAACTTGAATAGCTTTATTGATAATCAAGAAAGAGCCAAGAGAGTTACAACCAATCGTTCTGACCCAGCATCATCCTCTCAGCAAGTGAGCCCTCCTTCACCTCATGAAAAGCTTAGATCACCCAACACTATGATGTTGCCTCAAGAAACCAACAACAATTCCTTACAAGATGCAAAATTCCAGCTGCTGGATCTCTAGGATGAGGGATCCATATATAGATGTCTGCAAGGGAGATGAGTCAGCTTGTGATTTTATTAGTGTCTTCCCTCTGATAGTTCTTGATTCCACTTGGAGATTGATGATCTCTTACTCATCCCTAGTCGAATTCAGAGAGGCAAGTGTCACAGGAGAAGTTTCTGGAAGATTCCATGCTTCTCCACCTCGCGGATTGACACTGCCATTTGTCCCTTCACGCCCATCGCACCCCATAGAAGGGATTTTTGAAATGCAACACACCTACTGTGTGTATTTAGGTGAGATGCAACACACTTTGCCTATGGAGTAGGTGAAATGGTCTAGTTTTGACCAGTTCTAAGCAGTTTTTCATGGAGAACTTTTGGGAGAAGTTGTAATCAGTTGACCTTGTTCTTTTAGGGGTTGGAACAACACTTTTAGGGATAGAGGAGCCCTTAGCTTATGGACATTTATGCTTGGGGTTGCAGTGCCCAAAAATTTCTATAACATTTAGCACCTATGTGAGTAGTGTACCCATGTCTACCATTTGAGTTTTAAACCTTACATATACATTTGGTTCTACAGGTCTACTTTGGTCTTGATATATCTTTAGGAAATTTTTTTATTCTCAATGTTGGGTTCCCTTTTGGATAGAATCATAATACATGGTCTATATCATTACCTATAGTATCTAGGGGAAAAAAATGGTTCTTGTCGATGCACTCATCCAGGTGGAATTAAACCTTTAGGGGGATTATATTTCCATGTGAAGGTTCAATTTCCTTGGAATTTCCAAAGGGATAGGTTTACCATCCATTATAATTCATTTTATCCTTATGATACTAACTTTGTAATCATCCTTTTAACCTAGGAGATTCCCCCCTACTGTACCCTTTAATACTAGAAGTCAGCAACCTTGTGGGAGCCCTTTTTCCAATGGAGATAAAACCTCTAGTGGAAACAACTCTTACATTTTCACCATGGGTTTTGGATATGAGCCCCATAATAACCCTACTTCCTAAGGAGGACCATCAATATTCAGAAACCAAGCTATGGGAGGATAATAAAATCCACCTAGGACATAAGGGCAACCACCCCCTCCTTGGAATTTGTTCATCTCAACTTTCTTGGTGACACTTGTATTTCTTGATCTATCAAAACACATGAACAATCCCATAAAGAACAATCATGTGTGAGTTATGGTCGTCCCTAATTAGTTTGCTAACATTTCCAAATTTGATGGAAATCCTAGTGAAGATCCCGCAACTCACATAATGACTTATCCTCCATGGTTTTCATCCAATTAATTCATGGATGATAGTACATATCTATTATTTTTCCATAGGAATCTTATTGATGGTGTTGTCAAATGGTACATAGACCTTGAAAGAACCACTTATGATAACTTCTTGTCTCTAGCACAATAATTTGTCAATCATTACTAATTTCTTGTTAGTATGAGATAGGAACATATGTACTTACCAATGCCCATTAAGACACCTCCACCCACATCTCTGATCATATAAATGAATAGATGTTAAGATAGTTTCTCTAAGACTAATTCACCTAATTAGTTATTTCTTGAATGGTTCACCAAGTCTCTCTTTCCTAGGATCATTGAAGATGTAGAAAAGGTAGGATTCCAAACTAAATAATAAGAGATTGCATGTTCCAATCATATTAAGTTGATCTATTCACAAGATTACAGTGTCTAGTAGATCATCCCGAAGGCCCCTCAACCATAAAATGATTTTTTGAAACCTAAACCAGGATCCCATGCTAATGATTTGGTGGTTTTTGTATGCTCTAGAAATGTAGGCTAGTTAGATACTCATGTGGGCCAACTAAAAATTTCTTCTAGTGCCTATGTTGCTAAGTCTTCCACCAAAACTCCTAGTTTCTTGTTCAAACCTCTGAGATAAATTCAACATAGTTTTAGCCCTCTAGAGGTAAAAGGAGGAAAAACATGGAACATAAACCTTTGTAATAATGAACAAGGTTCATCTCATACATAAAGCATAGTTGGGGTGGGACTAAGGAGAAAATGAATAAGAACCAATTTCCTTGCAAAAACTTTTGAAAGACCATATCACTCATGGGTTCCCCCAAATGCATGAGATTTATGGATTATTCTCTCAATAGAACCCTATTTCTTAGCCTATTATTATGATGAACCCTTTTCCATCCCAACACCACTACATTGTTGTAAACCCTCCACCTCCTTAGAAAGGAAAAAGTGGGGAAAAGACTTTTCATAATGCCTAATCATTTGCACAAGATAATTTCATGGTTGATATATTCATCCACATGGAAACAATAGTGCATAGTTATGAGAATTATGGGAGTGGTAATTCAACTCAGGACCCTATAACACTTTCCTAAATCAATGGTCCCCTTCAAATAAAAAATGCATTGTTTTGTGTTATGTTGTGTCCTCCAAAAGGCGCACTTCAAAATTCAGTACATAACCCCAATCTAAGGGCTGCTCACAATTAAAATATTGTTAAGGATCTATCCCAAGAACCCACTATTGTGTCAACTTCTAGAGTTTTACAAATTTTCTTTGCACTACACAACACAATTCTAACATTCATTGGTAGGCTAGATCCTTGGGACTCCAATCTCATCACTTTTTATATAATGTCATGGAAACCTGGTCTCGCATATCGTTTTGAATTTTGAAAATTGTATATGTCTACATAAAAGAAGGTCATCAAATATTCTTGGACATGGAGGAATCTACATGCATTATTCCCTTGAAGAGTTTCAAAGCTCTTTGATCACCTACTTTGTCACCATTGAAATGTGCGCTTATATAATTTGATGCACACACCTTGCAACCTCAAGGGTTCTTTACTTATGTTCCTATCAAGATAGTAGGCAAAACATTTTTCATTAAATTCAAGGTCACTAATGCCCCATTAGATTAGAGTATGTTGCTAAGGAAAAATTGGTTATATTCCATGATGACTATTGTTTCCCTAGTCTTCAAGGTTATTATGTTTACTCATCAAGGGGATATTGTCACTATTGGCCAAGTAAAAGAATACAAGCCCAACTTATTCTTCTATGATAGTTGGTCAATTCCTTTTATAACATATCCCCCTCACCTTTTTAAAGGATTTGGAGAGGATATCTTTGAATAATCCTCACTAATTTGTAAATTACCCATTCCTTTTCCCAACCCATGTCCATATACTACCACCAACAACATAGTCTCTTCCATCCCTAGTGGATCCCTTGAACCTCTTAATGCTCAACCAGTGCCTACAAAGGAAAAATATCATGGGGGAACAATACCACCTCTTATGGAAGTGAAAGTGTCTTTATTAGTGTTGGCATTATAGTGTGCATGGTTCCAACTAGCTCATGTGGCATTAATGTCAACCCCATGTAACATAGTTATGTTTGGATGCCTTAATTATAGCATGGTTGCAGTGGTTTGAGTTGGAATTAAGATGGTTATGCTAGCATTGATGTCAACCTTATGATGTCACACTAATGATGATGAAAATCTACATGCGATGGAGATAATGACACACTTTATGAGTTGGCATACTAGGTTTTCATCTAGGTCTTCATATATTCTCATGGAGATGACTTGTTGCAGTATTTGTTTGGCCTCATGATGATGATGATGATCTTGCGTAAGTGTTTGAGGTGAATGGAGGACTTTTTAGCACTCTTTCCAACCTTGTTTGTTGGACTTTTAGGTCAACCTTGAAGTTACACTTGAGAAACCTTTTTTATCTAGCTACAAAGGTGTTACTGAGTTTAGTCGATTTTTGGAGGCATGTACATATGTTGGAGAAGGTGATCCAATAGGTGGTAGATGTTCTGAGTTGAGGGTTCATTGGTTTTCCTTGTGCTCTTCCCTAGTCATATGGATATAAGATTATGCATGTGAATGAAAGGATCCAATCACTGGAATATATGTTTATGCATGCAATTGAAGGGATTTAGTCGATTTAAGCTAGTGTTGGGCCACCAACTAATACTTTTTTCACAAAAAATCCTCTGCAGTCCTCATATAAATCAAATGAAAATTTATATGGAAATTCCCTAAGACTTCTAGATTAAGTTCTAATGATTAGAAATGGTTTAAAATGATCCTCCAAAGATGTGAATACCTTTAGTGCAAAAATAATGGTGTTAGTGGATTGATTTTGTCAAATGTTTGCACTCTTGATCCCATACCTAAGGTCAATTTTTCCCCTTGTGTTTTATATACATCATTTTGGAGTTGAGGATTGGTTAGCTATGTGTGAGTGAATGCATGAAGGTTGCATTGATTGAGTGTGCTTCAGAGCCATAAGTGAGCAAGATTGCTTCATTGTATGAGCTCTGATGGAAGTAGTATGAACATATCTATTTGTTGAAGCATAATATTGGTCCAAAATTTCAGAATTCAAATCATAGGTGCAGATAGCTATTAATAGAGATGGAGAGATTAGTATAGCTCCATATTAGTGGCTCTAACTTTTGTTTTGCTAGTGTTGGTAGTACATTTGACACATAGCCAGTGTGTTGTATTTTTCTAATTGTACTATGTAACAACTATATCTTGGTGTGAGGGATTGATATTATGGCTGAGTATGAGTTTTGTTTTACTTGTTGGTTATGACATTTTTCAGTATTTGTTGGATGGATTTTGGACACTATTTTGTTGGATTAGAGAGAATATTTATGGATTTATTTTCATTTGATGATGATGTCTTATTACTGGAGATCATATTGTAGAGTTGAATCAATTTGAGTAGATAGTCTTGGATCTAGTGTGAAAATATATGAAATGAGGTCTGCATAGAGTAGAGAAACAAAAAATTCATGGATTTGGAGTAGTGATTGTGAAGTTTCAGCAAAACTAACAATTTCTCAATCCAATCAAAGTTAGATAATCCAATCAGATTTGGCGAGGATTAATTGATCGTGGTGCATTTTAGCAAATGGTGGTACACAGATCTGTGTGAGAACATAGTCTTTCGAGTAAATGAGTAGAATTGAGTCTATAGGCTGATGGGAGTCAGTTGATTATATATGATGTCAAGTCTCCTAGATGATTGGAGTCAAAAATCTGTATAAAAGACTATATTTTCTTAATAGAAGATTCAGAGCAAGACAACAGTAGGAAGGGTGGTTTTTTCCCAGTGAAGGGATTTCCACCAAATTTCTTGTGTCTCTTGTCTGATGGCTTTTGTGGATGTTTTTATGTGTTGACTATTGTTTCTCATATGGTTATATTGTTTTATATGCAAACACAATTTATGTTTATCAGATAATTTAATGCATTGTTGGTTAACATATGCATGATTCAATAGAGAAGTTTAAACTAGTAAAAATTGATAATAACTCATATTAGTGATTCACTCCCCTTTCAGTAGTGCTAAAATGTTTACAACAATTGGTACCAGAGCGGTGCTCTTGGTTGTAGCTTGATCATTGGAGAGTAGATCTGGGGTTTGTTGGAGAAAAAATTAAATATTTTTTTTAGAATGACTTCTCAAGGAATGGTTGTCCATACTGCTGCAAATTTCAAGTTATGGAGCAAAAATGTCAAATCTCAGCTTTTTTCTTATGGATCTAACATTTGGAGATCAGTATGTGAAGTTTGTGGCAAGGATTTAGTTACAGATAAAGTTTTGGAGTAGAATGCATAATCTAGATGTATAATCTACAAAAAAAATCATGATTATGATTTCAAAATGCTAGTAGAATTGAAATATGCCAAAGATATGTGGGACAAACTAGAATCCATATTTGGAGTTGGTACTAGCAATAATATGGTGAATGAGAAAAAGATCGTCAAAAAGAAGAACAAGAAGAAGGGCCTTCAAAAAAAATAAGCTTAGCCACAAGAGTCTCATCCTACTAGTGAAAATGTTTGAACTAATGATGAGAAGAGATTAGAACATCACAAACCCAAAGGTATAAATATTAATGATTTTCTTTTGAGTTACAATTTTGATGATTTGGATTTTGATCATGCTGAAGTGCCTAGTGAAGATGACAATGGTATTAAGGGTTTTTGTGGTAATATTTATAGTCTAATAGTTTCATGCAAGGATCAGGAAAAATTATTGTAGATATGTGATGTGTTGTATCTCTAAGATAGTAGTAGGTTAGCTACCAATGCCAGAGCATCTAAAATAATTGTTTTGGGGTTTTTGGTTTAAGTTTTTGGAAGACCAGTGAATGAAGACAAATGTAGAATTAACGTAATTAATCCTTTGGGTTATATTAATACTTCAGCAAAGGGCTGTTGTAAAGCATTACACAATGATATAGATCAAAAATAGTGGTGAGTAGAAGACAACAAAAAATATGATTATCACAGTTTCCAGACTGTAAAAAAGAACAATCGTAAGTTGGAAAACCTTCTAAACTACGTTCAAAAGGTTCAAGGCAATATACTTAAGCTTACACAAGATTCTGACTATTTATTGTTTAGAGGGGATTAGCTAAACAGAAGGTTCATTAATCCATTCTCTTAATAGATGATCACTTCAGGAGCTTATAGGAATAAATTGAGACAAAATTCTTCCTACCTAGATATCTCTATAAGTCATAAGAATATGAAGAAAAAAACAATGATTGGTAACTGGAAAAACTTACAGGATAAAACAAAACTGTGTAAAACCAGATTCAGAATCCTTTGCTTTGTATTAAGGTTCCAGAAAGACTGAGCACATCAAGTATTTGTAAAAGCTTCCTTCAAAGGTGGCTTCCAGGTTCAAAGTAGTATTAACAGTTAAGACTTTACAAGTAATGAACTATGACTCTTGAACTCTAAACCAATAATAACTTGAGAAGAGAGTTATTTATACAATTATGAAACTAAAAAATATCCTAAAACTGATTGAGATTTATTCTAGGAAAGGAAAGATCTTCATGCAAGAAGATAAGGGCAACTATTGAACTGCTTCTTGTTGTCGCCTTTATTCAGGTTGTGTTGGCTTTGCTGCTTGATATTTTGCCTTTTAAGTTGCTAGACTGTTTGAATCCTTCGTGCTGGGTTGATTTCTTCATTTAATCTTTCATATGATACTCTTTAAACTCCGTAAATATCCTTTAACCCTTCCAAGTAACCTTTACTGTTTCCTTTTAACTTTACTGTGCAATCTAGGTTTTTACTGTGTTTTTCAATAATAAATCCTTTTAGATTTTGTGTCACAAGGTAAAGTAATTAGATATGATCTTCATATTTATCTTCCAACTATACAGAAGCTCTTTTCTCTGTAAGCCTAGAACAGAAGCTTTACCTGCAAAACATAGAAACTGTTAAGAAAACATAGGTGTCAGAGGAGGTCTTCAATGGATTTATTTGAGCTTGAAAGGCTATTGGAAGGAGTCCACAATGTATCAGAAGGAAAAATGATGGCTTTATGGGTCACAGAGGCTTATGGAGGCTTTACTGTAAAAACAGGGGAAAACAGAGCAATATGGTCATTTTGGCGTTTAAATGGAAAGACAGTGTTTCATTTGAATTAAGGTGCAAAATGAACAGTGGTCATTTTGTCATTTTGTGTTGGGTGGTTTTCATCACACCCCTTATAAGGCATGGGCGGTGTTTGGAAGGTTCACCCGAAATGATCTGAGCTTGAAACATAGCAACGGAAGTCAATGGAATACCACTTTTCAGGTGGGTAATGCTCGTACAGAGAGTCAACCCAAAATGTTCCGAGGGCCATTGGATTTGGATGGATTAGATTGGATGGTCACGAAGCAAAGGAGTAGTATGGAGGGTACAAATGAATAAATATGGCAGTAAAGGCTGTATTATGGCTTAAAACCCAGATTAGTGGTGTTTTTATGGTTAAGCGAAGGTTTAGTTATTTCTTCATTTAAACCATAAAAAATGATTTAACAAAGAAATTCTTTGCAAAATGCATATGGTGGACTTGGAATTTTATGAATGCGGGTGTATATGATATCGGGTCCGAGATAATCGCATATCGTAATCACATTTTAATGAAGGACGTCCCATCGTAAGGAATGCGATAGGCGCCAGATGCAACGTGGGAATAAATGATATATGATATGAGATCGAGTTCGGGTTCCAATCGCAATCAGAGATCGCAATGGTGAAGTGTTAATGCTTAAGGTGGGACTCGTGATGGAGGCGGATGCAATATGAATATCGATTATAATATATATTATATCGGTTCCGAGTCCATTGTTGATCGCATATCGCAATTGGAGGAGAGTGTATTCATATGAAAGGCTTGCGATGCGACAATGTTGAGATGCGATATGAAAATACATAGTTTTATTACAAAACTAAGGTTTTCGAGATATTTTATTAAAGGAGTTAGTAATATATGGGAAATGGATTTTAGGGGTTTAATACTATAGTTAATGTTAATATGAAAATATAAGTGGAAAAGGGGAAGTACATGTGAAAAGGGTAAATATAGGCAGAAAAGGGAAATTAGGTGGAAAGGGGAAAATATAGGCAAAAAAGGGAAATTAGGTGGAAAAGGGAAAAGAGACTAAGTATAATGCCTTTTCATGGTTTATTTACTTTTCATATATGCATAATACTTAGGGTAAAACAACTTTTGTGGGTTTTCGGGTAAAAATGGATTTTACATGGTAAAAGGGGTTTTACATGGGTTTTTCACTTTTCCTAGGAAAAAAGGGTTTTGACCTTAGGAAAAGGGGTTTTTATGGCAAATGAATCAATATGAACTGTATGAAGGTGGGGAAAGGGGTAATTAGTAAATATAGGAATGAATGGATATGAATGAGAAGTTAATTAATTGATTTAGTAGACCTCCATTTGCTTTGTGTAATTGCATCATGGACATAGAAACATATGGTGAAACATGATAAATGTACATTTAGTCCAATGAATAATCAAACTTCTACAACCTTTCACTACTTACCCTTTGCTTATCCTATCATTTTTTCTTCACCTAATAGGTGCATTTAAACTAGCAAACCCCTTTCCTTCATTTTATTTTACAAAAGAAAACTATCTAAATCTACCCTTATAACCTCCAAGGGCTCAGCTTAAACTGATGAGCACTTTTTTATTCTCTACTATAACTACTGATCTGCCAAGATTAAACAGTTTGGCCAGATTTTTATTCTCTAACTATAACATCAAATTTAAAGCATGAAGCAGTGAATATTAAACTATTTGATTGTCATGGGTTGTGGCATTTAGACTTGCTCACTTTCAGAGTTTATTTGTTTTCTTTTCTTTCTAACCTAACATTTTTTTTTCCCTTGATTTTTTAGGACATCTAACCTAACATTTTCTTCGATATGGTTATTATCATCAAGATATTTTCTTTTGCTAACATTTTATTCACTATTGTTATGTCCATATCCTAACTTAACATTTTTTTCAAATATTCTATCTTATCAAAACCAAAAAATGCTACAAAACTGGCTCCAACTGGGGACTGCTTTCTCCTGTAGAATGCAGAGAACCTGTAGATCCATGTGCCTTCTCCTTGGGCTATGGAGTCCTTGTTGTAAGAAAAATCACACTGACATCTTGAAAAGTAAAATAAAACTGGAGTATTTACAATGAAATTAATTCTTAGTACTGAATGTAATGTTTGAGAAACCTTCCATTTACAAGATAAGTGGAATATAGCCCCTCAAGATTCTACAACACAAAAGTGTTGTTACCCTTCACTTCAGCAATTGCTAAAGGTCCAAACCATAGATTGTCAAATTTGCCATGCTTTCCTTTCTCTTCTCTCCTAGCATCCCATCTTAGAACTAGGTCACCTTCCTGTTGTGACCATCAACAACCCCCCTTTTTATTAGTGTTAGCAATAACATTAATAAATGGGGACCCTTCCAAAAAATCAAATCTTAGCATTTAATGTTGCCTTTTGTTTTTAGAATACAACAAGATATCAAAATAGGACTTGCTTTATACTCCAAGCGCATGAAACATCACAAACTATGTGTTACCTTATAAAAAGTGCTGTATGACCACTAGACCTAAGAGAAACTTTATAAGTGGAAAGTCTCAAACATTAAGAGAAGCTTTAAAAAACCCACTTTTAAACGATATTATCATATCACAAAAGATCACAGCGGGCATCTCTTATGAAAGTAACTCCTCGAAAATGTGATCCGTGAGAATACGAGATCATAAAGTTTTACAACCTCATCGCATTGCAAATTCCAAATCCACGATGCTACATTATGTAAAACACCCAAATATCGCAAAATGCGATAAGCCTCTCGCAAATCGCATATCGCGGTTGCCCGATGAAACAAAGGTTTTAACGATAGTAGGTTCAAAGGTTTTTAACGATAGTAGGTTCTTTGATATTGCGATCTGCGATATTGCGAAGCAAACCGCAAAATCACTTTTATCACAAATCTAAGGGCTCAAAGTTCTAGGATAGTACTTTACATCATTCAATGCAAAAGTTATGAACATTAAATTTTGACTTAATGGCCCATTAGTGGTCATTTATTTAAAGAACGATTCAGATCAAGGTAAAGGACCATTTGACGCAAGGTGATATCTTTAATATGATTAAAGAATTAAAGCTTTCCCATCACCTTATTTTTGTCTTTCTATTGATATTTCATGTATTCATTATCATCCTTATCATATCCTTTCTCTCTTCTTGCAAATTTCAAGAAGAGTACGTAGAGCGCAAACATGATGAAATGGGAAAGAAAGGCAAAGCACCTGCATCTCAGAAAACAAAAATTACTCCATTATTCACAGACACCACCTGTACTAGGGATGTAGGGATATCTACCTACGAAGCCATGTACAAATTGTTAGAAGAGGAAAACTCGAGAATTATGAAGGCTACAATTACAACAGATGGATGCGTCTCTTCTGAGGCATCCCTAACTGAGCTTGCATGCTCATTCCTACACTGTATTGCTACGAGGCCGAAGATACTCCCCTACATGGATATGGTGAAATGGATTATATATCACGAAGACATATCTAATAGAAAGTTCAAGATGGCCAATCATCAAGTCATGGGGTCATTTTCCCCACATAATCTAAGACGCATGTATCACTTGCCAGAACCCTAGGCTAGCTACAACAAGCAGTTTGTAGAGAATTTTGCCAAGGGGAACGAAGACCTGGCAGAATGTACAAAGCGCTGGTCGAACAATGAGGAAAGATTACAGAAGGATAAAAATGGTATGTACGCCACTGGCTCTCTTTCTTCTCCTTACTATTTTTCTGCTGCATTGTTGTGTAGACTGTTTGGGAGGCCAGATATTAATAAGTTTTCATCAAAGAGGTTACCTTTATTGGATGTGGCTACCAATGCCACCATAATGGATTGGGCCCAAATTTTATCAGATAATTTAGCCTCTGCTATTTTAGCATATCGAACTAAAAGAAGTTTTACTTCAAGGGTTTATCCTCCATTCTTTTTTAGTGCCTATGTCATGAACGCCATTTGTTTTGTCTTTGATTTTCCTATTATGGGATGGAAGTGGACAATACAAAATCCTCTTCCCATTCAAGTTTATCACAATGTATTGTGGGAATCCAATTTCATCCCACATTTCTACAAGATTTTTCATGGAGTTATGCTCCCTATCCATAAAATGCTCTACAATAGAGATGCTCCAAGATTTTCCCCAAAAGCTGAAGTTGACATTCTACCTGTGGGAAGGTGGTTTGGAGAGGATTTTTTCACATACATAAGGGTGTTTGGCAGCATTTCTTCACCCCATGTACTTCATTTTTACGTCCCCGATAAACTAATGGCCAAGGAAATAGCCTACCAGACCTGTGGCATTGGGGGAATGAGCAAAGTGCTGAAAGATTCTAAAAAGGCCATTTAGCCTCAATTCCCTGTAGTATGCGGAGCTTTCGCATTATTTGACTTAGTTCATTCTTTTAAAGAGGTTGATAATATGCTATGTTTACAACTACCAAAGTTCCCGGGGAGGCAATATGATCCCATTGGTGTTGTAAGTACTTTTACTACAGTGGTTAAAATAAAAGTGTTTACCAATGAAGAAGATTCCTTTGACGATGTCTTTCTGCAGAAGCACACTTTCAGAGAGGTTCTACATATGGCACAAATTCAGTTTAACCAAGAAGAACTTCAAAAGTTTGACAATTACAGAAAACAGAGGTTAACAAAGGTCCCTTTGGACCAATTGCTCATTGAACCAATAAGGGAGCCAACTCCCAGTGTTAGCATAAGTTGTAGTTCAAAAGAAGAGAAGTCTAAATCAAATTCCAAAAGAGAATCAGCTGAAAAGTTCAATGATCAGTCCAAGAGTGAACACAGCAGAAGTGAAGGGTCAATTAGAGACACAGCTCAATCTACAGAAAAGCCTGACCAGCAGGTTTTGTCCCCGAAACAATCTAATGTTCCCACTCCCCTTACAAAGCCAACAAAGCCACTTGTAGTGGATCTAGAAGGGGAATGGGAGAATTTTAATAAGTTAATCAACACTAAGGAATAGAGCGCAGAGCCACTGACAAACCTAGGAGAGACAGTCACATAAATGGTGGTAGAAGGGGCTATCAATACTCAGGAAATGGAGCATATTCCTATTGCTCCGTCGTCTGAAATTGTACTAAAGATAGATGAGATTCCTCTACTAGATGTATTTTATAGCCTGCAAAATAAGATTATTGTTAGGAGGCAAAGAAAGAAAAGGAAAATAGATGCCATGCTTGCTCCAGAGGATGAACCTCTAGATGTTCTGTGGAAGGACCCAACTACAGACCCATCGGAAATTCCAACTAGGCTCTCTCAAATCGTAGGAGCATATGCTTCGGCAACAATTGATAAAGTGATAGAAGTTCAAGTGCTACTAAAAGAAAAGGAGGATAGGATTTTGTTTTTAGAGCAACAACGACAACAAGTTAGCATCAGTCAAGAAGCAAAAACACAGCTAATAAAACTCCAGCAAGACTTCCAGCAGATGCAATTGAATCATCAAAGCAGTTTGGCCAATAAATAAAAACCGTTACAAGCTATGATAGAACTGCATAAGGAGGATCCCAAAATTGGGGAATTTACCATAGAAGCACTTGCTCTTAGTGCCCGACTCTTGAAATAGGAAGAAATACTCTGCCAGAAGATCTCGCAATGGAATTCCCATTGTGAAACGAGCGATAATATTACAAATCAAGTCATATATTTACGACTTGATTATGATACAATTTTTAAGAAGGTTTCAGAATTCTTGAACTGGCAAAAATTAGAAGAAGGTAAAAGAGATGAATTGCCCAAAATCAATGAATCGCACAAAGAAATGTTATTTGTGAAATGGGATTCACAGCTTAAAGAAGAATCATAGGTGATGGAAGAGGCAGCGACAACAACAAATAATGTCATTGAGTGCATAAATGAAAATCCGCACAAGGCCAATTTGATATCAAAGACTACTCTGGGCTTCCTCCCAAAGGCACAATAGCTTCAAACAAAGTGGAAACAAACAACAGAGGAAAAGGAAGAGGAGATTAAAAAGGTAAATAAGTTAAACTGGGACACATACTGGCAGTACTTGGTAAAGCCACAAAGCCAATGGATGACCTTGAAATGCCTCATAACCTCTGCCGAGAAGATAGTGCTAGCGCTAGCTAATGTCGTATTTACAGGACAGTTAAGAGTTGGAGTCGACCAACTGACGCTCTTGAAACCGATGCTGGAGATTTGCAATTTAAAGGATCAGATACAGGATTTATCATAGATACAATTTTGTTTTGTTTTAGTACATTTTTTCTTAAAATGTGGCAGGTGATTTAAACCTCCTCATCTATTTTTGTAATATTTATTTTTAGATTTCATTAGAGTAGTATTTAAACCCCTCTCTTGCATTTAGAGAGGGGTCCAGTGTTTTGTCAAAAACAATTCTTCAAAACGTGCAATTTGGTCCCCACTAAGGAGGTTTTGATAAAATCAATGAATAAGATTTATTTTTACATGAGTTTGATGTCTGCTGCTAAAATGCACTTTTGTACTCTTAGTGGATGTTGAGTGATTTGAAGATAAATCTATATTGCTGTAGCTCATGAGTAGAACTTATTACCAATGGTATTTTTATCTCTTGACAATTTTTACTTATGTGCTCAGTGATAAATATATTTTCAGTTATTGATATATGAAAGTCTGAATGTTTAGTTGTCATTATTGCACTTCTGTATGGTGATAAATCATCTTTTTATGCTGAGTATATGAATAACTTTTATGCGATATATTTCTCATAATTGTTTCGGCTAACTTTTTATATGAAACAATCATTTTTAATGGATTCTTTTCTCGTGGTGATTGAATGATTTATATTACCAATTGTTGTCAGAAATTATTTTAGATCGCATAAGTGAGACATTTCTCCCGGGATAGTTTAAAGTTAGATGTTTTCTTTCATTAGAATAGATTGCATATGATAGTTTAAAAGATAGATTAGATTTATAACACACATTCACCCCATAAAACCCCCAAAAAATAAAAACATCGTTCCGTTAGTACACACATCATAAACAGATTGGGAAATTGGTCCCATCATCCCTAGTCGGAGCCACTATTCCAAACGAAAAAGGAGCTGCTTTAAGGTCCAGTTTGGGTGGTTATCCCCCTTGTTGTAGACCCGATTTTTCAGGCCTTCAACATATTTGGCGCTAGAAGGAGGGCCTGACTATTAATGGCAAGTAAATCTACATCTTCACGCCATTCTAAGAGTAAAACTCCCTCACCAACACCCTCAACTTCTCGTTCACATTCCAAATCTTCCATCACTGAACCAGAAGTTGAAAAGAAAAATACAGAGCACATTACTGAAATCCCAAGCAAGCCAGATCATTCTTCTTCAGATATTCCTGAGTTATAAACTTTAATTCATAAGTTACAAGGAATTTATTTATCTCAAGAAGAATCTAAGTTTTCCCAAGGTAGTGTCACTTCTCATTTGACCCCGACTCAATGACTGACTAGAGCACAAAGCAAAAAATTAGGAATCCCACCAGTTGAGTTTCCTTTACCAAGTCATAAGAAAGCTAGGAAAACACCAGTAGAATCTCAGAGTGAGGTTCTATCATCATCTTCATCCACCATCCCATCCATATCATCACAAGTTCACTCATCCATACCTCAACTCCAAATCGTGGTTCACAGAGGTATAGGAGAAACATCCTCCTCTACCCAACCACCTTCAACTACTGCAACTCCTCCTCCTACTCATACTCCAACAATGGCAGGAAATCCACCACCAAGGCCATGGGCTAATCTAGGAGATGTGAACATGCCTGCACCCTTATCACAGTTACTAGCTCATCCTGAGAAATGGCTCCCCAAGTTCAATCCCAATGACGGTCAAACAGTCAAAGAGCACATAAATAATTTCATGTTGTCCATAAATATAAATGGAGTAACAAAAGAGGACGCAGTTGTACGATTATTCCCTTATACTTTAAAAGGAGCTGCAGGGTCATGGAATTTTTCATCACCATCACGCTCCATTAATAACTGGGATACATTCAAGATCAGTTTTTAACAAAATTTGGAGATGACCGATCTACAACAACTTTAATCAATGTCCTCTCCAATTTTAAATCCAAAACAGGAGAACCAATTAAGGATTTCAATTCTCGCTTCAATAAATTATTAAACAAAATACCACCAGCATCAAAGCCTAGTAATAAAGTCCAAAATGAATGGTATATTTCCACTTTGCCTTCAAATTCAGCCATCTTTGTAGATAGAGCTGCCAAGCCAATGTTAGCTAAAAACATGAAAGAGGTGATAAATGTAGAGAAACGTATCCTAGTCGTAGAAAAGAAAAATGATGTAGATGAAAGAAAGTCTAAAAAGTGTCTTTTAGAGATGACCCTAAGAAAAAACAATCAAAAGACCCATTTGACCTGGAAGGGTTACAGAAAGTCTTGAAAACCATGTCCAACGAAATGGTAGATATAAAGAAACAAGTAGCAGAAACCTCTTCCAAGAAACCTTATAAACCCTTTAAGAGAAACCCTTCAATTGATCCGAAACCTCCAAATGCTATAACAAAGTCAAAATCAGAAGGGGAAGAGGAAGAAGTTTCAAATGAGGAACAGACTGATGACAATGAAGTTGTAGAACTACAAGGAATTTGGGACTTCATTCTTCCAGATGAAGAAGATCAAGATGCATTACCAGTTACTACCAAAAGTAGAAATCAACTCGATCCCCCACAATCTACTGCTAAGTAAAAAAATCCAAGCCCGACTCCTAAGGATAAAATCGTATGTAAGAAGTCCTCACCAAAGGCTACTCAGACAAATCCAGTCCAATTTGATTCAAGAACTCCATCTAAAACGCTTATCATCTCTGATGGAATGGAGTATAACATTGTTGAAGACATGAAGAAGACTAGGGCTAATATTACTTTTCATGAGCTCAACAAATTAAAGCATCAACAGAAATTGCTCTTGAAAGAGTTGAGTGCAGTACCAATTGCGCCTCTAACTACCGCTGTAATTCCATAAGCTACTCATGAAATGGGAAGACCTCCAACTAGTATGTCAAATAAAGTCGATCCAACTGACATTGCTTTGATTGGAGGAAGGTCGAAATCCCGTACTCTGCCATTTCTCCTTACCTTTGAAGTTCTCAATAAAAATTTGCATGACTGTCTGATAGATTCTGGTGCTTCATCTAATATTTTACCTAAGACAGTGTGTGCAAAATTAAATGTCCAACCTTAGAAATCTGTAGTGCGCATAGTACAGTTAGATCGGTCTCAAGTCGATGTTATCGGTGAACTTAATCAAGTGACCATAAGGATTTCATCAAATCCAAACGTATGTCAAGTCATTGATATACTCGTCGCAGACATTCTTGAATTTTATGGACTAATCCTTAGCAGGGATTGGTCAGAGAATCTTCACGGTTACTTTACAATCGACTGGTCTCATATGTGGCTCCCTTACAATGGTAAACCAAATCAGATAAAGGTTGAGTGAGAAAGACACCAAAAGTATATAGTAACAGAGTTGGAAGGAGAAAACGAACCTATAGCGTACAGTAACAATATAATTGGAAATTATTCCGTTGATTCATTCTTAGGGAATTTCAACACTCATACTTCACCTTTTTTAGAAAATTCCATTTTATCTCAGATAGAAAATTTCTCTCAAACAAACACTTCTAGATGCATTAATTTTGTAGATAAACCTGTAAATAAAACTTTGTTTTGGAAATTATTTTTTGATGGTTCTAAGTCTAATGATGGAGCAGGAGCAGGTTGTATATTAGTCAGTCCAAAAGGAGATAAAACCATGCTAACATGTAGACTCGAGTTCGATTGCATGAATAATACTTCAGAATATGAAGCATTAGTTCAAGGGTTATACAAGGTAATCGGGATTGATATGAAATATCTGCAAGTCTTTGGAGATTCTAAGACTATTATTAAGCAGGTAATAAATACTATACATTGTCTTTCAGGACACCTGAAGCATTATCAATCATTAGTACAAGACCTGACTTCACACTTTATAGCATTTAATATATCATCTATTACCAGAATCCAAAATGCTAGTGCTGATATCCTTGATAATGTAGCTTCCAAGCTCATTCCATTAGAGGACTATAGTCCAGATACATTTTCGATTGAATTAATCTTTAGACCCTCCATTTCTGATAATATTACCAACTGGAGAGTTTTCAACATTGACCCTGATATTGTAAGTTTTCTGACTTTAGAGGGCTCTTACAATAATCAGATAATTGATGAAGACCAACATGACAATCAGCTGAAACAAGGAAGCAACAATAACACTATACCTAAATCCATAGTCAAGTTGGAGGACCTATATGACTTGAAGGACAAGTTCAAAAGGTTCACCAATTCAAAACTTCAGATTTCAACTCTGAGATATGAATTAATGAATCTGGGGACCGAAATAAAACCACAGAACGTCAACCTAGGTCTTGGTCTAACACCCGAGGAAAAGGCATCTTTTATTCGACTGTTAAAACAATACAAAACTGCCTTTGCCTGGAATTACGATGATCTCAAAACTTACAACACTTCAATTATACAACATCCAATTCCAAAGATCGCTGATGAAAAGCTGGTCCAAAAGAAATTGAGGAAAATCCATCCTAATTTGGAAAACCAGATTAAGTTTGAGTTGAACAAGTTACTGAAAGCCAAGATTATTTTTCTTGTTAGGCATTCTAGATGGGTTTCCAACCTGGTACCAGTCAGAAAGAAAAACAGAGATATCCGGATTTGTATTGACTTTCGAAATCTAAATAAAGCTTGCCAAAAGGATAATTTTCCACTACCCCCTATGGAACAGATATTACAATCGGTTGCAGGGTCTGAATTGATGTCCTTTTTAGATGGCTTCTCGGGGTATAACCAAATATTAGTCCACCCAGATGATCAATTGAAGACCACATTTAGAACAAAATGGGGCACTTATGCATATCAAAAGATGTTGTTCAGGCTGATTAATGCTGGTGCCACGTTTCAAAGGGCCATGTACATTTCATTTAAAGGATTAGTGAATAAGTCAGTGGTGACTTACTTAGATGACATAACAGTGTATTCTAAAAAATGCAGCAGTCACCTCAGAGACTTAAAACAGATCTTCCAATGATGTCAAAAATATGGGATCTCACTTAATCCAAAAAAGTCATTTTTTTCATTAAGTGAAGGGAAGCTTCTCGAATTTATAGTGCCTAAAGCTGGAATCCACATTGATCTAGATAGAAGTAAGGAAATTTCTGAGATATTCCTACCCCATAACAAAAAAGCGATGCAGTCTTTCCTTAGTAAAATTAATTTCGTCAAAATATTTGTCCCCGACTTTTCAAGAATTGTATCACCCCTCCAATCCATGATAAAGAAAAACTCTCTTTTCAAATGGGGTCATGCAGAACATGAAGTGTTTGGTTTGATAAAACAAGCGATTATAAATGCCCCATCTCTAGCGACTCCAAACTTTTCCAATCCTTTCACTTTGTACACATTTGCCTCTGAGAAATCGTATGTTGCGATACTCACATAGGCCAACCAAGATAAAGTCGAAGCCCCAATTGCCTTCTTTAGTTCGAACTTGCAAGGAGCTGAGTTAAATTACTCCGATGTTGAGAAACAGGCTTATGCTATATTCAAAGAAATTAAACACTTTAGACCCTTCCTTCTCAAGACTCATACAAAAATAATAGTACCATTTACAGCGGTAAGAAATCTTTTGGTACAGAAAGACGTAGGCGAAAAGAGGGCAAATTGGGTCATAGCCCTGCAAGAATATGACGCTGAAATCAAACCAGAAAATATTGTAAAAGGTCAAGGTTTTTGCAGGATGTTGGCTGGAGCATCGCACATGTCAGAAATGCAGTCTCCAAACAGTGAAGTACAAATGCATGAGGTAAGCCTAAACGAGACTGAATCAAGATATGTGGATATCATATTTTACTTAAAGAATGGATATGCTCCTTTATATTTGAATGAAACAAAGAAAAGAGCCCTAAGGCTAAATTCTAAACAATATCAAATTGTAAATGATATACTCTTTAGAATGAATTATGATTCTGTTCTCCTTAGATGCCTTGAGAAATCTAAAGCTGAAAAAGTATTGCAGGAACTTCATGACGGACCAGCGGGCGGACACTATGCAGGTGATGCGACAGCACACAAAATCTTGCACGCAGGCTACTACTGGCCATCACTACTTAAGGATGCACATAGCTATGTAAGAAGATGTCAAGTTTGTCAAACTGTTACTGGAAGACAGAGGAAACCATCGTTGCCATTACAACCAGTCAACATCGATCAACCATTTGAACAATGGGGACTAGATATAATAGGTGAGATTGTTCCTCACTCTTATAAATAGCATAAATACATTCTTACTACTGCCAATTACTTTATTAAATGGGTAGAAGCAGTCCCACTCAAGTTAGCCAATTCTAAGAGTATCATTGAATTCATAGATCAATTCATAATTACCAGGTTTGGCTTACCTTCTGCTTTAATGTTCGATAATGCATCATATTTCTCAAGTAATGCTATGACTGAATTTGCGCTCAAAAGAGGTTTTAAGCTTAAGTATTCTGCCAATTATTATCTGCAAGGAAATGGGTTGGCTGAATCAACAAACAAAAACCTTATTAGAATCATTAAACAGACTATTGATCAAAATCATAGAAACTAGCATAAGTATTTAATGTACACTCTTTGGGCAGATCGAATAACTCAGAAAACTTATATTGGCACTTCTCCTTTTAACTTAGTTTATGGGAAAGAAGTGGTCCTCCCAACAAATCTAGCTATTCCTTCTTTAGCCTTAGTTCAATTCATTGAAGAAAATCCTTCCTCATCATTGCAATTAAGACAATTGCAGATCCTTAAGCTTGAAGAGGAACGAGAAAAGGCCAGAATTACCCATGCACATCATCAATAATTATTAAAAGCTTCTTTTGATTCAAACATGGTATCTAGAAAAGATTTTCAACTTGGGGACTTAGTATTGAAATGGGATAAAGCCCATGAAGAGAAAGGCAAGCATACTAAATTCCGATGAATGTGGCTTGGACCATTCCTGATTGTTGAAAACATAGGTCCATCAACTTTCTTTCTACAAGATTTAGCGGGGAAAGGAGAGTCTTTACCTGTTAATGGACAGATCCTTAAAAAATATTTCCCATAGAATATGATCTCTTCTATTTTTGAAAATTATTGTTTTTAGTTTGTTTTTCTTTTCTATAATAAAACAAGTTGAAAATGTTTACTTTTGGTTTCCATGAAAAGAATAGTGTCTCTTGTCAAATTTTATTTTTTTTCGCTTGTATAAGTGGAAGTGGTTAGGAAAACTAATCTTTATTTTTGAAACATAGGGCCAAGTGCTATCACTCTGAAAATTTTTACTTGTTCTTTTGTTTAAACTATACAAGTTTTGCTTAAAATCAAACCTTACGAAGAAATTTTCCTCATATCAGTCATAAAAGGTATCAATAATAAGACAAATATTCTCTAAAGAAAAGCTACTTTTAAACTCTACATTTGTCGTCCAAAAAAATTCTTAAGTAACCAATGACTTCCTCCCCACTTTAGGAAATTGCGAGATTCAAAGAGTAATCCGGCTATGCACTTTAAACGTAAAGAGTAAGAGGTCTCATCAAGAGCCGACTTATCATGATCATAAAGATTATAACTAACTGACATTGCCAACTTCATATCAAAACAGGGTAATCACTCGAGATTGTTTCAATCAAAAGACAAGGGGTCTCATCATGAGCCAGCTTGTTCAGTTAAGTTATAAATCAAGTGAATGGCACTGTCAATTTTTGCCACCAAACCAAGACATTGTTCTTTAAGAATTAAAATAGAAATAAGAAAAGAAAAAGCAACAAGTGTATATGAGGATTTATCTTTGAAAATTGCATACTTATTAAGTACGATACTGGATCATTGCTGGGTAATAGGTAACCCTGTCGAGGCTATCGACGCTTGCTGGCAGCAGAGGCTCTACCTATGACAAATGAGTTTACCTAAACTGATCTAAGGAGATGTATTTGTTTTTAACTTTGCAAACAAAGTAATGATTGATGTGAGTATAATGACTACCTCTGGGGAGAAGATAATCAGAATAAGGATTGTGGCAACAAGATGTTGTTGTTAACAAATAGCACTATTTACCTTATATTTCTACAATAAAGTTTCATTTTCAAAACCATTTCTATTTTAGAAGTTTTAGAAAATTCAAAAAAAACCATAAGAGATAACTGGTTCTTTCAAGTGAATCACCAATTGTTGTGACCATCAACAACCCCCCTTTTTATTAGTGTTAGCAATAACATTAATAAATGGGGACCCTTCCAAAAAATCAAATCTTAGCATTTAATGTTGCCTTTTGTTTTTAGAATAAAACAAGATATCAAAATAGGACTTGCTAAGACATGTAAATTTACCTTTTTATACTCGAAGCGCATGAAACATCACAAACTATGTGTTACCTTATAAAAAGTGCTATATGACCACTAGACCTAAGAGAAACTTTATAAGTGGAAAGTCTCGAACATTAAGAGAAGCTTTAAAAAACCCACTTTTAAATGATATTATCATATCGCAAAAGATCACAGCGGGCATCTCTTATGAAAGTAACTCCTCGAAAATGTGATCCGTGAGAATACGAGATCATAAAGTTTTACAACCTCATCTCATTGCAAATTCCAAATCCACGATGCTACATTATGTAAAACACCCAGATATCGTGAAATGCGATAAGCCTCTCACAAATCGCATATCATGGCCGCTCAACAATATAATGGTTTTTAACAATAATAGGTTCTGCGATATTGCGAAGCAAATCACAAAATCACTTTTATCGCAGATCTAAGGGTTCAGAGTTCTAGCACAATACTTTTCGTCGTTCAATGAAAAAGTTATGAACATTAAATTTTAACTTAACGGTCCATTAGTGGTCATTTATTTAAAAAACGATTAAGAGCAGGGTAAAGGACCATTTGATGCAAGGTGATATCTTTAATATGATTGAAGAATTAAAGCTTTCCTATCACCTTATTTTTGTCTTTCTATTGATATTTCCTATAGTCATTATCATCCTTATCATATCCTTGCTCTCTGCTTGCAATTTTCAGGAAGAGTATGCAGAGCATAATACATGATGAAATGGGGAAGAAAGGAAAATCACCTACATCTGAGAAAACATAAATGACTCCATTATTCACAGACACCACCTGTACTAGGGATGTAGGGATATCTACCTGGGAAGCCATGTACAAATTGTTAGAAGAGGAAAACCCGAGAATTATGAAGGTTACAGTTATAGCATATGGACACGGCTCTTCTGAGGTATCCCTAACTGAGCTTACATGCTCATTCCTACATTTTATTGCTACGAAGCCGAAGATACTCCCCTACAAGGATATGGTGAAATGGATTATAGATCACGTAGACATATCTGATAGAGATTTCAAGACAACCAATCAGAAAGTCATGGGGTCATTTGCCCCACATAATCTGAGATGCATGTATCACTTTCCAGAACCCCAGGCTAGCTACAACAAGTAGTTTGTAGAAAAGTTTGCCAAGGAGAACGAAGACCTGGAAGAATGTACAAATAACTGGTCAAAAAATGAGGAAAGATTAAAGAAGGATAAAAATGGTATGTATGCCACTCGCTCTCTTTCTTCTCCTTACTGTTTTACCGCTACAATGTTGTGTAGACTATTTGGGAGGCCAGATATTAATAAGTTTTCATCATAGTGGTTACCTCTATTGGATGTGGCTACTGATGCCACCATAATGGATTGTGCCCAAATTTTATCAGATAATTTGGTGTCTGCTATTTTAGCATATCGAACTAAAATAATTTTTACTTCAAGGGTTTATCCTCCATTCTTTTTGAGTGCCTATGTCATGGATGACATTTATTTTGTCTCTGATTTTCCTATTATGGGATGGAAGTGGACAGTAAAAAATCCTCTTTCCATTCAGGTTTATCACAAATTATTGTGGGAAAACCAATTTCATCCCACATTTCTACAAGATTTGTCATGGAGTGATGCTCCCTATTCATAAAATTCTCTACAATAGAGACACCCCAAGATTTTCCCCAGAAGCTGAAGTTGACATTCTACCTATGGGAAGGTGGTTTGGAGAGATTCATTCACATACATCAGGGTGTTTGGTAGCATTTCTTCACCCCATGTACTTCCTTTTTACATCCCCAATAAACTGATGGCCAAGGAAATAGCCTACCAGACCTGTGGCATTAGGGGAATGAGCAAAGTGCTGAAAGATTCTAAAAAGGCGATTTGGCCTTAATTCCTTGTAGTATGCGGAACTTTCATATTATTTAACTTAGTTCATGCTTTTAAAGAGGTTGATAATATGCTATGTTTACAACTACCAAAGTACCTGGGGAGGCAGTATGATCCCTTTGGTGTTGTAAGTAATTTTACTACAGCGGTTAAAATAAAAGTGTTTACGAATGAAGAAGATTCCTTGGACGATTTCTTTCTGCAGAAGCACACTTTCAAAGAGGTTCTACATATGGCACAAATTCAGTTTAACCAAGAAGAACTTCAAAAATTTGACAATTACAGAAAACAGAGGTTAACAAAGGTCCCTTTGGACCAATTGTTCATTGAACCAATAAGGGAGCCTACTCCCAGTGTTAGCCTAAGTGGTAGTTCAAAAGAAGAGAAGTCTAAATCAAATTCCAAAAGAGAATCAGTTGAAAAGTCTGATGATCAGTCCAAGAGTGAACACAGCAAAAGTGAAGGATCAATTAGAGACACATCTCAATCTATACAAAAACCTCACTAGCAGGTTTTGTCCCCGAAACAAGCTAAAATTCCCACTCCCCTTACGAATCCAACAAAGCCACTTGTAGTGGATCTAGAAGGAGAATGGGAGAATTCTAATAATTTAATTAACACTGAGGAACAGAGTGTAGAGCAACTAAAAAACCTAAGAGAGACAACCACAGAAATGGTGGTAGAAGGGGCTATCAATACTCAGGAAACGGAGCATATTCCTGTTGCTCCGTCGTCTGAAATTGTACTAAAGATAGAGGAGATTCCTCCTCTAGACATATTTTATAGCCTACAACATAAGTCTATTGTCAAGAGGCAAAGAAAGAAAAGGAAAATAGATGCCATGCTTGCTCCAGAGGATGAACCTCCGGATGTTCTGTGGAAGGACCCAACTACAGACCCATTGGAAAATCTAACTAGGCTCTCTCAGATCGCAGGAGCATATGCTTCAGCAACAATTGATAAAGTGACAAAAATTCAAGTGCTACTAAAAGAAAAGGAGGTGTTGTGGCCAGAAACAACCCCCATTTTATTTAGTTTTATTACTAGATAAATGGGGACCCTTCTAAATAAAAAAATAAAAAGTAGCACTTATATTCCCCTTTGAATAAAACATACTATCATAAACTTAGGAAAACACCCTCAAAACCCAAAAGAACTTAAGTTTTATGATAAGTTCCAAATAAAATCATTCTCTCAACAATAAAACATCCTATCACAAAGGGTAATGGAGGACATCATGTAAGCAGACTTTTGAAAGTGCAAAAACGCGATGCAAGATCGCATGCCTTAAATATTTATCGTGCATCGCAGCTTTCATATGCTGCAATTATCACCTAAGGTAAAATATTCTGATCCAACAATATGTGATAGGGCATCTTGCAAATCGCATCTCGCAGAAACATGAGGTGGTAAATGATTGTTAACGAAACAGATTAGCGATATTGCGATCTGTGATATTGCGAAGCAAATCGCGAAATTGTTTTATCGCAGATCTCCAGGGCTCATCGTTCAATAATTTTTTTCTCGTAATTTGGTACCAAGTTATGGACATTAATGTCAATTTAATGATTAGTTGATGGTCATTTATGAGATAAGATTTTAGATCTGATCGAAAGGTTGTTTCATGTAGGGTGATATATTTGATATGATTTTGAAATTAAGAGCTTTCCTGTCACCTTATCTCTTACCATTATTCTTTCTTTACTTCAAAAACTTGCAGGAGCGGCAAGCAGAATAATATATGCAGCAGTGTGCAGAATGTAATGGGAAAGAAGGGAAAAGTTTCGGTTGTTGAGGACAAAGAGATGACGCCCTTATTCACAGACACCACCTGTACCAAAGATGCCAGCATATCCACTTGGGAAGGCATGTACATTCTGCTCGAAGAATAAAACCCCAGGATTATGGAAGTCAAAGTAATAGCAGACTCACACGGGTCATCTAAGGCCTCACTTACCGAACTTGCATGTTCATTCCTGCACCGAATAGCGGCAAGGCCTAAGATACTTCCATATACAGACATGGTCAAGTGGGTGTTGGACAGTGCTGATATAACAGAAAGACAATTCAAGTCTAGGAGCCAGGAGCTCATTGGGTCATTTACCCCATAGGATTTACGGCTTATGTATCATTTACCAGAGCCACAGGCAAGCTACAACAAACAGTTCATGGAGAAGTTCACCAAAGAAAACCAAGACTTAGTGGAGTGCACCAAGAACTGGTTGGCAAAGGAAGAACCATTGAAAAAAGACAAACATGGTATGTACAGTACTGGTTCCCTCTCCTCCCCGTATTGTTTTGCTGCTGCTATGCTATGTAGGCTATTTGGAAAGCCTAATATCAATAATTTTTCACCCGATTGGCTACCCCTATTAGATGCGGCCACCAACGCCACTATTATGGATTGGGCCCTGATTTTGTCTGATAATTTAGCTTCGGCTATTTGGAACTACCGGGCCAAAAGAACTATCTCTCAGAGGATTTATCCTCCTTTCTTTTTAGCTGCTTATGTTATGGATGCAATCTGTTATGTTTCAAAATTCCCTTTAATGGGTTGGAAGTGGACTACACAAAATCCCTTGCCCATTCACATTTATCATAAGGAATTGTGGGATTCCAAGTTCATCCCATATTTTTATAGAATTTGTCATGGAATTATGTTACCTCTTCACAGAATGTTGTATAATAAGGATGCCCCAAGATTTTCCCCTCAAGTGGAAGTTGATATTGTCCCTGTTGGAAGATGGTTTGGGGAAGAATTTTTCACCTATGTCAGAGTATTTGGAAGCATTTCTTCTCCTCATGTGCTACCCTTATATGTTCCTGATAAGTTATTGGCTCGAGAAATTGCCTACCATACCTGTGGGGTGGGAGGAATGAACAAAGAGCTGAAAGACAAGAAGAAGGCCATTTGGCTACAATTTCTTGTGGCCTGTGGGGCCTTTTCACTATTTGATTTAGGTCATGCATTCAAAGAAGTAGACAATATGCTGTGTCTACGACTGTTCAAGTTTCCAGGGACACAATTTGACCGCTATGATGTCCTTAAGAATTTCACTACTGCTGTCAAGATAAAAGTATTTTCCAAAGAAGATGATCTTTTTTATGATACCTTTCAACAGAAAACCACACTAAAAGAAGTATTTCCTATGGCTCAAATTCAATTTCCCCATCGGGATTACAAGAATTCAAATTGTACAGAGAAAGGAGACTAGCTAACATCCCCTTGGATAAATTATGCTTGGAACCAATAAGGGAGCCTACTCCCAATATGAGTTTAAGTAGAAGCTCAAGCACAGACAAGTCCAGATCTAAGTCTAGGAAAGAATCACCAAAAAGCTCTAAACAGTCCGAGAGCGACCATAATAAAAGTGAAGGGTCAGTTAGAGATACTACCCACTCTAAAGAGCACCTAGAGCAACAAATCTTGACTACACCATAGGTAAATGTTCCCCCTCCCCTCATCCAACCACCAAAGCTAGTGAGAACTGAGCTGGATAAAGAGTGGGAAACATTTAATGAATTAATTAATACTGAGGAGCAGAACACGAAGACAACTGAGAATGCAGTGCAGACAATGACAGATATGGTCATTGGAATAGTCAGCAATGCTCTAGAAATGGAGCATCTTCCCATTGCCCCTTCATCTAAAATCATGCTCAAGATAGAGGAAATTCCTCCTCTGGATGTATTTTATAGTCCGCAGCACAAGGAAGTGGTAAGAAAACAAAGAAAGAAATGGAATTTTGACAGCATGCTCTCACCTGAGGCAGAGCAGTTAGATGTCCTCTGGCAAGACCCTACCATTGACCCTACAAAAAATCTGACTAAGTTATCCCAAATCACAGGAGCCTATGCTTTTGCTACCATTGATAAAGCATCTGAGGTACAACAATTACATAAGGATAGACAGGAACAAATCCAAGTTTTGCAACAATAGCTACAGCAGGTTTGTGTCAACCAAGAAGCAAAGGAGAAGTTAGAAAAATTACAACAAGATTTTCAACAAATGCAACTAGGGTATCAGAACAATTTGGCTAAAAAGGAAAATCAACTATGGACTATGTTAGAATTGCATAGAGATGATCCCAAGCTTACAGAGTTTGTCTCAGAGGCCCTTGCCTTAAAGGACCAACTCTTGCAACAACAAGAGGAATTACGCCAAAGAATATCCCAATGGAGTTCCCATTGCGAGATAAGTGACAAAATTACAAATCAAGTTGTTGATTTGCAACACAATTATGATTTGATTGATAAAAGAATATCTGACTATTTGAAATGGCAGGAATCAGGGGAAGGGAAGAAAGCAGGCTTGCTTAGAATCAACAAAGCCCACAAAGAAATGTTGTTTCATAAGTGGGACGCATATATTAGGAAGGCAGAACAGGCGGCAAAAGAAGTAGCTACAACGTCAAATAACGTCATTGACTATGTCAATGAAAACCTGCACAAAGCAAACCTCATATCAGAGACCGCTTTGGGATTTATCTCAAAGGCACAACAACTACAGACAAGCTCGAGACAAAAAGCTAAGGAAAAGGCAGAGTCCATCAAAAAGTTAACCAATTTGAATTGGGACACTTACTAGTAGTACTTGGTTAAACCGCACAGTTAATGCATGACACTCAAATGCCTTACGAACTCGGCCAAGAAGTTAGTGCCAGCGCTTGCCGATTCTATTTTCGCAGGGCAATTAAAATCGGAGGTCTCCCAACTGACGCTCCTCAAGCCAATGCTGAATGATTGTGATATCAGAGAACAGATGCATAGATAGTTAATTTCCAGATTGAGTTTTAGTTTTATTTTTTATTTATTTTTTCCTTAGATGAGGATGGTCATTTAAACATCCTCCTATATTTTTGTAATAAACTATTTTTAGTATTTAGGTAGTAGTATTTTAACCCCTCTCATGCATTTAGAGAGGGGTCCAGAAATTTGTCAAAAACATTTCCTCGGAACATGCACTTTTGCACCCTCGGAGGATGTTTTGATGAATGAATGGAACGAGATTTATTGATATCTGTCTTTAATGTCTGCTACTGAAATGCACTTTTGTACTCTTAGTAGATGTTGAATTAGGAAGAGATAAATATATATTGCTAAAGCTCATGAGTAGAACTTGTTATCAATGGTACTTTTATCTCTTAATGATTTCTGCTTATGTGTTAAAGTAATATTTATGTTCAGTTATTTATATATGAAGGCTTGAATGTTTGAGTTATCATTTGGCACTTTTGTACGGTGATGACTATTCTGTTTATGCTTAATATATGAATGAATTATTATGCAATATGATTCTCACAATTGTTTCGACTAACTTTTTATACGAAACAATTTATTCTTGTCGAATTCTTTTCTTGTAGCAATTGAATGATCTTTATTACCAATTGCTGTTAGAAATTATTTTAGATCGTATAACTGAAAAGTTAAATCCCGGGTTAGTTTTAGAATTAGATATTTATGTTCATTAGAATACAATTGCATGTTTTAAATTAGACTTAGATTAAAATCATTTTACGTAGGAAATATTAGAAAAGGAAATATCAATTCTCATCCCACACACAAATTGGGAAACTGGTCCCATTATCCCCAATCGGACCCACCATCCCAAACGAAAAAGGATCTGCTTTCAAGGTCCAAACCGGGTGGGTATCCCCCTTGTTTTAGACCCGAATTTTGGGGCTTCAACATATTTGGTGCTAGAAGGAGGGCCGCGAAATATGAATAGCTAGTAAATCTAAATCTAAATACCATTCTTAGAGTAAATTTCCCTCAACATCTCCCCGACTTCTCCATCGCATTCCAAATCTTTAAATCCTAAGCGAGAAGTTGAGAAAACAACAACCACTGCCACAAACCCAAAAATTTCAGAGAAATCTACTATCAAACCTCCTAAAGTTGATTCTTTGATTCATAAACTTTAAGGATTTTCCATATCACCGAAAAAATCTGAAATATCTCAAGGTAGTGTGACTTTGCAATATCTTCTCATCCTCTTACCAGATTGTAGAGTGAAAAGTTTCGTATCAAACCAACTAAATTACCTCTACCTAAAAGGAAAAGAGCAAGGAAGTCACCTAAAGGGTCTGATAGTGAGACTCTTCCATCATCATCATCGATTTCAACTTCTCCACTGCGAAGTCAACCATCCACCCCTCCACTTCAGATTGTTGTCCACCAGAGTACTGGAACTTCAACATCTACTTCTCAACCATCTAGGACTTCGTCTATGCTTTCCTGTGTTAGTAGTTCAACGATGGCTCAATGCCCATGGAATAGTCCAGGGGCAGTCTCAATGCCTACTCCCCTAAGTCAATTACCGGCCCATCCTGAAAAATGGCTGCCCAAGTTTAATCCTAAAGCAGGCATGTTAGCAGAAGAACACATAAACAACTTTATGTTATCCATAAATTTAAATGGGGTTACAAATGAAGACGTTGTTGTTAGACATTTTCCTTATACTTTACAAGCAGCAGCCAAGTCATGGTATTTTTCATTACCATCAAGATCCATTACTAGTTGGGACATTTTCCAAGAACAATTCTTGACTAAGTTCGGCGATGATAGATCTACTGCAACATTGATCAACGATCTATCGAATCTTAAGACTGAGTTGAAAGAACCAATCAAAGATTTTAATTCTCGTTTCAACAAGCTTTTCAATAAAATTCTGACCACTTCCAAGCCTAGCAAAGAAGTTCAAAGTGAATGGTAGATATATGTGTTACCATTGAACATAGCAATCTTTGTTGATAGGGATGCTAAGACAACATTAGCTGACAACATGAAGTGTTAGTGGTAGAAAAACATATCTTGGCTTTAGAAAAGAAAAATGTTGTTGATGAGAGAAAATCTGAGAAGGTCACTTTCAGAGATGACCCTAAGAAAAAGCAATCAAAATATCCACTTGATTTAGAAGGATTGTAGAAAGTCTTGAAAACCATGTCTAATGAAATGGTTGACATTAAGAGACAAGTAGCAGAGACTTCTTCTGAAAGCCCTTACAAGCCTTATAGAAAAAATCCTTCAACTAATTCAAAGCTGCTCAATGCTATAACAAATGCAGAATTAGAAGGAGAAGAAGAGGAAGTTTCTAATGAGGAACCTACTGATGAAGATGAAATTGTAGAAGTACAGGAAATGTGGGATTTCATCCTTCCAGACGGGGAGGATCAAGAGGCATCACCAGTCAGTACTAGAAGTAGAAATCAACTCGATCCTCCGCAACCTAGTCCTAAACAGAAGAGCACAAGCTCGACATCTAAAGATAAAGTCACAGGTAAGAAATCATAACCAAAAGCAACTCAAACAAGCCTAGCCCAATCCGATTCAGCAACTCCATCTAAAATATTGATTGTTTCTGATGAGATGGAGTATAATATCGTCGAGGACATGAAGAAGACTAGGGCTAACATTACTTTTCATCAATTGAGCAAATTGAAACATCAACAAAAGCTTCTTTTGAAAGAGTTACATGTAATACCTGTTGCACCTCTTCCTGCCACTATAATCTCGCAAGCTTCTCATGAGATGGGAAGACCTCCAACTAATATGGCTAATAAAGTTGATCCTAATGATATCGCTTTAATTAGAGGTAGGTCAAGTTCTCATACTCCCCCATTCCTTCTTACTTATGAAATTTTCAATAAAAACTTGCATAATTGTTTGGTAGATTCAGGAGCTTCATCTAATATCTTACCTAAAACAATATGTGCAAAGTTAAATGTACAACCTCAAAAATCTGCAATACGTATAGTTCAGCTGGATCGATTGTAGGTTGAAGTAATCGGTGAACTAAATCAAGTTACCATAAGGCTGTCATCTAATCCAAAGGTATGTCAAGTCATTGATATTCTAGTTGCAGACATTCCTTAATTTTATGGCTTAATTCTTAGTAGGGATTGGTCTGAAAAGCTTCATGGACACTTTACGACCGACTAGTCACATATGTGGCTCCCTTACATCCCATTCGACAATCTAGATGGGTTTCCAACTTGGTTCTTGTCAGAAAGAAAAACAGAGACATTAGAATTTGTATTTACTTTTGAAATCTTAACAAAGCCTGCCAAAAGGATAATTTTCCACTACCTCCTATGGAACAAATATTGCAAGCGGTTGCAGGATCAGAATTAATGGCCCTTTTATATGGTTTCTCTGGCTACAATCAAGTTTTGGTCCATCCTGACGATCAAATGTAAACCACGTTCCGAACCAAATGGGGTACTTACACATATCAAAAGATGTCGTTTGTTCTGATTAACACTGGCGCTACATTTCAAAAGGCCATGGACATCGCATTTAAGGGATTAGTAAACAAATCAGTGGTGATTTACTTGGATTATATAAATGTATATTCTAAAAAACGTGGTAATCATCTTAGAGACTTAAAACAGATCTTCCAACGTTGCCAAAGGTATGGGATTTCACTTAACCAAAAAAATTCCTTTTTTGCATCAAGTGAAGGAAAACTTCTTGGACTTATAGTGTCAAAATATGGAATCCATATTGATCCCGATAGAATTAAGGAGATTTCCAGAATACCCTTGCCTCATAACAAGAAAACCATGCAATCGTTCCTTGGCCAAATTAATTTTGTCAAAAGATTTGTTCTAGACTTCTCAAGAATTGTGTCACCATTACAAGAAATGATAAAAAATAATTCACTCTTCAAATGGGGCCAAGACGAATATGAAGCGTTCAATCTAATTAAGCAAGTGATTGTTAATGCCCCATCCTTAGCAACTCCAAATTTCTCTGATCCTTTCATTTTGTATACATTTTCTTCTAATAAATCATATGCTATGATACTCACTCAAGCTAATCAAGACAAGGCGGAAGCCCCAATTGCCTTTTTTAGTTCAAATCTGCAAGGGGCTGAATTAAATTATTCTGACGTTGAGAAACAAGCTTATGCTATTTTCAAAGCGATCAAGCATTTTAGACCCTTTCTTCTTAAAACCCATACAAAAATCATAGTACCGTTTCCAGCGGTAAGAAATCTCTTAGTATAGAAAGACGTGGGTGAAAAGAGAGAAAATTGGGTCACTGCCTTACAAGAATACGACGCTAAGATTAAGCCAGCAAATATTGTAAAAGGCCAAGGCTTTTGCAAAATGTTGGTATGAGCATCGCTTATCTCTGAAATACCATATCTAAATCAAGAGGTACAAATGTATGAGGTAAGCCTAAATGATATTGAATCAATATATGCTAATATCATATTTTATCTAAAGAACGAATATGCTCCTTCAAATTTGAATTATACAAAGAAAAGAGCCTTAAGATTGAAGTCTAAGCAGTATCAACTTGTAAATGATGTACTTTTTATGATGAATTATGATTCTATGCTCCTTTGATGTCTTGAGAAATCTAAAGCTAAAAAGGTGTTGCAGGAACTCCATGATGGACCAACAAGTGGACATTGTGCGGAAGATGCTACAGCACATAAAATTTTACATGCAGGAAACTATTGGCCTACACTATTTAAAGATGTGCATAGCTATGTAAGGAAATGTCAAGTTTGCAAACTGTTGTTGGAAGATAGAAGAAACCAACATTGCCTTTGCAGCCAGTCAATATCGATCAAACCTTTGATCAATGGGGACTGGATATAATAGGTGAGATCATTCCTCGTTCTTCTAAAAAGCATAGGTATATCCTTACAGCTACAGATTATTTTACTAAATGGGTAGAAGCAGTTCCTCTCAAGACAGCTAATGCTGAACACATCATTGATTGCATAGATGAGTTCATAATCACCAAGTTTGGTTTACCCTCTGCTTTAATGTTTGATAATGCATCATATTTTTCTGGCAATGTTATGACTAAATTTTCACTTAAAAGAGGTTTTAAGCTTAAATATTCTACCAATTATTACCCAAAAGGGAACGAGTTGGCCGAATCAATGAATAAAAACTTAATCAGAATCATTAAGTGAACCATTGATCAGAAACATAAAAATTGGCACAAATCTTTAATGTATGCTCTATGGGCAGACCGAATAACCCAAAAGGCTTCCATTGGCACTTTGCCCTTTAATTTAGTTTATGGGAAGGAAGTTCTCCCAACTCATCTAGCAATCCCTTCTTTGGCCTTAGTTCAATTTATTGGTGAAACACCGACTTCATCTTTACAACTAAGACAATTGTAGATCCTTAAGCTAGAAGAGCAACGACAACAAGCTAAAATAACACATGCTCATCACCAAGCATTAGTAAAGGCTTCCTTTGATTCAAGCATGGTATCTAAGAAGGATTTTCAAGTTGGAGATTTAGTTTTAAAATGGGATAAGGCTCATGAAGAAAAAGGCAAACATTTGAAATTCCAATGAATGTGGCTTGGCCCATTCCAAATCATCGAAATCGTAGGTCCATCCACCTTCATGTTGCAAGATTTAGTAGGGAAAAGAGAATCTTTACCTGTTAATGGGCAAATCCTTAAAAATTACTTTCCATAGAAGATGACCTCTTCTATTTTTTGTAAATTATCGTTTATAGATTAATTTTGATAATAAAACAGGTTGTAAATGGTTACGTTTGGAATTCACAAAAAAAGACTAGTGTTTCTTTTAGATTTTGTTTTTTCGCTTGTATAAATAGAACTGATTTGAAAAATCGATCATTATTATTGAAAGATATAGTCAAATGCTATAAGCCTAGAAATGTTACTAGTTTTAGCCTTACGAATTTTGATAAAAAGCAACCTTTAGTGGGAATTTGTTTTATATTAGTCAATGAAAAGCATCAATAACAAAACTAAGATTCTTTGTAGAAAAGCTCTTTCCAAAAACTCTATAATTGTCGTCCAGAGCTATTCTTAAGGAACCAATGACTTCCTCCCCACCTAGGGAATTACGAGTTTCAAGGAGTAATCCAATGATACACTATAAACTTAAATAATAAGAGGTCTCATCACGAGCCGACTTATCATGATCATAGATATTATAACTTGTTGACATTGCCAAAACTACATACCAAAACAGGGCAATGACTCAAGATTATTGCAATCAAAAGACAAGGGGTCTCATCATGAGCCAGCTTGTTCAGCAAAATTATAAATCAAGTGAATGGCACTGTCATAATTTGGCTATCAAACCAAGACATTGTTCTTTAAGAATTATAAAAAGAAAACAAAAACAACAAGTATGGATTTGGATTTATATTTGAAAATCGTATATTCCTCCAAGTAGGATATAGGATCATTGTTGGGTAACAGGTAACCCTGTCGAGGCTATGAACGCCTACTGGCAGCAGAGGCTCTACCTATGACAAATGAGCATACTTAAAACTGGTCTACAGAGAAGTCTTTGTTTTTATCTTTATAAACCAAGTAGTGGCTGATGTAAATACAATGACTAGCTTTCGGAAGTAAATAATTAGAGTTAACATAGAAGAAACAAACTACCATTAATAGCTGAAAGCATGATACACTTTATATTTCTATAATAAAGTTTGAATTTCCATAAGACTTTTCTATTTTGGAAGTTTAGAAAATTCAAAAGATAATCAGAGATAACTAGTTCTTCCAAGTGAATCACCAATTGTTGTGGCCAACAATAGCCCCACTTTTATTTAGTTTTATTACTAAATAAATGAGGACCCTTCTAAATAAAAAAATAAAAAGTAGCACTTATATTCCCCTTTGAATAAAACATACTATCATAAACTTAGGAAAACACCCTCAAAACCCAAAAGAACTTAATTTTTATGATAAGTTTCAAATAAAATTGTTCTCTCAACAATAAAACATCATATCGCAAAGGGTAATGGAGGACATCATGTAAGCAGACTTCTGAAATTGCGAAAACGTGATGCAAGATCGCATGCCTTAAATATTTATTGCGCATCGCAGCTTTCATATGCCACAATTATCACCTAAGGTAAAATATTCTGATCCAGTGATATGCGATTGGGCATCTCGCAAATCGCATCTCGCAAAAGCATGAGGTGATAAATGATTGTTAACGAAACAGATTAGCGATATTGCAATATGCGATATTGTGAAGCAAATTGCAAAATCGTTTTATCGCAGATCTGTAGGGCTCATCATTTAATAAAGTTTTTCTCGTAATTTTATACCAAGTTATGGACATTAATGTCAATTTCATGATTAGTTGATGGGCATTTATCGGATAAGATTTTAGATCTAATCGAAAGGCTGTTTCACGTAAGGTGATATATTTGATATGATTTTAGAATTAAGAGCTTTCTCGTCACCTTATCTCTTACCATTATTCTTTCTTTACTTCAAAAACTTACAGGAGAGGCAAGCAGAATAATATACACAGGAATGTGCAGAACGTAATGGGAAAGAAGGGAAAAGCTCTAGTTGTTGAGGACAAAGAGATGACACCCTTATTCACAGACACCACCTGTACCAGAGATGACAGCATATCCACTTGGGAAGGCATGTACAGTCTGCGCGAAGAAGAAAACCCCAGGATTATGGAAGTGAAAGCAACATTAGACTCACGCAGGTCATCTGAGGCCTCACTTACTGAACTTGCATGTTCATTCCTGCACCGAATAGCGGCAAGGCCTAAGATACTTCCATATAATGACATGGTCAAGTGGGTGTTGGACAGTGCTAATATTACAGAAAGACAATTGAAGTCTAGAAGTTAGGAGCTCTTTGGGTCATTTACCCCATAGGATTTACAGCTTATGTATCATTTACCAGAGCCATAGGCAAGCTACAACAAACAGTTCATGGAGAAGTTCACCAAAGAAAACCAACACTTTGCGAAGTGCACCAAGAACTGGTCGGCAAAGGAAGAACCATTGAAAAAGACAAACATGGCATCTACAGTATTGGTTCCCTCTCCTCCCCGTATTTTTTTGCTGCTGCTATGCTATGTAGGCTATTTGAAAAGCCTAATATCAATAAGTTTTGACCCGATTGGCTACCCCTATTAGATGCGGCCACCAATGCCACTATTATGGATTGGGCCATGATTTTGTCTAATAATTTAGCTTTGGCTATTTGGAACTACTGGGCCAAAAAAACTATCTCTTAGAGGATTTATCCTCCTTTCTTTTTAGTTGCGTATGTTATGGATGCAATCTATTATGTTTCAAAATTCCCTTTAATGTGTTAGAAGTGGACTACACAAAATCCCTTGCCCATTCACATTTATCATAAGGAATTGTTGGATTCCAAGTTCATCCCATATTTTTACTGAATTTGTCATGGAATTATGTTACCTCTTCACATAATGTTGTATAATAAGGACACCCCAAGATTTTCCCCCGAAGCGGAAGTTGATATTCTCCCTATCGTAAGATTGTTTGGGGAAGAACTTTCCACCTATGCCAGAGTATTTGGATGCATTCCTTCCCCTCATGTGCTACCGTTATATGTTCCTGATAAGTTATTGGCTCGAGAAATTGCCTACCAGACCTGCGAGGTGGGAGGAATGAGAAAAGAGCTGAAAGACAAGAAGAAGGCCATTTGTCCGCAATTTCTTGTGGCCTGTGGGGCCTTTTCACTATTTGATTTAGTTCATGCATTCAAAGAAGTAGACAATATGTTGTGTCTACGACTGTTCAAGTTTCCAGGGAGACAATTCAACCGCTATGATGTCATTAAGAATTACAGTATTGCTATCAAGATAAAAGTATTTTCCAAAGAGGATGATCTTTTTGATGATACCTTTCAACAGAAAAGCACACTAAAAGAACTATTTCACATGGCTCAAATTCGATTTCCCCCACCGAAATTACAAGAATTCAAATTGTACAGAGAAAGGAGACTAGCTAACATCCCCTTGGATAAGTTATGCTTGGAACCAATAAGGGAGCCTACTCCTAGTATGAGTTTAAGTAGAAGCTCAAGCACAGACAAGTCCAGATCTAAGTCTGGGAAAGAATCACCAAAAAGCTCTAAACGGTCTGAGAGCGACCATAATAAAAGTGAAGGGTCAGTTAGAGATACTGCCCAATCTAAAGAGCACCTAGAGCAACAAATCTTGACTACACCACAGGTAAACGTTCCCCCTCCCCTCATCCAGCCACCAAAGCTAGTGAGAACTAAGCTGGATAAAGAGTGGGAAACATTTAACGAATTAATTAATACTGAGGAGAAGAACACGAAGACAACTGAGAATACAGTGCAGACAATGACAGATATGGTCATTGGAACAGTCAGCAATGCTCCAGAAATGGAGCATATTCTGATTGCCCCTTCGTCTGAAATCATGCTCAAGATAGAGGAGATTCCTCCTCTAGATGTATTTTATAGTCCATAGCACTAGTCAGTGGTAAGAAAACAAAGAAAGAAATGGAAGTTGTACAATGTGCTCTCACTTGAGGCAAAACAGCTAGATGTCCTTTGGAAAGACCCTACCAATGACCTTACTGAAAATCTGACTAAGTTATCCCAGATCGCAGGAGCTTATGCTTATGCTACCATTGATAAAGCGTCTAAGGTACATAGAGAGGAACAAATACAAGTTTTGCAGCAACAGCTGCAGCAAGTTAGTGCCAACCAAGAAGCAGAGGGGAAGTTAGAAAAATTACAACAAGATTTTCAACAAATGCAACTGGGGTATTAGAACAATTTGGCTGAAAAGGAAAATCAACTACAGACTATGTTAGAATTGCATAGAGATGATCCAAAGCTTACAGATTTTGTCTCAAAGGCCCTTGCCTTAAACAGCCAACTCTTTCAACAACAAGAGGAATTATGCTAAAAAATGTCACAATGGAGTTACCATGGCGAGATAAGTGATAAAATTACAAATCAAGTCGTGGATTTGTGACTCGATTATGATTTGATTGATAAAAGAATATCTGACTATTTGAAATGGTAGGAATCAAAGGAAGGGAAGAAAGCAGGCCTGCTCAGAATCAATGAAGCCCATAAAGAAATGTTGTTTCATAAGTGGGACGAACAGATTAGGAAGGTAGAACAGGAAGCAGAAGAAGCAGCTACAGCATCAAATAACATCATTAACTGTGTCAATGAAAACCTGTACAGAGAAAACCTCATATCAGAGATCACTCCGGGATTTCTCCCAAAGGCACAACAACTGCAAACAAGCTGGAGACAAAAAGTTGAGGAAAATAAAGAGTCCATCAAAAAGTTAACCAAGTTGAATTGGGACACTTACTGGCAGTACGTGGTTAAACCGCACTGTCAATGCATGACTCTCAAATGCCTTACAAACTCGGCCGAGAAGATAGCGCCAACGCTTACCGATTCTGTTTTCGTAGGGAAATTAAAATCGAAGGTCAGCCAACCGGCACTCCTCAAGCCGATGCTCAATGCTTACGATATCAGAGAACAAATACATAGATAGTTAATTTCCAGATTCAGTTTTAGTTTTGTTTTTGATTTATTTTTGCCTTAGATGAGGACAGTTATTTAAACCTCCTCCTATATTTTTGTCATAAACTATTTTTATTATTTAGGTAGTAGTATTTTAATCCCTCTCATGCATTTAGAGAGGGGTCCAAAAATTTGTCAAAAACATTTCCTTAGAACATGCACTTTTGCACCCTTGGAGGAGGTTTTGATGAATGAATGGAATGAGATTTATTGATATCTATGTTTAATGTTTGCTACTTGAATGCACTTTTGTACTCTTAGTAGATGTTGAATTAGGAAGAGATAAATCTATATTGTTGAAGCTCATGAGTAGAACTTGTTATCAATGGTACTTTTATCTCTTAATGATTTCTGCTTATGTGTTAAAGTAATATTTATGTTAAGTTATTTATCTATGAAAGCTTGAATGTTTGAGTCATCATTTGGCACTTTTTTACGGTGATGACTATTATGTTTATGCTTAATATATGAATGACTTATTATGCGATATGCTTCTCACAATTGTTTTGGCTAAGTTTTTATACGAAACAATTTATTCTTATCGAATTCTTTTCTCATAGAAATTGAATGATCTTTATTACCAATTGCTGTTAGAAATTATTTTAGATCACATAACTAAAAAGTTAATCCCAGGTTAGTTTTAGAATTAGATATTTTTGTTCATTAGAATACAATTGTATGTTTTAAATTAGACTTATATTAAAAGCATTTTACTCAGGAATTATTAGAAAAGGAAATATCAATTCTCATCACACACACACACAAATTGGGAAACTGGTCCCATTATCCCCAGTCGGACCCACCATCCCAAATGGAAAAGAAGTTGCTTTCAAGGTCCGCACCGGGTCGGTATCCCCCTTGTTGTAGACCGATTTTTGGGGCTTCAACAGGAGGTTAGGATTTTGTGTTTAGAGCAGAAACTATAGCAAGTTAGCATCAGTCAAGAAGAAGAAACACAGCTAATAAAACTCTAGCAAGACTTCAAGCAAATGCAATTGAATCATCATACTAGTTTAGCCAATAAAGAAAAACAGTTACAAGCTATGATAGAACTACATAAGGAGGATCCCAAAATTAGGGAATTTATCACAAAAGTACTCACTCTTAATGCCCAGCTCTTGCAACAGGAATAAACACTCTGCTAGAAGATCTTGCAATGGAATTCCCATTGTGAAACGAGTGATAGAATTACAAATCAAGTCGTAGATTTACAACTTGATTATGATTCAATTTTTAAGAAGGTTTCAGACTTCTTGAACTGGCAAAGATCAGAAGAAGGTAAAAGAGCTTAATTGCCCAGAATCGGTGAATCGCACAAAGAAATGTTATTTGAAAAATGGGATTCACATCTTAAAGAAGCAGAACAGGCGATGGACGAGGCAGCGACAGCAGAAAATAGTGTCATTGAGTGCATAAATGAAAATCTGCACAAGGCCAATCTGATATCAGAGACTACTTCAGGCTTCCTCCCAAAGGCACAACAGCTTCAAACAAAGTGGAAACAAATAGCAGAGGAAAAGGTAGAGGCGATTAAAAAGGTAAATAAGTTAAACTGGGATGCATACTGGCAATACCTGGTAAAGCCAAATAGCCAATGGATGACCCTGAAATTACTCATAACCTAAGTCGGGAAGATAGTGCCAGCGCTAGCTAATGTCGTATTTGTAGGACAGGTAAGAAATGGAGTTGGACAACCAACACTTTTGAAACCGATGCTAGACATTTGCAATTTAAAGGATTAGATACAGGATTTATCATAGATACAGTTTAATTTTGTTTTAGTTCATTTTTGCTTAAAATGAGGCAGGTGGTTTAAACCTCATCATCTATTTTTGTAATATTTATTTTTAGATTTCATTAGAGTAGTATTTATACCCCTCTCTTGCATTTAGAGATGGGTCCAGAGTTTTATCAAAAACAATTCTTCAAAGCGTGTAATTTGCTGCCCACTAAGGAGGTTTTGATAAAATGAATGGAACGAGATTTATTTTTACATGAGTTTGAGGTCTGCTACTGAAATGCACTTTTGTACTCTTAGTGGATGTTGAGTGATTTGAAGATAAATCTATATTGTTGCAGCTCATGAGTAGAAATTATTAGCAATGGTATTTTTATCTCCTGATACTTTTTACTTATGTGCTCAGTGATAAATATATTTTCAGTTATTGATATATGAAAGTCTGAATGTTTAGTTGTCATTATTGGACTTATGTATGGTGATAACTCATCTTTTTATGCTGAGTATATGAATAACTTTTATGTGATATGTTTCTCATAATTGTTTCGGCTAACTTTTTATACGAAACAATCATTTTTAAAGGATTCTTTTCTCGTGGTGATTAAATTATTTATATTACCAATTGTTGTTAGAAATTATTTTAGATTGCATAAGTGAGACATCACTCCCAGGATAGTTTAAAGTTAGATGTTTTCTTTCATTAGAATAGATTACATATGATAGTTTAAAAGATAGATTAAATTTAGAACAGGGATTCACCCCATAAAACCCCAAAAAAAGAAAAACATCATCCTGTTAATACACACATTATAAACAGATTGGGAAACTGGTCCCATCATCCCCAGTCGGAACCATTATTCCAAATGGAAAAGGAGTTACTTTAAGGTCCGGACTGGGTGGTTATCCCCCTTGTTGTAGACCTGATTTTTCGAGCCTTCAACACTTCCTTAAAGTCCCTTTCCCTGGCTCCTATGTCAAACAGGGTCTTCATCTTATTCTAATATTTCTGCAATTTGTATTGAACTTCATCTTTGTTTTCATTAAGTTCAATAATCTAATTTATTCTTCTTGAAAAATCATCAGGTTCATCTATTGAATCCTGCAGGAATTTTAACACAGGGAAGGCCAAATTGGTGGGGAAGATTGCATCTTTCCCATACACTAATTGAAACGGAGATTTGCCAGTTGATCTCTTTGGAGTAATTTTGTTTTCCCATACTACATAAATCAAATGTGAATCCCAGCTCTTCTTATGATCAGCTAGAGTATTTTTTATTACCTTTACCAGGATTTTTTTGGATGATTCTTCAAGGAAATTACCTTGAGGGTAGTATGGAGTTGAATGATGTCACAAAATCTGATATTTCTATAAAAATTCACTCAATTTAACACTAGAAAAGGTTGTTGCATTATCATTGACAACCTGAGTTGGGCAACCAAATCCAGATAAGATATTCCCCTCAATAAACTTAATTACTACTGCATCAGTAGAATTTCTGACTGGAATTGCTTCCACCCATTTAGTAAAGTAGTCTATTGCAGTGAGGATCCATCTATGCTAATTACTTGAATTGGGGTGAATATCTCCAATAAAATCTAATCCCCATTGAGAAAAAGGTTCTGAAACTATTTATGGAATGAGTGGAAGAGCTGTTAATTTTTGTTTACTAGCAAACATTTGACAAGGAACACAACCTCTAACCTTTACCCCTACTTGTAAGAACAATATGGGCCAATAAAATCCTCCCCTTAAAATCTTGTATGTTGTTTCTATCCAAGCATAATGCCCCCCAGAAAATCCTATATGAAATTGATCAATGATTCCTTCAGTTTCTGATTCTGTTAAACATAATAACAAAATATTCAGTGGATCTTTCCAGTATAAATTTGCATTTATAATGCAACACTTGACTAATTTTAACTTAAGGGTTTTACACTATCTTATGGAGAATGATGCTGGATGTTAGTGTCGGTATCTTCATCCCTCCGTCAGAGATCATATCTTCTTGTTGCATTTCATATTAGGTGTCCCACCCAGTCATTTGTATTCCATTAGGCGCATGGATCATCTGATAGTAGTGGCATTCCTACAGTTTCCATCATGTTATCTACCTGCTGGCTCATGTTTCTTCATTTCAAAGCATACACAGTCTTCTTTTTGTCTTGAAGATTGCAAAGGTCTTTTAGGGTTTCATTGTCAATTAGGTCTAGGGTTTCATTAGGGTTTCGTCAAAAAATGTTTCAAAGTGTCTAATAACAACCAGCAGGTCATGAGGAGGTTTCAACATCAATAAATTTCATCACCAAGTGTTCGAAAATGTGTTTTTCCTCAAAACTCTATCTTGAGGAAAAAAAAGAGTATTTTTCCTTTATTGTACAAAAATTATGAATTTTTTTTTTCTTCATTGTATATCACTCCATCTGCAACCCTAGTTTCTTTCCTTAGCCCCAGTAGTTCCAACACTTGCAAAACAAGCAAAGCTCAGGTCATTTAATTCATCACAAATCTCAAATGAAGTGAAAAAGTCCAAAAAACAAAGTTTGAAAATAAAGTCATTTTCAAAACATTATGGAAGTGGGTTTTGCAAAATTAAAATTTAAAAGCTCCATGTATAAATCATGTCTCCAAATGTTTAAAGCTCATTTGCACTCCAAGAGCAAAGAGAAAACAAAGCAAAGTTGTTGTGGTGAGCAAGTGAGAAATTTGGGTGAAAATCACTCCAAGTCACTGGCGTGGTGCACTGGGCAGGAGGCACGGCACATTGGGTTGGATGCACGGCGCACACAGCCAGAGAGCCCGAAAATTGCAAAAACTTGCTCCAATCGCCCAAAATGCATGGATTGTAACTTGTCCAAGAAGGTTGACCCTTTGTCATTGCTCTTTATCCAAATTTGATGGTTGTTTGATGGTGTTTGTTGCATGGTGAATGTTTAAAGGAAACAAACCCTATCTCTTCAAAATTTTCAAAGGAGATTGCTGCTAGGGTTTTGTATTCGATGTTTTGCTACCAAGTATCCCCTCACCTCATCACTCCCTTATTTACTATTTTCCTTGCTTTCCCTATTCCCCTAAATTCACTAATCCCATACCCCAATTCCCATTTCCCAAAATCCCAAAAACAAACTCCCAAACCCTAGCCCCTCCTAAGTCATTCTCTAATTCCCTATTTCCCTAAATTACCCCTCCACAGTCCCTCATTTCACTATTTTCCCTTGGTGGCAGAGGTCAAACACATCATCAAAGACAGTTCAAGACAGTTTAACACATCAACACCTACTTATCCAAGACAGTTTATCTACCATCAGCCATGGCATCTGATCCTTCATATGAGTATGAAGAGGAGGCCCAGAGTGAATCACCTACAGAGGGAAATGCACTCAGGAGGCCTCATAGAGGTGGTAAACATATTAGAGAAAAACCAACCACTCTTGCTGAATTAGAGGCCTGCCCTCTTGCCATCTCTTGTTTCCAACATCAGTCATGTTATGAATTTTGTGAGCAAGTTGCTAGCATTCAGTTTCATCATGAGTTGGCTCGTTTGTTTGTACTACATTTACATGGCGATCAAGCCACTCTAGCTGGTGTCACTTTCACATTAACACCAGAATCCATTTCACTAGCAACCAGTATTCCCAACATTGGAGAGCAATGGAACAAAAGGCAGAAAATTTATCGGCAGCATTATGAACCGTACATCAAGCCCGACTTTTTGAGATAGGTCAAGAGAGTGTTTCCTTTTCGGTGCCTTAAAGATGAATATGCTCCTTTAATGAAATTGATCATGAAGTATTTCAGCTGTGAGGGCCGGTTCTCCGGTCTATATGCTTATCATATCAGGCTACTGATGCATTTTACCTGGGTACGGATGATGAACATCCCTTACTTCATGTGCAAAAACATAGAGAAAATGACCACCCTTTTGCAGCACAAGACCCCTCAGCAGCAATTCAACAGTATTTACCATTTTTCTCTCATCAAAATTGTGGTCATTCATCAGCTTGGCTTACAGGGAATCACTTGGGAGGACTTCATCTCTTGTGAGTTTTTCAGAGCTCAACAAGGACCTTCAGAGGCTTGGCATGAGACAGGTGGACCTTCTTATCAGCATGAGGGCCATGAGACACAGACCGCTAGTGTGCTGGTGTTCATCACCTATCAGAAGGGCACTAGACGGTTGTTTGCAGCAGCAAAGCAAGTGTTATCTCCACCCGGGGCGGAAGGGGCCTCACTTCCGTCATCAGCACAGCAGGTTCAGGACCGAGGCAAGAGGCCACTACAAGAGGAAGGACCATCAGGTGAGTGGGAGACTGATTTCATTCTCAATGAGGGTGATCATACTGATATGGGCCTGCAAAGCACAAATCTTAGAGAAATCATTCAGGAGCAGCAGGCAGACAGTGATGCCTTGTCTATCAACTTGGATACAACCCAATGGACAATATAGTACCTGGAGCAAATGAATAATCAGCTTGAAGACCATCAGGTGATTATGGAGTTGCAAAACATTCGGGAGAATCGCCAAGCTGCCTAAAGGAGGAGGGCGGAGTTCGCTTCACTTGAGCAAGAGATTAATGCCGATAAGGAGTCATGGCTTGAGAGAACCAATATCCACTTGGAGAGGAAGCTAGAAAAGGCCATTAATGAGAAGAACATGCTTAGAAACCTGTTATATCATTACTTGTCAAGGAACATGGTGTGCCAAGCTAGAATCAGGAGTTTAAAGGCAAAGTTGAAGAGAGCATCAAGGAGGCAAAAAGAGGATGAAGGACTTCAGATATTGGCTGAGGCTTCCTTGGCCCAACATAATGTTTGATGGAGAACACTCAGTGCAAATTTCAAATAATTTGGAACACTTTTTGCATTTTTGGAATTTTTGGCACTAAAACACAGAAATTTCTGCTCTATGCGTCGCGCCACGTGGCGCTCGCTTTTGCTAAGAGCCTCTAAATCACAAAAACTTAGTATTTTTGGATTTTTCATGGAAAAATGTGCTTGGCTAAAAATGGCCAAGAAATTTTGACAGGTTTTGAGCCCTCAAAAAGGTCAAAAACACTCAAAAAATGACCTTATTGCCCCTATTTTGACACACAGGAAGCAGTGTTTGGAGAACTCAGTTTTGGAGGGGAAAATGGAGGCCAAATTCAAAAATTCCACTTGGGCTGGAAATTAGACAAGTAGACCTTTCCAACAAGCACACTTGGATCTAGTTTGGTTACTGGGAAGACCTCCAAAAGTGGGTCCAAACGGGCGCTGTGCATAGAGAATCAGGCGCGACGCATACAGGAAATTTTGCCAGTTTGACCAAGTATTGCTTTGTTTTTCGCCTAGCTTTTGCCAGTTTGAATTTTTCACTTTTTTAATGGAAAATTTGTGATGTAATCTAAGGTAAATTGATGGATCATGATGTAAATATGTCAAATTTTCACTTATGGAGGTAGATTCATTGGTTAAAATGTTGTTTGAAACTGAATGAATCAATTCCCTAGTTTCTAGAGGCAAGCTGTTCCACTACCTAATTTCTAGTTCTTAGTTTAGAATTAGTTGGAACAACTACCAAACTTGTGAGCTTGACCCCTAGAGGCTAGAATGAGTTATGCTTTGTCTATATCTTGTGATCTTTCAGTCATTAGCATGGTTGGACTTTTGAGAAAGCCTTGAGCTTCATTGTACATTCATATCAGCATTTTGGCTAAGGAATTGAGACCAGGATTTGTAGCACTCTTTGGGATCCCTGTGGCATTTTGTTTTGGTACAGTGCTTTTCTTTGTAATTGTGAATTTATTTATGTGATTGTATGCCATTATCTCTCTTATTTCTTCTCAGCTAAATCAAACAAGAGTGTAAGTAGAATCCATTGAAATTGCAGTGCTCTACTTGAGGTTTGCTTTAGTCTTTGATGTTTTTAGCTGTTTGGAGAGGATCCATGAGTTTTCTTGCCCTCTTCAACTCCTCACCTGTTTAATCCTTCCATATCATTCAATTTTAAGTGCCAAAAGCAATTTCCTACCTTGCCCCATTGAGATCTCTGAAAAGCTGAGCCTTGTTCCCCGCATCCAAAATCTGCTTTTTCATTTGAGCCAGTAAAAACATTATTTTATTCAATCAAATTCTCTTGCACATATACCTAGCCTAAAATTAGTATTTCTATCAATCATCTCACGCCCTCATTGATCATAATTTGTTGAGATTGACCCGGAGAGAGCCCTCTTCTGACCTGGTAGGGCTAGATACCACGCTGAGCGTGGTTTGATGTTGGCCCTGGATCCTACCTTTTCAGCCTGAGGTAAATCTAGGCACTAACATAGTGGCGACCATACTGGGGAGAAAAGCTTATTTGTTTGTTAGTTTTCTTGCTTTATAAACTACAGACGGAGCCTGAAGTTATGCTAGGAAGCCTTCGAACTGCACATTGCTTTGCGAGTGCATAAGTAGATAAAAGCTGCTTCAGTCAATCTCCGGTCTAGTTTATAAACTGAACATCTGATCCAAATGATCACCCAAGTACATGTATCAAGTTAGATCTGATTATTGATGGTGGACAACGATCAGACACTAGAAATGTTGGAATCATTCACCTGGGGATTCCAAATAATTTTCGAGATCAGATCCAAGGACTCCACTGGAGGATGAACCTGACCAACAGAAACATGAAAGGACAATATGGAAAGATCAGGTATTCAAGTTGGAATTTCATCCAAGACATTTTGCTCTTTGTTCTAAATTATTTCTTCTCTTTTCCCAAGAATATCAAGAAGGCTTTCCAAAATATATTGTATTTGGGAAAAGATCCTTGGCCTGCATTTGATTCCTTCCCTTTGAAGATTGTGAATACCAAAGATTTGCATGCCTTTAAGCTTGATCAAGACCCTTCTTCTGAATCCTGTGATGACCGTCTTCAAATTAATGAGCCCCAAGAGACCAAGACTGATTCTATACCTTTTGTACATACCCTTATACCTTGTAAAATTCCAGATCGATACAATCCTCTGATTTTACCTCCTATATCCCATGCTTTCCCTAAAAATCATGACCTATATCTACCAAGATTTGATGGTGAATGCGACAATATCAGTGTTGAGAGACATGTATTGAATTTTGAGTCCTTTCTCGACCTTTTTGAAGTTGATGAAGAAGATGTTAGTATTAGGCTCTTTTCTCTTTCGTTGCAAGGCAAAGTCAAGAGTTGGTTCAAAACCCTACCTGATGCAAGCATCTCAGATTTCCAGCAGTTCGTCAAAGTTTTCCTCGATAGGTGGGTGGTCAGACAAAACCCTTTCTTGATTATAGAAGAGTATAACCAGCTAAAAAGACTACCAGGGGAGACAGTACAACAATTCTCTGCCAGATTTAACCAAGTTTATTATTCAATGCCTGTTAATATAAGACCTCCTCCTGGATCCGCTCTCTTGCACTACCCGGGTGCCTTTGATCCGGAAATGGAGTTTCAGCTGAGAGAAAGGAATCTTGCAACACTTGAAGAGATGCGGAACAGTGCAGTAGATGTAGAGGCTCATTTGTTGATCCAAAGGGAAAAGTTGAAGGAAAAAGTGATGAAAAACATAGATTTGGAGGAATCGATATCTCTAGAGGTAAAGCTTGACATTTTGGTAATTGCAGTGGAAGAGATGATGCAAAGGATCACTGCAAAGAATGATTATGATGTTCAAGCCCATGGCTTGCTGATTGAAGAAGAACAAGTTGTTGATCCAAAACATCTTATTTCTTATCCCAGTTGTCATAGATATGATAATGATTGTCTTATAGATCATCTTGGAGAAAAGAGATCTGTTGATATGATATGTATGCTTGATGATGTATTTTTTACTGACGATTTGCCTCAGTTTGATCAATATGATGATGATTATGTTCTCCAAACTGAAGCTAGTCTTGCAGATAAATCAGCAGCTAGTTTGTGGCAGGAAGAAGTTCACTTTCAGCAGCTCGAATACAGTGATCAGCCGATGCATATCAGCTATGACAGTGATGAGGAAAGTGCAGCAAATTTTGAAGTAAGTGAAGGATCTTTGCCTTTTTGCTTTGCTTCATTTTAGTTCATCAGAGACAACATTCATGCAATCAGAAATAAACTGTCGACAAGTCTTGATTTGGACCATCTTGAGGGCAATGAAAACCTTGTTCAAGACTTCTCACATCCAGATTTGCAGCCCCTGAATGCCATTGATTGTCAAGTTGCAGATGAAGACTTGGAAGCTGGCACATACGATAAAATGATACAAGATGATTCCATACCTTTCTATTTTGAATCATTTCAGTTTTTGAAGGAAAATTTGCATAGTACATTTTCAGTAAAGGATGAGCAGCCTATAGGAAATCATGTAATCTAATTGGAAACAAGAGAAAATGGGTTGCAATAGTCTTTTCAGGTTTTTCACAATCCAATAGTTGATGTGTTGGATGATGTCTGCAGCCAAAGTCCTTCTCCATTGACTACATGTGAGCTTGAAACATGTGTTGATATAAATTTGATCTAGCAGCTGGTTTCTTTGTCATTTTCAGCAGGAGTCTCATCACAAAGCTCATATCAAAGTTTTCATTCATGGTATGAAGAGAAGAGAAGTAATCCATTGGATGAGCTAAGTCCCAGTGTGCATGAACTTCAAGATCCTTATGCAGTGTTTTTGGAGGAGGATAGAGAATCCATAATATTCGACAAATCTGTTCACAAGCATTCCTGGGAGTTTCCTTTCAGTAGTTCTCTCTTGTTGTTCATAAGCAAGCACTTGCAGAGAATTCAAACAGCAGCCGGAATGCTTACTTGGTTAGATTGGTTGTTTCATTTCACTTGATTAGGTGATGAATGAAACTGTTAGAGTAGGTTTTGATGAATAAGCTCAACTTTGAGCATCATTTCCAGTTTGTCGGCTGTGTTTAAGTGTTGAGTCAGTTTTTAGTTGAGTGAGAGTCAGTTTGTGTTGCCGAGTCTTCATTTTTCAGTCATGCATTTCAGCTTGAGTTTTTGACTCCATTGCCCAATGGATGAAGGCACTACCTGCTTTCCCAGAGATCTATAGTTCATGGCACCTTTAAGGAGCTACAATCCCCATTGGAGCCAATGTTACTGTTGGTATCTTCATCCCCCCATCAGAAATCGAATCTTCTTGTTGCATTTCATATTAGGTGTCCCACCCAGTCATTTGCATTCCATTAGGCGCATGGATCATTTGACGGTAGTGGCATTCCTACAATTTCCCTCATGTTATCTACCTGTTGGCTCATGTTTCTTCATTTCAAAGAATATACAGTCTTCTTTTTGTCTTGAAGATTGCAAAGGTCTTTTAGGGTTTCATTGTCAATTAGGTCTAGGGTTTCATTAGGGTTTCATCAAAACATGTTTCAAAGTGTTTAATAACAACCAGCAGGTGAGCTTCCTCAGCCAAAATCCCTCCTACTCGCTGGAGGCGATTTCAAAAATTTTCTCCCGCGCTTGACTGGTTCTGCTCCCCAGGCTCTGCCTGGCAGGCTGCCGCCAGTCACTGCCTTCCTCTCTCCTGCGCGCTGCGCTTCCACCCTCAGGCCTCCTGCTCGGTCCTACGCTGGGGCCCATTCTCTGCTCTCACCCTTTTGAGCTGGCTTCTCAATCTTGAATGGCTGGGAATGCCCCCCCCCCCTCCAGATCCAGAGAACCACAAAGAACTCTTCGCTTCCCTGATCCCTGACAATGCCTCTTCAAGAACTCGCCCCTCTGTCTCTAAGTTTATCAAGAAATTGGATGAAATCCCCGAGGTATCTCTCCCTCCATCCTTGCCAAGGAAATCAGCAATCACCCTCATTGAAAGAGGTCTCGTAGGACAGTTCACTGGCCTTTGGCCTTCTCCAAGATCAGTCCAAAAATGGGTGGAGCGCAACTGGAACGCAATGACCCAAGGGAAAATAGCCATCAGATTTTGTGGAAGGGGCTATTACACATTCATCTTCGAAACAAAAGAGGACAGGAATCTCATATTCAGAAACGGCCCCTACTTCATGGACTCAAGAGGCCTCTATCTGAACAGATGGACACCAGACTTCGATCCGGAAATGGACATCCCAAACGCAGTTCCGGTTTGGGTCCGCCTCCCACACCTGCCGCTCCATTGTTGGGGGGATGAATCAGTAAAGGCAATAGGGAATGCAGTCGGCAAATATATCGACAGATCTGAGCCAAGGGAGAACATGCATGCGTGCGCCAGGATTTGTGTAGAAGTAGATCTTGGGAAAGGCCTGCCGGAAGCCATCAAGATCAAGGTCGACCAATGGATGCACATCCAATAGCTGGACTACGAGCAACTGCCCTTCAAATGCAAGGTATGTCACAAATATGGACATTTTGCAAATAGATGTAGCAAATCAAAATTAAATGAATCCACTGAAAATGAAGAATCTCCGGAAGGCCACTGGGAACAAGTAAAAAAGAAAAAATCTTCTTCCTCTCAAGGGCCTAGCTCTAAGCCCTCCCTGGAAATCCTCCCCCCCCTGGCTTAGCTCCCTCCTTTCCCTCCACCTCCAACCCTTTTGAATCCTTGGAAGTTGAAGATCCCTCTTCCCCTCCCCCTTCCCCTCGCGACAACTCATTAGCTGTCATCTCCCCACCCTCGATCCCTCTACCCTCCCCTCCACCAACAATAGAGAGAATACTCACCAGAAATAAACTGAAAGAAACCAGTCTTCCCTCAGATCCCCCAAAAAAGGCAGGTAGAAAGTCAAATAAGGAACTTAGAGATGAGGTAGCAGCGAAAGAGATGGCTACTGGAGCACAGCAACCAATGGACTCCTATCTAGACATGCAAAAAGGAAGCGGGCAAAAAACAAAGGAGAGGAGCGGGACTCATCCAAAAACTGGTAAATGATGAATCTGGTCTCTTAGAACTGTAGGGGGATGGGCTCCTCCTCAAAAATAAATGCAGTCCATGACTTAATAAATCAGGAGCAGCCAGACTTCGTCCTCATCCAGGAGACCAAAATCTCAGACCAAGATTTTCAAAAACAAGTCAAACGATTCAAAAATTTTGAAGGTTACTCAATAGGTTCAGAAGGTGCCTCAGGAGGTATAGGAACACTCTGGAACAGGAATAAATGGACTCACACCAACCTCCAATCTTGCAATTGGTGGATAAGAACAGAACTCAGAAACAAAGCCTCTCAAGAAGTCTTCAACATATACAACATCTACGCTCCAAACCATTATCGGGACAAAGCAACATGTTGGGACTCATTATCCTTAGACTTACAGTCCTCCCACGATAGGAGCATAATTCTGGGAGGAGACTTGAATCTCATAAGAAATGTGGATGAAAAGCTTGGAGGAAACTTTCATTCGGATCCCTCAAGAGAGGCGCTGGAGGCAATAATCCAGACTCATAATCTCATTGACATACCTCCCTTCAACGGGAATATACATGGAGTAACAAAAGAACAGGCTGCCACAATATCAAAGAGAGGTTAGATAGATTTCTCGTGCAGGAAAGAATCGCAGCAAGCTTCTCTTCCATCAAGAGTAAAATCATTCAAGCTTCGCCCTCTGATCACAAACCTGTGGTGATGAATATGGAAAAAGGGAGAAACTTGGGGCCCCTCCCCTTCAAATACAATAAAATCTAGGATTATAAAGAAGACTTCCACTCCCTCGTTCAAAAACATTGGGCAAAGGAAGTTTTGGGATCACCTCACTACATCTGGGAAACCAAATTAAAATCCCTAAGAGCAGTCATTAAACAATGGGCCAAGGAAGATGCAGCAATAGAGAAGAGGAAAAAAGCGGATCTGTATACGCAAATGGAGCAGTGGAACAAAGAAAAGGAGAACAGCCAACCCACAAATGAAGATATAATCCATGAAAATGAAATGTACAAGGAGCTATATAGACAAAATAGAGCTGAGGAAGAGGAACAAAGGTAGAAATCGAGGTGCCTATGGCTGAGGGCTGGAGACAAAAATACCTCTTTCTTCCACAACAACATAAAGCTCAGGCGCGCCGAAAATCAGATAGATAAAATAGAGGCAGAAGGGAAAGAGTATAGCGACCAAGATGAAATTAAAGAGGCGGCTTTCAATCACTTTAAATCTCTTCTAGCAGCAGTCCCCCAGCAGTCGGACAACTCTGATTTTCTCAGCGCAGTAGAGAACAAAATCTCAGACTCTCAAAACAGAGATCTGGATCAGGAGGTCACAGAAGAGGAAATCAGATCGGCAACCTTTAGTATGCAATAGGACAAGGCCCCGGGCCCTGATGGATTTACGGTGGCCTTTTACCGAAACCATTGGGACATAATCAAAAAAGACTTTGTGCGGATGGTCAAAAACGTTTTTAAAAATCACAAGATGGGAGAAAACACAAAATCCTCACATCTTGCTCTCATCCCTAAGGACGTTAACCCTCGTTCTTTTGACCGCTTCCGGCCAATTTCCCTCTGTAATGTTTCCTACAAGATTGTAACCAAAATTCTTGCCAATAGGCTCAAAAAGCTCCTTCCTCATTTAATCTCAGAGAACCAAGGGGGATTTGTTCCCCACAGGCAAATCATAGATAATGTCATACTTATTCAAGAGGCAATTCATAGCAGCATCAGCAGGAAGGAACGAGGAATGATAATCAAACTCGACATGGCAAACGCTTTCGATAGAGTCGACCACCACTTCCTAACAGCAGTTCTCAAAAATTTTGGGATTTCAAAAAACTTTATAAGCATCATCTCTGGATGTATCTCCAATCCTTGGACTGCTCCTCTGATTAATGGCCGCCCAAGCAGGTATTTTAGAAGCACCAGGGGATTGAGGCAAGGCTGCCCTCTCTCTCCTTTCTTATACATCATTATGGCGGAAACTCTGAGTATTCACTTAGAAAAACTCCGCAAGCAAAAAGAGATCACTGGAATTGGTATAG